>CM051828.1:7697500-10160000 GCA_028451465.1 Erethizon dorsatum | reverse complement strand
GTTCAAGTAAAGAATGAAGTAATACATGAAAATTAATAAGAAAATATATGGAGCCTCAATTTTATTCCTCTAAGAAAATCCAAAGGAACATGCGCAGGTACTTCTTTCTTTGGTATAATAGAATGCTTATTACTTTAGATTGCTTACGTCTAAACTTATTAAGAAATTTGCTAAACAAATGACAATAAAATCTTAATTAGAAAATAAGTAGATATACATATTTTCAATAATTTTTCTATTCAAATCAGTGCAATTCAGCATCTACTACTGTGCAAACCCCTAGAACTATCAGCTAAGGACAAAGAGCAAAACAAATCTGACAAAGTATCTTGCTTCTATCCTAGTGAGAAAGAAAAAGAACCACTCATATTCTGAAAGCATGATGTATTCACTGAAGACCTAGGAGCTGACTAGGAGACAGGGACAGGACATGGAACAAATGGGACAAAAATTTTGCTTATATTGTAGTTAGGGGGAAAATGCACTACTGAAATGCTGAAGAGAAAACCAAAGTCATAAAACACCATTTTTCTAAAAAAAAGTCACAAAGGTAAGAAGTATGATGGGCACCAAATATATATAGCATTGATGTGCAGAGAGAAGAAGTAAGGGTTAAAGTAGACTTATTAGGTAAAACATAGGTAGCTTTGTCCATCCACACGTGAGTAGATAAGTAAAACATGTCATACAAATGTATGATGAGTATTAGCCTGAGAAAAGAAAGGGAATTTTGACATATGTCACAATAAATGAACTTGAGAATATTATACCAAGTGACAAGGCAGTCATAAAAGGAAAATATCGTACAATTCTACACCTAGGAGGCAGAGTAGTCAAAACCACAGGGACGGAGAGTACAAGGTGGTTGCCAGAGGCTGAGGCCTGAAGGGGAGCTCTTGCTTAGTGAACAGACGTTCAGGAGAACAAGATAAAAGGAGTTGTGGAAATGGTGATGGTAGTGACACAACCTGTGAATCAGTGAAGAAGCACTGATCTGCACACCTTAAAATGGTTAAGACGCTAAATGTTATGTGTATATTGTCACAATAAAAATAATAGAATTTTAAAATAAAAGTAGCCTTACAGGTAAAAACCGTGAGTAGTGTTTTGGATTGCCCAGCAAGGGAAGAGCTGGTGACAAGAAGCTGGGAGGACAGCAGCTTGGCACATCTGGGAACAGGAAGGTGGGTGCTGAAGGGCACTGGAGAAGAGCTGGTGTTGACACTTGAAGTGAGCAGAACTAGGGGACTGGTCTGCTCTGGATATTTCATTTGTGTGTCAGGCAAATCTATCTGTGGAAAGTGTGGGGTACAAATTAGAGAAGTAAAAACTGCAGTCTCTTTAGAAAGTGCTTGAGGATCTGATCATTAGGCAGCGACAAGGACAAGGACAGGATTAAAGAAGGGGTTAAATTCATGAGAAATTTTTGCACTCAGTGAAGGCAAGATTCCGAAACTCCTTTTAAACCCTGATGTCCGACGGCTGTGTGTGCGGAAATGGAAGGGGAACAGTCAGAGATGAGATTCCCTGGGGACCTGATTCGGTAGATAACAGAATGACTCAGAGCAGGCTGTGTTCTTAGATTGTTTACAGTGCTCCCAAAATAGAAGCAATAGTGAGTTGCTCAGAAAAACTCCTTTATAAATGGTGTATGGTACATTCGAATCGAGATATCTCTTAAATGAATACTTAGTTTAATTTAAAGGAGGTGCCATCGGTTTAGTTTTCCTTGTATACATAAATATACCTAATATTAATAATTTGAAGTGAACAATTGAACTGAATGGGAAAGTCCAAGCCCAGTGGCCAGTCGCTGTGGTCCACTTCTCTGAGTCTCGTTTGTCCAGAAATGGGGCTGGAAGCATCCTCCTGATGGCCCTGTCCTTCCCAATAGGCTATGATTCCAGGGAGTGATTCTGCAGTACTTTAACCTAAATTTTACACTTGCAGAAAATCAGCTGTGGTGGAGAACAGGAGCGATGATTTATTTACTGAGCATATAAGCAGCACATGGTATGGCATCCAGCACAAGGAAACAGATCGGAATGCAAACCCTAGTGCCAATATGGCAGCCTCTGTGTCCCATGAACTGCTGGGCCACATTATTTCCATGGAGCAGGTTCACTATGGGTTCTTTCATTGTTGTATTTCAATAGGAAAACAGCATGATGTATTATAATTTGCTTTCATTCCCTTGGGTGCAAGCTAATACTCTGCAGAATAGTTTGAAAATTTTTAATCTCTTGAAAAATTGTCCAGTGTATGATTAAAGACCTGTTTTATCTTTCCATATTAACTATCCACAATATATGTCAAAACTTTGTTATCAGTTTTCTAAAAGTCTTGCATTAGTTGATGATATTGAGGATTTAAAGATTCTCAGACTTACTTTTTTTTTTTTTTTAATGTGGGTACTGGGGGTCGAACTCAGGACCTCGTGCTTGCCAGCAGGCGCTTGTGCCACTGAACGATATCACCGGCCCTTTTTTCGTATGTGGGTACCAGGAGTCGAACTCAGGACCTCACGCTTGCCAGGCAGGCGCTTATGCCGCTGAGCCATCTCACTAGCCCCATACTTTCTTATAAACTGTTTTACAACAATTTCAACCATGAACTGCATAAAACAGAAAGCCTGAATGCTTCTTTGTACATAGAAGGAAGAGAGCAATTCTCTTAGTTTATTTTTAACTATGCAAATGTGTTTTTCAAAATCATCACTTTTAAAGCAAAGAATAAATTCAAGAAAATACTTTTGAGAAACTGTTTTAAAAAGACAGATTATTGGGCCGGTGAGACGGCTCAGCGGCTTAAGCGCCTGCCTTGCAAGCGCGAAGGCCCGAGTTCGACTCCCGGAACCCACATACGAAAAAGGGGCCGGTGATATCGCTCAGCGGCACGGGTGCCTGTTGGCGCGTGAGGTCCTGAGGTCGTCCCCCCGGTACCCAAAAAAAAAAAAAAAAAAAAAAAAAAAAGACAGATTATTGATTAACTATGGCAGACATTCATCATTCTGTTTTAAATTCAAAGTCATTCATAGAGAATTAAAAACTGCCATTAAAAGAAAGTAAATCCTTTAAAAACTATTTTTAAATCTCACTTTTAGAATATAGTAAGTGTTAAAAGCAATAAATGCTAATGCCAGTTTTTCAAAAAGTATTGAATTGCTAATGCAGGCTTGAACTTTTTGGATTCAAACATTAATATAAGCTGACTATTCAAAATATTTGTTCAAACAGACCCACTACTGGTGCTACATAATGAGTGGGTTGGATTAACTTAATTTATAGGAAGCACACAGTTAATAGGATAATATCTTAAAAACTTTTAAAATGATTATCTACTACATTGTTTATATCATTATCTTATCAAATTCCTTTCTTCATAAAAAGTAAAATTTTAGAGCAAAGTATGATGTCAGAATATCTCAATTCTGCACAGTTAATAAAATGAAATACTCTAGGAGTTAAATGTATTTCATGAAAACCTTACTAATTTTCAGAGATGTAAAAATTTATGATCAGAAAAAGAAATGAAAGGTTGTAATGCAGCATAAGTATATAGAGAACTTCACGTTGCATTACAAAACAATTAAAATTCCGTCAAAAGAACTACCCAGAGAGTAAATTGACTGTGTTTATGATAACTACAAAAACAAACAGAAAAAGACACCAGTTTACCTGGACAAAGTATTATTTTATGTTGTTTATAAAGATTATTGTAACAAGAGGATATAAACATTGCACAAGAAAGTAGAAAAGCGAAGACTACCCCTGGTGCACCACTCATAGATCATATAGGGGCTTTCTGGTATGAAAAAGTTAGATCAAATGTTTATGAATGAAATTGGATCTTCTATGTAGCCTCTTATCTTTTGAAACTTTATAATCAAAGGAATAACAAAGCCCAAATCCATGAGAATATTTGTCTTTGGTATCATTTAGTTTTCCTGTTTCTGGCCTAAAATTTTAACTGCAGTGGTAAGCGCCTAAAATGTCACCATGAGTGAAACACTATTAATTTGTTCACACCAGCCCTTCAAATGGATTTTAAGCCATTGTAAAGCTATTAGTCGAAATAAGTCCTTAGTCATTGATTCATAACTTAAAAAGGTACTTTTGTTCACAGTCCTTAAGGTTATTTACATTACCCTTTTTTAAAACCAAATTGATGTTTGAAGATTGCTTGCTGTGCACCAGCTTATATTTTCCAGAGTCCAAATTAGGGACATTTCTAAGATACCTCATTTATCTAAGTTGTTAGCCACTTGAGAATGACACTTCCAGAATCACATAAAGTTCAAATAATTTTCTTACCCATAATACTAGGTTTGTAGAGTGACACGGTTAGATAATAAAACTGATCCCAACAAACTATTAGATGGTTAATTTAGCGAATTTTTATGTGGAAGTGCCTGCCTGAGTTTTCAATTGTGAAAAGGTGTTAGATGCGCAGAGCTCTCACTGAATTTACTGTAGTTACACTATGAAATCCCTGTACATGACTTTGATTGTTTTCCATACGTACAGCATAATCAAATTCAGATCACTGACATTAGCAACAAGTCTCTAAAGCTCAGATTGTCAGCATACTGCATATATTCATATCTTTTCTGTAGACCACTGAAGTAAATTAACATTGGCCAAAAACACGACCATCACACACAGATATTTTTAAAATGACACATATGCAATATGGAATTACATAGGTAATGCATATATACATTATATAAGAATTAGCATAATTCAATAATATACTTGTAAATTTTTGATAAGAAAAACACTAGATTTTCATTAGTGATTGTCTTTTTTCAGGTTTTTTTTTTTTTTTTGTGGGTACTGGGGGGTCAACCTCAGGACCTCGCGCGCCAACAGGCACCCGTGCCGCTGAGCGATATCACCGGCCCCTTTTTCATATGTGGGTTCCGGGAGTCGAACTCGGGCCCTTGCGCTTGAAAGGCAGGTGCTTACGCTGCTGAGCCATCTCACCGGCCCTTTTTTCAGGTTTAATATCAAATTACAAGAAAGATATTGAGTACAGAGGGATTTTTGTCTCTTGATTACTACTTACACATCTCAAATGACTTGAACAGTGAGAAACACACAGCTGATGTTCAATAAGTATTTCACAAATAAGTGAAATAATTGCCAACTGTGGCCATTAATCATGATATATCAGTTTGAGTTCATTAAGAGAATGCTAGGAGATTAATAAAGCACACTCCTGGGTATGTCTGTGTGGGGCATGGATGTGTGACACTGGGTACTGTATCTGGTCTCTTGTCCCTTCCCCTCTGGCACTGCTCCTCTGCTCTGCTTCCCAGCCATCAAGGGTGAAGAGATTTCCCCTGCCAAGCCCTTCTGCCATGCTATTCCTGCCTTGGAGCCAGCAGGCCATGGACTGGACCCCTTGAAACCGTGAGCCAAATTAAATATCTCCTTGAAGCTGTGATTGTCAGGTATTGTGTCCTAGTAATGAAAAGCTGACTAATACACCTATTAGTGGTCCTTAAATATAATCACATGCTCAGATAAGTTCACGAACAACCAGACTGCAGATTAAAAAGATAATTAGCTTTTGTGAAATGTTACTACCTTGGCTTATCCAGTAGAGAAGTCACACACACATACACACATACACACACACATTCACACACACACCCCAGCATGCATGCATGTGTACTCACCATCCATAGCAAATTCAAAATATGTTAGCTTATTAAAAGATCAGTAGGAAGTCTCTAAATCAGATTAAGGTTGATATTTGGATTCTAGTTTCAAGTTTTCTCTGCCATCAAAATAAAAAATAAGGTATTTTTCTCTAGACAACTTCAGAGTTTATAAAATCTCTCAGTAATAAATATTTTCTCTTTAACTTATTTTCATGTTACATGCAATACAAAGAATTATTTTAGAGCAGAATTTTGCAACTAGGTTGCAGTGGAATCACACCTGCAGGGAAACATAAAAGCAGTCACTCAAGTCATTTAAAACATTAAGGTTGTTTTTTTTTCCTTAGAGTTAAGCCCTATAACCAAGACCATGTTATTCAGTTTTCATAAGCCTCAAAATTGCTTTTCTTCAAAGCAAGATCTCAGAAGCAGTTAGGAAAACTAACTTCATCCTGACAAAATCTGTGTGACATGCATTCGTACTAGCAGCAGCACACCATTTCTTGATAACCTACTCTCTTGTAAGGTTTGGACATTCACCTAACAAGTGCCAGATAGGAATGAGCTTATCTTGTAGTTGAAGCCAAATAATACAACAAATACTTTAAAAAATGTCCAAATACCTGTAGCTGTGCAAGTATTTACAATATCCCACATTAGCATAGCGATTAACAGCATACCCTAAGAGCTCCAAGGAAGGTTTCATGTTTCAACAGACATAAGAGTGATGTCCTTGGTAGAACAAGGAGTCTTAGTAAAATCCTCTCTTCATGTCATCAAATTAAAAAACCGTAGAATTACAAGTTTTAAAAGTCATCACATAGGGGCTGGTGAGATGGCTCAGTGGCATAAGCGCCTGCTGGCAAGCACGAGGTCCTGAGGTCGACTCCCGGTACCCACATTAAAAAAAAAAAAAGTCATCACATAAATAATATTAAGAGGTCTCTGTGTACTAGGCTGAGTACTCTGTAAAATGCTTTTTATGTGTAAGTTTATATAGCAGATACAAACATATATACACATAGGTAGAGATGATACCTATAGAGGTGATAGAGATGACAGGTGATAGAGATAACAGTCATCAGATGATAGGTACACAGACAGTGACTGATAGATGACAGACAGGATCATTTTTTTTGCTGAGGCAATCAGTGCTTTGCATTATAGTTCCTTGTTTACTCCCATGCCTTCCCTTTGGAGACCATAAATCCCTCACGAATGCTGTCCTATTGGTCTATGTGTCTCCAGCAACAAACCTCTTCTCCATATTAGGCACTCTCAAGGTTTCCGGAACCAATGGACACCTGAACCAATTATCTCAGCGTGGCATCTCTAAGTCAAAATTTGCATGCTTCTCATCTTTTCCCTGGTTGGTCTCCAAGGACCTCTTAGGATGAGAAATATTACAAAGTTGCCTCTAAGGTCCATTTTAAGTAACTGATTTCTATAATCCTCAGTAAAAGTGGTACAAATCTATTTTGATTTGTTTCAGAGCTGTGATTAGAGCTGGAATTGTTTTAGGTTGTGATTAAAAGATACCTGCCCATTCTTCACTCTTGAAAGCACAGTATGAACAACTGATTCCCAAGGGACAAGATATTCCCAAGCAACGCCTGTCCCTGGAGGATGGAGAAATCTTTGCTGATGAATTGTCAGTTACTGAGGCAGAAAAATTATGGCGACCCATCATCACCATTTCATAGAGGGTTCAAACCAAATGAATGACACCTTGCAGTGTGGCAAAGGTCACCATAATGCAGTCACTTCTAATTGGGGCTTAGATCCACTGTTTGTTTGTGACCATGGGCATGTTGGTTAACATCCTCCATCTATTAGTCTTCCACAAATGGAGACGGCAATGCCATCTACCCCATGGAGTGATGCAGGTTAAGTGAAGTCACGCAAATAAGATGCTTAGAGGAGGGTACAATAATGTTCACTTTTCTTAAATTCTAGGTCTGCAAACAAATACTATGAAAGGAAGTGCTATTTCCCGCTCATCCCCAGAAAGCTAGCAGAAGCATGAGTTGAAGAAAACAAGCACACTTTGGAGTCTTCCAATCACAAGAGTTCTGTATTTTGTATCAGTATTGTAGTGTGGGTGTTAAAAGACCAAAGGCCAAGGAACTCTGGCCTAGAGTTCTAGACTTTGTCCTAGACTTTGTTCTAGACTTTGTTTCTAGACTTTGTTCATTCACTTGATGCCCTCGTGAACATCTAATAAACACCAGGATTCATAATCCTGAGCAATGCAAAGTGAGCAATGCAAAATGGGTGGCTGCAAAATTATTTAGGAGACTTATTCAGTGTGGTAAATCCTAGAGAGACAGTATAAGGAACCCAGCAAATACATTTGCAAAATGAGCTGTACTGAACTCATAATGGCACAAAATTGGATTTAACTACAGGATCCCTCATTTGTTACCACAAAATTTTTAACTGCTTTGAGTCACCGCTTTCTCATCTGTATGTAATAGGAGCACTAACACCTTTCCTTTCCACTTTATGTTGCTATGAGATGAAATAAAAGTCTCTGTAACAAAACTCTGTGAAAGCTGAAACATCTGAATAAATGTGTTCATGACATTAAGACTTCCACCTGGCTGCGGAGGTATGACCACTTCCAACTATTCCCCAGAGTAGGGAATGGTCAGAGACACTTCGCATCACAAGACTTAGGTGGGAATCTATTTAGGAACTACATTTCTCTCATACGTATTGAACACAGGCTTCTAAAAACAAGGCTGTACAAAAAAAAAAAAATTAAGTTTACTATAAACAACTTGAAAACTGAAGAAAAGAAAGGTTCCCTTTGTTCTGATAAATTCAACTACTGCATCTCCAGAAGAGGAGGAAAATGAAATGCAATGTCTTTTGTTACTCTCCTCATAAATTCTGTCTAAATTCCTAGACACAACAATGACGGAATTCACGTAAATACTCCTAACCCTAGAGGTCAGATTTGGGGGCCTCGTGGAGGGGTGCAAGGGAGCTGGGACAGCTGCTGACCACACTCGCAATGGAAGAAACCAAATATCCATCCCTTTGCTGGCCAGCACGGAAATCCTCTTTAGAACTGCGCAAGTATTTCATGGATTTCAGACTCTCAATTACTCAACAATTTAAAATTTTAAAACAGTTTAATAAATTAACACTGCAAAAGAGAACGTCCCCAGTTTGCACGTTACATTTCCGTTTTCCTTATTTCAGAGGAAGTACTCTCCCTTAGTAGAAATGGTATGTTAAGGATACTTTATAAAGTACATGTTTCAGATTTGGTTTCAAAGCTAGTATTTTAATAAAATATACTACAAGAAAACAAATATAATACTGAAATAAATTACATCTATCCATCCTTCTAGAAACTACCATTTGAGCTTAATGGTGAGTTCCTCTCTCCCCAGTCTTAAGTTATTTCTCCATGCTCGCCTCCTTATGTCTGTGTATTTAGCACCTGGCACCTGTTTATTACGAAAAGCAAAATAACTAAATAGCTGTCTTGATATATATATATATATATAATGTACTTCAGAGTCAGGTAATTTCTTAATTTCCAATTAATAAGACAGTAAAAGCCTAGTAATAAGAGTGCAGATTTTCCTGCTTTTAGGAGACCATCTTGTTTTTCATTACATAAAAATATTATTTTATCCATGGCAATCAACCTAATTATAGTGGTATTATTTCCTACTTTTGACTTTATAAAAATGCTAGACTCTTGGGTCAAGTGTCCTGCAACCTGCTTATCATTTGTTATTTCTGGATAGATTCCAGCAGAAAAAATGTAAAAACTACGATAATGGATTTGCATGGCAGCTGCGTTATGATCATGCTCTAACTATGGGGAATCCATTAGAGCACGACAGAGTGGTCCATGATTTGTGCTTGCTCACAGGGGCACAATATCCTAAGTAATGTTTTATATAATATAAAAGGTTAGGTTTGAAAAATTCATATTACAAATGTCACATTCACTTCCAGCAGGAAATGTGCAACAATATGTGACAATACTGAATAAAATGTTGAAACATGTTTTCCTTTTGTTTTACTTTACTCATTTTTGTAATACAACACTGGTTACTGGAAAATGCCTTACAGCTTTATTCAAAACACATGTTCAAAGATTTGAATGAAAAAACTTTGACTCTCTCTGGAACATCTAACCGATATATCATTGGTGTGCTTTAAGTTTTTTTCTTACTGTCAGGAACACTTTTATGTCTTTAAGATTTATTTAAACTAGTTTATTATATAATGAAGCTTGTCAGATCATAGGAACAAAGTCAAACAAGATGTGCTATATCAAAGTATAACATTTAACATATAGATTTAAGTATACATATCAAGTACAATGCAATCAAGGAAAGTTTAATCTGAAAATGCAAATGCTTCAGATTATTAAAGCCACATCTGTCCTTTGAAGCAAATTTAGGCTGCCTATCAAAAAGCTATGTGTAATTATTCTCTCCCACTCTAGCCTCTACAGCAACCAAGTTCTCTTCAGAAGGACTTTTCAAATTCACTTTAGAGCTGGTATTTTAAATACTTCACCACCAAAGAATATAAAAACACAAATGGAAAAATTAAAAATCTTTATAATGTATCATATTATAATTGCTATGTTTTGTTGGTAAATCAGGGTAATATTTCAAAAGGCATTTCTCCGGGGCTTAAGAAAACTTTTAATTGCTTTTGGAAATCAATTCAACATAATTCCAACATCAAAAATGTGTGCTTAAATAGAATATTAAAACACTGTAATACAAAGATTTATAATGCTGTTGGCTTTTTCTGCCTTGGCCAACAGAAAGCATCAAAACGGGCATGTTAGCTAGTAAACAGTAATTTTCAAGCTCTAGGGAATAGGATCAAACTTTGAGTTGCAAATACCCAAAGTTCTCAAGCTTTAAATTTAATTTTAAAAGTCTCTGTTGTATTCCCCTATGCATACCCATTCATATGTAACATTCTCTTAATGCAGCTAGTGCAAAGATTCATAATCCTGAACAATGCAAAGTGAGCAATACAAAGTGGGTGGCTGCAAAATTATTGAGGAGCAGACTCAATTTTTGTGCAAGGGCATGATTTTTTTATAGTACACAGAAGAACTGAACATGACATACAACTTTGTGCGTGTCACTTTTCTCACTTACACAATCTACGTAATGGACTCACCATACTGGTTTCCATGGTGGTTATCTAGTTTACATTCCCACCAACAATGTAGAAACATTCCTTTTCTCCCACATCCTCTCCAGTATTCTTTTTTGTATCCTTGGTGATGGCCATTCTTACTAGTACAACCACTATGGAAATCAGTATAATGATTCCTCAAAAAACTAAAAATAGAAATTCTATTTGACTCAGCTATACCTCCCTGAGAATCTTCCCAAAAGAGTTAAAGTCACCATACTTCAGTGGTACATGCAAACCTATGTTTATAGCAGCACAACTCACAATAGCTAATTATGGAAACAGTCCAGATGCCCAGCAACAGAAGAATGGATAAAAAGAATGCGGTATATATACACAGTGGAGTATTATGCAGCCATAAAGGAGGATATAGTGTAGGAAAATTGATGGATTGTGAAATCATAATGCTAAGAGAAATAAATCAGACATAGATGGTTAAATATCACATTACTTCCCTTATGGAAAACGCATAATATAAATAAGTTAAAGAACAAAATGAAGGAGAGATGGCAGGAAACGAGGCAGACTTTGAGAAGATGGGGAAGGGATTCTAGGAGAAGGGGAAGAGGGTAAGGTAGAGAGGGAAAGGGGATCAAAGCTGATCAAGATTCCTAATTTGAATCCTCAAAATGAATGTAATCATTGTATCACAAACATGTATTAATAAAAACAAATTTTAAAGATCTACTTAAAGAAGAGGACTGATTTTGTCTTAATTATAAAGGTTATCTTTTACAGTCTTGTTATGTAACAGCAATAATTTATCAAGTTAATTGGACTCTCTTGTATCTATAATGAACTTTTTTTTGTGTGTGTGTGTGGGTACTGGGGTCGACCTCAGGACCTTGTGCGCCATCAGGTGCCCGTGCCGCTGAGCGATGTCACTGGCCCTTTCTTCGTATGTGGGTTCCCGGAGTCGAACTCAGGCCCTCACGCTTGCTAAGCAGGCGCTTACGCCACTGAGCCATCTCACCGGCCCCTATAATGAACTTTAAAATTAAATATGTATTTTAAAACCGAAACAATAATTGAGAAGTTCATTGCACTCAAGGGTGAAGATTCATTGTTTGCATTTGTTTTCTTTGTGTATTATTTTTTCAGTATTGTAGAAAACTATAAAGTATAATCTATCTCCAGCAATCAACATGAGGCAGAGGGAAAGTGATGGCTAAAAGAATTTCCACTTGCCGGGGGCCGGTGAGATGGCTCAGCGGCATAAGCGCCTGCCTGGCAAGCGCGAGGGCCCGAGTTCAACTCCCAGAACCCACATACGAAAAAGGGGCCGGTGATATCGCTCAGCGGCACGGGCGCCTGCTGGCGTGCGAGGTCCTGAGGTCGACCCCCCGGTACCCACAAAAAAAAAGAAAAAACAAAGAATTTCCACTTGCGGATGTGGGAATGCAGCTTAGCAGCAGACCTCTTGCCTAGCACTCCTGAAGCCCTGAGTTTGATCCCCAGCACTGCAGAAGAGAAAACAAAAATTTTCCACTTGACTTAAATGAAAAATTCTTAATGGATTTACTCATGCCTCCAGAATTCTACAGGAAAACAAACACACAGATGAGGTGACAGACAGAATTGATTTTATTAGATTTTAAAAGACAATCATACCTTTAGTTTGCTTGATAGTTTAAAGAAAAAAAATCAGTCATGTAGTGTTATAAACTCCGCCCTCGTCTATTTGGAAAAGGAAATTGTTGGCAAACGTAATGTAGGAGAGTGCGTTATTTCTGAAACTTTAATACAAACTCTTCAACAAAGTCATGAAGGACTTTGACCGAAAAACTATCTTGCTTCAATGTGAGAAGCAATCAGTATGAGGAGAGTTTAAGTGGCAGGAAAAATCTGAACTCACCAAAACCTTTAAGACATACAGGCTATGGATCTAGGATTGCTACAGCTGAAAGAGGCAGGTGAAGGAGGAGCCGGATGAAAGAGGGGGGACGGGCCGAATTAACACACATGCATTTCAGTAGTTACTGTTCTTTTCATTTCCCTCCCAATTTTACAAATACCCAGAGGCATTTCTTTGCAAATTCTAAAAATAAAGTCATAAACTTTAATTCCTCAACTTTCATAATATTGTGACAGATTCTTCCAACTTTAATTTCCTTTTTGTAATGGTAGTATGACTTGCATTATGTTACATGGTTTCACTTTACCATAAAAAATGTTAATCTCTGGAGAACTGCTCTGAAATTATGCACAACTTTAATAGACATCCCCTTAGAATTGAATAAAAATAATTTTCTCCTTGTAATCTTATCCTCTAATGGTTAGTAAGATCTCACCATAGACCTGTTTTGGGAAGCCAGGTTTGATGTTTTTGTACGCAATTTTGAATGATATTCTCATAACAGTTCCTTATCTCTCACACACATAAAAATCATTTCTGAAAAGGAGACAAGCAGAACCGATGTATTTAAAATTTGGGGAAGTGAAGACAATGGCAAATCACATTGGATTACTTCATACAGAGAGGCAATTGTCATTTTGTCTTTCTTCTTTAAAAAAGCAGCCCATGGCAAGTGGGACAGTCACAGTAAAACGTGCTCTAAGACAAAACCTGTCCCAGGAATGCTGCGATTATCACGGTTTTCAGGAATAAATGCTCTTTAAAGCAAGGAATTTGGCATTTTGTGAAAAAAAAAAAAAAAAGTCAGTATCTTTGTCTTTCGCACACAGCTAATGGCCATCCAGTCTGAAGTTTTCTACGGTTTCAGCTTCTACCTATCCACCTACTTCTCTTTTGCACGGAGCTCTTTGTTTTATTTTGTTGTTTTGTTCTCTTGATACAGGATCTCGCTGATACATCAGATTTCTGAGACTGGGTTTGAACTTGGGATTCCTCCTGACTCAGCCTTCCAGAGTTCTGGGTGGGATCCCAGAGAGCCACCATACCGGCTCCTACTTAGTTTTTATAGAATTGATATGTGACTGCCCAAGTGCCACAATAGGGATGAGGAGACATTTAAAAAAAGAAACTTAGAGACCAGAAGCAGTATAGCACTGGCAATGCCATTAGGAGGTAAGAAAGGGACTAATGGAAACTGACAGCTGACGAGTGCTAAAGTCACTAAGACGAATGAGGTCAGCCTTCAACATGATAAGAAACTAGTCTTACACATGAAGTTTCTTATCATTATTCTTAGCTCACTGTGAAAATCAGCCCACGCTTCCAGCACACCTAAAATTTCTCCGCTATCTAAGTAAGGCAAGGTTACTCATCTCTTCCCCAGGCTGATCCTGACAGAGCTTCTTCCTTCGGCTGCGAGAAAATCTGATTGCTTTGTGCCTAACAGCAACACCATCCAAGAGTGGTGCCAGCGTCCACCGTGAGGGAGTGAGTGGGCGCTGTCTGGTGCTCGCGGGAGCTCACCCTGAAGACTCTGGGGCTCCCGGCTGTGCGACACTTCACTGGCCAGGAGTGACAAACTAGAGCACTGCTTTTGTTTCTGAGTTTAAATTTCCAAAATACTAATGGCACAGTAATTTATATAACTGTAACCCATCAAGATCCCTATGAAGATTTTTTTCAATTTCATGTTTTTAAACAGTCAACTTTCAATTATCTTCAAAGGATCAGATCTGCTGCAGTTTATTTCTGACAAATCATCCATTTTATTGTTTCTGACGTCGTTACTGAGTCTGCTTAATTAAATAGCTGATTTACATAAGTAGGATATGTGCTTAATCGAATCCAGGATTTTAGGAGGGCGAAATGATTTAGGAATAAAAATAATTTTCCTTTGCACATTTGAATGAGCAAGTAGGATCTCCATGTGAGTGCTGGTAAAATCAACTCCCAGAATAAAGGGGAAGCAGTGACCCAGCCGCAAAGAGGAACAGGCTGGGAGAAGCCTTTTCCAGCCATTGTGAGTCTTGTACTAACAGTGTGGATACTGTATCAGACTTATGAAGAATTTGCAGGTTAGAAATACTCTCCCCTGAATAATAAAATCCCTTTTCAAAGCCAAATAGAAATGATTTTGAAAAAAGTTTTATACTTTGGAACAGTGCGCACACTCACACACACCCAGAACTAAATAAAAGTCCCAATTGACAAGATGAAACAGTGTGAAGCGGCCCAAGCATCTTACTCACACTTGCATAACGAGCTCCTCCCCGTGAAGCACGCTGGGCACCAATAGCATGAACAGAAATTGTGCAAGTCACAAATTAACTACGACATCATTCACTGGGGCTAAGAAGACCGCGCCGGGTGTTGTTTCAGTAAACTGGCTAAATGGGGTTAAGATTTTTTAAGCTATGGCTTTGCCCATAATGTCCACATGAGTCTAGCCACCAACATATATCATTTCCTTTTCAAAGAATATCAAGGAGTTATTCTCAGGTTTTTGTTTATTGTGTTTTGTTTTCTAAATCAACCACTATACCACATCAATGGTACTCATTGGTTAAAGCTCTAGTCCAGTTCCTTTGAATGCTGCTGGAAAGACAAATACAAATTAATTTCATGAAAGGCCATTACTGAAACCAGACTGAGTAGTTCCAAGTCCACCCAGATGGTTTGGTCTTTGACAGCTCTGCTTATCTCCAATCAGGACAGGATTTTAAAGGACAAAGTCTTCTTACTGCTTGCTTCTGTAGCCAAAAGGAATACTAAACTCCAGACTTTCTAAGGGCTTCTCACTCATGCCTTCTCCTTTCCATCTTTCTAGCAGCGTTATTACCTCTCTGCTCTTAATGTGGAATGTTTTATGAATTAGGGACCTTAAATTATATGTATTTTTAATGCAATCTTCTTTCAAGTCAATAAAAATAATTCCAGGCAAGATATGATCATTAGGGCCGGTGAGATGGCTCAGCGGCTTAAGCGCCTGCTTGGCAAGCGCGAGGGCCCGAGTTCGACTCCCGGATCCCACATACGAAAAAGGGGCCGGTGATATCGCTCAGTGGCACGGGCGCCTGCTGGCGCACGAGGTCCTGAGGTGGACCCCCTGGTACCCACAAAAAAAAAAAAAAAAAGATATGATCATTATCCTAATTTGAAAATGTGGAGTTCTGTATACTTATTCTTGTGTTTCCACGTGCTTAAACATTTTAATGCTGAAGTTTTCACGTTTTAAGAGTTTAATTACATAACTGGCCATTTAGAGAGGCTTATCTGTGAAATATATATATGCGTAAGAATGAACATATGTATATAGATGTATCAGAATAAAAAGTACTTGTATGTTATTGCAATCAGACATCCATTCCGTTTAAAGAAATTGTTTTGTCTGGTTAACATACTTTTATCACAAGCCAGTCATTTATTTTAACATTATCCACTGAATTGAAAGAATCATTAAATATGATAGCCTTATATATCACTTAAGGAAAACAAAAAGTAATCAAATGAGCAATAGGTACCTGACAAATTAAAGTGGATCATCAACTTATCTATAAATCATATTCTCGTGGCTGCACGACATGAATGTGGATTTGATTTTGTTAGTCTGTGCTCTGGTAATTTCTTTTCAGATTGTATTGTGTATGATTTCAGATATAATAAGAATTCCATTTGATGATGTTGATCTTCAGTCCAGTTTCTAACTCTTCTGAGTTTACTTCCTGGCACGAGGTTTTTGGCATAACTATGGGCAGCAGTTGTCTCCACAACATACAACTCAGCTCCTGTGATTAATGCCAGCATCACATAGGGAACCAAGTCAGAGTCTTCAACATTTATCCACCTCATCCTCAGATAGTTGGGTATGTGCTATGCATCACTTCCCTTCTACTTACTATGGATCTTTATTCATATATTTAGAAAAGTAAGGAAGAAATTGCTAAAAGCAAAGCATCCCTAGTTAAATCACTCAAGAGGAAAGCTGACCTTTCACTTGTGTTGACCAAATGGTTGGTGCTCATTTCAATCACTGACATCTATCATCCCTAATTAGCATCTACCAATAAAACAGCTCCCTTCTAAAGTATATTAATTACGATTTTATGGCTTTGGTTCCTATTATCCCAGCTGTACAGGAACAATCATAAAAAGCACGGCATTTGCCAGCACAAGAGGGTAATATATGTTACCTGTGAATCATGTACGTGGCGTTAACGTTTAGAGGAGTGGCCTGACACAGCTGAGCTTTCTGACTTCAGGCCCCAAGGAGTGGATTTAATTTTGAACTCCAGAAAAAGTCTTTCTAAGAGAGATAAAGAAGCGAAAGCTTCTGCTACAGAAATTTCGAAGTTATATAGCGGCAAATCCAAACAATAACAAAGGACCCCAGGTTTAGATGAAATACTCTGTTTTATAAATTGTATAACCCTAGAATGCCAGGGACACCCCTTTTTTGAGATATTTCTGAGACCCAGAGAACTGAGAGATGTATTCCTCTTTTAGCACTTAAGTAAATGCTCTTAAATTATTTCACATGGCTTGGTCATGAGGAGTGCTGTAAACATCGAAGTTTTCTGTAATATTCGCTGACAAATGCTCACTTTGGATTGCCAATGGTTAAATATTACAAGATTCTGAGTAAATCACTATAAAAAAATTCTAGGTCACTCTGGGGAATTGAATACAACTTTCCCCTTATGCCAGGAAGGGGGGGGGAATCAATTGAAAAACTTCTGAAAAATTTCTCAGAAATAATTCACAAAAATGCATTCAAAAATCTTCTTAGAGGCTAGAGTTTATTTCAGTTAATTTTTAATCATAATGATAGAACTTTAGAAAATCTTGACTTGGCTTAGAACCATAATATGTCCACTAAGACCATGAGACTGTGCCCCGGGATGGGTGGGTTGGAGGGAGGGACAAAAGGAGGAATTTCTACAGAAGGAAAATTTATAGCACTCCCCAAAAGCGCTTTCTAGCAAGTGTAGTATCAGCCAACTGGCTTGTGCACTTTTCTTCTCTCAGACCACAGTTGAATCTGTTCTTTGTTCTAGTATCAGTGAGATGAGAAAACAATTTCCTTCCTGCTAGGGTAGTAAAAGTTTCTGTACTTTAAAGTGTTCACTCCAGAGCATGATGTACAATGTTACTGCAACTTTTCCAGCATCTATACTGCACCTATTGAAATATCAAGAGAAAGGATTTCCATGATGGTATATGGAAAGTCAAGGCCAATTTTCAATTTCAAGTAGATAAAAAATACATTTTTGTTTAGATTTAAAGAAGTAAAAAGAAAAATGGGGCAAGAGAAGGAGAATATTTTAAAAGCCATGCATGTGGATTTAGTCTTCTACATGGAAGACGAGAGTGATAAATATTCTGTTTGCTTACAATGTTATAAAAGCAGCAAACTGTGATGGCACAGACTTCCCTGGTCACAGAAAGAAGACAAAAACATAACCGCTTTCCAGGAAGAAACTAAGTATAGAATGAACTTGCTTTCTTCCTGAAGTAAAATATAGAAAGCAGAAAACAATAACTTTTACAGAAGGACTTTTAAAACTCTTAGTACATAAAACAGAGGATTAAGCAAAAAAACCAGGTTCATAAAAAAAATGCATAAACAGTATTTAAGAGTGCCATAACAAAAGGTATTATTTTATGAACTTTTCTTGTCACAAAACAGATTTGAGTCATGCACTGGTTTTAAAGTTAGCATGGAGGTGAATAATAGCTAGAGATGCTAGAAGGTGATTTTATTATAAGTTTTTGCAGTCTAATAATACTACATAAATTTCTTATAATAAATAGAAATACAAATGTGTGCGTGTCTACATACAAACACACACACACGTCATATTTTCCTTCCTCGTAAAAACTGGATTACTTTGCTTTTACAATTAGTTGGTGCCGATTTGAAATTCTTCTTGGAAACTATCATAACAGCACAAGCACCTTTAATTTATTGCACAAAACCCAGAAGCCTGCTAAGGTTCAGGCAGACTGAAAAAAAAAAAGTGGTTCAGTCTCAATAAATGCACGGAAATATGATGAATACATGTATTTTTTAAAACAGGAAACAGTACCCCAAGATGCTGTTATTCCCAGTTTAATAATATAGTAAAATTATTAAACTGGGGATAACGAAATTATATATTGTTTCACAGTCCTCCACTTTAGCACTGCTATCGTGACAATTATAATTTAATACTGGGAATATACTTTACAAAGAAAGCATAAGGACAACACTACACATAATTTTTTACATTATGAATCACTGTATACAAAAGTCAGTATTTTATTATTACATGGGAGGAGTGCTCCGAGTACAGCATGCCTTTTCACATTTGCCAGTGATGACAGGGTCTAGTTCATTGTTCAACCAAATTTGAAGAACAGACAGCAAAGAACAAAACAGAGAACAAAAGAAAATGACAAAACAAAGCTATAATTTTAAAATATAAAACACACTTTACCAAAAGGGGATGCTGAGAAAATACTCTTACTCGTCGAAACAGAAGGAAATTATACATAAAATGTTGAACCTGATTTATAAGTAACTACAAAACAATTGTTGGAGACAGTGAGTTCAAATTGAGACTAGTAATTAGTACAATGAAGTATCAGAGTAGGAAATACTTTCCTAGGAAGTGTGACAGGCACCCACTGCTGAAGCATGGCCAAATAATCAACTTTCTATTCAACATAGAGTCTCTGGCTCCTCTTTTGACTCAAAATATCTATTTTTGAAGAGAATCAGATTGTAACAAACAAGTAATTCTAATTGAAACCGCAGGGAAGGGCCAGGAGAAAATTTAGTCTCTGCCTAACCAGCAAGCAATTCTTGGTTTTATCTAGACTTTGCAATTTTAGGTCCCCAATATTTGCTCAGAATTATCAATGTGTATGAATGTTTCAGTATCTAAGAGGCCAACACAATCAAGCAAAAAACAGATCCATGTCTGATATAATGATGCCCTTGGTTTCCATCCAAAGGCTTAAAAAGGATTCAAAATTAAGTTAAAAAACGTTTAAATCAAGGTGCGGTGGTGCACACCAATAATCCCAGCATTCTGAAAGGCTGAAGCAGGAGCAGTTCAAGTTCAAGCTCAGCCTGGGCAACCTAGTGACTTAGCAAGACCCTTTTTCAAAATAAAAAATAAAAATGGGCCGGGGATGCAGCTCAATTCAAAGGTCCTAAATATATTGCAAATATAGTATTTTCCTCACGTGTCCACGTTTCTCAAATACACAATTACAGGCATTATAAATTTGTAAGTTAATTTTATAGTTTTCATTTCATAAACACGGTAATGACATGAGGTGAGTTAGAATAATATCTTCTGTTTCTATCACAGGTTAAAAGAGTGAAAAGGTACTTGAATGGATTAAGAAGAAATGTGACACAGAAATACCAGTATGCTGTTTTTCACATCTAGATATGAAATTAGAAAATAACTAATTAATGTGGGAAAGCATGCAGCTTGCTAGAGTGGTATATTTATAACAAATATGTCGTAGAAAGTGATATGAGCATCCAGGAATGTTTTCTGAGCATTAAGTAATCAGACATCTATGCAAGGGTACCAATATCCTATTATAATATTTCAATGGCATGCTATCTGACTTGGACCCCATATAAGTCATATACAGTGGTTCATATAGTGAAAACTAAAATAAAATAAAGAAAAAGAAAATCATGTTTCCTTACGATTTTAATCGTAAGAATCGTGCTGATTATTGGGGGAAATCTAAATAAAAAAACAACCAATCTCCTCAATAAAACAAACAAACAAAAACCTTTTTTGTCAGTTTCCTAAATAATTTGTATAATCTTGTACTAAACACAATCCTTTTCATAAACAGATCTCTACATTTAATGACATTGAAAATCACTGTCAGAACATATACATACATATGTGTGTGTGTGTATATATATACATATATATATACACAAAAATATAAAGAAATGACCTTGTCATAGATTGTGCTTTTTTTTTCCTGGTGCTGGGGATAGAACCCAGGGTCTCATGAATATTAGAGGAGTACTCTACCACTAGGCCACATCCCTAGTCCCTCACAGATTTTGCTTTTAACAAATGATTGAAGCTAGAAAAATGAGCAATGGCAACATGACATAAAGCCCAAGTGTGTTTCTTAGAAGGTCCTCCCCAAGTATCTTCTCACAGCATCAGCAAGTCCTGAAATAGTGTTACATGCAAAAAGGACCAGATAACTTGACAAGTCTTACACAGTACTACGAATGCTTTTCACTGCTTAATGAAGCACAGACTGGTTCTATTTGAGAAAAGATGAGAACAGAGTCCACAGGGCTATACTTATATTTGTATTCTTATACTCAGAGTCCATAGTATATGCTTAAGTACACAATACAATTTAAAAGTGTCCAGAGATTGTCTTTTTATATATTGAGGATGATCTCAGATGTCAGACAATTGAGCACAAATGCCAACTCCATTTGGTATCATGGGATCTTGGGAAATTTGCTGTACTTCTCTGAGCTTCTGTTTATAGCTTTTAAAAGACAGAGTAAATACAATACTATACGAAGCACTCAGCAGTGTGCCTCACAGGAAAGAAATACTAATATATATGGAATGAACAGCAAGAGAAATGGTAGGTACGATTATCCAGAAACTTAACCATAAGCAATGAAGCCAACAGGATGACTATTGATATTTTTTATAGAGTTTACAAGGGAAAATCTCATTTTATGGATTATGATGCGAGATGCCTAACTTCAGTAAGAAGAATGAGCATTAACAAGGCATGGGAAAGCTTATGCACTCTTAAGTATATTGAGTTTTCATCTGGAAAGATACTGAATTTTTTGTCTTTTATTTATTCCTTTATTCTACATAATGCCATCACAGATCACAAATCTTTGTGGAAGGTCACATCAAATTGAGAAACACTGACAATTATAACATCTCGTGGAATACATATGAATTTAAGAATGCATATATGACACTTAGGAACAAACTCTTACAGTATCCTTATTTTTTAATATTCGTTAAAGAGTTTTAAAATAGATGCCTTCTTTTAAGATTCTTTTCTTTAAAAGATAATATTTGCATGTGATGATCTTCTGACTTGTCAATCTAGCATAATTAGTTAACAGGACTTGCTGTCATGTAATTTTTAATGCTAATGATCGGAAGCAATATGAACACTAAATTTATGTGCATTTCGGTTGTCAAGTTAAAGAAATTTAACATTGGTTAGAAAAATTTACTATAAAATATACGAATATATATAATACATTTTAGATTAAAATAAAATATTTTTATCATGATACACGGAAAGTATCAATCTTTCATAATATTTTCTTTTCCTTTCCTGTAAATATGCTGCTGATCTATTCCCAAGTATCAATTCCCTTTTCAAGTACCAAATGCTGAAACAGATGCAAAGAAAGGTAACTGGCAAGAAAGATATTTACATAAATTTGATTTCTTTGCCCACTTTTTGATCAGAAATATTAGGTTTATAAATAGCTCTTCAAAAGGCCGGTCCCACCAAGAACACAAAGTATGACCTTGCAAGTAGTATTTAATCAGACCTACAGAGTTTAAATTTGAATTTGTCTCCAACTGTTCGTGGTGCTACCAACAGCCCTTTGATGTCAACCAGCCTCACCATTCTCCCACAACAACTCCAATACTAAACAATTATAAATCCTTAAATATCACAAAGGTGTAGAATATGCTGAGAGAGAAGTGATATTGTTCCGTAATTCAAACACTAGAGAGCCTCATCTCACTGTATTAGATCATCAAAAAAGTAGAGCATAAAAACTATTACGAAAACTGCTCACTCCAGAATCTGAGCCGCCACCTCCAGTGTTTGAAGGAGCTCCCTGTCAGCTCATTACAAATAAAGAGCAGAACTATTTGTGGAACAGAGATTGGCTATGTTTAGAACTGCTTTCAGGAACACAGTGGAAACCTGGATAAGCCTATCTCCCAAGAAAGTGATTCTTTTCTCTTTTCTTTCCTCTGAGTTTTTCAAAAATGTTCTGGTAGAGTTCAAATATCAAACTTAAGGCCCGAGTCTTCGATTCAGAAAAATTCTAGTACCGTGCCAGTTAAGGTACTGCAAAAGGTATCGAGAAGAATAGAGAGATGAAAAGCATCCTTCGAAGATGTCAGGATGACAGGGCAGTGCTTCCTCATTGAAAAATGCTAAGAGAGAATAAAGAAGGAAAAGAGTCCTTGGAGTGAAGTGGACGCCAGTTTAAATAAGGGGCCTGGTCAAGACCTTAAACTGATACATCTCTCTGGGCCTTTCCCAAAATCAGGGCATCTGCTTTGCTCTTTGAATAATGGCTTTTGATGACAGCTAAGCTTGTTCAAGAGGGTAAAAGCACATGATTAAGTGAAGTAAGAAATATATATAGTTAGACATTTAAAGTCCTAGCTTGCCATGTTCTGCTAATGTGGACGAAAACTAACATATATGAAAATTCATTCCACTGAATAATAACTGAATGTGCAAGGTCAAATTTGGCTTTGTAAAATCTTGTACAAGTGAATGAATTATTGCACTTTACAAAAGCAGTTTTCTTTGCTTCGATTTCTGAGAATATCTAAAAGTCACAGTTAGAAAACTACACATTAAAACCTTGAGCGAGAGCTCTATCTCTTCTTGCAAACATCACAATAATAGGATACAGCCCCGCCTACATACTTTCAAGTCAAAACTGAATCAACATGGGCCTTTTAGTGTTCCCTAAACCCCAACAAAGTTGGGATGCATCAGTTTAATAGAAGGAGGAAGTCCCTAAGGCAAGGTAAATCCTTTGAATTCTTTTTGGCTCCTTTCATCAAAGATCAAATCTAGAGAGAATATGAAAACAGGTCCAGCTGACCATCAACATGGTTACAGCAGCAAAGGAAACAAGAATATAACTTCAAGAGCCAGGATTCATATCCTGTGGGCATTTCCAATCAAAAAACCCCACCTTAACTAAAACCGAAATGCACAGAAAGCCATGGGAAAACCCGGAAAGATTAACATAATTATTTCCATGTGATTAAGATAGCTGGTTATATAACCTTCTATCTTCTGTAACACAGCAGTAGCAATTTGGTGTCTCCATACGCTTACTATTTAACTATCTTGCACTGTGAATGCGTAAACACTGCTGTTCTATATACAGAGGTCTTACCCTCAATGGGGGCAGTGTGCGCTTTATCCATTCATTTCTTCTTGGCAAATGACACAGATCCTAGCATAGATCTAGCTCAGCTTCTGCCCAATGCATTTACTGAGAGAGGAGACGGGAAACTATAATTATTGATATTAGAATGCCCTAAGACACCTTGTTCAGTATTTTAAGTAAAGTCTTCTGTTCAATTTTAAGTATCCGTGATTATATAATCACCTGAGTTTTACAGATGAGATTTAAGCTCAGAAACATTCATTTGCCCAAGATCACACCGCCAGTAAGTAGCTGGGTTAATATTTGAATTCTGCCTGATCGCCAAACCCCTGCAGACAGGCACTGCAGACAAACGTGAAAAGGTGCTGCCTACTTTTTCCTAAAAGTGTCAGCAAGCTAGAGGTACATGCGCACGTCAGTTGTAAACTTCACCCACATAGCATAGCAAAGAAACTACACCATGATCAGCTCAAACTAACCTCTAAATAGACGAGTGACTGCCTGCGAGGCAAGACGAGACACAAACTGCATCGCCTCCCCGGGATACTACAGAGAACGAGAGAGGAGAGGCGCTTTCCCACCTCGATCATCGTGATATCATAATCCTGGAGAAAAATGTAATGATCTAATTCTCATTAGTGACCAGAATGAAATAATCATAAATCACATATTTTGGACTAGTGAAAGCATCTTTTTTCATTAAAATAAACAAACACTGATCTATCTCAAAAACAAGGCAGAAGGGAAAAGAATATATATACATATATATATATATATATATATATATATATATACACACACACAAGATATATAAGATAATTATACTAATCTCCATTAGTTCATCGAAAAGAACGGTTTGTGTATGCATTGTTTGATCAATTTTTCATGCCTATATCTTGTAATCTGCGCAACTACTTTGAAAATAACAGTACATAACATATTAACCACTGTTAATCTATTATCTTATTTTGAAATTCTGTATCATTTTTGTTTTTTCTTAAAATTAAAAAAAAAAAAAAAACAAAAAGTAAAAAATAAAACAAGGCAGACCAGAGCCAAACTAGAAAATCTAAGCATTCCTCTCATTTTTGTTACAACCATTAATGACATATGTTTTCATCAGTGTAAGGCTAAAATAAAGCTCTAGAAGAGAAAATGTAGGTGAACATATAATTATAATGTGACTACAGTGAATTTATTTATTTTTTATTTTTTATTTTTATTTTTTTTGTGGGTACCGGGGGGTCGACCTCAGGACCTCACACGCCAGCAGGCGCCGGTGCCGCTGAGCGATATCACCGGCCCCTTTTTTGTATGTGGGTTCCAGGAGTCGAACTTGGGCCCTCGCGCTTGCCAGGCAGGCGCTTAAGCCGCTGAGCCATCTCACCGGCCCAGTGAATTTATTTTAAATGAGTAATATCCAGATTTTAAAGATTTTTAAAAGTTTAAATATTCAATGTTTCATATATACACGCAAAATTCAGTCTTATGAAACAAATATAAAAGATGCCGGTGAAATATAATGACCCCATATAATGGAGGAACATCTATAGCACCAAGATATTAAAGGCTTTTTGAATACTGCCTGAGAAAGGCAAATAAAGACAAGTAGTCAGTTGACCTCTGTCCTGTGTCCTTTGAACTCCTTTAGTCTTGCCCTCATGTTTGTGATGCATCATCTAGTTGGTAATGTATTATAAAAATACTCTTTAAAAGAAGCTCAGTTTCAACTAAAATTTCTTTACGAATTACTTCTTCCTAGAAATAACACTAGTGAATGTGAGATTCGACAATGCCATCTTCAAAATCTGGCACTCGAGGAAAGATGCCATGTTACTTTCCAAGTTGATCTCATTGATAGACATGTAAAAACTCCTGAAATAGCACTGGTGCATTCCAAGACCTCTTCCAGGAAAAAGGATTGAATGAAGAGCACAATATTCTTCTACCATCAATCTTGAAAAAACAGTTGTCCTGAGGCATCTTTTCTAGAGTCACATTTCCTTTTTGAGTTTATGGAATCTGATCTCCTTCGTAAGGAGCACAGTTCTGCGCTCTTCAAGCCCTTCAAGATGCCTGGTCCCTGGTGAACAGAAACTTTATCAGTTATTCCACACTACTGATTCAGGATCGGCTGTGTTTTTAGATGATGTTAACATCCCAAATCCGTTGACTTTATAATTAGATATTTTCCATGAGAGCTTGATCTACTCCCATGAGCCTTTAAGAACCTATGGCTGATCTCAGAAGAGGACATCCGACACATGCCTCACAGAGCCTTAAAAAAAGTAAACATTTTTGGGACCACGAGGCAAGAAACTGTCCATGGGTGCAGACAGTGATCCCTGGCCAACAACTGGAAAGAACATAGGGACCTTAGTCCTACAGCTGCACGGAAATAAAGTTTGCCAACAGCTATCAAGTGAGGAATAGGAATCTGGACCCAGACGAGAACCACAGGTCTGGCTGACACCCCAATTTGAGTCCAGGGAGGCCCTGAGTAGATCATTCAGCCATGCTGTCCTTGTCTCCTGACCTAGGGACGCTGAGATAATACACATGTGCCATTTTAAGCTGTTAAATTGAGAATAATTGTTATACAGCAACAGAATATATGCATCTTGGGTTTCTCAATGTGCCCTAGATGCCTCCTGTACTATAGTTAATGTATCTGCTATGTATCACCAAATACACTGTCAAGCTATGTACAGCCACTCCAAGAGAGGGAATCGTGCAGAACTTTGCCACAATTGCTGCCAGTGTTTGTGGTGGAGTTGAGGGAACAAAAGAGATATAAGGAATAGTTAAATAAAAACCCAAGCAGGAGTCATTAGACATTTTTGAACTATGACATGATATGATTTGGGAAGCGTATCCCAACAGAAAGTGCAGAATGGAAAGGAAAGAGAAAATTCAAAGAAAGGAAGACCAGGTAGTAGAATAGGCAAACGATCAGAAGAAAAGGAAAGAGGGCTCCCATTGACCAATGGGAATGAGAAAGAAGGAACCAGGCTGGATGCATTTGAAGGAGAATTAGATGAAATGATCCTTCTCAAAACTCTGTTCATTCTTAGTGTAGGGGGAGGGAATATCTTTGCAATTCACTCATGCAACAAGTGTTCACTGGACACGTCCTATGTGTAGGCACTACCGCGGATGCTGAAGTACAGCAGGGAGAAAGGCAAAGGCCAGGCTTTAAGGAGCCTCCCTCCAAAGGAAGCAGAAAATAAACAATGAGACAAATAGTGCGACTCCAGAAAGCAGTCAGTGTGTATGATTTGCCTCTGCACCCTCAAAGCCTAATGCTGAGGAATGAACAAACATGAAGGATTATTTATGAGGGCTATGGCAGACGGCAAAAAAGAGAGGACAAGCGTAACTCTGAACTTTTTGTGTAAGAGAGAAGAAAAGGGTATACCTCTGAAGGAAACAGAGAATCTGAAAATCAACTGGAAACAGACTCCCTTGTGCTTTGGTTTTCTCATCGATAAAATAAGCATAGTAACAGTACCTGCCTTCAGAGAGCTCACAGGAATAAAGGACAAAATGTGTGTATGGTGCATGAAAGCATAGTGCTTAATCATTACGTAAGCATAATAGCTCTTTTTAAAGAATTTATTATGACCAATCTATGGGGTGTGATCAATAAATATGCTGAATATATAAATTTTGTTTTTTAAATGTATTACAGTGAAAGACACACTGTCATGAATCCCTCTCAACTTACGCCCCCACCATTCCAACACACTTATCCCATCATTCTTGCCACTTTCTGAAGCAGTTCTGAAAGTTCTTTTTGTGACTGTCTTTAGTTGCTTGTCTAGGGTTCCTTGATGACCTGAGTCAATTCAAAATATGTACCTTTAATAGTCATTTTGACTTGGGGCAAGAGCCAGAAGTCATAAGGTGCCAGAGGAAATAAGGTGGATGAGGTCACACCAGGTCTTTAGGATCCTGTCTTTCCAATGGATGGCATGCAGCAGCACCATTTTTTTTTTTTTAATATGCTGGTACCGGGAGTTGAACTCAGGACCTCAAGCTTGCCAGGCAGGTGCTTATGCCGCTGAGCTATATCACCGGCCCTCTTTTTTTTTTTTTTTTTAATCACACCTCAATACTAATTCCTCAAACAATAAATCTGGCATAATAAAATTGAAACAACAGCTTTCATATGCCTACTAAAGAAAACTGGAATTAATTCCAGTGATTCACTCACATATACTTACTTAAAATCATATGTATATATGAGACACTTTCTAACTTATTTACTTTTCTCTATAAACAGCTTACATGAACTGAAGTTTGGAAATCCAGGACTCAGTTTTCGTATTAATGAAAACTTGTGCAACAGTTGTGCATCAATCCCAATCTGTGATATGATGTCGCATGCTTAACTGAGATAGGCCAGAATAATTATCAATTAATATCACTTTTTCTCATAAAAATAAAGCTACGGTGGATGCCATGGTTGGGTACTTAAATGAAAGATGATTTACACAAATGAAAGAACTATATCTGAATAGCAATAGAAGACAGAAACACCTCAGCAGCCATGTTGCAGCCATAATTAAAAGTTAAAACCTAGCCAGGTGCTACTGTCCTTTTTTTTCCACTTCTAGTAAGAGGACCAAGGTCCAGAGCCAGAGTAACACAGAGCCATTCACACAGGGAATTATAGAGTATGATTTTCCCAGCTTTGTTTTTGTTAATTGCTATTGTTCTTTTTATTAATTGTTATTGCCTTTGTGTGTGTGGGGGGTCATGGTTATCAATCAATTGTATTTAATTATAGCATAAAAAATAACCAGTAAAACAACCACTTGGAAAAGACTTCCTCTAGATTCTTTTACAGACTACGTTTTCCCTTCTCACTTCAGATAACTTTGGAGAATCTATGTGGAATGGCAAAGATGGATATTTAAGGATGAGGCATACACTTGGGTAATTTGGAATTAAAATAATCATCACATATGAGAATAACCAAAGATTACTATAATTGAGGGCAGTTATCCATTTTAATGCTTAAAATATTCTCATAAAAACATACTATTATCAGTAGGCTAAAGTACTTCTACTTGTTTTTAATACCGGCAGCATTCTGTCCTCTAGAAGCATACCTCTAAGGACTTCATACCCCCATTTCATTGGATTTTTATCTTTTACCTACTGAGTAACAATCTACAAGACTTGGTGTGGCCTTCTAATCCTCTATATCTGGTCCCCTTTCTTGGCAAACTTGGGTAAATACCTGGTTTTAAGTGAGTTACACTGGTACAGACATTTTCAGTTAGAAACAGGTGAGTGAAATGGGATACTACTAAAATGGTAGCATCTTTCATCACTGTATGCAGGAATATATTTTCTTATTTAATTGTTGTGTAGCTACATTGCCCAATTGCTCTCATTATATTCTGGTGGAATCCCAGGCTTAAAATGCAACAAGCTTTTAAGAAAGAAGGTTTTTTTTTTAAAAAAAATCCTACTTCACAGAAAAGACACAGAATTCTTCCTGCAGTACTCAATCCTTTCTAATTAAAAAGTTTTATAGCATCCCATTGTCTGACAGAATTTAGTTCAACAATCACATATGTCTTGGTTTACTAATAAAGAGTAGGGCTTTTAAACGCTAATTAAAGAGCGTACATTTTGTTTCCATTTATTTGTATCAAAAGATCAAGAATTGATGCTCTGAGACCACATTATGTTCTAATTTCAAAGAGTGACTCTAGGCAGAATGAAAAAGTATGCCAATGACATTTGGAGAGGACAGTAAATGTTATCAGAAAGACACTTTATTGGACTCCCCATTAGCATAAATTTGGCTGTTTAAAAGAGCTAAAGTTATGGCTTTCTAAAACACAGACAAATGATTTTTATAAAAACTTTGAAAGAAACTGTGTATACTATTTTTCTACTCTTTTATAACTCTGGAAGTATTCAACTATAAATTTCTTGATCCATCTTAAGCTGAATTACTTTTGTTATTTTTCTTTCTTTTTGGGGGGTGTGGTTCAGGTTGGGGGGATATGGGTCCCAAGGCCTAAACCCAAGGCTTTTGCACTGAGCTATATCCCAGCCCGTTTTTCTTTTGAGACGGCCCCACTGAATTGCTACATTACCCGGGCTCAGCTAAAACTTTCCATCCTCCTTCCTCAGCCTTCCGGAGTGCTAGGATTGCAGGCGTGCACCTCCACACCCAGCCAATCTTATTTTTTCATACGCCATTTCTTATACCATACACTGAACTGTACTGCGCTACTTGTGTTCTTTCATCCCTTGCTGGGGGAAAAAATTACAGTTCTTCCAGTTTCTCTTTTTTACTTAGTGTAGAAGAAAACAAGAATAAAATAATGTCTGTGGAATTCGGCTGATGGTTATCTCTATATTTTATTCCATTTTGTTTTACAATTGTATTTTTATACAGCTATCAGTGCAAGGGACATAAATGGTTCTGTCAAACAACCATTTTTATCTTACCGGGCCAAGGGTATTTTACTGGGGCAAGATCAGTTTTACAGAGAATTCTTAAATGTCTCAATCCTCATAAAATCCAGATATTACAAAACCAAGATAGTGAGACTGTGAAATAACTTTTCCTTAAAGTGAAGAAAATTTAACATATCTTTTTTGTAAGAGAAAACAGAGAGAGGTATAGTTAATTATGCCATTATGTGCAATAATTCTTTTCAAATTGTAATCTACACCTTCAAATCCATAAAAAATTTACTGTATACGCCATGCATGTTAATCCATGTACTCTTGCATGCATGTGAACCTAACTTTTCCTCACAGGGCTAAAGAATAGTATTCTAACAATTTAGGATTCCACAGGTCAATTCATGTATCTAATAGAAGCAAATATAAATTCTATATAATAACCAATACGTTTCTATCTTTTGTTCCCTCAAAATCAAATGACTACATTTCTGCTGCTATTTTTTTCTGTTATTGCTGTGGCCAACAAGTTTATCTGCTCAAATCATTCCACTGTCCCAGACCACAAAATTAATCTCATAGTATTGGCAACTATTATTATATTCTTAAAACTCTCTCCTTTAAGTTAATATTGAAGACTAGAAAAACATTTTTCCAGAATATGTGAGGTTGGATTATTATTTTGTAAATAGAAATCAACTTCTGCTCCATTTCAAATTAAAAGCAGAATAGAATATAGCAGTTTAAGTACAAAGTTGGAGTGATCCTTTATATCTACAATAATCTAATTCTACCATCATCTAAACATACAACATAAAGGAAAAACGACAAATTGCACAAGATATATATATATTCTGAATTCCAAGTTGTCAGAAAATTCTTCAATCTTTTGAGCAGGGTATCAGTTTGCGGAAGCAATTCTCTTCTCCACTTGTGAAGTGCTAACTGAGAAACAACACTGACACCGGAGTCTTTACTGTGGAATAATTAGTCCTTCCCAAAGATGGTTCCAATTTCCCTCTTGTGCAGCTTTGTTACTATGGTCTTTGATAAGACCTTTGCTTCTCAGATTTTCTTTCCAAGTGAGGGAAGTATTTACATTTATTTACATGGAATTTAAATTCCAAGCTTTTTAAGAAAAACGGTGATATGTGCAGGCTAATAACACATTACATCATTATCCACTTCATCTTGAAGTACAATTGGCTTGCTTTTGTCTTTCTCACTTAGTGTGAGTAAGACAGTCTTCTCTATCATAAGGCTAACAAAAAGGACCCATAGGAAACCTCATAATGTCCTCCTGCCCTTCTTCCTTATTGGCGAGAACCCAATATTGATAAGGCCACTGGAATTATTATATATCACTAATATACAGCAGTAAATATCAAGATGACAAGTGAACAAAACCTATGACATACAACTAGTTAATTCAAATTTTTTGGGTAAATAAAATGCATGGAAAGTTGATATACTTGAGATATGGTTACTTAACACTTTCATAAATGAAATATACACAGGAGGGCTTGATGACTATGCTGAATTTTAATTTCACAACAGGTCTCATTGGCTTTTAATATATATTTTAAAATATGAAAAAATACTTGGAGAAGTAGAAAACATTGGGGTGGGGGTTTTGGATTAGTCAGCAAATCAGTCACTGAAAATTTCTGCACATAACCATTGTATTCATTGGGTACTTACCACAACCTCTCTATAAATCCACAAAATAAACTCTATGAGGTGAGTGCTACTCTATTTCTGTTTTATAGATGAGGAAACTGAGGCTTACACAAGGTAAGTAAACGGCCCAAAGTTATAGGATCAGCAAGTGGCAGAAACATGATTTAATCTAAGTCTCTCTCAAAGTAAACGAACAAAACAGTACTGTCAGTGGGATAACAGAACAAAAGTGTTTTTGATGAATAGGAGATGTTAAGACACACAAAAAAAGCCTGGTCAAGACTACAAGTTCTCTTTGAAGTGCAGAATATTATGCTTGGCTTTGAGCCTGCACTTAAATATCTGTAGATTGGAGTAGTAGCAGCAGTCTGGTAGTGACAAGGTTTTGTCACTTTCCCTTTGAACTTGACAAGTTTTCATCCTTGTCACCATAATACACCAGTAGTTATTTAACTTCCACTATTTCTTTCTGGTTTTAAATTTAGAACCTATGTAGGTTACATGGCATATAGCCCACCCTTAAACCACACTGGCTACCCTGATCTGCATTTTGCATCTAGAATGCATTTTAATAAAGGGATATCCAGCATAAGATACCATCATGAATTTATACTGTCAGAAGTCATACCGGCAAGGGTGTTACAAGAAGGTGATGTGCAATTTTATGTTTGGGAATGTATTACAAAGGTACTTAAATGTTTATAAATTGATGTTCGCATTAGTTTTCATGGAGATCTAAAAGCACAGAATCATTTCATTTCTGTAGAATACACACATTCAAAAAGAAAACTCTGAACACTATAGCAAAAACACATTTCACCTATCTTTCACAAGATTCTGTCACAGGTCTGAAAAAGAATATTCGATCATTGCATTAACAAAGCTTGAACTCACGCTGGGGCATCTCATGCTGAAGCACTGGATTTAACAATGGGGCTGTGAACTTCAGTGTCCATGGCAACAGTAGCTAATTCTTCTCTCCAATCATGGTAGCAATTCTCTCCCATGGCTTGAATCAGTTACAAAACAAAATACTCTCAAAGACCTTTCTGAGCCAATAGCCTTGCAGCTAATCTGCTAATAGGAAATAATCTGCAGCTAATACACACATTCCAGGGCACCAGTGTGTTTTCTTAATACTTTGTTTCGTGGGCCTCTTTCCAAAGAAAGCACAGTAAAGAATAGAAAACAGACATTCATTAAAAATGGTATTATACTACCTGGCCACTACAAATGCCTAAAACTTGCTGCAACTTGCAGAGCTCTTCAAAAGTTTGTTAAAAAGCAAGTAGAGAGGAGGCAATGTAGCAACCCAAAGAACAAAAGCAGACTGCTCAGACTAAGAGGGTGAGAGTGGGAGGCCTACATAAAACAATGGATTTTTAGCAGACCGTGGAAGTTAACAAATTTATTTTGCTGCAGTCCTTACTATTTGTAGAATCTGTCATCCTACAAACTCCCCCGATGAAAGTCTCAAATACCTCGTAGAGCCCCCCCACCACCACCGTGGAAGAATAGAAATGGTTTAACACTGAAATTAGTTTTTCACCTCAAGCGTCAAAGTTTAACCTCTTGAGCAGCTATAATGACTTAAATCATTCTAATTACAGAGAAAAAGCAATCTTGCCCAAAGCCTGATAAAGTTTGATGAATCATCTCCCAAAGCTCAATACTAGTTTTTTGTTCAGAGGAAGGCTGGGACGTTTTTGCTTGAAAGGAAAGCCATGAATATCATAAAGAAAGATGAAATACCTTTTCAAGCCACTGGGAGTGGAACTTCCTCCTGCTGAAGTTGGCCTGGCTTGACAACAATGTATCTGATCCCCGCCTCCAGACCCTCAATTCTACCTGGCTCAGACAATGATTAAGTTGCCGCTTTTCTTTGGGTAGAAGTATGAATTCCCATAATTTCCTCTCTAGCCATCTTTCTCCTCCTCGTTTCAACAGGATAAAATGAAATACAAAACAGGAGAGAAGGAACAAAATCTTTAAAGTTAAAGGAGTCACAGCACCAAAGAGTATCTCTTCATCCTCTTTAAATTCATTTTATAATTTTGGTTGCTATGACAACATGATGCAACTCTGTATTACCATGACAATCTGACACAACTTTCAAAAAACAGTAAGCACTGTTTTATTCTGTTGTTCAATTGCTCCCAAGGAAACATGCTGTTATTTACTTCTGCGATGAAACCTGTACTATATAGTCTAATAGATCTATGTCAAAAAAAAAAAGAAAAGCCAAATTATGGTGGAAACTGGAGGGAAAATTTTTGCCTGAATTAGCCACGTACTGAGTAGGACCTTTTTCTTACTCCTGAAGAATTTGTAATTGTAATGTTTTCCATTTGAAGAATGGAAACTACTCCTTTACATAGAGGGTGACGGCTCATGCAAAATAGGATTGGTGGACCTTGCCAGCTACTAAATGTCTTTCACCACCACCATTTGCAACTTGGAAATGAAAGTCTTTCCAAGCCTGTTCACTGGCAGAACTAAAGCACTGTGGAGAAACAGACCTAATGAACCAGAGGATCTGGTTAAACCCAAGCAATGGATGATACTGAAATATTTACCCCATTTTGACAAATCTCTAGAGAGTCCAAATGTCTGCTTGAATTGAGCCTACCATTTCTTGAATTATTTGACACCTTTAGAAAAGGGGTATTTGGAGTCGCTTAGTCCCTTTCGTGGGTGATCAATTCCAATTGTCAGGTGGTAGTAAAAGCCACGATTTGAGATTTTCTCCCCAACCTCCTTGACTTGCCCATCACTTCTCAAGCCACATACAATAATCAATAGCAACATCTGTTAGGCAACTAACTACAGCTCGTCGAACCTTGTGTTGTATCTGAAAATGTATTAGCTCTAATTCTTACAATAATCATGCAATAACAGGTGCTATTTATACTACGTTGAAAATAAAATTACTAATAAGAAACCCTAACAAACTACCAGTAGGACCCAGCGCTCACTGACAGAACTCCAATTTGAACTAATTTCCTTGGTCTCCAAAGTCTAACCTCTTGAGATCCACGGGTTGTTTTTTGACACAAGACTATTCCAGCTCTTTATTATGACAGGAAGTGACAACATCTTTAAGTGTGACAAGCACCTGTTAAATGTGAAAAGCACAGCCTACCTCTGGATAAGCTTTCTTTGCTTTGCAAACAGGTAACTATTCTGCAGCACAATTATCAGTATCAAAAGACAGAAAAATAAATTATTCTAGGCAGAAAGAAGGTAAAGATTTAAGTCATGATTAATATCCTCTAACAAGTTTACCTGCTTAAAAAGATGCAAACATTTTGTGTTTACATTCTGAAACCTAATACCTATCATTTACTATGAAGAGTATGAGAAAAAAAAATCTAACAAGTTAAACTTTGCTGTCAGCAATTTTGTTATATATTTGTTTTTATAAAAAATATTAGTTTGAGTGAATTTCCAAATGTTGTGAAGAAAGGAACATGCTGATTCCATAACAACAAAAACCACTCAATTCTGATGTTTCAAAGGTGACTAGTAGCGGATATAATGAAGTCTCAAGAATTTGTTATAACACTTGGCAGTTTCCAACATTTGTCCTGCAATTTCAGACCACACTTCTTAATGTATCTTTATGTTACACTTAAAATCTAGTTTTACTCTGTACACATTTCTATCCCAAGGTTTACTGCTTAAATTTCTCATGCTAACAACCACCATTTGTCAACTGCAAAAATACATTTTGTCTCAAATAGTATTTTCACATGTCCAAAGCAAAAGAATAAGACTGGTAATATAATAGTACAAAATAAAGGTAAAAGACACAGGTGTCATATGACCTTCATTTTGCTCATGTAGGTGCTGAGTGAAAGCAGTACCCTACTTCAGTTCTTATAGGTGTCAAACTTCCACTCCCTCTACTCATTTATCATGTTCAGGGCTTAGATCAAGTCCAGAAATGGGCTTCAGTGTCCTCAAGTTCTAACTCTTCTGAATAAACAGGCAATTACACTGAAGAAAGGCAGAGAAAGTGACGGAAGGGAGGAGGATAATTTTACCAGTTCTGTTTTGGAAATGACCATGCTGCCTGGGCATCTCCTCTCCTGTTCTATGTTCTTTAGTTTCAAAGACAAGCAGACCATCTGCTTGCTCAATTGTTGACCTTACATATGACACAAAAATGTCACAGGTTAAAATGATGTTACGTTAATAAGCCCTCGTAGACTGCATCTATTGTATACTTAGTTTTGGAGTGTGGGCACATACCAACAAGATGTGTTCTTATGCTACTAAAATATTATTTAAATGCAAACCAAATCAATTATTTATTGAGGGTCTATGGGTGCTAGCGGCACTAAAGGAAAGGGATGTTCTAAAGCTGTCAGGGACTGTGAGCTTGGATGAGTTCAATTAACTTCTGAGTGCATCTCCACATATAAAATTCTACTGGAAATGTGAATGTTTAAAAAAACAGGCACTGCGGGCCGGTGAGATGGCTCAGCGGCATAAGCGCCTGCCTTGCAAGCGCGAGGGCCCGAGTTTGACTCCCGGATCCCACATACGAAAAAGGGGCCGGTGATATCGCTCAGCAGCACGGGTGCCTGTTGGCGCGCGAGGTCCTGAGGTTGATCCCCGGCACCCACAAAAAAAAAAAAAAAAAAAAAAACAGGCACTGCACACAAGTAGCTTAAAATCAAGAAAACATCAAGAGTTTGTTAAGTGATTAAGAGAGACACAATTTAGAACTTAGATGACAGAAAAAACTTCATTGAGAATAATATTAATGTTGTTCATTCAGTAATTGTATGATCTTGACATAAACAGGGACGAAAGAACTTACAGTATTAGTGAAATCACGGAATACAGAAAAGCCACATAAAATTGACAATTTTTTAATTCACTATATCCCCAGGATCTACCTACAACTCAGACAGAAGTGAATGATTTTCTTAGATATAAAAGAGTAGAATTGGGCCGGTGAGATGGCTCAGCGGCATAAGCGCCTGCCTTGCAAGCGCGAGGGCCCGAGTTCGACTCCCGGATCCCACATACGAAAAAGGGGCCGGTGATATCGCTCAGCAGCACGGGTGCCTGTTGGTGCGCGAGGTCCTGAGGTCGACCCCCGGTACCCACAAAAAATAAATAAATAAATAAAAGAGTAGAATTAAGAATTCTTGACTCCAGGGAATGCATCCTTTCTGAATCCAACCTCTACTAGGATATTTTGGAAACAATGTTTAAAAACTATAGACAAGCTTAGTAGATTATGATGATGCTAGTAAGGGAATATGCATTACTGTGCTTCTTTGCTCTTTGAAAGCTAAGACTATTGTATGAGTAGAGAATTGATTTTAACTTTCAAAATTATGTTGGTTTTCCAGTACTGTACTATTCTCTATAAGAAAAATCCTGGATTTCAAAATCAAGAATGTAAATAAATTCATCTTTCCAAAATTAAATTAAAATTAAATTAAATATTAATAAATTCATGTTTCCAAAGGGATAACATCTAGATGCTCAGTAAAAAGGAATGGAAGGAAATTTATGCACTGAATATAGCATCCTCATTGAAGAATAAAACTGACCATATCCTTGATCAGATTCTAGTTTTCTTGCCAATTTTGAAAGCTTTAGTAGATTAGAAATACCGAAAAGAAAATCGTAAGAATAGGAAAGCACAGTTACTCAGACTAGGAATGGAGAAATATTAGCCAGATATTGAGGAAGTGGATTAGAAAACAGTTAAGTGATATACAAAGAACTCAAAACACCTAATGGTCAAGTGCAACTTAGAGAAATGGACACAACTGCCCTATGTTGCCGAGGTCAAAAAAGTCACAAAGAAATTACAGTAGATTCACTGATTTGAAGTAAGCATATCTTCACTGTATGCATTAGGGACATTTCCAACAGCAATAAGTTTTAATCTTACGTTGAGACTTGAATAATTTCAGAATTTGGAAAATTTACTACTATGAACCAATAAGCCAAAAAAACATGATATAACAGAGTTGAAGCCATGGACACACACACTCACGAGCCCTGCAGATATGGAATTTAATACATTTGAAACAAAAGGTTCATGTTGTACAAAGAAAGTCAAAGTTTGTCTGAAAACAAAAGAAATTTTATGCCATCTATTTCTTTGAAGAAATATTCATGTTGGTAGAAACATGATTCACCGTAATACACTTTTTTGTCACTAAAAGAAAACAAATATGCTCCAGAGAGAAATGAGGTGCTCCTGGTTATTTACTGAAGTTTTAACCAGACAAAACATTTCTATCATGAGCAATTACTACCTGGAAGGTGTGGCAGAGTTCCTAAACTAGAAATATTCATTGACACCCCACTTTTTTTTTCTTTCTTTCTCTTTTTCTCTTTTTCTTTCCTTTCTTCTTTCCTTCCTTTCCTTCCCTCCCTCCTTCCCTCCTTCCTTTCTTTCTTTCTCTATCTCTCTTTCTTTCTTTTTTAGGAGGTAGGGATTAAGCCCAAGGCCTTGAATAGGCTAAGCATGTGCTCTACCACTAAGCTATATCCCCACCCTCACTTTTTAAATCTACTTATTATGGTATTAGATTAAGTCTTTTGAGAAATGAAGTATGTTTAAAAAAAATGACAAAAGGTGTCAGAAATCTTATAATGCTTTGGGCACATCACAAAAATAATGTTTCAAATAGAACTTGAAATGTAACTATTATTCCCATTTTTATGAAATAGAAAAGTAAATGAAGCCATGGATGAAAAGCTTCGGTGATACATGACTGTGCACGCCCAGAGGGCCAGATTTATTTTCCAAACCATAATTAGGTTGATAAAAGGCAAAGGGCTATCAACACGTTTATTACAATTATCTATTAGTAAAATTATTCCTGGTTGTGAATAAAATGTTTAAAACTCTTCAGGAAAACTTCTAGAAAGTGGAAGGTGCTAGTTTAGCAATAAGCGCCTACTATGGATAAATCAGTATGTTGTGCTTCTATAAACAAAACAATTCTTGGTTATTTTCATAATGATACACAAAAATGAAGATTTCCGATAACCAATATCTTTCTTGTGTTTTAATACCTGGCTTATCATTTCTTCTTCTTTCTTATAAACATATTACTATGGGGAAAATACTTGCTTTATCCATTGAAGGCAAAGCTTTCACCTTGTTTTGGAGCGAGTTCACAGTTTCAAAGTGGGATCTTTTGAAGACCAGATTTTACCACTGAACAACAAGAAGAAAGTTAAAATCCTAGGGCTATGCGAAGTTCTAGGTGGGATCAGAAGTTGGGCCTGCCTCCTGAAATAGTTTTCTGAAGTAATGGGGTCGAGTTGTTGGAGGTACTGTATTTCCACACCACTTCCTAGAGGCAAAGGAAATGAGGCTCTGGTGTGTTTCTGCAGGTTCAAAAATCTTCTCATGAACACAGAATGAGACAAATTATTGAATATTTTCGCTGCGTCTGAGCAACATAAGTGCTCAAATACTATATAACGCTATTATCCCAAAATGAGAAAGTAAACAGTACACTAGCATATAATGTGATATTGTTTGTGATACTGGGCTATGATGAGGGCACCTATGGAAATATTAGGCATTTACATCAACTAAAATCTTCAATGTCATCCTTATACAATTACAAAATAATAGTGAGGGTAGAATTTTATTTAATTAGACCCTCTCAGTTGTCCACCTCCATTACTACAGCAACAACTAATTAATGCTTGGCACGCTATGATACATTCTCACTAAATTCTGCAAAAGTCTTTGAGCTGAGCAACTATACCTTCAAATAATGTCCAAAGACACAGAAATAGTATTAATTTAAAAAATCCCTACTTGTCCCAGGACATGTAGAACAACATGAATAGGCTATTAGTCATTCATCTGACTAATGTGATTAACAAAAATGCTAACCAACGTTTACATAAATGAAGGTGGGATTAACTTGGTTTTAATGACAATAAAGGCCATATGGTATATATGTTTGACAATTTTAAGGAAGCCCCAATGTCATGCACATGAACCAAACAAACTCACTGTGTGTGTGTGTGTGTGTGTGTGTGTGTGTGTGTGCGCGTGCATGCAGATCTTGTTTTAGGGTAGCATCTTTTCACTGCTGTTTCTCATAGCAGGGAACCCACTTGTAATTTTCGAATCTTTGTGACCAACTCAAAAATATCTCTGGGAGCCATTTTTAAAGCCTGGATCTCAAACATGTGAAATTCAAAGTGTTCATTAAAAGAATTCTTTATTTGCAATCTGTGTCACATTGATCCCCTCCAAAACTAAACAACAAAAACATGCTGTTCCTTTTCTCTATACCTCTGAACTGTATGACTTTTTCATACTGTCAGCCACAGCCAAAATAGGAAGTAATTCTTTTTTTTCTCACATGCAATGCAATATTCACCAACTCTAGGTAACTTAACCTCTTAAATTAACCTTTTCTGAATGTACTCCATTGCCCTATTCGGGCCTTCTAAGGAGTCTGTTCATATCTGGACACCCCCTGCTGACCTTTTCAACCCACCTTCCTCACTGCCAGGAGAATAAGCTTCTAAAATTCACAACTGATTATGTCCTCCCATGCTTGAAATTCTCCATGATTCACTATTCACCGAAAGTGATCAGGTCTACCTTCTCCGCATTATAGAGTCATCTCATGCTAAATTATGTGACAAACACATCCATGTATACGGCTCAAGTGAGCCAGAAATGGAGTCATCTGAAAAAACAAAAATCACTCCTTTAATGATAATGTAGCAGATTTGAGCCCATTTTTTTCTTGATAGCACAAAATATAGTCACAGATAAGCTAAGATAATGTTCTCTGAGTTAGTTTTAATTTTCTTACACACAGGGATCAAAAATGGAGAAACTCAACAAAGAATATAAAATAGCAAATTATAACAGATAATAAATCCCCTGAGGCTAGGGCACTAATAAACTTTAACTTCAAAAACTAGCATAATGAAATGCTAATTACCTACAATTATCAACTCTCTTCCTCTTACCTCTTTGATGCAGGACCCAGGCAAATGCAAGGGATATGAAAAGAGAAGATGCAAGTCCAGAAATGTGGACATTTACAAGCCAGTAGGTATCAAAACACGTGGAGGCCCATACCACAGTTTAGGTAGTATCTATGCAAAAAACAGCTAAAATAAAATATCTAGATTCAATTCACAGCTTTGAGCCAGAGTAGGTGCTCAACAAATGTCTTGTGTGAACTGTGCAAATGTCAAAGCGCTAACTAGAGGCAAACAAGAAGCAGCAGAGAAACTGTCAAAAACAGATCAAATAATCATAGTTGGAATCTTTACACACATATGTATATATTTACACATTTTTGAAAGAGTATATCATTCATAATACATGCAAGGAATATTCATTACTGGTTACAATAAAGATTTTTTTATAATTTGTTTTCATAATAAATCTTCAATATAAATATCCAGAAAGAATCTAAATTCATGGCTACACAAGAAACAATACCCTATCTGTTAGCATTTCTCTTTATGTATGCAAAATATTTTAAGATTAACAATTATATACCACAAAAATATTGGTGAATTAAAGAAATGGTCAGACAATTCAACAGCTATCAAAAAACTCATCAGAAAAGCAAGAATATGCCACAATCAAAAGAAAAATATCGACTACTGATAGATTTGATATGGTTTTCTTGATTTATTTCCTACATTTAAAAAAGAACTCTTTGAGATTTATTAAAAACATAGGAAAAGACACGAATTTAAATAAAATGGCATAGAGCAAAAATATAGTTTTTCTTAAATCATAAGCCTCCAAACTAAAATATGTAACAAAACTCTGTTTTATCTTAAAAAATTAGATGGCTGGGTCAGATTTCTTAAAATTCCTTCAGCTCTAAAAAAATACAATTAACGTTGGCAAGTTGAAAAGGTTAAAAATAATTTTGAAAAGAGACATGTAGTATTCATCTATTGACAAACATGCAAATCTAAGCACAATACGCATGTTGTCATCATTTTGATTGATTCTGGAGTTATTTCTGGATTGACCGAAAAGTATGAGCACTCCTTTCCTAATATAGTAATGCTGTAATTTGTACCACCAATTTATTACAGCACGAAAAAATCATGTTTTCCCCTTATTTGGTATCATTGTGACTATGGATGATAATACGTGTCTTTATAATTACAGACAACTTACAGATTTTCCAAGGTATGCGTAGACTCCCCAAATGTCTGTTTCTTTAAGTTGTTCAACTGAAATCTGTATCTTTCCCACCCAAGTTACTTATGTGTTTCTTATCTCAGGCAGGACAAATTCTGTCTTCTTTTGTCATTCCCCAAACCCTTCTCGTTTCTTGTTGTCATTCAACTGGTTACCAAAGTTCAGTGAACCCAAATCTACTACAAATGCTTCAATTTCAGAATCATATTACATCCTACCTAGAGAATATGTATATATTTAGTCATTTGAATAAAGAAAGGTTACAAAGCCCATATATGCAAAGGCTGTGAATTTGGTGCTATGAGTTTTAAAATTTTTTTTTTAAATCAAATACAGAATAATAAATAGGTAGAAGGGGCCAGGAGACATGATTCTTATTGCCTAAAATATAAAGTGCAGATTATTTCACTGTATTCAAGATTCCTCCACAAATGGAGTTTAGTTAATTTTTTTATAAGGATAATACATTTCTCATGCATACATCCCAAGGTGCCCAACAAAGAATTGGCCCTTTCTTCTACTTTTAACACCTTTGTTTAAAAAAAAAAAATGGTAGACTAGGCGGGTTCAATAAATTTGTTGAGGGAAATACTATACTTACCACAGTTCAGGTCACGTGATTATGAATTATACTGATAGCACTGAGTCCTTTTTCATAAAATTAAAATTGGTTAAGTCCATATATTCTGAAATCCCCTAAGATTGTTGCTTTCAAAATAGCCGGGATTCATTCTGTAACTAGCTAGTTAAAATGCATTAAAATTACATCAGAAATAAATTTCAAATGAACTAAAAATGTAAACTTTTACTCAGGTGTAAGGAAATCTCTGACTGTGAGACCAGCTCAAGATAATGTTTTGTTTTACTACATAACAGCTGCATGAGGCACTCAGGCTGGCATATTTATAAGGCGTAGATTATACGTCTTCATATCCATGCAAAGAGCCACATCATCTGTCATTGCGGAAAAAGTGTGTCTTTCCATATCAAACAAACACTCTTATACAAATAAGAGTGAAACAGAAGACAGTTCCTTCCACGACATCTGTGGAATGCTCTGAATGTTACTGTCATCTTCGATTAGCATTTATGGATGATTTAAATGACAGAATTATACCAAATTAACCAATGTACAAAAAGACAAAGTAGTGCCTTATAAAATACAGAACTGTCCACAACATGTCTGCAACATAACCTAAACCATACTTGAGTACCGGTGCTGTTAGCGTGGTTTCACTTATAGTGTAGACAGGGTGGTAAATTATCACACATTCCAGTAACACGAGTTGGGCTCACTTTGAAATCACGGTGGTAATATTTTTAATACGCAAGAATTCTTACCTGAGGCTAGTTATAAAATACAGGAAACCCCATGTGTGCTGAAATTGTTTTAATGTGTGAGACAACTACACACTTAGCCATTTTCTCTAAAATGTCAACTGCATGTGACACCTTGATAGTGTAGCTTCTTTAATAGATGTTATGTGTGGCTCTGTCATTTAATGGTCTGAAATTATGAAGCCCTTTGGCCTATCCCTCCTACACACACACACATACACACACACCACCACCACCACCACCACCACCACCACCACACACACACTCATTCATTCTGTAAAATTTTCTCCTGAATCTTTCAACTTTTACAAATAACACATCATCTACCTACTTATAAGAGGTATGTATTTGTCTCCAATGTCTCTAAAATAACTCTTACAAGGTAATCCGATAAAGCCTTTGGCAAAATCTCATGAATCTTGTCTACTGAAGTTAGGTTTTAGGCCTTGTGGAGGGCAATTTGAAAGATTTTAACACAGAAAGACTTACAGACTGAATGTTTAGGCTTAGAAGCTTCCCAATTAAAAATAAAAGTGTCTGTGGTTACCGTTTCAAAATGCTTTCCTCTAAAAGTTATATTTCGTATTTTAGAAAGTTGTATGCAGGTGGAAGAATGAAAAACCTTAAAACTGATGCCTCTGATAATTTGTCAAAAAAGATTGCCTTATGGGTTAAATTTTTTTTCCATGAAGACTATTTCTTTGAACTGCAAATATTTGTATGATGCTATGCACAGCCTTCTGACAGTTACTTATAAAATCATTGAAAACAAGTAAGAAGAAAATAACACCATAAATGATGTCAATGATCTAAATGATCTGGGGTCAAATCAGAAGATCCTGAAAGATTTTTCCTAAGCAAATGCATTTTTAATTATAATTTATAAATTTGTAGGAGAAAATATATAGAATATAAGAAGATGTAGAGGCAAAAAAAAAAAGGAGGGTAACTGCTCATATTCTGGTTATAAATAGGCCTAACAAGTTAAGTTATATTAGTTAAGTTAGTTAAGTTCTGAGATTAATGCAGTTGTCATTGTCAGACACAATTTAGAACTGAGGATTATTTCTAAAACTGATTTTGTGAATCAAACTCATTGTTTCTCTCATCCATGCAAAGTAGAAATCAAATAGTCTTAGAGGCATTCATATCTTACCTCATTATATTATACAGATATATTTATGGAACGATCTTCTACTGCTGCCAGTACATTGTCTGAGCCATTATATACAAAGCATCTAGCGAGAACGCTCAAACAACCCTAACTTCGTTGGAGGAAAAATTAAATCCTGGTTTAGATTCTTAACCAATGCAATTACCTAAATTCAAAGTAAGTGTGTCTGTATCTGTAAGACAAACTTGGTAGCAATAATCAATTCTTAAAAATATATTTGGGGGCCGGAGAGATGGCTCAGCGGCATAAGCGCCTGCCTGGCAAGCGCGAGGTCCTGAGCTCGACTCCTGGTACCCACATTAAAAAAAAAAAAAGCTCACACACTTTTCTTCATGATTATGCAAAGCACAAAAATGAAACAGCATTTGGTCATTTTCTGAATTTACTCTTTGCTCTAATAAATGTAAAGTGTGAGGAGAAAGACAGATTTGAAAGTCTAGCTCATTTTCGGTTTAAAAAGAATGATTCGGGCTACAGCTAAAAATGCTTCATTTTATCTCCTGTACAGTAAGTAGCAGAAATTTGAACTGAAAACCCATAGATGCTGTACTCATTCCTGTTCACAAGGAACCATTCTACTGTCTGTCTACAAATAAATCTCCTCAGTAAATAGCTCCAAGGTTGAGCTAAAGAATATTGTATGGATCAAAGAATTCATGTCTTTCTGTGTAAAGCGAACAGGCCGCAAGCTCACTTGTTTGTCTAAAACAATTAGAGGTAGTATGAAAAGGAGGAGGCCGGGACAAATAAGTTACAGCTGATTTTACTCTGCAAAATATTTAAGGGGGGTCTCAAATTAATAACCATCCCAGGCCCCCAAACAGGCTAATCTTTGTCAATTGGTGCCAAATTATGCAAGGTGCTGCCAATTCTAGTTGTCTAACAAATCAAGACCAGTGTACATTACTCCTTGGCTGAAGCCTGATTGATTCTGGTCATTATATGGGCTGATCTCATTTTCACACATGGAATCAATATGGAAGCCAGATGTTCATTTACAGAGAAGCACAGAAACGACTCATCTACACGCAACTTTATCCCGGGCCTCAGAAACCTACAGAGCTGCCGACTCTCCTCACCCCTACAAGGCTGCACGCAAGTACAAAATCTATAAACCATTCTGCTAATATTACTGTCAGCTGAACGACTTTTACAGTTCTATATAAAGTTGACAGATAATGCATGCCAGTCCTAATTTGAGATAGACCTTTTCTTTTGGGACCTCAAGCACTGAACGAGCAAACAGATTGAGAAGTAACATTTATTACAACACATAAATCATTTTCTTACAACTACTATAGGTCTGGCCGGAGGGTAAAGCTTGTACACAGGCCATGAATCCTAATGCCCTGCTTAAGTGTCTAAAGTGCACTGTCATTACACTACAGTGTGTAGAAAAAAAAGAGCTTATCTAGCTTTTCAGAAACAAGCCCTTATCACAATAATTTTTGTACTTTCTTCCTTGAAAAATGTGCAAATAATCTGCCTCCTTGAAATAAAAAAGAAAAATCCATCTTCCTCTTAACAGTAAGATCCAACTGCAACATATTATTTAAATGAAACATATATATCCAGTATTTTATTTCATGAAGAAATTACTCCATGGTTTCAAATGAGAATTAAACCTGAGTTTATTGCAAGGACATATAAAGAATGTATCATTTTGAAGACAAAAAAATAAATATCATGTACCATCAATATAATGGAATCAGTGCAGATGGCATGATTATTCTTTTTAGGGAAAAAAGTCCTTTTAAAGATTAAACATGGTAGGAGGATTGCAAGTTTGAGCCCAGCTTGGGTAACTCGGCAACTTAGTGAGACCCTGCCTCAAATTTAAAAAACTAAAAGAAGAGCAAGGGATACAGACGAGTGCCAAGGCCCTGGGATCAATCTCTAGGACCACCAAAGAAAACCCAAAACCAAATAATATTAGACATGGTCAAATACTAACAATCATCATAGAAGTGCAAGTATTCTTCCATTCTTTTTAGAGATAACTGGCATAAAAATTCAACAAATCTCCTCTAAAAAATATCACCTTAATACTACCCTGAGCCGATGAATCTAATATGCATTTCATGGCACAGTAAATTTCTCTAATGCTTTTCCTGCATGCCACTTTGAAGATACATGGGTTACCTAACAGGGTAAGCTCGTATTTTGTAGCCATTTGTTTTCTTCGACGATCTTGGCCTCAGTGGAGTCTTCTAATTGCATTTAGCCCTGTTCAGTCCTGCTTAAGGATAATCCAAAGGATGTCTGTTTTTCATCAGGTAACGACCATTAAATCTGGACGCATTTCCTTCTAAATCTTGTTGAATGGCATAAGAAACAGAAGCTTAAAAAAGCCTTTTCTTATAACTCTGCTATGGTTGCTAAACCTAGGATTTTCTAGAACTTTTGCTCACTACTGCAGAACTCTGAGTCAAGATCCATTTGGAAATGAGTCTAAATGGTCTCCAAATGTTAGTCCACACTGTGGGGGTGTATATCTGGAAAGATCAGACACGCAGCATTTCTAGAAAAGATCCCAAATGTGAGCTTACATTTGCATAGCAATTGAGGGTGTCCTTATTCCTGAATTTAAAATATTGACCAATCAAATATTTTCCTGAAATTTCTCTCCATGGCTGCTTATACCAAGTTAGTGTGTACAGATTAGTAGTAAATATTTCAGTGTTATTTTTCTCCACATGACAAATGAACCTATGGGATATTTCCTTAAAAATCAAGCTTATTTTTCTATTTCTTCAAAGAGACAGAGGACTTCTTAATAGAACAGGACCTGTTGCCATGAGGAGGCTTGTGACAGACCAACCAATGATGGAAGTCGTAATGATCCCCCATCTCTTTGTTTATTATTTCTGGGGTACATGTTAGGTGCCAGGCAGGAAAACAAGAGCTGAGGATACAGAGGCAGATACCATATTGATATCTGCCATCAAGAAGGGCTCGAACTCACAACCCTCCTGCTATGTTTAGTATCTGCCATTACCGAGGAGGTCTCCATAAACACTGTGGATTTAGCAGCATGTGAGGCACACAGCAAGCAAGCTAGTTTAGGCCGAATATTAATCAACACAACTCAATTTTGTTAAGATTATCAACTTTCTTATGAGAAAGGAGTTATTAAAAAAACACAGATCTCCTGTGACCCCTCCATCCAGAGGGCCGGGCAGGCCTGCAAGATCGCTGGTGACGCAGCAGGGCCGCGGCTGCGGCACACACAGTGGGCAGGTGGGACCGAGAGGACTGAAATAGGAACCAGCAGGTGGTAAGTTAGGCGAACCTGCGTGGTGCTTAGGGACAAAGACGCACGGAATAGAAGCAGGTGGGTGGGGTGCCCTCTTTTTTTTTTTTAAATTAATTCTATTCTATTTTATCTTGATTTATTTTTGTTTTTATCTTACTTTCTTTTCCTGTTCCTTTATTCTTTTCTTTTTTCTCAATGTTTTTGTTTTTCTTTCCTTTTTTTTCTTTCTTCTTTCTTCTCCTTTCTCGTTTTCTTTTTTTTCTCTCTTTTCTAAATGGCTGGGGAGATCTCCAGCCACAGAAAACTAATCCCATCCCCCAAACCCAAAGACCAAGTTCAGATAATCCCTCGAATACTCCTTCATGCTTTCTTTTCTACTCCCTTCTCTAGTTTCCCAAACCTTGCATGATCATCCTTTGTCCTCCAACCTTGCTTCTACCTCCTTTCCAGTTATCTTTGTTTTATACAATATCCTCCCTAAATTTCCCCACCACAGGGTAAAACCACTCTACCAAGGAGAAACTCTTTGCATACAAAGTCCTAATTTACCATCAGTTCTGTTACATAACTACAGACTTTGCTTCTATGGTCTAAAGTACAAAATCAAGATACCAAAATTTGTCAATTTCTAAATTGTGCTTGATGCTATTGTTATTGCTAATTGTACTATTTTATCTAGGATGTCGTATCTGTTGTAATCAGTTGTTCTCCCTTTTTTTTTTTTTAATGTGGATACCAGGAGTCAAACTCAGGACCTTGCACTTGCCAGCAGGAGCTTATGCTGCTGAGCAATATCACCGGCCCTTTTTTTCCTTTAGTGGGTTCTGGGAGTCGAACTCAGGACCTCGTGCTTGCCAGGCAGGTGCTTATGCCGCTAAGCTATCTCACCAGCCCTGTTCTTCCTTCTGTAACAATACTGGGGAGAGCTCTGAGGTAATAACCTCACCACAGCCCTACACCAAAGGACTGGGGACTGAGCCAAACAGATACAAACATCCCACTCTTAATTAATTGGGAGGGTAGGATCCTGGGACAGACACAGACTAAGAACCGCCTACACACAGAAGACATCCCTGAAGAACAGATTTTTCCTAAAGAGGCCTTGATACTAGTGATATAGCTACCTACTACAAAAACTCACAAGGATCATTACAGAAAACAAAATTTAAAAAAAAATTTTTTTTTTGAAATAGAAAATGACAAGATGAAAAAAAACTTGAAAGTAAGGAACCTGCTTATGTCCTAGTAAGATGAGCTCTACCTTAGGGATTCTTCACTCTTTGCATTTTCTGCTACAATATCCGGTGCCTTTTGGGTGCTTCAGAATTCTTCCATCTGTGGTGCATCCCTGCCTTTCTCCCCAGTGCCCTGGCCCCACTCAATTGCTCTGCTTGCTTCTGCTTTGACCTAAGAGTATTTACTGTTTCACAGCTTTCCAGGGGCCTCATCTTACTCCACCCCCACCTCCCCAGTCGATAACTGTCACAGGATTAATCTGCAGGAAACATCTCTCTTACGTGAAAATTTCAATGGCAATACCCCAACTAACAAGCAAAATTCAATTTTTTAGCCTGATGTTCAAGGTTCCTAGCTTCCTGCGTTCAACCCTATCTCCTCAAGAGGAGGGTCTCCTGCATTCAGGCTGGGCTCTAGATCTGCAGCTCTCCCTCCAGCATCCACACTGTACCCATGCATCCCACTTACCTTAGTCCTTCCCATCCTTCAAAGCTCAACTTATCCATATCCAAAAGAAGCCTCATCCACATCCGAAGAATCATAAACCAACCTAACCTAACTGGGCTGCATCCTTTGCTTTTCTCCTTGAAAGAAACACTGCAATTTTGCGGAGAAAAAGAAAAATAACCAAAGTATAATTTTCACTAAGGAACTTTGAAAGACGTTGATCCATTGTAAGAAGTGAGTTGCATGAAGTAAAGGAACCTTTTTATGGCTCCTGATAAATCACATGGAACCATAAACACATATATCCGAGCTGCCTTCTTATGGACTTAATTTTCATTGTACATTTCCGTTGCCAAAGAAAAACCTTCTTGGACATCTTAGACCTGTGCAGCTCTAGATATTGAATTGATTGATCATGCACGCCAGAGCATGGGTCACCCCTCTATAATTCAGGCTTTCATCCCCGAACTATGCATCTGTTCTTCCTAAGTTATAAATTTTAAGTTATAGATTTATAAAGTTATAAATTCTAAGCCAGCTATTAATACAATTCAGTTTTCTGGAATTTTGTCTCCTAGGCCCTTAGAAAGACATTCAACTTCTAACAGTGATGCTGTCCCTCAACCCTCAATTTGTTATTGAAAGAGATTTTCATTAAGATTGAAAATATTTTGCATCAAGTCATGCTTCGGTTTTGACCTTGTCTTTTCCCAAAGCATTTCACATCTTGAAAATAAACTGCTTCTTTTTACCTTCTTATGCAGCTCAACAAGTCAATTCAGAATTCAACACAGATGTCACGTTGCTTTATTTATCAATATTAGATAATTCCTCTTGCCATATTGAAGCACTTTGAGGAAAGCTATCTATCCTTTATCTCCATTTTGAATGTCAAGGTTATCAGAATTAGTTCCAGATGTGGATGTTAGAAAGCTTCATTCAACTGAAGAAAAAAATGTAAAGGATTTTCAGGATGTAGTTAAGCAATATTCCATCACTAATTCATGCACTTGTTTCAAGGACGAGTTATTAGTCTTACAGTAGTCTGCTTATTTTTTTTTCCTCTTTTAGAGTTGTCCTTCATCAAATTGTTTGGTTTTCCTTTTAGTGCATTTCTGCAGACAGTATACATGTCAAGACTTTATAAAACATATCTTCTGTTAAATATGAATTTAATGTCTTTCTGGTGAAAGAAAAGAGCCACAGATAGCCTCCAGGAAAAACAAGGACTTTTACCTTTTAAAAAGCAGACTGTCCACTGGGGATGGTGGCACATGCCTGTAATCCCAGCACTCAGGAGGCTGACGCAGGAGGATCCTTGTGAGTTCCAGGCCAGCCTGCACTACATAGCAAGACCCTGTCTCAAAAAAATATGGAAAAAAAGAAGAACCAAAAACCAAAAAACAAAACAAAACAAACAAAAAACCCAAAGCAGACTGTCCACTAGAAGAAAATTTTCTAGCTCACTACAATATTCTACTATTAAATTTGTTCAAAATAAGCATATTTTGTTGTCTGGAGATCTTTTTCTCAGGAGACAAACTAACCAAAATGGTATCTATGAACTTCATTGAACTTTTTGGGGTAATACTTCTTCAATTGTGTTTTGGTTCATACAAAAATGACCAACAGTCTCAGCTGAGTGTCTACCTTACTCTTTCTCTTCCTAGCATTGCACATTCTCTGTGTCCAAAGCTTCAAGCTATTTCCTATCCTTCCTTCCCTATTCTTCAACCTAAAAGAAGATGCCTCGTTGCCATAAGAGACACAAGTTACAATTTAGACAGGAAAGTGAGACTTTTGGTTCCAGTGGTCTAAAAAGCCACACAACAGAGCTGAGATCTGACAAAGGCCTACTGGGACCTTACAACAGTCTGGCATATCCTGGATTCCCCCAAAAGACAACTGACTTTTTGAGTTGCCTGATAAAAATGAGATGACAATGGGTTTTAAAGGATATCTTTTAAACTGCCAAAGATACCTAGCTGTGATCAATTCAACTACAAAAATGGTAACTTCTAGAGTAAATCTAAAACCATATCTAGTAGTCAAATCACAAGTTAAGTAGAGAAACATGTGACATATCTAAAAGATGGATAAGATAGCTTTGACATACAAACTACACTTGATTGAAGAGAACTACACTTAAAATTCAAAAATATTGTATCATATACAAATATAACTGCATATATACAGCTAAGCCTTAGCATGTGAAAACAGCGTAACACAGCTAACACAAACTAGAGTTCTGTCCTTCAGAAAATCACCACCACACCTAGTCATTGCTGCTGCCCTACATAATGAGAAGTTACCTTCATTTTCAAATAGTGGCAAGGTTTGTGGCACTCATGAAAGGGTGTGTAAGAATTTCCATTTAAAATTTTCTATTTTCAGGGGTTTATAAAAGCTATAAAAATTCTCTCCAAACTGAAACTTGGCAAACAAGAACTCAGCATGAGGACATTTTTTTAAAGCCTAAATTTAAAAACAGTATGTTCGTGTAATTTTTTTAAGCAATAAGAAGTCCAAAACGGAGAGGTTTTTTTTGTTGTTGTTGAGGTTTTAGTTGCCTTTTTTTAAAAACCTGCATTCCACAGGAACTAGCTTGTTTTTAAAAATGAAAATCTGAAGACTGTAAATTCAAATTTTGGCCCTGTCATTTTCATGAATGACATAAACTAACATCACCTAAAATGGACCCTAACATGAAGGGTGAACACTTATTGTTCTCAAAAGATCATGTTCAGAAATAACTCAAACTGCCCTCCAATACAGACCCAAAAGATTTTATTAAAATACTATGCATTGCTTCTCTTTTTTAAAAGCTAAACAGTCACCTTCGTTAGTGAAAAAGTTCAATAAATCACAAGAGTACTTTTGGTCAGAAAATACTGTATTTATATTTATATGAATGATTTACTTATTTGGCTTTATCATTCATAGCCTTAAGATTTGGGTCAAAACTTATCCCCCTTAAAGTCTGTGTATGGCAAAATAATGTTATAGTAATATACTTGCCTACAAAAACACATCATAAATATATGTCCTAGTAGGATTCGTATACATTGCTTCAAAGATAATTCCATAAACATGAAAAGTTTAATTACCGTTTCACCTCCAAAAACAGGGAACTACTCCATTTTAAATGTTGTTATGAGAATGGAAATGACACACAAACCATTGAGTAAGACATGCCGCCTGTTCTTAAAATGAGCATAACCTCCTGGTGGACCTAGACACATAAAATGTTAAGCACTTGTATCCATACCTTCTTAAGAAAACCCACTATAAAAATATTTTCATAAAATATAGTTTCAGTTGGCCTCTTCTATTTTCCTCCATACTTTTGGGATTAGCTGAAATATAAGCAGGTACTTAAGACACATGTATATATTAACAGAAATTGGAAATACTATATAAGTAATGTGAATTTAGTTGCTTTAAACTCATGTAAAAAAACATGAAATACTAATTTAAGAGAAGCCCAAATTGTGGCTATCTACCTAAGTCAGCAAATGACTATTGTTTCTTTCTGCCTCATCTTCCTGGGGACTATAGTCTTGGGTGCCATCTTTCTTTTCTTTTTCACTCCACCTTTGGTTCTCCCATGGGTTATATCAGGATGTCATCCACACACATGGGGTAGTTTTCCATCAGGGCCCATACTCTGTCTGTGTACGAGGTCCGTCTTATTTTTATCTATTTTAAACCCTTCTCCTTAACAAGTACAACAAAGCTTAGTAAATTATGACCTGGACCAAATCCAGCCAATGTCTGTTTTTACAAATAAAGGGTTACTAGAGGAGAGCAAGGTCCATTTTCCTCTTGCCTATGACTTACAATAGCAGAGCTGAAGTGAGAGAAACCATGTGGTCCTCAAGGACTAAAACATTAAAAACAGAGAAAAGTTTGTGTCCTCCTGGGCTCCAGAATATTTCTGGTTTTGCTCATAGTTTCTCTCCCTTATCAGAACCGAATCTTCCTGATCCTCTGTCAGGCACATTCCTATCTTATCAGGGCTTTCTGAGGACAAGTGCCCTGGGGTAGGTATGACCACATAAAAAGCTGTGTGCTGGATATCTGGAGAGGTCAGATCATGCCTCCCAGGGGCTCTCTGCAATGACCTAGGTACCATAAGCTTGGAGATGCTCTCAGTGCAGAGAAGGAATGTTCACACAGTGTCCTGGATGAAGACAGTCATTACATCATTCGAAATCAAGTACAACAGATATGCTGGGAAGAGCTGGGGGTGTAGCTCGGTTGTAGAGTGTTTGCCTAACATGGGTAAGGAAGGTCCCGGGTTCCCTGCTTGGTACAAAGGAAAAAAAAAAAAAAAAAAAAAAAGATATCCTGGGGGACATTTGGGACATTTTATTCAACTATTCTATCTGCAGGGCACATTTAGGTCCATTCTTTTCTTAATAACTGAGATGATCAACTCCCTTCCTCTGTTTCTAAGAGCAATGTTTTCATTTTGGACACGTTAGCTTGCCTGGGCCACACTGAACAAAGCGTATCTTGGGCTGCATAAAAAACACGTTATATAGTTAATGTATATAAGTAACAAAGCTTCCTTTATTCTTCTACTTTTTAAGTTATGACAGAAGTCATTAAAAGAGACTTAGTCCTAAGTTCTGAAACTAACTGTACAATCAGCCTACAAGATTATTCCCCAAACTGAGTTTCACTTGAGAGTGGGGGTAAAATAGTAGAGTAAGGGTTCCGGAGCAAGCCTCTGGTGAGTGCTGGGTCCACCCTTGAGCCGTGTGGTGTTGGCTGTTTCATAGCGACCCTACTTCTTCATTTCTGTATCTGGAAAATGGGAGTAATAATCTTACACCCATGTCATGGTGTGATTGGAGAAGTGAAGTCAGTTAATACAGGTAAAATTGGAGGAGTACCTACATGCTATCCCTTCATGTTTCTTCGGTTTCCCTTCTTTTTTCTTAATATGAAATATAATTTGCATACATCAGATTAGGCCAGTTTAAGGGCACAGTTCTTTGAGTTTTAGAACTCAAAAATAAGAGTGCAACTTTGTATGCAACTCCGTCCACCATAACCTGGTTTAGAACACTTCCCTGGTGTGCGATGAGATCCTTGTCTACATTCCCAGCACGGGAATGTAGGATGAAATTTCTTCCTTCCCTTTCCAGGATGAAATTTCTGCCTTGGGGACACTGAACTCTAAAACCTGTAGCTCCTTTTTCAGTCTCTGCTGAAATCGCCTCACTCCTCAGTGGCTCTGTCACTTGCCACTCCCATCCCGAGCAGGCTTGTCTGCTCCCAGCCTGCCTCATGGCTACGTCCTGCACCAGTTACCCAGGCCCAAGAGTGTCGCAAAAATCCACAAGGCCGACTCTCATAATTTCACCTTAGAATTGCAGTCTTGATTCATTCACAACCCTGCCTTGTCTCCTACTGGCAGGAGATGAATGCTAGAAGAATTAAACTCGCTGATCAGATCAATGTCTGGAAAACTTCAGAAGAAGGAAAGGAAGTGACCCTTCAAAATATAAATAAAGAATATTATTTTGATATAAAAATCAACTATGAAATCACAATGAAACTGTTAACTTTACTACTTTAAGAATCTTCATTGGAAATGTAGGAGTTGGAATAAGTGTTTCAAATTCGTTTTTATTTGATAAGAACATAAACTGCGATTCCCTTTTCCTTCTCACTCCATGACCTACTCCTACTCCCAAGATGTTAGGACTATGAATGATTTTCAGATGTTTATTGTGTTATTTCTAAAATTTCCTTAAGTTATTAATAGAACAACTAAACTTGACATTCAAAAGATATTTTGTGAATTGATTCAAGCTTACCATACCAATTCCATTTCTGGTTAATACAAAGTATTTTTAATTTTGCAGTGGACTAGTAGATGACACAATTCCTAATATATTCTATTTCATCCTTTCAAAAAATGTAAGGCAAAGAAAGAAAAATTCCATGGCTGAAATTACTTACTAGTACGGAATAAGGAAAGAGTATGCATCCAAGCTGTCATTAATATTTTCACGTCCAAGTGCATGACTTCTAACATCTACAAGATCTTTAGAGTGCCATGTGTCAATTCCAAGGTAGGAGAAACAGGATAGCTCTTGGTGGTTGTTTTTTAATGTACTTCCTGCATGACAAAGACTATTATAGCCCAACACTAGAAGGGAACCTCCAGAGATGATCAAGTTCTTTCTTGAGAAAAGAAAGACAGATGGCCCAGAAGGAAAATTTGTCAGACACTCAAGAGATGGCAGTGACTTTCCCAGGGCCACAGAGTAACCTGGGGAGTCAGAGCTGGAAGACGAAGACGCATCCTCATTGTCCAAACTCTTTCCACTAACTGACGTTGCCTAAATATTACAGAGATTTTCATGGAAGCAGGGATCTCATTTTCTCAGAGTGCACTCCTTTATCCGAATAGATTCAGAGACTTATCCAAATACAGCAACGTGAACAGCTATCGTCAAAAAGTTAGATCACAGACAGGTGTGATGGTCCAAGCCTGTAATCCCAGCACTCTGGGAAGCTGAAGCAGGAGGATCACAATTAAAAGCCCATCCTGGGCAACTAAGCAAATTAGAGACCCAGAGACACTGTCTCAAAAGTTAAAAAAGAATAGGGATGTAGCTCAGTGTAAAGGCCCTGGGATCAATTCCCATTACCAGAAAAAAAAAGTAAGAATTAACTCACCATTTTATGTGAAGAGAATGTAAAAATGTGAGTTTAGCTAGGCCTCTGCACTTTGCCATGAAATATAAATTGAATTTACTGCGAAAATGTAAATGTGATTAGTTTGGCATGTAACCTTAATAAAAACAGATCAAGAAGTCAACATCTTCTCTAGATTACTGACCTAAATCAGGATACGGGGAATCCATTAATAAGCTCACACTTCTTAAAAAGGTGACTCGGTATTTCATGTTGATAACATTTCTTAATTTGTAAGAAGTTATATTCTAAATACTCTTCTATTTTCTTACGTGAATGAAGAAGAATTAGTGTAGATTAATAATAAATGTCAAGAGTCACGGGGGTCAAAAGTGGCTTACTCATTCTCATGAACATTAAGATGAGGAAAAGTCTGTTCTGTAAAAGTCATGGACAAAGGGAGGTGAAGAGCAGGCCACTGCCTCATGAGTGGTTGTATTTAATGGAATCCTTAAAAAACAATAAAAGGGGATATACATATTTACACCCATACCACTTCAAATTATGGAAGATTTTGAATTTTGACTGCTTATTCAATAATTAAGTCATTAAGACCTTCCACTGTACTTCTGAACAGAGGGCCATTTTGCTCTGTAAGGATGCTTGGCAATGTCTGGAGACATTTTTGATTGTCACAGAAGGGGATGAGATGGCATTGGCCTGTAGTGTGTGGAGGCCAGTGAGGCAACTGAGTACCCTTCCCCTCATGGGAGAACTCCACGACAAAGAATGATCTGGTCCAAATGAGAATAATGCAGCCACTGAGAATTTGCTGTAATCTAAAAACTCTACCCATAATGAAAATAAGTAAAATAGCATTTAAAAGGTGAATCGTTGCCTAATAATTTCTATCTAACAATTGCAGGGATGACAGATTTGGTTGTCATTTCCATGCATATTTTATTATTTGATCCTCTCAACTGGTACAGTCAAAAATGTATGTATCATTATTCCCATGTTAGAGTGCATGGAAGGTCAAAGAGCATAAGCACTTGGGAGGCAGGAGGATCGCCACAAGTTCAAGGCCACCCTGGGCTACATAGTGAGTTCAAGGCCAGCCTGAACTACACAGCTAGATCCTGCATCAGAAAGCCAAAATAAATAAATAAATAAGCATAAGCAAAGTTACTTGAAGTTCCGACTAACACAATTAATCTTAATTCCCAACCAGTGTTCTTTTTTACTGTACAACACTGCATCACAGAACTGAAACTCTTACACATATATATTTTGTAGTATGTCTAAAAATTAATAAAATTCAATATAAAATAATAAAGAATGGGGAAGAAATTTATATTTAACTATTTTTGCAGAGAGAAGTGTTTTTAAAAAAGCTTTGCCTATAGTTTTTGATATATATATTGCTAAATGCAAAAAGTAATCGAGAGCTGTCTATGTGCTTTTTAACCAAAATATGTGACCATTCATACAAATCTAGATCACTCTGCTCATCAACAAGGAATATTTTCTGCTTTGATATTCCTAACAAACTGTCCTATAAGCTTCAAAGTGGAACTGACTCATTGAATTCTTATTATCATTTAGATAGATATCTTAATTACTATCTTCTTCAAATCACGTAAAAGCCTCTGCATAAATATACTCCTTCCCTAGAAGATATTTTAGCAAGATACTTCTCTTGTGATCATATGAAAAAAATAGATCAGAGAATCAGTTTGAGGCCTTTTGTCTCATGCAATTTTTACACTCTTGTTATTAAAAAAAAAGAGTAAAGATGCCAAAGGATGTCATACGAGCTCTGAAAAGCTAATTAGCAAGACAACATTAAAACAATAAAAACAGGAGGGAGAAAAAGCTTCTGTGTTTCCATATGCAAAGAAAGGTCAGCTACATGGTATGAATGAATGTGATGATCAGCTGCCTATTATGTGTATCTGCATCAAAGAAAACAACTTTAAAGCATAGTTAGTACCTTAAATGCATTAAAATTGAAGGCTCAAGATTCTGATTTCCAGAATCGGAATTAGACAGAACAAAAGTCAAAGACCTGACAGTATTTTCTCAGTGTCAAACCTTCGCCAGCGTGACTCTAGACTCCATGCACGTGACCATGACAAAAGGGCCTCTTCGGTTGAGCAACTCTTGGGCACTTTGCACTTTCAACTCTTGCTTGACTGAGTTGCTCCACAATTGTATCTGTGTTCATCTTGATGTTATCTATTTAGTTTCACTTGTAAGATATCATAATAGATCTGGAGCCAGAAGAATTGTTTGGCAAGCCACGCTGGGACAGACGAGGCCTCCAGACGTGTTCCTGTTGAACTGCACCAATCTGGTCCATCTGGTGGGAGGACGAGAACTAGGGGCCAGAGATCACATCCCAGTAAGAAACTTCCCGAGAGTACCCAGTACTGTTTCTTGGTAGAAGAGGATAAATCAAATTTCAGATGGTTTCTCTTATATGAAAAACCTATGTATCTATGATACATAGATCTGTATTAGAGATATGTGTATACATCTATATAAATATACATGTATATCTCCCTCTATATATATCAGCCTATATGTACATAGAGATATCTATGGCTATATCTATACAGAAAGTATGAAATTAAGAGAAGAAAAAAAGGTATTGTAATCTAGCATGCATCTAAAAGTGTATCTTGACCTACTGCAAATCGTCTTATATGTTTTACACGTTCTTTGGCTTATCAGTCTGGTTTTCATTCTGTATATATGATAATTACATCTATAAATTCTTATAAATAAATGATTCTGATGCTGGAAAAATAATGTGGGGTGGAGAAAAAGGGGAAAAAGAGAATTGAAATGTGTTATGCACATGGACCAATTCCCTATGGTGAAAGTAATCCCTATGTAATGTACTCATAAAAGTAAAAAACAAAACAAAAAAAATAAAATTTCAGATGTACAGAAACAGAAGTGAATTCATGAAAAGTGCATTCAAAACCAATAGTTCATATATAAAGGAAAATTTAAGGGGTTCCATCAATCCTAAAAATATATACTGTATAACAATGAGTTGTCAAGTTAAAGAAAGCTATCTAATACTATTGATTATACAAAATAAATTTTAATTATTCCAGACTAAACCTAAAACTATTCTCTGTTTAGAAAATGTTTCAAAATTCTTGTCAGATCATGAGGTCATAGAAGAGTATAAAGACAGAAATATGAGATTATAGAGGATTTTAGAGGATGATATTTGACTAAAACTTGTGTTGTTTTTCTGGATTTTCATGATAATCACGGTTGTCAAATTTTTAACTTCTGCAATCTGCTACATTTTCTGAAAGTTTAGTCTGGAATAACCAAAATTCATAGCCCAATGGTGTATCCATAATTATGAATTATTTTTATGAAAGAGGGGCTCACAAAGTTTAAAGGTGGTAGGCTTCACAAAACTTGTATCTACCTTTGTAAATGCTATTCTAAATGGAAAGAGTATTAGAGACAATGGACATGTTTCTTAACACTGACAAACACAATGAGGTATAGCTGTGACCATCTGAAAAATAAATTAAAATTAAGAGGTTGGAAAAGCAATGGTGATATTTTCCATGTACCAATTTTTGCCAATATCAAATGAAATAGAAATTTGAACTCTTGTTTTACATGCCTTCAACAGACACAAATAAAAGAAATGCTTTTATATGGGCAAATCATGCAAAGATGTCTCAGTCACGAACATCACTGGCCTTTTGTAAATTTAAGATTATCTTTGTAAATGACAAGGGGCCATTTCAATGCATGTACTTAACATGTCCAAAAAAATTCTGTTATGAAATTTCCATTGAAACTTCTTTGATGTACTATTTTTTAGTAATATTTTAAAACTTTTTTCAGCTTGCAATTTCGTTGTTGTTGTTAATTTACAAATTGCTTTTTCATGGGCAGTGAACTTGACAGGAGAAAAACCAAAAAAGCAAATGTGGCACAAAAAATAAATGAGATTTTAGTCATAAAGGCACACAGTGTGCAAAATTAAGTAGAAACACAACCTTTTGATGAATATTACTTCTTAATAATATTACTAGGGAGGATTTATGCTCATAAATGTTCATTATAGTAATCCTTTGAACTTAAATTTTTAATTAACTTTGAAATCCACAATGTAAACTTGAAATATGTTGCCTTTAGAAATCACGTTCCAGTTAAGGGGCTGGAATAAACTAAAATGTAATAAAAATTCTCTTTAAAGATAATTTATTTAGCAACTCCAAGACAATTTCAATAGATGATCATTAGTTTAGAAAAAAAAGTTTGAGTTGTGGGTTTAAAATGTGGATATTCTGTTCTTTACAACGTATTTAATATGCAATAGATGTGAAGCTGAAAAAATATATTGAATTATTTTGTCACAAAGTCTAGTAAGCATAATTGTTTTCTATATTATAACTTTAAATTTCAAAAGTTTTGTCCCACATTGCATAGATATTTATAATAATATAGACAAAATAAAGTATGTCATTTAAATTCTCTCTAAATATATATACATAAATATACATATATATTTATTAAACACAGATTAAGGAGTAAGTTTCTATAACTGAAAGTTTAAAAGGAAGGTCAATCATACCAAATTTAAAGTTTTTCAAAACTCTAAAATATTTATTATTATTTAAAAAGATAGTCTACAGTGTGCTTTTCAAAAATCCTTCTTGAGAATTTGTAACTACTCTTTGGTTGTAACCCAAGGCATTTCTACTTTGCATCTGATTTAATGTAAAGTATTCAATTTAGCAAAGGAAGAAACAGGCATCTAGATTCCAGGCACAGATTCATAATACCTCTTCACTGTCAAGGTAATCGTGATTGTTTTGCTAATTCATCAATAGAGGATTCATCAGTTTTAAAAAGCAGCATTAATGTATGTTCTGATTGTGTCTGGCAGTACTAATTATATGGAGTTTTTATCCTGTCAACAGTTTGAAGAAAATTATCCTTGGGTCTAAATTCCAGAAATACCCTAAACATATACACACATATATTTGGAGCCCTAAAAAATGGGGGGAAACAGACTAAGTGGGAGCAGGGAAGGCATAGGAAAAAAAAATAACGCAGGACTTGGCATTATCCCAGATCATCGAAGCTCACCTGTCTTTCAGCTTTTTCCAGAACTAGCTTCATATCCTTGGTGGAATCAATGAGCAAATTGGGAGAATGACTAGATGATGAGTGTAGTCCACCCACCAGTCAAACTGATGTTTAGATAGGCCCGAAACACATTGTAAAGCCAATTCTACCATGAACACTTTTAGGTTGACATCTAAAAATTATCTCCATTCACACTGCTATGAAAAAATACCTAAAATTTGGAAACGAGGTAAAATAAAAAAAGAGTAGGATTTGGGAGGTGATGGTGGTGATACTGAAAGCTGAACCTAAAATGTTGCACAGAGCTACGTTCCCAGACCTTTTGAACTGTTTTATTTTGAGACAGGGTATCACTAAATCGCTAATTCGGCTAGGATGGGCTTCAATTTGCAATTCTCCTGCTTCAGTCTCCCCAGAAATTGGGATGACAGCTAAATACCCCTGTGTTTGGCTTGTGGCATATTCTTTTGACATATACTGGGAGATTACATCATGATCCAGGGGAATGTATCTGTGTTGGACTCAAAATTAAGGTCCTTTATGAGGTTATATGGTAATTTTCTGTCCAAAAGAAACGATAATCCCAAAGCTTAATGTTCCATTGATCTACTGAACAGTAGTAACTGATTTTGTCTCTGACCAAAATGTCATTTCTGGTGGACTATGGAACCTGTGTTCCTCTAATTTTGTCTTTAAGAGAGCTTTCCTATCTCTCTAGTTCCCATATTAATGAGTAAAATAATTTTAACAAATACATTTATTCTATATTTAGATAAGGATAATGTTTAAAATGTTTCAAAATTTGTTTTTAAAGATGACTCCACAGGTTCCCCCAGGATGCCCCAAATCACCCACCTTTCAGAGATACTTAAGTAAGACACCTTGGCTTCCGCTCAAAGTGAACCAAAAACAAGAAGTCTTAACCCAAGGACTTTAATGTTTCTCTTTCAATTTTGATTTTTTAATTTTTCTGGTCTTCGAGCTACAAACATGTCTGGTCCTTATTCTCGGGTGCGCATGGAAAGGAAGGTATTTCCCAGGGGTGACAATAATAATAATAGGGAACCCTACTTGGTACTCTGGACTACACTTCCCTGCTGGGTGAGGGACAACAGAAATTCTATTTCATTAGTCTCTTGTATGGATAGTTTGTGCACTAACATATTTCATACCCATGGAAATGGGACAAAATTTTATATCTGAACCAGTGAGCTTTTGTGCTTATTTACTCATGACCCACAGCTGAGTGTTAAGAATTGAAGCTGAAAGCACTCTTTGTCTCCATATTCTTCAAATTTAGAAAGAACCTCATCTCTTAGTGTAAGTTTGAAATGTTTCCCTGTACCTACGGTGTACTAACAAATTACATGATAATGTCTTAAATACACTGTTATGGCTGTATTATCAAGAATAATAACTACATTCTCAAAACACTTTCAAATAATGAAGATATTCAACTCCTAAAATTTAAATTTGGTAATATTTTAAGAATAAAAACAGGGGCCATTGAGATAGCTCAGCGGCATAAGTGCCTACCTGGCAAGTGTGAGGTCCTGAGTTCGACTCCCAGTACCCACGTTAAAAAAAAAAGAGAGAGAATAAAAACAATACTTACAGAATCTGCAAGCTCAGAGATTTTTATAGAAAAATATAAAGACTTAGGGTATTTTGATATTACCAGTTGGAAAATATCACATATCTTTTCCTGGTTTCATTAATGTTAAGTATGACCCAAGGGTACCCTTGCTTCCTTTCTTCCTTCCTTCCCTCCTACCTTTCTTTCTTTCACCAAAATTTGGTTATTGTGTCTTCACGAAAAATAATTAATCTGAACCTTTACACTTATAAAGGCCTACTACTAACATTTAGATAGCATAATGTCTAAGATTAGTAAAAATGTAAAATTCTGTGTTCAACCGAATGTTTTTTAGCAAAATAATAATGTTCTGCTGTTTATCAAGTTAAATACAATTTAGAAATAATGGATAATGTTTACATGACTGAAAGATTTTTAAGTAAATTCAAGTACTGACAAATTGATCACCAATCTATCAAAATTATAGTAAGGCTATATCTTTGTTTCGTTATAATTGAAATACTGTATTAATTTTTCCTACATCAAGAAATTGTAAAATCAAGAAGTGTGAGTGTAGGAGACCATGCTTACGAGCTTTGCACTGTGCTGTAATGATTGTAGATGTTCGGCATACCTTAAATACCTCCCTCTGAGGTCTCACTGTTTAAGTTAATAAGGTGATTAAGGCTACACATGTAATAGAGGCAAAAAATTCAACTCTCTAAGCAAGTTATGCAATTTATCCTTTATCAAGGAAAAATTTTAAAAGGGAAGGGCTTTTCAAGGTAAATTGTCTCAATTTTTCACAATAGGAAAAAATGCAATGAATGATAAAACCTGAGTGAGTCTAAACTGTGTAGAGTTGAGGGAAATAAACGTTATAGAACGTGGTCTAATAATACCAACAACTAACGAGCCTGCAAAGCAATCACAAAATGCTTTAGATTTTGTCAAGTGATGGGCTTATTCATGAAATAATAGAAAAGGGAGCCTGTAGGTCATTTGCCACCATGTATTAATCCAAATTTAGGTATGTTTTAAATCTCTATTAAAATGACAAATGGATTCTAGAGCATTTAGCTTCTAAGTAAAAGCTAGTAAAAATTATTTTCCTTCTGTATAATAAAATCAGATAGCAGATTTGGTTTAAGAGAACTAAGTTTCTACACTTAGAATTTACTTCGATATGCCCTTGGTTGTTTAAGAACTACGGTCCTTACAGTTATGTTATTTCTACAATGTTTACTTAAAATTTGCATTGTCCTTTGGATTCACAGGCAACCAAGTTATTGTTTTTCGGGCACTTTGGTTCTATTTCAATCACCCAGGTCTCCTGTGGTAACTGTTTTGCTCTTATTTTTCCAAGATCAGATACAATACTAAGTTTAGGGAAGAAGGGAAAGATTGTACTCAAAGCATCCCAGCATAGCCCAAAGTACATCACTAGCTGCAGGCTTCACCACTAACAGAAATACATGAGAACCGTGAACGACAGTGAAAGGTGGGAAGTTGAAAAGTTTTAAGATGCTTTGAAAGCAAGAGGGATCCAAAAAAGCCAGTGTTTCACTTACCCTTCTGTTTGGTGTCCCGGAGATTGTCATAGCCTAGAAAGATGCACCATAGTAAGGTTTTGGATATGTGATGGCCATGCTTTTCTCTTTTAAACTGGTTATGAAAGCATTTACGTGAAAGTTTAGTAACTGGAAACCCATTCCCTTAAAACTGTCCATGCAAACCATTTAGAGAATTGTCTCAAAACTTTATTCGAACTTGAATCTGAAACACCATTGATGGATTCCTAAAATTCCATTCTGAATATTCAGATTTTTCTCTGGAGTTCAGAGCTTCAAATGTGGCAAAGCAACCTTAAAATTCATCATAATAACAATATCTGCTGATTCTGGATAAGTTGGCAGTAATGTTTGCTGATGAATTAGGAAGGTTTATTTCCAGCCCAATCAATTAACTATCAAGATTGTTGCTGAAATCAATTATAAATCATAATGAATTGCTGGCCCACAACATGGCTTAAAATATTATTGTCAAACACAAAATACTGAAGAGATTTTTCTGCTCTTTTTCTAACATACTTTTTAAAATAGGTTAGCCTTCATGAGGCAAAAATAAAAGAAAAAGAACAATGCATGCATCAGGACACCTGATAACGCAATATTTTTACAAGCAAAAACTCTAGGGTTCATAAAATTCCTTTTTATTCAAGATTGTTAAGAGCTATCTGTAATTGGATTTACTGAATCATTTCTGTGATTCAGTCATTAAAAGATCAGTTAAGTGAGAGAATTTATTTTACCTGCCTGTATGGATGGCTAACTGTGTACATTAAGAGAAAAGCCATGGCTTTGAGATTTTATTTTCTGTTCTTCATCAAAAACCAGCACATGCTGACAGATCACTGAATTATTTCATACTGCAAAGGGTTTATAATTCAAACATTTGTTTGGTTGCATTTTCTCCACATTACTATGAATGAAACCAGAAAAGGAAAACACACGCCATTTACATTAACATCACCTCTTCCTCTAAATGCAAATCTGTGGTAAGCAAACAGTGGGAAGACCTAAAATGATACAAAAATGACATTAAAATGTTCCTTTGGTGAAAAAAAAATTATGCACAAGTGCAACTAAACTAACTAGTATAAAGTAACTATCTTAATATGGGTCAAAACAATTTTAGATGGCTAAGACTAGTTTTCAAACTTGTTTATGGTTATATGTAACATTACCGTAGTGGTTACAGTCCCATTCCAAAATTTAGAATTTCTCTAATATTTTATAAAGATTGATATGGTTGTTAACAAAGGAGTCATGAGTTCAAATAACTCTGTCTCAAAGGCTATTTTTTGTAATATACAGGAGTTTATTTACTAAATATAAAAATGAATTCAAAATTATTTTGCAAGCGTCTAATGCATTTTATCTAAACAATGTATCTTTCAATTTTACCAGAATTTGAGCACTAGGGAAAATCTTCAGTTTAGGTATTTTGGTGTACTCTAGATTTAGTGGTACTAGATCAGTTCTCAGTCCGATGTACAATTTTAAATAACTCAGATACAGTAAGAATTTGTTTACAATATTAGGAAGCCAGGAAAGCAAAATCTGTATTCTACCTCGGACAGGCTCAGTGTTCTATGTATTGGTGTAATTTCATTCCTAAGAGCTGACTGTCTTAAACCACAGTAGTTTTTTCTCCTAAAAATGGTGATGGTGGAAGTAGAAGAAAAAAAGGAGTAAGAATATGTTTTGTGGGTTAATAAGTATCAGGGTAAAAACTACTCAATCTCATTATGTGAAGGGTTCCCGAAAACTAGCTTTCATTTTTACTAGGGTGGTAGTACAGCAGAGTGGTTAGAATCAAAAGTTTATGGGGAAAAAAAAGAAACAGTTGTTGCTTTTATGTTGTCTTTAGTTTTTTCCAAAACTATGATGAAAAACATGTGTTCTACGGATTTTAACTCATATGTCATATATCAGTCTTACACTGTCCAAGATCAAAATGATTTCATTACATAAAAATGTCAATGATTTTAAAATTCAATGATAATATCTGTAAAACAAGAAAGATGATAGGAGTCGACTATTGTAATTGGTCATTTACTTCATTTACTTCATTTGAGTGACATAAATTAATAAACAGTAACATCTGTGAAAGTCATTCACTCAGCAATTGTTGGGCAACCAGTATTTGCCACGTGTTTTACAGGGTTTGCTCTTTAGTCCATTACTATTTCATATAATGACCCATTTTTTTTCCTTTGGTCATCTATTATCTACAGTTCAAATTTATGAATAAAAATTATTTTCTTTGCTTTTATGCATGAAGAATAAAGTACAGAAAAGTCAAGCTAATCTTGGAACTAAATTCAAAGCCATGTATTTTTACTGTGCTAGGTTAAAGCGTACTGTGAGCGGATGACATCTCTTTATTCATGAACAGAATCAATGCCTGCAATTACGCATGCACTATACTCAGCCCTGGGTCTGTAATGTGCTATCAGGGTCCCTGCCCTCATGACGCTCAGAGTCCCCTTTGAATAATACGGTCTGTTAAAGTCTCATTAGAAGACTCATAGATGAGTGGTAATCCAAGTGAGAAAAGAGAAAACAGAGGAGATCACAGACGAAGCAAGAGCTATGAGGAGGAAGAAATCAAAGAACAAATTGCCTGCTTAGAAGAACTGAGTGTCTGAATGACATTTGGATTTAAGTATCACCCATGGAACAGTTCGATGGAGAGTACAAGTGCTCAGTTTCTCAAAGATGATTAAAGGACTGGACTATGCATTCGCCTGAAGCTAACTGAGGTTAGGTCTTATAAACATATTATATTGTTTATAATTTGTGAATACTATTCCTGATTATTTCCATGACATTAACATAGTAAGACATACTGGTAGCAGAATTAATTATCTAGAGAGGCCTTTTCCAACACGGTAGCCACTAGCCATGTGGATATTTTAAATTAAATTAATGAAAATTAAATAAAATTAAAAGTTCAGTTCCTTAATAGTACTAGCCACACTTCAAGTGCTTGAGAGCCAAGTGTAACCAGTGGCTACCATATCTGGGCAGCATATATTATAGAAAACTTCTAATATCACAGAAACTAGTCATGAAGAATAAAGACAGAAATTAAAAGTATCAAAATTTATAGTGGTTTAAGGTAGCAGAAATTCAAATGATTTTCATTTATTTGACTAACAGATATCACTTATAAAACAACAAATGCCGAACAAAAAATCCTCCTGAAATAGTAATGTACTACCTTGCAGAACACATACTAAGAAAAAATGTCAAGCAGGAAACTTTGCAAAGACTTTATATTGTACTCTCAGGGTGGAACACAGTATTAGGGTAAATTAAGCTAAAATGAAACAATGTAAAATACTCAAAATCTTTCTGCATCATTTGGTTTATACTGGCAGTGATATAATGGGCCCAATCTGGGATTTGTTTTCTATAAACTGAAGATGCTTGAATTACTAGACAACGCACACAAAAATGCAACGGTATTATTATTGTTCACCATTCTAAATCTGCTTTCAATTTCCTCTATTTTCCAACAATACACTACTCTAATAATTTGGATGGAGACAGAATTTTGAGGGAGACAGAGATAAAAAAGAGAGACTAGGGCCGGTGAGATGGCTCAGCGGCATAAGCGCCTGCCTTGCAAGTGCGAGGGCCTGAGTTCGACTCCCGGATCCCACATACGAAAAAGGGGCCGGTGATATCGCTCAGCGGCACGGGTGCCTGTTGGCGCGCGAGGTCCTGAGGTCGACCCCCCGGTACCCACAAAAAAAAAATAAATAAAAAAAAAAAAAAAAAAAAAAAAGAGAGACTATGTTCAAGTATCAAAAATTTCAAAAATTATTAAGTCAAAACAAAGAGTCACGAATTCATGACTTACGTACAAGGCAAAAAACAATGTGCTAAAGATAAAACATTTGTTCTAGTACATTAGAAAAGAAATCCCCAGATTGTCCTTACATTAAATTATGTGGCAAAGAACCAGACTATCTGTTTCTACTAGCAATAAATTAGAGTGTCACATAAGGATTAATTGCAAAACTGACCCTTGAAACACGGCCCAGTAGCCCAATTTTGAACAATAACTCAAAATTGGTCTCCTACCAAAGAAATCATAATAAAGAGGATCTGAACACTTTAATTCAAAAGAGAAGTACACTGATGTGAGTCTTCATAAAACAAAATTACCTACCCACCCTCTAAGTTGGTTTATCATGTGTTTCTTTCAATGCAACATCCTTCAGTGATACACAAAAGAAATGCACAGCTTTCATCCAAGTATTGTAGGAGATACTAGGTTTTGCAATAAATCAAATCTTCATTATTCATGGGTTCAAGAATCTGATGAAGAGAGGTGTTGATTATGTAAGTGACATAAACACAGATTTCTATGAAGAGCCATTTTTTTATTCTGACTTCAGCTTTTTTATTGATTTTTACTCATCACAATAATATTTATTTTGTAACCTCTAATCGCTCAAGGACCTACATGCTGATGATATCATTTCAGTAGGTGTATCATCATCTATTTTCAGATATGCCAATTTTTTTTTAATGTACAAGATGAAATAATTTAACCACAAATGTGTGAGGCTTTTTTCAACTGTTAAAACCAGAAAAATGCATCACACTCTTTCTGATAACTTAGCGATAATCCATTCAATTTCCCCAACATCTTTCACGTTGAGTTCCTATATAAAAAAATAAAAGAGAAAGAAAAATTCAATGGCAGTCTTGACACACGAGAAGAAGAGAACAGTTATATTTCCACTCCTTTACTTAAGTTTCTAATGCACTAATGGGTGATTTACAATAAAACTGAAACTATGTGAGAGGTAAAGGTCTCTTTAACCAGCCAATTATACTTTCGCTTGAAAATGGTCAACTTAATGGAGAGAAAAGTCAAACTTAAAAAAATGTAGTTAATAGATGAGGAGATATTTACCTCTCCAAACACTTAAAATAGTTAAACATCAATAAAAAAAAGCCATTCTTATATTTTATTTCAGCAGACATTTCCTCCTTTGGGCTAAAAACGTTCACATAAAATGTTCCTTGTATATAAAAATCAAATGGCCACTGTTATCCATTCTCAAAATGTCACAATCTGAGTAAGGCACTCCAAATTAGAATCTTCCTGTCCTTTACCACGAAATTAGGATGATTTTGTTTTCAATCATCTTAGATGTCGATGGATAGGTAAGACCAGAAAAGATCAAACCATTTTCAAGGTTTGATTAAGTCCCAAATGCAGAGTTTTAAATTCACCCGCAGTCATTCTTGCTCATCTTCTCTCTGCTTTTAGCATTAAGAAGCAATTGATGCAGGAAAAAAGTAAATAAGTAGGCACTATTAAAACCAATATGCCTTCTCTGGCAAAGTAAAACTCAAGGCTGACTATTAAACTTTGTAATAGCTCATAAGCAAGGGCAATTCAGGTGGCAAAAGTTGTTACATCAATCTTCTCTTTCATAACTGTAAATTGTAATTGTATATTGTACATTCTATTTTGTAACTGTAAACTGTATATTGGAGTAATATGTGTGTCCTTATGACAGGAAATTAATTATAGTACTAACTGATATGAATGAGTATTTAATATCACCAGAAACGGCAGTAAAGTGAGTTTTATACATAGCACTTCTCCCAAACCTCTCAGGGAGAGAGTGATTCCACAGTATGACCCCAAAATGACTTTCACCTTAAAAAGGTAACAAGTAACTGTTCAAAAGAAAAGGAAAACTGTGATGGGAAAAAGGGGAAAGGAAGGAAGGGAAAAGAAAAAAAATATATATATATATATATATGATAGTTAAATAGTTATACAGCTGGTTTCTCTTAGTTCATTGAAAAGATTTGTGTTAATACTTTTTTGGACAATATTTCATGCCTATATCTTGTACGCTGAACAACTACTATGAATATAACAATACACAATGTATTAATTATTGTTACTCTCCTACTAGCCTGTTAGGAAACTGTTTTATTGTTATTTTTACTTTTTTATGTTTGAAATAAAAAAATAAGGTAACAAATGGTTCAAACACTCTTGCTCTCTACTTCAGTATCCTTATGGTATACTGATGTATTTTTAATTTCACTGAACATTATCAATCCAATTCATATCCTCAGAGTGGTTCTAGAAATCCTAGCAGGGGAAATGGTAATTTTAAAAATCTAAACTCAAAACTAACACAGTGGATAAATAGTACTATAGCTTAATGGGTGGCTTTTGAAACACTAATCATGTAACACTACATACAATATTGCTAAACTGTGGAAATGACAAGCAACATTAACAATGACATACGGAGCTCTTCCTTTCTTTCTTTCGACTCATAGAAGCCACTTCAAAATAGAATTTCAGGTAAATTCAAATAGAATCATATAATAGTAGTTAAATATCACGAATATGAAGCAATACACTGAATAGTTCATTGGAGACCTCATGAAAAGAACTGAAATTGAGAACAGTATCATTGGGACACACAGTTAAAGTATTCAAGAAACCATGCCACAGGCAAGGGAAGGATAGTGACAAAGGGAATCTAAAGGAAGTAGAGATTAAAAACTGACCCAAAGGCAGGTTGCCTGATGGGACAGAAGGCAAGAATGAGCAAGGGTTAAAGACAACTCAAGTTTCCAGCAAGGAAAGTATAAATAAAGTGAGCCTACAGCCACGGAGAGCAGGTGAGCAGTTAATAAAAACCCTGGACTTTTACTATGACTTTAAATAAACTGAGTTAAATTTTTATTTCTATACATATATGATATAGATTGAAAAATTATATATATATTTGCATTATTAGTATGGCCTCCATATTTTATATTAATTACAAATACACATTGTGAATAGTGGTGTAAACATGGTTTAAGCAGTTATTTTACATAGAAAATCAGTGCTCTTTTTGGCCAACTTATTGTAAATCTTCAAGCAATAAAGACCTATGACCACCACTGTTGAAGAGAAAGCTTGCTGTGCAGAAAGATTCTGTGCCCATTTGTACACCGTTCATGTGAATAAGAACAAGCAATGCATGACATAAAATCGGTATTGTTACAGAATCTCTGGTGTGGTTGTTTTTGTGTGAGCAACATCCACTACGTGAAGCAGAACAGTACATGGGAGGTCAGTGGCAGGTAGTTCTTCCAGTATCTGTTAAGCTTGCAGCCACAAAACATTTCTTTCACGTGCACAAGACATGAATACACAAAATCAAACATGTAACAGCAACTGGCAAGGAAATTAAAGAGGCCTTGTGCACAGGAGATGGTAAAATCATTTAAAAAGCAGAGAGGGGTTAAATAAGCATTCAAATCTATCAGAGAAAGCCATAAAAAAATTTAAAAAGCAGAGATAGGTTCAATGAGCATTCAAATCTATCAGAGAAAGACATTAAGATAGGATAACCAAATACTAAGACGACACACCTGGTCCCAGTAAATTCCTCTAAATCTGGAGAGTTTAATGGTTAAAAAATATCTCTCATGTTATTTGTTCTTAGGATTTTCTAGATAAATATCATCATTCAATATTTTCTGTCATTAATTATTCTTCAACAACCTGACTTTTAATGTTACAGTAATAATCCAACATAGAGAATGTACCAACATTTACATGTCTCTGCATTTAGATATTTTATAAATATCATGACATAAATCAGTAAGTGTCAACCCCACACTCAGCAATGTGCTGGCTGGGTATTTTAGAAGGGACAAGAGGAGTTAAAGACCTGCAGTCTGCTTGGTAAAGTAGACAAATAATCAGGAAGATGATTCAGAAAAATCACCTAACCAATGTGAAGAAATAAGCAAGGTGTATGTTGAGTGGGTCAGGCAGAGGATCAGGCAGCGCCATGCTCATCAAATGTGGTACTCAGCATACCGATGGGAACACACAGAATGGCATCAAGGTAAATGGAGTAACCACAGAGGAAATGTAATCCACGCGTCAGGAGTGTATACTGTGCCACAAAATACGAAAAGTGATTTTCACGTTCAAACAAACAAGTCTCTAGGGAACTTTTAGTTTATTAATTTTATGAATTACAGAAGATAACTGCTAAAATGAATGACATAGGGGCACAGGAAATTTTGAGAAAAAATTAGGGGAGGTTTCCTGGAGATACTAAACTATGTAGTTCTGAATTTAGTCTCAATATTAAAGTTACACTGTTCTTGTAACAAAGAGGTTTGTAAGTAGGGCTACCTGACTGACGAGTCAATTCCCATCCCTTGCTGCTTACTGCTGAGGCCATTCGCTATTGCAGTGAGACACTAGCTCTGCTGGAACCCTTTAGTTCCAGGGCCCTCATGAAAGGAGAGTCAGGGAAGTGGCGGGGGTGGGGAGGGGAGACTTCAAGGAAGAATGTTAATAAAATGGGGGAAACTAGTATTTTTATGCAGAATTCAGTGGATTGGTCAAAAGGAGTCTAAAAATGAACAACTGATGAAGTGACTAAAGCCAGTTCAAAGGGATGAAAGAAGCCAGTTTAGGAAAGAAGGTGGAACGTGATAGGATATCCCTTCTAGTGACAATGAAGCTGAAGAAGGCCTTCTAGTAAAATAGAAAAGATGATCTACAAGGGGAGGAGAGTTCAGAATATATAACTATGAAAGGCCGACAAAAGTGAAGACTCTTATTTGTGAGGACTTTAACAGGGAGTGTCGCTCCAGGGACATGGAGACTCAGCTGGAAATAAAGGGCATGAAGATATTTGGCGAGTTGTGTATACTGGGAACTGTTTCAGGAAGACCGAGGAAATTAATGTGAAAAAGAACAGGAGAGTGTGTCAAATATGGCAGTTTCGGAGTTCTTTGGTCTTTAGGGTAGTGCTGTTGTGAGGAATGATGAAATGTGACGTATTGCATGCCTGTGACTATCTGAAGAGAGAGGACTATAAAGATTAATGATATTGACAAGGTTGAGAAATTCCGAGGAAAAAGATACTGAAGAGTTGCCCAGTATACGAAGGAATGCACAGATCAAATAAATAATCACAACCAAAGTGATGCATGTCTGCACCTTGATTTTCTTCTGAAAACAGCTGCAACATTTTAAAAATGAGTTAACCTGCTCTATGCAGGAAATAGAATTAAGTTTGTGTGCAATTTTTATAATACATGGTAACAATATACTGAATATTTGACTGAGAGAACTGCAGAGAGACAATAGATGAAGACAGGTTTTTCGGGCATATTTCAGTACAATTAAATTCAACAAATACTGATCGAGAGACTATCTCAGTCAGGCATTGAAATATCTTCATGAGGCACAGTCCCTGTTTTAGAAACTCAGTCTATAAGGAAGATAGAGCTGCAAACAATTAATATAACATAGTGCAATTTCAAAACTATCAGTAAGATACAAAACACAGAGCTAATGTCGAATAGTAGAACCAATCAAGGAAAGCTTCCCATTGGATGTGAAAGGTTGAGCTGAATTCTAATACTGAGACCACCTGCAACACAGGCATGGTGTGCGAATTATTGTGGTATTCCTGGCTGCACAAAAAAAGGCTGTCATTTTTTGGGTAGTACATGAATTTATCTCACTAGGCTGCAAAAGTTGGGAGCAAATGTCACCGATAAGACTGCATGCGAAGCGATTAGCCAACATACGGAGGGATTTGGATGCCGTGTAGACGATAAGGCAGTGGAAGGTTTTAGATGACAGACAAACAGGACTGTTATCGGGTTTCATGAGTGTTGGCAAAGTGCAGCAAGGATTAAAGAGGCCAAATACAAAAGCAAGAAAAGAACTTCAGCGGCTATTGTGAGAGACTAGAAAAGAGAACAGGATCTAAACAGAAAAGGTGGAACAGAAGGTAGATGAGACTGATAGGGTATGAGGTGTGTGTAAGAATCAAGAAGCAAGGATGGATTCCAGATGTTCTGCACTTTAATTTCTAGGGGATCCAAAATTTTATATTGGAGTAACAGTGGTGACTGTCGAGGTAGGAATAGTAAAATTCCACAGATCTGAGTAGAAATTTCTCCAAAGACATACAGATGGCCAGTAAGTATTATTAAAAAAAAAAAAAAGGTTACCATCAATACTCACAAGAGAAATGCACATCAAAATCACAATGAAGTATCACGTCGCTCCAGTTTGAATCGCTAATGTCAAAAAGACTAAAGTTAGCACGAGTACTAGAGAGGACGTGGAGAAAAGAATCTGGCTGTAGTACAGCCAGGAATCTGAGTACAGCCACTATGGAAAACAGTATGGGGGTTCCTCAAACAATTAAAAACTGAAACACCATATAATCCAGCAATCCTACTGCTGGAAATATATCCAAGGGAAATAAAATCAGCATGTCAAGGAGACATCTGCACGCCAGTGTTTATGGCAGCACTATTCACAGTAGCCAAGAAATGGAAACTAATGAATGGAAAAGAAAATGCGGTACATATACACTAGGGAATACTATTCAGCCATAAAAAACACAAAATTCTCTCATTTGCAACAACATGGATGAAACTGGAGATCATTATGAGAAGTAAAATTAGCCAGGCCAAAAATAAAACAATAGTAACAACAAACACTTAAGTACTTCAAGTGCCCATTTATACATGGAATATAAAAAAGTTGATCTCACGAAAATAGAGAGTATAATGGTGGTTACAAGAGGTTTGGAAGAGTAGCGGGAAGAGTTGTGACGGGGAGAGATTCATCAATGACTACAGATTATAATAACGCACTATATATTTCAAAAAGCTAGAAGATAAGAGTCGGAATGCTCTCAGAATAAAGATACGATAAATGTCTGAGGAGACTAATACATTTAGACTCGTTTAAATATTACACAAAACATCATAAAAATATGCAAAATTTTGTGTACCAGTTAAAATTAACTTATATTATTTGAAAAATGTATTATTTTAGCTCCAAAAAATCTTATAGCAGCTTCCTAATGGCTCAAAAAAAAAAAAAAAAAAAAAAGTCCATCGTTATCGTATGATGTTGCTTGTCACAGACCCCTCCCAACCTCCTGGGAACAGAGAGCAGTGGTAAAATTTGTCCCAATATTTGGAATGTTACCAGTTACGCTAAAACCTGTCTACAATATCACATTTGAAGACCTCATGGACTCTATGATTCAGAACAGGACTAAATTTTAAGAGTTCTGCTTCCTACATCTAAATTGTATTTTTTTTCCTTGAAAACACATTTTCAAAAAACTGTGTTAAAATTAAATATGTTAAGCATTCAAACTTTCAAGAAGGAGTAATGCTTAGACAATTCAAATTAAAAATAAAGTTTACTATAATCTATGGACCTACTTTTATTTTTCATTTCGGTATCAAAAAGTAGTTCAATTTTCTTGTTCATTGAAAAATAATTTTCATTTTAAATTCCATATGAAATGGTATATTAGTCTGCCCGAGGTGTCAGAACAAATATCATAATCTGGATGATTTAACAGAAATTATGAGTTTAATAGTTATTTACATAAAACATACTTTTTTAAAATTAGAAATGTACTAGGGACTTCTCCGGCCACTTTCTGTAAAACGAATATTTTAGATTTTAGAAGATAAAAAACTTTTTTTAATATCAAAAGTAAAAAAGTTATTCACATATATCAGTTTCAAGATCTGATTTACTTGTTTAGAATCCAGCTAAATTTAGGGCATCACTTTTCCTTAATATTATTATTTTTAAAACTACAGAATATCACAACCTGAGATATATTTCAAGCTGAAAAGGTTCACATTTCATTTTAAGAGTAATGAATAAATGTACTGCCTATCACTACACGAGACTAGTCAAAAGTGCCATCATTTCAAATGTGAATTCTAAAACAATAAAATTAGAAGACTGTTATTTAATGTGAAATTAATGAGAAAAACCAATGTAAAACACTAAGATATCTCTTATCAGAATCACTCAAATGTGTACAGGTGCACAATACATAAAAAGATATATTTTATATAATACAATTCATTCAGTCCTAAATTTATGATAAGTATTTTAAAAATTCTCCTAGATAATCACAAAATAGCATTTCACAGCATTGTAAAATGCCATTTACATAGAAACTATTCCTTGTTTTCACCAATGTTTTGTGTTCATATTTTATTGTCTTATTGTAATTAATATAAAAGCATAAATCCACTTGGCTAATTTGCCATCTGTTCACTAACATCCCAGCTGATACCGCACCCAGTTTAGACCCTCCCCTCTATTGTAATGTTGGTGACATAAGCAAGTGCTTCCTAAATACACTGAAGTTTCTTACCTTCCTTCCCATTGGTGGCAAGTGGCTGCATTTTTAATGTTTAAACCTTTTAAAAATCATTAACACAAATTTGAGGGTCGGAATTTTACATTCAGGGGCTCTTCCTTTGTATTCTATTAGAGTTCTAAATTGCCCTCGCCAAAAATTTGTTTCAATTTGTTTTGAAACGTTAGCAAAAATGTCCACATCACATCACAGATCACGAGTAAAAGGCCGTGAGAGAGCAACAGAGGGAGCTCACACATACTGATTCTCGCCTCGTCTCCTCCCTCTCATCAGATAAAGAAAGGCTGTGTTAAAATTTCTATTTGATGGCTTCTTGTCTGCTGAATAATCCAGATACAATTTCACATGAAATTAAGCTCATATATTGATGTTCTTCTACTCATAAGTCTTTCGCATGTAATTTAGTTTTACTACCTATAAAACTTATCTAAGAAATGTCTTTGGAAAAAGTTCATAGTTATGATTCATTCTGTTTACTCTATTGCATTAAATAAAATGTGTTCTCAGAATTATACATGTAAATGTTTGAGAATGAGAATTAAATCTTGTTAAACACAGACAGTCAAAATTTTCAAAATCAACTCCTGCCTACAGAGGGCTACACAGAAATCTCATTAGCAACCACAAAAACTTAATAAAGTAAAGAAGCTCAATCATATATAAAAAGCCATTTGAGAATAAAAACTTCTGCCAGAAAATCCTTAACTGAGTCTACATAGGTCAACTATGCAAAACATATCTAAATTTTATGTTTATTTATTATCAAAACTTATCTTCTAATATATTTTGGGGCTCCAAATTATTATCCCGTTAAATACACATGAACTGAGACTCCAAAACAAGTTTTAACTTCAGAGAAAATACATATGTAAGACATTAACATATAACTCAAAAAATCAACTGTTTGAAAATTCTGTTTATTTATTATTGTTTTTTTTTTAAACAAACGGGCCAGTCTTTGTTGAAATCTGAAGTAATAGGAACTCAGCTGGACCCTGAGTCACTTAGAAACTGGACAATCATCTTTGCTTATAATTTGCCGCTGGTTTAATCTTAGTTACACTGTACAAAGCTAACACTTATCCTCTAGTGTTCTACTAATTGCTTGGTGCTACGCTGACTACTGGGAATGAACCACAAGATACATCACTGTAAACTGCAGGGAGCGCTTCAGTGATGGGGAGGTTAAAAGCTCCCCATCACCAGAAAGGGAGAATTCTTCTCTTAACTCAGTGGTACAAATTATTTCCAGGTGGTGATAATTATCACTTGCGGCGTCTGATATTCCGGACTTTGCATCTAAATTTATACTTGACAAGTTAAACTTTTCATCGTGTGTATTTTCCCGTAATCTCTCAAAGGCCAAAGACAAGGATAGATGGATTAGTGATGGGTGAAACCAATTCCACCCAAAATGGCAACACTTAATTACAAGCTTTGTTGTTTATAATTAACTGTGTAAATCACTAACTTGAAAGTTTCTTTTCAAAGTATTTAAAAGCAACTCTTTTCCCAGGGGGATTTAATACTGTATATTATTACATAGTTAAGTATTATTTTGTTTGCTTTAAGAACAAGATGTGCAAACGACACATTTTACAGACGCCTTGCCAACAAACCTGGAAAATGTTCTTGAACTGCATGACTAGTATATTCTGTAGTTCTCAGTATTTTAGGACATCTTTTGCCTTATAATATGGAATCCATAAAAAGACAATGCAATTGTTTAAATGCATATAAGGAAGCAATTCTTGACAGGGGATAGTGTAAAATTCTTGATTTCAGAAAATTAAAAAAAAGCCTCCAAATATATCTTTCTGAGATGTGTTTATTTTTCTGTGAGCACTTACTGAGAACATATTATGTGCAGTAGATATTAAATGCTCTCTAAGATTCTAATTTAATATTTCCTATTTGCAGTATTAAAAACATACTAAGAAGCAAGAAGGATAATACTTTTCACAGATGATTCATCTAAGGTTTAGAAAATATAAATAACCTGACCGTGGTACATTAGATTAGGTTAACGAGACACATTAGATTCACGGTTTGAACTCAGTTTTTCTAAATCTAAGCTTTTGCGTCTTTGAAAAATCTTGCCAAGACAACATCAAAAAATGTGAATTATTTACTTGCTGTACAGGACTGCATCAAAGGAAACCACAACGAAAGTGTGGATGCGAATATAGTAAGTTTGAAATGAAAATGTAAATTATTTACTTCCTGTACAGGACTGCATCAAAGGAAACCACAAGGAAAGTGTGGATGCAAACACAGTTAAGTTTGAAATGCCTAAAAATAATCATGGTGTTAAAATTGAGTAAAACTAAATGTACGGCCATGAACACGATTTTCCAGTTTCTGATTTGTTGCTGCATTAAGCAAACATATATTGAGGGCTAATGCCATTAAGGACACCAGAAATGTAAGGTGTAAGAAACAAAAAGCCAAAGATGACTGATGCTGCATGACAGGTTCATGGGGAAAGGTGTGGACGAGGGACACAAAGAAAGCTCAGTCCTTTCTTTGTATCAGCAGTTCATGATCAATTTCATTGGAGTTTCTAATCCAAAACAAAAATAAGTTTTGGATTTTAATATAATCTCTTTAGCTTTAATGATCTACTATTTGCCTCCACTTCCAAATTCTTTTGTCAAGTCCCATTCTCTCCCTAATCCTTGACTTGGCTGGATAATTCATGCCAGCTCAAGAATACATCATCCAGCATCTGAAAACCTGCTCCTAGAAATCACATTTCTGGCCATCAAACTCTGTGCAGACATTCTGCTGTTGAATGAATTGGGTTCATCATTTAACATGAGACACCTTCAAACTCCGTGTGCCACCATTTGAATGCAGGTCTCTCTTCTGTTCCATCAATGGTCAGTCTCCCTTCGCCCTTCAGAATTTAGACTTCATAATCTATAGTTTGATTTCTCTAAACTCCCATCACGACTGAAATCCTAACATGTTTTGTACAAAATAGCATGATAGTCACCCTAAGTAACATTAATACTTTAGAATATACAAATGTTATATTCAAATCAGAAAACAGATGGGAAAGTATGATTAGTAGGAAAATCCAGTGAGACACTGGTAATTATTAAAGGGTAAGTTAAAGATCAACAATGCTGTAACTGAAACTCAATTAAAAGCAACCAACTGATGGCTGGTGGTTCTATGTGCCTCCTACAAATAGGTCACAATAAAATTGAATAAATCCAGCAACAAAAGGTTGAGTTAGGATTTTCTAATCATAAAGAAAAGGCCCTTAAAGGACTGAAAAAGAAGATTTGTGCAGTATTCTTGATTTTCTATACCATTTTTGAGCTCTCTTGCCTCATCACCTGCTACTTAACTGAAAAGTCAGCAGAAGTGCAGAATCATAAAAAATGCCATATATAATCCAGTATCATTAATTTAGTCATTTGTTATAGTACTAATTTATCTTAATTATTAATTATGTTATAATATATTTTTTGACCAATCTGAATTATATACCAAGTTGTCTCTCTTAAATAGACCCACACATACACTAGGTCCTCTGAAATTTCCAAATACGGTCTTCTCCCCAATATTTTACAATTGTCTCACCAACATTTAATTTGATATATACTACATTCTTGTCAAAAGCATCTTATCTGAAATATTCACTTTCGTAGTTACCGAAGAATTTTGTTTTCATTCTCAGATCTCATACATTTATATCATATTTTTATTTATGTAAATCTAATAAGTTCAAATGCCATAACAACTTTGGAACCATCTCCATCAACTCTTGAACCCCTGGTAGAAAGCAAGTAAACCATTAGCAGTGTGTGTGTGTGTGCATGTGTGTATGTGGCACTCAGCATGTCCATGAACATTAGTCAATGCAGAGGGTCCAGACAGCACTAGTTAAATGGGGAGTGGTTAAAAGGGTTTCTGCCACACTGTCTTAATATTCATCTTTCCTTATCATTATAGTGTAAAATGTTCAACTCCATCCTCCACTCAATACACACAAATGCTTTCACCATGAACTGTAAAGAACGGAAAGCTATTTCTAGTGCAACCAGTTTTCATGGGTTATGCCAAGGCAATAAAGCACTTTCACACTGCCCACTTAAACAATAACCTTTCTACGAAACACACTTCCAAAATTATACAAGTAGGTTATTTGTGTTTTAAGATGAAAACTCAATAATCAGAAAAATTAAATAGACACAGAGGTCAAGGGTTCCACTTGAAAACACTAGGGCTCTTTAGCTCTGAGAGTTACACAGGTTGCCTCAAATCCAAACACCAATCTTCATTAACAGCATTCAATCTCCACTTCCTCATTTGTAAAACGAAAGCCTGGACTAAGTAAGGGACCAGGCATTCTTGATACATCTTATAATTCTGGTCTGAATTTTTTTAAGGACAACATTCCATTTTAAGATGTACTTAACATTTTACCCAAAGTTCTCAACTATAATACAACATGTATTGTCAGACACAAACTGTCTTATATCCACACGCAGCAGGATCCAAAATGAGTAGCTCTGTACTGAATTATACCAATAAGAAAAGTCAGAGGGCAGAGAACCCATACAGAGCCCTGAAATAGCCAACAATGCAATTTAATGTCCTTTCCATGTCCAGAACGATTCGCTACGCAGCTTCTGCAAAAGAGATTAATGGTGATAGCAGCAGTAGTAGAGGAGCAATGCAAGATATGGAAGCCTAGCCAATATTCCATTTGTAATTTGTCACATCACAGTACAATATGACTACTGCAATTTACAATTTACAATGTTGGCAATTTACAGTTCAAATGAGTGCCTTGATTTTTTAAAGAATGGACTGTGTACACATCAGTCAGCATGACAAAAAAATGCCTGGTCAGGTTCATTTTAAATGTACGCTTTATTCAGCACTGTTAACTAATCACTATCATTACTTTTACTGTTTACAGATCCAATATTTATTAGGCAAAATGTAATTTGGAATCCTTTCTTGCACCCAAACCTAATTCATTTGCTGACTTTCCGAAATATTTATATCCTGATTAGACATATTAGCTCTTTAAAGCTGTTATACTAAGATGATTTATTTAATTCTGGGGTTAGTGTTAAAAAAACTACTCTCTAAGAAGACTGAAAGGGAAAACCACAGAGTCCTTTCAGGGCTTATTAAAAAAAAAAGATGGGGAGCTGAGAAGAGGGAGGAGGACTAATTTAGAGCTGAGAAAACCGGATTTAGGCGCCAGCCACTCCTGAGTTTGCAATCTTAGTTTAGACTGTGACGTCCCACTATAGCCCATGGCAAGTCTCTTAATTTGCTTGCATCAATTTCCACATCTGTAAAATGGGATTGATGATACCCACCTCCCAGGCATGTTGTGAGAATTAATTAGTGCTTGTGAAATGCTTTGAAGATGAAACAGGCTATATAAATGCAAACTATTATTATTGGGAGAGAACTGTCAAATGCTATAATTACACAATTTTTAAGTCCCACAATATGACCTACTCCAAAACGACTGTGGCTCCATGAAGAAAAAGTGCAAGCTCTAGCTTTCTCCTCTCCATGTATGGAATAAAAAAAAAAAAGCATGAAGAAAACCCATAGCTTTTATTTTACACTAGCAACAAGCAGAATCCGTACTTCCCTTAAGCTTGCGTAAACAGTTGCATGGAGTCATTATGGCAGGTTGGAAGCAGCCTGCATCCTAAGGGATGTGGAAGCCCAAAGGAGACAGACGACGGAAAAAAAAAAAAAAAAAAAAAAAAAAAACTCATGATATTTTCAACATCACTTGAAGCACAGGGGAAAACAAGCAAGTTGGACTGCTCTTCTATCTGTGTTCTCGCCATCATTTGGAAGCACGGAAAAGATACAGCTTCGTTATCGCAGGGTCCCACACGCAGGTGATGAGGACTGAATTAAATTTGGGCTTCTGCAAGTTCCACTGCTCGTGTTGTTGGGTTACGTGCATGCACCACTAATATTGTCTCCATCATCTTGTTTCTTTCAAGATTAGGAATAATGCAAAATTGCTAAGTTATAAGCATTCAAAAGATCTTTTAAAACTTCCTTTAAAATTTTTTTAGTCGTGTAATTTTTCTTCTGAAAGAACCAACTGTTTATGTAAACTAACAAACCTTTGATTTTAGTTTATATAAGTGGTCACCAGAAAAAATGTTATGCAAAAAAAAAAAAAAAATGTAATGAGGCTAACTGTAGCAAATTGAAAAATAATGTCTTTATTTTTTTCTTCATCCAAGATTCACTTTATTCATTTAAGTCATCTTTACTCTTTTACATGCACCATGAAAAGGTCAATCAAAATGAACTAAAACCAAAATAATACTTCAAGAAAAGATTCTAGCTTAATTGAGTATGGATTTCAAAACAGCTCTTTTATCGATTTTATATTCATTTATAGATTCCTTAGGATTGTCTTGCTTTGATCAAAATAACCAAAGAACCACTTCCCCTGATACTGCTCGAATGTGTTCTCGATACTCTTCTGCTTAACATAGTACTGACAGTGTCCTTAATAATAAAGCATAAATCACAAACACCCTAACAGGAGGACGTGGATTCTTCGTTACTTACAATTCATGAAGACAAAATGAACAGAAATGAATCTAAACATGAAATAAAATCCTCCTAAGATTATTAAGGAACTTAAAGGGACATTTCTGAACAAAAGGGGAGTCACTCCTGATCCGTGCAGGGGCATTTAGTAGACAACCTGAAGAGAAGACCCGAACGATTATGAGGAAAGAGCTAGGACCGAATCTTCAAGTTCCAGCTTCTCAGGCAGTTGCCCTATTTGACTTGCAGCCACTTAACTTGATTTCTTCAGGCCTTGTTTTATTCATCAGTAAAGTGACAATCATAGTGTCCACCTCATACATACTGTTTATAGGCTGATATATAAAATTATGTTACTAGGATTCCCGAACACCTATCTGTTCGGACACCAGTTAATGCAACAGCGAACTCCCCTCTGTGGTGTAAAGTTCTTCTACTTATACCTGAAAAGGTGGAGAAAAAGTTGTTTTGTACTGATTGGCTCAATAGCATTAACGAGCATTCAGCAACCTAAGAAAATCCATTTCATAGATAATATTTCAGACTAATATACAGTTCTTTGTGCCCACATGAATTCAAGGAAAACCATTTTTACCTGACAGAGGCACTGAGATCCATCAATATTTTATTATTTGTATTAGTAAAAATGTGCCATTTAATTAATTTAGTGACTTCATTCTCCAGTGTAATTTTTGCAGAATTCTCAGTTTATGCTTTCGTGAAAAATGACAGTAGATAGACTTTACATTTTACAACTGATTGAATCTAATAGGAGTGAAAGAAGACAGAGAAGAGAGACAAGGAAAGCAATAGAAAATAAATTGCTATTGTTTCCCTCTTTTCATATTTTGGTTAAAGTGCCCACTACTAAATATAGTCCTTTGAAAATGTAGGTAACAATACCTAAACTGCAGATCTCTTCAGAAAAATCAGAGAATTTTATTTATTTATTTTGTAGCAATTGTATCTATTTATTTTGTAGCAACAAAATCTAGACATTACTTGCATCAACGTTTGTAGCTCTTACACGTAGTTCACACAGTAGATGGCTGCTCTTGGTTTGAAAGGATCCTTTTGATACAGTTTTTGAACTTTCTCCTTCTGACAGAAATGCTATCAAATGCAATAAATTACAAAGAACATGATTATGGCCAAAAATGCTAAAATCAGTCAGTATGAATGCTGCTGTCCATTAGTTAAATGCACATTTATATGTATGTAATTCACGTAAACATATATATTTAAAAAGCATTTGTTATGTTTTGAACAATACCAATCCTAGCTACACAAATGCAAATCAAAAAAGAAAATAAAAGAACTTTGTACCAATGGGTGACTCTCTGTTTTGAACAATCAAATCATTTTTCAGGATATAGTATAATGAGATATTTGAGATACTATTTGTTTTAAATCTCAGAGCTGCGACAGTTATTCTGTAATAGCATTCAACTGAATTTAACACGTTCTTATCCTTGGTGTTTCATGAAAGGAATCAATATATGCCCACTAAATAAAGTAGGAGAGAGAATGTAAACAGAAGTGGTATACACACACATACACCACGGATTTTAGGTTTTAAGTTAACATTTCCAATAGGTTACATTTTAAAAACACTTCCACATTATCCCCAGTTATAAGTAGCGAATAGAAGCACACATCGTTCAACCCGGGCACAACAACTTGCCTATTTCTTCCTCTGAGCTTAACAAGCAACTTCTCCCTTGATGTAAATTCACTTACTTTTTAACACACAGCAGCTCATTCTAGATCCAGGTTGGTAAAAAGAGGGCAGATGTCCACAAGTACAGACAAGAAACAGTTATTAAATAATTCTGAAAAATTGCCCAGCTCCTGGTAACTTGCCCCACAAAGCCCAGTTCAAATGTTTAAATAATCAAACCGCCATATAGTTGTCAACTACATTTGAAGTTTATCACTGATTTAGTCATTTCCTAGAAATTAGATTTTTAATCTAGCCTCCAAATTACGGGAAGTTTACTTTAGTTTATAATTATATTAAGAAACATATCAAATGGTATAATTCATGCCTGATAAAAATCATAAATATGCCATATCAAATAGCCAAAACTTAAAAGCTGCTTTTGTTATCCTTACTTTGAAAATGCATTGCTAAGCATCACTATTTTTTTTATATCAGAGAAGAGGACAAAGAACAATCTCACAATCTCTCTGTCTCTGTCTCTCTGTCTCCGTCTCTGTCTCTCTGTCTCTCTGTCTCTCTCTCTCCCCCTCTCCCAGCTCTCTTCACCCTCTCATCCCTACCCTTTTGCTCTCCCTCCTTATTTTCTCTGCTAAACTGAAATAGTCCAGTGACCCTTTAGCTCTAGACGGGGCAGTGAAGCATGAGATCATGGGCTCCTGCTCAGAGCAACTGAAGTTTGAATTCTTGTTTCTCCTTCGAGGACTTTAATGAAGACTTTGTCATCTGATCACTAAAAGCATCACACATAGTTAACTGCTCTGAATAGGAAGTGATCACCAAAATTAGCTTTAGAGGAGTCAGAACTTCTTTCTGGGCCTCTGTCTGCCTTCTCCAGCCCAACACCCTCTAGAGACAATCTGAACCCCAAACACTGCAGTCTTCGGTGTCTTCTGCAGCCCTGGGCCCGGGAGGGCTCTGGTGTCTCCCTCAGTCGGGGAGCAGTCACCTGCATGTCACCCATCTGTCCACCACTCCTTCCACACTGCACTCGCTGGAGTTTTCCTTTTCAGTCTTGTTCTCTGCTTTTCACAGCAAAGGGACTGCCTGAGAACTAAACAGTGGTGAGGTGTAAACACTAGAAATAAATTAACTTGTGGCTACTCTACTACAAAACATTTTCTATTTTAATAGAAACCTATATTCCTCATAATGATTAAAAAAAAAAAAACTAAAGAAATCAAGTCCAACCAAATCAACAAGATTCATTTGGAGGACTGAGGAAATGGAAGGATTTCAGAAATCTGCAAGATACAATGGAAGAAGGAACGCAAGAGAAACCTCATTGCGGCGCTTACTTCTAATATTAAACTACTTCCATCGGGCATACTACTCTTCCGTGGTCCTATAATTAAAGTTTCAGAAATCGGTAAATAAGACTACATTTGAACTCATGAAAGAATTAGTGAGGGATGAAAAATATTCCAACATAATCTCTGACGCATCTGATTGAGAACACCAGTCTTAATCACATAGGCTTCTGACTGCTAACAATTAAAATCCTGATCTCCTTTTCCCCCTAATAGATGCAAGCCTTTGTGAAGAAGATGTAAAATTTGCCCTGTCATATTACTGACAAGTGGCACTGAGCTGGTAAAGTAGTGTATTAATACTGATTACCCTGATTAATAGTACCCTAAGAATTGGTTCAATGGTGCTTTAACATTCTTTAAAGGAACAGATGAGAGACACTGCAAGCGGAATATATAATTGGTTTATTTCTTCTATCACAAAGAAAAATCTTTAAAATGCATGAATTAAGGTGGAAGCTGAGACATTTCCAGCTTTAATCAATAAATTCATTTGAAAGTGAAAATGTCTGAGTAAACACCCCCCCATCATAGAAACCTTTAAAAATATAGAGTGCTCAAGGCTTAGGACAGATCCCGCTAACTTCAAGGACTGACAACCTTCTTCATACAAATACATAAATATTCAGCATTGTGTAACTGCCAGAAGAGTCGATACTGATTATGGTTCCACTAGGATGGTTCTCAGGAAAACATCACACCATGTAAGATGACAACATCAAAACCATAAGCGCTTTTAAGAAAAGGTAAAAATGTCAATACATAAATTGGTAAGAATGTTTTTATTTTTTACTCCAATATCAACCCTAGGAGATTAGTAAGAAAGGGATTCCCCATGCCTCCTTTTGACAGCTTCAATGTCTGCATTATTGGGAGTTATGTGATTCACCCAAGTTTTTCCAGCTACTCAGAAACACGAGTCTTGACCAAGTAGCCTTTCTACTTCAATACCTTGTTGCGCGCTGCCCCTCAGAGTTAAAATTTAAGATATAGGATTAAATATAAATTAAAGCTTTATTATAAATTCTAAGAAGCCACTTGTTTTGACCAATACTGTTTCATGTTAGATACAGCAACAATGTGAGGGTCACTGTGGCCCTCACACACCTCCATGGGTAACTGAAAAAAAGTAATCACAGATAGCTTTGTAGCAATGAAAAAGAGAGCTGTAACAACAGGCTTAAAAGTCCAAGAATACAAGCTCTCAAATCAAAAACTGGGGAACGCCCATGCCAACTCAGCTACTAATTAGCTTTGAGGCTTTGGGTAGATCATTCAACCTCTGTGAAGTTCAGCATCCTTAGCTGGACAAGAGAGATACTAATAATTATTGCTTAATTCATGAGTATAGTGCGAAGAAAATTCATGTAAAGTATAGCTCTGTTTACTGCCGACTTTGTTTTATTACTAAAAATTGGATTTGTTCAGTCTAGAAACAGCAGCTTTGCAAAGTAGTGACCTATCTTACTGTGGAAATGTTCTACCAAGCCAGAGAAGGAGCTATCTGTTAAAGAACATCATGAGAAGAATTCTTGGCATGGAGTCGGAGGTAGTTCTATTCGACTTCCAAAACTGTTGGTATTCTTGGAAATCTGTAACTATTCCTGAAGGTCTCTTCTGTACCTTCACTAAGTTAAGTTTAACCAGCTTTAACTGAGCTCCAACCCCTTTGCATGCAAACATTAACGAGAATCAGTCCCTGCCCTTAAGGGACTTCGATCAATTGGGAGAAAGAGAAACCCGAGACAATTCCATGCTAACGTGGGGTATCAGGGACACAAGCTCCACAAACATCAGCTTCAGGAGTGGCCTCCTTACAGAATAAGCTTGAACAGACTGAAGAGGACAGGTCCCCGAGGATCTTCTGGGTCCAAAGAAGACTCCAGGCTCAACTCTGAAATCTTGGAAAAGGCACATACATCCCTCCAGCTGAAGTGCAAAGGAAGAACTTCGTAGGCACAGCACTGGAAACGAAAAGCCACTTCAGCGTTGTGAAATACCTTTTCAAAGCCAGATCATAGGGGAAAAATTGTCATCGTTTTCCAAAAATATGAGGATATATAAAGATTTCATGACTGAACCATAGGTTTCTGAAAATGGGAGCGACTAAGGCAAATTTTAAAAGAATAAAATTCTTTCAGGTCTTGATGATCAAGTTCTCCTATCACTGTAGTGCTAACGAGTACGAATTGTTCCCTACAGCCCACAGCTTTGCTCAAGCTATGATAAATATAAATTCTACACTCATTACACAGTTTCTTCTCCTAGGCATCTCTACTGTCCATGCTTGCGTACCGCATGTGACTTCATTCAGGTTAAATATACATCTTAAAATTCCAATTTTACAAAGTAAACGTGGCAAACAGATGCAGCTAAAGTCTATCACCAAACCTGGGTAACCCCCGTGTTTTATGTGCAGCATACTGAGAGTTCAAATTTTGATTATTATGATGCTGCCAGTAAAATGAATGAAATGATTACTAGTACAACATTTTTTTCAAAGTGCTTCTGAATAGACTTGTATCTATTTTCTAAAACATCTTATATATCATTAATAACATAATCGAGCAGAATATGATTACATGGAACAAAATTATGTTCAAAGGCAGAAGTAAAATGCATTGTATAATCTAAGCAGGGGTGAATACATTTGCAACACTTAATTTAGTGCACCCCCTTTCAGAGCTGGATTTCTAACGCAGAGGAAAAGCTGTCTGCCCTCACCTCCACGCACAGCCTGCCTCTCGCAGGTGTGCCTCAAGGACTTCTCCCTCTTATTCTTTGAATCATCTTGCAGACACTAATGAGCATCGCTCTTCAGCTTTAATTATTGGACCCTGACAAGTCAACATAATAGGAATCAGCCTAACCAAGCATACTCCCTAGCGACATGTTCAATTACTCAGGCTGTACTTCTCCAAGAGAGGGCTGAGAGGCTGCTAATTTAACACTGTCAAAAAAATAAACATAGGTATCACTTACAGTTTATCTTTTGACCTTTGTGTCACCAAATCTAAGAAGATAGGCATTTTTTTTTGCTCCCCTTGGAAAGGATCTGCATATTAATATTAAGCATGCTATAAGGCTTCTCCAAAAAATTAAAAATCTGTCTGAGGTCCAGAGGATAAATGAAGTTACATAATGTGCTCTGGAATCTAAAAATGATGACATGTGTTGAGGAAGTCACTTCATCTCTTTAAAAAAAATACTCTGATCTACAATCTGCTCCTACTACTTTCTTAGTTTATATATCAATATTCCTGCTACTTGCATGCAAAAATTGTCATAAGTGTAAAACTGAACATGTATGTATAAAGGGAAGAATTTAAGTACTCAACTGAAATTTATCAGTATTATACACAGCAAATGGCAGTTTATATCTCTTTATTAAGGAAATGGAAATAAATTATTTTTAATTCAAAACTATAGCACATTAACTTCCAAAGTAAAATTAAGTAAACACAACCAGCAAGCTGTACTATGTTGCAGCTGCATCATTAACACTCTTTTCAAGTTATGTAATAATTTAGTCATCGTATTTTTATTAGCACTTAAGTCTCCCCTTTATACAACTTACTGAAGATAAACCATTTGTCAGCACCTTTTTTCACAACTACTCTTACCTTCAAACTTTAATTCTGGCATGCTCCATCCAAGAAATAACTAATTACAATTTGACCTAGCACAATGATCACAGACTATGTACTCCCGAAATGCTGAGATGTCAAAATGCATTTCCACCTACAGGGGAAATAAGGCATCCTAGACAACAAGGTGCACCCTCACAAATGTGTTGCCTCTGATGTTACCAAAACTCAAAGGATGTGTCTTACTGGTCATGGGCCACTTATCACCTTACGCAAAACTTCATTTTAAAATAATAAATAATTATATATTTACATATGTTATATATGGAATATCATATTTCATCATCAGGTTGAGTAAACAACCTTTTTATTTATTTATTTTGGTGATGAGAATTGAACCTACGCATGCTTTCTGCCCCTGAGTTGCACTCCCAAGCCACTCATCTGTTTTTTCTTTTTTGTAATAGTCTTTTGTCAAGATTATTGAAACGTAACCTTTATTTATTTATTTATTTATTTATTTATTTTTTGTGAGTACCGGGGGTCGACCTCAGAACCTCACGCACCAGCAGGCGCCCGTGCCGCTGAGCTAAATCCCTGGCCTGTGTATTTGAATTTTGTAATTGCAATGCCCTGATCTGGGCCTGGCTCACTTAGAATATATACTCTATAAATATGTGTTGAATAAGAAATGAAGGAATAAACAAATGAGTACTTTCCTTACTCTGAGTACATGTATGTTGTATGTCCACTCACCCAACAGCAGTTTGTATTTCCTCCTTTATTACTTAATACACGAACATACTAACATGAGCTTCAGATTGATACATTGTTAAATACCTTTCTAGATAGCACCACATTATTGCTACTTGCTTTTCCAATGTTATTTCCCAATATCTCATTTTCCTCATTAAAAAGTCACTTTTTAACATTTATAAGTAAATGTTAGCAAATAGTAAACTATTTAGGCAAGTGTAAATTGTCACTACATATAGTAAGCAACTTAATTATCAGTCATTTAGTTTTAAAATGTGATGATGGGTGTATTATTCAGAAGCTTTTATTGATTTTCCTCATTTGAATAGCAGCACAGAGGTAAATACATTCATATTAGAATTACTGAATCCTTTAACAAGTAACCACTGAAATTTAGGATACTATTATAAATTTCTGATCTGATTATAAATGGGGAATATACAAATTTCTTGATATCCTCTATACAATTCAAACAGCATTTTAATGAACTTATCAGGTTCTGACAGCTAAGTGTTTACTATATACTCAGTTTCTAAATTTATAGGTTTCATTAAACACTTACGTTTCCCTAAAATCCTTAAAATTTATCTGCAAATTACATTTAGGAAAATGTTCTTCAATTTTAAAGTGACAATTTTAATACTGTGGAATGTTTCCTATTGTGGAAAATTAATAAATATTTCTCTGAGAGCTTATGCATTGCTTCTCATTCTCTAAAGCAGTTCCTCAAAAGCATTCTCAAAGCTAATGCAAAAGCAAACAAATGAAGGATATCTGGGGAACTAGTTCAGCATTCCTGAGCATTAATGAATCATAGGCGAGGACTTTTTCCTTCCTTTCAAGTCCTCAAAGATGACCTAAGGAGTGCCACCTGTCTTAAGAGGGAGCTTTCAAAATGACAGGAGTCAGAACTCCCAGTCCAACCCAGGTCCCCACCCCAAAGCTGAGACACCTGAAAAGGAGAAGCACATTTCTGCAGTCCCCAAATTCAACGGCCCACCCCTTTCCTGGAACCAGTCTGACTCCAAACACATCAGGGGAAAACAATGCACAAATCAAATGATTCAGGGTGACAAAACTGAGCTATGCTTCATTCTCAAACTTCCAACTGACATCCGTCTACAGTTCCTGTGTGCAAAAGAAGCCACACGCTGCGGCCAGTGAGGGTGACAACAAAGAGTTCAATACAAGATTTACATCAGTTCAGTAGCACAGCCCTGAAAGGCTGGTCAAATGTGAGATTTATCAATGGAATAATGGAGAGAGAAATAAATTACAAAGAGGCGGCCAAAACAAAACAAAACAACAACAAAAAAAGAGATAAGTTTTCCAAAGAGATTAGAAAAGGAGGCAAGTCAATGAAGCTCTGAGATAAGGGGCAGGTGCTCCAGATGGCTCCGGTTCAGAGAAGGCCCTTTGAGAGGCTGCCAGTGTGAAGGGGAAGACGGAGGCCCAGGGTAGATGAGGAGAAGGACAAAGACAGAACGGGGAGAGGAGACCAGTCTGATAATGAGTGTGAATGAAGAAGGGCAAGAGGTGCCAACGAGAGGATCCACCTGAGGCCCTGAGGGACTCTCCGTCCACTTCCTAGCACAGATACCTTCCTGTCTCTCCCCAACGTATCTCATTCCCCTAACACCCAAACCGGAGAAGCCACTAACAGTGGAAGGCAAACTCCATACGGGAGACACCTGACAGCCACCGAGTTTGCAAAGGTAAGGCTCCTCTGCGTGGATGGTTTCTGAATCACAGCACTAGCTAACATAGAATATGGTTAAAAACGCACTTTGGGGTTCTTGTCCCCTCTTCTAATAACACTGGAGTTCTAACTTTCAGGGGGAAAAAAGGCAGAATTTCAAGCAGAGGCGTAAACACAAGCTCACGTGTTCAAATGTAGGAGTAGATTGGGTAAATGAAACATTATTTCAACATTTGTGTTTCTCTCTTTGACATCAAAAGTCCCTTTGTAGTGACTAAAAATGAGAAAGGAAAACTAACCGTTACTCATAAGGTTTCCAATATGTTATCAAGCATTAGTGAACTTGCCCGTGGATTTTAAAAACCAGAGCTATTTAGCAAGGACTCCTTTTTTTTTCTCTTTTTTTTCCTCGCCAGCTGATGAATTCCCTTCAGACAAGAGTACGCGAAGCAGAGGGCAGTAAGGACAGGACAAGGACATCAGCATATGGGCAGGTGGGCGGGACTTCGACCAGTATATTTCCACTGTGCAAAACCAACAGCCGGGCGAAGAGAGCACATTCTGTTAGCTAAGATGATGCTAAACCTATCACAGAACTGGAAGGAGCAGATGTAATTCCAATGCGTCCTCAGAGCTCTGCCTGGTGGTCTCACACAGAGACCAACAAACGGTTTCATTAACCAGTCAAAAGGCCAAACATAACAACACAACGGCAACCTCCGGGTGTTAAGGTTTATGTTGGCAACTGTTGCTTCTCCCCCTCAAAAAACTATGAATTTCTCATTTAAATAAGAAGCTCTTTTAAGAAAAACTAACAATGCATTTTTGTAACAGAGAAAACTGCTGGATGTACTTTTTCTGGATGGTTACTCTGGAAAAAAAATCACAATATTCTAAATTCCTAATTTTTTTTTTTACGGGACACAAAAATTGTGTTTCAATTGCCTATAACCATTCCCATAATGCCTCTATATCAAATTAGTAGGCAATGACCCTCATTCAAATGCCCCAGAGTCAACTGCACAGGTCTTGAAAATCATCGTCTTTTACTTATTGTGTCCTTTTCATACTCATATGGTGTTCTGCTACCGTGTCTGTGGAAAAGGATGGCAGATACCATTCTTATTCCAATCCATGCGCCTGTGTTCTGCTTTCCTAAACAGACTGGAAGCTTTTTAAGTCAAGAAGCACAACCTATTGTCATATATCCCTAGGTTTGTTTTTTGTTTTTTGTTTTGGTCCTTTACACACAAATATCCATTCAGCAAATCTGGTACCCTAATTAAATTGGAAATCTTGTGTCTAAGATCCAGAAATCTACTTGCGTCTAATGGCACTTTCTATTTTCTGCAACGCTAGCTATGCCTACATTCCATGTCTCCAAGATGCCTATTATCTCCCCCTGACATCTCTGACTCCAGAAAGTTATAAATCAACCCCTGCAAAGAACAGACTCAGTGCTGAGGTTTACTGATGACCTAAAATGGGTCCTCATCCCAAGGCGTTCCAGATCCAAAGGATGATGACCCACACCCATACCAAACATTCTTTTTTTCCAAAAAAATTTAAAAGCCTGCACTGGATACAAGAAGGTAAAGATGACCTTTTTTTTTTTTTGGTGGGTACCAGGGGTCGAACTCAGGACCTCGCACACCAGCAGGCGCCCGTGCCGCTGAGCGATATCACCGGCCCTTTTCTCGTATGTGGGTACCGGAAGTCGAACTCGGGCCCTCACGCTTGCCAGGCAGGCACTTATGCCGCTGAGCCATCTCACCGGCCCAAGATGACCCTTAAAGGTCAAATGTTGTTTAATCCCCATCTGAATATCACAGTACCTTAGCTCTAATGTCTTCTATACCAGAGCTGAGAAAAAAACAACATATTTCTAAGAATATTAATGTTTGTCACTGACACTAAGTTGCACAAAAGCACTACTACTTCAAAAAGAAATTATGATATGATTAAGATTTGATTTTTTTTAACCAAGAAATATAGCCTTGTATCACAAGTAACCAGATTCCTAATTATGAGGCCAATCCAAAGCTCACTGACAAAACAGATACAAAGGAATGGCTTTGCCCTTCTTAACGACATGAATAGTTGTTTATTCTTAAAATTTCTAAGATACTCTGTAAACTATAGTCTACACCTAGGAATAGACACAAACATAATAGTAAACAGTATTAGAGAAATTTCACTTACTATCATATTAATAAAGATGTCATCTGCTGTTAAATTGGGAAAGGTTAATGAAATAAACAGAAAAAGGCCTGTTGGCCTCCAATGAACACTGTTTAATTTTCAAATGATTATAAGTGGAAAAGCATGTAAGTATAGAAAGGCAAGACGATGTGTAAGCCTAGCTATGCTACCTCCCCTGTATAAAGAGAAAACCAGGCCCAAGACCAGAGTCTTCGACACCCAGGTATCTGAATGAGTCCTTCCTGGAATCCAAGTCTGGGATAAGGAACTGTGTTTCTCAGTATTTCTCAGTGCTGCATAGCAGTTTAGCGATTAAATATTAAAAATACTTTCTCCTGGTAGCACGAGATTCACTTCGTGGATTTATATTCTCCCATTATTGGCCTGTACTTAATCACTGCTTTCTTTCATCATCTACTCTGTGGGGTTCTGTACAATTAAGATTTTTCAAATCCTTAATTATAATTATATTTCTGAAGCATCATTTTATGATGGATTGCACGTGCTTTTAGGGCTATCAAATTATCTAGAAGGAAAAGTTCTAGATACATGAAAGCATTGTACAAATGATAAAATAACCATTTTAGTTAGAAATGATACAAATGCTAGTGTGGTATAATTTTTAAGAAAAGATACGGAGTTAACATTTAAAATTAATTGTTGTGACAAAGACACTACCTGAAACAACTCAATTGTAAGGAGGACATCGCTATCAGAATGCCTGTGGTCTTCAGTTGCCTCTGAAGGTTCTGGAACTGTATTTTAATATAATCATGTTTCAAAACTTACTAAACACTATAAAAAATTCTCAAGATAATGTCAACTGTCTTTTACACCTTAATGTTAATATGTCGGCATAACAAAATGTATTACTAGGTAGACTGACAAAATACATTATGAAATTCTACGAAGCTGTGCTCCCCATTGATTCCATCCATCTTTATTATTAACACGAATAAAGATGCCATATTTATTATGATCCATGCCCGCATATCAATATGTTCCCCAGCAGCTCTTGAAATACTGACACAAAATCAGAATATGTTATTCACTGGCCTTCTAAAACAAGGTGTTAGCATTTTAGATCTAGGTTTTCATCTAGGTTTCATTAGTACTTGGATAACACTACATTCCTAACATGTCAATCTTCAGGCTATAAGAACTTAGCAGGTGTGAGCTCATTCTAATATATTTCTAGGCCTCACTCATCACAAATATACTTTTTATTCTTAAATATTCAAACATAGAAAAACCAAAAAAATAAAAAATAAAAAACCTACAACAATAATGGTACAGTAACAAAAGCAGCATGGGAGCAGGGATATTTCTGTCTGATTCACTACTGAATACCTAGTACCTAGTGCCTAGCACCTAACACCTAGCACAAGGCTTGGCTCCCAGTAGACTCAGTTGTCTTTACTGACTGTGTGAATAAATCAAACTTCAGTATACTTGATGCCTATGAAGACATTATTTTTAGGGCAATGCAAAGTATATAAATGAAGTAAAATTTGGTATCAAATGTCCAACCATGTTCTTAAAAATGTTTCACACTCCTATAAGAATCTTAGTTCTGAAATATATTGTTTTCCCTCTGCCTGTATCCTTTATATGAAACCAAACTGTTGGTCTTAACAACCAGTAGATAAATAAACTGAGCTTTTCAACGTTTTATACAATTCTATTAGTAACATTTTATACCTTCATGCAATGCACCTTGAGTCATAAATGTATAAATGTTATGCTCCATCTTGACTGTCCTAGGAGGCAGGATGAAACGGAGGCACCCAGAACATGAGAATTAGGATTTATACTTCAAGAGACTCTAAAGACAACTCCTCCATCCAATTTCATGCTGCTGTCCACGATCTATTTGGTGTTGTTGTTTTGTTTTGTTTTTTGCTTTGATTTGGGTTTTTTGTTTGTTTTGTTTTTGAGACAGGGTCTCACTATGCAGTGCAGACTGGCCTTGCACTCGCTTATGTAGCCCAGGCTGGACTCGAACTCACAGTGATCCTCCTGCCTCAGCCTCCAAAGCACCAGGATTACAGGCATGCGCCACCATGCCCGGCTTGTTTTTTGCTTTGATTTGATTTGCTTTTAACTAGAAAAATAAAAATCAACTTAAGGCTCAAATCAGTTCCCAAAGATATACGGAGGATTACTGTGGGAATTCAAAATCTAAAAGGGTTATTCCCACGAGTTACAAAATGGGTCAGGAAAACACAATCACTAAAATCAGCAATCAATATTGGCTCTGCCCAAAAAGCAATCCTTGAAGAAAAATTTTATTTAGAGTCCTTACAACATTAATGAGGCAGAGAAATCTTTGCTGACTAATGCCAGAAGTTAGCAGAGAAAAGAAACAAAGACTGTTTTTACAAAACCATAACAACCACGTTGCTAAGGTGTAAAGGGGCTGTTTAAATATCTAGGTTACTTTGTGCCTTGAACTATTTTGAACATTCCAGGGAATTGCTGCTGAATCCATTTTAGGGAAGTCCCAAATGCAAAATTAGATGTACTGTGAGAAAATTTAAAAGAAACTTTGACAAGTGTGAGCCGGTAAAATAATTTGTGCACTGGTGTGAGCTGCCTGTTAGTTTATAAAGTTTACTTTTATCAACTCAAGGCACAACTCAGGGACCTTTCACAACTAAGCCAAATGAATGGCCTGAAGTGGTACCCAATGCATATTTATGTTTTTACAATAGCACCTGGCAAACAGCAAGGCAAGGAAACAAATTGCTATTTTCACTCCTCTGTTGCCTTCTGAAGTACTAAGCACCATCGGTCCAGCATAAAAAGTCCCTCTAGAGTTGGTAACACCAACTAAAACCTCAGTTGAAACGCAGCAAGTTGTTTTAAGAGGTGAAGAATAGCCATCTAACCCCACTTCTTACCATGTCAATGTTAACATTCCCTTACCTCATTACCTTTAACAAATCTACCAAAACTCCAAGTATAAAAGCCACAGCTTTATTTTCATAAGGACTAAAGTAACATTCACATTAATCATGGATTAGTGCTATGATTATTTAGTACTAACACAGCTCTGTCTATCTTAATGTTTCGCAGCATTTTATAAACGAAAACTTCGTGGTACTGAGTGAATATTACACCTATTTTTGAAACAGTTGTATTTTGCTTTGGATGCTTACCAAATATTAACCTATGTTCTGGTCACCTGTGTCTCCTAACAGACTCCAAACGCCACAAAAACAAGGGCTGCATCTTGGGTACGTACAGCCCATGATCTCTGGCAGGCACAAGCTACCCACCGGGTAGGGGCCGCGGGCTTCGGTTTTAAGAAGCCCATCTGAATACAGGACGAGGCACATTCTTCCTTGAGGAAAAGTGATATTTTATTCTCTCAACTTCTGAATCTTGCTTTTATTTCCTTTTTCCTCACTCAATTGTTTCAGAACTCCAGTATCAACAAAGGGTGCGATTTGGGGGTATGTAAAATCAACAACAAAGAATTCTATCCTTAGTGACCTTTAGAATAGAATGGATTAACTGAAACTTGCTACAGGGAGAAAAATAACCTGGCCAAAGTGTGGAGAACAACCTACACTCAGGCTACATCTTCAAATCCCTGGCTCAAATCCTGCACAGCTACTGATGAAAACCAAAAAACCTTGATCTGTCCTGGTCGCCATTAGTAATACTACCAAGCATGTACTGAACTATAGGAAAGTATCCATCTAAAAGAAGAAAGTTCTCAAATGGTTAGTAAAATCACACACGCCTGATGGTTACCAAGCTAAACTGAGCTTGGAATGGGAAGGCAAGACTTTAATGTGCAGATGTTGATCAACAATCCCAATTTATTTTTCAAAAGTTAATTAAAAAGATTTAAATTTCCCTGGTGCTGTTTAAGTGTTCCCTGGGTAATAAGCAATGATAATACATCAAGATATAGCAGTAAGGACAAAAAAACAAAGAGATAACAATGTTTTAAAGGCTCTGAGATGATAGGTACGAGAGGTAATTGTTTTTAGACAGGAATAATTCATGTTCTCAATAATAACAAAGATGGTTAAAAATAACCTAGTGATATTAAAAATCAATCCTTAATTCAGAAGAGCAATTTAAAGTTATTTCTGTGAAATGAGGTGTCACTTCCTGTACTGTCACTCTCAATATTTTTTTTTATTTTGATTTTTCCAGTGGATCAAGACAATGGCTATTTACTTTTGCCTATTTTCCTCGATTTTTCTGAATACTGATTTTAAAATTTTTCTTCTTATTAGCGGGGCATAGTGCTGCACACTTGTAAACTTGTAATCCCCCACTGTGGAAGACTGAGGCAGGAGGATAACAAATTCAAGCCCAATCTGGGAAATTTAGCAATTTACAGAGACCTTGTCTCCAAATGATAAAAAAAAGGCTGAGGATGCAGTTCAGTGAGAAGGCCATCAGTTCAATTCCCACTACTGCTAAGTAAGTAAATAAATAAACAAGTCTTTCTTATTTTTAAAAAACACTTTTTAGTTCATTACTTTCATATAAATCTATATTTAGAATTATCCCTCTTCTCTTTCCCCCAAAAGAATGGTAACTCAAATAAGTTGGTGAAGGTGACTGCCAGAAAAAAAAAAAAAAAAAAAAAAAAAAAAAAATCAACCAATGCTGAACTGCAGTTTTATATAAGGGGGAAAGGATTTTTTGTTGGCTTTAGGAAACATGATTTATTTAAAACAAACTTTCAGGATAACTGGAAATAGATTATTCTGGACCGAACAAAATCTTGATTTTTTTCAAGCTTTCAGCCACAAGGCATCACACTGATATGGAAATATACATTCTATTTCCACATAACTCACTTGTTTAAGTGAAAAGGGGGAATAGTTTTATCGAAGGACAGAGCACGTACAACTTCTCTACACCCTGGGGCAATATGGACACGAGAGAGAAGAAAGGAATGCTTATGGTGTCTGTGTCTCTCTCTCCTCGTGTGTGTATATTTTCTCTTTCTCTCCATTATTGTTATTAGATTGGCTGGGATTTACATTATAGGCTGATGATCACCCAAGGCAAATGGCATGATCAAACAGATTTACTAAAAAGCAACCAGCCTCAACAAGCATCGCACCAGGCAGGGATCCTGTGAGTGAAACGCTCATCTGCTGTCCTGACACCTGACACACTGTACCCACGAGCAGTGACTTGGCAATTTCCAAAAAAGAAAAAAAGCAAAGAGGCGAAAATAAGCCACCCAACAAATACTCATCACCACAAATGAACTGGCAATTCTTGTAAGGAAGACAGTAAGTAACCCTTTTGGAAGCGGTGGATCAGAGTGCACTCAGCAAAATTTTTTCCATCACTTTTCTGTTGTCTGCATTTTCTTATTCACCACCCAGGGCAAAAGCAATTTGACGCGAGTTCTGTAACCAACCTGGTCCGGCAGGATTTCTCACACACCTTGCACAAAAGAGTAACCCCTTACAGAGTACTTACTTCAGATTTACGTCAAGGTTGAGTGAATTGCAGCCAGGGAACAGAGCTCAAAACATAATATGAAAGTCTCCTCTGCTAATCACTAAACCCGTGGTTTAGCCAGAAGTGGGGGAAATTAAAACTTTGTACTGTTTCATTTCCTCTTATGCAAATGTGATATAAGAAAAAAGAACCAGAAATTCAAGGAGAATGATATATGCCTTTTGTTGGTTAATTTATATGGAAAAATCTTAAAACTTCCAAGTGACCATACAAGTTTACTTTAACAATTTAAATCTTCTATGGGAGCCAACCACATGATTTTAAACTTGTACTCACAGGCCTCCTACGCCTTTACTGTACTCACTTTAAGTCCTCTAACTATCATAACAAACTCCAGCTGAGGTATTAGCTGTTATGATAACTCATGCAATGATAACGGGAATTGCTGGAGTATATCCCTCCTAAGAGAAACCCAGGCAATCTCAAGTTTATTGAACATTGCCGGAGGTAAATTACACTCAGAAGCCAGTGAATCAGTTACCAAGAAATATCTGGATCTTGCTACCATTGAAGGAAAAAAAAAAATGCACACTTTCCTACTTGCTTATATTTCCCCTCTTCTGCCCTACAGAAATCTCAAGAGAGCTGGAAGCACCCGTAACATTGTTCGAGTCTCACAGAAAGCAGCGCTCAAATCTCACTCCAATTACCTTCATTTATGAACTAAGCCTGCCAACACTGCAAAAAGATTCAATGGCCAGGAATCTATGTCAAATTACACATCACGCAGTGAAGAATAGGACAGAAGACCTCAGTGAGTAAATACGACACCACGAAGTACATTACTTTGACTCAAACACTGGAAAAGAAAAGATAATGCCGTAGCTCTCATAAAGTATTTTTAATCATACACTAAGCACCTTTAACACTTAATTTTATTTTTCTGATGTGGCCACCTGGCTATACCTGTTTTTGTTTCTCTTTTTCAAATAGGAAATTGTACAATAAATTTCTGGTAAGTGAACCAACAGCTAAAACAACAACAAAAACAATAGATTTTGATGACACAGAACAAGAATTTTGCTGAAACAAGAAACAATCAGGACTCTATCAGTTTATACAGAAAGAAAGGACAATTTTGTTTCATGGGAGTGCACAATATGGTGACAGATGGGTTTGGAAAGCTTGAAAATAATTGGTGTATGTTTAAACAGCTGACAGTGCCCATGACACACACTGTATGGGACACCAATTAGTTCCTTCCAGGTTTCGATGCCAGAATGCTAACTGTAACCAAGCCCCTCACCGTGGAACCCCGAGACTGCTGTCCACCCGGACACTTGGTTGAGGAGAACACACCGATGCATAACAAGAGGTCAAACAGGAGTTTCCTAATTCTGTTTCTCTTTTGAGGAAGGATAATTCTCTGCTCACTGTGGGTCCCCATGGTGTGCTTGTGAAAGCTGACCCTACTGGATGTTACTTTTAGGGGTTTTAAAATAGTGGCACATGCTCATAAATGTTGAAAAAGGGCCCATAAAACAGTCAATCAAACATTTCTCCCTACTTTCCATTATATAAATAAGAGTTTCTAATAAACATGCAGATTTCTAAGGGAAGACAGAATAGATGGCGAATACTTAGGGGGAACTAATGTTTAACGTGTTGCTGTTCCCTGGGGGGGACAGGCCACTGAGCGCACTCCAAACTCCTCAACTGCCCTGGTATTTTCTTTAAAAGTCTCCAGTTCATTCACTGTTGAACTTTAAGTTCAAGATTTGAGCCTTTTTTCTGACTTCTGACATGACAACCCTCAGGTGCGAAACAAAAACTCCTGCTGACAAAGGGAAAGTAGTTAAATGATGCATAACAATGTGAACTGTTTGCTGCAAGTGGTGCTGACAGCCACAGGTGTTTTTCTTCTTTGAGCTCAGAAGCCTCTCGCAAGTGGCTCTCACACCAGCTTTCAGCAGCCTGGCCAGCAGGAAGGGTCTGAACTCCTATCCGAAATCCGAACTACGTATTCTGTTGGTAAAGTCTGACAGCATACATGACATCTCTAGAGAAGTAGGTGAAATCAAATATGGTTCATCAGCAGGAGCACTAATTAGATAAGTGTAATATCAGTGAGTCTCTTTTATTTAACTGCGCTGGAAAAATAATTCTGCTTTTTTTTTTCTTGTTTGTTTTCTTCATAATGAAACATACTGAAGTTTCCTGTTTTGACTCTTTTCCATTTGATGAGTCTAAGATTTCCTACATATATTGGTGAGCTCCCTGAAGTACTACATAGGAACCCCATTTGAAATAAAAAGGAAAAGAAAGCAATTTTACAGAACAGTCTCAGCATCTGTAATTTGGTGGAAAATGGAGAAGTTATCTTTCCAAGATGCACTAGCTGAGAAAGTGATCTTGTGAACAAAAGCAATATAACTCAATCGTAGCTTTACTGACTGCACTGACAACTGAAATAATTCAGCAAGGCTAAATAAAATACATATTTAATGCAGTAAAAATAAAAGACCAAGAAACAAGAAGCATCATGCTTCATAATTCTGATTTCACTAAAGCACAATATTTCTTATCACACCATATTACAAGAACCCAAAACCATTTACCTGAAACTTAAGGGGAAGGAATTTCCACATTCTCATACAAACAAGACTATCTACCCAATCTTGTACTGCTACTTTCATCTCGGTTATGCTTACTTTATAAATAAAGCTTGGTAACTGTACATCCAAATGCTGTATTAAAGTAAACTGTAGATACTGAATGATGGGCACATGTACCTACCCATATTACTGGTGGGTACCAATGTATGTGTGCATGGTGGGGCATGGGGATAAATGAGAATCTATCCACATATCACCCACTGGTTTAAGATTTTTACTGTGTGATCAAAACATCTGCAGGTATTAGAGGACTCTGGACAACCATCCATCTGTAGACAGGCTGGGCTGGTCAGAGCAACATAAAGTCACCAACCAGATTATCCAAAGTCATGGGGGTCAGAATTGTGGAAAGAAGCTGTACTACACAGCTCCTCCAAGCCCGGAGAAAAGCGGACAAAAGTTGACAAGTTGGTAGAAGAGAAAATGGAGAGAATCCAGGTCTGCAAGGTCTACACAGCAAAGACCTGAAAGAGCACAGTGGATAGGACACCAAGGGAGAGGGTGTGATGAGGCTCCCTAGGCTGTGATTTCTGGTTTTCTTTCTTTTTTTTTTTTTTTTCTTCTAATAGCCAGCTGGCACTGTTAGGGCCAGAGGAAATGTGAAGAATGGCATTGTCCCAGAATCATAAAAGAGTGAGAAAAAAAAAAAATGCCATCACTTTTGCCTCTCATTCAACAGTGACTCTTCACTGAGCAAAGGCAACTCAGATTATCTACAAGAATTTAACACAGCTATGGAGTTATGATAAATCTGAGAATCTCATATATTTTTACTTTACCCAGAAGTTTAGTGAGAAATACATTTTGTCCAATAGATAAGTTATTAAAAATGGATTAATATACATAATTTCATGAAATCATTCTGTGAAAGGAAATAAACAAGATGGGAAATGGGCAGAAAAAAGTGATCACCACCAATATGACAATTCTATTACTTCAACACCCAGCTGATGAGGTAAATGGAATAATCACTGTTATGCCACAGGTGTGTCTGCAGGTTTTATCCTAAACCATATCTTACTTGCATATCTCGCTTATCTGAGAAAATTTACATTTTTTTTCTGAATGCATCTCAATGATTACAGTAGTTTATTCCATTAAAAGGAAAGGCTGCTTGACACTACGAAGTTGTATGTATCAGTTACAGCCAAGATATACTTATTCCAAATATAAAAACATAGATGGATTAAAAGATTCACAAGGTGTTGAAAACAAGTGCATCAGATAAACGCCATCCATACAGATAGAAAAACTCAATATAACAATTCCTAGTTACAGACATATTTTTGCACATGTTGACCCTTCATTTCTACCTTCCTTCTCATCTTACCTAACCAAATTCTGAATGGACACAGTACCTTTGCAATCATTTGTTTATACCAGAAATGGGAAAGCAGTCTGGCGCTACCTACACACATTCTTAAGTGCACACCCTTTGACAGAGAAATTCCAGGAACGTGACCAAGAAAGATCTAGTGACCTTTGACATCATTTGTAAGAGTATGATAAAGGTTGCTCAGTTATGATTTTTTTTTAAAAACTACACATCTCTATACTAAGTCTTCAGAAATTCAGAAACATATTCAAGCAAATGCAAGAAATAGAATTTGGAATGAACACTGGTGAAGTGACTTAAAAGTTCTGAATGGCTTGGTAACACAAAATTCTCCAGAAATCCAAAGCAAGCAGCCTTGTCAAGAAAGGTGCCACCCACTAAGTCACACTGACATGATCTGGGTAGAGGATGAAAAGCCGTGCCAAGCTCCTCTTACTACTACTAACGTGGACTTCTCCTGTGACTCCAGTCATGTCTGTCTGCTTAGTCCAAGAGAGCCATGAGTCCCTGCTGCTCCTCCGGGAAGGCCGCGGAGGAGAAGCAACGCCTTTCTCGGCATCTACAATGTAGCAAGGGCAGAGGACGAGACACGATGACCTTCTAGGTCAAAGAGGTGACGGTCAAATTCCTGTCACGGGTTGAGTGTTAAACCAGCTGTGCCATGTTAAGAAAACTTAAAGTCCCCATGCCTTGACATCTTCGTGAAAACTGCAGATGCCCACCTCACAGTGCAGAGCAGAGGATTAAGAGAGAGGACGCCTATGACAGTGCCTGCCATCACTGCAGCGTTTACTATCGGTAACACTGGACGTTCCCTTTTTTCCTCTTCTTTCTAAATTCCACAAGGTTAATATAGATATTCAAAACACAGTTTATCATAAAAACACTTTAAAAGAATAACTGGTTCTTTATTTTGTAAATTCATCTGAAAAACTGATGTTTTGTGTTCTAATTTCCAGCACAAGATATAAAAGGTACCATTGCTTTAATAATAATAAAAAAAAAAGTATCAGAATGGTGTTTTCCACAAATGACTACTTTAGGAAAAAAAACACTGTAATTAATAGGATCAAAATTCACATAGTCCCACATCTCTAAACGGACATAGAAATTTACTGATTCTATCGTTTCAATCAAATCAGCAAATACGCTCCTTTTACTAACACATATCAATTTAATCCAGTTAAAATACTCTGTGAGGCTGCCGACGGCACTCTGGATGGAAATAGCTTCTACTGAAACACGCTTTCCTGCAACTCTGATGTAGCATCTCGCCTTCCCTCATCGGCAGATGGCAAGCCAAGTACTATTTAAACCCATATGTCTTCCATAGGCATAGTTCAAATACTGAATAAAAAGATGAACAAATGCTTTAAAGCTAATCAGATTAGCCTTTAAATGAAAAAAGGAACAAAGTGAAATTTCATTTCCTGCAAATGACTTTTCCCACATCACATTTTAAATGACTGAAGGCGTTATATCCCTGTAAGCCATGCACACAAAAATAACTAACTGTGTAAGACAAACTACAGTAAGTCTTCAGCTATTTCTCTATGAATTTTTTCTCTCTGCATGGATCCCAATCCTGGCAGCCAATGAATCTGGTAACCAGAGAGATAATCTAGGGTAACTACCGTTCAGTATCAGGGTTAAGAACAGAGTAACTCACCAGCTTTATTCCCACGCAGCTGACCCATTTCTTCCTCTTGTCCCTCTACTATTTTCCCAAAGGGTGACAAAAACAAACAAGAACGCCACTGGAAGAGGACAGTCACCCGTCTGTGGATCTCGAATCCACAGACACAAGCTGTACTTCTATTCATCACTTCTAGGCAAGGACATTAAGATGACCGGGTTGGGTTTGTGGTGAAAATGTTAGATGCATCACTGTGTTCACAAAACTTTCAAACTCTTCTTTCCAGGTTGGTCCCTAGCAAGTCAGATGCTGCAGGTTCAAGGAATGGTATTTACCAACATCTTTCTCTTTTTCATATCACATTTTCTACACTGTAATATTGGTTGCAAAATAATCAAGATAAACAGTTCCACAGCACACTTCCTGTTATCTTGAGGCCTGTACCTAATATCCTAAAATGTTTCCCTGCCTTAGAAGCAAGCAGCAGAGAAGGATGGTGAATCTTTCTTCATATTTTGAGTTCAACATTCGAAACTGAGCTCCAGAAACTATTTCGAAAGAGACTGATCAATTCAAACAAAAAAATCTACAATTAATTTTTTTAAAAAATGACATGCTATGAAGAAGATGAATTTTGGATTCCTAATTTTTTAAAAAAGATAAACCTTTTAGGTTTTACTGGAACTTTTTTTAAACCTAGAAACACACAGGCAGATTGGTTCTCTAGATTCCTTCATGAAAAAATTCTGTGAACTCCAAGAAATCTCTGCTTTACTAGATAACTTAGAAAAAAATTTCAAATTTAAAAATGTTCCAATAAAACTCTAATTTTTATTCCTATGTGAACCCAAAATTGCTATTTTTTTCCAGAGTACGCAACTCACTACATAATATTACCTGCTAACAGTTATTTTTAAAAATGCACATAAGTTACAATTTACTAATCTTTAGGTCCTAAAAATTCAAATATTTTTCAGTTTGTCAGTATAAACTTAACAGTAGGAAAAAAAATACATAGACAATATGGCAGTCTCATATAGAGATTAAAAAGCAGTTTTCTAAATTTTAAAAAATGCATAGGCTCTCATACAATTCTGTTCAATTAAACATAGTAATTCTAAGCCTCCTAAGAGAGAAGCAGCATGGTAGAGCCAACAAGAAAGAAACAATAACAAGCATTTTGGAAGGCTGAGGCAGGAAGATCACAAGTTCAAGCCCAGCCCAGGCAACTTAGTAACTTAGCAAGACCCTGAATCAAAATAAAATAAATGAAAAAGCTCAGTGTGAGGCTCCTGTCTTCCATCTCCAGTGTCACACACACACACAAAAGAAATCTTAAATACTGGACAGGACAGAGGTGCCCATTCAATTCCACGCTAACACAAATCACCATGTTTGTTCATTAAAAATAGAACCACCAAGACCGTGACCGCAGGTGAACACAGCGCAGTCCGCGTGTCCTGCGCAGGAAGCTGGGACAGTCAGGTTGCTAACGTTGATGGGAACCCACCCGTGTTACAGCTGTGCCCTCTTTTAGAGACTTTACCTGCGTAGACTCTGGTTAGCTACTTGAAGCAAGTATAAATTGATTATGCAGATGATTAGGGTTCACAGTTCTGCAACTTTTGCAAGAACCACTTTAAAAGCAGTCTAGATATAAAACTTAAAAGGCTTATTTTAAATAATGGAAAATCGGTACACTCAGGGCGGCTATGGAAAATTGGTACGTGCAAGGCAGCTCCTTGACTTTTAACATGATTATAATATGTCTTCAGAGCATTTTTTTAAAGAACTGCCATAAATTCTTAGATCAACACAATGAAGAGCAGGTGACTTTTCTAAAAGGCATTTTAATTTATAGTTATTACAACACAACTAAAGAAAAAAAAACTTCAATTTTTCTTATTAACATTACGTGGGTATATAGACTAGTAAAAAGAAATAATGAGGCCTACCTCTCAGATCCAAATTGTTTACAAGAACTGAAAGCCTTAAAGCTTGGAAGATTTTAATCAAGACTTCCATTAACCCCCTACCAATATCCTAGGGATTGTAGGATTTTTAAACAAAAGGGAAAGTAGAATGCTTTTAAAATGACTTAATGTAATATAGTATTAAGCTGTGGAAGTTTTAGTCGTTACCCAACAGGTGATATATCAGAAGCAAGCATTTCTCTTTCTTCTCAATGATAAAATTAGACATTGAAACAAGCCACTGGATTAAATCTAAGAGAAATAATCCATAAATAAATAAGAACACTAATATATACAACTAAAATATAATAGCCCTTGTGGATAATAAAGTCAACCCAATAAGCACGGTGCATACAGTATACACTTTTAAATGACCACTCAAGAATCATCCCGGTTAATTTTTATTTGATCATATGTACATGATAACCCTAAATAGTAGAATAATATTTAATTTATATTTGCATAAGAGTTATTTATACATATAACCTACAAATTTATAAATAGTTAAAAGGAAACAAACTTTCTGAAACGTATCGACACTGATCGCATTATTACATTTTTAATGCAGGCTGATGTGGTCCCCATCTTCCTCTCTGAAGATGCTTCCTTACTCTGTCCTCTTGTTCTGTAATGACAAGATACTTGGAAGCTTGCGTGTCCGAGCTGTTTCTGAATCCTATCAATTACAGAGAAATTCAGACATGCACAGAGAAGCTTCCAATTTGATGCCACAAATGTTAAAACAGTATCCCACAAGGCCGTGTGGGGCTCACCCGCTATCTTATTTTTGTTTTTAAACTGAAGGAATGAAACTCACTCTCTATTTGGAGTCCCTTTAAATTTCTGCAATTTGATTGTTGCGTAGTTTTCCCAAGTGTCACTTTTCAAGAACCAATGGATAAACAACCAGTCCCAGAAAATCTTCCTTGATGGTTGAATTAAAAAGTGCTCATTCCCGCCTCTACGATAAGACAACACTTTGTTTTACCCGATAGCACCTGACATTCCTTTACCTCTGCTCTGATCAATTAACTGAACATTATCTCCATTAACGTTCTGCAAGACTTAAAGAACTGGTGCCTGTAGCTTATCCTTGCTGACATTGTTCCAAGAGTATTTTATACAAACTATGCTTTCAATATATATTCAATTTTAAATAATTGTCAATGTATTCAGAAGTCATTCCAACTCCTCTAACCTCTGTAGGAGCAGCCATTTCCATCTAGCCATTTGATATTTTACTCTGAATGCTCTTCAAACTTGTAGGTATATACCAGCTTCAGAATTTCACTCTTGCAGAACAGTTGACTCTGGAGATCTGCTAGTGGCGTTACCATTTTTTGAAAGGAAATAAAGACCACGGATTTTTGAAAGCAGACTCTACGGATATGATCCAGATTGATTCAATCATTTACTAGATGGGTAACTTTGGGCAAGTGACCTAACATATCTGAGGCTCCTTCCTCTCGGTAAAGTGGAGTTATAGATAGCAATTGTGCCAAAGCATTTCTGTGTTAAATGAATTACTATAAATAAAGAGGAGAGGTTGTTTCTCCAATGATAGCTGTTATTCATCCCCTCTTCCAGTTACCTAAAAACACTAAGCCACCTGCTCATACAACCTTTATTAACTATGGGACATTCCACATTTGACACAGCTACAGAAATTCTTTCTTTTGTTTACTATATCCTGCTTTGGTATCTTTGTTATCACTGATAGAATAAGGGATTAAAAGACCGATTAATCTTATTCCTTATTCCAACCCTACCCAACTACCCCTCTTCTAAGTCATCCTATGTAAAATGCTGTATTAATTTCATTAAAGGTTTCATCAAGTTATCATTGCCCCAAAACCTAGTATAGTTCCCTATTTCCTTCTAAAATAAAAATTTTCAAATAAGCACTTAAGGAAATTCTCCTAACCCGTGTGTCTGGTCTTAGCTCCCCAAACTATACCACAAATAATTGTCCCTCAAGCTATTTTATCTCTGTGAGGCTATCCTCCATATCATCAAGTTTTCCTGATAAAAGCTTCATGTGTTTTCCAAAACAAGCTCAGAAAAATGTTTTGTAACAACTAACTTTATATTCTCAATTGAATGTGATCTGTTCCTCTTTAAACACACACAGTTAGTTTCCTCTCCTCTAACCCTCCTCACTTGTACCATAGCTGCTTGTCTTATCACCTGTAATTGGCTGCATGATACTTGAGGAAAGGAAGTCTGATTTACTAATCTTAGTACTTTTTATATGGTATCATGTTTTCTGAAATCCAGTAGGTACTAAATTATTTACAGGATGACAAGAAAGTCAGAGACTAGTGTTTCAGGAATTGATTCTACAAAGCTATCCTTATCTTTTTAAATTTCTATTTATTTCAAGCCTAGATTAGTTTATTCTAGTATATGTTGGTTCTTGAAAAATAAACCCTCAAGCTAGGTGAGCATTATCATATTTCAGTCTGGAAATATACAACATGCATTCGAATCCTACAAACAGAAGAATATTTAGTTGAAATTTCACCAACAATGAGCTATAATATTCTAGTAATCTCTAGTCTTGTAAAAGAACTTTTTATATAACAATATGATGCTTGGAAAAACAACTGAAAACTTACGAAGAATAGTTTTCTTCTTTTTTAATACCTGATTTTCATTCTTACAATAAATTTTGTAAAATGCCCTGAACAAATTAAAATAAATTCAAGTATATCAAAAAGGAATTTGAGTGCCAAACATTTCACTGAGTACCTGTTGGCCTCAACTTTATGTGATTAGTAAAACATATTTCCTTTAAGACACTTCTTGGAAACAGCTAAATCCCTGTGTATTTATAACCTTGTAAGACTCATTTCAGGACGTTATACTATTGGAATGCATGCTAAGCATCAAGGTGACTAAGGAATCTATCTTTCAACTATAAAAGTGAAATAGATAGCTCACAGATTCTCTGAGCTTCAGAAATGCATGTATTCAAACCACCATAGTTATTAACTTTTTCCCCTATAATAATGTTTAAAGAAAATGTTAGGGTTTCTATTTCATAACTACCACTGTGAGGCAATTCTAACTAATGAATGTTAAGAAATAATACTGTTTTCCTCTTTCCCAGGAGTATATATACAAAGCCGGGTAAAGGGACCTACATTTGCCAATAAACACACTTCTGTGTCATCCCATGGGAAGCCTAATTATAGGGACACTAATTCTAACTATTTAAAATTGCAAGCGAGATGCAATTATTTAACTACAAATCTATTCAATGCTGTACTATTTATAACTGCAAAAACTGGAAATATATGTCCAACAAGAAGGAATCAATCAACAACTTCTCTAGGACACTAGTACAACATACAACAAGATACTATAAAGTCAATCAAAGTGATGATGCACAGTACACACTGCCATAGAAAAATATTTATAATTATTGTAAAGTGAAGTTGAAAGCTATTTAACAATGAACATATAAATCCATGTTTGCAGTTTGTATGTCTCTATGTGTATGACAGTGTACATGTGTGTTTATCGCTACCAAAGGATACAAGTTTTTATTATACATTTTCTTCCTTTTGCTTATATTTTCCAAAACCATAATCTAAAAGGAACATATACTTTTAATGGGAAAGAAAATACCAAAAGTATTAATTTAGGAAGTTTTTCTCCTTTCCTAGACTCTTTCCAATATTTCCCCTCCACTTTATCGCCAGCCCCACCCCAGAGGCTTCCCCTCTCCTGAAAACCACAAGATCTAAGTAGAAATACAGGCACTTTCATCATGACCACCCACGCTTCAAAAAATTCATCTATGAATAATGAGACATTAACTCTGAAGAAACATAAAGAACGCAGATAGGTTTATAGTTTTCAGATTTCAGGGAGATGAAGCTGAATTATTCACATCCATTAAACCGAGTTTGAATGATTCACAGCCAATTTTATTTTTATAATTGTAATGAAACAGCTGGGATTAGAATCTATTCATGGACTCATAAGAAATTTGCGCCCCACCTAAAATTAGTTTCTGTATCCAAAATTCTGATTTGAACATCTGACTGTGGACCCAACAGGCATCATCACTCAATGCCAAGAAACTGAGGAAACAGACTTCAAGCATGTCACGTTCTCACCAGAATTATTTTATTTCTCATGTGCAAACTACCCTTTATCTTCATGCATAGGCAGCCCCGTAATGTTACGATCCTTTGCAACAGGGTCATTTCCAAAGAATGAGCTTTCTTATGTAAGACAGGCACAGAGGATGATTTTTAAAGATTTCAGACTGTAGGTGTGACAGTTATTTATAAACTACGGAATCAAAGCCATTTATGAAAAGTCACATTTAAGAACTTATTCTTCAAATGTATGGTACCTCTTTGGACACCAATTATCACTGAGTTTAAAATACAAGATTTTTGTCTTAAACCTGTCTTGGATATCAATTCATATAGCTGAATGTTTAAGGTTTTACAGGAAACTTCTTTGGCTCCAGAATTTGCAATTTGAAAGAGATCTGAGCAAGGGCATACTCTCTGCCTATAATTTTCCAACGCAGGAAATAGTGCGTGAGGATTGGATGACTCAGCCAGGGTCACACAGCTAGTTAGTCACAAAGCGAATCCAGAACACAAACCCTCCTTTCCTCCAATCCAGTGCACTTTCCACTGTGTCACAGGGAAGAGTCAAAAGAAAACATAAAACCTAATTTTACCCGGAAAATAAAATCCAGTCATGTCTGAACCACAGCCAGAGTTAAGGTGGAGCAAACCCGCTTCCAAACCCAACTGCAACCTCAAAGCGCTAGGCACAGCACCAAGAAGTAACTCGACTAAATAGTCAAATCCCATAGGAACCTGAGGCAAGCTCTGAAATAAATTAATAAATAGATAAATAAATAAGAAAGAAAGAGCCTGTGTTCACATGCCATAAAGTTACTAGAGGCATACTAAGGTAGACCATAGACAGTGCATGCAAAAAAATCACATTTCAAAATCCATAAACTGTCTTTGAGTTATCTAATTCAGACAAGGTAGATGGATTTTCCTAAATTATCAAGAAAATTCAGGGTTGTAAATTAGATATCAAGAAGAATAAGGTAAGTCAAATATGCCTATCTCCTAATATATAACCCAAACAGCTGTCAATTATACCATGATTTGCAAAACAGCTCTACTAAAAAAAAAAAAAAAAGATAAAAAGTTTTGTTCATTTTTGAGTGTATTAAGAAAGAAATTTGAAAAGTCCCACAATCTGCTTTTCTTTCAAAAAGCAAATAATTACTTTTAAGTAAAGTATCTTTCTCCAAAGTAGTATTTGTAAACTGTTAGATTTCCATATGTAAGCCTTCTTTAACTTGCCTAGTTCCAACATATATAAGTGATATCATATATAGTTTCATAAATGTATGGTTAAGAATGGCCTAAGCCTCAGTATTTTTAGCATGAATTAAGTGCAAATGCAATTTTATTTGAGAAAAATTCTTGCTTCTGTACTTTCAATGCTTCATTAAAAAACAGTAAACAACATTCTATTTGATATTATGAAACACTATGAAAAAGTACTTTCTAGTAGAAGATATACGTATGTGCAGCATATGAAAATAAAGGTCATTAAATGAAAATAAAGATTATTAAAGAAAAATATAAGGAAGGGCCGGTGATATAGCTCAGCAGCATAAGCGCCTGCCTGGCAAGCGCGAGGTCCTGAGTTCAACTTCCGCTACCCGCATATTAAAAAGAAAAGAAAAGAAAAATATACAAAATACCTTTTCTTCTCTCATACCCCTCAAAACCCACCACATTACTGATTTACCCAGCATACATCCTGGAAAGGTAAAAAGCTTTACAATTACATTAAGAAATTCAGGGTAGCAAGAATGTTACTCACAGAGACAAAATTTTAAAAAAAGAAAAAAGAAAAAGAGAAATTTCTCCCTGGGGGAAAGAAAAAAGGCAATTGTCTGACGATCTGCTTTCAGTTAAAACACTTAAATCAACTCTTCTCAGGAAAATGAGAGCTGCTTGAAAATGAATTTCTCTAAAAATGCAGCAAATGTAATATAAAGGAAGCCCATTAAACAATATACCTGGCTGTTCATCATGTATCATAGTGCATATACAGCTCTTAGTGATTATCATTTGTTTTCTTCTGAATTGTTTACATCACCATTAAGTAAGTTAATTACAATTTAACAGCTAATCCTTAAATATATCTATGGTAATATTCCCCATGCATTGTCTATTTACTGATTTATTTTGCATCTTAAAAGTTACTCTTTTAGAGGACTTGGAGATTACCATTAGATAAGTCATTTTTCTCTTACAAATAACTGTAATCTCTTACAAATAACTGTAATTATACTGCAAGAAATTATCCCAAAGAAATGGTAAAGCCAAAGAATAATATATACAGGGAAGTTTGTCAATGTGCTCTTTATCACTACAAATTGGAAGTAGCCCAAATGCTGATCACTAGGGGAATGTTCAACATACTATGACGTAGCTCTGTATAACAATGTGGTGCTAAAATAAATATTATGAATTATATTTGGATGGGAAACCATGTCCACAATATAGTGTTAAGTTAAAAAAGAAAGTTATAAATAGGTACATAATCTCATACCTAAATATATATAATACATATATACACATATGTATATTTAAATGCATATATAAGATAAATTAGATGCCAAAATATGAACACAAAAATACTTGTAGGGGGCCAGTGAGATGGCTCAGCGGCGTGAGCACCTGCCTGGCAAGCATGAGGTCCTGAGTTCGACTCCCAGCACCCACATTAAAAAAAAAAAAAATACTTGTAGGCTGGAATTTATTAGCGGTTTTCATTTTCTTTAGTATCCTGTAACACTTCCTCTTTCACAACGAGTATGCATCACCTGCATTAATTTCAAACTGCTAACTTTCTGTTTTGTGCCTACACACATAAAAATATGTATATTTAGATGAAGCAAATTAACTTTAAAATTGTAAGAAGTCATTCAAGCATTTATTAGCAAGTCACAGTGAGTTAAAGGAGTTATTATAAGGAGGTTCCATGGCATGAGAGAGTTTATCCCTCTGTTAATTAACATGCCCAAATTAAATCATCAACACTGAGAAACCACCTCTTTAAAGATGTGGGATAACATGGAAATTACATTTGAGAGGCCCTGGTCATTCCGCCTTGAATAATGATGGCAATCACTCAATTTATCACATGTCCTGTCCTTAGAGATCCCTTTGCATTATTCCTAAGCACTGATAACAACAGAAACAAAGTATATCATAAAACCTTGTCTTTTTTTTTTCCCCCAAATAAAATTTGTATTTCAGACTCCATTTCATTTATAAAATGAAGTTAATTATAAATATCTATAAATGAAATGGATTCTCCAACATGAAGGAAAGAAGTTCAGGCATCACTGAAATGATTTACAGGGCCGGTGATATAGCTCAGCGGCATAAGCACCTGCCTGGCAAGCGCGAAGTCCTGAGTTCAACTCCCAGTACCCGCATAGAAAAAAAAAAAAAGAAAGAAAGAAATGATTTGCAGCTCTTTGCATAATAACCCAACTAGATGCAGCAGTATCCAGCTTTGAGTTAACCTGTAGACTACTCTAGGAATCAATGTCCTGGCCTATAAGAAGGTTCTCGAACAAAGTCTATGGGAAAGGAGAATAAAAGGACTATGAAGACAAGATTTACTTTTTTGGGGGGCTCCCAAAAAAATCCTTGATAAAAGAATGTTTGTGGCTATTTTCGGTAACCAACATGTGAATTCCATCCATCAGACTGGTCTCTACCAGAAAAACGTTAGCTTTCCATGAGGACTGTCTATCTCACGACTAGGAGAGTTTTGAATCAGTTTGCACCTGTGTTTTGAAACATGGGCCAACTTTTGAATACACTTCCCTTCCAACATCTAAAGCTCATTAATGGGTTCCTTTGGGGGCCTGGGTATCTCCTGACTCCGGCAGTCTGTGAAATAAAGAAGCCACACAAAGATATTTCTACAGGAAATAATTAACAGATACTGCGCTCAAGGATACCATTTCACAGTGACTACAAACCTACAGCCCAATTCACTAGATATATCTACTTCCTCTGCTTCAGAAACCCGGGCCAACAGAACTATGCCAGACCTCACAAATAGTCTAGGTTACAACACAATGGAGGGAAAAGAGTGCTCCTAAAAAAATGTGCAGGCTAACAGAGCCAACTTACAAAATGAAATTGGGTTACAAGTAAATCGCCATTAATCAGTAAAAATCAATTGCTACATAAGGAAAAATCTTATCAACAGAGCTTAAAATTGTTTTCACAGCCAGTGATTAAAGGGTAAATACTTTCGATTTTTTTTTTTTTTTTTTTTTTTTTTTTTTGGTACCGGGAATCAAACTTAGGACCTTGCACTTGCCAGGCAGATGCTTGTGCCACTAAGCTATATCCCCAGCCCTAATACTTTTGATTTTTCAGCCAGGTGTGCTACTGTATACCTGTAATCCCAGCACTCTGGGAGGCAACAGCCAAAGGATCAAAAATGCAAGCCCAGCAACTTATCAGGACCCAGTCAAGAAAAAGATTAAAAATTTTAAAATTTTAAAAATTAAAAAAGAAAAAAGAAAAAGAAAGTGCTGGAGATGTAGCTCAGTGGGAAGGCTCTGGGTTCAGTCCCCAATACAAAGGGTAAAAAAAAAACAAAAACAAAAAACAAAAAACCCTTCTAGTTTTCCTGATACAGTCTGTCCCTTTTGGTACTTACTGTACATATGCACATATAAAAAAATCCAAAGAAGTTCAGAAAAATGGTTATTTACATAGACATTAAGTCAACACTATCTATAGCATGACTTAAATTCTGCTTTTATTTATATTAAATATGAAGCAAAGCAATAAATCCCACTTTGCACTTGAGATCGTCTCTAGTTTAAAAAGTTCCTGTGGTCCTCTGTCCGCGGTTGTAAAGGCATTCAACACTGCTGTTGTCTGAATGTCTGTTTGGCTGCCAATGGACTGTCCCCAAAGAACATTTTTGCATCTCAATAGACTGCCCAGTATCAACAATCTTTAAACTATAAATTTAACGCCTGCTAAAGAAAGCTGGAAATAGCACCTGCATTGTACCATCTTGGTATCACATTTACAAAGTGAACAGATAGCCAGACTACTTTCACTTATCTAGCACCCTGCATCAGAGGATCTCAAATGCCTGATAAACATTAATTAACCCGATGGCTGCAGCAGCATCCTCTGTGGGAGACAGAAGGACAGAGTTCCTGAGAGGCCTCCCTTTGACAGCCTCTGGCTGAGCCTGGGACTCCAGGCAGAGCTTGGAACTAATTCCCATAGGGCCCTGCCTGCACATCTCCACTCAAACCAAGCAGTGCAAAGCTTGGAGGTCAAAACTGACGAACTCCTATAAATACATTTACACGGGCAACCGAAATCAAGTCCAAAAATGTTGATTTTTCCTCCAAGTGCGCTGAAAAGCAGTCTACTCACCAAAGGGTTAGAGCCTCAGGAAGAAATTGAGTCTAGGAGTTACCTGTGACACTGGTTTGACAAATGACATGGACTACTTCACCTGAATGCTGATTCGCCATAAACTCCTATTGATTTAACCATTAAACTTAATTGTATGACATTTTATTAACAGATGAAAATTTCATTTGATACTTACAAAACTTTTGTGAAATTTAATGACCAATTGTTTTGTCCCTGTTCATGCTTTTAATCAGGTGAACAATTAGGCTTTCTCCTATAAAATCAAATCAAAAAATTCCACTACAAGAATAAAATCCAGAATTTATATTCAGTAGTAATAAGCATAATAAAGTTACACTGGATATGAGTTTATCAAAAACTAATATTTGGGGCTGGGGAGATGGCTCAGCAGCATAAGCACCTGCCTGGCAAGCACAAGGTCCTGAGTTCGACTCCCGATACCCACCTAAAGGAAAAAAGACGGTGGATGATTTTGCTCAGTGGCACAAGTGCCTGCTGGCAAGCGTGAGGTCCTGAGTTCGACTGCAGGTACCCACATAAAGGAAAAAAAATGGCTGATGATATTGCTCAGTGGCACAAGTGCTTGCCGGCAAGCGCGAGGTCCTGAGTTCAACTCCTAGTACCCACGTTAAAAAAAAAAAACCTAATATTTTGTGTAAATGCACACTATAGAAGAAACTGGTAAGAAAAGGGTTCAAAGCTAAGGGAGTCCGGACTCCACTACTCTACTTAGTTTACAATGAAAAAGAAACACCTACTGGAAAATAAAAAACTTACTTTTACTTTTAGCATAGGCCATGTTCGATGGTAACATGCTAAATATGTTAACCTCTTCACAGAGCCTTATTTCATATCTAAATAAAAACACTCAGTTTTTCAAGTATTAAATTTTGGTGATCACTTTTAGGTGGTTATTGATGCATTATATGATCTATTCTAGATTTAAAACAACATAAATTAAAGCTTTTCTAAGAGCCTGGACTATTTCTAATAAAGATTCTAAAGGCTTTAATATTACTTCTTATTCAGAAATATGCAAAGGTTTTATAGAACTATTGAGTAGTTAACGTGCAGCAAAAAGCCTAATTTGTATAAAGCAATTAATAAAACATAAAGCCTTTGCCAATGTGTTCTTTGTCACACTCAAAGCACAATGGTCAACAGAGGTGACATACACAACTTAAACTTTTTTTATAACAAGACCGCTTTTACCCTAGCACAAGGGAAAAATGTAGAGACATTCACTAAATGAAAATACATATAAAAGATCTTACATTTAACACAAAACAAGGGACAAACACTGACATAGGCAAACAAAAAAAAAAAAGGAGAAAAGTACTAATGCTAATTAAGGGAACATTTTGAAATTTTAGCTCTTATGATTTTTTATATTTCCTTCCTCACTTTCAGGAGTACAGCAAACTGTCACTACTGAATCCAGTTAAAAAAAAAAAAAAAGTGTATCAGAAAGACCAGTATTCTGAAAGCGACATGGTAAATTATGTGTTCTGACATTCAGCCTACTTATTAAGAACATTTCCATTGCTTATCAGCATAGTATTAAACTATTTAAATCAACATGTTCTTATGGCATTTTTCCACACTTAATTCTTGATTTCAGTATTTAAAGATGATTGTTAAAAGTTTTTCCTCTTTGTATTAGAAACTCTATGTATAAAGTTAACACTAATATACTCTATTAATGCTATGCTGAATGTACTAATTAATAAGAGATTTACTTAAAGTCTGATACTTTCTATTTCTTAAATTTCTTACTACTGTATTTCCAAATAAACATATCCACCAGCAAAGGAGTTACTTCAAATTCCCTTCTACTATTTGAGTCAAATATAAATACTCTGTATTTACACAGACCACTGTATTTTATTCAAAACATGTAGATTGTATTTATATATTTCTATTGTGCATTTATAAATTACAGGACACTGTCACTAAACTAGACCTGCAACTACAAAATCAAAGTGCATTATTTTGCCTTTAGTAAACACCACAGTGATATTTTGCTAAGTTTTCCCTCATGATGGAGGGTGATGAGTTGAGAAGATTGCATTTGCTATGATAACTCAAAAATACCAATTTCCACCACCAAAGTAGAATTTGCGTCAAATTCACAATCAGAATCCTTCTTAACTTTCTCAGGTGTGTTAAGAAGCTCCTTAGCTAATATGTATACACCTCAAAAATTTTAAATTCAGGGCTAGGGATGTAGCTCAGCGGTGTAGCACCTAGCTAGTAAGCATGAGGCCCTGAGTTCAATTCCTAGAACCAAAAAAGAAAAAAAAAAATTTAATTCAGTTATTAAACTAAATTTTGCACAGTAAACAAAATTGGCTACTCTTCCTAGTCTTAATATCCAATAAAACCAGTGATTGTTAAAAGCACTACTAAATACAAAACTGAATTTTGAAGATTCAAAGTTTACTAAAATCACAGAAGAATGATTCAGACCTTGTATAAAAATATGTACATTTATATTTCATTTTCTCACTACTCTGAAATGTGGCAGATAGTGCCTTTCAAGACTGTAAATCACAGGGTATGTGGTAGGGAGATTAATGCTGAAGATTTCCTACTTCAGCAACTATCAGGGAGGAACTGAAAAGACAGTTGAAATGGTGCAACAGAAACTTAAAGACAGGGAATTAACGGAAGTAGAACTGAAAACAATTTTTAGAAAAGTATCATCATCGCTGGCCTCCTCAGAAAATGTAACTACATCTCTCAGGTTTTTACTTCACTGTCTCATCAATTATTTAGTATTCCAAGTTCTTAAAGTGCACAAAAGGTGACAGAAAAAGAGATATGCTAAAAGTAGTCAAAACGAGTCAAACAATTTGGCATCGAATGTAGATACCACTGATGAAGCCGTTTTACGCAGGTGAACGGAGGAGCCCTCCAGGGATGTCACTGAAAGGCATCCAAGTGCCATACTCTTAAGACAAAATGTGAAATTAACCAAGGGTAGACTTCATTCCTTACCACCGGAAGTGAAATTAATAAAGCTCAGGTCTCATCCCAGCCTTACAACCAGCAGCTAGGGTCTCCTGAGACCAGAAGGGCATGGGCAAGCTAAGAAAAAAATGAGTATTTATAATTATACAAAGGCAGCGCCATGAAGCTATTTGAAGGAAGCTCACTGCATTGAACTCCCTCTTGAAAGGCACAGGAACGCTTTCTCATTTTCCCCAGTTACTAGCAATAAACTTGCTCCTTCCCTGCAGAAAGGGTTCTTTGTTTCTTACAGGGGCCACCCCAACCTTCTCTTAGCTCCAGGGCATGGCTACAGGCAAGAAAGGTAACAGCGTCTGTGGATACCTGAGCAGCACGGATGGGCTTCAGAGAACCTGCAGGAAAGGAGAGCAAAGCAAGCAAGCAGACCTGGAGAAGAGCAATGTTTCTCTGCAGACAGACTTCGGTGGTTTCCGACCAGCAGTCCACAGCACGGGGCTGCCTGACTCTACTTTCTAACTGGGTATTTCAAACAGGTTAGCTAGTTTCTCATGTTACTTTTGAAACTTGAACAAAGCTTCAAAATTATCACCAAGCTCAAAACTTTCTCAGCATTAAGGTGAAAGGCTGAAATTGTGGTGCCCTAGGCGAAACCCAAGTATCACTTATTGGGAACTTGTGAATTTTCAAAAACGAAATTATTTCCTGACAGAGTTGAATCTACATAGCATGGAGAGAAGAAATGGAGGATGTTATTTTACTAGGAGGTTTTGTTCTATTTTTCCACCTGGGATAGTCTTTCTCCCTAAAAAGTCCTGAGAATATAAAATGTGCAATATTCTTCTTTGGATGGCCTTCATACCATTCATGTTTATGTTTTTTTTTTACATTATTCTCACTTTTCTTGGCAAATAAACAACAAACACTGTTCTTTGTGCGTGTCTATACTAAGGACTTTTTAAAAAACCACGGTACCTGCATCCTACCCAGGAGTTTACATTCTCAGTGATTTCAGCTAACTTCCTTATTAATCATACACTGTGTCACACCACCTTAGACTGTGAAAGTCATTTAGTTATTTTAATGTAACAGATGTGCATCCTTCTGGGATTCCAAACCTTTTTCCAAAGGCAGCTTTGTTGTTTTGTGTAATCACCAGGCATGATTAACCAGCATTCAATCTGCGAGAAAAGACAAGCGAACCACTGCCTACTACAGCCTCCAGGATGCAGGCAGTACACACAAGCGCACATGAGCTACTTGCTGTCACTTTGCCCTCATATATGTAAATCACCAAATCTGACATTTCTCTCCCCACAACATAATACTGAGTGCAGATCATGCGTGATTCCCCTGCGTTCCTTTCAAAATATATGAATGATTGAAAAATTAAACCTTCCTACCCGTAACAGGGACTGGGATTCATCCTTGGACTTGCTTTCTCCTGAGGCAGGGTACTGCTGGGGGAGGGCCCCAGCCTTCTCGCCGCCGGCTGGCACCCCCTGCAGGAATCCCTTGGTCTCCACAGCCAAGCCATAAATGGGTCGCGCCAAGTGGGCAGCTTCGACATTGGGGCTGTCCCTCAGAGTCTTTGTCTGCTCCTGGGTGCCGGACACAGGTGCCAGGAGGCCCAGGCTTGCTTGAGTGTAGGAGGGACTCCCTCGAAGGATGTCGGCCCCTCTCCACGCCACGCCCCGCAGCTCTTCACCGGCACTCTCAGTCCAGACCTTCTCTTTGAGCCCGTCCCTCTCCTCCAGCTTCTCCCTCTTCACTGCACTCTCGCACACTGGCTCTCCCATTTTAGAGTCCGGGTTTAGCAGACTGTAGACCTTGAGGTCGATCTTGGGCTCCTCCTTGATGGTGGAGATGGCGGGCCCGTCCTCCTCGCCGTTGGCTGTAGTGATGTCCTGTTCCTGGCAGTGAACAGTGTTGAAATGCTCCAGTAGTGACTGAGTGTCGCCAGCTGTGAAACTGCACTGACGGCATTTGTAGCAGCTGTGTGCTCTCCTGGAAGAGAAGGAAACAGTCAGTAGAGACTCGGCTTTCGGAGGGGCTTTTTCTTCCTTCCGAGCACCTGAATTCTGTCTCAAGGAGCGTCATCACAGAATGAAACACAACCTTCTCAACGCTCAACACTGCAATTTAATTAATTGGCATTTTGTTTTCTGTATAAAGAACGTGAACTTCCCTTTTGATGTATTAGCAGTAACAGGTACACACACACACACACACACACACACACCCGTGTGCACACATTCCAGATGATTAGCATTAAAACTGCTTGGTTGGCTTTGCTGTCGAATCACCTGCTCTATCTATTTTATCTTGGTGGATAATCATCAATTCTGTATTAGTTAAGTCAGTATGTATTTAGATGTGATTTCATCAACGGACTTTTCACTTCCTGTTTATTTGTACTAAAGTGAGGGCTTTCTTCACATAAATACTCATTTCTAGTGCTGAACTGCTTTGTATAGCTTTCCCATATATTAAAATACACTCTAAGTGATTACCGTGTTCTTTTCTAGCATGAATTTACATCCATTTAGTGGATGAAATACAGTTATATGATCTACATCATCCAGAAAGTAAGATGTATTAAAAACCCAGGACTTTTCTATATAAATACTACCTGTCTGTAAGGACATACGTACATTCAACAATTTCAACATCTACTGGCCATCGAACAGCATAATCTCCTGCACAGATATGTTCATTCAAAGGATGTACAGGTGTGTGTTTTCTTTTCTAACAGCATAAAACAAGGAAAAAACTTATTGTCAAATTTCACAGCATCTCTGCTGTTAAAGACAGAACAGTAGCTGCTGCTACTTTAGGACTCATGTTTGATTAACAAAGAACAGAGATACTGCATTGCAAAAAGCATACCAGAAAGGTACACAAATGATTTGCAATAAGGTCTTCTTTCTTCCACTAAGAAGCTTAATTGGGTCTCTAAGGAAATACTACCTGAAACGTTTTCTACTTCCTTTATATAACGTTAGGAGTCACCAGCAAAGTAACGAAATGAGCTTTATGAGCTGCTGCTTCAAGCTACGGTAGGATATGTAGTCCTACATTTAATTTTACATAATCATTAAAATATTACTTTGTCAAGAACACGATACATACAGTACTGGTGAATAAAAAATACATTTTGTTGCCTACCTGGTGCTTACAGTCTCTTCAGGAACACGAGTACAAAGAATAATATATACGAAGAATGAAATGGATAGACTCAGAGCGGGGGCAGTAGGGTTGCTTAGGGAAGCCAGAACTTTCTGAGTGAAGTATTTAAACGCAAAGGATGAAAAATATCTTGTTGGAGGAAGAGGAAGGGGTAAAGAGTACATTCTAGCAAGTCTGGGATACTGAAAAGAGGTCACTCTGTCTAGCGAGTAATAAATAAAGAGGAAGAATGCAAACCCACAAGCTAGACAGTCACCTAGAGCATTTGCTCTGGGCCACGGGAAGCAGAGCGAGTAACCTTCACAATTAAGGGCAGCAGTGAGCAGGGTATCTGGGTATTAAACACAGTCAAATGCATGTTTTAATCACTCTAGGAATATGAAAGTTTCTGTATTAATAAGCTTGTTCCCTTAAACTCAAGCCTGATGATGGAAATTCCAAAAATGTTTATATTTTATAGAAGTAAAATCCAAAGATTACAATCAAATCACAAGTATTTGTTGGGATAACACATTATTCAGAGCTTGTATTTTGCTGAACAAATATGGATATTGAACTCCAGTTTTTACAAAAGGTTTTCAATCTATTCTTCTGTATTTTTTATTGTTCAAGCAGCACAGATAAATACAAGCAACATAATTTGTTGATAATGGGCCACAAAAATACCATATTAAACTTAACTTTTCAAACGAAGATAATTTCTGACCAAGAGTAAGATCTGTCACCATGTCAAGGCTAGAAAAGCCAAAGACATGACTAAGGTCACAAAGGGTAATAGACACAACCTCAAATCCAAGACTGGAGTCTTTGGAAACTTCATCCAAAGAACCATCTTATTAACATCCCAGTTTAGGATAATTCAATGGAAAATAAGCTCATAAATCCAAAATTGTACAAAAAACCTTCAACTTCTGAGGCCAGAATGTGCAAGCACAAAAATGTATTTATCAAAATGGGTAAAGCCAAAATACCTTATTCATGACACCCACACGTTCTATTGACTCAAGAAAATTTAAAAGTAAACAAACCAACTTCAGAAAGCACATTAGCAAGCTCTGAGACAGTTCTAAGGAACTTACTCTCCCTCCTCAGCAGCGAGTATCTGTTTCCTTGACATGCTGTTACCTCTGCTTGAGCCTATAATGGGATTCCTACCTAAAAATTAAAACTATATCGTCGTCGTCACTTCTACCCAAATTGGAGGATCTAATGCAAAATTTCCGAAGGATTATAGTGATGCCACTTTCACAAACAAAGTCTGTAAATACTAGGAAAACCAGGAGGAGAAAGTATCAACATTCTAGGGCACTACATGGCAAAATTATTTTTAAAAGGGGAAGACTACGGTATGGTTCAATGGTACAGCGCTTCCCGAGTGTGTGCACGGCCCTGGACTCAATCTCCAGCACAACAAAAACAAAAGATATGGGCAAACACTTGGTTTTTGCCACAAAAGATATGGGCAAACACAAAAGGGGGCAGACACTTGGTTTTTGTTGGAGAAACACTTTAGCACAATGGACTCAAACCAAAAACGCCGGAGTTTTGATATCAACTCTGTATTTAATGATACATGAAATCTCGAATAATATACTGAACCTGTCTCAATGTCCTCCTCCTGTAAAGTAAAATAATAGTATGCTTTGGTATGGTTCTTGTGGATACTAAGTAAATATCATGAGTGAACCAAATAACTAAACTAAATAAGAGTTAACCAGTATAATCCTAAAATTAAAGCCCTCCTCCATGTGAATCTGCATTCTGTACTCTTCAGCAACTTTGAACTCACAACCTGGTACAATGGCATCATTTTTTTTTCCAATTTTTCATACCTCTACCATGATGAGCATCTATCTATCTATCTATCTATCTATCTATCTATCTATCTATCTTTCTTTCTTTCTTTCTCTTTCTTTCCCTTTCCTTCCTTCCTTCCTTTCCTTCCTTCTTTCTTTCTTTTGTGTTTTTTTGAGACAGAGTCTCACTATGTAGTTCAGGCCAGTCTTGAACTCACTCTGTAGCCCAGGTGGGCTGTTAATTTGAGGCAATCCTCCTGCCTCAGCCTCCCAAGTGCCCAGAGAGCATTGTTCTAAAAACCAAGCTTTTTTACTTATTTACTATATGAAATTTTTCCTTTAAGACACTGCTAATAGAGTACATTTTAAGCCCTTCTGTTTTATCTAGTTGTATGCAAAAGCCTCAAAGGTTGAGCATTTTGCAGTTTACTACTTAAATGTCAATGTTTACTCTCTTCTAACAACAGTCAAACTCTGAATCTTAAGGATTCTGAAAAATAAATACAGTGTATTGGAAGGGCACTCCCTGTATTATATTTAAGTCCTGGGATATAAGGAATGTGTTGTAGGCATCTTCATTAATGTAAGTCAGACTATGATATATCTAGTAATACAACCAAGTAATTGATATTATATAGATTTGATACCTGCTTATTCTGCAATCTGGAAGACGATGGATCCACCCTTATTCCCTCACCAAAAGGATGAATGCACCCAGTCTTCACCCATTGTTTGATATGTACCTCCTCCCAACTATACAAAGTTCTGGGCCCCACCCCAAAATGAGCTCATCACGTAGTATCACTCGTAGAGACTCGGTGTCTAGGACTTCTAAATTTCCTAGTTTGAAGTTCCTGCCCCACTGAAAACTCCTCCGACAGGTCCCAGCAAGAGCTCCTCCTATATGCCCCATGGAGAAGCTTTTGATTCAATCGACGTAGGCAAAACCATCCATGAGACGGTGCCAGAGAACTGCAGAATGTGGAGAAAGTAGAAAGCAGGCAGAAATCACGGAGGTAACTTTTCAGTAAGGAACAGGTTTTATATTGAACAGAAAAACACTGTTTAGTAGGGAAGATATTAAAATAAAGTTGTACAAACAAGTTCAACTCACATATTTTGTCTTTTGAGAGTTCAAAGCACTCACAAGTATGTGAACTCTCAAAGCACTGAAGGCTAAAGTCCATTTTACAGATGGTAAAATGCAAAAATAGTGCCCTGCCCATTTGGTTTACATCTGAGATGTAGGACTCCTAACTCTCAGATCAACGTCCTATTTCTCTCTTGTCTGCTTCCTAAATTTTTCATATTATACAAAAATAATTATTGGAAGCCTAGAGGCTGGGGAACATCTTCTAAATGACAGAAGAGAGATTGAGGATAACAAAAGAGTGGTTTGCAAAATAAGCTTCACAATACAGATTCTCCACCCTCCTGAATCAGCATGTGTTGCACACAACTGAAGAATCTGAATTTTTAACAATGTCCACAGGGAACACCAATGGGGGGACCAATATCTATCTAAAAACCAAGACTAGACACTTATGATTCTAAACAATCCAATGAGCAAACTCACAAGACCTCTCCCAACCCTAAGACTTGAATAAAGTGTGGACAATGCCCTTTCTACCCTAGTTCTTCAGAATTTGAAGATGCCAGCTGCTACGACCACTCAGGAAAGGGTAAAGCTTGACAGAGAAGCAGTAAAGCGCTCAACTACTCAACCTTCCAGGCCACAGAACACTGCAAAGTGAAGCAGAAAAGGCAATTTACTACAAGCACTTTCGAGACAAAAGCTACTCTCTCCTTGAGAGACACTGCTTTCAGAAGTCAGGAGAAATATAAACTTTTCACTAGCCAATACTAACACCGAGAGCAGTGCTTCTCAAACGCCAACATGCCTAAGAACCACCTGAGGATCTTGTTAAAAATCCAGATTCTCACTCTGGAGTCTGGGGTGGTGTCTGATTGTCTTTTTAATGAACTCACAGACTAAACTGATGCTGTTGGTTCCCAGAGCAAGCCATGGTTCTTGGAAAGCAAGAACCACATAGCCATGGTCAGAAATCACTTCAAGATCGGTATGACTTAGTCTGCAATGAGCTCTCAGCCCTTTGTAGAACCTTCTCAAATGAATTTTTTTAGAATGAGCATTACCATTTTGCCACTTAGTAAAGCACATACAATATCACCCATTTCTGAGATTCTATGAACAGATTTCTAAATTAAGAATATAAACATGAAACTGTCAAGCGTAATCCCAAACCAAATCACTTTTACCACTTCACTGTTCAGCAATCGTTGCTCAGTGTCATTTAGTACTAGGCCATTCATATCCATTACCCACGACAATCACACAAACATTAATTTCCAGCCTCACCTCAGAGAGGAAGAAGTTGAAGCATTGAGAGGTTAATTCAAATAACACTGAGGGCAAGACTTCATATTTAATATTTTTGATCTTGTCCATGATTACTGCTTCATGTCTATTGTTTTGACAGTTAGTGCAATGTTCAGGGATTAGGTCCTAAAAGAAGTAGGCGTACTTTCTGACACATATCATTTTCTCAGTAATCATGAACAAGATTTTCAGTAGAATGCCATACCTCCAAAACATAAGATAGCTGCCAGCCCTGGCATAAAAACACTTCTCAAGTATAAGAGGTTAGTCATTGTGAAACTGCATTAGTTTGGCCTATCCTTTCACTTACTAAATGCATTTTATTTTATCAGTTTTAATAGGAAAACTTCAAAGACATTCAGCGAATTTTTCTTCCCTTTCTCAGGACCCACCCTAGCCACCCCCTCATCCATAAAGACTTCCCAAGTGACTCAATCCAAGAGTAACCCTGATGTCCTCTCCGTTACTCTAAAAGTTTGTCTCACTTTTAGGAATTTTTACACAGTATCTTTTATTAAAATCTTGGTTGTAGATTACTTTATAGTTATACTGTAACTGTCCTAAGATTACGATCAGAGCTCACACATCTCTATATTCCTTCCACTGTAGAGCAGCAAGATAGACAGGAAATACGAGCTCAGTAAACAAGGAATGTACAAGCAGCTCTGGAGATGTTCACGGTGTTGTTAAATGTGTAGAATCAGAATGCAGAAGAGAAATATTAAAAGGGACATACACACAGTTTACAGATAGTACATTCTGAGTGTTACTCCAGATAAATTCTTTATTATTTAAAAACTCCTAGAACTTCCAGCTACATTAAAACCAACTAATATAAAAGGCATCACAAATACAGTGTATGCTTTGTATTAATTTAAATTCTATTTTCTCCTGGCAACCGAAGAGCAAACATTCTCCTCACGCTACCTGAAGGTTAAAGTTGCCAGATAATTAAATTAGAATAAGTTAGTGTAAGTATGCTTCATGCAATATTTGAGATGTATAAAATCTCAGTGATCCATGCACTAACAGACAGTCATAAAAATTATCCTTTCTCTCCAGGACAACGACAAAAATACAAGAAATTCAGCTTACTTCTTATGACTTAGATTTTTGGTGAGAAAAAAAACGGTTTATACCTTATCTCACTTCATAGAATTTTCATGAGTGATAAAAAGCATTTGTTTTATTATTCCAAATTCCAATGTTTTTTCCTAACATGAGCACTTCATTCATTAGTAGAGATTATTATAAATTACTTTCACAATTCAGAAAGGGTTATGGAATGTCCCAGTGCAAAAAAGTCAGCTAAAATATGCTACTCATTGGGTTACACTCTGATAATAATATTTCCATTTTCATAATAAACCTGGCAGGTTAGATGGGAAGTACAGCTCTGAGTGACATTTTGGTTTTCTTCTTTAAATGTTAACTTCCTTAACTTTATGTCATCCCTTGAAAAACTCCCCTGTCCCGAATAACTGTTATTTCATTTTAAATAATTTGAACTACAGTTTTTAATTCTTCAGTGACTAAATGGAGTGTCAAAGTAAATGAACAAATCATAAATACTAATCAATTAGACTTTGAAAAGTATCGTTTGGAAATTACAGTAGCAAACAATTATGGATAATTTATCACAGAAGTGGAATAAAGGTAAACAAAAATATTTAAATTTAAACATAGCTAAGTAGATCCCACACCTCATAAAGCTAGTTATTATTGTAATATATACTCAGGTGGTACAAATGTCTATAATGTGTGGCATGTCACAGTAATGCCAGCGTAGATGAAGACATGAAAGACAGGCAATGAGAGTATCTGAAAAACAGTCAAAAATACAATTGCAGTGAATAATCAGATCAGTTCTTCAGAAGGCGGAAATGGAATATTTAGCCTTAGTCAACTGGGGAGGAGGAAGCAGTCTGCAGCATATAATCTATTCTACAAAAACGTGAAATTCTGAGTAAGATAATGTTCAGTCCACTCATACTATATTTTTAAGCTGAAATAGTCTGATTAAGTTTTCCTCATTTGGAATCACTGGCTTTTGGGTGGGAGACAGTAAGTTTTATCTTCAAGTGGATAAAACTTTGTCTTAAGATTAGAACAAAATACAGCTAATATCATATGTGAAAATTTTTCAAGTTATGACTCAGTTTGAAAAGGAAGACATCTACTATAAAATATTCAAAATAGAAAGATAAGCCTTTCTATAAAACAGAAAGCAAGCAACAGATGGGAAATAATTCATATAAAATGATTTGGAATGAAAATCAGAGCTAAAATTTATCTTATGCCAGACTGGATAACTGTTCTTATGCAAGTTTTCAGGGTCTTTCTGAAATTTCTTATGAATATGTACACAAATAAAGATGATGGCACTATGAGTTATTTTCTCAATGGATTATAATATCCTGATGGATTATAATATCCTTGATGGATTATAATAATATAATATTTCTGTCTGATAAAGGGAATTTTCCAATTGAAATATCATGTCCATTTTTAGTTACTACAGGCAACTGACTTATTAAGTATTCTTTTAAAAAATATGACATATGACAAACACAAATCTAAATGTAACCGTAAGAGCCCTCACCCTTTTAGAAACTCCATACCAATGTACTATGTAGATAGCATTTTCAAACGTGCTTATGATAAACTGGTTATTATAAAAATCTACACTTCAGAATTAGCAGAGCACATAGTACATGTTATTTCACAGAGTTCTTTTAAGGTAAAGACTGAGCCGTAGCTACATTAATTTGACCAGCTACTATACCCAATCTTAATTATTTTAGCCTGAGTCTACGTACATTATGTTAAATCCATTTGTAAATTCCCTGGTAGACAAACGCTTGTCACCATGCATTTATACTACCAAAACGGGTGTACAATTACCCACATTCTAGCCAACGATGAACAATTTCACTATTTGTAAGTGGATAATAATTATATTATGGATTTTACATAGTTCATTAATAAGATTAAGCATTTATTCATATATTTACTAGACATGCACATTGATGAGACTTGATGCCTAATCATTTATTTTAAAAGTTTATCATACAATAATATATATATATATATATATATATACACAAACTATATATATATACACACACATACACATTTATATCTGTGTTCTTAAAATAAAACTGGAATAAAACCATTTAATATGATTTCATATAGCTAGCTAACTAGATAGAAATACAGGGAGACACAGGTATATAAGAAAGACATAGATTATATCTAATAAAGAAAATAAAATTTATAGTATGAATATATTTAATGAGTAGATATGACTACATATATATGTATGACTATATGTAGGAATATATATATATATATATATATATATATATATATATATAGTTTTGTTAGTTTTAGATTTTATATAAAATGTTATACAGCTGCAAACAGTCTTTGTCATTTATTTTTATGTGGTCAAAAGCAGCCAAAATTATAAGATTCATAGTCATTTAGCCAAATTAATGACTGCATAATATTCTACTATATATAAATTCTACAGATTATTTAATTAATCTTTTATGCATAGCCAGTTGGGATTTTTGTTCCTGTTTATTTACTCTTGATTTTTGTGTTGACGGTTTTACTCTTTCAAGAAAAACAGGAATATTTCTGCATAAATTTTGCACTATCTCCATGTAAACAGCGTCTTGTAAGGACTGCAATACATACTCACTGGGAATGTGAACATTATAATGTTTTTATCTTTCAGGCTATGTTTGCTAAGATTAATAAAGTGATCTTATTTCTCAGTTAGGATTTACCTCATGTAATGTCATCTATACTTATCTTTTGGTTACTGAGGTCTAGTTTAATTGTACTGAGTCAGAGGAAATGTTTTATGAGATACTGTTTTTCTGAAATTTCATTTCATTTCCCTGCTTAATTTGTATCATTTTATATCTATTCTATGTGTGCTTGAAGAAAATGCACATTCTCTAATTGTTGCAAAGAGAATTCATATACTTTTTTTTTTTTTTTGGTACCAGGAATCAAATTCGTGACCTTTCACTTGCCAGGCAGGCGCTGGTCCACTGAGCTATGTCCCTGGCCCAAATTCATATACTTTTATTAATTTTTATTAAGTTACACTTAGTAATTTGTTAGTCAAATCTTTTACATTTTGAAAAGGTTTTTCTGCTGAACATTCAGTAAGTTTCTTAAAATTTACCATTGGAATTGTAGTTTGTCATATTTTCTCTGTAGTTCCTCTGCCAATTTTTGATTTGCATTTTTATATTTAAGCTTTATCCTTTTAGAACTATTGTATCTAATGAATTAACCTCTTACCATTATTGCACTTTGTCTTAAACTCTAAGTTAGGTGAGATTGATACATGTAACTCAGTTTCCTTTGGTTCATATTTTCTGGTATAGCTCAATCGATTCTTTCCAACTCTCTAGAGACCTGTGTTTTAAGTGGGAATCCTGTAAACAGCATGTAGTTGAATTTTCTTTTCTAATTAGTCAAAAACTATGTTTAAAATGGAAAATTGAATCCACAATGTTTAAAACTTTGGAAATCTGGGTTTTTTTATCACTTAACTTTTGAAGTAATATTTGTTCAACTTTTCACCTTTATCCTCTCTTTGCATTTTATGAATGTTCTTTGCTTTGTTGTTCCATTTTTCTACTCTGAAGCTGTTAAAGTTACATAGATCTTCCCTTTTTATTAGCTAGTTTTAAATTTTTCCACATAGGTGTAAGAAAAATCCTAACTCACTACCTCCTAACAACTGAAGCATCTGAGGACACCTTAGATCTGGCCATTTTCACTCCAAACTTACATCGTAGCATTGCTTCAGCGTTTCTCTCATAAAGCTGTATCAGTGAAGGAGCCTGTGTTTAGATTTATCCAGATGTTTCCCAGGTCTCTACTTACCTAAAAAGCCTTAGCGTTCATTCTTGGAAGACAGTTTTGATGGGTAAGTAATACTGGGGTGTGTGTGTGTGTGTGTGTGTGTATGTGTATGTGTGTGTGTGTGTGTGTGTGTTGTCCTCAAAAGTATTCAGTATTTCTCCTTCTTCCAGTTTCCCGTGTTGCTCACAAAAAGTCTGTCAACTTGTCTTTTCTGAATAGATGATTAATTGTTTTTCTCTAGTTGCTCATAAGGACCTTTCTGCTTTGGCTTTTTAACTTTTATAATAACGCATTTATGGTTGAATTTATTTGTATATATCCTTGCTAGTGTATGCTGTGCTTCTTTCTATCTGTATATTTATATCTTTCATCAGGTTTTAAAAACAACCTACTGCCATTTTCTCCTCAAATACTGATTGCCTATCCCCAATTATCTGTAGTTTCTTCTAGAACTCTGACTACATATGTATGTAAGAAGAGCTCATTATATTTCCATATATTATTCTCTGCCTTTGATATTTTCTATCTCTTTACCCTGTCTTAAATATCCCATCTAATGTCTCATTCTATTTAACTCTTTCGCTTTTTATCATCTTTCAATCTCTCATTTTACTTATCCTATATTTTAAGTTTCAACATTACATTTTTCAATTAAAAGTACTATTCGTTTCATTTTTGTTTCTCTCTGGTTATTTATAGGTTCATTTTGTTTGATCAGTTTTGTAATAATAAATTTCACTTCTTTATAAACACTTAATATTTATTATCTCATAACTAAAAATTCCTGTATCTAAACCACCTGGGTGCCTAAATACATTATTTCTGCTTTGTGCTAATTTCACACGTGACTCTGTCCATATGGTAAATTTTTCTAATAGTGAGGTCATATAAGATTATTTTAATCCTCCAACATCTTGTAGGTAAAAATGTGATTACTTTTCTATAGACAAATTTATATTTATGTATCCTAGAGGACAGAGGGAGTCAACCAATACGGAATGACCATCTCCAAGACCTCAGCTTGCAGTGAAGCTCACAGATCCCTCCCCCATCTCCACAGGTGATTCCAGGCTTACTCTCTCGGCAAACTGAGGCACCCACATCGGCATCTGTCCTCCCCGCAACCTCGCACCCCATGCTTACTGCTCACTTCCCCTACTCTGGGGTCACCTCAATCTTGGTGAAGGGAACAACAAAAGCTTCAGAAATTCCCCTTAATTTGTGGAAGTCTGGCAATGTATTACAAAGTATGTTTTATCTACTACAATTGTTTTTTAAGGAAATAGTCCTCTTACTTGTACCAGAAACATAAGTTATAACACTGACACTTTTTACGAGAATGGTAGTCAAGAGAGAATGGGTATCGCATTAAATTAAATAACAAGTAATAACAAATACAGTGAGAGAAAAAGATCCATGAGTGCAATATAGTAATTCAGTCGTAAGGTGAATTAGGGGGCATCATAGGTAAATATAAAACATTAACAAAAAAGAATTAACTAAATTTGGTTACTGACTGGATACTGCTTCCAGTTCAACTCAGGCTAAAGCTAACAATTATGGAAAACCCCCATGCAATGGAACTCACACAGAGGTCCACACCAACTATCCTGCTTCTTGATCGCAGTTATTTTAGGGGTAAATGATTTCACATATTGTGTAGTTCTAGACTCATGCTACTCTTCAGTACACTATAAATCTTGTATACAAAGCACACAAAAGCCTAAGATATTCCATAACGTGAATATAGAACTGTGGGTAGACATTTTGCAACACGAATAGGAAGAAATATAACTTTAACTAGAAAGATATTATTGTGTTAAGGTAAATGTGTCCTCTTTATCTTCAAAATGTGGCAATTGGGGAAAGTCGTTTGATAGCAGATCAAGTTTTGCACATCTATGTGACTGTTTTCTTTCACACCCCTGGAGCATCTGCTGCTCAACCTTGGGCAAAGTTTCTGTATACTTTCTACTCCTCAATTGTAAGGCTCCAAATTTTAAATATTTCTATAAGAATTCACAGGTCAGAGATAAGCAACTCAGCACCTTAAAGGTGCTCAGATCAGCAAACCTACATCAGGATTTAAAAATAAGTGTAATAATATTCTAGTACTGAAAGGACAAGTGTTGTTTAATTTCTTAGTTAGTAAAATGCTGGAAGTTTAACTGCTGTTTCTCAATGAATGGTCAATTGTCCTTCGGTGTACAGCTCCAGGTCCTTGCAAAGGGTCTAAGACCATAAAATATTAAAAGATTAAAATATAACTCACCTTAAAGGTCTCAGCTTATTCACAACTAATGTAAAGTCCAATGCGCATAAGGATTTCATTTACATAAATACATTCGCTGAGCAGCTATTAGATATCTTAGCACTGAGTGAAACTATGCAGATACAGCGGGGAGCAAGAATAGCTTCTCCCCTCTAGTAATGTTCATTACTGAATATTAACTGCAGCCAGACATTATTAATATTTTTATTCATACTTTAATTTCTTGGGAGATTATTTCATCTAAAAAATATGGAAACTCTTTTCTCATACAGGATTTAGAGCAATGTTCAGAGCTACCTTATACAAATCTGGTAACTACATGTACCCGAATGGGAAGGGGCAATTTCCACATGGTTATAGAAAATCATGAGGATTTCTTCAACAAGGCTGCCCCCTTCAAAAACAAATGAATGGATTATCTGATTTTGACATCACTGAGCAAAAATGCAGAAGCAAAATATGCACACACTCCCCCATACTCACACATCCTCACTAGGAAAGCTCAGAAAGCTCGGTTCTGCGAGCCCCAGAACTAAATTAGCATGCAGCTAATGTCAGAGAAGCCAGAAACACTCGCTGCAAGTGTGAACACATATTTGACTGCAGGACTGTGTCTTTCCTAGGGCTGACCTTATAAATTAAACAGTGTAAATCTCAAGGAAGTGTTTTCTGAACATTTTGATTCACTGTAAACCTTAGGATACCCTTCAAATTAACATCTAACATTTTATTAGCTTATTGTTAGACACGGACTCCTTCATTACTGTGACTGGAAAGACATACATACGCATGAGGGAATGGAAGGAGGTATTTAAAATCTTAGGGAGTAAAAATGGAAATAACTAGGTTTTAGACTCGGATATTGAATCTTCATATGGGAAATCACTTAAAAATGGTAAATAAAGCATTCTCCTCTGGTGCGTAGAGGCATAACAACAAGAAAGCACCCAATAAGCACTAATATTTGAATGCCCTGTATCCCCAGGGCTTTGCTAAAATAATTCCTACTTACACCCAAGTCTCAGTTTGCCTGCTCCTTACTCCCCGAGGCACTGCCTAATCCACCATATGAAACTACACTGTCGTTATATTCCATACAAACGCTTACACTGATCTGTGAAGTACCCCATCTTCCCTACTGAAGTCAAGTCCAAATAGGAAATGACAGTGCCTATACTGTTTATTCCTGTACAGTCAATGCCTGATACAACGTGTATTTTTAATTCAATTAAGGAATACACACGAAATAGGCGCATGTAGCCTAAACTCATCTCTAGAAAGTGTGAAAGAGTAACTAAGGAAACTGTAAAGAAAACGGAGTCAAAGAAAAAGGAAAACACAAATGTACCTCACCTCTATAAATTTGAAATCAGTTAGGATTTACTTGCCTAGAGGGCTGAGAACACATCCAATAGCACACGTGTGGTCAGCGCTCACCTTCAGATTACTGTCTGCCAATCAACCAAGAATGTGTAATTTTTCAAAGCGAGAAGAATCTCATTTTAAGAGAAATGAGCAACAGGTTCTGCACTGATTGTTTCTCAGTTAAAGCCAAGAATAAAATATACTAGCTCCTCCAGTTTGGTAGCTACTCCATCAAAAATTACAGGACGGGGAGTCATATTTAGCAAGGACAAATAAATGGGTTATGGTAAATTAGCAAACACCAGCATTATCAGCATCACTGAGAATTTTAAAATGCACTTGGTAAATGGTAGATATCAGAGCTATAAGATGTCAGTACAAGTGGCCAAACTGAAACCTGAGGTTTTCACATCTATCCATATGTTACCTGCAATTCTAGGATCTTTTATGTGATCTTCACCTGTAACTTCCTCACGCCATCAGACTCCCTCAATTTCCGCACAGCCCTCTGGATTCTTCCCATTTTGCTTGGCACCCTCTTCCCATGACTCACCTGTAGTGTCTGGAAATCTCTTCTTCTGCCTGGGTAATAAAATCACATTTGGTGCATGAGTGTTCTTTGCTTTCCTTTACAGCCTGCTGCCCATCCGACCCTTGCAGATGATTGGCTTCCTGTTTGACCTCCGATGCTTGGGACTCATGCACAGTCTCGTAGTGGAAGAGGAGCACATCTACATCAGGGGTAGAAAATGAACACTGGTGGCACTGGTGTTTGACTCTTGAGCTTCCGGCTGCCCCGGGAGACAAGTGCAACAGCAAGAGTGCACAGTGGGAACAATTACTTTTTCTACAAGCAAACGGATAAGTAATTTCTCCAAGGTGCTTTTCTGGGCTGCAAAGGCCTCTGGGACAGAATGGACAGTGCTTAATGGTGCACTTGTGGATGTTATGGAGCTGCTGATAATGACGCAGGAGTGGCCCCACCACAATGACATCAGGGCCATGGCTTTTGGAATATCTGAAGTCGCAGAACTGACAGTTATAGCTTGTGACCATGTTATCCTCTGCTCCCTTGGCGGAGAAGTCCTTCTTTTTAGCCCCACTCAGGCTCTTGTCTGCCTTGGTCATTGCCTCTCCTTCTGCATTTTTGGCTAGATCATTCTGGTTAATGACAGAGCCCCTGGGAAGCTTATCGTTCAATTCTGGATTAAGGCCACCTGGCTGCATGGCTCCGTGCTGCTTGCCATAATGTTCTAGCAGTTTAAGGGAGCTAGATGACTCACAGCTGAAACTACAAAATTTACACCAGTAGTAACTGGTGGCCTCTGTACCATTCTGTCTTGAGGAGTCGAGGGGCTTGATGGGCACTGAATAGCCAATCGGAGTGTCGTCTCCTGCCCTGACCGTGATCTTGTCCCGCCACTTTCCCAAGTCTCCAGAATCGCCAGATCGAAGCGCAGGCATGGATTTGTTAGAGTTCTTCTCTGAAGGTTTTGCACCCTCAGAGGAGGGAAGAGAAGCTTTTATTTTGTTCGGGTGAGTCTGAAGAAAATGCTGTTCGAGCTCAGTGGACGAGTTGCCCATATAAGTGAAATTGCAGAATTTACAGCGGAAATACTTGGTGTTTCCTTGGCAATCTGGTGTCTTCCGTCCGATGCCAATGAATGTTCCACCTGAAGTGACCTGGAGTGTGGAAGAAATGGGTGTTACTTTAAATGTGTCTTTAATTCACTGGGTTCACTGCAGGGGTGGGAGGGGACTGCCAAATACTCCACATCAAAAAAACAATAGTACTCTTGCTTTTTTGGGAAATCACTTGAATTATCACAGCCAAAAATTGTCACTCTTCATTTCTCAACAGCTACACTGAGTGGTTCACTATGCTAAACATTTCAGGTCAAAGTAAGGATGAAGGTAAGTAACAAAAGCACTATAACCAAGTCACAAAGTTTAATAACATATATATTTTAAAAACTGAGAAAACAATTCCCAACTCAGTATGTTTTACTACTGCCTCCTTCCAATCACAGTCCTATAGAAGCGTTCAAATCATGGAGGGTTTCTCTTTGCAAAGCTAAAAGTTGCTGTCACACTGGAAACAGAAGCTCAGAGGTTACTCGATGGACATGTACTCCAAAGAAATCTACTGAGCTCCTACAGCAATAATGCTTTGGACAAAGACGTCATCTACCTTTAGAGTAAAATAAAGGTGTGAAAATGACCACACAAAATGGCTTATAATGGACATCTAATCATGACAATGAAACCAAAAAATACCATCAACGGAGTGGGCAGGATCCTGATGGAGGAGAACTAAAGGGAAGAAGTTCTCAGCTGAAGACAAAAGAAAAGTAGCAAACCTTCCGCGCCTTCCTTGATTAAGGCTCTGTTTCACTGCAAAATGTCACTCCTCCCATGAGTGGGTCATGGAGATGATCAAATGTAAAAAGATCGTTCCCCCCTAAACACCACTGCGGCACTGCGTTCTCCCCAACATGAAATTACATAGCACTGGGGTTATCAGGCCTGCAGAGAGCACTTTATAGGAACTTTATAGAAATTCCTTCCCTTCTTTCTCACTGCGCACCTCAACAGGTGGCTCGATTAAGTGTCATCCCCGAGCGGCCAACATTCATAGTTTAAAATACGGTTTTTGACTGCCCCCAAATGAAGGAGATTTCCCTTCCCAAATATCAGTGAATGTCTGAGAGTCTCCAGCCACCAGATGTAATATATAAACCAAGGGGCATAATCATGTTCTGCTTCTTCAACAGCTGCTCCGAAATGACATGTGTGATTGCTGCTCATATCCAACACTCCACGAGAAAAGTCACAGGCATCTCAAAATCGTTTACAGGCTCTACTTAAAATGCAAATAATATTCTGCAGTGCACCGAGGGATATGTTAGCACTTCTACTCTATAGGACTAAGATTGACGTCTCCATAAAGAGAAGTGGGGCTTTGATCAAGTTAAACTCTGGCCAAAAGCTTCCTCCATTGAGGCACCTGTCTAGTATTACAGTTCTACGAATTGTACAATAACACACACACAACTCACTGTACATTAATATAATACTTTCTGAAGGACTCCCACAACCTCTAAACAAAGGATGGTCATGTTTCACTTCAGACAATGCCTATGTCCTCCATGGGGAGCACAGAGATTTCATCCATCGATAACAGAGCATCACTGAACCAGAGAGCTACGACTGGGGCACCCCTTGTCCCTCGTCTCCCTCCAGCCACCTGACAGGCAGTCACTTGTGTGAGTGATGCCAACAGCCAGGCCCTGGAAGACACCATTCAAAACATTCTAACCTAGCCTTTCAGTGACTAAAGCAACTAAAACTTGCACTGAAATGTAATGTATCACACTGCAAATTTCTATATGTGTTTCCCAATTGGCTGAAGGTGAGAAAAAAACTTATTTTCAAAAAACAAAAACTTTAAATGCCATCGTCAGCTACTTTGTTCAGAAACTTCAACTTGGATCAAAGGGGTAAATTCAGAAGTATCTCACCGTTCTTTAACATAGGTAAAAACAGAAAGCGTGTAACATCTAGAGATAAAAATGTTTTGTGGTAGCGACTACACTGCTTCAGAGATGTGGAGCTTTCCTAACAGAAAAAGCTTTGAACTTCTGCTTCTGCAGGGAGATTCCTAAGAAACTACCACACATCATCATTATTTCTTGATTTTGCAATCTTTAGGCTTCATGTGCCATGACCACACTGAAAGAGCTCAACAGAGAGCATGTATATTCTCAAGAAAACTCCACACAGGATTTTTAAGTGAATTTAAACTATTACAACTCTATCACAACGGGGACGTTGTTACTTAACAACCTTAAAAGTCAGACAATTCAGGCTAAGAATGATGATTAGTAACTAAAGAGATCATGAAAGAAAAGCAATTTTGGGCTGGTGAGATAGCTCAGCAGCATAAGCGCCTGCCTGGCAAGCGCGAGGTCCTGAGTTCGACTCCCGGTACCCACAAAAAAAAAAAGAAAAGAAAAGCAATTTTGTTAAAAAAACATCAGTAAAACATCTTGGTTTAGGGTGAACGTAGCTATGGAAATTATGTTAGATCTTTTAAATTGGTGGTGTGTAAAAGTTGTGGCTTTTTTACCCAGAAAAGATCTGCTTTAATAGATACGTGCTTGAATTACGTTGACGAAAACTTTCATCCTATTAACAGTTCTTTCAAATACCACCAAGCAGCAAACAAAACTCATGAATCTCATTTAATGATAAGAACAGCGGTACTGACATGACCCTAGGTTACCTACTTGCCTTGTAAATCGTGTTAGTACTATACAACATTTTAAAAGCTAATATATCAGGATCACATAACTGCCAACAAAAAAATAATTACTTAAAATTGTATTCCTTTTCTCTTTCAAAAAGATTGAGAAGCTTGTTTGTGATAATTTTGATGCTTTCTATAGTAACAGACATGCATAAATCAGAATAAAAAATGACTGATGTACATAATTTAAATGCTCTCCTAAAATAAAACACAACTTATTATTTTAAGAAACAATACTGGGGCCGGTGAGATGGCTCAGCGGCGTTAAGCGCCTGCCTGGCAAGCATGAGGTCCTGAGTTCGACTCCCGGAACCCACATACGAAGAAAGGGCCCGTGATATCGCTCAGCGGCACGGGCGCCTGCTGATGTGTGAGGTCCTGAGGTCGATCCCCAGTACCCACAAAAAAAAAAAAAAAAAACAAGAAACAATAGCCAGGCCTACTGACCCTATTTATTTTATTTTCATGACATATACATGTTATTTTTAATCTCTTCATTTCTAGGTTAAAAACAAACACATAGAAAGAACAGTTATGTAAAGTAAGAGTTTGCAGCAACAGTTAATTAAAAATTATTACCAGGAATAGATATCCATGGTTTTTAAATCATATTAAATTGTAAAATTCTGCTTGGACAAAAAATTACATGTATTCATTCATGCACCTAACAGTTACTGAGTATTTAGCCATGTTAGGCTCTGCAATGGTCACTAGGGATACAAAGTGAACAAGCCAGACCACTTCTCCACCTTCGAGAACTCATATTTTATGATCAAAATCTGTAGATAAAATTCCCTTTATTCATTTGTATTTATCTTTACTTGCAACTGTTTGCTCCCAGAAAAAGTTCTCTAAATCAAATTCTATGAAAGGACATATTTTGTAAAACCTCCTAGGACCTGTTTCCCCACCTCTGTGGATGTAAGTAATACTGTACACCGTGCACTTTGACATCCTATAGGATCACCATGAGGATCAAGTGAGAACTCTAGGTGTGCTGTGCAGTAGAACTTTCCAAGATGATAAAAATGCTCTATTGTCTTCTCTATCTGGTATGAGAGCCACAAGTCGCATGCGGCTACTGAGCACGTGACACAGGCTAGGACAGATGAAGAACTGCCTTCACTTTAATTTAAATGTTTTCTTTAATGTTTCTTTCCTTCAATTTAATTAACTAAAAGGTAACAGCTACAAGTGGCTAGGGAATGCCACGCCAGGCCACACACTTGTCAGCCGCATAGATGGGATTATTATTTGATGAAATGAACCATCGCGTCTTGCCTGTGGATGAACACGTTAAATAAAGGGAAAGTGGCAAAGTCATTCAGGGACAAACTCACGCGCTTGGTATGACCAGAACTCTTAGCTGAAAATGAAAAGGTTAATGCTGCTGTCACAAGGCCAATACTCTGTTTATATCCTGAGAATACAGGAAGAATATGTTAGGAATCTGTGCAAGTTAGACAGGGCTCAGTAGAACTGCAGATGAATTTCCAGCACCACCTGGGATGAGGAAGCCATACTAACTCACCTCACCACTATCACTGACTGGAGTCGATGTAAAGACACTTCCTCTTCAGAGAAGTACAACATGCATCTTTCACCCATAAGCAAAAGGCCATTTGATTGTGAATTAAAATTGCATTTTAAAAAACTGCTATGGCACGAAAAAGAACAGATTTTACATCATTTTTCATGGAGAACTACAATGGTGTTTTATTCCACTGTAACTACAGTTTTGAAAAGTAATCATCGTATTTAGTAATAATAAATAAATAATTAAATATTTTTATAAATAAAATAAAATTTTTATTTATTAAATAAATATTAATAAATGAATAAGTTATGTACATATATGCTTTAAAAGACAACCTTCACTGTAGGAGTGAAAAATGTATTAGGGTAGCTTTTTTCAAGGTTTTTAACCTCACTTTATTTCTTTTCTTCAAATAATACGCAGCAAAAACTAGTAAGAATAATATCTAAAAATATGTCAGAGGGAAACATTTTTAAAAGCTTCAGAACTCATATGACACTTTAGCACATGTACTTATTTTCAATGCAGCAAAAAAAAGTTGTTTGAACTAAACACAAACCTTTCCTCAGATGTGGTTCATTTTCAAGTACTATAATTGATAGCAACAGAGACAATTATGAGGGTACTAATTTAAGAGGACTTGAGGTTACGGGCTGATAGTCAGAAAACTAAAACCTTAAAAATGAAAAGCTAAGTTGTTAAAGAAAAATTAGTGTTCAAATGGAGACTTTCAAATCTGTAAGGGCTAATCTTAGCTGAAATAACTATGGTCAGAATTAATCTGCTAATATACATAAAGAATGTTTCTGCATGTATAGTGCTTCCAAACACCTTCCAGAACATAGGATAGGCTTTAATGATGTACTTTTGATGGAAAATAAACATTTAAATTTTTCAATAACAAATCTAAATATATAGCAGTCATGTCACTCCCATGCCATGAATGGCTTAGTCCTGCAGCCTGTCCCTAACAGTATCATTATAATAATCCAGTAAATACCCTCTACATTTGGATTTATAAAAGCCAACCAAGGGGAGTAGGAGGTGATCAAAACTTAAAGTGGCATATGGGACATATTTAAAAGAAAAAATTTGTATATTCTTCATTAATACACATTTTTATGTGGTCTTTTGGGGATTACAACAATAAACAATGTACCTTAAATCATTTTCTTCATTTTACTCAGTACAACTAGTAATACAAACCAGTTTCCCTATAGTTATTTGGAATCTGGTATGGCAGAATGCCACATATCTTAAAGTCAGTTGCAAAATTTTAGATACCAACCTTTTATAAGAAAAAACATGAAAGAGAAAATGCAGCACAAATGAGAACTGCATGTGTGGTCTAAAGAGGATTCTAATGGGAAAAGTTTAACCCCTGAAAATGAGGAACATCCTTCCCCCAGGGGTGAGCACTCTGCTACCACCCTACTATGCAAGAAGTACTAGAAGTACAAAAAGAAATAACATAGTCCAGAAGATCAACATGTCTGTGGTGTAATACAGAAAGCCCTCAAGTAAATGACAATAACAGAGGAATATGTGCTTCTACTGACACCTAACAGGTTCCACAACAACAGAGGAAAAGCACCTGACCAAACTGACAGATAAACAAGGCTTCCTAAGCTAACAATCAAGCTACAGACAGACGAGCTGATATCTGAAGAGCCTCGACAGCATCAATCATGCAAAGACATCTCAGGTAGTAGGACATACACAAGTAAAGGCAGAACTGAAAGGGAAACAATATAATTCACTCTCAGGAAATATAGAAATGGAATCTGCTATACAAAGGTGACTGCTATGTAGTAAGCAATATAGATGTGCTGGCCTTCATCTTTCAATTATCCTTTACAGATTAGTGGGAGAGAATTCAGAAAAGAAGTGTCTTACTGGAGAGCATACTTAATTTTATGTGCATAATTAGATGATTTTTAAAAACAGATTTATACTTCCTATAAAATGTACAAAGATTTATCTATAAGTAGAACTTTTTAAAATTTAAAAAGGGAAGAAAGGAGAAAGCAGGGAGGGAGGAAGAGGGAAAAGATGGAGGAGAGGAGGAGGAAAAAGAGAAACAGAGGAAAGGAAGGATAGTGAAGGATGAAGAAAAATAGAACACAAAGGAAAGGAAACAACAGAAAAGGAGAGTAAGAGGAGGACAAGAAGGTAAGATGAAGGAGGTGAGAAGAAACCAGAAAAGCAGAAAAGGGAAGGGAACAGAAGGAGAAAGAAAAAGAAACCAAGAAGAATTTACTAAATAAATGTTAAGAGCGGTAACAGTAAAAGAATAAAGAAGGGGAGGATGGGACAACCACTCAACTGGAGAGAATCGATATCAGAAAGAAATCCAGGTAACGCCAAGATTTCCTACCTGGTTAACTTTAAAATGCAAGCATGGAGGGAAGGAGGCAAAATAAGTTATTTTGAGGGACTTCACTGAAATATCAAGGTGGAGCCAACCCTCATCAGGAAAAACAGGTCTTAGAACAAACCATCATTTATTATCCGATTCCCAAATATGTTACTGAACACATAAAAGAATCCAGGTGTTCTTTAATCTTACATCTACAAGTCATCTACATATGAAAGGGGAAATGCCAGACAGGTAGACTATTTGAATTCTCAAGCTCCTGCACCCTACACTCGTCTCACTTCCAGGTCCAGTGAAATCACACAGCTCACTTGGGGTGGTAGCACACTCAAATTAGACACTCGAAAGGCATTCTGATTTGTTCTCTGTCTCCACACCCATCCCAGCTTTTAACATAGGCAGAGGATAAAACCTTAATTACACAGTCTTGGAGAACATAAATGGGAGTTGAGTGCATCTCCTTAACATTTAGTCTTCATAGAAAAACCAACTGAAAACGTGTCTAGTAACTACAAGAGCAGAAGACAACTCCTCACACCATCTATTAGATCATAATTTCCTCAAAGTCCTCTAAAGGGGGAGAATATGAAATGAATCAAACACATGCATGAAATGCTCCTTAATTTGAGGATAAAATATTGCATTCCTAATTGAGTAAGTCAAAATTTGCCCCCTACTCACTCTACCACAACTAGTTTCCGTAGCGAAAGTACCAGTAAAAATGAATCACACTAACTAAAAAGAGACAAATCAGCACATTTAGTTTTCTTTCCAGTGATTTCAATTATAAGCCTAGTAAATTCCAATGAAGTAGCATTATACTATGTGGATAGTTAACAGAAAATCTCAAAGAAGTCACAAATGTCGCCATATTGAATGTGATTCAGAGTATGCACCAAACACGTCAGATTTACAGCCTCTGTCTTGGGCTGTCTTCCGTTGTTTCTCTGTTTACATGAACTCAGTCTCATATCTGGGAAGGTTGCTTTACCACAGTGGTTGTGAAGATTGGCTTCTGTAGCCTAGCTCCGTAGTTGATGTCCTGTCTACCCTAGTTAGACAACTCTGTGACCCCGGTCAGCTTACTTGAAGCCCTCCCTGTGTATTTTCACTCTTTTCAAAAATGGACACACTGGCAGTGTCTACTTCAAGGGTTTTGATGAAGATGAGTTGATGAAGGCATACAAAGAACTACATATGCACATAAAAAAAAACCCTTAATAAATGTTAGCTGTTATTAGATATAAATCAAAAATTGGAAAAAAGTTAAAGATGTGTTCATCTTTTAGTGTGTAATTTAACAAAAGTAGCTGATCAAATTAAGAGTACCACTAAAAATAAATTTTATATGACTTTCAATTAAAATTGTGCAAGGGTTTGTATGATATTCTGAAAATCTACATTTGCTTTCAAAATTTGGAATCATTTTATGAAGAGTTCTATGGCCCAATGATTCTCAGAACTAGACTCCAGAAAAAACCAGAAAATGAAAGAGAATTTCTCTCCTTCCAAACTTTCCTGGGGTTGGCGCATTAGTTAGTTGTGTATCTGTGTTCCCAACAGCTGCAAGTATGCTGTAATCACAATGACCCAAGAAATAAAAAAGCACGGAATAATCTGCTGACTTGATATGGTTAGCAAAGCAGGCCATTTGAGAGATAAAACTTTTATTAAGAGTTGGATAATGCTAAACTTGATTGGCTACACTGATAACCATATTTTTTTTTTCTTCTAAACATTCTGCCGGGAGAGAAACACTGATATTCTAGAAAACGATAACATTCTCCTTGAATGATAACAAATAAACTAAAAATCAAAGAGGTATTGACATTTATTGTACCAACTCTCAAGTAACAGGGCCAAATGGAGATTTAACTGTCAGGCAGGTAACTGGATTAGTGAACATTGTCCAACTACTCTACCTAGGTGGCTACATTACCCAGCTCCACCATCTCCACTGATGAAAATGACCTGGGAAATGTCAGAATTTTGCTTTGCTTTATGGCCTTAGGGTGAGCATATGTTTTATTTTGCACACTTTATTACTTGTTAAAGAGACACAGCCCTGAAAATAAGAATGAGTTCATATGTCAAACATTCTGTACCCTGTAGACAATCTGAATTGATTAAAGTCTCATTCACCAGTTTTTCTAAAGTGCAATTGTCCTCAACTCGAAAAACAAAGAAACAGAACCTGCTAAGATCTACAACTTCCCTCCTGCCCCAGATCAAAGGAAACTCCAAGGCAAAAAATAAATATTTGGAAGTAAAATTCAAGACAAGTCAAAATAAACCACAATGAGATTAATGTTCCCTGAGTATTTTTTTTTTCTTTTTTCAGATCTAACTGTAATCCCCTGCTCAAATGAAACTACTAGCATGTATGAGTTAAGGATCTCTAAAGCTCATACAGTTAAATATGCTGAAAATATAATGCAAAGGATGACTTCCTATCTCTAAATCTATTCTTCCTGTTTCTAACATGACATGTTGTGCAACTCTGATAAGAAAAAAAAAAAAAAAAAAAAAAGGATTTACAAAACAGAAATGCAGCTCTCCTAGTTGAAATAAGACAGTCCCTGGTAAAGTAATCATATGATTCTTCTATGAACCTCAGAATTTCATTAAAGGCCAAAATGATCGTAATAGCTGGAATCCAGTAGCTATCTTCTTGAAGTCCTGAATAACGCGTTATAATAGAAAGGGTTTACGATATGGAAAGACAACATATACATCATGCGCATTTATAAACTTGGCATAGTGTAAACACTTTCCCGTGGGAAGCACGGCTTGACAGGACTCCTACTTTTATAACCTGATCTGAGAGCTAAAAGCTCCCCTATAAAGATGACGCAAACGCCCTAATGCACAGCGCATTAAGCCCTAATGAAACAGCAAAGTCTGAGTTTTAAATGCAAGCCTCCATTCAGCGATGGTTTAAATATAAGCATAATAAAGCAGATTAAAAAGAAAGAGGCTGTAATTACTTTTATTAAGACCTCAATCTCTTTTCCTATTATTGGTGTACATGTAAGCCTCAAAGGCTGAATACAGATAGTAAAAAGTATATGAAGGGCTTCCCAATCATGTCATGTCCATTATTTTTTAAAATGTAAGCCAAACAATTGATAGGCTTAAATTTTAAATGCAGGGAATATGAAAAATCGAGACACTAACATCCTGGAAAAGAATAAGTTAGCCCTGGGCTAGCCACTGTATGTTCTCTTGTCTTATTTGGTAAAGAAATGACATTTTCTGATTTCAGGGCCAGGCATGCCACATAAAAGTGTATGGGAGAAAATCTCATAAATTCAAAAGAGTAAGAAAAGACAGTCTTGATTTTATGATGACCTTCACCAAAGTAACAATTCTATACTATTTCACAAAATTATATTTATAAACATTCTGTACTCTGGTCAGAAGGTTAACCAGCTATTTATTATAAAATATACACAGAAGAGCATATTAGGTAATATTTGCATATTACCTAAATTTCAGTTATTTCTCCAAATATGCAAATTTATAATTTATATACCAAAGCTTCAAAGTTGTTTAAATGACTCCTTTTCCCCAATTGCATATTTCATATTTGCATTCGAGTGGGCCCAAATTATTTAAAACCATCCATGTCAAACCAAAATAGAGATCAAAGCCACAGAGTTCATTAAGTTCTTTACTTACTTCTGGCTTCTGTTCCTTTTTGCTTGGCCTAAAATGTCATAAATCTATCATTAGCTAGCAACTGTTCTGATGGTTAAAAAAATACACATTAATTGAAAAAGATTAATGACTTGTTCATCTAGTCATCCATTTAACTTATAGATTTATATAAGTAATTCCTGAAATTATCTGTCTATAATACTGATGTTTATCTTCATCTTGCAATCAGAATACAGTCAGGTCATTAAATTACTATATATATTTCTGACAAAAATCTGCATTAAAGAAATTCATTGGGCAGCATTTTATGTCCTACAACTTTCAGTCTCCAAATAATTCAACTGCAAAAGAAAGAATCTGTCAAATAGCATTTCTGCAGCACAGCACATATGGGTAAAAAAGGAGAATTTCAGATGTGCTTTTACTGTTGCATATAAAGGAACTGCTCAGTATTTATTTCAGCACAAAAATATTAATAAGTTACTTATCAACAGACATGTTTAAACATCAATATCTGGCATATGGGCAAAGTGCTCAAAATTTGCATTTTGTAAGTGTATTTAGTGTTATCCTCAGACATAGACATTAACTCTATTTATTTATTCATTTTTGGTTTTGGTTTTGGTTTTTTGCAACAGGATCCCACTATGTAGCCCATGCTAGCCTTGAACGCACTATGTAGCCTAGGCTGGCCTCAAACTCACAGGAATCCTCCTGCCTCTGCCTCCCAAGCACTGGGATTATAGGCATGCGCCACCACACCCAGCAAATGTTAACTCTTTTTAGACTTGTTTCAAAATCCAATCATTCGTTTGAAATAACCACCTGTTTTTCCCATGGATTGCCTTTTTCCATTTTTCATCATATTAGTTCTCTTTACAAAAGAATTGATCTTAACAAGAGTATCTTACATGTGTTATCTCCTACCACTTTTTTTCTTCCTTATGGAGCAGGCTGCAAGGATTTAGTAGATAGCACAGTCTAGGATCAGCTGTTTTATTTCTAGTTCTATTCGTTCAAATTCAGATAGCTCACACATCTGTTTTATTTCTAAAATCACTGCCCAGGAAAAGTGTTCTACCCAAACATAAACTTTACTATAAATAACTAAGAATCTAACAAATAACTGTTTGGGGGAAATGGAAGTGTGTTTAAAACTCTGAATTCTTCCAAACTATAGGCCTTTAGTAATCTTCCTTTTAGACTCTTTCTGACAGCAGCAATCAGCTTCCCTCAGAAGTCGTCCCCAGAGTGAACAACTAAAACTCCTGCCGGAAATCCAGGTATTAACATCATATTACTTGCTAATTATAAAACACCGTTTCACATACTGACATTATTCACTTCCAACCCTTTTATCTAAAACGCGTATTTGCTTTCCAATCAGAGTTTGACAGCAGAGTGTATCTGACATAAGACAGTGAAATGATCTTTAATAAGAGAGCAGTTCAAAGCATGTAGCTTTCATGCATAATAACTATGTTGGCTTAATTTGCTTCTCCACAGAAATGATTCTATTTGTGGAAATTCACAAAGTAAGACGGAATTTTTAGAGAGCTTTACCAAAGATGAAACTGGCTTTTTAAGAGTTCTTCATATCTCCGTTAATGTGGGAAGATTGCCATTCTGACATTTAAAGAACTTAGAAATTCCTCTTCTGATTCTTCTTACAAGTATTACAAAATACTTTCACTACATGGTATTTGTAGCCCCTTTGCTTGTCCTTCTTAGTTGGCATTAGGTCAATGGAAAGATCACATCAAATGTGCTGTGGCTATTAAGTTAATAAAATGACTGATACTTCAAGAGATTTAGTAATGCAAATAAGTGATGTGACAGCATCGCTTCTCTGATACTGCTAGTCATTCCTAAAGAACATTAATGTTAAACTCAATACTTAGAAATCCCCCCTGACATAGGAACATAACAAAAATGTATAGGTTACAACAAAAATTTTCTCAAGCTGGCCATAAGTTTCAACTACACAAAAATTGCTAAAGTTAAAGAACACATTTCTTTAAAATCAGTTCCATGTTTCATTCTATTTCAAATAGTAACAAATTTTTTTTCATTTACCATATACTGCAAAATAAGCCAAGGAAGTAGTTTTAATAAAACTAAATCATTACTACATGTTTTCATAAATTATTACCATTTTCCTTGAATGCAAAATGGAATGCTTTATTGGCCTACACCAAGGTCATTCTGGTGTCCCTAGCATTTACAATCATAATAACTTCTTTTTCACCAATCTAAAAGGTTATTTCCAAATCTTCATTTATTCTTATTTTGCTTTTTCATAAATATATCTCTACAATCATCATATTATTTCCAAAGTTTCACTTGCAATTATTTTGTTTTTTCAGGAGAGTAACTGTAATCATCAATGACCCAAATCTAGTCAAGCTCACTATAAAATCAAATCCTAATCTAAGAAACAGGAAAGATCTTCATAAGAGGAAAAATTATAGCAGAAGCCTTATAATCAGAAACCAGAACAAGAAATGAATTATTATCATGCACAGCTATAAAGATTAGTGCCGTTTCTGGAAGACTGTGAAAATATCCAGTTATCATGAAACATGTCTACAAATATGATGCTTAGCTAGTTCTATGAAAAGACTTTTCCCAGCCTAATAGAAACGCTGGGAGTTTTCCCATAACAAGGAGCTAAAGACAACTCTAAAAACCATCTGGATGAGGTAGCCATGGGGCACACCCAGCTCTTCTGCTGCATCTAGAAAGCATCCCATCTGGCCTTGGGACCTTGCTTTTACCATGCATGAGAAAACTCACATTTCATTATTTATAACTTTTCCTGTACAAAAAGACCACAATATAAAGCACAAACCTGTACATCATAGGTCCCATTTAGTAAAACAGGCCTTGAAGAACTGATGTCCTGCAGCACACCAGAAAGCACGGAACGGTTGACCTTCTGGAAGTCTTTGGAATGGCTGAACTGCACCATGTTATGAAGGGCCAAGATTTTGCTGTCCAGCTCAGCATCCTGCCTGGTGCGGTTATGCAGTCCTAAGTGATACTTTCGGAAGTGCTTAATCAGATCTGTGGGGTCATTGCCATAGTAACCATACCCACAGATATTGCATTTAAAGTCCTGAAGCTCTGGAGACAGAGGTGCCGGATCTGGGTTGTCATTCACCACTGAGTCAGTTTTGGATTTATTCAGTCTCACACCCCCATCTGAAGGCACTTGTGGGTTTTTTGAGGCCACTGAAACTGGGCTTAAACCTTGACAATTGGCTTGACCACTCTGTACTTGCCCTGTTTCCTCGGTAGCCTTTGGTGACATCTTATGATCTTCCTTTGTCTCCAATGAGTCCCCTGATGGGGTGCAGGCCATATCTTGAGGGTCATCTGCTTCTGCTCTTTGAGGAGACTTCAAGGGCTCACAGACTCCCCCAGCAGCTGGAGATGAGAAAGCCAACATATTTCTGTCTGTCACCTCATCATGTGGAAAGGATGGAAGGTTTCCTCCCATGTTGGGGCTTTCATAATTGAAGGCAGCCTTCTCACCCAGGACTGAGCTTTTGGCGTCCTTCTTACTGCTAGAAGATGGATCTTGGAAGTGCAAGCTATTCTCCTCCTTATTATTTAGTTCAGCGGCATCACTCTGATCCGTATTTTCTGACATCTGATCTGCAGGAAATTCTTTGTTCTGTCCAGATACCTTGCTTTCTGCACCTATCGGCTCCAGGGTCTGGCCCTCACCTTCACTAGCAACGTTTCTCAGAGGGGGGTTCTTTTTCCGGACCATATCTGTGAAAATACATGGAAAAGGCAGAGCAGGGTTATTTGAAAGTCACAGACATGTAATCATATCTAGAATACTTTACTTACTCTATTCAAGATTTTCTAAGGTGTATAATAAAATACTTCCTCTAGGAGAAATATTAGTCTTAAAAATAGCAAGAAATTGAAACTAAAGCAAACAATTTACATTTGGAATTATTTTTGTCACAGACTGTCTCATTTATTATTTAAAAAGATTTATGAATATTAAAGGATTCATTATCTTTACTGGCTCTCTCTTTATTATTAGTCTTCCCTACCAATTACATTTTTGCCCAATTTCTTTCTTTAGCTATAATGGATGATATATGGACACACATATATTTATACATGTTATAGAGCATATATAATATGTATACATGTTATAGAATACATATATATATATACACACACACACACGTGTTGGCTGATGGAATACATATTATACCTGTATATGATACATACATGTATATATAAACATCACCAATTATAGTTTAATGTTGTTACACTGTGCAGCGAAGCTATACTCTTTCAACCAAAATGCTCTCCTAGGCATAAAGACAGAACAGCCATTTATGAACATTGTGAAAAGAGCCCTGTTATTACTTCCAGGAAATGGAGGATAATGAATGCTTCATCTCTGAACTGCCAACCAACTTCTTTAAGAAGCTTTGAGGGCTTTCCTGAAAATGGGGAGGACCTGGTGTTGTACATTGCCATGGCGGTTGGGTCAGGTTTCAACAGGATTGTCTCTAGCACAATGGTGAAGCAAACAAAGCCAGGGCAGACTACACATAGCCTGCGACAAATAGGTTTACCACCAGGAGCACCGTGGAAGGTGACCTCACGTTGAACCATACAACACCGTCATGTTGCAGCTGAAAATGGCGAAGACTTAGCAGTAGCCTACGGCTTCCCTTTATGTGGTAGCTCAACTGTGTCTTACTGGATAGTGACATCATCAGCTAAGGTCAAAATTAGAATGTTGTGGACAAATTCCTCCACAGGAATCTAATGAATCAGAGCTCTAAGGATATAGAGAAGTAAGAAATAATGTGTGTCCTATCAATAAAAGAATACACTAGCAAAGGTTAATCAAAAGGGAGTTTCTGTGGCATGTGTTCCATTAGGACTCAACAGGAAAACTGTCAAATGCTATCTAAGGCATCACCCCAAACATCTGAGAAATTTGATTTCTAGTAAAACAGACTTCTTTAGTAGCAGACTGCTAGGAAGACCAATTTAATAGAGTTCGTTACACCATGATTATCCAAAATGTGCTGGGAAAATCAAAATTAATAACATGGTATTAGTCATTTTTGTCTATAATTTTTCACAAGTGCTGAGGACCCATACTGGCTTGGGAAAGATGGGTGTACCTTTGTTTCTGAAAAGCTGGTCAAGCTCAATTTTTTTATAGTATGAGTCTCCGAACAAAGATAATGCAGGAGTTGCATAAGGAATCACTTACAAGGTAAAAATTCGCCTTAGTGAATAATGTTGACAACAGTACATCTGTTTAGAAAAAAGCATACTGCTCCTCTTATAAACCAATAACATCATTCATTAAAGAGCCATAGAATCTCCCTCTCAGAACAATAAAAAATTCCAAGATGAAAGACTGAGCCTTCAAGGGGTAGTGATGGTTCCAAGGCAATGTCACCCCGCCTGGCTTCCTGGGGGAGGGGCCACATGTTCCTCTCCTTGGTGCCACCTTACAGGGACTAAAATCAACAAACCTATGGAATCTTCATCACAAGAAGCAGCACTGGTTGACTGTATTTCTGCAGTGCTTGCATTTTAATGCCTTATATGTTGATGACAATGGTTTAGGAAACCTCTGTTCTTTCAGAAGTGATCAGGCACCTTAGGAAGGGGGAACACATGGAAGACTGAAAGCAATTTTATTAGTGGCCAACAAAGGGAAAAATAGAAAAAATACAAAGGAAATTTAAGAAATGGATTATCATTTAAACTGAAGTTTAAGCAAAATCCACTGGTTGAAGCTAGGCATGGTGACAAATTGCTTATAGTCTCAGCTATTCGGGGGGCTGAAGGAGGAGGAAAGTGAGCCCAGGAGTTTGAGAACAGCCTGGGCAACACAGTGAGATCCCCCAATAAAATATGTGTGTGCGTGTGTGCGCATTTATATATGCATTTAATATGGCCAATATAAAAGGATATTCTAGATAACTAAGTACCAGGCATTCCCACCTATGAAAATGTGATATATACACCTCTTGACTTTCTCTCCAGAATTCCATGATTGTTTCTTCCATCACACATATTACACTATAATGTTTCCTCTGACAAATACTGAATAACTATATTTTGTCTTTCAGTTTTTTCAGTATTATGACTAAACTCTGAGACACCTACATAAGTAAATAAGGTTACACAAAAAAATAAAATCTGATATGAAAAGTAGAATGTCTAAAGAAATGATAATTCATTAATGTTATCCTTCTATTAAAATGAAAAGAATATGGTTTATGCCCATATATTAATGTCAAGGTGGTTGGAAAAATGACAACAATTTAAATAGCCAGGGAACTAAATTAAATTAAAGATGACTAGATCTAAAGAGATTAAAATTGGAAAGAAATTAGATTATTTTTCAGGACAAAGAAAAGTTATAGATCTTACTAATTCATCATTATCATAAAGAGATACAGTGGGTCAAAGTTTCAAAACTATTCAACCAAAATGTTTAGTGCCTTAGAGGAAAAATACGATTTCATGAAGCTATCATCTTTCCAAATTTCAGTTCCCTCTTCCACCCAAGCACAGACCTTCAGAACACATATGACTCACTGGTTCCTTATGCTGAATAGAGCCCTTAATAATATTCATTGCAAAGAAGGTTAACTGCTAAAACTTCAAAGAAGTACCAGAAAGGTCACTTGGGTTTTATTGTGTTGTGGGGGTAGGGTCATGTACTTTTTAGTTGCTGTTTTTAAAAAAAATGTGGCTAATTTAGCTGACTATACTTTGAAGTAGTTATAGAAAAAATAATTCTTACTGGAATTATATGATCACAATTTTTTCAGAGTGACATATTATGTAAATATAAGCACATTTGCAATACTTCTAAGTGGAAGAAACTCCTCTAGCAAGTCATAAGTTAGATACCATAAGACTAGAGCCACCCTCCAGTTATTATCTGTAAGACAAATAACAGATTGCACGATGTTTTACTGTCTGCCAAGAACTTTTCCAGTTAACATTTTCACTTGGAAAAAAAAATAGATCACATACTTGTAAAATCATACCCAGCATTGACTTCATAAGGCATGTGGCTTTAGAGTGCTTTTTACAATTATTAATTCTATTAGTCAACTAGCAGGAAGCTAATGTGACTGTCTTAGAAACGCAGGGAGGACACAGAAGACATTCTGAGAGCTGAGCTGTACATCTGCAAAACAAAGCAAGAAAAAAAATTTTTTTTCCTTCCCAAATGATGCAAACATACTTTAAGGTATTGCACCTAAAATGCATTAATATGGCAGCACCATGAGTTGCTGCGAAAACATCTGATAAAAGCGGGAGCAAACCTGAGCAGGATCCTCTCCTCCCTTGGATTTTAATAAAGCAGAAGGGAGAGGAAGACGATAAAAAGATCACAAGACACGAAATCAGTTTCACGAGAGACTGGGATGCTGGTGAAATTATCTGACCACAAACCACCCCCCCAACCCTAATGACTATGGTACTTACCTACCAGGTCAGGGGATAGGATCTTACTTTGTAAACACCAGCAATGGCTTATTAGGGAAAATTTTAAAGTCATTAAAATACATAACCACATGACCGGACCTCAGTCATCGGTTTTGGCGATTCTATTCTAAACAGTATCGTTCTCCTCCATAGCAGTTAATACACCTCATACAGACTACAAAAATAAGAAGTTCAAGATGCCAGTTAAAGTAGGTCCACTATAAACAGCCATCAGAGACAACGGAGCTGAAAGCCGACTGGACAAAGGGCTGAAAAACCGCAAGGCTCGGAGTCGCCCATTTAAGTCCTCCATGTAACTGCGAGATAGAGGACTGACTCTGGGGTAACAGTGAGCATCGTGTAAATTGACATCCTCCTCCACTCACACGAACACTTGAATGCTACTTAACCAGCCAATCGCATGGGACTCCCAAGATACGTAAACAGGTTAAAAATATGCTTAGCTTCTTCAAAATATTCCATTATCTTTTCAATTCTGAGATATAAGATATTGCATCTGCAGAAATCATGAATATATACGCTTGACTGTGTTTCTTTCTAAATTATAACAAATCTACAAGCTTTGTTTGCATTCTTAGAAAGTGTTTACTATTACTTTTTTTAAAAAAAGCGAAAGGAGAGGGTACTATGTCTACTTTACAGTATTACTTAGATTTAAGCAGTGAAAATAATAATCAGCATTAGAGCTTAAAATATAATCTACTTGATCTTACTGATTAAAATGCTTAACTATAAAGAAAATAAATTTCTGTAAAGGACAGGATTATGTTCTCAGGGTGATAACTTCACAGCTAAAGGAATCTGAGTTTTCTGTTATATCTGGATACTGTGAATTAACCCACTAATGATTTATTTATGTTTCATATATCTGTACATACATTAAATATATGTAAACATAAATAAACATGTCTACCTATATAAATATGTATGTAAATATGCATATGCATGTATATAAACATATGTACACACATTTACAAAATACTCCAAATAAACTTAGAAGAGATAATTGAATATATTATTCATCTAAAGAAAACAACTATCACAAAAATTTTAAAAGAAACTGACATCACACAGCCACCCAATGCAGATGAGCACCAGTATTTAATTCCATTAGATGAGAAACTACTTGAACGTAAGATGTGTAAATTATAGATATTCTTTATAGGATACTGACCTTAAAGTAAAGAACAAAAACGTAAGGAGGAAGAAAGGTCTGTAGAAATCACATGACCAGTTTCTGGACGTGATTCAAATCACATGCTTTTGCGATCAAGGGCAAGTCCTTCCCATTCTCTGAGTCTCTGTTCTTATCTGTATAACGAGGGAATAAATTATTTCTAAACTTCTCCCTGTCTCTGTGACTCTGTAATCATTCTGGTTAATAACATTTTAGTTTTACCTTTGAAAACCTTTGTCCAATTTCACTGAACGACGATAAAATATTAAACCACCAACCACTAAGGACGGAGTAAATACTACTAATGGTTCCATTCTCTCAGTTATTCATTTCCCCCAAACTTCGAGTATTAAAAATGTATGTCTAAAATCAACTACACCAAGAAAGATCACTTTAATTGCATTATTTGTCATTAGTTTAAGAGAGTAAAGGTACTGTTAAAGAGCAAAGAAAGCAATCATAAGAAACTCCTGTTCCTAACGGAAGAAAATCCCTTCCCAAATGTCATCTCGTCTGTGTGTGTGTGTGTGTGTGTGTGTGTGTGTGTGTGTGTGTGTCTGTGTGTCTGTGTGTACATGCATATATTCTGAACAAGACTGCAAAAAATTAGGGGGGCAAAGATTGTGTAATCTGACCTCAGCCTCAAATCCTGCTGCACATGATTTTTATTATAAGTAGCAGCTCTTATTTTCATAATATATAATACCAGATGACATGTTCTTTTTGTTTTTCTAGATAATAAAACTTTCAAGTGCTTGAAATCAAAGCTTGACACAAAAGGAAAAGTCCTGATGGTCTTCTCCTTTGTGGATCTATGTTTTCTCCCCTGCTTGCTTGTATCATCAGTCTAGGAGTACTGAGATTAATTACACACTTCATGTAGCTTTTATTTTTAAGAAATTATAAAGAAAGAAAAAAGAAAACCAAAATGTTCCTTTTGATCAAAAGTCCCCCACAAAGAATTTAAAGAATTAAGCAAGTGATAGCAAAATAAAAGGAAGGTCAAGTCTTAGGCCTATAGCAAACTAGATAGCTTCCATATGAACAACATACAAAGTTCAGTTTTTAAAGAACATGTGCGTCTGCTCATTGGTTTGGGGGAAAAACACTTGAATCTTGTCTACTCCATATATACAGATCAAAATCAGATTGCTTAAGTGAACTGTAAAATGCAAGAGACATTGTTTATGCAATTCACAAATCCAAGAATTACTGAAAGAGTTTAAGTATTTTCTATTTCTTCAGATTTCAGGGCAATACTTCAATGGTAGATCGCTTTTTTGGTAAACTTCATAACGTCAATGTCACATCCTGTTCTTTGCTACCCATTTTTATTTAATTTGTTCTCTCTGAATCCACTGTTCCTGAATCTTTAAAGATATTTTTGGACATCTTAAATTCTGCTGAGATTTAAGTGTCATCACCTTCAAACAACTACTATCAAATAAATACCTTATTAATTCACATTAAATTAATCCAAAATGATCACTTCTATTAACATATGCTTCAGAGCACAAAGCCAGTGAATAGTTATCTGGACACCAGAATGAACCCAAATCACTTAATATCTTGCTCGCTCGCTCTCCTCCCCCGATATAAAATGCACACTATTTAGATATCCTGTTTCAAAGAGCTTTGATGCTGTCCCAAACATATTTTATTAGGCTTTTATTTCATCATGCTATGTTCTCTATATTTTAAATATCTAATTTCAAATGCTCAAGTCTAGGTAAAAGAAGATAGTGTGGTAAGTAATAATGTCCTATTTGCCAAAATCAGTCTTCGTGTATCCATATATGACTTAAAGAAAGAAGTCCACTAACCATTTCATTTTTAGAAGAAAATTACAAAACTTTTTCCTTCAAAGACTTTATACCATAAGTTTAAATGACACTGCGGGCTACCTCTAGAAAACCTGGAAATGCATTCTTTTCACTAAGCGGCATAATTAAAACAAAACAAGTAGATATTACATAGAATGTTAAAAGGAACGGGAAACTGGTTAGTTTTCATTCTATAATAGGCAAGAAGCAAAAATATTAAAAACTTTAACTTGAATAAAATCATAGCTTCAGTAAGAAATTTAAAATGTTATCATTTCTTTCCATACCCATATGGAATTTTACTTATTCTTCTCTTACAAAAAAAAAAAAAAAAAAAAGGATCTACAATAGTAACTATTGATTTAAAGAGAGCAATCTATATTTGCATGTAGGCCAGGCTCAACTTTATCCTTTAATTCTTTGTTAAACTTAAAATATTTCAACGGGTCCTTTGGCAAAGAGTCAAATGTAGAATTATGCACAAAAAAAGTAGCTTATGGAAAAATATAAATGCTTGTATTTATCTTGACAGTTATAAAGTGAACTGACATTTTATTGGATGAAAACTAGATTTCCAATGATGACAAAAAATACCCAAGTACTGTGCTTTACAGGAGTACTTTTTACTTTCTTAGTATTAGTTCAAAAACACCTTTGCATATTAAAGGTAGTTTAGCTTTTATGTATTGATGTTGGTTTGTCTGTTTTCTAATCTGTTCTTCAAATAATCCAAGAGAAAAAAATCTCATTCTTTCAGTCCACCAATACAACTGGCTAACAGCTATCTTGGTTCTCGCATTTGAAAAGTGTGTCCATCACTGGTACTCCATTCGGTATACAGTGTAGTTACTCTAAAGGATATAGTCCAAGAAGATGGCAAATTTCGTTCAGTAAGAATGCCGCTGGCTTCACAGCCCCAGTAAGCCAGATGTAAGGCAAGGTTTTGTCTTGTTTTAAGAGTGCCAAACTGAACACAAGACTAAAAGATGTACTGACAGTTTATACTGCTCATCTACTGTCTGTGTGTACAGAGATATAGGGAAAGCAAGACTAGGACAGACAGATGCACATATTTCTCTCTCCAAAATGAAGGGAAGTAACTTTGCACTACTGTAAGCAACAGTTCTTCCTCATGAAACTGGGAAGTAACTCACGGACCACTGTGCTCTTTACAATCCAGTAGGAAGCAACGTAAAAGGCCTTACCCATCTGACACCCAAGGCCCAAGGACAGAACCACCCAAGGAGTATCCAATAATTAAAGACACAAATATGGTGAGGAATGAGCTCATACATTCACCCAAAAAAAGGGGATTTCAAAATAAATTCAGACTGTCTATATGTAACATAGATGATAAGGGCAAGGATCATTTTTCTGCATGTATTTTTTAAAGTTCATTCAAATCAAACTACTGACTGATAGCTTTCGCACTATACAATGCACACTGACACAAAACCTATCACCCTACTTAGTGCCGACTACTTAATTTAGCCCATCTATCACCATTTTTACTTCTGATGAAAACAAATTATACACACGCACACACACACACACAATTGAAGTTATTTTTCTCTTTTGTTAAGCACAACGAACTTTTCTAAAGAAATCCAATCTTTTTTAAAAAAAATTTAGGGCCAGGGATATAGCTCAGCGACACAGCACCTGCCTGGGAAGCGCAAGGTCGTGAGTTTGATTCCTGATACAAAAAAAAAGAAATTTACCATACTTGAAAGACACTTACGACAGTAAGATACGCTAAGCCATTTTTCTCTCTCATCTAGAATTTTCAATTTTACGTATAGAGAAAAACAAAGTACCCACAGAATCCATTCATAATTTGGGTATGTAACAAGTTTAGGAAGCTTCAGCTGTAAGAATCTTTTTTGAAAAATCCTGATTTGAGAACAGTCTGCTTATGCTCACGCCCCAAGTTTAGCTAAGCTCTGTCTAGGCGTTTAATATGGTAACTGTTTAAACAGAGATGGCAAATCTAAGAAGTTTCTCTAGGTTCTTCCCAAGATTTTGGCTTTGAAAAAGAACTGAAAGGTCACATGAAGTTTAGTGAAAACTGTACTTTCTACACCTCTCATTAAGATCCATGATACACATTCGCAATTACAGCTCTAAAAAATCCTAGGGGATCAGAGGATGGAATCGGTTCAAATTGGATTAGAATTTCCCAATCTCGTTTGGCTTTATGTCTCATAATGCCGCTTGCCCAACAAAACTAATGTTGCACGAACAGAGAGGGAGATGCTATTCTAGGACAGTAATGCTGGAGGAAGAAATATAACCAAGACGTTAAAGCATGTGTGATATTTTAAAAGAAAACAGTATTCCTCCATTAAACTGGCAAGAAAACTAAGATGCTGTGCTCTAAAGTGTAGAGTTTTAAAGCCCTTGTTTTTCATTTTAGGGTTTTTCCCCCCAGGATAGCTATCCACTTTAAAAGAAGATCACAATGTATTATTGTGAAAGATTTAGAATCAGCATTTTGAAAGAATGCATAATGGCACAGGATTAGAGATTAAACCTTGAGTTTAAAAAAGTGGGAGATAAACTATGTATATGCAATAATATCCCAGATGTCTAAATTATACATTCATAAACATATAAGGTTATAAACCCAATGTCAGCTCTGAGCTAAATAGTTTATACAAATATCAATGCATAAAGAAGCCCTTTTTGCGGGGTGGGAGGGTTGAGACAGGATCTCACTATGTACTTCAGGCTGGCTTTGAATTTACTATGTAGTCCATGTTGACCTCGAACTCATGGTGATCCTCCTGCCTCAGCCTAAAATATGGTCAGGACTTTAATGAAATATGGAACATGGAAAGCCATTAGAGAAAGACCCAGGACTGCTTTAAGGCATCTACAGTTCCTATAGTTACAATCAGTAGCCCTCAAACGCTGCAGATGCCTGACAGAATATCTCATCCCCATTTTAATAAGTCCTGACCCTCACAACCCCAGTCAGACTCTGTCCCCACGTAACTGTAAGGACAAGGAAGAACACAGTGCCAACACCCAGGACCACAGCCAGAAACACGGACCAAGTGCAGACCCAGTAGTCTAGCTTAATATTAGCCTGGCTCATGTTTCTGGGTGAAGCAGAAAAACAGACAACACATGTCCACGGAGTAGATTCCCTCTCTTAGCCTTGTAGGACCCAAACAGACCACAGTGATTTGTCAGTTTGGGGATTTTGTTAGTGCAACTCCCAAAGATTAAAATGAGAGAGAGGGAGGGAGGGAGGGGGAGGGAGGGAGAGAAATTAAAGAAAAGAAAAGAACAGAAAAGAGAAAAGCAGAAAATAAAAATAGTCTAGGTAGATGCTAAAGTAAATCTCGCACAGAGAATGAATTTTAAATTAATTTCAAACACAAAGCCAGACACAGAAGTCACGGTAAAAGCCAAATCTGAAAGGATGACCACACGTCTAGGTTTCCCCGGGGCCCCCACGGTTCTTACTGTACACACACACTAGAGAAAGAACAGTGATTTGATACATATGTGTGAGGCTGCAGAATCAGGACAGAAATCAACTCATTCATTAAGCATTTTTATAGGTAATCTAATCAATCTTCACTTTCAAGTTCAATATAAATTTAAGAATCTATCTAAACACACACAGATGTACAAACACACACACCCCCTTAGAAAAGATTTCCACCACCTGCACCCCTATTAATAATTCCTTTTCTCCATCAATCTTCGTGTGGGCAGCTGTCATAACAGAGTAAGAAAAAATATATATGATTCTAGATTCAGGTGTTTTACAAACAGTTCTTTCAAAATCTAACTGAATGTTGAAAGAAGCCAAAAGTCAGAACTAAACACTTTTTAGGACCATGATCTTGAAATGTTAATAAAGATCTGAATTTGGAGTTGGTAACAAAAACGTACAGTGTTAACGTTGCTACGACCCAGTACTGTACCAAGAAAGCACTATCTCCTCTGATTTTAATTTTGGTTAATGATCTTTTAAGCAAAATGCTACTATTATTCACATTTTACAGATGAGGCTCCTGAGACATGGAGAATTTGAAAGCATTACCTACGCAGAGAACTCGTCATTGAGCTAACTGGTTCTAAAAGAGCCTGCTCTCACTAGATCACTCAGGTCTCTCATTACAGTTCTCATAAACGCTCTTGTGTTTTCCTAGTTTATGACAAACAGCTCAGCAGTGCACGTTTAAATATACAAGTAATGCAGCGTGCTTTAAAAGTATAAGAAAACAATCTAGAATATACTGTTTTACAAAGACTTCCATTAAACACATTTGTTTCACTCTATAGTTCTGTGAAGTGTATATACAATCTTAGCTTTCTCAGGCACTACTGCGCTACCTAACTTTGGGATTTGCCTCCTAACACATAGCATATCACTGAAGGTACCAAACTACATGTCTCTAAAATAGGTTAACTTCTAAGTAGCCCTTCACAGTTTTCACAGTCTCCACTGTCATGTGGCCCTTCAGGCACAAGGCCTTTCAAGGCACTAGTCACGCCATATTAAATTATGTGTTACAGTCTTAGGCAATTCTACTAGACTGGGAAGTGCTCACTTATTAATATTATTAATGCTAATCCGAAAAATAACATATCTACTCATATACGTGATCATATTAATCAAATTAACATAATAATTCATACCTGTAAATATCTACCTGTCATTGAAGGTTCTCACTATTTCCAGGGGCAACATATCTGAGGCCAGAACACGTTTCCATCGTTAGCAATAGTGCACCACAATGGTGATCCCTGGAGAGATGGTTGATGGCTTATTGAAGCAAGGGATATATAAGGTTTTTTGTTTTTTTGGGATTTTTTGGTACCGGGAATTGAACTCAGGACCTTGCACTTCCAGGCAGGTGCTGTGCCACTGAGCTATATCTCCAGCCTGGGATATGTAGATTTTTTAATTGGAACATGATACGAATGTGGTCCTCCCAGAGACAAGCCTGAGACAGAGTAGACACAAAAGTTCTTGGATGGATGGATGGATGGATGGATGAGTGGATATCAACACACTTAAAAATTCAAAATATCCTATACAATGTCTGCACATTGCTCATCCCTTCAAGGAAAGCCTGGCATAAAATGGACTTTGGAAAATAAAAGCTAGAATAATGCTTAAGTTGTCTCATTAACATAATACACCAAATGAAGACACAGAGGGGCTTGAGGCATTAATTTTGTCTTTGTCTAGGCTGAAAAAGAATCAGGTATCACAGCCCTTGATTCCTGAGCACAAAGCAGTAAGGCCACATGTAGTGAGAAATAAGAATGATTAAATTTACTATTTGTAACTGTGAATCGCAACCATCTTGGCTTGATTTGGATTCTATAAATGTCTATATAACCTTATGTAGCAAAAATATCTGTGGAATGACTGCACAGTTAGAGGACGGTTCATTTAAAAATTAGCTTGCTTTCTATATAAGTGATAAGAACCTAATAACATTACAATAATCACTAAAATCAATTTTCATAAGTTCACATGGATGCATAACTATTTTCTCAACAGGAATACCACACAGTATTTATTTATTAAATATACAATAAAGAATGCACTAAAACCAGCCCCAAACATCTGGATCAGACTCCTAACAACTTCAAACAGGTCTCGAAGGACCAAAAAAAGATTTAATTTAAAAATACACAAACACACACACACACACACACACAGCACGAATATTCAGTTTTGTTATCTGAATTTTCTAAACAGGAAACAACCCAGATATACATCAACAGTAGAATCTTTTTGAAAAAGTTGTGTTTATGAATATACAATGGAATACATGATCACACAAAAGATTATGCTGCAACATAAACGAAGAAACTACCTATGCCAACAGAAATGATTTCCCCGAAGAGGATGCGTGTGAGACAGCACACACAAAACGGTACACACGTGTAACTGGTAACAAAAGTTCAGAAAAAGTAAAACTGATCTAGAGCGGTAGCAGTCCACAGCGACTGATTCCTGAGGAGGAAGACAGACCAACGGGAGAGAGAGGAGGCTTATGGAGCACTGGAAATACTGTACTTCTTAAATTGGAACATGATAGGTGCATAGGTGTATTTATTCTGCAATAACGTATTGAACCACAGACTTATGACCTGCATACGTTTCACCTAGAAAGCCGTGTATGTGACTTCTCAGGAAAACCAAAGTTTCTCTGCAGAAGGCGTGAAGCAGTACACCAAGATGAAACCTTGCAGCAGCTCCATCTGAATGGGTAATCGCGCTGCCCCATGGAGTGGAATGCATCTTTGGCCCCTCAGGCCAAGTTGTGCAACACAAAGAGCCCGCAGCTACCAACGTAGGCAACAAGGTGATAAAAGAAGAAAAGAGAAATTAAGAGAGAAGAGCATAAGAGCCTCTGAACTAGAAGACTTAAAAGGGTAAAAGCTTAGAAAAGAGAGATAGAGAGATGAAGGGCTAAAACAAGAGTAGAAAACCACCACCAAGGAGGAGAGGATGAGGAGAGCGAAGGAACTGGGAGGAAGAAGAGCTGTCTTTTAGTCTATGAGTGGTGGTGAGGGTACCGAGGAGGAAAAGCACAGGCACACCTTTTTATCTATTAAATACATGGGATCGTGAGGCTGGACCGCACTAACTACACCGCGCTGACCAGCTCAGTAAAGGAGCAGAGAGCTAATATCTGTTGCGCATCTATTACATCTCAACTATTTTTTCATTGGCTCACATAATTTTCCCAATTAGTCTTATAGGCTTTTGCTGTAAGTTATCGATTAATCCCATTTTACAGATAAAAAACAGGAACTGAAAAGGAGAGGTCACAGTTACCTCCTTACCTCAGAAGCCCAGAGAGGCAGATGAGAAACAACGGTAATACAATACTGTGGGTTTGCCAGAGAATTCAAATATCTGAATGCTGAGTATTTTTCTACAACTGAATAAATGAAATGTGTCCAGTGAAATATGACAGATGCTACCTCCGTCTAAGGCAGCTGCTGTAAATCTCTATGCTGGGGTACATCACTGTATTCTACCCCACAAATTGAATAATGAAGAGTGGTGGCTTATTCTGCACAAAAAAGGTAAGTCAATAGGTAAAATTCTATTAGTTTTACATTTTCCACTTGGTTAATACTTGCTTCAGAATTTTGCTTCTGTTACCAAATGGCTTCTAATGCACACTAATAACTGACCCCCTCCCTGTGAACAGCCACCACACAAATCTTAACAAGAAAACTTAAAACTATTATCCCTTAAAACTCCTTCATGTGGCAAGTGGCATTTGCTTTGCAGGTATAAGAAGACACATAATACATTATATTTTATTGTACAGAATTTGCTTCCGGTTTGTATGCTATGATAAATAAATAGTACGTCATGGAGTTCTTCAAGGAGAACCGTAAAGTCCAAGAATGCCACCAGCAAAACAAATTTGAGAACTTTAATGTAGGCAGAATAAAGATTAGTGAACTAATGTGTTAGATGTTCTAGAAGCCAAAGTGTTGATGTTGTATCCATTTTTCTGCTGGATATAGGAAACAAGCTTACATGTGGATGGAAAAAGATATATGAGGAAAGTGCAATACAACTCCTAGGAAAGGAGTGGCACTTTATTTAGCACTACTGAAAATCTACCACTTCCATTTAAACTCTTGTGAAATACTTTATAATAACAATTGTATCTAATTATTTCAAAAGCAAATTACTACAGGGTCCACATGAATAAACAGTATTGGTATCTGGGACTACTGTCATCATCTTCATACCTGCAAATGATGCCTTTGTTTTTTAATCCACAAGCAAGGATGCTACTCAGAAAATAAAATACTATTGCTGAAATGAGTTCGCAAAACAGTGTCTACATCATCAGGGTACCATTCAGCACTTTTAATCTTGTTATAACTAAGGCTACTCTGTTTCAATACTGAAATAAAGCAAAGTGTATTACAAGTGAGACATTACAGAAGTCATTGAGAAAAGAACTGTACACTACTCAGTCTTTACCATCTTCCAAGGTTTAAAAGGAAGCGAGTTGTAGAGCCCCAACACATCCTGCCCTGGATTACTGAAATAAAAGTTCAGTTCTTCACAAAGTATCATTAACGTGGTCCTGAAGAGCTATAAGATGAAGTGGTCCCTGGCAGGCAATGTCTTTAGTCCAGTGCAAGGATGGTGAAAAGAGATGTAAAATACCCTGGCCAGTGCTAACAAGTTAAAAGACAGCACCATTCTAAGCATCTTCTCAGGGCAAGAACACTGCTTGAGAAAGGACTGCTTTAGGCATTTCAAATGGTCACTCACTTTATCTATTTGTGCATTCTGCACTTGGCTTTCATGAAGAAATTGTAAATGATTACTTCAACAAGCTGATACCAGGGTGTTATTTTTTTATAGAAACCAAAGGCAAATCTACCTGCTGGCACCAGTACCCATTTAGCATGCTTTCTTATGTTCCGACAAATATTCCAAAACTGAGCAAGTGCTATGATAACTTGCCATCCAAATTAACGCAACATTGATCCGTTCTACACAGTATTTTGTGGGCCAACCGCATGTCAGGAACAGACGGAGATGCTGAAGATACTACCGTACATCAGGTAGATGTGTGCTTAGAGTCTAGAAAGAAAAAGAAAACGGGAGAAGAGGGTTCCTGGTCCAGACTTAGTATAACAAGAAGGGATTCTATAGGGAAAAGAGTGAACAGGAGAGCAGAAGCTGGCCATGTTAAGAGAAAAAACTGTGGGACTTGGGCAGATGAAACAGAAGGTAGAAACTCAGACCAGGAGAGAATGCGATTTCTTAAGCAAACTGAGAGAGACTGAGTAATATTAGCAATTTCAGTGGGTTTTGGTTAATATTCTATTTTTGTTATAAAGGATGAAAACAAAATTTCCATTTAAAAAAAATCCCATTTTCCTGGCAATATTGGATAATAAATTTATCATGTATGTTCACAAAACTTTAGAGCATGTAAAGTGTATGTAAGTGTGTACTGATGAATTATAGATTTCTACAGATGGAAAGTATTATTGAAAAAAAAATTTAAAAATATTGTGTCTCATTTTGTGTGATTTTTAACTCTCTGATCAGAGAGTGGCAACAGTCCTATAGTTTTGCTTTAATCATAAAGAATTAAATATAACTCAGGAAAATCATCATTCAATTCTATATATTAATATATGGACATATGTCATTTATTTTAAATTCATCTCTTTCTAAAAGGCTTAATATCCTATCCATGAAGCACAAGATGACACACAAGATGAAGCGTATTTAACTCTGAATAAGGTTCCTGTTTATGTCATGAATGAAGAAGTGTTACTGGCTTAAAAAAATGTCTTGCTTGTCAGGTTGGAAAAGAAAGTACCAGAGCAATGTCTAATGTTAGATATACATTCCACTTATGGGCAAGGGCATTTCATACGACTAAAATTTCTGAGAAATTCATGTATGCATACACTATCAATTTACTGAGCACATAATACATTTAAACTAAGAGAAACTTACTGGTTTCTAAGAAGAAGCTAGCTACCTTCGTTAAAGAAATCAGGATCGCAGTGAACAACTTGTTTTCAATTTCAGGGTGAGACATGATTCAGCATGAAAATGAGCAGGGCAAACGTGAAATCCCCATGAAGGCAAACAGTAAGTACTAAATGTTTGCCATTCTTTTTTTTTTTTTTTAATGTGGGTATCGGGAGTCGAACTCAGGACCTTGCGCTTGCCAGGCAGGCGCTTATGCCGCTGAGCTATCTCACCGGCCCTCTTTTTATGAGTATTATTCTTTCCTTTTTTTTTTAACCCATAGTAACACAATGTGATGAATAACACCAGAAACACTTAAGAGACTATCCTGAGGTGGAAAAGCACGTGCACGGTTTCTGAAGAGAGGAGAGGGCATTCCCGCACAGAAATGAGAGCCACACCACGAACATAAACATATGCCAAGGAGCAGAAAAGAACAAGTTCACGTGGACGATGTGGCTACAAAAGTCACTAAGGTAGACTCGTGCATGTCAGTCGACGAGGCTGACCCGCGATTAGAAATAAAACCACTCAAAGTCCCTAAATAGCAGAGTGTAGGAAGGTAAACTGGGGTGGTGTGATGCGTGCATCAAAGCTAAGAAAAGTAAAACATGAAGGAATAGTGTGCACTTTAAAAATATTCAATTCTGATCATTAAAGAAAAAAACTCAAATATAATAATCTCAGATCACAATGTCATTACTGACATATTTGTGAGATTAATGCGACGGCATTATTTGAGCAGTTCTTAGTTCTCATACTCTCTAGTTAAATTAGAAAGACAACTACCAGTATTTTATTTATGTTTCATTAATTGGATTGCTGCCTGGACAATGTTGCCATTCATAACGTATTCTCAAAGCCCTACACAGGACCTATAAATCCAGAGGTGCTGTTTAGTATGGTGTGAACTTTCTGAAATTATTGAAGTGCAGTGAATAAGCTTAAGGAAACCTATTGAACAGACGATAGATAATCAACTGATTTAGCCAGCTGAACTTCTTTTTCTTTCTGCTGACGGCCTGACCATATTAATGTTTTATCCTAGCCCAGTCTATCAGGAATCCACTCCGACTCTGAAGTTCTTAGACCTGGAGCATTTTAGGATATCTGAAATAAAGTAAGACTTCCAAAATGAAGCCCAATCTTCCTAGTTTCACTGGGAACTCACTCAGAACTTGGTGAAAACCTCAATGATACCCTCCTGGGATATTCTGATCCGAGTAAATCAGTAGCTAAAACCGTGGCCAATGGCCTCCACACAACACACTGCACCCATACAGATAGAGACTTGGGCAGTCTTCAGATTGTGTTAGTGAAGGTTCATCTAAAATCCCATTTTACACCCATACTGCCTGCAACTACTCAAGTATCCCTCTCCTGGCCATCCTAGTGGACTTTGCTTCTGAAACAGGAGAACTCCAAAGTCCAGTTCCTTTTAGGTAGACAGAGCTGCGTCCTTCTTCTGTTGCTCCAGAACAATTTCTCTAAGCCGCTGCAGTGCAGAGCCGGAAGCCATGAGCCCAATGTGAAACACGCTGACCTGTGAACGTGTGTTAAGGTCCTGAAGGTGCTTCCAGGAACAAGCCAACGCTGCCTTTTAGGCCAGGGGCAAAAAAAAAAAAAATCTGACATTGTTCTCAAGTTTGAGGCAATAGGCCTCACTATAAAAGAAAAACAGAAGTGTTGATAGAGATCTCCTTGTAGTTCCAAAAGCAAATCCATGGTAAAACTGCCTCTTTTCCAGGGTTGCATAGGATAAAAGGAAAAATACACATTCAGTGACAAACATGCACAGGAAGTACATGAATTCAAACGATTACACAAGGCTATTCACCAAAATGAACAGTGGTTTGGCCAGGTTTTCAGCCTCTTCTTTGCATTTATCTGTATTAATTCCTACAATAATATTTATAATGCCTATTTTACAAAGTTACTTTTAAAGAGCACAGAAAGAAGAGTACAAATTAAATGAATACAACAGTATCTACTGGAATAGACTGTAAAAGACATGATGGATGCTGTCACTATTGTTATATTTCCCTTTCTTCCCCCACTAAGGGCCCAATAATGGGTGACATGGAGAGTGGCCGCTCATGCATGTTGAAAGAAGAAGAACATCAGGGTGTCAGTTTGAAGAGTTTGTACACAAAAATATAGTATAAATCAATAGGCAGTGAATGTGTATTGCTTATGTCACTTCATGAGGCAATTACTCACTGTAAAATCAGCCTCTTCACAAACTGACAGCCCTTGAGTCCATAAGGTAGCTAGTGTCCAGCAATGGTAACATACATGTCCAGTTCGGTAAATATGTAGTATGTCACAGCAGTAGCAACACGTACTGATGTAATACCAGAACTTCTTGATTCCAGAGTCAGTTGCCAGGGAGTATCTCAGGCAGTGGAAAGGTTAGAATATAATTTAATTATCAATTTAAGGATTACTGTCAAAGGAAAGATGTCTCCTCGTAAAGGGTACCTTGTTGAAATTCTTTGTCACAGAATTTTAAGTACTTCCCTCTACCTGAATCAGGGCTCTGTTCGTATCCAAATGTATATGGTAACTATAAAAAGAGAGACAGGTTCATTTATTTAAAAAAAAAATATTCTCTACATTTGAAAACTGATTTACCTTTTTTCATGATGGAGAATACGCGTATTTTCCCAAATTACTGAAAGAACCAAGGCCCTCTCCCACTCCACAATTCTTCCTCATGCCCACCTATAAGAACCTTTGCAATGGCAAATGATGAGCATCGGGTCCCAAGCTCTCGAGAGACAGCCAGGGCTGTAATTCAAAATGAAATCCTCCAGTTTTCTTAGCGTTTCGGAGAAGCATGGAAATCGGAGTGCCAACGTGAACGAGCATGTGAGAGACACTAGGTCTGCAAGGAAGGTCTTGGGAATGAACCGCTGATAACAAATCTACAGACCACTGTCTGTCTCCAGCATGCTCCCCAAGGATGGAGAGCAATATAACTTTATTTTCTTGATTGCTAATGTGCCTGGTAACGTGGAAGGCTAAGTCTATCATTTAACAGGAAGTAGCTCTCTGTGAGCGGTAAGCTCACGTACTATAGATGAAGTCCTAGCTGTATACTTGGGTTTGAGAATTGAAAACTCTCCTCTACACCCACCCACCTTTTCATACACGGGGTGGGCGCTGAGGTTCTGTGTTTCACAGTGAGACCTCAAATCATAAACACTCATCCTGGAGTAATTTAATTGCTTAAACAATATTACTGCCTACCTCAGGGGCGAGGACCTGCAGTGGAGAACAGTCTGAATTCATTTGTAATGAGTTTTCTGTGTTAAAATATTTTTGAAAAAATACAAGAAAGTGATTATCCTTCTGGAACTAGATACACTGACACTGTCACATTTACTCACAGTTTCTTAAATACTGTGCAATCTCTATGTAACATTCTTTGTTATGAGACTCGAATCAGCATATGGGAATTGCTCTTTTCCTGCTAAACTGAAGTCATTACTAACTACTCATCTGTGACATGTAGTCTTTCTTGTAACCAGGGATTTTAGCTTCACAAAATTTAGAAATTGCCACATTTGTTTCTTGGCATCGCCTTCAAATGTGACATCATTTAAGTTTTAGAAAACTCTGCTTTAGCACATACACTAGTGGGTGCCAGGTTAAAGATTGTCCAAAAGGGGCAGCAGGGTCTCCATAGCAACCAACCACAGCTTGTTCCTCGAATCTATACTGTCACATGCCTTTCATTAGGGGCACATGGAATTACAAAGAACTCTACAAATGCATTTCAAAATGGGATATCAAATTACCAGCATATAGAAATGGCTTCCAGTTACTGAAGCTCTGTACTGAAAAACAACTGTGATGTGGAGATGAAAAGCTACATTTGCAGTTTCCCTCATTTCCCAAGTCTAAGAAATATGAGTATGTTTTGTTTCAAATGTAGATTTATTTATTAACAAACACTATGTACACACATAATCATAAATGTACATATGAATTACACACTCACTGCGGAGCAAAAATTAGAGGACAGGTCTAAGTGACACAGAAGTTTTCAGACAATCAGTATCATTTGGATACCATGAAAGTCTTCCTTTGAAAATTACTGAAAGAATGCTACAACTTCCTCCATGATTTGAAAACTTGGAAATTCTAGACATCTCCTCAGTACCTTTACAAGCGCCTATATATGGAGCCTGCAAATTTTGTAATCCATGTGCAATTTGATAGCACTGACCTGTCAACAAAAATTTAGAATTAATGCTCTCAGCTAAGGATATCTTTTCTACCAGATAAAAAATAATTCCAATGGCTCACTATAATTTCCCCTAGAAAATTAAATTAAATGACATTTTTTATGTCACTGTTAGGAACATATTTTGAGTATCTAACATATAGAAAAAGCTTTATTAATTTTAATCACTTTGCTATTTCTTAAACAGATATAATTTCTTAATAGTTTTATCTCTGACGTTAAGGACAAACACACACCTTGAAAAGTCAGAGTCTTTAGCTCAAAATTTTAGGTGTGTGGCTGTGAATTTTACCTCAGAATCAGACTTCGGGAAAGTAGACACCACAATAACTATGGAGTACATAACTTCCACTTATTATCTTTGGGGACCTCAGTAATAATGTCATTTTTATTAATGAAGTATCTATGATCAGGTAGCACATAGCCTACATGTAAAGAAAAGATACATTTTAAAGTATCCCGAGAGAACCACCAGACACTCTCTCTGAGAAACTAGCCCTGAGAAAAGGGTCCGATGTGTCCTGTTGCAGTTACCACAATCTACTGACAAATGAGACAGTGATTAATTCTGAAGGGGAATTTTGTAAGACTCATTTCAGAGAAGAGGAAGACGATTCATGAAATCGACACAGAAAGTAAGCTATGAGAGGAAACCTCTGGCTATCAAAAAGTCATTTTTTAAAAGCATGTATGAAAATTAAGTACTATTACAAGCACAAAAAATTAAAAATGAAGGCACAGGTCATTAATGATCCAAAGAATAAAGCACAGATGGACAATATGAAAAAAATAACCTCAAAATTCTCCCTTCAAGAACTCTGACAATTCAGAGTAGCCTGGAACTCGGCACTCTTGAGCTAATCTTATACCACAGAATTCAAAATAAGAGCACTAATGAATTGAGGCATGCATTCTACCAAGAGTGTGAGGCCAGGTTAGACTTTGGGCATAATAGGATGCCATTCTTTCCCGTAATAGCTGATAACTAGAAATCTCGGTTTCTTCTACTCTGTATGTAACCTAAAAGCTCCAAAGTTATAAAACTTTTCAAATTATTCCTCTTTAGAAACATCACTTTGAACAGTCTAGCGAGCGTCTTCATCAATACTTTACAGAAATTAAAAAGATTAGAAACAGAGCAATGATGAAAAGTCTTATTATCATAATAAATATTCACACAGCCTTTTTGGCACTCACCAAACCTGTTTTACATATCCTAAGTTGACCCCCCTCCATCTGTGGCTGGTTGTGATTACTGAAGTCTTGAAGGTGAGAAAACTACACACTAGCGAAGTTCGACTTCTCTAGGTCTGATTACACAACACAGTCGAGGGAGATACGGCCACCGCCCCCTGGGCGGCCCGCACATCCGCTGACCTCCAGTCCCAGGCCCTGTGCCACACTGGGTTGCTCACTGTTCTCTACTGTAATTTGGACTGTGCATATCTAGAGAACAAATGAGCTTGGAGAGAGGCCAACGTGTTCAAATTATAGAAAAATGCAAAGCAAAACAAAATTAAAAAGGTCAAAAAATATTGTGCAGCGCATGTATGACCCTTGAAGTGGTAAGCGAGTGCCACTGTCTGGGAAAGACTCACGCCTCCAACAGTGAGAAAAACGTATGGCGGGCCAGGTCTTCACTGTTTGCGTATTAAAACCAGTGTCTCCAGGGCCGACGCCAATACCACTGTATTAACACAGCGATTATTTAGAAGCTTGAAGACAGAGGAGTGCTTATTAATAATTAATGCCATTGGTATTTTAGCATAAGGTCGTGATTTTCTTTTACACATGTTACATTAAAAAGACGTGCTCTATTGAACCAGTCCATATATTTCAAGAGACAATTGCTTTTATTTTTGAACCATGTCTACCTTAACACTGTCTTATGAAACCAACTCATCAACTTAATAACTCTCCCTACTGCAAGCAATACTAGAAGTTAACCTGTCGCAGCTTAAATGGAAGGATTTAAATCTCCTTATTTTATTGATTGCTTTTAATTTTAAAATTAGCGAAGGCATCAATATATAAACCCTGCCAAATACAAGTTAAAATGGCCATTTTACATCCAGTTATCTAACAATTCTTTTCTTTAGCTAGTGCTAGGCATTCAAGGAGCTTCAAGGCCAAACCAAGCAGTCGGATGCCAATTCTGTGAATCCATTATGTCCCATCTTCGCTGAATACCTGTGGCAGTAAGAACTTCAGAAACGCTACCAAAACTGCCATTTCGCCATATGTCCTTAAAAATGTGGACTTTTAGAGGTGAAATCAAAACCGTGGGTGTAAAAAGCATACCCTTAACAAGAATTAATTTCAAAACAACCTCAATCATGTTGGGAAGGATAAACCTGAATAGGGATCCAGGGACAGCGACTGCCTTCAAGTTCCTAACTGAAGGAAGCTACAAAAGTCCTCAATTCTCAGGGCGCCCCAAGTACAGCAGGAGCCTCAGCCTCTCCAGAGAAGCTCGGGCGCTGATGAAACCAGCAGCTCAGAAGGTCAACCGTGATGCGGCCGGGACTCCAGCGCTTATTATAAAATAACAACCGCAGCCTTCCATTGCGGGCGCAGAGACCCCGGCCCAGCAGGAGTTGAGCGAGCAAACTGAGGAATGAAAACTCCGGGACGCAGGTGGGAGGGTTGGAAGGATGAGCAGCGTGTTTGGAAAGAATGAAAACCTCGCGCCTGGTCTGTCTCCCCGTCCCTGTCGCCCGCTGCACCCCGCTCACAGGTGCAGGGCGAGGCGGAAGGGGGAGTCACCCTCGAGAACGCGCCTTGGGGGGCAGGGGGACCTCAGAGCGTCAGTCCAGGAGGAGCAGCGGCAGAAGAGCGAGCGCGGGAGAAGAGGGGCGGGAAGCCAGCTGGGGCGGGGAGAGGGGCGTAGCGGGCACGGGGCGCCGGGCGCGGCGGGGCGGCGAGGAGCGCGGGGCCGGGCAGCCGCGCCACTGTCCCGCGCGCCCGGCGAACGCGCGCCCACGGACCGCGCCGAGCACGCGTGTGGCCGCCGCGGGCCGGGCTCCCCGGGGACAGCGCGCGCTGCTCCGCCCGGGTGACAGCCACCAGCTCGGACTGCAGCCTGCGCACAGCCCTGGAAAAGAAAATGGAATCCGATTCCTGCCACCGATCTGCGGCTCTCACTGTTTTCTAACTTCTTTAAAAATAGGAAAAAAAGAAAAAGAAATTTCAGTCTTGGTGTTTGGTTCCGATTTTCTAATTGTCCTACTCACTAAAGTATGCTGGATCTCTAAGATAGAATTTACTTCTAACAAATGCAAGGGAGATAAATGGCTAATAACTGACTAAAACACTTTTATTTTTTCAGCATAACTCTAACCATGCTCTCTTTTTTACGGCTGCCTAACACCACAAGCCGTTCATAATTCAGGGCCGCGAGACCCCATTTGGAGTAGTAGTGGCCCAGGAGTACAAGTACATTAAGGACACAAAGCCCTGAAGATTAGCGGGACAGTACCACGTCCCGTGTCATTCAACTACTTCCCCTTGCAAGATTGCTGCTCACAGCCTTTCCACTGCAATGGAACCAACCGGAGGCAGCTGCTTGTTAAGAGAGATTGTTCTTCTTTTACAGGAGACTGGAGCTATCTCTACACAAAGAACATAAGCTGGATGTCTCCAGAATTATTACTAAACATGTTTTCTGATGTCTTCTATAGAGAGGTGATGGTTTTAGCTCCCTGGCAATGGATCAAGGCCTAAAAAGACAGCAGACTGGGACAGCGTCACTAACTTACTCTTTCAAGCCCTATCACGGAGCTAGAAAGTGCTCAGCCACCGGGTAAGAGACAAAACAGAGGGCTGCAAGGACTTTCTGAACAGAACCCCAACTCCGTAAGAAATAACATCAAGAATCAGCAAATGGGATCCTGTCAAGCTAAAAAGCTTCTGCACAACAAAGGAAACGACCAACAGAGTAAAGAGATAACCTACACAATGGGCGGGGGGGAAATGTTGCCAGCTATCCCCTGGACAGAGGACTAACATCTAAAATATATACAGAACTCAAAAAAATTAGACCCATCCCCAGAATAGAAGACCCAATCAAAAAATGGGCAAGTGAGATAAAGTACAAATGGCCAATAAATGCATGAAAAATGTTCAACATCGCTGGGCATTAGAGAAATGCAAATTAAAACTGCACTTCAGACCTTGACTCTACTACTTTCTACATGTGGTATCCTGGACAATTTATTAAACTCCCTTCCAAGTTCCTTCCCTTGTATAAAATGACAGCACTTTCCTTCCCAGATGGAGACAACGCACGCATCGGAGAAGACAAGACCCCTAGCAGACTGCTCAACAAATCTGAACCATGGTTCACATCATAAGGTGGTCGTTAATAGGTTACTAACCTGATCAGCTTTCTTTGCCCTGTAAACTTAGCTCACCTAGGGTCTGTGATCCATAGCACTTGTACTTAGTGACCAGCACTGGCTATGCATCTACTGGATCAGTTATTACTCAAGGCTCATTCCTATGCAAAGTGTGTCCAGCCTTTGGGCAAAGTTTGCATGCCCTCTGCTCCCTGATTTTCACAAGTGAAAATGAAGCCTGACACATTTAATAATGTCCTCCTTCCCATCACAAAAGGGCACCACACAGTTTTAGCAGGCAGGAAACTATCCCAGCACACATGCCATCCAGCTGGCAAATACAGGCATCTTCAACAGCATCCACTCCTACAGACAGTCTGATAAAGAACATTTTCATGGAGCCAAAACATACATTTCCTTCCTCTATTTCTGCAGTTAGCAGGCAGGAGAGCTGGACAGTCACATCAGGGATTATGAAATGGCAATAAAGAGATTTTTAAGCCACTGAGGCTACCAGAACAGCAGGAGTAAATTTCGCCTACTCACTTTCAACCAAAAGTATGCACCCCTTCGGTTGTGGAAAAGTACAGAGGGTTTAAAACCCCTACTTATTAACCAGAAAGTACTCCTCAGTGAAACCCTTTCTACTGTCACTTACACAGGGTCCAAAATGCAGGCAGACATTACTTCTAAAAACCCAATGATCTCCTTCAAAGGATTTGTAAAGTTGCTGATAGATATAAAGCGACATCAGAAAAGTGTGTTTGAAAAATACAATTAGCTAAGGTTTCCAGAAAGCTACGGACTGTTTTGGTTTTAAGAAAGAAATAGGTGCAAGTCCTACAAGTAACGACTGTCTTAAGGAGGAAAGAAATTCACTAAATGGATCATCTCCTTGATTTCTCCTTCATGGTTCCATGACCATACGGATTTGGGAATGCAAATAACGGCAAGACTTGATTTTCCAGAGCTGTTTAAAATAATATTTTAGTGCTTAACAGAGTCATATGTTAAATCAAAGGGACTTCCCTATTAGCAGATAAAAGAAACTTTCTTAGTTTAAAAAAAAAAAAAAGCTACATAGAGAAGGCTAAGAAGGTGGTCTTTAAAAATACTCCAAAATTGCTCTCTGGCTTCTAAGATGAAACTAAAAGTAATTAGTAAAAATCAAATGTTCAGAAGTCTCAGGCACTTTTGTTCCTCGATGATAAATGTCACAGCAGCTGTTATTCAGTTAGCATTTTACTAGCCTCTCCTGGGAAGACATGGACATGTTAAAAAGCGAAGGGAAGTCCTCAGCCCTGCGCAGCCCTCCACGTGGGCATCTCAGAGCAGCACTGTCGGTAGCTCTGCCGGATGGCTGACAAGGCTTACTGATCAATATCCCTGTCCGATCTCCTCTGAATCATCCCTGCTCCCTAAGCACCAAGCCCTGGATCCACTCACAGAAAACTTTCATCCTGAGTCCAACACATAAGCCGCTGTCCTCAGGCAGCTCGACACAAGATTTGGGCTGAGAAACATCCAACACACAGCAGTTAAAACTGCGCGCATTTCTGACTCATGACCTTGGAGCCTAACTAACGACATTACCCCTAATGCTTTAGGGACACATCATCTATCATCTTGAATCTCTGAGTGCTTCCTAGGGCACAAGGCAGCTTGTGTTTTCATTTTTCTATAGTTTCCAATGCAACTGGAGTTTCCCAATGCCTGTTTCCTGATAGACACTCCCCAGCTTGCTTAAATGACATTAACCAATGAAACACAAGACTAGAGAATACAAAGCCAAATACAACCTGCTGTTGTTATCAGTGGCATTATACTTTAGTAACAAACATCAAGCAGTGCCTATTAATTATGCAACATCATACAACCCTTTTCCTTTCTGAACCTAACAACCCAATTTCACAATTTTCTCAACACCAGAAAGCCCTGTGCTTTGTGGCCAAAGAGTTCTTCCCCCACGTGCCAAAGTAATGCAGCCCTTTGATGAAACTCCTAGAACCCAAAGCATTTGTAAAGAGAACAAAAATGAACTGGGTATGACCTAATTGTCTAGAGGCTTGTATTACCAAGTGGATTCTGGTATGGTCTGTTCTACAAACACAGATTAATGGGAGTCTAAGGAAAGGAGGTTTAAATCTGAGTGAGTGGGGTAGACGACTTCAGGAAGGAGTACAGAAGCCAAGAGTGTGAAGAGTAGGTAGAACCCCTAGAGTTAACATTAGATAAAAGACTTTCTTTAAAGAAAGAAGAACATGAACAAAAAGGTTGGCTTGGGAATGTTCTCTATCAAGAGCAGAATACGTGGTGTGGAACTGGTAAACCGAGCACAGACTATAAAGTCCTGGATGCCAAAGTAATAAGCAATAACTCGTGGCACTGAAGGAAGCGACACTGGAACTCAGAACCACGTTAGTTCTAGAGATGGAATTATTTCATTCAGATCAAAATCTGAAAGCATAAAATCCTCAAAGGGAAGTCCAGACGTTCAAAGGACTATTCAGGACAGACTAGAAGTGGTGTGGCAGAGATGCGCTGCCCCGAAAGCCAAGCCAGGAGAGACACTCGAGAGAATCGTTGGCTGCGTCCAGTTCATCTGAGAAATGCAATCAGATGGAAAGACCACTGGGGCTTGGCTTCCACGAAGCCACTGGTGACTTCAATATAGCAGTGTCAACAAACAGAGGAGCCTTGGCAGATTCCATGCACGGCAGAAACGGAGATTCACATGAAATAAGACCCAGATTCAGGCATTCAGTATTTTCTGTACTCTCAAGTTATATTTCATATCTGCCCTAGGTTTATCTTTACCTGAAAAAAGAGAATGGATTCCATATCTGACTTAGAAATATTCTAATTAATAAATCTCAAAGAGCAGCATTTTGACTTTCTACCACACCACCTACAAGATGAAATCCATCTGGAAATAAAAGCAATATAGTTTTTGTTTTGTTTTACTTTTAGACTGTTTTAACTTTTCCAAACTGTCAAAGGAGCTGTAATACTCAATAACTGTTGATTATTACCTAAAATCCGTCCAATACTCACAACACTAACATATCTGTCAGCTTCATTAGCCAATAAGACATCTACAGAAGTGCTTCTGGATTGTTCTATACTCCAAAGATGCTCAATAAATGCTACAATTGGATTACAATCCAGACAGACAGAGGATGAAGCCATTTAACTACATTCCATAAAACACCTCGGATAGTTTTGTTCACAAATATGTGTCATGAAAACAAGTACAAAGTAGTTTAAAAAATGTCAGAAGAATGCTTGCCAAAAGAAGGTGAATACATTAACTTCACTGTGATTCAAGGGAAGTAAAATGAATCTAAATCAGGAAAGCAAATCCCTCAATAAGTGAACAGAAACTATAAAATACAATAACTCATATTACTGAAACCTATTCTGGATAGGTCCTCTTTTAAAAGACAGCAAAAGAGTACTTTCTGATTAAAAAAAAGAAAAAAGAAGTACAGAGTAAGAGTCATTCAGCCTTATTTTCATCCGCATTGCTAGAGAACATACGAAGGTTCCAATCTCCCAAAGTCGAAGAAGAAAAACCTCGGACGACAAGGTAGGCATCTGCAGTGTTTCCTACGTTGTATCAGGTGTGCACTGGGGCTTAAATTATAATTCACAGGAGAAATGAAAAATAAATTCAACTATACAGATAACAGAGGAAGAGAAAACTGGATAGCTATGTAGTAATAATGAGCATTTTCAACCTTTTTTCATAAAATATGCTCACAACACCAAGAAAGATTTTCTGTGGAGTGACCGGCATCATAGCCAGAATGACTCCTTTGCCCATTTCAGAACAACTTTTCAATCATTCCATTACCTCCTAATTTAATTGACAATTTCTAACTGAAGGAATATGATTATTTTCCATAACCAATGTGCTTCATTTTAAAGGAATAACTTCACAAACTATTCATAAAAGCTTCTCACCTGAAAGAAATACCAAGGAAACAAAACCAAAGCCAAAAAAAAGAAGGAAAGAAAACCAACCTGGCCTCTGGTTAAGAGACAAAGAGAAGAAAAGCATGCAGATGAACACATGGAGTTTTCCCCTTGCACCTGCGATAAAGAAGGTTCCGATGCAGACCGTGGACCAACCAATTCCTAGGGCCTGACACCCCACCACCCCACCCCACCCCTGCTCCTACTCCCTGCTTTCTGAGGTCTCTTCTGTAGCAACCCTCGGTTAGAGCTCAGGAAAGTCAGTTTCGAAGTGTCACTGCATGGCCTCCACTGCAATTTTTTTAAAACCCAGAAATGGAAATGGCTGTAGCACTGGGATCTTAAACTGGGTATTTCGTTTATGTGGGGTAAGGGTTGCATTTGCCTTTAGTTAATGCAATTTTACTATTAGGACTGAAAGTTAAGAAACAAGGACTCCTCAGAAGTCTAAAACAGGGAAATCTTTCTGTCTTCCACATGCAATAAAGCAAATGAATAAAATTAGCTTAATTAAAATAGAAAAGAAAAATTAACTACATCCATGCACTATATTTGGGGGTCACAGCTAAAAATAGAAAATGGAAAAATAAAATAAAAAAAAAATAAAAGCACTAAATTTATATTTTAAAATATTTCAGCTTCATTTGTAGCTGAAATATATCATTCAAAAGACAAGACTAATAGGAAAAGCGTTTAAAATAAATGAAGTTCTTTTATTATTCTTCCTTAAATTTGTTTTCATAAATACTGAGAAGTTTATGTAAAATGCCATGAATGGTTTCTCAAGCATGTTTTATTAACTAATTGCACATTTCCGTCTGAATCTCATAGATTCTATCATTTTTTAATCTGCCAAGGGACCCATAACTATGAACAAAGGAAAGTCAAGTTTCTTGAAAGAGTAAAAAAAAAACCTCTTTTATTCAAATAAACCACTTTTTAAAAAATTCAGTCTCTCTATAGATAAATGTTTGAAGTATTTTAAACTAAAGTGGGAAGAGTAACACAAACTAGCATCATATTAATGACCATGGTACAATCGATTTTTCAGTACAAACTACGTTTTTTATATCAGTGACTCCAAAGAGGTAATCACTGTGTCTGAAAGAAATATAGAACCTAGATTTTCTGCAAAATTCTTTAACCTTCCCTGATAATTTCTACTTTACACATTTGATTCCCATATCTTCATAAGGTAGTGATAAATATACCAACTGATTCATGATATGATCAATTTCTCACTCCATATCAATAAATGTAATTCTATTCTCACATCCATCTGCAGCATAAAAATAAAGATTAACGAATATTAAATATTCAGCAGATTTCCTCAACAAACACTGAAATCATCTAATGTTTTACTTACAAGTAGGATGATGACCAGACACTGGGTTGATTCTTTATCCCAACTGGAGAAAGCCATTTAACTTTTTATCTTTGGTTTTCATTTTGTGGACAAAGATAATTATGCTATAATAGGTCATACTTCAAGTTCCTTCCATCACTCAAAATAAAATATGACCTGATGTTTGAGATTTAATTTTAATCCTATGCATTGAGGGTATTTTTTGTTATTAAATTTGGAGAATTTCATAGAATGATCTTAAACAGAATTCAATTCTGATTACAACTGAATTAAACACAAAAAGAGAGATATAAACCAAACCTGAAAAGCAGATTTAAGTTTTTCATTGGCCTGGGTCTACTTCTCCCCAAGTAAATTTCTGAAAGATTCTCATGCCTAGATTCATATTTGCTCCTTCTATGGGAAGCGCAACATTATAGATTCGTGCACATACAATGTACCTATCAGGAAGAGCTGGAAGTCAGGATTTAGAACCAAATCACAGAACTAAGAGAGTTCTCTCAGAGGCTACCCCGCTTAATCTGCATCTAATCTCAGGTGATTTAATTTATTCTTCTGTGTATTTCCCTTTGTGCATGAGTTTCTCAACCTAATGAGATAAAATATACGTTCTGTTGGGCTCAGGAAGTTTGCTAATATTTTTAAATGGTCACCTTTTGTCAAAATTAAGTAGACCAATTATGTCTATAACAGCCTTGGCAAAGGTAAGCTTCCTATCCTCCTATATTTGGAAAAGATGAAAGAATTTGTTGGATTTTTCTTTCTTTATCAATATGGAGAAGTTTTTAATTAAATCTGAAAACACTGTCCTGCCTCTTCTATCATATTCCAAATGGATACATTTTTTAAAATGTACTTTCAAAGTGGCCCATTAAACATGATTCAAAATCATCACACTGTCCTAATTCCACACACGGTTGTAATTACAAGGGACCAAAAATTTTGGTTAAATGTCTGCTTGACATCACAGGGGACAAACAGAGAGGTGGCTGCTTGCAGTGTTCCCATTTCTACCAGTGGAGACACCAAACTGCTATTAACTACACCCCCCTCCCAAGAGGATACGATATGCTCTGTGGAAGCCAATTCCTCTTTTCAGGGAACAGTGTGGGGAGGTGTTAGAGATACTAAGTTTACAATTTGGCATTTGCTTCTTTAAGGCCTAATGCATTTATTCCAAATGAGAACGTTTTCATACTCTTCCAGATATATAAGCAGAACTGTTCTGTATGGTAGCAGCCTTATTAGTTTTACATATTATAACTTAATAACGCCAACCAATGTAGCCATAGTTAGGGAAAAAATAAGGCAAAAGCACAGAAAGTTTTCTTTATACTAAAATGTTTTTGCACTAAAATGTCACATGAAAGTCCCTATATAGAGATTTAATTTTAATCCTATGCATTGAGGGTATTTTTTAGTTTGTTATTAAATTTGGAGAATTCCATAGAATGATCTTAAACAGAATTCAACCCTGGTTAAAGTTTTTTTTATTTTTTCTTCAATCAAATTTTAGATACAAATACATTAAGGTATAAATGAGAAACAACTGAATGTCATGTTGTTTAATACCATTCAGAATTTTCAATTAATTACAAAGAATAAATAAGTAGGTGATTTCTCCAAACCATTCTTTTTTGAAATAAAAATAGACGTGTGAAAATTACACACACAAGAAGATTTCTCCCTCTAGTGACTTCTTAGAAATGACCAAAATATCCTATTAAGGACGGAGATCAATGATCTCTGGTTTTCTGATACATAAGTTTCTGCAAAGATAACACAAAACAAAAAATACAAAATGAAGGCAAAATTAATTTGTATTTTATAAGAAATAACAGCATTCTATAAGAAAACTCTGAAAAAGATGAAATATTTTTCTCCTTTATAAAAAGCTTAAATAAAAAAAAAAAAACTATTTCAAAATCAACGAACTTCAAGCAATCCAAGACAATTTGGAAAACATTTTTCTATAACCAATCCAGAACGAAGGATGTCAATTTGGAAATAGTAGAAGCATATTTCACTTTTAAAAAAATTAAAAACTTCTAAAGACAAAAATTCAAGTTAACATCCCAGTGATTAACTCTCCGACTGTTTGGCCAAGAACAACTTTCGGCACTTAAAACATAAAACTGTCAGTTTCCTCTGCTTGGAGACAAAACATACAAAAAAGCAAACAGTCCCTGCTATATTTTCATAGACATGAAAGATAGAACTGGCTTTTATAAAAGGTGACCACGGAATACTTCTACGTATTATGATAGCAATGTCACAGCTCTTAAAAATCAGTGGCAAATTCCAAACCTTAGAAGTATCCTTAGTAGACAGCTACTATTCTAGTTTATGTGACTCCTCCAACTCTGATGGAAACACAATCATTTACTGAACTACCCTAGCTCGAAGCACTAATACGTTAAGCAGTTTGTGCTTGATGTTACTGAGTGTACATACCATAAATAACACGGAAAACTCTTTACCAAAGACCTCAAAGTGTTGATAACATGATACTTCACATTTTGTTTCTTACGAATCTAAAACATTCTGATGGTGAGAATGTTTTAAGTATTCTTCTTCTCTAAATCAAGATAACATGCATTTCAAGCATCATTCATGATCGAGTGGTCCAACTCATATTTATAAACTTGGAATCCAGAGTTGGGTAGAAGTACTGAGTAACTAAAATCGCCTTAATCTTTTTGCCAGAAATATGTCACAGTTGGTGCTTATAATTGTTTCCAAATTACACCACAACTTTATTTAATTTCATTCAATGCATCTCCTCATAGAAATGGAGTGGCAAAGGCCAGCTCAACAGCAAACAATAAAATCAAATTATTAGTTCACCGCATATAAGCTTTTTCCCCATCTTATATTGCTGCCCCCAAAATATAAATATTATAAAGAAATGTATGTAAAAATCCTATAGCTGGCACATTTTTCCATGAAAAGGGTAAACCTTTATTCCTCCAGAAACTGAAATACAAGATCTCAAACAAGGAGGAAAAAAAAGTAAAAGAAAAAAAATGGTAATAAAGCATGGCAGAATAATCCAGAGGAAGCATGCTTGGTCTCAGCATAATTTTCTTTAGTATCCTAAAATCAACGGCATCACGCAGCCCATGAGCTCTGCTTACTCTTCTGAAAACCATCCAGAGGGTTTTCAGAAAGGAAGAATTCTGGTTACAGTTTCAAATGCCAAATTAACTCACAGGCCCTTCCACTCCTGAAGTAGCACAGCACAGTAAGTTCAGCAGAAGCGCTGGAGAGAAAATGCTTTCTGTCACGCAAAGCCGGAACTATGAGGGTGACCCGGTGGGGTTTATCTAAAACTCCCAGAGAGCACAGGCGAAGAGGTCAAAGTTTTCTATGTCAAAAATATATAAATGAATAAAGCCACGTGCAGCAACAGTGCCTGACGTTATCACTGCTTGTACAGTACCCTACTCCTCTTTCTTTCAAATATAGCTATATATGTATCTACATAGGCAGATTTGTTTAAAGGAATTGAAAATGGGAAAAAAATAAACAAAAGAAGAAAAATCTGCTTATACTAATATCTGCTTTGGATACTCCATTCCTAATCATTATTTACCTCGCTTCTTAATTTTATTATTGTAATGACACATCAAAATATTAAAGGTGTACAAAAAGCACAGATATACATAATTAAATGTTAACGATGAGCTAGATATTGAATTATTCTCAGAATAAAAGGTGCATGATGTGTGGACATAAATATAAGCAAACATGTAACACTGAAAGGTTAAGTTTAGACAAAGTGCATGAAATTATACCCACAGATATCCACATATTATGATTTTTACAATTAGCCTAAAATCTTTTGAGTGACAGCTTCCTGCTTACAGCTTATCAAAGTATAAAGAAAAAGTAAAATGTGTTTTAAATAATTAGGGCATTCTCTCAACATCATAAATTCTCTTAAGAATAGGACATTTAAAAGCAGAATAAAAAGGGTTAGGATAGAGAATAAAATAAACAGTATATCGTAATTAAGATTTAGATGACAGATTCTTACATTAATTTACCACCTCTTACACTCAAAGAATGTAATTCTAATATAAAGGGGAAACTCCTCTTAACTATTTGCTTCCAAACTACAGAAAGTAATACTTCGTATTACTTATTACGCTAATGTGTAACTGCTTTAATGGGCCACTTGTGCCTAACTTATTTTCTAAAACTTTCCTAGGCCCACAGAACCAAGGAGTACATTTTATAATAATCTTTAAAAAGAGCACGCATTCAATGATAAACATAATCATATGTGGCTTCTCACTTACACTTTAAATCTATTTATTAACACAGAAATTCAGCAGCCAAATACAGAAGAAACGTAATTGTAGAAGATCTCAAAGGTACATCAAGAAACAATAGATAAAAAATGATTAATCATTTCCACAAGGAGACTAATTTGTAGGGAGAAAACTTGGGCCCTTTTTACAGTTTATGTCTACAACATACATGAATGACCAACCTTAACTTCCACCAACTAACTGTTCTTTTAGAAGAAGGCTAGATTCTCTCTTAACAAACATTTAATGGCATCAAAAATAAAGCAAAAGCAAATGTCTACATCTCTTTTAGGAACACTTCTCTTTCAGAATTACTTAACAGTACTGAGAGACAAATGGGCTGATGTGTTTATTTCTACATTTTCCAGGGCCAAAGCTGCGAGGGTAATGACATCACACAGCAGGCACAAGTAGAATCTGGTTTTTAATTTGCATAGCCAATCTCACTGTCATTTCGCTATCAAAATCATAACTAAATTAAGACATTTAAATGGATATTACGAAGACTAATATCATTTCCAAATATATATAATATCCTAAAATTCCACGTAGTGCTCGTATCACAGAAACTATCTATATGAGAAGACAATTACGTGCACGTACCTGTACGTACTTAGCTACTATAAAGTCACATACTCAGTGCCTGCACTGCGCCCAGAGAAAGAAAAGAGAAAGAGCTAAACCTAGATGAGTAATGCTCCATCCTTCTGCACTGAAGTGTATCATATAAGGGAAATTAAGTTCCACAAACTAACTTCTGCTGCATATATTTACACTATTTATAGATAGATCTGAGTTCCTACATAAATACATGGAGAAACTGAAATAGTGATTCACAAGAATTCACAGAAAGCCATATTGTAGAATCTAATCAAGAAACACATGTTACATTATAAATCTTCACTGACTTGTAACTTCATCTATTCTGTTCAAATTCTAGAAGTAAAAAAGATCTGAGGGGAAATCCTTTCTATCTCTCATTTTCTACATCTACAATATTTTCAATGAAAGCAGCAGTTGTGCTGTTCTCGATCATCCCATATTGGGTTCATTCCTGGCTATTATACTATTCGATTTAGTCCTATAATAATATGAATGTTTTGAAAGCTTGAGCAATATACACTAGATAATATAAATATGTTTATTATTCTTATAGTACTCTACCATTCATTATCATGAATACAAATTAACAGATAAAGCGATTATTAACGCAAATAACAGACCTATGCTCTCTTCAAATTAAAGAAAAACAAACAAAAAAATAAACTGTGGGCACTCATAACTTCGTCCTAGCACTATCTACTCCAGAAGGCAGACAATGACTCATTTGTTTATTCAAGTGTTAAATAACTGAATATATGCTAACTCCTGACTTACTTAAAAGGATCTCGAACATTTTCCAGAGCCTGTTTTGACTGTGTCAATCACCTAGCTACCGAAGCTGTTGTATTGTGCTCCTGATGAAATAGGACACACAGCAACCTCCAAACCAGTACTGCAAGCCTGGCAAACAGCATCACATTTGGGTGACGCACAGAATCCATCACCCTAGGGAAAAACGCATGCGAGCGGAGTACGGAGTCTTTACATGTTCCATATTATTTCTACATAACGTTTTGGGCTGAGAGAATTGTAAACGACAAAGTGTTAGCCCATAAAACCATCTATTCAGAAACAAGGCTGCCACCTCACTGCTTCAACCCACAAAAATGGGACTTTTACAAATGATCGCAGAAGCACTTCTTAAAATACTCTGAAAGGAGGCACTTTGATTTATAGTTTTTTTTTTCTTTTTTCAAATCTCTCAGTAAATTCAGAAGATCTAAGTATTAGGATCAGTATCGTTATGTTTAAACCCCATCCTCCATATAAAATAGGTCCCGTAGCTCCTTAAAAGATTCATGCTTCAAGCACAGAGTTCAAGGCTTAGCATATTCAGTTCTACCATCCAGGTGTGCCTGTTCGTATCACCACATACATTCCACCCACAAAACCCCTACAGGACCATGCACAGGTACCCACAATCATCTAACACATTACAGCCATCGTGACTACTTCAAGCGATTGCGGGCATTTACACTGCTGGAATCCAGCTCCTAGAAGAGGTAGCCTACTCCTCACTACCAAGATATTACACAAACCAAAATATATTACCTTTGTTCAAATGACACTGCTGTTCATTATATAACAGAAAGTGTCACCCTTCAGCTGCCAGGAAGCAAGACAGTGCTGGCTTCTTGCAGTGGAGGTGGTACTGAATGGTTTGAGGCAAAACCGAAACATATTGTTTAAGTAAACCTTAAGGGGAGGGGATGAAACGTGCAACTGATGGATTTTTTTTTTTTTTTTGGTATCATCTTCCACAAAACCCCCCACCCCACCCCACCGCATAGTAGAACACAAACTGCTGATATTTAGGGACTACAGCTCCAAACACCTCCCTCTGCTTTCTTTTCCTGCTTCCTTAACTTTATTTTTCCCCTTTCCTTCAGTTTTCAAGTAACAAACAAATATTTGTGAAATAAACATCTAATGACAGACACCCAGAGCTCTTGAAATTTATGTTTGAAAACTTTGCAAAAAACTGAAACAAATCAAGATTTACTCCCAGAAAGATCCTTGATGCTGGTGTGAACAAGAGAGCTGAAGTCCCTCTAGTTTTTTCCCCCCGACATATCTTTAATTAACAAGGGAGGAATACCTGGGATTTGAATTAAAGTCTGAAAAACTGAGAAACACACAAAGTAAATCAAAACTGTCAAAGTTTTAAACAGACCACTTCTAGGGCCTCGACTATCCAGAATGCTTTTTACAATTATAATTACCATAAAGATTTTACTCTTGCTCTGTGGGATCCTTCATTGTTTTCTGTATGTATTATTTCTTAAATGCCCTCTATATAAAGAATAAAAAGAATTTCATAGGAACGAGTTTGGGATTAAAAGCAAAGTCCACAATACGTAACCTTAAGATTTAAACCTCCCTAGCAATGATTCACATCAGAAATGCGGAGACGGAGTTCTAATCCACCCAAGGGGCCGAGGGACCTGCTTCTAGGTGGAGTTTCTTCCCATAAGGAAGAAAATACTGGCACAAATCTTTCAGCCCCCCAAAAAGATTCTCCTGCTCTCCAGCCTCCGAAGTTGTCCGTCAATCAACACCACCAAGATGAGTCCTAACTAAAGCTCAGTTTGCCTGTACAAGGCAGAAAGAGAGAAAATGATGATTAAGGGAGGAAAAAGAAATTTAAAATACTATGTGAGAAATAAGGCTAAAAAATTATCATGTAAAATTGTAAGGGGAAAAAAAAAACCTCCAGTAGAAACACACTGACCATAAAATAATATTTTCAATCTCAAAATGCATTTTGGTAAAGTTTCATCTATTTTCCTTCCTCTGCACATAAAAATGATTAATGTCACAAACTTCCACATTTCAGGCTGCTGCTAACAGGTGTGGCATTCTTTATATAAACATATTCATTGACCTGTCTCCATTGATAACCTTAATTAATTAAGCTTGGTCGAAACAAAAACTAATTTTTTTCCAAATAAAGAAATAAGGCAACACAAATACCCACTCTCCCCCAAACCCCAAAACTGTTTAAGTTACGGTAACCTGAAATGCACCAGCCATCACAAAGAGCAATTGGAGAAATCCAGCAGTGCTCAGCAGGAAAGATTTTTAATAACAGATTGAAAAACAAGAATAAAAATAACTGCATCAACAGAGCCTTTCTTCCTCGGGCCACAAGCCCGTTCTTACTTGAACTTTTTTCTTTTTCTAAAAAAAAATGGCATTTTGGCCACTAAAACCAATCCAGAACATTATTAAAAGTTAAAAGCTACCAATTACTTCTGCCTGTTCTTTTAAAGCAAAGTTTGGCATTACGTCAGTTGGTTTAAAGAAAACAAGAAAGAGAGAGAGAAAGAGTAGGAGAGAAAGTTTCTACTTGTATAAACTAAACCACCGGGGAAGGTGTCTAGCCACTTGTAAAGTATTTACTGCAGGTTTTTAAAGAGCTAGAAACATTTTAAAAATTAAATGCTTTTTATTATTTTTCATGAAATGTACTTAAGAACAACAAGCGAATCTTTAATGTCTGTTTTGGGGTGTTCTAATGGTTTTTTCTATCTCAATTCTAGCCTTGATTTAGAAAATGATTTCCAATCATGCTTCAAACTGGACATGCATAGATAATTTCATCTTTGTGTTTGCTACTTGGGTCTGTGCTTTTGAAAGCAAACAGTTGGGTAACAAAAAGTAGACATCGCTACTATAACAGTTACTAGAGCTGCAGCCACTAGTCAGGCTTTCATCTGAGGCACTCATGAGAACTCAAACTATTTTCACCCACACGTCCTTCTGCAAACTCAGGAAAAAAGTTTTCTTATACCCAAAGATCCCTTTCTAACCCGAATCAAGTTCTACATTACTACACCCATCCGAGAAGCAAACCAAAGACTAACAAATTCAGTTCTCAGACATATCAGAGCCATTGGGTAATATGACAACTTAAGAAGTGAACATAATTATAACACTAAGAACATTATTTATGAAGGTCATATATAATAGAATATTGTCTACCAATATACGGAAGTTTGGACTCACTTACATTCAAAGACAAATTCTTCAAAGTAGTTACTATCTCTCTGTAGCACTACTTGCTACCAAACAGTAGTATAAAACCATACTCAGTATGTTAGCATATTTACTTTAATTGACTGCTTAATGCTTTCAGGAGACAAATGATTCCGACAATTATTTTTCAACTGCCCCAAGTTTTAAAACATAAATAATTATAAAGTGCTTTTATATACATGGCCATTACAGGTGCCCTTAAAAGTTAGATCAAATTTCTACTTGGCAAAGGCTAGAAGATAGAAGAGTATCTTCATATCCTATTCAAAGGGAGATCCTGAAATCCTGTAAATCATAACTGTATAGTAACAAAGAATTCACTTCTTTTTCTGTGATACTGAAAGACAGACTTGAGTTACCCCATAGATAAACAACCAGAGTAAAACCAAATCTAGATGCACTGGTATTAATTTCCCCAAATTTCAATTACCAGTAAATTAGGAAGATTAATGTGTAAACAACACTCAGAACTAGTTATGCATGGTATTAGTAGTCACTACCACCAAAAAAGGAAGAAAAAAAAAACAAAAACCTGTTACCTGAAAGCTTGACCCAGGATGAACAACGGAAAACAAGTCCATAAAACTTGACTGTTTTTATCAAATTGATTGCAACTTGTGAGCTGCAATATTTGGGAGAGAACTGTGTGAGTTTATAGTTTTCTATGCCTGCCAAAAACAGATGCAGACTACCACACCAGCTCTCTTGCAGAAACTAAATTAAGCAAAGGCAAATACCAAGTGGAAAGTTGTCAGTCTCCTCAATGAATGGCTTCATTTTACACACCAGAGAATATCTTTATAAGAATGTTTTAATGTGAGCCATTTTATTTTCAGTGTATCATTTATTACAAAAATAATAATTTTTCCTTCAAATCAATTATAGACACCTGCCCATACTTTCCTAAAGTCTATCTTATTTTACACACAATAACGCAGTGTTGTGACACTGTTTGCTATCAAAGAGTATTGAAGTAAACAAGAATAATTTTTAAATGTATGCATTACTAAGAACAGTTTAAACACCAGTCATCAATATTCATCCCAATTTCAAACTCAGATTTCTAGTTCAAAAACAACTTGCTGCAATCCTCTGAAAAACTTTATTTACTTCAACAAAGATGGTAATCTTTATCTACTTCAACAAAGATGCTAAGACAAAAGTTTATTAAAACCTAATACCCTTTGACTTACTGCTTTGTAAAAAACACACAGATCATTAATTGAAAAGTGTTGTTTCTATCTCTGAACAGACTCATAATTATAATAATAGTGATAATAATAATAGAAACAGCACTGAAATACTAAGATCTTAAAAGAAGCTTTTCCACAGATATACTCCTTTCCATGTTTTCAAGGTTTTCCTAGGAATGAAGATTTTCTTATGCATATAGAGACCTATACCGTGAAAATCAAAGCAAACTCGCGAACGGTACGTAACTTAAAAAGAAAAGCAAAAATAATACCAAGAAGATAGTAAGACATATGTAACTCACTTATGACTAGCACACTGATTTGGATCCCAAACTGTTTTCTAAGCAAGAAAACAAAATTTTTAAAAAGTCACTGAAAATATTAGCCGTCAAAATACTGAGCTCGGACTTCACAGATGCTGACATTTTCCTCCTTACCTTTACTGCTACCTTTAAGAGACAAAGGACAAAATATAAACAGCAGTGGAGACACTAACAGCAACTAAAATTCAGAGGCGTGACAAACTTTCCAGAAGGCATTTGCTATGTCCCACCATTTATTTGAAGTGTCAGACTTAGTTATTACGTGTGTAAAAGTATTCGACACACACACAATCTAACACATAACAGATACATCAGGAACCCATAAACATCAGCTCACTGCGGGTAAATTATACTTTGCCAACACAGTATTAATGAAGCTTCAGAATACTCTGCACTTGTAGAAATCAAATCAGAATGCTGGCATCCTAACTCTGTTTCCTCTCAGAGGTTTTATTTTCACATTATTAATATCCAGAAATAATCGTTCAACTTTAGCACACTAGTGGCCCTCTCTACTTAACAGACTGGAGATGTTTTTATCAAAGAGAACAGCTTTAAAAGAAAGTTAAGAAGTCTAAGAAAACATAAACGTTAAGAACTATATGCTTAACTTGTTAAGATTCAGCAGGTCATTAATAAACTTTCACTTAAAGGTAAAAAAAAAAAAAACCCTCAAAAAGTTGGTATCATTTCCAGATTGCCCTGTCAGCATCACAACTTACAGGAAACACTTAACCTCCCATACAAACCCTGTATTTATTCACAACCCTAGCACACTTAAGGAAAGGAGAAAAAAGAAAAAAAAGCAAGGCCGCACAATTATTTTAGGTCATCTGCTTTTTAACACTACCAGGTAGAATAATTGAGAGAGCTTCCTAAGCAAATGAGCAACACGTTAGAAACTTCTCAACAGTTGAGCTCTGAAACTTACTTTCTCATTTTGTCCACGTCAAGCACTGGCTGCCCGCACTACTTGCCTTGACTGTCCTGTCCCTGGCATTTGTGACTCGGGTGTTCTTTTCTAAATGATCAACTTTTCCTACAACCAGCAAGAAAGTAACATGATGCCAACTCGATTCACAGATTTTAGCTTCAGAGCTGGAGGTCTCTTAAGAGTCCTTGAAAGTTGCCTGTTTTATTTATGCTTTAAGCAATCAAATTTTAGGCAGCAACCAGGCCTACAATAATCATTTCTTTATAAGTCTGTCTCGGGCCCTGTCTGTATTTTGCTTTTCTCTTTACTATCTCTCCCTGGCCCTTTCCTGTTCACCTGGTGCCTTCACAGAAATTCGATGCATCTACAAAAGTTCCATGAATCGGCCCAACTTGTCTCGCATTGAAATTCTCCGCTCAGCTGCCCAACCTCACTTACCTTGCTTAAACTCTAGCCGGGATTTTCCAAAATAGGATAAGGATGAATATCCTAGCATAATTTTGATTCAACCTTAAGATCCATCGCTCTCACTCAAAAAAACTTTCAAAGTATCAATGCTGAGGCCTAAAAAAATAGGAGGGAAGTAAAGCAGGTCCTACAATTTAGTAAGTTCGAGATTTCCCTGCTGAAACCCCACCAATCCTTCTCGCCCACTAACTTCTATTGCTTTAGAGTCCTAGGGCCATAAAACAGTGACTGACTTTCCTGGGGAAAGGGGAAACCACCACCATCTCAGACAGGTACTCACCAAAAAAAAAAAAAAAAAAAAAAAAAGAGAAAGCTAAGAAAAAGCGTTCCCAGCCACAAAAACAGCTTTGCACTTCAAACAGCCCCCACCTAGGCCTCACCCTCAAATTATTCATGGGGTCCTATAATCCTGGAGTTATTTGGAGGGACAGCGGTGTTTGCTTTGGCCTTTCGGAGATGCGTTTCAGTCTACAGCCCAAACAGGAACTAGAGGGAAGGCACAGCGCCTCTCCGCCTGGCTGTGCCACCACTGTCAGGCGTTTAATCACCGGCCAGTGTCCCCTGGCCCCCACGACACATGGCGCATCCACCGCAGCACAGAGGAAGTCTGCCCCTTCTCAGCCCCTACGGAAGCGCCCGGCTTGCAAGGCCTTGCCACATGGCACGGGCAGGGCACCGACCCCAGGGCCACCAGGCTGCCCTGACCCGCTCCGAGGCGGTGCACCAGCGGATGCGACAACCTCCTCCTCCAGCCCAGCTGGGCCTTTAAGGAGAAAGAAAAAAAAAAGTTTCAAGCCAGGCTTTGCAAACTCTTCAAAGCCAGAGGCAGTGCCGTGCAGTTTGGGGACCCCACGAAGGGCCCTCTCGGGGGGGGATCCTCCCGACCCTCCCAAGTTCGCCCAACTTACTACTCTGCATGCCGGTGCCCAGCGTGCTCCCCGCTTGTCAGGAGCCCCCCAGAAAACTCGCAGCAGCGGCGGCGGCGGCCCCGCGGGTCCCCGGCCACCCCCAGCTCCTGCGCTGCGCCCGGGAGCAGAGAATCACATTCGCCAGCGCCGCAGACAGCCGGGGAAGGAGGGGGCACCGGCCTGAAACTTCTTTTTTTGGCCAACGGGGATTTGTTTTTCCTCCTCCCCGGCGGCTGAACTTGACCCTCACTGACTCCAAGGGGCTACTGCAGTTAGCTGCAAGTCGCCGGTTTGCAAGGGCTCCGATGCCTGGGACCCCAGCACCCCAACCGAGGCGGAGAGGAACGGGTGAGGGGGTGGGACGGGGGGGTACAGGGGAGCAGGAGAAGAAAGAAAGAAATCACACGCGCAAAAAAGGAAGAAAGAAAATGCATGTGAAACCCGAGAAGGCTGCGCTTGGCTTTCTGCACACACACACACGCACACACACACACTCCCTCCGTGTCTCTCTCTCTCTCTCTCTCTCTGGGCTTGCATTTTTTTTTTTTTTTTTTCCGAGAAAGTCACTTTTAATTCCCAGGGCTCCCCGCTCGCCGCGATCGCCCACATTTGCGCACACGCGCGCGGGCGCAGCGCAGGCGTCGCGGCCCGGGTCCCCGATACCGGCCGGGCCCCGACCCCGAGCTCCCCTCCTTACCTGTTGATTAATCGTCGCGAACACCCTCGCCAGTCCGGAAGATGGTGGCGCGGCGGCCAGAGCCATGAACCGTCCTCTGTTGTCCGCGGAGTTGATCTTGGATTATTGGGGGGGGAGAAAAAGGTCTTTTCCTGCCTCCCCCCCCGCCCTGCCCTGCCCCCCTTAGGAAAAAAAGAGAGCGCGAGAAAGAGAAAGGAAATAGAGCGAGGATGTGCCCGGTGTCGCGGAGAGGGGAGGGGCGCGGGGGTGGGTTTTTTTGTTGTTGTTTAAAAAAATAAATCGGAAGGCGAGAGCGCGATCGGAGAGGACGCGAGGTCTGCGGAGGAAAACGATCGGCGCCCCAGAGAGAGGCGGCCGGGGATGGCAGTGCGACCGGGGCTTTATCAGAAATGTTATCGCTTGTCAGGACCTCAGTCTCCGCGCATGACGTCAGTTTCAAGACACCAACACTATTAATATCAAAGGAGCCTTCGCGGAGGAAAGCGCCACCCCGACCCGGTCCCTTAAAGAGACAGCGCGTCCCCGCGCCGCCGCCCCGCCCGCCCGCGCCGCCGCCCCAGCGCCGCCCGCCCGGCCCCGCGCCGCCCCGCCGCCGCCGAGCCGCAACTTCGCCCGCGTCCGGAGCCGCGACTGAGCGCCGCGCGGGGCCGGCCCGCCGCCTCGCGCCCCGCCCCTCGCCTCCCCACCCCCACCCGCCGAGCGCGGCCGGAGCCGGAAAATCGAACCGATCGGGCCGCGGGGGCCCGGCGAGGCTGCGCAGACCCCCGGAGGCGCCGTCCCGGCCGGCCGGGAGCTCCCACGAGGGACGCGGCGGCGGCCGCAGGGGCGGCGCGGGACGGGCGTGCGTGTGCGCCCTCCCCGCCCTGCGGGGCGCGGCGCGGCCGGGACCCGCACCTCGGCGCGCCCGCTCCCCATGCCCGCGCCGCGCCCCGCACGGCGGCCGGGGCTCCCCGAGCTGGGGAAGCGCGGGCCGGGGTCGCCGCCGCTCTCCGGGCGGAGGGCGAGAAGCCGGAGAGGCTCAGCGGCTGCTTCGAGGGGTCCCGCACCGTGGACAGCACGGGACCCCATTCGGCACTGCCGGGGCAGACGTGCTGCTCGCGGGGTTCAGTGGCCGATGAGGAGCTCGGAGTCAGGCGTGACAGTCTCCTTCCTACTTCGTATCCCCAAAGACTCTCGCTGCTCAGAGAAATTGCCTCCACATAAAGTTCACTGAGATGAGCTGTTTTTTTCTTTTTTAACTTGTAAAGATCGACAATGCATAAAACATCACCATGACAGGACTGGAAGGATAGGAGGTGTTAAAAACTAAGTAAACATTTCTTGGTCTTTTGGACTTAATTTTCTTCAGTTGGGTGGCTTCAAGTGGCGTGTTTCTCCTCGGGTGAAAGTCGGTTTCAACTAATTTTGTGCTAAAAGGAGAAACATCCTTCTCTAAACTACGAAATGATTAAAATTAGAATTTTAGAGAGGTACAATCATGAATCTGTGAGCTGAAGATGAGGTAATTTCCTCCAAAATATTTTTCACTAAATGATTCTTGCATCTTTTTGGAAATGAGAATGTTTTCGAAACATACTATTATCAGAAGTGAAAAAAAGCAGTCATATAAAAATTTAAAACTGAAATACGTGCTCTTAAAATCTCACTCCTTTTTCTGTAAGGTCTTTATTTTTACTTAGTATAACCACACAGACAGATACGTGATTTCTTTTTGCAACACATTTATTCCAGAAGTATTTTGGTAGTATGTCTCATACACTCTTTATGAATAGAAGAGCAGTAATTCTTTTGCAATAGAGAAACTAGTCAGGTGAAAGAGTAGTCAAAATACAGTTTCAAAATGAGGCAAACAATATATTCCCTAAAGGAGAGAGAAGACAATGACCCTCATATGCATAGTTATTCATATGTTATCATCAATTTAAATTAGTTGAGAGAACAGATTTTTATATAGCCCTGCATGCAGGGAAATTTAACATCAAAATCTTCAGTGCATCTCACAGTCCACTGCTAGTGCCCGCACTGGTGTTATTTAATACTGTCCAACACAGATTTCCCTTCTAAAAAGTATTCTTATATTAAATATAGGCCTTTTATTTTCTTTTTTAAGCCATAAATTAACTCTCCGACTTTTATGGAAATATGCATGGCACAGCAAGAAGCATTTTTTATTCAGAAAAATAATAAGGATTGGAGCAAAACATTCCTTAGCCATGACTCACTGAAAATATTGGGGCAAATAAATTTTGAAATATGTATCTGAATAGTCAGATTGTATTTAAAGGGTTAATACCACCTAAAACTTCTAAAGCTGGTATCTGACTGATAAAATCTGCTGCTATAGCATCTTAGCAAAGTTAAATAGTACAATTTATCACAAGGATTAGGCCCCTAATCTCCTGCTGCTCCCCAAGATTTAAAAGACATTTTAAAAGGGGAAGTGATCTCCCTCACAGTCGCCCTCAAGTCTAAGGCAATCGTCAAGAGTGTAAATTTACTCACATGAAATAATCATTGATTAAATTGGTTCAAAAAAAATTAAATTACATGCTTTTGCAAGCACAAAACCCTTGAGAGTGGCTGGTGTTTTTCCACCTGTAATAATACAAAATCTGACCATTAAGTGTACCCAAAATTATATGTTATATGAAAAATTAAAGCCAAAGGTCTAAGGGTGAATTAAGTCCTCTAATTGAAAGGATAAAGTTACACTTCAGGTACTGAAGCCAACAAATTCATGCTCACTTAAAAATTTAATGAATGAAGTTTCACGGACTCAATTTTGCTGAAGTTTGCCTGAGAAAGGAAGAATGTCTTCATGTTACATTTTGCATTTTAAGTCGGGATAGAGCAGATCAAGATGCTGTCCGTATCAGCCCATTTACATTACCCACAAAAGATCTGTAGAGAACTTAATAAAAGCAAAAATATTTTTTAAACTTTTTCAAACAAATTACTTATTTATTTATGAAATAATTTATGAAAAAAAATTTTACCTCATGCTTTAGATATATTACATATGCTCCTGATTGACACAGTATGTCGAAGCTCGAAGGCCCTCATAGCATTTTTTAACTCTAGTAGGAATATTTCAAAACAAGCAACTAATACATTAGGTCATAATTGTTTGACAGTTGTTTTTAATATATAAAATAAGTTATGTATACTGCTTTCCTTCGAATGTTTGTAGATTTGTTTTTCTAGTCCTGGCATTTGCATGGCACAAACCGAATTAGGGGAAATATTAAATATTTATTTACATTTATTATCTTCTGCTGTCAAACACATGCAAAACTCTTAAAACCATTCTCTTCTTTTGCTTTTTTAAAAACAACACAGTTCTGAATAATAGAGCCTGGGTGTTAAAATGAAAACCTGAGCTTTTAAAGGATGCATCAGAAAATAAAGAACTTAGCAGAGACTTTTTTTAAAAAGCAAACAAAAGAAGCAAATTTCAACTAAAATAACTTCTTTGCAATCTTTCATAATGTTCAAATTCTAGGATATTCTCTCATGACTGGACCACTGATGAAATAGATCCTCGAGCTGTATGAGTGTTTATTCTTTATCAACCTGACATTATATACTCTTTCTGTTTTCTTATTTAAACACTCTTTCTTCCCCCTTTTCTTGTAGTTTATTCAGCGGAGATACGGAGAGGGATTAGCCGTTAAGCACAAGCGCACTTGTTTTACATTTTCAACCTCTTACCACAGAACTGACTTACGGTTCCAATGCCTGTAATCACAATGATTTTACCTGATGGGACATGTACTTCAGAAATGTAATCCAACTGTTTACCCTAACACGTCATAAATTGCAATTCCTTTTAGAAACCTCAAAGATTGATAACCCTTGATCCTAGGTACCGACTGCTCTAACACATCCTATCAAGAAAATATTTATGCATTATTTGCTCTCGAGTCAGTTCTGCATCATATGAAATGGAAGATCCCTTCGCCTTTCAGTACATCAAAAGCAGTTATGAAAGTACTCTGCCCTCCGTCGTGGTGGGAGCTGAAGGAACAGAAACATTATAGATGAACTTCGCTGAGTCTATTTCTCCCTCCAATCATGGAGTACTCAACCTTTAAGAAAATACTCTTCTGCACAAATTATGATCATTTTCCAAACTACCTATTGCTGAACACCTCCTTGTGAATTTATTAAAGATAAATTCAGCTTTAAATAGCCTGTATCTGGTATTCAAATTCACACTTACACTTGCCAATCCTCCCCCTGCAATATCAGGCAAATGCCTAGTTAAACAGATGGGCCTTGCAGCCCACCCTAAAAGCCAACAAACATGGGCTTTATTTAATTAAAAAGGGAAACAAATTTCTGAGGTGTGGACACACAGGCACACACACACACAGTTCTTGAGTGTGCCCCACGATGAACATATCAATTCTTTCTTTTTCCTTAGGCCTCATGAATGCCCAACTATATGCTAGCCACTAGATTGAAAGTAGAAGTAAATGAGATCACTCAGTGCTATGCATTCAAATCAAGCCACTATGGGAAACAGCAGAACTGATTTCCTTCCCTCAAATAACAATAACAGAAAAATTACATCAGAAATAACCCAGATCCAATTCAGTTCTCTATCTGATCTTGGAAAGGTGTTTTCCAACTTTTGTCCATATTTCTTCCCTCTGATCCATTATCTTCAGTTATCCTCACCCATCCCATGTACTACTTACTCTAAACTCTATGCAATTATCTTTCAGTTGTATATAATCAAGCTCAGTAACAAAGTTTACCTACATTTCAGACTGGAATTTTCCACCAGAAATTCAAACTCGATGTGTCTAATATCATAATTAAGGGGGGGAGGTTGTAAAGACAGACAAAATGGAAGGAAGAAGGAAGTAGGCCAGTCTCATCTCTGTCAAAGACATGAGTCACCCAGACCAGAAACCTCAGACTATGGACATCTTTGGCAATCCCCTCTCCCCCAGGCCTCCATCCTATAGGTTAACTAACCCTCCCATTATACCTTTTTAAAGGGCTTCCCTACCTGTTGCCACCTTTCTTCCATCTACACAGACCCTTCCCAAATTCAACAATTACTGCATTTCCCAAGACACCGCAGTCAGCACCCTCTGCGCTGTGCACTCCCTAGCAGGTAACTTCCTCTCCCTGTTGTATTTTCTACTCCCTGATGCCAAATAACCCAGTGACGCTCCACTGCCAAAGGAATAACCCCAAAGTGCCCCAGGTCCTCAAGTCCTCCCATGACCTAGTCCCGAATGGCTTTCTGGTGTCATTCCTCATCTGTTCTTCCGCACCCTCCTGACCCACTGACCCATCTGCTCTTCCCTGGACATGTCGCTCTTCCAGAGTGCTTGCCTTCCACATGGCCACCTCCCTTGGCAGGCTTGGAAGGACCTCTTGTGCCAGCCCTCCATCTGAATACCCTCTTCTCTTCTAAGGTCAAACTCAAATTTCACTTTTTTGCATGACGCCTTCCCCAAATTCCAAAGCAGAATGAGTGTGAGAACTAAATGTCTAGAGAACTTGCTTCTATCTCTAGCTAGTAATTCATCATGGTGACTTGTATGATACTGCTAGTTGACTTATCTCCCTACCCAGCTAAACGCTAAGATTCTTGAGGGCAGAAGACCACAAAATCACAGATACTCTACAGCATCTGTTACATTGAATTTGGAGTTTAGAACAACCTCTTTAAATTTTACTTAAAAACATGCAAGTGAACTAATGATCCATGCAGTCCATTTTCTCTTTCTTCTTTCATTCTTTTCTCTTTCTTTCTTTCTTTTTCTTTCTTTCTTCTTTCTTTCTTCCTTCCTTCCTTTTTTTCTTTTCTTCATTTCTTTCTTTCCTTCTTTCTTCCTTCCTTCCTTTTCTTTCTTTCTTTCTTTCTTTCTTTCTTTCTTTCTTCCTTTCTTCCTTTCTTCCTTTCTTCCTTTCTTCCCTTTCTTCCCTTTCTTCCCTTTCTTCCTTTCTTCCTTTCTTTCCTTTCTTTTTAATCCATATGTGCTGATGTATCGTGTGCCAGTTGAAGCTTCGGGGTGGTCCTCATCTCAGCAGCATATTTTTGGCAATGTATCAGAGAAGATATTTGTCTTCCTCTGAAATATTGTCCTCATTATAGTTAAGTTTTGGTTCATAATTCCATGTTGCTCCAAAAATACTGAATTAAATGATTTTTAACTAAATCTTAGGCATGAAAATATAGGATTAGAAGAATGAGGCTGGAAGCTGGGAATTTTTATATAGGAACGGATTTTTCATAGTTGTAGAAGCCAGAAGTGTAAATGAAGAAAGTTACAAATCAATACAGAGATACAATCTCTTTAAACATCAGTAAGATTTTTCTCTATGCTGTTTAACATTAAAATATTGAATTATTTTAGCATAAATCAGTCTATCCATAGCTATTGCATTTTACACATGTTAAAAAGTTATCCAAAGACCACATGATATTTAATTAATGGTAAACTTCCAAATGTCCAGGTTCCAGGAGGGATCACATTTCGTGATGTCCTGTGGATCCAGTGCGAAGACACACGTCAGCACATGTTTGTGCGTGTACACTTGTGCACATGTCTAGAAGTGTGCAGTCATCTGGAAAATGAAAATTTCTGCCCTGATGTTCACAAAATTGGCTGACCCTGGTATATATACAGCCACGTAGACATAGCTAAAAGATCAAATGATAAGTGCTAGCCATTGTTTTCACTGTAATTTTGTTCAGCAATAACTGCACTGATTGGAAAGCAGTAGATTGACAGTTTCTGGAAGGAAATCACTCTCCACGTTCTCCTGCTCTGTGCCATGAGATACCTCATCATCTAGGCTCCTCAGTCTCTGGATTCTGATTGGGTTTCTCCAATGACATCATTATGCCAGAGAACAGGAACATAATCAGTGGCTTACTCCCTTGACTGGCCCTGTTAGGTAGCCTCTCCCACATGGCTGTACTTTCAGAGGGCTCTGGGAATAAGACCCTCACCTGTGACCTTACTTCTAAGGGTGGCAGCTCTTCTAGTTATTGCTTGGCCCGAGTGTTTTGCCATCTTCTTTTTTGGCTTCCTTAACCCTGCCCATGATTTTATAACGATCTCTTTGTTGAAGTCTCCGGGAGTATTCCATGAGTACGCCTTGTATTATCTTCCTGGGCCCGGACTGGTACAGAAGGGCTTGTGATAAAATCAACTTCATACCAGAGAGTCTAGTGCAGTCTTTATAGTATAATTCAATAAACAATTATGTAGTGAGTAACTATTGAATGCCAGATACTATTTTCAGTGTTGGGCACTTCAGTGGTAAACGAGCAGACATGGCAGCTAAGTTATAGATTTTTTTACCTAATTAAATACCTCATAAACTAGCATGAAGGTTTTCTAAAAGCACAAATATCTAGGCCTCACCTACAACTGAATGTGCATCTCTAGAGGCGGGGCCCGGGAACACAATTTTAATAAGCACATCACAGTGATCTTCGGACTATGACGAATGTTGAGTCACGCAATACAAATGTGAAGATAAAAAGTTAGACCTTGATAAATGTTAGTTGAATGAATGCATGGAGGCATAAATTCATGTTAAAAATAAGGAGGTTGAGGTTTGGAGGGAGAGGTCATTCATAGTGGTTCACAGCATGTAGGGCCCAGGAGTTGTTACCTTTATGTGGGACAGAAAAAAATTAGGGGTAGAGGGTGCTCTGCGAACTGCACTAATAGTTTTTGATAAATGTGTGTATTGTTTTAACTCCTGTCCCTTCATCCTAACTCTGTAGCCTGCATCCACACGCGTACTGAAGCAGGCAGCTCCAATACCGAGCTTCCCCAGCACAGCACAGCTCTGGGTAACTGCTCCAATTTGCTGAAGTCTAGACTCTGGAGATAGCTCTGTCTGGAAAGAGAGGCACGGACATTCGCAGTTCAAAGCTAATTAAGTCAGCAAGATAAACAAGGTAAGACACCTGGGAATAAAGGGAATTTCTTTAGCCTCAAGAAATTCACAAATTAGAGATGGAGAACCTCAGAGGCTTCTTAGTTTTCATTCCTTCCAAGGATCCATGAGCTTTTCAGATAAGAAACATGTCAATGACCATATACAACTGGTACATGATCATTTAATTGCCTCTGTATTAAAAGTACTAGTGATCACATTTTCCCTCTTATTCACAGTCATAGATGTAATTTTCTAATAGTACTACACAATTTCTTCAAAATAGTCTTGCACTCCTTTTTTTTTTTTTTTTTTGTGGGTACCAGAGGTCGAACTCAGGACCTCACATGCCAGCAGGCGCCCGTGCCGCTGAGCGATATCACCAGCCCTTTCTTCCTATGTGGGTTCCGGGAGTCGAACTCGGGGCCTCGCACTTGCCAGGCAGGCACTTAAGCCACTGAGCCATCTCACCGGCCCCTTGCACTCCCTTTTTAAAAGCAGTCTTGAGAAAATCCTTGAACGATTCATATCCAATTACATAACTAGTCATCACATATATGCATAACTACATCATGGCTACATAACTACAATATATTTTCATACACATATTCATGTATCTACTGACACCTTCTAAACAAGGGAAAATGCATCCCTGTCATGTTTCCTAATCACAAAGATGCATGAAGAATGCAGCTACCACACCCATAATGTCATGCCTTGCTATGTTAGAATCTAAAAGTTAGAGTCCTAGTACAAAGTAAAGGTACTTACATAAAATCTTATTTTATTTAAAATTTTAAATGGTATACCACTTCATATCTTAAGTTTATTTTACATGAATAAAGAAAATTCTATTTTAGTCTAAAGAAGTGAAATATAAACATGAACTAGCCATCTAGAAACAACTCATTCTGTGGGATGTATCTGAACAATTTATATAATTACATGGAATATGTAATAATGATGGTTATAGTGTCAGCGACAGTTGATAGCTCAGTTGTCGGCCCTGCTATGTAGAATGGGCTGTTTAGGAGGTTACTACATTACGACTTACAATGTCATTAGGAAAAAATTAAAGTCCTGCTCACTTGTACAGCCAGCATGACACTATCGACAGAGTAGCAGTCGAAGCTAAGGCTCATTCTGCTTAAGATGTTTTGCTTTTGGTTTTTTTTTTTTTCCCTCTCCATGACAAGCTACTCTAATAGGTACGAATTTTTTAACCACATTTTTGGCAGTGGGTTTCTTTTCTCATTCAGAACATTATCAAAGGAAAGTTATATAATTTCTAGTGAGGTCATGGTGAAATTTAGCTCCTCCATGCTGTGTTCCAGGACTCCTTCTTCAAAGTCTCCACAGGAAAGACGATCTTAGAGGACTGGAATCGTCCAGATGCTTATGAGAGCTTAGGACTATGGAACACTGACTTTATGTTGGAATGTAGACTCCACCTCTAATTTTACAAATAAAGAATCTGAGGCTTAGACAGTGAGTGACTGAGATAGTCAAGGACACGTGTAAGTAATAATAATGGCCAACATTTACACAATGTTTGCTGTGTCATGTTTTGTTATATCTCACATATATTAATTCATCTAATCTTTTTTTTTTTATGCGGGTACTGGGAGTTGAACTCAGGACCTCGCGCTTGCCAGGCAGGCACTTAAGCCACTGAGCTATCTCACCAGCCCAATTCATCTAATCTTAATAAACACTCAGTGAGACACACGTCACTGTTATCCTCATTTTAGAAGGGAACTGAGCTATATGCAATAACATAGCCAAAGTCACAAATGCAGTCAGGTGTAGAACTAGCTGGGTCAAGGGTCTAAATCCTATTCCACCACACTTTCATTCTGGTGTCAGAATTGAGTTTTGAACCTATGGTTTTGCCTCGACATTAAACCAAGCAATTGTGAATGTGTGTCTACTTGAGGCGAGCGCTTGCTGCTTCTTAGTCACCAGCATCCATTGTCTCTTTCTTGGCAGCAGCCCACTACTTTCCCACCCAAGGAAGGCCCACTGCAGGAAAAGCAAGCGTCTGATTCTGGTCTTGCCCATCAGAGCATTAAACTTGGGATCTTGACAGAATCAAGGACCAAAAAGCTTTAGGGGGCTACTGGAGAGGAATTGGAATCTTTTACTCCATTGCACTTGGACCTAGGGCGATCTAATGCTGGAGCTCTTGCTGCTCTTTGGGCATTGGGCAGGCACAGAAAGCCTGAGCCAATTCTGAGAAAGTGGAGTGTAGACATGCAGAGGCAGATCCTGGGTTCTGCAGTACTGTTTGATCACACTGACTAGAACACCACACCCCGAGTAAGCCATAATGTCTGAATTCTCCAGTTACGTCCCTTTGTAATAGTTGAAGCCTGGGTGAATTGAATTCAAATGAATATACCACACTTTAATTTAGTATTAATTATTACATATATACTGACATACAGAACAACACAATCATGCAACTTTAAAGAAATTTATAATTGCTTTTCTAGCCAGTGATATATAATTCAAACAAATAGATTCTCATGTTTTTCATCCAAAATGACATTGATTGCACAGAGTAAAGCCTGATCTCACTTGCCAGACTTGGCTATGTGCAATTTTTGATTACTCAACATCAAGTTCACCTTCGAATAGGCAAAGACATGAAGTTATGGCAAACTATTTAAAAATTCAAGAAACATACTCAAAAGACACAAATTCCACCAACTTTTATAAAGAATGACACCATCCTTGGGGTAGCTTGTGCTCTGACATGCTTTAGAATGTCCATTGTTCTGTTTAAATCAGCAGTTTTATTGGACAATCTTAAACTGTACATATTCCTGACCTCACGAGGAATTGTTATTATTGTATTAATTTACTAATTGAACGTTTTCTACTTTTGGGATTTTTTGTTTTTGTTTTTACAGTACCTTCCAAAATCAACATAGGGAAGTGCGGGACTAACTGTGGGAAATACCTATCATACCATGTTGATAAATCTTTGGTATTGCAAGTTACCATAAAAAGATGACCAAGGAATTCAAGTCCAAATGTGGAAATGGAGATTTCATAGGAAGTAATTAGATGTCATAAAATGATGAGAAGCCAGGTTAAAACCTATTCAGTGCCAAAGGTTTCAACATTTAGTGTTACCCTAAGTGGGCAAATGATGATTATATGCGTCATGCCCTGGAGAGCTTTGAGGTCTGGAAAATGATTGGCCTACGGCCCTGAGAAGACCTCAGGAGACTTAATCTTTCTGATGTTTCTGTTATCAATTTTAATAGTGCTTAAATACCAACTGATGCTGCACTTCATTACTACTTACTGCACTGTATGCAGTGTGGCTTCGGTGGCAACTATTTTATGTTTCTCCCTAAACACAGCACGTATTAAAACATGGTTACTCTGTAATGATGAGTGAGACACTGAAACAAAGGAGGTACAGATTCTGAATGTGATGCCAAATCTGAAAAATCAGTTAAACTAATAAAATAGCTGGATTATTTTGACTTTCACTGTAATACATATTTTCAATGTGTACATGGAGTATTATTTATCAAAATATAAAACCACAGGGAGTGGAAGAAAGTAACCCTGCCTTACAGTAGACCAAATAAAACATCATAGAAATTTAGAGATGAAAGAGTCCTTAAAAAGTCCCTCATACAATTGTTTCTTGGTGTGTGTGTGTGTGTGTGTGTGTGTGTGTGTGTGTGTGTGTTACTCGGGATTGAACCCAGGGTTTTTGCATTGGGCTACAATCCCAGCCCTTATTACTTCTTATTTTGAAACAGGGTCTCCATTCTTGCTGAGTTCCCCAGGCTGGGCTTGAACTCACAATCCCCCTGCCTCAGTTTCAAAGAGGGCTGGGATTACAGCTACAAACCGCCATAGCTAGCTATTTCCCTTTAAATACAACAACTTTAAAATCAGTAATTGAAATAATAGTAACAAAACTAATTATGATTGTAGTGCATTTATGTCAGGCGCTATGTTAAGTGCTTTGTGCATATCCTCTCCTTTTGCTTGAAACAACTCCATGGGAGTTACTTATCATTCCCATTTTAAAGATGAGGAAATTCAGCCAGAGTGTAGTAAGTTACTTGCCCCAGATTACCTGACTAGTGTGTGGCAGAGCTAGGATTTAAATTTATACAGTCTGGCCTTGGAGTTTCCCCAAGAAATCATAAGATATTTTATCTTTTACATTTAGTGATAGAAATATATATCACTAATTTAGGAATAGTATCTATTAACTCACTAAGCCAATTGTAAGACAGCATTTATCAGGTATTTATTTTATTTTATAGTTTTTTAGTTTTTTGAGACAGGGTCTTGCTGTGTAGTTCAGGTTGGCCTTGAACTCACTGTGTAGTCCATGCTGGCCTCAAACTCACAGGAATCCTCCTGCCTCAGCCTCCTGAGTGTTGGTATTATAGGCTTTTATGTCATCATGCCTTGCTAATTTCATTTTTAGAAGAAATTTTTCTAAAACAAATAAACATAATTATTGCAAGTGGTCTTGAGCATTTATTTCATGTTTTTGATACATTTTCTTTGATTTTTATATTTTGACCAAAATATCAGAAGTCACGTAAGTAACATGTAAGTATCAGAAGTCATTTAAGCACATGGCTGTCATGCAGACTCGTACAAGTTCTATCATTTTGGGCCTGGTTTATGCCCGCTTCCCTCAACAGACAGCAGAGGCTAACAACTGTGAAATGTATCCCATGATCCCATTATGATGGGAGCAAGACCTTGCTGCATGTTTCCACCCATATCCTCTGATGGTCTTCCACATCGTTCTGCATTAAATCAAGGCCCTCGCTAGAACTCAGCGAGAACCTCACGCTACCCACCCTTTGCCTCTCAGTTAATTTGCTATCACGCCTGCCTTTCTGCACTCCACTCACGCCACCGACACCCTTGATGGTCTTCAAATATAAAAATACAAACCCTCCTCCGAGTCATCGCTTCTGCTCTGCTTCCGCCTAGAACATTCTTGCTGTGAATCTCCCTGTGCTCCTGTCCCTTGCTTACTCCAACATTCAACTAAAAGTCAGCTCTTCGGTGAGGCCCGCCCTGGCCTTGCCCCCGAGATACTATGTCCCATTCTATATTTTATATCCTTCTATTCCATTTTATTCTTTGTCAATAATTATCACTCCATGATGTACCACGAGTTTTGCTTATTTATCTGTTTCCCTAATTAAATTATAAGGTTCATAACACACTACAATTTCCTGTTTGGTTTACTGCTGCGTTCATAAAAGTACCTAGCATATACATAGATGCTCAATTAATATTTGTAAAATTAATCAGTCTATGAATAGTTGTTCCTTGTACTGAATTATTTCAAGCAAGAAGAATGTAGACAGCTCAGGGATCAATTACAATGTCACTAACACACACACTTCTCAGTCCACCTATTTTGAATGTTTTATTTTACCAGACAAATTTTTTGTCTTGGCAGCTGTGATAATAGGGATTTTAATTTTATTTGTAAAGCACCTCAGTCCAATTCATATCACCATCTGCTGAGATTTCTTTGGCTTTCCAGAGTAAGTTAAGTGTTCAACTAGCTGCCAGCTGAATCTAATCAATTGACTGTTTTGTTTTTCATTCAATAAATAGTTACTGAACACTTATGTACAAGGGGCAATTGAAAATTATGGGGAACATATAATTTTTTAAAACATATGCAGTGAAAGACCCATTTCCATTAATCCCTCTCAAAAAAAAACTCCCCCTTACTTCAGACACACGTATCCCCTCATTCTTGCCACTTTCTGAAGCAGTTCTCTGTGTCCTTTTTTGTCTTTTTGAGATGTGATCAAAAATATGGTGAATGCGGCTGCCCAGAGCTATCCAGCTGAAAGGCAGGTTCTTAAAAACATTACAGTGTGTTCTCAACCACCTTATTCATTAGATCTGGCACCGTGTGTACTTGGCTCTTCCATAAAGTCAAAATGCCCATGAAAGGTAAACATTTTGAATCAACACAGGACATTGAGGCAGCCAGGACAGTGTAACTAAAGACACTTCGAGAGAGGACTTCCAGGAGTGCTTTGGAAAGTATCAGGAATGATGGGGTAAGTGTGTTTGAAGTAAGGGGGAATATTTTGAAGAGCATTAATGGCAATGTGTCTTTCACTGTAATAAATTTCTTTTATTTAAACACATACTGTATTTTTTGATCACCCCTCACGTATGGCACTGGAATGAGACAGAAATTCAAGACCAACAAGAACTCTTCTCTCATAGACTTCAAAATCTTATAGGAAAAGCCATGGAGTTAGTAATTATAAGGCTATTGTAATAGTCAGCTAAGAGATTAGGGTGGTGCTGCTGAAGGTAGAGAAAAGTGAGAACTCTTAAGAGACAATTTGCTCACAGAGTTGGTAGTATTTCTGATGGGCTGGATGTGAGAAACAAAAGAAAAGGAGGACCCAAGGATGCCTTCTGGCATGCTGGCATGAGGAAACAGGGTGACGATGGTGCCATTTGGTGGAATGGAAAAGGTGAGGGAAGAAATATATTTCATTGGGGAAATGCAATATTCAAGAGGGAATATCAACTTGGAGATACAAGAGTAGAGCTCATGGTATAGATTTATTTGTGTATATATATATAAATGTACACATACACACAAGTCACTGGTGCACAAACGACATTTGAAGCCATGGAAATGTGTCATGTTATCTACAGACAGACTACAGAAAAGAGGAAGTGAGACTACAGAGGTCCCTTAGACACAAAAATTTCTTCTCAACTTGTAAAGGAGATTGCGAAAGAACAACCAGTGTGGAGGAATAAACCCAGAATGGAGCAGCACAAAAAGAGGAAGAGAAATATTTCAAGAGATAGTGAAAGGTAAGAGTTGTATTACATGGGTTAGGTTTCATGGCATTGGGCAGTTGAAGAGTCAAAATACATCCCAATGGATGACAAGGGGAGAAAGCATAAAAGAGAGACATGGCAAATGAATAAGAGGTGAGGACATGGAAGTCATGTACACAGGCAATCCTGCTAGAATGTTTGGCAACTGAGATCAGAGGCTCAGAGTTCCCTGAAAATGTGGCAGAAGGCAGGAATTCATTTTTAAAGATGGCAGATCCGTGAGCATGTCTGTGTGCAGAAGGCAGATAGCCTTGAAAGGGAGAGGGTAGAGAAGCAGATGAGAGAAGACATCAGGTGAGAAGACGTGACAGATGGCACCACAGTACATACTCCTCCTCGGACAGAGGGGGCACCTCCTTCACAGTGTCAGAGAAAGGAAAGATGCAGGTATAAGTATCCTTTGGACAGGTGGCAGGAAGCAGAGGAACATGAGTGTACCAGGCAGAGTTCTCAGTTGCAAACTGACTAGAGGATTAAGAAGAACATAAATCTATAAGCATACTCGGTAGCTCAGTTAGTAGGATAGCTGGAAACCAACTCAAAGTTTGGCTTCCAGAAACAACCTCCCAAATGATCTTTAGAATTAGAGTGACATGGAAACCACCGTTGCCACTACTGAGCTTAATATGTGACATCTGAACCTATGGCACTTTCAGCCACCACCGCTGTTGCTGATACTGAGAAAGAGAGAATAGTTGCCATTACTTTCTCTTGCAGTAATTGTCCCTTTAGAGCTGAAGCATCTGATGGTGGAGGCTGCACCTTAAGTCAAAGGATGCTGCGAAAGTACATATCTCACATGATTAGCTTCTTGCAGGGAAAGGCTTTCTTTAATCCCTGTAAGGATGCATCAAATGAACAGTGAGTTCAGATGTTGCAGAGCCGAAAGAACTACCCTACAAAGCTGTCCCAGGAAAGGTACACTATAGTAGCTTTAAAAAAATGTTCAAAGTTAGAGCATGGTATCATAAGACGCTAAAGTTACCTAGCTTCAAGAATCAGTTGTAAGAACATAATGTAGAGTTAAGCGCTGTTTCAGACATGGTAACTCCTGAGAGCAAAGATATTTCTTTTTTTTTTTTTTTTTTTTTTTTTTTTTTTTGTGGGTACCAGGGGGACGACCTCAGGACCTCGTGCGCCAACAGGCACCCGTGCCACTGAGCGATATCACTGGCCCCTTTTTCGTATGTGGGTTCCGGGAGTCGAACTCGGGCCCTCGCGCTTGCAAGGCAGGCGCTTACGCCGCTGAGCCATCTCACCGGCCCAACAAAGATATTTCTAAAACAAAGGTCATTCCACATTTTAAGCATGTTCCAAAGGGATGTTCACAATTGGCATTGCTGTTGTCCCACTGTTCTATGTTCACTTTCAGCTAACAAACCATAATTTTCTAATAATTTTGTTCCTTGAAGTATTTAAATATATTGCTTTCAAAAATTTAATCACTCTAGAAAAGTTCAAAACAGCATTAAAACACATAAAAATGAATGAAAAGTGTGAAATCCTACCAGTGCTTTAGTACTCATAGAAGTATATGTATGCAATTTTACATAAAAGATATGTTATCCAAGCTGGTCTCTAATCTCCTTTTGATAACTGATGATATGCTGTAGACATTTTTTTTCTCTCCATATACATCTCTATTATGAATGACTATTCAGATTGCCCATCTCTGACATTTTAGATCACCCGCAATTTTTCACAGTTCTAAACCTTGCTGTCATGAACATTGTTGAATGTTTCACACCTACATGGTTTTCTCCCTAGGGCAATTCACAGAAGGGGGATTGCTAGGATACGGGGCATACACAGTCTCTACTCTGATTCATAGTGCCCAAATCATCTCCAAAGTAAGGTACTGATTATGTCTTTGCCAGCGTGGCATGAAAGTGCTCATGGGAACCAGAACTATTTTGAAGAGTCTTGGAGGAAATGGGCAGAGCTATATAATTTCATACCTTCTGAAGTAGCTAACCTTGATCCTCTGGGGTTGCCAGGGATCTATAATCAAGCTGACATTTATTATTCGTCTCAGATTTTTTTCCCTAGTATGACAGCCAGTGTAGGAATGTAGTAGCATAAAGAAAGCATTCATCCAGTAGCTCCAGATGTTCTTGTGGTGTTAAGGTTCAAAACCATAGTTCAGGAGTTTCTTTTGAGCCTACTTGGTTACCTCCACATAGCCCACATGATAAAACTTTATATAATTTAGTTATGTAAGGAAGTATCCATCCTAATCTTTCATTTCACAGCTAAGTACATGGAAACCCAGAGATGCAGTCTCAAATTCACAGAGCTAGTTTTAAAAAATTAGTTACAGAACTAAATTCTAGCTCCTATGTTGCAATATTTTGCTCATCCATTTCTAGGTTAGATTATGTCATAACCATGCCATTCTTAGTACACCAAGCATTTGGAGAAATAGGTTGTCTCTTTCGGGATTTGACTTTTAAGTCATATGTCATATAGCATATATCTACCCCCAACATTTGACAGCTATCTCTAAAAAGTTAGCAAATTAACCTCAGAATATGTATTAACACAAGTACCTTTCCTGACAACTGCTCCTGAAACAAGCTTTTATAAATCTAATGAATTTAAACATACCACAGGAATATTTAAACATACCAATGACTAAGGCTTTGGTAAATATTTCTATGGCTTTTTGTACCTTGGATGTCCCTAGCTGAGACATTTTGGATAAAGGGCACGGCCAATGATAGCTTCGGAGGGAGGAGAACTAGTTTCACTGTTCTTGGTGAATGTATTTTGACCCATTCTTCATTGATACAGCCCTCCCTGATGCCATATTTCGCTGGCTAACTTAGCTTAAATACCACCCAAAGTGTCACATCCTAGTAAAAACCCTCACTGATTTGCAAGGTCACATTTTAAAGAACTGTGTGATCTAATAGTGAAAGATTTCATTTTCACATGGTGCACTAGCTCACTTCTGGACAAAGATCAAATGAATGCTTTCCTTGTTTGTGGAAACTTTAATTTAGAAATTTCTACAGAGCTCCCTCTTCTGTATTGTTTGTTATCAAAAACATAATGGCTCTGTCTTCTAGGGGCTTGTACCCTCAGCCCCTTGTAATGCATTTTGGTCAAGAAATTATAATGCGTTCACTATTTACTTATGCAAAGTCACTTAAAATCCTGTATCCAATTTTTAAAAATCACTAACCAAGTGCTGTGAACAATTACAATGAATCATTTAACATTAACTTGGATATGGTCGTCTTTTCTTCAAGTCTGCCAACCTAATCTTCCTCATATTCGCGCCCACAGCATTTTGGCCTATTACTCACTCAGGAAGGACTATGCCTTTGGCTCACGGGCTCGGCTTCCACAATTTCAGATTTCAGGACTCTGACAAGACTATGTATTCTATGACAAAGCATATTTTAAATAATAAAGATTCTCCGCCGCCCAAGCCCAAAACCATGCGTTTATCTTTGATACATGCTTGCACACATCCCATGGGTGAAATGAATCATGTCTGATTAATTTTTTCATTGTCATGTCATTTATTTCTACCATTTTCCCTTCACTATTGCCACCTGCCACATCTTATTAAGATGTTCTGTATGACACCTAGTAAGTTTGTTTCATTGTCTTCTTTCTGTAATACACATTTATACATTTAAGAAATATTATTAGTATATGTGCTGCAGAAGCGAGCATGTAAGAAATATTTTTACAAAATCTTTTAGTTCAGTTGTTCCTCTGTATCAAAATCTCCAGTTGGCTCCACAATTCTTATCTCAGAGGTGATAAACAGCTAGGATGAATTCCGTACCTGTGTGACCGCCACATTCATAGCACTCTTTCCAGTTGTACCTTGAAAGATTTTCCCAGGGCCCAATTCATAATCTCTGTTAACACAAGTCTTCGAACATCCACTGTAGCTAAATCTACTCATCGATTAACAAATCAGATGTGACACACGGTCTTTACTTCCACAGGCATTGCAAACAAAGTTTCACCTTATTAACATTGATTCAACCTCTGTCTGAATCTTTCCCCAGCAATCTTCCTAGCCTTTTTTTCCAGAAACTTCTCCTGAGGTCTTTATTTCAAACATACTAATTCAGGAGAATACCTCCTCCTTTCCACCCCTGTGACTTTTCTCACTGTGTTTCCCTGGTCTAAAATGTCAGACCTGCTCCTTTCTATCAGCACGACTTTGGGGGAAAGTCTGATTTCAGTGTTACAACCTTCATAGTCCAGAACAACACACTGCCACAGACTCCTTGTCTGAATTTACAGTTTTCTTGGTCCATGTGACTCATTTCATAATTGACCACACAATACCCTAGACATTCCTTGCTATTTAATCTTACATAATTATTTAACATTTCATTTCTTTGCGTCTTGAATCATTGAGTTGTAGATCTCGAGCTCATTTTTCTCCTGTATCCTTTATAGTAGCAATGAGACTTATAAATACAAGACAATGTTCTAAGTAATTTTTGTTCATTGTCGAGGTTGGGAGGAACTGATAAAGGAAAATATCAACAGAGGATATTTTGAAGGGTAGGTAGACATAGGAAATAAGAAAGTGATTAATATAACTAAAGTTAAAAAGTAGTAGTAATGATGTATGCTTACATGTTGTTGCTGAACAGTGAGGTCACCATGCTAAAGATAATCTGACCTTTGGAAACAGAAATCCTATCTGGAGTTTATAAGCAAGATGATGATATATACTATAACAGAGAGAAATTACACTAACTCTTCTTTCCCTTGGAGATATATTATTCAACTGGCTGCCTGTGCTCTGTTTAGTTTTATAAAGCCGAATGAGATCATCCATATTCAGGCTTGTTCAACTCTACTCTCTCAAGTAGCAATCAAACAGCTGTCTTCAGTTGCAACTTTGTGACTCATAATACATTCATTCCAAAATGTCCTTGTACATCTTCTAGACCATATCATCATCATCATCATCATAATAGTAACACTTAGGCATTGTGTACAGTCTTTTTCATCTTCAAAGCTTGTTTAAATTCTATAATGCACTGAAAACGTGACACGTTGAAAAGGTATGGAGAGAGTTTTTTTTTTACTATTATTCTAAGAAAAAGCTACTGAATACTGCAACCTTGATTACAGCGTGCAAACCCCTGAGAGTGTCTGCGAATTAACAGTATGTACACAAAATGCAACTTCAAAGTTGGAAATTATCAGGTTGAAATTACCTCTCCCTTTAACATACACAGAACATAAATTTTAGCTATTAGAGAAATGCCAGCTGGTAATGCGAGGCTTTTCTGAAATGTAGTGGCCCAAAGTTGCTGTCTAAGGTAAGTGTCTCATTTAACATTGTCTTAGGAAGAAATGACTGTTTTCCTGGTCATTTACAGAATCACTATGCAATCTTACATGCCCAGCTATTGGAAATAGCTCTCTATATTCCAACTAAAATTTAAAAATTTAGTTACGCTATTACTCCTCTAATTGCTGGATCCCCTTGCACGGTAATCTGTTTCGTTCTGTAGCTTGAATGACCAAATTTTCTCCTCCAATGCATCTTTGGAGCTGCATTATTTGAGTGGTTCTTGACTCTCATTTTGAAAAACCAAAACTGCCCCCATGTTTCCTTAGTTGGATCCCGGGGTAGGGTGTTGGTGGGGAGAGACAGAAAGATCCCTGCTTCTTTTTTGGACTTCAGTATTTTTCTTATTTCCTATCATCTACTGCCTTGCTCACTGTTTCTACTAAGGAAGCTATACATTGTGCATTATTATGCCTTTTCTGGCTAGATTAACAGCGTTAAACCTATTTGCCTCATTGGCTTTAATATATAACAAGCATTATTGCTGTTATTGTGGGCCATTGGTTCCCCTAATCCAGGTAGGCAGGGAGGATTGCAGATGCCAGCCGCATAGAGAAAGAAATGGATGCCATGCTGACGTGGAATAGTGGAATCAGCCCTGCCGCAGCGGCCCAAAAAAGATTCATTAGCACCCAGGTGCTCCTCCCTATCATTTATTTTTCACTGGTGCAGAGGGGTAGAAGGGACCAGAATACACCTCCTTCCCCAGTGATGTTTTGGGTTCATTAGGAGGCTGGGAACACATTTTGTCCTGGGTATTCTTCCTGCCCCTTCTGCAGCCCCTCCACTGATGCAGCCCTAATCTGGGTCATGACCCCGGGAAGGGAACCAATGATATACGACAATTCCTAAGGAACTTTCAGGTTCATCATGGAATTGTGTATTTTCAATCATTTTCCAGATACTCGTGCTTTACACTTGTTTGATTTTTATCACTATTTTGCTAACCATTTCCAGTTCTTTAGGCATATTCACATTTTATCATGTTTCTTAGTGTTGACAATTTAATACAATATTGGCATCCATCTGCATTAATATAGATGTCCTCCTCTAATTTTTAAGAAAACAAACTTATAATTTCCTTTAAATATATTCATGTAACAAAATATAGCATCACTTAGCTTTTTTTGGGGGGGTTAGGGGTACACTTTTCCTTCTGTGTAATTTTCCTCGCTGGTTAACTATTCAGCAAGTGTTATTTGGGAAGGAAAATTAATGCTTTACTGAAATACAAATATAATACCTTATGTTTTATTGCATCTAGAATTCTTTTGAGCAAAACAATATGTTTCCCTAGAACTAATTTGCTCTTATTATGCCTTTTTCTGAGTTTTTATTTAATTTATTTATTTATTTTTATGTGGGTACCGGGAGTATTTCTGAATTTTTAGATATTAAGTTTATTTTTTTCTGATCATATCACTTGAATACTTTAATTACAAAATTATATCTGCAGTAACTCTTCTCATTTTTGAAATACCATGAAGTCCTTTACAGTTTTGGATATGGTATTTAAGAGTAATGCCTAAAATAAAGGCTAACGGGGTAGAGGAGAAATTTTTTTTCTTCTATAGGTAGGTTTTACAGGCCTGGGTGTTGGAATGGATGAGTGGGTCATGATTTACTCTTTGGCAAGTCTGAGCCCCTGTTGTAATGACATATATTATACACTGTTATTTTTTTAATCCAACTACTTATAGTAATTTTTGCCTATGCTGAAATCCTCCTATGAGCACTTCATTATGGCGATCAAATTCCCTCTACACAACTTTAGTGAGCATTAAAATTTCTATGATGAATATGCAAAGTCATGTGAACTAAACCTCTTATATTTTACATATGTTCAAAAATATTTCTTGATGTTATCAACCCATAGTCAAGTTTATTAAATACTTACGGCAAATATAGTGAGCAAGATTCGAAACACACAATAGAACTGGTTTCTCTTTAATTTTGAAAGAAAACTTTCACATCTTTTGAGCCAGTAAATTAATTTTTTTCCATACTTTCAAACTTACCATTCCTTATGAAATATGCATAGAGGTACTAGCATTTTTCAAAAATGTACTCCACTTTAGAGACTTTTTTTTTACATATAATTCATTGATTTGAATATCCATTTTAAAGACTTCATCTTTAACTGACATAAATTTCTTGAATTTGGAATCCAAACATTTTATAGTTATGCCACTCATGAAGCCGTAGCTTACCACATAGGCTGAATGTGAGTAGCTCATGGAAACTACAAATAAACATGGTTATATTTTTCATTTTATCAGAAGTCATGAATATAGTCAGGAGCTGCGGATATAGCAATCTCCTTTGGTTGAGAGTCTTTAGTCTCTCAGTAATAAATTTTTGCCAAAAAGACTCTGAGAATGATCAAGCAATTGCTCATTTCTAAGTCTTGCAATCTATATTTGACTAACCCAGTAAAGAGAAAACGATGCCGAGCTTGCGTAAGTATACTATTTAAACATGTTTCTTTTATAACAGATCAGATAAAATTGCTATATATATATATATTCCCTTATTAAGATTACGTAGATGTTGTATTTATGCCAAAGAAAAAAGCTAAACTAAAGCTTTTTTCTAGAATATATTAAATTATATGGTGACTTCTGAATATGTTTCTTCACAGAAATGAAAATTACTGTGTTTGATATATTTTTTCTAAATACTTAGGGACGGTTTTTAAGATGATTTATACTTTTTTTTTCTTTCACTTTTTTTTTCCAGTATCCAAAGAATACTAAGTGGTTGTTAGAAATACTTAGAATCAAATAATCATAGAATTGAAAGGAACTCAAAAACTTGACCAGTTGCCCAAGCAATGTAGAAATCCCTTTGTTCTATTCAGTTTCTGCCTGAACACTCCCTGTGACAGGAAAATGATTGCTTCATAAGATAGGCGGATTTGTATTTTGGTATTTCTAATTGAAAGAAACTTCTTCCCTGGTTTTCTGCAACATCCACCAATTGTTCCTGGGTAGAGACCCTGGACTTGCTCAAAACATTTTATGTCTTACCATGCACTTCTTCTTATATTATGGAAGACAATTCTTTTAACTCTTTGTCTAATCTGAACCTCTCAGTGTTTTGGCAGTCTGGGTCATCTTTGAACAGGATAAAGCGTGACAATGCCCTTCAAATGTTTGTGCCCCCAAAATTGCAAACAGGTGTCCAGACAATCTCTGACTAGTTGTTGGTGCAATCGTAATATTCTTTTCTTCCGTGAAATTAATAGACCCCTCCAGAACACTGTCCCCATTTTATAATGCTTGTCAGACAATTGGTTAATAATTGAGCATATTGGCAATTTAAAAAATGTCAGCTGGTCCTGTTTGTAGATCGGTGATAGATTGCTTGCCTAGCATTCATGAGTCCCGAGTTTACTCCCCAGCACTGCAGAAACAAAATAAAACAAAACAAAAATACAAAAAGCACATGTTGTTTTCATATGGCTCTTGATATATGCATTTTTACCTATCTGAATTATCAGTAAATTTATCACCTAAAGTGCCATACTTTTTGTGTTCATGTTGTAGTTTCTGACAATCATTTTAGTTAATAATTATTAGTAATGACAATCAGAAATGAAATTGTTTTTAGATTCCCCATGGCGATCTCCAGTAATGAGTTCATTTTCCCCATTAACAGACGCACTATCTATTTGATAACATACTCTCGCGTTTGACTGGGGTTGACAAGTTCCCTAACACGCAGTTGTTGCAACTTGCTTTTTCCCCTTTTAGAGAATTGGGCCGTTTTGAAATCCCCAGTCTTTTGGCACCTCTCCTGTTGTCCCTGATTTCTTAAAGATTATGGAAGGTTGGTTTCATCATCTCAGCTGCGAGCTCTCTCAGCACCATGGGATATTGTTCATAAGGAGACCTGAACTTATTTGAAGCTCTAGGTACTTTCTGCTATCTCATCTATGCTGGAATTCCGTTCCCCCTTAACGATGTTTGTTCTAACCTTACCAGTTTGAAGATCATGCTTCTTGATAGAAAAGTTGGAAGAAACCTCAATAGTTACACTCTTTTTCTGTCCAGCATTACGACATCTTTCCTAAGCGGTGAATATAATCCTTGTTCATGCTCTAAAACTAAATAGTAATATTCACAAGAGTGGAAAAGCCTATTTTTGTTTTTAACATTTTGATCATTAATGATTAAAAAGTACTAATAAAGTTAATTAGTGAATTAATTAGATTTTCTTATAATGTGGCACCTAAAATTCCCTAAAGTACAAATGCTTGAAAGAGCTGGCGTATGGGATATATCCATGGTGAAATCTAAATTCCACATTGTTCTAAGGGAGATGAGAATCTCTAAAGGTTATTTTCTTTTATTTCAGTCTAAAGTTGGATAAGTTACTATAAGTCAGGGGACAGGTATGTTTTCAAATTGAAAAATAAAACTTGATTTCAAAATCAAGTCAAACTTTGATAGTAAATATGTTCATTTTTGTGGTTTAAACTTTATAAGCTTAAAAGCCCCATTTTCAAAACTATTCTGCAAGACAGAGAAAGTCATTTCCTAAGCCCTTTGCAGATTATACGGTAGTTTAGTTAAAAGTTCTACGAAGACAGTATGAATATGTGATTCTGTGATATTTGGGAACTGACCCTCCAGATAATGATCTCAGAGTAAAGCAATCATTTTCTAAGGTCCTAAAAATACTTTATAAACAAGTTACATTTTGAACTTTCTGTTAAAATATTTAGGAGACTATATGCATTGATTGCTTACCATATGGTTAAATAGATTTATTTACACAGGCTTGCCTATACTAAATACATGTCAATATGTACACATTTATGTATAACTTTCTGTTTAAAGGAAACATTAATTAGCAGCTCTGCATGCAAATAGGCACTTTCATTAACTGATTTTTTAACCATATATATATATATAAAACATTCTGAGTTGCACTATAACTGCGCTAATGTTTCAGAGAAAAGTAATTTTATTTTTACATATAAACATCTGCTAAAAAACTGAAGCATTTGAACTTATTAAAGATAAATTAAAAATACACACAATGTGTTAGTATATCAAAACCAAGAGTAATATCATTAATGGTTTTTCATATTAAAGAATTTCAGTTAGCATCTTTTAAGGAAAAGTCTATACAAATTAAAAAGGACATTTACTTGCTAACGATTTCTTTAAAACTAGAAATATATACAAATATAGGATTGCATTTCAAAACTAAAAGTTTGAAAGAACACAAATTTTTGCATAATGCAATACATTTAAATAAATACCAAAGCAGCAGGACAAGTTATCAGATATTCCTAAACATAGAATGAAATATATCTTCTACAAAGTAAAGCGGGGGCTGGTAAGTTATGGAAAGGCTTATACACACAGTGATGAATATCTTCCTGGGATGTATGCACGAGGTTATCACCAGACACTGGGAAATACAACTAAACATTCACCAACAGTCCAAAGACATTCTTCTGGATCAGACTCAGTCCAAGTAGGCTGTCAAAGTGACTTATGTCACCCTGGGTCTTTCACTGCCCCTGTGATTCTACCTCTGTGTGGTTTTATTTACTTCCCTGCTTGCTTGCATACTTTGTCCCTACTTGGTCAGGTTGCTAGTGCTACAATGGTAGACTTTAATCTATTTTGTTTATTTCTGACCATTGTAGTCATCAGGAAGAAATTATTCTAGTATGAATTCACCTTTTGCAAACTACTGTGTTTTGGGTGGAATGGGACTAACCCTAGTATAGGCTAGTTTGATTCATTCTGCATCACGGTTACAAACTGCAAGGTAATTCCCTCCAACTATTCATGCTTATTGCCATTGGACACAGAAATAGAAGAGAATATGAACTATACACACATGGCAGCAAAAGCCCGTGTTTCCATCATTTACCATTGTCTTCCTCAGTGTCTAGTGAAGAGCAGGTCCACAAAAATATACATTGAATATTCAGTAAGTCAATAGGTCAGTAAAAATCTATTATTACACAGACTCTTAATGACATTTGCATTCTTCTCGTCTATTAGAAAGTATGTAAACTATATGGACTATTTAATTGTCCCCATTTTGATCTATATATCTAGTTTTCTATCTCTTTTATTTATTCCACTGATATAAAATACAGAGTTCTAGAGCTGAAAGGCACTCTAGATGCCATTTTAAACATGGGAAAATTGAGATCTACAGGAATTCAGATGCACAACTAGAATGTAAAAATATTACAAACCAAAGTAAATATAAATATTTGAGTTCTTACTAAATGTGAAGCTATAGCCAACAAAAATGTTTAAGCCAGCAGAATCTGTCCCCTTTTAGAATTTACATTCTCACTAAAGAACTTGGTCTATAATGGATGTGGTACATGTATATTAAATGACTATTGCAAAACTAATGTTAATAAGAACTGGAATTTTGCCATCTGGTCTCTAAACCCCTAAAAAATTTTCTGCAATATTCTGTTCTCTCACTGGTAATCTCTCAAACTATCATTTTCCAAATATTTTCAAGGTGAGACAGTAATTTTTTTTTTTGTGGGTACCAGGGTGTTGACCTCAGGACCTCGAGTGCCAGCAGGCGCCCGTGCTGCTGAGCGATATCACTGGCCCCTTTTTCGTATGTGGGTTCCAGGAGTCGAACTCGGGCCCTGGCGCTTGCCAGGCAGGCGCTTAAGCCGCTGAGCCATCTCACCAGCCCCGAGACAGTAATTTTTAAAATTACAGTTATCTTTCTGTAATATTCACAGTGTAAGTGTGTTCCAATGGAAGTGGGAAGGGATAAATTATTGAGTCTAATAGACGGTAGGACTACACTCTATATAGTGTTTAAGTGAGACTATGTCTACATGCAGTTATATTTGAGTCGTGTATATGACATATGCTATGTCATACATAGTCATACATATGCTGTGTAGGTATATGCCAGTATATATAGTTCAATTAAGAATGCTTCTATGCATATATAAAATATATGTGTTTATATAATCTTACTTAAAAATTCAGTTAACTCTGCAAGCATGATCAGTCCCATTTCACAGATGGCCAAAATAAAGCTGAAAATAATGACTCTAGTCAGTGGCATAGATGAGTTTTGACTTTAGAGCTACCTGACTCCCAAGCCTGTACTCATGACCACACTACTTAAACTAATCCTGCAGTGCCAGCTAATGTGCCAGGAAATTAACCTTTAGGGTTGGACTTATTCTCCAAGGGATCTTGAGGCTACTGTGCTACGGTGCACCTGGGTTCTCCAGGTGCTCATCTGAGGAAACGCCACTGAAAGCTGATACAAAGTTCAGTGCCAGCAAGAAAATGAAATGCTGGGTAAAACCGCCAATGTAGACTGCATTCTTGACTCAGACTCGGTACTGATTTCTATTTCGCTTGTAAAAGTAATGTGAGCTATCTAGCAGACGACTGTGAGTTTGAGTCTCCTTAAGAAATTAATATTCCTGCTTTCGAACTAAAATAATTGCCAAATCCAGAAGACATAAATCTTCCTGGAATCCTGCTGCCTTGGAATTTGTTGGACACATGCTCCTGAAACACTCATTCCCTGGCCTCCGCAGGTCCTGATGTCCTCCGTACCTCTGACCTCTCTTTCTTCCTTTCTGTCTCTCAGTCACTGTTGTTTGCAGGAATTCTGCACCCTCTTGCTCTTCTCAGTCATCATATTCTCCCTATGTGATCGTGTTCCCTACCATGATTTTAACAATCCAAAATATGTTAATGGCTTCCGCATCTTTATCCTGACTTTTCCTTGGATCTACACGTGTGGAAATCCAAACCCCAGATGGACATTTCCCTTTTAGTTTCCCAGAGTGAGCTCACAGTTTGCTTGTCTTAAAATTAAAATAATCACCTCCCATTTAACTCCCTGTTATTTGCTCCTTACTCTCTTCGCTTTGCAGTGTATTTGAGCTCAGGTTTGAGGCCATTTTCTATTTATGCCTAGGGTGCATTTGTGTGTTAGCTTTACATGGAAGACCTGCAAGACCCCAGCAATTTCCTTCACCCCTTTGAACCTGGGCTCCCTCTCAATATTTAAAAAAATCTGACCCATGATCCAGGCCCTTTCAGTCTAGATTGTTGGTTCTCGAACTTTAAGAAGCACATGAGTAACCAGGGAATATTGATAAAACAGATTCTGATTGAGTAAGAGTGGGAGCAGGTCTTAGATTTGGCTCCAGTTTACAATCACGCTGCTGTCTGCAGGTCATACTAGGGAGTCCTTTCTTCGCTCATCTTATTGCTTAGCACTCGAACCTCCTACAGCATCCTCCCCTTTCACTGATTCCAGAATGAGCTGGAGAATTGATCACGTCCTCTGCTTAAAATTTTCTCTCTCGAGCACTAGAGAAAATTCATGCTCCTTCACATGGCCACCTATATCCACTTAAGACCTAGTTCCTTTCCACCTCTCCAGATTCATTTCACATCATCTCTTGGATTTTAATGCACCAATAATGTGAAACTCATGTGTCCAGGCCTTTTCAGATCTGCTGTGTCCTCACTCTTAATTCTCTGTGTGTTCTTGAACATATATTGCCACGTGTTTATTTCTTGCTTCTGTCGTGTAACCTCTTTAAGGTAAAGGATCATCTTTTGGTCATCTTTGTGGTTCACTGTACAGAGGACAGGACTTGCATATACTTTATTTCAGTATTTGTTCACTGAGTGAAGCTGAGCATATTCAAATTTTCCACTTTCCACTTTTAAAAGTGCATCAACATCTTCAAGGCAAAGTATGAATATGCTATCATATTTTTAGTGGAAAATTACAGAATAAGCTTGAGATATTGGACCATTTTCAGACACAGTGGCAGCGAATTATTCAAGAAATTAATTAAAAACTTTCTTTGTAGCAACTTTTGCTCATGGACCTTAGATAAATATCCTAATTTGTTGTCATCTGACAATAGAGAAAAGTATATCACATTACCTGACAGTAATATTGCTCTGATGAACAAGTTTATAATTACAAATGCCAAATACTATGAAAAAAGAAAATATAAGGCCATATGGAAAGTGCACTAGTTAAAGCCACAGAATTAATTCAATAAGATCAAGGTGGTTAAAAAAATATGCTTATAGCAATCTTCACCATGTATCATATTGTTACTTCTTGCAAAAGTGGTATTAATTTTAAGCTATGTCATCTCATTTTTAATATGCCGACATCTTATGTGAAATGCATAATAAATTCAGCCCAAAAGTTTTGATGTCAGCTATAATCACAGATGAGGTAAAAAAAAATAAAGTTTGGGTTTCCTTGGCTGTATTTAGATGGCTTATTAAAGTGTGCAGGTATGGAAACCCTCCTATTGGTAGATTGGCAGCTTCACATTTAGCCCTGCTACGGCAGCATCCTAGGGAAAATTCGTGATTCATGACCTGTGGAAAGATTAGAAGAAGGCAAAAAATATGCTCCACTTGCTGCTCCACAGGCAGACTGAATTTCCTTTTTCATTTTTTGAAGTAACTGTTTTATCCTCAAAGCTGTTTGCATGTAGGCAAATTCAGTTGTTTTAAAAATCTTTTCTCCATGAGAAAATGTAAAGGTAAATGATTTTGTTCATGGAAAAATGATCCTTATTAAACAATGGCAATGTCTAATTTTCATTTCTGGACTAAGAAGTTTGTTTCTGGACTTTTTAAAAGTTGTTTTTAATCAATAAGTGGTGCTCCTAACAAAATTATTAAATGTGTCACAAACATTAAACAGACCAGTTCCTTTTGAATGCTAGTATAGATTACTTTCTGATTTGCCTATGGTTTTGTTTTGTTTTGCAATAGAAAAAGATGCACTATATAACTTGCTCTTACAATTTAAGGATTTAGTTCCCCTAATTTTCTAGGTGATGCAGTACTCAGTTCTTCACATCTACATTCTTTTGAATGGGCAAGGGCTACCCCCAAAATATTTCTCTATCTTAAAGCAAGCCTTGTTTTCCTTTTCTTCTGTAGATGGCATATTTTCTGTAAAAGATTCTTACTGCTTTGTAGAATTCAAATAAGCCTGATTGACCCACTTTTAAACTTTTACAAAAGAAAGTCAACTCAGTGACAATCTCTTCAAAATCAGTTCAGGTGGACCTTACTCTGTCATACATGACAGGATTATAATATTGTTAATGACACTTACCAGGGTATTTATATTTACACTGAGCTCTTCGGAAGTTGAAAACAATGCTGCTTTCTATCCATAGGACTTTAAAATAAGGTCACTGTTGAAGGGGCACTGGCAAAGCTGGACTTATTCTAAAGCATTCTCAGCAAAGTGTTGCGACAACAAGTGGCAGCAGGGAGGTGAAAGTGTGTGACTGTACTTCGACCACATGCCCCTTCCTTCTACAAATGAGCTCCTTCTGGGGTACTGAACTGATTAATATTCACCCACCTTGCTTTGGGGACAGAGAGTTTAATTAAAGCATATTTGCATCCCCATGGCATCCTTCATCCAAGAATATTTATAAAATATGCATTATGAGACAAAATAATCAACAAAAGTGAAACAGGGAAAAAGGAAAAAAGGGGTTCTTAAAAATTATTTGTACTGAGATATTAGGAAATTTTAGTAATAAGAAAAACTATCCTCCTTATAAAATGTTCCCTATAAGTTGCCCCATTGAAATTATTTGTCTAAGAAACATTAAATCAACACTTTAAAAAATTGAGTTGGAGGCCTTCAAATGTTCTGGTTTTCGTAGAAAGGTTAAAATTAAACTCAGCTGAACTAGAAATTATTTCATCTGTAGAAAGCATAAAAAACAAAAATCAATTCCTGGAACTATGGAATGATATCAAGAAGCAAGAAAGATAAAATGAAGGTTAAATAGTTTTCAAGTGCTGTCTTTCCCTTAAAATTACAGAACAACCAAAAGTGAAATGCATACGGTTTAATGAAAATATTGCTGACACAAGAGTATTTCCTTTCTAAGGAAATATCTTTTAGATGGGAAGGAAAATGTATGGGAATTTTAGAATCAAACTCATTACACCACTGGCGTGTTTAAGCTATTGCGAGTAGTACAGTTGTGGAATATTCAGTTAAAATAACATCCATAATAAATTAATTCTTCTTCATGTAATAAAATAAAAATGTTACATTAAAAAAGTATCCTATCCTCTCAATTCCAATAGAAATCACTCTTCTCCCTTCTCCAAAGGCACTTATTTCTAACTCTACCTCCTTCATCACCCCTCCTCAATGTAGCATTTCTTTTTTTGCTAGGCATGGGAATGAAAAGGAAAAATCAAATTTGTTAAGATGTTTTCCCCACTGATTCAAATAGCAGCATAAAATATGTTGATCCATGGTTGGTAGGTGTAATCCCCCACCAAAGGACACCAAAACAGTCAGACATTGCTGATCAGATGCTGATCTTACATTTTTCTGGAAGAAAGAGCTACTAGAGAAATGAAAAGATTAACATACAGCAGTCAGCACAGGGCATTGCACACAAGTACTTGGAAAGTTTTAGTTATAGTGATGATGGCATTGGTAATGAATGATGATATGATAATAAAATACAAGCATATGGTGCAAGTAGCAACTACTCTAACATATCCTAATTGCAAGCAATATTTACTTATATTTAAAGGAGAGGAAACATTACAAATTACTCTTCAAGATCTAGCCACATGTGCATATAAAAAGATGTAACAGATATAAACTGGCAGTGAATATTTTCAGGTAAGTTACATTTTTAAGTTAATTTACAGAAATTTGGCTTTCTTTTTTCAAGTCATTGATATGTATCTCTGAACTTTTTAAAAAAAGAAATCCAATACACAGCTTGAGTCCACTAGTATCAGATCAGAAATGCCTTGACAATCTGTTGGAGCAAAAAATTGTGTAGAGTAGCTTAGAGAAAATATTACTTCTACTTTACGTCTACTTCACCAGGGCATAGCAGCATTTTGTTTACTAGAATGCTAGCCTCTGAAATGTGTGTTTGATAGGTTTAATAGTTATATAAAATACGTGTTAAAGCCCTCAAAACATAATCTGACAGTTTTAAAACACTTTTCGCAGTCCTCAGAAAGTCACAAAACATGGAAGGCATTTTGTGTGCTGCAGGAATTACTGTTTTTAGTGACATTTTCTTTGGAAGTTCTCTTTCAGTTGAGTTTTTAAATCTTTCCTGAGAGCCTTGTTCGTGAGTAAAATAGTAATAATAATTGTCAAACTGCAAAAATGAATGCTTGGAAGTCACTCAGATATAAAACCAAGCAGAACACCATTGTCTCAATAATTTTTGCAAAAAACCTGTGATCCGTGAGGCCCAGAAATGAACACAGTTCCTGCTTCCTCTGATGATTTTTAAACACAGAAATGAGACATTGTGATCCCGTGATTTGCCAAATGTTTGATGTATCCGTTTTACTGGCTTTTAATAAGAGAATAATGCTCTTGCTACCTCTATTAAGAGCACCTATCGTAGCATTAATCTGGCTCAGAAAATTCTGTGTAAATCTGCCTATAATTATAGTAAAATCATTATCAGGTCAAAAGAGTTCATCTGTCAAAGATTTTCAGTTTTTTTTCCTCTGGCAATTTTTATAAAAATTTAAAAACACTCTAAATAAGAAGAAACAATTGCTTTTCATCCTTTAGGGGAATAAGAGACAATCTGTAAGACGTAAGTATGAGTCAGCATTCAAATTTCAGGTTCAAACATGACAACACAGTGTTTTCAAAAAGAAATACAATCATTTTCTAAGTTTTTAATCGGAAAAAGGCCCTTTTGCACAGAGGTTATCTCATGTTTGTTTTCTTTGTCAATACTTTACACGCGTCCACAAATAAAGCTTCTTTTTTATCTCTAATAAAGTCCACATACCTGGTCTCAAATTACTAAATCAAACTGGTCAGTATGTTTTGGATAAAGTGACTAAGCCAGTCCAGAGAACTCCTGCTTGAGAAACACCAGGGTGACGGGATCTAGCCTGACCAAACCGTGTTCCAGAAAAACGCAGCAGTAGCCTAGATTTTTGACTAACTTTTAGATCCTGTGAGGATACGACAATCACAGAATAATTCCCTGTACTCTTCCAAAGTGCCCATCTCTTTAAAAAGGGTGCCGCTGCAATGTGACTGCTTTTTAAATGTTGTCAGCTACTTAGAATGATGGGGCCTCTTTGTTTGTCAGTTCATTAATTTATTTAAGATGTGTGTATGGTCAGATTCAGGAAGGTAATAAATCTCTTTTGTAGCGACAGATAATTGCTTTAACATGGCAAGACACAATAACATAGAACTTAAAGCAAGCTTAGCATGTGCTTGATAGGAAACAATAGACTCCAAGTATTAATAGCAAATAAAAAACAGTTCTCAATTACATAATCATGACCGAGAACGCATTTCGAAGTTGAACGTTTGATATTTTCTCCCTCTCACAAACCTGCCTTATTGCTAGATACTTTCCCACATTAAAATTCCGTTAATGCCACCGTATTCGGATCTCTAGGGAGCCCTTTCCCCTCTTGAAAATATTTTGGGGTTTCACAAAAATCGTTTGCCTGTCTCCCTGGATTGAACCTCAAAGACTCCTTTGACGCAAGTGTTATTTTGAACACGTGAGCATGGTTTCCATTTTTTAACTAGATTAAAACAAGCATGAACAAACTGCTCATTGAACTTTAATGTTTCTTTGTTGCTTTGATGGTTTGCAGATTTCTGTTTCATAGATGGTTTTCCTCCCATACATTCTAAAAGTGAAATGATACATTGTAATTTGAATGATAATTTTGTTTTGATGATTTAATTGATAGCAGACAGAGGGATGCAATGCCTGCTTTTCCATTTATGTTTTCTTCCCCCCTGCCTAACAGATGAGACAACTAGGAGGTTCACAAACATCTGTAAATAATTAAGAGATGTTACACTAAACTGTATTTCCTTTAGGTTCACCTGGGCTTTTCCTGAGGAGCTACATGGTAATCCTGCTTCAGAAAAAGAGCACCTTCCTCTTGCCACTCGTGAGTCTTTGCCCTTGCTTTCTGTTAGTTTAGGTGATGATTAAAGGCAATCTGCCCACGATCATTTTTGTGACGCCAGGGAAAGTCTACCTACATCCTTTGTTGTTATCATTCTGACAGCCCTGGTCCACGGACTTCACATAAGCAAATATTCTAATGCCCTTTCTCTCTCCCTCATCTCCTCTCTCTCCCCCAGCCCCATCGCTCTTTCTTTCTCTCCCTCTATCTTTCGACTAAAAAATCTCAAAACTCTTCTTGTGCTTTTTACAAAACTATTTAAAAAAGGCACGATGCTGGTGGAAAAATCAGAACACAGCTTCTCATCAGCTTGCTTGCTTCTTTGGCAATACCATATTTTAAAAGATCTGTTTATCTTTACATGGACATGTTAAAAATAAAAGGAGAGTACCAGCTGTTCAAAGTTGCTTACCTTCTATGCATCCAAAAAAGCTGTTTATCAGCTATTAAAAAGATTAGATGACACCCCAAATTGACTTTCGGTATGGAACATCCTCAATGAATAAAAAACAATTAATTCTGCTACCTAAAGGTCTCAGTTGGCTTCTGCCCTAACAGGAGCTTACAGGTAGTGGAAAGAAAACGTTTATGAGCAAACTGAGAAACAAATCAAAATACTTTCATTAAGTGCTGTTTGGCAATCTTAACACATATGACGTAAAAGATTGAGAAGCTACTATATATTTATTTTGACCTTCGGCCTTGAGCTTTGCAACGTTGTTTTGCATTTGAGGACTGTTACAGCCTTGGGAGAGCTTATGGCATTCCCTAGATAAATGGTTTATCTCTAAATACACCTTCTAAACTTCTCCCTGCACCCCCACATCAGCGAAGCTTGTATTATTGATACATAGTTAGAATTTTGCACTCAAAAACTCTGGACTACTGGAGGTCCACCCCCCCAAATCATTAAAACACTTACAGGAGATTAAAACAGAGTAGGGGCACAGCCTTAACTTAATACATGTTTTAAAATCATTTGAAAAGCTGTATTGAATTTTTGCACTTCAGTTGAAGTATAACGTACATATTATATACATATATAATGTGCCTAAGTCGTCAACTGAAAGGAGTTTCACACACTGAACGCATTCGTGGATCTGGTCAAGATGCTGATCGAGAGGCAGAATGAGGCCAGCATCTAAGCGGGCTCTCTCAGTTTCTCTTCTGCACCCTTCTCTGAGCTGTGACAACAGCTACGCTGAATTTTAACGCATTGACAGAACTTAGCCAACTTATTGTAAAGTGAGCATCCACCTTCTACCTACAATCAGGGCGAGAAATTGAACCTGAGTAGCCGCCCACAAACCCCTCCACGGGTCCCCTTCTGATTATAGCCACTCCTTCCCCTCAAATGCAACCACTATCCTTGCATTTCCAGCCATCACTTCCCTGCTTTTGTTCTCCTGGTTTGCCATGGAAGCGTGGATCCTCAGCCGCTCTAGTTTAAACTATATTGAATTTTGATAGCTCTGATAGTTCTCAGAGCATTTTCAGACACACGCGTATGTAGAAGACCAATCTGTGTTCACTTGCAATTTCCCAACTTCACATTGACACTCCATGCTGAAAACCTTGGTATTGCTGTAAGCAAGTTAAAATGTGTTAGACAAGGGTCTGAGGAAGAAACGCTGGTTAGCTAGCAGTCCCACTTCCCTTCTGAAGAGGCCAGGGGATGGAAGCAGCAGGGAGGAAAATTAACTTACAGGGTTCTCCCTCCAGGCCAAGTGTGTGATTACTGTCAGATTTGCATTTTGCCTGTCTCTACCTTACCTGGTGTATGAACAAAAAGAGAACTCCAGTCTCTAGCCCTGACAGTCCCCTTTACCTCATAAAGCACATTTATTCATCACCTCATTAAATTGAAGAAGATGAACAAAATATAAACAAGGTAGACAGCGGGATGGAAGGGTTGGTCTTCTATTAAATCTATGCTAAAAGAAGTTTGCCGTGGGAGCAGGTAGAGGGTGTTTTGATGGCCTTATGAGTCTTTCCTCATTTTATCACTAGTATTTCATTCACAAATGGATCTAAGATGCAGGAGGCATGGTGTGTAATTGGAAATTGTGGAGAAACAAAAAAATTCACACAGACACACACACACACACACACACACAGAAAGAAAAGCCCTCCCCACCAAGCATGCTGGTTGCGCACAGTATTTCTTTTGGCAAAGTTTAGACATGTCTTTCTAGTTAACAAATGTATTCTGCTGTCAGCTCCTTATAAGAATTATACTCCAAGCTCCATGCCAAATAACCTCTTTAAATATTAATAAATAACTCAAGGTACGGTAGAGAGTCTGTGCTTGAGGAATTATGCTAATACTTTCAATGGAACTGACAGAGGGAATCCCCCCTTAGATATCTCTCCCAGGAGTAGGCTTCTCCAAATACAGCTTCCAAACTGGTGCACTCCCACAAAAGGGGGAATGGGAAGGAAGTCAATTTGTTTGATTCCTGTGAGCTGTGTTTTACAAAGACCCACGGTGGGCCCCTCCTGAACTGTGTGGTTTCATTGTCAGGATTCTCCACTGTTAATCCAAACCAGGCCATGCTGTTCCTATTCTACATCCGACATCATAATATTTGCTGATTAGATAAACAAGGAGAAAGAGCCATGAGTAGATGGTTAGAAGAACTCGCTTAATCCACTCCTATTCTCTGCATCCATGTGGCAGGACCTTAAAGGAATCCTCAGGTTAATGCCACTGCTGTGGCATGTGTATGGCATTTCATGTGTAGCCATTGTATTTGTGTGTTTGTGTGTGTGGGTGTGTGTACACTCTAGGCTTTATCCCGGTCAGCAGATCTTATTTTCCATCCTGTGTCTCACAGGTTGCATTAACCAAGGTGAAAATGATTTATCTCTGGGGTATCTTTAAAATATTCCAAACGATCTCTTCAGCAGATCTCCCTTCGTGCACTCACTTTGTCCAAGAGATACAAACCACTTTGGGGATATTCATTAAGTAAGCTTTGTGAGACCAGCACAGGATGAGTTAATTCACAGAGGCCTGCAGGGATTTGAAGAGTGATCTATGCTCTGAACCGTAGCCTTCTTCATAGGAAGGTGGTTAATAGACTATTGTAGGCTCGGGAATACAGCTCAGTAGCACAGCACCTGCCTGGCAAGCGTGAGGTCCTGAGTTCGATTCCCAGTACCCCCCCAAAAAGACTATTGACCCAAGACCTAGCTTCTTCAAAACACAGTATCAAAAATGACGCTTACTATATGCTTAGCTTTATCCACTGTTATGGTTTATATCTAGACATTCCCCCAGAGTCTCATGTATTCAGAGGTGGGTCTTTGGGGAAGTGACTGGATCATGGTTGTGTGACATTGGGAGGTGAAGCCTGGTGGGAAGAGGTGGGTCACTGTGGGCATGGCTTGGAATGAGTTTATATCCCTCCTCCTCCCTTGATCCCTGTGCTTTCTGCCTGCCATGCCATGAGTTGTTTCTCCTCTGTCATGCCTCTCTGCCATGCCACCCTGCTATGGAACCAGCTGACTAAGGAATGAATCTTCTACAGACCCTGAGCTAAAATAAATCTTTCCCCTTTCAAATTGTATGTGTTGAGTATTGTGTCTCAGGAATGAGAAAGTAACTAAGACACCCACCCAGTCATCCATAGCAAAATTAAAACAAAAGTAAACTGCTATTTATTAAACGAATCTTACATTGTGATATAATATGTCTTTAACACAAGTTGTCTTATTGTATCACAAAATCACTATCATGGTCTGTAAAGTTCCCACCCACACTAAATTAGCAATATTGAAGCATTGCTCCTAGGGCAAATAGAGAGTTCAGTTCCTGCAGGACTCTGGTTACAATTTCACTAATTGAGTAATAACTCTATGCACTGTGTTTTTGTTTATGTGTCATTTCTATTTAAAACACCTTCCTTGATACACTGTTGAGCTTGTGGCATTGAACACAAGTCAACAACATTGTGACACCTGCCTGAAAAATATTATTTAATGCACATATTTTCTCCAGGAGGATCATCACAGCTTTCTCACGCCCTACAGTTAGTTTCCCAGCCCTACAGTTGGGGTCCATTTTAAACAGTGAAATCACTGATAAAGATCACAAGAATGTGGAAAATTTCGCACTAAGTATACCACGCAAATGACCTTGTTTACTGTACCAAAGCGGAAACCAGAAGACATGCTGTTTGTTTTGTTTGACCTCAGCTGAGAATGTGTGCACCAGGAGGTTTAAGTTTCTTTTTTTTCTTTTGCAGCTAATGACCATGAAATTGTCATGAGTATTGATCTCCAAGCTTGCTATACTTTGGATACAGTTTGTCTCTCAAAGTTCAAGGCCTACAGTCTTGGTCAACAATGAGGTGGGGTTGGAAACTTTTAAGCAGCGGTAGAACATTTTGGGCCTCCTGGAAGGTCGCTGGGCCCTGGGCGCTCCACCATCCTGAACAGATTGCCTTTCATGTGACTGGGTCAGTCTGGTAGAGGTGGATTTTTTATAGAAAGAGAGGGCCTGGCCTTCCCTGGTCTCTTCCTTCCTGCCTTGCCATGTGGTCTCTGTCCCTCAGGTACGTGCATTTCTGCCCAGACCCCATCCGTTGTGAGGGTGGAGGCAAAGGCCCTCACCAGAGGCTGAATAAATGAGGCCACCTGACTTTGGTCTTTCAGCCTCCAAAACTGCTCCCCAGCCTCAGATATTTTATTATAGCAGCACAAAATGGACCGACAGGGTTACCTATAAATTTCACCAAGTAAGCCAATTTGCAAATACAAAATCCTTAAATGATGAGGATAGACTCTCTATGTAATAAATGGTATTGTATTTATAAGTAATATAAAATGTATAAATACTCATGATAATGTAAAAGGTGTATGGAAGTATCACAATTTGCTTAACTATTTTAACGATTTAGAATTTAATAAAATTTGGTATTATAAATAAAGCTTCAAAGAATAACTTTGTGTATAAGTCTATATGTGTATTTCAAATTATTTCTTTAAATGGAATTCCAGAGTGTCACATCTGTATCAAGGGTATGAATATTTTAAAAGCATTATTTGTACCATACTGTTTAAAGACCCTGTCATATTTACACTCCCACTGGTAATGTGCAGGTGGGATTTTCTAAGTGAGTGAGCAGCTAGCTCTTCATGGGCAAGTTCTGGATTATCTCTCTAGAACTTTCTGTCTCCTTCTCTATATTTTAAGCTCTTTAAAGACAAAGATTCTCCTTATTAATCTCATATCTAACTACCTAGCATAGTACTTGACATAGGAAAGATTTGTTGCAGAGATAAATAAGTTAATTATGAATGAATTGCATAGCTTCATACCAAACCTCTACTGTGAAAATGAATGAACAGATGCTGCCTGGTCAGTTCTGAGGATCTCAACTGAAGCTCTGGTTTTCTCTGCTTGCTGCATTTTCATTCTCCTGGGGACACAGTGCAAGTAAGAATATAGGATTATTGGGACCGATGAGATAGCTCAGTGGCATAAGTGCCTGCCTGGCAAGCGTGAGATCTTGAGTTCGACTCCCGGAACCTGCATAAAGGAAAAAAAAAAAAAAAGGGGCCAGTGATATCGCTCAGCGGCACAAGTGCTTGCTGGCAACCATGAGGCCCTGAGGTCAACTCCCGGTACCCACATAAAAAACAGAATATAGGATTACAGACTTTGGAGTCAACACCAGGATTGAAATCCCAGCACTGCCAGTTATTGAGCTTTGAATAACTTGTTTTACTTCTCTAAGTGTGTTTCTTCATCTGTAAAATTAGCATTCTAGCACTTATTTCTAAATACTATTGTAAGGATTGCAGGAAAGAACGTTACGTAAAATGTTCATATAAAGTCCTCAATATACACATGAGCATTTTAAACCATCTCAATTTATCCTGAACTCATTGTTGTCGGATTAAGCTTTCAAAAACTGCTCTTGGATACTTCATCCCCACCTTCACAAACCTCTTTTAACCTTCTAGGGGTCATTCTGTGCCCTTTTCAGCAAGGCCTCACTTCCTTCTGGTCTCCTAGGACACTTTTCGACATGGCCTCACTTCCTTCTGGTCTCCTAGGACACTTTTCGACATGGCCTCACTTCCTTCTGGTCTCCTAGGACACTTTTTGACATGGCCTCACTTCCTTCTGGTCTCCTAGGACACTTTTCAGCATGGTCTCCCTTCCTTCTGGTCTCCTAGGACACTTTTCAACATGGCCTCAGTTCCTTCTGGTCTCCTAGGACACTTGAATACGTCTTCTCTCCTGCAGCTCCCACCAATCTGAACATCATGCCTGCGCTCACCTCCCTCTGGTCTTGCTTCCTAAGGACAGCGCAGGTATGATTTGCTCGCTGTCAGTCCCAGTTCCTTGCACAATGCATGGCCAACAAAATACTCAAGATGAATTTCAAGTGAGTGAATCTCTTCACTTCTTTTTCCCCAAATTCTTTCAGGTCCATGTTAAATGCCACTAGGACAACGTCACCCTGCAACCAAACCAAACTTCTCACATCCAGTAGCTCACAATTCTCTGCCCACTGCAAACAGTTTTTAGAGTTCAGTACAACCAAATGATTCTTCCCTCCTGTGAGCTCCTTGGTAGTCTGTTTCGTACCTCTCTCGCGTGCTTCCTTGTTTTGGTCTTGTACCATATTTATTCATGTGCTTACATTATCTACCTTTTATAATGTATGGCTTTCTAGAGAGATTACATTTTATTTTTTAGTGCTTCTTTATCTGCCAGGTACAATGTCTATCACACGGTCCCGGATCAACTGATATTTGTGGGTGGAGTCCGGTGAAATAATTACAAGATTAAATTCTTCTTTAATACCATGGCGCAGTGCCCACATAATATCCTCTACGTAGACATTAAATAAAATTTACCAATAAAGACACAGAGAAAAATAAATTATGTAACATGGAACTTTTGAGCTAAACTAAAAACAGAAACAAACAAACAAAAAATTGTCTCTGAAATTGCCACAGCCAAGGGAACATATGCATGGATCCATTTAGTGTGTAACTCGATTTGTCACACCTATGCACACAGGCATTCATATTTACATATTTCACGTTTATATTTAATCTTTGGTTACTTTGTTATTTAGACGACTACCTTCTATCTGTGTTCCATACTTTTGCAAATTCTTTTTGAAACCATACTTCTGAACTACTTTCAAAAATTCTCCTCGATTTATCTTCTATTGTCTGAGATGAAAACAACTGAAGCATAATACATGATCTCAATTTTTCTGCATCTACTAAAAACAATATTTTAATGATCACAATAACACCCTTTTCTTGGACACCACTGTAATTTTATCCTTACAACCATGCAACGAGGCATGTAAGACAGGTGCCGTTGTTCTTGTTTTGCAGATGAGGAGGTCAAGAAAATTACATGAAACCTTAACTGATACTCAAAGACATTTGCTTGGTAAATGGCAGAGATACGACTGAAGTCCATGTCGTTTAACCTGAATTTCTTTTCTTTCCATCTATGTTTCCTCAGGAATATTCAACATCAAAAGTGAGAAAAGGAAGGTAACAAAGAATGGGAAGGAAGATTGAAGAAGTATTATCAAAGTGATGGAAATTAATCACGTTAATTTAGGAACAGTCTATGAAGTTTCTCAGTGAAAGGATAATTTTGGTTCTGAAGAATGTTCTCTGAACCCACCAAAAAACTTTTGAAAGAAAGTCTGTGTTCTTAAACCTCAAATCTGAAAACTAAGTCTGTAAAATCAACACCCAGAATCAATTTGAATTTGTCTTATTTAAAGACTCAGAAATATAATCGAACTCAGGGTTACATCAGTCTTTTTTACAGGTTAAAAACACAAGAACAAAATAGATTTTTCTTGGTCAAAATTGTCTTTTATAATTCAGTTTTCAAGTTCAGTATAGAAAGGAACTTCCCCCCCAAAAAAACTGAGTTCATAAATATTTTCCAGCATGAAAATAATAGTGTTTTTAACTGATTGTTTTTATAAAAATAATTCAAGCATAATAGAAAATATAGCAAAGCTTTAAAAATTCACCTCCAATCTCACTGTTGTATTCACATGCATGTTTAAAAACAGAAATTTTCCTTTTTTAAAAGTAAAAATTAGACTAACCCATACATGCTCTTTTGTACTTCTTCCCCATTTCCAGCAACTACTAGCATCGTTGGTGAGCAAAACTTGTCATTTGGCACCTGTGTTCCTTCAGCTTATTCTAGACTGAGTCAAAAAAACACCAGAGCCCAAAGGAAGCCACATGTGTTGAATCTCTGACATGTGAATTAAACCCAAAGTGGATTGTTATGAAAATGGCTATTTTCTGGTGATGAAATTGCTGGGGATTAAATTTAAAAGCACTAAGCAAGCTGATAAATATAAACTCTCATGACAGATAACTCTGAAATGGCAATAAAATATATCCCAGAGAAACAAAAAGGATACTCTCAGAATATACTAGGAAGAAAATAAATTTTAATTCTGGGTTTGTTTATGTCAAAAGATCCTTGAATTCACCCAACATGTGAATTCTCATCAAAATGTACAGAATTAGAGTTTATGGTTAACTGCATACATTTATAAGAATAAAAGCACAGAACTATAGTTTATGGTTAACTGCATACATATATAAGAATAAAAGCTTGCCTGATTTGTTGGAAATTTGTACAGATTATTTGGGGTGATATACATTGGCCAAAAAACTAGTATTTTAAAATGTTTCTTTCAAAACTTTAGGTATTTTCAGATCATAATAATGGCTCTTGGCAACAAATTTACAGATTGAAGAGGGGTATTAAGGGTGAAGATATCACCCGAGACTAGCAGGGTTATCCACAGACTTTTTGCCTACTTCCTGCTATGTTAAATAAAATCTAAGTATGATCAGATCAAAGTCTTTTAAGCTATTTAAATTAATTCGGAAATTTTAATTATAGTCTGAACAGCATCTTCTATTTAGTATAAAAGTGAGAAATTCAAGTTAATTAGTGAATATAATAATTTATGTAGTTTTAAGGAAATGCAGTTGTGGCTTTTAAATATGTAGCTTTTTCAAGTATATTTAAAAAAAATTACAAAGAAAATTGAAAAATACCTCATTCACCCAGCAAAGGTATTCCCTACACAACGTCCAAGCAAATAAACAAACAAAATATGCTCATTATCAAAAATGTTAACATTAGAAGTGAACAGCCCTGGGCAAAATTCATTATTTATAGAAAATTGGTAATACAATGCTAAAAAGGCTTCTTAACTTTTTGGAAACTTAAATTATGAATGGCACAATTTTATTAAAATAAAAATATACATGCAAAATATTTAAATATTTAGGAACAAGTTTTAAATAATTAATTACAATTAAAGTAGCAATAACTGAATTATGGTGTGTCCAAATTATCTCCAATTTTGAATTAGTAAGTGTCTATGACATTTGTCCCAGCTCTTGCTGAGTATTTTAACAGATGGGCCATTTTGTCACCCTGAAGAGGAAAGAACAATATCTTCCTTTGCCTTAAGGTCCAATTTTCTTTAAGGCCAAATTCCTGGATCTCTGTGAAGTGGCCGCAGTGGCTCAAAGCCAAGTCCAACAGAACTAGATTCCGAAACTCTTCCCTGAATGGACTGGTGTGTCCTTAAGTTACTGGGCCAGGGTCAAACACTCTTATATTCTTGAACGAGGAAATTATTCTTTTCTACTTTGTCATACATAGTTGCTCTGTACCAGCCAAACAAAACATGCATAAAGGAAAGTAAGATTTTTAAAAATGTCATTGTTAAACCGAATACCCTGAAAATGCATTCAAACATAATTTTGTCTAAAACACTTAACATCAATTTTGCAAAATCATTTGGACAATAACATCAATTTTCTTATCCTCCAAGTACCTACATCAAAACTAACGAGCACTTATGTATTTTACTCAGTTTGGAAGTTTATTATATGTCCGTTTCTCCTTCTGGTGAGCTCTTTGAGGCTGCCAGAGTTCTCTGTTAAACCAGGGTATTCACTAGAATTTCTTCTATGAAGCACATACCTGCATTTACTCTTCAGTAGAATTCAACACTTTTGATTAATTTTCTTCAAATGCTCTTTCCTTTGGGTTCCTGTCCCAGTTTTCCTCTGAGATTCAGACTACTCTTTTCCAGGCTTGTTTTCTTGCTCTTCTTCATCTGACCTGGAGCTCCTGGAGTTCTCAGACACGTCCTGTGGCTTCTTTCCTGCTCGCTCTATACACAATCTTATCCCCTCACATAGCTTCAATTACCATCCACAAAAGCAAACCTGAAATTGACATCTCCAGCTCAGAACTCTTTTCTGAGCCCCAGCCCATGTTTTCAAATGCTGACTTGTCATCAACAATTCAATGTCTCAGAGGCACCTAAAAAGCAACCTGCTCAAGGTGAACGAATCTGTCTTCTTCCAGCTTCTTCAAAGAACTGCCATCCACCCAAGCTAGAAATCTAGGAGTCTAACTCCATCTCATCACCTAAGCTACTGGACTTACTTACTAAGTCTATGTTTCAATTTTCTAGAATTTATCTAAATTTATCAATCATCCCAATTATTGCTTATCTAGCTACAATAACCTCATAAAAATCACTGCCTCAACTCTAAACTCCCTTCAAGTTGTTTTCCCTACTCCATTCTGAGAGTGATTTTCTCAGAAATGCCTGTTTAATATCTTTCTCCAGTTTTTCCCTGAATTTGGCATGAAACCTAAATTCATATCACGGCCCATAGACTCTGCTTTATCAACCTCCTGACTGGCGCTTTATGCTGTTTTTCACTTTATTCCTCCTACTCTTCAAATACTCCAACATCTCCCAGCATTCAGGATCATTAAGCCATCATAGTTTTCTTGTCTGAAATGCTCTACTCTTTCCTTTTCTCTTTTAATATAATATTAACTCTTCATGTTATTCACTTCTTGGTTTCCACGTCTCTTTCTCACAGAAACCTTTTGCCTTTGACCTATCAGGTAGTCAGTTACAAACCTCCATTGTGACTTTCCCCTCTTGTCACCGTACAGCCTTATCTTATAAAATTTGCCATGTGTACAATTACCTAATTAATGCAGCTCTTTCCCTGATAGACTGTGAGTGCTAAGCAGGCAGAGGCTGTGTAGGTCTGATTCATCGAAGTATTCTCTGCGTCCAATACAATGACTGATACATAGTAGGTGCTCAAAAGCATTTGCAAGACTATAGTTTTGGAAGTACCAAGGAAACACTTATATTTTATTTTTGTTTCCACAAAGGATTTAATGTGACTACTTCAATAGTATTAATTCCAGATTCAAAAACATAATTCAAATGCTTAGGTGAAAGTAGAATTTTTAAGATAGTGTAACTTGTTCATTAATGGTTGACAAATACTTGTGAGGAAGAGATTTATTACTGCAGAAATGACTTCATTATCTCCAACTGCTCAGATGAAAGAAATCGCCTGTTCAGATAAAAAGGCATATTGAAAACATGCATTCAGTTCTACTGTAAATGTATAAAGAAGAATTGCCTTATGCAACTTGGCAAAAAAAAATCTGGTTTACTTCCTGGCTTTTACTAAAACGTTATAATAACACAGTTTCAGAAAACAGAATATTTCTCAAGAGTATGTATGGATGTATGAATCAATATAATCGGATATACATATTAACTGAAAATTTAATATGGCAGAGAAAACTTACGCTGCATGAATTTGTCTATATCTTTTCTTCATCTTTATTTTAAATAGTTAGAATTTAACAGTTTTCACTGGGCATGGTGGTACATGCCTATAATCCCAGCACTCAAGTGGCTGAGGCAGGAGGATTGGTATGAGTTTGAGGCCAACCTGGGCTACCTAGTGAGTTTAAGGCTAGCCTGGACTACACAGTGAGAACTTGCCTCAAAAAACCAAAATAAAATAAAATAAAAATAAATAAAGAAAATAAAGAATTTAACAATTTTTCTCTGTTACTCAGCATATGTGTAACCCCCAAATAGCAGAAAACTTATTTAGCAGGAAGATCAGGCTGTCTCATTTATATCTGCAATGAGAAAAGAGAAAAGATAATATAAAACTGTTTTATAGTAAATAATGTTTCTCAAATATGACACAGAACTTCCACTTTTCTGAAATCAAGGAAATTTTTAATTTAAAAAATTGTTGAATCTGACTCAGTTAAGATCTAAATATTTGTCAACTACATAGAAATAAAGCCAAATTTAATTTTTTCCTAGCCAAAGGTCTGTACTTGGCAGTTTACTCTACAATAGGTAAACATGAAAATAGGAAGACTGGAATCTAGAATTTTGTTTAAAAAAACTCACTTTTAACTTTTGACTATTCCACTTAAACTGTCTTTACAAAAGTTTATGGCACTCACAATTTGATCTGGGGAATAGCCCCTGACTGTATTTGGAAACAATCTTTTTTTCTTTGTCCTTGTTTTCTTTTTTGACAAGATGAAGAGTGGGCTACATCTTGGAGACTGACAAAAAATGAGCTGAGAGTCATAAATACTAACCACATAAAAACTTTAAACAAAAACAAGCAGTAAGCCAATCACACACATGGTATGTAGCCAATCCTGTTTGTGAAAACCAGACACTAGCACATTTTTAATATATTTAAGGATGAAAGATTACTTTGGAAGGTTTGGTACCAAAGACCAATGCTTTTAACACAACACTATGCCAATCAGTAAGAAAAGCAAGGTAGTAGACTTTAGACTTACAGTCATGTAAATTTCTACCAGGACTTGCTAGTTTTAAAAATGAACTCAAATGAAATTCCAACTCCACTGTATTATATAATACATTCGAGTAGACACCACTGTGTCTGGAACTCAGTTCCTCTTCCTTCCAGTCCAAGGTAGGAAATCAAGAGGAGCATTTTAGTTAACTCATTGGAAACTATTTCGCTTCCTATGTACCAAGAGATTAGAGCAGGTTAAACAGGTATTTTATAGAAGTCTTAAAATGATAAAGCCAAATATCAATCAGTTTAACTGTCAAGACTATAATGCGGCTACACAGGAAGATCGGATAAACACGGTTAGTCACGGCAGCAGACAGCGCTGCTCCGTGGGCATGACTCAGGAGGTATTACTTGCCTTCCTCATCGTGCACATACAAGGTATATTTTAGCAGCAAATCTTTTCTTTGATGATCATTTATTTACGTAGCACATTTTCTTTCATCGGCTTTCAAGGACTGAAAGGAAGAGGATTGTGAAGTAGATATCCCATAATTTGCCTCTGGTGAAAATAGGCACTTGTCTTTGTCAGAAGCCCCAGCCTGTCTTTCCTACCCTGTCACTGCCCTAGGCTGAGTCATAAAGCCAGAGTTTCACATGTGCGAACCGCCTTAGGAGTGATATGGCTCACTTAGGGATATTACCCTTTACCTATGGGATGTCCTCCCAAAGCCTCCTGCACTAAGAGATGGGACATTCGGAAGATGATTGGATTATGGAGGCACCATAGCTGCCTTGCTGTTAGGAGGCGGGGATTGCTTGAAAGAGGAGGGTCACTGGGGATGACCTGGAAGGGTTTACTCCCGTCCCTGGCTTCTCACGTCTCTCTGCTTCCTGGTCGCCATGACCTGGGCCGCCTTCCTTCTGCCAGACCCTTGCGCCATACCCTCTTGCCCTGGAGCCCACTAACTGTTGACTAAAGCCATAACAACCCTCTCTTCCTTTAGGTTGTGGGTATCAGATATTTTGCCGCAGCGACAAAGAAAGTGACTAAGACAGCTGATGAACAGGTAAGGACCAGAAAGATTCAGTGACAGGGCTTAGGGCATTGCATGTGTCTGTCAGCAAAGCAGAACTCGAACTCTGGGCTTCTGATTCGGCAGAGGCCTCTGTCACCTTTAACAGTAGTGTTCAGGACTGGTAATATTTCTAAAGCTCAGAATCAATATACACTTGCCAACGTTTTATTTTGCCAGAGGGAGATATTAAAAACACATCTATCAACCATTTACTGTTGCAGTATTATTATTTAATAGAAGGAATGGCTTTATAACACACAAAAGGAGGAAGGCTGTACAATAAAAATAAAAGGGAGGGTTCTAAATGAAATACATTGACTTTGTGGAAATCACACTATATTGCCTTTATTTGTTCACTATGCTGTAGGCCCATGTAAACGCTTTGTCATAGATTACCACTTTACTGTGGTACATTTACAAGCTCCCTGTCTCTATTCACACAAGAGAACTCCCTGGTAAGAGTAAACTTAAACAGCAGGTTAAAATTATTATAAAATTGAGTTTTGTTCACCCCTTCTCTTGTTTTTTCTTCAGTTCTGATAAGCACATCTTGCATATTCATACATCTTAGTGTATTCTTACTTCTGATGGGAACACCTTCCCTGATGTAGGGAGTTATATAAAAAGTTAGGATACCTGCGAATACCACAGCCACACGTGGTCATTTTGAACTTGATACATGGTTAGTCTGAACTGAAATGTGCTTCAGATAAAACAGACATCTGGTTTTGTACAAAACAGAATGCAAAATACACATGAGCTTTCTGTATGGATCATTTGTTAAATGGATGATAATGTGATTTTTTAGATCAAATGAAATGTCATTAAAACTAATTTTGCCTGTTCATTTTTACTTTTAAAATGAGAGTATGAGAAAATTTGACCTGGCTTGCGTGGCTCCCATTTGTGGCTCTTGCTCACTTCCTCTGGAATGCGTTGTTCTGTACGGGACAAACACCGTCTAAAGCACTCAAATCCCCCACTTATTGTCACCAGAGGTCACCGATGTCTGAGAGTCTTTTCTCACTAAATGACTCCAGCTTAGAGGGATGCCCACACATCTGGTGAGGTGGTGGTTTAGAAGGTGTCACTGCCAGACCCAAACCTGCTCCTCATGAATTTTTTTTTGCCAAGCGTAAATTCTGCCACTCCTGTGAGATCCGAAGGGATAAAGCAGGGGGAAGCACTAGATGCTTGGAAATGCCAGGAGCATCTAAATAAATTCAGGTGCTTATCCATGTAGACTTCCAAAGCAGATTCTACCTGCCCTCTAGAATACAAATGGGAAGCCGTACCTCCATCCTGGAAGGCTTTATTACACTGTCCACATTAGTAAACAGAGCGCACAGGCAGGAACGTTCTGAAAAAGCAAATAGAAAAAGAATGTGCATCCAAAAACCTTTGAGGTGCTTAACAACATTAAAATCTTTTTCTTCTGTATTCCTAAATTAAAGACACTGTCTGTGACAGCAAATTGAGGGATTTTCCCTGTAATTTGAGAGTGACCACAGAAACTGTTGTATTCTCTCAATCTTGATAAACCCAACCTTTTTTCAATTAGTGGATCAGACTGACGTTAATGTACAACAGTGGATTCCTTTCTCCTCCACATATAATTCCATTTGCTGGTTGGGTCATAGGCTGTAGTTTTATAGGTTGGATGGTTGGTCTATGGCATCACAGAATTATTCTTTTTGATGATGACCTTACCCTACCTTCCATGTATACTGCAACTGAGTACAAAGTGAGACTGTTTGCATGCTTTGTTTCAAACAATTCCAGTGACTCACTGGTTCATGGCCTCTGTCCAGAGAAATTGCTAATCTCCAAGTTGACACTGGGCCATGTTTTTGCATTATTTTTTGAAAGGCTTTATGAAGATGATTGTTGCCATGCATTTCAGTTAAGAAAAAACAAAGAGAGAGAGAGAGAGACAGACAGAAAGAAAAGAAAAGAAAAGAAAAGAAAAGAAAAGAAAAGAAAAGAAATTCCAGGCTGCTATCATACTGCACCTGGATTTCTGCAACAGCCTACTTGCTGGCTTCACAAACTTAATCCACCCTGTGTGTGGTTGCCAGATGAGTCTTTTTAAATTTACCGTTGTCATCATATCAAAAGCTATGGCACATCCTAATGCACAAGGAGTAGCACATCTAGTCTAATCTCTCTCTGACTTCAGAGACTCACATCTGAACCCATCACCGGCAGCCAGTCTTCTTTTCTACAATGGGAACCTCTGTCTGCTTCAGTTACTTTTTTCTTGTGGTACAGGGGATGGAACCAGGGCCCTGTGGCATGCTAGGCAAGTGTGGCACTACCAAGCTATCCTCTCAACCTCCTAGCACCTTTTTGATCTTGAACTTCCTATTTCCTTGGGTCTACTCTTGCACTTCCAACTACACATTTTGCTATCACCCTTGTTCATTGACGATGTACCAGTCATCTTCAAGGTCCTTCTTTCATGACTTTTTGGTCTGCTAAAGGTTTTTGATGCTTTAGACAAGCTTACCATTAATTTATATAAACCTTAAGTTCTCTCTTTGCCCCCTGTCTGTCAGTCTTCCCTCATCAGCTGGACTCTAAACTCCTCGATATTTCACATCAAGCTCATCACATACAGATTCACACATTAAGGGCCTTTCCATAGATCTGCCTTTGAAAATCCATCTCTGAAACTTACTTAAACTTCTCTAAGGCACAGTTTTGTTGTGCATAAAACAATGATAATTGGGCTTAATTCACAGGTGTTGATGGATTACATAAGATGTCTGAAACAGATTTTCTATCTTTTTCCAAGAGAAACTTTGAACGAGGGGATGAATAGAGACGTATGGGTGGGCGACACTAAGTAGGAAGCATGGAATAAAATGAGTACATTAGAGAGAGGTAAAGAGAGGGGAGATGGACACAAGCACACAAGCAGAAAGGTGGCTGGTGTACAGAGCTAAGTGTGGGTGACAAATTCTCTTTGCCTAGGTTTTGCTTTCATTATACATTTAACATTATATTCCTTTTAGTTTAGGTCAATGGCATTTAGTTATTGTATGGAGCTAAAAATTCTACAGTTATTATGATTCTGTTTAAAAGCCTTGGAAAGTTCCCCATTGCTTATGAGATTAGCTCTCCATGATCCAGCCCTAGCATATCTCTGCAGCTTATGTCCCATTTCACATTGCATTATACTCTTGCTCCAGCTGAATAAAACTCTCCTCTCCTGAAAACACTATATTTTTGAGCCTGATCTTCTCATTCTTCCTGGGATATTTTTATTTCTTTTATTTCCTTCATTCTTTATTTGAAAATATCCAACTAATTCCTTTAAGCCCTGGATTGGATTTATATTCTCTACAGATAAAACTTTCTCAAATTTTCTCTGGATTATCATACATATCTGAATGCAAAGTGAGATTTCCTTTCAAAGTCATCCTTTGCAAAAGAGGAAAGACACCTATGCAAAGTAATTATAGTATGAGGAACTTTCTCAACTAGTACATTGAATAACTTTATTGTTTGGGGAAGCGATATTAACAGAAATAACTATTAGTGCTTATAGATGTATGTCCCTGATGAAATTTGTTTTAAAAAATAGTAAATATGTTTTTACACAGATTTAAAAATTATTTTTTCTGGTATGATATCATGCCCCAAAATGTTGAGAACATAAGCCTAAAAACCACCAGGATTTGAAGAGTGGTTCGTGGCTGACAAATAGCAAGAATAGAAGAATCACAGGGCTACAATCTCAAGGAATTATGTATGCTGTCAGTAACTTGAGTGAGTTTAGCAATTCATTTTCCCCTTGAGCGTACAGAGGAGACCTCTGCCTGCCTGACACCTTGATTTCAGCTCTGTGATAGTCTGAGCAGAGAATTCATCTACCCTATGCCATGTGACTGACCCCCTGAGTTTGTGGTCAGTTGTTGCATAGCAACAGAAACGGATGTAATGCCCTAAGGGGCAGAGGCAAGAGTCTAGAGGATTTCTGTACAATTAGGTAAACTGCAAGCTCCCCTTGGGCCGGAGGCAGGGGTGCAGCATTCACTGGTCTATTCCTCAGTGTTCATGTTGCATCAGGAACATGGGGACCTGTGATAAATATTTGTAGCTTCACTGGTTTTTCTTCATTTCACATTTTTTCCTATATTGTTAAGGAACATTTTGGAATTTTCTGACACACACAAACTATATTTATACATTTTTGAACTTGATCAATGTAAACTCGATTCAAAGAATTGGATCCATAGTCATTGTACCAATAAGTGTCAGTTTATGGTCAGAAAATACAAGGACAAATCCCTGAATAAAGTAAATTAATGCTGGCAAAGTGTATTTTGTAAAGGAACTGGCTGGGTTATGCTTAAACAGTAAATTCACCTTTCTAGGTAAATGTGTTGGCTGATTATATGTGCCAATTTGGCTCGGCTATGATTTAAAATTATTTGGTGAAACATTCTAGATGCTTCAATGCATATTTCTTTGAGATTTTAATTTAAATAGAAGGACTGTGAATGAAGCAGATTACCTTCCATATTGTGAGTGGGTCTCATCTAATCAGTTGAGGAGATGGGATAGAACTCACTTATTTAAAGCCTTCTTAACCGGGTACGGTAGATTGCATTATCATTATGAATTGTCTAAGAGCTTTATTATTTAAAAAAAAAAACCTTTAAAACAGTTACTTGTTAAAAAAGATACAATCCTTTCTCAATGCTAAACTTTAGATTTTCTCACATGAAATGGTGAAACACGCTAATTTATTCCTATAAAACTTCATAGCTAATACGAAACATGAAATATGTTTAATTGAACTGCAAGTAACTCTTGGGTCAGACTTAGTAGCAAACATAATACTTTAAAAGGTAATTACAAAGGGAAAAGAGTCCAGAAAGTAGAACAGAAATATAATTTCTTTTTTCAATATGTCATAGAGAGAAAGAAAAGAAATTGAAATGACATACACATATATACATGTATATATTAGAAGCATTGTTTAATGTCGGACGCTCAAGACTCGGTAAGACAGATAGATCGTCTAAGTTTCGGGAGACTATCACTAAGAAATAAGACTGAATAATGGTCTCCTTTAAGGAAAGAGATGGGAAAATCCCAATTTGGTAATATTAAATAAGATAATACAAGCAACAGATGTTGTTTTTATCTTATTACCCAAGGAAGAACATTCAAAAACAGGACCCAGTAGTTAAGATCCAATAACTGTGATTCATTGCATCTCAAGTTCTGGATGATGGATAGAATATTAAATAGAGCATGATAGTCATGGTAATAATAGTAATAGCTGAGGATTTATTGTGTACCTTGCATTGTTCCATAGACTTCAGGTATAATTATACATTCATTCCTCTTGACAATCCTACCATTGTACACTTATTTTTTAAAATACCAGTTTTATGTGTTACCCATTTCTCTGCAGTACTAAAAACAGAGAAAAATAAACTACAAAAAACTGGCACACTGGAGGTTTGAAACCAATGTTTAATTCACATGATCTAGCTTCAGAGCTCATGCTTTTAGTTATTAGTGCTTATAGGTCTCTTAAAATATAGTTATTTGCTACAAAACAGAATAAATGCACCAATATATTTTAAAACTGCGGTTTCATTATTGAGAACCAATTAATGACAAATACACAAGATAACAAGTCAAACCACGTGAAATGTCCAAGATATAGGTCCAAAACAATCACACATTGGTAATTTTACAGAGTTCAAAGTGCATCAAATCCATTGCTATCAATCTACTGTTCTGGGTGGGACGTGGATTTTCCCCTCTGGAAACCATTTTGAAATTTGATTCCCATTGTAATGGTGTTGAAGGTGGTGGCACTTCCATGAGGTGAGGTGTTTGGATCACGAGGGCTATTCTCCCGGGAACTGTGTTAATTCTTACATGAGTGAGTCCTCCCTCTCATTGGAATAGTTCAAGAGTAGATAGTTATAAAGAGATGCCACCCCTTTTCTCTCTTCCAATGTGCCCTTCCATTTTTCTGTTATGCTTTCATGCACATAAGGCTCTCCACAGTTGTGGCCATTTGATCTTGGACTTCAAGCCTCCAGAACTATGAGCTAAATAAACCTTCCTCAGGAAGTTATTTGTTCTTAATGTATTCAGTGAAAGTAACAAAAATGGACTAAGACATCTGTAACAGCAATACTTCATTGATTTCATTACTATGCTGCTTTTATTATTTAATTTTAATTAAAGATTCCCAAAAACATCACATGTTGTTTCATGATCTTAATTCTACTAATCCTATTTAAAAGAAAAAAAAAAAGACCTCAATTTCTTGTGTCATGGTTTTTCACACCTGAATGTTTTCAGAAAATTAATACCAATTATAAGAAATAATTAATAGCATTTGTTATCAGCTTGAACTTTCAACTCATTCAAATACTATTTTAAATAAATATTTATCTTACCTATCACGGAAATGAGTATTTATTAAAATTTCCTAAAAATTTACTTAATTAGTTTACTTGTAATTTCTTCTTCCTTAGCAGATCATCAGATTCAGAATAAAATTCAGAAGTAGTAGTTTTATAGAGAATTTTTCTTCAGAATGTATTGTAAACATCATCACCATCATCATTATCACCATTCGTGGTGCTACTGATTGAATCCTGGTCTTGGGCATGGTAGGCAAGCATGGGAACACCAAGTTGCATCTTCAGCTCTATCAACTAATTATTTGTAGCAAATATTATCTATCCTCCATTGATAAAACTGCCTACCATACTCAAATCAAACTTCAGGTAATCATACCTTACAAATATGTTACATTTTTTTTTTCACTTTCCCCAACCTGGCATATTGTCTTTGTTTTTTTCCTCTATATTTGGAATTATCTCTTTCCCTGGTGTCTGTCAAAACTCCATAACCTGTTAGGTTCTATCTTACCTGGACCTGTTTTTTTTTTTGTGTGTGTAGGTACCGGGGGTTGACCTCAGGACCTCGCGCGCCAGCAGGCGCCCGTGAGACTGAGCGATATCACCGGCCCTTTTTTCCTTTATGTGGGTTCCAGGAGTTGAACTCAGGACCTCGTGCTTGCCAGGCAGGCGCTTATGCCACTGAGCCATCTCACCGGCCCTGGACCTATTTTATAAGGCATTTTTTAATACTTATATTTAAATTAACTTTTCCCTTTGAATTTCCACAGTATTTTGTTTGCACTTCTGTTGTGACTCTGACGATTTTCCTCTCTCACAAATGTTCATGTTTTTTCATCCTAAGGATTGCTCTCTCTACATCTCAGTCCTGCTGATTTAATCTGTTAAATATGTAACCCATCTGTCCCTTCCCAGCAATGGTAGCAAAACTCACCACTCGAACCGGTTTAAGTAAATGATATTCATCATCTCACATAAACGGAGTTCTACGGTTAGGCTGAGCTCCATCAGGGCAGCAGCAGAAGCTCAATGCTATTATGGATCCAGGTTCTCTCCACCCATCAACTCTGCCAACTTTAGTGTCTGAGAGTTGCTTTCATGTTCACAAGATGGGTGCCCTGTCTCACATTCACAAGATGGGTGCCCTTGGGCCCACATCTCATATCCAGATTAAAAAATGCCCTGAGGAAAAAAATACACATTCTCCTTTAGAATTTATTTCATTTTTTAATTTATTTAACATTTTTAGGAGTGAGGAAACTCTACTGGGAAGAACTGTGCCAGATATGTCCCCATGTTGTGAGCCAATATAGGGTCTGTCTCAAGCCATTTTGTGCTATTCTAACAGAATACCTGAGCCTCGATTGTTAATAATGCAAGCAACTCGTGTTCGCACGGTCCTGGAGAGTGGGGAGTCCAAGACCAAGAACTAGCACATGGTGAGGGTCTTTCTGCTGCCTCATAGCATAGTGGGAGGCAGAATAAAAAGAGGCAAAAGGGATCCTCAAAATACATTAGCCTATTCATGAGGACAAAGACCTCATGACCTAAACACTTCCCATGAACCCTTCCCTTCAAACACCGCTGCATTGGTCACTAAGCTTCCAACCCATAAATTTCTTGGGGATAATTCCAATCATAGCATTCTGCCACATCCCTCCAAATTTTTATTTTTCTCATGTACAACATATATTCATTCATTCCACCTAGTGGCCTCAAAAGTTTAAAATCCAATATCAACTCAAATGTCTAAAATCCAGTCTCATTTAAATGAGATATGAGAAAGACTCAAAGGCGTGATTCATCTTGACACAAATTTCTCTCCATCTGTGAGCTTGTGAAGTCAACAAAATTAGGCACTTCCAAAATTCAGTGGTGAGACAAGCAACCGATAGGCATTCCCATGCAAACAGAGGACAAGAAAAATGAAAGAAGGAGTAACAGGTCTCAGTAAATCCGGACCCATCAGATCAAGCAGCATTAGGTACTTGGGTCTGAAAATAATTTTTGACTCTATACGCCATAGTTCAGACACACTGGAGCAGGCACTGGGCTCTCAAAGCTCCAGGTAGCCTTACCGCACAGCTTTGCTGGACACAGCTCATGTCACAGTCACAGGTTGGAGTCCCATGCATGAAGATGTGTCCCAAGCTGGTGTTGCACATTGTGGCTCTGTGGTTCTCAGGACTGGGAGTTTGTCACACCCATGGTTCCACAATACATTGCTCTATGAGGGGGCTTTCTACAGCTCCAAACCCACAGCTCTGCTGCCATTGCCCTAGTATGGACTCTGTCGTAGGTCTCTGCAGCATCCTTTGAAATCTAGTTGGAGGCAGCTGGGCATTCTGTGTGTCTACAGAATGAGAGCCAATGTGGATACTGTCATGGTTAATGGCCTTTACCTTCTGGAGGAGCAGCTGGGGCAACCCTGGGCCCACTTGAGCCACAGCTGGGTCATCACTCTTAATTCTGTCTTCCACAAAGTCCTAGCCCATGCACATAATATACTCAAGTTCTCTGTCATTGTATAACAAGAATGGCCTTTCCTCCAGCTTCCAATACCGTGTTCTTCATTTCCATCTGAGACAGTGTTAGGTTTGTCTTGGGTGGACATGATTTCATTAACATTTGGATCGTGACCCATTTAGTATACTTTAAGAAGTTGCAGACTTTCCCTACAGCTCTCTTTTTCTGAACCCGCACCAGAATCACCTTGACACTTGGTTCCGGCAATCTATGCTCTTTGTCGTTTGCCCCTGCAAACTCTTCACGCTTCTACCCAATAGCTAGGTCTGAAGCTGCTCCTACATTTATAGGCATTCGTTAGAGGAACACTCCACATCTCTGGTACCATTTTATTTTTATATGTGTGATATATAATGAAAAGAGAAAATGGAAGAATGGGAGAATAAAAGGAAGAAAGGAAGGAAGGCAGGAAGAAAGGGAAGGAAGGGAGGGAAGGAGGGAAGGAAGGAAGGAAGGAAGGAAGGAAGGAAGGAAGGAAGGAAGGGAGGGAGGGAGGAAGAAAGGAAGGAAGGGAGGGAGGAAGGAAGGAAGGGAGGGAGGAAGGTTGACTCCCATTTAAAACACAATCCATCAATACCACTTGGAGCAAAACAAGAGCTGCTCACTTCATGGGAATGTATGTAGCTAGAAGGACAGAGGTCTCACTTCCACCATCTCAGGATTGTCTTCTTTTCTGCCCAACTTGGCACTACCTAAAGCTGTAAAATATTTAGAAACTGATCATTAAGCACGCTTTGAAAGCTCTTTTGTACCAGTCTGTCTGCTTGCCTTTTATCTGATCTCTGCACCCAGGTCTGCGTTAGAACATGCATTCGTCAAAATGTCCATTATTATCACAAAGAACAAATTAGATGACTCATGAAGCCTGTGTCTTCAAAGTGAGACTTCTAGAAAAAAAAATAAAACTTTCCATCTTTGGAATGTCTAGCATTATGTGGACAATGCTCAACCTCAAGGAATGAGCGGCTAATGATGGGATTTCAAGTCCAAGGCATGGAGGAGGGGAGGATATTTTAAAGAAAATTGTGACATCATCACTTCAACAAACTTCCTATACTGTTTCTGACTTGAATAAATATACAGATATAATAATTCTGATACAATGTTTTTCCAAAAGATTATGCTCTTGGGATTTCAAAGGATGTACCAGCCTAGTCAGTGACAATGACATGGGATAGTTTTATGTAGTCAAATTTGGTAACTCTATCAGTATTTGAATGCTACTGGTGTGGGCTCCTTCTCATGGACCACCTTCTCCACTCTTTCTCTTACCAGGGATAGGTCACTTTTCAGGCATTTTGTTCCACATGCACAAAGATGAAGGGGAAGAGCTGTTGTTGGACCGGTGTTTGGAGTGTACTGATTGTGATTTCCTTTGCAAACTAGGAAAGCTATGCATTGAATATCTGTGAGTTACTGTGAGTATTAAATGTGTTAATGCACGAAAAGCAGTTCCCACTAAATAGTATTCTTACTGCAGTTATCATTGTCAGTAACATCACTTGTTATGTTTACACACAGAGAGAGTGTGGCTGGGTATCCTAAGCAGCTCCTGTGGGATCATTCCTATCAAATGTCTCTTTGACTACATCTGCTTTTTGAAGTTTGACAGCTCATGTAGCTCAGTGCTTCTCTTGGTAGGAAGAATCCAATGACAGTTGTACCTCTTTCTCATCCGTACCCCCATTGCTACTCAATTTCTTTGCTAGTTTTTGGGAAAGAATGATGTTTCATTTGCTTTGGTTTTAAGCTGCATTGATCCATTTAGTCAAAATAAAATGTGCTAAATCATTGAAGTTCTATGTGGGATTTTTGGGTCAAAATCTCAGCTAGTAATGAAGTATTCCCCGGCTTCTTGGTACCTTGAATTACTGAAAGTTGTGGTGCTATTACAGGAAGGTATTCAAAATGCTCACTACATTCTTGCCTCCTCTTTCTCTCTGTAAGTAAGTACCACCCCTTTTCTCAACAGAATTTGCAAGTTTTATCTCCATTTATCACCATATATGTTGCCGCATTTTTGACGGTTAACCTGACATTAAGTATAGGACATTTATGTTTCAGATAATAATTTCATGTGGCCAGCCATGGTATAATCAGTTAACAGAAAGTCAATTTTAAAGGAAAGTTTGGTGCATTTAATCTCTCAGTCTATAAATTGAACTATTTATTTACATCATATTATTCCAAACTTTAAAAAAAAACCCATACATTTTTGCTTCCCTGAATGATTTCACACGCACTAGATCATTTGAACTTTGTAACAAACCTATGAAGTAGTAGCTATTATTTTTGTTTCTATTTTGCTGATGATGAAATTGAGAATTCAAAAAGTTTACAGATTATCCAAGAAAACACATACAATACATGATGAAAGCGTCCCTTGAATCCTCATGATCTGGCTCCAGGGTCAAAGTGCTTTTTATACTACACTTTAAAATCACTGTTCCTTACAAATAAGATGATGGGCCACATTATACTTACTGTAAATCATAACGAGCACCCCTTCCTATTGCCTACAAAGCCTCATATGATCTGGCTGCAGGGCTTTCTGTCCTCATCCCTACATTCCAAGTAACTCTACTCTATGCAGTCACAGTGTAGCATTGGGTGACTTTTGAATATTCGCCACTTATTCCCTGCTAAAGGGTTTACCATTTAGATGCAGGTAACTATTTGTGGTATGACAAGCCACCTCCAAATTTTATGGAACAATGATTTTATTATGCTCGTGGGCTCTTTGGATCTCAGTCTTGTACAGGACACCACAGGGACAGCTTATTTATGCTCCATGGTGTCTGGGTCCTCGGGTGGAAAGACTCAAAGGCCGAGGGGGACTTCACAGCCAGCACTGGAGCCATCTGGAGGCATCTTCATGAACTCGTCGGTGATTGATGATGGCTATTGGCTGGGAACTCATTTGAGGCTTGAGCTGGGACACCTGCTTTTCTCTCCAGGTGGTTTGGGTTTTCTCACAAGGTGGAGAAACTGGGTAATGAAAGCATGCGTAGCAAACGGAAGGAATTGCATAGCAATTTTATGACCTAGTCCCAGAAGTCCCTTAGCATCACTTCTGCTACACTCTGTTGGTGAAGGCACTTAGAAAGTCCTGCTCAGATTCAGGGAAGCAGCCGCATTGTAAGTAGAGCATATTGAATGGAATATACAGTCTGGCCAGCTTCAGAAAATGCAACCTGCCACACGCTTGCTATTTGCTTTGTCCAAAATAGTATTTTCTTCTATTCTTTTTTTTTTTTTGTGGGTACCGGGGGGTCGACTTCAGGACCTCGCGCGCCAGCAGGCGCCTGTGCCGCTGAGCGATATCACCGGCCCCTTTTTCGTATGTGGGTTCCGGGAGTCGAACTCGGGCCCTCGCGCTTGCCGGGCAGGCGCTTAAGCCGCTGAGCCATCTCACTGGCCCTTTCTTCTATTCTTTATATTGCTGCTCTTTCTTGTCAGCCCAGTGTTTATTCAAAAGTCCCTATGACAGCTGTATCTACAATAGTACCGTTCTCGATTCCCAACTTCCTTTATCCTCTTGCTTAATATATTATTCACTGGATCTGATTTTCTTTTTCTTTCTTTCTTTCTTTCTTTCTTTCTTTCTTTCTTTCTTTCTTTCTTTCCTTTTTTTCTTCTCTCTCTCTTTCCTGTTTATCTTTACATCGCTCTTTACATCTATTCTTGATTGACTAATGTATCTAAATCTACCTACTTATTCATCTATCTAAATTACTCATTTAGCTGTTTTATTGGCTTTTGAACTTCTCTCCACACTGAGAGTTCTTAGGGCAGTATGGTCACACTGTATGATACAATAATGATAGATACATGTTATTTATGCATTTATCCAAACCCATACAACACCAAGAGTGAGGCTTAATGCAAATTATAGACTTTATGCAAATAAAGTGATAATTTTGTGTTAGTGTCAGTTTTAGCAAATGTAGCTAAAACTACATTTGGAAGAGATGCTGATAATCAGGAAGGCTATGCATGAGCAGGGACCAGGAGGACACAGGGCATCTCTGTATCATCTGTTTAATGTTTTGTGAACCTGAAACAACTCTAAAAATAAAGTGTCTTTTTTTAGTGAAGTTTCCTGAGGACCGAGACTTTGTCTTGTTTTCCATCCTGTTCTGGGACACCGAATAATGTCCAGCACAAAGAGAACATGTGCTCCACATAAATGTGTTGAATAATAAAAGAATAAGTTAATCTATTGATATCAACAACGTTATCATGTGCTCTGGAACTAGCAGCACGTAAACCAGCAATGAACCCACGTGTACTCAGGAGAGCACTGGAAGGTAAGGCTACGGGCCTGGTGGGAGGGCATATAAAAACCAAACTTTGGTTGGGGACTGCATGTTTTTTTTCCTGGTACAACTATGACTCTCAAAACTCCCAAATCAGTGCATTCTGAGGAGGCCTATCAGCTTTCCCAACATGTGGAGAATTTAAGAAATAATCCCTGATACATCTTTCCATTGCTTAAACTTATTAATTCAATTTTCATGCAAATAAGCCTTCCTTTAACCTACAAGGTTTATTGTTAAAATTACTCATGCTCAGAAATTCTTTGCTCCTCCTTTGATTTGATCTACTTCATGACTGCAAATGATCAAACTAGTGTTTGAGAATGTCGCCTCAAACTTCGCTTGACATGATACCAAGAGTCGAGTTTATTTATGGAATGGTCTTCAAATATTTCTCCATAAATTACTAATGTTTGCAGTATCACTTTAGAGCTAAGAAGTAGTTGAAAAGGCAACCTGAGTTTCTCACATAACAAAATTATCTTCTATCTTTAATAACTAGGTTTAGCTTTCCCTTTAAATCATTGCTATCGATTTAAACCTAAAAGATAACTCCTAAATTACAAATTTCCAACTCAGACTTCTCTCTTAAAGGTAAGATTTATATATCCAATTAGTTAGTGGACATTTTTATTTTGATGACTCACCAGAACTTGACATATCCAAAATTTATTTTATCATTGACCCTGAAAATCTCCTTATTCTATTCACTCTGTTAATGAATGGGTAAGTGTGAGAGGGAAATTTTTCTATGAATGTAGTGAAACATAAATCTCTGTACCCCACATTTGTGCAGGTAGTTTCTAATGTCCCCATGTTGTATTATTTTTCACCATGAGTATACTTGTTCATTTGCTATAGCCAATAAAAGGTAAGTGCTTTTCGAAGTATGGGATAGAGCCTTATTATGAAGTAGGTGGACTTTAACAGAAAACTGGCCTTTCTGAATAATATTTTGCCTTAAATAAAAGCTATGGGTCACTGTTTTAAAATAAAAGCCATTGCTTTTATTAATATTTTACAACATTTAACTTTGTTGTTACTAATAAATCCATTGACCAAGTTGCCTCATTTGGTTACCTCAGTGGCCAGGGTATAATAACTGGAAGTTACATTATTCAACTTTGGTTGGTACACCATTCTCAAAAGGTGATCAACTTCTCTTCAGTTTGACTTAGGACTTTAGCCTGAACTACACAAACAAAATCACTGCCCTCAATATACTTGCTAGAAGAGTAATTCAATTTCTTACTGCCTAGTATTGGCAAAGGCACAGCTGTGGGATATAATTCTTCCAGGGGGACTTATGAAGATTATGGTGTCTGTCCATTTCCCACTAGATTTTATAAAAGTACTTTAAAAATATGCCAGTCTATCAGAGAACTGAGTACATACCACATAATTCACTTCTATTAAGTTGCTTTCTTGGAGAATTTTTTTTCCCTTAATTTAGAATATTATGAGAAGCCTCTCTATAAAAACTCTTACTTGGTTCATTCTAAGTATGCAGTGATAACAGGGTTCATTATATTTGACTGAGGGTTGGACATTTCTCAAGAGGGCAGTTTTTCTAGGCTTCAGAATCATCAAAAACTTTGAATTTGGGGCCAGTGAGATAGCTCAGTGGCATAAGTGCCTGCCTGGCAAGCGCGAGGTCCTGAGTTCGCCTCCTGGTACCCACATACGAAAAAAGGGCCAGTGATATCGCTCAGTGGCACGCGCGCCTGCTGGCACGTGAGGTCCTGAGTTCGACCCCCGTTACCCACTAAAAAAACCCAAAAAACAAAAAAAGAAAACTTTGCATTTAATGCCCTCTTTTCAAAGAATAATTGTGGCTGGAATATGGAGAGCCTGTAGATTTAGTAAGCTGATCTCCTCTGGCATAGCCTGGTCTTGGAGGGAGAACCTTGTAGCTCACGACTGCTTATGTATTCTGATCCCTCCATTCACCTACTTCCTGAAGAAGTATTTATGGAGCCCTCCTTGTATGTGACTTTTCAACTCATTGCAGATGTAGATATGGAGAAGTTCCTACACTAATGGGTATTAGGTTTTAATAAAGTGTTGGATTGGCCTGGCTTCTTTTAAAAAAGACTCAATAGCTATTCTTTCAAATATTTATATTAGGAGTAATCATCTCTTGATAAACTTGTCTATTCGTTGGGTAAAATAGATCACTGAGTCCTGGGAACTTCAGAGTCAAATTTGTCTACTCTTAGCTGTTCATTACATGTCCATAGTATAATTTTTTTTTATATGCAGATACCGGAAGTTGAACTCAGGACCTCGGGCTTGCCAGGCAGGTGCTTATGCCGCTGAGCTATATCACCGGCCCCCATAGTATAATTTTTGTGGTGTGTCACATTTCCATTTCCATTCTTTGTCCCTGCCTTTATTTTGCCTGTTCTCTTTTTACCACTACTTACAACACTGCTGTGCCATTGTGCTATATACATCTTAGTAAGGGTCTAAAATCTTTTCAAAGAGCAACCTTGACTATAAAAAGTGAAGAATACAACTTCAAATAAACAAGTAACAATTCTTCCTCCTTACTGCCATCTTCCATCTCCCACTCATTACTCTTCCTTACCAGAGATAACTTTCTAAAAAGCTACTACCAGCATATCATGAACTTTCTTCCCAGGTAGTTTCTTCTTTGCTGAATTTCCTCACTTTGGTTATTTTCCTTCCTACAGCTGAAGTCCCTACTACCCTGAATAATTTGGAGATTCCCACAAGTGTCTTCCTCTCTCACCCTGAGCCTTTGCATTTGCTGCTTCCTTTGTTAAAAAGCCCCTCCCGTCCTCCAGTACACACCCTCTCCCTGGCTTGCTCCCATTCACCCAGTGTCATCTTCTCTGGGAAGCCTTACCCACAGCCTTGGGCTTCTTTGGGTGCCCCTCCTTTGTGTTGCCATAGTTCCCTCTGCTTACATCTACCCTGTACTTATCACTGTATTATTAGTGTTAATTTGCCTGTTCTTGTCTGTCCCTAGACTGTGACCCTCTTTAGGGAGGGGACTCTCTTTCATCTCTATGTCCCCAGGGCCTCTCATAGTGTCGTAGAAAGTGTGTAATGCAGGCTTGCTGGATGATTCAGAGAAGGAGGCATGGATTTCCAAAAGTTGCCTACATATCTGGCTCACTGCCTTAAGTGATTCTTACTTCCCTGCAGGTTTAATATGGTCTGTGATTTACTTGTAGCTTCAGTCAATGATTGTGGCTTAACATATAATTACGCCTTATAGTCCCACCTTTTGGCAGCTGGCTCAAAAGAGACCCCTGAAAGAAGTCTGTCACTTCTTTATAAGTTTGCTGTTTTCTTTCTTCATATTATGATCACACTGTATTGTGAGCTAAGCCTAGCACACAACAGATGCTCAAACCAATTAAATTAGTATTGGTTAAAAGAATGATTCAATAACTGACTGAATGACCGTAGAATTTTTGTCTAAATGGTATGGCTGGTTTTATAGTAAATAGATCTGATTGTTGTCTGATTCTGGGAAACCTCTCCTCTACACCAACACCATTGTTAATGATTGACAATTTGGGATTAGGGATTAAGAATAAAGATTGCAGGGATTGTATAGTACTGAGTGGCCTCCATCAATAACATTATCAGGTTATTTTGTCTATGAGTTCAGGGTACAAGCAATTGCAGTGCCACCGGGGTTGGGAAGCAAGGTTAAGAAATGAGAAGGACAAATCTAAAATGGGACAAACGCCAGGATGATGGAAGTCAACCGTGAAACCAAACTTTACCATCTTTGCCTAAAACATGCTTTGCTAACTCAACACAATATTATTTTCTTCTTGCTCTACCTGTGTCCTTTCATCACAAATATTTGCTAAGGATTTGTCATGTGCCACGTACCTGGGAAGAGATACAAGGGGGAGAATAGATAGCAAAAAGAAAAACAGAAACACACACACACATTTTTCTCATAGAATTGCAGTGTATTGTGAAAAACTGATAATACAATAATTAAAGACATAAGTTGTGATTAGTGCTATTACAGAATTTTTAGGAGTATAGGAGCACATTGGAAATATTTAATTGATTTCCATAACTTCTTTGTTTCCATGGTTAGCTATGCAAGGTTTTGTATCCACATTTGCACATAGAAGTGGTTTGAGTAAAGGTCTTTGAAAAGTTCTTGTGTTTTGTAGAATACTGGAGCTATGTCAACCACCCTTCTAACATTGAAATGTTGAAATATATTGGCTCCCCTACAGTTTCTTCAATTCTGTCTAGATTCAACCATTATTCATTGACTGTGAGTATCAAAATTTCTTATTGTTATTGAAGTGCCTGGCTTGAACACATCAAAACATTAGACCACAAGAAATCCCCCAGTTATGGTTGAAATCTAAAATGTTCTTCAAAAGTCTCATGTGTTCAAGGTGTGTTCTCAGGGTTTGGAAGGTAATTAGATCATGGAGATGTAACTGAACATACTGTTCGAGCTAAGGTCTATTTGAAGGAGGTAGGTCACTGGGAGCTTGATCTGGAAGGATGTATTCTTGTCCCAACTCCTCTTTTCTCTCCCTCTGCTTTTTGGTTGCCATGGGCTGAGCAGCTTTCTTCCACCATGCCACTCTGCCATCCCTTTTCTGTCCTGAAGCCAGCTTACCATGGACTGAACTCTCTGAATCTGTGAGCCAAAATAAATCCCTCCTCAAATTGTATATGTCAGATATTTAATCTCCGTGAAAGAAGTGACTAATAACTCCTAATAATACATTTCCTTTTCTAGAGATGAGAATAAAAGCAGATGTATGTACAATTATGGAATGCATTGTAAAATTATTTTTTCTTGTAAGTTACCTGAAAACAACATGACCAAAACAAAAATAGCTCTCTGAGCATTTACCAAACAAACCCAGAATACTGAAATGGAATGGTCACTTTTAGAAACCTCAACATCATTGAAATAATTCTTGGAAGCTGAAAGCTTGATAAAGTAGCTATCAGTTTAAGGTTTGTCATGATTCAGCTGTGGGTGTATAAAAATTGGATTATCAAGATTCTGAAACAATTTTCTTCTTTATTGTAAACATACTTTGTCTAGGACAAAGTGATGTGGTCTCTAAGCAGAGTAAGCACACATTTTTGCTCTGGTTACCATGTTGTTCTCTTATTAACAGATACTATATATCTTCGTATAAACCATGAGGTTAAATATCCTATCACCTACATGAGGCATATTAGCATTTGATATTCTTGTTAAGACTATGTCTGTAATAACAGAGGGAATTGGCTAATTTAGTAAATCAAGTCACCTGCTAATATTTAAAAATGAACACATAAGTAAATACATATCTGAAGATAAAATTATTTATATAGCATTGTGTTATCGTTTAGATGTGAAATGTTCCCCCAAAGTCTCAAGCATTCAAGGAGGTGGGGTGTGGTTGGAAAGGGTCGTGGGTCTCTAGGAACTTGAGCTGAAAAGAGTGTTCCTGTCCCTGTCTCCTCTTCTCTTTCTGCCCTCTGGCTGCCATGGGATGAGCGACTGTCCTCTGCCAGCCCCTTCTACCATGCCATTTCCGCCTTGGAGCCAGCTATCTTTGGAAACTGTGAGCCAAATAAGCCTCTCCTCCTTTAAATTGAGGGTGTCAGTTATTTTGTCCCATTGACTAATGCATTGCTTTACAAGAGGTAGAGCTAACTTGTGGATTTCTTACTTTTCAAATGATGGGATAATAGAGTAAGGATAATGCCTGGGTTTTCTCGCAAGCCACCAGGAAAAAGAGAATTCACGCCTTTACCTACTATATATGAACTCTTTTATATGAAGATTTCAAATTAACAAATATTTATAAAATTGAAATACTGCAATGTGGATGCTATAAAAAGTCCTAAGCTTAATATCTTGGTAGGTAAACAAGATGCATTCATAAAATGAAAATCTAATTAATACAACCAGGTAACAATAATAAATTCCAATTGAATAGTGTGGTCAATTAGCATTGGTTGAGTTCAAAAAAGAGAAAAGGAGAGAAGGGGATTTGGGTCTGGCTGTTCAGGATTGAAAGACTAAGTAGGTGAGGGAGACTATATTCTGAGTAGAACAGCGCCAAAAGTGCTTACATGTTTGAGAGATTGCGGTAACTAGATCATCTGGACCAGAAGTTTTATTTTTTGTTAATTTTTTGCAAGTAATGGACAATAATGCCAGAAGGAATTATAGGTTGATTTTAGGCTTTAGAGATTAATATTCCTTCCCAAAGAATAAAAGGCAGTGATTTATTTAGAGGTCAGCCACTGGGTAAAATATTGATCAAGTAACCTCAAATCCTGTTAGGAGACATGTGGGTTTCCAAACTAATATATATGCTTATTTACACATGAAAATGTATCTAATAATGCTGATTCTTCATAAATGGCATTTCACCTCTACATGAAATTAATGTTACTGACATATATCAGAAGACTACTATTTCCTGGGCTCACATATTGTGTTTGAATTATTCCACACAATTCAGTGATCTTTCAAAACAAGCTTGTGAGGCAGATTCAACAGATGAAGAAATTGAACAGCAGAGAGGCTTTGCCACTACTCAGAACCATAGATCCAGGCCCTGGGGCTGAGCCAAACTTGACCCCAAATTCTGTACTGGAACCAAGATGTTAGGTGTGAATATAGTAACTCTAATCAGCTATGTAGGACACAAAAGGCCCCAAACCCAAATCAATGCTGGGAACTTTGTTGAAACTTCCAAACTATCTCTGAATTTGTTATTCCAAGGTTGCATTTTTTTCATTGTACAAAATCGGGTAATCAAATTCCAAAGGACAAAATAAGCGATGATACCCTAAACTTCAAATGGAAAATAGAGGGTTGGTTTTCAACATCAATGACTTAGGTTGGTAGTCTACAATTTGATGGGTCTCAAAAAATTTATATATAAAATGTCAAATCAATTTTCACCTTCTTCCCAAATGTCACTTGGGCTTCTATGCCTTGTACACTGGTAACAAGTACAAGCCTGGGAGCAGGCTCTTCTCCCTGGGTGACCAAGGGAGAGATCTTTTCACTCTGTGGGTCTCAGTTTTTTCTTCCATAGAATGGGAGAACAAAATCTCCTTTAGAGCATTGGTGTGAGAAAGAAATACAAAGATGAATAGAAAGTACTGTCTACAATGCCTAGAACAGAATTAATGCTCAATACATAGTAGTGATTATGTTAGTCATTTTAGGCAAACTAGCATTGTTCCTAAAAGGAAAGAACTGTTCAGAGAGAACAATGGAAGCAGAGTGAATTTCCTGTTCTCTGCCTTTTAAGCTTTTCATCAAAGGCAGCACAGTGCAGCAGAGCCTCTGAGAACGAGCCCAGGAACGAAGCCTCCCTCCCTGATGAATGCACCGCTGTGAGCGTGAGCAAATAATGTGAAGAAGGTTAAATTCATGCATGGCTTAACTTGAACCAAAGTGGTCAAAGATTGCCACGGGCTCTGTGAAGCTGAAGAATTCCAGGGAATTCGTTAACCTCAGAACATGCCGGAAACAAACTGAGAAAGAGTGTCTTCATGAAATCGGTTAATTTTGGCATTGTAATGACCTATGAACTTATCTGATAGTTCAGCTTTACTTCTTTGAGGATTATTCCTCTTTACATTGAGTAATGTCCTTTCCACCTCGGAGAAACTATCAGCCTATCAGTATAATAAGTTACCTTATCTCCTACCCTATGTCCATATAATTATAGGAGAACGTAAGAGGTTTGCGAGGGGAGTGGATCAGCTACATACATATATGTGATAATACCATGTATTGCCATATCATCTAGGAACCCAACAAGGACATACATATACATTATATTACTTTATTCCCACATGGCAGGGAAGGAAAATGAAGGCCAGAGAGGTTACATACTTATCAAATCGTACAGATCATACCAAGTAGCAAAGCCCTGTCATCTTGCACTTACATTCCACTACCTTACATCATACCACAGAGCCTTAGCAAAGACATTCATTAACTTTTTTGTAGTGCTTCATACTTTATAAGCCCTTCTACATGCATCAGCCAACTGGTCACTCACGTTATTTTGGGAGCGGAGCAATTCTAATTTTCTTTATAAGGACCGGAGGAAAAAGTCTCATTAGTAAGGAAAAATTTGAGGGCTTGAACTTCATGGTTTCAAATGCCACTCATTCACGGATTCATTCATTGATTCAACCCACAAGTGAGCATCTCTTTTGTAGCAGGAACTTCCTTGGACAATGAGAATAGAATGGAAAAAATGATAAACTCCTTGCCTCTATAGAGTTCAGATTTCTATCAGATGAGGTAAACAATAAACAAATGAAATAAAAATAAATGTCAGATAAAGATAAATCAGGTCAATAAAAGCAAAAAAGAAAGGAATAGGTACAGGGAAGAGGTTATTTTTTGATAAAGTAGAGAGCAGCAGTCTTTCAAATTGTGACATTTGTGACAGCGTGCTAGAAGAACAAGGAGAAACTTTTCTGGAAGGGAAAGGTAAGGTCAAAGCTGCTCTAGCTTGGTGTGCTGGAGAAAGCACAAGATGGTCAGGCAGAAGAAGAATTGGGCTGGGTATAAGGAGATAGGCTTGGAGAGAGAGGCAAAGCTTTGGAACAGTTATTATAGGTATTATGATTTTCCAAAGATCTCACTGGATTGGAAGAAATAAGTATGACAGCAGCAAGTCTTTGCAAATTAGCTTTCACTATCAATTCATTCCTCTTCCTGTCCTTGACATAACCTTTCCAAGCCACTTCCATTTTTACCAGTTCCTTTCAAATCATTCAAGGTCAGGTGAGCAGCAGTTTCAATATGGTGACTACACAAATGCTTTCGTGTGGCCATTTCATACGTCGTGTTATATTTTGACTTTGTGGTTACAAGTCATGAATGAACAGTTTTAAAGAGCAGAATACATTGACCCGAATTTGGTAAACCTAAAGGTCTTCTAAGTCAATGACTTGAAACAAAGGAGAATCTATGAAAATAAAGTCATTTATCAATGCCTGAGAAAAAGTATTACAGTTGCAGCATAAATTTGTATTTATTTATTAGAAATCAGGTGTTCACGAGAAATTGCTTGTTACATCAACTTATTCTGTCAATGGATGGAAACCAGGTAAGAATCTGATAATCGGAATTATTAATAGGACTTTCATTTATCCAGTAAAGTTTTTCATTAATCTGTTAAGTATTTATTCCCAATCTTGTCTTTCCTCTCTAGCATTTGTACAACAGCAAATATTTAAGTACTAATGGCCCCTCCATCGGCGATCTCTGGTAGAATCACATCCACCGATGAGGCGTATGTTGAGTGATATCAAATAAAAGTCAAAGTAGTTTTGCAGCCCAATCAGAAAGTTTCTAATGTCACTGTTTTAAGAAGCCAGCTCTCAGCCCAGGTGCATGAATAAGAAGAAGCTAATAGATAATGTTCTCCACTAAGAAGTAGAAAAATCTTTAAAAAGATGACAGTTGAAATGGAAGAGGAAATTTATTTTTCCGAACAAGTTTTCATAAATTAAATGGCATAAAAACTTGCAGGTGGCGTCTTACTTGATATTAGTAGTATTATTATTTGTGATGCTGGGGATCAAATCCAGGGCCTTATGCATGCTAAGCACATACTCTACCACTGAGGTGTAACAAAGTCCCTCCTATATTGTTTAAAAAGTTGGCTCTGAATATAGGAAGTGCTGGTCCATTTAAACGTTTAGTATGGCCATATTGCTCTTTAGGGGATATTTTTTACAAAAAGGTATCTTCAGAGGCACCTCAATCCCTAAATCCCAAAATCTCTCTCTAGCCTATAATTTACGCTGTACAAAGCAGTAAGCATAAAAAAGCAGTGATGCCGTCAAGGTCTGTGAGGATGTTCTGGAAAGATGTCCACCAGCTACCGGCTGTCTTGGCCAGGCGGTTCTTTTTCCCTGTCTTTCAACCCTTCCATGTGAACCACTCAGCACAGCACTGCCTCTTGATAAGTACCTAAGCACAGGCTACAGTGTTTTATAAGATATTATTAAAAAAAAATACAGTGAATGTCGCTGTCCGGTGCCGTCCGACAGAGAGGTAGTTTCTTGAAACCATTAGTGTGTCCTCGTCCACCTTATTCACAGGACCTGACACCATGTGACCACTTCCACGAAGTCAAAATGACCATTAAAGGGAAACTATTTTTTGAATCAATTCAGGACAACAGGGCAACCATGACAGCTCAACTAAAGACACTTATGAAAGAGGACTTCCAGAACTGCTTCAGAAAGTGGCAAGAATGATGGGATAAGTGTGTTTGAAGTATGTGTGTGGGGAGTATTTTGAGGGGGATTAATGGGAATGTATCTTTTATGGTAATAAATTTTTAAAATTTAATATTCACCATACTTCTCAATCTTATAAGAAGCTTTCTCCCTTTTCCCAGGTGCTGAGCTTGGCTATATCACCCAGGCTTCTTGCAGTCAGATGCAGCCATGTGCCTGAGATCATTCCAGTGAAACATGGGCAGAAGTGAAATATGCCATTTCCTTTCTCCATCCTGAAGACTGTAATGGAGAAGACTATGGCAAGATTGCAACCAAGCCCTGGGTTGAAAACGGTAGAGTCCACTTTAGCCTGGTTCTCTGAGTTGATTCTGCATGGAGCTGAGTTACAGCCTGGGCCTCTTTCTTAAGAAGAAAAGTAAACTTATGCTTTATCACTTTGCTAATTCTCAAGAATTTAATTGTGTCTATATCTTAGCTTGTGTTCTCTCTCTCTCTCTATGCTGCTTATTCAGGAAAAATCAACATAAAATGTATGAAATAAAGACATGCATCATAAAATAGAATATGGAAAAATAATCCATAATAAATCAGAAAGTAGTAAATCATTTTAATGCATTGGTCATGTCTGAAGACAGGAAACTAATAGTGCAGAATTTGAAATAAATTCTATGGGGCAATGATGACACAAGTTGTAGATCTACTCTTTTGATAATGTACCTCATAGATACAGTAAAAAGTTTATACTAATATCGTGGAAACATCCAGTGATTGCCAAAATAGTAATAATAATGTCTTGGAAAGGAAATGTAGGAAATGTACATTGCTAACTTTTGTTCATTAATTTGACAAACATCTCCAGTTTTAGACTATTAAGAAGAATTTTACTTTGTTCTACTTTTTAGGGTAATAGACCTATTTTGGGTAATAAACCAATGCTTCTCCTCCAAGTATTGTGTCTGGTAGTCTTCGCATTTCTTCAACTTTTCATTTTTAAAAAATGTCTTCTTTAGGGTTTGATATTATAAACTGGTATTCTTTACATATTGATGTTGCAGAATCATTGTAGAGACTTTTGGAGGTAATCCTCTCAATTTTATATTTAATTTTAGGTACATTTTTACATTTGGCTATTACTCATTTTTTTGGTTTTACGAGCATGGCTTTTCTAATTAATGTATATAAGTTACTTATGCAGAATTGGCATCTAGGAAATTCAATCCTAGACATGCATACAAACATATAAATCATCCTTAAGAATAAGGTCACTCTAATATTAGTCAGATTTCTGGGGCATGTTTCACATGATGCCACTCAATATGTGCTTAAATGTTGATGAAGTTATAGAAAAAAATCTGATTTCTTCAATAATGGATCAAAATAAGTAATGTGTCAAAACAAAATTCCCAAATATGGGCTTTCTTCTGGGAATGATTACAATATTAGTCAGAGAAAACATGTTTGGACATTTCTAAACATAGAATTAAAAACAGCCCCTAATTCACTGGAGGGAAGAGAAATCCCAACATAGAAATCCAGGTACCAAAACATAAGACTCAACCACTTGGCTACTGAAGCCATGGAAGCTGTTGATAGGAAACATACACAATGGGCTTTACGTCCTGCCACTCAACCGCAGTAACAGAAACAGATTCCACTGGATGTGTCTTTCTTGTGAAAAATAATGAAAGCTAATCATTTCTGCCCTCTGTGAGCACACACAAGACAGAGCACTGGGAACACAGACCTGTACCTGGCAAGAAAAAGAACGCAATTTCTTAAAATTCATACACACACCTGGGTACACTTCAGGCTTCTACCTTCTTTTCCAATCTTTTCAAGGGTCCATGAGTCAGACAAAGAGTAGAGGTGCTGATTTTCCCCACGGGAAACCGAATCAACAAATAGTGAAATAAAAAATCAGATTGTGAAAGTCACAGCAGGAGGATAGGAAGCTGTAGTCCAGAATTTGAAAGTAATAACGCAGGTGAAAACAATAGCATTTGAAGGAATCTATTGACACGTTACATTATTGAATATTGTAATAATGTGATTCGGATGAAAGGCTCGACATGACTGACCTTTCTTCTGTTTCAGTAAATAATCTTGATGGTGCACAATCACATTCCAGAAGTGAGATACAGAGGAATTACATTCACAGAGCCATTTATCTCCAGCTGTATTGAAGCCACTGACACAGTGATAAAAGAGATTAAAGGGATCTTGGGTACAGATCTAACCTGTTCATGAATAAGGATAAATAATATGAAGTCCAAACAAGGAAATGGATCTGCCCAACGTCACCGCAACCAGCTGTGGCAGAACTGATTGCAAATTTGCCTTCATCCAGTGATCTTTCCTCCATATCTCATCTGCATCTCCTGAGCTCACCTCAAATACTGGACCAGGGAATTTAGGAAGATTTGTATTTTCCATATTGCCCTTGATATTGTCATTTTAACAGGAATAATAAAAGAATAATGGCTATTATGGGTTTTTGAGCATCTACCATGTATTCTGATAGCTCTATAACAACTCCAACTTGTTATGCAATTTTATGATAACCTCATTTTGTCTATGATGTAAAGTGGCTCAGTAGATTAAATAACTTATGCAACATCACAGGGCAGAGCTGGGATTTATATATAAGTTTATCTGCATCCTAAATCCATGTTATTTATACTATATATCATTGTTCTTTGAATATGTTGGGTTTTGTTTTTTTGTTTGTTTTTTGTTTTCTTGAGTCAGGCTAAGAAATCCAAAGCAGAGCTTATAACTGAAAGCTTGGCTAATCCTTCCAGAATCTTCCATTTAGGCATTAAAATATTATCAAAAATTGATTCTTCTGATCAAGATTATTAAAGACCCATTTCTAAAACGGCCATCCCAATGGGAATATTAACAGTTTTATATACAAAGAAGAGCTTCATTCATTTTTTTTTTCTTCAAATGTTGATAGAACAGTAGTCTATGAGAGAAAGGCTGGTAAAAATCACCGCAGGCTGGTGATTGCCCGATCCTAGCTGCCATGGATTATGTCAGCTTTGCAGATGGTGGTTAGAAAAACAACCCTATGTCTATATGAGATCAAAACACGAAGGCTGAATTTAACCCAGATGCTTGGCACTAAAGAGACACAACCTATGTCATAGCTTCCATTTTCTGTTGGGAGACAGCAGAGGAAGGGTGTGACCAGTCCCAGTTGTGAAAGGAGTAATATTTCCAGGCAAGCTTGCCCTAAGCTGTAGGTTTCTTCCTCCCTCCTCTGTTAAAATTCCTGAAAATTCATCAGACCTCATGAGTTCCAGACAGACATACTCTGCTCGGAGTTGAAGCAAGATTTGTACATTTCCTCTCTGACATGTGGACAAGCAGACGCTCCATCACAGGGCTGCGGCTTCTCGCTGGTTTTCTTTGTCTTCATTCACACATAAGTCCTTGCCAAATTCCCACTGAAAATGCCACTGTGGAGTCTGAAAAGTTTTTGGACTAGCTCTCATGGCTTTCAATCTTCTCGACAGAAAAAGAAAATTTAATCTGACTTCAAAAAAAAAAAAAAAAACATGAAGGCAGGGTTCTCGTCAGTCTAAGCAACACGAAAGCACTTAGAGATAATGGGTTAAGTGTAACTGAATCAGAAACATACCGATTTGGCAGAAATCTCATTCACAAAATGTTGGAGTGGTTGTAGGTGATGCCAAGTTAAACAGGATGATGGACTCAACACAATACATGTTTGCAACACTCATGGGTCGTCGGTTCAAGGCCACCCACTTTCAGGTGGCGGGAAGCAGCGGCAGCTGCCCCATCTCTGGAAGAGTCAGAGGGACTTCCTGCTCATATGGCCAGATATCCTAGGCCATGAAAGAGGGAAAGAAATCTTGCTTATCCTTGGTGTTCCATGATCCGGGAGGGAAGCAGCATTTACCTCCCTGTTGGAGAGCTGGGATGTCTTTTTCTTGGCCTCCAGTTCATTTGTGATTCTTGAGATAAACCAAAGAGTAGGTGAGCAGTAAAAGTGTCTCATACATCCCTTAATGGGGTAACCAGTGGCCATGACCATAAGTGGTGGGGTGTTGGGAGGAGCATTAGACACACCGAGGTATCTCAGAGCCATTTAACATATACACAACATATTTATTCAAGACCTGGATATTTTCCTTTTCCCCTTGCTAAGTGCCTTTCTATCCACAACTTTATATAATATGCTGCTTTATTCCAAGACCAGGCATCATTGTATGTGATTCGAGGCCCTCGTTACTCGTGATATCTTCCCACTGATGGTGTCCAAGCTGCAGATGCTAGGCCAACCCAGATGCTAGGCGGCTCAGGCTGCAAGCCGCCATCTCCTGGAGAGAACATTATTCAAATGTCTTCCGGTATTTAAGTTTAAAATAACTACATTTATGTAAAGTGATTTTTTTTAATTATGGTTTTAATTTTGAGTTAAAATTATGAATATAATTTAAATTAATGATAAATATATTCATAGTGGATACTAATTATTTAATTCTAGTTCAGTAAATAATATCCTAGCTAATATTATATTTCAGTCAGTCTTCTCAATACTTCTCATATATTATCTTGTTTACTCTTCACAAAACCCCATATCATTTTAGAGATGAGAAAATCAAGACACAGAGGAGTTAAGTTACCTGTCCAAGTCATTTGTCTGGAGGGCAGCAAAGGCAAATCTCAAGCCCAGGCAGTCTGGACTCAGTGCATTTTCTGCTCATAACCTACTATCCAGCACTGAGGTGGTTATAGATAAAGAGAAATCAGAGTGGATGTTTATGAAACAATAAGAAATTTTTTTTACAAAATGAGCAAGAATTGTATTTAAAGTTTAAAACATCTCTTTTAAATTAGTCGCCTGTGAAAAAATATGTTTAGAATAATGAAGCGCCACTCACTTAAAACATGTGTCACTGTCCCTGGCACTGCCACCATAGCTGGTTCATAAATCACACAAGGCGATCAGCACCCCTATTTTAGCGTCTCTCTTTATGCTTCACTCGAAGCTATAATGCCGTTCTAAGCACCAAATGACTCATAAATCTGGGATCCAAATGACACCTAACCATTTCCAAAACCCAAATCCGTGTTCAAAAGGCACAGATTTGTCATCAATCACAATGGATATTCTTGAAGTAAGGGCTCTCACTTGGATGCCCGAGTTTAGGTTTCCTCATGAAAAGAATCATTTCTGAAGTTTTATAGGCAAATGCCATCTATAGGTATCCCTTGGGACTTCATAGTCTCACTGGAGAGGAAATATTAGCAATGAACAAGCAACCAGGGAATCATGCAAGGAGGGAAAATTCAAGGGTCAACATGTATGACGTAAACAAAAGTACTATGGGAATTCAAAATGGGGAAAGAGGGGGCCGGTGAGATGGCTCAGTGGCATAAGCACCTGCCTGGCAAGCGCGAGGGACCGAGTTCGACTCCCGGAACCCACATATGAAAAATGGGCCGGTGATATCGCTCAGCGGCACGGGCGCCTGCTGGCGCACGAGGTCCTGAGGTCGACCCCCCGGTACCCACAAAAAAAAAAAAAAAGATGGGGAAAGAGAATGTAAGCAAGCAGTCACTGCTAAGCCTCGAAGAGTGGTGCACACCTGCAATCTCAGCACCCTGTGAGGCTGAGGTAGGAAGACTGTGAGCTCACATCTAGCCTGGGCAAATTAACAACTTAGTGAGTCCCTGTATCAAAACTAGAAAAAATTTTAAAAAGGACTGGGAATGGAGCTCAGTGGGAAAGGTCTGGGTTCAAACCACCACAAAACAAATCAAGACAAAACAACAAAAAACCCATCAAACACTAAGTTAGGAGGTCTTCAGGGAAGAGGTAGCTTCTGACATGAGCCTTGGTGAAGAGGAAATTTGGGGGCATCATCTTAATTACTGTGCTAAGAACTGTTAAGATGGGGGATGAATGGTAAGCATTTCATGAGTTACTTCATTCCTGGACCTCCCATGTTTGCAGAACTTTAAGTGACAAGGATGTGTGTTAACTTCTTGATCTCTAATCAGTTGGAACATATGCTACGTTCCTCTGCATTGAAATAAGGAAAGGAGAACAAATAAGCCTAAGAAAGAAAAAAAAAATAGAATTGTTAAGAAATTATTTAGGAAACTTCCGTGTACTTGCTATTTAGAATGTGAGCCATACAAGGGAGGCACAAGACTTAAAACTGTTCTGTACAACCCACCTTGTACTGGAGAAGGTGTGCCAGAGTTGCTACTTTAAAAGATGTTGTGGATAATGAAGTCAACTTTTGAAATGCCAAAATAGTAGACATAATTAAATATGTGTGATAAGAATGACCATTTCTACTCAGAAGCAAAACTCAGGGAGCAGGTCCTATTACATCTAAGTTAATTCATAGTAACAACAACGTAATTCTCTTAATTATTAATTTCCTAGTTATCACCAATATAAAAATTCATAAAGGGCCGGTGAGATGGCTCAGCGGTGTAAGCGCCTGCCTGGCAAGCGTGAGGTCCTGAGTTTGACTCCCAGTACCCACATAAAGGAAAAAAAGGGCCCGTGATATCGCTCAGCGGCATAAGCGCCTGCTGGCAAGCACAAGGTCCTGAGTTTGACTCCTGGTACCCACATAAGAAAAAAGTTCATAGAGATCATTTGCAATTAACTCAGCTACACACCAGTAGATTCAATATCAATGACTGAATTGCTTACTCTAATATGTATATGTATATCCTTACAGTTCAGATGGTTAAACAGTTTGAAGATTAATTGACTCAGTTTTGAAGACCTTTACGTAGTTTTTCATTTCTTCAGGTATATCTTTTTAAACAGAATGAGATTTGGTTTTAAAATATAATCAGACTCTTTGATCATGAAGTGTTTCTCATTCTTTCTTTCATTCCTTCTTCCCATTCATTCCATCTCCTGTCTTTTCTCTTTCCCTCTCTTCCTACATCCCTCTTTTCTCCTGTCAAGGCATCACTAAGTCGTAAATGATAAAAGCTAATTAATTAACAGATTGTATATAACCCAGTGGGACGAAGGTGAGAGTTATCTTAATACGGTTCTATTATCTGGGCTACGTGGAAAGCGATTTCAGGATTCACAAGTAGCCATTCAACAGGAAACGTCTTAAAGTCACCATGGAAAGGGCCGGTGAGATGGCTCAGCGGCATAAGCGCCTGCCCTGCAAGCGCGAGGGCCCGAGTTCGACTCCCGGAACCCACATACGAAAAAGGGGCCGGTGATATCGCTCAGCGGCACGGGCGCCTGCTGGCGCGCGAGGTCCTGAGGTCGACCCCCCGGTACCCACAAAAAGAAAAAAAAAGTCACCATGGACAGAGTGGATGAAAGAACTGTTCACAGAAGCAGTTTGTCACTATGGCATCTTTTGTACTATTGCAACACCAGAGTCACAATGGGGTAAAACACTCGAAGATAAGGAGAATTTCAAGGAATTAAAACCGTGGCTATAATTGCAAGTCAAAACTGTTCACTAAGTTCCTACTCTGTATTGTGCCGGTCAAGGCGGACACGAAGGCTTCAGATGTGTCCTGCAAGCTGCTTGTAATACTTCCGGGTCAGTGAGGTACGAAGTCACCCTCCACATGAAGCTGCTTCATATACAGTGCTTAAAACGCTGACTACACAGGTCATGGCACCATTGCAGTGCCTGGGCACCTTTGTCCCTGCAGGTCCTTTGCTTGGGGAGTTAGGATCCAACCCTAGATGAAACTTATTTTTTATTAGCTTTTTTCCAGGATTATATTTTTTCCATTCTGATTCAAATGGTGGTGTCCTCAGCCTCCCAGTACCTATCTCAGAAGGTAAGCCAGTAGGTGAGTTTTTGTATTCTGAGGGAATCATATGGGGACCCATGTCACTTGTACATCCCGAACTGGACCCACTGTCATGGAAACATGTGGATGACGTCAATTAAAGATAGTCCTGCCGGGATTGACAGATCTAGGCAAGGAATACTCTTCGTACATTGTTCTCCAGTCGACACAATAAAGATGTAGGGAGAAAAGAGCAACTTGTGTCCAGAAGACTTTGCTTTAGAAAGCAAGACTGTCCATGACAATGTATTTTGTTAGACTTAGGGGGAGGGAGATAAAAGCTCTCTTCAGGTTTAAGGCTAAGTGCTTGGATGCCCTGGGTGTATTTTCTCATCTCATTCTTTCTATCCCGCCTTCACTCAGGCTTTATAAAAGTTACTGAAGACTGGTCGTTTCCCCTCTCAAGTTTATCCTGGACAGTTTTTATTGCTGTCTAGCACAGGAGTCAAAGGTGCGGAACTGGTTGAGCATCTTGGCCTGCCGGGATACTTTAGCGTGGTTTTCTCTGCTCTTGCCTACAAGGCCTATCTGAAGTCACTTCAAACTATTGTATATTCTGTCCCCCCAGGATGTACTCACAAGTAAGAGCTAAGAACCAGGGTAGGATCAATGTATCTATGGACAGCAGGGAATCTAAATCAGAGTTGGAGTGGGTGTTTCTGGGGGTGACTGACTCATGTGCTCTTTCATAGAGAGAAAACTCTTAGGCCAGCATTGGAAATTTGTGTGTCTAACAGCAGGGCTGCTACAATATGTCAGTCTAACTTGGGGACAGTCACGAAGACCAACCATGGGAGTGGCAGGTTAAAATGCTAGGAGACCCATATGTCAAACCTGTCCTTCCCTGCTTCTCACATCTGTAGGAGGAGCAGGAAATTAATTGGAGCAGTTGGCACGATGGAAACACTGCAAGGTTAAAATGTGAGCGTACAATTATCAGACCAGGCAATCCAGGACTTGCTAAAGACTTCACAAGTACATAACTAGGTCAGAATCATGTAGCCCTTGAATGCTGTTCATAATTCACTTAGTATTTTGTATATGTTTGTAGGATCATGAGCAGAAGGCAAATGGTGATTATACATTATGTATAAATTATGTCTGTAACAACCTAGCACCATGTCTCGCTTTGTGGTTTAATTTCTTCTCAACACTTCTTTTGGTCATATAGAACTGTAAGTGAAAAACATCCCTTTAGAGTACGTCCAACCAACATTTGCTGTTGACCTCTTGGAAAAAGCTCTAAGTGAGCTGACTAGACAAGCATTCCACTGATGCTACGACTGTGCTTGGTTATGGTGGATATTCAAAAAAATGCTAATTTAGTAAAATACATAAGCCAGAAACACACGTCATGAGGTTTCAGAGGATACACAAATGCTACAGAGGTTGAGAGGAGAGCAATTTTCATTTTAAGTCTTTCTGAAAGTAGTGATAGTGTTTGACCTGAGCCATATAGGGTAAGTAGCATTTGGATGTGTGAAGATAGAAATAAATTATTCCAGGGCTTGTACTGCTAGGGCATCTATGCGGAGTTGAGTTGTGAGAAAACAAGGTTATCAGCGAATGAGAAAAACAACAGGGAAGGAAGTGGAAAAGTATAAACTTAAAGGGATGCTAATGTATCTGAATTTTAATATATAAGCTATGAAGCATCATGAAGATTTCTAAGCAGGTAACAAACAAGAGAAATGTCAAGATTCAGTAAAAATTTGTATGGAAGCAAAGCATGGTGTGAATTAGAGAAGGGAAATATTTCTTTTGGTTGCTGAAAATCAGAATGACTTTTCACACACAAATAGTATGGAAACATCACATGGCCTTTGCCATATTTTTATATGTACTAGAAAAGTTAAAGTAAATGGTCAAAATGTGTGTGCATATATATATATATATATATATATATGTATATATATCTATATCTATATCTATATATATGGTACAAATAAATTATTATGTAACAGATGCTGCTGTTGTACACAAATGCACACATAAATATGTTACATACGTAAACATTGGTTGTCCAAGATTAAATGCAAACCAATACTTATTTAATGTAAGAGCATCTACTGCGCACCAGGTACTGTTCTAAAAGCAGAAGACAGAAGGTTGAATTCATAATCTATCTGGAGAAAGAAGCAAATACAGTGCTATGGAAAGAAAGTCATTGTAGTGGTGTGGACAAAGTATGTAGCAAACACTTAAAAGATGATTCAACAAAAGTTTCATTAGGGACAATAAAGCAAGGACCTCTTAGTAACTGGAGGTCCTATATCTTAATTCTGAACCTAAAAGCGATGAAAGGCTGTATTCCGGAGTCCTGTCTGTGAATTTGTTCCACAGGTAGGAAATTAGATGAAAGAAATTAGCAAGACTAAGATATCTCTTTTCTCTTATTCAGTTGTTGACTAATATTACAAGCATGTGTTTCCCTTTTACAAATTATTTGCTGCATTTTGATGATCAAGCGTTTTCCTGACATTAATCGTGGGGAATGATTGAGATAGGAAAGGGTGAATGGAGGTTCTGGGGTCTCTTGCTTTTGCAGGAAGCATCACTGGAATGCATGGGAGTGATTCTAAAGATATCCATAGAAACAGAGATATATGGAGGTCAAATAGTGAAACCTGTAATAAACTCTGTTTTCTACTCTAGAAAGCAAGGGATGAAAGAGTGTCTAAGATCATATCCTGATCTCTTGCAATTTTGTTCTTTTTGTGGCACATAAAGCTTACGTGAAGCTGCTTCAAGTTACAGAAGAGTTAGGATTCATGGAAAGAAAAGGCAAGGAAAAGACGGACCATCACCCGCTGGGTGTGGTGGTACAGGCCTGTAGTCCCAGCAATCCGGGAAGCTGAGGTAGGAGGATCACAAATTTCAGTTCAGCCTGGGCATATTAGCAACTTAGCAAGAACTTATTTCAAAATGAGAGAATTAAAAAAAAAGGATTGCAAAGTAGCTCAATGTGAAGGTCCTGGGTTCAATCCTCAGTACTAAGGAAAGAGAAAACATATCCTAGGCATAACTCAGGGCTCTTCTAAAAGTAGTTCGTAAAAGGATCCAGCAATCTCACTCTGCAACTATTTACTGTTACAAGACTCCTCAATTTGCTCTCATGCATGAGAGCTTCAAAAGTGGAAAAATATCTATCGACATGACATTTACTCACATAATTTTGGATTCGCACCAACACCATATTTACTTTTTCAGCTTTCTTTTATATTTGCTGGCTCACGGAGTTTTTTCTCAGCAAAACAGTTCTGTTATGCTTGCTTTTATTTTTTCTTTTCTTTTTTTTTTTTGTGGGTACCGGGGGTCGACCTCAGGACCTCGCGTGCCAGCAGGCACCCGTGCCGCTGAGCGATATCACCGGCACTTTTTTAATATGTGGGTTCCAGGAGTCGAACTCAGGACCTCATGCTTGCCAGGCAGGTGCTTATGCCACTGAGCCATCTCACTGGCCCATGCTTGCTTTTATTACAGAGCTATCCAGGTCATATTTACAGCAGATAAATAAGATTTGCCAATCAGTTTTATTGTAATACATTTTATATTTTCAAAGTACAAAAATCTGCATAGCATGGAAGAAAGTCTCCACCGAGTTAGTGCCATAGAATAAAGTTCTGTATTGTGCAGGAGATATCCTGCCAATATATATTCAGACATGTCTAATGCTTTTTAAAACATATCAGAAATCACCTTTTTATAATATTGCCCAAAATGACATTGCCAACTCTGGGATTTTATTTACAAACTGGTTCATTTCCACTGAAAGATACTATGTGTTTTCAGGTATCTTTTTTGGGGTTGGGGCTGTTAATAGCAATAGGAAGTGTTCAAAAGATCTGTATTGTTATGAAAATTCCATATAAGACCTTAAATTGTTATCTTTTTAATCTTAAATCTTGTTTTCCAGGCCGGTGAGATAGCTCAGCGGCATAAGCACCTGCCTGGCAAGCGCGAGGTCCTGAGGTTGACTCCCGGTACCCACATTAAAAAACAAAACAAAAAAAAAAACCCTTGTTTTGCAAATACAGGTATTAGAGAACTTTAACCAATGAGCATATAGACCTAATTTAGCTTCCTCTTACTATATACTCCTTACTTTTGAAGACATAGCCCAGGGTGTATTTTAAAGTTACAGTGCTGGAATATATTATTAATCAGAATATAGTTATCATTTTGAAAATGCCTTTAGTCTGGAGCTTGAAGAATACTATTCTAAACAGGAATCCTCATACTAGTAGTATTAGTGTGAACAGCAAAAGATTTTTTACTTTCCCTTTCTTTTTGTATTTTTAGTATTAACACTCATTATAGTTGATCCTGAGGCAAGAAAAAAAATCTTTCAGGTGAGAAGACAGTACATAGGGAAGAGAAAGCCAGAAATCTGTATGGAGTTAAGTTCACTTTATAATTCTATGTTCAGATCGCTTAGGACATATATTTCAAGGTGTAAAACTGTAAGAACAGCTGATGATTGTTTTATTTGTTCTAAAGGAAAGATATTAGGCAGCAATATATTTTTATCATTGTACTTTTAAGGAGGTTGCTACTAGCGTGGCAAATAATGGCTCTTGGAATGCAAAAATTCTATTAAAGCTGTGTACTTGGGTCAAACAAGAAAAAAATGGAAAGGAAAAATAAAAACAAAGGAAGAGAAAAGAGAGGAGAGGAGAGAAGAGGAGGAGCAATAGGGAAAGAAAGAGAACAAAGGTTAGGAATGTATGCTTTTTAAACTAAAGAAAGAGAAAGGAAAAGAAAGGCAAGAAAAGACAAGCAAGGCTGGGGGAGTAAGAAGGATCCCAGTCCTGCTCAACGGAGCGAAGCAAACCATTCCAGTGACAGGAGAGTCAAGGTCCCTTCCAGTACCCGCCCCTCCCCCTCCCCCACTGTGCTGAGAGGACAACAGTTTGAGAACACATGGCTTGCTTAGGAAATACGTTTCTACTTTTCTAAGAAATTTTAAGTCTCTGTTAGCTGAGCAGATTAAGAATGTTGACACTCACGTCTACAGAAAAATCCAGCTAGGACTCCCACTTGACACGCTTGGCTCGGCACATTCTCTGAACTCGGATAACTCCATGTGGCAGGGCCACAGGAGATAAAGCCAGGGTGGGTCATCTAATAGTCTTAGTGGCCCTGTATCAGGCAGGGAATCAGCAATTTGTGTTAGAAAGAGCAGCGTGTATCTGGGCTGCTCCAGGAATACCACTGGAGAAGCACCTTCATTCATGTTCCTCCTGAGCTCCCCCCACTTACACCTGACAGCCTGATTTTCCTAAAATCATGGACCATGCATTTTGATCAGGTAGATTTGAGGCAATTCACTCTAGTCAGGAATTGTCGGGCCGGTGAGATGGCTCAGCGGCATAAGCGCCTGCCTTGCAAGCGCGAGGGCCCGAGTTCGACTCCCGGATCCCACATACGAAAAAAGGGGCCGGTGATATCGCTCAGCGGCACGGGCGCCTGTTGGCGCGCAAGGTCCTGAGGTCGACCCCCGGCACCCACAAAAAAAAAAAAAAAAGGAATTGTCTTGAGTGTCAGCCCTGATCCTAGTGGTCAAGTGATTACAGAGTCTTGGATTGAACGCCCTCTGTGGCAAAATCCTTCCAAGAAGTGCTCTCTGGAACCCGAGTTCTGTTAATAGATGACTTGTAAACAGGGGATGTGTGTTTCAGTGATTTTGGAAGTACCTGTTGGGTTAATCAATAGCGAGCAAGGCTTTTTGCTATAGCACCCTCAAAACCTTTATGGGAATTACTGTTTTCTTACGGGGTTAGAAGATGTAGTATTTTTTACACTGATTTTTAATATTCTCATAAAGTATCAAGATTTTTGAAGAATATTACCTGAAGAACACTATTTCAAGGAGTTCCACATTGACATTTCTTCTCCTTTACCTACCCCTGAAAATCTTTGAGAAATTCCACAATTCCCAGAGTCCACGTTGTTTGATGGAGTATTTTAACATAATGTTAACATTCTGGGTTTCAATACGGCAGCCATAGCCACAGGTAACACTGAACATAGGAATGTGGTTAGTGTGGCCAAGGAACTGAATTTTAAATTTTATTTACTTTTAAATAATTTAAATCTAAGTGGCCACATTTGGCCAGTCGCTATTGTCTTGGGCAGTGTGGTGTAGAATAGGAGACCTGTCTGTCAAGAGGTATCCATAGTTCCGCACTCCTCCAGCCAATCTGAGCCTTGCGGTGATTTGTGGAGCTGGGAAGGAAGCTTTGGCACTGATGGGGACATGAAAATTCAAATTTTCAAACATAGTTATTTTCCCACTTAATATTGTCTGAGTCATCTTTTGCTTTCTTCTTTTCAAATGGCAGATCCCAACATGGACACTAGTTCTTAGCTACTTCTTCTTTACTTTTCCAGATATTCTGATCCACAGAAGGGAGATACCGAGACGTTCAATCCTTTCCATACAGATCCGGAGCCAGGGATGGCTGGCGTCTACCTTGTTTTCTACTACAAATGACTCCACTGAGACGAATGGGTCTCCATGGCCGGGTTCCGCTGCATGCTCTCCATACCATGCCCGTTCATCAGAAATGGCTGTTTTAACATTTACTGCAGCAGTTTTCTGTCCCCAGGCCTAGGACTACTTGGCACACCTTTCCCTGCCAGGGCTTCAATCACACTGCCCCTGTAAGTTGGCAGCAGATGAAGCCATTCCATGCAATCAGATGAAAGGAAAACTTGAACACTTTGGGGAAATTTTCCGAGTAAGGAAGACAACAATTTTGTTCCATTTGTAAGAGGAAAAAATGAGTAGGGGCAGAGTGACACCTTGGTTCCAAGCCCTGCAAATGCGGAAGGCATGAGGAAGAAGACTTGCAAGGAGAATATTCTACCCCCTTGGCTTCAGCTGTGGTCAAACAGCTTCGAAGCTTCACAACCGTTCTTTCTCTTGTTGGCTGATCTGGTTCCAGGACATTGCAAAAGATTTATTTACAATCACCCTAAGAGCCAGAGTAGCCTCACCTTCATCTAGAAAATAATAGCTGTTTTGTGCGATTTCGTTCAACAACAGTGTTTCATTATGTAGCACCAGGCCTTCCCTGATACTTGTAACTGTCAGGCAGATTTCCTATGGTTTCTTCTCACACAATAGGCCTATTTTGTCAAATTAAACCTAGAGATGTATAATTATCTGAATGTGTAGAAAAGAGTGCACTGACTTGGAAATGTATACAGACGCAAACGTATTTATTAGAGCATGCTCGTGCAATGATATCATTCTAAAATTCTCCTCACAGCCATGGTAGGAATTTGTATCTCAGGATCCATCTTCCATCTTCTACCTGTAACTGAGAGTCAAGGATTCAAGGGAGTGATGACTTCTACTGAAACGTACAGTTATTATTCATCAGGGCATAAGGTGAATTACTTTGCTCTGTTGCCCGGGCAAAAAGGAATATCTGGGGTTTGCAATCTCTAATCAGTGAATGGAATTATTTTGCACACAATCCTCATTGTTAAGGTGTTAACAAAATATATAGAGGGTTATCATGTACAATTATGAGGATTCATTCCATACTCTCTCCTCCTTACATCTCCTTTTTCACCCTCTGCGGCCAAATTTGCATCCCGAGGAATGTAGAAAGGGGAAATGTCGACATTCCTCTACATGTGAGGGCTCTATAGATTTCCAACTAATTACAGGGGTGAGTCTTGGAATTGCTATTTTAGTCATTTTATTTCAAAATATAATTAATTCAGCCTACAAACAACAAAGTACACCACATTTTGAATCCTCAATCTTTCGAGTTGAAACAGGTAAACTATTATAAAATAACAATATAAACTGATTTCCTAAATATCATTTATCAAAAAATTACATCAAAGTTCAAGATGAGAAAATGATTTCTGCAATCTATCTTAAAAAAAAAAAAAAAAAAAAAAACTTATCAGAAAATTCCAGGTCGCTTTTAAGCCACTTAAAAAAAAAATTGATCCAAAGCGTATTGGCCACTAAGGATGAACAACTACATTTGTAAGGATTTATGGATTCCTAGTGGTGCTTAAAAACTCTTATATCTATGTAGCAAAGGAGGAAATTTAGCTTGTAAGGACATTCTGTGACCTAAATAATATTTAAACATAGTGGCTTGTCTAAAATAAATATCTAAATGAGCCCAGGCATAATTTAAAAGTCACTATAGATGCAACAGAACCAGTACGAATGAGATGATTTTTTAATGAACTTTAAACTCAAGTTCAGTGTAACTTTACATTTTAAAAAAGCATCTATAATTATAAAAATGGTCTTCCTCTTTTTCATCCTTTTGAATGTCCAGTAATAGCTGAGCAGCTACCAGTAAGAAAAACATATATAATGTTCAAGATCTTTCTCTTTTTGTATGTACTTATTTACTTGTTCCAGCTGATGGATTAGGGCAACTGTAGTTACTCAGAAATATATGTTATTAAAAACTGGAAAAAAAATGTCAGGACTCAGCTTGATGGCAAATGTAATGAGTCAACAAATACAATGCGTAGCCAGAATAATTAGTGCAATCGGTTCCATCAGCGACAGTATTCCCATGGACATTGCATCAAATCCCCAAGTCTAACCTGGGATATTGAGCTCATTTCTGGCCAGCATTTGTCAGAAGGATGCTGACAAATACAAGTATATTCAACAAAAATAATTAAATTGTAGGAAGAGTCATAAAAATAAAACATGCAGAAACTAGGATTTTATAACACAGGTTGGGTGGGGATATGTTTATCTGAATGGGTAAATGTCTTTAAATATCTTCAAGATTTGTATATTAAAAATATTATACTTACAGAGGGTACAACTAATATCTAAAATGATGAACTCCAGGGGATCAAAGTTCCTTTGATCATAAGAACTTTCCATCAGAATATGGAACAAGTTGCAATTTTCCTACAGAAATTCTGGAGGGAACCACACGTGAGCCCCATCTGAATTGCAATTAAAACATTTTGTAAAAGGAATTGAGGCCTTAAATGGAACAGGCAATTGGTTTTGTTGTCTTGAGAGTCACTTTTTATCTTACATGCTTGGAAATATCAGCTGAGCATCTACTGCACACTTCCTGCTTTTTTTTTTTTTTCTCAGAAATTACTTTAACAAATGAGCTTGGGAAGAGTGAGAAAACATGTTTGTAAATTGTTTCTGTGACTGACATTGTGAACCCACAGCACGCTAAGACCTCTGAAAGTTCAGTGACAAATCTCAAAGATGTGAGATCTCCACTTAAGTAAACAGGGAGAAATTATGCAGAGAAAAATGCATTTCATTTATTTCAAAATTCATTGCACAGAGAAAAAAGAAATAGAAGGGAGGAGCAGAGACCCTGGGAAACCCTGTATCAGTCATTTTTAATTCATGGGAGTGGTAGGGTATTATCAATCTTCTGGGGATTTACAGATGCACTGTAGTTGGAAAACGTGCATCAATTTGCAGGGAACATGTTAGGATCTGCTGACTGTGGTTCTACAAAAGCTTTGAATATGCTGGGTCAGAAGCAGCCTGAAGAAGGGAGGTGGCAGATTTCAGCAGACTTTGAGGCCCTGGGCTCTGTATTGCTCTGTCTTTAGTCGTCATTCAAGCATGCTGCAGCAGGAATATCATAAAAAGCTTCCTGTTTGAGTCAGGCTTTACTTTGGTTCAAGGTTGCTGTGTTACAGTAGCCATGAGCCTGCCTGTGTTCTCCCGACTGGGTATCTTGCTCTCATTTTCTGTGTGGCCTTCTTAGCTTGACTGTGTCTCTACAAGGGTGATTGACTAGGGTGATTTTTCCTTTCCTTGCCCTCTTTCACCTCAGATTTCTGTGTTTTTGCTCGTATGTAGTAGCTTAATTTTTAAGTTTGACTTCCTCCAAATCTTTCTATTATCAGTCTTAGCCTTAGTACTATCCATCTGTTTATACACCCTAGTTTTTCTGGTGCATTGATGCAATGAGTTGCAGCTCTTCCTAGAAACAATCAGATGTTGCAGGTATTAATTTAGAAGTTTTATGTAAACAGTCTCTCAACCGAAATGTACCGTCACCCCTTAGGAATCTGGAATCACTCTAAGGACAACTTACAATGAAGATGCACATCAGGATTTCAGGAAAATAGGAACTTAACTATTCAAGAAACATTTCCTGGATAGACAATGTATGAAGCCTAGGCCAAGAATGGCCTATTTGACAGGGAGCTGTTCGTGATCCTAAGGAACATCTAATGTTAGGCTCATTGGAGTATTTGCTTCATTTCTCGGCCCAATTTACTAGATTTTTGTGATTGCTTTACCTCTACTTGCACTGTACTACCCTCGTTTTTCTTTCCTTTCACAAAGAATGAAAACTCTGCCACTCCTTCTGCATTGAAGAATGTCTCTTCTTTGACCTTTCCAGGCACCTAAAAATGCATTCGAGGTTAAGGAACACATCTTAAACTGCAATTTAAATATGGGGTTTGTGGGTGGTAAATCACTCACAAAAAGCATTTGACAAAGCAATTTATCACTTAATTTTTAAAGACATATATATTTCAAGTGAATTTAATTTGCATATTTTCTGACTCATTTCCATGCCATTATCATAAACTCTTTTTAAAGAGTTGCTACATTTTTACATTTTAAAAGGAGGCATTTGTGTCATCTGTGACTTCCTAACCTTTGCTTTCTGGAATTTGACTATCAGAAAATTCTTCCTTTGTCTAATCTCAATGCTTTAGCCCTCTTCTGAAGTCCTATCTAGTTGGATTTCTCTTCTGTCTGAGAAGTCACACTATGAATCTAGACCTTTGCTCTCGGGGTTTTTGTTAGAATTCTTTCATCATTTCAGCCACCATTGAGCACTTCATGTTTATCAAATTGTGAAAATTAAAACTGGCCTAGATTCCTGGTTGTGATAATAAATGGGTTGCGATATAATAAATGGATTATCGGTGGCATTGTTGGGGTACTGCTCCCATACTATTTCTATTGATTCATCCCAACATCATGCTCTTAGTAATAAAGATAGTACTGCTGACTTGGGTTTTGCAAAGTGGTGTGTTAAAACTTGTGTGCCACTGCACTTTACATAAACACTATCCATGGTGAAATATCAAAGAGTCATAAGCCATATGTAATTCCAAGATGGCATTTTAAAGCATCAAGATCAGTCCTATTTTGAGGAAAGATGCTATGTTATATTTATATTGATGTTTGTATGTCCAGAATTGTCTCAGGGGCTAGCACAGAGAAGATATTCATTTGTTTACCTGAACGGATGGGTAAATGATAGCAAATGTTAACCTCATGAGGTGCTTACTATGTGTTAGGCATTGCATTAATGTCTATATGTGGACCATCTCTGCTAGTACTTACCAAACATGCATGGTATAATTATTGTCCTAAGTTTGCAAATGGTGATACTGAAATGAGGAGAGACTGCCCAAAGACACACAGCTGTGAAGCAAAGGATTCAGTCCTAGGTGACCTGACGTCAGAGAACGAGTTCTTGCCTAATCAGATAAACTTGCTACTGAAGTCTCAGATACACACACACACACACACACACACACAGACTAATGAATATAAATAATGCATATTTAAAGAGAAATTAGCCTTGTTTTCTGAGAGATACACTGGCTAGGACTCAGCACCTCTTAAATTTCCTTTCTTGTCTGTCTTTTTACCAAAAAAAGTCTTTAAATGATATACCGTACTGCTTTGTGGCCTTGGTCTTCATCAGCAAACTAAAGATTGAATTAGAAAGAAAAACGCGTGCGTTGGCCTGTAACCATCCATGATTCATCGGGTCCATAAAAAGGGCCTGCTGAAGCCATTTGAAGCCAGACAGGCCTCTGGGTTGGGTGCTGAGCCATGACTGAGGACAGAGCACAGAGCTGGTATCTGTTCTCCCTGTTGGTCTCAGTGCTGGGTATGGTTTGTCAGCTGCTGCTTATTTTCCCTGCCCAATCTTTTCTTATCAGAGGCAGAAGGCATAAAGGATGCCATCTGGAATTGCTTGTTTAGATACAGCATGGTGTTAACAAGTTTTCCTCTCTTACTCTTTCTTGTTTATTGCTAGTCGCAAGGAGCAGCGATACACATGCCCAAATGCAGCCACCGCCTGGGCTCTGTTCCTCGTCAAGAACTTTAGGGGCAGAGGGAAAGGGAACACACAAACTGTGAGTGAGCACAAGGAAAAGCAAAAAGTGCCGGGCCAGGAGTGCATACTGTACCCCGCAGCACCGAGGGGAGCTTCAAGGTCACGTGATTTGAAACTGGGAAGAAAAATGTATAAGATCTCACTGTCAGCTTCTCTGGTAGAAACAGGGGGCAGTGTATTCCTTGGAACCTGGAGGCTGATAAAAACGTAGCACTTCTTAACCTTGTTAAGAGATTCCGAGTTCACAATACAGTGCAGCTAACAGCAGGAGCTTCAGAGTCGCACGGGATTTCAAGCAAGTTCTACATTTGTTATCTGACTGTGGATACCGTGCCTGTCCTTACCACAATTCCACTCACCTGGACTTTGCACCCATCCCCATCTGCATCGCATCATAGCTGCTGACTGTGGTCGCAACTGTCCCATGCTTCAGACAATTGTCCTCTGCCAAAATGGAGAGACCTCCCTGGGAGGCTGAAGACTGGCTGTCAGCCTGGTACAGAAGCCCAGGCTCGGTGTGGTGGCTCATGCCTATAATTCCAGCACTCTGGGAGGCTGGGACAGGAGGATCACAAGTTCAAACCCACCCTGGGGACTTTAGCAAGAACCTACCTCAAAATAAGAAGTAAAAGAGGGAGGGGGATTTAACTCGATGCAAAAGATCAATCCCCAGTAGCACTAAACAAAAAGACCTGTCTTCCTTATCTCCATGTGGGACCAGACCTGTAGTACACTTTGTGCCTCAGCGTCCTGCGGGGTAAGGATGAAGGCAAATGTCACCTGGGCCTCCTTCTTCTCCAACATAATGACTGCGTCCACTCTGATTCCAGGGAAACTGACCTGAGACACTCGGTGAATTTGAGAAGTAATTGAGTCTCTGCTTCGGGTTTCTCATCTGTTAAAATGTGATAGGCAATGTTTCTGATCTTACAACTCCGTTGTAGTATTAAGTGTCTGTGTAGTGCTCAGTGTGATGCGTGGCATAGGGGTGGCTATCATATCAGATACATTATTTCTGATACCATTGGTGGGGTTCGGGGCTTCCTCCATGGGACTGGGGATTCTGATGAAGTGATGCCTCTTCGAACATTCGGGAACACTAGGAAGGAGAAGGCTTGTTCTTCAGAATGAGAATAGTTATTATGGCTTGAGCATTTTGGCTCCTAATTAGATTGTTTTTAGAGGGAATAGTCATAGGAAATATCTTGATTTCCTAGGGCTTAGCCCCCATGCTACAACCTGATGTGCCTGTGGACTGAGCATTGCTGTGTGTGCTTACTAGTTGCTGGCAGTCATCTCTATTTGTGCAATGAAAAAACATCACGCTCCTCAGACAGAATATATATATATATATATATATATATATATATTTCTCCATACTGTTAGTGTCTAAATTAAGAAAAGTAAAAGCCAATTCTCGTGTAAGCCAGCAGGCAGAACCAAGAGCAGCGCTGGCTGTGAAAAGAGCAGACTTTCCAGGCACAGAGCCTTTGGGGAGCCTCCCCATCGCGCTCATGGGGCTCCTAAAAATGGAAGATTGCAAACGGCACGGCACCTTGGAGCAGATGTTTGTTCAGAACACAATTGATTGACTGAGGGTCAAAGAAATAAAGGGAGTGCAAAGTGTTACTAGAACCACTGAAGAGATAACAAATTTCAAAACAGAGCTAAGTATGCCAGTCTAGAGATCCGCAAAGTGGGGTTCTGATGCTCGTCGCAAAACCTCTGCAATTTGTGGCATCAAGGAAAGCTGTATGTGATTTGCCAACTGCTATTGATATCTTACCTGGAGTCTTTTACTCCTGGGCAAGAGGAGTTGTAGTCATTCATGCATTCATTCATGTAACAACCCCCCCACTAAGAACATTTCAACCACTCTGCTACATGCTTAGGAGAGAACCACAGGAAGACAGACACCATCCTATGCTCATTGGTATTGCAAAACAGAATTAGTAAGGCGCAGGATGTTATTATCCCCCAGCGTTGAGTTTCTGTTCCCCAGGGAATGTTGCTGACTTGTCCAAATTTTGTGTACAGCTGGACTATAAACTCCTAAGGGGATGGGGCTGCTTTATTTATTTATTTATTTTTTTTAATGTGGGTACCGGGAGTCGACCTCAGGACCTCGCACTTGCAGGGCAAGTGCTTGAGCCGCTGAGCGATATCACTGGCCCCTTTTTTCCTTTATGTGGGTTCCAGGAGTCGAACTCAGGACCTCGTGCTTGCCGAGCAAGCGCTTGTGCCGCTGAGCTATCTCATCAGCCCAGGGCTGCTTTATTAATGGACCTGTGAGTATGGTGCTTAACACATGGTGAGTGCTCAGTTGATAGAAGACTTGGGTTGATGTTCGATCCATTCATGATGTCTAGAGAAATTCACCTAGGCATGTATGCTAGCTGAGCTGAAATAATCCATGCAGCTCTGTCTCATCTTTGACACAGCCAGTGTGACAATGCTGAATTTGAGGAAGACCTGTCTTACTTTGCTGGGGCTACCAAAACAAATTACCACAAACTGCAAGGCTGGAACAAATTGAAATTTATTCTCACCCACTTCTTTGGCCAGAAGTGCAAAATCAAAGAGTGAGTGAGGTTGCTTCCTTCTGGAACCTCTGCTTGTGAATCTGTTCTCTGAGTCTCTCCCGGCTTCGGGTGGCTGCGGAGAGCCTTAGTGTTTTAGCCTACTGTTGCACAATTCTAGTTTCTGCCTCAGTCTTCAATGGCTTCTCCCTCTGTGTGTCTTTTCTCCTTCTCTCACAAGGACATTTTAGATTGAGGTTGGGGCCTACCCTGACCCAGTAGAATCTTAAATTTGTTAACGATTATACCCACAAAGATCTTTTTCCAAACACGGTCATATTCACAGGTGGGACTTGCCATTTGAAGAGCCACCATTTGACCCAGTTCAGAGCCCTAAACTTTCCAAGTGAATTCCTGGGAGTGGCAGTTGTCTAGCAAACCACAGACCCAATATCTAAAATCAGCCATGTGGGGAAAAATGGGACTTGAAAAAATCAGTCACTTAAACCATGTGCACAGGCATTGAAATCCGGCCATTGATCATCTCTTTGTTGCCTAAAGCTACAATGAATCTACTTTTTAGCCATATCATTCTGCCTTTTATCTTCATTTTTGTTTCTTCTCTTGGCTTTCTTGTTTCAATGGCATGATGGTAGGTGTTGGGAAGGGTGTCACCTGATACTTTCTCATATTTTAAAGTACAGGAGTACCAAATTCTACTCTTGTGCTTCTCCTCTACACTTTTCTCTGATATTCTGATCAATGCCTTTTCTTTTCATATTTTTCCTGTTGAAGTTATTTATGATCTTTTAGATTAAGCAAACATGACCTCCTAACTTCTAACCTCTTTTCTTTTAAACTCATTTTTTTTTAAGCACTTAGCAAAATGCCTATTAAGGAGATACTAGGTCTTTCTCACATCGAAACAGAAGTTCAAAATAGAGCAAAAAAAGAACTTCTATTCCCTTCATCTTTGTATATGTCTCTTAGCAAAAATATATATTCCCCAATAAAAAATGATGTTGCTGAGAAAGCCCATTACGTTTCTTTTGAGGACCCTCTTTGAGTAAGCTCAACTGTGAATTGGATCTGAGAGAAAAGTGTCCAGCAGCCATGGATAAGCAAAGCAAAGACTAAAATAGCAATCCAACCCTGACACCTGGTATGAATGTCTAAGGTTGAATTTCTCTTGATCGATTTGACCTGTTTCGTGACAGCTCAACCAGAAGCAATCACTGGCGAAATTTTGGAAACAACGTTTTCTCCCAGAAGGTAGCTGTCATCACTTGCTCAAGGTTTTATCACCTTAGACGCTCTGCCAAGAGAGGACACACCCAGGTCTGAGGTGATGGTATGGGAGGTTAAAGACAGAGTGTCTTGATCTTTGTTCTAAAGTACCATTTAAATCACTCCTTCTTGTGACTCTCTTTCTGTTCTCTCTCTTCTCTGGCTCTCTTCTTAAGCCCATTTTTTTATTTTTTATTTTATTTTATTTTATTTTATTTTATTTTATTTTATTTTATTTTATTTTTTTGTGGGTACCATGGGTGGACCTCAGGACCTCGTGCGCCAGCAGGCGCCCGTGCCGCTGAGCGATATCACTGGCCCTTTATTCGTATGTGGGTTCCGGGAGTCGAACTCGGGCCCTCGCGCTTGCCAGGCAGGCGCTTACGCCGCTGAGCCATCTCACCGGCCCAAGCCCATTTTTTTAAACCAAGGTACGTTTTACGTTTTATGTTCTATTTGCCCATAAATTTCTAGCTTTGCACTGAGCAAAGTACCCTGGCAAATGCTTCACAACATCAGATTGGGTTGCTCATTCAAGATCTACTTTGAGCTGCACCTAATTTTTTTTTTTCTTTACAAAACTATCCAGAGCCAAAGAGAGAGGCACAATAGAATGTCTCATAAATGGGGCCGGTGAGATGGCTCAGCGGCTTAAGCGCCTGCCCGGCAAGCGCAAGGGCCCGAGTTCGACTCCCGAAACCCACATACGAAAAAGGGGCCGGTGATATCGCTCAGCGGCACGGGCGCCTGCTGGCGCGCGAGGTCCTGAGGTCGACCCCCGGTACCCACAAAAAAAAAAAAAAAAAAGAATGTCTCATAAATGAGTTCCTCCATATTGTGTTGCTGCAGACACAATTTGGATTCAGAGCTGCTTCTGAGATTATCAGTTCTGTGTGAATTCAGACAATATAAGCCCTTATTCTTGGGGGTTGGGGAGCAGCGTATACACTAGGAAATTCTGTTTCTTTCCATCAGTGTGTTTGATCCTGAATGATATCTAGAAGGCCAATTAGTGCACATTTCCTCAGGGCACTGGGAGCAAGAAAGAGGAGAGAGAATCTATTTTTTTGGTTTTCCTTAACCCTTCTGCTGCTTGTTTTCATTAGATATGGAAGCCACTAAACATTACGTAGCCCAAGCAGATTTTAGAGTCACAGAGTTGGGTCCTTCTTTGTCCATCAAGAAAGCTCTTTCAGCAATGTGTTTGAGCCCTTTGACAAACTTTGGACATTGTAAACTCCTGCTGCTTTTCCTCTTTCCCCTCTCCCGCAGTCATCCCTCCCCTTTACGCCCTCTCTCTTACAGCGAGCTCCCTGTTTTTAGCTGAGTCACAGCAGCTGGCTGGCACCTACAGGGGCATACTGTACGTAACACAGAATCCTCTCTGTTGGCTACCATGGTGCTTCAAAAGAGGGCTGTGGCAGCCGCAGTAAAGCATCCTGGACACTCCAGCCAAGGCCTTCTTTGAAGCCCTGAAGCAAGCGGCTGGCAGAAGGAGCCTGGGACAGCTCAGGGATCCAAAGTTCCTGGATAACATGGCTGTGCTGAATCCCAGGGACCTGCAGCCACTGAGATGTTGCTCAGAAGTAAGCCCTTAAAAACTCAGAGCTAAATCCAGACAGACAGAACCAGAGTCATTCAGCCTCTCAAAGCCAATGGCTGCCAGGAAACAGTCTTAAAACTGCCAAAGCTTTGGCAAAAGGTCTCGAGCTCTGCCAGGGGGTGAACAGCGGGCTCGGAGTGGTGGTTGCACTCATATTTTAGGCCCACTGGGTTGTGCCTGGTCAGGGAAGATGTATTGCGAAGTAGCAATACATCACTTCCTCTCCTGAAAAAAATGCTGGCCTGCTGAAGTAAAATATGTGTCTGAACCAGGTGGAGCAATGCAGATTTGCATGGTTAAAAACAATCTTCAGGTTTTCAGATATTTAAAATTAGACTGCTCCCCAGTCCCCAAAACTCTCAGAGGCTGAATACTTTACAAACTGTAGAGCCATCAGCCCTTGGTTGATGTATTTGTCCCTCCTTCCGACTCCTCTCTGAATTATTGATCTCCATCTGATTCTTATTCTATGAAAAAATATTCCTTTGTAATAATTTAAAAACAAATCTGATGACAGTGATGATGAGGATGATAATAAGGACAGCATCTAAGCCATGCAGCGTTCTCACTGCAGATGGTGGAAGGATATTTGCAGCTGAATGTTAACAGTATCTTTGGTGTGTGTGTTAGCACACACTCCTTGGCCTCCCGGTAAACACAACTGAAGATGTAATTGATCCTAAATGGAAAATTTCAACTCACTAAGAGCTTGTGTATCACATTCAAAGCATGACTTGTAAAGAAAGTCAAACGATTTAGTCTTTGCATCTGTACCTTCTATGCTAACACTAAGTGGTAGGAACATTTAAAAAGATAAAATGATAGGATAGCAGCTGCTTTTTGTAGCTTCATGGAGACATTAATATAAACTTATAAAGCCAGATAATTTACTCTTATACCCATGGCAAATTCACACACAAATTAAAGCAAATACTAAAAACACAAAAATGAAGCACATTATCTTTAAATATTTACATTTTTTCAATTACAGAGACTCAATGAAATATAAGAGATAGGATATTTCTCCTCAAAAGCCATACTTTTTAATTAGGATGGTTTTCTTCAAGTGTCAAAGAAAGCCAAAGCGAAGCAAGAGTATTCCTTAGACAACAGTGACTAGCAAAGGAAAAGGTGCCATTTGAAACGAACCCCTGAGGAGTTATTAGTAATCGCTCTTCTGAGAAGTTAACACCTACCATATGTGACAGAACAGGTTCATCTTGGATTCAGTTAAAATATTCTTAATCCTGGTTAAGTCATTTCTAATAAACAAATTATAATTGATTTGTTAGGAGGCAGAAAATTTATCACTGGGACAGGTGTAAATATTTTAGAGAAATGTGATCAGCTTGTACTTATTTTAAAATTTCTCGTAAATCTTTATTTTCCTTTCAAACATAAAGAACTTGCTGGGTTTGCAGGATTGCAATGAAAAACAAAAAGAAAAACAAGATAGAACAAAAACACACTTTGTATAAGAAGACAAGTATCTGTTTCAAAGTGGAAAACTACCAACAGCCATACCTACATGTATATTACATCACCTATAATGAAGTCCACAATTTAAGAAGATGACTGTAAAACAATAGTTGTTGATGGAAGGAGGCAAAGAAGAGAAAACTATTAGCAAATAATGTAACGAATTGCTTGATTTGCCATTATGGTGTAGGTGAGAAATCTGAATTATTAGTCCAGAAATATCAGAGGACTACTGATTAGAATGTTAGGGACAGAGTAGTTAGTAAAATAAACCTTTGTTGTTTAAAAATAGGCCTGCTTCAGACATTTGCATAGCCTAGAAGAACAATATAAACAATAGCCCATTTCCCGTGGATCTAAACTTTTAAAAATTTTAAGTTAATAAATGGTTAAAATAAAATATGTTTTACATGGATCCCTTGACAAATGTACTTTTCAACATACGCAAGGCCATGTTCAAATGCAGAATTCTCAGCAGCTTTGGAGACTGGTGGCCCAGCGCTGGAGAGCTGGCCCTGGTTGACACCACTGTGTTACCCATTCCCTTCCCAGCCCTGATTCCCGCCACATCATGTGTGTCCTTGCTCCTGTGCATGGAGACATTTCAGCCAGTAGGGCCAATATATAAATAACCAATGACCAACCCATTAGCAAAAAGACGAAAGCATCCAATGGCGATTCATTGGTCTTGAGGTATTCACACCAGTGTGGGGTCCACCTATAGCAAGACAGGCCCAGGAAAGAAGGCACTAGCTGGATGTGGAACTTTCAGGTAGACAAAGGACATCACAAAGCAGCATGCTTCATCATCTGTTAATTGTGTCTCCATTCTCTGATTCATCTTTGACTTATTTGTGAAGTATTTACTGGGGTTGCTATTATTTGCCAGGGACTCAATGTGTGGGTGTTGAAATAAACAAGCCATAGTCCTCCATCAATTTCAGAAAGGCCTCTGGTCACTGTGGGACAGATTGGCAAGAGGCTGCACGTGGTCAAGGGGTGGGCTAGGTTTTGTGCACTCTGTTTCCCCTCTATTTCTTTTCTTTTCTTTTTTTTTTTTGTGGGTACCGGGGGTCAAACTCAGGACTTCATGCTCCAGCAGGTGCCTGTGCCACTGAGCGATATCACCAGCCCTTTTTTCGTATGTGGGTTCCAGGAGTCAAACTCGGGCCCTCACCCTTGCCAGGCAGGCGCTTATGCCACTGAGCCATCTCACCAGCCCTCTTCTCTATTTATGATTAGTCATTTAATCTCTTTTTCTCACAACAGCTTGATACAAATCCTTTATTCTCTTTTCCACATCCTCACTATAGCAGTGCTGACCTTCGTCTCTTCTTCTTTGCAGGTTTACTAGAGATATGGTTGAAATATCTTATATTCTTAGTCTTTACTTCCTTTTCCATCTACACACTTTGAGGCTAAACTTTGATAGACATTATTTAAAACAAAAATTTGTTCCTAAAATATTATTGTTGCTCAAAGTTACACAGCATAGCTACTTGACAAATGTACTTTTCAATGTATGAGAGGCCATATTCAAAAGCAGAATTCTCAGCAGCTTTGAAGACTGGTGGCCCAGCGTGGAGAGCTGGCCCTGGTCAGTGCCACTGGGTTACCCATTCTCTTCCCAGCCCTGATTCCTGCCACATCATGCGGGTCCTTGCTCCTGTGCATAGAGACATTTCAGTAGGTCAATATATAAACAGCCAATGACCAACACATTAGCAAAAGACGAAAGCATCCAATGGCGATTCACTGGTCTTGAGGTATTCACACCAGTGTGGGGTCCACACTGAAGCTGGGACAAAACACCGGACACCCACGACCTAAAGGAGGAGAGGTTCATTTTGGCTCAAGGTTTTCAATGGTTCAGTCCATGCTCAGGGTACAAGGTCAAATGCAGAAATACTATGGGAGAAGGGGCTGGAGAAGGAAAGCTGCTCCCATCATGGCGGTCCAGAAGCAGAGAGAGGAGAGGAGCTGAGGACAAGAATACATTCTTCTGAGTCACGTTCTCAGTGACCCACCTACAACCAGGACCCACCTCCTATCAGCAATTCAACTGCTGAACTCATCAAAAGATGATTACACTGATGATTACACTGAGTACAAATGATCCAATCACCTCCTAAACCCATGAAACATTGGGGGAACATTTAATTCCAAACCATATTATTATATGATAATTTCACCTACCTGTGTAGCCAAATACCTAGCCTGCATAATGCTCTACAAGTTGGTTCAAACCAACCAGATAACCTTACCTTCCACCATTTGATGGGATTAAATTCTTGGCTTCCTGCCTTATAGATTTGTGTATATAACATATCTGATTATGCCATACTCTTGTTTATTCTAATGATTTAAGACTTGATAAGATACTGTGATGGCTGATTGTGTCAACTCGAGAAGTTTAGTTAAGAGAAGCTTAACTAAATCAGCTCAGCAATTCCACACCCTAGGGTGTGGAAGACCCACCCTAGGGCGGCTCCTCCCCTGGATGGAATAAAAGGGGAAATGAGGAAGGATGGAGCTGCTTCTGTTTCTTTGGAGGAGCTCCAGTCTTCACCTTCACCTTGGACGTCATCTCCTGCCTTCCAATGCAGACTCTTCAGCTTCCATCACAGACCCATTGGCCTCCTGATACGGACTCGCACAGGACACTGCAGTGAGCTCCTGACCTTGGACTGAATCCTTCGGTCTCCAGTGTGCAGACGCCGTCTGCACGCTTCCTCATCCAACTCTGTGGTGGCCATTGTAAGCCAATCTTGTAAATTCTTATGCATTTGTACATCTTGTGTTGTATCTGTTTCTCTAGTAAAACACTGACTGATACAGATATCTTTTGCCTCCTAGCTCAAGTTCAGATATGTAGCAAATCCAAAAATGTCTCTCTGGCCCCCTCCTATCTGTTTAACACTATCCCTTATTATTCACATACATTCTATTTTCTAGTTGTTTTGAACTGCTTAAAGACCTCTCCAAACAGGCCTCAGTTCTTCATCACATTGTACTTTTATATCTCATTTTGGACTATAATTTCTTCACCTCATCTGGCTGGTGAACCTACTTCAAGGAAAGTGTGAGTTCTGGCAGGCTCTATAGTATTTCCTCTCATGGAAAGACTGCAAAACATAAAGAGTGAGTGAGGATTTTGTATGATTTCTGTTACAGTATGAGAACATAGGCCTCATAAAGTACCACTGCTACAGTATTTTCACATGGCACAGTATCATTGTGGCTCACGTGTCTTCTCCATCAGACAGCGAGAATCCTGGAGTACGAACAAATGCATGCCTTCTACCTTTGTGTATTCTCAGATCATAGCACAATGCCCTGTTCTCCATCAGTTAGAGTCCTACAAATGTTTGTTGATGAATGAAGAAAAAACAGTTAAAGCTACTAAGCACTGTGCTAAGATATTTACTTATGTTGTTTGATTTAATCCCCATGGCAACCCTAGGAAAGGGTTACTTATATTACTCCCATTTGCAGATGAGGAAACTGAGATCGTTCAGATGTTAAGGATCTTGTCCAAAATCCCACAGTAAGAGATGTGGCTTGACTGTCTGTGAGTATGAACAGACGGAACAGACCTCAGAAAGACGCACTTGCAAGAAGGGGCGAAGGCGGGATTTACTTATCCCAGACTGTCAATGGGCTGAGAGTTGAGACCCGCGCTCACCCAATTCCCTTCCTGAACTGGATTTGGATTAGGCTTGGCTGGACTTTTCTCCAAGCTGTTCTTACATGGACTACAGTAGGTGGCAATTATTTACCTGCTGCTGTACCTGACGGTTGATTTTCTGAGCTTTTTGTTTGTTTGTTTTATTTCCACTACCAGGTTATAATTTCCTTGAAGTACTGAAGTAGGATTGATATATGTACAGTATTTTTAAAGTATATAACCTGGTAAGTTTTGACATACATATATGCCTATAAAACCATTATTGCAACTACCCTGACAACTTCGTTGCGTCTCTGCATAATCTATCATTTCTTCCTCCCACATCCCCAGCAGACGGGTGTGTATTTTCTATCACCACGGATTCATTTGTATAGTCTAGACATTTACGTACTTACAGTCATACCGTATGCATTGTATTTTAATAGGTTTCTTTTATGCAGCATAATTATTCAGAGATTCGTCTATTTTGTTGCATGCATGAGTAGTCTAACCCTTTGTTTTGCTGAGTAGTATTCCATTTTGTGACTATACAGGAAATTGTTTATCTGTTCATCCATGGATAGGCATCTATGGTGTTTTCAGTTGAGCCATTATAGATAAAGTTGCTAAGATCATTTGTGTACTGAAAGCTATTTACCAGGTCTTTGTGTGGACACACACTTTAGTTTTTTTTAGGTAAATATTTAGATAGGAGTTTTAATGGCTACAGTATAGCATATAAATGTAGTTACATTTTTTTCAAAAATGACTTAATTATTTTCGATTAATTGTACCATTTTCTAGTCCTATAAAAAATGTATGAAATTCCATTTGTTTCACAATTTTTCAATAATTTGTGTTTAACAAAATAATTATATTGGTTGTATGGAGGCACTGTATTACTCTTTTAAATTTCATTTCCCTAATGACTAACGTGGTCGAACACCATTTCCTGTGTTTATTTACATCAGTGTATCTTCTCTTGTGAAATGTCTCTTCAAATATTTTACTTATTTTATAAAAATGTTATTACTCATTAAATTATGAGTATTCTTTATTTATGAATATTTAAAATACTCATAATTTATGAATATTATGAGTATTCTAGATGAGCTTCATCCAATAGAAATATAATGTAAGCCACATACGTATTATTAAATATCCTAGTTGTCACAAAAATAACATTTACATATCAAGTGAAATTAATTCTATTTATAAATTTAATTTAATCTAATATGTAAATATATTGTCATTTTAATGTGTAAAAACCTTCAAAATATTTAACTTTTTATGAAGTCTTTAAGGTTTTAAAGTATTTTATGCTTGAGGCGTATCATGATTCAGACTAGATACGGTTCATAAGCTGAATAATTACATGTGGCAGGTCACCACCATACTGGATGAGGAGCTCTAGACAAAAGTTCCCTGTCACTTATATTTTACAAATAATTTATTCCTTACTATGCCTTGTATGCATATTTTCAGAAGTATCATTTGAAAAGCAAAACTTCAATTTATTCTTTGTGATTTTATACGTTATGTTTTTAGCATGCTTCTTAAGAAAGTTTTTCAGGCCGGTGAGATGGCTCAGCGGCTTAAGCGCCTGCCCGGCAAGCGCGAGGGCCCGAGTTTGACTCCCGGAACCCACATACGAAAAAGGGGCCGGTGATATCGCTCAGTGGCACGGGCGCCTGCTGGCGTGCAAGGTCCTGAGGTCGACCCCCCCGGTACCCACCAAAAAAAAAAAAAGAAAGTTTTTCTAAACTCAGTCACTAAGATTTTCTATATTTTTCCTAGGAATTTTGTAGTTTTTGCTGTAATATTAGGTCTGTGATCAAATCTCAGTTAGCATTTGTTCACAGTGTATGGTAAAGTTCTATGCTTATATGGCATTATTTCATTGGCTTGATTTTCCAATAATTCTGCCACCATTTCTAAAAAAATAATGCTGTAAAAATCAATCAGGGATATGTGTTTGGGTTTATTTTCTGAATTCTATCTAATCTATTGTTCAGTATGTTTTTCTTTGCACCACAAATATTCTGCCTCTATTCCTATAGCTTTATTATACATTGTGATGTCAGGTTGTATAAGTCTTAAAACTTTTTTCAAAGTTGATTTACTATTACAAGACATTTTCATTTTCATATGAATTTTAGAATCAGTTTGCCAAATTCTACAAAACATCAGCTGGAATTTTGATTGGAATTGCTTTGAAACTTCAGATTAATTTGGAAAAAATTTCACATAATAAAACTAGATTTTCTAATACATGAAAAAGAAAGTAATAGAGTTTCGGAGTATTCAGTTTACAAATATTTACTGCACACTTTTGTTCAAATTTATTCTAAATATTTTATATTTGATTCTATTTTAAATAGCATTTTTATTACAAATACAATAGAAAGACAACTGATTTCATACAGTAACCTTAAGTCCTATAAAAAGCCAAATGCACTGGTCATAATAAGACTTTTCTACTTGTTGATGGCAATGGCTGGAACCTCTGATACTATGTTAAACAGAGGTGGTAAGTTTGGATATTTCTCTTTTCCCTAAGTGGAGGGGGAAACATTTAGTATTTCACTATTTAGCATGATGCTAGCTGTAAGATTTTAAAAATAGTAATCCTTTATCAGGTTGAGGAAGTTCTTTTTTATTTATAGTTTGCTTAGATTGTTTATCATGAATGGATGCCAAATTCATCCAATGAATGTTTTTCCTTAATCTGTGATCATTTAGTTGATTATATGCTCTTTTTTTCTCTTTTTAGTTTTTTAAAGTAGCGTGATTTGAATTTTGAATGCTAAACTGATCTTGCATTCTTGGGGGAAAACCCCATTTGATATGATCTAGTCTTATTAGACTTGGTTTTGTAAAATATTTAGAATCTTTGCACCTATGTTCATGTGGTATTTTGGTTTGTAGTTTTCTTGTCCCACTTTTGGTTTGGGTATCAGGATGCTACGGTTTCAATGTGTGCCCTCCGAAACTCAGGTGTTGTTCATGTAGTGGTACTAACAGAAGGGTCTTTCAGAGGTGATTAGGAAATGAAGGTGCCCTGGATCGAGGCCCTTATACAAGGCGCTTCACCGCTGTTTGGTTTAGCATGCCTTTCCACTTTCCACAGTGTGAGTTCCTCATGGTCCTCCTCTCCACAGGCTGCAGCTCTCACCAGGCAACCACAGCTGCCAGTTCCCACCTTGATCTGGCTTCCAGGACTATGAGAAAGAAATTTCTATTCTTTATGATTTGCCCAGTTTGTCATATTCTGTTGTAGCAGCATAAATGGACTAAGACAGCATAGCACTGATCACTCAGAATGCATCGGGAAATATCCCTTATTCAACTCCTCAGCATTTGCAAGAGCTTAGGTAGACTGAGCATTATTGGCATTTATGCTGAAGTGGTTGATAGAAACCATTCAGGAAGATTTCTGTGCCTGGAGTTTACTTTGTGGTATGATTTTGAAAATTCAGTTCATTTTGTAGATGTGGGTTATGTCTTTTAAGCCATTTATATGTTTAAGTTGTTTAATTTATTGGCATATAATTATTGATTATATTCTCTTTTCATTCTTCTTATGTCTGTAGTATCTGCAGTAATAATCTCTCTTTTTCATTCCCGATACAGTATTGGTAACTTGTATATTGGTTTACACTTCATCAATCTGCCTAGAACTTAACCAGTTTTCTTAATCTTCTCAAAGAACAGCCTTTGTTCTAATTTGTTTTGGTGGTCTTGTTCTTTTTGTTGTTGTTGATCTTCTCCTCCTCCTTTTCTTTTTCTTCTCCTTCCTCTTCCTTTTCCTCTTCTCCTTCTCTTCTTCCCTCTTCCCTCTCCCTTGCCTTCTCCTCCTCCTCCTCTCTCTTTCCTATTTTTTCCTTTTCTTATTTACTTTAATTTCCTGATATTTTTCTAGTTTCTTAAAATAGAATCTTAGGTCACTGATTAGAAAAAAATTTTCCCTTTATAAGTGTTTACTGCTGGAAATTTCCAAGTGTGGCATTTCACAATTTTAATGTCATATTATATATTCATTTCATTCAGCCCCAAATAATTCTAATATCTCCTTTTAATTTCCTTTTTGATATTTCTTCATCATTCCTTTCATTGATTGTGCTTTGGGGTCACATCTAAGAAGTTTCACAGTGCTTTATTTTATATACAGGTTTATGATCACACTTGAATAAATTCTTATAAAACAGATGAAGCATGGGTTGAGGTTCCTTTGTCTACCATTAAATTTCCAATAGTTTCTAGTACTATTTGTTGAAAAGATTATTCCTTGCTACATTGTGATTGGGTTTGAACCTTTGTAAGATTTCAGTTGACTATGATTTTGTGGGCTTGTTCTGAGACTTCTGTTCTGTCCCATTAATCTCTGTATCTAGCCTTTCACCGATATCACATTATTTTATTGTACATTTATATTAAGTCATGAATTCAAGAAGTGAGAGTTGAACTGTTCCTTGACTTGTCTGATGTATGAAATACCATTATTTCATATATTTCCATTCCTTTTTTCCTTGTGTACTGTTGGAGAATGACTCTAGCTCTTGTTAGTCTATTATGGCTGGAAGCAATTTTCCATGAGATCTCTTGACTTGAATTACATTTAATAAAATTGTACAATACAACCTTTCTCCTTGAACTTCACTCATTCGTCTGCATATACAAAAGTAACTTCCAAAGGGTCTTTGTACATAGTCTTTGCTCAAAATGCCATTTCCTCCAATTGTTTGTTCAATTCCTACTCACCAAAACCACAATACAGTCCTCAGTTCACTGGAAATTTTCTCTGACTTATTGTCAAATTTCCTGTTATCCACCCTCGTACGATAACTTCATCACATTTATGTCATTTCTGATTTTACATTTATTTGTATAATTATTTGACCCATTTCTGTTGTCTGTAGACTGCAGTGAGCATTGCAACTACACCTGACTTTGCTTATCCTCTTATCCAAAGAGCATGACATATCATAGGTGCTCATCAAATATTTGTGGGACAGATGGATAAACTGACATTGTTTTCATAGTTGTCTCTTTACCAAGTTTCATTATTTCCTATAATTTCTTCTTTTGCGTGTACTGCACACATAAGAAATCATAGCTTTTCTCACATAAAATTAGCAAGTTTCTACATCTCACCAAAGCAAGACCACCAAAAGGGCAACTGTTCTATCAAATTGAAACAACATCCACTATTCAGAGAAAACCAATTTAAATTTTAATATTAAATAAGCCAATGATAGGAGAATTCTGCAGTGAGTTAGTTTTCTGAAGCTGCCATGTGCTCATCACAGATGCAATGAAGCACAACTTGGCACAGCCAGTCAAACAGAAACTGACTGGAGGAGAATCAGATTTCCCTGCTTCCATTTTGTTTTCATCTTCCTAGTTTGTTTGAAAACTCATAAAAACCATATGATGAGCTTTGAAATAAAACTGCAGTAGTTCTATGCTGACTTCTTGCCCCTTATAGTTTTAGGGTTTTCTGTTTTTCAGGGATGCTATGCTGGTATCACAAGTAAACCTCCCAAGGAATATTCCTGGCTTGCATCTTACATTTTGAGATGGATTAGGAATGAGATAGCTCACTGTATTGGAAATGTGGCGATTCTGTTACTTGCACTTCATATTACTTTAAATGTTCTGGCTGAGGCTTAAAAATGATTTATTTTATAAGTAGTTATTAATTTTATCAGAAGTGGTGCCAGAGTATCCTTGGATAATTTCTGTAGCTGGAGAAAGAATGCATGAATTGATTCACTTCTTCCCAATTTTTGTTATAACTCAGAATGTCCCTCTAAAGTCAGTCATTACTATTTTTTCACTTAAAATAGAGCCACATTTTATTGTAATTATCCTCAAATACAGAAAATGGTCCCAAAGTTAAAATTAATACTTGTAATCTATTGAGAGGTATATATAAAAGATTTCTTCCCCTTTACTTTTGTTTCACTATCTGAAAAATCTGAGAAATAATTGCTACTTACCTTCCCAGCAGCAAAATTATGAGGATTATTAAAATAATGTATGTAAATTACTTTGCTGTCAGAGGCCTCAGGTACCTGTGTAATATATTACACTGCTAAAAACTCATATGAGTAGGGTTTAACTTTTATCTTAATGCTCAAATAAGTAATTCCCACACACAGTTGGATGTATTGGCCCTGATTTTTCTTAAGTAGACAGGTGTTGCACTGTTTTAATTAATTTGAGTGGACACAGATTTAAAATTTCCTCTGCAAGAAAGCACAATTGTTTTAATGTTAATACTTTGGTATCATAGTTAGAAGCTTGCCGTGAAATTCTGCTGGGCATCTATCTGCTCGGGGAGCAGTATTCTTGTTTACTAATCCTGATCTCCTGAAAGCAAAGCACACTCTTGGTGATATAATAAAATGAAAGTGTTGGTGTTTGGAATCCAGCCCTTCTGGATTCACATTTCAGCTTTGACACATGTTAACTAACTTGGAGCAAATTATTTTTTGTTTTCCTCTGCAAGTCTGTTGCCCCTGTGTCTGATGGGTGATAATCACACACAGTTTCCTAAGGATTAATGACCTTATGGAAAATCGTTGAGTACAAATGGAAAGTTTAATAAGCAGCAGTTATCATTATTGGTGAAAACGGTACTATGACCGTAACAGTATGATTCCATCATAGTGTTGATTATGTGGAAAAGAAAAGAAAACAACAATAGTTATAGAGGATTTTTGTTGTTTGGTTACCGCATAATTTATAAGCATCATTTCATATAATTCTCATGACATGTAAGGCTGTCATTTTATTCTCCACTTTCTTGATATGGAAACTGGGGCTAACTAATTTTCTCAAGGTAAAAACAGGATGTGAATTTAGAACTTTTGCCTTTAAAAGTCTGAACAAGAAACCTTAATGCAGAAACCAAGTTGCTTCACCTTTTATTTGCGTTTCTTCTACAATAAATAACACAGGTGAGTATCGTTAGACTACTCTTTTTTTTATACCCAGATTTCTCAATTCTTATGTTGGTTCAGGTTAACAGCCTTTGAGTTTGGAAGCAGCCTCATGATGCTTTACATGAGTAGGAAAATGTAGGATAGCTTTTTTTTCCCACTTTTGCTTACACATTATTCTATAGTTTCGAACATTTATTCATTGCTATGTATTATCACTAAAGTTATAGGAGGGACAGCAGTGCTTTGTCTCAGTTACAAAACTACTTCCTAGGAAACATGAGTAGATTCACAATTTATCTAGGGGGTTTCGTAGAGCTTGTTACCGGTCCATTTTACTTGTCAAAGTCGCCTCTGTAGTAGCAGGACATACATATACTTGGATCATCTCTAATATTTATGATCTTCGGCATGTCACCTCTCCTTCCAAGATGTTCATTTATAATTGTCAAACACTTGACAGATAAAAAGGCTCTTGAAGGCTTATAGCCTTCCTCCTATTTTTATTATAGATCACTGAATTGATAAGGAGCTATGAATACAGGAGAAGGTAAATATCACTTGAATATTCTGTAAAGAGTTCCTGAGTTATGCTCAGCATCTTTCCTTTCCTTTTACAGAATTGATGCTGTAAAGAAAAAAGTGTGTGAAGGAAGTCAAAGGAAGATTGCACAGTTTTAATCAAAGTTATATGTATCATCCTTAAAATCTATTTGTTCACAAAGACTTAATATTAAAAGTAATACTTTTTGCCATCTTACTATTTCAACATGTCCCTGACACAAAATACATCACTTAACATTTTAGATGTTTATTTGTGGAATTTACCTCCATATTTCTAAATAATATATTTATCATTTCTTATTTTATAAGTTTTGATGTTAGATTTTGACTTTTTTGACAGACGAGGATTTAGATTGTGTCTGCCAGGGCTCACCCGTCTTTCCATCTGCCTGTTATTCCCAGAGCAATATGTTAGGTAAATTGATCATCAACGTTTACATGCTCAGGACCACACAAATATCATTCGCTTCCAGGTCCAGTAGGTATTGCCTCTACACGCCTTTTGTACAGCTCTTTGCTTTGTCCATAGGTTTTAATCACTTTGATTATTTTCTAGGTCTATTTGTCATAATCGCACGTTCATTTTTAAATACACCATTGCACAGTGCTGGATTTTTTTCTTGTGTTCTCCTTTCCTTGCAGAGATTGTTTACCCCTTGAATTTCTTCCTTATAGACCCAAGAAAAGAGTATTAGACCACTTTCCAAAGTTAATCCTCGTTTATAAGCTACAGGAGGATGTGGATGACTGCTATATTGGTTCACTTTTAAATTCCCAATGCCTAAAATAGTGGTTAGCTCATAGTATGCACCCAGTACATATTTGTGGATTTAATAAATAGTATGGTTTTAGCTACACACAGTTTAAGTGGAAGGGGACTTACTATTGTACTACTCTCCATGAATCTTCAAATGGTGTCAGTACTGAACCTTTAAGAGAAGTCTTTCAGATTGCATTTCCCATTTTCCTTTGTTATTTTCAGGGTGGTGAGGCAGGTTGTCTTTACGGGTGCTTTGACTGCACGGGGCAGGGACACTTATCTCTCTTCTGTGCTCTGCCACCTGTGTGTTTGAGCTGGGTAACTTGGCCTTTTCTTTAGCTCATACTCCTCAAGCTCGCTCGTCACAGGCCCTCAGTGCTGCTGGGAAAATAAAATTCATCTTCCTAATCCATAATCTCTCACTGTCTATTATTTTGCTTTCTTCATAAAGTCATGACTTAAAAGGGAAAATTTTGCTGGTGGATTTCTCATCAGAAGTCATGGAGGCCAAAAGAGTGGAATCGGTTTTTAAACATCTTAAAGAAAGTTTGTCCACACAGACCCCTGGATCCAGTGAAAATGTCTTTGAGGATCAAAGTAATATGAAGACATTTTAGTTTAAGAGAAACTAAAAACATGATCTGAGTAAATGTGTTCTAATGAAATATGGCCGAACTTTATCAGACTAAAAGAAAATGATACCAGGGGAAAGCTCGGAACTTTGAGAGTAAGAAAAAGCCGCTGGAATGATGAATATCTGGGTAAATATAATGAACTATCTTCCTTTTCTTAATTTAAAGGAAAATCATTGTCTAGTACTGTTTTTATTCTATATAGGTGTAACTACATTACAACTTTATCATAAAGGGGCAAATGTTAACTGACAGATGATTGTAACAGCTCTGTATTTTACTTAAAACCATAAAATATTAAATCTAAGTAAATTGTTAATATTTTAGGTATACTTATTTTAATATTTTGAACAACTATTAAAAGAGAAAAAGATAGAGTTAAAAGCCAATATGTCAAATTGAACAGACTTTAAGATATTCAAATAATCTACAGGTCAGGAAAACAAAACAGGATGAGAAAAATTTGAGGAGAAAACACAGAACAACCTAAACTATAAGCTTAAATCCAACCATTTCAAGTACAATATATGGAAATGTTCTAAGCAAGCCAGTTATAATAGAGTGAGTACAAAAAGTTCTAACAAACATTGAAAGAAGACACAATACCAAATACAAAGTTTCTTTCTGAAAATAGAAATAGAAAGAACATTTCCAAATAATTTTTGAGGCCACAACTTGATACAAAACCAAAGATATTACAAAAAACGTGAAATAGACCAATATCCCTTATAAGCTTCAACACATAAATCCTCAAGAGACTATTAGCAAATTGAGCCCAGCAATATTTTGAAATCAATCAATAATTCTTCATATAAATGCATTAAAGAAGAAAACTACATGATCATATCAGCAGATGCAGAAAGACCATTTGAAAATTCATTGTCCTTTCTTGGTAAAAACCTTTCATCAAAGTAGGATCATAAAAATCTCTATTAAACTGATACAGTGCCTCTGCAAAAAGCCATATGGCTAACACAAGACTTAATGATAAATGAACTAATCCTTTCCTCAGATCATAATAAAAAGGATATCGATTCTTCTGCTCTAGCATACTGGAGAAGTTCTAGTTAGTCAAAACAGGTAGAGAAAATTGAAGTATGCAATTGAAAAAATGAAGTAGAACCTTTTCTCTTTATAGATGACATAATTATGTAAGTAGAATGTCTCAAAGAAACTCCAGAAAGTTTTTCAAACTAATTGATTCAGTATACCAGGTCAATATAAAAGTTAATTCTATGTCTACATACAGTATTGGCAAGGAACAATTTAAAAATAGTGCCATATGCAATAAAAAAGAAAAGTAAAATATTACTATATAAACCTGACAAAATCTGTGCAGAGTCTATATCCCAAAAATAACAAAACACTGAGGAAATAAACAAAAAAGAGATTTACAGTAATGTAGAGATAGACTGCACTGATGGGTTGGATGATTTAATGATTTTAAGATGTCAAACTTCCGCAAATTTTCTATAGATTCACTGTAATTCTACTAAAATGCCAATGTACTGTTTTGGGTAGGTATTGGTCAGGCATGTAAAAAATGAATATGGAAAACCAAGGAACTATAATATCCAAAGTATTTTCTTAAATAAAGGAGGTGGAAGTCTCACACTCTCTGATAAAAAAATTTACTACAAAGCCAGGGTAATTATGACAGCAGTGTTAGCAAATGGTAAACACAGAGTTCAACGGAACAGAATAGAATATGAAGAAAGACACCCACATAAGTATGATGCATTGTGTTTGTAAGTGACAATGGTTCAATGAACAAAGAATAGCTTTTCAAAAATGGTATTAAAATACTTTACCATTCAGATGAAAAAAAATTTTTTGAGGTAAAAACTAAAACTACAAAACATTTTAGAAAAAATACAGCTTAAAATTTGTAACTTTGGCTTAGGCAAACATTTTAAAACAACTAAGTTCTTAAATTTTTTTTTCATAGTGGGAGAATGTAATAAAATGAATTCACAAAAATTAACTTTTTTTTTTTTTTTTGGTGAGAGAAGGATACCATTATGGGAGTAATATGACAAGTGACAGGCTAAGAGAAAATATGTGCAAACAGTGTATCTGATGGAAGACTTGAAAAATACATAAGGAGTGAAAAACTTACTAGTAAAAATCAATAACTGAAAAAATGTGCAAAAGATTTAAATAGACACTTCACCAAAGAACATATATGATTAGAAAATAAGTGCACGAAATGATGATCAGTGTCTGTAGTTACTGGGAATTTGCAAATTAAAACTGCGATGAGATGCCACTGCGCATAAAATCCAAGCCAAACAAAGTGACGACAATGACAACAGAATATCTCAAGACACTAAGGGCCACCGAGGAAGCACAGCAGCTAGAACTCACATATATTGCTGGTGAGAATCGAGAATTAGATGCGTCCTTGGAGACAGTGTGGCAGTTTCTTTGCTATGGGTAAACCTATACTGGGCAGTGGCCCTAGCAATCCATCTCTTCGTTATTAAGATAAATGAAAATATTTATTTCTGATAAATCTGTACACAAATATTTATAGTAGCTTTTTCATAATCACACAAATGTGGAGATGACCCTAATGGTCTCCTAATGAATAGATAAACAAATTTTGTTACATCCTTGCCCTGGAATACTACTTACCTTAAAAATACCTAAATAAAATAAGCCTGACTCTAAAAACTACATACTATATTATTTCATTTATATGATTGTTGGAAGAAGCAAAACTCTAGGACAGCAATTAGATTGGTGGGTGCTAGGATTAGGAGTTGAGGGAGAGGTAGCGTATAAAGAGAGACGGTTCAAGGAAATTTGGGGGAGCGATGATGGTGAATATGATTACATGCACTAACCGTGCAGCAAGAAGTAAATTTTACGGTATGCAAAATAAAAATTAGATTTCAAAAGACAAATACACAGTACAATAGACCAACACACATGATCAAGGTAACTATATTTTTGACTTAAAAAACAATTAGTAGCAAAGTTATGTGATCAAATTTTCTTTGGTTCAAATCCAGTCTATGGTCATATACTAGCGCTATCTCCTTGTGCAAAGTTCCTTAAAACTCCACAAGTCTCAGTTTCTTCATTTGAAAAAATAGGATAGGACTCATAGGAGTTTTGAAGGTACTAAAGTATTACATACAGTGCTTATTCCCTCACAAGTGTCTCATGAATGCTGACTTTTATTATTAATGTTATTACTGCTTTTTATGTTGTATGAACTTGACTAACTAACCTGGAAAACTAGTGCTACTCAACACAATGAAATACAAAATATTAACTTAAAACACACAGAAAACTTTCTCAATAGCCACATTAAAAAATTAGACACACACAGAAGAAATTAGGTCAGCAGCTAATCAATAAAAAAAAATCTTAGGGAGATATAAGATGGGTAGATAGATGACTAGATAGAGACATAGGTAAATAATGAGGTTTTTGTATTTACTGTGTATTTCACACTTACAGCAAATCTCAGTTCAAACTAACTTAATTTGAAACGCATAGCAGCCACGTGTGCTAGGGGCTACTATATTGGCAATCCGATTCTAAATATCATTGTCCCTATTACTGAAGTAAAAATATATAAATTCTTATTTGGCCACTTGAACTCAACATTTATTTCCTTTGAATAAGTTATTTTTTAGGCAAAGAAGCAGAGACTTAATTTTCTCTTTAATTAAAATTCTTTCAATCTTATTCAAAATATCCCCCGAGCCACCTCGGTGCGCGTGCAGTCTTTTCTGCCTTAAGTCTCAGGTACACGTCCCCACATCAGCCATGTCACGTGGAGGCTGAAGGACCACGGGAAGGGTAACAAGGATCAAAGGCCCTGGGGCCAACGGTCCCTTTTTGACGCATGCACACTTTGTCCTTTTTCACAGTGCAAACTTAGGCTCTTCAAACAGCAATTTCCAAAGCAAATATTCCAAACCATCAGTTGCCGTTGCTCGCTTATGAAAATATAAACCCAAGTAACTCATAAAACACAGATATAGCTGTGTCTACATCCTATTGATAAAGTGCTTGTGGTATTATACAGGAGAATTAAGGTGCTGAGACTAGATTTATAGCTTGCCCTTGGAGCGAAAGTAGAGGAAAAAGTTTGGCTGAACTCAAAATAAATTTACATGAAACGCTGACACACAAGAGTTGACATGCCACAGCTGCTGCCTTGCCCACTCGGTTAGAGTTGGTTTTAACACTTTGGGTTCTATTTTATGTGCCTGTGATGGGACAGAGAAGCAGGGATGCCTCTTGTCCTGCTTTGAGTGTATGAGGGGTCCTTGGGAATTCTGGGGGAATTGCTTGACTCTAGAGAAGGAAGCATTTTCTCTGTATTTTATGTTTGAAATTCTCCTACTAAGACATAAGGTAATTAAACAGCTTGTGTGCTGCTTCATAAAACATATGGGAAACCATCGCTTGTTTTATTTAGGATAGGGTGCTGCTGTGGCGAGAATCTGTCGAGTCTTTGTCTAAGGCTTTAGTTACGAACAGAAATTCACAGGCAAATGTCAGGTGACAGAAGAGAAGGTTAGTCATAAAATCAAATGCAGTGCAAATTTGAGGGCATTTAACAAGGTAAATATTGTCCCCTGCAGATGAATTTCAAAGCAACAAAGAATATCTCAGCTTGGAGAAAGGAAATGTCCTTGTTCTAAAGACAAATTTGGGAAAGGTGGCAAATGAAATTAATTCTCTGGTGTCACTGAAAATCCGTGGTGAGTCTGGGGATGCAAAGATGCTTCCTTTACCTCATCCTGATTGTCCTTTAGTCAATCTATTTGTTCTGTCCTCAGAGATGCACGCGCATTACCACGAATTGCAGCTAAATCCCTTTGCAAGCAGACACAACTGGGAGCGAAAACCTGCTGCCAGACACAACCCTCCAAAAGCCCAGACTTCCCAATAGTACCCTGTATTTTAGCATGTGTGCTTGGTAACATGCTAAGAATGGCAATAAGAGGAACAGTCTTTCTTCATATCAAAAGCAAATGAATGTGAACCCCAGGAGTCTATTAAACTCAAATTGTCATTATTTATCCTGTCAGAGTTCCTGCCACAATCATCTCACTAACAATTTCAGTGGAGGTTTGGTTTTACCAAGTCGCAATGGATAACGCTGACCCGCACCATGGTCCGTTTGTATCTACGTGACTGCTTAGGGGGTGATCTTTCAGTAGTTCCCAGGGAAAACCTTAAGATCTAAAAATGTAAACGTATGTTTGAAATGGTCATTCCCCAAACCTTCATACCCCAGAATTTTCATTCTAGGCGAGAGGCTAGGAGTGTATAAAGGGGGGTTTAGTATTAATAATTTTAAAAGATTTCAATTATGTTAAGTATTTTTTTCTAATACAGAAGAATATATTCTTCCTCTTGTCGTTAGTAGGACTCTCTGAAGATGGGGTTCGTGCCTCTCTTTTTTAGATTGTCCTATTTGAAGTTCGATGATTGCGTTTTGTCACCTGAGAACTTCCTTCCTCAAGGTTTCTGAGCTTGCTGTCCCCTCTGACCAGGACACTCTTTCTCAGGTCCTTACAGGACTAATCGTCACCCTCCCAGTTGGCAAACTGCTCTCTGTTTCACACATTACCCCGTCTGAGAAGTTTTCACAGCAATCCCTCCCATTATTTCCTTTCCTCTTACAGTATTCTAATTTTCTTTATAAAAATTACATAATACCCTAAATCACATTAAATATTTTAAATAAGTGTATAATTATTATTGTTGATTGTCCACTTGACTAGCTATTGTCTCTACCTCCAAATATAAAATTTCTAAAAAGGAGTTTTGCTGTTTTCATTGTTAGACATACTACTGGGTACATAGTATGTAGTTAATAAATATTTGTTAAAAGTTTTTTTTTTTTTTTTTAACAAATCCGTACATTATTGGGCCAACAAAATAAAGCGCAAATGTCTTGTAAGGTATATAATCCTCAACCCCAGGCTTATACAACAATTTTATTGCAATATCTGAAACTTTTACACACATGTTCTGTGTTTCAAACTTATTAGAATGCCTCTCATTATACCATTTCAGAATTTCGCACCTTACCATAGGAGACTCACTTTAAGTGGAGAGATATCGCTCAATTTCAAATGTTGCTTACTTTGTGAAAACGTATTATATGAACTAAATTTAGTACTTATCTGATTTGAATGTAATTGTTTGCTGTACAAGTGGTAGGACTATGTCCTACAACTTTTTACACCTAGAAACTTGCAAAGTGCCTTGTACAAAATTAAGTACTCATTACATGTCTACTGAATAAGTAAAACTGACTAACCCCCAAACAGCCTGACTTCTACTAATAAATAACTAATTTTATAATGTACTTTTCCAATTCAGTATTATACTATAAGAATATTTTAGTTGGTTTCTTCTGGATTGTCTAAGTAAGTGCAAATAACAATGCAATCAAAACTGAATATTGCTCATGTAACCTGACAAAGGCTCACAGCTTACATTTAATAATATTCAAATTCTTGAAGGGAACAAACCTAGGCAGCTTGATTATTTCCACTCAAAACAGCCAAATGAGAGCAGACTGCAGTTTTTCTTTCTTTAGGTAAACCTCCTAATAAAACTTGCTGATTAGAGCATTACAAATTATATTTCCAAGAAAAGGTGTGGAGTTTAATTCTCTGCCAATTATCGAGTATACATTAGACAGGTATTATTTAAGAAGCAGACATAAACTAAACCATGTTTTGCCAGCCCATGATTCTGCGAAACTGACTTTCCTAAGACCAACTAACAAGCTCCACAAGATGAATTCTACAATGAAGGACATACACACTTGGAACAATCAGAATAGCTTATTCTACCCTTTTTTGGTACATGCGTTGTTCTACGATGGGTAAAAGTTCACACTTAAATATAGCTCACAGTTGGACAGATTTGAAAAAAATCAGTGTTAAAATAATTTTCCTCAGAAGGAGGAAAAGCCAAAATGAAAGTAACATTCCCATTATGGATTTAGAGGTCAGGTTCTACATGTAAAATTAAGATTAGATCCCTCAAAAAACTGACATCTTTTAAGACTATTTTTTCATACATTATCCGGCAGCAACAGAGTTACACTAAACGTTAATACGATTTGATTATTTGGATGGTAGGGAAATTGTTTTCTTAAAAGTGACATACATGCTCTAGTTTCTTCCAAACCTGAGTAAAGAGGACAGCTTAAAAATAATGTCGATGCTTACCGAGTTTGAAAGTGTTATTATATTATTGCATAATTCCTTTAAAAGTGAAAGACTGTTGAACTAAATTTTTCCTCACAAATGTAAGATAGCAAATGTATGGAAAGTTCAAGTCTGAGTTTTCTTCCAAATCCCACCTGTGTAACACTATTTAGAACCAACATGGTGCCGGCGCAGAGCCCTCTCCATGCTCGAGAAGTATTGGCCAACCTCACTAGCGACCGCGACAGAGAATAGCTGAGCAGGAACGTTCAAAGCCTGTGTTCTTGGGAGTCCCTTCAATCTGCTACCAAGTTCCCTGAAACGTTGTTAGGATTTGTCCACTTTACTTATCTTTGGTGCATGGGAAAGAGTCCCCTCACCCTGAGGGGAACATGGCCAAGGACATGTATTGGGCTTTCCCATGGAACTGCAGCGAGCATGAGCTTGGGGGTGGATGTGGAGGGAAAGACTTCTCTGTTGCTGGGCTTGGAAAGACTCATTGCCAACTTGAGGTGAAGGAGAAAGGCCTGGAGAGATAAGTTCACTTTGGATGGAGACCAAGCAGGAAACCCAAGCCACTGATTTTCTCACCCACAAGACACACATGTTTTCCCAGTTTGGAACTGTGATTGGAGTTCATTTCCATTTCAGTAGCAATTCTGCTCATTTGGAAAAAAGTGACACCAAAAATTCTATTTTCAGGGAGAACAACATTAACACGCGATAAGGAAATGACTTGATCTTTGGATCCATGTTTACGTTTGAGGACAATTTAATACTTCCAAATCTTGTTAACATCACAGATTACAATTAAAGAGTCCATGCAGTGTTTAAATAGTTACATTCTGCTGATTTTTGTATTTCCTTAAATGTCATTGTTTTGTTTGGAAACTAATCACTGCATTGCTCTTTATACCTTACTATATTTACTTTATAATGTGCAGTTGCAGTTGAAAATTGGACTGTAATTGACGGTGAATGAACAGTGCTCTGATATTTTTAAAGAAAAATAATTATACACACAAATATAGCAGGATTCGAGACAATCATGGCCGGGTTGGTCTACCTTGCTTTGAACACACAGTTGGAAATTTTCTTGTTTAACAGTGTGCATCATGTACTTGAAAATTTGTAATGATTTAGGAGATCACACTTCTATTTTCTAAATACAGTAAAAAGAAAGGGAGAAAGGGAGGAAGAGATAGGAAGAACAAACAGAAGCAGGAAGGGAGATGGGGAAGAAAGAAAGAAAGAAGAATAAAGAAGAAGCAAAAGAATAGTACCAATTTTTTCTTCTTGAAACATTCTTTTTTTCAAATAATCTGCTCATCAAAACAATTAAGATTAAAATTCAGAGGAAATGTTCATAGCTTCATAATTAAATTTTGATACATTTGTATAACCTTAAGTTGACTAGTGAAAATACCCTAGATAATTAGCCCGATATTGTAAATATGTTTTTTAAATTTATTTACTGAAAAAATGGGGTTTTGCTTCGTAAAATACGTTCAGAGGTTTTTTTTTTCATAATGTTAGTCATGGAAAGATGGTAAGATCTTGAGTTTGTTCATAATAAAAACATTTGGGAAGGATCTGAAAATTTCAGAGAGTAAATTGAATGCCTTACCTTCCTGTATCAAAAATTTGCATATAGAAGCCATCATTAGGTAACTTTTCTTTACTATACCATCACATACAAACAAACAAACCCAAGCCACACCCCACTCCCTTCTTAGTATTTCCAATTATATTTTTTTAGACAGTTTGTCTTTTACTATTGAATCCTGTTTTGCTAATTTTTTTATTAACTTCTTTGATTTTAGCTATGCAGCCCTCACCTTATTCTGATAGTATTAAATACTCTGCACAACAGTGCATTAGTAAGATAAGGTCTCTAATGCGTTTGTACCTATTTCAAAGGTGTGTGGCAATCATTTTCACCAACAGAGATTTTGTCAAGTCAGGTAAGCTCTTTGGTTCTGTCTTCTTTTTGAACAAATATAGAAGGGTGATGATGATACTGATAATTATACATCTTCAGACAGTGCTTGTGGAGCCACTGCTTTTATCCCCATGAGTTATTCCTTATAGGAAGAGGAGAGTCCCAGCCTCCCACACTGACAGCGTGTTCACGCGAGAGATTCTACTCCTGCTTCCTTGTTACCCTCACGCATCTCTCTTAGCCTCAAATTGCTGAGGACGATTAACAAATGGACCCATGAGAACTGGACCAACAGCTCTTAAGTTCATATTTTGAAGTGGCAGGAGAGATGGAATATTGCATATACACTACTGAAAAAAAATGGAATTCTTTGGAGAAGGAAGGAGGCAAAAAGTACAAAAAGCTGTGTTTTTTCATTTCTTAAAGTATGAAGCATAGTAAAATAAAAATTCCCTTTTCTCTGCAAAACAAGATAAAGAATTTTGAATTATTTTATTTGATCAAGATAGGGACATTTATTTCATTATAGAACCATGATGGTATGGAGTTTGCATGAGTTGTGAGGAGGTAAAGGTAAATGGGTACATAAATATAATTTAGAAACTTTAGACTTTCAACAGCAAAGCTGACTGAAAAACAAATTTACATTTCGAAAGGATTATTGAATATCGAAGAACCCATCCTCACATACATTTGGAGAAAAAATTAGAAATAAATATAATTTTTAAAATCATTTATTTAACCCCTAAGGATAGGAATGTAAGTGAAATCATGATTCTTCTATATCCCTCCATTGTCACTGGGGTAAGTGATAATTTGCAATAATTGTGCTATTATACACATATTCTCTCTGAAATAAACTCTATCTGAAGAATCTAATGTGTTGGTCTGGCTCCATTAAAAGCTTTCTAAAATAGAAAACAATAGACATATTGTCATCACTGGAAGGCTATTTTTTAAATATATAGAAGTGTTGGAAAGAGTTCACAGAAAATGTGAAAGAAGGAATTGACTAACTGTATGAGAAAAGATTAAAAGAGTATGTATGGCTTGGCTGCACAGTGCCTATCTGGGAACATGATAAATGCCCGCAAATATTTCAAGGATGTGAACACAAAAAGGGAGGAGTATTTGGTGGCCTCAAAGAGAAGACACCAACACGAAACTCCAGCTAAAGTTTATCTATCTTCTTGATCCGAGTGCTAATGAGAATCTCACAATGTTATAACATTTTGATAGGAATTTCCTAGCAAAGCAGATTACAGATTTGTTTTTTTTTGGAAGAAGGAGCACATTATTTGTGAACATGTTAAAACTAGATCTGAAAGGAGGAAAAACTGTATACACAATTGTCAGTCACATCTGCATCCTATTGGAGCACTAATTGTGCCTTTTTTCTTTTTTTTGTGGGTACCAGGGGTCGACCTCAGGACCTCGCATGCCAGCAGGCGCCCGTGCCGCTGAGCGATATCACCGGCCCTTTTCTCGTATGTGGGTACTGGGAGTTGAACTCAGGACCTCGCGCTTGCCAGGCAGGCGCTTACACTGCTGAGCCATCTCACGGGCCCTAATTGTGCCATATTAATGGTATTAATGGTAATAAATATAACTTACCTAATTGTAAGGACTCAGAGAGAGAAACATCGCTGATTTAGCACACACTGGAAACTGCGCTAGCATTGCTGTTGTTTAAAGAATACTGTCAATATACTTAAAGGAAATGGAATGCAAATGAATGAAGGTGAAAATTCATTGTTGTCACTGAATCTTCGTTGGCCTGAATCAAAGCCCTTGAGGGGGTCATGATGCTGTTACCAAAACTTCTAGTGCCATCAAAGTAAGTCTATCTGAAATTAAGTGGCCTTGTACGTATTCATATGTATATTTCTTAATATATATTATATATATATATATATATATATATATATATATATATAACCCAACTTTATGTATTTTAATGGCAGTAGTATTAACATAGTGCTAATGAAGGGAGGTTCTAATCCGGCAATCAGAGTTTGAGAAACATTTCATTCAGCTATAGAAAATATCATAACTTAGCAAGATTCAGACATCTTATACAAAAGATGTAGTTTGATACACAATTCTAATATGACAACAGATAGTTTTTCCTTAGGATATAATGAACACAATAGAAGAAGAGAATCATAGAATAGAAAAAAACGCATACTAATAATCACTCTTTTGCTCATCTATTTTCAATATAAACAAGGTAAATTTTCTTACCTACAAACGCCATTAAAGCTCCATCATATATTTCTCTTACTCCCATTCAATATTTTTCTTACTTTCACTTTGTGTTTGAAGGTTGAATAAATCATTTAGCTTGTACTTCTTGTACCTCTGTTCCTGCAATAGTTTATATGTATGTAGATTCAAATCCTTCTTTGAAAAGACAATTTTAACTGGCAAAGAATTACTAACTTACATTGAGCATAATTACTTTTAGACTTAAGACCTTGGCAGGCCATCTACCAGAAAATCTATGCCAGGGAATTCCAGCCACACCTTACAAGGAGATGGCCTTAAGGGACATACTCACCTATGTTTCCCCCATACTTCATAAGTTAAAACAAATGATGAATATGTCGTCTAATTTTGATGTTCATATAAAAGTCTTCGTGGTAAATGGAATTTTGAAAAATGCAACCAACCTTTTAATAACTTAAACATATGCCATACGAAAATTTCTTATGAACAATGTAATTCATATTTAATTTAGGCTGAATTAATTTCAGAAGAAATATACAGTATATTTGTATTTAATTACCATTACCATTGCTAACAAAAATACACACTATGAACAACAAAGCAATATGCAAAAATAAAATTTGCTTAGTGAATTATGGTTAATGGCTGATATTTCTCTAAAATTCAAAATTTTGTCATATTTTATAAATAAAATTAAAATGTAGTAGATACTTTTTCATTCCATAATAAATTTATTATATGAATTTTCTTATAGTAAATACTTATACACTAAGTGAAGACACAGTAAATACTTATAGCTTACTTTTCTGAAGGAACAATAATTCCATTGCCTTTCAAATCCAATTTTATACATGCAGTATTAACCCTTGTCCCTATTTACATTTTAAAGTTTTGTGAGCCTTCTTTCCATGCTAGATTCTATCTGTGCCCTTCGTTTTCCCTTAAGTTTCAGAAGATGAAGAGTTTTAAAAATAAAACCATGCATGAGCCTGCGAAACACTAAAATTTTCTTTTTAAGCAGATTTTGGTTTTTTTTCGACATTCTACATATGCAAATCACTAGGTGGTTTATGGTTCACCTCTGACTATTTTTGCATAGGTACTTACTTATCAACTTTGGCCAATAAGAGGCATCTAAATGAGTTTCGAGTGACCATCAAACTTCCAAGCTTCAATAAATATATGCTATCTTTTATCAATATCAAGACAGCTGTTCTTGGGAACAAAAGTGATTCAGACCAAACTGAGCTCAAGTAGAGAACAGAGTGGGTTCTTCAGGTCTTGAGAAGTCCACCCACCCACAAACTGTCGGGATGTTCCTCTCTTTTATTATTGCTACTATAGCAAGTAGAGAGTTGTAACTGAGCTGCTTGGCTACCCCTGAAGAGATCTGTGACAAGCAGAAGTGCAATCTGGTACTGAAATGACATCGCCATCTCATGCTTTCTTTCACCTTTCCCAGCATCCTCCATTAGAAGGACTCAGGTTGCCTCTACCTGTGAGTAAGCAGAGGCAGGCAGCAGCATGCCTTTGGCCTCCAGTACAAAAAGAACAAAATACATTAAAATGCTTTAAAATGTTTTTCAAATTTGGTAAGGACTTTAAAAGTTTGTTTGAGAGATATAGTTTTTAAAGTCCTTTGTTCACTGATTTTTGCAAGAAATTGAAATTTAGGAACTATTCAAAGAAGAAAAATATCATTCATCTTACAAACAATTGACTGTCTACAGTAAGTCCCAGGAACTGGAGGCATTGTAGATTCTGAGGATACAATGACTAAAATTTCCTTTTATTGTGGGCAAATGATCTGAACAGTCACTTCTCAAAAGAAGAAATACAAATGGCTAAAAGAACAGTGTTCCACAAATAACTAAAAATAGATCTACTGAATGATCCAGCTATCCCACTTATGGATATACAACCAAAGGAAATGAATTCAACACACCAAAAGATTCCTGTCTTTCATGTTTGTTATGCCACTATTCATCATAGTGAAGATATGAAATAAACCTAGCAAATCTAGGTGCCCACCAAAGGATTAATAATGAAAAACATATATATATAATATTATTCAGCAATAAAGAAGAATGAAGTACCATCATTTACAGCAAAGTGGATGTAAATGGGGGATATTATGTTAAGTAAAATATGACACACTGACAAATACCACATGATCTTCCTCATATGTGGAAGTGATAGATAGATAGATAGATAGATAGATAGATAGATAGATAGATAGATAGACAGATAGATAAGAATATTGACCTGACTGTAGAATATCAAGGATAAGAAAGGTAGAGGGTGCTTGTGAGGAAGAATAGAAAGAGTTTGGGTAACAAATACAAAAACACAGGTAGAAAGAATGAGTTCTGGTATTCAACAGCATAGTGGAATGGTGTTGTTTCACAATAACCCATTACATATTTTATGAAGATCTGGAAGAAGGAGCTCAAAGGTTCCAAACCTTAAAAAAAAAAAAAAAAAGAAAAAGAAGTGCTAATTGCCCTGATTTGATTGGTATGTAATGTATTCATGTGCTAAAGTATTACATTAAACCTAATACTATGTATAATTACCTGTAATACATGTTAGTCAAAATATGTGTTAATCAAAAATAAAATAGGGGCTGAGGGTGTTGTTCAGAGGTAGAGCACCTGCATAGCATGTTCAGGGTCCTGGGTTTGATCACAGCAATACAAATTTTAAAATAAAATAAAATGGGACAAAAATTTAACCTCTTAGTTGGTGCTGCTGTCAGGGAGTAATACCCTAGATCAGTGATGGTGAACCTTTTAGAGCTTTCAATAGTAATAAACAGACCGCAGTGGCACGTGTGCCATAGGTTAGCTGCCAGTGGTGTAGACACACCACTGATGCGTATACTGGCAATATCTTAGAATCTCATTGGAACTGTGGTGACATATATGCTCTGTAGTAGTTATTTTCCTGTTGCTCAGACAAAATATCTGACACTTTTCTACTTAAAGGAGGAGAGGTTTATTTATTTTGGCTTACAATTTCAGAGGGTTCATTCCATGGTCGACTGGGTTCAAAGCAGAAAAAGCATGGCAGAGGACAGCTATTCAACCTATCATGGCCAGAAAATAGAGAGGAAGGAAGTAATGGGGGGAGGGTAGAGAGAGAGGCTGCCAAAAGATTAGAGGCATTAAAAAGAAGTCAAGTAATTTGCACTGGGACAATAGGAAATAGGCCTTGAGAGCATCTCAGGAACTGGTCAGATCCTGCCTATCACAGGTTTTATGTTGTAAAAGCGTAAACCCTTTGAAAGAGTTTGCTTTGAGAAGAGAATCCCAGGTTCTCCTGCTCATTCAGGACCACTTAGGGAAGTGTTTCCCCTGAGTTCAGCCATCCAGGCACTCAGAGGACATGGCAGTCATAGTCCACAGGGGCCCGGCTACTGCTCTGGCTAGCAGCAGACCTTGGTGTTACCCACTGGGTGCTGGTTCGCAAGCATTGTGGGGTATGGAGGCTTCCACCCAGCTTTTAAAGTTTCGTAGATGCTGGCTAGAGAAGCCATACTATACTGGCAGAGATTACTGGGAGAATTCTGGTGGGGGTTCAGAAGACCAAAATGCTCATAAGAATGCAGACAGTAATGGCTAGGACCATGAAATTGGTAGCTGTTTAGAGGCCATGCATGTTTATTCTGGTTAAGAACTTTTCTATATATTGCCCTTTCTCTAAGATTTTGTGAGAGGCTGAATTTAAAGTTGGCAGAGTAACTAATGCACATTACAGTGAGAAAAGTGCAGACCTGAAAGATGTTCTCTGAACATTTTATAACAATAAATTAATTCACACACACACCTCTTTCATTGGTATGGGTGGTGATTGGATTATATTGTACTTTAGTTGGTCTTTTCTGTGTGGTTATGATGGTTAAAATGTATCTGCAGATATATTCCATATTGTAATAGAAAATGTATCTATGTATTGCTTATATATGATCTGATGAATTTTGGGCTAGGTCAGTCTATATGCACTTCAAGGGGAGTAAAGCAGAATTTAAACATCTATTTTTAATGCATAAATATACCGACATAGAATCATTATAATGATGATTATATATATCATCATTATATATGTATAATGTATCATCATACATGTATGTTTATATTTCATCAAAAAATCCACTGTAACTTTGTATAAGTTTCAACTCAGTTATGATATATCATTATGTGAGATGGAGATAATACAGTATATGTTTTTCTAATTAATTTCATTCTCTAGTGCAGTGGTGGCAACCTACGGCACAAGTGCCACAGCAGACTGTTTGTATCATTGAAAGCTCTAAAACCTTCACCGTCACTGCTCTACTGTCTAAAGTAGCAAAAACAAAATAGCAAGAACATGCCCAAACTTCACACAAGGTAAAAGAGAAGAAAAATTAACAAAGGAGCAACAACAACAACAAAAGGAAAATAAACCCATGACTGTGTTTCCTGTCGGGTGTCTACAAGGATACATTCATGTTATAACTGGATGGTTGGTTGAATAAGGTTGAGGAACTCTTTCTCCATTCCAAGCAGGGAAAGTCAGAGCAGAAACAAGAAGGAGATGCAGGGGCTCCAGTGTAAATTGGGTTGAAAGACAAAATGCAAGATAGGGATCCATTCGTATGCATAACTCAAAATAATTTGAGAGCTCATTTTCATCCATCCAAACTCTCTACTTTGGTTTCCTTTTCTGCATAATGCAGTGGCCTTGACAACTGGCATACTTGCAAAAAATCATTTGCTGAGAGCCAACCAGTGATAGGCATGGGAGTTTAGAAGACATTTTCATATACCTGATTAACTTTATCTTGTCTTTATGGTAATCTGTTTAAAATTATTAGAATCCTATTTGGTATTATTAAATAAGAGCTGAATAGAATTTGGGAGATTTATTCAAAGTCTTTAGAAATGATCTTTAGATTGCCCTAGAGATGGTAAAAATCATCTTAAATGTATAATTTTCAGTGAGGCACATGATCAAAGAGTAATATGTATAGTAACCACATGGGCAAAATTCTTCTCATGATTTTTCCTCTCAATGGAGCTCAAAATAATGATTTGCACTGCTCATTCCTCCGTCATTTCCTTTCTGTTCTGTAATATTTTCCTTCTATTACCACACACATAATAAATTAGGGCTTGGCAGATGCTAACTGGCTTGAAGGCCATACAGTCTCTTGCCATAATAACTCCCCTCCACCATACCACGAAAGCACACGAAGAGCCAACAACAAATACGAGTGAGTGGATTCCACTAAGACTTTATTTACAAAGATCGAGACGACAATATTTGACTTGCAAGACATAGTTTGCCAACCGCCGATACAAGTGAATCTTAGAAAGTCAAAGTGTCTCATAATAACCCAAACTTGATGTATATTTTAAAGATCAAAATACCTTGATAACATTGCAAAAAATATTCATTTTAAATTCTATGTTGATATATATTATCCAACAATTTTATAATATGATCTCTTAAATAAAAGCACGGCAATATGCTATCTAACATTGTCTTTATATTCATGTGTCATTGAAACTGTTCACACTTATTCATATTTATCTTACAAAATGTGTCAAGGTTTTTAAAAAAGTCCTAAGGAAATTTTTCAGTGTGTGGATGTGATGCATCTGAAGTTTTCTATCTGGAAATAAGAAATTTGCTCTTTTTCTTGGTGAAGGTAAATTTATTATCTGTAGCTACAATAAAATACTAAGTCAGAAAATAAAGTTAATTAATTATTCGACTTAGTCATTGTCAAACAGCTGATGGTATTTATTAAATGTCATCTAATTGATTTATTTATCGGATTATTTTCTTAGTTTCTTCTTCTTCATATGCATGTAAAACTGACCGATCCGAACACCAAGATGCTTAGAGTTGTTTTTTATGCTTGTTAATAATCTTACAAGCAGAAGATACCAGTAAGTATGGCAGTAAGTGTATTCGAGCAATTGTCCTGCTTTATGATTTGAAATCAGATAGGATTTTAATGATCAAATGTGGTGTTTAGCACAAACTAAGTCTCAAACATACAATTTCTTCTCTTCATGTCATGGTGTTTGCTATCCCTCTTGTCCTCTGTAGCAAATAACTGTTAAAACCTTCGAGGGTCAAAGAAGTAACAGGGATGATATTTAATCTCTTATCTTAAAAAAAATTGAAACCGGGGCGAATATATGAAATAACTATTTTCAGAGTGTTAAATACGGGTAGTGTAGGATGTTGTGATCCCCAAGAGGAAGAAACAAGTGAGAAAAAGTTGCAATCATTCTGCACTTCTGCCGGGGGTGCATTTTTGGCTGTAGAGCAGGGAGGCGGAATCTCAGGCAGAGAGTAGAGGTCTTACAGATTTGACAAGTCTGAAAGGTGGGAAGTCAGAAAATCTGGACCAACAGAAAGTTGTGTGGCACAAATCTGGGTAGGAAGGAATGATTTTTTAAGAAGTTCCATAGAGTTCCTGTTTATAAACTTGCGTGTGAGTAGGACAGAAATCTATAAAACTGTGCAATGTGCTAATTATTTTATAAATGGAATTGTTTTCTGAGTTTGAAAAAGACTGAGAATCATTCCCGTTCCCATGAGTAAGAATGAAGATTTGTTGATGATCACCTGGACAATTTAATAGAAATTACAGCAGAGCTGAGTCTCAACCATACTAAAATATCCCAAAAGAAGGCTCCCACAAATATGGCTTAAAAGTTAGCCTGAAAAGATCAAAGCAGACACGTGAGCTTACATATCTCATGATTTCTCTTATATGAGAAATCCAAAACACAATAAAGAACAAAATAAAAGATAGATGATAGAAAGTAGGGAGATAGTTATTTTTCAAATGGGAAAGGGATCAAGAGATGGATGAGAGAGAAAGGAGAGAGAAAGGATGAAAGAGGGAATTAAGATGGGTTATGTACATGTACAAACTCCATACAAGGAATGTAATCATTATTTAATGCACACATGGACTAATGAAAAACAAAAACTGAAAAAAAAAGATCAAAGTGGACTGTGATATCTTAGCCACCAGAACAAAGCCAACAACCATTGAAGGAAGACAACAAAATCCCGAAAGGTAAAATAATTCACAGTGCCCAGCATCCAATGAAAGATTATCGGCCATTAAAAGGAAGAAAATGTGACACATAACTAGGTGAATACAATCATTATAAACAGATAAAAACAGAAAAGAAGTAATAGACAAAAGCATTTGAAAGCATTATAAACATATTGCAATATTTAATGGAAAACAATTGTTGAATAGAGAGCTGCAGGATATATAAAGAAACAGACAGAACTTACAAAAATTAGAATTACAATAGTTCAAATAGGAGATGTACTAGATGGGTTAATAGAAGAAGAAATGATTTATGAATTTAAAGCTATACAAATGGAAACTAACCAAAATGAGTTGTAGATGGAAACAAGGAGAGACTGAAAAAAAGACCTAAAAGTTATCTTTGAAACAATTTAAAAATTTCTTTGTATAATTAGAGACTCATAAAAAAAGAGGACCAGAAAAAACACTTGAAAATTTAACAGCTGAATATTTCCAAGATTGGTGAAATTTTAAATAAAAAATTCAATAAATTCAGTAATTTCAATCACCATAAGAATAGAGAAAACCAACATAAAACCATAATAAAATTTAGAAAACTACTGATAAGAAAATTTTATAAAAAGTAAGAGCGAAAAAAACCTCACCATTTTGAAAGGGAGTCAAAATTTGGGCCAAGGGCCCAGCTGAGAACTCAACATATTTTCAGCTCTGGCCTGAAGGTATGCTGCAGTCTCGGTGTGTGAGTTGTGCTTAAAGATCTGACATGGAGTCTTTCACAGTGCTGGCCTGAGAAACCAGAAGACAGAAACCCTGTTATGGTCGTAGTTCTAGAAAGATAAAGGTGGATGAAACCCTAGGAGAAATATGCAGAAATATGCATTGAGTTGCCTGTTCTTTGAACCACACACAACCAAGACAGGCTCCAAAAACTTCAACTTAGGACCAAAAAAAAAAAAAAAAAAAAAAAAAAAAAGAGAAAAGAAAAGAAAAGAAAAAAAATCAATAAATAATAGAGATATAAGTAGCTTACTGAAAATGACAGAGTTTGTAAAAAAAAAGTATCTGCTAAAACAAAAATCTCAAAAAAAAATCTCAACCTCTTTGGAATAACTTAATAAAACACACGTTTTGAGTATCTACAACATAACATTCAAAATATCTGGAAAAGAATTCACAATTATTCTATGCAGAAAGAAGCAAGAAAATATCAGATAATTGAAAGGAAAAGGCAATCAAGAAAAGACAAATGAAGGATGAATCAGGTGTTGGAATGATCAGCCTAGGAATTTTCAGCAGGTAATATTACTGTGATCAACTAGATAAGGAAAATATGTTGGTAATGCATGGAAAATTAAAAACTCTCTGCCCAGAAACAGGTAATGTGAAGACACATGAAAATTTTAGAAGTGAAGTATATTCTATATTAATAAAAATTTGTACTATAGCCTCAGTAACAGCATGAATGTGACAGAAGAAAGACAGTGAACCTGGTAAGAAATCAACTGAAGGTATGTAATACTGAACAAAGAACAGTTTCAAGAATCACTGAGTAATATCAAACATTAGAATACAGTACATGTAATTGAAGTCCTAGGAAAAGAACAGAAGTTAAGAGCAGAATAAAATAGTAAGTAGTGGCCTCAAATTCCCATATTTGGTGAAAGACATAAATTTGTGGTGTCAAGAAACTCAACATAACTTCACCTGGACAAAGAGGAATACATCCGTAAGCACATCACACTCGAGCTTATAAAAACTAAAAAATAAAGAGAAATTCCTGAGAACATCCCAGGAAAAAAACAACATATAAATATAGGCGAACAATGCTTCAAAAGGCCTGGAGATTTTCCTTTGAGACGACATAAACTGGAAGACAGTGGACCAGAATAAAATGTTGAAAGAAAAAACAAACAAACAAACAAACAAAAACATACGAACTCAGAAATATTGTAAATCAGAAGACCGTGGGTCAGAATAAAATGTTGAAAGAAAGAAAGAAACAAACAAACAAAAGCATACACACTCAGAAATATCTAACATCCAAAAATGTCTACCAATAATTACAGAGAAACAAACCCATTTACAAGTAAAAGAATAGAAAAGAAGCTGCCAATAGCAGACAATAGCAGATTGGTAACTATTACAAAAATGATAAAGAAATATTTTTAACTTGCAGAGAAATGGAAAAAGGAGAAAAATGTAGTCTTCCCTGACCAACAAAATGGTCTGATTATGGCAAATATTTATATATATAAAAGAACATTTTCTCTCTAAAATGAATTAAACGGAATTGCTTAAAGTAAAATCCATAATTCTTTGCAGAACTGTAATATATTAAATTTATTGTATATAACAACTAAAACAAAGGTTTCAATTGTAATGAGCTCCTTATATTTTACATGGAATGATAAAATAGATTATTAAAATTTGAAGATATATTATAATCCATGGAGCAATCATTTAAAATTTACAGATTGCTGCTAAAAAGGCAAAAGATAAATTAGAATGGAATTTTTAAAAATATTTAAAACATCTTATGTAAGATGTGAAAGTGAAATGAGGTGGCAAAATACACAAGAACAAAGAGAAAATTATTAGAAAAGTGTTGAGAAAAATGTAAGCATATGAATAAGCATTTTAAATGTCAATGGAATGATTGCATTTTAAGGCAAAGATCGTAAGAGTATATTAAAAAGCAGTATAAGCTATATGCTGCTTATCAGAAATGCAGTTAAGTAAAAATATGGATGAACTGAAAGTAGGAGGGCAGAAAAAGTGCACAGTACAACACAAGGCTGCTGAGGTCCCCTTGATATCCAAAAAGATTGATTAAAAAATTGATTTAATTGATTAAAAGAGATTAAACAAGAAGGTTTCATAAGAAAAGGAGTAATTCATAAAGATGACATTGTTTTTGTAAATATGAATGCACTTAAATAGAAAGTTTAAATAGTCTCATAGTCTGCCATAATGAACAGAAGCAAAAGCAAAATTAGTTCTAAAATCAGAATGAGAAAGTTTTACACACCACTCTTATTAACCTGTGGAACACTTAGCTAAAATGTTTATTGAAAACTTAGACAATATAAAAGATAGCAATGGTTCCTTCAAGCTAATTATCCCACACTACACATAACAACTATAGCAAACAAATAATATCAGGATACATCAAATAGTCACCAGTATAAATCACATGAATGCAATAAACAATCTCAGAAAGTTGAAAAGGAATGGTATCACAGAAAAAGAATTCTCTAATCACCAGGGAATTAAATTAGAAGTCAAAGTCAATAAACTATCTGGGATAATATCTAAGGGAATTCCTCTACTTAGAAACTAAATGCTTCTTCTAAAGGAGTCAGGGCTCAAACAAAACCTCAGTTTATAAATACTTCAGATCAAATGATAATAAAAGTCAGACATGCCAAAAGTAAAAGGGAAACAAAGACTACAGATTTTAAAACTGGCGTAATTCAACATTGACACATCTGAACTTCAAGAAGTGTTAAAGAAAACTCTACTCGCAGAAGGAAAATAATACCAAATGAACATGGAAAAGACTGAAAAGTAGAAATTACAAAGACAGAAAAATTACAAATGTATAGCTCCTCATTTTAAATTGTAGTTTATTTAAGAGATAATGGGCATAGCGCAATGATAAATAGCATGTCTTGAGGTTCTATGTTCAATCCTCAGCATACACACACAGAGTAATAAAGACCATGTAAATGCATCTTGGGGCTTATAATTTAGAATTAAAATTTACAACAATAGCACAAAGTGTGGGGTAAAGGTAATTTATGTCGTAGTAAGATTCTTACATGATGTAAATTAGCATATTATTTGAAAATAAACTGTAATATTCTTTCACATTAGCTAAAGTGATTGTACTTTAATATTTGGGTTCCTTACTGATTTTAATTATACTTTTCAAGTTATTTATGTAGCGCTTGTTGTGGGGTTTCAACATAGACCTCTCTGTCTTTTTTTTTTTTTTTAATAATGGTGACTGAACCCAGGGACTTTGTGTTGAACTACATCCTCAATCCTTAAAAAAAATTTTGTTTTGAGACAGAGTCTTGCTGTGTCACCCAGACTGAGCTCAATCTTGAAATCCATCTGCCTCAGCTCCCAGAGCGTTGGGATTACAGGTGTGCAACGTCAGCCTGGCCGATGGGTTTATCATCTACATCTTAACCCATCAGTATAACTCCAGAGAGACATAGAAATATTACTCTTTTGTATACTCTTCCCAACTTTCTACGTAATTACTGTTATACACATTACAAATCTAATGATTAATTATTACATTAAACAATTTGATGACTTTTTAAAATTTAAGAGAAGAAAAGAAGACATATTGATTTATGGAGTTTTTTTTAACACAAAGCTGTTATTTATGGTCTGGTTCTCTCCACATGTTCTGCTTTTAAGTTACCATCTAATAGCTATGATGTTCTCCAAGATAACCCCCATGCTATTATTATAACATAAATGTGTTATATTTCTACATATTATAGCACCACAATTCAATTATCAAAATATTGCTTCATTAAATTGCTGAAATATTGATTAACAAAATAGAGAAGAAATATGTATCCATTCTGTCTTTTACAGTTATATTATTTACCTTTACCAATTCACGAACACACATTGTGTTGTGTGTGTGTGTGTATAAATATATACACAGGTATATATTTAAATTACTGTTTGTAGTCAATTTCTTTCACTGTACGATTTCATTTAGTATATCCTATAAAACTGGTTAGTTAGGAACAAATTGTCAATTTGTTTATCCTAGAAATGTCTATTTTTCATAAGATACATTTTCTAGATATGATTCCTAGTTAACATGTGCCTTGTCTGTTTCAGCACTTTAAATGTAACATCCCACTGTACTTTGGCCTCCATTGTTTCTGAGGAAAAATAAGCTGCTAATGTTATTGGGGTTTCTCATACATGGCTAGATATTTTTCTCTAAATGCTTCAAATTTTTTGTCTTTCATTATCTTTGTTTTGACATGTATGTGGGTGGTGCCCTGCGTCTGTTGAACTTCATGGATGCATAGAATAGTTTCAGGGCAAATTTGGGCAGTTGTTAGCCACTATTTTTAAAAATATTTTCTTTGTTTTCTCTCTCCCCTCTCCTTCTGATACTCCCATTACACATATACTTACATACTTAATAGTATTCCTCATTCCTCTGAGATTTTGTTCTTTTTTTTTTTCATTTTTTCTCACTGTTCCCTGAATTCTGTGATCTCTTTTACCCTCAAGCTTACTCATTCTTCTTCTGATACCTTAAATCTATGTTAGTGACTTTTCATTTTAGTTGTAAATACACCAGTATCTTTTCATGGTATTTAATACAATCTGTCTCCTTATTGATATTTTCACTATGAGGAAACATCATCCAACCTTCCCATGCTTACTAAAGCATGGTCTCCCTTAGTTTTTGTAAACATATTTAAAAGGGCTGTTGAAAAGTATTTGCTTGCTAAATCCAACAATTGGACTCTCTTGTTTGTTATAATCTGCTATATTTTGCTGTATATGGGTGGCATGTGTCTGTTCTGTTTTGTGCCTTATATGTTTTTTTGAAAACTGGATTTTCAAAATAGTATATTGAGAAGGTGTGCATACTGCTCTTCCCATTTCTGAGTATGGTTTTTCTTGCTTATTTGATAACTAACTAACTAGACTATTTTAGTGAAGTGTATCTCCCCCAGAGTATGAATTCTATGCTATTTCTTCTCAGAGAACGTAGCTTTGGTCACGAGCACAGCCACATGGGCTGACAGCCGTTATAACAGGTTTGTACTGGCTCTCTGCTCTGTCTGACTTCTCTGTTAGGTTGTATTACTCTCTTCACATCATAACTAGACATTTGCCTCCATGTACTGCTGACTGATTTTTAAATTGTTCAATCATCCCTTGGGGCATAAATTGTTCCATAGTCTAATGCTATTAAATTTGGGTCCCCTTGCAGGGATCACTTTTGAGGCTGGTCTTTGAGGATTGTACTAATATAAAGAAGGCTCTTATTAGCTATCATTCTTCTAATTCTTTATGATAAAATATATGGGGTCTACAGTGTAGCTTTGCTTTCATAAAGCTACCAACCTCCTCAAAAGCGTTTTCTGTAGAAATTTCCATTGTTTTCAAGTGTGTCTTTAGGGTTGAATTTTCTCACACTATTGTACAAAGTAATTTTCTTTGGGGAGAGCTTCAGAGCTCTTTGTTCTTATGACTTGCCTGTCCCCCTGGGGAAAATAGTGGTCATTCAGCTGCAGTCCTTGTGACAAAGACAGTGTCCTACTGCTCTCTGTGGCCTTGCTTTATAGACAGGAAACTGTGTCCTATTTCTTCAGTTTGTTTCTCCTGGATGGACATATACTGTGTTAGCAAGCCGGAATAAAAGCACTGTGAGCCCCTGTAACCCTAGCGCACTGTGCTGATGCAGAACCTCCACTCCACAAGAGGACTGGCTGGATGGAGGGTACCTCTGAATTCGTGGGCACACTTGCCTGTGTCACTGCTTCTTTACCACGCATGTGTGGACTGGGAGTAACGCTGATGGCCTGCCCCTTGGAAGGAGGTACTGAAGCCCAGATCTGGCAACTGGAGGACAGAGAAAACTGTTACCTTTGTTACACTGTTTTGGAGCGCACTTTCCATAACACAGAGTGGGAGGAGGAAAGGAGGAGGCAAATCATGGTTCAGTTGTCACAAACTGACTTTTCTTACCAAATTTTAATAGATTTCTTTTTCTTGAGTCTTTCTTTGTTTTATGTCCAGAGATTTTAATTTCCAGAGATTCTAAATGGTTACGTTTGCATAAGTTCCACGAGTTGCAACAGATTCAGTGGGAAACAGGTCGTGCTGTCTGCTGTATGTTTTATTGGACTTGTGTTTAATCTGTAGGTCATTTTGGAAAATCTATCACTTTCACAATATTCATTCTTATTATATATGAACATAATATAACTCTATTTTCATCTTTTAAAGCTTTTGTCAACATTAATTTGTGAATTTTACGTCTTGTATAAAGTTTATTTATCTTTTATAGGGCATATTTACAATAATACGAATACGATATATTAACATTTCAATTTCTAATTAGTACTTTTATTGAGCTAAAATGTATATAATATTCACCATTTACTCTTTCCTGGAATTCAGTGCATTCACAATATTGTACGACTTTTGTCTCTACCTAGTTCTCAAACTTTATTTTGCAATGCTAGTGATCAAACCCAGGGCCTCATGCATGTTAGGCAAGTGTTTTACCAACATCTTGACAAACTTCATTTTGAGACTGGGTCCTGCTCATTGCCAAAAACAGCCTCAAATTTGGACTCATTCTTCCTTAGCCTTCCCAGTAAATAAGATTACAGGTATGAGCCAGAGTTCTCTGCCAAAACATTTTTATTATACTGAAAGGAAACTTTGCACCCACGAAGTAGTCACTTCCCTTTCCCTAACTCCCATTCCTTGGTACTTAAAGGTTTACCTATTGGACATTCCTTATCTGTAAAATCCCTTGATACGTGACCTCTGTGTCTGGGTCCTTTCACTTAACCTACTGTTTTTGAGGTTCACCTGTATTGTAGCACATATCAGAACTTTATTCTTTACAATTTTTCTTTAAACAGTAAATTACCCTTTAAAACATATGAAAAATATTTTTTCTTTATGCATTTTCCTAGTCATTTGCTATCTGCGGTTGTTTTGTTTTTTTATACAGTTTCCTCTAGTATTTTCCCTTTATATTTCTTGTAGTATTGGTACTTGACTAGCTCTATGATGAGCTTTCAGAACTCCAATGTTTCATAATGTCTATATGTCACCTTTGTTTCTGAAAGTATTTTTTTTTTTTTTTTTTTGGTCAGACTTGGCTGACTCTTTTGACTTTGTTTTATAAACATTCCATTGTCCACTGGGTTACATTGTTTCTTATGAGATGTCTGCCATAATTCGAAACTTTTGCTACTTTAAAAGTTTTCTCTTTTTTTTCCCCCTCTGGTTTTCATCAAGTTGATCATAATATGCAATAGAAGTAAATGCATAAACTTTGACAGATGTGATATTTGGAAGTATATTCTGAGCATTTTTCTACAAAAGAAATTAATCAACTAAAATAGCAGTATCAGCAGCAGTGGTTTACTGTAATAGTGTGCCTGAAAACTGGTAGCCTCTCCTAATTATTTTTCCTCTGTCCATACAAAGACCTAAAAAGCAGCACATTTTCTATGTCAAATCTTTATTTTACAAATATCTAATGTGTTAATGAAGCCATGCTATTTTAGTCTGTGATATTTCAGTCTCTGACTTCAAGAAAATATGTTTTCCCATCTTCACCTTCCTCTTTTGCATCTCTGTCAAATTCTTCACCCTACCCCAGTATCTTTGCTGATTAACTCTACCAACAAGGAGGGAGTATGCTGCTCTACCTTGTTATTAATATGCTTCTTATCCAAACATCCTGTCATCACACATTTTCACTTTTTTGTAGTAATGGCAGTTGAATGCAGAGCCTTGCCACTGAGCTATATCCCAGTCCATTTTTTATTTTTTATTTTTTAAATTTTGCAACAGGACCTCACGAATCACTAAATTGCCCAGGCCTGGCTCTGATCCTCCTGCATCAGCTTCCCAGAGCTGTTCCCACAGTTTTGAAATTATATGTTTTCATGTTTTTTTCTGGTTCTATCCATTATTGATATCTTTAAGAATAGTTATAAAAAATTAACTTGTAGCCTCAGGCCTGTCATTATATTTAATTAATACTTAACATCCTTCATTTAAAAAAGAAGAAGTAACTATTCTTGTAGAACAGCATAACAATTGCATAAATCATTTTTCTCAAAGCACATTGTGTGAAACTTTTATAGAATTAATGATCAAAAATGGTGTCCTGGGGCCAAGATTGTCTGGGAAATAATACATTACACAAAAGCAAGGAGTTACTGCAAACTTCTCTGAAAGTTGCTATACATCCTGTGTCTTTGAAATGGTCATACAAATTATTTGATTATAGAAACCTTTTCTCAGGATAAACCCTTTGGTTTTAGCAAAGCTTGGGGAAATATGATTGCGAGCCTCACCTCCATGTAGTCATGAACTATTCAGTATCGATGCCCTTATAGCATGGGAATCTTTCTGCTGTTTGAGTGAAAAATTCCACATTATTATCTTAAGGTAATGGGAAATAATTTTAATTATGATAAAATATTACTAAACAGTTGTTCAAATGATCAATCACTACATAAAAGGACAATTCGAAATTTAGTGGCTTAAAATAAATTACTACTGTCTTTCATAGTTATTTGGGTTAATTGCATGTGGGCGACTAGCTATTAATTTTGATCTCTTTTGTAGTTATAGTCAGATGTTGAATGAGGCTGTAGATATTTGATGGCACCATTTGTCTGAATGTCTAAATGTCTCGTTCATACACTAGCAGGAAGTCCTGTCAGCTGTGAGCTTACCTAGGAAGCCACAGTGTCTGCACATAGTTACGAAAGAAGCTGGCTATCTCACAGCAGCTGAGTTCTGAGTGGTTTTATTACAAGGACAAACATTATTTAAAAAATGGAAAACTGCATAGCTTCTTATGGCCTAGCATTTAAAATGTCACAGCATTATTTCCACTGTATTCTAATGGTCAAAGATACCAGGCCAGCTCAATTCAAGAGGAAAGAATGTAGATTTCACTTCACAATTAGGAAAAGAAGCAAATAATTTGGTATCGCATAACTGGTATCTAGTTACCAATTATATACAATCACCCTTCAAAAGGGCAGTACTGGTACCACCCTTCTAAAACTCCTTCATTCATAAAAAGTTTCAAGTACCAAGACCAGAATTTTTTTTTGTATAAATTAGATTCAAGTACATATAAGGCCTCTTTTTTTAAATTTTATTTATTTATGTATTTATTTATTTATTTTGAGACAAAGTCTCACTATGCAGTTCAAGCTGGCCTTGAGCTCACTATGTAGCCCAGGCTGGCCTTGAACTTACAGCAATCCTCCTGCCTCAGCCTTCCGAGTGCAGGGATTACAGGCGTGTACCACTACACAGAGCTGTACAAGGCTTCTTGCATACAGCACATGTAGTATGATTTCCATGATCTGAATATCTGTGGTGTAAGCAAACAAGTCATCTCTGTAAACTTTCATTAATGGATATTAATACTCTTATTTAATTTGGGGGGTGAGGAACAGTTATCACATAGCATCGACTAATCTAAAAGAATTCTGCAAAAGGGCCCGGTTACTTGATCAATGTTCAGTTTTGCTTCTTGGGAACTCTTTTCTGTATCTCTTCACTCTACCACTGTGCTTTTTCTTTTACTGTGCTCTGAAACCAGCCTCTGGAGACTGAGGCATCCTTTTGTTTATGATAGAAAAAAGGAAAAGAAATGATATTGACAGCTAAATGCTATTCAGTCTCCTTCCTGCCTGTGTATGGTCAAGCACCTGTAGGCTCTTTGCATTTTGAACTGTTTCTTTCCCTTTTAAAAAATCCAAGTTGATTTGATTTTGCCAGTATAATTTGTTTTCAAGCTTTGTGAGATTCTTATGAATTTTACTATGATTCATCTTATTGGACAAAACATGCATCTCAAATTTCTGTAACACAGTCTTGTCTAAATGAAATAAAATATTTTCTGATGAGGACACATCTTAGACATTTATCTAATATGAATAAATGAATATATCCATGCATTAAGCCTATGTTTTTATTAAAATTCACTGTTCTATATATAATTCCACTATTACAAAAGCTATTTCATAGCTTCCAAGATGTCACAAAGAATCTGATAAACAAACATGTTCTAATGCATGAGAGATAGATAAAATGCTAGGTCAAATGTATATTTTATTTATGGATGTATTCTGAAAGCAATGTCTCTACCTTTGTTATTTCTTTTAATAATAGGTTCTCTATGAATTTTGTGGAATGGAGCTTTATATGTCACTTGTTAAAGAACTTAAAGCGTGTCTTAAACAATAGAATTTAAATAAAAAAATAATCTTTATGGCAAAAGTAATTTAAAACAATACATTCATTGCTATTGTGCAAAAGATTATTGCATGGCTACTAGAAGGGGATCTTTGAGCCCATAAAGAGAAAGAGAAGCAACAATTTTTGCTTTCAAAATGCTTTACAAAGTTCTGATGATGGCAAAGTTTTCCACTGACATCAATTTGTGTACACTTTGTTTTTACTTTCATTACTGGGGCTTGTGCCCAGGGCTTTAGCACTGAGCTACATCCCTAGCTCTTTTTTTCTTTTCAGACAGGGTCTTGCTAAGTTGCTAAGTTTCCCAGATTGTGTCCAAATTTACAATCCTTCTACCACAGCCTTTCTTGTATTCAAAGACTTTTTCTTAAAGCAAGTGGATATGTTAAAATAAGACTCACACATACAGTTCTGAAGCGAGAAGTAGTCATTGTAACACGCCCAAAACACGTGGAACAAAAGCTAAGTAGACACGTGAGGAAGACACTTGTGGAGGCAAATCCTTCTTCCTCCACTTGCTGAGGGTCGTCAGGGTCCCTTTGTGGGAGGAGCTAGAGACTAATGCTATAATCTTTTCTTCTTGTTCATTTTGTGTTGCTATAACAAAATATATGAGGCTCAGTAAATTATAAGGAAAAGAGGTTTATGTTGCTCATGGTTTTAGATCCATGAAATGCAAAATCAGGACTCTGAATGCATCCTGACATGGTGGACAGCATCACATGGGGTGTGTAAGGGAGCTCACGTGGGTAGAGAAGAAGCAAGACAGGGAGCTGGGGAAGGCGAGTTCCCTTCACAGCACATCAGTTCCTCAAGACCCAATCCTATCTTAGAGGACTCGCACAGTCTCCGGAGAAAAACACTAATCCACCTGTGAGAGTAGCTGCCTCAGGACTCCACACACCTCTTCAAGAGCTCGCTGTCTCAGCATCATCACAGTGAGGAATGGAACCTCCACATGAGTGTGTGGGTTCGATGTGTCTCTTCAAAGGTGATCTGTCGTAGTGTTCCTTCATAGGTGGAAACTTACTGGAGCAATCATTAACACCCGTGGATGTAAAAACTGCACTTTAACAAAATCGACTCAGGGGAGTAATACTCATGGTATTTGTTCAAAATTACATAATGGAGATAATTGAAAATGCTGTTTACATGCTAGTATAATAACATTTAAAAAATTTAACAAACCATCTTCCAGACCCTAAACTGTATCTGGGGAGTTGTGCAAATCGGCACAAACTGAAACACTCTCCATGCATTTGCCACAAATAACAACGATTTTAAAATATAAAACAGCACATGAGGTACATCAGTCTACAGAGGAAGGATCCCCATCATACCGTCCAAGAGGATAAAGTGCTCTCTGGCATATTACCACATGCTTCTCAGCAGATGCTCCTGCTGCCCCTGCACGTGGAAAAACTGGGTTAAAAACAAATAGAAAACTCACGAAGTATGGAAGCCAGGCTCCTGTATGCTTGGGTGTACTTGGTGTTACACATGCTGGCCAAAACGGTTTCTACCCCGGTTGATTTTTTTCTTGTTTAAAAGAGTTCCCTTTTCTATAGAATATAAAATGGAGCTGCTCAGATAGCCAGCACGGTGTCTTTGAAGTATTGCCAAGCGAAGGTTGAGGAATGTCCATGCTCCAGTGAGATGGCTCTGTTAAATCATTACGCTATATACTTTAGAGATCCAGGCTGACAAAATACCTGCGGGACTTGAGGGGGCCCTGGGTAGGTAAGGTGTCAGCTGTCTGGGAAAGGGAGTGACAGTTTGCTGTCAAGTTGCTTTCCCTCTGGGGAAAGCGTTAGTGAACATTAGTGTTCTGTGGGTAGGGGTGCCGGGCTGCCCCACTACGGAACACCATTGCTTTTTGTTGTTGTTGTTGTTTAACAACTTTATTGACTATAAAAGCAAATTACACAATGAGTTCAGAGAGAGTAAAGTGTTTTGAATGATGTCTAAGGACACAGGGTGTCTTTCCAGAGATATTGCATTATGGCGATAGGCACAGAAAAAGTTAAAAAAGGAATTAAATATTTCAATATCATGAAAGTATAGATATGAAAACTTCATAAAGTAACAAGGCAGTAGTAGTTTGCAAATCTTCCAAAGTGATCAATATTGAGGAATTGATAAATCAATGGTAGGTGACCTGCTTTATCTTTTTTTTTAAGTCTCTAATTTATTGGTATATTTCAGATATACATAATGATCACATTCATCATATGGAATTTATACCTGTTCATGATTTATCTTAATTCTTCCTTTTTCTCCCCATTCCCCTCCCTTCTCTTCAACCCCCATTCCCTCATTTACAAAAGCTGTGTTTCCATTTTTTCCTTCTTTTCTCTTTTTTGTCTTTCCCTTTCCTTCCTTTCCCAATCCTCCCTCCCTTGGGCCCCTTCCCATTTGAACATTTTGTTCCCATTTCATAATATCCAGTATATATTTTGGCACTTATTTGCACTTTCAGTTTCTCACACCAGAGAACAATGTGATATTTACATATGTGTGTTCAACTTATTTCCCTTAAGACTATGGTCTCTATGTGCATCCATTTACCTAGAAATGTCTCTAGTTTATCCTTCTTTATGGAAGAGTAGTACTCCACTGTATATATATGTATATAAAAAAAAGAAACACATCTTCTTTATCCATTCATCAGTTGATGGGCATTTGGGCTGTTTCCAAGATTTAGCTATTACAAACTGTGCTGCTATAAACATGGGTGTGCATATATCTCTGAGGTATGATGTTTTTAATTCTTTCAGGAAGATACAAAGAAGAGGAATAGCTGGGCCAAATGGAATCTCTTGTTTTAACTTTTGGAGGAAACTCCACACTGATTTCCACAGTGGCTGCCCCAGTCTACACTCCCACCAACAGTGGAGAAGGGTTCCTATTTCCCCACAGCATCACCAGCATTTGTTATTGATTTCTTGGTGATAACCATTCTTTATGGAGTGAGATGGAATCTCAGCGTTGTTTTACTGTGCAGCTCTCAAATGACAAGTGACGGTGAATATTTTTTTCATATATTTATTTGCCATTTGTACTTCTTCATCTGAGAAGTGTCTACGCATTTCAGATGGCCATTTTTAGATTGGATCTTTAAATTTGGGGGGGTATGATTTTTTTTTTTTGAGTCTTTATATTCTAGACATTAGTCTTTTGTCTGAGGAATAGCTGGCAAAATTTTTTTCCCAGTCTGTGGGTTGTCTCTTAACTCTGTTGATTTCTTTTGTTCCACAAAAACTTTTTAATAAGATGAGATCCCGGTTGTTCATTCTTTGCAATATTTCCCATGAGATGGGCGTTTTGTTCATAAAATATTTCCCTGTACATATATCTTCCAGGGTTCTACATATTCTCTCTTCCAGCAGATTGAGTGTTTCTGTTTTAATATTTAGATCTCTGATCCATTTTGACTTTAGTTTAGTGCACGATGAGAGACATGGGTTTAGTTTTAGTCTTTGGCGTGTGCAAAGCCAGTTTTACAGCACCATTTGTTAAAGAGGCTATCTTTCTTCTAGTGAAGGTGTCTGGCACCGTTGTTGAAGATAAGGTAGCTGAGTGTGTTTGGAGTTGTTTCTGCATCTTCTAATCTGTTCCATTAATCCTTAGGTCTTTTTTTTTTGCATACCATGCTGTTTTTGTCAGCATAGCTTTGTAGTATAATTTAAAGTCAGTGATTGTGATACCTCCTGCCTTGCCTTTGTTGCCCAGTATTATTTTTGCTATTCTAGATCTCTCCCGGTTCCAAATAAATTTTAGGATTGTTTTCTCTAAATCTGTGAGACATGCTATTTATATTTTGATTGGAATTGCTTTTAAATCTATATAACAATTTTGGGAATATGGATATTTTCACTGTGTTGGTTCTTCCTACCAAAGAACAAGGGATATCTTCCCATTTTTTGATATGCTCTTCAATCTCCTTTTTCAGAACACTGTAGTTTTCAGTGTAAAGATCTTGTACTTCCTTTGTTAGATTGATTCCTAGGTATTTCATTTTTTTTTTTCAATGCTATTATCCAAGGCATGGTTTCCCTAAACTTTTTCACATTGAATTTGTTATTTTTGTACAGGGATGCTATTGATTTTTGAGTGCTGACTTTGTACTCAGCTATGCAACTGAATTTGATTATTAAATGTAGAAATCTTTTGGTGAAGTTTTTGGGGTCTTCTGTGTAGAGTATCATGTAATCTGAAAATAATGATAATTTAGTTCTTCCTTCCCTATCTCTATTCCTTTTATTTCCTTCTCTTGTCTAATTGCTCTGGCTAATGTTTCCAGAGCTATATTGAATAGGAATAGTGATAGTGGACATCCTTATCTTGTTCATGATTTTAGAGCAAAAGTTTTCAGTTTTTGACCAGTTAGTATGATGTTAGCCTTGGTTTGTCATAGATGGCTTTTATCAGATTGAGATAAAGACCATTGATTCCAATTTTCTGTAGGGTTTTTATCATGAATGGTTGTTGGACTTTATCAAATACTTTTTCTGTGTCTATTGGGATGATTATGTGATTTTTGTCTTTGGCTCTGTGGATAGGGTGTATTACATTTATTGATTTGCATATGCTGAACCATCCCTGCATACCTGGGATGAATCCTACTTGGTCATGGTGTATAATCTTCTTGATGATTTGCTGCTTCTGTTTACCAGTATCTTATTGAGGATTTTTATATCTATGCTTATTAGGGAGATGCATATTATTATTTTCCATATTATTAGAATAAAGGTTCTCAAAGTACATATTGACGATCTTCTGGATTTCTGGAGGGCCCATTGTGATTTCACCCTTTTCATTCCTAGTTGTATTGATTTGAGTCTTTTCTTGATATGGTTGCCTAAGTGTTTATTAACTTTATTTAATCTTTCAAAGAACCAACTCTTCAACTCATTGATTCTTTGTATTATTTTCTTAGTCTCAGTTGCATTACTTTCTGATCTGATCTTTGTAATTTTCTCCCTCCTATGAGCTTTGGGCTTGACTTTTTCTTCTTTTTCTAGAAGTTTGATGTTCAACAATACATTGTTTATTTGAGCTTGCTATGTTTTCCTGATATGAGAGTTCACAGCTATAAATTTCCCTCATTAAGTCCCATAAGTTCTGGTATGTTGTATCAGCATTGTCATTTAATTGCAGGTACTGTTTAATTTCTTCTTTAATTTCATCTATAACCCATTGGTTGTTCAGGAGGGTGTTATTTAATTTTCATGTGTTCATGGAATTTTCATGGTTTCTTCTGCCATTGATTTTCAATTTCATTGCACTATGCTCTGATAATATGCATGGGATAATTTCAATTCCTTAGTATTTACTGAAGCATGTTCTATGAACTAGTATCTGGGGTACTTTGGACAATGTCCCATGTGCAGCTGGGAAGAATATATCTTCTGATGTTGTGGGGTGGGACACTCTGTAGACATCTACTAAGTCCATTTGTTTGGTTCAGTTTGTTTGGTTCAGGTTTGGTTCAGTTCTCATTTCTTTGTTGATTTTTTTGTCGGGTTGATCTGTCTATTTGTGACAGTGGGGTATTGAGGTCTTCCATTACAATTGTGTTAATGCTTATTTGATTTATCATGTCTGTTAATTTTTGTTGTATATAGTTGTGTGCACCAGTATTTGGTGCATATATATTTATGATTGTTATCTCTTGCTCTTGGAGTTTTCACTTAACAAGTATATAGTGATCTTCTTTGTCTCTTTTGATCAGTATTGACATGAAGTTCCCTTTGTCTGCAAATAGAACATTCCTGCTTTTTTCCAGGGTCCTGCCACATGAAGTATTGTTTTACATCCTTTGACTTTCAGTCTATGAATTTCTTTTTCAGTTAAATGTGTTTCTTGTAAGTAGCATATTGATGGATCTTATTTCTTGATCCATTATCCCAGTCTGTTTCTTTTGATTGGTGAATTGGGAGCATTTACCTTGATGGTTATAACTGGTATGTAATGCCTTATCCTTGTCATATTATTTTCCTGTTGTTTGTTCCATGTATTTCCCCTCTGTTTATTTGATTGCCTTGTCTGGTGGCTTCTTTTTATTAGTGTTCTTGGAATTGTGGTCTTTGTTATCTCTTTCTAAAATATCCTTCAGGGGCCGGTGAGATGGCTCAGTGGCTAAGTGCCTGCCTGGCAAGTGAGAGGGCCCAAGTTCGACTCCCAGAACCCACATATGAAAAAGGGCCAGTGATGTCGCTCAGCAGCACAGGAGCCTGCTGGTGCGTGAGATTCTGAGGTAGACCCCCGGTACCCACAAAAAAAAAAAAAAATCCTTCAGAACATTTTGTAGAGCTGGTTTGGTGCTAATACATTTCTTCAGTTGTTCTTTGTCCTGGAAGTATCTTATTTCTCCATTAATTTTGAAAAATAGTTTTACAGGGTACATCAACCTGGGTTAGAGGTTGTTTTCTTTCAGGACTTGAAATACTTCACTCCAAGATCTCTTTGACTTAAGGGTTTGTGTTGAAAAGTCTGCTATTATTCTGATGGACTTTCCTTTGTAGGTGATTTATGTCTTCTAACAGCTTTTAAGATGCTGTTCTTGTGATAAATTTCTGCAATTTTGATTATTATATGTCTTTGTGCAGATTCATTTTGGTCATGGTTAATTGGAGTTCTTTATACCTCACTTATTTGTATGTCACATTCTTTTTTCTATGCTTGAGAAGTTTTTTGCCATTATTTCTGTGAACAGTTTTTTTTTTTTATGCTATTTGTGCTCTCTCCTGCTTTCTCATTGACTATGATCAATCTTATGTTGTTCTTCTTTGCATCATCTTGCAGCTGTTGGATTGATTTTTCATGGTCTCTCGCTATTTTTAAGAAATCTTTCTTTTTGTGACCATTAACCACAATCCTGTCTTCTAGATCTGATATTGTATTCTCACCTTGGTTCAATTGGCTGTGTATATTTTCAATGGAATTTTTTAATCTCCTGGATATCTATTTGATTCTGTTTCATGGATTCTATTTCTTTTCTAAGCTGGGCATTCATGATTTCCATCATTTTCCTAAGCTCCTATTTTTTGTGTGTGTCTACTCTAGATTCACTGAGCAAGTCCTTCATTCTGATCATCATCTCTTTTTTTTACCTGAAAGATTATTTCTGCTCTGATTTTCTCTATAGCCTCATTCACCTGTTTCTTTATGTGTGCTGCTACCATTTCAGAAAATTAAGGTAAGTACCTTCTGGTTTCCCCTATTTCATTGTCCCCTGGGCTTGTACTGTGTGGGCCGGAGGTCTAGGGTTGCATTTTGCTTTTGCATCTTGTCATTTTCTATTATTTAAATTTTAATTTGTTTTCTGTGTTGGTGCTTGTAAATTTCTTACGGTAGATAGTTTTATCACTGGTGTTGAGGTTTTCCTAGGAAATGTCTATTCCTCAGAGATGTCTTCTAGGTGTAACTGGCTCTTGGTTTTTGTGTCTGTCCGAAGATCTTACCTTCCCAATTTATTAGGGATTAGAAGTTTCTATCTATTTGACTCAGCACCCAGTTCTTTGGTAATGGACTATGATGATGGCAATGACCCCTGACAATCACAACGCTGTCATACAAGGGAGAATAACTGATTACAACAGGAATGACATCTTGGCTAAAGTAGTACAATTAGCAATAAGAGTAGCATCAAGCACAGCCTACAAACAGACAATGTGTTATAACTATTAATTTGGTACCTTTAACCATAAGAGCAAATCTATAGTTATATAACAAAATCCAACACACACCAGGAACTTGTATGCAGTGAGTTTCCCTTTAGTAGAGTGATTTTACCATTTTTGGGGGGATGGGGACAAAAAGGAGACAAATGAAGAGAAATACAGCAGAAGCAAGGCTGAAGGACAAAAGATGATCACCCGAACTTTGGGAAACTGAGAAGAGAACAACAAAGAAAGAATGAAAAAGAAAGCAAAAGAATATTGAAGCAGACCAGAAAGACTAGAGAGAATGCTCACTCACATGAAAATAACAAAAACTCAAGAAAGAAAATTGAGGAAAGGGGGCCGGTGAGATGGCTCAGCGGCCTAAGTGCCTGCCTTGCAAGCGCGAGGGCCCGAGTTCGACTCCCGGATCCCACATACGAAAAAGGGGCCGGTGATATCGCTCAGCGGCATGGGTGCCTGTTGGCACGCAAGGTCCTGAGGTCGACCCCCTGGTACCCACAAAAAAAAAAAAAATTGAGGAAATGTAGAAAAAAGGTTAACAAAAGAAAACAAACAATAAAAGTAAAAACCTAAACAACCAAAAAGAAAAAAGAAAATTCCTCTGGTGTTTCCAGTTCTGTGATAGTGTTCAAGTCAGTTTTTTCCCAAAACTGTGCTGGGAAACCCCGCCAAGTCTGCAGCAGGGATAGTGCTGGGTGTGGGCTCATCTTGGCCTCTGGATATGGGGGTTGGGACTAGATTCTTCAGCCAGTAGCTTTCTGGGTGTCCCACGGTGTCCCGCCCACGCCTTCTCACACTGTTTGTCTCTGCATAGCTCTCCCAGTTGCAGTGGCGCCCTCAGACAGATGCAGCCAAGGCTGCTCCCAGTCCTGTGTACAGATGGCCCCTCCTGGCCCTTGCACAGCCTCCTCTGTTCTACCCCCACTGGCACATCTGTCTTTCTCCTTTCGCTCCACTGGTCACAGAACAGGGGAGTGCTGTCAGGGACTCACTGTCCCTGCTGCCACCGTAGAGACAGCCCAAGGCTGCTTGGTCGCCCTTCTTTTTCCTCTCTAGCAAGGGAAGTGCTGATTTTCCACTCATTGTCCCGCTTGGGCCCATGGCTGCTTACATCTCATGTCCACATCCCTCCATCATCAGCTCTCTAGAGCTGTCCCTAGATGTTGCACTTAGTCACTACGGAGCAGGAAAAAATAGAAAGAAAGAAAGAAAGAAAGAAAGAAAGAAAGAAAGAAAGAAAGAAAGAAAGAAAGAAAGAAAGAAAGAAAGAAAACTGGCAGTCCATCCAGGAGGGAGCAGCTTCCTGGTCCCTTCCCCTGTGTGTGCCAGTGAAATTTGCTGTCAGCCTGCTGCACCCTCTGTTTGGAGGAAAGCAAAAGAGGCAAGGAGCTTTATATCCCAAATCTATCCTGTGTGGCTTGAGTTAGCCAAACTATTGCAGTCCATTAGTTTTTTGGGAACTTCCCAGAATGGCACTTCCTGTTCCACATGCTGGAGCCAGTGCCATAGGCAGCCCTGTGGGCTCCTTTGCCCTGTTATAAAGTAATATGTCTATGTTTTGTATGATCTACAAATCTATTTCAGATTGATTTCGGGATCAGGATGTATGTCCCTCCCTTTCTTCCAATTGCCTGTGTTTTTAGTTGATTTTCTCTGAGTAGCTCCAACATGGTTCCTTTTCTGTTTGGCCATGTTGAATCTGCCCACACCATTGCTTTCATATGGCCAGTAAATCTGACCATTGAGTCTGGAAGAACCAGGGAATGAGAGCTTTCACAAATCAAGTAAGTGGATCGTTCTGGAACAAGTCAAACTGTACACAAACTTATAATCAGCTCTATTTGCTTAATAAAAGGCAATGAACACTAGTAAAAATAATTAAATATTCCAGATAAAGTAGACATTATAGATGGAAGTAGAAAAAAATAAAATAAAATGTGCTATATCACATCAGGACCTGTGCTAGAGTAAAAGGAATAGTGAAGAATAATGATCTGACTTACACATTTTATTTTCCTACCATAATTAAAAGTTTCCCTGAGTATGTGTATAACATGAAAGTTCTCATTCCTCCCTAACGTTCCTATTGCTAATTAACAACTGAGCTTTTTCCTCTTATGGTGTTTTTTTTTAACAAATATTCCATACTTCATTAATATTTAATTCTATACTTAATTTCCTGGATTTATATATCACTGAAAATGATTTTCTTTTATTTGTTGTAGGCATTTTGGCCAACAAACCAATATTCTCCTAATACTTCCATAATTTAAGTGGTTGGCTCTACATCTACTAAAATCTCATCATCGATAATTTCCCTATCACATTCAAATATGGAATCTATTTAAATGTGTGTAATCCAAAATCACATCAGGTTCACCGAATACTCTTTACTCCTGGAATTTCAGGTCATTTGAAGCATTTATGGAGTGGAGCATAGGGTATATGCATGTAAGAATACAGGAAGGGGTCCAAGAGATGGAGGAAGAAGGGGAAGAAAAAGAATGAAGATGCATCATGCGCATGTGCCATTAGGCATGTCACGCACAATGAATATAATCATTATGTACCACAAATATGTGCAAACAAAAATTTAAAAATTAAAAAGAAAAAAAGAAAAATGTTAAGTATCACACTTAGTCTTGATTTGCTCCATTGTAACTCATATTTTTCACTAACATGAAAGACCTTTGTTTGCCCAAGTTCATTAGTTAGTTACTGTTATCATATTTCAATATGACCAATATAATATTAGATATTGTTTACTACATCTCATAAGTCTTTGAATATCCAATGTCTACAAATAATCCCACTTGAGTATTGAAGGGACAGCAAATATTAGAATAATGAAGAGGCAATTTCCTAGTAAATTCATCTGTGAAATTCACAAAAAGGAATTGGTTCTTGGGCACTAGCAGCACAAAGAAAATGTATCAGAAAAATACAAATACAAAGAAAATATATCAGAAGATGTGGAAGAATTGGGATGAAGATGTTCAAAATCTCCCCTATTGGGTACCAGACCTACTGCTAGCAGACCCACTGCATATGCATTACCAGAAAGATTATTATTTTAAAATTCCTCTTTATAATGCTAGCTTTAACCCAAGATCCTGAAACTTGAAGGCAAACTTTATTCAGAAGGATTGTCTTCTGTAACCAACCCTTCAATATCCGGGGCTTTGTTTTATTTTTTGAGGACTCTCACTCCCACACAGATATATAAGAACTGAGAATTTTTATCATGGCAGCAACATGCCTAGAGGAAATCTTCTCTAGCTCCTCACTTTTCTTGACTCATGTCACCAAACACATTCTTCCTTATCTAAGTAACTCTGGATTTACGGACTCACATCCCATTCCCTTGCTCACATATTTTCTTTTCCCTGTCACTCTCCATTCTTAGCATGACAAACACATTCCTATAACATGTAACTATGCAAGACGTATTTCCCCCCATATGTCTCTTCTCCTTTCTTTCTAGATATATTCTAGCTACAAAGTAACAGGAAGCCTTGATTATGAGTTTGCGTCCAGCGATATATTGTCAAAAGTCTGGATTCCTGCTTTCAAATATAAGATATTTAGAAATAATAGGAATAAAAAAGACAGAAACAAACCTAAATTTAAACAATTATTTCATGTGTTCAAGTGTATTAATAGCTGAATGAAGAACAGACAATGAAAAAGCAATGATTCTATTTGAAAATCATCATGTAAGTAAGACCCTAATTACCTGCTCATCCTTATAGAAGTTAATGTTAGTGACATATTAGCCACCATGGATAATTTAGTGTAGAGATGTTCTTTTAGAAAGAATAGACATACGTGAAATACTCCATTCTCGGAAATTAAATATTATACCTTACTTTTAGGTTGTTTGAGAAAGATTATTGGCATTATATAACTAATGTTCACTAAAATGATATAATATAAATGCGCCATTCATGAAAACCAAACACAAATGTCTTAGATAACAAAGCAGATAAATTCGGTCATGAATATTTGCATTACAAAAAGACTACAGCTTCGCATACAAAAAAGATTAGTTGCTGAGTTCCTTTAAATAGTCCACTTCCCAGAGTTTTAAAAATAGAATTGGATATATTTTAAAAATCTATTAATTCTCAGGGATGCATCTTTTTGTAAAATGAGGCAAACTGGTACATTCCCACGCAGGCTGCTCTCATTTGCTGATGTAGGTTCAGGGAGAATGAAGTGATAACCACTATTGCAGATTCTTTCAGGGGTTTGAAAGAATGTGATTTTGGAAGGCAGAGTTTAGTCCATGGGTTCTTAATGACAACTTCAAAACCATGTCGAGACTTCGTGAAATTCTATCAAATCAAACATGAAAGTGCATTACTTAGGAAAACATTATATCTTGGTTAGTTGTGTATGACAGTGTAAGAGATCAACGAACAGCAAAGACACTTCCCCCCTTTCTGACAGATAGGGAGACAGCAAAGAAAAATGAAAGTGTGCTGCCTGAAGCAGCACCCAGAGCTATGACTTTTATGTCTGCCTTCATGTCATGCAGGCAGCTGGATTAACTTATCACTTTAAACACTGGCAAAAAAAGAGGGCCATTGCAACAATTAAATGAATTTGGCTTGCTATTAGGAAAATGAGGGCAAATTTCACTGATTATTATTTTCTCTATTGCGTTCATTTGAAGAAGGGTTGGGAGAGGAAGGGACAGGGAAACTCTAATGGGGAGGGAAAACAGAATGATCCATGATACTCAAGTGCTATTTCCAGGGCCTCGTAAAAACTGAATGGGGAAAAAACTTCAGGTCATCGGGAAGCACACCAAATTAACATTAACAGTCATACTGCTAGTCAAATAATCGGCACAATGTTCAAGCTGGAGATGCCTGCGATTTACGCTCTATAAATCTTACCATAAAATACTTTAAATCCAGATACTTTCCCCATCCCCACTGTTCCCATTTGGTTTAAACCTTTGTTATCTGTCACCTGGATTATTTAGAGCCCTGTACTCCGTCTCCCTTTAGCCACACTAATCTCTTCCCCTTCTCTTCTATGTAAATTATGTCACTTCCCAATGCCCAACTTTTCAACAAATTCCTGCTGTGACATCCACATACATAATGTGGGCTGGGAGGCCTGATGAGCCTGGCTTCTTCCGTGGTTCTCTTCCAACCCAGGTCTTTGTGGGTGTGTGCAAAGACAGATAGAATTCTCCCACATTTTCCTCCATCAGTTACGAATGCTTCATTTTGGCAAATGACAGAAAGCCCGGCTCAAGTGCCTTAAAATAAATAACAGCCACAGTGATGATGATAAAAATACAATGAAAGAGTAACGGTGAAAATTTCAGGGGCAGATAGTTCACGGATTCAAATGATGTCTTCCTAACTGGTTGTTTTTTATTTCTGCCATCTTACTCATGGAGGTCCGGTTACCAGGTAGTAAAATGACACCAGTAGTTTCAAGCCAAAACCCTCATGGCTACAAGCCAAAAGAAAAAGACAGATCTCTTCCCAGAACTCATACATCTTCTATCTGAGCTAATTCTTGTACCAACCGTGTAAATCCTCTCATCTGGGGCAATCTAGTCTCAGAGCACTGATTGGCAAGAACAGGGTCATGCGCTCTACCACTGAGGCCATACAGGACATCTACTTTCAGCCATAGTCTGAGAATTTGGGGCTCAAAAGAGATGGAAGAATCTCTAAAAATAATGACTAAATGCAAGGTAAATAAGAAAAAATCTATTACACAAATTAAAAAAAAAGTTTATATAGAAAGGAGAAAAGCAAAAACCTAGATGCTAAATATGGAGTTTGAATATTTGTAGCTGAAAGAATGATTCCTATGAAATGATAAAAAAGACAAAAGAGAAGCCAAAGGAAAAGAAAAGAGACATCTTAGAGTTGGAAAATAACTGGTTGACTGCATGCCTTATCAAAATAATTTACACTATTTCCAAATATTAATTGCTTGTTTTTAATATTTAAAAAAAATTAGTGGAATTATGGTTTTATGAGGCAAAGGGTTTTCCATATTTGCAATAAATTCAATGGGAAAAGAGGTTTCTCTTTAAAATCAATATTTTTTTTCAGAAGTGCATCTATTTTATAAATTGCAAATTGCTTCTATAAAATCTAGTTTGTAGAAATGCTGGTTCTCGAATGTGCCAGACGCAGAGCCTTTTACTGAAAATGTGTTTTCATTTTTGTTATTGCTTTTGGCTGCAGTGCATACTTAAATAAGTAAACACCTTTAGCTAAATAAGACAAATAGAAATTATTCATAGGGAGAGGATAACAGTATCTAGTTCCTAGGGCACTTGCAGACCAACGCACAATAATAGTTAACAGAGGAATCGTCATGTGCGTTCTTGGTTAATTCGTTAAAAAGTAGTTTCACTAACATCAGTGCAAGTGCTTCCTTTACAGTGGTAATACCACTACCCCGGTCAAGACTTTGACCCTCTGCTTGCTCCATACGTGTCACTGGCAGGGAACTTGGCAAATCACTGACACAAGTCAGGTCCTTTCTGAAAGGCAATCCTTCCAGTCTGGTCATTCATTTATTTGTTCTGATTTGGCCCTTGATTAGTCTTTGCTAGGACACTTGATAAAGGCACTCATAATCAGGATTAGCTCGATTCTTTTAAGTCTTCAAGACTTAATTTTGATCAGTATAAGATTTTAAATCTACCCATTTATATGGTATATCTCATGTATGCAGCCTTCATGAGTTATGGAAATATATGCCTACTGTTACAGAAAGTTCTCTAGGACCTTATTAAGTAAAAAAACTAAGAATAAGACAATGTGCGTATTTTTATCATATTTGTCATTCCAGGTTTAGTATTTCTGGAATAACACATAAGAAATTGTTAATAATTGTTACAAGGGAGTATATCGCAGGGTGAATGAATGAAGAGGGGCATTTACATTTCAACATAATGACCTACTAGGCTATTGAATTTTTAAAGAATCATCATGATCATTTTTTTTTAGGTGCTCTTTTTTTTTTTATTATTTTTTTTTAATTTTTTATTTATTTATTTTTTTTTTTGTGGGTACCGGGGGGTCGACCTCAGGACCTCGCACGCCAACGGGCACCCGTGCTGCTGAGCGATATCACCGGCCCCTTTTTTGTATGTGGGATCCGGGAGTCGAACTCGGGCCCTTGCGCTTGCAAGGCAGGCGCTTACACTGCTGAGCCATCTCACTGGCCCTTTTTTTTTATTTTAAAGAGAAGAAAAAACAAAACAAATCAAAAAAAGAACAAATTTTCAAAACAACATAATATGAGGGTAACAATGGTCTATGCATTACATATTATTATCTTTAAGTTAGTTATTCAGGATACCAGACATTAGCATTCAATTGTCCAAACATTATTGGCTCAAACCTTCCTCTTCAATGAACTAAGTAAAACTGGTAGTGTATCTATCTTAACCATCTTATATACATATACAGTTTTTTTTCCCTTTCCCTTCTTTCTTTTCCCCATTCCAGTCTCTCTTTCTTATTGACCAGTTTCTTTTTGATTCACCGTGTCTATTGTACATTTTGGATCTTATTTACTCTTTCAGTTTCTCATACTAGTGAGACACTACGATGCTTACACATGTGTGTCTGGTTTATTTCACTTATGAGTATTTTCTCGAGTTGCATCCATTTACCTATAAAAGTCTCCAGTTTATCCTTCTTTATGGCTGAATAGTACTCCATTGTATAAAAATACCATATCTTTCTTATCCATTCCTCAGTTGATGGACATTTGGGTTGTTTCCAAGATCTGGCTATTACAAATTGTGCTGCTATAAACATGGGTGCACATATATCACTGTGGTATGATGTTTTTAATTCTTCTGGGAAGATGCCCAGAAGGGGAATAGCTGGGTCAAATGGGACCTCCAACCCTAGTTTTCTGAGGAATCTCCACACTGACTTCCACAGTGGCTGTACCAGTCGATACTCCCACCAACAGTGAAGAAGGGTTCCGTTTTCCCCACAGCCCCTCCAGCATTTGTTATTAGTTGATTTCTTTATAGTAGCCATTCTTTCTGGGGTGAGATGGTATCTCAGTGTTGTTTTAATTTGCATCTCTCGAATGACTAGTGATGTTGCACATTTTTTTGTATATTTATTTGCCATTAGTATTTCTTCATCTGAGAAATGTGTATTCATCTCAGATGCCCATTTTTGGAGTGGGTCTTTAAATTTGGGAGGTCTGATTTTTTTGAGTTCTTTATATGTTCTCGATAGTAATCCTTTGTCTGAGGAACAGCTGGCAAACATTTTTTCCCACGTTGTGGGTTTTCTTTTCACTCTGTTGGTGGTTTCTCTTGCTGTGCAAAAGCTTTTTAATAAGATGAGATACCAGTTATTGATTCTTTGGGATAGTTCCCGTGCGGTTGACTTTTTATTCATAAAGTCTTTGCCTACACCAATGTCTTCAAGGGATTTACCTATCCTACCTTCCAGCAGATTTAATGTTTCTGTTTTAATATTTAGATCTCTGATCCATTTGGAATTTAGTTTAGTGCATGGTGAAAGATATGGGTCTAGTTTTAATCTTCGGCATGTGTAGAGCCAGTTTTTCCAGCACCATTTATTAAAGAGGCTATCTTTCTTCCAGCGAATGTGTTTGGCACCTTTGTCAAAGATAAGGTAGCTTAGTATGTTTGGGGTTGTTTCAGCATCTTCTAATCTGTTCCATTGATCTTCAGGTCTGTTTTTTTGCCAGTACCACACTGTTTTTATCACAGCAGCTTTATAGTATAGTTTCAAGTCGGGGATTGTGATGCCCCCTGCCTTGCCTTTGTTGCCCAGAATTGCCTTTGCTATTCTAGGTCTCTTCTGATTCCAAATGAATTTTAGGATTGTTTTCTCTAATTCTGTGAGATATGCTGTTGGAATTTTGATTGGAATTGCATTAAATCTGTATAACAATTTTGGAAGTATGGCCATTTTCACTATATTGGTTCTTCCTATCCAGGAGCAAGGGATATCTTTCCATTTTCTGATATCCTCTTCAATCTCCTTTTTCAGAGTACTGTAGTTTTCAGTGTATAGGTCTTTTACATCCTTTGTGAGGTTGATTCCTAGGTATTTCATTTTTTTGGATGTTATTGTGAAAGGTATTGTTTCCCTAATTTCTCTTTCAGTAAGTGTGTTATTTGTGTACAGGAAGGCTATTGACTTTTGAGTATTGACTTTGTATCCAGCTACACTACTGAATTTGCTTATTAAATCTAGCAGTTTTTTAGTGGAGTTTTTAGGGTCTTCTGTGTAGAGTATCATGTCATCTGCAAATAATGATAATTTAACTTCTTCCTTTCTAATCATTATTCCCTTTATTTCTTTCTCTTGTCTAATTGCTCTGGCTAAAGTTTCCAGAACTATGTTGAATAAGAGTGGGGACAGTGGACATCCTTGTCTTGTTCCTGATTTTAGAGGGAAGGCTTTCAGTTTTTGGCCATTTAGTATAATATTGGCTGTTGGTTTGTCATAGATAGCTTTTACCAGGTTGAGATAAAGACCCTCTATTCCAATTTTCTGTAGGGTTTTTATCATGAAAAGGTGCTGGACTTTGTCAAAAGCTTTTTCTGCATCTATTGAGATGATCATGTGATTTTTGTCTTTGGTTCTGTTAATATGGTGTATTACATTTATTGATTTACGTATGTTGAACCATCCCTGCATCCCTGGGATGAATCCAACTTGGTCATGGTGTATAATCTTCTTGATGATTTGTTGTATTCTGTTTGCCAGTATCTTATTAAGGATTTTTGCATCTATGTTCATTAGGGAGATTGGCCTGTAGTTCTCTTTCTTAGTTGGGTCCTTCTCTGGTTTTGGTATCAGGGTAATGCTTGCTTCCAGGAATGAATTTGGGAGTATTGCTTCTCTTTCAATTTCATTAAAAAGTTTGAGAAGTAGTGGCGTTAGGTCTTCTCTAAATTTCTTGTAGAATTCGGCAGTGAATCCATCAGGGCCTGGGCTTTTTTTGTTGGGAGGTTTTTAATTACATCTTCAATTTCATTGGTTGATATTGGTTTATTTAGGATTTTTAAATCTTCTTGATTCAGCTTTGGTAATTCATATGAATCTAGGAATCTGTCCATTTCTTCTGCATTTTCCATCTTAGTAGAATATAGATTTTTAAAATAGGTATAGATGATCTTCTGGATTTCTGCAGGGTCCGTCGTGATATCACCCTTTTCATTTTCAATTGCATGGATTTGAGTCTTTTCTATTCTTTTTTTAATAAGGTTGGATAAGGGTTTGTCAATCTTATTTATTCTTTCAAAGAACCAACTTTTTGCTTCATTGATTCTTTGTATTGTTTTTTTAGTCTCCAATACATTAATTTCTGCTCTGATCTTTGTAATTTCCTCCCTTGTACGGGCTTTTGGCTTAACCTGCTCTTCTTTTTCTAGAAGTTCGAGGTTCGCCATTAAGTTGTTTATTTGCACTTGCTCTATTTTCCTAATATAAGTATTTAATGCTATAAATTTCCCTCTTAGGACTGCTTTCATTGTATCCCATAAGTTCCGGTATGTTGTACTGTCATTATCATTCAGTTGTAGAAAGTGTCTAATTTCTTCTTTAATTTCATCAGTGACCGATTGGTTGTTCAGGAGGGTGCTGTTTAATTTCCATGTGTTTAGGGAGTATTTGTGATTTCTTTTGCCATTGATTTCCAATTTCATTGCACTATGGTCTGATAATATGCATGGGATAATTTCAATTCCTTTGCATTTACTTAAGCAGGTTTTATGAGCTAGTATGTGGTCTATTTTGGAGAACGTCCCATATGCAGCTGAGAAGAATGTGTAGTCTGATGTTGTGGGGTGGAACACTCTGTAGACATCTACTAAGTCCATTTGTTCCAAAGTTTGGTTCAGTTCTATTATTTCATTATTGATTTTCTGTCTAGTTGATCTGTCCTTTTGTGACAGTGGAGTATTGAGATCTCCCAATATAATTGTATTAGTGCTTATTTGATTTTTCATGTCCTTTAGTACTTGTTTTATATAGTTGTGTGCAGTGGTATTTGTTGCATATATATTTATGATCGTTATCTCTTCCTCTTGGATTGTTCCCTTTACAAGGATGTAATGACCGTCTTTATCTCTCTGAATCATTCTTGGCTTGAAATTCACTTTGTCTGCAAAAAGAATAGCTACCCCTGCTTTTTCTGGGTTCCTGTTGCATGGAGTATTGTTTTCCATCCTTTGACTTTCAGTCTATGAATTTCTTTCTGAATTAAATGTGTTTCTTGTATACAGCATATTGTTGGATCTTGCTTCTTGATCCATTTTGCCAGTCTGTGCCTTTTGATTGGTGAATTGAGACCATTAACATTGGTGGTTAAAACTGATATGTATTGACTTATACTTGTCATGATATTTTCCTGTTGTTGGTTCCCACTCTTTGTTTTTCCCCTGTCCTGCTATTTAATTATCTGCCCTGCCTGGTGGATTCCTTCTGTTGGGGTTCCTATCTCTTTCTAGAATGTCTTTCAGAACATTTTGGAGTGCTGGTTTGGTGGTCATAAATTTTCTTAGATGTTCTTTGTCATGAAAGTATTTTATTTCTCCATCAATTTTGAAAGATAGTTTTGCGGGGTACATCAATCTGGGTTGAAAATTATTTTCCTTTAGAGCTTAAAATACATCATTCCAAGCTCTTCTTGCCTTGAGGGTTTGTGCTGAAAAGTCAGCTGTGATTCTGATGGGTTTTCCTTCATAGGTGATTTGTCTCTTCTCTCTAACAGCTTTTAAGATTCTGCCCTTCTGTTGAATTTCTGGGATCTTGACTATGGTATGTCTGGCTGAAGTTTTTTTTTGATCATGTCTAGTTGGTGTTCTAAAAGCTTCACTTATTGGGGGGTCAAATTCTTTTTCTCTTCCAGGAAAGTTCTCCCTGATAATGTCTTTGAGCAAGGTTTTAATGTCACTTATGCTATCTCCTGCTTTTTCATTTATTCCAATTATTCTTAAGTTGTTTATCTTTGAGTCATCTAGCAGCTGCTGAATTGATTTTTCATTTTCCCTTGCTGTTTTTAAGAATTCTTTCTTTTCATGATCACTAATTGCAAGCCTGTCTTCTATATCTGATATCCTGTCGTCACATTGGCTTAATCTGCTATAAATACTTTCAATGGAATTTTTGTTCTCTTGGATATCTGCTTGAATCTGCTTTATGGATTCCATTTCTTTCCTACACTGAGCATTCATGGTTTCTATAGTTTTCTTAAGCTCATCTATTTTTTTGTCTGTATCAGCTATAGTGTCCTTAAGCATGGTCTTCAATGTGGACATTATCTCTGCAGTTATCTGTGAGATTATTTCTGTTTTAATTTTTTCCAGAGCCTCATTCAGTTGCTTTGTTGTTACCACTTCAGATAGGCCAGGTGGGTGGCTTTCGGATTGTCCCACCTCGTTGCCCCCTAGGTTTGCCTTTGGTGAATTGGATGTGTGGGGTTGCATCTTGTTTAAGTGTCGTCTCATTTTTTCTTTCTTTAATTCCTGGAGTGATGTTTGCAAATTACCTATGGTAAGTTACTTTATTGCTAGTGTTTAAGATCTTTAGAAGATGACTACTTCTCTGCAGTATCTTCCAAGTGGAGCTTGCTTTTGGGTTTTGAGCTTTCTGCCAGATCCTACCTCTTCAATTCGTTGGGTATGTGAAGTTGCTACCTTTTTGGCCCAGTCCTTGATTCTTTGGTACTGTGCCACTGTATTTTCTGTGTCCCTTAGTCAATCTCAATCACGAAATATCAGGAAGGAAAGCTGTTTAGAACAATTATTTTACATTTGGCTATAATGGTAACTGAAGCGTCAAACACAGCCTAGAAAATGACAGACTGAGCTAACCAGTTATTTACCACTTTTAGCTGTATAGAGTTGCGGTTATATAACAAAATCTAAAACACACCAGAAAAATTATATGCAGTATACAAGTCCTTAGTATGTCAGTTTTTCCCCTCAGGAGTTTAAATTTAAAATGAGTTAAGGAGGAAATAGAGTATTGTGAGAAGAGGAAGGAATTAGATGTAAGGTTAGAGGACCAAGAGGGATCCCACTAACATTGGGACACTAGATGTAAGGTTAGAGGACCAAGAGGGATCCCACTAACATTGGGACACTGGTGCAGAGGACTGGTGGGAAAAAGAGAAGGAAAGGATAAAAGGAAGAACAGATCACAACCACAATCACAAAGAGGTTAGAGGTGCTGTTTACATTCATATAAAAGCCAGAGAGAATAATGAAGGAAAGAGCAAATAGACAAACAGAAACAAAAATGAAGACAAAAACAACAAAGCAAAGAGATAAAACAGAAATAAAACCCCACAAAAGAAAAAAATAAAAACAAAATAAAAATAAAACAAAAATAAAAACAAAAATAAAAACCCCTTCACCAGAACAAAAAACTAATGAGAGAGAAAAAAAATAAAAAAAAGATAAAAAAAAGATAAAAATAATCAGTTCCAGGTGTTGACTCTGCTGTAGGCAGGCACCGTGTGACGACAGAGTCCTGTTCCATGCAGGTCCGTCCCAGGGAGCCAGGAGCGCCCTCTGGCGGGCGGTGAGCAGAGCGTGGACGTTCAGGCGGAGACCGGTCTCCTTCGCCCGCCGCTGTCAGCGCACTGCTTTCGCGCCGCTCTGATTTTCACCACGCACCCCACAATGGCGCCGGGCCAGTCGCTCTCTGGCGCGGGACAGGTGTGGCTGAGAGACCAGTCTTGTTCACCCGCCACCCTCAGCGCACTTTCTTGGGGCTGAGAGGCACCGCGCTGCCCTGTCCGGAGCACAAGTTCCCAGAGCAGTTTTCGAGCCGCTCTGATTTTCGCCGCACCCCCCACAATGGCGCCCGGCCAGTCGCTCTCTGGCGCGGGACAGCTGTGGCTGAGAGACACTCACTCACCGCCGGCCAGCGCCGTTCTCCGCCGCTCCCCTGCCACGCCGTTTTCTCCCGATCCTCCGTGGGGGCTCCCTGGTTGCCAGCTGTCACCGTATGTCCGCAGCTTTGAGCTTCTGTCGTGCCGTGATTCCTGGGATGGTAGAAGGTGACCGCGCGCTGTCTGCTCCTTCTTTGTTGAAAAGTCCCCCGGGGTGCCGGGGGTCCCAAGCTGCGCTTCAGAACTTTTCTGGGTCCCGGGGAGGCATCTGCCCCCCTCCTGCGCTCTCCCGGTCACTATATTCCTGTAGTCCAATGGCAACTTTTAGAGAGTTTCTCTGCGTGCTTCTTACTCATCCGCCATCTTTTTTCCTCTCCCATCACGATCATTTTTATAATAAAGGGTAATGTAAAATAGATTCTAAGGTGCTATTTACAAGGCACTCATTCATTATGAATCTAAAGATTCCAAACTTCATTTCTAGAGAAAATGAAAGAAAAATCTCTCATCCCATCTTCTCAGTATGGCTGTTCACTTGCCCTTCTGGAACTCATGGTTCCTTATCAACAAACTACTTTAATCCATTTGGTTTATACACATTCCATTTATCCTTTGGCACAAACTAAAACATATTTTCATATTGAAGGTGTGATTTTTCCCACATCCTTTTACTATTTCCTTTCTCATATTTTCAAGGCCTGATGTTCATGGAAGTCTTCCATCAACCATCTTGCAGCTCCCTGAATTCTCCTTCTTTCTTCCTTCAGAGCCTCTTTAAAGTGCGTGCCACCCTTCACCTCTGCTGTGTCATTCTCATTCATTGATTTCTTTCATTAATATTGAGCTCTCCGATTCTCTCCGCACCAGTACCATTATTACCGTAATTAGTGACTTGATCGTTCAGGCTGTCTAACACACCCGTCTCTCTGACCTCTTTAATTGGTGACTTTTTAGCTCCAATGATCTCAACCACCCACTCAAATTGCCCTGCCCTGTTCCTCATAGCACCAATAATTGTAGCAAATCCAAAATCTCTAGGTCAGGCTGCCTGTGCTTTGACCTTCACTTCTACTCTTCCCATCTCATTTTCTCTATCCTTCTTCTCCTCCAGCAAGACTTGGACCTCACTAATACTTCCAGCCCATGGATTGTGCTACTCTGCATCATGCTCTACAAGTCCTCGATTCTTGCTTTATTCAGTCTAAATTCTGTGACTCCGCCTGTAACATCTCATTGCAAATAACCTTATGTCTCTTTTAATACTCTCTACTCATCTTGTCTGGAAAAAGGTCCAAGCTTAGCTCCATGCTACACCCTACTGTCCATGTTCTCACTCCTTTACCTGAAAGCCTAAATATTGAAGGGAAAACCGTGTCTCTATACTGAGTGGGCTAATTTCACATATTATTGCATTATCCAAAGATCTTACTGCGGTTAGTTCTTTGCTTGGCTTCATGTTTCCAATCTGGGTAACAGTTGCAACCTTCCCCTTTTCTGTCAATGCAGTTCCCCATTCCTGACTCACTCTCAGAGGATGACTTCATGGCTTTACAGCAGAAGTAGTTGAAATCAGACAAGAACTACCTTATCTTCCCTACTCATTTCTTTTTTTTTTTTTTTTTTTTTTTGCATCTGAATCATATACTCTATGTTCTTCATATTAAAATGAAATTCTTTAAAACACCTTGGTTTTCATCTCATCTTCCCCCAAAATTTGTTGCTGCAATGATACACTTTCTTTTATGCTTTAGCTATTTCTCTCTCACTCAGTTCATTCTAATTAGCATGCAAACATGCCTCAGTATTGTATATGATTAAAACAGAACTTCCTTTTCACCTAAGGTCTCTTTTGTCTGCACATAATATTTCTGTAACTCTTTACAAGAGGTACGTTGCCTGCATCTGTTATCCTCTCCCCTCATATTTTCTCTTTAACACCAATCTGTGGCTGTGCCCACATGTGCGCGCGCATGCTTTACTACTCCACTGACCTCAGCACGGTCACCAGTGATATATATTTGGACAAAGTCAGTGAGCAGTCTTTTTTTCTATCTGCTCCCTTGCAGCATTTGATACAGGTGACATTCCCTCCCTAAGCCCTCTCCTCTGCTCTTCCTTGTCATCGCACCCATGTGAGTTGCCACCTACCACACAGGCAGCCCTTTCTCCATTTTCTGTGTTCAATTCCATCCTCTGTTATCCTTTTAAATTTTAAGTGGGTGCCAAAGTTGGCTTTCCTCCTTCCTCTATCTCCTCTTTATGAAATTATCTTATTTATGTAATTGTCCATGAACTTACTGTTTGCTCTCACTAGAACGGAACTACTTGGAGAGTAGGATGTTTTTGTCTTGTTTTTTGCTTAGCACCCAGCATGGTATCTGCCATATAGTAAGTCATCAGTAAATGTCTGCAGAGTTCCTGAAAACAGCAACATTCATTAAACAGCTATATTTTTGATAAAGATATTTTTTTTGTACCAGGAATCAAACTCAGGACCTTGCACTTGCCAGGCAAGTGCTGTGCCACTGAGCTATATCCCCGGCCCTCAAAAAACTATACTTTAAAACTTACATTTACTCCTCCAACGAATAGTTCTTCTGTGCCTTCTGAGCATTAGGGCTTATGTTAGACAGTGCATTAGGTAATATTTTAATCAGTGGGGCAAAGGATGTTCTCTCTACCCTGAAAGACATGATGGCCATGGCAATAGTTACCATACAGAGATATACTGGAAGTTTTGGCAAAATCTCAGAATCAAGTAGGGGAAAAGAGAGGTGAGAAACTTTTCAGTAAAATCTAGACAAGATGCCCATGAGATTAATATTGAAAGCAACTTAACTTCAGTCTTTTGCACCAAGATAAAAGGTAATTTTTGAAAGAATATAATCATCTGGAAACATAGACATAGATGGCAACCTCTGAAGCAAAGGTCACTGACTACGGTCTCACATGACCCTGTTCTGGCAGCCATTAGCTACACTCCTCCAAATGATCTAACTGGGTGGGAGAAAAACTATTTCTAAAAACATGCAAGTCACATCACACTTCATTACTCAAAGATAACATCTTTAGTCATATTTTGAGTAGCTAATCAGCAAAACTATAGCAACAAGATTCCAATATATTCAGGAATTACAGTATAATGTGTCTTGACTAAATTTCCATTATAGACTTCAGCATTTAATATATGGCAATATATGCAGATAGAAGTTTGGAATTCCACCAATGTGGAAGGACCTAGTAAAGCTTCTTGCCAGCTTGCAATATATTGCACAGTGTATATTTTCTCTTATTACCTATGCGATGATTTATTAAGAACAAAAATCCAAGCTTCTACCTACATATATTGTTATATATTAAATACTTTCATTTCATGAGTCTCCCAAGAAATGACCAACTTCTCTCCACTTTCCGAAACATGACCCCATTTTATGCCAACTTGTGGGGGAAAATCTCATTCACAACAGCAATAAAACCTAGAATTTCAGGGGCTAAACTTAAGAAGAAATATGAAGCCAATCTGAAAAAAAAGAAACTTTAATAAAAAGCATGGAAATATATCTGAATATATGGACAGACAGGAAGATCAGGTTAATAAATGATAGGGCTTACTTTTATAAATATATCAATATTTCCAAAATGAATTTAAAAATTATTTGAAATCCTACCCAGCTTCCCAATAGGATTACTTTTTGGAACTTGGAATCTAAATTCATCTAGAAGATTATGCAAAAAGAGCAGAAATAATTTAGAAGAAGATTAAAAACAGAAGAAAAAGAAGAAATTTATATTTCAGTTCTGAAAACTCACTATAACTTCCTAATAATGAAATTTCATAAAACTGGCTTTGGAGTAGATAATGAATCTGAGGAATAGAATGGAAAATATAAAATATGACCCATATGTGTAGGATTTAGACTATGAGTGTGCAAGTGAGGGTTTGTTGGCATCAGATAATAGCAGTGAACATTTTAATGGCAAGATTTTCTGAGTAGCTCACAGAATGGAGGATGTTCTAAACAAATGGGCTATAAAAGGTAGGAATCAGATAAGTTCTTTTTTCATTTTGTTTTGTTTTTCTTTTTTGCCATCATATGGAGTCCAAGGAGGTTTCCTGAAAGAGGAGACGAGACCTCAACTTGGTGTGCTGAGTAGGATCTTGACTCCTCACAGAAAGAATTTCAGGACACGTCAGTGTGCGACGTAGGCAGATTTATTAGGCAGAGTTAGGAAGCAAGGGAGAACGGGAGATGGACTCCAGCTTGAGTAAAGGAGGGCGCACACTCTTACATGTAACCAGCTCGCAGAAGCTTTTACGGATTAGCCGAGGTGGGCCAGGGTCCCGCTGATCATTATCTCAGTGTTGGCTTTGTAGTTCTGGGGAATTCTTACAGCTTGAGGGGCAATTTGGTTTCCACTGGATGAGTGTTCTTGCTTGGGAGGGAGCTGCCTCAGTTCCCTCCTGGGATAATTGCTCCTGCTTGGGAGAGGTGACCTCATCATGTGTCTACAAGGTCCTATTTTTCCTGGAACCTGAGGGGATTGTAGATGTGGTCACTCCAGGGGTCTAGAACTGGATACTGCAAAAGGCTGGCAACTGGGTGTCCCTGCGAATCCTAAAAATTACTGTTCTCTTGGTGTCCTGTATCTTGAAAGGGAATGAGATAGACTAGTTAAATTTAGGGTGGATAAATCTTGCAACACAAATACTCTTTGAGTAGTTAAAATATCTATGTACAAAGTTGAGCAAGGCTGTGACCCAGGGTTTTAAGGTCATAAGCAAGGCAAAACATTGAGTTTCCTCATCTTCTTTCTACCTGTCTTTATTTCTTTTATCCTACTTCATTTTAGTACTTACAAAACAAATCAGAACTGCTTATAGATTATCTCTAGGAGCTGCCGTGTGAAAATCAACTCCAGCTGTCTTTGTTAGATTCAGTCAAACTGACCTGGCCTGGCGGATGTGCCATGGGTTGAATTATGATGTCTTTGACAGCCCCATGAAAAGTGCATGGAAAAAAGTCTTGATAATTTTCCCCCAAAGAAGACGAAGTTTTTGTTAGTAAAAGAGAGTTGGGGGCCGGTGAGATAGCTCAGCGGCATAAGCGCCTGCCTGGCAAGTGTGAGGTCCTGAGTTCGACTTCCGGTACCCACATAAAGGAAAGAAAAGGGCCGGTGATATCACTCAGTGGCACAAGTGCCTGCTGGCAAGCATGAAGTCCTGAGTTAGACTCCCAGTACCCACATGAAAAAAAAAAAAGAAAAAAAAGAGAGTTGGATATCATGTGAGCCACACACATGAGCAGCTATCCAACACAATAATAAAGATGATATTTTAAGTGAGTAGCCAAAGATGGATTACTTAATAACTTCTGTTGAGACAATAGGATGAATTTTAGTGAATAAGTTTAGTAAATAAGTTAACTTTAACTTAACATGAAGCATACATAAAAATACATCAAGTGCCAAACACTAACGACATGGCAAAACAAAAGAGAAACCTTGGGAGACTAGAGGCTGAGAAAGGCCAAAAATGAAAGGTACACAGGAAGACAGTGTTAGATTTCAAAGGGTAAAAAAAATTTTAAATTGCAAAAATAATAGGTAGAAAGGATTTGACAGAGTAGAAGTGATGACAGAGAAGTGTTTGAAAAGCTGGAAATAAGTAATGATTTTTCAGTTTTTACTCCATAACTGTCTGGATTTGTATAATGAATGTATATTCATATGTATTTATGCACACACACATATATATCACACACGTGTGGTGTGTGTATATACACATATATGTAAGTATCTAGGAGCACCAGCGTTTGACTTTGGTGTTCTCTGCCCAAGGTCACTTGTTCATTGGGATGTTAGCCACCCAGCTTCCTGCTGTATTTTGAGCTCAGTGCCAAGTATGTACAGAGCTCCAGAAATGTTTGTGTATCTTTTAGTTAAAAGTATAAAAATCGGGCCGGTGAGATGGCTCAGTGGCATAAGTGCCTGCCTGGCAAGCGTGAGGTCCTGAGTTCGACTCCTGGTACCCACACACGAAAAAAAAGGGCCGGTGATATCGCTCAGTGGCACGGGTGCCTGCTGGCGCACGAGGTCCTGAGGTCGACCCCCGGTACCCACAAAACAAAACAAAAGAAAAACAAAAATAAAGTATAAAAATTTTAAAAATTTTCTTATAGGAAGCACTCCAAACAAATAGAGGCCACACTCTCAGAACTAACACAAGTAAGGAACATTTCAAATATTCCAACAGTAATAATATCAGACTTCTTTGTTAACTTTACAGTTGGAAGTATGATTTCTTTTTTTTTTTTTTGTCTTCCTATATTATTCTAGAAGTTGAAACTCTCAAAGCTCTCAGCAACCGCTGAAACTTCTTCTAGCACTTCATAAGAATCAATTCGCTACAATGGGGGCACTTTGCCATCTATAATTGGTCTCATCCTGTGCGATATCCTCCACATGGCCATTCTTTTTGTCACCCAAGCATTTATTCCCATACTTCTTTTGACTTGGAAGTCCCACATCCTTGCCCAAAGAGAGCACTAGGATATCATCGTTCATCTAAAGCAGGCATATCCAACCTGCTGTCTGCATATTTATTAAATATCATAATAAAATATTTTTATCATTAAGTGTATTGGTATATTAGATACAAATAATGATCACATTCATCATATGGAACTTGTACCTGTATACGATATACCCTGATTCTTATTTTTTCCCCATTCCCCTCCCTCCCTTCTGGCCCTCTTCCCTTCTTGTTTACAAAAGCTTTGTTTCCATTTTATCTTTCTTTTCTTTTCCATTCCTTCCTTTCCCCCTCCCCCCCACTTCTGTGCCCCTTTCCATTTGAACATTTTCTTCCTATTTTGCAATATCAATTATGCAATTTGGTCCTCATTATACCTTCAGTTTCTCACACCAGAGAAACAATGTGATTTTTACACGTGTGTGTTCAATTTATTTCATTTAAGAGTATGGTCTGTAGGTGTATCCATTTACCTAGAAATGTCTCATGTTTATACTTCTTTGTGGCTGAGTAGCACTTCATTGCATGTAATAAAAAAACCCACATCTTCATTATCCATTCATTGGTTGATAGGCTTTTGGGCTGTTTCCAATATTTAGCTATTACAAACTGTGCTGCTATAAACATGGGTATGCACATATCACTGTGGTATGATGCTTTTAATTTTTTTGGGAAGATACCAAGAAGGGGGATTGCTGGGTCAAATGGAATAGCCTCTTTAATAAATGGTGCTGGAAAAACTGGCTTTCCACATGGCAAAGACTAAAACTAGACCCAAGTCTATCACCACGCACTAAACTAAAGTCAAAATGGATCAAAGATATAAATATTAGAACAGAAACACTAAATCTGCTGGACAAGAGAATAGGCAGAAATCTTGAAGACATAGGAGTAGGCAAAGACTTTATGAACAAAACTCCAATTGCACAAGAAATGTTATAAAGAATTAACAACTGGTATCTCATCTTATTAAAATGTTTTGCATAGCAAAAGAAATCACCAACAGAATAAAGAGACAACCTACAGATAGGAAGAAATTTTGTCAGTTGTTTCTCAGAGAAAAGACTGATATCTAGAATATATAAATAACTGAGAAAAATCATATCCCCCAAATTTAAAGACCCAATCCAAAAATGGGCATCTGAGAGGAATGCACACTTCTCAAATGAAGAAGTACAAATGGCAAATAAATATACGAAAAGATGTTCAACATCATTGGTCTTCGAGAGACGCAAATTAAAACAACGCTGAGATCCCATCTCACTCCAGAAAGAATGGCTATCATCAAGAAATCAACCAATAATAAATGCTGATGGAGCTGTGGGGAAAAAGGAACCCTTTGCCACTGTTGGTGGGAGTGTAGACTGTGCAACCACTGTGGAAATCAGCGTGGAGATTCCTTAAAAAAATTTTTTTTAAAAGAAACTGTTATTATATATTTTGTATATTTTATATGTGGCCCAAGACAATTCCTCTCCACTAAAACAATGCTTTAAAACCAAGCAGTGAATTGTTACTAATCTAAGAGATGATCTCTTCACTCAGCCTGGTTATTAAAAAGACTTCCCTAGTACATTCATATTTAGTAAAAATAACCAGAAATGGAAAGTGACAGCAGCTGTGGCACTTGATGGCAGTGTCTTAGGAAAAAAAAGTCTTTAGATTTCTGTTACTTAAATCTTTCTTTTTTCAAACCTTAGCTATTCAGATCTTCTTCTAAGGAATGAGTTACATCAATGTCCTCCCATTAAATCTTTTCCTCTTCCAATTGCTTGAATATTTTCCCATTCATCCCAATCTCTGTGCACTGCTATTTCTGTCATAGTTAATGTGGGTTCAGTGTTATCTCGGTACCCATTGGACAGCAGAACTTTTGGATTCTGGGATGTTCTTCTCCATCCCAGTCACCTCCTCACTTGCTTGGTGGTTATAGAAGTTGAAATTCATTGTCTCAATTCTGATTCCCCACTGTCTCACTCCCAGGATGTTTTAATTGTAGTGCAAAGCATTGGAACCTTGATTCCAACTCCACAGGAACTTTCCGATTCACTGATTCTATGACTTTTTCATTGTCATTCTCCCCTCCCCACAATGGCCTTATGTTCTTTCTTATGTGGCTCAGATCTCTGGGCTTAATAGTATAATTTCTCCAGCATCATATTCTAAACTTCTGACCTTTTATCTTTCTCTGTTCAAATTTGTGAGTAAATTCCCCAACCTTGTTTAAACCTAACCATTCTACTCAGTGTTTGCCCACGAACTGGCCGACAAGGCTGGGAAAACAAAACAATGACACTGATTATTCTCAGTTTAGATTTTTAGCCATAAGTTGTGGAATTCTTAAGCCTTATATTATTTGGGTCATTTCTACAACCCTACAATACACTCTTTCATCCAATTACTTGTCTATTCACACAGTGGGCCTCATTTTTCCTTTATCTCTTTATTCCACTAATTTCTCTGTACTTTTTATTCTTTACTGATGAATGAGATAATGAATTCTTATTTCATGAAGAGTTAGTCTCAAGATTTACATGATTTTCCAAAGAAAACTGATGCAAATATACCTGCGTCTATCCCCATAAACTTTGCCTCTTTTCTTAACTGCCTTTTGCTCTTAAGGCCAATCCCATACCTTATGATCTGTTGGATTTCACCCATTTATGATGTCCCAAGAATTTTCTCCTGCAGTTTCCTTACACCGGAGGCCTCACTGCTCTTCCCTTCTGTGCTAGGTCACCAACGTACATGCACACATGATATAATTTTCCATTCCTGTAAAGACTTTCACTTAATTCTTCCTCCTCCATGTATACACTCTTTTTAGAAGTAAAACTACGTGAAGGTGTTGTCTATACTCATGGTCACTTTGCCTGGTTTTCTTTCGCGTTTTATTGAATATATCCCCCGTTTGTCCCAACACAAATGGTTCTTCTCAGGGTCACGAATGAAAAAAGCAATGGTTTCCAGTCCTCATCCTAACTGATCTGTCAGCAAGAGCTAACGCAGTTCATTGATCCTTCCTTGGTTTCTAGCATTTTTGGCTTTTATGACCTTCATGGACTTTCTTTCTCAGGCCTTTGCTGGACTTTTCTTATCTCTTCAAATTGTAAATACTGGAGCATCTCGGTACTTCTTAGTCTATTTCTCCCCCACCTACACTCAGTTATCAGGTCTTTTCATGCAGTTCAATAGAATCAAATATAAGGACATTAGAGTTAATTTGCAAACCCTGGCCATCGCCTGGACTCCTGACTTGTGCATCCAGCTGCCTACTCTACATTTTTTATTTTTGGCTACTCTACATTTTTACTTGGCTGTCTAACTGATGCCTCTAATTAGCATTTACAAAATCAAACTCCTGATTTACACCCGCAACCTGCTCTCCTTACATTGTTCTTCATCTCAGTAAATGGCAAATCCATTTTTCTAAATATCCTATACTAAAAATTATCTGACAAATACTTACTGAAGAATTGCTGTCTCAGGTACTGTTTTATGTACTTGGAACACTTCAATGAACAAAACAGGTGAAATCTGTTCCTTTGTAGCACTTGTATTTTAGCAGTGATCACAGCTGTCATATTTCTCTCCCTTGCCCTACCCCTATATCCAAATCCATCACTAGGTCTTCTTGGTTCTCCTTTTCAAACCGTATGCTTATTCCAACCATTTCTCTTGATCCCATTTCTACCACTGTAGTCAAAGCTACTGAAATCTCCCTGGTAAACTAATTAGCAGTCTAACTGATGTTTTTGTTTTGGCCCTTACTCCTCTACATCTTCCTGCAGCAGCCAGAAAGATCTTTTTGAAATATTTTGGAAATAAGACTTTTTGTTGAAAGTTCTTCAATAGCTTTTCATCTCATTTAGAGCAAAAGCCATAATTTTTATCTTGACCTACATGCTCAGTATGATCTGCCCTCTGCTCTTTCTGAATTTCTCTCCCTAGTGCATTCTACATCCTCCACACTGACCTCCTTGCTCATCCTTGAATGAGCCAAAAACGTTCCTGCTCCAAAATCTTTGCACTCTTTCTTTTCCCTCTTGGAATGCTGTCCCCACAAAGCTTCATAGTTTTTACTTCCTCATTTCATTTAGATGTCTGCTCAAATCTCAGCCTACCAGAAATAATATTCCTAAATTTGTTTTTAAACTAAATCCTACCCAAACATTTTCTCTCCTGTGCTCTTCTGCAGTCACTTGCCAACACCCAACATTGACAATTATGGTTTATTGCTTCTCTCTTCCCCTTTGCTTCTTAGAGTGTGAGATCCGTGAGGGTAAGACTCAGTTTCATTTGTTGGGGTATTCCCAGGACCTGGAGTAGTATTTCTGTGCATAGTTGACATTTCATAAGCAGTTGTTGAGATATTTGTTGAAAGTCTTGTAGACTAGTTTCCCTGGCTCACTTCCAAACAGAGTAGCTAAAAGACAATTCTGTTTGATTTCCTTAGCATTCATTTACATATTTTGGACCAAAGAAGAGGCTATTCTTTTTCAATCTACTATTTCTGTAAGCATATCAACTAACCCTTTATTAAAAAAAATATGTCTTCGATTTGCTTTCCATAGGTAACCCCCTCCTTTAGTCAGCCTTGGCCAGCTTTGTTATTCAAATACATAGTATTAAATCTTCAGTAACAAAACATCGTTAAATACTCAGATAACTACTGAAAGGGACTTGTACATTTCAGTCTGCTCAGTCAGACTATGTAGAATTCTTTTAACCATTTTTTCTGTAATTCCTGGAGTTTGTTAATTGTCTTTATTTCTCCTTTTCTGAATTATTTCCAAGTTGACGATTGCTCCTTTTCCACTGATCAGAACTCTCAGGGCTTCTGTTCTCAAGGGAATGGAATCCTTAGCTACACATCTAAAGGAAAATAAAGTAAGCTTTTGGAAAAGACCAATACTGGAATAATTTTTATCAACTAGAATATTTTATTCCTCTTTTATGTATTTGGTTTCCCATGTTTCCTCTTGTTGCTACATCTGCAGTTATAATCTCTTGCATACACAAGCTGAAGTTTAAATGTATAGTAAGGAATGCAGAATGTTAACTTGAAATAGCTGAGCTTTGTACCATGGGTACTATATTAACACAATAATATAATCATGTTCCTGCCCTGCATGTGCCCTGCATAGTTTACTCATACTTTTATTACTTTCAGCCAATAAGTATTTATTTAGTCATATCTTCCTCAGTGTTAGTATGTAAATCTCAGAACAGTGAGACTGGCTATTTTACCCAATATCTGTGGCTGCCACATAGAGTGAGTCCTTTGTAATATATGGCTACCACTATATATCTTCCCAGAAAAAATAGGTTATAGGGACTGGAATCCCAAAACATCAAATCTTGAAGTCTTCGAGATGTAAACAATGCAATCTTTTTATTTACAGGCAATTAAATTCAAGTCCTGGAAATCTTAAGTTGCTTGCTTATGGTCACATTGACATTTAGTGACAGGACTGGCCCCTAACATGGCTTCCTTACTTTACATCAATTTTACACTAGATTTCATCATTCATTACAGAGATGGAATTGATCAGAATTTTATCAAAAGAAAATCTTTTATCAAAAGAAAATTATTGCTTTGCAATAAAATTTTAAAATATTGCATTGTAATTTGGAAGGAGAGATAGGATTGGTTTAATACTCAGTAAAATAGTCTAGAAGTCATGAAACATTTCAGCTAGGACTAAAATTCATCTCTTAGCTTATTACTAGGGACAATATACCAAGCTAATGACACTATGATTTTAGTAGTGAAATATATATTTTAATTAAAGAGATTTTCTGGTAACCTGGCTATCTTGTGAAAAGTATTTTAGACTTTTGGTTCAGTTGCCTTTTTGAAATGTGGATTGCCAAGTGCTAGTGAAAAACTGCTTTGATTCCTTTCTCTGAAGCTCATGTAAACATGTATACTTAGTGAATTTGATACAAATTCAATTCCTTGAGCTCAGTGCTCTCTAGTTAATTTCCTTTCCTATTTTTCACATGCAAACCCATGGCTGATGGTAGAATATTGGCTTTTGAGCTATAGTAAAAATCACAATAAAATGAAAACATTTGACATTACTTCCATAAAGCAGACTGGTAGGGAATTCAGTGGAAAGTATTGTTGATCAAAGTGGGTTTGGCACTATTATTTATCTTTATTTATAAGGTATTTGCATAACTTTTCCCTTTTTTGATATTCCCTTTAAAAAAGGTAGATCTGATCCAACACTTCATATGAAATGACAGATAAATACAGTACAGTGTTAAAAATTATGACAAGATAGAATACTAATGAAATGCAAAATTCTCTTGTAATATAAAGTCAAAAGAGGTTTATAAAATGGTACGCATGTTATTTATCCATTTTTTGTTCATAGATACAGAACTAATAAATGTCAAACTATTTTTAAATGGGTATCTTCTGGTGGTGAGAGGCTTACTTTTTTCTTCATGCATCTTCCTACTTTTTAAAATTTAGTACAGTGAATATCTTATTTTGTTAGTAAAATGTGGTTATGAAAATCATTCTCGTCTAAGCTTTACATTATTGGAGAAGTAAAATAAGTCCCAGTCTTGATCTGAAAAATCAATCTTGTTTCAGTTTAAAAGCAAAACAGTTCTACATATGAATTAAGCTCAAGGAATAGTATTAATATATTTTCAACATTATGACAATTTTGAAGTCAAAGTACTATTATAAACTGTATTCAAACTACTCTATTTTTGAGAAAATCTATGCACAATAAAGTGAAATGATGACCTCAATTATTTTTGATAGAAAAATGCAAAGGATCTTGTTAAAAATCTTAAGCTTCAAGAAGAGTCATTTAGGGCCGGTGAGATGGCTCAGCGGCTTAAGCGCTTGCCCGGCATGCGCGAGGGCCCGAGTTCGACTCCCGGATCCCACATACGAAAAAGGGGCCGGTGATATCGCTCAGCGGCACGGGCGCCTGCTGGCGCGCGAGGTCCTGAGGTCGACCCCCTGGTACCCACAAAAAAAAAAAAAAAAAAAAAAAGAAGAGTCATTTAAAAAAATAGTCTAGATGACACTAGAATAAGTAAAGATAAAATTTAAAAAGCATCTGAAACTCCATTGCTGTGAAAAATCAAGTTGTAATTTGTTACACTGAGGAACGTCTTCATCCATATATTTTCTGCCTTTTGGATTATTTCCTCAGGATAAATTCCAAGAATACCAGGTTAAAGAGTATGTAATGGTTTTTAGATTTTGAAACATAATTTTTTTAACTAAAAAAATTGTTCAATTTAACATCCAATAGCAACGAATAAATTCACATTACTTTGCAAAAATTAGCATTCACTTTGGGTTATAGCATTAACTTCAATATTTTACTAATTTAATAATATTCAAAGGTAACTTTTTTCATTTTACATTCTTTTAATGAAGAGTGAGTTTAAGCATCTTCCCATATGTTTGTTTACTAATTATCAACTGTCTGTTCATTTTTCTTACCATATTAGTATCTTGATGTTTTCTCATAAATTTTTATGTGACACATTAATTAACCCTGTCCCACAAATTTTTCTTGGTGTATTTTTAATGTGTGTTTTTTCTACGATATAAAAATTTTAAACTTCTCATGATTAAGCCTGATATCATTGCTCTTTGCTATTTTTCTTCTTCTTTAGAACTTAAAGCATTACCCTACTTTTACATTACTACGGAGCTTGTGTCTTAGTTTGACTAGTGCAAACAGAGGGGTAGTGTGGTCTTGTCCTATACCAATTGCGAAACTTTATTCATGAGTCTAGTGTATTCTTCAAAATATAGATTCAAATCTGTGATGTATTTGTGAGTCATGTAGATTTCGCTAAATATTTCAGGAGGGTGGAATAAATATTACAACATACATTGCATGGCAAAATGTTACAGTATATCTACTAGGTATTTCAGTTCTTCCCCCAAATTCCTTTTACATGTCAAAATCTTTTCTTTCTACTTTCCCCTCTTTTCTATTTTCCCCTTATGGTCTCTAAATTCTTCCTACTTTCTGAAACAACTCAGTGCTTGCTTTTAGCATGTATGCCGAACCTGACTCAGGACAACAAAAGCTGTACGTTTAGTGAACTAAATTCCTTAAAATTCAGAAAGCAATTGTCTATTATTGCTCAGTCTTGCTCTTTGTGGGTGTTACTTCTTAACCTGTGCAGCTAATCAAAGTACTAACCCAAGCAAATAATGTTTATTTTCTGAAGACAAATCCAGTTGCTAAGAAAAACACGATTTTTCTTGATTCTTACAATGATATTTTTTATTTTAATATTATTTAAAAACTCAATTTTTAATTAGAATCTATTTTTGTAAACTTATGGAGCTAATTAATTGTTTTTCAAGATATTGAACAGCTTAAAACATTAGATAAATATTAATTGATTAATTAATCCACATTAATAGACTAGGTGGACAAGTCCCTGAAAATCTCTGCTTTTCAGAAAATCCCAGAGAAGGAGACAGAAAAACCTCACTATAAGACATAAAATATAATACTAGAGATAAGTTCAAAATGTTATAGGAAACTCCAAAATTATTTAACAGAAGCTGGATGTGGGGATAAACTGCCAACAAGAGGGAAAACGTGTACATGAAAGGAGCGAATGAAGCAGCATGTTTCATGTACCCTTTCACTTTTTAAAGGAAGCAAAACCCATTAGAGAAGACAAGAAGTGCATATTTGCAACACTATTGCCATTAGGTTGTGGCCCTCCTGCCCACGAGGTAGGGAGTATTGTCAGTATTAGTGTATAGCTATTTAAATAATGTTTCCTAATATTATTGTTATTTTTGTTGTTATGCCGGCACCTGGGAGGCAGTTTTCTTTTTAGCCCAAAGCAAACCAAAAAGGTAAAATCATTGATAAGATGTTCCCACAGAGAACAACCGGCTTCAGACAACCAATGTAACTTAAAAGTGCTGACAGCAACTGTAAGGAGTAAAGATTTTCTTTCTCTCACTCCACATCCTCTTTTCCTTTCTTCTGTTCATTTTTATGGTACTGGGGATTGCATCCATGATTTTGCACTGAGCGACCTCTCCTACCCTTATATTTTTCTTTTTGAGACAGGGTCTTTCTATATTCCTAAATTGCCCAGGCTGGGCTTGCTTGACCTTTCTATCCTCCTGTTTCAGCCTCCCAGATTGTTGGAATTACAGGCATGCACCATTACACCTCACTGAGGGCTTTCTTTTTTCTTTTTGTTGTGGACCTCTAGTATCACAGTTCTGATTTAAAAAACATAAATAACTGAACTATCATTGGGAATCATATTTCAAAGAACGTGTTATTATATGTGTCTCTAAATAATTTATTATAGATCACTTGAAGACACAGAAATTATGGAATATGGTATGCTCAGAATAGAAACTGAACAAAATACATAATGTCCTAAAATATTCACAGAGGCCTAGAGGGATTTTTTAAAAACAAAATTCTGTCTCTGTCTCCCTCTCTCTTGCACACACACACACACACACACACACACACACACACACACACAGAGCCTGAACTTTACTTAGCCATTGGCAGAACAAGTAATATATTATTTTTGTTTGGAGAAGTACACATACAGATCTGCATTTGTGATTATTTGACAAATTTATGAAAGTAACTATATAGAATTTGAATCTCATAAGGCATGCAGTTGTTCAGGTCTATTTATGAAGACTTATTTCCTGGACTATCTTTAAAAACCCGTGTGCATGTGTGTGTGTCTTTCGTCATATTTGACTTTTCTTTATGTATTGTGACATAGTAAAGCAATAAAAGAACCGAAGTGAAATGGTCTATAAGAAGAAGAAAAGCATAAAAACAATTTCCATTCATTTTTTTTCTACAACAGGCAATTGTTTTCTCAGGCTGTTTTTAGTAGATGCTTTTTCTTTTTCTCTTTCTCATTTAAACTCATAAACTTCAAGTGGTTGAAAAGAGCTACATCACCAAAGAAATAGGAGTGTAGCTAGTTTACAAAAACCTAAAGACTCTCGCCTGATAAGTGAAACTGTGAAAAACAGTGGTCACATTGTCAATCATTATGCAGAGTCATTTGTTTGGGGTGGAGGAAGAAGAAATAACCCAAGCAGACTTATATAGCAAAGATCTGAAATGCAACTTTGAAGCTTGTCTGAAAGTGCAGTGCCCGATACAAAGCAATTCTCACACTCGGAGTCTGTGAAAAGCAGGTCAGGTTCAGGAGGCAGCGGGTCCTTGGGTGTCTAGACATGGAGAAACTATGACCTCAGTTACAGCGGCCTAATATTTACTTTTCCTTTCCGGCACAAGGTACACCTCATGATCTCAGTGTGCCGGGCAGCAGGGAGAGGGGCAAGAAAGAAATTCCCAACTCTGCAGCAATCTTCAAACACAGTGAGGACGTAGAGACTATAGCAAGTTTTCATGAGGGGACCTACATAGACTGTACACACAAATATTTCTACTGCGAAACCCATCTCTTTTCTATACATCATGAAAATGAACCTCCTCCTTCACCAGTTAATAAACCAGTGAATGTTCCACACCATCCATTGTGGAGAGCATCTTTACATGTGTCTGATGTTAATGCTAAGGGTGCTGACTTTTGCTTCTCTCTACTTAGTCACTGAATTGTTGATATACATTAGCGGTGCTTTCAGATGATCAAGGCATTTTACGTGACAGCTAAATTTGACAGGTTTTTGTTCCATTCACCAAGTAGTTGATCTTTGCAATGAAGTGATTGTAGAAATTTGCTTTCTCCCTTTTCTTCTTATTTTTCATGTTAAAATCAGGCTACTCGAGATGAGTGGGTTATGTAGAGACTCGAGAGATCACAAAAAGATATGCAAGTCTTCCTAAAATTCCATTTTAAAAAATCTTATCCTAGGACCCTAGTACCATCGAATGTGTGCCACTTGTTTGCACAAAGTGTCCTGTGGTGGACGTCCTCCCTCCCTATGCTGTCGGGCTCAGCAGGTTCTGTCTTGCCAGCTTCCTCTGACCTAAGCTTGGGGTGTTTCCTGCCAGGACCTGCACTGCCTAACAACAAAGGGGCAATCTCCAAATTTTGTATCTCACTGGATTTGTGTAATGCGTGAAGGTGCAAACATATTAAAAAAAAAAAGAATCTTCTTTCCAACCAACCAATCAACCAATCAAAGAAACAAACAAAAGCAGGTAACCAAGAAGACTTCTTTTCTTGTTGTTGTTTCTTTGCACACATGGCGAGTATGAGGTGAGCAGCGGAGCCTTGAGCAGTTTCCTCCTTGAAGAGAAGAGTAGAATGCTGAGGTGGAACTCAAGGTCCAGTACTCAGGCAGTGGTGAGACAACACTCTTTGCTCCGGTGAAGCCTGTTGAAGGACATGGAGAAGAAAGGGAGCCCTGAGTGATGGCCATGTTCTCTGCATCCCAGTGTAACGCACAGTATTTGAACGCAGTGGAGCCAAGCTTTATAATGGTGGCAGTAATGCAGCAAAGTAACTTTGGCGATGTACAGAGTCTTGTTTTGGATTTTGGTCCATAATCTCCGAAGGCATTCATGAATGAGAGGCGTGATGGTTAAACACTTTCCTTGGATGATCGGTGTTAACTATCTGGGCTGGGTTGGAAGGCAAGTCTGAACAGAAGCTGAAAGTACCATTACGGGGCTGTGGAGCAAGGGAGATGATCTCTGCGGATTTATAGCCCAACACTGCAGGAAGTGTTACTGCCCCCCCGCCCCCCGTCTGTCTTCACCACAGAAGAGGCCCACGGGGAGACTGCAAGTTTCCCACAGCCAAGCTTGTGTCAAAAGGGAATAAAAAAAGGGGGGATGTGTCCAAAGTCGTATAACTCATGAAGAGCAAATAGGATCCCAACATTTGACATATTCTCTGTTTATCTGAGCAGAGCGAGGTTCCGAGCAGGACTGAAGATCAAAGCTATAGTCTTTTCCCACCAGGCCTCTGCCATGGCGCTGCATCTGATGGCTGACCAGAGGGTTTGCCTTGCACCGGTGAGAAAATCTGCAGATGTGTCCACGGCTGCACATGAGAAAAAGATGGAGGCCTTTGTCCATCCCTCAGCTCAAACATTACTTCTGGTTTCAGTAGGGATATTTGAGTAATCTCCTGAAACACTTTTATTTTTCATTCTTAGAGCAGGTATCTTTTCCTAGACGTAAACCCAATAAAATCTTGGTTTTGTAAGGTTTTCACTTATCTTTTGCCACAGATAAAAATATTCATGATATGTCTTAAAAAGTTTGAAGAATCATAGGGTTTAGATTTCGGCTTTAGAGCCCAGGAAAGTAGCATTCTAAAGGTCATCAGTGCTGCAAAGAAAGACAAGACAGAAAAGAATGATTGGAGCATGTGGGGTGCAAGATTTGAATGTGTTGTCACAGGACAACAAAGAAGATGGTCATGGAGTGGATGTTTGGTGGAAGTGAGGGAGAGGGTATTAGAAACAGATGCTCATGGATGGCCCTGGGGTCCAATTATAAAACAAAGAGAGAAATCGAAATTTTCATGTGAAACCTTATAAATAAATAAAAATCGTTTTATAGTAAATTGGTCAAACAAGGCCTGTGAATGGATCGCATTTACACAGCAGCCAGTTTGTAACTGCTATGTAATTTTAATCCATTTATCATTAATTTTCAATGCAGAAATGGCAGTTCTGCATTTTCATGTCTCCTCTAATCCCCAGAGCCCAATCTCTTCATTTCCCTTTCTCATCTCCCCCTTTGCTCTTCAACATTAGATAGTATGGGTCATTGTCCCTTTTTGCTAGAACACTGTGGTACGTGTTTACCATTTCATATCTGAATAATAGCCCTGGGTCCGTTGTAGCTGGTTTTTAGATTCTCAGTACTAGTAATAGAGTGGTATTCTGTGAGTGAGAGAAATTTGGGAGTATGTTGTGTCCTGCCTCTGGGTTTCGTTTTTCTGGAATTATTATAGGTATAATTTGGCTTAGTTATTTACACAGTAAAATTTACTGATTATTTTCATTATCACTGAATATTATCTAGCTGGAGTTATTTAGCAAAAGTGGAGTAGCAATATGCCTCTAGCTTGCTGTGCTGTGGTTTTCTTTCATTTGGTTGTTACAGAGTGTACTGATGGATCTAATTACCCCGATGCCATCAGTCCCCTATATTATAGGTCTTGTTTATTGTTCTAAGACCTTTACATTATATCAGCAGGTTGTATCCACTCAACTGGCATATTATTGTCTCAGAAATAGTTGAGTAGTTACAGGATGAAAGTGTACATCACTTAAAAAAAAGTGAAGAGCCCATATGTTTTTTTTTTCCTAGCTCTACTAGATTTTATTGGATGAAAAATGGAAATGTTTATCATATTCATCTCAGAAAATGATTGACCGCTCTCATGTTAATACAGGTTATAATCTATTACAGCAATGCCTATGCCAAAATTAATTTCTATGTAAGAAAAATTATTTTCAGGCCTCAGCATACAAGTATACTTTTATATAATATTTAATTTATTCAATCATTATGGAAAGAATCAAGGAATATTAGACATTTGAACAAAGGCTTAAAGGATTTGATAAAATTAGGACTTCGGAATGGAAGAGAGAAAGAATACATAGGCTAAAGGGACATTTTGAGATGCACATTAAGTACAAAGTTTTCTAACAGTAAAGGATCCATCAAAATCTTTTTCATTTGTTAAATTCCATCCTTTGAGATGGCATCCACAGAAGCACTGATGGTTTCTCCAATCACAACAGAACCAATTAGCTTAGAATTTTTATGTCACTAACTTCCACGTAGCTTTTCCATTGTCTTGTAATTGATTACATGCTTGTCTTCATTGGAATGGCTGTATTGATAAAAACTGAAAATCTTATATCCTATCTCCCAATTCAAGATTAATGAAATAATATGATTTCAAACATTTACTGAATTTTGACTGTGCCAAGCGTGTGTTTTGCAAATTGTATGTAAATTATATACATCAACATCGGATAACTCTTGCTATGATACGAAGAGAACCCTGACTTTCACCATTTGAAAAACAAAGGACATGATTACTAATGGGTCTGGGATACTTGCCTTGGTTTTGATTAGTGAGTTGTGAGGCTGGGATGTAATCTAAGTGTGTATGACTCCGAAGAACAGGATGGTATCCACACGGCACCCTGCCTCCTTTTCTGTAGCATGGTGGCTGGGATATGCTAAGAGCTGCTGAAAGAAAAGAATGCATGATGGAGAGTGTTTCAAGAATATGGTAGAAGTAAGGAAAAGCTTATATGATTTCCATGTGGTTAAAAAATATCTGTCTGTGTATCGGGGAAGAACCTTTAGTGTTGGCAAAATAAACAACCTCTTAGAGTTTTCAAAACGGGATTTGCCCTGCATGTGTTTAAAGTAGAAAGTCCTGAGGGCATCCCTGCAAATGTGCATCTGCCCAGACTTGAAAAGCGAGTCAGTCCAATCCCAGTAATGATGGTAGGACCTAGACTGACTACAGAGGCACCACATCCAGCTTTCTAAACAGTTTCATCAGCATCATCCCCAAGCCTCATTTAATCTTAAACAGCAAGAAGGAGCCTTTAGAACAGGTTCCTGGCAGCCAGCCAAGCGCCCAGCCATGCCTGCTGTGACAGGTCCCTCTGACTTTGGCCACGTGCTCAGGATGGATGAGGCAAGGTGTGAAAGCACTGCTGCAGGGGGTGCTGGCGGGGCAGGAGAGACATGTAATGGACAAGTCGGGGCCAGACAGGGGTGAGTGGGACACAGCTCGGAAACCACAGCAGCACCAGTAGCAGCAGAGGCGGTGGTAGCAGCAGGGGCAGACTAATCTGTTGTATTCCAGAAAGTTTGGCAGAACTTCCGTAGCTAGAGGAGGGATTTCAGAGGTGGAGCCAGAACACTTGAGGTCACAGTGACCCACGCTGTAAAGAAAATTGGAGGCTGTTTCCGCACAGCACAGCCTAGAAACTGAGAAGTCGGCCCTGCTTGACAACTTTGGAGCACACGTACCGAGCTGATTTAGCACGTTTGAGTGCTTGCTGCTGATAAAGAGTCGAGTGCACCCAATGCCTTTTGTAATACAAGCATCAGGAATGGAAAAGTGAGTCACTCACTTCCTAAATTTATAACCTACTCGTCAAAAGTAACAATGATTGGCAAAATTTGCCTGAATGACCAACCCAGTGGTTTCTGCCTGCCTACTCCTATTCCTAAGTATCTCATTTCCTCATCCTATCTTCTCTACGGTTGGTAAAACCCAGAAAGTGGTCAAGGTATTGGCTGTTCTATAATCAATCATTGTATCCCAAGTTCTCCTGGGATTTCCCTAGAATACATTAGAGTAGAATCATACCATGCATTCAGCTTGCTCAAACGTATATCATGTAATTTAAAAATACATCCTTTTTAAAATTCGACAACACAAAAACAAATTTCAGTTAAAGATAGGTAAAGAAGTAGAGCAGGGATTTCTCCAGAGAAGATATACAAAGAGCAATGAGCACATGAAAAGCTGCTCAACACCACTAATTATTAGGAAAATGCAAATGGAGCCCATGATGAGATACTCCACTCCTGTTAGGATATAAAAATAGAAAATAACAAATGTTGAGGAGAACATGGAGAAATTGGAATGCCTGTGCACTAATGGTGGAAATGTAAAATAATGCAAATGCTGTGGAAAACAGACTGGCAGTACCTCAAAAACAAAATAAAATAGAAATGGAATTACCATATGATCCAACAAATCAACTTCTGTGATAGACCCAAAAGAATTGCAAATATAGTAGTAGATCAAATAGGTATCTAGACACCCAGGATTAGAATAGCATGATTCATGATATCAAAGTATCCATCTATGGGTCATTGCATAAAGAAAATATGGTATATCCATACAACAGACTATTACTCGGTCTTGAAAAGGAAGAGAATTCTGACACACAGCACCATGATGAATCTCAAAGACACTGTGCTAAGTGAAATAAGCCATTCACAAAAAGCAAACACTATGCAACTCTACTACTAGGAGGTACCTAGAATAGTCAAGAGACAGAAAGTAGAATGACAGCTGACAGGGACTGTTCACGGGTGTGTGTGAAAGTAAAAGGAATTGTTTTGTAGTTAATGGGTACAAAGTTTCAGTATTGGAAAATGAGAAACAATTGTGGGATGGGTAGAGATGATGGTTGCATATCAATGTGAATGTACTGAATGCTGCTGAACTATATATGTAAAATGGTTAAAGTGATAAATTTCATGATTATATGTATATATTCATAATTTATAAAAAAATTCATTGTTACATACTGTTTTATTGTATATATCATATACGTATATTTATATAGTTTTTATATAAAGCATATACATTTCCTTTTACCTCATCAGTAATTTAATAACAGGTTTTAACTTGTATTTTTATAGGTATAATAGATTTACACCAGCAGGGCATAAGTTCTAATGTCTCCATATTCTCATCAACACTTGTTATTTTTATCTTTTAATAAGCTAAATTTCTAAATTAAGTATTTCTAATTCAAAGCAAGTCCACTGAATTTGCTTCTCAAATTTTGAAAAGATTGGTAAAGGCTGAAAAGTGAAACAAAGTCCCCTAGGTATAGGTTATGAACTGAAATATAAGGTACACTATAAAATGCAATTGTCCAAATTCCCAAAATTCTTCTCTAAATTCATAAAGTCACAAAGCATCCAAATCTCAAATGACATCTCTGTTTCCACTTTAGTTGAGAACCCATGGATAACTGAGTGCCTTTCTTTCTTTCTTTCTTTCTTTTTTTTTTTTTTAAGAATCAGTAGTCAAGACTTGATCCAAACTTTTATGTCCTAGAAGAAAACTACAAGGTAAGTCGTCTTTATATGAGTTCATATCGTTTTATGAATCTTCACTGACGAAACACATGAAAATAGATTGCTCATATGAATCTTTTTTAGGCATTATAGCCAGCAGGTTGAAAAGAAAATGCATGAAAGTCATAATAAATTGGAAATTTCAGCTTTATTATTTACAAAAATTGTGTCAATCGTCTAATCATCTGTCAGCGTAGCCATCTCTTTATAATGTTATTGAAAGTACACCATTGTCTACAGTCTCACTCCTAAAGCAGCCACGCATTTTCCTTTTCAACATAAGGAACTCATTTTCTGCTCACAGTACCTTTTACTGAGATCGCATTCAATTCTGTGGATCTTGGTGACAAAGTAGCCCTGAGAGCTATTACTGGAAATAGAAATAGGAAACAGTGGGATCTCAGAGCCTGTTAACTTCCTTACTTCAGAATCTTAAGAGGAGAGTGCAGAAAGTTCATCAGAGATGAAAAGACATGTTTAGAAATGGCTGAAACTTCTTCTCAAGCATCATATTTACTTAGCAGCCACATGAAAAGGTATTAATTTCTTTTTCCCTCCAAAAATCGTAGGACTCAATCACAGAAATGCTCATTTCTGGTCCCTTTCAAAGTCAGTTAAATTCATGCCTCATAATCATTCTAGAACTAAAAGGAAATATCCTGTGTTTAACTTTTTTGCAAAGAAACAAGGACGAGAGGTCCTGTGTCTTTAGTCTAAATGTGGGAAGAACTGACCATTTACCATGGGAAACCTCCTGAGCACTCTTGGGCTCGGCTGCCAGAAGAGGAAAGGCTTATCTTTCCAAGCTTCTCACTTCCTACAAAGAAATTCCTGGAGGTGAACACGATCGATCTAGTTCTAACCTAAGGCTTAGTCACGTGATTCTTGTCTTCCTTTGTCTGTGAAAGACAACCATGGCAGGATATTGGAATAATGTTTGATTCTGTACTTAGAACTATGACTTCAGTTGATGGCATTATCAGAAAATCTAAAAACCATACACTCGACCTACCTGGAAACTTTAATCCTTTGCCAACTGGAGAGTACACCTACGAGTAATCTTTTACCATCAGAGTTTGAATATGATGAGGGAGATTGAAAGAAAAATCACTGTGCCTATAGCAAGGTTGTCTGCTTCACAATTTTACTATTAGTTGTTTCCTAAAATTGTCATATTCCTAAGCCTTTCTGGAATCTTTTATTTTACTTGAGGTCTGTTTTGTGGGAATAAATGTGGAGACTCCTTTCCTTTAGGCAATTAACCAAAGCAACACAATAGTTTATACTCATGTACAACTCGTGGTAAGATATCTAATGTTAGTGGGAGACACTGAAACTGGAACTCCTAGAAGATACAGAGAACTGTCTTGTTTAGCTTTTCCTCCCCCCGTCCCCCACAAGCCTTGCATGTGGCTTTGCCATGATGGGCACACATTCATTGCTTGTTGAACTTGAATCTTGTTGCAAGATTCTTTATTTATTTTAGAAGCCATCTAAGTAGAGGGTTTCTTTGAGAAAGCTGCCTGATTTAAAACAGTATTATACAGAGGTTTTGAAGGGTTGTCTCTTTTTAAATAAAGTAAATCAAATCTTCAGAACTTTAATTCTTGTCGTGCCTGTATCAACTTCAATAGCTATACATAACCATGTTCATTTTACAGAAAACAATGTTTACTGGCTTAAGTAGAGCTTGGGGAGATGACAGTTCGAGATGGCACATATTCCATGAGGCCTACTTTTATGATTTATAATATTTCAGTAGTATTTTTAAAATTGTGTTTCTTATATTGGGGAAGAATTAGTTTGGTGATATTCCATGATTCATGATACTGGACATGGCTGTCTACTTAGAAATGAGGAGAGTTCCCGGAATGCTAGGCTATGAGTCAGATTCCAATGAGTGCCCATTGCTTTCTCTTCTTACTGCTAATGAGTAGATGGAAAGACTAATTCAGCAATTACTGCAGGCTTGGTGTTATGTGAGAAATAAAAAAGGGACGTGTTCCCAGTCCCTATGTTTACGAACTTGCTGATGAGATCAAAAGCAAACAGATAGGAAAAAAGAAGATATCAAAAGTTAAACCACAAGGCACTATTTCACTAAGAACTGAGCAAGTGTCACTGAAAAGGTGATAGTTCAATGATGCCTTGAATGATGCATATAATTTGAAAATATGAAAAGAATCTCACTAGAGGATATGAAGAATAAATGCATGAGAGTAGGACAGAGCATGGCATGAGAGAATAAAAAGGAGGAGAGGAGAAGGAGCAGGAGGAAGAAGGGGAGGAGGAGGAGGAGGAGGATACTGACTCTGGGGCTGATAGCACACGAACTTACAGGTGCAACAACACCTGTACCCTGAAAAGTGTTTGGTGCGTAGTCTGTACTCAATAACTGTTTGCTGAGTTCAGTTGAAGCAGATTAGCAAAGGTTTTCCAAAAGCAAGAAGAAACATTCAGATAGGGCACAAACGAATGATTTCTTGATCAAGAAAATGTAAAGGAATTTATTTATAAATGTTCATGCTTTGGGAGATTGAGGGACTGAACAGAGAATACATCAGCTGAGGATTCCAGTGAGTCTGTTTTGGGACCACAGGCAAATTGCTTAATTTTTCTGAGCTTCAGTTTCTTTGTACAAAAGCAAAATGTAATACCCAACTTGCGGGACTGTTTAGAGAATTAACTGAAACGATCCAGGCCTCGTTCCCAGCATGAGTGCCTGTACTGTTACGCTTTAGAAACTACGCATTTTGACTGGATGGACCATGACATTACAAACCGGTGGGCAAGGGACAGAGAGAAACAATAGTCAAAGAAGGATAAATGTTCCACTGAAATGGTAAGGGAAAAAATTAATAAGACTTAGAAAACCTTTCATTCAGGACATGAAGCAAATATGATATTAACATGTTTATTATGATATAAATTAGAATGATTTGTAAAAGTAATTAGAAAGTACAGTTGCTGAGAATACCTGATTTTTTGAAAGATCTCGGGCCGGTGAGATGGCTCAGAGGCGTACGCGTCTGCCTGGCAAGCGTGAGGGCCAGAGTTCGACTCCCGGTATCCACACACACAAAAAAAGAATGATCTGTTTCTACTTTGAAGCATAATTACCTTTCCCAAATACTTTCTTAAAAGTCCTGTCAGAGTGTTCTGACAAAATCTTTACCGGATTTTCTTTAAAAATGAAGAAAACATGTTTTCTGGGAAAAGAATAAACATAACTAATGGTGTGATATTCTAAATAAAGGGGCACCGTGAAGGATCAGCAGTTTAATCCAACCTCATGGATTAATTCGCAAATTTAAAATGATACTAAGTTTTTAGTGAACTATTAGAGCATTGGTTTATTTTGGCAAATGATTATATTGAGAATTCCACCCTATGTACCATGTACAGATTTGAAAAAATAAGCTTCCATGAAAAAAATTTAAATATTGATTTATATTATCAACTAGTCTAGTTTGCCTAGACTGCAAGTGGTAAAAAAGAGATGTGTCTTAATAAAATATGTCAGGCCACCCACCCAAAGTGGAAATATCTTGCCTGAAGATGTTCTAAGTAAAATGCATCCCACCTTCATTTCCTAAAACAGGAAAAGAAATAGATAAAAAGGTGTCATTTTGTGTACTCTGTTCACAAAACCATCTATTAAAAAAATTTTACTGGAAAAGAAGCTTAAATTAAAAGTTTGCTTGGACTGAAAAAAATCTTTTTGGCTGTGGGGTTTCACCAGGTAGCCTGAGAAATGAAATATTAGTCCTGAGTCACACAAGACTGAAAGGAAACAGACCTGATCTTTGTTGCCAAAAAAGAGTCAAAAATAAATGATCAGTGAGGATGAAGAGTCGTCTAAGCTGAAAGAGTTTAAATGTGAATTTCTCAGCAGCCATACACGGATGCTCTTTTCCCGTATGCTAATAAATATACCCAGCACGAGGACCCCGTGTGGGTTCCCCGCTTTGGTGAGTCTTCTTTGCACAATGGTTCTGAAGATAAATATGTTCCTCACACAAAGAACACTTCCATCCTACAAACTGTTATCTGTAATCCTCATAGCACGCTGTTTTCAGTCATAGGAGGAAAAACAAAAAACAAAAAAACAAATCTCATCGCGATCCTTCATTATTTAAGAATTTTAAGTACGTCCTCACAATTTAAGGATAAAAACCCAACCATCGGACAGTGTGAGCAAAGATGTTCCCCGTCTAATGATTCAGATCAAGCCTCACTTTTCCCCGGCACGTGCCATATCCAGTGTTCACACCACAGGCGTCTCCTGATGCTGCCTCTTGGTCAGGTTTGAGATCCGCTCCTTTTCTATGCTGATCCTAGGACATTTAGTTGTGTTGTTCACCTTCTAGAAAGCTCTCCCCTCTCAAACCTCAGTGGATTTAATTCACCCACAGCAAGTCTCTCATATTCTTTCTTCTAATCATAATGCTTTGTTAATTAATTAATTAATTAATTAATTAATTTTATTTTTTGTCCCACACTGGATTATGAGCTCTGGGAGAGCAGTCTGTGATCTTGTATCTCCAGCCATTGCACAGTGCTTGGGACAAGTGGCAGATACTGGCCAATAGAGGACGTGGAAGAAACTCAGGTTGATTTTAACTGTGAGTGGTTAGTGAGGTTTCAAGAAGATCTGAAAGCATTTACAGTCCCCACACAGAGTATTGAGTTTTCCAAGGATAATTTTGGCTGCTCATTTTCTCATCTATTTCCCTCTGAAAATATACAACTGAAAAATCGCAAAGGTGTGGTGCCCGACACCTCCGACCCCAGCACTCTGGGAGGCTGAGGCAGGAGGATCACCAATTTGAGTCCAGCCTGGGCAACTTGGCAATTTAGCAAGAACCTGTCTCAAAATAAAATAATAAAATAAAATAAAATAAAAGTAAAAAATAAAGTTTAAAAGGGCTGGAGATGTACCTTAGCATAAAAGCTCTGGGATCAATTCTCAGTACTGAGAAAAAAAAAAAGAAAAAACAAATGAAACTTTCATTTTTGTCTCCAATTCTTCCTCCATATAAGACTCACCAAGAAGACACCTGAACTCCAGAGACAATGGACATTTCAATTCTTGGCAAATACTTCAAGGCTCTTTTTTCTCTTAGAAGATCCATCCTCTATGAATCTTATAGGAAATCATAGCCCATTTATTCTCTTTGTTAGAAGTTATTTAATGAATGCAATGCAGCTTTTCTAGGCAAGTTCAGTTATTGGTGGGAATAACATATACATGCCACTGGATTGATATTATCAGAATTACACAAGAAAAGTAAATTTTTATTCATATGGTTTTTCTCACTTCAGCATGCAAATCGAAAAATGAAGACTTAACATGGAAACCTTGGTGACCCTCCATCCTGTGGCATGCTTCCAAACTCCTGAGACACACCTGTGAGCAGGGGACTCCTACTACTCCTTGGCTGTGTGGCATACAGATGAAGAGTCTTTCTTTATTTAATAATAATTAGTTAGATGAACTTTATTGTTACTACTAGAGAGTTTGGAAAAATATACTCCCACTTAAAATTTAACATAGAGAAACATGTTGGAAAAAAATATATATATATACATATTCCACTAAGAAATGTATACATACTTCAGGAAAAGAAAAACTTGTATAGATATTTTAGTACTAACTTATTGAGACATCATGGTTACCATGGTCATTGAGATTGCCTCACATGCATTTTCAATTTCTTCTCTAAGGGCTGGCAGTGTAGTGGGTTTTCTGCTATATACGACATCCTCTAGGGGTCCCCATACAAGGGTAACACCATCCGTTGAAAAAACATCATAATATTTTTCTTTTTCTGAATTGTATATAAAATTTTGGGCAAACTTTGTACACATATAAATATTTCCTGGAAAAAAGTCACAATTTTGTTCTTAGATAGAATGACCTTAGCAGTCACACACTGGATATACTGGATATATAAAATATTCACACATATATAGAATATATATATATATGAATGTGAGTATATATTTACAGTGGGTAAAATTGTACCTGTGACTATGTGTGTAGACACTGAGTTTCTGTGATAGCTAACCCAGATCTGCTGTCAGCATAATACAACATACCGCACTATGTTTTCAGGGGAAAGTCAATATTTTATAGTAATTTTTTTGTTTGTATAGTCTTTCTATATAAAAGTGATTGGGGCCTGTATCTATCATTTACCTTCTGAAATTACTTTGTCAGAAGTTCTAGGGTATTTTTTTCCTTTGGGCATTTTGTTGTTGTTGTTTAACTTAAAAAATTACTATTGATATTAGAAGTTACCTCTCAAGAGTATTCCAAAAGCCCACCTTTAATCAGAGTGAAAGGAAAAATAATACAGAGTAAACGACTCCCATTCAATGCCTCATGTAGCCAGGCCAGACTGAATGTGTCCGCCCTCAGAAGTGTTTGGGTGATGGGGTGTACGGTGTAGAAGGGCAGAGAGACCTCGCTGGTATCTGCCATTCCTCAGCTAAGACACAAACTCCTGAACATGCAGACGGGAAGGCCTCTGGTAAAAGAGGAGCATCGGAGTTCAGTCCCTGAGTGGAGGAAGAACCTTTGCATGAGAGCGAGCCAAGCAACGGGCTCCATCCTCAGCCTCTGCCTTGTGAGTCCAAGGGAAAGAAAGAGATTGTCCTGAGGAGGGAAGGACTAATTCTCAGGAAGCAGGGGATCAGAAAGCGCAGAAACCTCTGCTTCTTCCAGGAAGGTAATGGAATGATTGGCAGCTCTGCTGGAAAATAACCCAACATCAAAAGGAGAGACCCTGGATTCTCAGTCAAAACTCTGCCAAACTTGAAAAATATGAACTCTTCCCTTGAAAATTCTATCAATTTAAAAATCGGGTTCATATTTACCATGAATTGAACTCATGAGATTCCATGTACTCTGGTGGCCACAGATGACAAAAATTTATGAGGAAAACAAATGGCTTACATTTTAGACTTGGGGTTGCAGTGTTCTGAGGCTGATATTTTGGCTGATATTTCCATATATCCTCTTCCTTCTTCAATGCTTAGAAACAAACAATTTTAGTGATCATAATGTCCTTAAGTGCAAAATAGCTTCAAGAAAAAATTGAAAATAATTTTCTAAGATTATAAATGAAATGAAAATATTTGTTAGACTACCTTTTCTTGGCCCGTTTGTCTTTGTCCATGGGATATAGAGAATGAAATTAGTGATCTTTTGCTTAATCTGGAATGGTTTTTCCTTCTGCTTTGCATACATTCTAGCCAGATGAGTGGGCAATTATTTTGAAGGCTGACAATCTGGTACAAGCAGGTCTCTAAAGAAAGAAGTAAAAGATTTAAGAATTCAGTTTAGAGTTATGAAAAGCACACGGACTTCAGTAATAAAGAAACCTTTGAAGAAAAAAATCCTGGCTCTGCTATTTATTGGTGTCGTCATCTTGGGCATATGGTTGTTTTTGTTGGGTGTGCTTCAATTTCTCCACTTCGAAGATGAGGGAGGGGGCACCTCCTAAAGATGACAATGAAATGAATTCTTGTATATTAAACACTTAGTTCTGCACTTGGCAAACCATAATTATTTCCCACTCCCTTTCTTCCCCCTCTCGCGCTTGCTTTCATTCTGCGTTAACCTTCTTTCTGAAGCGGGTGAAGGAATGAAAGGCGACTCTGAGCTTGAAGGTTATGAAATCTGTGGCGCAGCAGACACACCCTGTGTCTAGGCCGCATTCTCAGCATTATCGGCACAGTGGCTGCTGCTTCTCAGCACAGCAGCTTTCCCTGGTGTTACCCCACAGAAGCACTTTTAGGTAAAACACTTCACTAATCCCAGTTCTTCCACCACAGAGAAGTATGTTATCACTGAATTCCGTTGACCTAGTTAGGCCATCTCTAATTCTATTCCTGATAACCTACAATTAGGATGGTCTGAAATAGCCTGAAAACGTTCAGTGCCAGCAGTTATCCCAAAAGGCAAGCAGCAAGACCTTCAATAAGGCCTCTTCTGAGATTCGCCCTTTCAAGTCACCAGATATGATCATCTTCCAGCCTGGGGAGGGAGGGAAAAGAGGCAGGAAAGAGAAGAACGAACCAGAAGCAGTGAGAAAGAAAGGAGAGGGAGAGAAGGGAAGAGGAATAGAAGAAGGAAATAGTAATTTTTTAGCTTTGTGAGTTTTACCAAATTATTGAACAGGTCCTTGCCCACATTGATTAGCAGATATCTCAAATCTGGGCTTAAAGTTTGGGAGCATCATCCCCAATAAATATCCCCAGCAAACAAATCTTCATATCCACACAGCCTCTGCTTTTATGTTTGAGGCTTATGAGAAAACATTGTCACTTTTCAGAAAGAGATAAACATGAACCAAACAGGATTTTCCACCCCAAATGTCCCCGTCCCTCCCTCCCTGCCTGCAGCAAAAAGAGCCTCGGAAATGCAACACCTATCAAATATTTCCTGGGAAGTGCCAGGTTGCTGGGATTTTTAGAGTCCCCCCCCCCACCTTTTGACATTTAGACAGATGGAGTTTGAGAGCGGAAGTCACTCTGAGTCCAGACTGTCCCGCACCACTGTCAGAGGAAATAACTGAAGCAAAATGAAGTGATAATATACTGCAGAATATTTAACAGACAGAAAGGCAGAAGGAAAAATGGCAATCTGGGAATACACAACCGATCCCCAAAATAGATGCCGTCTCCAGGGCCAGAACAGATGCCAAGTACAGTGGATCATAAAATGGTAAAATTATCTTGCCCTGTGGGCTGCATGTGGACACGGGAGGAATGGCTCCCCGGTAGCCAGAGGACCAGGCTCTTTATTCCCCCTTTCTGCTCTCCTTGGTCAGGAACCCTGCCAACTTTCCTTTCTCCTTCTGTATATTCATCAGCGAGAGGGCCGGTAAGTAACCACCTGAATGGCTGCAGCATGTTGTGGTGGGATTAATGACAGATAAAGCACAACTCCACGCTCTTAGATGCTGGCATGAAGGAAATCGAGGGTTCTGGGGAGGGTATTAGCAAAGCGCCGTCCATTTCTTTAAGACCCAAGGTGACTAGGGACAGTTAGATTTCCCTCCCAAGGAAAGATATGATAAATAGGGTGGTGAAAGAAAAATACACCTCCTCTGGGAGTTTAATGAGCGACCTGCCACCTCCTGGGGAATGGATAAGAATGCTGGCTTGGTGTCTTAGCATGATAGGAAGGTTGAAAAATTGGCAAAACAAGCCTTTATAGGTTTTTCTGAAAGCCAGAGAGGGACTGATGCTTGGATCAGAGACATCTTTCAAAGGAATATCGTTACCTCATATTCATGGAGGAATTGGGGAGATGGCAACATAAAGAAGCCCTGTTTGTCTTTTTTGCTGTGGGGCTAAAATAGACTGTTCATTTTTTCTAGCCTTCCGGAAAATTTGCACTTACTCTCTGTATTGTGGAATTGTGGCGTGTGACTCTGAACTGCCCACGGAGGCTGAGACAGTTACTAACATCTAGAACAAGGAAAAGTTTTCATCTTTTTCCTTCCTTTTGCCTTTTCCTTCCTTTCTTCCTTCTACCTAATTTTATTTTCCACTCAGAGACACTCTCTAACTTTGTACCTAAAGGAAAAATAAAAAATAAATCAAGTTCCAGAGAAAGGTGTTTAGGTGAAGCAATTAATAGGGAAAATTACAAAAAAAAAAAGCCAACAGGAATCTGGCTAGTAAGTTTTTTCTGGGATGACTGTACTTTGAGAGGTTTCTCAGTAAAAATGATCACTCCTGATTGTTAAATGCAGAAAAATGAAGTGATTTTAAACCCGGCCGAAGTTTCTCCAGGCATGTGAATCCATGGTTTTTCAATGAAAAGGGAGTTGGTATTAGAAAGAAGTTTAAATTGCTCTGATTTGGGGGCACAAACAAGAGTGGGAAGGCTGGTTTGCTTGGCATTTCTATTCAAATTTTGTGGTTTTCAAGATAAGAAGTTTGTTCAGTCTTGGTAAGAAGGAACTTCCCATTTCAAAGAAGAAAAGCTTATAAAAATCTCAGAATAGCTCTTCATAAAATTGTTCTTATGTTATTTGATAAATGAGAACTAGTTTTCTTTCAGATTCACAAGGGTTTAAAAAACATTAAGGAGAAATTACATTGACAGAGAAATTTGTCTTTAATATAAAATGGTTAAAAAGTACTTTTATGTTTTGTGCAAGCTAATACATATTTTGTATTACTTTTTCTAGGAGGACGTATTGATAACCTTGGAGGAACTTCTGATATTAAAACTGAAACAACTGTTTTCATTAAAAATAAAGTTAAATTAATTGAAGAAAATTAAAATAAACATGAAATATTTAAAAAGACTTCTTTAACAAATTACTGCTGTGTGGTTAATGTGTATTTCCTTTTTCCCTGTGAATTCATTTTTTCAAATATTGTAGTTGGTAATTATGTTACTTGCATAATTAAATAATAATAATAATAACCACAGCCATAATTTATTCACTGTCTATAAACTATCACATCATTGATCTACATTTCGTGCCTCATTTAACCATCTGAGGTAGGAAGATGAAGACGTGATTTGAATTTGTGGAGACGGATTCACCAATAAACGCCATAGGGGAACTTGAACTCAGTTCTGCTCCTCTGTTCAATCCACATCATTGCGCCTATTTAATATAAGAAAATTTAAGCCTCAATATATGATACACGTCATGTTATCTACAAGCATTTTCTACTCTAAGTAGGTACAAATAGCCCAAAGATAGGATTTGGCACCAAAGAGCCCTATGACAGAGCGGTCATTGGCAGTGCATATTTGTGACAAAGTTTCAACCAAAAATCCAAGATTTCATTTTGCTAACATAAATAATTCTGGTTCACGACAGAGTATGCCAGGGGTGAAAATAGACATTATTTACTCTAGGGACTCTAAATTTATTGCTAATCCTTTATCTTACATATTGTTATGATTTTTATTTGGATGGGGTTGTAAGCTCTTGTCATGGTATTCCCTTGTGCTGTGTTCTTGGACTTTAATTATATGAAAGTAGAACAATTTTCCTATACAAAGGAAAAGGATGGGAAAAGAGGGGCTGTCTGACAGCCTCAATTACTCTGCTGCTCTGTGATACACAGGGCATTATTTGAACCTGTAGCAATTTACTGGCATGAGGAGTATCAAAAGCATAGTCAGTGGATGAGAGGAAGGATAACAATTCCTGCGATTAGGCTGGCAATTGACCATCTGTTTCAGAGGGTAGTGCTTAACCTGCAGGTAATCATGGTGAAATGGTTGGATGATATGTGTCAAGCTTTGTATTATTTCATGGGTAGGGGCAGCGTGGGCTGGGAGTGGTTAAAATACAGGCTAACGGCTGCCCTCTCATCCTATTAGAGTCACAGGCATATTGAGTACATTTCTGAACATCTTCTAAGACCAACCAGAAAAACGGTACCACTCAATCTTCAGTGAAGTAAAATTATATTTCAGCTCTATTCTGTAATATTTCTTTAGCAAGATGACTTTAGCTTCAGATGAAATTCACATTTTGTTACTGTTGGTGTTCTTCTATTCATTTTAGAAGCATCCTTTGAAGGCCAAGACTAATGCCAAAGAATTTATTTAGGGATTTTTATTTATGTTATTTTATACTTTATTTATACATTATTTCCTATGTTATTCGTATGTCATATACTTTTTGGAAGTTAGTCATGGGTTTTACTGGATGTAATAAAATTCTCTGTACTTTTGTAAGAGAAGTATGCTTTTGTCAAGTAGATTTCTTCTAGATGTAGCTTAACATAAAGAGCATGAAATTATTAGTTAAAAATTTCCAAGTGGTTACAACTAAGGTAGTAAGTTTGATAGTTTAAGCCAATCAGTTATCATGGAGTAATTTTGTGTTTAAATATTTCTTTGTTTTAGTGTTGGAGTTGGTCTTTTTAACACAACCCGAACATTGTCTTTACCTGACAAACAGTTGGAGAAAGAAAAAGATTGGAAGGAAAGAAGGAAGGAAGGAAGGAAGAGAAAAAGAAAGAAAGAAGAAAAAAGAGAAAGAAAGAACATTTTCAGCAAGAGAAAAATTTCCACAGAGACTCTGCAATAACTTTAGCATTAGAAATATCAAGTGCCTGGCATTATAACAGTTCCTCTTTGGTGCTTGAGTATTTCAGAACCCAAAAGCATAGGAAATTTTAGAGGCATTAAAGTGTTCTATCACTTCCCAACACTCTCACCAAGTTCCACTACCAGCACAAATGCCACATGGCTGTTTTAGAAAGTATTCCTTAATAGTCACTTACTCATTCTGTTACCAAATATTACTGAGAACGTGCTCTGTGCCAGACATTTTTAAAGTTCTTGGGGATGCTTCAGTGACTGAAAACACAACACAACACAACACACAATAACAACAGCAAAATTCCCTGCCTCATGGAGTGTGCATGTTAGTGGGGCAAATAGGAAACAAGCAGATAATACACATGAAGCACAGTAGATAATGATGAATGCAAAGAAGAAAAAAGAAAGCAATGAAAGGGGCAAAAATGGTGGGACGAGGGTGTTGAAATTTTAGGTATTGTGGCACTAAAGACCCGAAGAAGTAAGTGGAAAGAATAGTGTAGTCTGGGTAACGATAACTCTGGATATGCCCTGTCCAACCCACGGCCACCAGCCTCACGTGAGTACCATGCTGGACAGCACAAAAGTGGACCATCTTTATCACTGCCGAAGGTTCTAGTGAACATGACTGCTCCCAGGAGCAGGAATAACAAGGCAGAGGCTCTGAACAGGACCAGCAGAAGAAGGAACAGGGAGGTCTGTGTGTGCAGCTATGTGCAAGCGAGCAAGCGAAGAGGACAGCCAGCCAGGGAGCTAAGGAGGGGCAGAACTGGCAGAGCCTCTTGAAGACCTCATGTGGATTTTAAGATGTCTCTCTGAGCAAGCGGGAAAGCACTGGAGCATGTTGACTGGCAGGATGATGGTATCTGATTTGCAGTGGGTGAAGGTCACTCTGACTCCTGTTTTGATGATTAAGTAAAAGAGGCCAAGAGCACAAGCCAAGAGATCATCCCAATCATCCAGGAAGAGGTGATGATGGTTTAGACCAGTGGGCAGCGGAAGTTGTAAGAAGTGGTAGATTACAGATCTACATTGGAATAAGACACAGACAGTGAAAAACCAGCTAGGAACACTTATTACAGTGCAGGTTTTGGAGATTGACTCCCAGAAGTTATGATTTGGATGAACTGGTTGGCACATATGTTTGGCACTTTCTCCCCTTCCCATGTGAAGTCTGATGCTGGAGCCCCATCTTCATCCAATGCGTATTTTCCCTAATAGATGAACACAGGAGGCTGGGAATGAAGCCATCTACTCACCGCTTAGGGAAGTAAAGTCCCACCGCATACTTCTTTAATTCCACTGTGAAAGATGAGATACTTGATAAGGTTTTTACTTTTTTGCTTTTTGGAAGGTTTATTTTAGTAAACATTTGTATACTCTTGTAGAATTTAGCTCACAGGCACATAGCTGATGCTTAAGCCAAAGAGAGATGCCATTTCTACTTTTTCTTTTTTTTCAATAGTGCAGTTATGTTTTAGCAAAAACAGATCGTGGACACACTGATTTTCCCTTACACCCTTTCTTAAAATTTCCCTATCTGGATGAATAGGAAACCACTCCATGTTCTATGATCTTTCTCACAAAAAGTCCAGCCTTCCACTCCCATAAGAATTTCACGCTGAGAATCAATAAGTACTTTTGGAATGATGAACAAATATCCACATTTTTAATATTAATAGTAAGGAGAATGTTTTTTGCTGTATAATTTTTCAAAGAAGCCTAAGTGAGAATTTTTCTTATCTCTTTCCTGTCTTTTATTTTCCTTTATTGCCTAGGGAAGTAAGATAGGGTTAGACTTTAAGAAGGAAATTGGGCCCGGTGAGATAACTCAGCAGCATAAGCGCCTGCCTGGCAAGCGTGAGGTCCTGAGTTCGACTCCTGGTACCCACATACGAAGAAAAGGGCCTGTGATATCGCTCAGTGGCACAGGCGCCTGCTGGCACATGAGGTCTTGAGGTCGACCCCCCATACCCACAAAAAAAAAAGAAGGAAATTGGAGGAGTTGCATTTAAGAAAAAGAAAACATGGTCAATAAATACAAGAAGAAATGTTTAACATCACTAGCAATTAGAGAAGTTCAAATTAAAACAACATTTGGCTTCCATTTTCCCCCAGAAAGAATAGCCATCATCAAGAAATCCAAAAATTCAAATGCTGGTGAGGCTGTGGGGAAAAAGAAACCCTTCTAAGTTCTTTGCTGGAGTGTAAACTAGTACAACCACTATGGAAATCATTATGGAGACTACTCAAAAAACTAAAACTAAAAATTCTGTTTGACCCAGCTATTCCCATTCTAGGGATCTTCCCCCAAGAGTTAAAGACATCATATTACGGTGATCCATGCATGCTTATGTTTATAGCGACACAACTCATAATTGTTAAATCTTAGAAGTTGCCTATATGTCCATCCACATATGAATGTATAAATAAATGTGGTATTTACACACAATGGAGTACTACTCTGTCATAAAGAAAGATAAACTTGAGTCATTTGTAGGAAAATGGATGCACCTTGAGACTATAATGTCACGTAAAATAAATGAGACCCACAACCTTAAACACCACATGATTTCTTTTCTGTAAGAAACCCAAAATATAAAGAACAAAATAAAAGTTAGATAATAGGAAGTAAAGAGATAGATCTTTCTCAAATGTGAAAGAGATCAAGACATGAAGGGAGGGAGCAGGGAGAGGAAAAGGAGTGTAGGGAAAGGAGATGAAAAATAATTAAAATGTGTTATTTACATGTACCAAATCCACACAAGGAATGCATATGTTATGTGCTAGAAATGTGTACTAATAAAAAATAAAAACAAAACAAAACAAAACAAAAAAAACCCACACTGAAGATCAATGAGATAGAAATGAACAGCTACGATTTGCCTACTCTCTGGTATAACTGCTCTCATGATGTAGCTAGGAGGGAAAGTGCATTTAATTTTCATATAAATCAATTAGCAAATGGAAAGGAAAAAATGAAGCTAATATTGTCTTTAAGATTATCCACTTGTATAGGTGAAGGACTATGTGAAGGTGTCTGGAATTTCCCTTTTTGGACAATTTTCTAAAAGTTCATTATTCATGATTTATTCTTTTGTTTCAAATGACACCTTGAGTATACTCTAGAGAGTAAACTCATTTTAGGCACAATCACTTCAATATGAATTAATTGATCAGATCACTTTTCCTCTTGGAAAATCCTTTAAAGTATTTGAGATCAGTGGTTTGAAAAGAAGGGAGTAGGAACAAGGAACAAAGGCAGTCAATTTTGCTGTTTTCTTAGGGGTCCCTTCCAACAGCAGTAAGAATCTTCAGAGAAGGAATGATTTCCGGAAATCCAGAGTTCTCAGGGGCATCTGCTGAGACCTGGAAGAGCTGGGTGCACTGTGGTACAATTACTCCATCTTTCCTTCCACCTGGCCCCCAGGTGGGCAGCCAAAATCATGTCCATCACCCATGGAACCAATAGCATTGCTTCTTGGGGTTCTGATGAAATGCTCACTTTTCGTCCTTTGACCAGGTAATTATATAATGGAATAATCATGGCAGAGAGGAAAGAAAACATAGGGGGAGGGACACCTGGGGAATCCATCTTTCTATTTTTCATCCCATATCATCCCAGAATTACCTTTTTGATCAGCCATCACTAATTATCATTGTGTCTGCCTATCTACAGTATCCTTTTATTTTTCTCCAATAGTTACTTCTCGTTAAGAAGTCCTTAGAGTCTGGCTTATGGAAAAATATTTGAGAGCTTCAGAGTATTTCAGAGTGATGGAAAACATTCCTTTCATATATGTAAGTAATATGAGAACTGGTCTTGGGTGGGACTTTTATAGGAAGCCATGCAAGCAGCAAAAAATGTGTATTTTCCCAGAGGTGAAATGGCAATCATAATACAGTGGTGTCGAAAGTGGGTGACAACCAAATAAAAAATGTCACCAGGCCAGCATGGGTGTATATAATAGTGGCCAAAAAATAGTCTCCTTTGTGTTTTTGTGTATTAGACTTAATTATTTGTCCTGGTGATGGTCTTGATGATTGCGATCTTTCAAAGATAATACAGTCTGAAGTGATTGGGCACAAAGAAAAAACTGAAATAATGTTAATGGCATGTTTTAAGTATTATGTAGGTGGCACAAGAATAATTTATGTCCCAAGCATTTTTCTAGAAAGGAATTGCACTGAAATTTTGTTAAGCAATTGTGAAAGTAGAATGAACATTACAGGTGTTTCACGCTCAATCTATTAGCAACCCTAGCTATAGTTTTGGAGCACGTTCTCGAATAAGACTGAACGCGGTATCTGATTTAGCAAGTGCCTTGGGCACGAAGTCACGGTGATTGTATAAACCATGCACACTAGAACTTCATCTTTAGAAGCCCCTCCTTTCTCCTCCCAGTGCTAGCTAAGGACTTTTCCTTCAGTCTGAACTGGTACCTGCTTCTCTTTTGAGAATACTTTTCCTGAGACTTGTGCAGTTGAAATCCCTTTCCTGCCAGACCCAGGCCCGCATGTGATGTGCGGTGCATCACGGGGCTGGGTCCCGTTACCACCTGGCGAGCTCACTCACCTCTCGCGCTGGCTGTCACCCTGCTCTACCTCAACTCTACCCCCCTACCCCCCTTCCTTGCTTGTCATCTAATAATTTTCCAGTCGATCCCCATTAAATCATGATTCTAAGACCGACATAGAAAGCTTCTTTCAAAAATAAATTTTTTTTTTTTTTGTGGGTACCGGGGGGTCGACCTCAGGACCTCGCGCGCCAACAGGCACCCGTGCCTCTGAGCGATATCACCGGCCCCTTTTTCGTATGTGGGTTCCGGGAGTCGAACTTGGGCCCTCGCGCTTGCAAGGCAGGCGCTTACGCCGCTGAGCCATCTCACCGGCCCTCAAAAATAAATTTATAGAAGTAAAAAAAAAAAATAACTTTAAAGAACATACTTTAGGAGATACAGAGCTAGGACAGAAAACAGTAAAGTCTGGAAACTGACTTGGTAATAAATAAATTCACGCTCTAATAATCATTCAAAAGCCTGCGCCACCTGGCTGGTGCTTGCTCACATCTTAAACATCACCCTTCATCACTCCTTCCTCGCCCTTGACACCTTAGCTGCCAGGGAAAATGTGTGACTCTTTCCTGCCCCCTTTCAATCATGTTCATACTCTTCTCTTTTTGCCACCCAAATCCTAAACCCATTTATTTGGCTAACTTCTCTCCTAAAGACTCAGTTCAGTGTTTCTCTTTTTTTTTTTTCTTTCCTAGACCTTAACCCCATCAGGTTAGAGGTGGTGGTGGGGAGAGGAATTTAGCTCCTCAGCCATCTCTGTCGTGTACTCCCTGTGTGGTTTTACAATCGTCTATCGCATATCTGTCTCCCCACTGGACTGTGGGATTCCTTAAGGGATGAACTGTGGTGTAATTGTCTCTTTTCCCTGGCACATAGCATAGACAACACACTCAATGAATACTTGTGGGATGAATAGATACCACCAAAGTCTTCAGGGGGAAAAGACTCACTTAAAAATATCTCCCCTTTCATTATTCCCTTCCAGTGACTTTCATCATTAGCACAAGGTCCTACAGGTGATTTGAAAGTTGTAATTTTGCATTTCAGAGACAGAATTGATGTAGACAGAATTGATTGATCTGTTTTTTCCAGAGGCATGGCTGGCCGCCTTGCACACTGAGGGCTAGACTGAGTGCACACACACTTGAAAGTTCCATTTGCCCACTCATGAAATTTAAAAGTACCCCATTCAAAATAAAATCAAATGCTCTTAAAATCCCCAGCTCTTATTTTGTAAAAAAAAAAACTCATGGCTGGTGTCCCTTGAGTAAAATAAATGGCAAACCAGTGTATATCAGAGGGAACATTTAAAATTTTTAATTGAACCGCTAACTTAATCATCTCCATCATCTGATATATGCCCTCTCTCTTCTCATTTCCTGAAGTGTAGAGCGAGAAGCGCACCTTGTTCCAAGATGTGCATTATGCAACTGCTGCTTAATCAGCACATTTAGGCTTTTGTCTTCCAAGACACTTTCCTTCTCTTGATTTCACTTTGCCTTTATTCTCCCCACAATTTCCAGAACTGTTGTTAGGCTCTTATTGAGAAGGCCCAGAAATAAAGGGGATATGTTTGGCCTTGAATAAGGAAAGTTCTGTGATCTCCAGAGCCATATGCCAGAGGCACACATTGGAATGCTTTCTTAGACGACTCCGGAATGCTTCCAGAAATGCAGGCATGCAAATTAAACCTTCGGCAAAGGCACAACTGATTTACTGTATGCATTTGCCAGAGGTTTTACCAGAATATTTTGCAATATGAGCTGTAAACTTTTTTTAAAATAGCAGGAACAAGTGGGTTCCTATGAGCTTTGTTATTATAGGTTACCTAGACGAGAAGAGTGGAGAAGAGGCGAATGGATATGCTTTTAATGTTGATTGATGTATGTCCAGTGTGCCTCTTTCATTGATTTTATTATCAGAGTTGGTTACCAGAAATAAGTGAAAAGCAAAAAGTTTCTAATTAAAGAACCCAACTGCAGTGAAGAGGAGAACAATGCTGTTTTCTGGAGGGGGTGGTTCTACAGAACTGCTGAGATCCCACCACAGATGTAGAGCGAGGCAGCTGTAGAGTGGGCTCCCATTTCTCACTCTGCGACTGGTGCGTTTACCTCATTTCTACGCCCTGAGAAATGGGAACACAGCATCCCAGAGCGGCAGACAGGCAGCCATTGCAGCGTTTCCCTGGCAGAAAGTCTGCACAAAGGCCCCGGGACAACAAGCCCAGCAAAGAACGTCTAGAAGTTAGAGCAGGTGCTGAAGCTTTAATGAAACTTAAATTGCAGAGCTACAACTCTCAGGGAAGTTAATGAATTGTGGTTTTACAAGAAAACGTTACAAAAATACAAAAGAAAACATTTATCTGATTCATCACCTGTCAGTTCTAAGAATAGAAGAGAGTTCATTAGAAAGGTATTCTTTCCCTGCTGTTCTCCATCCAGCTTCCTGATGTCCCCCAATTGTTAAAATTTTATACCTAAGGCTATCACCTACATAACTGTCTTCAAAGGACTCTGAAAATTTGCCATCTACTTTGCTTATTGCACAAACCTTAATGGGTTACACATAAAATAACTCACCAATGATATTTATTGACTTGCAATAATTTAGAAAGTGCACAATTTTACATACTGTATGCTTGTATGAACAGTTTTTTAATCCAATGAATTGGAGAAACTGAGATCACGTTTTTAAAAGTAAAGAGAGAATTATTTTCATAGAGTTAAAATAAATTCTTAGAAATAATGCTTTCCTTGATATTTTAGATAAATAAACAATTCCTTTAAATAAACAAGTAGTGGAAAATTATTGGTAGAAAATCAGTATAAAATAATTAGAAACAATGTGAAGCAAAACTCTAAATGTGTCATAAAGTGTTGAGTAGTACTCAAAATTTTCAAAGACAGATCTCTTTAACACCCAGAGGGATATGATAAAATTATTAATTTGATAAAAATCAGAACTTTTAAGCTACAGTTCTAACATTTATTTTCTGAGCAGAAAAATGTGTAGCTAATTAGTAAATAACACTTTAAGAATAAAATGAATTAGAAATTATTTTTCTAAAAATATTTGACAATTGAAGGCAATATGAAGTGCAATTTTTGTCAAGTTGATACACAACACAATGTAACTGTAGTTATGCATTACTCACATCCAACAGAATGGGCATAGCGTTTGTAAAAAGTATTGGCTGTATGAGGGTTACAAGTGTAAATACAACATTAAGAACTGAGGATGGATTCTTAACACTGAAGTACCTAATGCTAGTAGATATATAACACTAGGAATGTTCTTCTTAAATTTTGTTAAAATACTTTAAATCATCTATCACTTTAGGAAATAATAGATCTTTCCGACACCTGTCAATTGATCTATTTTCTAGATCTTTACTATGCTTTAATTTTTCTCTGCTTTTGGCTGATGCATACTTATAGCTGTTGATCATTAATGTTACAGCTGGCTTATAATGAAGTAGTCTTTGCAAAAAGAAAAATTATTTATGTTTCTTCTCATGGTCTAGTGGACATTAGCTAAAGCAAGTCCAGAAGCAGATAGCTAACCCTGTCCATGCAGCTGGTTAGCAGAGTAATACAATGGCCTGGAAATCACTCTTTCTGTAATAATTTGAGTTTACAAACATCAAATAGGGAATATCATATGTTGTTAACTAGATTCCCCAGAATTTACACATATGGCAAAACTATTTCTCTCTCTCTCTGTCTCTCTCTCTCTCTACATATGTATTAATAATACATATATATGTGTATAAACATGAGGAATAAGAACCTTTTAAATGTAGCTATGGGGCCGGTGAGATGGCTCAGCGGCATAAGCGCCTGCCTAGCAAGCGCAAGGTCCTGAGTTTGACTCCCGGTACCCACATAGGAAAAAAGGACCAGTGATATCGCTCAGTGGCACGGGTGTCTGCTGGCGTGCGAGGTCCAGAGTTTGACCCCTGGTACCCACACACACACAAAAAATAATAAATAAATAAATAAAAAATAAAGGTAGCTATGTAGTTGGTGCTAAGTTCTGGTTATCAGTCTCTCAAGATTAATATCAGGATGATTTGTGATTTTATGCCACAATTATTTGATAGTAGACGTGGAACTGTTTGCTACATCAGTGAAGTAACCTAAGAATGCAAATTAAAACAGAGTGGTTTTTTCTTCTCTTTAACTAGGGAATCACTGGAAGTCCTGAGTCAAGGTTAAAAAAGAAAAAATCCCGTGTCTATCAAAAGTTGTTTCCTAAAAATGATGTCATAGTTCCCTGCATGGAAGTCCATGAAAATCAGAGAACTGGCATAGTAAAACGTAAAGGGTTAATAATACCTGTAGTCGTGACTTGCCATGTCATAGCATCTTTCCTCATTTTTTCTGTCCTCAACTCAGCAGACCTAACAATTGCTGAAAGCAGTAGGGAAATGAAGTAAAATGCATCTGTTTCTCAGTGGTTGCCAGATAAGCCACAGATTAAACACTGTCTCAAAAGAAAAAACGTTTCGCGTCTCAGAAAAGAACCCAGTGCTGGTTGATGAATATCTCCACTCTAAGTTATATTTATGTCATAAAGTCTTTTATTTGGCATTGTGTATAAATTGTCTCTTTTCTCTTATATTGAATTCATCATGAAGCTGCAGCAGCAATGACTTAACTGTTACACGGCCTTGTGATGGGAAGAGCTGAAAGGCAAACTAAGGAAAGCGTGTAACAAGGAAAACGATCAAAGCAGCACATTGGACTCAAATCTATATGATTTGTATTTTACAAAGTTAATGAAAGTACGTGAAAATGAACAAAAACAAGAAAGGCCCTGGGTAAATTTTATAATAGCTAAAACTTCTCTGGAAAAGAACGAAGAGAAACTAGAAAAATCTAAAGACAAAACATACAGCTGAATTCCTAAAATACTTTAAAAACCAGATTCTTGGTGTGTGGGGGGGTGCTGCCTGTAGAGCACAGCTGAGAGCTGGTGACAGTGACATACCTTAGGCTGTGACATCAATATTCTTAGCAGGGTTGGCTTTCTCAAGTCTTTGTTTTAACAGAAAGGTCAGACTGCTGGATACCATCAGCATTCACCAATGCAGGAGAAACTGACTTAGAAAATGGCATTACTCAAAGTGGGTCATTTTCTAAAGATAAGTTTTTAAATTCTTTCTTGTGTCCTTAATACTTGGTACAGATACCATGCCATGTTTCTCTAGTGTAGGCACGTTAACTCTTGATGTGCTGGACAAATTCCAGTGTGAACTCTGGATTTTAAAAGCAATAGAAAAATCTGCAGCTCCATTTCATGTAACAAAGCATATGGCTTGGAACTAAATATAGTTTAAACATATGAAGCATATTAAATTAATTATTATAATTTAAGTGATTTGAAAAATGTCTTCGGTTTTTATGACATATGCTTCTAATGATTCACATTACCTGTAAGCACTTCAAAAGCATCAGGATTCTGATTCTCTTCAGTAATTAGGGGGTCAAATGATATGTTGGCTACATTAGAAAAAAGAGCCTTGTGAAAGTGGGCCATGTACCAAAATAATAGCCTTCAAGACAGATTGGAACCAAACCTCGAAATGATCTGCAATTGTACTATTTTTGAATGCCACACTTTCATGCTGTGGGGAAATGTAAGGGCTGTATTGGAGAGTTAGTGCAATATTTTTACCTGAATCAGAACAAAATGTGAGTCTTTGCCAGTAGGTTATCCCTTTTTTAGAGAGCCCATTTCTACTTTCTAGACTACTAGCAATCAGATGTGTTTTGATGTATTATTGTGTCTGAATGATGTAATATGAACCAGGCATTTTAGATTTTAGTCTTTTATCCATCTATCCATCCATCCATCCATCCATTTCATAGATACTTTCTGGGTAGCTACCATGTGTGTATTAGGCACTGCTTTAGGTATAAGAATCTGTAGTAGAGGAGAGAGACAAAATTGTTTTCTTTTGTATTTTATATTTCTGAGGCCAGACAGACAATTGAAGAAAAGAGGAAAACTAAATAACTCCAAATAAGAAAGGAGAAGTCACAAAAGGAAATTGAAAAAAGAGTGACTGGTAGGGAAGGCATGAGCTTCTATAATTTGGTTTATTCACAGAAGCCACGAGAAGTGCAGCAATGGTGTTTTGTTTTTTTTTGTTTTTCCTCTTAGGGGAAGAGCCTCTAGCTGGAAATATGCTGTTTAACAAAAAGGGAGGAGGCCTGGTGTTTGGAACCAAGCATGTGGGAGAAGAGAGAAGAAATGGGAATGAGAGTTTGGTGGATGAGAGATCGTATAGGAGTTTGTATAATATTCAACCTAAAACAAAGGCAACAACTAGACTAAATTAGCAAGAGGGAACAGGAACACACTGGGCGCTTGCTATGTGTGAGGTGATCCTTTAAGCATCACTTCATAACCTTATCTACTCCCTATCGCTTTCTCCATTTCATAAATAAGAACATGAAGTATAGAGAAGTAATGGAACTTCATAGTCACCCAGCGAGTAAGAAATGGAGTCATAATTCTTGAAATGAAATTCTTGAAATGAAAACATAATTCTTGAGTTGCACATAAGTTATAAACAATTAAGATGATTCTTAATCCTTTCGCTTATTTCATGCCCTCAGATATGTGTTCCACTCCCTTCAGTGAAAGCCCTTGTATTCTGCACAGTTAGAACGCTGCCTGGCTTGGCTTGTTCTGCTGCCTGAGTTTTCAGGACATGCCATGTGGGAGATGGCGTGGAGGAGTGGGCAGGGCCCCAGATTCAGGAGTCAGTGTCTGGTTCCACAGGCCAGATGAAGCAGCAGCTAAGAGCCCAGCTCCAGAGTTAGACAAGTCTGGCTTTCTGACCTCAAACAAATTATTTGATCACTCTCAGTGCCACATTTACATGCTGCTAAAATAAAGATAATAATTATATAATTTACCTAATGCAGATGTTCATTCATTCACTCATTCCTTCATACATTCACTCAACAAACTTTTTTTTTTTTTTTTTTTTGTGGGTACCAGGAGTCAAAGTCTGGCCCTCACGCTTGCCAGGCAGGTGCTTACTCCACTGAGCCATCTCACTGGCCCCCAACAAATATTTATTGTCTTCTATGTACCAGGTACTTTTCTTGTCCATAAAATGAAACAGAAAACAGCAACAAAAATCTCTGCTTTTACGTAGTTTACATTCTATTTGGACAAGAAGAATTTAGAGAAGTTGCTAAAACACATAGCATATTGAAGAGTATGCTAGATCATGTTAAGTGTGGTGGAGACAAAAATTTACAGCTTTAAGGGTGGCAATAGTAGTATCAATCAGGATGGGATAAAATAGACTCCTTCAAGATGGGGTCAAGGACAGGCATCAGTGTGGAGGGGACACATGAGGGAAGATCTGTGGAGAGAAGAGAGCAGAAAGTCAGCCAGCGAGGGTGCGGGCACCTATTTGTAGATTGCAGTGTGAGGGGTGAGAAGGACGATGATGTAGAATCTAATAAGTCAGAAAAATAATTTTGGCTTTTATTCTGAGTGAAAAGGACAGTCAACGATGGACAGGGAGCAAGTGTGTGACACAATCAGACCAGTGTTTTGACAAGATCAGTGTGGGGGCCGTGTTGAGAGAGGACTGAGGGGGAAACAGGAGCAGGGAGACCCCTGGACAGCATCTGTAGAATTCCAGGTGAGAGCCGGTGGAGGATGGGGCCAGGAAGGTAGCCACGGAGGTGGAAGATGCAGGCATCTTCTGGACATATGGCGAAAGCCAAACAGGTAGGATTTGCTGACAGATCAGTTAAGAGATGGGAAAGAGAAATACCAGGAAAGCAGCATGATCTTTGGTTATTGTAAGGGATAACTGAGATCCGTCCTATAGAGCATCAATGCTCTGGACAGAGGGCCAGAGAACTGATAATTCTTATATAAATTTCAGTGTGTACATCTGAATTTTTCCCGTCTATAAACAGCCGTAAGTTTATTTATAAACTAGGTTTGCGGCCAGGAACATGAACAGAAATTGCAAAACAGTTTACATATTAGGTGTTCACTAAAGATTTGGGCAAGAATTTCCAGCTTGGTACCCATGAACATTTGGCAATCATTCTCTGTTATTTAATACTTAAGGTCCTTTACAGAAGTTCCAAAGTGCAAAAATAAAGAGAAGAACAATATTAGGAGGGAAGGGGGTAAAAATACATTCATGCAAGAAAAAGGTGAAGGGTTTGGGTAAATGACTAAGATCAGTCAAAGGAAAAATTCCCTGGAATAAACTGGGGGACTCTTCAAACTAATGGATATACAGTTTCGAAGTTTTAGGCTTAGAATAAACAAACACTAAACTGGTAATTTCTAATAAAAAAGTCATTAGCCGAGAGAAGTAAGATTAAATATAAAATAACTTTTATATGAAGCAAATTTTAAACTATCTTGGTGTAGAAAATATTTTAGATAAATGACTAAATAAATCAAGAGATTGACGTTTTATTTTACCTTTAAATGGTTTTACAATAAAAACAAAGGAAATGTTCTCCAGGTTTTCATTGCTTGCAAATGGAGAACTTAAATTTTTGTCACAAATATTAGATAAGTTTAAAAAGCCATTTTTATAAAAACTAAACTATTTACTTTGTTAGGGGTATTGTGAATAGTGTTGTATTGCTTTGTAATATGTGTGTTCCCACGAAGTGTTTTAATATTTAAAGACATCTATATGACTTCCACTCGACTCTTTTAGAAAAGTCACTAATTTTTGACAACACTGAAGACCTTGGAGAACAGAAATCATGAAAGAAGGATGTAATTTGCAGTGATTGTTTCTTTTAAAGTTTTCATGAAATACCAGGTTTATAATGCAATTATTGACGGGCAAGTGCTGTTACAAAAAATTGTGCCTCCACCTGCTAACAAATGGCACTCATAGTTATGAAAACTGCTTGACATTTTTAGAATCAGGTGCTTTGTGGTTTTGTTCTGAACAATATTCCCCCTTGGAACTTGCATTTTAATTACTGATTTTTTTTTTCTGCTTTATTTCTGTGTAGTGATCAAGGTGCTTGATTGAGCTTTATTTCAATAACACATAAGCATTGTTTCAGACTAGCTTTGCATAAAATGTGAATATGAATATAACAACTAAGAGATGTATTTAAATCTCAAATACATTGGCAACTGTTACCTTCTGTCTTTCATTTAGCTGTCCTACAATAATATTAAGAATATTACATGTGCCTGAATAACTAAAGAATTTTTTCAACTTTGATTTACATACTGTTCATTTAAAACTAGCAATGTAAAATTGCCCTTAATGTTTATTGTTTCAACTTTAAAGTTTTTCTTTTTAATCAGAGAAAATCAAGTTGCTGAAAAACAATTACAATTTTCTCCAATTCTGTTACCTGGAAACAACATCTAGATTTATCATCCCTGCTAGGGAGCTATGGGATTATGGAATGTACAGAGCTTAAGTACATGTTCCTAAAATCAACAGATTAGAGACTCATAGACAATCTACATAACATATATTAAAAGTATTTCTAGCATTTAAATGCATCTCTGGTATATTTTATGTTTCAAAGAACAATAATTCTCTATTGAAATAAACCTTAGAAATTTTGGCTTTCTCAGGGTGCATTTTAAAATTATGCAGATAATATTTTTAGTGTAAGAGGATATGTAAATTTCCCCTTTAAGAATCACCAAAATAGTTCTATTAATTTCTTTCTCAAATATTTTTTATTTTTTATTTTTTTTTTTTTTTGTGGGTACCGGGGGGACGACCTCAGGACCTCGCGCGCCAACAGGCACCCGTGCCACTGAGCGATATCACCGGCCCCTTTTTCGTATGTGGGATCCGGGAGTCGAACTCGGGCCTTCGCGCTTGCAAGGCAGGCGCTTAAGCCGCTGAGCCATCTCACCGGCCCTCAAATATTTTTTAAAATACAGAAATTGCTATTGGCCTGAGATTAACTATGGAAAGTTTTAGACTGAAAGGAAAATTATTCAGAATATCGCAAGCCCTGAAAGTTATAAATGAGAATCTTGGGGTCAATTATGAAACATTTCAAGGATCACATAAGGAGAGAAAGCTTTTATTTATTTACAAAATCCTAATCTGAATTTTCAAGATGGATTTAAAATAAAAAAATTTTTTTTCCAGAAAAATTTAATTTTACTCTTTTCATTATTATTTGTTTTCTGTTTAAGTAGCCATTTCATGATTTGGAAACTTTTTAAACTAAAATAAGAAATCCCAGGCCATTTTCCTATAAAATTTCAGGGCTATTATTTTTTTTTAATGAAAAGCTTTTGCTCATTCTTCAACTCTTTCAGTTCCATGCATTTTTTTCTCATTATGAAAAAGAAAATCACATTTTATACACAGGCTTATAAATGGTTTTATTATTAGTGTATAGCAAACAAAGCTGATTTCTAAAAATGAGCATTTCTTGTCTGCTGCAGTTAAACTTCAGGGTAGAGAGCTTGAGGTCTTGATGATGTGCTTGCATGCTGAGTCTGGAAATCCCATAGTCATCACTTCTGAAAAACTTTAAGTGTATTCTAAACCATGTATATTACCTTAAAGGGATGATGGTAATGTATATTATTATCTGTACATTTAATTAAACAACAGAGGAAATAAAGCTATGTACTCAGCACTTCTTCCACTGATAGAACATTTGGCAATGGTATATTTGGCCCTTGCAAAAGTCTAACAAAAGCTGTTTCTCTGATTAATAAGAAAAGTAAAGTGCAAAGTGGAAAAGAACCTTTTTAACTATTTCAGTGACTACAGGAGAATTAAAACTGGGTCAGGAAATGATCTAACATTTTGAGTTCAGTTCCACTCTGACTGGTAGAAGTTGCACCAAATAACCTAGTTCTTATAGGTTAGAGAACTGGAAAACAAACTCACACGCTGAAAGACAGAGAAGTTCATCTGAGATCAAAATCGGCAACTGTGAATTTCACTCTGGCTTCCTGTGTGACCTCCCCGGCACTGGCCGAGTTACTTAAGCCTCAAATGGTTCATCTATAAAATGGGGATTACAATAATCCTTTGCCTGTGTTGAAGCACAGAAAACAAAGCCTTTCTCTCAATACTTTTTGAAGTTCAGGAAGACATTATTCCGACATGGGTAGAGAATGTCATCTGGAAGAAAAGAGCTTTTGAGAAAAACAAAAAAACAGAGGTCTGTAATTGGTTACAAAGATGATGATTCTATAGGAGATTATGTGGATGATTTTAATACACACGACATTACCTTCATTCTGTCAGTAGGGCGTGTTACCAAAAAGCAAAACAAACAAACAAACAAAAAACCCAAAGCTTTTAAACAAAGATATTACACAGAACGGTAAAAGATGAAATAGCATGAGCTGACATAGAGAAATTGGAGAAAATATTTCTTTTCATTTTAAGAGGGACAGCTGTAGTAGACAAGTGACTTGGGAAGATTTGAGCAAAAGAGTTTTAGAGAAGCAGTAAGGATCTGGGGTCTGCGTGCTTCCCTTGAAATGATGGGCAAACCCTTAGTCACAGAGTTTCTAAAAATGGGAATCTATGCAAGCAGAGAAACTCCTCCCAAACCGCTGCTTGCAGCATAACTCATTATCAAATCATTGCCTTTGAAAGGTAATAAGGACACTCAGCAAATGCGATTCTCTATGGGCCAATGAACTACAGTAAGATTTCATTGTCAAAACAACAGCAGCACTACAACCAGAATGACAATGAAAGAAGCAGTTTCCGCTTGACTTCCAATTTTGAGAAGACAGCTGTGATAAATTCTTCTAGCCTGGCTCTCTAATCTTCTTTAGAAAGTGCTTAAAAAGAGGCAAAGAATATTTTAAACATTTTTTTTTATTGCTTCCTATAAGGGGGATAGAATTTTCTTCTTGTTTTCAGTACCTTGTCTTATTGTGCACTTTTCTAAAGTGATTTAAAAACCAATAGGAGTAATCTGGGCTGTAGAGATACTCTACCTTCATAATGTAACAGGAAAGAACACTCAGGAGTGATAAACATTTCTTCCTAGCATCTTAAATCTATCTGTATCATTTCTCTCTGTTTGGCATGAAGAGTAACACATGCAGAGTACAAAAGGATCATTTTCGTTTGCATACAAAATTTTCCTCCATGAAGAAAATATGCATTTGCCTAATTTCTGATAATAAAAGGCCTTTGTACCCTTGTACATCTTCCAAAAGCAGGGTGTAAAATTCTTTCTTTCACCCACACATTCTGTCTCTTTTCTCATGTGTTTAAATCTCCATTAGAATAATCAGTGTGCACCTACAAAATCTGAAATTTAATAAGCCGATATTGAATGAAAAGAAGAAAACCTTTCAATTGACATCTTTTACCATTAAACTTGAAAGATCCCAACTGTTAGGGGAAGGGGGCGGATGGTGGGGGAGAAGGCGTTGCCCAGAGCATGTGCATTAGTCAATAAGAAGCAGACTACTTTGATGTGTTTTGGCTATCACAAGCCAAGTTGCTATTAATTATAGGTTGCTTTACCTTTCGACACGTAATTTACCTTTATTAAACTTAAAATCTATTTTATGTTATGATTATACCAGAGCCAGGCTGGCTGATGATCCTTTTCTGCCTTACGTGATGACAGTAAATGCTGTTACAAAGCCTAAAATATTTCTGAGGACAGATGTTACCTAAAGTATTAACATCTTGGAAACACCTTTGAGGATAATCCCCAGGAGGTAAAAATGAAACTTTTAAAAACTCCATTCAACTCTGTATAATTCCTTTTGTTCACCTGAATTTGATTGTGGTCAATAGAGCCACAATCAAACTGTTTTCATTTGTTTCCTTTTGTTTTCATTTTTACATAAAACCGAACATCCTAATCTAACTGTAATTATTCCCCTTAACACAAGTTTGAATTTCACATAGCTTGATTTTACTAACCAAAAAAGTATTGGAATCCTGGTGAATTCATCCCGTGCTTATTTAAAGCTCTGTAATGTATGCAATTTGGGCATAAATATCAGTTTGCAAAAAGAAAAGCAGTGTGCTTTTTCTTTCAAGACTTTTGGGGAGTGAGCACTCGTAAGATTTGTCTCTGAAGACAAACTTCAATTTCTTCCTGAGCTTTTCCAACAGAATCTGGCATGCACAGGGCATAGAAATAGCAGCGAAAATTCCTCCAAGCAAATATGATTTTTTAATCTGAACAATTAAGTCTGTGAACTAAGTAAATTTTGGCTTCAATTTACTTAAATTAGAAGATAGAGGCTCAAAAATTATTTAACTTTCGAATTAAACAGTTGACTTTTAAATTGAATAGCACAAGAGAAGAGGATTTTGGATTTAGCAATTAAAAGCATAACTAAATATTAAAATAGAAAGCACAGCATTTTGTTTATTTTCACCATTATTAGGTTTGTGACCACTTAATTCATTGAGTGTGATGTGTAAAAGAAAAAGTAAGCGGTCCATCTGTGAGAATTATGCCTGCCATAAGTACAGGAAAATTACCACTGGGAAAGCACAATCCTTTCCCACTTCCCACCCCTTTATTTTTATAGCATAAATGTTCTTGCAGATAACACAATCACTTTAAAGGACGCACATTCTTCAACTAAAAAAAGTTAATTTGATAGGTGCCAGTGCTCTTTTATATAATTCAAATGCAGTAATTGCAATTAACTAACATAATTAAGGGTTGTATTTTCATTTCAAGAAAGTATCCATGTTGGAGTGTGTGTGTGTGTGTGTGTGTGTGTGTGTGTGTAAATTAGAAATCTTCAGTTTCCAAAAGCCACTGTGTTATGCATTGCTTTTAAGCAGTCATCTGTGGAATTGTGGTAGAAACAGACAAAAAGATCAGGAGACAAATACTTCCCCCCATAGCTCTTCTAAGGAGGATGTGACTGTTTGTCTCTGAAACAGGAGCTCAGTCAAGGACCCAGGACAGCAGGCTATGTATGACCTGCCCTAGCAGATCACCCTGTCCATAGAAGGCACAGCCCTTCATTTTGTTTCAGTTCTCTGAAAGGCATGGTCCTCGCCGAGGACAACTCTCCAATGCTTCTTGCTTCCACAGCTTAATTATTTAGGATCAGATGGACAACTAGATATATTAACCTGACCCTAGAAGCCAAACCTGTTACTCTCTTCAAATATTCAATTGACCTTCCAAAGTAAATATTTCCCCCTGACCTCTCTACCACTCATTTTCTCTTAAATTGGTTGCTAATGCTTTGCAAAGTCTCCTGATAGTTTGCAAGCAGCTTTAAAGTAAACAACCCCTGACTGTATAATTTTAGCCTTACTGACGGGTGTACAGATAGAAACTGAAACAGGCAAGGGGAACAACAGATCTAGCGTTATATTAATCATGCCATTTTTTTGTTTTACTTAAAGACGAGTTAGAGATCCTCCAGCAGGTTTACAAATCTGTAGCTTTCGTATTTGCAGAGTACTTTGATTTTTCTCCTTTGTTTTTTTGTTTTGTTTTTTGGGTTTCTTTGCAGAGAGTACCTACTTTCAAAGAGTGAGGCAGAAGTGAATGGAGTATAGCAGGGTAAGGATTAATTTCAAACATGAAAATATAGGTCACAGCAATTTCCATGGCATGAGTATCACTGGTTACATCACTTACACCCAGATAATTTCGGAAAAACTACCAGCAATGCGAAGCGCTTAAGTGGACAGCAAACACATCCTGTCTTAACAAGTTACTTTGGGTTCCATTTACAATCTGTCGAGCTTAACATCACTCAACTATATTGCCAGCCTTAAAAAAAGAATGTAAATGAGTGAGAAGTTGAACAGTTGCTCTGCCTGTTTGTATCTGTTTTTCTGTTTTTGAAAGTTTAGGTGTTAGGGCACAGAAAGGGAGGACTGAATACTTAAAGCCAGCCGTATTACTTTAGTCATACAGAAAGACTGGGAAAAAAGAGAACATAATTAGGTTTACGACATTAGTGGGCCATTCTAAAAGAATGCCTTTTTAAAGCAAACACTAACACGGGCAGTGTTTCCATCCCATACGAATCCATTCCAGTTTCAATGAATTGAAATGGTGGCAACGCGGAGAGTAATGCATCTCCTCCATTTGCAAACAGACATTTTCCTACATGTGAGGACATAATCCCCGCTGACATTAATGGGAATGACACACAGGCAGTGATGAGAGAATGGGCCCTTTTGTTCGCTCACACTCACATTACGCTATAGTCCATTTTACAACTCCAACTTAAAGCTGGTTGAAAACGCACCCTGTGGATTGTTAATGGAAAAATGAGATTAACCAAGTGAACAAACAACCTTGTTTCTGTCTGTGATATAGGATGCCCAACAATGCAATGGAAAAGGGATCTTGATTTTACTTTTTCTTTTCATTCTTTCTTCTTTCTCCATTACCTGCTCTGTTTAAAAACCTCTTCATGCTTGTAAAATTCCCTTTCTTGGTTCATGTAAAAGAGTAATAAAATCATTATAGTTTTCCTCTGCCAAAAGGTACTTTAGAGACTAATCTTAATTTAGATCCAGACACTGCTAAGTCAAATACATCAGTGTTGGGAAAACGAATTAGAAGCGAGGTCATTTTTCTTACTAATTTTTTTTAAAAGGTGTCGCAGATTGAGAATGCCTTAGGAATCATTCCTTAACGCTATGGCTGAATTACAAAGTCATAATTCTCCCAATTTGACAGTTGTATTTGCAGTGGTTCTTTTCCTTAAGGAACCTATGCTAGAATTAATTATTTTACTTACTGCTCCATAGTAAGGCTGAGATTCACTTTTGGAATTGGGAAAAAAATTCAGATTTTCAAAGTAACTTCTCTAATGACATTCTCCTCCTCCAAACTAGAGAGAACTCCAGAACATTCACTTTCAAAAACATCCTTTAAAAATGTTTTCAGTCTGCAAGTTACACTTTTTGTTATTGTTGTTTATTTAGACATTTCGTCTCTAAAAGAAGGCATCTCTTTGTTTCTGAGTTGCGATTCCAAAGGAAATGCTGATAGGATCTTAAATTGAGAGTAGAATCCTCATTTGTAGGTGAAAATGGAAATGAAATACTCTTTCAATCACTAAAATCCTGTGATCATGTGAACACCCAAGACATGGAACGTAATGAAATGAAAACTCTTATTTTTGCTTTTTTATCCACAAAACTAAACGATATATAAAAGACCTAAATGCTCTTCAAATTTGGGAAAATGTAAGGAAAATATTAAAAAGCTGGGCATATTTATTACCAAGAGAGAGAGGATATTGAAGCTAAACTATGAATTTGATCCATTCCCTGACTCAAGACTCAAGAATGTTTGTTGCAGTTTCCTTCTCAAGCTCCTGAAGTTTTGAGTTCTTCCTCTTCCTCTTTGACCTCTCTGCCCCTCCCTTCTTTTAAAATATAAAGAATCCCTGTGATTGCTTTGGAGCATCCATCATCCAGCAACTCCGAGGATCCCGCAGAGTCTTCTGAAGTGGCACCGTGCATATTCTCTGTCTTCGAACAGTCTATTTTTCAGTTTACTAGGTCACCGACTTTGGAGGCACTTGTCATCACCCTGACTACCCAGTATGGAAAATTGCCAAGCATTCTTCACTGCTTTTCAGATGCACTTGTCACAAACAAAATATGTGATCAGTTCTATTTTCCCAAAAGGAATTTTATTTGATTCTGTACAGGAAGAGAAAGGGAGAAGAAAAGGGGTATAAGGTCTTACTTACTCTTTCCCTTTTTAATCCCCATACCTTTTCAAGATATGTTTGTGTTTTCCTGTGGAATGCAACAATGCAAAACCACTTTCATGGATAAAGTATTATCACTATGGGCAGGAAATGGTGATACATACTTGTAATCCTAGGCCTCTGGGAGGCTGAGGCAGGAGGATCACAAGTTTGAACCCAGCCTGGGCAACTTAGCAACTTAGTGAAACCCTGTCTCAAAATAGAAAATGAATAAAGAACTGGGATACAGCTCAATGCAAAGATCCTGAGTTTAATTCCCAGTAACACACACACACACACACACACACACACACACACACACACCTATTATCACTATGATTTGGCAGATAATCTTTATTTCAAACATGAATGTAGTAAATTGTATTTTCTGAATGCGGCCACGCAAATCTCTCCTGCCATACACTCCTGTCTCGCAAGGTGACTCTGTCACTTCTCCTCCAGAAGTGGGATCAGTGCTCTCTGTTATTGAAACCGAGTAGTCTTTTGGGGCTGTATCACTCTATCTGATCAACAGAGCATGGGGAGTGATCCTGTGTGACTTCTGATTAAATCGCACCAGGTGCCTCAGGGGCAGCATAAGCCATCCTGAGCCCTCCACACGAAGAAGCCCCTACTAACACAAGCGAAAGGACCACATGGAGAAAACTGCATCAGAGAAAAGCAAGCCAGGACGACCCACGCATCCTGCAGCCAGTGCCCTCGGGCTCTCTCAGCCCACCTCTCGCTGCAGTCACGGGGGGGAACATTGCGGGGGGCTGCCTGGTGGGGAGCCCTGCCTGATCCCTGAGCCACAAAACCTGCCAGAGGGAATAACGAGACGGTTGTTCTTTTAAACCACTAAATTCTTAGGTGATTTGTTGCACAAAATTAGATAAATGTAACGAGAAATGCTTTTAAAATCAAATCTTACAATTTTAAAATACCTTTAGGATCATAGGTAGGCAGAAAAAAATACACATTTTTCTATGTAAATGTATCTTCATTTAAAAAGCATATTGTCATTTGGGTAGACCTTGCCTGAAGTAAATTTACAAGAAATGAATAAATATTCACTGTACACCTTGGTCATCTGTCTCTTGTTCTATACTGTATATAACAACAGAGAATTGCTGATGGTAAGGTGAATTAGTCTTTTAAACAAATAACTTTAACTACTAGCACAAGTAAGGAAGATACTAATATTTATAAACAGTTTTTTATACTATTTTGCAATATTCATTATCACATGGAAGTAGAGTGAGCAACCATCAATTTAATTTTTTAAGGTCCTCTGGGGACATATTTGGAGGGTATGACAGCTGGATTCTTTCATACGGTGTCTTAGATTGCGGGCGGACATCAGCTTCTATGAATTAGCACCAGCTAATGCTGATATCTTCCAGCAAAACTTCTCACTTTTCGACATGTGGTCCCAGTTAGGCTCTTGAACTTAGTATCTTCCTTGTAAATATTAGCTAGAAAAAAAAAATCAGATAACCAGTCTCATTAAACAGGAATAGATTTAATTGGCTATATAGCTGCTCTATACCAGTGCTTTCCAAATATATTCTGTGCATTCCTAGCTTTTTCTAGGTTAGTTGAAACTTGAAAAACTACCTAATAAATAGAGGTTCACTATTCCAAGAATACCAGCCTCCCAAGTTTGAACAGAATAATAATGTTCATCTACTTGAGCTAAAGTACTATTGAAATTCTTCTGAAAGACTTCCACAAATGGTCCTCAGATTTCAGATCAAACAGCTTAAATATATGAATCAAGTTAAGAATTCTATCTCTTGTGTTTAATAATCTTAGTGCTTCACAAACATCCATATGTGGCATTGACTCAGGGACTAATTCTCCTTATTATCTTCACTATTATATGGAGCTATTCCATGTTGGCCCAGGCTCATTTCCCCATGTCCCCTTCCAATCCCATCAGCTCTTTCAGCCTCATTTCCCCATGTCCTCATCCAATCCCATCAGCTCTCTCAGCCTTCCCCATAATATCTTCGTGGTCCAGGTCCAACCCTGCTAGACCCATGAAGACCCTGGCTTCCCCAGTGTGCCCAGAGGGGCCTGGTAACACAACCAACAGTGCTAAGAATAACACTTCATGGAGCCATCTGAGAAAGAAGAGGCAAGAATGGGAAGAAATTGCCTCTGTTTCTCCTCAAGATGTCCTGCACGATAAGCGACTGATCATGTTTTTTTGCAGCTATGTCCCAAAGTATATGGCTTTAGTAACCAAGTGGTGAAAGCAGGAGGTAAATTCTCTTCCATCACCACCATTCACAGAGATCCCTTTGCAGAGCTGGTGAACCCCATCTCTGTACTTACGAGTCCACCCCCCAGGATTCTCCACAAGGGGAGACAGAAAACAGAAAAGCTTGTACTCAGGAAGAAGTTGAGATTACCACATGGCTACTTTTCACAACTCATCCCAGTGAACCAGTAAACACAGACAGGAGATTCAGTATTTGCTGGGATAATCAATTGTCACTGTCACAAGGAAATAGATTTGCTACCACACAATGGAGACAGAGAAGATTGTGTCAGGAACCAAGAATATTTTTTTGGGAGATTCTTACTTCTGTGGCCAATAACAACTGTGAATGGGCACACAAAGACCCTTGAAAAATGAATGCTTGAGCTGTTCTACTCATGATGTTACCTAGACCGGCCAAACCACTGGCTGAAGGTGAGGAAATCTGGAAAAGGTATTGAAGGAGGTGATGATACATACTAGAGTTCCAGGTCCAGCTACAACAGTAAGGGTGTGTGGCTTTGCTGGCTATTGTTTCTGAAGTCTTTTTAGGAGACTGATGCCTGTCACATCTTCCTGGAATGTGAGAATCTAGCTCTTCTATGGGGTACACATAGCATAAAGGATGAAAATGAATCTAAAAGATGCAGTTGGACTATGTTTGGTGCAGATTATAGGCTTTCTCAGTTTGACTTGGTATCACCTGTTCCCCGGAAGTTGGATTCTTTCTTAAGGGAGACCCCTGGTCACTGCTATTGTTGCCTCAACTCCTAAGGTTCCCAACTTTTTCACTTTCTGCAACAAGTGTGGCTGTCAGGAAGGCTTTCATTGAATCCACTGCAATGTGAGTTCCAGCAGCTCCGGGGCCTAAGGCCAAAGCAATCAGATTTAAGGAGCTGCTGGTCTCCCCAGAGGCTGCCCAGAAAGCTTGGTAGGTTCAAGCCAAATTATAGAACATTTATGGTTTTGGAGATAACATTTCATCCAGTGTACACAAGATAAGAGACCCACTCTTCATGTCCCCAACAAATGGCTCTATAGACTTCTCTGGAGATATCTCAAATATTTTAGTTCCTGGTTGTTCAGAAGCTCCAGACAGGACTGTAAGATATCTTAGATTTGTCTTCTCTTTTTTTTTCTGCCTCCTTTCTCATTTTCCATGATTCTTGTTGTATAGCCCAATTCAAATGATAACTTTATTATCTATATCACAATTTCCTCTTATGCAGCTATAATAAAAAACCTTCATTTTCATTCATGCTAATATATTTCCATTCTTCCTCATAATTTACAAATTGATTACAGTTGACTATCCTCATGTTAAATGTAATCTAACATTCTAATTTTCATAAGCTCCTTAGAGTTTTTTTCCTCTAAAACTTTAGGTTGGGCCAGTGAGATAGCTCAGCGGCATGGGCACTTGCTGGCACAAGAGGTCCTAGGTTTGACCCCCGGTACCCACAAAAAAAAAAAAAAAACCTTTAGTTTGCTCTCCCAAAACAATGTCAATTAAACATTTTGCAAATTAAAAGTTTGCAAACTCACAAGCCAATGTTCATAGCCAAGTAATGAATTAAACCTATTGGACAGGGCAGAACTGAAACCGTCTCCTGCAGAGCCCCCCCTTACAGGTCAATATTGAACACTATTAAGCAACACATCAAAAACAGAGGTTCATCATTTATGAATCCACCCAAGTGAGTTATTATGTATTTTGTCTTTAAGGATTCTTACTTTGTAATAGTGTTTCTATCTCAGAGTCTTTATCTTTAAAAAAGGATTATGAGAATTTTTTTCCAATATAGAAAATTCAACTGAGAATTCAATTATGACTAATGAGTTTCTTTTACAGTCAAATTAATCCCTTTGGAAAATTTGCAGAATGAAAAAAATGTTTTTGTTCAATTTAATGCCTTAAAATGTGCATACTTTTTGATTCAGTAATTTTACTTCTAAAAATTTACCCTAAGGAAATAATTAGGAATATAAATAAAATATACCTATGTAGTTTTTTTTATAGAGGCAAAAATAACTTCAAACTCTGATAGTAGAAGTTTAATTAAGTGCAATAAGAAAACCCGAAAGTTAGAATAAAATTTATTCATTAGATATGGTTCTGCAACTATTTATGGACATGGAAAAAAATTCATATTATGTGAGCAAGCATCTACGTGTCTTTCTGCTCCCCTTCACTTAGAGCTGTGTTGGGTGAAGGCAGCAGAAATCTTGGACTATAAGGAAATCAAAGAACTGTACTTATCAATGTGTGGCCAAAGACAGTGTCACGCTGCTACCACACAGCCTTTGTCCACTAAGGAGCTGAATAGTTACTTCGAGGACAAGTGCTTATTGGGAAAAAAATAACTGATAAAATAAGAAGTAAAAAGAAACCAAAAGTACTGAGACTGAAGATTGAACAGCCTGTGTGTTTGCTATTTGTTTGTTTATTTGGTTGTTTTCTTTCTTTTCTTTTTAGATCACGTGAGGATTGTTTAAAGGAGCTTTAGAGTTCCTGTAAAACTGTTGGAACACAAGAAAGTAACTGCGGTGTTGGGAAGAACTATTTCTAGAAAGACAAGGCTTGCTCTAAGAAGCAGCCCAATGGCACACTCAATTTAGTGGTTACAGAATATGGCATTGCTCTGTAATGAATTGGAGGAAAAGACCTTTTCTCCTCGAGAGAGAGAGAGAGAGAGAGAGAGAGAGAGAGAGAGAGAGAAGGAGGGACGGAGGGAAGGGGAGAGGAGGGGAGAGGAGGAGGAAAAGGAAAAGGAAGAAAGAGGGGAGTAGAAGGAGGAAAGCATGTTGGGTGTTAAGGAGAGTGCTTATTGTAAAATAAATTGCCCTTTTTCCTCTCAAAGCTTAAAGCTGGGTCCTGCTGAAATGAGCCCTTGGAGAATCACTGGTCCTATTTTCTCTGCTCACCTGTGCACCTGTGTGCAGACAGCATCCCCAGCCTTCCCTCTCTGGGTCACCGTTCTCGTGCGCTGCACTATGACTTAGTCTTCAGGCATTCCAATTCTGGGACACACCTTAGTAAAACTAAAAGCAAACATTCAACTTGGTATTAAATTATAAAGACTGGCAGAATTTTGTGTTTTGTTTTTGATCTAATTTTCAAATTAAAAACGTGATTCAGGTATAACATCCACACACAAAGTACGCAAATGTAAAAGGTATGGCCTGATGTTTTTTTCCTGCCTTGGACACATATGGATATTGAGAACTCAGATGGAGAAATAGGTCATTACCAGCTTTGGAGGCCCCTTCCTCGTGCCAACTTTCCGCCATTGTCCCACACCCACAGAGGGGATCACTTTTCTGACTTCTAACATCAAAAACTACTTTCAAACTTTCTAGAACTTTGTATTTATGAAATCAAAGAGTATGTTCTTTGTGTCCGGAGTAATACGCTCAACATTCATCATTCTTGTGAAATTCACCCGCATTGTTTTAATAGTTGCAATTATTCATTCTCATTGTTACACTATTTATGGTGAAATGTCATAGCTTATTTAGCAACTTTTCTGTTGACAACTATTTAAGTAGTCTTCATCTTTAAGTACTGTAGTCTTATAAGGAGTGCTGCAGAACATGTCAGTGTTGTGAACATGGGTATATATTTCCATTGGTTACACAATGGTATCAAGGGATACACTTTATTTTAGTAGATATTGGACAAGCAGAGACTAGGATGCTATTTTATCTGGTATATTTATTTTTTAATAAAGGTAAAGGTCTCTGAAGTCATAAGACTAAATCTCTAGTTGTAGAATTAAACTTCCAAGGAGATATTTCGAGTGTAAAGATAACCTAAACTTTATGGGACCATCTACAGCTGGCTCAGTTTTGCCCATAGTCACATTTTATGTTTGCACAGAGGGACACCATAAAAATATTTTCGCTAGTTTATATTAAGGCAAAATTGTTTCCATTTTGAATATAATTATAAAGTTCTAATAAGTTCCTAGCCAGATTTTTCACCAGTCTAATAAAGCAGACATTTTTGGTTAAATGGTTTGTTTGAAATCCACATTATTTTGTTTTTATTTAAGACTTAGTGCTGGGGATACAGCTCAGTGGCACATCGCCTGCCTGGTAAGCATGAGGTAGTGAGTTTTATTCCGGCTACCAAAAAAAAAAAAGAAAAGAAAAGAAAAAAAAAGAAAAAGAGACTTAACTTTAAAATTATAGAAAAATATGTAAGTTAATGTTGGTACTAAAGAAATATTAGTGCTTAGAACCAAAGTTTCTTCTGAAGTGACAAAACATTTAGAAAAAAACATTTGAATCAGAAAACCTGTCAGAAAATTGTATAAAGTTTTCACAGAGAAATCTTTCACTCTTGAGATAAACACTAAACCTGTGATTTTATAACTCAGAAATCAAGTTGTTGTATTTAAGGAAGAACAAAAATTAAAACATATAAGGAAAATAAGCACATATAGATATATTCTTAGATTAGGAAAGGATTTCTGGAAATTAGTTACTTTGTTTTTAGGTTGTATCTCCTCTGTATGAAAAGTGTGTTACATCACAGTATAGAATTACTATCAGAGTGCCTGTTGCAAAAGATTTTGAACTCCTATGGGGTCAGAAACATCCGTATCCTATTTTTGTTCAAAGATCTAGCCCAGTGATTGGCATAAATCAGACATTACTATGAATTCATTAAGTCCAGTCTTTTAGAGAAGTTTGCACATTGAACTCTGATAATATAATCATTCATAAATGAAAAACATATAATTATTCTCTGTGCATTATATGGAATGAGTTTGAGCATTGGTATCTTTCAGGGTTAATCTTGGTTGTGTAACTGGATTGTCTTGGAAGCTGCCCAAGGGATTGGTGGACCACATTTCTGGGTCTGGGTAGATCATGGAGGCAAGGCCTTGGGTACCATATCTGGTCCATTGTTCCTTCCTCTTTGGCACTGTTCCCATGTTCTGCTTTCTCACCATCATGAACTAAGCAGCTTTGCCCTTCTGAACACTTCTACCATGATATTTCTGCCTTGGAGCCATCTGACTATGGACTGAATCCCCTTAAAACATGAGCCAAATTAAACCTCACTTCTTTTAGTGTGTTGGATATCGTGACCAACAACCAGGAAGCTGTCTAATACAGTATTAGATCTGAATTTGATCCCATCAGTTAATGAGGATGTAAATTCTCTAGGCTTTATGTTTTTCATATGAAACTGGGAGAAAAATAATCACCTCATGAGCTATGTAGAGCAGGTGATCACATGGAGAAAACAGTGATAGTAGGATAGATAGCAGGCCCTCATTCATTAGTAATTCTATACACCTCATGTCACTGAAATTTTAGTAGGTAGTCTTATCCTTTAATAAAACTTTACAATCAACTTAATGAACAAGAAAATCCAGAAGAGTTCTGGATGAGTGCACAGTTATGATGATGTGTTTGCCTCTTGAAACTTTTGGCTAACTAGAAATGTGAAATAAAATGACAATGGAGAGAAAGCGACAGAGGTAAGAAGAGTGGGAAATGGTTTACCTACACTAAACTGTGGAATTAAATACATTCCCCAAACGCTGCTCCTTCTTTCCTTTTTCAGCCAAATTGTAAATGGTAAACAGCTTGGATAAAGAATATAGGCTTTTGGACAGATAGAAAATATAACACTTTATTATGTTGATTAAATACAGGTAATTGGATTAATTTCTCTACACTTGTTTCTGTTATAAAATGGGGATAATAAGACAGGGTTATCGATAAATAAATAAAATGACATGCTTGACACCTTAACATACCTGTCTTATAATAGATTTTTTTAAAAACACTAGTTCATCCCTTTATATTTTTCCTTTCTCCTGTTGCCTTTACTAACTGATGATTTAGCCTGTTCCCAGTGAGAAAAATGGAAAGAAACTAGAACATATTACACTTAATGAATTGAATTGATATTCTCCCCTCCTGAAAAATTACAGTGTTCCCTATTGTACTATTATTTACCAAATCAGGAAAAAAGGCAGAAACACTGTATTGGTATCAGGCATTCCTCCATTCAGAAGCAAGGCTTTTCTATTGCTTAAATAGCAATGTGTGTTGAAGGTTATTGAGGCCCCTTATAAAGCAATTATTAGCTAATCTTTAAAGTTCACTCTCAAGAATAATATAATTTCATAATTAATGTCAGCTTTCCCCCTCTTTTCCAACAAAACCCTCCCTGCAATATGCTCTGCCATAGGAAATGGGTGGCAATTTTCCATCCAAAACATCTTTCTAATATTCAAAAATCCTGACCATGGTTTTTCAATCCATTCACATTAAAAAGAAAATCATAGAATATAACTTTCACTAACCCCTTCCTCCGAATATTCCTTTTCTCTGCTGTTGCTCTCTTAATACGTGGAAAGAATTGGAGGGACTGTTTTCTCAGACATCCGCCCTCTTCTTTCTGGCCTTGAAGAAGAGCAGCCATGGATCTTAACTAAAGCCAGATCAGTAAGAGCCCTTGCTTGGGACTTCAGCCAAGGAGGCAGTGGTCAGAATTTGGAAGGCAAATTCAGGAATTACGAGTTTTAGAACTTCCAGATTCTCTGTCTCACTCCCCCTCCAAATATATCCAGGTATAACTGAAGTAAAATACACTATACATATTTAAATTGTGTAATTCTGTTTGACATCTTCATTCACCTGAAAAATCATCACCACAGTGACAAAGCTACACATTCCCAGACCTAATTTTTGAACAAAATAGTCTGAAATTGGAGGACAGCTTTGCCTATGGACCAGTTATCTCTGAAGATCTAGCTATGCCCTGCCTGCCTCAGGATCAGATGAGCCAGTACATATTTACATCTAAGTTGGTTCAAGTTGGGTTACCATCATTGGCTACCGGAAGTCATTGAACAAATGTCCTGATCATTCACACTATCATAAAGCTTTATTTGTACCCATTTTAGAAGCAAAACTAAAATTAGATTTTGAATTTATATTTGTGCTAGGTAAAATGAACAAAAAAAGTAACCCAAAAGTCGTCTTTTGAAGAGTGTGAAACAATTCAAATACCATTTTCTGTTCATTTAGTATAAAAAAGACTCAGAAAAACTAAGATTTACTACATGGTTCAGTTTTCTATTCTTTATAAGCCCAGTAAGCTGTGCCATCTTTTCAAAACCTACTGTGCTGAAAGATATTAAAAACTGTAAATTGTCCAAATTTTCTTACTGTAAGACATCTTTAACAAATCTTGTGGTCATTTGGCCTCTGGCCTATAGAAATCTCTCACTGGACCACACATACGAAGCCCAGCATTCGTGTTTGTAAAGATGGCCCCCTTTGGGTGAGAATTAATTTACAGAAAATAACAATGAAAGAAAAATCTTTTATGTGCATACTTGTAATCCCAGCACTCTGAGAGACTGAGGCAGGGGGACTGACAGTTTGAAAAGTACTGTAAATTAAAAATTTTAAACAAATGAATAGCAGGGCAGACAGAATAGGACTAAAACTCTGAAACACCAAGTAACATTGTTCTCACTTTTAAAATGACCTTGATAAAATAGATTTAATTCAGTTTATGCCTAAACTTAACAATATTTGTATTCTTTATTCTTTGATGTTTGTTGATGTCACTGGGAAAAATATATTCTTATTGGTTCAAGTAATAATATAACTTACATAGAATAAGGAATTGTATCCAGAAACGATAATTGAAAATTTCACATAAAATTTAAAAAGTAAAAACAACTATCAATTTCACAAAGCCACCTAAAACTTAATTTCCTTTTTTCTTACTCAATCAACCTGTAAGCCCCAGTTAGCTTTCAGGAATGGTTTGAAAAGTCCAACTTTCTATCAGCTTCCCTGAAACAAGCAATACCTATTTGTTAAAAAATTAAACACCTAATAAATAGAAAAAAGAAGAATTTTCTAGTTCTCACCAAGTGGAAGGCTTGGAGCCCACCATTGTTTTAATGGTTCTTCAAATATGCCTTCTTTTCATGTTGATCAGAGCTCACACCATACAAAGAAAGATAAGTATCATTTGCAAAAGGTTTGGCAAATTTATGAACATTTCTAGTGATGTGATTTCCCCATGGTAAGTGTAGAAATCTCTAGCAATCTGCTCTGTGTTCGCATTTTGGTCAGATATCACAATGGCAGTAACATTCCCCAACAGAAACAGCACTACATTTCACCCAGAGGAGACTCAACATTGACTGCAAATGCTGTTAGTGCAGAAGCAGATGATACGTGTGAGCCAACTGTAGTACCATGTCGGTCTGTGGTCCTCTGCATCACTCTGACTGTGTCCCCCACCTTAGCAACCAACATCTTCTATGCTAGATGGATCATGGTTTGTAACTGGCTGCCTGTGCACAGCAAATGTTTGGTTTTCTGAATGGATGTGAAACACCTTCAGTCGAAGTGTCCTGGGGCCGGTTAGCAAGTTTGCTAATTTATACCAGCTAGGGATGGAAGCGTCGAGATAGACTTAGGTGGGGTTAGTGGTGCCTGTCTTCCCAACGTTTCACATTAGGTAGAACGGACGCAATCACAATCTGGAGTCTTCAGTAATAATTCTTAGGTGGAGTCTTTTATGGCCCACATCCTTCAAGAGAAGACAGGAGAGATAGGAAGAAGAAGGTGTAGAGATGCATGAAACTGGGGCGTGAAATGGGTGGGTGTAGAGCATAGTGGAAACTGTCCGTCAAGACCCTTGGGGAGAAAAGCGAGCCTTCAAAGGATCTCTGCTAGTGTGGGGCTGAATTATAATTAGACATTGAGAATAAGATGTAATAAAGAAGAAATTAAAAAATAGGGCACACACAGAACTGATCAAGGAGGGATTATCAAGAGACTATGTTAAAGCAACTACTCATCTGCAAACAAGCATATTCTCACCCGCCATTGTTTTCAGTTAAGATTGAATGGACGCATCAGTTGAATAGTCCTTTGTGGTATCCACAAAGGCAGCAAGTGGTCCTTTTGTATGGGTTCATGACTTTTCCCAGAATTAACTGTGAAACGCTCATGCTTTCCGTGAACAGAGGCAAGCTGGATTACGCAGTTTCTGGCAAATTTATTAAGCAACTCAAACTTCTCGCTTAATCTCATGGCTTAAACAATATTCAGTTAACACAAATTAGTGAAGAAACAAATAGAGACACCGGTCAGTCGCCAAAGAAAGATGTAAAAATAAAATATATTTGAAACACAATGAATGGGTCAAGGCTAAAGCCAAGCACAAGTTAGGGCAAATAAAGAAACCATCAATCTGAAAACCTTCTTGGGATTTATAAGAAGTCTCTTCTGATCTCAGACTGTATTTACCTTCAAAATGGAAAAAAGAGAAGCAATAAATCTCTCTGTATCAAAGACCTGTTCAGTAGATATAAATTGAAAGTGTTTGGCCAATTAGACTGAACTAAATCTCCCCTAGGCAAACCTACTATCAATATATATTTCACTTCCTGACATATTTATTTAAAGGTAATTTGAGAAAGACTGGCTAACTGAAATAAAAGATGAAAATTCTAAAATTTGAGTTTCCTTTTTACTGCATTCACCTCAGCAATAAAAAGAGCTATTTCTAGTCTATTGCATTTCGTTGAAACCAAGTAAACAAACAAACAAACTGGAGATATAAATAAGTTAGACACAGTACATAGGGATAACATAATATTGTGGGCAGATAACAAGGAGTCAGGGACCAGATTTCAGTCTCGTTTCTCTTGCCACAGCTGTGTGAGTTTAGGCCGGACCTCATACTCCAAACTCTGTGAGTTGCTTGTTTATAAATAAGAGGATAACTATAGATTATTACTCTGAGATCCCCAACTATTTATAAATCCCCAAAATGGTAGGAAGTGTTGTAGATAAATGACTGGAAAGCGACCTCTACTAATTGTTCACTTACACATAAGAGGGAAGATCCAGAAATAAGTTGGTGAGATACTTCCCCAAATGACCTCTCATCACCAAAAGCCACGAAAAGGCTAAATTCTCAAATGGGCTAACTTGCTGATATCTAATGATTATTTATTGTTCAAATTACTGTTGTAGAAAGTTTTATTTAGTCTCAAATACAATTTGTTTGAGATAGATACTATTTTATACCCATTTTGTAGCTAAGCACACTGAGGTACATGACAGAGTTAAGATGTTTTCAGAGACAGACTAGAGCTTGGACTCCAAAGTTTGTAGCCGTGGCCATTATACAATCATGAGCACTCTTTGTGGATCCCTGATTACAGACCACTAATTATAGAGATCGCACAGTGACGTTTGCTGGGAATCTTCAGCTTGTGCTTCAAGATCTAGAACACACGTGATTGCAGTTAGACATTTCAGTGTCTCTACTGTGGAGCTGAGCAGCGCGTCTCGTGGTCCAGGTGAGGGTAGTTTTGTCAGTATTTGAGCAGAATGACTTGCTGATAAGTTATGCTGGTTGGTTAAAAGTGCTTCATCAACTCATTGGGTAATACCACGGCTCCAACTGGACTAAGGATGAGACGTCTTCTCGTCTTGTGCGGAAGTCCTTCCTTTACTCACGGTGAGTGGGACCCTGTGACATGTATCTCTTGATACTGGGTGTCAGCTTGCCAACCGTAAAACAGATACTTCTTCACCAGGATCAAAATGCAAAAAGGTAAAAGAGAAGGAAGAAGGGCTTTGGGGCTAGAGTTACCTGGCAGTGAATTTTGTGAAGTCCTGTGATATTTCACAACTTACTCAATTTCTAAGACTCAGTTTCTTTGGCTAGGAACTGAAAATGATGATGGTAGATAACTTCATAGGGTTGAAGCGTAGATTAAATTAGGGACCTTCCTCACATGCGGTACTTTAACACACAAGAAGGAGAAATAAATCACAGGTGTCCCTAAGGTGGTCATATCCTGCCCTGGAGACTGTGTATCTCTTCATACCCGTCTGGGGCGCGTGTATTGTCTTGTCTGTTTCTCCCTTTGTCACCAGTAATGGAGATGGATTTGTCTGGAGACAATTTTCTTTCTCCTGGGCTTCCTTTCTCCTCCTCCGTATTTTTTTGTGGCCAAAGAATGCATTACTGTAAAAAATAACTTCTGACACATTGTCCCCCCTGGTCCATATGGGGACTAATACCTGTGACCTTATTAAAAGTAACATGGATTCTAACAACAAATAGTCCCAGACAGGAAAATTAAGAAAATTACAGTCTACTCCTTGTGAAGTGTAGCACGTGCTCCAATAACTAATAGTCACAGATAGAAATGAAGAAAATTACATACGATCTTAACTGGTACATTTTTAAAAATGTTTACGAATTCTCATGTTGTTAAAATGCCTAACTATATGTATATCTTCCATAACTTGTGGAGTGGAAAAACAAAATTTTCTTCTCAGATATGTTAAGTGGAATGAATATGTATACATATTGCTATTAGATGTAACTTATTCCCTTTTACCCAGATGCTGTCTATAAAAATCCCAGTGACGATTAGCAATTTAGTATGTGTGATGCCAAAGCGACCACAATAAATAGCAATTTAAACTACGAGACTATATTCAACATACTGCAAATGAGTAGATCAGTGTATGTAATATTTCTTTTCTGTTCTCCATATTCTTACTGTACTCTTTACTCCACACACATTTCTACTTGTTGTTCTCTTTGTTCTAGCAGGTGAGGAAACACTGAAAATAAAAGACCCTTAAATGAAAAAAGTAATATGAAGAACACAATAGACTTCTTAGGCCTGTCACTCAACTCTCTCTAGAGTGAACATATAATTTTTTAATTTGCTGCCCACAAAAGGACACATTTGAAACTGAAAGTGGGCACTACTAGTTATATACCAGTAGAGTAGGGACAAATCAGGTCTCTCTCTGTCTCCGTCTCTGTCTCTCTCTCTCACTCTCTGTCAAATCCAACATGTCATTTAAGTTGGATCCAAAATACTTTCTAACTGTTCAAAATATATATCCAAGGTATGTTTGGCTTCCCATCCCTTCCCATCGTCACCTCTGTTTCAAGTCCCTCATCCCATTGCTCCAACAGCCCTTGGTGGTCTTTTTTTTTCCTTCCTGCCTTAGCCACCAACTCTCCAGCCAATTTTCTACCAAGTGACCAAAGATATACTGTTAAAACAAGATTCTCAGCAGGGAGAATTTGCCCTCTGTCTCAGGACCTTCAGCAATGCCTGGAGAGAATTTTTATTTCCAAAATTTGGAGGCTGCTACTGGCATCTAGTAAATAAAGGCCTTGGATTCTGCAAAGCAACCTACAAGGCCACATGATAATCCTCCGTGACCAAGAATTAATTACCTAGCTCTACGAGTGAGTGGCTTCCCTGCTGAGAAACTGTTTTAAAATACAAACCAAATTCCCTCACATCCTGGCTGAAAGTCCCCAAAACAGTATATGCAAAATAAAACCCAATCACCTTATGACAAGTGTCTCCTTCTTGTCCTCTAAATTCTCCTCTGCTTCCCTCTGCCTCTTGATTCCCTCCAGTTTCTTCTCTCACTTCAAGTAAGAAGGTCTCTGTTTCTCAAGTCTGGCAGAGTCCTGACCAAGGCCAGCATCTGAGACGCTCTTCTCCTGAGTGTCAGCTTGGCTGGCTTCATTGCCTCCTCCAAATCTCAGGCAAAATCCCGTGGTCCCTGAAGGACACAGGGCTCTGTGCCTCCTGGGGCTGAAAGACCCCAGCCTGTCCACATGGCTCTGTCTGTCACATCCCCCCTCACCAGTTCTGTTCTCTGCGGAGCACTGTTCAGATTGCAATTACTTTGTCTGTTTCCTAGTTTTATTTGCTTCTTTCCTATAAAAACATAAGCCCTGAAAGACCAGGTCCTTATTTTCTTTCTTTCTTTTTCTTAAATTTCCAGTTCTGAGATTAGAACAGGGTGTGGCCAAAGGCAGGCAAGCAAGACATACTTATCACTGGAAAAACTTCTGTAGTACCTCACCCTGATAGAGGAAAAAAGACACTGGAAATTAGAGAACTAAATTCAAATTAGAATTGGGATTCCCAACTGTAGACTTAATGTTCAGGCATAGCCATTATAAATTGGGTGACAGCAGTGATTATTTACCAGATGTTTACCATGGCTGACCCATGCCAAACCCTTCCCATTCATTTTATTGGGGAGTCCTTTCAACTCCCCAGCTCCCCAGCCATATCCAGCCACACAGTGTTTCCGTCCTTAGCTGTGCCACACTTGCTGTCCAGCCCTCGCACATGCTAAGTTTTCCACCTAGACTTCCACCTCTCTCTCCACCTTTCCATTCCTCTGCACAGTCATAGGTGATAAACCTATCAGAAATTGGATTGGGCTCTGCCTTAGATGAGGATGCTATAATGCAAATACCTTACAATGAGTGATTACAAACAGTTTATTGCTTAGAGTTCTGGAGACTGGAAAATCCAAGAAGTAGTACCAGCAGATTTTGTGTCCAGTGAGGGTTAGAGAGGGCACCTTCTTGTTGAGTTATGACATGATAGAAAGGAACACAAAACTCCCTTATGTTCCTTTTATGAAGCCATTATCAATGCCTATGAGGAAATGAGGCCTACTCCCAACTGCCACATGTGTGAGCCTGGAAGCTGATCATCCTTTGGTGTTAGTCAAGCTTTCAGCCCTTCCATTCACAGGGCTGTCTATGACATAATCACTTCCCCAAAGTCCCCACCTCTTAATGCCATCATCTTTGGGTTGGGATTGCAATATATGAATTTCAGGGAGATATGAGCATCAGACCAAAGCAGGCTTTGTGGTCCGACATCAAGCTTTACTTACCTTTATCTCCCTCACATACTAAACACTCTTTGAAGGCAGTGGGTCCCATCACCTAGCTCTTCTTTGTTAAATTTACAGATGTGATAGGAATTATTTTCTTGATTTACTGATGAAGAAATCTAATCACACATTGTCTGATTCTTCCAAAATCAAATAGTATGTGTTTAAGTAGATACAAGCCAACTGGGGCATGGAATCTGTATTTTAACCAATCTTCTGTTTTAGCCACGTTTTAGCTTTGAATGTGTTCCTTACCCTTGTAGAATATCATTTTGTACATCTGTGAAATTATTAGGTGGAGTGGATGGAGGACAAGAGGCGGCCCACATGAAATCTGTAGCTCATTTTAACTCTAAAACTAATGAGTTAAGACTTAAGTGCTCATATAGAAGTTGTTTAGAAATTATTTGACAAATAGTTAAATATATTTATTCTGAATTCTACAGAAGATCCTCAACATAGAGGCAAGAACATATAGAACACTTCTCTACATTCAGCATTTCCCTTAGCCAAATTTTAAAATGACCTGTTCTTTTACTTTTTAGGAATTCTCATTCATAATGTAAGAGTCAAAACAGGTAGGTCTGCTTTTTTTCTACAGGAAAATTGCAGTTTCTTGATAGGTTAAGCACCTTGGTTTTCAAACTTCTTGTTTATCCACTCAGGAAACTGCTTTACTACCTCAAAAACCAGCACACCCATGAGATTAGCACTTAATTAAGTCCAAGTCAGTAGCTGGGCTTTAGGCTCAGTCCGAGAATTCACTCAAAATAAGTCTGGATTTTGTTTCTTTCATTTGTTCTGCAAAGTGATCAAATTTTGCACACCATCCACTACGGATGTCACTTGTACTAAAAGAATATCAAACTTTACACCATTTGTCTTTCAATGTCAATGTAAAATATTACTTGAATTTAACATAGAATCCCTTCATGTAAAGAAGAAACTGAAAAATTGGCTAGATACACTTACAGATATATTTAAGTTAACAATGTCTCTATTTTGACAAGTCACAGTTTTTTTGTTTTTGTTTTTGTTCTTTTGAGAAATGGCTGACTATGATATAAACTGTAATATATTACTTGAGTTAATATATTTTGGTTGACTTTGCTGGGTATTTCCAAGTTCGTACTGGAGTTCATACCAGAGTTGGTCTGTGTGACCAATAGCAGGGCACAGTAATGATGGTATGTTACCTCTAAGACTAGCTCATAAATGAGACTGCGGCTTGCTACTCGATCTCTTCTGTTCTTTTACTCGAATCAGAGGCTATAGGAGAGGCTAGCTGCCATGTCTTGAGAAGAGACCTCTGAGAATCAACCATGAGGAAACGAGGCCTGCTGCCAACAGCTATTTGAATGAGCCTGGAAGTCAATCATGTTTTAGCTTTAGTCAAGTCTTCAGATGTCAGTTGCTCAAGACAACACCCTGACTTCAGTCCCACTAGAACCACCCAGCTAAGCTGCTTCCAAATTCCTGGCCCATGGAAGCTGTGAGCTATTAAATGGTTGTTGTTTTTATCCATTATATTTTTTGGACAATTTGTTTTCTAGTAATAGATAAACACAAGCTTCAGGGATTGAAGACATTGCATTTATTACTTATATCATTTTACCTTTTATTTAAAACTTACCAAAAATAGATCAAAACTTCAGTAGTAGATCACAAGATAAAGTTAAGTGTTATTGTTAAGTGTACATTTTTATTCTAATGGTAGTGTTCAAATATAAAGTACAGATTTGAATTTTATTTGCTTATGAAATTTTTTGAGACTTTAATGGAACATTTAATTACTAAAAATCAAGAGGAATATAGAAAAAGAGGAAAAGAATCAGACAAAGGAAACCAAGAAATGAGTACCAATGGAAAAGGTGTACATTACAATAAAGGGAATCACAGCAGCAGTTTATAGATTTTTGTTTATATTGTGTTTTTGGTTGAGGAGAGCTTTTTTTTTTTCAGTGAACACTTTTATGAAAATCATAGCTAATATATTCCTCTAGAAACCTCAGAAGAAAATGGAGGAGAAACTAGAAAGGAATAGGGAAAGTGGAATTGAATGAGCCTCCCACTTGAAATTCCAACAGACAATATTTAATAAAAAAGAAAATAAACTCACTTGCTTCTAAAATTCAGAGAGATGCTTCTGGTAATTCACCTTTCATTATGATATTTGCCATTAATATTTTGGCAAATACTCTATCACATTAGGGAAATTCCTTCTATTCTTGGGTTACCAAGAACAGGTTTTCACAATAGGCTGTGGAATTCCAATATTGTTCTTGGAACCAGGCAAATAGGACTCCACCTTGCCCTATGCTTTATAGGGTTTTGTTCTTTACTTCTCCAGGTGCATCCTATCCTGAGCTGTGAATACTCTGGCCACATCCCTTCCAAACAATATTTCATTCCATTGTTCACCCAAATTTGTATTTAGGTATTAAAATATGAGTATTATCAATGTATAAATTCACAAGGTGGGCATTGTAAATTGAATATCATTCCAAAGAATTTTCATTGTTTTCATGGTTAGTATCAAGAGTTAAAAAAAAAAACAAGCTTTAAAAGACAACCATAAAAAAAAATTAAGTAAAAATAGGATAGCTTCTTTTTTTGTGTGGAGACTAACAGATAAATTTTCAAATTTTCATTAAAAGTTGAAAAATACCAACATTTAAAAATCAAAGAGGGCCGGTGAGATAGCTCAGCGGCATAAGCGCCTGCCTGGCAAGCGCAAGGTCTTGAGTTCGACTTCCGGTACCCACAAAAATAAATAAATAAATAAATAAATAAATAAATAAATAAAAGTCAAAGAAAAGATGTCAAGAAATTTCACTTGAAATGTCATTTCAGTGTTCTCTTGAAATATTTTGTGACAAACAATCCTAAATGTAGACAATTGACTAGAGCCAGATCTTAATATATAGAAAATTCTTCCAAAACTTATTTTTTATATATGAAAAAATTTTGTTAGAGTTTTTCCTAAAATTTAACATATATGCTAATTGATATATGTCTTTGGTGACATGGGAGCAAGTCTTCTACTCCATCAATAGCAGAAAAATGTTGGTCAGGCCAAAGGAGAGAGTTAATTATGTTTCCATTCACTAAGAGAAAACATAGAATCATTCTTGAATAATGAGGCAATCAAAGAGTACAAGACCCAAAACATAGGAAATATTATTATACATACACATTACAAAGTTAATTAGCAGAAATGTTATTTTTCTGGATTTTATGATGTTTGAGATATTTGTCATATTTTTATAATTTGTGCTTTTGTGATTCATTTGCTCATTGTAAATAAATATTCACATTTTAATCATTTTTTGATAAGGATCTATCCCACCAGCCATCAGTTGATAAACAAAAAGTCAAGGACAATCATAACTTAGATAATTTAAAAGAATATAACTTGTAAAGCACGAAATGCATAGATTATTTTAGCAAAATTAATCCTCATTATGATCATTCAACAAAAGTCACCTATGAAGTGAAAATTGCTATTATATGATTTTTTGAGGGGGATCACAAAATAAGTAGCAAAGTTCAACATTTACCTTGAAATCCATTCTCAACAGATTCATCTTCGTGACCATTGTTCATGTATGTATCCTCTTCAAAAACTGGAAATTTCAAGGTAAGTATCTAAGTGAAAAGGAGCAAAATAGAATTACATCTAGACAATTCAGTTTTCTTTCTTTCTCAAGTCAAAAATGAGAAGGAAACTGGTAATGGAAAAGATAAGAGAAAGAAGAAACATAAAAAGCAAAGAATAAGGAGAAAAATAAGGCTGAAGAAAGAAAATAAACATCCCTTTGATGACGTTACGTATAGTCCTTTATCTCATTTAATTTTCCCCATGACTTTTCCATACTGAGTAAACCGAGTCCTAGTTAAACAAGTTGTCCAGTGTCCCAAACATAGTTGATTCTAGCCACTGAGCTTCAGAGTTGGTGTGTTTGCCTAAAAGCCTTCTAGCTTTCTTCACCATTTTAATGTACTCTGGTGTACTTCACTTGCATGTTGAAGATGACCCCAGGGCAGGACATTCCAAACATTTTCCTTTTAGAAGAATTTAAAATAAAAAGATGTTCCTTATGAGTCAGAATTTGGATGAGCAAATTCATGATCACTGCAGAGCAACCCAGGGAACTAAATATACGAGGAAGATAAACATAATTGTTGATTACATGCAGATTTTTGATGCAATGGATGAGGACGAATGTCACTCCTTGTATGGCCTTCTGCATGTTGGCCTTCATGTAACTGTCCCTGATATGTTCAGAATCCTTGTCAATGGATTTTTTTTGGTTCATGTAAGAAGTGAGGACATGCTTTCTCTTCTGTAGCGTACTGATTAAGGGCACAGAGCGATGTAAGTGTCAAGGATGCATGGATCTTTCTGTCTTCTCACTTACTAGCTGTTTAAATCAGATAAGCTCTTAGCCTGGTAAGTCTGAGTTTTCTAAACTCTGAAATGCGGATGCTCATATCTCCATCAGGAATGTATTGGGATGACTAAATGTGAGCCAGTCACGTGGCAGCTCGACACCTAATATATGATAACCACTACTCACTACTACCAAACTTCAATTAATATAATGACAATGAGAAACAGATAGCTAATTTACTTAAAAGTAAAGTAGACGCTGGTCTGCTTTTGTTCTAAAAATAACTTGGAAACTTTGAAATTGTTGCCAAGGAAGGCATGAAATGTGAAATAAAATTTTCAGATTCTCCAGTTGGATCTAATATGAATTCCATGAACTCTTTGAAATGAGAAAGGGATGACAGAGGCAAAGACCTCTTTAGAAACTGTAGCTACTAGAAAGGAGTGGGGAAGAATACGGTCATTTGTAATCTAGCATCTCCCTCGGCATCCAGACAAAGGCCTCTGTTCAAAAACAAATAAATTTTAAAAAGATACAAACCCCATCTCAGCTGCCCCCAAGTCCAGCCTTTCAAATCAGCTAAAGCAGATACTGGATTTTTCTCACTGCCCAGCTTGAGTCTTACTCATCATTCATCCATAATATAGGACCGTTCTTTTAGGAAAATGGTTCCCTTGTGGATTTTGGCAATGACAACTTCAGTGCAGTTCAGCTAAGCTTATTTCTTTTGTTCAAAGGAGAGAAGCTGTTTACAAATAATCTGTGCATAGTTACCTGATTTTAAAACTGTCTTATTTTTATTTCCTCTCTTTCTTGTGAAGCCATCTGGGAAAGCTGATTACTCCTAAGTCATTACAAGCTAATATGTAGTCTAGGTAGGCTGGGATGAATCTCTCTGTTAATGCCGGTTAAATACTTAAAACTAATTAGACCATTTTAGTAGGAGTCATTTATTACAGAGTGCTTCTTAAGAAAGAACCTTATAGCTCATGCAGTGCATGCTACCACTTACATATGTATTAATTTTAGTTTATGTGTCCATGTTCCTTTTTTTTTTCATGTTCTGTTATGTAGGTGTGTAAGAAAAAGGTAATTCCTAAAAGAAAGAAAAGCACATCAATGCTATAAAACTGTAACCATTAAAAGGAAAGTAACTCTAAATATCCAGCCTTAAAACACTGACTACGGAAATGCTTTCCACACATCCCTGTTATTTCTACATGCAAATACATGAATTCTTGCATCAGTCACTGGTGAAGCTTTGAATTAGTAATTCTCACAGTAACTATTTGTGCAGCATTTTCCCACCTATCTTAAATTATAAGCCAGAGATTGACCACCTCTCCAAATTTTAAACCACAGTTCACAGTCCCAGTCCTTTTAAGGACTCATCTAATTCTAGAAAGACAGCTGATTCCAAAGTGAATCTCCAGTTCTTTTTCATGTTCCTTTGAGATAAAAAAGAAATGAACAGCTACTTAAGATGGAATTTGTGTTATGTGTATATACGCAGCCTTTTTTTCTCTCCTGTAGGAGCAAATCCACGCTTGTTTGGTTTTTTGTCTTTATTCTCAGCACCACAGTGTTTAGGTTCATTATGCGAAATGCAGATAAGAATCTTTAGTTCCTTCTGGGAGCTCTGGTGCACCAAGAGATTCAAATAGGAAGTAAAATAATGCATTACAGTTTTTTCTTGATTCCAGTAAGCACTCACACACATATATATATATATATAACTATATGTCTATATGAATATTTTTCAAAGACTAAAATATAACTGGTTTTCTGTCAACACCTTGGAAATAAGACTTTTATCTCATCAGACTTGGGCTCATTCCCTGGAATTTGCACATAGTTCCGTGCAGCGTTGTCTTAAAACCTTATTAGTGCATCTAATTAAAGTAACGACAGAGAACTTCCACAAGCATCTAATGAAAGAAAACAAAGATTAAATTTAAGTTAATCAGCTTTGAAATGTAAACAAGCACATTCAATCATTAAATGATTCCATTTATTTTTAACAGGTTCTTAGAAGTGAATCTAATAAAATCCCACCATGTTTTCTTTATTTGCCCCAAATGTTTACTAGCACCATTAATCCATTAGTAAAAATCCAAAAGGGACATTTCATGCTTGGTAGAAACCCATTCCAAGCTTTTGATGAATAGTGGCAATAGTTAGCCAAGATTTTTCACACAATAAATTCTAAAATAGTTAACGGATCCTTCAAAAGTAGAGAGACTTCTAAAAAAATTAAAAAGAAACTTGTCACTAATAATAAAGAATATCTCAGGTTTGTAGCTTCAAGATGTTAGTTCTCTGCATGGAGAAGAGCAATCGTGTGTTTCACAGGAAATGACAGTAAAACTAGTGTTCTTGGGAAAAGTGTCAGAGGTAGATTTGGGAATCTGTTTCCAAAACCAGATAGTCCAGAACAGAGGGTAATGTTTTTACACTGTGCAGAACTGGGAGATGAAAAAACCAATTTCCAGGCTGATGAAGGAGGAAATCTCTTAGCAGGTGCTGAGCAGCCATGATGTAACTACGTTCCTCACACAACTCCACCAGGTGCCAAAGTCAGATGCCTGGACTCATTTGGACACCAGAAGCAGTCTGTTGGATTCTGTCTCCTCTTCCTCAAATAATCAATGGTTTGCTTTGCTGTTTTGTTTTGTAGTGACAATGGTTTGCAGTTCTAATTAGCCAGAAACTAGCATTATCATGTGTCAAAGAGATCTGCAGAGAGTTACCCTAGGTCGCTGCCCATTTCTGTTTCCATGATGGAAGAGGGACACATTCCCTGCCCAGACCCTGGGTTACTCATTGTTCCTGGCACGCTGGCTCTCAGCTTACCCATTGCTTTCCTACTCTGTTCATACATTAGCAAACAAACAACCAAGAATGTCTTCGGTACTGTGGTCACCAACATTCCTTTGTAATATATAAGAAAAGCAAGCTGTTTATAAGTTTAGGGATGTTGCTTAATATTATTTGGTCATCTGTTCAACAATTGTTTTTTTTTTATTTTAGTAAGAACATTCAACATAAGATCTACCCTTTTAATACACTTTTAATGTAAAATACATTGTAAATTATAGATACAGTGTTCTATGGCAGATCTTCAGAATGTCTTCACTGGGAATAGCTAAAACTTTAAATTCATTTATTCAGTTAAATTGAATAGCTATTCACCATTCCTCCCAATGTCCCCACCACCCCAGCAACTATTCTCTGATTCTGAGTTTATCTTAGATACTGCCTATGTGTGCAAATATATATTTTTTTCCTTCCATAACTGGCTTGTTTCATTGAGTATAATGTACCCAAGATTTATTCATGATATAACACATAGAGGGATTTTTCTTTTTTATAGCTGAATAATATTTCACTGTATTTATGTACCACATAGTTTCAATCCATTCATTCATCAGAGGACATTTGGGTTGTTTCTACACCTTGGCTATTGTGAATAGCGCTTGTCTTAGTCCATTTTCTCCCTGAATACCGCAGACCGGATCATTTATAAACAGTAAAAGTTTATTTGGCTCAGAGTTCTGTTCTGGGGCTGGAAAGTCCAAGAGCCCAGTGCCAGCATCTGGCAGGGCCTCTGTGGTATGTCACAACCCAGCAAATAGCAAGCAAGCATGCATGAGACAGAGAGAGAATCAGGTCTAACTGTCCTTTTAATCAGGAGCCCACTGCGGCAGGAACTGACTTGCTTCTGTGGCATTGGCCTTAACCCGTTCCAGAGTGGTATCCGTGGAGCCTAATCACTTCTCCAAACTCCTGTCTCCCCGTACTGTCACGATGGGCATTGAATTTCAGCGTGAAGTTTGAAGGGGGCTTTCTAACCTCAGCTAATGCTTCTTCCAGAGCCCGCTCCCATTCTGTTGGTGAAATACCTAGAAGAACTCCTACTGTGCGGCAGGGAACAGGGATACATTAGTTACCAGCATACTGGTTACACGTGAGGCCCCTTAGAATTGAGCTCGTTTATTGAGTTTGTTAAAATAATGAGATGTTCACACATCCATTCTCCATCCAACAGCCAGAGTAATTTTTTATTTTTTTTTTCAAGAAAACACAAGTGCAATCATATTGCTTTCTTGCTTCAAAACTTCATGGCATTCTCTGCCGTCCCCATAAAATCCCAGTGCTATTACGGTGGCCGTGAAGCCCTGCACAGCCCGCGCCAGCGTCACATACTTCTGCCACCTGGCACCCTTTCAGCTCTCCAAGTGCACCAATCCTTCCCAAGTCTGTTCTTTGAGCAGAACACTCCCTTCCTTATTTTCAGTAAATCTGTCCAAATATTTTGTCCTTCAGATCTCAGTTGAAATACAACTCCCACAGGAAAAATCTTTCCTGAATTTTAGGCTAGGCTGGATGCCTCTGCTATGCATTCTTGCAGCGCCCTGCTCCTTTCTGTAGGGCTCATCTCAGTTTGAACCAAATACTTCTATTGGGTTTTTTCCTCCTTTTTCTCTTCTTCTCCTCTCTTCTCTTTGTTCCTTCCCATTTCTTTCTTCTTTCCCTCCTTCTTTCCTTTCTTTCTTTCTTTCTTTCTTTCTTTCTTTCTTTCTTTCTTTCTCTCTCTCTCTCTCTCTCTCTCTCTCTCTCTCTCTTTCTTTCTTTCTTGCTCTCTTTCTTCTATGCTGAGCCTACATCCCCAACCCTTAAAATTTCCTTTTCTTTATTTTGAGGCAAGGTCTTGCTAAGTCTCTAAGTTGTCTAGGCTGGGCTCGAACTTATGATCCTCTTGCTCAGCCCTCCAGAGTGTGTGGATTATAGGCATGCACCACTGCACCTAGCTTCTATTCTTTGTTTTAAGTCCAACTTCCCTAAATGACCATAAGCATGGTCCTTTGTCTCCCTTAATTCCAGCAATGCATGCAGGGGTCAGCACAGTATCCTGTACATAACAGGGTCTCAATAAATATTTGTTGAACTATTGGCTGAATAAATTGTGTAGTGTTCCACAAGTCAGTGGTTTTCCAGCTTTTTTTCGGTCATAACATCACTGTGTTAGCTGTCATGGAAACAAACTGAACCCACTCACCAAAATTTAAATGCTGTGAAAATATAGTTCTGTAATCGCTGCCTTTTAGAGGTATTCCTTATGGTAGAATACTACTCAGCAATAAAAAGAAACGGATAATGACGCATGCTACATCATGGATGAAACTCAAAATCATAAGTAAAACTGAGCCAGATACAAAAGATCATGTATTATATAATTCCACTTATATGACAGGTCCAGACACAGGCAGTTTATAGCTAGAGAAAATAGGTTAATGTAGGGGTAGGAATGGGGTTAACTGTGAAGGGGCGTGGGAGATCTTCTTGGGGCAGAGACAATTGCTATAAATTTGATTTATGGTGAGAGTTGTACCAAGCAGTAGCATTACTAATATTGCACACACTGGAAATGGATGAGTATTATATGTAAACATGGGTCAATAATGCTATTAAAATCATTGTTGTTAACTATAGCTGACCCTCAACAGATTTTTTTGAAAAGTATTTCAATTTTTTTCTTTGTTTCATCGCTCCCAGTTGGTTCTTAAAAACACAACTTCTTGGGGATGCATGTTGTCTAGAGATGGTCAAGCTGTAGCAATCGTTTCTCTGAAAGTATTATGAATACATCAAATCATTCATCAAACACTAGTTGGCTGAACCCCAATTGCACCAATCTTTTCTATATCTTTTCAAATTCTTCTATGGTAGAACAACATTGTGGCAAAGATGAGATTTGGAAGAGGAAATGCTGTCGCTATGGATGAAATGAAAAAAACTCTGAAGAAACAAATGGAAAACATCACACTTTCAGGCAATTACAGACTCTTGGCTGAAATTCAGCTCCAGGCTTATCTTGTGGGGAGGAATTTTTAAACACTTCAAAGTCCTACCCAGTGTTATAGCTGTCACCTTAATCTACCCCAACAACTTCCATTTCAGAAAGTTAACGTTTCAGAGTACCCTGCTGAAGAATTCTGTAATTAGAGCGAAATATAACTGTGACTGCCTATGGGGAATTTTTTCCCTTTTGATATCCTGGGTAAACTAAACTCAAACAAAAGTAACTAAAGTACTAAGATCTCTTAAAGCCATATAGCAAAGCATAACAGTTCATTCCTGAAGAAGGGTGAAGTATGCTTCAAAACAAAAATATCAGATTACTTATTTTATCAAGTTACACCTGTCATCCATGTTCACTGTGAACATTAACTTCTAGAAAGAAGGATTTTTTTTTTAGAAAATGGACAAAATAAAATCTAAGGACTCAGGAACAGATCCAGGATTTCATTCTCTTTTTAGAATTATTTCCCATAGGGCATGTGTATCTGATATTTCTGCTGATAGTCTCTGGATTTAAAATATATGTTAGAGTGAAAAAACATGCATCATTAAGTTTTCAGTAGGAAAAAATTATTGATAATAGAAAATCCATTTTTAATAGCAGAACTTTCATGTGTATGTATTGACAAAGCAATAAAATACATATTTAACTTATTGCTTTGACTTTAACTAAAATTTCGCTACTCATTTTTTCTGCATACATAATAAAGGAATAATATTTTACCTTTTTTTCTTTATGTTTCCTGTTTATTTGAGAATTAATGTTACATCAATGTAAATTATTACGCTGTTTTTCTTGCATGGGAAAAAAAACCCCAACCCAACCCAAACTAAACCAAAAATAACACATGGACAGTCATAGTTCTGTGTGGACCCCTATCTGAGCAAGTTACATGAAATTTTCTGATTAGAATTTAAAATTCAGAAGTCAAATGCTGCATCTGAATTATTCACCTATTTCCTCTGGTATTTAGGGCAGAGACAGAAATATGTTTATGTAAAAGCTCTGTCACATCTCTTCAAGAATTTTCAAGGCCACAATCAGGCATTAACCCCCACTTTCCAGCATGGTAAAATTTCTTCATAAATTGCTAAATTATGAGTGCTTAAAATGACCACAGCCTTTCTAACTTATAATGAAACTAGAAAATAAAATCTCTTCAGGGTTAAAGTAAAGGAAATTAATTTTGTTTATGTGTTGTGTGGCATATGTAGGTGTTTTCCGATGGAGATTTTTCATACAGACAGAAAAAAGGGACCTTGGTTCTTTGCTTTTCTCCAGATTCCATGTGTAGAAAGTGGAGACAGAGATGGCTTGGATTGAAATTATCTTTCTGTTTAAGAAGGACCATTTGATATTTTATGTGAGGAAACAGGCCCATCACCAAATTGAAAACTTGGTGAGGTATCAAACCTCTTTCCCCTTGTTTCCTTATTTATGGAATAAATGACCAAATAATATGGTTTTGAAGGCCTTTTCTAGTTCAAAAAAATGCAGAGTTCCCTATCTAATGAGTTTTCAGGACTACACAGGAGGTAAACCCTGTCCATGCCACTCTTGCTAGTGATTGTTGTAGGCCCTGCCTAAGGAAGCCAGCAAAAAAGAACGCTGAATAACCAAAGTGCACAGAGCCTTGGAGGTGCTCACAGGTTTGACCAAGGAGAGTAACCTTATTTATGGCATTGTATTTGCAAATGTTACTATTAATATTTGTCATGTTTTCTCATTTGTGATTTGTTGTGCGTGGTGTAATATATGGACATATATGTGTAACAAATGACATACAGAGAGACGCTTAAGGTCCGCTGTGTGTGCCTGATTGATGTCTGTCCTTTGATATTCTCCCCTCCCTCGATTTTGCCAGTGACACAACTCCTCCATTTTTAGGTCATGTCAATTGAGGGCTTGACCTCACCCTGTTGGTCCAAGGCATACAAGCAGAGCACTTTGTCTCTTTGGTCACAATGACTTGTTAACAAGCCAGGCCAATGCAACTTGATTTTTAGGCTTTATTGGAGCTATTAGTAAGGCAGGGCTTTTTCATTCTGCTAGAATTTGTGATGGTGATCTGCATGTGGCAGTCCATAGCGACTGGTTGTTGTGTAGCTTCCATGAGTAGGAACCTAAAGAGAAGAGGTCAACAATGTGTATTTGTAACTCCTGTCTTAACTATTCCTAAAGTTTCCCCCAGACTTCACTTCTTTGAGCTGATATATCCCATTCCTTAAGCAGCCAGCTTATGATAGACCCACAACAGGCAGACTCATGATAAAAATGGAGCATGCTGAGTAAAGGTCACCTCCATTTCTTTGTTTCTGTTGTGTGCACATTTCGGGTGTAATTCAAGAGTTCAGCTGTCTGAGTGGGCGTTCTGAAACCTGTTTAACTGGAGTTGAACGTCCTCTGCTCTGTGTGGCATTAGTCACATCATATAGCTATCATTTGTTAATATCTGTGTTTCTCCCACTATGTTTTAAAGTCAGGAACCTTCCTCCTTCACCCTTCTATTCTTGGAACCTATCAGAAGCAGCTGGCTACCATTGGAGAATTGGCTAAATGTATGGCAATGCATCTGGAGCCTTCCAAATTTTAAAGACAAGGATGATGTGTCTTTCTAGTTTTCATGTTTCTGGGCCAACACAGTTAAACATGTACTTTTACTTTCAATTCTAACCCATTCTTCCTTACACCACTCCCCTAGTGGCCTGTATTTTCCAGTGTCTCGCTTTGGAAATTTTTAACTTACTTATTTCTTTTTTTTCATTCATCCAAGGATATTTGAAGGGTCTTCTGTGATGACAGAACTACACGAGACATGAGGAATACACTAACCATCCAAACATGTCTCCAAAGACCTTTTAATCCACTGTGTGAAAAGAGGAAGAATAACCACAGTCTAGTGTCATTTATTCACTGCTGCATACAGGAGAGGCTGCTGGGGCAGGCATAGCTAGGTATTGCGGGGGTTTTATGAGCTCACTGGAGACTTCCTTTGGGAAATGACTTTCAGCTAAATGCTGAAGTATGAGCAAACACTAAGCTGTTCAGGGAGGATTAGGGAGTGTCCTGGGCAGATGGTCCAGTACTGTAATTACAGAGGAATGAGGGCTGCGAGGCAGCAACATAAACTCCTAGCTGCCCAACGAGAAGTTTCTCTTCTAGGAACAGAAGAGCAGATTTTAAATATGGTACTTCGTCATTTATGTGACCTGTTCCTCTTCTTCCCATCCTCTTGACTAGTAGAAATTGTTCAATTATGATTACGATTCTTTCCTTCACATCACACTGTCTGCACTCCACGAACTTCACCCTGAAGGCCTGCATCTGGGCTGTGGAAAGTTCTTCTCCTGTACCACGAAGCCTCCTGAAAGCAGCAATGACAAGAGCTACCAGGTTTTGAGAGCCACAATGATTAGTACCCTTGGTGAAATCTTTCCCTGACATGTAGGCACAATTATCCCCATTTCATAGATGAATAAATTAAGACTTAGAGATTGGCCAAAATATCTTCAAGTTAGTGAGAGAAAATCTGTGGTCTGTCTCATCCCAGGCTCTGAACCACGCTATCATTTCAACTCCTCATGTCAAATAATAGATTTTCCTAGCATCTGGCTCTAAGGTAATAAAGTTTTCCTCAGCAGGACCCTTTGGGAAAACAGAGAAAGAAAGTATGATGATTTTTAGACCTGACTAGGGGACGGCAGCATGGGCTATTGTTGCACTAGGGCTTTGGTTCATCAGAGGCAGCAGGAAGAGAAGACGAGGGGACATGTTGTGTGGAAGGATGGAAAGGTGATTAGGAGATGAATTATAGTCAGACCAAATTGGTCTCATCTACTCTGACTTGGTATTCAAGAGTGAGACATGTTTGTTTCAATTTCAAACGCAAGATAGGTCCAATATTTATCATCTAATCTAGAAATTTCTATTCCCATGGTAGGCTGAGTTTAGTTATTTCACAGGATGCCTAGTATTTCTCTAGTCTGGAGACACATTACTCTCATAAATAATAAAACAACATGGTGATGGAAAGCACAATTTAGATAACTATCTTCCTAACTATAGGCTTTTATATCATTAATGGGCTGATTAATGTTTTGACGTAACTAATGCCATGTGCTATTAGTATATGTACTGTAATGCATTTAAGGCTATAAATCCTTTCCTTCTGTCTTCACAGTTTCATTAAAGGTTCACTGGAGTGAAAGGATCAATAAAAAAGTAAAGTAATAGAAAACAAATAAGTTAAAGCAGTAAAGATAAAGAAGAAACAGTAACAGGATCCCTCGAACTCCAGCTTTCCCTGCACATTAGACATTGCCATTAGGAAAAGTACAAAATATCAACAATTTCTTTGACATTTCAAAAGCACAAAACTCCTATTTGTTCTGTTAGGTGAAACAAAGAGTAGAGTGTTGGGTGGTGGTAACTTCAGAGAAATAGAAGTGAGGATCACAGATGGCAAGAAATGTCACTGTCCCAGCAATTCTGGTTGCAGAATGTTCTTTGATTTTAGAGGCAATTTATTCAGAATGTTCACTTTCAATCCTGAGTGAAGCCAACTCTGATATCAAGAAAAAGATGTTTCAAATATTGATTAGAGGTAGCTACTCTTCCAGAGAAACCAATATTACTGAGGTTAATTTATTGCTTATGTATGATCCAAATGCCTGTTCCTAATCAGCAGGTGGCTCTGCGCCAAGCCCTTTCCCACTTTGGGCTTCTCCGTCTTCCACACGAGTTGCCCAAGGCCACCACACTCATCTGCATCAGGCCAAGGGCAGAGGAGAGAATGAGTGGAGAAGCTCACTCACTTACAGTGAGGGGTCCAATCGGCCCCACCACTGCAAGCTGGAGATGCAGATCCTGCTCCGTCAGTGCCCCCCATGGGAACCCTGCATGGTATGGGGTGTAGGAGGTGGGCACACAATTTGGTGAACAGTTAGCTAAAATAAGAACCAACTGGGATCCAGCTTCTTGGTCTTGCTTCTTGCTTCCCCCTTTTCACAATTTACTTGCTAATCATTTCCTCCCTGCAACAATGAAAAGCCCTATGGAGTCTCCATGCTTAGTAAACTTTCAGAGCCAGAGTTTGTATTGGATCTGTGAGCTGGCTAGATAGATATACAGATACATACATAGATATGTGGACATCCACAAAGCCTACAATATAGAAACCACCTAGATAATTCACATACCTAAGAGTTTTTTCAATCCTTTAGCATTACCTTAATTATCCCTGTGAAATTTGATGGTAAGAAGACCTCTAAATATTCCTTGTAATGATTTTACCTGTCCTAGCCCCCTGAAAAGTAAACTTTAGTGCTGAGTTCTCTGGCTTCTATGTTTTAAACAGAGGGCCATGCTGATGCAGTGCTTAACTTTCCGCCAGGTCATCCCATTTCTACTTGCAGAGTTGTTTCCGAAAGGACACTCAAGGGCACAGTGAAGAGCGATGGCGGCTGATCTTGACTGTCTGATTCTTATTCTAGGGGTGCTCAGACCCCATCAGAAGGCACATCAGAGTTACTTCTCTTTCTGTTCAGATGTCATGAAATATAGGGAGTAGGCTCAAGCATTGTCTTTGTGGCTGTTCTGGCTTGTGTCTAGATGTCCCCCCAAAGCCTCATGCATGCATAGGTGGGGCTTTTTCAAAGGTGGATAAATCTAGAGTGTGTGATGCTGGAATTGATTCATGGTGTAGTGGTAGGCTCTAGGGCACTAGGATTAGGGGTATGAGTGCTACCTGCTCGAAGTAGCCTGGATAAAATAAAAAGGATAGAAAAAGCTGTGGTTGTCCCTTGTTGCTTTGCTACATTCTGTCCTCACCCACCCCATGAACTGTTTCTCCTCTGCAATGCCTGTTTGCTATGTCACCCTGCCTTGGAGCCAGCCGATTATGGACTGAAACCTCTACAAACTGTGAGCTAATTAAACCTTTCCTCCTTTAACTTTGGGTGGTGGGTATTTTGCATCAGCAATGGGAAAAGTAACTAACACAGTGGCCAAGATAAAAATCCTTCTAATATATCCTTCATTTTAATGCTTAGAGGAAACATCCTCCTCCAGAAAATGAACTCACTGCTACAGAATCACAGGGAATTGTTTGCTTGAAAAACAGACCTGATGTTCTATATTTTCCCCAAAGTTAAACATTTCCAAATTCATAAAATGTTCTCTTCACCTTAGAGATCTTTGCTAGAAATTATTTAAGTAAATATTTTAAAGACTTATAATACATATTCTGCCTTTCAGAACAGAGAGGCTAAAGAAAGGATTCTCCCATTTCTCTGTCAGTATAATTAGCAGGACAGTGCATTGGCTAATCTTCTATTTGGCTTTCCTGTGGAACATAAACTCTTTATTACATAGATCATTCATATAGTCAGGGCTTAAAAATCCTGTAATGGAAAAATACTTAGGAAACAGAATAAAAGAAGTTCTTACATGCAACTCTCTGAAATGAGAAAAGACTCTGCTTCACCTATATTGGATATTTCTACTTTGCTAAAATCAAATTCATTTTGAACTCATTAAATCGAAAGATGTTGGGTTATTTTTGACACATATGTTTATGTTTTCAAATACAAATTTTAAACTTCGAGCATGGAAATTCCCATAAATAAACATAATATGTTTTGTGAGCTAAAGGAACATTGATTCCATTGTTTCCTTTGATAATTAAAGACTTTTATATGGTAAGTCTTCATTATTTTGAACTAATGATGGCAAACGTTAATATGACTAAGACCTAAATGACAGAATAGTTAAGTAAATTCCAGTTTTAAGTGACTTTCCTACTTACTTGAAAGGTAAGGTAATCAGCTATGGCATTTGGTAGTACATAAACGTAAATACTGTTTCTCTGATTTTCTTCTTAGTCATATTTCCCATAAAGTACAAATAATTTAATGCTTTAAGGATTCCAGGATATAAATATTAGTTCTACCCTGGTTGAATTATCTCAATTTTAGATTTATTTCTATCTGAACTTTTAAGTTCTATTGAGAACGAAGTCGGACTTGGATTTTATGTGTCAATTTCCTTTTAATTATGACACTATAATTGTCAGTGTTTCCAAAGCAATGTCAAGCCCTATCCTTTCTCTGTGATTCCTTGTACCTCAGTGATGATCATATTGTGTGAATACTCATAATAAGGGCAGACAGTGCCTTCATCCCTGTTATAGGAAGTGTGAACTGAAACTTTAGAGGAAAGGAGGTTGAGAGAAAGGAAAAGTTGTCATGGCAAAGGATACCACTCATAACCCATAGAAGGTAAGAAGGGAAGGTAGCAAATAAAGAAAAAAGCAACCTGAAAATAACTGAAATTCAACAGCTCTTAAAACAGATGGGAAAATGTCCCTTTTCACTGGGGAAAAGTGTCTTTTGTATCAGTAAAGAACTGCAAAGCCTAGAAAGCTATTCTTGAAGTGTAAACCTGCTCCTGCTCTCTCCTGCCATCTAGCAAGTCTCTCTTCCTCTCTGAACTTCCCTGTGTTGCCTGTGACTTGATGGGACAATTCAATGGTTTGGCTAAAACCTGGCCAAAACATGTATCAAAATGTTTAGTAGCTTCTACTTGCCATGGTTCAGCAGTTTTCATTTTTAAATGGATATTTATCTTGCTGAAATATTTACCTTATTGTGGTGAGTTGAAATATTTCCTTATTCTGCCAATGATATTCTGTGGTAAGATTAGCTCTGTCGTTTTAACGAAAATAGCTGTAGAAGTTTACTTTATGGGTGCTGTCTTATCGATCACTGAGATATTCATTCACATGGAAAATAAATAAATATAAATAAAATTGAAGAAGAAAACCTCAAAAAATTCTCATAATATTATAGATACATAGCACATAGTTTGAATGTACGTAAAAAACAGCCGTTAAGTTTAAAAGACCTAAGGTCTCAAACTTCTCAAATGTCTATTTTCTCATTATTTTTTATTCTCAAGAAATGAATTCCATTTAACCCAGCTTTCCTTCCTACTATCCATGTATTTCGTTTTGAGTCTCCAAAATTTTCCATCAAATTTTCTGTAATGATAATCTTCACCACCAGTTATTTGGGATTTCAAATAACAAGAAAAAGATGTAATAAGCACATGAGTAAAACTTGTAGATCCACATTATGTTAGCGATCTTTTATTTTACCAAATTTCAATATTATACACTTAATGAACACTATTGTCATCATTTTTTCATGAAACAAAAGACTTACATAGCAAAAACAAACAATCTACCTTTTGGAAAAAAGCTTGCTTGCTACGTTGTCCTTCCTGTTCCCATTCTGTCATTCTTTCACAGAACGGTACAAGTCAATATACAAACCTACAACTATCACTCTTCTGTACTGTATGATTATGAAAGATAGCTCAGTTGCTTAGTTTCTTTGTTAATTTCATACGATTTGGATTATATTTGAACTTAGGGACATCTGCTTCAGTGATGTTAACCTCTTACACTCAAATATACATCTAAATAGAGAAGCAGCACCAGCTGAGTGAATAAATTCCACACTTCAGTAAAATACCTCCAGCTTCTCTTTATCAAAGGAGTAGAACGTCACTCTTTTATTTCTTAAAAGGGGAAATGATTATGGCTATATAGGGCTATGCATATTATTAATGTGTCCAGGGAAAAGCAAACATCCAGGAATATAAAGATAAGGACAACTTGCTCAGGTTCCAGTCCCCTGAATTAGCTCCTTTTTCTACGGGAAGGATTGGACTCTCATTTGATGTAGCCCAAGATAGAATTTTCCGTAGAAATACTTTGGAGAGAAGAATTGTGGGATGAACTCTTACCATCATTCTCAAATACGAGCCACAAAAGGAGATTTCTTTAAAAATATGGGCTGTAGATTTTAATTTCAGAAGCCACTGGGACTAAAACTAGGCTTTAAAACTAGTGTCCCACTGTTAAATCAGCATAGCAACTTTCTACCCTGTGGCTGCATTGTTTTCTCAGTGTTATACGTCAGATTCCTTTTTTCTGCTGTGAATCTTTTCTTAACATCTGCTTCCTTGTCATTTCTACTTCCTTATACTTAATTCTAGCTAACAATATAGCAATGGGAGGAAGATGATGGATTCGAATCCAAGACTTACAAATAATTAACTACTCAAACGTACATAATATACTTCATCTCACAAAATAGTCAGTTTCATGGTCTATATGACAAAATGAAAGTAATAAGTAATTTAAATGCAATAAGATACTGACAGTGAATGCGCTCCTGTGTTGGAAGTAGTCGTTAATGTAGATCAGTATTTTACTACTATTTCTGAGAACAATAATGGTCCTGACTTGATTCACAGAAGTACCTGGAAGCTTTGGGTTCCATACTAACTTCTTTATCACTTCCACACTACCTAACTGAAATTCTCAAACATAATTTATTTACTATATCCTCTTCCATAACAGTATATTTCACAGGTACATGGCCAGGTACAGACAGGCTGTCTTAGGGTCAGATACACAATCTTGTCCTAATGCCTGTGGGAAAGAAATAGAAGTAATGGTGTAATAAGTAATGCAAAATGTGGTCTCTTAAATTTTCCCTTCTAATAGAAAGTACAGGCAGGTCTGTCTCACCTGCCATAGGTAAAACAGATACACTGAGTTCATTCACTGAGGAAGAATCCAAAATATTCTCTATCTTGAAGTAAATGTGTCAGTGTTCTCACCCTATGATTAGCTATTTGTGTAATATTGAGGTTTGAAAGATTCTAGAAACTTACTGGTATTTTTCTGGTATATAAATATGGCCTGCTAAAATGAGCAAATGGAAACCAAGCAAAGAGATCCATATATACATATAGTTGAAGTGTTTTGAACCTGTAGATATGTTTATCCAGGTTCATTTTAGCAGATGGGCAGGAAACTTTTTTAGTTTATTCTTACTGTATCCAAACCCATGATAATGTCCTCCTTTTCAAGACAGAGATATAGAAACGGTGTAATTACTGATGGAAAACTACAGCAGATAAAATAAGAATAACCTAAGCTTTAATTCAAACCACAAAACATAGGGCCAACCCAAGTCTGTTTTTAGTTTCATATAGGTTCAGATAACTTTGGACTTTCAGAAAACATGATTTTCACAAAGTGATACTTCTTACTTTGTACCTTAAGAATAAGCAGGGCAAATATAGACTACCTTAAGAATAAGCAGGGCAAACAGAGACAACTTTCGTTAAGAGCTGAGATCTTGGCTGGGCTTTTGAAATAGCTTGCCAGCTGATGAGCTAGAACAAAGAGAGAATGCAAAGGATATATGTGGGTAATCCAATTTAACACTCATTATTGGCTCCCTGGAAGAGTCCGAAATGCTATCGAATGACACGAAATTTAATCTTGAAAATAAAACAATGATTACACAATATCTAACAAACAAGGGCAGGTGTAGATTAGAATTTCCCATCTGTATACATGTTTAGCTATCTTTACATCCTGCCAAATTTCACTGCACATATATGCCAATAGGTGTTTCTTTCTAACCCTTCCCACACATTTTAAAAAATTTTGTCTAATCTCTCTTTTGTTTTCTCTTTTACTTCCTTTCCTTCTCCTTTCCTTTCCTTTCCTTTCCTTTCTTTCCTTTCCTTTCCTTTCCTTTCCTTTCCTTTCCTTTCCTTCCCTTCCCTTCCCTTCCCTTCCCTTCCCTTCCCTTTCCTCCTTTTTCTTTTCTTCCTTATATATTATTAAGACCCAAATGTATAGCACTGTATTAGACGAGGTAGTGGAGTATTATAGGATCCCTTCTTTGAAGCCAGGAAGTGTAACCCCAGCTATCTATTATTTCTTTGAGTGAGGAGACTGCAGATAACAATAACAGATACCTATCCTATATCTTTTTAACTTGACTTTGGAAAGAAATGCTTCTTATTCCTTTCCTCTTCATCTCATTAAAAGTATCTACATTTTTTATTACCTAAGCATACTTGTTGATGAGCCAGTAAGAAAAATCTGTTGTTCCCCCAGCCCCTTCTTTCCCTTAGGAAACATTTTCTTTCCCCGTGCACCGTGTGGATCTGCTGAGATGCTACCTTGACCACAGCTGGTCAGCTCAGATGTAGATCCAAGCAGAGTTGGCTATGGTATTGCCTGCCATGTTTTTCAAAGCATCCCATTTCCAGCGGCCATGTTTACCTCACTATAGTTGAATTCAGTCTCAGAGTGAAGTAATGATGCATAGAAAAGGGGACATGAAAGTGGAGGGGGCAGTGGAGGCCTGGCACTATGGTACCTCTGCTTCTTCTATCCGGGCTTGAGGCAGATGCCCTGTCCAAACCAGTCTTGACAACAGACAGTCATGGACATTCATGGGGCAGCCAAAGACGATTAAGTGCTGACTGAAGAGTTTGGGGCACTTCAAATTTAATTTATTTCAGTTTTATTATTTTAATAGAGTTGCTCTCATTATAATGAAGAGGTTGTGACTTAAACATTCTGAGATAGTTCAAATATTAGGTGACAGAGAAAAAAGCCGTGATCTATTGAATGGATGAAGAATTTAGTTGTCACTAGAGATGTCTCTCTCACTAATTCTCTAAGGTAATATTTGAAACACTGAGTTGATTTGGGTCAGACGAACTTTAGTTCAAATTCTGCTTCTGCCTTTTTAACCATTGACCAACTTCAGTCAAGATACTTGACCTCTGTATTCCTATTTTTTCATTTTTATTACAAGAGAAAAATACTACCCAATCTGTGGAGTTATTTTGAGGATTACAGATGGACACTTAAGTACAACTCTCATAAGAGCGTGTGGCACATGATAAATGTTAAATAAATGGAAGCCACTTTTCCAGATAGACATGTTGAGAGCTGTGCAAGAGCAGGCTTGTTGGGGTCACTTTCCACCTCTTTAGTGAGGTGACAGAAAGAGAGATTTTCAGGTCTTGTATTTGTCCACTGACTCAAGGGAGGTAGAACTGCATATTAAATTTTGTGCCTCAGAAAGGGTACAACAGCTGAGGTCAACTGACATGAGACTACACCAGGCTGGCAAATCTAGCACGATGGACCAAGGAGGAAGTTGTTGGAGATTAATCAATCGTACTGTGATGTATCATCTGCTCTAATTCTAAGAGTGGAGGTAATTTGTTAAAGGGAGGCTTTATAAGTTAATGTCCTTAGATTTATGTATTGCAATTTAGGTGGGAAAACCAGTTCCTTCACACCAAGAGAGTGACCTCCTGTATTACGTTGCATATTCATCCAACAATATTCATTGATTCCGTTTCAGACAAGACCCTCTGCCAAGCTCCATGGTGTAAAGAACTATGATCCTCTGCCATCATAAAGCATCTAATCAAGTCTATTTGGTTGTTTCTTCATTATGGCTGATAGTCACTTGTTGAGAATCTCATTCATTATCCCTCTATTTTGTGATGACATTTTTTCCCTAAAGAATATTCCAGGTATGTCATCAATAAGTAGCTGGGAGCAGGCAAACTTAATGATTATTGTTACAAATTTAAACCACTTCTGTTCTGTTTATTTCTTAGTAGCCTTTATAATAACCTGGAAAATGATCTGTTCTGTCTGTGATAGTGATTTTGATGCAAATGCTGCTGTTACCTTTTCCAAACTCCATGTAACACTGCTACTTATTTTTGGTGGATTCTGCTACCTAGCTCACTAGTGATTAAATTAAAGCAGGTCACTTTTAGAATGCCTTTTATTTTGCCTTGTTTTGTTTTTATATTTCCTCCTTACAAATTTATGATTATATGTCACTATGACTTTTTTCTTCTTATCTCTTTTTATTCCTTTTTCTCTCTTTTCTCTCAGAAGGAGACAGATTCACCATTTGTAAAATGGCAGAATGAGGTAATTGAAAGGCTCAAAATGTTATTTTGAATTGGTATCAGGAATTTCAAATTACTTTCAATATAATTAGAATTTATACACGAGAAATTGCTGTGGGAAAAAGGGCAACTATTCCCTTTTAGACCATATTGTATAGTGATGACCAGTCACACAAGTATAAACATCTAGGCTTTGTTGTTGTTGTTGCTGGGGTTGACAATTAGCTTGCAAAGTCTTCAGAAATATTTTACATTCTGTCTCTAGTAGCTTCTCTACAATATGACATTTAATAGAAAATTCTTGAAAATCTTTTGGGGCTTTATTTTCTTTTTGATTACCCTTGGCCTTCTCACCATGGAATGAAAAGTTATGGGTTTCATTTTTTAAATTTATATCTGTGTAAATACCATTGTGGAAGCTTTCCATATATTCTTTATTATTTAGTTTTGCATTTTGTATAACCTCTATTGAAATTTCAAAATATAAAATTACTTGTTACAATTATTAAATGACTATGGAAATTTAGAACTGATCTGAAGTTTTGATAAATTCACTGGTTACATCTTTTTCTGATACCTTTGCTAATTTTGTCCTTTTCTTCTTTTATCAATGAAACATGATTATCTCTTTTTCTGTACCTAAGGATGTTTGAATGGATGACTTAGGGATATTAGCATTAATTTCCCATAGACAGTAAACAGTAGAGTCTGGTAGGCTAGATTATTCAGTTCAAGTTCTACTCAGAACATTAACAGTATTCTAAGCACCATTTGATCCCACTGTGCTCATTCTCTTAGCTGTCCTATAAATGAATTTCTTCATGTAATTTCGAAGCTATTTCACAAATGGATGCATACTATCTCAGTGGTTGGATTTACAGGGAGCATACTGTGTTACCTGGCTGGGATTCGGCCTGGTTCTGGGCCGAATGGAGTGCTGGGAAGAGAAGTAGCCATGGAGCTACTTCTGTTTCAATTGGGTGAAGCTGAGTACCCAATGTTTCAGGAAAGTCGCTGCAGGAGTAAGGCTGGGTGTATATCAGGACTTCCTTTCAGACCCTTGCATTTTTCTACCATGTCTAGCACACACTGTATTCTCTAATTATAAATGTGTGTTTCCCATCACTACAAAGGTTTCTCATTGCTGGAAGGAAATGTAGCTTTGAAGAGCTTAAATTGTGAAGGGCAGGCCCCCTTCTGAGAGCTACCATTGTCAAGTCATCCACAGTAACATCACTGGCCACCTTGGCGGGCTGCATCATACCATATCTTGATTGGCCTGGGGCTTTGGTGGTTTCAGCTTTCGAAAAGAGCATCTTTGAATTTTTGATAATGTGCTTGTAAATCTCAATATTGCCTTTTTAAAAATTTCTTTGCAGCATGCTTCCTTGCTACCTTAAAAGGAAGAAAGGGTTCTAGTCTTTTGTGATTCAAACTGGCACTTTGATTACAGGGTAAACTTCAGAGTTTCAGTTTTCTTGCTGAGAATCAAAAGTGAAATGATACACAAAAGGAGAAAGGACACTGAAGTATAAGTTTAAAGTGTGACGGTCTAAAAGAGCATGTAACATACTTTATGACACAGCAGATAGAGAGAAAACTATGTTTAATTTTTAATCATCTTTTTAAAAAAAATTCTAACAATTATGAAAGCTCTTCCAGAATGGCAGTATCCAAGACTGGAGTCCGGTCAGTTAACAATCTCAGCAAGTTGTACAACTTCCTCCCGGGCCCCGTGCCAAGCTCTTTTTGAAGGGAATATCACACGTCACTAATGTTACCAACTTTGTACATGAGGAACATGAGGTATGTAAAGATTGAAACACTTGCCCAAAATCACCTGGCTGGAATGCTGTAAACTAAGGTTGGAAACCAGATCATGTGACTTTAGAACGTACACCTTTAACATTTGTGCTATGATGTCGTGAGCATTCTTGACTGGAATGCAGCTTTGAAAATACAGAACACAGGGCCGGTGAGATGGCTCAGCAGCGTAAGCGCCTGCCCGGCAAGCTCGAGGGCCCGAGTTCGACTCCCGGAACCCACATACGAAAAAGGGGCCGGTGAAATCGCTCAGCGGCACGGGCGCCTGCTGGTGAGCGAGGTCCTGAGGTCAACCCCCCGGTACCCACCAAAAAAAAAAAAAAAAAAAAAAAAGAAAATACAGAACACAAAAACCTACATCTTCCTCATCTGAGGCTGGGCAGATTTGTTGGTGCGTGGCCTGAAAAGTATCTGCACAGATTATTTGCAGGGACATATCCAGGGGACAGAACTACCCTAACAAAAAATCTTTTTAAAATGAGAATGATAAAGTTAGAGTGAGATCATTTAAAGAGTGTTTATCAGATCGTTGGTAGTGCACATTCTCACTTAATCTTTTCACAAATCTATCAGTAAGGCGTTATTAGTCCCATTTTGCATATGTGGTGAATTGATTTAAAGGGATGATGTCACTTGCTTAGAAGCACATGATAAAGGTGAAGTGGGAAAAAGAATTAGGTCCTGCCTGTTTGATTGAGAATTTCACGCTCATGAATATAACACTAAATTGCTTTCCCACAAACAATGACATAAGCATAAACAGATCCATTTGTTATCATGAACATTATATTGGATATTCCATACATGAGTTCTTAGCCTTACATATCCTTTTGTAAAAAATCAGTTTTTGCTGTATTAGTTTTTCCAGTGAAAGATATTCCTCAATCACCCCGTGTATTTTTTTTTTTTATATAAGGTTGGGAGAAGATGAGAAGTCCATTTCAGAGACCATAGAAAGAATTCAGTGCAGGTTTGACTGACGCCAATTCTCTTTTATCCATTATGCCACACAAGTAAGGCAGAAGAGGCCTCCATAGCCCTGCATACAAGAGCAGCTGATCTTATCATGGTACCATACCTAAAACAGAAAAGTTTCCATCCTCCTTTGATTATTCACGGAAATTTTCATACACCAACCTTCACTGTTAGAAAGGTCCTGTTTAATGTAAATGTATACTTCTCTTCTTCTTAGATCTCCTATAACCACAACTTTTTCTAATTATCAATGATAGTTGTAATAATAATGGATTTTTATTATCTTTTTACTGTTCGAAAATACTGTTTTTCACAGTACTGCTGAAAGGTAGTATTATCTCCTCTGCTCCAGTAATGTGTTTGGTACTGAGCTGGTTTTTGCACAAACTGCTTTTATGATCTTCTACTATGGCATCAGTTAAGGATGAGAAAATTTTATTTGCCTCACCACTAAAACTGCAATGCCCAGATAAGTAGAATCATTTTTTATAGGATCAAATGTTTTGTAGGTACTCATTCTGCTATGTTCTTGCTGAAGAGTCTGCCCTTCAAACACAAATGCATGAGGAAATATAAAAAGTTGTGAAGCTATTTTTCCAACTCTGTGTAGCCCATGGAAGATGTAAGCCATATTGTGATTTACAGAAAGGCGTCCCTCAAAGTTCCCAAGGGGTTCATCATTTACCAAGAGCCGGAAGTCACCAACGATGATGGTGACCTCAGCTTTAAAAAGAGAAAGGATTAAATGGAAGAAATGGAGATAGAAGAAAACCAATCAGGAAATAAAATCTGGGAAATCAAGCACAGCCCCAATGTGACAGCTGCCTCTAGATCAAATGGAATGGCTAAAGAATCCAAGCTCCCACGGGTGGGCGTGTTGTTTGAACCAGCCATCAGTGTCAAGTGGAGTATCCTGAGTCATTTTATCTCAGTGATTCACAAGCAGGTCTGGGCCATCCCAGTCAGACTTTAATTGCCTGATGCAGAAAATGAGATAATAAAGCTCAAAGCAGCCCAAGATCTAGCTTTGGCTTTCCTCTACCGCTGGCTTCGATTCTGGCTTGTCTGTGATAACCTGCCTCTCCTGAAAGGCTGAGGCCAGCCCCACTGAACACTGCCAAGTTCTCTCTGGATATTGAGCTGCCTGACCGCCATCTGCAGACTTAAATAAACCCTCTCACTTTGACCATCTCTGGGACCAATTTTTATCATGGACAGGTTGAATTCAAGAATTCCCAGTCTAACAGAGTCAGACTTCGCCTCACCTCACACTTCTTTTTGCCAGATCAGCCTTGGCCTTGAGAAGGAAACTTCCCTCACTCTCTGAGTCTCAGTTACCATATTGTCACCTAATTCAAGTGATTAGCCCCTCTATTTCCTGTTCCTGAGTCTCATTTTCAGTAGTCTTTCCAATGCCTTAAGATCTATAAAACTGGGAATTCCTTTAAATTTCTGGACACTAGATTAGTGCTCTGAAATGCCACTAGGTACTGTGGGCCTGCTCTTTTTGAAATTATTTGTCAGTGTTTACCACCTACCTGACAAGAGTAGTAAGTCCACTAATCTCTGGATGCTCCAGCCAACCTCCTCGTACCACTTGTCTTGCTACACAGGTGTCTGTGGGTCATAGCAGTAGACCTTAATTCAGACTGTCTGGGCTTGTAGCTCCACTATTTCCAAGCAAGTGACTTGGGCAACTACCTTCTTTTCCTTCCTTCCTTCCTTTCTTTCTTCCTTCCTTCCAATGACTTTGCCTAAAAATAAAGGTAGTAATAAGTTTGCCATCTCATGAAGCTGGTATGATATGGTTAAATTAGTTAATATAGATGCAACACATATATTATTTAATATATGCTCAATAAATAGTAAGTGTTCATTTCACTTTAGACACCATGTTATAAATGAATCTAAATTGTTTTAAGTATTGAATAATGTTAGATGATGTTGTGTCATTTTCCTTCATACGCTGTGTTATTTCTTCTACATGTGACTTTCTTCTTGACCTGACGGGTTGGTATTGAAGGTTCCTCCTCTCCTGTGTTTGTCTCCTTCTACTGTGACTAAAGTACCCTTGCTCGGCAAGTGCTTAAGAACTGGGGCCATTTGGCCTGCAATGGAGAAAGGAGAATATTCAAGGATTGACAAAACTGAAACTCTATCCTTGTAGAGTTCTGAATGTAGTCATAATGTCAATGATAAATTAAAGAAAGGTAGGCTTTGCCAAAATTTCCTGAAAAATATCGATTTCTGCCATGATGGACCTTAATGCTTCCTTGTTGGTATCACAGCAGCAGAGCAGAGAGGGCTCTATGCTATTTCTCCCTACTTTCCAAGGAGACCTTGATCTGCAGATCTGCAGGCTCTCTCAAGTTTAACCAGAAACATCAGATGCCGTGAGCAGATCATGATTCTCCTTGGTTCACTGGAGAAAAGTTCCTGCATCTCTTCTCAATTTTTCAAAGCACTAATACACTAGTTCTGGTAGACCCTGTGGAATAGGGAATGATATTTTCTTAATGGTGTTTTTGGTCCAAGAGTGGTTGCCATTCTTACCTGCTGACAGTAATAAATCTATACAAACAAAGTCCAGAAAACTTATGTGCAATTTCCACTAATAGGATTTCTGTGGCAGGGAAGGAAGGATTAAAGCCAAGAACAGCTGTCAATAAATTTTTCAGTGTTGCTGAATCAGGAGTTGGTAAGCTGAAGGGTCTACTTACTTCAATTCCTGATTGAGGATTGTGGAATTATAATTCATTTGGGTAATACTTAAGGTTTTCCTTTTTACCAATTTTATTTTCTATTTTTCCTAGTTGCATGCTCCCTGATTATTTTCTTTAATACCCAAATATTTTTCCCTCAAATACAAAACTTAATTGTTGATTGAAACTTGATTCATCAGTCTGATTTTGTGATGGCTGCCGTTTCCAAACAGAAAAGAGAAATGGGGTAAAAGGGCATATTCAGTATTCCTGTTGTATAGGAATTTCAGAATCATTACAGATGCCACTAGAATATATTACCTCAATCATAGTAAACTTCCATAAGTGGTGGACAAACTATCTAGGCCACTGGCAGGCAAAAGGACATGAACATAATTTGGTCATGAACACAGGCTTGGTAATAACAATGACACAATGAAGCAATGCCTTATAGAACATTTGTAAAAGGAGCCAAAAGGAGAAAGAATGATGACTATGCCTAAATATATCAGACTGAAGATAGCTAGTTTCTGTTTTTCCAGAAAAGGTAAAACTTGAAGAAATGCTTATATTTTCATAAAAATGTTGGTTGACTTTTGAAAGAACTTAATTCCAAGAGATATGGAAATCGAACTCATGATCATGGACTCTTGATCTCCCAAGTTACTGAAAGAACTTTCAGCACTCAATATTGTGTGAAATTGTATAAAAGGAAGAGACTCTTCCACAAAACTTGTGCTTTCTTTTTCTTCTTTCAATTTTGCAGCAAAGTAGTAGTCACAATGTAATGTGTCTCTTCCACGTGTCAAGTACTTCTTACTCACTACCACTTCCAATTCTGGTCAAAATCCTAAGAGGTTATATCACTATTTTTTTTATATTTAATTTTCAGACCAGAAAAGTTAGTTTAGAAAGACTGAATATCAAATGATAGAGCTGAGAACTAAACACAACTCAGCTTGATCCCAAAATTAAACTTTGAACCATTGAGTGTTTACTGCACTGTAACACTGAGCTCCCAGTTAAAAAAAATGTCTGTCTAATTATGAAAAAACATTTTAAAAAACTGTTTGACAGTTAATAGTCTTTTCTACCCGATGTCTAGATTCAGTTTCAATTTGTTAATTCTGCTGTTTTTTACAGTACTTAATATTTTCCTTTGTCACCTCGAATACTAAGTCATGGAATCAACCCTTCCAGCCCTATCAACATTACATGTATGAAACATCACTCAGTCAGATGCTGAATGGTTAAGTATGTCCTAAGCGGTTCAATTGATAGGACCTAGAAACCTGCGAAACAAAGGGTTGAAAGGAACCAGCCTGTTCCATCTGCATCTCTTCCTTCACTGTAGAACACACCTAACCACAACCCTCAGAGTAGAAATATTTTCCACGTAAACTTTTGTCAGCAGCAAAAGCGAGGCTGCCTGAGAAGGGTCCTGGAGCCCATCAGCTTCCTCTTGAATCTCCACGCAGCGGTTTGGTCGGGATCGCTGTGCAAGGCCCACTCCAGGCTTCTGCTCCCTTCCCGCTTACCACAGTGAGCAGCGCGTGGGGCGTTGGAGACCCTCTCGCCCGTGCTCTGCTTCCGCCCTTGGCCTCGCCTGGGAGGCCTTCCTCTTAAGGACTCTCTACTACCTTCCTCCTCTCCCGCCCCTCATCCCAACAGCAGTGTCTTTCTGAGCTCCCATTTCCATGTTGCTTTCACTCTTAAGCACGGCTTTCCAAGTGGGGAATGCCACCAGCAGCAGCATCTATCTGCAGCATCTCACTACCCCAGCAGGCGGAGATACTCCGGTCACTGCCTAGGGGATCACCCAGAGGCCCTGCCCCGGGCCCTCTGACCCAGGCCCACGGTCGAGGCAGGGAGATCCCTGGTGGCCAGCGCTGGCTGCCACTTCCCCAGCAGAGGAGGGCTAGCGCTTAGTGTCAGACTCCCTTTACATGCACAGAAAGACGTTTATCATAAAAGTGGGCTTGCCTTACTAAAGTTAGAGATAAATGTTACCGTAATGAACAAAAAATTGAGCTCAGTTTTTCGTAGTCTTCATTAATTTTCTTGCTATTTTGGGGATCCTTTCTGTTTTGTTTTTCCCTTACAAGTCATAAATTGAACCTGATTCTTTATCAAGGAAGGTCACTTTCAGTAAAGGTGAGCAAGCATTCTAGCATTTAATGCCTTATACAACTTCCCTTTCATTTGGGTAATGGGCTTTTTTAAAAAAAGTCATGTCAAATTACAGCTTTATGTTATTTTACTGATTTTATCCACGAAAATTCAGATTCCTTGTTTCAAGTATTCAGCTAAATATTTCAAATGTAAAACTGATCATTTCTGTTTAAAATTTACAAATATAAAATTGAACCAACTGAAGTTGCTGATGTTTTTTGTTTACATAAATGGCAATTTTGTATGGTTTGGCCCAATATCTATTTACAACATATGTACCCATGTATGTGGTATACCACATACACACATATTTATTATACTATATGCTTGGGAATCTATGGATATTATTTGTATGTGCCAAATGTCTGACACGGTAATAGATTCACTAAATTCTTGATGCTTTTGTTTGTCTGAGTGTGGAAAAAGTGAGTTAATCAGATTAAAGCAATTGCTAGTTTGATGATGAGTCACTTGTTAATCAACTCAGTGATTAGAGGAGACGAAACGATGAACAATACGAGAACGCACAAAGTAAGTACTATTGTTATTTGGCCTTTGCAGGTAATCAAAATAAGACAGCACCAGCGACTTCTTTCTCTCCTCTGAAAGTGAAGTGAGAGTAATCTACCGCCTAACACTTCACTATTATAAGAATTAAACTACTCTATGTGGTATGCCACGGAAGGTCGACGATTTCCTGAAATTTTAGAGTTGACTGCTGCAATTCTTGTATCATACCTGTTTCATTTAAATCCAAGGTCCCTTTCTTAGTGCAACTTGGTAGAAGCAAATATTTCCATGCCCTGGTGCTCTAACTATTGTGCCAGATGTGGATGTTATAACTGAGAAGCGGCATATGTATCCATATTGGAAGATATTAAATTTAAAAATAGACAAAACGACAATACTTTTTTTTTGTTTTATGCGGGTACCAGGAGTTGAACTCAGGAGCTTGCGCTTGCCAGGCAGGCATTTATGCCGCTGAGCTATATCACTGGCCCCGCAACAATATGTTTGAAATAATGCACTATTTTATTAGCTTTGCTTCAGTGATATTAGTTATTCAAGCTGCCCGCATGATCCATGAATTTCTCAGGAGACAGGTTTCACACATTTTTTGAGTGACATGCCACACGCACTATAGGCTAGAGCACGGAAATATATGAAGATATGCATAAATCTTTAATTATTGTACAATAGATCATTCAGTAAAATTATTGTACAGTACATCATCACTAACATTTCTGAGATAATAATACCTCAGAAATAACATGGGGCTAGGAAATACCTGATTTAATGAAATTTTAGGCAACAATGTCAGCAGCAATGTGTCTGTTCTTCAAATGTTGGAAGAAAATAACAAGTATTTTGACCAGATTGCATAATAGTCACAGTATTTTTGAAACTGTAAGTTGTCAAAACTATAAAGTGGTGAAAGTTTATTTCTTAAATAAAACTTAATGACTCTGTTATATCAGTCAATGGTTTCATTTTTGTGTAAACCTGAAAGACATATATCCTGATACGTCGCAATGGAGTCACACTGGCCTATTTCTGAAGCTTCCACCATTTTCCCGCTGTAGTTCTTTGCTCTGTTTTACCAAGAACATATAAGTCAATGGGTGTTTCTATGAGAGACAAGAAAAAGAAAAGCTTTTCATTTTTCAGTGCTTGTCAACACACACAAATAAGATACATTCTGGAGTTTTTAGAGACAAGGCCATGTAGGTCAACTAGTGTCTTGGCACAACACCACATTCTTTTTGCCAAGTGAGACAATTAATTTATTTGAGTGGAAACACATCAACATGGCTAAAGAAAAGTACTTCTATTAGACATGGTGCTATTTATTTTTGTTTTATAAGCACTTACATCACACTTAACTAGGTGCCAGGCATCCTTCTAATGCCGTACAAGTAATAATTCATCTAATGCTCATGGGCATCTCCTGAAGTAAATGTGTCTATCTCCACTAGGTAAAGGAGTACTAAGGCACTAAGGAGCAAGTAACTAGACCAAAATGACACTGACAAAAAAATGACACCGGTGGAAGTACTTGGGAAATACTGTCATAGCTCTTCTTCAGTCAAACCCAATGGGTCTTGGTTTTAATTCCTGCTTTCTACCATCATTATCCTTAACTTGAACTTCATTTCTAACAGCTAGATTTTAGTTTTGTGTTTCATACATGAATTCCTTGCACTCTGATAGGTCTGGAACTGAAATTCTTTCTCACGAGGTTCATCAAAAACTAGATTTCTATATCTGACCCCTATATTTGGCTGAGGCCCAGGTGTCTGATGGGTAACTAGTTGGGTCATTTTATGCCATCAGTTGGACTTTTAAGCACTATCCGAGGGCTTCTTGTCTTTTCCTATCAGTCTGTTTATCTGTCTGTCTTTCTTTCTGCCTGTCTGTCTGTCCATCTACCTACTTCTCTACCTGTCTTGCTGTCCTCGCACATACTGGGCAAGTCCTCTACCCCTGAACTACACTCCCAGCCCTCCTACCAGTCAATTTCTGTTAGGCTTCTAACTTGGCAATCAATCTGAATTTCCATCTTACTTCACTTTTAAATTTTATTAATTATAATTAGAATCATGTAAGGAGAAATATAGTCATAATGGATTTTTTAAAAAATTGTGTAATATATATAATGATTATTTTAAAATATAGAGCAGACCCCTCTGTATATCCCTCCCTAATTATATTCTGTTCTCTCACTACTAAAAATAAACCACTAACTTTAAGTAGATGTGTGATATATCCATATATGTATTTTTTCTAAGTATGTGTGTATCCACAAAAAGCATTTATATAATTATTTTGAGTATATTTTAATTTTAAATATCATACTGCACATATCATTTGACAGGTTGATTTGTTTATTAAACATTTTTATTTTTGGTTTAACTCTTGATTTAATTCTAGTTCATTCTTGTTAACTGATGAGTAGCAGTCAGCCAATTATCCCACAATTATACATTATAATATTGGTAGGCATTTAGGCTATTTCCAAGTGTCTCTATTAAAAGCCACATTCTAATTATAAAGTTGTATCTACTTGTATACCTGTAAAATTTTTCATTTGGAAAATTACTTTCAAACTTTTTGAGTCCTTAGATATATTTAAAAGCAAAGCGTAGACTTCATTAGCATCTCACCAATTTTTCCACCTATGTCACCTTTTTGTGTCATGGTACCATTCAAGCTTCCATATTGTGTTTAGTTGTCATACCTTCCTTATTTCATTCTAGTCTGTGATATTTTCTCAGTCTTTCCTAATTTTCATTTGATCATATGAAAAATAATGGCCAGGTATCCTGTAAAATGCTTTGATTTTTCTGTGTTTCTCAAGATTTGCTTGAGTTTATGAGTTTTTGGAAAGAATATAAAAAAGATGGGGTGCCCCTCTTATATCAAACCGGGTTACATGATGTCAAGATGTCATTCCTGGTGATGTTAATTTTCACCACTTGATGAAGGTAGTGTTCGACAGGTTTCTCCATTTGGAACTTACTTTGCTTTTTCCATACTTTTTTTTAATGAAGCACATGCCAAATACAGCCCACCCTCAACATGGGCAGAGAAGATTCAGTGTCACCTACTCAATATTATTAACTGGAAATCATAGCTTCATATGTTTTAAAATTGATGTCTAAAACTGCTTCATCTTCTGTTATATTAGTCACAAATGTTGCAGTTCTGATATATCATAATGTTGACATCCTTAAATAAAACTGGTACATCACACTTTAAAGGTACCCAATAGAATCTAAACCCATAGCCATTGGATTCTTACTATCATTCATTTTAAAAACCACATCAGAGGTTTTTTATCAAGTCAAAAAATTGACATCATTAATTTTCCTTTTGAACTCACATTCCTAGTCCAGTTCCCTCAGAGAAAACTTTAAACAATCTCATTCTTGAAGCATTTTATTGATGCATCTGTAATTTTAAAAGTATTTTGTGTGGTTGTCAGGTTCTAGTTTGTTTAGAAAATGTTATTCTAGAGTTATCCTTCATTACAACTGTTTCAGTAGTAAATTGATCACAATGATGGAAATATTTTATATGTAAAAGTAGATATTAAATAACATGAAAAAATTTGCCATTATCATAGGTTGTCATGATGCTACTCAGGTTAAAAAAATGTTTCTTCACCCAAAAGTCTTTCATTTATTGTTGCTGTTGTAAAATATTCAATAAATAAATTAAAAAATGGTGGCAGTATTTCTGTAATTTGCATATAAAATGCAGTATCGATCTTGAATATTTCTAGAAAGTAAGAACTTTGTGAAGAAAATACCAGATTTGTAATGATCATATAATATTATTTTTGTTCTTCTACAGAACAAATATTAAATATTATTTTTGTTTTCCTACAGAAAAAATAAAAAATTGTAGAATTTACTAACATTTCCTGAAATTAATACAAATGTTTAATCACAAATAATTTATACAAAATTATAAGCCAATTTTATAACTATGAATTACGTATCTTTTATCTGAAATATAAATTCAAAGAAATAAAAAATTTCTTCTTCATGTTAGTATTTGATTTGCTAATTGCGAAAACAATGGTATCTTCACAAGTCATTTGTGGTAGTGCTGAATATTTAATACCAAAAAAAAGTAATTACCTGCTAAGTCACTTCTATATTTAGCAAAACAAATACTATGTAAAGAAATGGTTATGTAATTGATGATTTTTAGAAATAACATTAATTATATTTCATAAGCAAGATAAGTATTTTATAATGTTTATGCTAAGACTATTTCTAGCAAGGAAAATAATTTAAAATAATTTGATAATTTTAACTAAGGACCATTTCATGTGTAATATTAAGTATTCACTGAAAAGCAACAAGGTTCAATCTTAAAGAATGTGTTAGCTTTGATAATAAAAAGTTTTAAGCAAAGAAACAAAAATCTTTCAATATTATAAATGAACCAGAGAAATAAAAAGTTACTTTAACTTGATTTTTAGAATTTGAACCACTTTCTTCATGATTTAAATTCAAACTATGAATAACTTAATAAACTAGAACCTTATCTCTGTTTTGAAGAACTTGGAAATATAAGAGCAAACATTCATTCATGTAAGTAGTGATTCAAAATGTACTTGTGATCTGTGTTGATAGAATTCACAGTTTAGAGGGTTGTTATTAAACAGATTATTTCTCAACTAATTATGTAAAAACTTAAATGTAATTGTGATAATTGTTATTAAGAATTTACTTTGATTGTGAGCACAAAAAGTCATGTCAAGTAAAACTTTAGATCATATTGCAATTCCATACAAAATTTCAACAAGTCCTGGGTTGGAAATAATTGAAAGTTGTCTTAGAATTACACTCACAGGGCACATTTTCATTTTATATGTATGATGTCTCTTAAAGTAGTATTGTTTTATTACATGATACGATTAATGTGATGAAAATGAACTCAAATGTTGAAGTATTTTGATGCAATCGAGTTGTTTTTCTGTCCATCACTAGATCAGATTGATTTAGAAAGGATTTAAAGTGAACAAATTCAGATTAATTCAGCATTATGTCATCATTAAGACAAAATATTTTAAGGTGATTTTTGCAAGAAAATGCTTCCTGACTTTCTCAGTTCATCAAGTATCTTCTCAGGTTCTATTTACATATTTGTACACATAACTCTCAGTTTAAATAAAATTACAGCTTGAATCTAAGGACCATAGAGATGAGAATAGATTTTAAATATGTCACATTATCATAAGATTTTCTAAATACTGGACCTGCCTTTCATGGTGACGAGTTCAATTAAATGAAACATACCAGAAACATTTTCTTCCTGATGTGAACGGTGGTATAATTTTCATAATTTTTGCCCTCAAAAAGCTTTCATCCTTTGTAACAGTCAGTGATACTTTCATAGACAGCCTATTCTGTAGAATAGAACAGACAGGAATAGAGCAGAATACAATTTTCAACGTAGTTGTAGAATTCTGGTTCAAACCCAAATAGCACACAAACTGTAAGAAAATAATAATTCAACCTGTTTAACTATGATATTGTAAAATGTTCTTCTTTGTATTAAGTTAAAGACATTTATTCCTTTATCATGGTTATTGAACATGAGCTAATTTGGAGTAAGGATGTGTTAAAAATAAATTAAGAACTCAAGAAATGTCTCACTTTTTAGTTCTCTGAATGTCGTTTAACTTTTGAGTATTTTTATTCTGTTTTTCAGTTTAAATGAGATCATATTTTTGCCAAGTTTCTCATATAAGGAAAGCTGATAGTCTCTAAGGCTACTAACAGCCACATCATCAAGACTGGATATTTTCTAGGACTCCTTTGAAAGTCTTCTTAAAGACAGAATGTGACGGAAGTCAGGTAGTTCTAGTACAATTACCTTGGAAATAGCCTTATAATCTTATGTGGTGGGTGCACAGGAATATCTTGGTAAAATCTTCTGTCCCCTAGGAAGGAAAAAATATCTACTAAGAATTCACAGAAATGACACATTTTGTTTTACAATTTCATTTTATTTATTTACTTTATATACTATCGAGTTTCTTAGGACATGTAAGATAATCTCAAAATAATATTAAAACATTTGGGAAGCCATGTTCTTGGACATGAGTTGGATCTAAGTAAGACATCTTAAAATGTTTATTATATTGGTGTCAAACTACAGTTAATTATCAACTTTGTGAAAGTGAGTGGGTTGATCCTCTGATTATTTTATCAGCCCCATTTATTTTGATGAGCTTAAACACTACTTAAGTATGAATTCCACCAAGGTCAGGTGTCACATGTTCTATATCCATCATGTCTTGGATCTTTTCACGTTCTTTTTTTTTTTTTTTTTTTTTTTTTTTTTGTGGGTACCGGGAGTCAACCTCAGGACCTTGCGTGCCAACAGGCACCCATGCCGCTGAGCGATATCACCGGCCCCTTTTTCATATGTGGGATCCGGGAGTCGAACTCGGGCCCTCGCGCTTGCAAGGCAGGCGCTTACGCCGCTGAGCCATCTCACCGGCCCTCTTTTCATGTTCTTACAAAATGTGAGAGAGGGAGATGGAAGTATCCTACTTCGTCTAACCTATTTTTCAGCTGGAGGCACCCTAGTCTCTGAGCTTTATATAAAATTTACTTAGAACTCCTATCCCACATTTCATAGGAAAATAATATACTGTCCCAAGACTTCCTTTACATTCTGGGGATTAATGTGACTATGAACTCCTGTTTCCTGCACCTGTTGAACACTGTCTCAGATTTACTTTAACTCTCACTATAAACTCTTCAATCAACTCTGCCTTCACATAAGGGGCTTGTGATATGGGCAGTCTATGCCCCAATTGTTATAGAATGCTGCATGTCAGTTACGTCCCTGTTAAATGCATTTTGGCCACTGCTTCTGGCATGTTTTTAGTAGTCTGTCTGTCTCTGTCTCTCTGTCTGTGTCTCTATCTTTCTGCCTCTTAGATTCTCTCTCTCTCTCTCTTTTTCTCTGTCTATTCATTAACCACCGTGATCATATTCTTTGGCCTCTTCTCTCTTTCTCCAATAGCTTCTTTGTATTATGCTTACCTTCACTACTGTCTATTTTCATTTCACCTGTAGCAGTTTGCCTATTTTTATGTTAATTTGGAACCCATAAAGAGGCAGTCTTACAGATCCACTTACATAACCTAAAAGAAAATTACCTTTAAAAAAATAATATCCAGGCCCGACCTAAGGGGAAGCAATTTTCCTATACCTATTTTTATGACTAAGTAGAAAAAAAATTTTATCCTTAATCCTGTATATATTATATAATCTAAATGAAGGTACAGTTCAAATAGGATTTCCAACAACACCTAGTAAAAAAGCTTTCAAAACATACTCATGGGGATAAAGAAACCTGATGCAACCTTTTTACTCATTTAAACATCTGAATATAGAAGCATACTGTGATTTATCAAATATCTGTTTGCCATATCTACTGATTCTGGTTTCATTCTTAAGAGTTGTTTGTAAAGTCAACTTTAACTGCTCAACTAAGCATTTCCTTATTATCTTTTACTGCTGTAGGTCAAACTGATCCATTGAACTCAGGTAACAGATTCCACTGTGTGCCCTCAAAAAACTGGAAGACAATGTTTTCATGATTTCTAGACTTTCATCAACTGTTTGCAGTTATTTCCAAATAGATGTCAATATTCTTTTCTCAGTTATTCCTAAACACAGATTTTTGGCATAAAGTAATTAAGGAAACCTTGCTTTTTAACTTCTTCCCACTTACCTGCCAGATTCCTTGAGCCAAAACTCATAAAAAAGACCCTGAGGTTTTCTTAAAGGCATAGAGTGTGAGTCGAAGGTGGTGGTGAGCAATTTTCTTTGTTTCTCAACTCAGAATCTCACTGAGAAAGTCAGATTTGACAGGTATGTACATTAGTCAATTATCTCACTTTTGCCTACTTTTTCCATTTTTAATTTATATGCTTCCCCCAAGTGTAAAACATATGTTATTTTTGGCTGCCGAAGTTCTTCTCCTATCCCTGTGCACTAATTTCTGTGCTTGCTCCACCTTTCGCGTCTAATGTTGAACTAACATCAACTACAAGGGAAACAAGGCAACCTCTGCACTTTAGCTGTCAGCAAAAGTTGAAAAAAGCAGTAATGGGAGCAAGATGTGGGCTGAGGGTGCTTTTGCAGGACGGAGCCTCACGGGGGATTGCTGCTTCTTTGCCTCTGGGGAATAAGCCCAACTCCCAATCCTTTGCACCTTGCATGTGAGAAGGAAAATCCTTAATAATCTATTGAGAATTTTCCCTGTGACTTTGGAATTTGCCAAAGGTGGTCATGCCTTTCCCCCCCGGCCTGAGTGTTAACAGTGCTGACCTCACAGAGGAAAAAAAAATCAAGATTCAACAGTTGTTAGGGGTAAAAGTAAAGTTATCCTTGGAAATGTTGGCACCCAGAATAAAAAGAGAATGCCACAACCTTGCCACATATTGTGCACTGTTTATCTTAGCAGTCTTCCAAGGCATGTCTACCTTCGTGGGAGAGGAAGCTATGTTCTCTTAAATCACGTATGGAACACTAAAAAGCAAATAAGCCTTCTCTTATTGTCCCAGTTGGACAATGAGAAAAAACAAGTGAAAAGAGCCCATCTTAATGATTTGAAAATTAAGTTTCTTTTTTTCCAATCACCTGACTTTGACCCACTCCAAAGATAGCTTAGTTCAAAGATAATTCGGTGAGTCTGCTTTACTTAGGTATAAAACCTTATGCTAGCTAGATCAAACACTTCACATGACCTTTACACATGAGCTCAGAGAATCTTCCACGGAAGGAATGTACAGTCAGTGAGAAGCAACTTACAGAAGGGTTATTAATGTTTCATATACTAAATTCAGGCTAGAACCCTTGTCAGGATTTCACACAATTTATTCATTTGATACAATACCATTTGTTTATAGTGACTACCTCTGTATTGCCAGAAACTTATTTTAGACTCTGATTTTTCCCTGTTCATGAATTTCCTACCAGACTTGACTCTGTTACCATTTTAGGATGTTAAACACTTTAATTGTACTTGATATTCCTGATATTCTCTAAGGAAAAAAAATGGGAAAAGTGGACAAAATAACTAGCAAATTAGGAAAAAGGTATTTTTTAACATTCATTTCACATCATTAAAAATAATTATTTCTCTACAAATATAAGAATTTACCCAAGGTAGTTTAGAAAACCAGTGTTTTCAGAGAGGCGTGAATTGGGTGGACCACCAGCTTTACTCCGCACAGCCAACTTATCCTTTGACAAACCAGAGCAGAAACCTGTCCTTGCACACTGCTGTGCAGTTAATCTGGCCACTGGCTCCCCAAGTATCTAAGAAGGACGTAATCAAATGAAGATCAGAAGAAATATTTCTTAGCGGATTTGGAAAGCATAGTACAGTGCCCAAATTAGGGCCAGATCCAAGCTCATTGATCTTTGATTCAAGACTATTAATTGAGAACTTATTACGTAAAATTTATTTGCTCTTGAAAAACAACAGTAGGTATGTTAGATTTTCTGCCCTAAAGGAAACAAAATATTTTCTTGTTCAATTAAGAAATATATGTAATTATAATAAAAATCAAAATTTTATTTTTTTGTAGTAGTAGGGATTTCAGCAGATGTATAAGGAGTGATCAAAAAATACAAAGAATTTTAACTTAAAAAAAAATTATTACTGTAAAAGACACATTGGCATCAATCCTGTTCCGAATACACCTCCTTGCTTTGAACACACTTGTCAGTTTCTGAAGCAGTTCTGAAAGTCTTCTTTTGTGAGTGTCTTTATGAGGTGAGATAGAAAATGGTGAATGCTGCTGCTGACTGGCATTTAACAGAAAGTGGCACTGTGCAATTTAAGGCTCTTCTCCAAAGTCATACTGACTATGAAGGGTAAATATTTTGAAAGGATTCGGGATGTTGAGGCAGCCATGACAATACAACTAAAGACCTTCATGAAGACAACTTCCAGAACTGCTTGAGAAAGTTGCAAGAACTATGGGATAAGTACATTCAAAGCAAGGGGAAGTATTTTGAGGGGGATTAATGGCAATGTGTCTGTTACTGTAATGTGTTTTTAATGTAAACTTGCACCGTAATTTTAGATTGAACATCGTACAGAGGATGGGTAAGGAGATGAGACTTTCATGAAGCAACCAGAATTCCAACATTATAGAGTTGGGAAACCATTAATGGAAACGTTACTTACTGGGAAATACCACAATACAGTTTTAAATTTGCTATGTTTATAGGCAAATAATGGCATAAGATGATTTATGTTGGGTTTCCAAAGAGAGTCTTCTAGCCCATAATGGTTGTTCTATACTTGAAAAATTAGTGACTGTGATCATTATTTGCTGTGATTTGATTTTATTAAAATATCAATCTCAGAGGTGCTATATGATGCCTACTATGACTCCTGTTTGATTTGAGGCACATTGGGTAATGACCTCAGACTCATTCAGATTGTCAAGTGTCTCTGGCACTCTGCTGAGAAACGACAGCAGGATGGTGAGATGTCACTGTTTTTGATTTGTGGCATATTTATGATATTTTTTCTCCTAACTTATATGATTGAAGCTGTCGCATGTGATTACAAGTCTTTGGTAGGCCTGCCCGCCATGCAGGAAGAGACTAATCCTCTGTGGTCCCATAATTTTCTTCCACATTTTGGCACTGCCACCAACACGTGTGCCGAGGTCCCCAATGACCATCAGGTTGTCAGATGGTAGAGCAGCTGGGATGAGTTTGTGCAGATCTCTGCAGAATTTCCCCTTCCTGGATGTATGACAGTTAGGATGTTCTCGTGACAAAAGAAATCAATGGTCATTTAATAAGTCCACCCACTGGCCAATCAAGTTGGGGACAATTAACCACTTGAATCTCCAATGCCTGAAAATCTTTTCTCCCAAAGTTTCATTTCTTTTCATGATATGTCTGGTCTGTAATCACTAGGGAGAAATATTCAAAATATTTTCTTTCTAATATAATTTCTTAACAGGAGCTCCTTGTCATGTTTTTGCAATTAACAGAAAAGACCAACAGAGAGCCATATTTTTATGATCAGCCTCCCAGTGTCTGAAATGACCCCACCCTCACTTAACTGCCATCTTGAAGTGCTCTACTCTCAGCTCTAAAGGGGAAAATTAACTCACTTACATTTCACAAATACACTTATAATTGCAAATTGGAGCTTACTAGGAGGCTACAGAAATGTAGCAACAAACCAGACTGAATACTTCGGCAGACCACATTGGGTTAAGAAATAAGGCAGATTTTTTGCACTCTAGGGAGAATCTTCGAAATCCCTGGTCCATGTTATGGCCATAAGATAGGAACGGAGTCTCAGGAAAATTGGTATTGTGTTCATTAAGGTGTTTATTTTATTTCTGTCTCTTGGACTGAGAAACAAGACAAAAAACATATGTTAGGGAAATGGAAGACATTTCATAGCTTACAATATTAGGATTAGAAATTATAATATTTATTATAAAAAAGACTCCAATTACCATTTTACTGGGCAGAATCTTTGCAAGATGTATGCAAACTAGAAATGGAATTTCATCTTTAACTCATTATATTTCCATAAGAAGCCACATGGCTGGGCTTTAAATCACAGTCCCACTGTTCAGTACAATATGTGCCATTACTTTTTGTTTCTTGCTTCTTAAATTGTAACAGCAAGTTCATTCTATAAAAGTCCTGATTTTAAACGTCATGTTTTAATAAATGAAAAATACAATTCTAATTGAAGCAAATAGGAAAATTTGCCTAAAATCAATTTTTAAAATGAAAGACAATAAGCTTTTGATTTTAAACTCTCCTATGAAAATAATTTTCTTAATTTTCTTATTGGGAATATACCATATGCTTTCTTATAGCATTGTGTCTAAAAGGAGATGACGTGGGACATGAGAAACAAAGTCTTGACTTGCTGATGGCTGCTAATTTCTCAAAATTTTACTGTCTAGTCCCTTCCTGTGAAGCAAATTTATTGGGGAGAAAGAGAACAGAACTTCAGTTAAACAAAAGTTTTTGTTTAAAGTGCAAGAGCTGGTCTAATTTTATGAAAAGAGAAAAAACTTTTCAGATCTTCAGTGATATTCGTGGAGCTCAGTTTTTGAAGAGCCCATCTGTGCATAAGGCCTCTTCATACATTGTGAAAGAGCTTTGCACAGGATGCCCTCATTTGTAGAGTGTTTACCAGTCCACAGGTGTCTACCTACATCAAGCTCTTCTGTTCTACAGAAAGTGCTGATGAGGTTATTGAATCTGTAGTGCAGTGACAGGCGAGTTATAATTTGCTTATAAAGGACCTGATAGCAAATATTTTGGCTTTGTGGGACATAATCTCTGTCAGAACTACTCATCTCTGCCCATAAAAGCAGCCATAATGTAAAAGTAGCCATGAACACTAGCTGTGTTCCAATAAAACTTTATTTGCAAAAGAAGACTGTGGGCCATATTTGAGGAGCATAGTTTGCCAACCCCTAAATTAGTGCAAGAAATCCATGATTCTCCTCACTCCCCAGTCACATTATACCTGCGCTCAACCCCACCCAGCGGTAATGGATAGTGTGAACATAGTAAATTTTTTTGCTACCTACAGTTAATTTGCACAGCAAGTTTTACAAGCTGGTCAAACTGCACTCTGGATTTGGGCAATTTCTGAGCCATACAGTTCTTTCTGGGCACTAGGACGGGAAGATGGGAAATAGGTGATGTGCCAACTGTAGAGAAGAAAAAGGAACTTTTTCTGTGCCCAAGAGAATTGGCACTGCTATTTGTTTCTCTCTTAAAATGTCAATATGATTTAGAACCACGTGTTTAATCAGGAAATTAAGTTATCTTAGGAATTGCTAATGGAAATTCTGTCAGAATCGCTACTGCCATTATTAAATGTGATAGAACTGCTCCCTTCAGCATTTTTCATGCCCTCATTAGTTTCATCTACTAAATCTTATATAAAAATCTTTTTTAACATCTAATTGCTAAATCTTCAAAAGGAAATAACCAAGGTGAATCTTTTACTCTGGCATCACTTGATATCCCTTCCTTATGTTATTTCTGAGAGGAATTCAAAGGATAATAGTTTTCATCTCTTTGTTCTCCTCTGACTTCAAGAATAAATGATGTGATGGGTTTAATAAGTATCAACAAATCAGAGGTATATTCTGACTGTGGGATAGATGAAGAGCCCCTAAGAAGTGGCCACAGGGGACAGATAAGAAGTCTTGGAAGGCCCTGTTAGAAACCACTGTCTTTTCTTACCAAGGAAGATGATGCAGATCTTGTCAGTCTTCGCTCTGACTTGCCACGCTGGCCGGCTCCTTTGGAATTTCACACGGATCTCTCCCCTGGAGGCCTTTCACAGAGGCACTGGCTAAACTCAGTTAAGCTTTCACTCTTCTTTCTAGACTATAAATGGAAAATAATTCTAGAACTAAAAACCTTCCTGGCACATCTAATCCAATGGTTGTCAAACCTGGTCGACCAATCATCTCTCCCAAGTCTATGTTAAAAATTAAACTCTTCAAGCTCTAAAGAGTTTCTGTTTAAGAAATTCTGGGCAAAACAAGGGGATCTTTATTTCTAGCTAAGACCATATATGAATATGATGCCTCCTACACATGTACCAGGACTTAAAATCACTGATTTAGGTTGTGCTTTCAGTTTAGAAATGTGGAATTCTATTTTGAGGGGTTAAGAATCACCAAAGTTCACGTAGCCAGTAAATGGGCTCTGGATCAGTAAACAATGGCTATTTTTAGTGCTGGACTCAGGACAAACTTCTCCTGCCGGGGAAGCACTCTTTCACCTGTACTTAACAGCCTTTGGGGCTCAGCACTCCAGGTGGCCAGTACTGACAGAATACACTGTCGCCGAAGACGAAACTTTTTTGTTATTCCAGGATAGAACAGTAGAGTTGCCAGGTATCCATTTCTGAAACAGATGGTCTGGTATTTTACATTTCTATCTGGTAAAAAGGTGGGGGGAGGAAATTCTGCTGTGATTTTTTAATTGTCTGGATTATGAATCATAGCCTTCTGAGAATGGACCTCGGTATTTATGAACCTTTGAGATCTAGGGAGAGGAACATTGGGGCTATTCTAAGATTAACCAAATAAATCTGTTTACTGTGGCTTCGTGGGGTAAATGAAATTCCTTTTGAAGTTTCCGGAATGTTTTTGGAGGGATCACTTCTAAGAACACTCAAGTTGGTAACATACAGATTAAGAACATCTCATTGTCCTGTGATAGTACCAAATACTGGTAAATGTATACATATTCAAATCCTTTATGGCTGGGTTGTAAAATGCCTGTTTAATAATGCACAATGCTATCCTGAGGTGAGAGAATGGATGCATTTTTATACACATTTAACAACTGGTTCTCTCACACAAGATATTAGCAAAGTTTCAACTGTATGAAATCACATGGCAGAATAATATATTCCTAAGGGTCTGGAATAGGCTGTCCCAAATGAGAAGAGATAAATTTCAAGTTCATGAAATGCATCTTGTAAAATATGACAGCTTTCAGATGGAAGCTGTCCAATGACACACCCACAGCTGTTACTGGTGGCAACGAGTCTTCAAGGCAATACTCCTACCATCAGTGAAAATTGTCCTTAAAATACCCTCCTTCATTTAAGGCAATCTGACTCTACTTTTAAAAATCTATGTGAATTCATCTACTCTCAAATCTCCATGAATAAAAAACACAATGGCCTTTTCATCATGAATATGCTTTAGACTGTGTGTTCCTTCAAAGTTGTATTTACCATTTTCTTTAGCAACAGCCCCTATGTCTGATACATGGCGGGAGCCCAGACCTTTGCTGAATTGCTATATATTTGCTAACTGAACACTTAGATTCCGTATCACTGATTTTTAAAAATCTGATTATTGTTCTTTCTGCCACAACTTTGACTTTTTCCTTCTCACATGTCCCTGTGGTTTTCTAAGAATTTCTAAGCAAATAATGACACGTATACATAAGTGCACAATGCATGAAAAGATGTTAGAATTGTTGGAGTTGTTCCATTGGGCACCAATTATAAAGTATATCTGTCCTCTGGACAGGAAATAATCCCTTCCGACTGTTCTTTGTCTCTTGTATATTTGTTGGTGGTATAGTAAGGAAGAGAGTTCACAAGGGTGATTAACTAGTTTACTCAGGGAACTGTGGTCATCTCTAAGCGTGGAGTTTGATTTGCCATTGACTGCCAGCTCTTCCTCTGAAGCCTCCTTGAAGAGTCTTCCTGTCCTTCTCAGCAACTGTCTTTCTCTGCCTTACAAAAACTAATGTGTATCTGTGAGTCACTAGTTTTGACCAGCCACCAGGTCCAGTATAGCAGAATTCATTTTTTCATTTCTTTAGGAGCAACAGTATTCTTGATCATATAAGCTTATCAGACTAAGGATTATGATAATACAGCAGAGCAAATGAGTACATCTTACAACACTCATGGGAAACGCGCACACACACGCACACACACACCCTAGCTCAAGAATTACGAGAAAAGACACAAGAGTCTGAAAGAAAAAGATACATTTGCCTAGACATAGTACCTGATTTGGGTGTATAAAATACAGGAAAAATGTAAGCTCCATATTGTAAGTAGATTCTTAAGAATAATGCTGACCTAAAGAACACAATTGGGTAAGTATGTATTATCTCATTTTATCCTCTTTCCTCTCTCCCATCTTCCTCTCTTCCATTATTTCTTTCTTCATCCTTCTTTCTGAAAAATAAATAATTTATTTATTTACCTAAACATGGCCTCTTATTCCAGTTTGTACATGTCTGTTGTTTTTTCAATGTTGGATATATTGTAGGATTCACTGCTTTAATTATCTTCAATCATTTGAGGTTAAAAGTGGTATGCGGTATCCAGAGTGAAAAATGTCAAGCTTCCTTCTGTGGAGGTAATGTGGAAAGAGGTGTGGAGCTTGTTTCAAAGATAAGATACGATGAAAAGATCATGTAGAAAATAAAGTGTCCCTGTTCTGTTCATTGAATTGAAGTCCTGATGTCAATGGCATCCTTACGCTAATTTCTATTTCCATATTGGGATTCTAGGACTCATCACCATATACTCGCCATCACTTCATTGAAAAAAAAAGACAATGTTTTGAGGTTTGAAAGGCTCTTTTTCTTGGTCTGAGGTTTCATGGATGGATAGATAAACATCTAAATTCATTTTTTACTCAGTTGTCAGATAATTAATAAGGGCCTACCGTGTTACAAGGACTGTTGTAGGCCTTTGGGATGCATTAGAGAACAATACAGACAAATATCTCTACTCAGTGGGGCATGCACATCTTAATAAATCACCTTGTCCACGGACACAGAGCCTCGGCTATATTGTATTTCTCGTTCAACTGGTCCTGTTATTCCATGGCTTGAGTTTACCTAATGATCAGGGTGTGTGGTTAATGAAGGACACATTCTTCAACACTATTATTAAGATCACGTCAACTACTCATGATAATGCCTCAAACTTTACTCATATTCAGATATCCCATTTTAAATTATCCCTGTTTTTAATCTTTCAGGACTTCTTATTAGGATGGAAATAAACCTGGGAGGAATGGTTTCTTCATCTCCCAGCCAGAGAATCCTCATTTATGCTGAGGGAGGTAAAAAGATAAAAGCAAGACAAGGCCTGGCAGTAGGAGAAGGAGGAAGAGGAGCGGGGAGGGCTCCGGAGGCCAACTTGTATTTTCTTCCAGTTTCTTCTAGTGCCAGAATCGATGACATTCACTGTAGTATTCACTGTAACTGGTATTGCAGGACACTCATACTGTTAAAAAGTGTGCATGCTCTCAGGTGTAGCTCAGTGGTACAGCACTTCACTAATGTGCACAATACCCGGTGTTTGATCCCAACACTGCAAATAAATAAATAAATAAATAAATAAATAAATAAATAAATTTGAATGGCTGTGTGCTGAAGAGAATATTAGAGAGACCTCTCTTTGTCATGCTGATGATATTTTTTTTTTATTCTGGTAAGTTCTTACATGTATCATGCTTACCTAGAAAGGTCAATAAAGGATCCATAATCAGAAGTGAGCTGTTGAGAAGAGAGGACAAGAACCTGATGGAGATTTGGACACATACAAAACCAGCTAAATAGGCCTGTGAGCACTGAGGGCAGTTCACACGCAGACATTGGTCAGGGAGGTCACTGAGTGCATCATGACACAAACTACTCATATTACCTGAAAATGCCCTGGCTCTGCAGCTTTGCCAATTTAAAATTTCCTTACTAAGAAGTCCATTTGAAAGAACCACTGAAAAAAGGATCTTGATGTGATCCATAGGAATGCATTCTTCTCTTTCTGTCTTTTTCTGCCCATTTCTGGAAATGAAAGGCAGTTCTTTCGTGTTTTTATGTTAGAATGTTATAAATAAGTTCACAGGTGTAGTCGAATATGCTCAAAAGCATTTTTAAAAAACTAAATTAAAAACAAAGAGCAAATCACTCTAATCTCTTTTGTCTTTTAAATTTAACCTGGCTATATAGATTAGCACGTCCCAGGTGGAGATGACAGTGAATGGATATCATTAAGATTCATCTTTAGAGGCTGAATGAGAATGTGACCAAGAATCAGACTGCGTCTCTCTTCCCTTCATCCTCTGGTATTCTAGGATCCCATCTGCAGTGGTCAAGCCCATTGCCTGTTCCTGACTTGTGATTGTTTTGACTTAATCCCAACTCACTTTCTCTGTTCACCTCTATTTCATTATTTTTGGAGATTTAAAAAGAAGAGCTTAGTTAGTTTCATTTTTAAACTGCAAAGACAGCCTAGAAGTATAATAGTTTTCTATTTTTTAGATGAACATCCTTTATGTAAGAATTTTCTCTACATTCTTTTCTGTCTCCTACATAAATATACAACTCATGACTATATGTTGTTTAAGAAAAAAAGTAGTTATTTCAAGACATGGATTTGTGAATCACAGTTTATTTCAAGTAACTTGGATTTTTCCTGTAAATAAGTAATTAGATCTGGGAGAATAAATTCTAACAGAAAAATTTGCTTGGTCACTACCAAATCAAAAGGAATTGGGTGGGCTTTAGGAATTTATAACTCAGATTAAGGAAAAGGGGAATTAAATTTCTCTGTTGAAAATCTTTATTAATTATAATATTTTCCAGATTCAGTACTTATAAAAGAAAGTATTGATTCTGATATTTTTCTTTGTGAGTGACAGAAACTCTAACTCAAAATGAAAACCTTGAACCATAAAAATGGGCAAGTATTAAATAGAACAATTTAAAAAGAAATACAATCACTGGCTTCCAATAGTCAGAAAGAGGCCCAGTTCTTTTTATGCCGTTATCCACAGCCTGCCCCCCAAAGGTGCCAGGAGTGCATGTGAATTGTCTTTACGACCCGGTATTGTAGAACAAGGAAAGGCAGAACAAAGTCAGGTAGGCCTGCCTCCAGCACTTTCTACTTTTTGAACCTTAAGCAAGTTCCTTAATCATTGGTAGCCCGATTTTTACCACCTCTAAATCGGTGATGCCATCATGAAGTGGTTATTAAACATTAAAAGGTACAGGTCTACAAATCTTGAGTTTTGATAAATACTAAGTAGTATGTGTTATTTTGTGTTTTCATTCAAGAAATGAACTGATTAGAGAAACTAGATGATAAACTAACTTGGCCCCATTGGGCAGCACATTAATAATTATGTCTCGTAGTGTGCTATCTGTGTAGATTGTTAATATTCTTCATCTTATGTTTACTTTTCTGTTGTGTTTTAAACCTTACGTCAGAGTCCAGTTGTGAAAGAAAGGCTCTGTATAGATCTAAAAGAGAGATGTCTTAGTCTATTTTGTGCTGCTGTAACAGGTTACCACGGACTGGGTGATAATGATCAGCACTTTATTGGCTCACATTTCTGGAGCCTGAGAAGTCCAGTATCCAAGAGTTGGCATCTGGAAAGGGTCTTCTTGCTGTGCCATTCCACAGCAGGGAGAAAGAGAGAGAGAAAGAGAGAAAGAGAGAGAGAGAGAGAGAGAGAGAGAGAGAGAGAGAGAGAAAGGACAAAGAGAAAAAATTGGTTCAGACTTGCCTCAGTCCACTCCACTATACCAATGCTAATCCATTCCTGAGGGAAGAGCCCTCCTAATCATCTCTCAGTGGCCCCACCTTTTAATACTGTTAAAATGGCAACTAAATTTCAACATGAGGTTGGGAGGATATAAACATTCAATCTATAGCAGATGTTGTTAGAGAACTGGAGAAACAGTCACTGCCCTGAAGCCTCAACTGGATCTTACAGTGCAATCCGAGAAACCAAATACACCTGGCTGCACACCCAACCTGGACCCTGGTAAAGAGGAAGATGCTGAGAGCAAGGAAATTGCAGCTTCTAAGGAAGCTGTTCTTGCAGTGCACTAACTGCCTGCTGGGGTCTGAAGCCAATCTCCTGATGTTTCCAGCAGAGTCACTTTGTCAGCACACTCGTCAGCTAGGAAGATGAGCTTGTCCAAGAGCAAGAGGAAGATGGAGCCTGCTGACATGGATGTGTGCACTCATCTCCAAGTCCGACCTTAAACCTCTGAACGTAAAGGGTTCCACTTCGCTTCCATTTCCCTGATCTCTTTGAGCCAACTCTACGCCAAGACTGCATAGACATGGGAATTCTGGTATCAATCTACCATCAATTATCCATTTAAAAACACAGCAGCTCCAACTGCAAGAGATGAGTGGGGCAGGAGATTCTCTTTCCTTCAGTTCATCATACTTAGCTAAATCTCTCCCTTGCTCCCAGAACTGATTGAGGGTTGTGGTGTTGTAAATCATTCCGGAAGAAGTTTACTTTCTGAGAATGCAACACCAGCTTGCCTTACTTTCCTAATAATTTAAATACAAACTAGGTTTATATATTAGTTTTTTTTAATATTAGTTTAAAAATATATATTTATGTACCAATCAGACTTTCTTCATGACTTCAACATTTTAGTGATTTAGTATAAGCACAGGTATGGCAAAAAACCTAATTCTTATACCAGGAGATCTGGGCTGCTGTTTTTGCCATACTCACCAAAAGAGCTGGCGGCGCTTGACTTTCTCTGTCAGTAGTCCACGAGTTTTTTGAGTTAAGGACTAATATCTAAAACGAAGATACATGAAGGTAGCAATACTCTTTACATCCACTGAGATGAGATAACCATTAAACCTAATGTGAATCTAATATTCTGTTAGATGAGTTTAGTTTTCATTGATTCCAAAGGTTTCTTTGTGTATTTGGGGGTAAAAAAAAGAAAAAGTATATAGAATATGCCAAATCAGGTATTAAGTAGTCAAAATATGAATATGAAATTGAAATTCTCCATTTTACACTTGGCCTTACCCAAATGCCAAGATGCAACTGAAGTTTTCCTTTTTAAAATTCATACTGTCAGTGGAGAGCTACTGACTCGATGTTTCTATTGTGTCTTCCATCTGCAGGGATTGGAAATACCTCTCCCTTGGGATACCACATCTTTCTATCCAAAAAAAAATCCCTGGCCCCACTGCTGCCTCTCAGGATACCTGCCACCACTCTGCTCTTTCTGCAGTTCTTCCTCTCTATGCCCTTGGACGCAGAAGGCAACCTGGCCTGCCCTGTTTTCTTCCTCCTATCAAAAACTTAACAAGATGGAAATACTTTCTGATTCTTCAATACACCAAGATAAAAAAAAAAAATCAGAATTCCTTCTTGGGAATGAGGAAGGAGATCTTCGTCTCCAAAATGCACATTAGTGCTCTGTATTACAAACATTCGCTTTATGAAAAGAAAGGTCGGAATTCCAATATGCCCAAAAGAGAGTCATAGAGATAGACACAGGCATAATAGGGACAGATTTGGGACTTGGAAACACTTACCTTCTGTTTTAGGTCGTGTAGAAAGATTTTTGGGTTGCAGTTGATGGTGGACAGATGTGTCTCTACAGTTCAGAGTTTTTAAAGGAACCTTGAAACATCTGATGAGATTTCAGGAAGTCTACATCAATCATCATGCGAGCTGGTTCGAGGAAAATGTTTTTTCTTTTTTCTCAAGGGTAAGGGAATGGATGAATGGGAAAGCACTTAGTAATACTTTGGCATAAAGGTGCTGCACACAGTACACACACTTCATTCGGCATTAAAATGCAGTACAGCAACTTTCTTTAAAATGTGCCTCTGTGATTGTCTATGCAAGACCACACTAGCTTACCTAAGATAATAAGCGCTACATTTCCCCTGATGCATTTTAAGGCACATAGAAGTAAATTCACACGAAAGATTGGCTTTTCTTTTTGTTTGGGCTGGCTTTCTTCCCCACAGTTACCCTCTACAATTTATAGGAAGGCTTCCATAGTTTTCCTCTTTATCCAAATTCAGAAAAGTGTATTGGAGGACTTTGCAGACAGAAATTATTTTAGCACAACTCTAAATTTGCACAGCTTTGTCACAGAGAATCAGTGATGGATAGCAGAAGGTTCCCAACCCAAACTTACCAGTTTTTAGCCAGTGAGCTTGGGTTTCATCTTTGAATCTTAGTTTTTCCATTGTCAAATCCTATGTTCTACCTGCTTTACAAAACCAGTGTGAAGATCTCAAGAGTTAATGACTATGACAGTGCTCTAAAAGTTGAGAAAAGATCTACAACAGTAAGATACTGTATATTTTTACTTTTATTGGCTGTCTCTTATGGAGTAGTCCAGGGAACCAGGAATGTTCCAAGAGATTAAGATCTCAACTTTGCATCTCAGTGAAAAACAGTACTCCAGAATAGCAATGCCTTCCTCCTAACATCTCTCCAGGGGGGAAATACCTTCCGCTTAATCATCAACATCACCACTTCCTCCACTGAGAGCTATATCTGGTGATGAATCACCCTAGAAATGATCTAGGTGCACCCCTTCCTAGGATGAGAAAATCTAAAAAGGTCACAGCATTTGTCCAGAGGGGACAAAAAACAAAAATCAAGGTCCACAGAGAAATTAACTTTTCCAGTATATATTTTCATGCTTTATTTTCACTCTTTCTGTATCCAAAGTTGCTCAGCCTGTTTTATTACCCTAATCTTTCTCATGTATCCTCTTTCTATGTTGTCATGAATAACTATTAGTTCCTCATACATTCCTTCATTCCACAAATAATTTGGTAGGCACCAGCTATGTGGTAAACATTGAGTTAGGTTCTAGGAACATAGTGGTGTACCTGATGGGCATGATTTTTGTCCTCACATATATCATGATCTAAAGTCTGGTGTAGGCAAGTATAAGCCTGAGGAAGACAGAGCAAGAAAGATCACCAACAATGTGGAGGCCTGAAACCAGGAAAGGGAATATTTGATAAAATTTAATGCTGTGTAGACGTTCTCTATTCATCCAGCTACTAGTCTGAAAACACCCAATCCAGTGTGGGAAGTTAAATAGGCTTCTCAAAGGCAGAAATAGCTAAGTGCCCCATAAAAGAAAGACTAGGAGAGGGCTTGGTGACTCATCCTTACTTTCTTTGTATTATTTTCACTTTTTGGTTGTGCCACCTTTCCTCTTTATCCCCACGAACTAGTACTTTCAGATGAATCTACCATCTTTGCTTGGCTGTGAACAACTGGCATCTTAAAACCTATGATAACCACAGTTTTGAGAATTATTGGTTATAAAGCTGAATTGAAATGGTTTGGTTGTGTTTGAATTGGTATAGGAGAAAATCAATAATGCTGAAAGGAGAAATATCGAGGAAGTGGTACAGTAAGTGACTGTAATACACTTCTGTTGTTTCCACTGTCTCAATGAAACATTTCTGAGTAACCTTTTGAGAGCTCCCCAAAGCAGCTCATGTCTAATTGTACCCTCACTGCTGACTCCCAAGAGGTGTTCAGAATATTCCAAAAATGTTAGTTTAAATTTCATTAAGAATAATTTAACTGCCTAAGCTATGTAATAAAAACAATGTCCATATTTTAACATGTCGATGATGTCTGCGGCCACACTAATTTGGGTAGCCAGTAAGCATACCTCTGCAAAACCTCAGAGGAATATTTCTTCTGCTACCCTGCAAAGTGTTTTAAAGTTGTTGAAATTTGCAAAAATATAAGGAATATATATTATATTATATTATATTATATTAGTAGTTATATAAGGAATTGCTCAATTGTATAGAAACTGTTTCAATAAAATCAATTCTGAGGCTGATTTGAATGTTATCTGTGGTATTCATTTTTTTTGTATTTTTACTTTTTAAACAACTTCACTTCAAGTGAGTTTGTGATACACAATGGTTATGAATTGAAACTCACACAATATAAAAATGATTGTGTATATTGTTTTATTGAGGTTCTGTCATAAGAATTTTGCTTTGGAAAGTGATCCCTTTGCCAAATATTTTTGAAAATTGTTGATCTAAACTCTTCTCCCTCTTCATTTCCCATGCACAGTTATGATAACTTAGTAGGATTTTCACCTTAAAAATTCAGTTCAAATAAGAACGAGCTGCTGTGGTGAATCACATAAAATGATTCCATGTCCCAATGTTCCTTACAGAATACCACTATTTTGCTTTTAAGGGTGATTTTGATGTCTGCTGTCTACTCCTTTCTTGCTACTTCAAAATCTTACATATTTATGGGTATATATTATATAATTATTATATATAAATATATATTATACAGGTATATATGATGACATTATATATGTATTTATGTAGATTATATGCATATACATTATGTATGTATATATGATGTGTGTATATGCACACACACATATATGTGATATATATGTCTTTGTGGTTCATGTGATGGAAGAAAATCAACTAGTAGCATAATATTATTTGGAATACAAAAACTTTACTACTTTCAGGCTCAAATGCTCCAATTTGAATGCCTACATTAAACAATTTATAGAAAAATAACACCATCAAGCAATTTAGAGGGTCAACATTTTCTCTCCCAATAAAGTTTATAGATGGTATGCAAAAAAAGCATTGTGTTTTGATGTAAAATCACAGAAGCATGAGCTCTTACCTTTAAGGAGAAAAAAAAAAACAAAATAAAAAAATGGAGGAAAACCTGATTGGTGTCATTGTGTTAAAATTTTCATCACAACAAGACTTGTTATATAATTAGTCAACACAACTGGTTGATCCACATCCAAAGTATGGATTTTCCCTCCCTCCTATCTTGTCAAGGGCATGACTTTTATTTTCATGCATTAGTATTGCCAGGTACCCGGTTCCCAGCCTGAGTTTGCTTTTTGAAACATTGATTCATTTCAGTCTCCTCAAAACCAAACTTATTCTGTGCTCAAATCTCTTAGGTGGGTGGTAATTTTGCCCTTTGATAGTAGGTAAATACTTGCCAGTCTCATAGAAACAGTATTTGCAATAACTGCATTTTAACTCAGAGGAGTGGCTCATGCCTTAATGTTGACTTTTCTTATCTTTGACTTGAAAGTCAAAGTCACTGACTCTTACTATGGTGACTGATCAAGAAAGAGTCACTCTTGCAGTGTAAGCAGTTACATGGACAGTTCTTAGATCGACCACTGCTATATTTCACAGTATATTTTAAAAGTATCCCTTATTGTTTCTTAATTCCCATATAAGTACAAATTTGAAAAATTCTGCAATGTCCCATTATTATGACTGTCACCACTCCAATTTTGTGAAACAAACAAACACAAATTTTGATAGTGATAAATAGCAATATTTTCTGACAGGGATAACTATCAGCAGAGGAAACAGGAGTCAGACTTCAAAAAGTATTCTCTTGATATTCATCAATTATGAAATTGCCACTGGAACATTTTTTGAATTGTTCAATTGCTGAAACATTTTAATGATATGTATTTATTCATTCTTCATCCTGTCTCTAAGTATCTTAATTTATGTAGTTATTTCTAAAACTATTTAAGTGTGGCTGGGAATTGGTGCTTCATAAAATGTCTTTTTCGCCCTCAGTAAACCATGAAGCAGAAGATTTTTTGTTATCACACTAACTCATCAGAAGAAAATATTTTTCGTGTGCTCCGTTCAGCTGTAGGCAGTACACGTACATCATTACCACCATCTGATCACTAACTCTGACCAGATCGTTGTGCCCTTAACTTTGGAAGATCTCTTCCTATTCTATTCTGAAACCTCGCAAGCTGTTTGAGGCCGGAACCTTTCCTTCTTGGTCAAAATGGGGGTTAATGAGATACCCAAACTTGCTTACTTCTCTAATTAGTGGAACTTACCTCGACTTGAATTGAGAAAAGTTTTGCAAAAAACAAAGATAACACTCAAACACAACATCCAAACAAATACATTTAATTAGTTTTAAATGCTATTTCTTAAATTTAATTGATGAGGTGTCTATTTTTCAGTTGAAACCCTAATACATCTAATTTCCTGAAGAGCACAGTGTAGAAGACATTAGCATAGCCTGACATAGCACACATGGGCGATGTTCACAGAAGAATTAATCCAAGGTCCAAGATGAAGAGAGAAATTGCTACAATTTTTTCTGCTGTAGGGTAGCTGAATTTTACACTTATAATGAAGTAAATATGGTATAAGTAAAATTGTCCTTAAATAACCAGAAACATACTACTTTTTGTTTTCTATTTCAGGGTAGCCATGTTGGACTAGCCTAGGCACATTATGACATTTGATGTACTCTTACTCGGGATGCACCAATGATTTGAAAATTTTTAGTTGCTTCCTTTCAAAATACTATATTCCCTAGAAGCAGCACAAGCAGAGGAGTTGCTGCATTGCTGTGTTGAATTGATTTACACTGTACTGTTTCCTGGCAGCATGAATATATTTAAATAATAGAAAAATTTAGAATTTATTTCAATTTAGTTAGGACTGAAGACATTTCCCAGTGTGTTGGAATGTGAGGACAATAAGCTCAGTAGGCATTCTATAACACTGTCACATTCCTATGAATTGAAAAGAAAGCTGACGCCATGAACTTATTCAATAAAATGGACTACTGGGTTCTCCGCGATTCTGAAATGAGAAAAATTTGATGAATAATGAGAATGCAAAATAAGCAAATTAGGAAAAAGTATTTAAGAATCAAAGTCTGGAAAGGAAAAGGGAAAAAATGATGAGAGAAGAAGAAAAAGGGGAAACAAAGCTTTTGTAAATAAGAAGGGGAAGAGGGGTTGAAGGGAGGGGAGGGGAATGGGGAAGAAAAAAGCATCAAGATGTATTATGTACAGGTACAAATTCCCTATAATGAATGGGATTATTATGTATACCTAAAATGTACCAATAAGCTTAATAAAAAAAAGAAAAGAAAAAGAACCAAAGTCTGCTCTCATCCAATAATTTGTGTATTACCCTAGCTATTCACTCTTGAAAATAAATGAAAATAAATGATATGTTTCCAGCACAGAGTAAGTACTCAGCAAATATTACCCTTCTCCTTCTCCTCCTCCTCATCACCATTATCAGGTTAGGTGTATTTTTGGAATAACAGATGGGACTTAAATGGTCCTTCAAGAAACATTGAATTTCTAACTCCTTGACCTAAATGTTAAAGCGATGGTATTCCAGAGCTTTTCTGTGGGTATCACATAGCACAGAGTGCATTAAAGTTATTGAGGGCTTGGTCTCTGCTTCAGGGAAGGAGCTGCCATTGATCTCTTGAGTGGCCTCTGATCCTTCAGCCCTGTTACCTGGGACCAATCTATCCACAAATAAAACTTGTTCTCTCTGGGTAAGAGTTGCTCAAAACACCTGGGGAGTGTTCCTTGCAAATTACACATGACATGAATCTCCCGGTCTCACCCCATCACTGCACAGGGGGGATTCCTTCATGTCAGTGCGCTTCAGTTGACTTCAATTTCCTAGCAATCAATATTGATACAAAACAGCCTCACAATGTAATGGCTGTTTGTTATGAAAGTCAATCAAGGGAACAGGATGCAGAATGTACTTCCTGAGTGACAAGTGATTTTGACAGGAGCATATTTCAGTGTTTAACAATCCATCTCTGCCTCATTCAGGAAGTGGATCTCCCTGCCGAAGGTGTTGCAGAAATATTGAGTGAAAAACTCTGCAAGGGAAAAATGACTCCTCCCTATAGCAAGAGAAACTCAGGGTCAGACATCTGTGAGGTGAATGAAATGTGGTCTCCATTGCTCTGTCTTATATAAATGTTTCCCTTTGAAACTATTTTATAAGTAAGAAGGAAATCATTCATAGATTATTCTAGAATATCTGAGCCTAACTTTTTTGAAACAAGTCTCATGAAAGGAAACGGGAAAACAGCGTTCTAATATTGGTATATGAGCCTTAAGAGGACAATCCAAATATAAGAAATATTGTGTGGGAGAATTAAATATGTTTTTTCTTCAAAAAAAAAAAAAAGATTCTTGTATTCAGAAACAGATACTAAAAGAAACAAGGTAGATAAAGTGTTCGCTTTATATTTAAAAAATAAAACAAAATAACAAAATCAGAATTATTTTGCCATGTCCAATATTTTGTCATTTGTATTATTCATTGCAACATAAAAGCTTAAAACAAATTATTTTCTGGGCTTTCATAAATTCTTCTGCCGTGCGTTTAATATTTACTGGAGACTGCTCTGAATAAATGAATCTCAGTGAAATCTTAAGTCAGGATAAAAATGACCTGCTTAGAGAAATTACCTCTGGGGAAGTATAAGAGGCAACTTGATTTATAAATGTTGGAAAGACTCGAGGTTTAGATGATTTTTTTCACTGAGTAAAATAGCTTTTTTATAAATATTCTTGAACATTCTTATGCAGCTGCTGGTAAAAATATTCCTCTTCATATAGCAATGGCATGCTCCTTATTAAACCGTTTCACACTTTCTTTTCCACGTTTTCCCATACCATCACTAAATCACACACACACAAAATTTTTCTTTGCTCAAAAGTCTTTTCTCGTCCACACGGAAGATTTATCAAACAAGGAGGCAACCGTGACGATGAGCACGGCCCATGTGCTTAGAGGCTATGTCAGAGTAAGATTTTGTAGCATTCTAAAGAAAGCTTTAGATTAAGTTAAAGTCTGTATGCATTGAACTGAATTAAGTGGGCCTTTTGAAAAACCGTGATAACTTCCGCAACAGCTCCTCTAATTTTGGCCTGATCTGCTAATGTCCCTGATCTCTCTTCCTCTCTGATAGCAACAGTTAGAGCCGAGATTTCTCTTCATTTTGAGCATGAGCCAAAGCAAGGTTCTAAGGGATGAAAGAGGAGTCCACAATGTTTACTACCTCACTCTAACAAAGCCTTGAAAAAACCCTTCCTGTCTGGCTCCCTGGTTAAATACCTACTTGGGGCCAGGGCACCTCCTGACTTCTTTCTCTAATTCACATTGTAACATCCAAACCGGCTGCAGGCTTCCTGCTTGCTCTTGAAGTCCTGCTCCAGGTTATTTGTTCAGCCTCTATTTTCTCAGTGCTCTTAATAGGACACACAGATGCTATCCACGGCCTTATTGAGTCCTTTGCTGGTACTCTGCAATTCCCTCCCTCCACCGGAAAAGTACTGCATACAACTTGATACCGAATTAAATTTGCCTTTCAGGGTGTGAAGGTCCTGGAGGTTCTGAGATGGAAGACAGGAGTGAAACTGAGTACCTCGGTTTTTATGTCATATAGAGTATTGGAAAAGCACGTAAGTTAAGTCCCTCACTGTTCTGGTCCCTGCCGAAGCAGTAAAAGGAGGTTCCATTTCTCCACCCACATTTCTCCATTGCTCTGAGCGCCTCTCAAAAGACGAATGCACAGCAAGGGCCAGCTGCATGGCACGATCTGTGGGAATCTGAGGCCGTGAGTATTCTGAGCAAGAGGTGCTGGGAACTCTGCCCTTGGCTCATAGAAGTGGCCAGGGGGTAGAGATAGACTCTCCTTGCTAGGAAGTCGGCTGATTCCAATTGCAAAATAGAGAAGTGCAAAAGTAGCATCCACGGCCACCTACATGCTGTGACCCAGATTTACCAGAGAACATGTTGCTAATTTATTATTTATTCTTTCTTGCTTGCTTCTTAATCATTTGAACAAGTTATAGGCATTATGACTTCACCCAGAAACACTTCAGCATGTGTCACGTAGGAACAAGGATATTCTTCTGTATAAAAAAAATACTTTGCTGACTTACATTTTACAGAGACACAGTAATAATATTTTATATATATATATGTATATTGTATGTATATATATATATATATTCTATCTTTAAATTTCCGCATAGGATCCATTCGCAGTTAAGCATCACTGACGTATCTTCTTTGTCACTTATCTTTCATGACACTGAAAAATTTGGGGGGAATCTTAGCATGTTGTCAGGTAAAAAACCCATATTCTATATTTGCCAGTTGTTCCTATGGGATTAACTAAGCTATATCTCCTTGGATAGAAAATAATATTTTTGACTTCCCATACATCTTCTTAGGAATTACATGCTGCCATCATTGCATGATTGATGAGGTGCTAACTTTGGTCACTTGGATAAGGCCATGTCTGCCAAATCTTTTCATTATAAAGCAGCCTTTCTTCCTTTGGAATTAGGAAACATGTGGGGTGATACCATGAGAATATGTGAATACTGTTTTCTAGCAACAATGTGCTCAGTGATTTTTACCATTCATTGATGACTTTTGTCTCAGGTAATTATTGAGTTAAGATGGTCATTTTCCGATTTTGTGATTCCTCCTATATTCACAAGCTGATGTTTTTCTGTAAAAATATATTTTCTTTTCTCTTCCTTTTTTAGAATTGCATATGGATGCAGGAATCTTTTATTTATTTATTTATAATAAAATAAATAAAATAAAAATAAAATAAATATAATAAAATAACACTGAATATATATTACATATGACTATATACAAGGATTTTATCTATTTTATTTGAAATCCACACCTGGATTCATTTTGTATATTTTTTTAAATCGTTCTTCACAACCAACACAGAACACCTAAAATATTTATTCCACTCTTATACAGTTGCAAGGTTTTCAAAACAGAAATGAAAAAAATATAAGGTCTTTTTTTGTTGGAACCCAATATACTGATCAGATGGCCAGTTGGTTATGGGAATTTTCACTTACAGCGAAAACAGAACTAAGCATAGAATTTGGCAATTTAGACACAACAGCCCTCTGCATTTTTGGAAAAACAAAAGTCTTCCATATTGAGAAGTTGAGTTCTTTGGAAAGATAAAAATAAGAAATTGATTAGCTAAAATGAAGACAGAAAAAAATTCAAAGAACCAGCCAACACACTAATAAAAGAAACCCAGGAGCAATCAAAATACATAATTTGACTTGTATAGGCTTATAAGAGTGCTGATGGTGAACAGTGCATTTTTAATAGGAAAACCAGATGTGACTTATATTTTATCCAATTCCTCTGTTCTTTCTTGGCCTGCTGCAGTAGAATAGTTCCAAAACCAAACTGCTCCGTCAAGATGGCTGTCCTCTTCCACACAGTTTTAGGTAACTATTAAAGGTGTTAAAAAGGGAAAAGGGCTTGCTTTTCTTAATCATGAAATTTAGAAAACTTCATAGAAAAGTTAATCTACTTTTAGAGTGTCACCCATTTCCAAATAAATTTTTCTAGTTTGCAAAGATGACAAAAGTTCAAAATAAAGATCTTAGTGATTGCTTTTATTTTGCCTCAACTTTCATTTCGCAGAAGCATTGTCTTGCTGACAGTATAAAAATCAAAAGTGTAAATTTGTTTTTAAAAAAGGAGAGAGAGCCAGATGGAGATGGTGATGGAGATGTGGGGGAGAGGGGGAGGGATGAAAGAAAGGGAAGGGAGGAAGGAAGAAAGGAACTTAAAATTGATATAAAAGTTAAAATCAAGTTCAAAAATTTTAAATCCACTTGAAGTCAAAATGAGAGGCACTTGACTGGGTTGAGTGGGGTTCAAGTTCTTGCAGGTAGAATGCAGTGATGGAAACTGGGTTTCTTGAGGGGGATTGTTGCTTCCACATTGGGGAACTAGTGCAGAGAAAAAAGAGACAAAGTGATCAAGAGAGTTTATCTGTATCATAGGCAAGCAGAAATATGAGTTCTATAGTAGTACATGAGAACAAAACTAATATAAAATTTGGAGAACAAAACTAATATAAAAAGGTCATGAAAGGGGAAGAAAGCTAATTTGATTCTAAATCACTAAAAAATTAAAAAATAATTAGAATCAATAACAATAAAAAATGTACTAGTTCCATACCATGCACTAACACTTTACATAGTTGTCTCATTTATTCCCCATACTGTTCAGCAAAATAGATGTTATTCCAAGAAAATTAGGAACCTGAGGTTCATAGACTGCCTTAATTGCCCAGTTTTCTAGATGAGGTCTGCGAGGTGCATTGAGAGTGTTTCCCTCACTGAGGAACATTTCCTTGCTCAATATTGGAGCTGGGTGTCTGATTCCAGTGCTTTTTTTCATCCAAACCCAGCTGTACCCACTGACCTGACAGGATGGGGAGATGGCTGATTAGTGAGGTTCAACAGGCCAAAATGAGGGTGGACAGTCCACTCTTGAAAAATTACTCGACATAGGTGTATCTTACAAATCCACCTTCTGTAACTTACAAACAGATAAAAGGATGCAGTGTACTGCAGCTCAAATGTAATGAATGTGATTTGTGCACTATCAGCTCCTTTTTGAAGGATGCGTTGGCATTGCACATTCTGATTACTAGCTTTCTTCCTGGGCTACAACTGCAGTGCCCTTGTTTAAACAAATAGCGATGAATGCCATGCATTCAGGGAAATGTTTGCAGTGAGTTAGGCTTTAGGGTTGTTCTTTGCATTGGTCCCATTCCAGGAAGTAACTGACTCGTTTTATAATGGAACCATCCTAAAAGGGTAAATCAGGGTGACCCACTTGGAGTCTTTGAAAACAATGGCTACATCTGCATTTCTAAAAAGAAAAACAACTTGGAACATCCCAAATCAGAACCATGCCCGGAAACAAAAATATCCGCCCCAGAAAAGAGGGTGAGGCCAGTGAGGCATTTTAGTACCTTGTCACATGGAGCTGATCGTACTTGGTTTTAACTGGCACTGCCAACAAAGCCCTATCGTTCACTACCTTGTCAGGATAAATCTACCTGCTGTCTCACAGGTTTGATGAAGAAGGCTTTACTGTTTTGTAATAGCCCCTTAATCTGAATTTGTGTACTGTCTTTCCTACAGAATGGATGCTTCCAGACTTCAAACTTGTGGGACTGCCCAATCTTACTGCAAATAGTAGTCTTAAGGAACTCAGGCTGGCATCAGGATTGGCTTTTTGTGCTACAGAGATGTTTTCAAATGAATCCCAGAGGGTTTAGGAGCATTGCCCACAAGGGACATAAGGTACCCCGGCTTGCTAGCAGAGTGATTTCTGTTCTAGTTATGTCCTGGGATGCTGCTGTCATCCCAGACTTTGTAAAGATTTAACTTTTTTTTTTTCCCTCTCCTTTTGCCTTTATAAGACTTCACATTGTGCCATATCAAGGCGTCAGCACACTTTGGTCCACATGGCAATGAAAGTGTTTACCACTCGAAGTTGTTTGTGCCCATAAAATGCAGTAGGAATCTGAACTCTGCCTCCTTTTCAGAGCATGGCTACCAAGAGGCCTCAGGAGGAGACCATGAGGTTGGAAAGCAGCACCGCAGTTGTTTGGACTAGGAAGCTCCTGGAACAGGTTTTAACATCTCCAGAGGATGGGCAGTCTGTTTGGCAGAGAAGGCCACTGACTAAGAGGCTCTCTGAGGAAGCTCTGGCTGCACCAAGAAGTAGCAGGCAAAATAGCAGCTACCAAGGGCACACTCTCTACCAGGCCCTTTCCACACTAATTATTACACACAGTTGCCTCCTGCTGCACACACACTGCATGCTGGGTGCTAGACACAGCCATCTAACATATTTCTTGCAGCAGAGGTAGGCACAATTATTCCTATTTTTTTTTAGTAAGGAAACTGATAAGGACGAGTAATTTACCTAAAACTGCAAACCCAGTGAAATGGGAAAATGATTTCAAATTCAGTTGTCTGAATGCAAATGTTCTGTGTAATAGACTAAGCTGCCACTGATTTATTTTTCACGGCCTTGCTGTGCTCTGAAAGCAATAGATGGAGGAAGGTGCAGCTAGAGTAGAGAAGGGCTTTGGAGACAAAAGTAGCTAGAAGCAGCAGCTCGTGGAGAATCACAGAGGCCCTGGCATGGGCATTTTCTTCCAGATAATGCAGGCTCCATGGCAGATTTGAAGCAGGCCTGGTCAGTCACAGAGTAGAGAAAGGAGCTGAGCACGAGTGGACTAAGGGTTCTGTGAGTGGCAGGGCAAGCAGCAGCAGAAAAGAGCCGGATTCAAAATGGTGTTCAAGGTGGCTGTATGGGGCAGAGAAAGAAATGTGTGTGCTGACGTCAGACAGCATTCCACTTAAACCACGAACTCTTTCTGAGTGGGGAATGCGTGGGTCAAACATTCACACACATACAACAGAGAGACAGAATATCTAACTTGTCTCAGTTTGAGGCTTTTCTCAGTGCTGTAGTTTGGGTCTTAAACAGCCCTCAAAGACACATGTATTCTTTAACAGCTTCTTTGGGATGGAACCATTTGGAGGTCAGAGCTGGTATGAGGCCCTCTGTCACTGGCGATGTGCCCCAGAAGGGACTGTGAATCCCCGCTTCTCCCTCCTCTTTTTCTTTTGCTTCCTGACATTGAAGTGAGAAGCTGTGCTCTGCCACGCCCTCCTGCCTCACCTTCCCCAAAGTAATGGGCCAGCTGAGCATGGACTGGAGCCTCCAGAACACAGCCAAAAGCAGCTTTCCTCTTTACGCATCATTCAAGGTACTTGGTTATAGTGACAGAAAGCAGACTAAGACAGTAAGGATGATGTTGCTTACATTCGCAGAGAGCAACTTCTTTTTCGTCAATAAATAACACAGGTCTGAAAGCTACTTTTTCAAAGCTATGGGGATATTTTTGAAATAAAGCATAATATTTTCAGTTGGTCAATTAGAAAAGTGTATTTACCTGGTAAAGAAGGACTAACCTGAGTTTCTACCTTGATGTAAATGAGAACAATTTGGGTAACTAAAGCTGGGAAAAGTGAAGCTGGGCTTTGTTTAGGATTTATCATTCCTTAGACATCCTGAACTTTATTTCTATCCGTTTACTATGTACCACTATTGAGACACAATACAGAATTAGGGATTTTTCTGAGTTAATTTATTGGTTAATGTTATGAAAACTGCATATGAAAAGTTTTAGCATCATTATCATAATATTGGGTATATTAACTCAGAAATCTATGATTTTGGTTAAAGCTTGTGACACATACTAGTCATTTCAAGTTATTAATTCATAGCCTAAAAAGTGAATAAACTTCCAGCCAATGCACAATTACACATATTTATTGGCTCAAAAATACTTAATATTTGCTATATATCCAACCCAGCAAAAGGAACTGGAATATATACAAGAAGGAACATACACAAAAACCAAATAAGTAAAACCCATAAGTAATATGTTCTGAAGAAACACAGGGTAAGGGGGTAAAAGCTGGCCAGCACTATCTCAGTTGCAGTAGTTGAGCATGGGGTCTTCTTTTGGGGGGTTGCCTGAATGAATTCAGGACTTGAGCCCTGCAGACATCAGAGGAAGATGTACAGAAGTACAAAGGTACTAGGATAAGTGTGTGTGTGTGTGTGATTTGTAGAGAATGAGTGGGAAAGGTGAAGAGTGGTAGAAAATAAAGGCCGAAGTTACTCAGGAGCTGATAGATGATTCTGTTCTAGATTCACGATCTGGACAGTGACAGGATTAGAAGCATCTCTCTGGTTTTTCTGTGAACCACAGATCTCAATGGCACCAGAGTTGGTGTGCCTATTTGGAGACTACTATGAGAGGTAAGGGGAAAGGAGAAGATGGTACTAATAGAATGGCAAAAAATTGTCAGCCTAGCAACACATTTGGAGAATGGAGCTGAGACAAAAATCTTTTCCTATCATAACTTCACGTCAGAGGAGAAGAAAATGGAAAGAAGAGAAAGAAGGCACATTACCCAGAAGTGGAGATTTATTTTAATCAGTAGTTATCCTCTTCTTTGACAGGATCTTGTAATGAAAATGAAATCACTTCTGACTCTTCTGTGAGGCTGACACTGCACTGATTATATCTGGAGCAAATGCGATACACTTAGTTTTCAGTACCAGCTAATAATAATTCCAGATTACATTAATTGAGTGTTTACAAGCACCATGCTGATAGCTTTCCAGATTGTATTCACTGTTGTGCAATAACCAAAGAGATAGCTACTCTTATCTCTACTACCTCCTGTTACAACAGAGGAGCGAAGGCCCAGTGCGGTTAAATAATTGACTGTAGCCACTCAGCTAGAGAGTGACACACCTGGGAATTAAAGCTAGCTGGACTTGACATTGAGCCCAGCACTCCACTAAGCTATTGTGTAAATAAATACACTAACACATCACAACAACAATAAGAGAAATCCTAAACTGTTCAGGTATTACAGGGGGAATTCGTAACTGGCACATACCACTGCTGTTGTCTACTTGACTACATATAAACACAGTCATCTTGAGCAATACTCGTTTTCTCTTTAGATATTAAATTCGGGGATGCTGATTTTCCCCTGAAAAGGAGTTGAGTCATCAGATGTGAAGAATACTGAATTTCTTCACTGGATTCTTTCAGGCCTCTGTGGACTTGACTTTGCTTCTTTCGTAACAGCGGAGATAAAGAAAATGAGTTAATCTCTAGACTTCTGTGGCTATCCATGCATTTTGAACTCTACAGTCAGTGACAGAAAGCAAAGCAAAAATAAATCAACACACACAAGAAGATAAAAGAGAAGAAACTTTTGCACAGCTGCAATAGAAAGATGTTGAATAATAATGCACTCAGTCTTTACCCCAAACCTTCTAAAAGTTGAGTTTTCTCTTTGTCTTTTTCAAATGATCTTCGAGGGAAATATAGCACACACACAGATTAACTTGGTATGAAGGGTTCTGAAGAGTTGTCTGAATATTCAGTTGCAAATAATTAAAACACAAAGACAAAAGCAAAAACTTTGTAGTTAGGGAGGTCAAATTTTCCAAGGGTAATATGTTAGCAAGGTATGAGTTACTAAGGTTAGGGCATGAGGTTAGAGCGGTCGTGAGAGCTCGGCTTCCTGCCAGCCAGGTGGACTTTTGGCAGGGGGAGTCGCTCCCAATCTTCCTGTAGCCACAGCTGCCGAGGACCCCAGAGGACTCTGAGCGTCCCCCGTTCCCCCATATCATTGATTTCCTTACAGTGTCCCCCTTGAGCTATCTTCATCCTGGACTCTTTGCTGCTTGCTGCTTTTTTTTTTTTTAAACCAGCCAAACACCTATTCAACCTACAAGAGTTATTTAAATACCATTTTCTCTATAAAACCTTCTAGAATTTCCCAAGGCCAAACTACTCTATCATTTATTTCATAGAGTGTCATTTATGTTTCTACTGCAATGTTCTGCTAACTTCAGTTATTCAAATGCCACTTGCATGGTTTGTATAATAGTCTGTCACACTCTGTTTATCAGTATAAGCCACTTTGTGTTGCAGTGACAAAAAGTGAATTCTCGGTGGCTACACTCTAGTTTTGCTTCTACAAAGTCATTATGGGTCCTGGCAACTGGCAGTGGGAAGACAGTGCTGGAGGCTGTCACCCTGCAACTCAATGCGTCATCTGCAATATACTCTAGGTCACTTTTGCTCACAAAACATGGATCAGAACTAATTACACATTTCTGACTAATTGTTAGAAGCCAGGTAGGGAATTCATCCTGAGTGGCAAAAAAAAAAAAAGAGAGAGAGAGAGAGAAAGAAATGGAAATAATGTATACTAGGAAACTTTACTATTTATGCAATCTGTAAGATCTTTATTTTCTTCAAACCAACTCACCGTTTTTTTCATATAAAGGTATTTAAAGAGGAATCCATACATCTGTTAATAAAAAAAGTTTCTATTATATAATAGTAATTATATTTTTTAACCATGGGCAAACAAAATTATAACAATTGCAAGCCTAGTAGTCTATGTAACACTTAAATAATGTCCTATACACCACCCTTTGGGAGGCAGTGTATTAATATTAAAAAGCTGATATTTCTTAAGCCCCTGGCACATGTCAATGAGTGATCTAAGCATTTCATATATATTGACTCACTCAATTCTTCCAACATCTCACAAGTGTTGGGTACTTTTCATTATCCTTGTTTGCAAAAGAACAATGAGAGGCCAATCAATTTTCCCAAGATCACAGTGGTACGAAGTAGCAATGGTAGAATACGAACCCCAATGGCCTGACTCCAGGGGGGTTCATTTCCACCAATCTCCATAATTAGTATAAAGAAGTAGAAGGCAGTGGCTCTCTCTCTGTTCTTACCATTGAGCACCCTGCCGCCTATATACTATGAACTGAATTGGGTTTTTCTTGCTGAGTGAATGAACTGAATATTTCAATGCCTATATAGTGGTGTAGTAATGGCACTAGTTATTTTTAGAAAGGACATAAGCAATTGCCAGGGGCTGGGACTTTGTGTGGGTGGATGGGGGGATAGATGGAAGGGGTTAGAAATGAGAGAGGAATTTCATAATTACTAATGGTTATCGAGTTTCATTTTCAGGTGATGATAATGTTCTAAAATTGATTGTGATGAAGGTTGGACAGTGTAATCATACTAAAAACTATTGACTTATATACTTTAAATGTGTGAACTGAATGATTTACCCATTAAAATTCTATCTCAATAATGTGCATGTACCAACTCCCCACGATGAATGCAATCATTATGTACTGGAAACACATACTAATAAAAATAAAAATTAAAAAAAAATGTTTAAAAGAGGGAAGGACAACAGATGTAATATATATAATGGTCAAAAATGTTTAAGTAAAACATAAGATTACTTAAATTATGTAATCGTGGTCCCTTAATGATACCACATAATGTAAGGAAATGTTTGGGCCTATCACCTATTCCATGGTAAACCAGTTCAGAAAGCTGTGCGTCCTCTTCTCTTCCAATGCTAGGTCACAATGCTCCTGCACCCTGTGGCGGTCACTGCCAGTACTATTGACATTTTCATTCCATAGCTGTGGGTCTCCTCAGCTTCTCAGGAAATTCACCTGGACTCCACCGACTGTGACATGAAGTCCCAGAAGACCATGCTACTTGCTGCCAATTTTGTGTAGGCAATACCAAAGGGCCAATCAATTACCTCTTTAATTGTAAAAAGAGAGACAAACATTTGGATTTTTATTAGTCATTGAATTATTTGGCTCCAATTTTTTTTTCCTATAGCTACCATAAAGAAAAACATTAGCATGACGTTTTTTAGCAGAGGTCACAATGGAGAATAGGAAGGCATTGTAAGATTATGACAGGAACATGAACTGTTAGCTCACTTAACCTTCTGAACTACCTTGAGAGATTTTTAATGGAGTGAAAGTATTCTATGTGATACTATAAAGGCAGATACATACATTTCATTTTACTTTTGTACAAACTCATAGGATGTACAAATCCAAGAATGAGCCCAAATGCAAACCATGGACTCTGGGTGATATCGCTCTGTCAATGTAGGTTCATCGGCTGTAACAAATGGACCACTTGGGTGGGAGATACTTGTAATGGGGGTGCTAGACCCGTGGGCTAGGAGATATAAGGAAAAGCATTGTACTTTCCTTTCAATTTTGCTATGAACCAAAAATCACCTTAAAATAGTGTAGTAAAAAAAATTAAATGAAGAAAAATCTGTGTCACGTGTGTGTGTAGAAGTATTATGCTTACTTTGATAGTTTATAACTGTCTCAGTTATGTATCTTTTTAGGAAGACATGGCCTTTTTTGGTCAAAGTTGCACTCCATTGGAAGATCCTCAAATTTTATACTTAAGATTATACATAGAAATCATTTTTTCCTTAGCAACTAGAACTACGTTGAAAAGAGCCAACGATTCTCTGGCTTGGATCCATCTTACCCATTCAAGAGCATCAGTGAGTGAAGCAGTAGTAATATTTGAACACATGAAATTAAACTGAGTTCACAGATTTCATAAAAAAAAGTCTTTTATTTAATATGTAATGATGGCCAATTTGGCATAGGTTCCATGAATATAGTAAAAGCAACTACTTTTCTGAAAAAAGGATTTGGCTAAAACCATAAAAAATGAAGCACTATTTTCTTTATGCATTGTATTTGTTATAACAATGTTCTCATTCTACCTTGGAGAAATAAGTCCAAATATTATAAATTTTAAAGGTAAAACTGATATTTCCCATGGTAATTCTTCTTAAAATGGCTCCTTTCTTTTTGATGATGGTTTTTGCTTGAATATATTGCAAAATATTTTAGTGTCCCAAATGATACCCATACTCAGAATGATATAAAAGAGGGTTCCCATCTCCACTAGAATTTCCTTAACAGTCAAGTATTTGAGATGTCTAAAAAACTGATTCTTTTCTTTGGCTATTCAGTTTTTATTACCATCTTTCTTTTATTCTTAACAAGGTTTCAGTTATACTTATAACATTCTCCACTGTGACATGTAATAGAAAAGCAATTGGCCTTTCATTTTGTTCTTCCTGCTTTTCTTACCATAGTTTTATGATCACATAATAATTTTAGCTATCATTAACTTGCATTTTGAATGAACAAACTGATATTTTGCTTACTCTTTCCCTAGGGTTGTTCATCTTTATTAAACATCTAAATACTTTTAAAACAAGTCTAATAAATCCTTAAAGTATCAAGTTGGAACCAATACAGACAAATCTAGGAAAATTATGTAGGTGTGGTTCACATCTAACCTACAGTCATTATGTTAAATCATGATGTCTGGGGCAGCTGGTTGAATTTATATATTAAACATAAATTTTCTAAGTGACACTTTTACTAATACAGTATGATTTTACTTTTCTGAACTTCAAGTCTTATTTCATTAGAATGACTCAAATACCTGCACTAGAAACTCACAAAAATTTTCATCAAATTCAAGGTTTATGGAACATGTCACCTAAAAGATGTAAGAGCTGTATTGTTCTCATTTCTTTCTCTTTTTTTGGTGCCTGCTATTTAAAATCAAAAGACTTATACTTGGTAGAAATGCAGAGTAAAGAACTGGATGGGAACATATTAGAAATAACAAGTTGGAACAAAAATTACTTTATATTCCATGCACAAGCCTGGATTTTTTTTATTAAATTGTTCAGAAAGATCAATTTATCTCAGGATGTGAACGATCTTTCTGTGAAACAGAATAACTTTGGTATTTTCTCTTAGAACTAATATTAATTCAGAGGTTAGATTACTTGTATAATTTCCCACACGCTGCTTCTGTAGGTGATCGAAATTCAACAGGACAGGATGTTAAGGTGGGCAGCAGCACAGGGTGAGAGCAGGGTGGTGGTTTGGGAAAGCACACAGTGAAAAGCTGTATAATGGGGTGGTCATTGTCATCATTATTACTATTTTATTTATCGTTATACTTTTTATCCTCTTAACTGCCTTTTAAGGATTTTTTTCTTTATTTTATTCTGTGTGTGTGTGTGTTCATGTATGTGTGATGCTGGAGATGAACCCAGGGCCTCTTGCACGGTAGGCAAGCACTCTACCACTGAGGCACATCTGTAGTCCTGGGTGATATTTTTAAATGCAAAGCCCTTTCAAAGCTAAGGACCTGGGCCGGTGAGATGGCTCAGTGGCTTAAGCGCCTGCCCGGCAAGTGCAAGGGCCCGAGTTCGACTCCCGGAACCCACATAAGAAAAAGGGGCCGGTGATATCGCTCAGCCTGCTGGCGTGCGAGGTCCTGAGGTCGACCCCAGGTACCCACAAAAAAAAAAAAAAAAGCTAAGGACCTGAATGTGTTTGCCTTTCATACCATAGGGTGAAAGGTGTAAAGAGAGGCAGAGAATAATCTACTTACCCCTGCTCATGATTCCAGATCTGTTGTAAACCCTACTAGCCTTACTAAAAGCTTCACAGGAGTGACCATTTCAGACTGCTGTAGGGGCTGACTTCTGTATCTGGCCCGGATGTAGGATACAAAGGCACAGGGATCCACGAAAACAGAATCCCCTAATAATGAGAAGGACCCTGGGAAATACCATAAAATGTCAGGATTGTGAAATGCAGAAGTTTTAAAAATCATATTTTGAGTTCTCAAGTGAAGGAAACTGTAGCTAATATCTCAGTAATTTCCAAAAGGTTTGGCCCTTCTCTCTTATCTGCACAACATCCCTTGTCTTGTATAATAAGTAATCAATATGCACTTGTTAAGTGAATATTCTCTATTCAGTTCAAGCTTGTATAATAACAGTAATAAATTTCAAAAGTCATCAGTAACCATTTCTTCCTTTTCCTTTACCTGTTTTCTGTGTACATCAATCTCTGGCATTTCCTCCCATGTCTTGAGCATGTAACTACATCTTGACAAATTCTATGGATGATAAATAAAAAGCTCAGTCAACCATAGTTGTCTATATTATAAATTAAAATAATAAGAGTGCAGTGGTTTTAAAAGTACAAGGTATTTATTGTTACTAATCAATCACCAACATACTTCTGTAGACGATGAAACCTGCTTTTAACAATCTACCTCTCAATGCCTCTCCAGGCCTTTGTTTCCACCCTGATGTCAATCCTAAAAGGATCAGTCAGGCTGTTAAATCAGTGGAGATTTAAAGCAACGAGAAGAAACCCTGAAAAGGAAACTAAAACCTCCACACCCACCCATCTGTCTTTCAACTGCAAAGCTTTCAAGAAGAAAATTAACAGAGCAAAAGTGACTAAGAGAGAGAAACAGAAAAAGACGAATCCATGGAATTGCTCCTTGAGTCAGAAATGGAATACCCCCTTGATGCCTGTGTCAAGGTTCTGCTGCAGAATTACATGGTTTCCCTGAGCAGTTTTTCTCAATAAATCAGACTTCATGATCCTTACAAAAATCAGGCTGGTAAAAGAAAAAGTCAGGGATTTAAAACTTCATAGTTTTACTAAAAAATTCTGATATCAAGTTTAATCTTTGGTAACTTCTACCCACTTAAGTATTGTTTAACACATTATCTCTGTCAGTTCAGTGGATTTTCTAATCTGTTAGACCGTACACCTCTTCAAATGAACTATAATGAAATAATACCGAGGAAAAGAATGTTAACATTTCAGCGGTGCAATTTCTTGGTCCAGATGGGAAACCGCTTAAGCTTAAAATGGATTGTAATGAATGAGGAAAAAGATACATAAAACCCTGTGTATTTTACTCAATTCATAACCAAAAGTTCCTGATGTGTGCTTCCTTAAAATGCTTTCAAGTCTCAGGGTTTGCTTTAAAGATCCATTTTAGTAGAATTTTCTGGACTTCATGAACCCGTATGAAAGCGCACAGGTCAGAGAATAGTTCAGTACTTCCGAACTCTTCCGTGTGGAGCAAACTGAATGTAGAGTGTCCTCTTATGTTTCCTAAAGAAAGACCCCGCGGTCCCTTGAGACAGCTGATGACCTACCCTGCTTTGCAAGTTCCTCGGGATGGCGATTTCAAAAGCTCGTGGTCACCTGCCTACTCAGTGTTCATCTTGCCTTGCTGTCAAGTGATTCTCTTGCACGATAAATGATCTGTCTCAGATGAATCTCTTCCCCCCAATGTGCCCCAGGTGACTTGCGGACCAGAAGAATCTATTCCGGGATGTGTAGATTGCCTATAAATATATTTTTTCCATGTGTATATTAACACTTGGAAATAGTGACATAATTTTAGACTTAGGGAAAGCTGCCAAAAAGTACAGAAATTTCCCATACACTCTTCATCTAGAACTTTTTTGAATTATGCCAGTTTCCCAAAAATATTCCTTTTCTGTCCAGAATCAAATCCAGAATTCCATGTTACATTTGCTTGTCCCGTCACCCTCCCTTCTTCCTTCTTCTCTTTCATTCCTTCCTTCTTTCCTTCTTTCTTTTATATTTCCATACAATCTGGCATTACAAGAAGTGTCCAGACTTAGCTTATTTTTCTTATTCCAAGTCGGAAATCAACCAGCTCTCCAAGGGACTGTGGTTCTTTTTCTTTTTTAGGATTTACAAACCAAGATTTGGATAGTAGGTGTGTCTTACTGCTCCCAGGGTATTGCTACTTCTAATGCCTCTCAGTGGATGAGTTAGGATAATTTATATTTTATATAATTATTCACTACGATCTACTCAGACAAATCCATGACAGCATATTGATACCTCTAATTCTAATCCAGAACCACAGGACTCGTTCTAGTTTTTGCTTTTCCTTGGGTAATTTCTCTCCCCTAAAATGAGTGATTTGATCCTTCTTATCTACAATATAGTCACCTATTTGGTAAACCCTGGCATACGTATTTTGTTTTGGCAGTCTTAGTAGACTAACTCACGTGAGTTTTGATAAAGGAAGAGCCATGAACCCAGAACAGATCCATCACTTCAAATTTCCCTCATGCTGTCTCCGAATACCTGGCAAAAAGCAATCTGTTTTCCAACCCTGTAATTTTCCCTGTTCCAAAGAGTCATGCAAATAGAACAACACATTATGTGGCCTTTCAGGTCTAACCTCTTTCACTTACCACAGTGCATTTAAAATTCATCTCTATTCCTGCATAAATCGATAGTTTGTTCTTTTTTATTGCTGAATATTATTCCACCTCACTAATGTGCCACAGGGTTTGCTGTTGTTGTTTTGGGTTTTGTTTCATTTTGTTATAAACCATTCAGTAGATCAGGACATCTTCACTCTTTTCTACATAATCCCAAAACTATAAAAATTTCTACACACATCCACATGCAAGTTTTTGTGTGAATGTTTCATTATTCTTGAGCAGGTACCTAGAAGCAGAATCACCAGAAGTAGTCATGTTATATGAATAGTTAACTTTACAAGGAGTTGTCACTTTTCCAAGGTGTCTGTGCATGAAAATATCACTTGCTCCCATATCCTTGCTGGCTTGTCCCTTTTCTCATGGTGGATCCTGGATAGGTTTTAAAATTGCATCAACTCTCTAGAAATTGGCTTTCGCGTTCATTTTTTCTATTATTTTGCTGTTATTTCTTCACTGATTTCTGATCTTATCTCTAGTCCTTCCTTCTATTTGCTTTGGGCTTAATGTGCTCTTCTCACACCCCCAAGCATCTTACGGTGAACACATTAAATGTTCTTCTTGGCATTGTCATATATTTCCTTCTAAGCACTATTTTTGTTGCTACCCACAAATTTTAATATGCTGTGTTTTCATTTCCACTTATTTCAATACATGAACAAAGTTATAAAATTTTGCTTGAAACTTTTCCTTTGAGTCATGGATTATTTAAAAGTGTTCTGCTTTATTTCCAAATATGTGATTTACCAAATTATCCTTCTATTACTGATTTCTAGCTAAATTACATCAATGAAAAATATTCTTATGCTTTCTATTTTTATGCTTTCTGTTTTTTCAACTTATTTGGTGCTTTTATATGTCCCCCAAAATTCGCTATCTTAGCAAATACTTCATTTACAAAAGAATCAGTGTTACGCTGTTCTTGGGTAGAACACTCTATAAATGTGAGTTAGGGTTAGCTGGTTTATAGTTTCACCTAAGTCTTTACTAATTTACTACCTACTTGTTCTCCTGGTTACTGATAAAAGAGTGTTACAGTCTTCAATTACTCTCACATAGTTCTCCGATTCTCCTTCCAGTTTCATGAGTTTTATGCCTAGTCTACTTTGAAGTTTTATTGTTCGTTGTATATATATTGAAGACTGTTAAGCGTTATTGGAGAATTGATCCATTTTCAATATGTAAACAGCTGATGCTATTCTTTCTCCCGGAGACTGCACTGTTTCACGTTAGTATAGCTTTCTTTTGGTCATTGTTTACAGAGCATTTCTTTGTCATTATTTTACTTCCCAACTCTGTCATTTTATTTAAAGTAGGTTTCTTGTAGGCAAAATAAAAACTTGCTTTTTCATCAATTCTGACTCTGTTAATCTTTTAGCTATTTTTTGCCTGATTATTTTCTTGGACTTTGATAAATCTCTTCCTTCTTTTGTCTCCCTTTTTGTGTCAACTAAATATTTTTCATGATTCCACTTGATCTTGTTACTGCTTTATTGTTTTAATCTCTTTAAAGCATTTTAGTGGTTTTCTTAAGTAAACATCTTTATTCAGTCTCCCTTCAAATGTTATACTGCCTTAAATAGAGTGTGTGACTTATTACGTTTCCAATTCTTATCTCTTAGTCTTCGTGCTATTGTTTCCACACAATTTAATGTTATACATGAATAAATCAAATGTTTTGGTACTTTTTTGCTTTAGACAGTTATCTTTGATATCAATTAAAAGTTTACCTTCATATGTTTCTCTTCTATATTTTTCATTTTTTGTTTAGGTCCCAGCTTCAATTTGATATAATTTTCCATCAACCTAAAATTCCTTTCACATTTCTTGGGAAGTAGGCCTACTTGCAGTGAATTTCTTCAGGTTTTGTTTGCCTAAGAAAATATCTATTTGTCCTTCACTCTTGAGAGTTAATCTTTTTTAGGATATAGACTTCAGACTGAGTTTTCTTTTTCTTTTACCTCCTTGAATTTGTTACTCTATTGCTGACTTAAAGTCTGCCATAATTCTTATTCTTCTGTAGGCTAGATTTCTTCCACATCTGTCTGCCTTTAAAATTTCTTCTTTGACTTTTGTTTTGTATAGTCTTGATATCTGGCTTGTTGGTTGTTGTTAATTACTGGAAATTCTCTTCTGCTATTTCTTCATGTATTTTTATGCCTCGTTCTCTTTCTCTTTTCCTTCTGGAATTCCAATTGCATACATGTGAGAATATTTGGAATGGTTCTGGACATTCTGGGGTTTTGAATTCTTCCCATTCTTTATTTTTTGTTATTAATTCTTATTATTCTGTATGATGTATCTATAATCTGTATCTATATCTATCTATCTATATATTTTTTAACTTCTGCCTGCCTTTAAAATTTTTTTCTTTGCATTTTGTTTTTCTGTTTGGGTAAATTTTATTGACCAATCTTCAGATTCACATTTTCTTTTCTCTAGTAGTTCTGACACTAAATCAGACCATAGAAGGCCTTCTACATCTTTGTTACTATTTGTGCTTTGTTTCCATTTTCAGTATTTCCATTAGATTCTTTTTTGTAATTTCCCTTTGTCTGCTACAATTATCCACCTTGACATCTACTTTTTACATTAGAACTTCAATGTTTACTTGTAGGTATTTTAAATTTCATGTCAAATTTCTAATGAATGTGTCATATTTTAATGTGATTCTGATCACTGCTTTGATTCCTGGAAAGGTATTTTTTCTTGCCTTTGTATGCCTTATGCTTTTTCTTTTGGAAGTCAGTCATCTTGTGAAAGCATTGAGAATGAACTGGATGGATGGATTTATTACTGAGAATAGGTGCACCTGTTCTTGGGTAAGGCCTTTAATGTGTGGGTTTGGCTTAACTTGGATATGAGGATTGTTGTTGCTAGACACCACACCACACCTCACACTTCAGATGCCCACAGAGATGTTTAGTGCTTACAGAGAGAGCTGGTTAATAGGAACAATGCCTATACTGGTCCCTGCTTAGGTCTTCCTTTCATGTCGTGTCTCATTGCATGTTTTCTTGTATGTTTACATCACTGTCATTTTCCTTTCCCAGCAGTATTCTGCTGTTACTTGTTATTCAAAGCTGGTTCTTTTGGGGTTTCAAGATGGTAATGGGGACTGGGTGTGGTGGCGCACACCTGTAATCCCAGCACTTGGGAGGCCAAGGCAGGAGGATCGCCAAGAGTTTGAGGCCAGCCTGGGCTACATAGTGAGTCCAGGCCAACCTGAACTACATAGTGAGACCCTGTCTCGGAAAAAAAAAAAAAGAAAGAAAAGGTAAAAGGGGAGGAAAAGAAGTGGTCTGTGCTTTTCTGGTTAGACCTCATAGCGAGGCGCCATGGCCCAGGTCTCAGATGTGTGGCCTTCTTGATACTCCTGTGCCCCACCTCACGTAACCTGAGCCCAGCATTTGTTTTCCCTTCCTAAGGTTGAGGTTGCTTCTTCCATTTACTGTCTCCTGTTTAAGTGAGCTTTCACTGGAGTCCTGAGGGTGAGGTTGGTTGCTCTTCTCCCAGCACTATAGGCATTTTGTCTTACAAATGAGATAGGTGAGAAGAGGCTCATGGCATATCTTGCCTTCCCTGCATAACTGCTGTTCTTCTTGACTTTTAACCCCAGTGAAAACTTTCTTCAGACTCTTTTCATGTTTTCTGGGAACACCCTATGGGTTCATGGAGAAAGAACCTGCAAGAAATTCTGATGGCATTAATTTCTGAAGTCGCAGGGGGTTTGCACTTTTCACCAGCACACATTCAGCCTTGGTGAAATATCTGGTTGTCTCTACCTCAGGTAATCAGGTACAAAGACTTTTCTCCCTTCAGGTTTTGGTCTAGTAGTCTGCTTTCAGTCTCAGCTCTCCGATTGGCTCAAAAAAGTTGTGAAACTATGACTCCTAGACATTGTAAAGTTAGTAGTGAAGCTGTTCTAGTGTATTACCTCTGAGGGTAAAACTGCTTCTTTTATTACACAACCACACATAATTCTTCCAGTTGATTTTTTCTTTAATTAGAAAAATCATCTCCATTCACTTTGAAATAAAAAAGTACATATCAAGATATGAAAAAAAATTGGAGAGGAAAACATTTTCAGATGCTGAGAGTAACTCTGCACATGTGGGAGAAAAGAATCAATTTAGCATGGCCTATTCTGGGCTGAGCTCTTGTTTTGTTCAAGGCAGGCTTGGAGAAATGGAGTTGAGGATGAGATAAGGATGACACTGGAGTGAGAGGTGTGAGGACAGTTGTCTTTCATGTGAAGCTGGGATGGAATTTTCAATAGCTTCTCAGCCTCTACTCTCTTGCCTGTAGTAACACTGAAGGGTCGGGGATAGTAAGAAACGTTATTCCCAAGTATCTTCTCTTTTCTCTTCAGGGGAGCAAACATTTTCCAGACCACGAATTCATTTATTTTGTTTTTCCTTTTGAAGAACATTTGTTTTCTATCTAATGTCACAGACTATGTTTAGCGTTGTGAACACACAGTGAGTGGGACTTCCCAAAGCAGTTCAGAGGACGGCACACAGCAGAACATACATTTCCTTATGTGATAAGCAGTGTGATGCAGCTTACGTACCCAAGTGTAGATAGGGGCTAATAGTGATGTATTATCACGGTTAAGAGAGTAGGGGCTGGAGCTAGTTAGGCTCAGGAAGTTTTACTTCTGGCTCGATCACATCCTCATTATACAATCTCAACCAAGTTCAATAACCTCTTCGGTGTCTTCCTTTTTCAGTGGAAATAGTAATGCTCTCTCCTGCTAATAAAGGAAATGTGAAAATTCAGAGTATTAAGTTGAACCATATGAAATTGTCAAGAATCGGCTCCTTATGACTGTGTTTAGTCACTTCGCTGTGGTAACAAAATACATGAGGCAACTAACTTCCAAGGAGAAGAGCTTTGCTCTGGCTCTCAGCTCTGGTGACTCAAGTCCAAGGCTGGTGGACTCACTGCTTTGTGCCCCTGCTGAGAGTGCTGGATGACAATGGTGTTGACCAGGTGGTAGAGAAAACTGCTCACCTCATGGACAGGAAGCAGAAGACAGTGAGGAGGGGCCACAGCCCAGGGCACTGGCCACTTCTCCTAAAGATGCCATCACTTCCAGATAACACCAGTCTGGAGGACCAAGCTTTTAACACATGGATCTTGGAACACAACATCCAACCCCTAGCAATGACCTGCAAAAAACAGACATTTCATACGGTTTAATTTCAGACACTGTAAGTGCTCAGCATTGTGCCAAAAGGTGGCATGGTAGGATGAATCAGATCTCCTGTCCTAAATAGGTTCAAGTCCTGACTTTCCGTACAGATAGATAAGATCTGACTTGGAAATATGGTCTTTGCAGCTTCAGCTAAGTTAATCCCAGCACTCTGGGAGGTTGAGGCAGGAGGATAGCAAGTTTGACCCCAGCATGGGCAGCTGGGAGACTCTGCCTCGAGAAAAAAAATAAAACAAGTGGTTCTGGAGTTGGAGCTCAGTGTGTAAGGAGTAATGAGACTGGGAACCTGCATTTCTAATGGGCTAAGGAGACATGTTATTGCGCTTGTCTCAGACATTTCCAGTGGCTCTTTCAGAGGAAGAAATGAGACAGGAAGTTGAACTGGCACAAGTTTTTAATTGAGCCATAATAAGGTCACCCAGCAAGAAAAGTAGGTCTACCCAGGACAAAATAGTTGAAAAAATGGCTACACATTCTAATTTGGTTGAGATAAACTATGATAAGAAACAGAGACATAATGGGACAAATACACGTGGCATATAGGGTGAGCTAAAGGAAGTGGGGATCATGATGATTTTGGTATGCAGGTTAAGTGTTTGCAAAGGACCAAGGAAAGTAAAAACCTTTTTGCAGTTTTCGTAGTTTGAGAGATAGGCTATGGAAGAGGTCTACCAAAAGCAATGAAGGGGAAGATACTTGAATTAAGAACAAATCAAGAACTATGTGGCTATTTTCCTGCTATTTCTTGACTTCATGTGAAAAGCTCTCCCCTTCTTAGGCCTTGGAATTAGTTTCCTTTTAGGGTTGTGTGGTCAACTATGCCATTAGACTTTAGTGAAAATCAATGTACTTCTCAATCAGCAGTTTGGACATTGGAACAAGAAAGATCTAAGTTTCAATCCTGCTCTAACTTTTGTCACTGAATTACCTTGGGCAAATTATTTTTACCTCTCTGACCTCAGTTTCTTCACGTATAAATCATGACTTGTTCAAAAATCCATATTAATCATCTGGACAGAAGTGAGCTTGCAAATCTAACAACTTCAGTTTCTTCACGTATAAATCATGACTTGTTCAAAAATCCATATTAATCATCTGGACAGAAGTGAGCTTGCAAATCTAACAACTTCGTCTTTTGTTATTGAAGACCCAGATGAAAAGCTGAACCTGTTGACCTCTGGTCGTATCCAATATGGCAAATAGCTCTTCTCTATTACTTGCAAAATCCCTATTACTTTTAGGGCATCCATGATCCCAAACTCAAAATCTGACTCGTGATTGATCTCCATCAATATTGTCAATTTCATTTCTCTTTGCCAGGGATTGATGTAGAAATGAGCATGTGGCCCGGCTCAGGCCAATTAGATATAATAAGTATCAGCTGAAGGGCTTCTAGGAAAAATATTTCCTGATGAAAAGAAAAAGCCAGGGGCTAAGGATGCAGCTCTTTGGTAGGGCACTGACCTGGCATGTGCACGGCCATGGGTTTTTTCATGGGGGGAGAAAAGCCAAAGAGAATTGGGCTTCTTTTTCCCTTCTTATCTCCTCTTTTCTTGATTGAGGTTCTATCACATGGGAACATCATGTTAGTGCCATACTGACTATCTTAAAACGATGACAAAAAGCCAAAAAAGGTACCTATTAACTATTCTGATACTGAGTGATTGTACTAAACATATCCAGATTTTACAAAATGTAAAATAACTAAGTACTTTTGATACTTAAATAATGACAAGTTAGGGGTTTTGATGCACATGTGAAATTATCCACTCAGTGAGGATTGATAACCCCTTCTTCTGCCTTCCTTCAGCATCTTACATTTTTTGAACTATTTCCTAATTCGCCTCTAGCATTGTGTGTGTGTATATATATATATGCCTTTTCCCAGACAGAGTGGAAACTCTGTAACCATTTATTTTTTGCTTTTCCATAACCAAAGCAGTTCCTTTTTCAGTAAAGAATCTTTCCTGTTTCACGGAGTAGCCCTTCATCCACTCTGACCCACAGTCCCCAAACATTAGAGCCATTCTTAAGGATTCTGTTTGCACATATCACTTCCCATCCAGCGCAGGACATGGCGGTCCTATCGCTAAAATAGGTCCAGAGCTTATTTCCTCAGTCACACAGCCTGGAGCACCATCATCTCTGGCTTCGGTTATGAGAATCCACTCGTAATGGTTACAATGGTTGTTAAAACTCTACTATCCCCGTTCCAAATTTTTCTCATCAAGGCAGTCAGAATGATCTTTTGAAATTGTAAATTAAATCATATGTCCTCCCTCCCGCTCCGAAAATCTCTCCTATTGTCCTTAGACTCCAATGCAGAAATCCTTGCCTCTGGCACCAGACTCCAACTCCATCTCCCTTTACCGCAGTCCCTATCCTCTTGTTGCTGCAGCCTCTTTGTTCTTCAAGCTCACAGGACGTTTTTTGTGCACAGGGAGTCTGAAGCCCTTTTCCCTCCGGCCTGTGAAGTAGCAGTCCCTGGGCACGTACGTCTCTCCCCAAGTGTCGCCTCTTCAGGAAAGGACTCCTGGACCAGCTCGTGTATACCAGGCTGACTCCTGTATGCCAGGAACCCTGGATTCCTCTTCTCCCTTGCCCCCACTTTATCCTCTTCTTTTCTTTATCACTCTGGCTACAGATCATCTGTATCAGCTTCTTTCCTTTTTGCTATTTTTTCTCTCTGGTTGTTTATACATTTGCCCCTCAGGGAACTGGTTTCAGGGGACCCCGAAGTCATGGACACGGACTTCTGTGGCTGTTGGAATTCCTTATATCCAAGGCTCACTGTTAGCACGTAATTTACTCACATTATTTAAACCTCTAGCTCACTTGTAACACCGCATAGGATGTAAATGCTATACAAATATTTATCATGCTGTGTTGTTTAGGGAATAATGGCAAGAAAAAGAAATCTGTACTTGTTCAGAAGAGACACAATTGTCTCCCCGAATAGCTGTGAATCCTTGGAAGCAGAACCTGCTCGTATAAAAAGAGGGCTGTATGTTTATCTCACCAAGTAGCATATCAATTCCATGATAAAAAGGACTTTTCCTTTCCGGTTGGTAATACTGTATCCCTGTATTTCAAACACTTCCCCGTGCATTATAGTTGCTTAGTAAACAATATTTGAATGGATTCAACTTTGTTTTACCTTTCACCTTCTCCATTCCCTTGTTCAACATAGAGATTTATATTTTATGGCAACTCAATGAATATTTATTTGCTCCAACATATTTATTGAGCATCTTTTACATGCAACACTGTGTAAAGCACTGAGGTTGCACTGGTGAAGAAAAAAGAATTAAAGTCTTATTTTTCTTCCAATGGTGTTGCAAAATATTCAGGAAAATCCTGCCTCCCCTCTGTGAGCTGAGGGGCTTTGGTTTCCGCTGATTTCCAAGGTTTGAATTTAGTTCAAATCCAGAACAGCTTTAATTTTTATGCTTAAAATACATGCACTTTCTTTTTTACAATGTCAAATGAATCACTACATTTTCAACACTTGATGATCCTTATTATCATGAAATATTCTGCAATTAACAAAAATATTTAGACAACATTCATTTGTAGAACCATAATATAAATTATTCTGTGTTTTAAAATGAAATATTGCCTAAGGCTAGTTCTTCCCAGGAGATCTGTGCTTTCACATTACACATCCATTAATAGTTTGTCTGAACTCGGCAACATTTTTTAATCCTTGGCAATGCGCGTGTTTCTGTTATATTCATGAATCTCAATGATCTTTTTAGGTTGTGGATCTCAAGTCCACCGCTTCTTGTCTCTTTTTTCATACTGCTTTTTGTTCCAAAGCCTTTTAACTCCTTACTTCCAAGAACGTCATCTTTTTCATCTAACTGCTTTCTTTCTGGAAAGGTCATTTTTCTTAGAGAAAAGCAGAGACTGGAGTGGAAGTACCACAAGTGGTTCTTACTGACTTGCAATTAATACAGAAGTTGAAATGTGGCTATCAATGGGACAGAACCCAAGGAATGTACAAAAATGAGAAGCAGTTTCACTTTATTATTCTAACCTTCCTTGTGACTCCATATTATCTCCAGCTTAGCACGTAGAAAAACTGACTACATTGAATCAAAAGTTTTAGCTGTAACTAAATTCAGAGGGTGCTGGAAAAGTCAACATAATTTATGTTGAAGAATGAGGAGATATTTGGGTTACGGATAAATAAAATAATTCTGTATAACATGAAAACCCAAAAGACAGCAAACTTATTAAGGTGATGAGTAATGAAAGAAAGAAATATAATATAAAAAAGTCATCACAGATCTGCCACAAAGAAAGAGATCAGACAGTATGAGACAAGAGTTAGGATTCTATTAGGCGGTAAGGACAGCTACCCCAAAATGGAGTCAGGAAGCCCAAAATGGAGTCTGCTGGGTGATTGCCCTTCAGGGATTTCACATGTGTGCACACACACACACGCACACACACACACACACACACACAATCTGCCACATGTTCTGAGGCTGTCAGGCACCTCTCTGAGCATAACTATACCACCATCAGGCAGGCCATCGGCTCAAGTGTGCATGGGTCCTGCATGAACACCACACAAACACTGCTGTTATGGATTGTGTCTGGTGTCCCCCCAAAGGCTCATATAGTCTTAGATGGGGCTTTTTCAGCGGTGGCTGAGTCTACAGTGTGTGATGCTGGGATTAAGGGTGAGTGATTACTAAATTGGACCACTGATTGGTTTGGCACCACCCTCATTCCAGCAGTCTAGATATAATATAAAAGGGTCAGGAAGATGTTGTTAAGGGCCACTGTTGCTTTTGCTGTCTTCTGCCCACTATGAGTTGCTCTTCTCTGCAATGCTACTTGCCTTGAGCTGAATAAACCTCTCCCCGTTAACTTTGGGTGTCAGGTATTTTATCTCAGCAACAAGAAAAGTGACTAAGACAACTGCAGAGATTGGACCCCTGAAAAGTATGTAGTCTACTCTAGGGTAGGGATCATATCGCTTGCACAAGAGCCTGAGTTCTATTCTAAATCCCGTATTAACCTCTAGACAAGAATCTTCATGAGCAGCCTGCTCAGGACTCCTCCCTGCTAGCAGGAGCTCTGCTTCCTCCATTTTATATCTCTTAAATTTGTTTGCACTCTTCCTCCTCTATCCATAGTTTCATTCTTTGTCACCATGGGACATGACGCTGGTGTTCTGGTAAGAGTAGGACACTGGTTCTTTAAAAAGTTAGCAAATATGGGAGAGAAAGTTGGAAAGATTTAGAACTAGGAAAAACACACAGCAGTCTCAAAGTCAGGAGAATTCTCTACAGAGAGTGTTGAAAAGAGCTTTGGATGACAGAAAGGGTCTGTTTAGAGTCTTGCCAAAGGCAGAGGTTAGATTAATGAGTTCGATGATGGCATTGAGGATAAACACTTTTGAGGTTTATCTAGACTATGGTTGTTTGGAAAGAATAAACAATTACACAATGTCAAATTAAGTAGCTTAAAGTTAAAGAGACAGTAACATCAGTCTGAGCTTTATTAGCAAATGCCTACTCATTCTTTTAGACCCAGTTAAAAGATGGCAAGTTTTCTTTGAAATTTTATGGTAGGTTGAACTCTTGCACTTGATTTTTAATTATATATCCTTTATAGACCAAATATCCACGTAGTTCCCATGGATGTACATTTGCCGTGCAGTGTGGGTACGATGTATTTCCTTGCCCCCTCAAGGAATGAACTTGGCCATGAGATTGTTTGGTCAATGGAACATAGTGAGTGGATGGGACATGTGGCAAGTCTTTAAACATTCTTGGGGAATTTCAGTTGGCCTTTTACATGGCTGTGATTTATCATGAGAAGAGAACATATCTGTAATGGCTCTCTTTCAGCCACATGTAGGAATGAAGACACACAGATCTGATCCCACTGAGAAGCTTGGAGTCTAGGTTGGCTTACCCATAGCAAGCCTAGGTTAGCTGGACCCCCATGACCTAAAGAATTAGGAGCATAGAAGATAATGTTTGTTGTAAGCCTCTGAACTTTTGGAATTGGTATATGAAATTTGACAGCTTCAACTTTTTGAATGCTCCTATTTGTAGCATTTTCTGTTCTTCATTATGTGCTCCCATGGCATTTGCAATCTGTATCTATTACAGTATCTCTAAACTGGTAATCTCTCTTACTCCAACACCCATCCCTCCTAAAACACTGAAAGCAACTTTATTATAAGGACACATTTTAAGGATGTTTTTATTTCACCTGCCTCATACTGACACACAATCTATCCCAAAGTAAATAACTGTGTTTTTATTTATTTTATTTTATTTTATTTTATTTTATTTTATTGTGGGTATCGGGGGTTGACCTCAGGACCTCGCCTACCAGCAGGCACCCGTGCCCCTGAGGGATATCACCGGCCCCTTTTTCGTATGTGAGTTATGGGAGTCGAACTCAGGACCTCGCACTTGCCAGGCAGGCACTTGCGCCGCTTAGCCATCTCACTGGCCCAATAACTGTGTTTTTAGAACCGCTTTCTACCTAGGAATATTCAAAGGAAAGACTGTCAGACATATCTGTAAAGCAAACCCAGTTTCATACGTTTTGAGCAGCCATCACACACCGTTTTATTTCTGTCCTTGACAGGGATTGAAATACTTGGGTTATTTATTTATTTTTTTAAATCTCCTTTCTAAGGATAGAAAAAGAAAATGAGGACTTTTGGACTGAATGTTTGTGTTGCCCCAAAATTGTTGAAATCCTAACCCCTATGAGGTCAGCGCTCTGGGAAGTAACAAGGTTATGAGGACAGCGTTCAAGTGGGGTGACTGCCCATGTCAGAGGAGCCCCCGTGACCTGTCCTGCTCACTGTCCACCACAGGCGGAGCAAAGCTGTCACTGCATCCAAGCGCAGGGTCCTTTCTAGAACCCAGCCATGCAAGCACCGTGACCTTAGACTTTCACTGCCAGAATGGTGAGAAATGAATCTTTATAGTTTATTAGCCAGGCACTCTATGGCCCTTTATTACAGCAGCCTGAACTTGCTAAGACTCAAGGAAAAAAAATTAAACTATGCAGTACCATGTGAAAAGAATTGTGTGGCATTCATAAAGTTAGTACCGTCAGTTTAAATGCTAAGTCAATGCTACTCATTCTCATTTATTGGGACCTATTAAAAAGCTAATGATTACTGTCTTCTGGCTCTATATTTGCATAATGTACTTTTATGTTGCTGAGTAAATTCTATTTAGATATTAGCATTTGCTCATATGAACTATTTTTGAATAGATAAAAAAGCAGTGATGAAGCTAGTTCCCAACTCAGAAGCTTAAATTACCCACACAACCAAATAGCTGTGGCTATAAATACACGTGAGGATGAAAATGTGGAATTTGTCTGTACCGTTTAGAAAACCAATTTTTATACTAAGTCCCAATTGTATGATTAAAAGTTATCATAGAATTTGATTTATAACAGTTTTAAAGGCAGGTCTGTTAGACCGTCAGATATGAACCTTGTTTTATAAGCATTGCAGGACAATTCATCTTTATTTACAAGGCACAGTTCAGGTCCACTATCAATGCCATGCCCTGCCTTTTGTTACATGGTCATGGGGCACTGCGCTGCACTGTCCATGTGTCCTCTGAGAATGCAAAACTTTTTCTCTGGGACTCGCCCTCAGCTGATGAAGGCTCCTCATCTTCCGAACTCAGACGCAACTTTCAGTTCTCGGTGACACAACTGTTTGTCTTGCATTCATGAAACTCAGTTTTTTTAGTTGCTGATCTCATGTTCACAGCCTCTTATTTCTTTTTAACACAGCTTTTTATCATAATTTCATTGGGAAAACGCGAAAAGATCACCTGAGTTCTGTATCTGCCAGAGAAATTCATTTAACCTCCATTGAGATTGGATCAAAGGTCTTCACTCTCCCACATTTGCTGATTCCAACAGCACTTCCTAATAAACTTACCACTAATCACCATCTCAGCATCTCTTGCCTGGGACGCTAGCCTACAACATAAATGATGTCCAATAAATGCAATCAACAAAACTAAGTCAATCTTAAAACTAGGAGTTAGGAGAAACAGAAAGGTAAGACGGTGGAGCCTTGCTCTTTGAGAGCTCATGGTTCTAATGAAGAAACAGATATGTAAACGTAGGACTACCATATAATTAGATAAGAGGTAGAAAAGAGAGTAACTGATCCCTACTTCATTTTCTAACTGTGACTTGTGGAAACGCCATTGATTGCCCCTTAGATTCCCTATACCTCTAAGAGTTTGTCAGGCTCATGTGACACGTTCTGGTCAATGCAGCGAAGGCAGAAATGGCATATTTCTGGTTCATGCAGAAACATTTCTTAACTGGAGGTCTATTTCCCACTTCACCCATTTTTTTTTTTCCTGTTATGACAAACTGGAAGCCTCAGGTTGAGATTTCAACAAGATGAGATAGAAATAGTTTGACCATCAAAGTCACCAGACCTGGCCTACAACAACATTTGTATAAGAAGAAACAAATACTCTGCCATGTAAAGTTGTAAGATGAGGGACTGATACTGTCATAAACCCTAGCCCTTTCTGATTAATGTATGGCCCTTTGTAGCAATTTGACAAAGGTGAGAGTAGGAGGAAATTTCCCAGATATACAGTGCTTAAACTGAGTGATTGATGATTGGTTCCTGTATAGAGAAAAGAACTAGCCATTCTTGGGGCCGGTGAGACGGCTCAGCGGCTTAAGCACCTGCCCGGCAAGCGTGAGGGCCCGAGTTCAACTCCCGGAACCCACATACAAAAAAGGGGCCGGTGATATCGCTCAGTGGCACGGGCACCTGCTGGTGCGCGAGGTCCTGAGGTCGACCCCCTGGTACCCACAAAAAAAAAAAAAAAAGAACTAGCCATTCTTAGGAAAAGAAAATAGGTAAAGAATTAACCAGTCCTGGTGGGTTAGGAAAAAATAGGTTGTCACGAGTATTTTCAGTTTGAATTTGTAATCTCAATTAAGGAACATTAATCTTTGAAAACTGTGAAAATGTATGCAGTTTGTGTGTGGAGGTGAGTTAATGCTTCGCTGGGAAGAGGGAGTATCCTTCAGAATGTTCACAGCACAACTCAGGTAAGGTGGGAATATGGAAGATTTGATGAAAGAGAAAAATGGCTAGATTAGGCCAGTGAGCTGGAGCTCATGGCCAATAGGCAGTTTATTAAGCTCAAGGTAGTGCTGTGAAATTTCTTCTTACTCAGTTAAGTTTCTTAATTTACTATTCCATCCAAAGTAGGAAAAATGCCCCCTATAAACTTCCAGAATAAAACTAAATCTCTGTAACTTGGACCTAGACACTGTAGAATCTTGACCTCTCTAACCTCTCTAACTACAGTAGTTTGGTGCCTGAAACTTGAAAAGCACATGAATTTGAATCCTTGCTTTGCCATAGCTAGCTGAGTGTCACTGTCTTCATCTTTAAAATAAGGATAATAACACCACTTACTTGAAATCTTCGCTGAGAAGACTAGATGAAGAAATACATGTAAACTATTTGTGCTCAAACTAGTGCTCGATGGGTAGTAAGCTCAAAATGTTGAATGTGTGCATGGGCTGAGTTCTTAGTCTCCCCACCTCTCCATCAACTTTCTGTGACAACATTTTTCAATTCACAGTGTAGATGTTACTTTCTCTGAAAAAGACACAGGGATCCTCCAAAAGCCTTTCAGCTGATTGCCCGTGTTCTTCCCAGTACCATCGACTTTCACATATGCGATAATATAATTTGATTAATGCAAATTAGTTCATGGACTTCTGTAAATGGATCTGATTATACTCAGAAATGGAATGTTATTGAAGATTTTTCAACAGAGAAGTGGTATAATTTGCATGTATCTGAAGAATCATTCTGGATCCTCCACTGAAATAGATTTCATGGGAACAAGTCACGAGACCTAACAACTTCAGTTCAAGAACAACTGAAGAAGTCAAATTGAGAGAGGATAGATGTGTGGGCCAGTGTAGTGGCAGTGTAATTATGAGATAGGCTTAAATACTGGATCTATTTGCAAGTGAAGCCACAGAATTTTCTGATTAATTGGATAGGGCATGTAAAAAAATAAAAGAGTCAAAAATTCTTGCAAAAGTTTCCTGAGAACCTGGAAGTATAGAACTGCCATTACAGAGAAAGGTAAGACTGTGTTGGAATAGCTTCTAGAAGAGAAAAACCAAGAGTTATGGTTCAGATTGTTAAGTTTGGGACACTGATTCGATATGTAATTGGAGAGCATGAGTAAGTGGTTAGATAGGCAAGAACTATCTAGAAGATTTTACTTCTAGTTTCTTAGTGAACAAGGAAACATGGCTGACAACTGAACCTCCATTTCCTCAAATATAAAACTAAAGTGTTGGGAACATATTTCCATGAGTCCATCAGTGGGCAGTAATTTCAAAACACACTACTCAAAAATGATCACTAGCTATCATCTCCGCATATTTGATTAGTAGGAAAAAAGTTATAAAGTGCAATTATTATTACTATTATACTGGAAAACAAAAAATGCCCAAGTCTTAGTGTATTTTGCCAGTGTGACAACCCCATCATTCCTGGCACATTTATGATTTCTATAAGAACAAGTTCAGAAACTGTCTTGGAAACTGACATAGCCCATCTGCTTTAAAATAGCTGGTGGTGTAAAATGCCATATTTTCTCTTAACAGTCTCATATACTGAAGCAGACAAAAATGTTATTATTAAGGAATGATCTTTTGAAATATTCACCTGTGTAGTATCATAAGCATCCTTTAAACAAAATCGATTTAATAGTAGGAAGTGTGTTAGTTCACGTTTTCTTTGCTAACGTAAGATTATCAATGCCTAGGTCATGATGCATATCTGTTTTCCCTTTAATAATGCACCTAAAATTAATTTATAGTAGCACATTATAATAAAAAGATTACAACATCTGTTCCATGAAGATGTATTTTCCTACTAAAAAATGTTGGCTTTTCAGACACAGGCTCCAATCAGGAATTGGAGCAGTTAGAGACAAATACAAGAGATTTCTAAAAATTGTTATACAAGTATAGTTTTGCGTGAGGGAGCTGCTTTAAACTGGGCTGGGATTTCTCTTGTTTGAAATTTGATATTCAGTGTTCTGATCTTTCAGGTAAAAGAGCCTAATGACTTCTATGCAGATGAACTGTCTGCATTTCAATTTAAAGTAATGATGTGAGCAATTTCAGTCCATTACTTCCAGCTTCTATAGGTTCATAGTGTCCATGCTAATACCTACCAGCAAAACATGAAAAGAACAAAAGCTTCTAATTTGTGTAATGGGCTTAGTGGAGATAGTGGCTTTTACCTCAAGGATGAACACACTAAGTGATTTAAAAAATTGTTAGAACACAGGAACATAGGGTACATCAACAATGCCAACCTCAAGCAAATCTGACAGAGAGAAACAAAATCCTTTCATACAGTGTCTTATCAACATGCAGTTACCAGGAAAACTTGTGAGTGTTCCTTTCCATTTCAATAAGTCACAGATTTCTATGTCACTAGTTTGAGCATCTTTTACTGTAAGAAAACAGTAAAATTGAAATTCCTAGTCATTCAAAATGAACACGTGGTAATTCTATAAATCATATCAATTGAATATACTTGGACTAAATGCAACAATTGCATGTATAAAACAAGATAAGTGGATCGAATATCTGCAGTTGGGTAGAATAGTACATACAGATTCATATCATATAATCTGCTAAGGCATTTTACAAGTGTTGAGTTACATTTCCAGTTAACACTCAAATGAATATTTTGGCAGATCACTATATACCCTGACAGATGAATAAAAAATAAATAGATCAGGTGACTCTTGGTCTATATTATATATCAAGCTCATTGTACACTTTGCCCAAGAAGATCAGTTAGCTTTTTGAATGTACAATAAATTTGTCTTTGTTCTTTTTAATCAAAAGTGTGTTTTCCTTCCTAATTTTGATATTAAAGCATGTGTTATAAATTACTTTAAAGAGGGATATATAGGATTTGTTGCAGGTAAGAATTTTGTCTACCACCTAAAACATGCAAGTGTATCTTGAATAAAATATTAAAAAATTGAGACATTAGAGAGCTTGTTCAATAAATATTTTGTATGGTATAGATCTAAGATGACCCCCAAAGTCTAATATGTTCAGAGGCAGGGTTTTAGGAAGGTGATTGGACTGGGGGCTGGGGGTGCTGCATTTATCAGTGAATTAACTAACTGATGAGTTCATAGCTAAATGTGCTGCTAGGAGGTGGGGCCTGGTTGGGGAATAGGTCACTGAGGGTGTGACCTGGAAGGCTGTATTCTTGTCCCTGGCTCCTTCCTTTATTCTCTATCCTGGCTGCCATGTAGAGAGCAGCTTTTCTCCATCATGCCCTTGTACCATGCCATTTCTGTCTTGAAGACAGCCAACCACACATGGACTGAACCTCTGGAATAGTTAGTTAAATTTACTTGTCCTCTTTTAAGTTGGAGGTGTCAGGTATTTTCTCCCAGCAACAGAAAAGTGATTAATACAATATTTCTTTCAATCAACTTCACACTAACCAAATTATGTTTCTAAATATTTTCTTGTTTTGATAATTGTAGTAGACATAGCATAAATAATTTTCATACCATATTAAAATAAGTTGTACATTAATGTACACACACAGACAATAAAACCTTTTCTATGTTTATGTTTTTAAATTGCATAGTTAAAATGTATTTCTTTCCTCATGTTTATCTAAAACCAATGCTTTCCCTTAAAAATCTTAAGGAACAGCATTTATTACCTCATTTGGAAATAAGCAATCTTGTAAACTGCCAGCAATGGTATTTTCATAAAAATTCATGATTCCCATCTTTACAATGAGAAGAGGTTAGACAAAACAAACAAACAAAAAAATGGTCTTTCTTTTTTTCTTTGTGGGTACCGGGGGTCGACCTCAGGACCTCGTGCACCAGCAGGCACCCGTGCCGCTGAGCAAAATCACTGGCCCTTTTTTTGTATGTGGGTTGCGGGAATCCAACTGGGCCCTTGCGCTTGCCAGGCAGGTGCTTACGCCACTGAGCCATCTCACTGGCCCCCAAAAATGGTCTTTCTTGGACTCAAAAAAGTACTGAAGTTACAGAGCTAAATGTCACCTCAAAATGAGGAGTGACAATTTTATCCTGAGGGTCCCAGCCAAGGTGTACTCACAATAAACAGAACTTACTGAAGCCATAAACTCTTAGAAACACCTAAAGTATAGTTTTGATGAATTGCTAGAAGTTGAATGTGATTTTGAATAAGAATGAGCAACTTCTGGGGATGACAGGGTTTGGGAGGGATGAAAGTGTGTAGCCATTTTCACAGAATTTGTCTCTGGCAGGGGGAGGGCAGGAAGTGTAATGGGTGTACCTCTACACCCACATCCTTCTCCACAACAAACGCCTACTTTCCATTGGAAAAGATTTCACTTGAGTCTTATCCCACTTGGGACTATCCATCCACACTAGCTTCCTCCATCCTTTCTATTTCATCTAAGATGGCAGAGGGGCAAAAAAAGTTAAAGAGAGTCAGTTGTTCAAGAAAATTGAGGGGCCAGTGATATCACTCAGTGGCATAAGCGCCTGCTGGCAAGCAAGAGGTCCTGAGTTAGACTCCCGGTACCCACATTAAAAAAAAAAAATGACTGGTATGATATTGGTAGACTGGTAATGGTACATCTAAGAAAGAAAACAGCAGCAGAACAGAGCTATACTGGAAAGACCACTGGGAAATCCAAACCCTAGACACAAGACCACTCAAAGACTAGATTTACAGCATGATTATAAAATTTTGTCTCTCACCCATACTTTATCACCTCACCAACAGACATGTGGTGTAAAAATAACAAACTATAGTTGAAAGAACTTCAAGACACGGGTTCTTTGTGAAAAGGAGTATTTAGGGAAACTTATAATCAAGAAGAGACAAAAACAAGGACACTAAAAGATTTTGAAATTTCCAGTGTATATTGTTAGAGCGAAAATTACACAGTCTAATTTAAACCTAAACTGAAATTAAACCTAAATTCAATAACAGAATATAGCTAGAGGGCCGGTGAGATAGCTCAGCGGCATAAGTGGCTGCCTGGCAAGCGCAAGGTCCTGAGTTCGACTCCTGGTACCTACATAAAAAGGAAAAAAGGGCCAGTGATATCGCTCAGCTGCACAAATGCCTGCTGGCGAGCACGAGGTCCTGAGTCCGACCCCCAGTACTCACATAAAAAAAAAAAAAAGAAAGAAAATATCTAGAAAATTTACAAGTATTTGGAAATTAAACAACATATTTATAAGCAACCAACGGATAAGAAGAAATCTCAAGAGAGATTAAAATATTTAAAACAAATGAAAATATAATACCAAAATTTGTAAGATTCAGTAAAAGCAGTACCTTAAGTGAAATTTATAGTATGAGTATATATTAGAAAAAAAGAATTAAAGTAAAAAGTTTAAGATTGCATCACAGAAAAGTTGAGAAATAAGAATGAATTAAAACCTGAGAGAAGCAGAACAAACAAAATGAAAATCAGATGAGATATTTAAGGCACTGACCAAGTAAGATCTATTCCAGGTATGTAAGTTGGTGCAATGTTCAAAACTGAATCAGCATAGTCTGCATATCAGCGGGCTAAATAAAAAAATTATATACCGTAATACCTTGGTTCATGAACTTAATTTGTTTTATGATTATGGAGAAGATGGCCATGGCTGTATTTGTGTGAAGATGGTTGTGGTTGTGTTCGTGCCCCAGTGCGGAGTTTGTGAACAGAAGTAAAATTCTGTCAAACGCTTTAGCTTGGGAACCCAATTGTTTGTGAACAGAAGCGTTCCTGAACCAGGCATTACTATACGCATATCAATTAACATAAAAAAGCATTTGATAAAATATAATGGTCATGCGTGTTAAATACTCTCAGTACTGAAAATGGAATAGTACTTCTTCGCTTTGATAAAGAATATTTACCGAAAGCTTACCATTACCTTCCATTACCACCAAGACTGGGAAAAGCAAAAGAATGACAATAAATAAATAACAAAAAAATAAAATAAAGTTCTTAAGCTTAATTACATGTCAAATTGATTGGCTTAAGAGTCTCCTGAGGGATGAGTAAAAGCACACTTCTTGGCACGTCCTTCCGGGTTAAGGAGGCCTGCCCTTGGGTAGTGTGAATGGTGCTTGTCTCCTTCATCTATGCACTCTTCCCCCTCTGCTTCCATGAGCTAAACATTTTGCTTCTCCACACATGTCTGCCATGATGTTCCTGCCTTGGAGTCAGCCAACCATGGACTGAATCCACGAAAAGCCTGAGCTGAATTAAACCTCTCTTGCTTTAATCTATATATGATATGAAGAAAATAACTCAGTTCACTTCATTCACTGGAAACATTTTCTATGAGAAAAACTACAATCATATTCTAGAAGAAATAAGCTGGTATAGCAACGTGATAAGATTCAAGGTGAGTATACATGAAACAGCTGCCTTCTTATATTTAATCAATGAATTCATGAAGTTTGATATTAAAAATTATCATTTATAATAACACCAAAGAAATTTTTAAAAATGTTTAGGTTTAAATCTTACAAGATCTGGATACAGAGTGCTACAGAATATTGTGAAAAAATTGAAGACGTAAATGAATGGAGATACATTCTGTGTTCATGGAATGGAAGAGTGCATTGCTAAAATGTCAGTACTTAATTTGATCTACAGATGCAATGTAATCTCAATGGATTGCTGAAACACAAGAGATGTTTTCTAGGGTAGTGAAACAATGTTGTACGATACTGTTGCAGAACCCTGCACTGGACAGAAAGAAAGCTGCTCCACACCAAGGAGTTGGAAGGCAACTTTTATTATGCTAGCAGGCTAGTGGGAACCAAGTCCAAATCACCAGCCCTGACTCAGAGTAAAACAGAACCTTATGTATGTTTGTAAGCAGGAAGTATAAAGGCCGATAGAAGGTTATTTTATAATTGGTTATATAAGTTGAGTCACACATCAGGCAAATTTGTTCTGGGCAGTTTTAGTCAGAGAGGATTGTTTGTCATAAGGCAGGAAAGTTTAGGGAGGGAGCTGAGCTGAGCGGGTGAGTAAAATCAAGCATGACTTTGACTAGGCTGGTCTGTCTTAGACAGAAAGTCCTTGAAACAGGCTAGCAAAGCAGGATATGTGATGGGTTTGGGGTGCAGGCAGCACAGCTGGGTGCAGTCAGACAGAGCCGGGTCAGACCGTCTCCGAGTCGCAGCTGCGTGATCAGTCAGGGCTGACTGAGTCTAGCTATGTTGGGGACTGGGCGAGCGTATTCTGTCCCAGTATGATATTAAGCTGTTTGTTAGTTTGCTAAAATTCTAAACTTTAAATGTTCTGTCACAATACCATACGTAATTGCCAAGGCCCAAAGAATTTTAAAGCATAAAGAATGAACCCTAATGTATGCAAAATTTGAGACAGAGGGAGGGGAAGAGAGAAGAGGGAAAGGGGACATAAAAAGTGTTTAGAGGCATTATATACATGTGCCAACTTCCCACAATAAGTGTTATCATCATGTACTGCCAACATGTACTAATAAAAATTAAAAATTAGAAAAGACTAAAAAATTAAAATATCGTTTAAAAGATAGAGGGATTCAAGAATAGAATGCAGAATTGGCAAAATAATCTAACTGTGTGATACATTTATTAAGTGGCTTTACTGAACAAAGTGATAGGAAAAGTTCCCAACCTAAACAAATTTAGAAATGAGTGGAATGCATAAGACTGAAAACTAAGCTGGGCATTACTGGAGGCTGTAGCAGCAGGATTACAAGTTCAAGCACAGGAAACTTAGTCACTCAGGGACACCTTGTCCCAAAAACACGGGAGGTGGGCTGGGGATGTAGCTCCATGCAAAGTCCTGGGTTCAATCCTCAGTAACACACTCACACCCACACACCCACACATACACACACGCACACAACTGAAGACTAAAGGAACTGCATATAATTCCTGTACACTAGTTGTGTCCTAATAGGCCGTAGATTAAAAATTCTGAAAAGATAGCATATGTATACTGGAACTGAAATTCTAAGTGAATGGGTGGTAAATGATGGGAGCCAGGTTTCTCCCTGTTGGAGGGGGAAGTTACAGACAAGCAAAAACAGAAAGCTGAAATGACCCATTTGGTAAGAGGTGAGAGATGGAGACATCGGTGTAAACACATGGTTAGCTTTCCATAGGTGCAGATAACCAACTACTCATGGAATAGTTAGGTATGTGTCTATACTAAGGTTAATATACAATGCATGTCCTTGCTCTGTCACCTTAGGGAATGTCATACCAAGAATAACTGAATAGCATGGAGTCAGTTCCGCCATCTCAGTTGCTATGATCATTGTCAAATAAAGTGAACCATAGCTGCTTCTGAGACTGGTACAAGAAATAGGCCAGAAAATTCTGGAACATTCTGTACTACTGAAAACTAAAAATGTGATAAAAAATATTTTTTACATAGATGGAGCTATGTCAGAAAAAAGACAGGATCCTTTAGAAAGAGTTTCTAATTGTGAAAACTGGAAAAATTGGAGAACTATATATACATATATATACATACATACATACTATATGTATATACTATAGGGTATACTATAGTATATGTATACTATATGTATACATATGGTATATACATATACTATATATACTATAGTACAAACTATAGTATATACTATAGTATACATATAGTATATATGTATGTATATATTTGTGTATGTGTGTGTTTTAGTTATTTTATAAATAAAATTATAGCTCAAGGGACAAAATAAATATCCACAAATTCATGTTACTGTAAGTGATTAAATAAATACATACATAAATAAGAGGAAGAATAGAAATATTTATTGTAGAAGAATCCCAAACAATTTATGAAGGTACACTGCCCTTAAGGATACTGAACATGTTTCACCATTTTCCAAGTGTGACATTCACGTTGTGACTTCCTTGTTAAAAGTAAACTATGGCGGAGGGGAAAGAATAACTTGCAGGGCAGGGAATGTAGCTCAGGGACAGAGCGCTCGCTTAGCATGCATGAAGGCCTGAGTTTGATACATAGCACCATAAAAAAACAACCAACCAACCAACCAACTCACAAATCAAAAGCTAAATAACTTCAGAATAGTCCTGGCAAGGAGTACCTCAGTAAGACTGAAGACAACAGTCGTAGACCAGACTGCCAGTATGTATCCTTACTGTGAAAAGGTGACAATGTGACTTTGCTGCTGTTATTTTTCTCCCCAAGTCCCATAACTCCAGTTTAATCATAAGAAAATCTTCAGCTAAATTCCAAAAGAGAAACCCTACAAGATATCTGACTCCTCAAAGCTCTTAAGGTCATCGAAAATAAGGAAAATCTGACTAACAATCATAGCCAAGAAGAATTTAAGGGGCCATTACACATCAAAGTAGTACCATATTCTGGATAGAATCCTGGAGCACGAGAAGGATATTGGGTAAAAACTGAGGACATTAGGATAAAGTGTGGTTTTCATTGTTTGTTTGTTTGTTTTTGTTTTTTGTGACAGGGTCTCACTAGGTAGCCCAGGCCAGCCTCGAACTCATGGCGCTCCTCCTGCCTCAGCCTCCCGAGTGCTGGGATCACAGGTGTGCGCCACCACACCTAGCTTTCATTATTAATGAAAAAAAATTCTCATTCACTTCCGACAGACTTTTCTCTAGCCTCCTCACTCTCCTAAGTAGTGCGTTCATCTAATTGAGGAGTGACTTCTCAGGAAATTAATCATTCTTGCAGACGATGAAATTTTAATAAAGTGGACTGTGAAGTTCGCTATCTTTTCAAATACCACATATTCAACCTGACTTAATTTTTCTCAATGGCTTACACTTTTTAGGCATAATAAATTTTGGATAATTTTCTTAGGATCCATTGTCCTAACTCCAAATGATTCTAAAACAAGTGATCAATGATTTGTTATGCTATTTTGCTTTGTAATGTGACTCCTCACTCTTTGACTGGCTTTGTGTTGAACTGTTGAGTCTAACCCAAGACTTCTTATCATGTTCAGTCTTTTTTTTTTTTTTTTTAGTGGGTACCGGGGGTCAAACTCAGGACCTTGCACGCCAGCAGGCGCCTGTGCTGTTGAGCGATATCAATGGCCCTTTTTTTCGTATGTGGGTACCGGGAGTTGAACTCAGGACCTTACACTTGCCAGGCAGGTGCTTATGCCGCTGAGCTATCTCACTGGCCCCATGATGTTCAGTCTTATAATGACTACTCCTCATTGCCCTGCACTGCAACAATAACAAAGTAGACAATAGCTGGGACCTTTAGGATACCACCACGAAAGCCTCGATAACTCTTGATGCATGCTTGACATGGGAGGAACCTTACTAGTGACTTCGCACTGGTTGCTTCTTTTTCTTTCTGTAAGGAACGCCTTTAAGATAACGATACAGCACGGTCAGCTCAAGTAGTTCTTATGAAAATGACAATTCTAGATTGTGCTGTACAAAAAGTAATGCCCATGAGTAGCTGTAGTAGTTGTATAACCCTTTTTCCTACTTTTTATAGCACTTATTAGCACTGGATTCATAAAGCTTATTTGTTTACTTCTTCAATAGGTATCTTCCCTTTGAGTGAATTTTAGTAAAAGCAAGCATCATGCCTTTTTGAGTTCCTGTTCTAAACCCCATGCCTGCAATAATGCCTAGTTGATGACTATTTGTTGAATAAATGAAGATTGAATTTTCTAGGATTAGGGTGTACTTTTGAGTCTCTGAAAAATTTTTGTGAGTCGCTTTGCTTTGTCTAATCAACTCCTTCTACTCTCAGAGGAGTTTAAAAAAAAAAACTACTGATAAATTTGGCTTAAGTAAACCCTGATCGAGGGACTGTAATGATCTCCAGTGAAGTACTTGAACTTTATGTACAAACTTTAATGACACCAACATTAGCCACTCAAAAGACTTAAGAACATGTTGATCGTGTTTTCGAAATTGTATCTAAAGTTGCCAAATTGTTATGCTACAAATAGAAGGATAGTTAACTGTTATATTAATTTAATCTCAAATAAAACACTTATACAGGAAATATTTTAGAAGAAAAAAATATGCAACGCCTTCCAAAGCCAAAACATACTTTAAAAAAAAAAAAAGTGCTTTTGATCTTAAAATCATATATTCACACTTCTTTAGAGTGGAAAAATAAGAGGGATTAGATTAACACTGAGAAATGTCACTAATTTTGTTTCCTTTCAACATTATCAAATTATGAGTAATATGCTCATATTCACTGACACCACCAGATAACAGATTTTTCTCCAAGCTACATTGCTCCTACCAAAATAGTTTTAGCAGGAGAAACTGTCACTCAATTTAGAATAGTGCGAAATTCTATTCCCTTTTGGCGATAAGCAATTTTTTTTCATTAATAACCAAGATTGATCATTGTGCAGTTCCTTGTTCTTTTTATACAGTGCTGTGCAGCTCAAGGTAGTAGCACAAGGTCAGAATGAATATAAAACCCATCTTTATTCAAAATACATTAACAAAGACAGTAGGAGCGCTCTGCACATAGTCCAACAATGAAACTCACCAAAATGTCAGAGCTGCTTTAATTATACGAAAGCACCGACTGTTCTCCACACAAATCAAATGTGTAACAAAAGAAATAAAATTACCCTTAACTTCTTCACACACCTACTTATCCCACAAAATTTATATCTTCAGGGGACTTGAACTCTTAGTGTCATTCCCTCTTTCCTTTGGTTCTCTAGGTTTGAAAACTACTTCTTTCAGGTCTTTTCCTTTTGGAAGATTCCCCATTTGACCATTCCTGTAAATGTGACTTCGTTTCCGCAAAACTCGATCATATAAACACTGAACATTTCTTAGGTGAATCCCTTTTGGTTTCATTGTCTCTTGTTGCTTATAATAGAGAAACAACAATAAAACAAATCGAAGCATCTATTCACTTTACTCATTCAGGCCTTCTATAGGGAAGAGATGACCCGAGATGGCAGTGTGCTTTTTGGTTAATTACTTCCAGCAGTCATCTTCATGCACTCAATCAAACCTTGGGTCTGACGAAGTCAAAGGATGTTTATAAGCCCATGAATATTTTAAGCTCTTGCTTGGGCACCTAAGGAAAGTAGAAAATGAGAAGCGGTCATGCAGAAACCCACATCGACACAAACTATGAAATGCACACAAGTCAGGTTAATATCTGTGGCAGAATATCACTAAGAACATTCATTTTTATTTACAATTTGTTGCCCACTGTCTTGGAAGTGATTGTGCACGTGAATTTATGCTATGCTGCGGTGCTACCAAGTGGCAACTGTCCAGACAGGGACTGTAATTTGCAGGCTCTGTGCCTCCTATCTGCTCGCCCAACTTGCCTCTAGGGACGGTCATGTCACTAGTTTTCACGTGAGCAGATATAATATGAATCTTTTCTAAGGTCAAAGATTTTAAGAAGCACTTTAAGAAGCACACATTTGTTGTGCATATGTAAAGGGTGATGACGCCTAAAGGGTGATGGAATTAAATATGAATTGCTTTGAAACTCTGTGATACTGCATGATGAACTGTCAACTACGCAGGAACAACCTGAATGTATTGTTACTTAATGAAAAATGTACTTCCATTGCTTAAAACCACGTGATTTAGAAATTTGTTTCTCAGGGTCGCTAGTGCTAACCTAATGCATATTCTTTTCCTTGTAGTTTTGGGTTTCATCAGTGATTCACATCTCACCCTTTCTGTCATACCATGTACATGTCTCCATTTTACAGTGGAGATTTATCTGACATTCCGAGCCTCTACTCATTTTTCCTTTCCCTAATTTCTCATGTATTGTCTATTCTCTATACCAATGATTCCTAAAACTGGACAGATAGTAAAATCATCTAAAGGAAGCTTTACAAAAATATGTAAGCCCCACTAGACCCAGTGATTTAGATTGTCTGATGATGCAAACGTGAGAATCTACATTCATTTAAGCTCTTCCAATGGTCTCATGATGCAGCAGAATTTGAAAACTTTTAACATATAAAACATTTTAAGGTTTTCCTATTTCACTGTTTCTTTACCCTCAATGTTGTTTGGGACTCTTATCAATTATAAATGAAAGATCACCATCACCACTCACTCTGGCACATAAGTACAGAGAGCTGCCCATCTGTGAAACAGTGCCTTCTCAACACTGTGCTTATGAAAGCTCTAGAGACTGACCTCTCCTCTTCAGGGAACGCCTGTAGGGTTCCCAAAAAAGAGTTTCACACATCTTGTAAGTCAAACCATTTTATACACACCTACAAATTTGGTGATGGATGACAAACATTCAAATGTAATTATTTTAATTAGAAGATAGATTGTAGATGATCTCATGTGTTCATGTTTGTCTTCTCTTGGTTACCTGATAATCTTTTTCAAGAGAGAATTCTATCTTAACTTTTCTAATTAATTTTGTCTCCCACTCTTTTCAATTATAGGGGGCTACAAAGGTCATGTTATTCCTCTCACTCCACTCCTCATTTGTTAATGTAGCATTTCCAGCCTCATGTAAAATCACATCCATTAATTTCTAGGGGTTCCCCAAGATAAGGTGTCTGTCATGGTGTAATGTTGTGTTTGTTCTTCAGATTTCAAAGTTCCAAGGAGCACACAGGATGAGGGAGATTTTCATCCTGACACCCAGAGTGGCTTTATTTTTCACTAGAATGTATCATGGGCACCCACATGGAAAGAGGTCTTTTTCTCTCTGTAAGTTGGGGAGAAAGTTCAGAGAGTTAGACCAGAAGACCAAATAGCAGCTAACTCCTGTCTTCTAGATTTTTTACTCCTCCTGTCAAAACCAGACATAAATAGATTCCTCCTGGGTGCTTGACTCTATCCTATCCAAACTCCAGAAAGAGGCATAAAGATGTATTTGCATAAATAGAAGGTTAATAATTAACTTTATATTATACTTTAACCCCAGTGATTTTACTATTGTATTGTCTTCACTTACGTCATTTGCATCATGAAATATTTTAAATTGTGCAAAACTAATGTTTTAAGGTAAACACAATAGGATTATTTAATATATCTTCTAGATATCAATAATAAAGCTATTAATATTACATAATAATAAAGACTTTAATGTTACAAATTAGTGCCACTATAGGATAGGGGCAAATCTTATCCATAGTTACAATCCTAGAATTTCTCTATTGCCATAGCCATATATAACATACGGATACAATCTTAGGAAAATTGCATTTATTTTTATTACCTGGAAGTGGGCTTTGCTTGTAGATTATCTAAAAATATTAATTTTTTGATATTTTATATATTAAGTCTTCATTTTTTCTTTGATTACATCCAAGTGAGTTTCATTCCTAACTGAATTTCTTTGGGTGTTTCTTTTTTTTTTTTTTTTGTGGGTACCGGGGGGTCGACCTCAGGACCTCGCGCGCCAGTAGGCGCCCGTGCTCGTGCGCCAGTAGGCGCCCGTGCTGCTGAGCGATATCACCGGCCCCTTTTTCGTATGTGGGTTCCGGGAGTCGAACTCGGGCCCTCGCGCTTGTCAGGCAGGCGCTTAAGCCGCTGAGCTATCTCACCGGCCCCTCTTTGGGTGTTTCATATGTCTACTATTTTCATTTCATTTCATCAATTTTGTAAGGCTTAGGATCTTCAAAGCTGCAATGACTGAAATTTAGTTTAAAATAAGGTAGATTGGTTTATCTTTATCAGTCCCAGAAACTCCTGAAGTCAAGTAATAGTAACTCTGGCTCCCTTCTCTAAGTTAACATCTCTGCTAGGGACAGATTTTTATATAAATAACCCTGATTTTAAGAAAAAGATTTCTGTTTCATCAGGTGAGAAAGGGTCAAAACAGAAACCATTGATTTTGCCCAAGATCATGAAAAAAGGGTTAATTTTTAGGCTTCTATTTATTAGTCTTTTGCCATACATTTGAATAGGCTATGTTATAGAGATGTTCCCATAAGTGTTGCAATTATTTGCATTTATTCAATGAGGAAATTGATCTAGGTTGAATGAGAGTCTCCTTTGGTGAGGAAGAGCTTTTACCAATATCATTTTAAACACTATCAGCTACTTATAATTCAACCACTTACTGTCTATGTGGCATTTGGCACTTGGCTAAACATTTTGGTTTTCTTGTCTGTTATAGTCACTGTGACTGCTGGAATGAGGAACAATTCTAATGAAATGTATAAAGCATCTATCACAATGATGAATTGGAAGAGATTCTTAATACCAAAGTTATTAACTTCTATTTTCACATGGTAAGAAGGTAATAACCCAATTTTATAAATAAACGGTCCAGATTTTGTAGCTAAGTTCAGTCCCATTAAAATAGATGTCATTTACATAACTGCACCTGTTGAATTTAAGACATTTCATTACATTTTCTAACAAGTTTATTTAAATATTGGTCAGCAATTTACTGCTTTCTCTGTCCCTCCCAAACAGTAAAATAAATAAATCATCCGTGCTTTAATAAACCTGAAGAGAATTTTTCCTTGTGATTTAAGAATAGCCTGTGATAGCAGTTATTGTTTAATGCTCCTGTTAGTCACTATCTGCCCTGGAAAATACAGCAAACATAGCTTTGGAGAGAAAACAACAGATCCCGTGTGATTCCAGTAAAGTGAAATGGTAGCCTCATTGCACTTGGTGGAAGTGAAAATTAATTACAGACCTCCCTTCAAATTGGAGAGCCTTATCTTCAACATACCATAAAAGATGTGGAGAAAACCAAAGAATCCATTTGTACTCAAAATGTTCAAAAACATTTTCAAGTGGATACAGAAAAATCTAAAGCTGTAAGTAGATGTTATGATGTCTGTCATTGGGTCACTATGAGAATAAAGAGTGAGGGTACAATATTCAGCGCCTTGTGTGGCTGCCTAATAAACAATTATTACACAGGGCTGTTGTGAAGTTTACATGAGTAAATGCATGTAAAGGTCCTTCACAAACTATGATTAGTTTTTCATAAAATACGAAGTTGAAACATGGATAAAGAGATTTTTGTGAACTAAAAAAAAGACCTGTCTAACTTTTAATAAAAAGTTACACAAAAATCTCAACTAGTGGATTTGAAACAAAGTCCCTATTCCCACTCAGAATTTTTAAATCAATTTCAACCCAGAAGAATAAGTTTAAATACCCGATCCTTCTTTCCTCTCCCACATATGAATGGATGAGCACACAAATTCAGTTTTATTTTTTAATGTGATATTAGAGACTGAGGTCAATAACTGCCTGCTTGGATTTTTTTTTTTTTTTTTGCCTATTTCTTTAAGATTCTGCTGGAGGCCAACTCCCATTATAGCAAAAGAAATGGGACAGTTCAAGCGTTTGCAACAGTGTGGCGTTTTGTTATGCAATTCAAAGACAAGTATGTCTTTATCTTTCCAACTACCCAGCTTTATTTCTGCCAAAGAGTGGCAAAAGTGAAAAGAAAAATATTTATGGGAAAATGGGTGAAAAATAATGAGAAATGTAACAGATGCAGATGGTATTGCTCAAGTTAGAACTTTCCAAATTTGGGAATTTCATTAAAATACGTTGGCTGGCCATTTCAGGAATACCTGGGCTAAGGCTATCCTCAGGTTTGTAGTCCCAGAAATGTGATTTTGTCAGTGTCACCCTAAAGAACTAGGCTCTGGGAACTAATTCATGGACCTAAGCACAGCAATTGGATACTGAACAGAAAGTTGAAGAATTCAGTACAAAGAAAAGTATGAGTGTTCAGGTCTGCTTAGCAGCTACGTCAGCTGCTCAAGATATTACTCCCTTCTGGAAGTAAAGCTGCAAACAAAGTTAAATTATTTTGGAAGGCTGCTTAAAAGCATGGGACAGGAACAAGCAAAGTTCAGTTCAGTTTAATTTTGGCTCATACCCATATTCCAAAAAATGCTGAGCACCAGATACACGAAGATCAATAAGACAACACTCTATAAGCAGGAAGATCAGTTCAGTGAGTAAATGGCTAATCTGGTTAAACTGATTGGCTTGAGAGATGCCTAAGAGATTAGTAAAGCTCACTCTGAGTGTGTCTGGGTGTGTGTAACCTTGGGGACTGTATCTTCTCCCTGGCCTGTTCTTGGGCTCTTTCTCTATCTCCCTGCTTTCCAGCTGACCTGAGGTGAGAAGATATCCTCTTTTGCCATCCCCTTCCCTGTGATGTTTCTGCCTTGGAACCCACTTACCATGGACTACAATCTCCAAAACCGTGAGCCAAAATTTACTTTTTCTTTTCAAGTTGTGAGTGCCAGGTATTTTGCCCCAGCAACAAAAAGTGACTAATACAGTGACTAATAACATATTTTATATTGATCAGGGGTCTTAGTTGCAACTAACTAAAACTAACTGAATTTTTCTTCTGTAGAGTAAGAGTTTATTCGAACAATATTGGGTCACTTGAGGAATCATTAGAAAGTTATTTGGGGGACATCAAAGAAGGAAAAATGCCCAGAATCACATAGGAGAACCAGTCTGGTGAGGATACCATTGTCACCATCTCCAGTAGTAAACATTGCCCTTGGCCTTGTCTAGATCCACTGACATGGTCTGAGGCTGCTGTCTCCCTTCACCAGTCCTCTATCATCATGACATTAGGTGTTTGAGATGTTTTCTAATAATGATGCCGAAAGAATTCCTCATAGTCCTGCAACTTTTTGGCTGGTACGACTAACTTAGTCTTTCTAGGGATACTGCCTACATATCACCTCCAACAGAGCCTGGGTAAGCCATCACACAGCACTTTCAATTTCTGTGGGCCCATAGGCACCAGTTGCCTCAAGATACGTACTTTTCTTCAGTAAGAATGGAGACCCCATGCAACATGAATAATGACCAAAGTCCTCTATGATCTCAACATTGTAAGTGAAATACAACAGTAGACATAAGCTTTGGTTACTATACAGAGACAAGATAGTCATCAAGGAATCGGCAAAATCATTTTCTTAGTTGTCATCAAAAGCTATGCTAATCCTGTGCATCTATCTCCACCATAGGCAAGGCACTGAGGGAAGAACTGACATTAATCCAATACAAGTATAGAGCTGACATTAATGTAATATTTCTTTAAAAGGAGTCAGGTATTCTTTCTACTCTGCATATCTAGATGCTGTAGCTTCATCTGATTGATCAGTTTTCCCAGCTTCCTAACCAATAAGTAAAGAGAAAAAGGTGACAAAGGCAGGTATGTTTTGTTGTGACAAATCTAATTTTTGCAGTGTTATCAGATACATCCTAGAATGTTTTTGGTCTTGGTCATTCCATCCAGAATTGACCAAGGTCAGAGGGACCGTCTCATGATACTTAAGCATATGAGATTGGTAGGCAATCTTGGATGCTGAATATTATAAGTCAAATACTTGGTCAATACACTCTCTGCTCTGGACTGTATTAAAGTCCACTGACAAAATCTTATAATTCTTTTCTGAACATTGTATATAGATACAACCCTTTCTTGATAGCACCTTCTTTATCCATACAAATAAATAAAAAGTTGGACATTTTTATTCAAAATTTGTCACATTTTAGGTATAAGATAAAACCCAAGCCCTTCTCTTGAGTTAGGGTGTTTCCCAATTCTCCCCTGACTCACATTTACAAAGCTTGTCCCAGGACAGGTAGAAATCTTACACCTGCACATTTGCAAAACACATCAACAAAACTGTGCCCCAAATAAAATTACATGAACTCTGCTAACCAGCAACAAAATCATCTGCCTTTGAATCTCAAATCCATTTCTATTCCTTCTTCCAGCTTTCTTATGAGCTAGAGATAGTTGGGCCTATGAGCTACATTTCCCAAGACCCCCTTGGGAAATGTGGTTTCATGTAGGTTCAGTTATCAAATGGTAGATGACATCAGATAGTAGACATTGACAAGAATTTAGAGGGCAGGGAAATTAAAGGGAGGAGAATATTTCTTCCCTGCTGCTCTATTTGAATTTGTATCTTGGTGATCCTGATGTAACTAGGACTTGGATAATTCCTCTCCTTCCATTTCTTGCCTCAAGGAATTTTAGTGGCTTTCAGATGTTGTTAACCTCTAGATTATTTCATTGTCCTCTATATGACTCACTGGCCCTCTGTTATCTTCAAAATTAATATTCTCTCAATTCAGCTAATTTGGCATAGGCCCTATTTTTCTGATAAGTCCCTGACAGATACTACTACCAACAATGTTTAAATTGCCAGTGGAGAGAAACATACAAATATTGAAATTGAAATAAAGAGAAAAAAATCAAATGGTGATGAAATAAAAAATATCAAATATTACGTAAAGAAAAGGGAACCATCATGAATTGCAAAAGAATCACTTAAGAAATGAAAAGTATGGGGCCGGTGAGATACCTCAGCAGCATAAGCGCCTGCCTGGCAAGCGCAAGGGACCGAGTTAGACTCCCGGTACCCACATACGAAAAAATGGCCGGTGATGTCGCTCAGCGGCACGGGCGCCTGCTGGCACACGAGGTCCTGAGTTCGACCCCTGGTACTCACAAAAAAAAAAGAAAAGAAATGAAAAGTCCCTATGCCTATGCAACTGACAATAATGGACTAAAAATTAAGAAAAAGTAATTTTCAGTAAGTGAGAAAAAATTATTTTATTGGCTAAAGCTCAGCATCAGTTAATCCACAAGGGGGACAGGAGTTTGAGCACATAAAGCCTGGAAGAGGATGAGGTACTTTTGATCAATTACCACCTTGAGACTGGTCCTGCTGCAGGGGCTTGAGGTCCACGCAAACTTGCAATCATTAAAATACCTGGCAAAAAGGCCAGAGAGGATGTTACAGCTGGCAGTGATCTCTCTGGACGCTTCCAGAGCCCATCGAGGAGAAAAGTCCCCTGCCTTAGTGATATGCAATGTAGAATAATCTGGGAAAAGAATGGTGCCCAATGGTCTATACATCAGCCAGGAGGAGAAGAGGGTCCTTCATTTTAAATTTTTGATGGAATGATTCATCTTCAAATTATAGGGCCATGCCTCCAGGAATTAACTGTAAGCTTAAAGTGTTCTTGGTGGATTTAGACTTACAAAGAGAAGCATTTGTGGAAAAGTACTCTTAAGGTACCCGGCCCTCCTTTTATAGGAAAGTTACAATGCAATAAGTAGCCAAAAATTTAAAAAAAAAAAAAAATTCACCTTAACAGTTTTAGCCTTACAAAAAACTATTTGGGTGCCGTGTACTTAACTTTCATCTTAATTACTACTTGAGGGCAACATGGAAGCCCTACAACACGAGAGAGTTTGGGAACTGTTGTGAATGGGACCACCATCAACGCATCAATTACAACTCTGTCATTCTTTTCTCCTACCCACTAATAGAGGAATGACTTCGTAGTAATAGTAATAATAGTAATAGTAATAGTAATTGTCATCATAATAGTGAGAGTAATCTACCCACACAAAAGGTAAAGTTTTAGTTAATAATTTAAATATACAAACGGGATGAGAATACCCACAAGAAACATGTGTCTTGCCTAATTGTGATTAGGAGAAAGCCAAGAAGCTCTCCAAAACTCTAAGAATATGAGGATTCAAGAATGTATCAGGGGGGCTGGTGAGATCGCTCAGTGGCGTAAGCACCTGGCTGGCAAGCACAAGGTCCTGAGTTCAACTCCCGGAACCCACATAAAGGAAAAAAAAAGGGCTGGTGATATCGCTCAGTGGCGCAAGCGCCTGCTGGCATGCGCGAGGTCCTGAGGTCGACCCCCAGTACCCACAAAAAAAAAAAAAAAAAAAAAAAGAATGTATCAGGAAGAAAAAAATGCTCAGATACTGGATTAAGACTTTTTTTACTGACATCAGTGACTTAAAGAATTGTCTTTTGATGTAATGAGGAAAATGAATAACAATGGAAATGAGTCCTAGACATACAAAATCTACGTATTGAAATTTTTAGACAATATTGAAATTTTAGATACTTTAAGTCTCATACATTTTCTTTATTCATTTGCTTCATTTAATTCATTTTTTTCCTTTAGCTATACAAGGGTGTTTTCCTAATAACCTTATCATAAAATGATTGTTCCTCTTCAATTGACTCCAATTTACAAATTTGAAAAGTATTTTTGGTATAACAGGAATTTGTCATAAGCCAGTTGTCAAACTACAGGTTTGTAAAGCAAAAAAGTCATTTCTCATTTCTTTACTAAAAACTCATCGCCCATCTACCAATGTATAGTTTTAAAACATACGTACTTTCAGTTTAAATAACACTGTAAGAAATGCACTTTTTTTTTTACTGTATACATTGCATCAGAACATTAAACACAATGAATGAGATGGAAAGAGATAATTACCTTTGGGTTTGCAACTATTTTGATGCCACCTATGTTAGGCAAGAAGACTGCTGTTAGAGCCACATACAGTGGCTATAGTTAGAAAATTCTGACTGTCCTTTAGCAACTGAAAATATGAAAACAAACACCATTCCAACTAAAACAACAGTCAAAGTAACCTTTTCAATTGAATTGTTGCTTACAATAATGAAATGGTAGTACATCCACTTGGTGTATTGTAGTCCTTTCAACTTGTGTTTTTCTCAGCATTTTACACATCTTTAATAGAAATCTTTTTTCAGAACCAGACTGCTTGGCAGTTTTCACAGTTCCCTGGGCTCACCCATTTCCCTTAAAAGCCATATCGAGGAGAATATTACCACAAGGACCCGAGGAAGAGGAGGGATTCCCCTAGCCTGTAAGATTCAGGGACAGAGTTCCCTCCGGGGTAATGTTCCCTTGGACTGCAGATTACACCTGCCTGGAACATGCTGGAAACTTGTCAGAATCACAGTGATAGCCTTCTGTTTCCCAGCCAGCCTTTCTCAAAGAGTTGGGCGGTGAGATTCACAGCGAACCTGGTTTAGCTTTGCTGGCACATGCTATTTTGAGAAAATACTCAAAGGTCCTTCCTGTCATAAAACACTGGGTAGAGGAAAGCTAAGGAAAAGTCCAACTTTAATTTCATGAATTTGCACTTGCAAAAACGCATATCTTCACCGAAATTAAGAAGACTTGAGAATTTGGCTCTAAGCAAAATTCCACTCCTGGGGTAAAGGGATTGAACGCAAATTTCTGCTGTGGGCAAAACCTCACTATTATTTCTAGACAATGGGGCTTTCTGTAGTGAAAATGGTGGCACTCTGCACATAGAATGGCCACAAGCCAGTTCCTGGTTCTCTCCAGTGGACTTGCCAGATTGGCTAAGAGAGAGAATATTTTCATACAGACTGGTAACATGGCTGGTGAAACTTGGGGGAAATTCATCCAGTGAACTTTTCTAAAAGAAAAAGTGAATGATGGTCTGAATGTTCAGAGAAAATACATTAAATCGATTGCAAGGGTACAGTAGAGACCCAACTTTTCTTTAAATCTGGAGAACTAACCTCAAGTAAATTCTTTGCTTTTATAAATGTTCTCAGTATGCTTTAGATCAGAGGTTTTTTGTTTGTTTGTTTGTTTTATCTTTATTGCTCTATGAATCACCTGAGGGCCTTATTCAAATACAGCTTCTAATTCAGGGTTTTGGAGGAGATCCCACATTTAAGCAAGCTTTCATAAGTTTGAAGCTGCTAGCCTGCCCACCATACTTTGAATGGCAAGGATTTCAATGGCCATATGATAATTCACCTAAGCAATGGGTTCCCCAATGTTCAATGTATTTAATTAAAGATTACAGCTAGCCAGATGTGGTGGCACATGCCTGTAATCGCAGCACTCAGGAAGCTGAGGCAGGAGGATCACCATGAGTTCAAGACCAGCTTGGGGTACATAGTAGTGCAAGGCCAACCTGTACTACATAGGGAGACCCTGTCTCAAAAAAAAAAAAAAAAAAAAAAAGAGAGAGAACAGCTGAGAAAAGAGAATGTAATTGACAAAAGTATCTACATATCTTGGAATTCTACTTTGTAATAAAATGGACATACATACTAAGTTGGATAGATTTCCAGAATATAATATTGAGTGAAAAAAGCCAATCCCCAGAGTTGCATATTATTTGATCTATTTATATAATATTTTTAAAAGAATACAATTTCAGGGCCGGTGAGATGGCTCAGCGGTGTAAGCGCCTGCCTGGCAAGCGCAAGGGCCCGAGTTCGACTCCCGGAACCCACATACGAAAAAAGGGGCCGGTGATATCGTTCAGCGGCACGGGCGCCTGCTGGCGCGCGAGGTCCTGAGGTCGACCCCCGGTACCCACAAAAAAAAAAAAATAAAAAAAGAATACAATTTCAGAAATGGAGGATAGATTGTTGGTTGTCCGGACAAAAGATGTTGATGAGAGAGCGTGGGAGGAAGGGGGATGTGATCTCATGCAGGTACTGAATTAGAAGATGAAGGATGATAAGGAAGGATATCAGAGTCCAACACAATGTCCCATCCCTGAAGATGACAAAAGTACCATTCAGATTCTTGCCTCTGTTAAGTGACCAAATTATCTCTAAATCAAGAGTAAGTTTCCAATTTACTTTTGTTTCCCTTCTACTTAATACAGTCTACATGGTGGACTGGGATCTATTGCAATGTAAATTTTTCCTTATTTTATTTATTTACCATAAAAACAAACAGAATTTATTTAAAGCTGACCAACATATTTCTCTGAAGTGGACCTGAACTCTAAATCTGGCAAATATTTTTAAATTTTTAAAGATATTTCTTTATTTATTTATTTATTTATTTATTTATTTATTTATTTTTTGTGGGTACCGGGGGGTCGACCTCAGAACCTCGCGCGCCAGCAGGCGCCCGTGCCACTGAGCGATATCACCGGCCCCTTTTTCGTATGTGGGATCCGGGAGTCGAACTCGGGCCCTCGCGCTTGCAAGGCAGGCGCTTATGCCGCTGAGCCATCTCACCGGCCCTCTTTTTTTAAAATTATTTTATTTTATTTTATTTTATTTTATTTTATTTTATTTTTTGTGGGTACCGGGGGTCGACCTCAGGACCTCGCGTGCCAGCAGGCGTTGGTGCCACTGAGCCATATCACCGGCTCCTTTTTCCTACGTGGGTTCTGGGAGTCAAACTCAGGATCTCGCCCTTGCCAGGCAGGAGCTTACACCTCTGAGCTATTTCACTGGCCCTTAAAGATATTTCTTAATCAAGAAATAATTAGGCATATAATGTCATACAGAAACCGCCTTAGAAAATTAGGGCCTGGCATGGTGGCACAGATCTGTATTCCCAGCATTCTGGAGACCTTCTCTCAAAAACAAAAAACAAAAAACAAAAAAAAAAAAGGAAAAGAGAAAGAAAGAAAAAAGAAAAAGACCCCTCTGTAGACTTGTGTCAGGTAACATTTACTATCTCACTATCTCACATCGTTTCTTACAAGTGCCTGCTGTGATAAATTTCTCTTCTTTCATCCGTGTCCCAACTGTCACAATGGAAAATATAGTTTCAGATATTTCCCTGCTTCCTTCTCTTGGGACATCCTTTGCTCTGGCGGCAGTGTCTGCCACGAGAGGACTAGCCTCGGAGTCAACCTGTGCGGGTACCTTCCATTTACCCATCTGAATCTATTGTCCTTAGTTCCTCCGGATGTTCTCTACACCAGGAGCTGGACCTCTACGGACGCTGTAAGCAGATGCCTTTGTCGTCTGGCTCAGCTGGTAGTCAGACGAAGGGAGAAGAGTGCTTTCGTTCCTCGCTTCCTCCCTTTGGAATCCCCACCCGCGCAATCTCCGTGTGTGGGCGATGTCATGTGAGCAGGGCTCTACCTGTCATCCACTGACCCTGGACACACAACTCTTTGTCTTCAGCTTCTATGGTCACTTCCTCCACTCATCTATCCCCCCAGGGAAGAGGGACAGTGGTATCCTCACTCTCCCTAGCCCCTGGGTGATTTCTCTATCCTTGAGGTTTCCCTACACCTCACTCAGAACACTGTAAATAATGGCTTTGTCAGAGTCTCTTTCAATTATTTATTTTGTTTATGTCACTTGCTCCTGAGTGATACAGAGTGGAGTTTGGTTTTGCGTATTTTTTTTTTTTTTTGGTAGGTACCGGGGGTCGAACTCAGGACCTCGTGCTTGTGAGCAGGCGCTTGTGCCGCTGAGCGATATCACCGGCCCTTTTTTTCCTTTATGTGGGTACCAGGAGTTGAACCCAGGACCTCCTGCTTGCCAGGCAGGTGCTTATGCCGCTGAGCTATCTCACCGGCCCCTTGCATGGTTTTGTTTTTTTTGTTTTTCTGGGTTTTTTGGTAAGATACTTATTTTTGTAACCTCTTTTGCACATCAGAGTTGTTAGCTCATCGGATTGTTCCCAATTCACCATCAGGGAATGTTGCTCCATAAGGAGATTTGGGAACTGCTTTACTCCCTGATAGAAAACATAGCAGCTTAAAGATAGCAGCTCCCCTGTTCCTGCCTGCATAATACAGATGTTTGGAGATGTGATGTGCTGAGCAATGAATTTATGATCACAAAGCCGAGGACAAAAGCCAGCACACTGAGGAAGGTGAGGGAAAAGACGGCCAAAGTCCTGGGCAGTGATGCCATCCTGGTCCACAGTGCCAACTGGGCCTGATGTCTTGTTAACCATGCAATTAGTGCCCTGAAGACTCAAACTTCTGATAACCAGATTTTCTTTATCTGCAACCAAATCATTGCTGAAGGAGCCATCTATCTGTATTGCAAATAAGACCTCACCACGTTCATGCTTCACAGTGACCAGTGGTTCATCAACATCTGCAGCATAAACTAACCCGAAAGGCAACATCCTCTGGGATTCTCCCGACACCTTCTGTTTCCCCATGCCAACGTGTCCCACCTTCGCACTACACTGCTCACTCCAAACAGAGCGTGGCATTTCTTGTATCTTTGGTATTAGGATCTCTCTCAGGAACATCTTTCCTGTCTTCTTTCTCTGGCTTATCTCTTACTCATATTCAAGAATATAGTGAGCAGAATAGGTCAGCACTATATTTTTTTTAGGTTACCAAAAAACAAAACCTATTCTGGATTCCTCAAGAAGTGGGACTGATGGAAGAGTTTTTGTGTAGTGTTTTTGTCTATTTTGTGTTGCTATAACAAAATGTCTGAGGTTGTTAGCTTATTTAAAAAAAAAGAAATTTAATGAACTCTTAATTGTGGTGGCTGTAAAGTCCAAACATTATGGCACTGGAAATGATTGAGGGACCCTTGGCTGTGTCACAAAATGAAAGAGATGTGGACAGGGAAATGGCCTTGAACAGAAAAGGCTGAGCTTGTGGGGTGGCCTTGCTTCAAAACCTGCACGTGATAGAATTAGAAGAGTCCTGTTATGACTATTTAAGCCCTCCTAAGGTCATGCCCCTGGGGCCTCATTATCTCTCTCCATGGTTTCTCCATCTCAGTACTGTTAAATTGGAAAATTCAGCTTCAACGTGAGTTCTAATAAAGCCAAACTATGCTAAGCACAGCCAGTAGCTCACAGATACCTGGGAAGCTAGGTTTAGGAAACAACCAGGAAGAAAAGTAACTACGATCAGAAACAGAACAGAACTCAAGTGCACAAGGAGTCCAAAGAGTCTTTCTGAGGAACGGACACTTCGGTGTACACCCTGGTCAGCTGTGGACACTAATGTTGTCCTTGCTGTCCCCTAAAATACTAGAAAGACAATCTCAGGGCACCCGCTACTCCCAGTTCCAAATCTGGTTGACTGAGCTTGGATCAAGTGCTGATTCTTCTGCTAGAGGAAGCTAAAAACGTGAGTATTTGGTGTTTACATTTACTTTGAAAGTAGGCCTCAAATATAAGAACTATTGGTCAAAACACTGACCTTATATTATAAGAGGGTGCACATGATGGGTTAGCAAAAATAATTTCATTTATCCTGTATAATTTCAATAAATATGCTAAGTGTGATAGTGGATGTATAAATTGGATCAATTACCTCTAGATCAACACTTCGTAAGAAAAATAGATAGTAAATAATATATAGAATTTGCTATTTATTTGACACCTACATTAAAAAGATGGGTAAAATTAAACAGGCAAAATTAACTTTGGCAATATTTTAACCCAATGTATTCAAAATATAATTTTAACATTTAACCCATATAAAATTATTCATAAGAGTTTTGCATTATTTTTCAGTATTGAGTCTTTGTAATTCAGTGGCCATTAAAATCCCCACTTATGGTGCGTTCCTGTGTGGCCATCAGCCACGTGTGAACAGGTACCCTCACACTGTTTTATTAGATGATGCAGACCTGGACGAACAGCAATTATTGAGGGGTTCACTTGCCCAGTGTGACAGTGTGAATCCTTTCTACTTAGCTTTCGAATGACCAGAAATTCTGTCGTTATTATTATTACTTTTTCTGTTTGGTTCTGGCCTAAGAAAAAAACCATTCAATACTGCTTAGCAGTCAGCTCTGAGCTGTGAGGGGCACAGAAGATATTTTAGAACAGAGTAAATGAGTTGGAGAAAAAGAGCTTTCTTAGCTTTGTCATTTGAATTGTTAAGTTTCGGAAACTTGTATGTTGTTGTGGCACTTGTTTAATCATTGTGGTCAGAATGCCAGGTTTAAGTTTTGAGGATATTTTAATTTAGACTGAGGCTATGGGAGTGGAGGGGATGCTCCGAGGAGAGAGTAAACGACACAAAATAAACCCAATGGTGAATTCCTGGGACACATCCACATTTAAGATTAGAGAAGAGGATTCAGAGCGAGTGTTCATAATGGTAAAATATCTGGCCAAGAAAAACTGAGCTTTTCAGAAGCCAAGCATCCTCATTGCAAAATTATATTCCTCTTGGAAAGCTAACTGATTTTGGAACCATTTCCCTACTTATGTACATTGGTTCCATTAAAATAAAATGATAGTCATAGAAATTTTTTCATTAGACACTCCACATTAACCAGAAAGTCTTCTCTTTGTTCTTGATCAGTTGATATTCCCGTTTCACACATACTCTCTTCTGATCTTTTAGCAATCTCTTTTAGCCTCCTACCTACTTCTTCCTGCCTGGCCTATCAGTAGCTGATTTTTCCTCCCACTTTAAAGAAAAGACAGCAGCCCTCAGGCGGGGGAACTCCTCTCCTTCCTCAACTCTTCCCCCACAAAAATTATTTCACTTTGTATTCACCCTTCACTGGCTGGAGTTTGGAAGTGCCTAATAAATAACACCACTGTTCTCCCTACACTTTCCACCCTACCTGAGTTTTCAGCCAGATGACAGATAGAGAAATCAGGAAGAGTGCAAAAACCACCTCCGTGACTCAAACGTTAGGGAATGTGGCAGAGGACTGTGGACAACACGGTTTAAAGTCACAATCGAAGGATCCCATTTGCTGTTTTATTTGTAGCGAGGTTTCTAAAAACTATCCCTATTTCCTCACCCCCTACACACTTCTCAATATAAGACAATGTGGCTTCTGATCCAGTTATACTGGTGACAGGATTCTTACAGATGTTCCCAATTCCCTCTGCAGTTGCTCAAACCCAGGGAGACCCGCCAACCCTTATCTCACTTGACCATCTAACGGTTCCCAGGATTGGTCACTCCCTCCTTTATGCAACTCTCTTCCGTTTTTTTTCTTTCAGTCTTTCTTGTTTTTTTTCTCTGCTTCCTTGGGCTCCCCCCCTCCTCTGTCCTGTAAATATTTGCATTTTGAGGGGAGTCGTCTACTCTTTTGTTTCATTCACTTCCTCCTCCACATTCCCTTTCCAGGTCATCCCATTCATTTCTGAGATTGCAGCTGCTGTCTGCTTGTTAGCTCTTTTCCCAGCTTCCTCTACTGCCTGTACCGAACACGTCCTTCTCAGTGACCTTTCTATGAGCTAGCTGTGGTCATTAAAACTTTTCTTTTTTTTTTTTTTTTTTTTTATGTGGGTACCGGGGGGTTGACCTCAGGACCTTGCGCGCCAACAGGTGCCCGTGCCGCTGAGCGATATCACCGGCCCCTTTTTCGTATGTGGGTTCCGGGAGTCGAACTTGGACCCTCGTGCTTGCCGGGCAGGCGCTTAAGCCGCTGAGCCATCTCACCAGCCCTCTTTTTTCTTTTTGAGAGAGGGTTTTACTATGAGTTCAGGCTGGCCTTGAACTTGTGCCGATCCTCCTGTCTCAGCCTCCCGAGTGCTGAGATTACAGGCGTGCACCACCATGCCCAGCTATTAAAACTTTTCTTTCACTCCTGCTGTAAACACTTCTATCCTCTCTTCATGCTTTCTTGTGGTAGAATATAAACTAGTATATTTCTCCTGGCTAATTTCTATGGCTTCTCTCCCTCGTAGCTAAGAAAAGACGGGTGATGCCTTCATCCCTGCTGATCTTTCACTCCTAAAAGAGGCAGCACCTTCTGAACCCTCATGTGACTTCAGAGAGGGTACGCTCTGAGCTTCTCCTCTGCCAGGTGGTAACTCACTGCCTTTATGGGAGAGAAAGTTAAATTCAGAGAAATAGGATTCATGGCAGACCATGAATCCAAGTCATGTCTTCAGGCTAACTTTGTCAATAATAAAGACACAATCTCACTGCCATTTTCCTGACTGCTAATAGGATGGGTGCTTTGACAAGGAAACCATACAGCTGCCTACAGAAAATAAAAAAATGGGAGAACACTGAAGGCAATTCTTATTTCCTATTATTCAGGTTTCCAGTTCAGAAACTTCTTTTACAAGTTATTTGTGATCTTTCTCCATACACTTATTCTCCAGGGAAGGAACTCGAATCACTTGTCTGTTTAATGTCAATTTGGTAAAATGATAGGTCTTGCAAGATATTTCTCCTTCAGGATCTTTTTGAATTCAGCTACCTGCAGAGAAAATCAAAACAAAACAAAACAAAAAACAAAACAAAGCAAAAACCTCTGGCCCACTGTCCCCATGCAGGAAAAGGCCTGTTTCTATAGAAGGTGACTGTAATTTGTAGCATCAGCTGTAAGATGGTAGCAAATCCATTTAGCCACACAAGTAATCTTTTCTATAGTGCTGCTTGATAATCAAATTAATATTTTGTTATTCATCTGATTTCTGTATATTTCTCCTAATTGAGTCCAAACTCAATTGGGAAAGAAATGTTACTTATCCGATCATTTGGATCCTGTCAAATACCCCACATTTCTCATACATTCATCTTTCTTAACATGAAGTGTGACACCACCCCACTCCCTACTCTATGCTCCCTGCCATCAGCTTGTAGACAGTTCCACTAACGTTTACTGAACGTCTATGAATTTACCACGATGCCTAATTTTATAGATACAGAATAAGTGCGATGTAAGCTGTGCCTGCCAGAAATTTCACAGTTCAACAATATAAGTTCGTATTTTAGATTACATTTTTGGGTAAAGTCCTGCTGTATGTTTCTTATGAGAAGATTGAAACTATGAAACAGAGCTCATTAGAAAAGCAGGACTTATTTCCTTATGACCATTGCAAAGATAGCTGACTTGATAAGGATGGGAAGACAATAAGTGGGCAAGTTGAAGAGTCATACGGGCAAGAAGAGGGGGATAAATAAAGATCGATCTCTCTGGCAGAGTAGGTCATCATCTATTCAACTAGAAATAAGATAGTAATGATGCCTGGCAACTTGCAAGTAAAGGTCTGGGAAAATCATAGGCATTCATAGTGCAGAGACACAATGTGGTAAGTAACACAAATGTAATAATTTGTGCTCATCCTACAGACTTGGTCATTTTAGCCATGGGTCCAGTCCATTTCCCAGGACACAGAAAGATGCACGCCTTCAATCAGTACTGAAAAAGACTTTGGAAAGAGTTTGTTTTATCATACAAAAGGAATAAGCTCTGGTAACTTAAGTGAAAATTTCATCCCACTGTTAAAACAGGGTCTCAATTAAAATGCTGCTTTATAACACCTAAGACATCTTTGCCCTCAAATTGGTCACTTAGAAACAGTGTGAAATAGTGGAAATAACATGGCTCAAACAATGCTGGGCTTCAGCATCAGATATTGTAAAGAAAGTCCGTAAGGCTCTTGGAAGCAGACACGAGGACTAATGCATTAATTTACATACAGTTAATTCTTTGTACCTTATTTTCAAAAACTCTAATTTCACTTATATAAAAAATAACCAAAACAGGTGATATGATTTTTTTCCTATGTTTTAAATTTTAAAAGTCCCATCTGTCACTAATTACACATTTATTTTATTATGCACCACTATGAAAATTATTACTTGAGGGTTTTTGTTGGCAATTTAGTTTAAAGTAAATACTAATTATTTTTGTTATAACTGGGTATTAAATTAAATAATTCACTGCTAGACATTTTTTAGGCTTCAAATAATTTTATTAGAGCCACATAGGAAAGCAATTATGTAATTAGTGACACATCTGCCAATCTTATAAGTCCATCTTATAAAATTGGAAGACATTTTTTTTCCTTTCCATTCCTCCACTTTTAGAAATAAAGATGACTACTTCATGTGCACATTCCAAGATTTTATAATGATGTATGTGGCTGCCCAGCCAGCTGGTCGTCTCGGTCACTCTTTCAAAGTACCAGTGACTCCAGCAATTAAATCTCACAGCTATCATAACCTTGAGTTGAAGAAAATGTATCTAGATAACTGTGGTGATTTATATTTAAGTAAATTCCTTTAGAAATGAAAATATCTTCCCACAAACTCCAACCAGAAGTTGCTGTGAGCTCCATTTGGAACTCGTGCTAATAATAATATTTTCTGGAATAATAACAACAGGTTTGGATTTAATTAAATATGTTGCTCACAGAAGCATCTGTTTTTAGCATTCATGAATGGCAGTTCCTATGGGATATCCAAATGGGAGTGTTTTCACTCCACAACGCTATCCGAAAGTGTGTTTGGGAATTTTCAAATAATTAGCTGTTTTGCAAGACTTATCCAGGATAAAAACGCTACTCTTTCCTCAAATCATATTGATAGATGGAAGCCAGTTAGGAAGGGACCATCAATCACTGGCGCAGTCTCCACAAAGCTGTTATGCAATCCAGAGTAATAGGAGTCAAGCTTTTCTTCATGTTCACACATAACTCCTATTATTATTCGTCAGTTACACACTTATCAAGGAAAAGACACATCCCTTCCCAATTAGGCTAAGCTGTTTTTGGCACAAAGCCATTAAAAATAGCAGACATGGAGCTCCAATGTTTATGGCTAACCTGTCAAGATTTGGAAGCCACCTTTAAACTGTTATTAACATGGTCTGATTGGAAGCATTAAATGAATAGAAAATGTCTGAATTCGTGGCTTACTTGTCACTCACAGGAAGTCATAGAACTAGAATTGTTCATAAAATGGCACTCTTCTTATAAGGTTTTATTGAAAACAAGTTGCTAGACTTAAGTTCCATACAAACATAATTATTTCTTACCAATAAATGCATCCTCAGCACATGGACCACTACTAGGTATAACAGGTATGTAGTAGATATTTGTTGAATAAATGATTGAATAAGACTAACATATGCAATTCAATAAGCATTTTTGGACACTCTCCTGCTAGATGCTAGATATCATTAGCAACTGGGAACATACAGAATATATATATATATATATGAGGGAGAAGGAGAGAGTCTGCTCTCAAAGGGTTTACAATATATCAGGTAATATAACATATCACAAATCATTTGTTGTCATGTTGTCCATACAATGATAAAGTCACGCAGAGGGTTCTGGGTAGCACAGAATTTATGTGAGGTTTATGAGTGGTATGGTACACAACATCATAAATAATTTGATCTGAAAAGAAATGCTAAGGTTTTGATGAAATTTGTACCATTCAGACAACTTGAAAGAACGGATAAAATAAAATATTCTTGAGTATGATAACTAAAATTTGCACTCTGATTTTGACAAATATGTTTTCAAAAGGATGAATGAAGTCTTATGCAATTAACCAAAAGACTAGTAGACTATTCTGGACTGTGGGGTAGCACAGGAGATAAAAACTCCTAAGACAAAATAAACAGTGATCGTGCTGTAACACAAACAGGTGCTGGATTGAGGAAAGCCATGATGTTTTATATATGAATTTCTTCAGTTAAGTTTACATAATGTTTATCTTTTACAGCCCCTTTTTCCAACAGAAAAGACAATGAGGTCGAACTAGATTTTAAAGCATTGGATGCTGGCCTCAGGCTTACAATTCTAGCAATGGCAAGATGACCCATACCGGATAAATGCTCTCTGGTAGACAGATGTCTAAGAACATGCCGTGCACTGGGCTCTCGACTCTCACAGGGGAGCACCTGTGCCTGTAAACTAATCCAAAGGCCTCATACACTGATGAATTCAATTCAGTAAAATGACCCACAGTGTTTCTTAAAGGAAAAACTCACACGCACATAAACTTGGTTTCGTATCTATGAAATGAGAGCGCTGGAGTCAGCGATCGGTAAGGACACTACATATTTGTAGCTTCCCTTTCTTTGCTCCCAGAGCGCCAGAGGCCATAAATTTGGGATGACTGAGCCTTCCCTCTACCTCTCCCTACCATCTCTTCATCCCTTTTCCTTCCTATCACTCTGGACACTGAAGATTCCCTTGGGGTCACATATAATATCCCATTGATTTTTGTACTTCTATGTCTCCCAACATGTTTGGGCACATAGTAGGTGATCAGTGAGTCTTCAGTAAATGAAGGAATAGAAGTGGTAACATCTATGTAACAACAAAATTGTGAGTTTCTTTGAGTGACTTCAAAACAATTTAAGATAACATCTTCCACCTTTAAGAATGTGTGTTTAACTCAGGAGAGAAGGCTTTCTCATACATAGCAATGTAAGATGTAAGCTCATTTAATCCTCACAAGAATTATGATACTATAAACATAGCATAACAATAACACCAGACATTTTTTGAGGGTTATTTTATCCACCCAGTCTTTTAATTGGATTATTTCATTTAATCCTCACAACAATTAGGAAGCAGATTCTAGAGCTATCTCCATTCTATAAATAAGGAAACAGAGCAGTTAAGCAACTTGCCATCTCCCACCTGAGAAAAGATTTGAACCCATAGTGGTTTGTTCTAGAATCCATATTTTTAATGCGGTAATAGAAACAGCATTTTCCTTTGTCAAGCATGAACACACACACACACTCCCATCATGCGTGCTGAGTAAGCTCCCTCAGTGAGCATGTCCTGTAATTCATAACGCTTCCTTTTCTGCCAAGATGACTGCAGCAGTGGTTGTACCTGTTCCAAGAACTGCCAGGAGTCAACCTGCTTGGCACCTGCTGAGCACCTGGTACCAGAGCTCTACCACATGGATTTAAATGATACACTTAATAAAATCAATAAGATTTTTCATTTGATGGTAGTCGTATTGCACAAGACCTATCAACAGGTCAAAATTAAAACACACAGACCACAAAGGCCTAACCAGCACCATCAGTGTGTGAGTAGAGGAGAGGGTGAGGTAGCTGTCTGGCACTGAGATAAAAACACAAACTGGGAGATGGACCTTTTGCAAATGGAAAGAGGACCAAAACAATGGAGAGAGGGGGAGGGCAGAACAAGAAGGGGTCATAAAAAGAATTCACATATGTTATATGCATGCACCAATTCCCCATGATGAATATAGTTATTACGTACTACAAGCATGTACAATAAAAATAAACATTTAAAAATAAAAAAGAGGGCCGGTGAGATAGCTCAGCAGCATAAGCACCTGCCTGGCAAGTGCAAGGTCCTGAGTTCGACTCCTGGTACCCACATACGAAAAAAGGGCTGGTGATGTCTCTGAGCGGCATGGGTGCCTGCTGGCACGCTAGGTCCTGAGTTCGAACCCTGGTACCTACAAATAAATAAATAAATAAATAAGAGAGAAAGGCTCATGTCATTGATTTAAAAAAAAACAGTAATTGTCAACAAAATTCTTCTGTGACCATAGGCTACAGAGAAATTGAAATACAAAATTGAAATCCAGAGCAGTGTCAGAAGAAATTATATTAATATGTGTAACTGCCAGAGACATGGGCGGTGCTGTTCCTCAGCGTCTACAATGCTTGCATGAGTGGCTTAAATGCTTGTAGTTTTACAAGCTGTTACCTTTAATAGTTTCCCTTTGCTACTGTAAAAGACTCCCATGAATTTGGTATACACATGTACTATCTTACATTTCTCTGGGCAAAAGTAAAATTGGGATTCAGTGGGCTAAATCAAGGAGTTGGCAGGTCTGTGTTCCCTGTGCAACCTCTGGGAAAGAAATAGTTTCCTTCAGGTTCTGGAAGCAGCTTGCATTCCTTGGCTCCTGGCCTCATCCTCCTTCTTCACTGCCAGTCATAGAGCACCTTCAAATGCCTCAGTGACTCTCACACTGACGCTTCTCCTTCCCCTCTTTCCCTTCTAAGAACCTTTGTGGTGACAGAAAGACTGTGCTCCCGATCCAAAGTTATCTCTCCCTCTGATGGCCAACTGGTTAGCAACATCAACCCCATTTTATGCCCTTTGTAAAGGGAGTGGATTGAAGTCCCCATGTCATGAACCATCACATGTTCACAGCTTCTGGTGCTTGGAAGTAAATATCTTTGGGAGGCCATTATTGTGCCTACCATATCACTTGTATTCTTAAAATAAACATTATAACACTTGAGGAAATCTAAGTGAGTCTCGAGGTTTTGTGTCCAAAAAAGTTAACATAACACGGCCTTATTAATATTTCACTAGTTTGAGTGGGGATACTACTGTTGTGATTAAAATGTCTTGGCTTACAGGTTGCAACTCCACCTGATTACTCATTCATATTCTTCTTCCTGGTTTACCTTTTCTTCCTCATGTCTATCGCTCTCTCACTTCTCTAATCCTTCACTGTGAATTCAACTCACTCAAAACAAGCACAGTGATGCATGGTGGTTGGCAATGTGCAGTGAATGAGATAGGAGATGGAAGCACTGGGCCATGGAAGGACAGGAGCACTATGTACACGGGCTACTCTTGGGAGAGTTCGCAAAGGAGGAGGCAGCATTTAAGCTCAATCTGGTTCAAGATGCTGTAGACCGACCATACGGAGTAAACTCAGAGCAGACAGATGGTTGACGGTAGAGCCAGGAAATGTACCCCGGTCTTCTGACTTCAGTTCCATTTGCTTCATAAGTTTTTCCATATCTGTGATGGCTTGGGTGTATCAAGTGGCTTTAGCACATATTTTTGAATGAACAGAGTGGATAGATGAATTTCTATTACATAAATGGATGAGTGGATGAGAGAATGAGTAGTATATTGACAAAAGACCCAATGTAGACACAAAATATGAATTAAAGTAGGTCCACTTTAATAAAAAGTACATTAGAAATCTGGATGTGCAGATAACATTTTGCCATTAAATGAGCTCCATATAGTTGAATATTTGTATCTTATCTTTTATCTGTAAAATGGAGATGAAATGGTTTCTTATTAATTTATGAAAAATTCAAGTACAAATTAATATATGGTACTAGATGAAAGTGTTTTTAAATATAAGAAATATATGGCAGATAGCTGGGCAAATAATTAAGTAGGTACATAAATGAATAGATGGGTGGTACTGAATTATATTAGATATAAGTACATCATAATTATTAACATTTATTTAATGACATTTTATTGTTACTTTGTCCTTCAAGTCATTAAAAGCACTTTCATATGTATCACTTTACATAGTTTAATTAAAAATAAATAAAAGCAAATGTAGAAACTGAGAAACACCAAAGTCAGATTAGTAACTGTCATGGAAATTAAAGTGGATTCCCCAAAGTGAATGAGGTAAGTTTAAAAAGTAACTATATTGTATTTCTTCAAAAAATTAGTCTTTATATTAACAGAGATTTTTCTAAGGCTTACTATTTTCTGTTAAGATTTATTATTGGCATTCTTGTACCAACTTCTAAAATGCCACAAGTAACATTTATAGAGCAATTTTTAAAATGCGCTATTTTATGATTTTTTTATATTTTTATGATGGAGTAGCCAAAGTGAGTGGTGAATGAAAAACTGACTCCAGAGTCCATGTTTCTAACCACGGTTATTATTATTGTCATTGTCACCACCACCATCATCAGTCACAGTAACAACTGTTAATTACGATCTTATTGTTATTTGCTATGCACATTCTCCACCTAATCCTCACAGGTACTATGAGATGGCTATCAGCTCTATTTTACAAATCATTTAGTAAAGGCTAAAAAAGGATGCTAATTGTCCCAAGTCTCACTGCCAATAATTACTAAATGCAGAGGGCAAATTCAGTACTATCATTGCCCCAGAACTAAATGCTTCTCAACATTCACTGTTGCTTTTTAGTTTCTACAAATTTGTTTATTAGTTTTAGCAAAGAGCTGAATGTCAGCTCCGTTGGCTAGAGGTTTGTCAATCTGGCTTCATGACTCTATTCCAGTGACTTCTCAAAGGATTTTTTTCTGAAGCAATATTCAGATTGCACTCAAAATACTTATTTATTAAGTAATATGTATTATTTAAAAACATATTAAAACTAATTGCATATGAATAATCATAAAACATAACAATGAGTGTTTGTGTAATCAAAGATAGCCAAGATAATCTTTCGGCTTTATGTTCTATGTTTTTCACCTAGCTATAGCACAGAATCTATAACTGGTCTCAGTCAAATTTTCCTTAAGCATTGAAATATGTATGAGTGGTGTCTCCCTTTCCAGAATTACCATGAAAATCCTTCTTTGTCAAAAAATATATTCCCTTTCTTTTCAATAAATTAGGAATTAAGTTTATCTTTATAATCAGCAAACTAAAATAATATAGGTAGGTAACATGTTACCTTTCTTTTAATATGATATTTGTAATAGCTTAATTTGAAAGTGAATTTTGCTCCGCCCACCACTTATTAGTCTCAGGCAAGCTATTTTAACTGTCTAAGCCCTGATGTTATGTGTTATAAAAGGAATTCATCAAGTTCATAAGGTTGTTGACATAACTGAAAGATGATGAATATAAAATGCTGAGCGCAGTTCATGACAAGTGCCTGATAACCTGATCATTAAAATTATTATGTGTAAATTAACTTCTTGATCTTTTCTTTAGTTCCTATTATTCTTCATATCCTCAAGTATTAAAAATTTTCTTCCTTGATTGTTTCCATCTAACTAAATGACACCACCATCCACCCAAAGGTTTAAGCCAGAGCCCTAAGTGTCATACTTCATCATTTCTCTCTTTCCGTTCTTCTCAGATAAGATGTATCGCATATCTTATGATTCAGCCTCTAAAATGTAGCTGATTCCTTCTACATGTTTCCATCTCTATGTCATCACTAAATAAAATATAATCATTTCAATAAAACTTTCTTCACAAATATTAATAGTTTAAAATTATGTGATGTTTTTAATATATGCTATTTTTTCTAAATGTTCAAACATATTCCTGTTTGAACATCTAATGTATAGTTTCAAGGTAAAAAAGTGTTTTGGAATGCAGTCTCAAAAGACATACTTACATGAACTTAATTCTCTCATTTAAATATGCTAAGCATGTACAATTTAGATTATATTCTATGAGGATAATCAAAATACAATGAATGTTTAGTTAAAAGAAAATTGATTATATTCAAAAATGCATTGCCTTACCCTGCCTTGCCTTTGTTGCCCAGAATTATTTTTGCTATTCTAGGTCTCTTCTGGTTCCAAATGAATTTTAGGAATATTTTCTCTAGTTCTGTGAGGTATGCTAAAGGTATTTAGATTGGGATTGCATTAAATCCCTATAACAATTTTGGGAATATAGCCATTTTCACTATGTTAGTTCTTCCTACGCAAAAGGAAGGGATATCTTTCCATTTTCTGATATCCTCTTTGATCTCCTTTTTCAGAGTACTGTAGTTTTCTTTATAGAGATCTTTTACTTCCTTTGTTAGATAGATTCCTAAGTATTTCATTTTTTGATGCTATTGTGAAAGATGTTGTTTTTCTAATTTCTCTCTCAGTGAATTTGTTGTTTGTGTACAGGAATACTATTGATTTTTGAGTGTTGACTTTGTATCCAGCTATGCCACTGAATTTTCTTATTAAATATAGAAGTATTTTGGTTGGAGTTTTTGGGATCTTCTATGTAGAGTATCATGCCATCTGCAAATAACCTCTGGCTTGAACTTATACTACAGATCTACTGTAATTAAAAACAGCATGCTACTGGCAAAAAAAAACCCCAAAACAAAACAAAACAAAACAAAACAAAAAAACCCTGAGGATCAGTGGAACAGAATAGAAGATGCGGAAATCCAAACACACTCAGCCACCTTATCTTTGACAAAGGGCCAAACATGTTCACCGGAAGAAAGATAGCCTCTTTAATAAATGGTGCTGGAAGATCTGGCTTTCCACATGCTGAAGACTAAAACTAGACCCATGTCTCTCACCATGCACTAAACTAAAATTGAAATGGATCAAAGATCTAAATATTAAAACAGAATCACTAAATCTGCTGGAAGACAGAATAGTTAGAACTCTTGAAGACATAGGTGTAGGCAAAGACTTCGTGAACAAAACCCTGATTGTATGAGAAATACTACAAAGAATCGACAAATGGAATCTCACCTTATTAAAAAGCTTTTGCATAGCAAAAGAAATCACCAACAGAGTGAAAAGACAACCCACAGAGTGGAAAAAATCTTAGCCAATTGTTCCTCAGAAAAAGGATTAATATCTAGAAGATACAAAGCACTGAAAAAGAATCAGGTCCCCCAAATTTAAAGACAAAATCCAAAAATGGGCATCTGAGATGAATACACACTTCTCAGATGAAGAAGTAGAAATGGTAAATAAATATATGACAAAATGTTCAACATCACTGGTTATTCAAGAGATGCAAATTAAAACAATGCTGAGATTCCATCTCACTCCAGAAAGAATAGCTATTATCATGAAATCAACCAAAAACAATTGCTGGTGGGGCTGTGGGGAAAACGGAACCCTTCTCCACTGTTGGTGGGAGTGTAGACTGGTGCAACCATTGTGGAAATCAGTGTGGAGATTCCTCAAAAAACTAGGAGTAGAGGTCCCATTCAACCCAGCTATTCCCTTTCTTGTTGTCTTCCCAAAAGAATTAAAAGCATCGTACCACAGTGATATATGCACACCCATGTTTATACCAGGCCAGTTTGCAATAGCTACATCTTGGAAACAACCCAAATGCCCATTAACTGATGAATGGATAAAAAAGGTGTGTTTTTTTTCCTATACAGTGGAGGACTATTCAGCCACAAAGAAGGATAAACTTGACACATTTCTAGGTAAATAGATGCACCTTGAGACCATACTCTTAAGTGAAATAAATTGGACACACACATGTAAATATTACATTGTCTCTCTTGTGTGAGAAACTGAAAGTGTAAATAAGAATCAAAATGTGTAATAGATATTGTGAAATAGGGAGAAATTGTTCAAAAGGAAAGGAGAATTTGGGGTGGGGGGAGAGGGAAAGGAAGGAAGGGAAAAGAAAAAATGAGAAAAGAAGAATGAAATGGAAACAAAGCTTTGTAAATAAGGAGGGGAAGAGAGGTCGAAGGGAGGGGAGAGGAATAGGGGAAAAAAAGAGGAACCAAGATACATCACGTACAGGTACAAATTCCCTATGATGAATGTGATCAATATGTATATCTAAATCGTACCAATAAACTTAATAATATTAAAAAAGTACATTGCCTTTAATTTCTCTCAAAACACTCTCCTTGACCTCAAACACATTTAGCCCATCACTCTTGTCACTTTCTGAAGCAGTTCTAGAAGTCCTCTTTCATGAGTTTTTCATGGCTGTCTTAACATCCTGAATCAATTCAAAATATTTACAGCAATATCTGTCAGTGAAATCATTACGATGTATCCTTATCCACCTTATTCACTGGATCTGGCACCAAGCAATTCTAGCTCCTCCCCAAAGTCAATATGACAGTGAAAAGTAAATGTCCTAGACCTATTCAGGACAACAAGGCAGCCATGAGGATGCAACTAAAGACACTCATTAAGAATTAGAACTGTTTCAGAAAGTGGCAAGAATGATGGGTGTGCATATTTTGAGGGAATTAATGGCATTGTGTCTTTTACTGTAATAAATTTCAGAAAATCTGAACATTCACTGTACTGCTTGATGACACTTCCTGTCTTTTATTTCAGCCTATTTAAATGAAACTGTGTAACACATTCATTTTTTACATACCTGACCTTCAATAAAGCAAGAGTATTACGCTTGATTTTTTTCATTTGTCATGCTTTTGTCTTTGAGTGTCCATCTGAATTGTATTCAATTAGTATAACATAGGCTATAGCTATGTAAAGTTTCAAAATGGTTTTCAGGTGCTAAAATTGAAAAATCCACAGTTCTATGATTCAAAGAAATTCAAAGGAAACTCCAAAATGGTGGTTCATCTTTGATTCTAAATCCCAATTTTACAATCTTCTTTTCACTAACAATGGAGTGTCAGCTAAGATAGTTATTCTATTTTTATTGCTTTTCCCTGTTCTCGAAAGCTTATGCACCCTAACTGGCTTGTGCTTACTTACATGTGCAAAAATTCAAATTCAAATCCACTTAAACAACTGGACAGAGCTTTTGTGAACACGGATCTTGTAAACTCAGCACTTTGGTACTTTTCACATGGGTTTTTCCAGGAAATTAAGCCTCGACGAGCTAAGTGGTAAGAAAATGAGAAATGTTCTGTAACAAGAACAAAGTGATGATATAATAGATGTGAGGAGAGCTTTATTATATGGAACTCTTCGTAGTAATGGAAGAGTTATGGTCTCCCATCAAACTTCAAAGAACTCTTTGTTGATTTAGTGACAATACACTATTTATGTTGGATAATCTAGTACAACAAAAGCCTTAAAATTAACGCAGTCACTGGGATGTTCAAGCCTCTAAGGGGGCACAAAATTACACCTGCTTTGGATCCTAAAAGTTGCTGGCTGAAACACAGAAGGAAACCCTAAAGAGGCGGATTGAGTCTGTCTTGATACAATGAATCAGTGAGGAATGGTGGTAAGAAGGAAATAGGAAGAGGGATTGGAGAAAGAGTTCCTCTAGAAGCAGTGCTGTGAAGTCAGCAGCAGAACTGGCTAGAGATGGCTTCTCTCCTGTTCCTGCTTTCTTTGCCTTCAAGCTTTCCCTCTCTTTCACACTTTCCATACTATTCCTGCTTGATTTCAAAACCTCCTTAATCTTTATATTCTTTTTCTCCTATATTTCAAGTTTCTGATACTCTTAGCTTGGCTTTTCTTCATTCCCTTAGCTACTTCATTCCTTTCTCTTCAGAAACTGAATAGAATTTGTACTTGTTAGAAAGATAGTTGTATAATTCTCATTAGATAAAAAATTAGATTAGTTTTCTAAATTTGTTTTTTCTCTTGTCTTTTAAAATTAAAATCAAATAATGCTTCTTACTTACATGCAATCCTTCCTAGGTTTTGTGTGCATGAGTAATCTTCCATAAAAATATACTATCCAGTCTCGTTCTGAGTCCCTTTTCTGCTCTTGAATTGTTTTTCATGTTAAGTAGATTACCCTATCCCCACCAACAAAGAAATGAATCAATTTAATCAAAATATTTGAGGTAGAAACCTTCTGTAATAGATAATATGCACTTAAGAAAAAACTGCATAACTGAAGATCTTCAGTTATTTCCCTTTTTATTTTGCTTTTTTTTATCTTCAGTTATTTTGCTATTATCTTCAGTTAACTTGCTTTTAACATAATTTCTATTTTAATGGCCTTTATTTTAGAATTTTGAAAAGGTACTTGTTTAATAACATTAATGAATGATTGAATAAATATATAAATAAAGGCAAAAAGTTTAATGCATGCAAAATTTATATTCCCCTAGGAGGAACAATAAATAATAATTGAAGCAACATTTTTGTCCTAAAGCGAAAATAAGAATGTCATTATCATGCGTAAGAGTTCTTTTGTGTATGTGTGTGTGTGTGGTAATGGGAATTGAATGCAGGGCTTTTAAATTTCCCCGACATTTGCAGTCTCTATGCACATAATTTCATAATCTTTCTATGGATTCTACAATTTAATATAAAGAAGATAATTGTGCGTGTGTATGTAAGCAGTTGAACAAGGACCATAAAAGAATGAGCATTTTCACCAGTGTAACTCTATTTGCTTTGGGGTAATTGAAGGTTTATGCATTTATAAATTATTTGGGAGCATTTCCCAACTTTCCTGTCTCCGAGAGATTAGGTGACACCCCCTGTGGGACACACCAGAATGCTGGTGCAAGTACAGAGGAAGGAAGTATGTAAGTGAGCAAGCATACATTCAGAAAATTATTGAAGTAATTCTTAAATTTTCTGACTGATATTATTAGTAGATATTCTTATGAAGTCACTGATAAAGTCACTATCAAGTAGGCTAGAACCTCTCAAATATCATACAAGTTGAGAAAGATTTGATAATGAGACACTGATGACATGCTGTTTCCACTCCCAGTTTATGGGTTGGACAGTTCTAAGGAAAGCAAATATGATATATGATTTATATGAAGACATCCTTACTCAAGAAATTTTTAATTCAAGTGTATTACTTAGGCTGAGCCCTGAGACTGTGTCCCACCCTTTTTTGTAAGATTTGTGGATTTTAATTCTCTGATTTATAGCCACAGATCCAATTAGCTAAAAGTGACGTTAACCTTTTCCGTCATTTACTTGTCAACATTATAAGTCCTAGCAATTAAATATTGTGCAAATATCATAGGCATGTTAGACTGGTGGAGCATTTATTTGCCACACATTCATGAGTAAGAGATCGATTGGACTGTGATTGCCATAATTCATGTGTGTTCTAACAATGACATAGGCAAGACAATAGTAGGAAGTGTTTGTGTGTGTGTGTGTGTGTGCGTGAAAAATATTCAAATGCTTTGGAAGTAAAAGTCTGATTTGCTAATGATTCAGATGTGGCATTTGAGATAAAGGTATTAAGGATGACTTCAAAGAAATCGAAAAGGTGAAGCAACAGGTTCTTGGGTAGACCAGATGACTGTTAGACATTGAAGTTAGAGATGTCAGGCAAATCACTGGACACACATACCTGGAGTATAAGGGGAGAGATTGGAGCCACATATATTGGTATAGAAGTCATCGGGCCCAGCATAACCTCCAAAAGACATAAGAGAGGGACAGTTCTGCTGTGGTAGCATACACCTACTACCATTCCACATTTCTTACCATTCCACATTTCTTACCACTCCACATCACAATGACAAAGAACATCTGAGGAAACTTAGACTACCAAACCAGCACTTCAAAATGCTGTAAAGGACATTCTACAAAGAGATAACAAGGACTACAACTCCATGAACCCCAGCAGAAGGAATCCACCAGGCAAGGCAAATGATTAAACAGAGAGAGGGAAAAAAAAGAGGTGGCGCCAATAACAGGAAAATAACATGACAAGGATAAGTCAATACACATCAGTTTTAATCATCAGTGTTAATGGTCTCAATTCACCAATCAAAAGACAGACTGGCAGAATGGATCAAGAAGTGAGATCCAATGATATGCTGCATACAAGAAACACATTTAATTCAAAAAGAAATTCCTAGACTGAAATTGAAAGGATGGAAAACAATACTCCATGTGACAGGAACCCAGAAAAAAGCAGGGGTAGTTTTCTTTTTGCAGACAAAGTGACTTTCAAGCCAAGACTGATTCAGAGAGATAAAGAAGGTCACCACATCCTTGTAAAGGGAACTATCCCAGAGGAAGAGATAACGATCATAAACATATATGCAACAAGTACCAGTGCACCTGACTATATAAAACAAATATTAATGGGCATGAAAAATCAAATAAGCACTAATACACTTGTATTGGGAGATCTCAATACCCCACTGTCACAAAAAGACAGATTAACTAGACAAAAAAATCAACAATGAAATATTAGAACCATACCAAACTTTTGAAAAATGGACTTAGTAGATGTCTAAAGAGTGTTCCACCCCAAAACATCAGTATACACATTCTTCTCAGCTGCATATGGGATGTTCTCCAAAATAGACCACATACTAGGTCATAGAACCTGCTCAAGCAAATGCAAAGGAATTGAAATTATCCCATGTGTATTATCAGACCATAGTGCAATGAAATTGGAAATCAACAGCAAAGGAAACCACAAGAACTTCCTAAACACATGGAAATTAAATAGCACCCTCCTGAACAACCAATGGGTCACAGATGAAGTTAAAGAAGAAATTAGACAGTTTCTACAATTGAATGATAACAACACTACAACATACTGGAACTTATGGGACACAATGAAAGCAGTCCTAAGGGGGAAAATTATAGCAGTAAATAATCATATCAGGGCCGGTGAGATGGCTCAGCGGCTTAAGAGCCTGCCCAGCAAGCGTGAGGGCCCGAGTTCGACTCCCGGAACCCACATACGAAAAAGGGGCCAGTGATATCGCTCAGCGGCACGGGTGCCTGCTGGCGCGTGAGTTCCTGAGGTCGACCCCCGGTACCCACAAAAAAAAAAAAAAAAAATCATATCAGGAAAACAAAGCAAGCACAAATAAACAACTTAATGGTGAACCTCAAACTTCTAGCAAAAGAAGAGCAGGCTAAGCCAAAAGCTCATACAAGGGAGGAAATTATAAAGATCAGAGCAGAAATTAATGCCTTGGAGACTAAAAAACAATACAAAGAATCAATGAATCAAAGAGTTGGTTCTTTGAAAGATTAAATAAAATCAAAAAACCCTTATCCAACCTTTTTAAAAAAAAAGGAAAGAAAAGATTTAAATCCATGCAATTAGGAATGAAAGGGTGAAATCACAACAGACGCTGTAGAAATCCAGAAGATCATTTATACCTACTTTGAAAACTTGTATTCTAATAAGAGGGAAAATGCAGAAGAAATGGACAGATTCCTAGATACATATGAATTACCAAAGCTCAATCAAGAAGATATAAAAATCCTAAATAAACCAATGTCAATCAATGAATTAAAGATGTCATTAAAAACCTCCCAAAAAAGAAAAGGCCAGTCCCTGATGGATTCACTGCTGATTTCTACAAGAAATTTAGAGATGGCCTAGCACCACTACTTCTCAAACTTTTTAATGAAATTGAAAGGGGAGCAATACTCCCCAATTCATTCCTGCAAGCAAGCATTACCCTGATACCAAAACCAGAGAAGGACCCAACTAAGAAAGAGAACTACAGGCCAATCTCCCTAATGAACATAGATGCAGAAATCCTTAATCAGATACTGGCAAACAGAATCCAACAAATCATCAAGAAGATTACACACCATGACCAAGTTGGATTCATCCCAGGGATGCAGGGATGGTTCAACATACATAAATCAATAAATGTAATACACCATATTAACAGAGCCAAGTACAGAAATCATATGATCATCTCAATAGATGCAGAAAAAGCTTTTCACAAAGTCCAGCATGATAAAAACCCTACAGAAAATTGAAATAGATGGTTTTTACCTCAATCTGATAAAAGCCATCTATGACAAACCGAAAGCCAATATCATACTAAATGGACAAAACAAAGATGTTCACTGTCTCCACTCTTATTCAACATAGTCCTGGAAACTTTATCCAGAGCGATTAAACAAGAGAAAGAAATAAAAGAAATAAAAGTAGGAAAGGAAGAAGTTAAATTATGATTATATGCAGATGACACGATACACTACATAGAAGACCCCAATAACTCCACTAAATGGCCGGTGATATAGCTCAGTGGCATAAGCTCCTGCCTGGCAAGTGCGAGGTCCTGAGTTCGGTTCCCAGTACTCACATAAAGAGAAAAGAAAAAAAAAAAAATTCCACTAAAAAACTGCTAGATTTAATAAACTAATTCAGTAGTATAGCTGGATACAAAGTCAACACTCAAAAATCAATACCATTCCTTTACACAAACAACAAATTCACTGAGAGAGAAATTCGGGAAATCACACCTTTCACAATAGCATCCAAAGAAATCAAATACCTAGGAATCAATCTAACAACAGATGTAAAAGACCTCTACATTGAAAACTACAGCACTCTGAAAAAGGAGATTGAAGAGGATATCAGAAAATGGAAAGATATCCCTTGCTCTTGGGTCGGAAGAACTAATATAGTGAAAATGGCCATACTTCCAAAATTGTTATACAGATTTAATGCAATTCTGATCAAAATTCCAGCAACGTATCTCACAGAATTAGAGAAACAATCCTAAAATTCATTTGGAATCAAAAGAGACCTAGAATAGCAAAGGCAATTCTGGGCAACAAAGGCAAGGCAGGGGGCATCACTATCCCTGACTTGAAATTATACTATAAAGCTACTGTGATAAAAACAGCATGGTACTGGCATAAAAAAAAGACCTGAAGATCATTGGAACAGATTAGAAGATGCAGAAACAATTCCAGACATACTAAGCCACCTTATCTTTGACAAAGGTGCCAAACACATTCACTGGAAGAAAGATAGCCTCTTTAATAAATAGTGCTAGAAAAACTGGCTCTGCATATGCCGAAGATTAAAATTAGACCCATATCTTTCACCATGCACTAAATTAAATTTGAAATGGAGCAAAGATTTAACTATTAAAACAGAAACATTAAATCTGCTGGAAGATAAAATAGGTAAAAATCTTGAAGACACTGGTGTAGGCAAAGATTTTATGAATAAAACTTCAATCGCATGGGAACTATCACAAAGAATTGACAACTGGGATCTCATCTTATTAAAAAGCTTCTGCACAGCAAGAGAAACCACCAACAGAGTGAACAGACAACCCACAACGTGGGAAAAAATGTGTTCCTCAGACAAAGGATTACTATCGAGAACATACAAAGAACTCAAAAAAATCAGACTTCCCAAATTTAAAGACCCAATCCAAAAATGGGCATCTGAGATGAATACACACTTCTCAGATGAAGAAATACAAACAGCAAATAAATATATGAAAAAATGTTCAACATCACTGGTCATTCAAGAGATGCAAATTAAAACAACACTGAGATTCCATGTCACCCCAGAAAGAATGGCTATTATCAAGAAATCAACAAATAACAAATGCTGGAGGGGCTGTGGAGAAAAATGAACCCTTTTCCACTTGGTGGGAGTGTAGTTTGGTGCAACCATTGTGGAAATCAGTGTGAAGATTCCTCAAAAAACAGGGTTGAGGGCCAGTGATATAGCTCAGCGGCATAAGCACCTGCCTGGCAAGCGCAAGGTCCTGAGTTCAGTTCCCCGTACCCACATAAAGGAAAAAAACAAAACAAAACAAAAAACAGGGTTGGAGGTCCCATTTGACAGAGCTATTCCCTTTTTGGGTATCTTCTTAGAAGAATTAAAAACATTGTACCACAGTGATATATGTGCACCCGTATTTATAGCAGCACAATTTGTAATACATAGATCTTGGAAACAACCCAAATGCCCATCAACTGAGGAATGGATAAAAAAGATGTGGTATTTTTATACAATGGAGTACTACTCAGCTATGAAGAAGGATAAAACAGAGACTTTTGTAGGTAAATGGATGCAACTCGAGACCATACTCATAAGTGAAATAAACCAGACTTGCATGTGTAAACATCGTATGGTCTCCCTCGTGTGAGAAGCTGATAGAGTAAATAAGATCCAAAATGTACAATAGATACTGTAAAATGGAAAGAAACTTCAAAAGCAAAGAGAAACTGGGATGGTGGGATGGAGAAAAGAAGGAAGGGAAAAGCAAAAAAAAAAAATATATATATATATATGATATTTAACATAGATATACTACCAATTTCTCTTAGTTCATTGAAAGGAAAGGTTTGTGCTAATATTGTTTGGACAATTAAATGCTCATATCTTGTACTCTGAGTAACTAATTTAAAGATAACAATACACTATATGTTAACCATTGTTACCCTCCTATTATGTTGTTTTGAAATTTTGTTCTATTTTTTCTCTTTAAAATAAAAATTAAAAAAATAAAGAAAGAGAAAAAATCTTTAAAGCAGCGAAGGAAAAATAAAAACACTATAAGCAAACACAGAAATGTAAATAACTATGATCAAGTAATATCAATTCCAGGAATGCAAGGTTGGTTTCATATTTGAAAAGTCAATTTGAAAAAATGGTTTAAATTTGACATGCTCAAAATGACGTTTTAAAAGGGTTTGTCTAGAAGTGGCAGGAAGGAAAACATTGGGAGAAAAGTTGAAGGAAAATTTAAAAGAAATTACTGGTGATCTAAAAGTGAAGCAATGAGTCTGCAGTGAAATGGTGACAGTGGGAATGGAAAGGAAATGATGGCTGCAAGATACATTTAAGAATAAAACTCAACTAACAGGATGACTAATTGGATGGAGGGAGCAAGGGATCAAGTATGACTCAGTTTCATGCTTCATGGTGGCAGGATGAGTAAGCATCATGGGTCAGGATAGAAGGTGAGAGGAGTTGAATTGAGGCAAATTGTGTTTATTTAGCTATGAAGATGCCAGTGAAATGCATTATAAGTTAGATATTTAGGATTAGAGCTCAGAAGACATGATCCAAATATGGGATTAATGTTTAGCACCACACATTTGATTATTCTAGCCATGAGAACAAAATCTCCCCAGAAATAACCCAGTGAGAGCACCAAGAGTCTAAAGGGAACTGAAGTGCCTGGTGTTAACCTGGGAGTTGCTTAGTTCTTGGTGGAGAAGGTGCCCTGAAGTGTTGTAGATGAAGAGTTCATGTGGAAATGAGGCATTCAGAGGTCTTTGGGAAGTGGCTTTTTAACAACTAGGTTGGAAGTATTTTGATAATCCAACAACTTGTTCAGCTATACTTGTGCAAACAGGTGGAACGTCACTTCAGAGGCTAAAACAAAATCAAGGATTGGTTCATACTGTAGCAGGTAAAACAGAAGCTAGGTCTTCCTCTTTGCCTTTTCCTACCCCTAAGAACCACGGCAGTTGTGCTAAAAGCAGCAGCTGTGTACTTTAGGCAGCACTGGAGTGTGGGGAGAGTAGAGAATCCGATTTTCCACAAAGTACGCCAGACAGTTGTCAAATACAGCAGCCCATTAACCATGACTGGAAAAGCCACTTGGGCACTGCTTCCGTCTACAAGAAAAGAGGACCCACCCTCCGATGCTGAGTAACCGCTCCTACACCATGAGCCACAGGGTCCTCCTGCCTTCCTAGGACAGGAAGAACCACAAGCTTCGCAGGCAGCATATCTAGCTGGCTGGGACCTGGGGAGCCCTGTCCTGTGAGATAAACATTACTAGCTGTTGCAATAGAAGCCAGAGAAATAGCAGCAAATTAGTGTGCCTTTGCTTCTAGGTTAATCTTTTCTCCAGTTGGGTCCATTCAATTTCCCACAGCCTATTTTTGTTCTTGGGGGATGTGGAAGGAAGGAGACCCTTTGAGAGAACTAAGCCATATTTACATATGGCATGATTAAAACACAAATTAAATATAGCTCCTGAAGAGAGAGGGAAAATGCTCATATCAAAAGTGTGCAGATGTACTGCAGCTTTATGTAGTCTGAGTCAATTTCAGTGGAAATAAAAACACTTAGAGTGTCATAGAAATAACATTTGCTAAGGGAAAGTTGAGCTGGCAGGACTGATCTAATTCTGATAAAAAAAAATATTGGTTTGAATTTACAGGCTAAGATGGTTATAAACTACCCTGTGATCTGCTGTCTTTTGCAAAAGTGGTAGTTTTTTGACTTAAAGGAGACTCAACCCTGTGACTAAGTAAATAGTCGGAATCACTTAGCAGGTCCGAGCTAAGATGTGTTGGCCGAGGTTGGTTGGCAGAACATGACATGGGAATTGAATAGCGCATCCCACAGTTCATCTGCAAATGCCAGAAAGCCCGTTAGAACCACTCAATGCCACCCGAGAGGGAGGATGCACTTACGGATTTAGTGCAGGATTCAGGCTGCTCTTCCCAAGGTACCGAAAGTTTATTGGCTTCATCCGAATGGAGCGAAATTGCCAACTTCCTGTTAATGCCAGCACAGCTTTCGATCTGCGTAGATGTGTGTGTGCTATATGATACTGGAAACACAAATCTCTCCCACAGCAGACAACAAATGCCCTAATGGTTTGTTTTTGTTACAAGATTTGGAAGTATGGAAAAGCTTCCCCCAAACCCGACATCTCTCTCCATTTGACAGCTGACAAAAATCAAATTTGTTCATTCTGGCAAATACAGAGAAAATGCCTTGTTAAAAAGCAGATTTCAACAGACTTGGACAACTACTCTGGAACCTTGGAATTATGCTGAAATAAGGTTAGAGGCCTGGAACTGTATTATAGTTGAGTGTTATGCTAACATTGTCCCGAAAATGGTAACATAGAACATAATCATCTGGATCCTCACCTTCTCTAGAAGCCAACAAGGTTCCTTAGGTTTTTTTAGAGAGAGATAGATTTTCTTTTTCTGGTGATATATCAACATGTCAGAATCTTATAGAAAAGAAAAAACTGATTAATTTTTCTCTATATATTTTAGAATCAATACATATCTTAATAGAGGACAGATGAGGTGAAAAACTTTCAATCAGATGAGAAACTGTCACAAGGGATAGTAGTATACACCCAGTAAGAGAAGATGTTATCCCAGGAATAGCAAATATTTGTCAAGTGCATCATGACTGCCCCAACAGCTGTCACTGTCAATTGATTATGATACGCTTGGATGAACCACAGAATTCTTCTCAAAATAAAAGTCACTACTAATGAATCAGGATTGGTAATTAATATTTCATCTCCAATCTAATATCTTTTTATAACTGATCTTTAGGGAAGACACTTTCATGGAATCTTCTTACAATTCTTTTTTTTTTTTTTTTTTTTTATTTTAAAGAGAAGTAAAAACAAAACAAATCAAAAGAAGAACAAATTTTCAAAACAACATAATAGGAGGGTAACAATGGTTAATACATTACGTATTACTATCTTTAAGTTAGTTATTCAGGACACCAGACATTAGCATTCAATTGTCCAAACATTATTGGCACAAACCTTACTCTTCAATGAACTAAGTAAAAATGGTAGTGTATCTATCTTAACCATCTTATATATATATATATATACAATTTTTTTTCCCTTTCCCTTCTTTCTTTTCCCTATTCCAGTCTCTCTTTCCTTTTGACCAGTTTCTTTTTGATTCACCATATCTATTGTACATTTTGGATCTTATTTACTCTTTCAGTTTCTCATACTAGAGAGATAATACGATGCTTACACATGTGCTTCTGGTTTATTTCACTTATGAGTATTTTCTCGAGTTGCATCCATTTACCTATAAAAGTCTCCAGTTTATCCTTCTTTATGGCTGAATAGTACTCCATTGTATAAAAATACCACATCTTTCTTATCCATTCCTCAGTTGATGGGCATTTGGGTTGTTTCCAAGATCTGGCTATTACAAATTGTGCTGCTATAAACATGGGTGCACATATATCGCTGTGGTACGATGTTTTTAATTCTTCTGGGAAGATGCCCAGAAGGGGAATAGCTGGGTCAAATGGGACCTCCAACCCTAGTTTTTTGAGGAGTCTCCACACTGACTTCCACAGTGGCTGTACCAGTCGACACTCCCACCAACAGTGAAGAAGGGTTCCTTTTTCCCCACAGCCCCTCCAGCATTTGTTGTTAGTTGATTTCTTAATAGTAGCCATTCTTTCTGGGGTGAGATGGTATCTCAGTGTTGTTTTAATTTGCATCTCTCGAATGACTAGTGATGTTGCACATTTTTTTGTATATTTGTTTGCCATTAGTATTTCTTCATCTGAGAAATGTGTATTCATCTCAGATGCGCATTTTTGGAGTGGGTCTTTAAATTTGGGAGGTCTGATTTTTTTGAGTTCTTTATATGTTCTCGATAGTAATCCTTTGTCTGAGGAACAGCTGGCAAACATTTTTTCCCATGTTGTGGGTTGTCTCTTCACTCTGTTGGTGGTTTCTCTCGAGTCTTGTTGAAACAACATAATTTTTATGTGTATCTCATTCGTTCATGTATGCTTTCAACTATTTTTTATTGAGCACCTACAACATTCCAGGCTTTGACCAGCTTTAATGATCTGGCAGTAATGAAGCAGACAGCAATTTCCTTTCCTGTGGAAACTAACACTACAATGGTTTCAAAGTTAGGAACATTGAGTCAATTGATTTTCAAGGTTATATTTATATTTTCTTTTATTTATTTATTTATTTATTTATTTTTTATTTATTTTTTTTTTTGTGGGTGCCGGGGGGTTGACCTCAGGACCTCACGCGCCAGCAGGCGCCCGTGCCGCTGAGCGATATCACCGGCCCCTTTTTCGTATGTGGGATCCGGGAGTCGAACTCGGGCCCTCGCGCTTGCCGGGCAGGCGCTTAAGCTGCTGAGCCATCTCACCGGCCCTATATTTTCTAATTTCTCACAGTTACCGTCAATTGATAGAGGTACCCAAATGAGGAGCTACTAAGTTAGAGCTCACACGAGCACTTTTCATTTTCTATCCAAATATAACATGCAACAAAGCTAGTGTGACACTTAGTTAATGCGCCAGGAGTTTTGGACAAACTAATGATAAAGGTAACCAACAAGTAGCTGGTTACATATTTGTCTGTATTGGTCACACATTTGACTCCAATCAGTGTTATAATAGATCCAACCATTTCCTGCAGTCAGTTTGCTGGGGTAAGAGGAACATGGTGGAAAGAAAATAAAAAGCCAGAATAAGTTTTGCGTGGAATTATTCAGATAACTTAGCATTTTAAATGTATGACCAGGAAATAAATTAAAATCAATAATAGGTCTATTTTCTAAAATACTATTTTTACTACTATCAAGTTTGAACATGGCACGTTCAACTGAGTTCACATTCCCTGTGACTGTACAATATTTTTGTCTCTATGAATCGAGAGATTCACGTATGAAAATCAGCCTCCATGTATGAAAACCAGCCTTTTACAACTTCATTTTTGTCCCTGTGGGGTTCAGTACATCAAGCTGAAAAGAACGGGCTCAATTTTATCCAGAATGACATACAGGACAGATAGAAGACACTGTCCAATGGTCCTGAGTGGTTAAAAGTCTGTGTAGCAAGGTTGCCCTTGGTCTGCTTCCATCTTTCTCATTTATCACACTGCTGTTTTAAGGTAAAAGATATTTGACAGTTTCATCAAAAATGGCTGACAGTCTTCAATCAAGAATTCTAAATTTGAATGTAGTGCAAAATTTCATTTGAGGGGAGGGGCACAATATTTTCCCAGCATGAAGTTATAGTCACACAAAGAAAATAAAGCCGATCAGCTCATGCAATCAGAATTGGTTCTTTGAACCTCTGAATGCATTTGCAAAAGGAAACCCACATAAGGAAAAGTACTTTCCTGTAGAAAATGAACCATCTTATGACCTGAAAGCTTTGAGCTTGGCTAACTTGGAGAAACTTCCTTTGGTTGAAGTAATTTTAAACCTGGATATTTTTCCCATGGAGGAAAAGATCTCCATTTACATTTTCTTTATGAGTAAGTTATTGTCTAAGACAAGATATTTGTGTATTATTGGGTAACCACATCCTTACCGAGTAAAAATATTTTTATGTTCTAGCAAAAACATGCTGCTTTGTATTTGCTGAAATTATTCTAACATTCAATTTGAAATGCACTATAAAAGGACTTGTCTTACTTTATAGTCATGCGTTACTTGTGGAATGTTGAATGCAATCAGCTGAGTATTAGGCAAGTTTGAATCAAAAAAATTTTTAAACAGTCTACCTTTCTTTGAAAGCAAAATGTGAAATTTGGAAGCTGTAGAAGAATAAATAATTGTGTGGGCTAAAGTCAAATATGGCATCCCATACATAGATTGCCATGAAACTTCTGCTTCTTTGATGGGAATTTAGAAAGCAATCCATTATTATTTTATTGAATATATATCTTATATACGATATCTTACAGAAACTTGGGGCTACAGCAAGGAAGAGATGGCTTGTGTTTTGTGGGTAAAAAGGGTGGAGGAAAGAGAGTGAGACAGTGTGATAGAAATGCAGACAATAACCCTGGAACCTGGGTAGCCCTCACTAATGGTCCTAAGACCAAATGCTCCCAGGTCCAAGGGAAAAGTCAACCTTGTTGCTTCTCCGCTCAAGTTCTTCTGGCCTGGCTCCCCTTTTCATCGGCTTGAACCCCCATGTGCACTCCACAGACCCAGCCTCATGCTGGGGGCTGAGTAAGCATTTGACAAATGGCAGCTATTTTTACTACATGATCTCCACATATTTACGGGGCCAAAAAATAAATGGAAAAAAGGAAACTTAAGGTATGAGTAATTTATCTCTGTTACCATATTTTATCCCTTAACCTGTCTCCCTGCCTTACCCTTCATTAAACAGCATCTCGCTGTGATCCGTGCAGCAGCAACATGGAAAATCAGAAGACATGAACAGTGTTTCTGGAAGATAAAAAAGCAGAACACAGACCATTCTGCCCTGGGAACCATATTTTACCACCAGAATCTAGCAAGACCTGGAGGCAGCCATATAGGTTTTATAAACACAAATACCAGTAAGTCTTCTTTAAAATCCCTTACATTTCTTTCCTTTGAAACAGAAAGAGCCTACTACTACTGTAAATGTTGCTTTTGCTTCTTTATTTGTTAAATAGCCAGAATTTTTCACAAGCATTTTCTGAAGTATTTATCCAGTAAGAATTATTTATTAATAAATGTCAATTCCATGCTTTTTCTTTTTTGTTATTATTGTTCTCTAGTTATTTCTATTGTTTGATCGAGACCTAAGCCATGGTTAGGCAAATAAACAAATAAGGAAAAAAAATTGTGCGCCAGGGTATGATAAAGCCAGAACTGGATCACTTCATAGGGAATTGTGGACTAATATACCATTAAAATTACAATAAAGTGGTTGACTCTGCTATTTTTTGTATATCCTACTTGAATGTGGTTCCATGGGGATCTACAGAACTATATTGCAGCTGTGTTTTCTAAGGTGTAAATCCTAAAAGGTCATAGTAACCATTTATTTCAATATAATACCATCAGAAGGCCATGAAGCTGATTTAATCTGTTGAGTTCTGTGTGGTATGTGTGTATGTAACATGTTAATTAATTATCTAATATTTTTCATCATATAGCTATACCTCCCTCACCTTTTCAAAAGCAGTCATTTGTATCAACTTAAAAGTTTGGTTCTTTCCTTTCTAAGAATTATTTAATACTAAATAATTAGTATGGAATGCTATAATTAATATAATGCATCTGTGGAACTGCAGTATATGGAAATTCCAAATGTTGTCTAGAACTTGTTCACCTATTACATATGAAAAGATATATATGTAATATCATAATATATGCCATAAAGAATAATTATATTACCTAAATCAGAAACTATATTTTACTTTCTGTCTGGGAGTTTTATTTCTGTTTTGTCACATTATTTTACCATGTGTGTCCCAATGTTTATAGATCTAACAAATTTTATTATTTCTTATGCATATTCAGCTAAAATATGGAGAGTCGAATTAATTTTTTTTAATTTCCTGAAAATGACCACAAGGAATAAAATAATAATGATATTGGAAACCAAGGAAAGGGAAGGAAAATTTTAATACTCCACTGCCTTATTAGATCTGGATTTCGGTTTTTTTTTTTTTTTTTTTTTTTTTTTTTTTTAATTGTTCTTCTTGGAGAAGGATATTGAAAGACCCAGAAAAGAACTGATTAACCAATCCCTGACGGAAAGGGCATTCAGGGTTGCTTCAGAGACCAAGCAGTGGTGTTCATATTTCTTTAATAATGACAATTACAGTTATAATAATTTTAAGGGTAAACATTTATGGAATATATAGCATGTCACCATTTTAACAAATTCCTTTATCTATACTTCATAGAACATGTATGAGAAAGTTTGTATTATTTTTTCCTGCCTTCCAAATTAAAAAAAAAAAAAAACAATTTAGAAGGCCAAGAGGTTATATCCAGTTCCCAAGACGCCACTGCTAGAAGTCGCAGAGCAAGGCACTGACCTCAAACTGTACTGAGAGCCAAAGTGCTTGAGCAGCTGCCTCACCAGGAAGCTCTTTCAAACACCTCCCAGTTCCAGCTGCTTGGCTCAAAATTCCAGAATGTGGAAGATGTGATGCTGAAGCCCAACTTGGGTTAGGTACCCTCCTTTGGGTGAATTTTCTAAAGTAAAGGGTTGGGTCACTGTGTGGAGAATGGTGGCCCTTTGAGATGTGGCAGACTTTCAGGAAGGCCTACAACCATGCCAAGAGGTACCTATAGCCCGTCCATATCTCTTCCACCACATCTTCCCATAGAAATGTGATTGCTCCCTTCGCAGAGATGGAACACTTGGTCCCTGTCCTCGGGGATTCAACAAATTTTGTACTACAGTGACAGGCTTGTCCATATTCACCTCTAGCAAACCTTAGAGTGCAGGGAGTTTTGCTTTCTCTATGCCCTATGGAGTCGACCAGTTATTGACACTTAGCAGGTCATTTGATGACCAGTTGTTGAATTTAAAATAATGAGAGGTGAATGTAAAGAAGGAAGAATGCTCTATCTTTGTCAATTACATACAAAGATGAAGGAGTCACACAGGCAAAAACAAACCGAAGGGGAAAAATAGGTAGTGGATAAAAATGATCTATGCATCCATTTAAAAATCAGCACATGAAAATAACATTATTTTTAGCTTTAATTTTATGATTCAGGCTTTCCAGTGTAAATAATTTATAAGAGGAGTAAGACAAATACCAGGTTTATGGGAAATGTAAATTAACTTGAATCTAAAATTAGAAGAACCCTTCCGGTAGACAGATGAGAAGGGGAACAAACAGGGCAGGAAGAAACTGATGAAAACGCAGTGGAGAAACCACAGCACAGCTGTGTGGCTGAGGTCTTACTGATAAAGGAAACAGAAGAGTCGGAGTCCACGTGACCAGTGGTTTTCACAGAGACAAATAACCTGGGGGAAGAAAACCGACACAAAAGGACATAAAATTTACAACGCACTTGCTGCATTGACCTTGTCTGAAGAGAAGGGGGCAGGCACAGGCTGTACTCAGCCACACCTTCCCTCGCCTGGCCCTCGGGGCGCCTGGCGCTTCCTCCCACCTTCATGTCCCCGGGAGCCTCTGGTTCCCCGGCTTTCTCCATTCCCGACAGAAGGTGCTGCAGATACCGTTCGTTCACACGCTAGTGCGAATAAGTCAGTCTGGGTTTCGCCATTTCCTTAATGGTGAAAATAAAACTTTCATTTCTGTTAAATGAATACCAAGAGCAACAGCTAGATCTGACGGATTAGAAGGTTGGGATTCCTAACTCATGTATCACACAAGAGTGGGCCTATTGGAAGAAAATTCCAGATAAGAAAAGGACACACCCTTTGCTAAATCTCATTTGCTCAGAAAGAACCTGGTGTCTTGGGACACGGAATTTTTTTTTTTTTTTTTTTTTTTTTTTTTTGTGCGTACCAGGGGTCGACCTCAGGACCTCGTGCGCCAGCAGGCGCCCCTGCCGCTGAGCGATATCACCGGCCCCTTTTTCGTATGTGGGTTCCGCGAGTCGAACTCGGGCCCTCGCGCTTGCCAGGCAGGTGCTTACACCACTGAGCCATCTCACCGTCCCCTGGAATATTTTTTGATCCTGCTTTGACACCAAATACTTTGTGACTTTGGGTAAACCATTCCATCGCTAATTTGTCTCTTTCGGAGCCTCATTGTCTTCCTTTACAAAATGTGGTCATAACCATTGCCTGGGAATATCATAAGGTTTGAATGTCTTGCAATTGCCTAACTTGGTGTGTGGCACTTAGTAAGTGCTCATTAAATAATAGTTATTTTGTATATGCAGTACTGTTGTTGTCATTGCAGTTACTATCTTTGGTGAATGGTCTTCAGCATGATGTAGGGCTTCTAAAATTCAGTACTAATGTGTATGCTACTAACCACTGAGATGTGGGACAGAGATATCTGAACTTGTATATCTATGTGTCTAGCTGTCAAACTTAAGAACATTAGTTAATGTTTAGAGGACGAATCGGTGGTGATATTCTGATTTAATGTCTGTCTCTGCTGCTCGGCTCATCAAAACAGGGAACTGTGAGTGCTGCAACAGTGTAGAAAGGCCAATGTGCCACTTCTCTCATGTGCCCACTATGTACAGCAATGATTTCAGAATTACATTATTTCATCTTAAAAAAAAAAAAAAAAGACTCACAAAATAAGCAAGTGGCTTGAAATAATTCCTGCAAAAGAAACTATGATTTGAATTTGGTATTAAAAAAGCACAAGTTCAAGAAAATCTCATGAAATTGGCAAAGCTAGCATCCCTCATTTTATGAGCTCTTTGCCTGTGACTCTAAAGCAATAAAAAAACTGAGAAGAAGGCAGTGGCCAAAGAAATTGTTTATTAGAAATTGACATCCACCATTGTTAGCAATGCACATTAATAAGTAGAGTAAGACAAAATTTGTTTTAAAATGTCATTTCTTCCTTTAATTTTTCCGTTACTCTTATCCTACATTACTTACTTATTATAAATACTCAACTGTTCAGGATGTGGTCTTAATACTCTTTTTTTTTTTTTTTTTTGTGGGTACTGGGGGTCGAACTCAGGACCTCACGTGCCAGCAGGCGCCTGTGCTGCTGAGCAATATCACCGGCCCTTTCTTCGTATGTGGGTACCAGGAGTCGAACTCAGGACCTTGCGCTTGCCAGGCAGGTGCTTATGCCACTGAGCTATCTCACCGGCCCTTGATAATCTTTTGAATACAGCACTCAATAGAAAATGTTTGATAACCACCCCACTAAGTGCAGTGAGTCTTTTGCCTTCTGGGTTCTCTAACTTCTTGGCAGGAAGAGGAAAACAAGTTCAGTTCAATCTGGAAAATAATATATAAATATGAATATTTTATTCCCAGGTAAAAGGAAAAGAAGTATTAATATTTCACTTGATATTGCTCAATTTGTTTTTTTTTTTTTTTTTTTTTGTGGGTACCGGGGGGACGACCTCAGGACCTCACGCGCCAACAGGCACCCGTGCCGCTGAGCGATATCACCGGCCCCTTTTTCATATGTGGGTTCCGGGAGTCGAACTCGGGCCTTCGCGCTTGCAAGGCAGGCGCTTAAGCCGCTGAGCCGTCTCACCGGCCCCCTGCTCAATTTGTTTTTAAGCATAGCAAAGACTCAAAAAGCCTAGAATTTACTGTTCACTTCCATTGCATCTTTTAGCACTTTGTCTTCCAAGTCTAGAAGGTGTCACAGAATCATTTTGCCTTTCTTCTCACCTTGCCCTGGGCCAGGGGAAAGCTATTCAGAGCTCAGGAATACATGGGATCTCCAAGTCAGAGCTGATCTCTAGAAAGTTAAGGAAATAGCACTAAATAGAAAAATTAGCTCCATAAAGTTGGGCCATCACAGTACATCGTTGGGTCTTTCAGTATTTCAAAACTCCTCATTTATTCTTAGAAATCTCTATCTCTCTACCAATCGATTGATGAGCTGAGTGCCCTCTACCTACAGAGAATGTTTGGTCTTGATTTCAGTTATCCCTCAAGTATTTTGATTATCCATCCTCTCTTTAAGAAATCTCAGAGGGTCTTGCAAAGCAGTATGTGTTGGAGCTGATGTGCCTCCCTGGCTTATTTCATTATTCAATAAAAATAAAATATATTGATACTTTTATTCTAAGGCATTACTTTACTCAGTTGGATAAGGACTTGTATTGCTGCATTTAAAGAGGCCTTCTTATTTCCTTGTTCTACCTGGAACAAGGGGGGAAATACAGTTCTCTTAAGCCAACCCTATATTCTTGAAACCATAAAATGCTTCCAAAGCTGGACAGATTGGTGAAGCAAGAACGCCCTCCTAATTCTGCTCTGTAGTTGACCCACCCGAAAGTGGGGATTTGTGCGTGTTAACCTGTCTTTGTGAGCCCGGGAGGTTTCCATCTGTAAAATAAGCATCGTAATAACTGTCCAAATGCCTGGCATGTTTCTGAGAGAGATCCAGAGTGATTGAACACTTGCCTGGTACTGCAGAATTCCTGAGTTTTTGAAAGGCAAGAGGACCTGCTGCTAACGGGTCTACCGGTGCCAATTTCCAGACGGAACTCTGGCGCTGCACTGAGTTCATCCCTTTGCAAAATCTGTTCAGCAAGTCCTCCCAGGGCTGGTATGGGCTCTGGGGCTCATTTGTTTTTCCTGGTCACCATGGAGCTGCTAGCTTCAATCACAGCTACAAGAGCATCCCAGAGACTTGGAAAGAAGAGAGGGTGCCAGAACCCACTGGCTGTCTTTGGAGAAGCTGAAGGGTGAGTAGCAGGAAGCAGTAAACCAAAAACTATAGCTGCCAAGCAATGACCTAGACACTGTTTTCTTGGCACGGCTGTTTGAGTTCTTCATGGCTAAGCAAATCAAGACAAATGGGGAGAAAAGGCAAAGTTTTCTCAGGGACCCATTGAGATGAACCTCTTAGCTATAAAATGAGTGAAACTGGGTTTCATAAGTTCACTTCTGGCAGAATACCTGAGATGTATCCAAGTTTATGTTCTAACCACTTAGGCTGGCCGAGCTGCTCCAACTCCAGAAAATCTCAGTTTCTTCTCTGTAAAATGGGCATAAGAATGTCTTGTCAATGGAGTTGCTGAGCAAAATATATAAAGTGCAAAGCACACAGTGCTTGATATATAAGAAGCCCTAGTAATTGACTGCAGGTTTTGTTATTCTAGCCCTTATAAATGAGACTTTTCAACACTGACACAAAAGTATAGGACTAGATAATAATTTAATGCTGAGTCTTAAGGTTGTCTCTATATTTCACTCTATACTTGAGAAGGCATGACATTTTAAAAGAAAAACTACATGTTTTTTTTAAAAGTACTTAAAAGTCTTTAAATTTCCAAGTCTATGAAACTCCAGCATTATATAATTTTTGTGGCTCTTAAGTTTTATACATCTTGCTTTCCTTGGTTAGAAATCAAACGCTTTCCTTGACAATAATCGTTTTCACAAGACACACTGTGAAAGGTGATACCTGTGCATTTTCAGGGAATCATTTTAATAGCATGATTGATTCAAACTCCCCCTGTATTCCTACGTTGCCACCACCCACCCCTAAACTGTATGGTGGGGCTAGGATTAACAATAGAAAATTCTCTCAAACAATATATCAAAACTCATAAAGCTACAGGAGAGGAGGTGTCACAGTAACTTAACATTTGGAAATTCTGAGCCTGGACCCTGTCTAGCGAGTCCTTTCTTTTGTAGGAGCAGCTGGGCTGCTTCCATGCCCTGGGTTTCTCGTTACTCTGTCTCCTGCTCCCTAGAGTTGCTATCTGTACTGATTGCGATCCCATCCTCTCTTTTGGAAACATTGTTGCAGTGGAACGGAAGATTATTTTCTTGTCATTTGATGTTTCTGCTGGCACTGAGGTATGCCGGCCCAAGAACATAAAAGCTGATCCTTTATTTATCATGGTTAAATGCTTGATAAGCAGAGAAAGATTTTGACATTCAAACTGGCCTGTTCTGGAACCTTGAAAAGGAATTGCTCACTCTGGTTTTTTAATAAAACTCAATGAAAAGGTTCTGGATTTAATAATATGAAGCAGAAAAAAATGTTTCTTCTACCCAGAAAGTTTTCATCTGCCTTATTCAGATATTGGCTGGGTGGCAGAGGCAGGACTGAGGGGGTGAGATTGAGGGAAAAGTGGGGGGGTTAAGGTCCTGTTAGATTTCTGCAAATTCAGGTCCCTCCTTTGGCTCTGCTACCTTAACAAAACAAATGGGGCGGGGGAGCTCTAGCAAGTAAATTCTTGGACCTGTCTCTTGTGGATATAGTAAAAATTTAATTTTAATTTTTAAGAGTGGTCCACTGTTCCAGGATCACTGTGAATTCCGTGACTAAGATAATGTGACTTTTAGCAGACTTTATTCTTCTGAAATCTGTCTACACTTCATGATTGTGTTTTTGTTTGTTTGTTTGTTTGTTTTTGTTTTTCTCTTTTCATGCTACTGGGGATTGAACCCAGGCCCTTATGCATGTTGGGCAAATGTATTACCTCTGAGCTACATTCCCACACCTCTCTCTGTCCTTACCTTACCCCTGCTGCCATCGTCTTCTAGGAGGACGGGGTGAGAGGCACAGGTGCAGAATGATAAGCTGACGTAGAGTAGAGGGAGGAACAGTAGGGTGGTGGACACTGAATACATCACTTCAGCCTGCTAGTCCATCACCCAGAAAACAGAATTAAAAAATCTCCCAGCATACCCCATGGGTATTCTCTTTTTTCTTTAATAAAAACAATATAAGAGCCAATTCCCAGAAACCAACTATCTACTCTTTCACTGAACTGAAAAGTACCTAACTGAATGGTAAGAGCAAAAACTAATATACCACAGCCACCCAAATTTCATGTTAAAAAAAAAAAAAATCCCCACTATTTTTAAGCACTACAACTGAGTAACACAGTAGAATTTCTATTGAGTGCCAAGCCTAAAATAGAATAAGAGCAAAGGTAATACTTGAAAGCTCCAAAATGTTTTTGCTAAGAGTCTTAAAAATAATAACAGTGCCAATAAACAGAATGAGTAATCAAGTTATTGGATGTTTCATAATTCTGATACTGCCAGCCACATGTGGAAGACTGCAGCCACTTCTTGCTGATTGCAACCACTGTGATGTTTCAAAGTCCTCTTTATTCATTTTGTTTATCTCCCTCTGTGGCCAAATTACTATCCCTCGCAGATCTCTCCTCGGCTTTGTTTCTAGCATTTCAATCTTGCTCAGGATGTCCAATATACAAACAGAAGAAGTGGGTGTTTAGATCAATGGAGCTTAATGATAATCCTGTTTTCTGAGTCTTGCTCGTTTTCTTTTTCATTTGTTTTAATAAAATTAGACAGTTGGGTGCTGCGTGTTGCCTGTGTATTTTAGTCACTATTTTTTTTTTTTTTTTTTTTTTAGTTATACGTAAACGGCTTGATTGTCCATGCTAGAGCCAAGGAGAAAGTCCTTTTGACTTCATTTTAAATCGCACAATTGAAATGAGCTTACCAGCATCTTTTCCCCCTCCATATGATCCTCTTGCTTTCATTGTGAGGACTACAATAAAATAAAAACACAAATGTAAAGAATTATTGGTTTAGATGTTTTCGGTCTTTCTTTCAAGCCATCTTTTGATGTTCGCCTCTACAGCTACAATGTTGCCGGCACCAGGGCTTGAAGTATTTCCCCAACCGCGTGTGCCCTTGCAAACATTCTCTTAGTATTAAAGCAAATCAGAATCAGGAGGTATCTAATTGTGCTGGTTTTGATTTTGTTAATACAAAGTGAAAGATTAAAATGGAGCAGTAACGGCAAAAACATTTCTTAAAGCGACGGCCACAGCAAACCTCTAAAAGGCAACTAAAGCTCAAAAACTAAAGCCTTGGAAAGGAAAAAGAATTGCAGGAAGCTATAATCACTACAGAGGTCACTTCAAAACCTCTATTTTACAGATGTTGCTGTTTGGTTAAAGGCAGTACTCCGAAGGCTTTCAAATACGTCATGACTATTTCTCCCCGTAATATTTACAAGTTCCCTTATTATACTTGTCATTTTTGTGGCAGTTGGGGAGTTTTGTGGTGGTCTGGGGTGCTTCTCGATGTCTTCTCCTTTCTCAACTCCTGATTCTCACTTACCCCCTAGAGCTGTAGTCTAAGGTTCCCTGCTTGCAACTCTATTATTAACCCACCTAAAAGACAGGAGCCTTAGGGGTTCTCTGTCTCCCAAGAGACACGGAGAGACTTGCACCAAGCATCACTTAACAAAACAGATCTGGAGGGTTAGTCTGCCTTTGTTTCTTGAAGCTATAGCGTGTCTTTTTTGTCATTGTCCTGGACAATTTTTACCTCTCAGCCTCCTCAGTTGCTGGGGCAAAAGCGGAAGGGAGCGGTGAGTTCAATGCTTCCCATTCAGTGCTTACCAAGGGAAGCCGTTAGTAGAAATTCCAGCACACTCTGCACCCCTAGCCAGCTCAGGTCCAAATGTGTGGGGACAATATGACAGCCCCATTGTCTCTGGCAACCACATTTCCCCCAAGAAAGTGGCTAGCAGGTAGGAAAGGTGATGACAATCTCTCCAGAAGACTTCCTGAGCCCGTGGATTTTACCACTCTGCAGAAACTAAGGAAGACTGAGCGCACCTCCACGCAGTTCCGTGCTTCCTTTGTGAACTCCTCTGAAAAGCTAAAATGACCGGCAGGTGATGTCTCAGTCACACCTTGGTGGGGACGAATCACCTATCATTCTCTGTGACATATTTTTCAAGCTCCAAAGTGGAAAATGTGTTTTGACCACAGAAAATTGAACCTTTGGACTGGTTGCTATAATCAACACTTATTACATATGCAATCATGATTTCGTTAATTTAACAAACAGGAAGAGTAATGACTGTCAGCTGAAGTATGAAGGGTAAACAAGAATTGGCCTGGCAGGCAAGTGGAAAGAGAGGGTTTGGAAAAAAGGAATTTTTAAAAAAGTGAAGGCAGAAGAGTGTGATTTTGTGGTGTGTTCGGAGGAGCTACAAGTTCATAGTTACAGGATCCCAAAGTGGGAGAGGAATCTGGGGGTGTAGGTAGGAGACAGACCCTGGAAGGCTTTGAGTTTTAAACCAATAAAGTCAAAATTTGATCTAGTGGTGGGGCCGGTGAGATGGCTCAGCGGTTTAAGCGCCTGCCCGGCAAGCGCGAGGGCCCGAGTTCGACTCCTGGAACCCACATACGAAAAAGGGGCCGGTGATATCGCTCAGCGGCACGGGCGCCTGCTGGCGCACGAGGTCCTGAGGTCGACCCCCCGGTACGCAAAAAAAAAAAAAAAATTTGATCTAGTGGGAGATGGGGTGAAGGATGAAGGAATCGGATGAGGGATGAAAGATGCTCAGAGTTGCGTCTTTCAAAGGTGTCCAGCTGCAGGGAGGGCAGCACCATGCGGGATACTCCTGCAGGAAGCTGGGTGAGGCTGTGAGCCCTGTAGAGCTCCATCAGAGGGCTAGAGAAAGGCAGCAGTCTGGGAACACATTAGGAGGAGAAAATTGACAGAACTTAGAAGCTAAAAGGAATTTAAATGCCAGACATGAGACAGAAGGACATCTTGGGTTCATTTCCGGTGCCACAATGTCGGTCCTTCTGTATAAAGCTGCCTCTCTATCTGTGTCCACTCCATTCTCTCCTGCATGCAAGAATCACTCCTTTCTGAATCATTCTTATCAGCCCACAAATAGGCAACAATATCTCTTATAGATTAAAAAAAAAGCTGTTTTACCTCCATTATTCTCCCCACGCATTCTAATACTTTGACCTCATATTCTGTCTCCACATTCGTGAATACAAATTTTTAAATCAAAACTATAACACATGAGTAAATTTTTATCAAAATATTCTCTGCAACAAACTATACTACACCAATTTAATTTCTTAATGTTCCTTTGTATATTACCGTGAAGTCTTTTATAACTGATTTCACTGAAATTAGCACCATTGGTAATACAATATTCTATGCTACCTTTACAAAGATTTGATTTTTTAACCTTTTATAGCATCTGAATCAAAATTTTTGTCATATATTTAGCTACTTTAAAATTTGTTTTATGGGCATTATTTTGATGATGTTAATTATTCTCAAGGTCAAATTTTGCAGATCTATATTTTGTCATAAAGAGTTGTCATTCAATTTTGGGTCAATAGCAAAATATACAGTGAAGTTTTAATTCCTGTCAATTTCAATTCACGTTCATTATTTCTACAAGTTATTTCTACAAGTTGAATATCAACTGGACAAAACAGTGTAAGTTTATCCTTATTTCTTAGCTAATGCATAAGAAAATATGAGAAATTTTTATCAGGTCTTATAGAATTACCCTCTTGTGAAAGTTGCTGACCTGTCGTCCACGATTTTTTAGTGCATGCGGTTTCCTATAACCTCTTATCATAGAGATCACCTTACCTGTGTGTCCCAAATTCTTCCCAGGGTGAATATGGTAGATTATGGTCAATGTGGAATGTAGGCAGCTTTCTTCTTAGAATCCTGGTAGCCTAAAGCAGGTGGAACTTCAATAAAGAGGTTTATTCTTTTGTTCACTGATTGCAAATAACAAGCATTTTTAATACATGGAAGAAACAGGAGGATTACTGAATTTTTCAGCATTGTATGCTTCCAACCTCATGGCTTCTCTTTTTTGGTTACGTACTAACTACCGGTGGTGTAACGAAGAGCAAGTTTTCTGTGCGTGGCAGGCTGAAGCCTCCTGGACTCCGGTAGATCCTGGACAGCTGTTCATCAAACCCATCTCTTTTGTTCTTCACACAGCTTCTCTGCATAATATGTCCCTGCCGCCCTGACAGTTCCCTGAGCACATGTGACTAGGATATCTTAATGAAATACGGAGAGAAATGAGGTGCGCTCCTCTCAGGCGTGACGTCGTCACATGTCGAGAGCCATATGTTCCAAGTGGCAAACTAACAAGATCCTGGTCTCTGAATCATTGCTTAAGGAAAGCTGCCCCACCAGGAACACACACGTTAGCATATTTATATGAGTGAGGAAGACATCTTACGTAGCGAAGTCACTGAGATTTGTCATTGATTCATTACTGCACCTAGCACTTGCCTAACTAACATGGGTTCATAGCTACAGAATCAAATGACAGACACAAAGTATTACTGGGAGTGAAATGTGGTGTGTGCCAAACAACCTGATAGGGAAAAGTGAAGTTTAACCACCAGCCGAAGGCAGCCCAGCCACACTGGGTAAAGTTCAAGCTTTCTGTCTGACTTCGGTGCCTAAATCAACTGCACAGAAAAAAATTCAGATTTGCCTTTTATGAAAAGTTGAAGGTGTGTTCTACTCTACTGCCAACAGTGGTTAAAAACACAAATTTCAAAAAGCTCTAACTGCAGGGCACTTTTCACACACATATGTGCCCACCATCTCCACCATGTGCACGTGGTGTGGCTGATTTCTATTCTAGTGCCTGTTTCCCTCAATGCAGTGGACAACTGGATGGTAATTGTTTCATTCTTTTATTAGAAATTTCTGCTGCCTCTAGGCTGGCTGTACCCTGAGACAAATGCTCTAGACCTCAAACTATCACCAAGTCCTACTCAACAAGCCATGCAAAGAAAAGTTCGTAGGAATTAGATTTGGGGAAAACACAAAAGTGAATATTTACAGAAAAACAAGTCCTTCAGTTTTGACGGTGACATACTTATTGACAGAGCAGCTGACTCATCATAAATCAAAATTATCCACTAATGATTCCAGCAAGGTTTTTGTGGACCTTCCTTAGTTAACACTAAAATCCGTACAGAAAGGTGAATAATTTACAATAGGCTAAAACAATTTGGAGAAATAAGAATTCTTCCTGATCTCATTGCTGCCTGTATATCTACAATAAGACAGTGTGGGAGAAGGGTGGACACACAGAACAATAAAACAAAAAAAAGACCAAGTAATAGATCTATGTATGTATGGCCAACGTATTTTTTTTTTTTTTTTTTTTTTTTTTTTGTGGGTACCGGGGGGTCGACCTCAGGACCTCGCGCGCCAGCAGGCACCCGTGCCGCTGAGCGATATCACCGGCCCCTTTTTTGTATGTGGGTTCCGGGAGTCGAACTCGGGCCCTCGCGCTTGCCGGGCAGGCGCTTAAGCCGCTGAGCCATCTCACCGGCCCGGCCAATGTATTTTTGATGAAAGTACCAGTGCAAGAAGGACAACTTTCCAACAATGTTGCTGGAGCGACTGGATATCCATAGGCAGAAAGAAAAGAATATTAATATAAATCTCTCATCTTATGCAATAATTAAGCCAGAGAAAGGAAGATTTAGGTCCACACAAAAACCTATACAACTTTCCATAGAAATTTATTCATAACAGCTCCAAACTTAAAATAACTCAAACATCCTTCTGTTGGTAAATACTTAAGCAAATAGTGGTGCATTCGTACTTTGGAATATTACTTAGCAATACAAAGGAGTAAATTAGTAATACATGCGACAACTTGGATAGATCTTCAGAGAATCATGCTGAGTGAAAAAAAAAATCTCTAAGGGTTACATAGTGCATACTTCTATTTACATAGCGTATTTGAAATGACATGACCGTAGAGACGGAAAGCAGGTCAGTACTTGCCAAGAGTTAAGGGTGAGGAGCGATGAAGCAGATGAGTGGCTACAGATGTGTATGTTAATTGTGGCGGTGGATATAGAAATCTATATAATAGGATTGCACAGAATTATAGACACACACAACACGTATGCATATAAAATCACAGATGTAGGTACGTGAGAACTGAAATCTGAACAGGCTCTCTGGACTCTACCAATGTCAGTTTCCTAGTTTGGTGTCATTTCATATGTGTCGTGATTAAAAAAAAAAACTACAGTGAATTTTTAAATTAAAAAATTGATTGCAGTAAAAGACACATTGCTATTCATCCCTGTCAAATTTCTCCCCCTGACTTTGAACACATTTATCCCACTGTACTTGCCTCTTTCTGAAGCAGTTCTGGAAGTTCTCTTTCATGAGTGTCTTTAGTTGCACTCTTGTGGCTGCTTTGATGTCCTGAATCTCTTCAAAATGTTGACCTTTCATGGTCATATTGACTTGGGGGAAGAGCCCAAAGTCACTCAGTGCCAGGTCTGGTAAATAAGGTGGCTGAGGACAGAGTGTAGTATTTGTACGAACTTTCTTTCTGTTGGACGGCACTCAGCAGCAGCATTCACTCTATTTTTGATGACAGTAGGATTTCCAGAACTACTTCAGAAAGTTTCAAGAATGACGTGATAAATACATTTGAAATGAAGGGGAGTATTTTGAAGGAGATTACTATTAATGACAATGTGCCTTTTACTATAGTAATTTTTTTATTTAAACATACACTGTACTTTTTAATCATCCATTGTAATTATGCATGATATGATGTTACCATTGGGGAGAACTGGATGATATCTATATCTATATCTCTATCTATCTATCTATCTATCTATCTATCTATCTATCTATCTATCTATATTTATGTAATTTCTGATTCTATAATCTTTGCAAAATAAAAAGTAAACGTTACTGATTTAACTTTCACATTGGGTACAGAAGAATGGAATTGAAAACCAGAAGAGCTGGGTGGTTCCCTGTAGGATTTTATTGGAGGAGCTTGGGAGGTGTCCCTCTGAGAACAAAGGTGACAAGGCGTCACTGAAGAAGCTGTGACTTCCCTCATTGCTAAGGCACTAAAAACATTTAGTAGTTAAGAGCTCAGTGTGAACTTTCTAGTCTGTCTGTCTATCTATCTATCTGTCTCTCTCTGGAACAGGTTGGCAGAGGAAAAAATAATAAAAATAAGGTAATAATACCAATTAAAATTAAATTTGTTCAGTGGTTTCCATATGCCGTGCTTTGTTCAAGTGCTTTATGTCTATTAATTTAATCTTCTAAATAAACATATGAGTTCAGTACAACTATTAAACAATATTTTATTTGTGTGAAAAGTGAGCTAAGAGAAATTAAGTGAAGCCTTGGTTTCTAATCTAGACTATCAGCCTTGCTCTTACCAGTTATGTTTCTTACTTCTTAGGGGCAGAAAGTGAAGGATGAAAAATACCCACTGACCCACACTGCCAGGGATGGTCTCTTACTCTCCTCCTCTCTCTGCTCTATCCATTAATACCTATCGTTTTATCACTGCTATTTTATGACGTGTATGCTTCCTCTAGAAAAATAAACATCACCTTTCTTTCATTCACTTAAATCTAGAAGAAATACCTACACGCTTCAATTAAATGTCTTCTTCCTAACACTTTACTTACTGGCAAGTCATGATAATTACCCTCCCAAAATTTGTCCCAGAACACAATGGTCATATTTACTGAAAGCCAAAGTAAACAGGTGTGTCTACCATGTTGTATTAAAAAATACCATCCTATCTACTTATGGGATTTCTACATCACTGCTTAATCCTTCTATCCACACTGATTTATAATGCTCTGGTTTCCGCTTCCTTCAAGAGGGATGGGTCCCCAAGATAAATGGCTTCCCCTTACTTAGAGAAACATTCCTGCTCACACATCACCTCCTTGAACTCTCACATGGCACTCAGGAGAGAGACTCCTGTTGAGCAGCTCTGCAGGGCCCTTCCTTTGGCTCCTTCTGCAGCTTGAGGACTCCAGGCATTAGCTGCTCATCTCCCAAGCCAAATCTTTGTCAGAATTCAAGGCAAAATTGTTTCTTTGCTGCATTCTGCTTTCATGAGTAAAAAAATCCTTGCTCAGTCTCTTTTGAGAATTTACAACAAACAAAAATCAGGATAACCTGATGTGACATAACAGCAATCTCTCACTTAAAAAAGCAAAAGGACGTGTCGGTGGGGATTAAGAAAGACTCCAGCCTGACCCCTTCCCGGGGCGAGTCTGCCTGCTACCATCCGTCCTGGAAGAGACCCCAGAGCTCCCTCCTGCCCTGTGGGGGGTTCAGATGCAAGCTGAGGGTGCAGCCTGAGAGTCCTCAGGACTCCGAAGGCCAAGTCACTGGGAGCAGAGAGCTGCAGAGTGGCACACTGCAGACGGAGGTGGGACGAGGGTCACAGATGGACTTCGCGGACGTCCAGGCCCTGAGTAGTGGGCAGCAGCAGCGGCCTGGCTGTCGGGAGCCAGGGTCCTGTGTTGCTCATGCCCAGCCTCAGAGGCAGACACCAGCAGGGCAGAGTAGGGCTCTCGCAAGAGCAAGTGAGCAGAGGGTGCGGAGCACAGGAGGGCTCTGTGCGCTGCCGCGTCCTCTCCTAGCCGTGCCAGAAGCTGACGCTGCCTGTGAAGGCGCAGGACGGGAAGGAGGCCAGCAGCACCCTGCTCGAAAACACCGGCTTCACCTTACAGTGATTCATGAAATCAGAAGGGATCGCATCATCTCAAATTGAATTCGAAGATGCTATAGTTTGACCCGATCAGCTTGTAACTATAATTTTAAATTTTTACAAACCTCTTTCTGGGATTTTTGACCTCCATGACCAGTAGGCAATTTTTGCCAAAGTGTGGGCTTAAGATATTAAAGAGTTGGTATGAAGCTCTGGATATTTTCAGGACCACGCCCCACCCTGCCCTCCAACCTCATTTCACTTAAATATCTGTTCAGAGACCATCTCCTCAAAGAGGCTCCGCGCACCAGGGTCCAAAACCACCCCTGGTTCCACCTCTCTCTCTCCTCCCTCCTACTTTATTTTCCCCTGAACTATGACTCTGACAGCTTTGTATCTATGTGTCTCTTCTCTGCTAGGATATAAGCTCCATGAGGGCAGGGGTTTGATTATTTTGTGTATAATTGCTTCAGTGCTACTTAGTAGATGATCAATAAATATAAGTTGAACAAATTGGTGAATCTAGTGTAAGTCCTTTACTTTCTTTCTTGCTTTCCCCCGTTGTAAACTACTGATAATATTAAGATAAATCCACTAGAAAGAATGGAGTGTATATGTAAGGTGTCCCATGAATTATAATCTACAAGTAATTACTCATTAGACTCTTAATTATTGTCATAGATATTTGACTTAGGGAACCTTCAAGTGGCATCAACAAAATACCACAGGTATTTATCCACAGTGCCCCTTGCAGGCCACCTCTGCTAACTGCACTGCATCTGCTCCCCTCTTACTCTGTGTTAGCACCAAAGATGGATTCCCATTCTGCTTCTACTCCTCTGTCTGATTCAGATGTGGGAAAATGGATGCACCTTGAGACCATAACGCTGAGTGAAACAAATGAGACACACAAGCTTCAGTATCGTATGATTTCTCTAATACGAGAAATCCAAAGTAGAAATGAGCGCAAAATAAAAGACCACAGGAAACAGAGAGAGAAATCTTTTACAACTGGAAGGGGACCAAGAGATGGAGGGAGGGGGAGGGAAGGGAGGGGAAGAGGAAGTAAGATAATTCTGAGCGTGTACCAACTTCCCGGGATGAATGTAATCATTATGTACTCACTCAGCTATCTGCTACACTGCTGTCCTGGGGCCTGTGTTGTTTTTGTGATAAAAGTCAAAACTTAAATTTTTACTTTTTCATAGCTCTTAAAAATTTTGCTCATTTCAGTTTCTGGAAGTTCTTTGCCAAAGAGAGTTCTTGTGTAACAAGAAGTCTTTATCAAAGTTTTCGCTGCTACATTGAGTTTAAGCTATTGTTTTGGAAAATAATTGCTATTAAATGCTGGCTTTTGAGTATTATAACTTATTAAATTTTTAATTTTAATTATGCCTTATGATTTCAGTGACAAATGTACATATCTATAAAGTAAACAGATTTCTTCTGTTCTTCTCAAGACTAACTCACAATTTTTTAGAATTTTTTTTGTGGGTACCGGGGGGTCGACCTCAGGACCTCGCACGCCAGCAGGCGCCCGTGCTACTGAGCGATATCACCGGCCCCTTTTTCGTATGTGGGTTCCGGGAGTCGAACTCAGGACCTTGCACTTGCCAGGCAGATGCTTATGCCACTGAGCTATCTCACCAGCCCAAACTCACACTTTTGTATCTCTCCAAAACAATGAAACACCACAAAATATCTTGTGGAAGTTAATATATGGAGTCCTTACGTGGTCTAAAATAACTTCCTTAACCCTAACTTTTATCTTCAACTAGTCATAAAAGTGTGCTAAGATACAGAAGGGCATGCATGAGCTAGCAGAAAAATAATTAATTAATCATTGACTAAGTAAATATTGGTTAAATGCATAACTGATATCAGTCCCTGGGCCAGGCACAGGATGAGCAAAACACAGTAGTTTTGGGGGTTCTCTTATTAGTTAACACCTCAAAAAATGAGACATATATATGCAGAAAATATATGTGGACTATGTTTAGTTCCTTATTATGAGACATACAAATGAAAAATAGCAAGGTACCTTGAGCAAGAATGATACACCTATACATAATTTAGATTAGTGGGTGCTATATCAAGTGAGACCTTAAAGAACATCAGAATTAAATCAATCACCAACAGAGAAGACAGAGTGAAAGGCCAAGAGGATAGCTTAACAAAATCACTGGGACAGGAGAACTTGGTCACACATTTCCATTTTAAATATTCTATTTCTAACTCCTTCAACATTTACTCCTTGGCTTGGAGAAAACCACTTTATCTTTCAAATCTGAGTCTTATCTTTTATAAGACAGAGGAAAACAACTGAAAATAAATGTGATAAAAGAAAATGAAATATCATATGTTAAATGTCATGAAAAAAATCACAAGACCACGTAAACAGCATTGAGGCTTCAGGAAATGCTTTAGTAGTTTTCTTAAACTGATCTCCCCATAGATAATAATTATAAATGTGGGAAATAATTTTTGAAGATCTATTGGAAAATATCAGAGATTGGTCTTGAGCAGAGAATAGGATGGTGGATGTCAGGGGCTGAGGGTGTGGGGAATGACCCTCCTGTTTCAGTTAAGCACAATGACTAAGTAGATTCTAGAGATTTGCTGTTATGTTCTGTGCCTATACACTACTGATATCAGGCACTTACAAATTAGCAGAAAGGATAGATCTCATGTTGCATTTTTATCATGATTAAACTATAAAATATAAATAAATGTAAATCCTCCACTTGATAAAGGGCTTTTTAAAAAGCTTAGAGTTGGCCTTACACTTAATGGTGAAATATTGAATGTGTCCTTCCTGAAACTGGAAACAAGGCACCTATTTCCATTCTCCACATTTGTTTTCAACATTGTCGAGGAAGCCCTTAACAGTGCAATAGTGCATAAAAAAGAATAAGGCATCCACACTTAAAAGGGAGAAGCCATTTTTGAGATTTGTAGAAAACAAGGCTATTTATGTAGAAAATCCTAAGGAATGTGAAGAACAAACAATGAATTTAGCAAGTCCACAGGTAGAAAATCTGATCGCTTTTAAAGTTGTTATAAAAAGATGATAATCAATACAGTAACATAATGCAAGACAAATACACCAAAGAAATAGAGCAGAAAATATAGAAATAAACCATTCTAAGATGATCAATTGATATTTGACAAAAGCACTAAGGCATTCACTGAGAAAGAATACAGTTTTTAACCAATGGTAACAGAAGAATTGCATTTCAACTAAAAAGTTTTTTTAAAGACCTTAGCCTGTATCTAATTTGCAGTGAGTGAAGGATCTAAGTATAAAAATTAAATACATAAGAAAACATCTTTCTAATCTTGGGTCTAAGCAAAAATTCCTTTTAGAGGACCAAAATAAAATTTTAATAAACAAAAACAAACACTAGAAAAATTTTAAACTTGATCAGTTGGATGTAAATCTATGTAAACTGAAGTTGTGATTATTCTCTGTATATAGGTGGTCCATTTTGCTTTTTATTTATAGAAACTTACATAACCAGATGTTGACTGGGACTTTTTGTGTTTTCCAGAAGCTGAGGTTAAACGTCAAAACTAAGAATAAAGGTTTCTAGGTGTCCTACAGTCTTAGGTCAGAGAGATGGTGAGGGCCTCTGACTTCTAGAACATGCCTTTCCCCTCCTGCCCAGGTCGATCGGTACTGGCCGCCGGGAGGACTGGCAGTGGAGCGAGATATCATCCTGGAGAGGAAGTGGCCAGCTGGCTTCGGAAGACTCCCTCATCGAGAGCAGAGACTCCTGGAAGGAAGGGTCCCTGCATGCTCTGCCCTGCCAAACGCTGCAGCCTGGCTCATTCTGGGGATACCTGACAACAACATGAGCGAGAGGGTCTTGAATGGAGCCTCGAGGGATTGGGGTACAGCCCATGTAGCTCTCACACCTTCCAAACCCACAAGGTATATTAGGGGATGCTTTGTCTCATTGCCCTCTGGAACTGGAAAGCACACCTGAACATAAAACTCCCACCTGCTCCACGTCAGCTAGCCCGTTCTGGCTCAGTGTGAAAGGACTCCAGTGTCATCTAAGGTAAACGTAGGGCAAATGAACCTGGTTTCAGCAGTCCGTGGCTCTCTGAGGGAAGAAGAAAGTGCCATATTGATTCTAATGCAACTACTTGAAAAGATACTTGGAAGGGAAAAAGCTTTAGGTCTATCCAAGTCCAGCTAGTTATGTAGATGCCCAACATGAAGACAATATCAGGGATATGTACCTCAGGGGCTGTGTACCTCCAGAGGCAGATAGCCTGCTCTTGAGGGAGAAGCTGGAGGGGCCTGGAGAGAGCTAAACAAGGAAACCACCTACCTGTAGGCCTGTGCAGGTCACCACAATGTTGAGGGCCACTGTAACAAAAGAAAGGGCTCTTTCCCCACTGCCAGTATGAAGCCGTCATGCAACCGCCTCGGTCACGTCTATCCTTTCCTCCAACATTTTCATCAACCTTGGAAAAGGAAGAAAACTGAGTATCAACTACTAGGTGAGATTGTCCCATAACCAAAATGACTGAGAAAAGTTTGAATCAGGCCAAGGTTTTCTAGGTGCCTGTTATCAAGAGAGACACAGGAAAGTAATTAATTCATTTCCTATTTATAGCCCAGTGAGTAGACTTCTCAATAAACCTGTTACATCCTGTGCCATCTCCTTATAATCAAATATGCATGAACCTTAAAATTAAATAACAACATACTACATTTGACATTATTTAAATTGGGACTTAAAAGCTATAAGCTCATTTAGACTCTCTTGATATATACCAAATGAGAATCTCCTCAAACCATCTTTGAGTTAGCAGTTTGAATTACACAAATGATTACTTTCTGGAAAGACATTTTGATATAGCAGATTCAAGAAGTTTAAAGAAAAATTTAGAGATGCTGACCTCTATTCTTGTCTGTATCTCTGATTAAAACTCTGTGAAAGTAACTTTAAAAAGATATCCATTTGCAGTAATTACACTTGAGTTCTCCATACGGAATACTTTAGTTCCATGAAGGTTGGCTGTTTTGATCAGCTTTAAATGTAATCTTTTATTTAAACTAAAATCAATCAAACTCATCATAATATTGGGATTGATTTTTGAGGCCACAAACCTGAATAGCAATCCTGCTTAAACCCTTCATGCGTTGAAATGTACTTTGCATTTCAATACATAAACTTAAAGTGTATCTAGGACTGAAATCATAATTATAGAAGGAAAAAATAAAATATTTCTTCTATTGTGTGATGAATTATACAATTAAATCTAAAATTAGAAAAGTTCCCAAAGCTTAAGTGTTAGGGACTCAGTTTAGAAAGCGAGATTGAGGGCCGGTGAGACGGCTCAGCGGCTTAAGCGCCTGCCTTGCAAGCGTGAAGGCCCGAGTTTGACTCCCGGAACCCACATACGAAAAAGGGGCCGGTGATATCGCTCAGCGGCACGGGTGCCTGTTGGCGCCTGAGGTCCTGAGGTCGTCCCCCCGGTACCCACAAAAAAAAAAAAAAAAAAAAAAAAAAAAGAAAGCGAGATTGACCAGATAGTGAGAGACAAGGGCAACTGGACTTTCTGGTTAAGGATAAAAGGTTGATTTTCCCAGCCTTATGGTCAAGTGTGAAATGATCAACACCTGTACATTAGCAGATGAGCCTGTGTTTTTTATGCATAGATGTAATTAAAACACCTTGCTGGTGTTCCCTTCTATATGTTTGGCAAAATATGCTTATAAAATTACATTAACAAAAACTTCCAGCTGAGCCTACCACCAAGATTTTGTTTCTTTAATGGGCTGAGACCCAAAAGTGTCCTCTCAGAAGGTTCTTTCTTTCTTTTTTTTTTTGTTTCTTTTGTGGGTACCGGGGGGTCGACCTCAGGACCTTGTGCGCCAGCAGGCACCCGTGCCGCTGAGCGATATCACTGGCCCTTTTTTCGTATGTGGGTTCTGGGAGTTGAACTCAGGACCTCGCACTTGCCAGGCAGGCGCTTATGCCGCTGAGCCATCTTACCGGCCCAGAAGGTTCTTTCTTTAGCATTTGTGAAAAAGGTCTGGCCAGAAATTATCTTTCACTACGTGGTTATATTATTGTCCTTTTGTAGCGTGTGTTCAAACGAGTGATATCTAGAGGATGCCAGAACTGAAAACTAAAAACAAGAAAATCAAGTCAATCATCTGGATGCCATGAAGCTGTGAACCGAGGCCTGCTCTGGTATGGGATCTACGTCCAGTCCAACTCTGGAATAAAGAGCCGGGTAATCATTATTCACTAGTGGAGAATGTATATTTTCATTAACGTACCCACATTACAAATGGTTCCCTCACACAGTTCCTGTGCCGTGTTTCTGCTGGGCCGCCCACCCTCTCCCCTCTGTTATGGGACGTTGAGAGTGTCCACGTCTCAGTCCGTCCTATAACCGTGGTCCAGGTGTTGGCGCCTCTGCTCACTTAGCCCATGAGGTGAGAGTTTAAGCCACGGCACCCTGAGCTAATAGGACAATTGGGTTTGGTCCAAGTATGTGTTTTACGAAAGCAAGAAGGGGGAGAAACAGCTCGCATCATCTATAAGGGATCTTATCTTGGTCTTTCAACAATGGCCTCATTTCCTACATAGGGAACTGAGAAAAAGAAAAAGAAGCACATTAAAAAAAAAAAATCCCAATTCAAACTTTTCCAAAAGTATACCTCCTTCAAAATTTTAGAATCCTATACTACCCTATTAAAAGAATGTATTTATTTGATTTCCTGGACAAAATACATTTTTCTTTCCCACATAGGTTTGGCAAAGAAACAATTGCAGGAGTGATGAGCCTGCAGCTGTCACAAGAGGAAGCCACATCCGCTGAGTCATCTAGGGCAGCCAAAGTGGTGCTGGTCACCAAAGGGTACATTGATGTCCTACTGTCAAAAGCTCCTCACGTCAAAATGAAATGTGGACTCTCAGACCCCACAACAACAAAGCCATGCTACTGACCTGTATTCAATAGCACTTCAAGGGATTTGGAATGTAATAATACATCCCATACCTTTTATTATTGTTTTGTTTTATTTTATTTTGAGAAAGGATCTCAGTAAGTTTTCTGGCCAGGCTCAAATTTGTGATCCTGCTGCCTCAGCCTCCCAAAATACTGGAATTACAGACATGTGCCACCACATCAGACTGGAGATTTTTAACACTTTTTTGTATAGGTTTATGGTTTGTTTCATCAACGACATCCTTTTTAAAAAGAAAATCTTTTTCTACATTTCATCACATTTCTAAGAAAATAGCAGGTCCTCATTAGTTGTTCTTTTTGTTTTTAGTTAAATTTTCAAGTTTGAAACAGGGTGAAGAAAACACTGAGGTACTGAGCTTGACTATTCCAATAGAGTGTGGCAATCAGCCAAAGGTTGGAGATAAACAAGTAGCTGAAAAGGATTGTCACATTTTTCTTCTTTCCAAACTTGTGATAATTAGTACACATGATTCATTTTTAGGAAGCACAGGCCAATGCAGTTTTGGATTCCTGAGCCCCATTATTCATTATACATGCTTTAGGGGAAAAAAGAAATGGTGCCACTGATAAATATCTGTAGTAACTCAAATGCCTACAAAACATTTTATAGACTGTGTTCACTTAGAAATCCATCAGTTAGAAAAAAACAAGGTAACTGGAAAGTTTTATTCTTTTCAAAATTAACTAAATCCAATGATATCAGAAATGTAGTCATGTAAGGAAGAAACTAGCAGACACATACCTTAAAGCTTATATCTTTTCTAGGAAGGCTTCCGCACAATGCCATTTTTCTCTTTCCCAAATTAAGTTAGAAATGAGGAGTAAGATCAGGGGAACTAAAGTCAGTGGGTCGATTAATCAGGCTTTATTATACTTCCTTTGTTTTGAGTAAACTTGCTAATCCCCGTCTTAATAGCTGTTACCAAACCCAGTGAGTCATCATTACAAAGTGACCTTGGGTTAAGAATCAGAAAGAGACACTATTAAAGGATAAGCCACGCTCTGCAAATAATTTTTTAAGGGTGGTTTCTTTTAGAAAAACAACCTTGATAAAATTTTCTTCCTGTAAGAAAATGGAGAAAGAGAACCCATGTCAGTGAATATTTATTTCAACTAGGAAAGTCTTTTGCTGAGGTTTGGTTTAAAAAAGAGATGAAAATATCATCAAGGTAAAGTACCCAGAACAAACCTATTTTATTAGCAGACAGCAATTAAGAGTGAAGCACTTATCACACGCTTGCTAATATCTTATTTTAAAATTTGTTTGAGTGGTTTTTCCTTTCCCACAGAACAATGTGTAATAATTAAAGGCAGAAAGCCCCTGATTAGTATGAAAATGTTACTGTTATTAAATTAAGAGCAATAATGCGTTCCGTGCACGTAGTTGGCTGCAACCTGAAGGTCAGGTTTTGTGAGTAGGATGAGGACCTAGGAAGGGCAGGAAAGGGATCTAAGAACAGAGGACCTTTTGCAAAGGCAAGGACATTTGCTTACTTGTGAAACTGGCAGAGAGAAACTTGGCCACACTGTACAGATCTGGCAGTCACTGCCCTGAGACTCAGGGTTTGCCCAGCAAGGAAATTATTAGACCTGATTCTTTAACCATTTTATTTAATAATTAAACTAAACACCACTTGCCAATTGCTGGCCCAATGTCCCAAGCCGTGCTCTTGGCTCTTCCATCTGCCTATAAATGTATTTGTTCCTGCTCACATAAAACTATTTAGGGGCTAATATACTCAGCGGTCATGCACATCTGTTGGAAATCTGTCAAATCTGATAGCTTGTTTCGTCACAAACTTTGTTCATGTACTGATAGCATTTTTAGATACCCATAAAGCAAGTATGTAAGAGCAAGGTACCTAGGTTAGAAAGAGAGTGCCCATTTTCCACTAGGACAATCAAATCATTTCCCCCTGTTGCACCTTGAGAGCATCATACAACTATCCTTTTAGCTTGTTTAATAATTAATATTTTACAGTTCTTTGATATAACCATTATTCAGTGGTATACAGGACACTGCTTGGCATATAAGAGACACACAAAATTATTTGTTGAATAAATGAATGAATGGGTTATTAAATAGTTTCATTTTATTTCAGAAACACTCTTCTACCCAAATTCTAAGGCACATAAAATTTGGAATGTGTTCACTTTATCAGAAAAGCTGTAAAATTTCTTTATCCCAGGACACATTTGGAATCTTTACACCCCTGTGGCGCTTTCACTTTTCTTTGTATTATCCATGTCCTAAGAGTTTGCTAAGCAAATTAAGTTTCCAGGAAATGTAAATAATAGTTCAGAGAATGCTCAACTTACTAAGGTCAAAATCTTTTAAAAATGTTTGGAAGGCATCAAGTTGAATTTAAATACCTTGTTGTTCATTCCATTTTAATCTAATTCATAAATCTGTGGGATTTTTTTCCATATAACTCTTCCATAGCTCCGGAATCAAAAACAGTAAAGTTGTATTTCAAGAAGCACCTTACACTGAATTCAGATGGCTTTTTCTCCATTTAGTGTAAAGGAAATTTTAGTGCATATTTATTTAGCTATGTGAAGGTAATTCTCAACAGAGAAGGAAAAAGAAAAAGCAGTTGTGGTCAGGTGATATAGCCAATCCAAGTCAAATGGATTTGAATCCTTTACTTTCACCTCCTGGAAAAGATTACATTAAAAATGAACCTGGGCCTAGAATGGTCATATGAATGAGGCATTGTGCAAATTAGAACTGTGTTATTCAAAGGGTGGCACATTATCTATAAGGTTTATAGAACGGTATGAATGCTACCCTAGATCTACTAATAGGGTTAGGAATGAGCTCAGGTTTCACCTGGGAACAAGGACTATTTTGGGCATTAGACTTCAAACAATGCATGTTGCACCCTGGCAAAAATTTGTCTACTTTGCCCATGTTGTGAGACTCTGCAGGAGGCTGAGTTTAAGTACAGTAGATTAACTGATCTGGGAGAGGAAACCCATCATTCAGCCCAGCTTTCAAGCATGGATACTTCTGGCTGCTTTCAGCCAGGGGTATAGTAGGAGTATGGAGCATAAAGCAGAGAAGAAGTATTTGACAAAGTAAAATTTGGCCCCAAAAGAACCAGGCATAAAATTTGGGCTAAAGGAGATATGGTTGCTGACAAGATTAATAACACCATAAAAAAAAAAATCAAGTATTTTGAACTGGGACAAGAAGAAAAATGACTTGAGGGCATCTCAGTTATCAGCAAGACCCCACACATTGCAGGCTCAAAGGTGCAAAAGCATAAATCTTTTATTTGAGAAGCTCGGAGCCTCTACTTGAGAAGGGTCACCTAAGCCATCGGTCTACAACCTTTCTGGCATGAGGGAATGGTTTTGTGGAAAACAATTTTTTCATGGACCGAGGCAGTGGCAGTGGAGTGGGGGATGGGTGAGTTTCAGGATGATGCAAGTGCATTATTTTTATTACGCACTGTATTTCTATTATGATTGTCTTGTAATATATAATAAAACAATTATACAATTCAACATAAGCAGAATCAGTGGAGAGTTCTGTGGTTGTTTTCCTGCAACTAGATAGTTCCATGTGGGGCTGATGGGAGACAGTGGCGCTGAAAGTGTGTTGCTTATATCCAGTCTACTCTATAATCTCATTTTGGTTGCTATCACTATAGAAAGCCTTGCTTCCGGGGCCGGTGAGATGGCTCAGTGGCATAAGCGCCTGCCTTGCAAGCGCGAGGGCCCGAGTTCGACTCCCGGATCCCACATACGAAAAAGGGGCCGGTGATATCACTCAGCGGCACGGGCGCCTGTTGGCGCGCGAGGTCCTGAGGTCGACCCCCCGGTACCCACAAAAAAAAAAAAAAAAAGAAAGCCTTGCTTCCCCCAGCTGAGATGTTGGAAATGGAAGCAGGCTTGTGGCAATCTTAGAATGTTCCACTTTGATTTTAGTTCAGAATGCAAGGAGATTTGAAGTTCTCTCAAACTTATTTTTAAAGCGACCATCATTTGCAAACCTCCAGCAGTTGATTCTTTTCAAGCTTGGAAAAAGTCCATTCACCTGTTTTTTTTTTTTCAAAAATGGGTTGAGGAGCCATTCCTTCCCAGTTTGGAAGGAATCATTCAAATCTTTGAATGATTATATATCAGGAAAACGGAATCGGTCATTTCACGAATTGGTATTTTGTGGCTAAGAAGTCACGCTCAAACTCTTTTGAAAGCTGAGACAGGTGACAATGCACCACCTGGGAGAAAGAAGGCCCTGGCTCAGTCGCTTTCAAAATCTCTGCTAATGTTGGAAACGTGTTGAAAATCCCAATGCTCACTACTTGCCCCCATAATTCCAGTTTGGCTTTGAATGCAGCTACTTTATTTGCCAACCTGAACACAATGTTGCTGTCCTCTGAGGTGACGGATTGTTTCACTGAGCAGGTTCAATATTACATAAAAGTAAGCAAGTTTTGCAACCCATTCTGTATCACTGAAATATGCTGCCAGTGGTGACTATTTTTAAAAATAAAAACCAAACCAAAACAAAAACTTTCGGAGCAGCTCTCATGACAGGACCTTGGGTTCCATAACTGGTCCTTGGGTCCTTTCTGTCCGGCGCTGTTTCCTTGCTCTGATTCTGGCTGCCAGGAGGGGATTCATTTGCCATTGTCTTCAGCTTTGGTATTTCTGCCCTGGAGGTGGTCACCCATGGGCCTTCTGAAACAATGAACCAAATAAACTCTCCTCCCTTATGTAATGGGTGTCAGGTGTTTTTTTGTTTTTTGGGTTTTTTTGTTTTGTTTTGTTTTGTTTTTTTCTCCCAGCAGTAAGGAAGCTGACTAATAAACATAAATTTTTATTTAATTTGTTTCCAGTTTCTATCTTTAAGTACTGTATTTTACTTAAAAGTGCACATTTATGTATAACATAAAAATATACAGTATAAGATGCTAAAATGCTTATTTGTGAAGTACACAATCAAACAAGGGTTGGAAACCTTGGGTTTATAACATTGTAAATATTGCTTCCATTTCTTTGACATAAAATCCATTGTGTGTGGGTACAAGTACTTTCAAATAGGTGCTATTCCTGTAGAAGAAAAAAGAGAAAGGGCAGAGAGAAGAGAGAGGAAATGAGAGCGAGGGGAGAGGAAGAGGACTCATTCTTTAAAAAGAACTCTTTTTTGAGAGTGACATTGTTGGGAACTTTTAAATAAATCAACTAGGATAAGTGATAAGATGGTCAAATAAATAATATAAAGTCAGAGACACGTTTTCTTGTTTTTTATTAGTATATAACCCTTGAAATAAATACTATGGCTTGCAAAATAAAGATTGTACGGTAACACATTTGCAGAAGCATTTAGGAGAACTAAGGTCTTCCTAGTAAGTAACCACCCACACATCTTGCAGAATAAACAAGGATAGGCCTGTGTTAGATGGTGACAAGGAGTCTAATATCCGCTTACTATAAAACACCCATATATTTTATAGCGCCCACCTGATTGATAGAATGTATCTTTCTTCTTAGCCTTACAAAGTAATAGAAATTAATATATGCCCAAACCTATCCACGTTTAACTTACCTGTTAGTGTTGCCACTCTGATTTTAGCATCCTGACTCTCTCGTTCTTTCCACCACAAATCAGTGCAAGTAAACTTGGCATTTAAACCAGAGAAGGGCGTATTTCTATTCCCACACTTGGAGGAAACATTTGTTGTTTCTATCTGCTCTTCATCCTTAATTTTGTTACACAGGGATTTAGTTTTATTAATTCATTTATTTTTTTCCCTGGGTGATGGTACTGTGCGTTAAGTTTCGGGAATCTCTTAAAAGTGAGGCATCTGCTTGCTCTAAGATCAGAACCAAATCTTTCGGTCTCATGTGAAGAACTGCGCAGTGTGGGACTTGCTGTTCTTAATTCAATTACAGTCCCCTTTTATTTATTTATTTTTTCTTAAATCGATGGCAGAGCACAACACAAGACTGGGGAAAATAACAAAGAGAAGCCGGTACTCTGTGAGCTCTTAGGACATTTTCCCTCAGCTTCAAATCAAGAGTTCCTCCCCAGACAGCCGGAGCCAATTTCGCCATTTGTCGCCAGTTCAAGTTTTTCTTACTGGGTCTAGATCTCAGGCTGCTAAATCTAATACTTACAGGCTTGCTCCAGCTACTTTAAGTTCTTCAAATGTTTGTGTAACTACCCAAACTCACATTCCTAGACACCAGAGGGTAGAACCAAAACCCTTGTTTACTTCTGTCGTTTGATTTGTTTCCCTTCAAAATGACTAATAATCCTGCTATTTACTGTGAATCGCCAAACTAGATCGGTGTTGATAATATGTATTTCCCTCAGTAGCATGTCCTTTTTTTTTTTTTATATGCGGGTACTGGGAGTCGAACTCAGGACTTCGCTCTTGCCAGGCAGGCGCTGATGCCGCTGAGCGATATCACTGGCCCAGCATGCCCTTTTTAACTCTAACATGGTTCACAAAAGAACATACTTCAGGTGTACTTGTTAAAGAGTTCTCATTTTATTTTTTAAACGTAAGTCTATAAAACCCCAACCACCCATGCAAAATGCTTATGATTGCTTTAAATTCAACATTAATTGGCCAAACTTCATAAAACTCTTAGATCTTAAATGTTACTAGTCTGTTTACGTTGATACAAGCTACTCGATATGCATCTTAAAATTTCCACAAGTATGGGCAAAAGATTGCAAATCCTTAATTTGACGACTATAAAAATAAGCTCTCGTTATACGTATAAAGAACAGAAAGCTGAGCAAAGATTCATAGATAAGCACACAGCTCTTGAAGGTTGTTATCAGCACTGAGGGGCTAGGGTAAACCACTTCCTCTCTCCTGTGTCTTTATGGAACAGATTAATTAGTTATTTGCTTAGTTTCCACTGCACGTTGTGTTTTGTAAATCCGGCCTAATGGTATCATGTCTGGCGAACATGAATGCAGCTGGAAAAATTAACGGGGAAATAAAAACCATCCCTTCTTTCTATCCCTGTAGCTTCTATAGCCCTACTATGGACTTTATTTCTTCTACAACTATTAGATAAATTGTGAAAATATTTTTAGATAGCTAATACAGGTTCATATTGGAAAATTTTTTTAAATACACCATTGTAGTTAACTAAGTGACTGATTAACTAAATATATAAATAAAACATGAACCTCATTAATGAGCAATAAAGAATTTAGTATTCTTAGCTGGGTGTGGTGGTGCATGCTTCAGATCCCAGTACTCAAGAGGCTGAGGCAGGAGGATCACAAACTCAGCCTGGGAACTTACCAGGACCCTACCTTAAAATAAAGCAAAAAAGAACTGAGTTCAGTTCTTAATATACCACCCAATTTAATGTTCTTTGCAGCTACATTGAATATGATCAAAAGCTATGGAGAATGTTTAATTTTTTTAATTTATTACATTGAAAGACACATTGCCATTAATCCCCTTTGAAATACTCCCCCTCACATCTAACACATTATCCCATCCTTCTTGTCATGAAGGCATTTTTTCCCCCAAATTTTGGACTGATTCACCCTCCCAACAGCTGTGTCTAAGGTTTTCCATTCTCTATCCCCTTGCTAATATTATTAAAGTATTTAAAAAGTCAAACATTAAGAACAATCACCCAAGCCAGTGAGATGGCTCAGCGGCATAAGCGCCTGCCTGGCAAGCGCGAGGGCCCGAGTTCGACTCCCGCAACCCACATATGAAAAAAGGGCCAGTGATATCACTCAGCAGCACAGGTGCCTGCTGGCACACGAGGTCCTGAGGTCGACCACCAATACCCACAAAAAAAAAAAAAAGAACAATCACCCAAGAAAAATGTTTGAAGCACTTCACAAGAAAATTACCTGGGACTCTTTTTCATGCTGATTCGATTTTTGGCTAATTAAGAAGGAAAGTTTGAAAGCAGATATCCCCAGAAGCTGAGAGCTTACAGGGGTTGAGTTGAGGGCTCTGTTTGGGTTGAAATAGAAAGACTTTCCATGAAAATACCATGGTGTTTTAAGTACTAGCCTCAGCACTTAGACAAAATGCTCTTTTCAACAACTACTTACGAACTGACATTAAAAAGCTCTAAATTTCCCATGTCCCACCATCAAATAACAAATAATGATAACAACCGTTAAAGGAGAGGTATCAGACTAGTCCTTTAGTTTTTAAGCCAACTGTCTGCCACTTGTGTGTTCCCAAGTCATCTACTTTTGGAGTCCCTCTTCCCTTTCTCTTCTAGTAGCAAATCTTGCATTCTGTCCCATACACTGTAAAAATACCCAAGATTACATTCAATTCCCTAAAGATTTTTAACAGATTACAGCTCTCCTTGTCATCTCTTTCTTAATTTTGGCCTTTTGTCTCCATTTCAGCAATTTCTGCCATTATGTTGCTCCATCTTATCCCACTTACATGTGGGATAACACACATAAAATAACACAAAAATCAGACTTTTGCATTAAGCTGGTCATAGTTGTGAGTCCTGTAAAGAGAGAATTAAAAACAGCTGAGCATAGGAAACAAGGTAATGCTAATATTATCTTTATCGTAAATATCACCAACTAATCTTTGTCATTTTTTTTTCATTGACAATGACTAGGTGATGTTGAAATAGGTCATGAAGAACATGGTAGAGTTGGCAGATTTGCAGTTTAGGTGTTACGGGTGCACAGCATCATGGGACAGTCATTGGTAGACCCAGTGCTTATAGGCATGGGAGGAGGGACGAGGCTAGGAAATCATATAAACACCATGTGTCGTGCCAATTACTCACAATACATTCTGAGGATGATGGACTTTCCTAGAAAGTTTTCAACAGTGTCTTCCATGATTTGATTTTTGCTGTAAACAATGCCCTCTAGAATTCTCCTGGAAGATACTCCTATCAGAATCCATCCAGAAAGAAGAAAGCTCATACAGAATCTAAAGTCAGAGTCCAGCAATGAACCCCTATATTAATGCTGCAAGATCAGGGATATGGAGAACAGCGGGAAAGTTATTTGAGAAGGTGAATTAATGAACTTTGTTCCTGACATGGAGAAATATGAAATACTACAAATGATTTCTGTGTAAAGTTTAGGCTCAATGCCTCCAGTTAGTAATTTCTGAATTCTTTGTGTAAAACATGTTTTGCATTTCAAAACATTTACTTCAAAAAATTATGAAGAAAGTAGACTTATCTTCTTAGATATCTATTGTATATATGATTATGTTTAAAAGAATCAAAATAATCCTTTACAGCTTTTTTGTTTTGCGTGTGTGTGTGTCCTATAAACTGAATCCAGATCTAACAATTTCAAGCTATTATGTAAGAGGAAAAGCATAAAAGCATTTTGCCAAAGCCACCCAAACTATGCATCTTTTGGGAGATCTACCACTAATCAAGCAAGAGAGAGAAAATCGGAGAGCAATGCTTTCAAGTAGATGAGAAACAAGAAGCAGATCAAACATCTTGGGTTGAGGTTAGTGCTGTCAACTCCTTCAAATACTTGACTTGCATTATGAAGATGTGTAGTACAGACTTGAAGGCAGAACCGGGCTCTAAATTTGGAGCCCCGGCAGAAAATTATTATAGTTCTGTGATTAATTTATGCAAAAGTGGAATCATCCCAAATCATGGCCTGGGCTGGAAACTGGGTCCCTGTGTAAGATGTCAGCATTTCTGAGGTTATTTTGCAGGCTGTCAGACTCCTTCTTTGGTTAGCACATTTGTGGGCTGAGCAGGCAACACCTTTCTGTAGACCCTGGGCAGGAATTGGTTCTTTTGTCCAGCTGGTATGTGGTTTCCTGCCTTTTATGTAATGTTTCCAAGGTGATGCTTTCGAATGGATGAGACACAATTTCCTGAGGCTGAATGTGAACAAAATTGAAACTGCATTAACTAGTCCTAGGGGCTCTTGCTCTGGGCCTTAACACTAAAAATCCCCATCTTGTCTCTCCAGTGTATTAAATTAGCTTCTGTGATTAGCAACTTGAGAACATTCTGCCATTCGGTTATTCTTTGACTCTCAGTGTAAATCTCTCGTCAGAGATCATACATTTCAGGCTTTTGATGTAGGGAGAAGAAAACACAAAAGCTTCTAACTATAGGGAAAGAGAAACAGTGGCTCCCAGCCATGGATTTTTACATTTCTTCCACCATAAAATGTTCCACGTTGGTCTTTCAGTTCTTCTGCTCTGAGAGGTATTTGTAGTATCACAGAAAGAACATCTTGCCGCTCAACTCTTAGTTATCACAGTTTATACTGCATGTGCCTACTCCCAAGATGATCTTCCATATTTATGTAGCACAAAAATATCTTGAGTTCTCTAGAAACTTTTCTTTTGCAACCCATTTATAGTCTATGTTCATTCTTTAAATTATTTTTTCATTTCCCATCCTGAGAATTTTCTTTTAACCTGATAAAAGGGTTTCAGTATCTGGTCTCTTGAAAAACATGTTAATAGAGTTTTACTGAAAAGAAATGCTATAATTAGATTGCCATATAAACTTTGCAAGCTGAGCCACTCAATACTTGTTTGAAATAAGATGGTGTTATTAGTATAATAGCATTTTTATGGATGCATAAATAAGGGCAAAGGGGCCTCAGTAGCACGCGACGCCACACATCCGGTGCTTACCCGACAGCATGGAACCCGATGACACGGTCTGGTGTCTCAGATGTGTGAACCGGGAGTGATGATGGTGGCGGCCGAGCTCAAACCAGCTGTCTTCCTCTTCCTTTCCTTCATGATCATTTGTCTCTCTTCCCCTTCCCCTGTCAGATTGTTGAACATTCCATTGAAGTGAGGAAACTCAATCATAACAGAGCTACTCCAGACGCACAAACCTTGGCCATATTCTTTATCCAAAACTGGGAAAGCATCCGCAACCCCACATCCCTGATCTGCAGCTGCCGCACGCAGCTGGGGACTAGTCTGTACCTGCTGAAGAATCGCTGATTCCTTTTTACCATTTATTTTTATTAGTGCGTGTTTGCAGTACATTATGTCTACATTCCTTGTGTGGAGTTGGTGCATGTACATAACACATCTTCATTCCTTTTTTCACCCCCTATCCCTCTCTTCTTTGCCTCCCTCCATCTCTTTGTTCCCTTCCCATTTGGAAAAGAGCCATCTCCCTACTTCTTAGTAGCTATCTTTTATTTTGCTCTTTGTTTATAATTTGTGTTTTCACATAAGAGAACCATGCAGTATTTAAGCTTGTGTGTCTGATTTATTTCACTTAATATTATGGTCTCAAAGTGCGTCCATTTTCCTACAAATGACTCAAGTTTACCTTTCTTTATGGCAGAGTAGTACTCCATTGTGTGTACGTGCCACGTTTTCTTTATTCATGGACCTGTGGATGGTCACAGAGGCTGCCTCCAAGATTTAGCTATCATGAATTGTGCTGCTCTAAACGTGGGTATGCATGAAGCACTGTAACATGATGTCTTTAACTTTTTGGGGAAGATACCTAGGCGGGGAATAGTTGGGTAGAATGGAATTTCTATTTTTAGTAATTTGCGTAATCTCCATACTGATTTCCATAATGGTTGTACTAGTTTACATTCTCACCAACAATGTAGAAAGGGGTTCTTTTTCTCTCACAGCCTCACCAAGCATTTATTACTTGATTTTTCCATAAATGATTTAAAAATTTTAAAATATATCCAAAAGAAAAAATGAATCACTGATTCTTTAACATCTTGACCAACTCTGTTCTCAACAAATTCAATTAGAAGAGTACTAGTAGTGAGTGCTAAATCTGCCAGATCCTGTGTGAAAGACATAAGAAGTGAACGCGCTATAGCCCCTCCGCACCAAGGCGCCCTTTGCAGGACAGTCTCTCGGGTTCCTACGGGGAAAATTAAGAAGGGAGAACATTCCGAGTAAGGCGATCCTGTCTCAACTTCTAAAGGACAAGCACTGTTGTGTGTGCATTAGATAAAGAAGTGCAAAACAGAACTATCTCTAGTCAGAAAGAATAAAATGTCTGCATTAGAAGAGAAATAAATAAATCCGGAAATGAGAAAGAGAAGAAGAGAAGGGCGAGCAGAGAGGGGAGAGGGAAAGAGGCGAGGGAAGAAGTATCCTTTAGAAAAACTCATGTTTAGGGAAAGTATTTAGGAAAATTTGAGGACAGACAGAGTGGCACCCCCCCACACACCCAAACACACACACCGGGAGACTGTTACTGTGCAGGAGTTCGGGGACGTGTTGTGTGGTGTTCATTATGCAGTACGATCTTCCATCCGGTGAGTGTAAGGGGCTGCAGTCAAGATTGACACCACCTCCAGTTCCACATTCGAGGTATGATTTTATTTCCTCTGAATGTAATTCCGTGCTGAGGATTGCTCACAGGGTGGCACAGTTTTGAGATTTGTCCTTCCTTCTGTGCTACCTCTGAATTATTTGCTAATTGTTCTGAGCGGATCTGTTTACTACTTCTAAGACATTTTAAATCACTCGAGTGCCGCACTTCTTTTCCAGCTTCTAACACAGTTCCAGGCACAGTTCAGGTATCCATAATGCCGGCCCATCACTCCTTCCACACTTCGCGTGTGTCTGTGTGTCTGTTGTCTCACTTTTCATTTTAAGATGACTCTATTTTCCCCACCGCATAGGTCTCGGCAGGGGTAATAGAACAAGATGCCTCGCGGAGCCTGCTTCTCACCACCACAGCCAAGGTTGCTCTGCTGGAGCTGGTGACAAAGACTGCCTTAATCTTTCCTTTTTCTTAGAATACTTTTCTTAGATGGTTTGTAATTGCAAACCCTTTCTCTTCCCCTTTGATCAATCTATTGATCTCTCTATCTAGATATAAATATAGATCATATATATACCTATCTCAATCTCTATCTCTATCTCTATCATTTCTATCTCTATCTATATTAGGTGCTACTGTGGAGTGAACCCAATGCCTGCACACTGAGATACAGCCCCAGGTTTTAAATTTTTTTTTTAATTCTGAGACAAGGTCTTGCTAAATTGCCTATGCTGGACTTAAACTTATGATCCTCCTGCCTCTGCCTCCCAGCATACAGTACTGGGATTCCAGGTCACATGTGTGCCACCGTGTAAAGATGATATGGAAGTATTTTCAAAATCTTCATCCTGGCTTGACAACCTAAGGCTCTTTCTGAAGGACCTGAGGGCCATCCCCCCATTTCTGTGGGAAGGCAGAAGTGTATGTTTTGGTCTAAGTTGTGAAATTACCTCCTATCGTGACCATGACAGGCAAGCTGGCTTTTCTTATGGTTAAAGCCAATGAATAAACATCTGGTCGACAATCTGCCCCTCACCTCAGCTCATAAAAACCTGGTTTCCCTTGTTTCTGCAGAGTTGATTTCAAACTGGGTTCTGCCCTCTCTCCTACTGCAATATATTTGAATAAGGTCTTCCTCGCGCGTTTAATTTTGCCCAGTGTCATTTTTATTTTGACACTGAGTTTATTAGACATTATATCATGGAGAACTGACGTATTTGACAGCAGTGATTCTGCCTGCCCAGACCTCTGTCCTGGGCCGTCACTCACTCTCCTCTCAATCACGTGAGCTGCCCTATGTCCCTCCATTGAGTTTCTCTCTTGCGTAGGCTGCCCAGAAACTGGCTAGGAACTGGTCTCGATCATGAATGTGGGCTGTGGATATTAATCCTCACTAAATCCCTATTAGATTAGGAGCACGAGTCAAATATTAAGATGAAGAAATTTGAGCATCTCAGAAGTTTGTTATTTTTACAAAGTCCTCCAATTAGTAAATAGTAGAATTCCAAAACAGGTACTCTTTCCAGAAATGAATGCTGAATTAAAATTAAAAAATGAATGGCACGTCGATTTCAAAGAACAAATTCACCCCAAGTGCAGGGATTTGCTTTGTTGTCTTTACTCCTTCTTACACTCCCTCATACTGATCTTTATAAAGGTTCACTGTTTCGCATGGCACTTCCTGGTCTGACGATGAATCAAAGTTGCTTTCCCTGAAAGTTTTAATATAATCAGGAATGCTTGAATAAGAGACAGAAAGAAAGATCTGACTGTGATGATTAATGCATTGGTTAATATCAGTTCTTGTTATATGGGTAAGAGGCTTGTGCCTCAACTTCTGTTTTCCAAATTCACCCCTTCTTCCCTTCATTTTCTGATCAGTAATCTTCAGAGTCTTCTAAACTTTCTTACCTCCTTTCAAACACGTTTATGACACAGCTTTGTATTCCGTGTGAAACAGTACCCCTGTTGCTTTAGCAGACATGGCCTCCACTCTGAATAGAATTACTCTGGTAGTTCTATTCCTTTCTCCCCACCCCCTATGCCCACATACCACGTTCAATCTCTCTTCCATTACTTGTCATTCTTGCTCATCTTCTTCCTTTTATTTCAAAGTCTCTTTCAATATTGTCTATGTTGCATTAAAGCTTTAAGCAATTAGGCCATCCTTTACAGATCTCTCTCTTTCTTGAACTTTAATTGTAGTCCTGGTCAGCACAATTTATCCATCAATTTTTCTCTAATTGTTGCAAATTCATTAATCTTGTCTCTGAGAACTGTGCCATAATACAGTACCTTCATGATGAACTGATGAAAAGATAGATAATAGGTTCTTAATCAATGATTATTTTTTAGACAGAACCAGGCAATGTGCTATAAAGAATGTATTAAATGGATGAATTTCACCCCTTTCACTTGAAAAGAATAAGGGTTATTGAAGAATGCTGTAACCTATAATGTGCTTTTGAGAGGTTTTATTTTCAGATTTAATAGACTGACGCTCCAGATAAAGAAATTCTTTATGGGTTGAAGGTTCCTCAATTCTGTGATGATTTACTGCATTTTCATGGCAAGTCAGGGTAGTAGTGATTATTGACTCCGTTTTGCCATCCAGGAAATGCAAGAACATGATGTAACTTGCCCAAGATCCAATAGCTGACATAGAGTTGGGATCTCCAAGTGTGTCAATTAATGCCTCCATAATCCTATTTCTTCTTATGGTAAGCAGAATATTGACTCTCCAAAGATACCCACATCCTAATCTGCAGAATCTATGAATATGTTACATTGGATGACAAAGGGAAATTAGAGTAGCAGATGAAATGGTTTGACTGCCAATCAGAAGTAAACTAGAGAGATTGTCCTGGGTTATGCACGTGGGCCTAGTACAATCACAGAGGTCTTTAATTGTAGATGAAGGGGATAGAAGAGTCAGTGTCAGAATGATGCAAGGTGAGAGACTTTTTAAAAATTAAGTTTATTGCTACATTTTAGGTATATATAATGATCACATTCATCATAGGGAATTTGTACATAATATAACTTGACTCTTTCTTTTCCTATTCCCCTCCCCTCCCTTTAGCTTTGGAAATGGGAAGGGGCCTTGGAAAAGGAATGGGAAGCCTCTAGGAACTGGACAAAAGGGAGAGAATGGGCTCTTCCTGGAACCTCCAGAAGCCAGAGCAGCCATAGCTCATCTTTGTTCAGCCCAGTGAGATGCATTTTGGACGCGTGATACCAGAACTGTAGGTTAATAAATTTACAGTGTTTTAAGCCACTAAGTATGAGTAATTTGTAAAAGCAACAATAGGAAAGCAATGTGCTACCCAAACCAAGATATAAAATACTCTAGTTGTTAAACGATAATTATTGTTAAATTAATTTGCTTAGTAATAAACTTCTATCTGTTAAATAATACAAAAATAAATATTATTTGTTAAATAGAAAGATATTATATAGGGCGGGTGAGATGGCTCAGTGGCATAGGCGCCTGCCTGGCAGGCGCGAGGGCCTGAGTTCGACTCCCGGAACCCATATACGAAAAAAGGGCTGGTGATATCGCTCAGCAGCACGGGTGCCCACTGGCACATGAAGTCCTGAGGTTGACCCCCGGTACCCACAAAAAAAAAAAGAAAGATATTACATAAAGAGTAATAATGAGTTTTAAATAATCATTGAGATCCTCATCTCAAAGATTCTGGAAGTTACCATTTAACCAAAGAGGGGTAACATTCAGCACCGTATTCTCTCCATTGGAAAGCAATCCATTTTATGTTAGCAAATACTTCACTTCTTTGAGAATATTAGGAAACTGGGCACAGTAATGTAACATCCTGAAGCATAAAGAGATTTGAAATATCTACTACAGACTCATACCAGTGTACTTGCTTTTTCAGTCCTGAAATAAAGGTCCTACAAATTAGAGACAGGATTGACTTTTAAGGCAACGTGTACATACTGTCTTATTGTCCTTTAAAAAGCTACTGGAGGGCTGGTGAGATAGCTCAGCGGCATAAGCATCTATCTGGCAAGCACGAGGTCCTGAGTTCGACTCCCGGTACCCACAAAAAAAAAAAAAAGCTACTGGAGCCATGAATCTAATAAATACATATGTTCTTCTTTAAATCTGTTGAACTTTTATTCTACATAGTATTTCAAGTTTTTATAATCTTCTACTACAAATTCTATTCCACTAGTTGTATTGAATGCCTGGCACAGTGATTGTGCGAATGGTTTGTAGGATCAAACAAATTTGGGTTCTGGATACAGTCACATATTAGCTGGAAGACTGGTCAAGTGCTAAAAATAAGCTTTGTTGTTCTTCTCTGTAAAATAGGAATAACAATCTTTTTTTTTTTTAATGTGGGTACTGGGAGTCGAACTCAGGACCTCGCACTTGCCAGCAGGCGCTTGTACCACTGAGCGATATCACCGGCCGAGGAATAACAATCTTTATCCAGTCGTTTCATTGAAAATCACAGGTTTAACTGCTATATCCACATAGCACCTGACACTGTGTCTAGCATATAGCAAGTATTCAGTAACGACCGTTACAGTTACAGTTAATATGGCTGGTTTTTGCTGTTATTGCTCACTACTATATGGCTAGAAGCAAAAGGTAGATACATCCTTGCTAAAATAAGGAAGTTACTCTATCATATTACATTGTGGAGTGGTAGCTTACCTGCTCCTAGAATTATAAAATCCCAATTGACTTTAACTATTTTTACTGGATTGTTTATTTTTTTCCCAAATCTAAGCAGTCTGACTACCCTAGTCACTGAAGAAAGCATCTAGCTGAAAGCAGGGTGCCTATGTGTGTGGTGGGATGAGCTTCTTCAGAGATCCAGGGGGAGGGCTAGTTCCATTGATTCAAAGGCTCGTCAGAGTTAAATCCAATCTAGCCTTAGGTTACCATTAGGCATTCACAAATCCAGACAGAAATCATAAGTTTAACGGCAAATTTAATAGTATGGAACACAATCTGGGCAGCTAGGCTGTTGTATATAATTTTTAAAAAGAAAAGAATAGCTGCAGCTATTTTAGGGAAACTATTCCAGGCTCATCTTTCAAAAAATTAATTGGAAAGAGAAAATTTAAGTATGGACCACTTAAATGTCATTAATTAATGTAATTAATAAAGCTAAGAAAATAATTAATATAATTATCTGATATCTAAATCAATATTCTACCTATCACCCACCTATCTTTTGTATGTGCTTTTCTATGCTTTCCCTCCCTTTTGTTTTCCAAATAATATTTTTATGATACTGCAATAAGGAAGCTGGTTTCAATGTGCCTATTTTTTGATAAGCAAATATTTCTTAGAAATGTTTTATTTTCATTGGCAGGTTTGAGTAGGTTGGTTTTAACATTTAAATAGTTAGTCCCTGGAATACAAATATATTTATCATCCTTTGCCTAGGATAACATCTCCCCACTGGGACCTAATAAGTAGCTTTAAATGTTTATTTCATCAGTAAACAATTAAATCGGGATCTGAAGGTCAACAAGCATACAGCCAGAATCCACGAGTGTGTCTCTGTGCTTTGGAATCAGCCCTTTAGCCCTGATGCACACACCTCCCAAAGGAAAGCCGACACTTGGCATATGAGCCACACACGGTGTTGGTCTGAGAACCATGGTGTTGGACACCCAGTTGACAAAGCACACCTGCAGTGGCTCAGCTTTTCACCACCTCCTCCTGACACTAACCAGAGAAGGAAGAGGGAGGAGTGGGCTGCAGAGGGAGGTGAGCCTTCCGTCTCCTGAGGGTAACTCCACCTTAACAGCATGCAAATGATTTCATACAAACCTACCCAGCATTTCAGAGTAAATCATTTCCATCTCCCTCATTACCACTCTCAAGCTAAAACTGTGTTTGGCCATTTGGGACGAATCTTGAAGACACTGACATTTTCAAACTAAGTTTCTTGAGTAAAACAAGAAAGACTGACAAAAGAATGTTTTCATTCAATGGGTGGTTGAACAGTAAGCCAGTCATTTTTTCTTTCCCTGGTTTTCTTTCTTCTGTAAATGGAGGAGACTTTATATGTGTACTGTCCAGTAGAACTTTCTACGATAATGGAAATATCCCATACGTGAGTTATTCGCTACAGGAGTCCCTAGCCATGTGCCACTAATGAAAATGAAATTAATGTGACTGAAGAGATAAATCTTAATTTCAAGTAATCTTAATAGCCATGTCGGGCCAGTGGTAACTGAATTAAATAATATAGCTCTCCATGTCTAAAAGAGCATTTAACATTTCTTTGAAATTCAGATTAATGGGAGTAAACCAAATAAACATTCTGAATAAGAAAAAAACAGAAAAATGAAATCATTATTTTAGCTGTAAATTTCAGTGTAGGGTTTGAATCTGTAACTACAAACTATGTTTTGGACAATGGTAAACATGTCATTCTGGTTCACTGGTTATTTTGATCAACTGAAAGTTATTACCTAACATGAGTTTTCAGTTTTCCAATGATACTACTCCAATAAAATATAATTCTCTCAAAAAGTATCTCCTAGGAGTAAAACTAGCAAAAGCCAAAATAATATAGATTTGTTCATCTGTTTCAAAATGACAAGAATAGGGGTCATTCTTGATATTTTACTCATAAAAATGTTCATCAATATGTTTCAAGTAAAGTTTTTCTCCTTACTCCCCTCAAAATAACAAGAAAATAGAAAAAACACTCGGACTCTGCTACTGATGAAAATGAGGTCATTACTACCATTATCCTTGGAATACAAAGATGGAAATGGGTGGCAGGGGAGAAAAATGCCAAATAAATGATCCAAAGGAGAAGATGTAATTCAATCCAAAATCTCTGCAGAGAGAGTGAAAGAAGTAGAGGAGACTGGGCCAAAAAGATGTTTGCTTATTTACTTTCGAAGTCTCTGGAATTAGAAGCCACAGGGGTCAGGAGGAAAGTTTAAGATACGGAAACAAGAATTGTTTAAAAGAGTTACGAGCTAGACTACTCTTCCACGCAGTAGAGACTTCTCACCCTCCCAGCACACACGAAACCAGAGAGCATACACCAGAACACTGCCTCTCAAAAGGCGGCCCCCAAGTCCCAGATCTGAGATCTGTCGGGAATGTTCATTCTCTGGCTCCACCCTGGGCATAATGAATCAAGTTCTGGAGATGAGGTTCTCTCATCTGAGGTTTGGCAAACCTTCTAGGTGGTTCTTCTGTGTGCTCAAGTTGGGAAACCACTGTTTGAAAGAACTAGAACCAGAGAAGGTTGACCACATTAGACCAGGCACAAGGTCGTTATTTTAATTCAATACTGAAAACAAGGAATTAAGTGCTTACTGAGAATACTTAGTGAAAGACTCCAGGTAACACCAGCCTCACGTGCCTTTCAAAGATGTAAATTCTTTCCGATGAAACTCATTGCCCCAGAGAAAGATAACCAATAAAAATCCACCAGCTTTCCAACCTAATTGCCCTATGAGCCCACAGTCCTTCCAATTAGTTTTTCATGCCCAATTTTATATGTGGATAGTCAAGGAGGGTCAGATAGTTGAAAAAGCCTTTATAACAGACATCAAAACAAAACAAAAAGTCAGGTGCTCAGAGGAAACATAATGTAGAGAACCTAGGAAAACTTCAAAGATGACATGATCAGTGATCTGTAAGAAGACAAAAAAGAAAATGTCTATAAAGGAAATGAAAATATCATGGCATGCCAAAGAAATGATGATAGAGAAGTAATATTTGAAACATTAAAAATTATTAATTCAATACGTGGTTGAGCACAACCAAAAGCTGTCTCAGAAGTAGAACAATAAAACAGAAAGTGGACAGTAGAGATAAATATATGAGAAGAACCAACCAGGAGATACGACGTGCAGCAAACATGAGCTCAAATAAGAGCAGAAGTGGTGTTGATGGGAGAGAAATTTCGAAGCAGAAATATAGGAAAAATTCTAGGAATTGAACTGCATAACACTCTGACTACATACATACACTAATAATTGAGGAAAACAAGATCACACCACTATAAAGCTTTAGAGTATCAGAAATAAATATAGATAGGTAGATATCCTAAACATTCCAGGAACAAAAAAATCTGGCCACTTACACAAACTACAGATTCAGATCTCAAGAGCAGTATTGGCAAATAGAATATAATGTCATATTTTAAAAACTCCTAATGATGTGCAGTTCAATCTAATATGCTGTTGCCATTCAACCCATTGGGCAAGGGTAGAAAAATGTTTGATTTCAAATGAGCGAAGGATCACAAAAAAAGTTTCTTCCATATAAACTTTTGTTGGGCAGCAGCCACTGGAGAATATATTTTACTTTATGAGGGTTTTATGCAAGAAAGTGAAGGGCAGGGTATCCAGGAAACAGTGACCTGCAACTCAGGAGACTGGATAAGTTGATTCCCAAGATAATATCGGAAGTACAACAATTTCACATTGGGGAAGAAGCTTCTAGGGCAAAAGTAAAGCTTAGATTTTCCAAGACAGATTCCCTGTAAGCTGGCATCCAAGCGAGGTAGCTGGCATTTTAAAGAAGAGGAGCATTTGGGCACATAAACTTGCTCCATGGAAACTGGCAAAGGGGGCAAACACTACCCTCACAGACTGCAGAGACGGCAGATGACAGCTGAAAGCGAGGAGTCCACCATGTCATGTAACTGAACCACAAGTCTTGGGCCATCGCACGTGATAGTAGTAGGGGAGCAGCTGGTGCCTCCCCCAATCATGTTTCTTCTAAGTCCTGCACTCAAAGGCAGCTCGCCCTCTGGAAGTCTGACATCTGCTCCTTAGAGACCTGGGGCAGTGTCTCAGAAGACAACCGCCAACAGAAGAGACATGAGCTGCTTCTGCGCCTGTCTATAAATTCACCCCAAAACACTGTTCCAGAGCTGGGGTGTATTCTTCATGGTCATTTACCTTACTTCTTCAACACCATGACTGCAAAAATTATACTTTCAAGAAACGCACACATACATATATGTGTGAAATGATACAAATTGTGAAAACTCATGCTGAGAAGCATTTTTAACAGATTTACTGGAGTATGTAGAAAGATTTAGTCTGATGTTAAAAGACAGTTAAGTAAATGAAAAAGGAGGCAACTATTAATTCCACTCCAGATAAAAGGTGCAATCATAGTACCTTACTTGGCTTAACAGTGAATATCAAGTTGTAACTGATGTGTGTATATTGAATATGAGAGGATGGGACTGATTTCGAAAGGTGACTATATAAGCAAGATCAAATCTCTCACTTACAATAAGAGAAATAAAATTACTAGGGGCTGGTGATATGGCTCAGTGGCATAAGCGCCTGCCTGGCAAGTGGGAGGTCCTGAGTTTGACTCCCGGTACCCGCATAAAAAAATAAAAATAAAAAATAAAAAAATGAAATAAAATAAAATTACTAATGACTCAAATTGATGAATAGTAATATGAATTTTATTTAGAAATAATACATGTTACCAAATTCCTTGATTGGAGCTCAGTCTTGCTCTTCAGGAATTGTTCATCATATCTGTCTACACCTTCTGGAATCTCAGTTCTTCCCTTTGACACTTATTTTTATTTCTATTAAAAAAGCAACCTATGTTGGCAGTTAGGTAGTTTCCTCTGCCTTTTTCCTGTACATAAAAAAATTAAGGACAAAGTCATTCTTTTCATTTTATACTAAGTTATTTTAGACCAAATTGATACAATCCCTTTAAAAATATTGTGGGTTTCTTTTGCATCAATCTATAAACCCATCGTATTAGACTAAAGTCATACTTAGAAGTCCACACATCTGTTTTAGTTAGCTTCTTCTCCACCTAGTGCTCTTACCCTTGTGGGACAGCATCTTTAGGATTCTTGAAGCCTTCCTAGTTAATGAGTAGCATTTGTAAAACACATCCTTAAGATTCTTGGGCAGCTCCATTGCTATCTGAAAGGGTCTTTGAAGTGTACACTTAGATCTTTTCTAAGTCTTACCAAAGGATGTGGCAGTACCACCCTATATTTAATCTGGAGCCTAAAGCCTTCCTTACTTTCGTACTTGATGTCTAGAGGGGCTAGAAAAAATAAGCAGTTCTGTTTTCAAACTCATCAAGTCTTTGGTCCTTTATATTTAACAGTTCATTCTTTAGCTAATTTCTCTCCCTGTTTATTTGATCATAAGCAATGAGATGAAGCCATGTGGCACTTCGTGTATTCTGCCTTGAAATCATTGGCTACACCCCTGAGTTCCTGTCCTGTGCCTGAATTTACCATAGGCTACATAGTTGTCAAACATTGTGTCACTACACAGCAAACCTCTCCTTTTCGCTAACTTCCAGGGACATTCTCCCCAGATTGCTTTAAGCTTCCACCATCAGTGTCCTTGTGGTCACTTAGGCTTCTGCTGAAGACCCTCAGGTTTTTGCCAACAATCCTTTGAAGGCCCTTTATGCTTCTGCCTGCTTCCTAGTCTTGAAGTTAATGCCATGTTTCAACTTTCTGTTATGGCAACACCCTACTTTCAGCACCAAAATATTTATTGGTCACTTATTGCTAGTATAGCAAATCATTGCAATGCCAGTGGTTTAAAACATCAATAGTCATTTATTTTACTCTTGAATTCACAGTTTGGACAGGGTGTGAAGTCACCTCATCTCTGCTATACATGATTTCAGCTGGGGAGCATCATCTGGAGGCTAGGGCATCCAACTACAAGACGATCCCTTCCCATGAGTGGCCTATTGGTGCTGTCAGCTGGGAGTCACAATAGGGCAACAGGCAAGGGACCTAAGTTCATGTGCATGTGTGCATCTCCACAGGCGGATTGAGCTTCCTCACGGCAGAGTACCTGGGTTCTAAGAGCAGGAGTAAACACCAGGAAAACAAGGTAGAAGTTCATGGCACATTTATGGAAAAGTCACACACTGTTGCTTAAACCATACTCTCTTAGTTGAGGTCTGTGGAATTTCAAAGAGACTCTGCTACTGGATGGAGGAGTGACAAGGTTTTAAAAGGGAGCTACTGTCACTACTGTCTTCAGCTAACTATAACTGCAAACTGTATTACCAACTGACTTTCAACAGTGGAGAGTTGGTAACAGAAACATGAAGAAACCCCATGAACTATATGGAGAATTCTAACTAACACAATTTCTTTGTAGAGCATCTCTACAGTGAGAATGTAGCATCTAGCTAGCATATATATTGCTAGATGAATGCTCAGATGCAGGCTTTCATTGCTTTTGAACTACCTGCTAGCGAAAGGCTCTTCTATAAAAGGAGAACCAAACCAAGATCTTGGAAGAAAAGCATCTGTTCTCAGCAGAGTGCTGGTGTAAAGCTAGTCTTTGTAATGTGATCTCTCTCTCTCTCTCTCTCTCCACAAGTGCGCACACACACACACATACACACTTGTTGCTGTGCTAGCCCATTTTGTAATTATGCAGTTGATTCAAAAATATTTCTTCAGCTCATCCTATGTGCCAACATTTTGTAATACAAAAAGGAGGAAGGAAAATCCCCTCCTTTTTGATTTCACAGAGGATGGAGAACACAACAGATAATTACTGAGTATTTCAAAAGAAGCTTTAATTATATTATCAAAATCACAAATTGAAATATATAGCATAAAATGAGATTTTTCCCATAATTTGTTAATCTATTTGTACAAATGCTTACAGAACAATTAAATGTATATACTTCAGCTGGATTTACTAAAAGAACAAAATTATTTGAAATTGAGCTCCCCCAGTATATATGGTCACCATACTTAGCAAATAAAAATAAAGAACTCTCAGTTAAATTTGAATTTAAGATTTAAAAATGAATAGAGTTTTACTATGAGTATCTCCCATGAAATGCATAGGTAATGTCTATACTAAAATTTCCTCGTGGCTTATCTGAAATTTAAATTCAGCTGAATATTCTGCATTTTATTTGGCAACTTTACTATGTGGTTACAATAAAACAGAAATAGTGATGACATACTGTGGGATTCACAGAGAAGAAATACCAAAGACAGGGAGCAAATCTGGCTGCGTGTGGATTAGAGTTAGGTTAACACAGCCAAAGAGGAGTTGTCTAAATCAGCAAAATTATTTATGAGGCTGAATTGTCTATAAGGCAAAACTACTCAGAAAATCACTCATCATATTTCTCTAATCCATATTTTCTCCCAAGTTTTGTTTCTGGTTTCTTCTGTAGCCTCAAGCAGACCATTTAGATTATCAGACTTGATTTCTCCATGTGAGAAACAAATGGCCACTGTTACCTGATTGATTTTCCTGACACTTGCAGTTGGCTCCTCAGTGACAAAATTAAAAAACAAACAAACAAAAAAACTTGGTAAGTTAGAAATGTGGAAATGTGGATGGATTTGAAATCAAACACAGCTACTTTCTCTGTGTAGTAACTAGAAATATTCCAGACTCAAGAAACTGTCTTGAGGCTCTGCATAAACTAAAGCAGTGAAAATTTTCAGCAAGTAGTAGCCTTTCGGATATGCTGCATGACAGAAATATCATATGGCCACCTAAACAATGCATGGCACAGTAAATGAATAAAAACTGCCCTGTATCCGGTCCCTGTTCATCACGGACGTATCAAGGGTTGTGACCCTGCGGCAATTTCATTAAGTCTTCCCAGCTGGGAAAACCAAGAGTCTTATCTGGGCCAGTGACAATCTGATGACCACATGAGGTGATGAGTCATCCCATACATGGAGAGAGGTCACAGAAACTTCCCATGGAGGGTCTGATGGCAGACATTCTGTCCTGAGAATTTTAAATTCCTTTTGAATTAACAATAACATTTAATTTATTAAAAAAAAAAAAAAACCAAAAAACAGTTGAAGAATGTGGTGGGCTAAGTGACTGCATTTACACGGAGGCCTCAACAAGGAGCAAAATAAAAATAAAAAATAGATGGTTACCGTGCACCCAGCCTTTCAACCCTTGGTCCCGTGAGGCCGTGGAGTGGCTGTGTCCAAATCCAAACCAGATGTCTTCCATTGTTACTGACCCGCAGGACTGCAAGGGGGCGGTGTGCTGGAAGTGCTTTAGCTGTTATAGCAAAATGAACGTTGATAAACGAGAGAGACAAAAATAGGGATTATATAATTTTGAGTCACCTTCACCTTCCTATCTCAGCATTTTTCTCTTGAGTTCTAGATAATGAATGTAGGGAAAAAAAAAAAAAAAAAAGAAGAAGATTAGATTTTTCTATCTTGAAAGTTCCAGAGAGGTAGTGGTTCAGAAAACATTAGATTGGAAAAAGTTAGAAGGGTGGGAAAAATTAAAGGGATCCGTTGAAGAGAGGTTTCGGGAGTTCGCTTTGGGCGACATCAGAAGCTAGGAACAACTGGTAGGAATTTGAGCACGGAGGCAGAGAACCTGTAAAATGTTGGGTTCCGTGCAAAGTATTGCTTATTTCCCATCTTTCAAAAAATCTTTGAGATTCTTTGAGGAGGGGGAGGAAAAAAGATGGCGGATGAGTAAGTAGCACGCAGAGAAACTCTCCAAAAGTTGCCATTGGACTATGGGAATATAGTGACCGGGAGAGCGTAGGAGGGGGGCAGATGTCCCCCGGGGCCCAGAAAAGTTCTGAAGCGCAGCTTGGGACCCCCGGCACCAGTGAAGGGTACTTTTCAACAAAGAAGGATCAGACCCCGCACGCGCACCTTCTACCATCCCAGGAATCACGGCGCGACAGAAGCTCAAAGCTGCGGACACACAGTGACAGCCGGCGCCCAGGGAGCCCCCACGGAGGATCGTGAGACAGCGGCGGGGCAGGGGAGCGGCGGAGAACTGCGCTGGCCGGCGGTGAGTGAGCGTCTCTCAGCCACAGCTGCCCCGCGCCAGAGAGCGACTGGCCGGGCGCCATTGTGGGGGGTGCGGCGAAAATCAGAGCAGCGCGAAAACAGCTCTGGGAACTCGCACTCCGGACAGGGCAGCGCGACACCTCTCAGACCCTCGGAGGTGTGCTAAGGGCGGCGGGTGAATGAGACTGGTCTCTCAGCCACACCTGTCCCGTGCCAGAGAGCGACTGGCCCGGCGCCATTGTGGGGGCATGGTGAAAATCAGAGTGGCGCGAAAGCAGTGCGCTGACAGCGGCGGGCGGAGGAGACCGGGCTCCGCCTGAGAGTCCACGCTCTGCTCACTGCCCACCAGAGGGCGCTCCTGGCTCGCTGGGACGGACCTGCACGGAACAGGACTCTCATCACACGGTGCCTGCCTACAGCAGAGTCAACGCCTGGAACTGATTCTCTTTATTTTTTTATTTTTTTATTTTTTTTTCTCTCTCTCAGTTTTTTGTTCTGGTGAAGGGGTTTTTATTTATTTTTTATTTTTATTTTATTTTTATTTTTTATTTTTTTCTTTTGTGGGGTTTTATTTCTGTTTTATCTGTTTGCTTTGTTGTTTTTGTCTTCATTTTTGTTTCTGTTTGTCTATTTGCTCTTTCCTCCATTATACTCTCTGGCTTTTATATGAGTGTAAACAGCGCCTCTAACCTCTTTGTGATTGTGGTTGTGATCTGTTCTTCCTTTTATCCTTTCCTTCTCTTTTTCCCACCAGTCCTCTGCACCAGTGCCCCAATGTTAGTGGGATCCCTCTTGGTCCTCTAACCTTACATCTAATTCCTTCCTCTTCTCCCAATACTCTATTTCCTCCTTAACTCATTTTAAATTTAAACTCCTGAGGGGAAAAATTGACATACATAGGACTTGTATACTGTATATAATTTTTCTGGTGTGTTTTACATTTTGTTATATAACCGCAACTCTACTTTATACAGCTAAAAGTGGTAAATAACTGGTTAGCTCAGTCTGTCATTTTCTAGGCTGTGTTTGATGCTTCAGTTACCATTATAGCCAAATGTAAAATAATTGTTCTAAACAGCTTTCCTTCCTGATATTTCATGATTGATATTGACTAAGGGACACAGAAAATACAGTGGCACAGTACCAAAGAATCAAGGACTGGGCCAAACAGGTAGCAACTTCTCACATCCAACGAATTGAAGAGGTAGGATCTGGCAGAAAGCTCAAAACCCAAAAGCAAGCTCCACTTGGAAGATACTGCAGAGAAGTAGTCATCTTCTAAGGATCTTGAACACTAGCAATAAAGTAACCTATCATAGGTAATTTACAAACATCACCCCAGGAATTAAAGAAAGAAAAAATGAGACAACACTTAAACAAGATGCAACCCCACACATCCAATTCACCAAAGGCAAACCTAGGGGGCAACGAGGTGGGACAATCCGAAAGCCACCCACCTGGCATATCTGAAGGGGTAACAACAAAACAATTGAATGAGGCTCTGGAAAAAATTAAAACAGAAATAATTTCACAGATAACTGCAGAGATAATGTCCATAATGAAGACTATGCTTAAGGACACTATAGCTGATACAGACAAAAAAATAGATGAGCTTAAGAAAACTATAGAAACCATGAATGCTCAGCGTAGGAAAGAAATGGAATCCATAAAGCAGATTCAAGCAGATATCCAAGAGAACAAAAATTCCATTGAAAGTATTTATAGCAGATTAAGCCAATGTGATAACAGGATATCAGATATAGAAGACAGGCTTGCAATTAGTGATCATGAAAAGAAAGAATTCTTAAAAACAGCAAGGGACCATGAAAAATCAATTCAGCAGCTGCTAGATGACTCAAAGATAAACAACTTAAGAATAATTGGAATAAATGAAAAAGCAGGGGATAGCATAAATGACATTAAAACCTTGTTCAAAGACATTATCAGGGAGAACTTTCCTGAAAGAGAAAAAGAATTTGACCCCCCCAATAAGTGAAGCTTTTAGAACACCAACTAGACATGATCAAAAAAAAACTTCAGCCAGACATACCATAGTCAAGATCCCAGAAATTCAACAGAAGGGCGGAATCTTAAAAGCTGTTAGAGAGAAGAGACAAATCACCTATGAAGGAAAACCCATCAGAATCACAGCTGACTTTTCAGCACAAACCCTCAAGGCAAGAAGAGCTTGGAATGACGTATTTCAAGCTCTAAAGGAAAATAATTTTCAACCCAGATTGATGTACCCCGCAAAACTATCTTTCAAAATTGATGGAGAAATAAAATACTTTCATGACAAAGAACATCTAAGAAAATTTATGACCACCAAACCAGCACTCCAAAATGTTCTGAAAGACATTCTAGAAAGAGATAGGAACCCCAACAGAAGGAATCCACCAGGCAGGGCAGATAATTAAATAGCAGGAAAGGGGAAAAACAAAGAGTGGGAACCAACAACAGGAAAATATCATGACAAGTATAAGTCAATACATATCAGTTTTAACCATCAATGTTAACGGTCTCAATTCACCAATCAAAAGGCACAGACTGGCAAAATGGATCAAGAAGCAAGATCCAACAATATGCTGTATACAAGAAACACATTTAATTCAGAAAGAAATTCATAGACTGAAAGTCAAAGGATGGAAAACAATACTCCACGCAACAGGAACCCAGAAAAAAGCAGGGGTAGCTATTCTTTTTGCAGACAAAGTGAATTTCAAGCCAAGAATGATTCAGAGAGATAAAGACAGTCATTACATCCTTGTAAAGGGAACAATCCAAGAGGAAAAGATAACGATCATAAATATATATGCATCAAATACCAATGCACCCAACTATATAAAACAAGTACTAAAGGACATGAAAAATCAAATAAGCACTAATACAATTATATTGGGAGATCTCAATACTCCACTGTCACAAAAAGACAGATCAACTAGACAGAAAATCAATAATGAAATAGTAGAACTGAACCAAACTTTGGAACAAATGACTTAGTAGATATCTACAGAGTGTTCCACCCCACAACATCAGAATACACATTCTTCTCAGCTGCACATGGGACGTCCTCCAAAATAGACCACATACTAGCTCATAAAACCTTAAGTAAATGCAAAGGAATTGAAATTATCCCATGCATATTATCAGACCATAGTGCAATGAAATTGGAAATCAATGGCAAAAGAAATCACAAAAAGTCCCTAAACACATGGAAATTAAACAGCACCCTCCTGAACAACCAATGGGTCACAGATGAAATTAAAGAAGAAATTAGACAATTTCTACAACTGAATGATAATGACAGTACAACATACTGGAACTTACGGGATACAATGAAAGCAGTCCTAAGAGGGAAACTTATAGCATTAAATACTTATATTAGGAAAATAGAGCAATCGCAAATAAACAACTTAATGGCGAACTTCGAACTTCTAGAAAAAGAAGAGCAGGTTAAGCCAAAAGCCCGTACAAGGGAGGAAATTACAAAGATCAGAGCAGAAATTAATGTATTGGAGACTAAAAAAACAATACAAAGAATCAATGAAGCAAAAAGTTGGTTCTTTAAAAGAATAAATAAGATTGACAAACCCTTATCCAACCTTATTAAAAAAAGAAAAGAAAAGACTCAAATCCATGCAATTGAAAATGAAAAGGGTGATATCACGACGGACCCTGCAGAAATCCAGAAGATCATCTATACCTATTTTAAAAATCTATATTCTACTAAGATGGAAAATGCAGAAGAAATGGACAGATTCCTAGATTCGTATGAATTACCAAAGCTGAATCAAGAAGATTTAAAAATCCTAAATAAACCAATATCAACCAATGAAATTGAAGATGTAATTAAAAACCTCCCAACAAAGAAAAGCCCAGGCCCTGATGGATTCACTGCCGAATTCTACAAGAAATTTAGAGAAGACCTAACACCACTACTTCTCAAACTTTTTAATGAAATTGAAAGGGAAGCAATACTCCCAAATTCATTCCTGGAAGCAAGCATTACCCTGATACCAAAACCAGAGAAGGACCCAACTAAGAAAGAGAACTACAGGCCAATCTCCCTAATGAACATAGATGCAAAAATCCTTAATAAGATACTGGCAAACAGAATCCAACAAATCATCAAGAAGATTATACACCATGACCAAGTTGGATTCATCCCTGGGATGAATACGTAACATACGTAAATCAATAAATGTAATACACCATATTAACAGAACCAAAGACAAAAATCACATGATCATCTCAATAGATGCAGAAAAAGCTTTTGACAAAGTCCAGCACCTTTTCATGATAAAAACCCTGCAGAAAATTGGAATAGAGGGTCTTTATCTCAACCTGGTAAAAGCTATCTATGACAAACCAACAGCCAATATTATACTAAATGGCCAAAAACTGAAAGCCTTCCCTCTAAAATCAGGAACAAGACAAGGATGTCCACTGTCCCCACTCTTATTCAACATAGTTCTGGGAACTTTAGCCAGAGCAATTAGACAAGAGAAAGAAATAAAGGGAATAATGATTAGAAAGGAAGAAGTTAAATTATTATTTGCAGATGACATGATACTCTACACAGAAGACCCCAAAAACTCCACTAAAAAACTGCTAGATTTGGCTGGTGAGATGGCTCAGCGGCTTAAGCGCCTGCCCGGCAAGCGCAAGGGCCCGAGTTCTACTCCCTGAACCCACATACGTAAAAGGGGCCGGTGATATCACTCAGCGGCACGGGTGCCTGCTGGCGTGTGAGGTCCTGAGGTCGACCCCCTGGTACCCACAAAAAAAAAAAAAAAAAAACCTGCTAGATTTAATAAGCAAATTCAGTAGTGTAGCTGGATACAAAATCAATACTCAAAAGTCAATAGCCTTCCTGTACACAAATAACAAACCTACTGAAAGAGAAATTAGGGAAACAATACCTTTCAGAATAACATCCAAAAAAGTGAAATACCTAGGAATCAACCTCACAAAGGATGTAAAAGACCTATACACTGAAAACTACAGTACTCTGAAAAAGGAGATTGAAGAGGATATCAGAAAATGGAAAGATATCCCTTGCTCCTGGATAGGAAGAACCAATATAGTGAAAATGGCCATACTTCCAAAATTGTTATACAGATTTAATGCAATTCCAATCAAAATTCCAACAGCATATCTCACAGAATTAGAGAAAACAATCCTAAAATTCATTTGGAATCAGAAGAGACCTAAAATAGCAAAGGCAATTCTGGGCAACAAAGGCAAGGCAGGGGGCATCACAATCGTCGACTTGAAATTATACTATAAAGCTACTGTGATAAAAACAGTGTGGTACTGGCAAAAAAACAGACCTGAAGATCAATGGAACAGATTAGAAAATGCTGAAACAACCGCAGACATACTAAGCCATCTTATCTTTGACAAAGGTGCCAAACACATTCAGTGGAAGAAAGATAGCCTCTTTAATAAATGGTGCTGGAAAAACTGGCTCTACACATGCCGAAGATTAAAACTAGACCCATATCTTTCACCATGCACTAAACTAAATTCCAAATGGATCAGAGATCTAAATATTAAAACAGAAACATTAAATCTGCTGGAAGGTAGGATAGGTAAATCCCTTGAAGACATTGGTGTAGGCAAAGACTTTATGAATAAAAACTCAACCGCACGGGAACTATCCCAAAGAATCAATAACTGGGATCTCATCTTATTAAAAAGCTTTTGCACAGCAAGAGAAACCACCAACAGAGTGAAAAGAAAACCCACAACGTGGGAAAAAATGTTTGCCAGCTGTTCCTCAGACAAAGGATTACTATTGAGAACATATAAAGAACTCAAAAAAATCAGACCTCCCAAATTTAAAGACTCACTCCAAAAATGGGCATCTGAGATGAATACACATTTCTCAGATGAAGAAATACTAATGGCAAATAAATATACAAAAAAATGTGCAACGTCACTAGTCATTTGAGAGATGCAAATTAAAACAACACTGGGATACCATCTCACTCCAGAAAGAATGGCTACTATAAAGAAATCAACTAGTAACAAATGCTGGAGGGGCTGTGGGGAAAAAGGAACCCTTCTTCACTGTTGGTGGAAGTGTCGACTGGTACAGCCACTGTGAAAGTCAGTGTGGAGATTCCTCAGAAAACTAGGGTTGGAGGTCCCATTTGACCCAGCTATTCCCCTTCTGGGCATCTTCCCAGAAGAATTAAAAACATCGTACCACAGTGATATATGTGTACCCATGTTTATAGCAGCACAATTTGTAATAGCCAGATCTTGGAAACAACCCAAATGCCCATCAACTGAGGAATGGATAAGAAAGATGTGGTATTTTTATACAATGGAGTACTATTCAGCCATAAAGAAGGATAAACTGGAGACTTTTATAGGTAAATGGATGCAACTCATAAGTGAAATAAACCAGACGCACATGTGTAAGCATTGTATTGTCTCTCTAGTATGAGAAACTGAAAGAGTAAATAAGATCCAAAATGTACAATAGACACGGTGAATCAAAAAGAAACTGGTCAATAAGAAAGAGAGACTGGAATGGGGAAAAGAAAGAAGGGAAAGGGAAAAAAAATTGTATATGTATATAAGATGGTTACGATAGATACACTACCAGTTTTACTTAGTTCATTGAAGAGTAAGGTTTGAGCCAATAATGTTTGGACAATTGAATGCTAATGTCTGGTATCCTGAATAACTAACTTAAAGATAATAATACGTAATGCACTGACCATTGTTACCCTCATATTATGTTGTTTTGAAAATTTGTTCTTTTTTTGATTTGTTTTGTTTTTTCTTCTCTTTAAAATAAAAAAAATTAAAAAAAATCTTTGTAGCATTTGTTACAATAAATGAATATATTCTCTATATAATTTTCAAAGAGGACAAGGAGAAAGTAGCACAGATAATGAAGTCAGATAAGAGGGTCATAATTTCTAAGTTGTGTGAAATTGAGGCTTCTAACAAAATCTTTATAAAGGTAAGAACCATTACAGTCAGATCCAGCACAGTTTAGGCAGAAAAGAACAGTAAATCATATACATATATTTAGACTTATTGATGCATCCACATTTCTTTGAATGAGCTAAAGTGCTTGTTCATTTTCTCTCCTTCTTTGAGGTAATATTCCAGAGACACAAAAATTATTCAGCTTTCCTTGTAAATCTCTTTGAATGCTGCCCTTGGTTGATAGAATAAAGTTTAATTTCTTAGCATAGTACTTTAGCCTTCTGTAATCTAGTTCCAATTTTTCTTTCTAGGCTTTTTTCCTATTGTATCACTCAAAGCCATAGTGGACTTCTTTTTTTAACTCTTTGGTTATCATATCCTTTCTGCTTGGATATCTTTCCTAAAGAATGGGTGTAAATCTGGGCTCCACTACTTTTCAGCTGTGAGGTTTTAGACACTACCTAGTGTCTCAAGATCTTCTTTGTAAAAGAGGGCTAACAATATCCTCTATGTCATAGATAAGTTCCAAATACTAAATATAATAATGTGAGCAAAATCTTAGCACAAGGTCCAGAATAGAGTATCCAGGAGCTACTACCAATGATGTTCGTTTCTCTTCTGTATTAAAATTATACTCATCTTTCATTCAGCTTTATGAAATCTTCCTGTCTGTCAGTACCTTACCTATGATGGAAATTATACCTTTGTTCCTCTGTTTCTCTGTACTAATTTGCATATTGTCTTTTATGCACTGTCTGCATGCAATTTGATTTATAATGAGTTGGGTGAATATTTGTGTTCTCCACTAAAATTCTAAGCTTATTTTTTCTTGTGTCGCTTTATCACAGAGCCTCCACAACAGAGCACTGTGTAACAAATGCACGTTGAACGTGGCATTGTGCTAGCTGCTAGCACAAAAGGCTTGGTTAGGCCTCACCCCTGTCCTCATGAAGCTTCTCATCTAATGATGAAGTCTAGGCTTGCGGATCACCCTCAGTAAGTGTCTGCTGAATTAAATCAACTCTGCTGTTGCAGTATTTGAATTTTAAACGAATGATGTGGTTTTAAAGCAAGCAGGTGCCTGGGTTTGTTTTCCCAAGAAGCAGAGCTTGAGATGGGGATTCATGTGGAAATTATTTAAAATGGAAGTGCTCTAGGAGAAACCTGTAAAACAGTGAGAAAATGCTGGATAGATGATGAGCTGGGCGGAGATGGTGACGGAAAGTCTGGCCTCCGTTTATTCCCCTTTCAGATCTCCGGAGCAGGAATCCACTACAACATCGTCTGACCCTAGGCAAGGGAGCTCGCATGCTACACCTCTTCACCCTGTTTCCTCCTCACCATCTGACAGAATGAGATTTGGGAGGAGGTGTTCTCTGCCTTCCTGGCATTTCGGTGCCAGACAGCTCTCATCAACCAGCATGGCGAGGAGGCTTTCTTGACTCTGCTGACATTTCCATTCTAGTTCTCATCAACCAAGTGCATTCTCCAGAGAAGATGCAGAAATGAGCTGTGAGCAGGGAGCAGCTGACACTTGCTGATGGCGCTTCGGTCTGGGGAAGTGAATCTTGACGGGGATACTGTTTTGGGATGGATCATATCTCCACAAAGTTCCTATGCTGTGTCCTTACAAGGTTCGTATCCCCAGTACATCAGAACGGGCCTATGCTGGAGGATGGGGTCTTTAAAGTGGTAATAAGGCACAGTGAGTCATCGGGTAAGCCCTTCTCCGCTGTGATTGGTGTATTTATAAGAGGAAATCAGGGTGCAGCTGCACACAGAGGGATGATCTTGTGACGACAAAGGGAAAGAATGGCCATTCTCACACCAAGGAAAGAGGCTTCAGAGGAAGTCAAACCTGTTCACACCATGAACTTGGATTTCTAGCCTCCAGAATGGGGAGGAAATAAATTTCTGTTGTTTCAGCCATCTAGTTTGTGGCAGTTGTTATGGTGGCCATAGCAAATTAAGAAAGCTATGAACAGCATCTGCTGCAGTCCCCAAAGCTAAGCAAACAAACAAACAAAAAATATCATAAATAAGAGAATGGGAGGTGAAGAGAAGGAATAAGGGGCTGTGAATATAGCAACTCACTTAATTGTTGGGAAAGGTCAGCTTTTATCACTGATCTGGCCATTTGGAAAGAGATATGTTCCTCTCTCCCTCTCTTCCTGTGAGGCGGAGAGAAGCTTTCTAGGCGACAAATGCACTGAGCGTACAAGTAGCCAAAAGTCCTTCAACTTCCCCAGCGTCGGGGGCAAAAGTAATTTATGTGCTGCTGGAGGAAAGAGAAAGCTGTTGAACGTGTGCCACTAGGTCCAGAGAGGGGAACCCAAAAAGCCCTGCATATTTTAAACATACCCTCATCTACTAGGTCCCTTATTAATTGCAATGAAGGCAGGAAGCTCCATAGAGTGGAAAACAGTGTCCTGGCCAGAGGCTTAGCTGTTGAGGATTTAAATATTTTCTCTGCTTGTCTTCCCGTTTTAGTATTACTAAAAGTAAAGTACTACGCCCACCAACATGCAGTTTTGGAGCTTTCTCTTCATTTTCCTTCTTTTTATGTTTCTACTATCCATAGCACTTGGGGTTTCGAGTGCAACTCCTATCCTAATTCAGAGCCATTCCAGGTTCTCAGCAGCCAGAGACACCAAGAGTCTTTTTCTCTCCATTGTCCCATTATGCCCTTTTGAGGTCCGACACGACAAAAGGCACAAAAGCATCAAGGAGAAGCCTTGCGCACAGTTTCAAACAAAGTTAATCACTCAAGGACAGGATGAGAAATACACGGCTTGACTGCTCTTCCCAGGGAAAAATCGCAGACCTGGAGCTTCAGTCCACAAGTTCAGTAGAAATCGTGGGTAAAATGCTACTGTTTTAAGAGTTAATACAAACTTCGACTGCAATGACATTTCTAAAGAACATTTCTAAAGCAAGAGAAGTTATGATTTCAGGGTTTTCTGCCCTCCTCAGACCACATCTGGCTTATTGTATTATCAGGGTGGGGGAGAATATCCCAAAGAGAAAGCCTAGGAGGGGAGACATCTGGAATCTAACTCAAATGATTGTTAGTTCAAGAACTGGAGAGTTTTGCCTGGGGTGGGAGGAGGAGATTAGGAAAAGACAAACTCCTTTCACATAATTAAAGGAGTCATGATGGGAAAAAAAATCAAGAAGTTTTGTTTTATTTTATCTGAGAAAATGTAAAACACCTCATCATTCAGATTGAGGAAGTATGAGCAATGTTACAGAGAAGAGGAGTGAGGCCTATTATCAAGAGCTATGTAACAAGTAAAATGCCTAACAGTCAGTCGGCTAACTCAAAAGTACTGTTTCCTGTTCCAGGAGGTGATCAAATAGAAGTTGAGTAATGGGATCACAACACAGTAAGGATGCGTGGCAGACACTCCCTCCGACGGGGAAGAAGTTGGATTCAAAATCTATAAAGAATCTTCCAGAGATAATTTTCTGTGATTTTAGTAGAGAGCTGTTAGCTGGGTGCTGTTGAGGCGAAGTGGAGGTTTTCTTCTGGCGATTAGATTTAGTGTAAATTACACATTAAAAGCAATCTAGGGGCCGGTGAGATGGCTCAGCGGCATATGTGCCTGCCTGGCAAGCGCGAGGGCCCGAGTTCGACTCCCGGAACCCACATACGAATAAAGGGCGGGTGATATCACTCAGTGGCACGGGCGCCTGCTGGCACATGAGGTCCTGAGGTCGACCCCTGGTACCCACACAAAAAAATAAATAAATAAAAAATAAAAGCAATCTAAGAGCAATACAGAGAAAATTACTCTGTGATCTACTGATTATTGTTTAATATTTGTTGTCTTCCTTATTCACAGATGATATTTTAAAACCTTTATTCTAAATATATTTTTCTCATTAACTTGAACGAACCTGATATTACCATAAAAACTATGAATTTTTGAATTAATCTTTATGCTTTGAATCTTATTACTTGATTTCTTTTTCTGTTGGATGAGTGACAAACAACTGAATTTATTGCCATGCCTAAAACTGATCAGTACAGTTAGAACAACCAGTTTGACCAATCTTACTGCATTTCTTAATCAAATCATCGAACATTTATTTATCTCCTACTATGTGCAAGAAATTGTAGGGAAATAAAGCTACTGATGCCATGGTTGGGAAATTATATAACAGAGGAATATGCAAGAAAAAAAAGTATCAGTACTACATGGAGCAAGAAAAAATCTGACATAGGACAATAGACCATTAATCAACAAATGTAATACTAGATTCAGAAATTTTAACAGGATATAAACACCTTTTTGGTAGAGTGGTTAGGTTAGATTTTTAAAAGGAAGTGAGGTTTGTGATGGGTTTTGAAAAATAGATGATAATTCACTGCACAGAAGAAATGGCATTCCAGGTACCATAGTGTTGAAAAAAGAACTTTGGCGAAAATATTTTAAGGCATCCTATAGAAAATGTAATAGAATTATTTGGTTGAAGACAAAGGTCTGTGGGCAGCGTTATAAAGCATTGGTTAAGAACATAAGCTTTAAGTTAAGCTGTGGGTGTAATTTTATTTCCATGACTATTAACCTTGCATGAGCTGTTCAAATTTACATGAATTTCAGTTTTCCTATGTGAAAAATGGACATAATAGCATGTATCACCTGGTTGATCCAAGGATTCAATTAGGTTGTGTAGCTAATGTACTAAACTCAGTAATTGGCAAAATAAATAAGACTCAAAAACCTCCCTGTGAATATTCATGTTAATACTAATATTATGTAAGAATGCAGAGTATAAAGTGTAGGTTGTAGAAAGATCTTGCCAAAGGGTTTATACAAGACGAGAGATACATGAAACAGGTTTGCATGGATTTGATTGGTGGAATGGACTGCAGAGGGGGATTAAAATGAATCAAAGGCCAAGAAAAACAGGACGATATTGACAAGGTACAAATGTGCTATGACAGGCTGTGTGGAAACTGAACTAAAGCAAGAAAATAATGACAAGTACATAGACACTCACTAGCATAGGGAAAGAGGAAAACCACTAAGTTAAAATTGATTACCCAGTGTAAGGCTGAGAATGGTGGATTTAGCAGTAGAAATAGTGAAGTTAGGATGAGAGTAAGATTGCAGATTTCAGTTTTGTGTCTCACATTAAAGGTAACATCAAAATGTAAGTACAGCATGACCTTCAGAAAACCGTACTTTTTTTGCCCACTCTTGCCTTAGAATTCAGTGAAACTAGAAAAAGAATGCGCTGTACGTTAAAAATTAAACTACCTTGGTGACAGCTATATAGAAATGCATGTTTGTTTGATGAATAAAAGAAACTCACGAAAGTGTATGTGATGTAATTGGTACAGATCACATTGAAAATAGAGTGGTCTGGATGGTCCAGTTTAAGGATTAGAAGTGGAGAAAGTTTTCTCCTGCTGGAAGTTTAGAAAAGGGGGGGGTGCTTTCAAAGAAAGGCTCCAGTGTATATGCTTTTAATTACAATATTATGAACAAATGTTTCATAAATAAAAACAGAGGTTTTAGAAAATGTCCCAAATACTAACAATGTATGCAGTGCATGGTAAATGTGGAATTTTTTAAAAATAGAGAATGATTTAAAAGAGACATCAATATCTAAAACCAAGTTATTTAGTTCAAATAATTACTTTAAAAATTTACTTATGGCACAAAATAGGAAATATTCAAAGTGCTTATTTATAGATAGTATTATACTGTGAGTTCTTATTGAGGTTAAGAAATACACATTTCTGCAATGGATCAAAGTTTAACAGTCAGAAATGAAAAACATACCTCGCCTTTGAAAGTATTCTTTACAGGAGAGATTATATTCTAATATTTTAAAATTTTACACTGATTTGATTGTAACTGATGAAGGCAATGCAGAAAGGAAAACATTTTTGAAGCAAAAGCAAGCAGATGAAACGTGAAGTGTCGTTGTAAGATTTCATTACCAATGTATTAAAATGTATGTAAGGTGATTACCTATATAGGCAAAATTGAAAAGCTACAGGTACGTCAACAATTGTTACTTTTTAATACTTGAATTTTGGTTTTTAATGGCAAATAAGGAACGATGAATGCATTCAAAGTAAAACTACCAGAGAGACAGTAATTTATATTACCTGAATAATAAAACTCTACTCCTGGGTTTCAATTAGCCTGTAATCAGCAGCTGGAATCATTCTTCCCCTCTTCCTTTGTCTTCTTTGACTACATTTATATAAAGCCAAGGGTCCTGGTGACACCCCTGAGGACTCTACGGTCACCCTGATGCTTCATAAGGCTTCCAAAGATTGGCAGGAAATAAAATAGGAAACAAAATGAGCAAAACACTTTTTCAAAACGAAACCACCTCTCCTTTGCCTATGTTTTTAGAAGAAAAGGACGACTTTTCAAGTACATTTTCCATCATGGTAATAGAGTTTAGAACTTTTTTTTTTTTTTGTGGGTACCAGGAGTCAACCTCAGGACCTCGCGCTTGCCAGCAAGTGCTTGTGCCACTGAGCGATATCACTGGCTGCTTTTTTCCTTTATGTGGGTATTGGGAGTCGAACTCAGGACCTCGTGCTTGCCAGGCAGGCGCTTATGCCACTGAGCCATCTCACCAGCCCTAGAACTTTTTTTTAATCAAGTCCAATCAAAGTAAGCAAATAAATTAAATTCAAAAGCAGGAGTGTGCAGTCTCACAAAATAATGACTTGAGGTCATGCACGTCTTCAAAGTGATAGAGTACAACGTAATTTCATCTTTCAAGGCACAAACTACAACACCATGGTGGGCTCGATGAAAGGTTCAAATCCAGTGAATCAATTTTGCAATTCTCAGTAAATCTCAGTATAAATTGGAGTGTGGATTTTTTTTCTACTTTTACATATCCCTTTTCCCAGCAAACTCTAGTTGAGATTGAAAAATCATAGTAAAATCAAAGTTTATTCAGGATTTTATTGTTTTATTAATAAATGTTTGTAGTACTTAATGGTCACAGTCCTTTGTGGAGTTGTACATGTACATGACACATCTTAATTCCTTTTTCATCCCCTTTTCCTGCACCCACTCCATCTCTTGATCCTCTTCCCATTTTGAAAGATATCTGTCTCCCACTTCGTATTACGGATCTTTTACTTTGCTCAGGATTTTATGTATCAAACACGAAAGAGACTCCTTTACGAGACTGACAGTGTTAACATACACAAGCTGTCACACACCTGGAAAAGAACGTGGTTGGCAGGATGAAAATAAAGGTGCATTTCTCAGGGCACCTACCCCATTCTTGCTCAATCAGCTAACTGCCTTGCTGTCAGAGTAGCTCAGGAAGCTGCCACAGGAAAATCAGTAGTTCTTACTGGACGAAGGAAGACATAATGGAGGCTAAAAAATCTAAGAAGCTTGGGCATCCAATTCATTCTTTGGAATAATGAAAACGAAGCTTCCTACTTCATGTGTGATAACAATGAATAGCATGTTGATTTTTTGAAATTCTGATATTGGTGTAAAATCACTGCAGATTGATTTTTAAATCTCCAAATCTCATTAAAATTATTCGTTTTAGCACAATTCAGAACTTGCCACTCAGAAAATTCATCATTGCCAGTAGCACTACTAAGGGTAGAATGAGGACTTCTGGACATGTAGAACATGTGAGAAGATAACATAACCCCCAATCGAGTGGCAAAAATGGCCAAGGAATTCACTTTTAAACAAGCAAGCAGATGTTTGTCCCATGCACAGAGTCAAGTCAAGTAGGTGTTCACTAGGAAAGAAACTGAAATTACCTGCAATTCATCTCCCCTCATGACATTTCCTACGTCTACATTATATTATAATAAGTTCTGTACATGCCTTATCTCCATACCAGAAAATATGCTGTGAAAGAAATCTGGTATTACAATTGGACAGATATGTGCCACTTCCTATGTATATGTCCTTGTTAATTTCCTAACATTTAATGTGCTTATTTTTAAAAAATGGATGGAACTACTTCACTTGAAATGTCACCATAAAAATTATACGTAAGAGAAATCACTACATAGAACCATACATGTGTCACAAGATGCCTACCAGATTTATTGCTTTCTGACTGGTAAGAAACCCACAAGCAATCCTTCAAATCACTCTTTAATGGTTTCTTTAGCCACGTACCTCACCAAACACCTAAAGTCCAGAAGCAGGTCCTCATCAATTCAGAGTTAATTGAACACATCTAGCATTGAGGCTGGGGCAAGAAATGTCAGATAAAGAAACACTCGAGAGAAAGGGCAATAATTCCAAATATTTATTTCTTCCCTGTGATCTAGACCAGTGCTTTCCAACAGAACTTTCTACAATGAAGGAGAACTTTTGTATCCTTGCTGTCCAACATGGCAGCCATTAACCCCCTATGCCCACTGGAGCTCTGAAGTGTGGCTCATGTGGCAGAAAAGTGGAGACTCTAATGTATTTCACTTTAGAAATTCAAACCTTAAAAGCCATGTGCAACAGAAGCCATTAGATTGGACAGATGTGGGGAGCAAAAGGAAATGTTTTAGACACAAGATCCAGGCAAATCTGTAGAGATCATGTAGTCTCCTTGGTGGCTTTATCAATTTTAAATTGAAGCTGTCAGTGGTGGCTTCTAAATTGTGGTCCACTCTTATGCAAACCAGGAATTGACTCTGCATTTTGTTTACTGGTGGCATTGTGGCTTTCTCTTTGTTGGGATGTTGACTTCCATGATTTCTCAGGAGCGTGTTCCTAAGAAACTGAACAGAGCTCTCTTTTTTCACACTTTCTTAGGAATGTCTCAAAAAGTAGTCTTTCGGTTTTTATGCATTCATAATATTCATGTATATGTTACCGTAATACTACATATAATTATATATACTAACTATATACTATATACTTATGCTATACTACATATTTCTATGCTACTATTATAACTTGTGGCTAAGGTTGCTCAGTTTCTGACATGCCTCTCATACAAAGGTGGGAGCTAGTTTTCCAGACTGAGCAGATCCTATTTGAGTGGCAACACATGGCGTCACGTCCAAAAGTCCTTCTTTTCCCCCTGAGGCAATGTGAAATGCAGCCACTCACACCACAAGGGGCAGGTTTGCTAACTATGATGCTCTTTCCCAGAGTCCTCATAGAGCCTCTGAATCTTCCTTAACACAGCTCCAGAAGAAATGACCAATTGATTATTTTCAATCTATGGTATGAAATATATATACACTTTCACTGGTATATTTTAAAATTTTTTCTTCACCATGAATTCCTTGCCATATATCCCAAGGCTTCCGGCCCCCTCTGTCTCGTTCAGGAGTCTTGATGCTGGGAAATAATGTTAAGTCTGGCAGTGTCTCTTCTAGGAGGCCCTTTGGGTTTGCATGAATATACAATTTTAGCAGCCTGTCCTGGCACGGTCAAGCTACTAACACATATTAGGATGTCCCCTTGTACTTGACCTTACCAGGTGAGAAATCCTAAATATTAACATTCCCACCAAACACAGGTTGAAAAAGTCACGTGCTGTCTGCCGGCTAAGCACTAGATATTTCTTGTTGGCTCATAAGAAGTGAGAATTTCTCAACCAGGATGTCACTTCATTCCCTGCACATCTTAGAAGTGAATTTCGGATGCTGCCCATGGTTTAGAATTAAATCTCAAAAGTAGATTTGAACTTTCTGATTGTCCAGTTGGAAGGTGAAATTTGATCAATGAATTTCTAGTTGGATAACGTATTTGATCAGAAATCTTTAATATTTTGATCAGGAATATGGGTAATACTCAGCCCTACTGCCTCTCATAAACACACTGCACAGGTTCATTATGCTTCAGTATTCTAAAAGGAAGGGGAGGGAAAAATGACGGGAGCATTGGGAGAGAACGCTCAAGTGCTAAGAAGCAAGAGGACGGGAAAGTGGAAAGTGTAACAAGAGCCGTGCGATGCTGCCTCCCTTCCTTTCCTTCTGCAGTTCTTGAGGATTTCTCCCCAGATCATGGGCCCATGGACTTAGTCACTCATTTTGATTGTGATTTTATCTTTTCTCCCTCACTCATGGTGAATATTGCACAATTAGCACATTTCTGAAAGCCATGTCCTCAAGCTTCCTCCCCAGTTCCTGGAATTGACACCGTAGGACCTCAGCCCTATTTCTGTCTGTGGTTTTGATTCCAGCTCAGATGCTGACTACAGAGGCGTCCCCGCTCCTTGGCTAATACCTTTTTCTCCTTGTGGTGATGTTTCCAGTCCATCTTGAGGAGTCATAAAGTGCTATTAAAACAGTCATCCCTCTTAGTCTGTCCTCGGTAGTCATCACACAGTATTGCTATTGTCCAGAGGTTGGAGTCTGAGGCTGAGGCTGAATCGGAAAGTTGGTTTTAGTATCCCAGCAGGGCCAGGGAAAACAAATCCCTGCTCAAGAATATGGCTCAGTGTCAAGCAGCTGGAGAAGCAGCCCGTGAATGGGTTCCAGGGGCAGATTATTTGGGCGAGTGTGCATGGCTACTAGACATGAGTTCCATTTGATTTATGTGTTCTTTTCCATCCAATTGAATGCATTGCCACAGTGTCAGATAAATAATACATTGCCACATTTGGCCCAATGAGAAAAATACTGGGTATCAATAAGCAAGTGTAAGACCACTTGAAAGCCCGACTGTGTTTGAGAAAAACAGGGAATAAATCCTCAGGTATCTTGAAATTCAGACATTTTTCTTGTCAAAATGTTCCAGGAGCCAAATTTGTGGAGTCCCTGCTGCTGTGACAACAGTCTGGTCTCTGAAGGTCATCCAACCTAGCCTCCATCCCAAATTAAACCTTAGGTATTTGGGGAGGCAGCCACACAGGTGCGACCGTGGCCCCTTACCCAGTTCAGAGTGCATTCAGTCTACTTTTATTGAATGCCTCCTGGTGGTCAGGCACAAAAGTGGTGTCTGGGAGTGGAGAAAGGGATAACGGGAATGGAGAAGGGAAGATAACGGACACAGCACAGCCTCTGGCTGCCACTCCAGGAGGACTTGATCACACATGCAGGTAAGTGTGGTGTCACGCAATCAGGCGGGACAGGAGAAATACAGAGGTGGGACGTAGGAGTGGGCTGGTCTCCTGGAAGGCCTGGAGCATTGAGGACATCTTCATGAGGCAATGACGTCTGGGCTCTGCCTTAAAAATGCTGTTCTAATGCAATGATATCTTCAGAATGTATGAACTGTACATTATAAACTAGAATAAACTCCCCCCAAATCCTTCTCAGTGTGTAGCATGAATTAGCATCAATGGCATTTTATAACTGAGCTACAGGAACAATAAGAAAAATAAGACAAGAATAATGGACACGGTCATAAGCATATTACATATGCTGGGTAATTCAAGTCCTATGATATTTCGGTGCTGTAGGCACTTTCCTTTCTTTATAAAACTGGAAATAAACCACAGAAAAGTTAAAAATTACTCAGGTTCGCACTGCAGAGTCAAATTCTGTGCCAGGAGAGTTTAGACCTATTCTTTCAGTTTTCACAAAGCCTTTCTTTTGAGCTATGTACAATTATTTCATGGTGGGGGAAGGAAGGGGTTAGGAGTCTGAGGCTTAGAAAGGTTTACTCTTCTTTCAGAAAGATCTTTCAGATAGAGTACAAAGTATAGCCTATGGGCATGGAAACATATGCATATTATATTTAGAGAAGGCAACTAGAAATAGTGTACATACCAAGGGGGTTGAAATTCATTTTCTAGAAAGGTGGAGCTGCTTAGAAGAATAATATATGGAAGGCTGCTTGATGGCTATGCAAATGGTCTCAGTCAAGATAGTGGCCATGAACATATGTTATGGTTTAGATCTAGGCATCCCGCAAAGCTTCATGCTGTCATAGGTGGGCTATCAGGAGGTAATGGATCATGGGGGTGTGATACTCATTGGTGGATTAGTCCTCTGACGAGTTTATAGCTAAATGTGATATTGGGAAGTGAAGCCTGGTTGGAGGAGGTGGGCCACTGGGGCCGTGGCCAGGCAGGGTCTACCTCCCTCCCTCCTCTCTTTCTCTCTCTCTCTCTCCCCCTCTCTCTTCTTCTTGCCTACCATGCCATGAGTTCTTTCTTCTCGGCAATGCTTCTCTTCCCTGCTGCAGTACCTGGGAGCCAGCAGACCATGAACTGAAACCTTTACAAACTGTGAGCAAACAAAACAAAACAAAACAAAACAAAACAAAACAAAACAAAGCAAAACAAAACAAAAAAACTCTCCTCGTAGTTATGGATGTCAGCTATTATGTATCAGTAATGAAGAAAGTAACCAAGACATATGGCCGGATGCTATCTTCCTAGTGAGAGAAACAAAAGGCTAACTCTCAGGTTTTTCACTGTGACTGTTACGTTGGGATATTCTAATGATACCCACCAAGATAGGAAATGAAGAATTGGTAGGTCCCATGGAAAAAATAATCAACCTGGGGGTACACTGGGTACAAGGTGTGTACAATATGAGGAAATTTCTATTAGGCAATTAGACATATGTCTAGAATGATTCACTGCCCTATTTTTTCCCACATGAAAACAATGGATTACCTCACAGTTGGAGACATTCTTTGGTGAGTTATCAGAGCTGGTATCTCTTTATTGGACTTAGAGACAGTTGCTATTCTAATAGTCATGATTAATCTTTACAATGATCTTAAGATGGTCCCTATTAGCCCCACTGTACAGATGAGGAAGCTACAGTGCACAAAGGAGGGGCCATTTTTCCAGTGGATCATAGCCAGAGGTCTACCAGAGAGAGATTCTCCTCTTCTTAATTGGCACTTGCCATTCCCATGGTTTCGTACTCCTGGGCTGAAATTCCCTCTTGGAATGTTTCCCCACCTATCTTGGGAAGGAAGGAGAGGTGGGATGAGGCTGAGGATGCAGGTACAGGAGAAAGCCTGTTGCATGGGGTAATCTCTATACCTCTGGCTTTTGTGAAATCTAGCACACTTGTTCTCAACTTGAAGGTTCTGCCAGACATTTAATTTCCCTGCCTTTCATATTCCTTCTATCTAGCATAGGATGGCAAAGGCATTTCCTTCTGAAGGTAGTTGAAAGGATTTAGTAAGTTCACACATCTCAAGTACTTGTTCCTAGCACAAGTTCATGTTCCAGAAATGTTGCCTAAAATAATGACAATCAAGATGAGACAATGAGGATGCTGGTGATGATGATCATTTTAGTTCTATATTTATTTTCCTTATTTATCTGAAGAAGAAACACCAGATCAAGCCAACCTCACAGAGGGAGAGAAGAGAGAGGAAGGGAGGGAGGGAGAGGGAGAGAGAAAGAAAGAAGGATGGAGAGAGAGGGAGGGATAACATTGCCAGCTGTCAAGATTTCAAATTTAGAGACCTTCGGACTATATATTTGGGGCACGACGTGGCACTGTGGTGGCAAATAGGGAAGAGAAGACCACTTGTCAGGGTCCAGGAAGTTGGAAAAGCTCACTGTCTCTCTGTTAGGCTCCAAGAGCATTAAAAGACAGAAAGGGAGTGAGTTCTTACAGCACAGAGTTAAAGGACACAGAAACCCAACAGTCAGACCCTCGGGTCGGCCTGCTTAGGAGCAGCAGGACACGGGACCAGCTCCTTGAACGGGCCAGGTTCCAGAAGAGCAACCCAAGTGAGGGCAGCCTTTGTCTGGACTCTTAAAACGGAGGTGGGAAGGGGGTGCTTGAAACATAAAAGAGCACCTTGGACCATCTGGTTCTGCAACAGTCTCCCATCAACACGTCTGCACGCGACGAGACCAATGTAATAAATGAGGATAGATGTGCTTTGCTCCTCTCAACAGCCATACGAGGGGAAAGATAAGAGAAGCTTTTGAAATTGTAGAGATCTTTTGGCTCTAACTATTCCAGAGGCAATTAGTTCCATATGGGAAGCAAATCCATGTGGATAGATTTAACTATCAGTTCTGTAGCTGCTTATCAAGAGGCAGTATATTTTGTAACACACACACAAAAGCCAGATCCCGTGACAGTGACACCTGCTTTCGCCCTTGCTGGGCAGCAATGAATTAGTCCCAGGCTTCTGTTATTCTCTGTGCCAACTCATTTTAAAGAAATTAACTAATTATACCTGGAATCAATATTAAGAATGATAAATTGCTCTTTAAAAATAGCTGAGCTGAGGTGATGCTACTTTGCAGATATTCAGAAATGCTTAAAACACAGCATTGTAAGATCCAGTATTTCCTCTTATGCCATGGCCAAAACTCAGTCACCTATAGAGAAAATCTTTCAAATTTTTCTGTTCTCTGATGGACTCACAGTGGGTAGCTATGAAAAAAGAAATTACTCGACAGTGCATAATTCATTCTTCCCTTTTCTCACAAGCTTCCCCGAGAAGTGTGCCGTTTCTATCCATTCTTCTGAATGAGAATTGAAAAAAGAAGGTGGAGATGGGACCCTAAGGTGAAACAAGAAAGAAATAAAGAATGAGAAGAGTAAAGGGAAAGAGATGAAGCAAAGAGGGAAAACAGAAAAGAATCGAACAGAGAAAAAAGTCCCAGCATCTCCCCTGTCCTGTTCTGCGCATTCTCTGTTCCTCTTTGGTAAGTACTCCTTCAAGATCGCCATGTGAGGAAGGGCGTGATGGTAGCAGAAGCTGGCCTTGACAGGTGGCATGATTCCCACAGCCAAGGAACCGCAAAACCCTTGGTGCTTGTGGGACTATCCACAGGACAAACCTGTGGCCTTAGGACTTGGCAAAAACCTCAACCCATTATTCAAACGTTGCGCACTAGGCAAAGCACAGTGCGTTTTGTCAGGCACTTTTCCCTTAATTTCCAAACCCATGTGTATTTCCAAGGGAATGCGATCCATATGTTTCTAATTCATTTACATTTAAATCATCATAATGCTGTTTTGCTGAGCTATTTGATGTCCAAGGAGCCTGTGAGGCCTTTTACAAGCCCTTTTAAAGGCTTTCTCCTTTGAACCTGCGAGTCATGGTTTTCCTGTACAGAATGTGAATTAAAATAAAGGTTGTAGTTTCTCTTCAAACTAAATTCCTCCATATTGAAATGGCTAATAATAATGACAACCATTAAAATAATGTGATCTCAGAGGCAACCTTCATATAAATTTAGAAAAATCTATCAGTTGGGGAAAACAATATGCTAGTTTTTCAATGCAGCAGCTATGACTAGTAATGGTTGGGTCTTACGCCTTTTGCAGATGAAGTTTAGAATATTATTTGCTTTTGTAGTCCCCTGATTTTTCTAAAGCACAATGTAATTTCTTTCAAACATTGAATGTATTCATGGATACTAATTGTAGGTATCTTCTAACATTTTAAAAGAAAATTTCAAATGTCTTTGTGCCAGAATTGCCTAGGTCCCCATAACTTCATGACCTGATGATGTTTATTCCTTAAAAACTAGCAGTCAGGGTATTACCTACTATATACTGAATTTTGTTGATATGAGTTGAGCACTATGTAGTACACTTTGTGTACGTTATCTGATTTCATAGTTGCAACAATTCTGCAAGTGTTTCATGATTATGACTCATTGGACAGGTGCAAAAACTACGGCATGAAAGTTTGGACAAGATATACCTGACTTGGCAAAACTTGTTCAAATTTACAGAGCTGTGAAGCGGAAGTACAGGCATCTAGAACAATTAAAACACAAAGAAGGGGCTGTGAAAGTACAGTAATACTTCGGTTCACGAACGCTTCTGTGTGGGAACAATTCACTTTGCAAACAGAAGCATTCAGCAAAATTACGCTTTGGTTCCCAAACTCCACATCAGGTGATAAACACAGTCCCGGCCACCTTCCCCAGAATGACGGAAATAATTAAGTTTGTGAATGGAATTACCACTGCATAAGCATCTTTTGTCTACCGAGGTCCTGAAAAGTAGAAACAAAACAAGCAAAACATCATACTTTTACTCTAAGTCGTGGTGCGGAAAGTCCACCTCGACGCTGTAGGATTATGTGCTGTAATTAGAGACTAGATGTTTGAAGTTAGGGTGTGACGATAGTATTGGAAGACGGGTCTCGGAATGTTTTTTGAAGATCCAAAAATACACATAAATCACTGAGACTAAGCCTTACTTATACTGTTTATTATTTAGTGGGTATTCCTCCTCCTCCTCCTCCTCCTCCTCCTCCTCCTGCTCTCCTCCTCCTCAATGCTTGGAATTTGTACTGAAGCCACGGTTTAGATAGTTTCTTCCTTGGAAGATGACCTTGACAGTCGGGTAGAGGACAGATTTGAGACACAGGGGTTGGAGGATCCAATTAGGAAGCTGTATCAATCACTCGCTGATGGACAAAGGCAGTGAGCCAGGAAGAATTAACTATGGGTACCTTCGGTTTTCCATTTCCATAACCATTTTTGCAGTACTTGGCTTTTTAAACAAGAAAAGCAAAGCTAATTCCACAGTATTTGCTGAAAACTCAAATTTCTTTCCATTTCTCAATGTAATGTCTGTACACCCACGGACGTACACGTGCTGTCATCTATAATAAACACAAACTTAAGGATCATGTAAGCAGAAATGCTTCTCTCTGGATAACCATTTCAACACTGGAATGATTTCATACTGGGCTTTGTCTCTTTCTATTGATATTAAGAAATGGATCTAATGTAATGACTTCTCAAGAGAAAAGGAGGAGGAAGAGACCTCCCAAGCAGAAAAAGGTCAAAATTATTTATATAAAATGAATCAGTTTTCCCCATTTTTTCAGTGAACTATCCCTATCCATGCAGTGTTACATACAGAGAGATCAGTCATCTATGTGACAATTGAGATGTTCTGAAACATCTGCCCATCCAGTTTTCTCTCATTTGCTGCTTTGAATTATCTTTAAAAGCCTTAGCTGACTATTTCCAAAAGGCATTTAGGCCTTTTGTAACTTGGAACTTTGGCTTATGGGAGAGAAGAAAAAGAATCCTTGAAGTCTTCATTAATGCCTCACCCTGTACTGGCACTGTGACAAAGTAGACCATTGCATGAATGAGATAGCATCCAATAACTTGGACACCTTCTTTTCTCTTCCTTTTCCCAACATTTCAAAGCCATTGCATTTATGGCAATATTTGCATCTGTCCATACTCCAGCCTTGCCCCTACTGAAATCCATTCACCCTGCACTTAGCTTCCAATGAACCTCTCCCTCCAGCTTCCTGCTACAACTCCTATCTATGCAGCATCCAGGGGAATCATTTCAGAAAACAGATTACATGACACCACCACTTGCTACATAAAATGCTTCCTCAGCCCATCATTGCTGCCCATCATGGCTTCTCATCATGCTTAGAATACTAGTGAATCTTTGTGATCTCCAGCCCAGCCCAAACCTCTCCTCACTGACTTCTCTCCCAGTCAATTAGCTGCAGTCACCATGGCCATCCTACCTTGGGTACTCCTTAGGCTGTAGTCAAACCTCGAATGTCACCTCTTCTGAGATACATTCCCTCACTGCTCCAGATAAAGTTCTGCCTGTGCTGATCCACATATAGGAGTGAAATCAGTTAGCGATCGTCAGTAGATTATGTTCAGCATGCGCGCGTGCGCGCGCGCACACACACACACACACACACACACACAAAGAAAGAAAACAAAGCTTAATGATACTTTTGCTTCTGTGAACTGACAGTTCACTACTGCATTTGGAATATTAACACATACCTTGTGAGCCAGAATCAAATAAGTGTCTGAAGATGTAACCACCTAGAAGCATAAGCCCTGTCATATGACCTTGTTTATTTTTTATTTCCCCTTAAAATCTGAAATCTGACTTACTTAAAGACAAGACTAACATTAAATCAGTGAACTTTGAGTAAAGCATTGACCTTCCATAAAACTGGTGGGTGTCTGCTAATCAGATGAAGGCCTTAGGATAAAAAGCCTGAGATCCCCTGAGAAGAAAGAATTTCTACCTCCAGACTGCATTTAAACTCTAGAATGCAACATCCCGTCTTCCCCAGGTCTTTGCCTACCAGCCTGCTCTGCAAATGTCAGACCTGAAGCACATGAACCAATTCCTTAAAACCAACCAACCTCCCACACATGCACGCAGTCATATGCATATGCACACGTATGCATACATGTATATATACAAATCTTATTTGCTGTGTTTCTCTGGTCAACCTTGACTAATAGAGATGTGTTGCACACCACATCCCAGCTCAATCACTCACACTCCTCTTTAGACATTTTTCTCTTTACCCAGCATCCCCCAGTTAGGGTAGAGCTAAATCTAACCAAGTCCTTCTCCGTAAACCCAGAGTCTCAACTGCACTCTTCTGGCCCATTTGTTTTCTGTTTCTCCTCTGCCACGTGACCTCCTGAACAGAGGCAATGTCCAAGCTGTCCTCTCTTGTCCTCTAGGCTTGTGGTCAGGCTTGGAGAGGCCAGCAGCTCCGGGACTCTGTCCTAGCACGTTCACCTCTATGGTTTGCCAGCTTCTCTCATGCAAAACTGTTGGTAGAGAAAATGCTCCACGGAGTTTCACATACTACACATATTCAGACTGGAAGTAAAATCAGAAGAATATAACAACAAAATGTTAGCAGTGGCATTGCTGCTTACTAGGATGGTAATGGGTGATTTTTTTCATCTTAGTGCCCTTTTACTAGTGTCAAAGAGTCTACATTGAGAATTTTAATTTAAAAGAAGTTATATAACTTGTGATTCTTTTCAAAATAGAATGTGAGATATAAACGCAATGGCTTCGTTGAAAATCCCCTCCTCTGTGAGCCAGCATGTTCCCCAGTGCCATTCGAGTGGCGCTAGACCTAATCACACCTGCACAGCCTTGATGCACAATTACGTTGTCACCAATAGGACACCGAGCCTCCTTCCACAGGGACAGTGCCTCACACCATCATGTGCAAAGAGCGCTTGGTAACCCAACAGACCTTGGCTGGAAACGTATCTCCGCGGCTCACAGCCGTGTGCGCCCAGGCATGGAACTTGATCTCATTGGCTCTCAAGTGTCTCAAGTGAGAATCATGAAACGTTTATGGGAAACACCTGGCGGTGCTTGGCTCATAGTAGATGGTCAATAAATGCTAGTATTTATTCTTGGAGTTACATGGTAACTTCCACAGCACGTAACAACATACCACACACAATAAAATAAAATAATCATATATGAAGTAAAATGGAGTCAAATTAAACTGATGTGTGAGGGGAGGGGCTCTCCCTTATTTTTAGTTTTGTAGTTTTAAGCCATACTTATACAGCTTTCCAAATCTCTATGTTCATGTTTTATTCTTAGAAAAATCAGTCCTACACACGAGATCTTTTCTGTTATTTCTTTAAAATTACATAAGGATAAGTTTTAGTAAGAGTACTATTTGATTCTTAACATTTGATTCACCTGTTGCTTTTTTTTTTTTTTTTTTTTGTCTTCTTCAGACAGGGTCTCGCTATGCAGTTCAGGCTGGCCTTCACCTCACTTTGTAGTCCACACTGGCCTCAAACTCGCAGCAGTCCTCCTGCCTCAGCCTCCCGAGTGCTGGGATTACAGGCATGTGCCACCACGCCCACCTTCACCATTACTTTTATTGGAAATTCATATTATAGCCTAAAGATCTTAGATTTCAAAATTGTGTAAAGATTTATTTACTTCTACATAGGAATAAATCATGAATTATTTACAGGTATAATTTTTCTTAATTCATTATAGCCAGATTTGATAAATCTGAGAATAAAAATAGAGCAAGTACCTTCTTTCCAAATAAAAATAATTATTTTTTTTTAAATGCATTAATAAAAATATTCCAATTCACAAATGAAAAGATCAATTAGGCAAAACTAAATTTTTGTGTGTGTGTGCCAGCAATCGAACTCACGACCTCGCACTTGCCAGATAGGCACTGTGCTGCTGAGCTATATCCCAACCAAAATTAAAATTTTAAGTTCTGCCCTAAACTAAAAAAGTACATATTCCAAAAAAAAAAAAAAAAAAGTACATATTCCGATTAATTCAGTTGCCATTTTTCTTATCAGAAACAAATCAAATTTTGGGAATGGTTTGAACTTATCATAGAAGAAATGTAAGTGTTTGTTGTCCAAATTTTATGTTTCTATTTTTGTTTAATGTTATATAACTATGTATGATCTGAGTTTTGCAAATTCAAGTTTTTAATATTCAAATTTCTTATCACTGAAAAGGCAAGGAAGAAAGAGAGAAGGAGAAGGATAGAAGAAGGAGAAAAAGTGAAAGAAGGGACATGAGAAAGAAATAGTAAGGAATTGCATTAATATTTCTGAAATTTTGCACTGTAATTCCATTTAACGCCACAGTTATACAAATATATAATAGAATTATATGAATATATAAAACATCTGCGTATGTCACCACAGAGTTACATAATGCATTTTGTAAGATTTCCCAAAACCATTTCAAGATCTAAGGTTAAAGTGTTAAACGTATGCTGTAAATGACCTTTACCAGATGTTCTAGCACAAGAGACTTGAAAAACGAGCCCGGAGGCTTATGGACATTGCATATGTAAGGGACCTGTTATTTACGCCTGCTTTAAATACTTGACTAAGCATCCATATGTCAACCAATCCCATGGAAGGTCAGAGTAAACAAAGTGTTTCTGAAGTTACCCGTTCAAACACATGCGCTTACTGATTCTTCAGGAGTTGGGGGTATCATTTATTTAGCAAATGACTTCTGGAGTCCTTGGATATGTCACTAGATATGAATTGGTATAAATGGGTAAAAAACAACCTACAACTAGATTCCAAATTACAAAATGACTCAAAGTTTCTTTTGGATATTAATTTTTTTTAAGGTGGACAGTTTCCCCTGTATTAGTGAAATAAGAATATGATGTTAGCACTTGCAAATGGGTTTATTTTTTCCACTTTATGGGGATGCATAAGACAACATACATTTTGGAGGATGATTAAGGAATGTCTGTTAATCCAGTACCAGCATAACTGGCTGAACACATTGGTTCAGTCAGACTTTGTTGTGTCTACGCTGGTTAACATCTGCTTTTGAATAATACCATCTAGAGTAAAAACAACAACAATGGCAGTAGTAATCATAGTCAGTATTTATATAATAGTTTCTATCCTGGACACTCTGCTAAACATTTCATGGGCATATTTTCTCAGTAAATTCTCACAATATAGCAGTGGCACCTATGTATGTTCCTAATTTTACATAGCCACAGCAGAAAATCCAAGGTATGGAGATAGAGGCAAAAATGGTAGAACAGGCTGGGGTCCAGAGAAGCAAGAGGCACCCTGCAGTTGATGCTTCTCGTGTTCAGCTAAAAAAGAGTTGGGGCAGGCCAGGGATTAACAGCAAAGGCAAAGATTAAAAGTGGCAAATGTGGCTGCTGCTTTCTTTCCGATTAAACAGAGACAATATGGCTAATAAAATTGACCTCGTATGCAGTCAACAGAATTCAGTCATTTTGAATCTGTAAACAAAATATCTGTTGATTTTCCAGTGGTTAGAATTCTTTTGCATGGACACAGCCTATTTTCTCAAAAGAAAATTAAACAAAAGGCTGTATGCATCCTTGACTCTTGGAGACTGAGAACAACATCGGAAGAAACTCAAGAGTGGCCCAATCCCATTCAAGGGCTTTGAGGAACTCCTGGTATTTCCGGTCCTTCTGAAGTTTCCCACACCTTATGGACATATGAAAGGGCTTACTATTTACGGGATTTTTATTACAAAATCGTAAATATTTTATTTACCCAAACCAGTAAGGAAGGAAGACCTGAGGGGGAGTTTGGGCAGTTTTCTGAGGAAATCATTGCCAAAGGCCCATTTGCATTGACCTTGCCCACCACTCACTCAAAAGCACTTTTGTTTTGTTCCAAGTGTTTCATTCTGTTGGAAGACAGCCAGCAGGTATGTGGCACAGATAAAGCAATCTGCCAGTATCCGGGTTTAAATCTGGAAAACAAATACGTCAGCGGACTTGATCTAGGGAACATCTTTCATGCTAGTTATCTGCTCTGTTGTTTCTGAAGGTGCTGGAGCAATGGGATCGATATTGATGCTGCACTTTATAGGGACAGATCTACTGACTCTCCCCTCTTTGAGTGTCTGTGTTGAGGGTTTTTTCTACATTTAAGAAATCCGATCCTTGCTCTTAATTAAACCCCAAAGTGCTCATGGGAAAAGTTTGCCAGGATGAGATGTTTAGGCCATTGGTTGAATGACTTTGCCCAATGATGGTTTTCATGGATGCTTCATAATCAGACCACCATCACCATGACCAGGGTTCCTCATTAGCCTCTGTTCTTTCTGACCTGTCCACCATCTAAAGTCTGGATTTGCTTCACTAAAATGCAAACCCATCATGCTGCCACTACTTACAAACCTTCGGTGATTTCTCATTAACCACAGCAAAAGTAGATTCTAGCTTAGCTTATTGATATGTATTACTATTGTTACCAGATTAGTATCTAATCAGAAAACTCAGGAGATTTTAACCTCATTATACATGAATTTCTGTCTTTTCTTATCAAATTAAGATAGTCTGGAAATATGGGGCCCCTTTTACTACCTAGAAGGAGGCAGAGTAGCCTCCTTTAGGTTTGGTATTCACCACCTTGTTTCTCCAGATTCGGGGTTCCACTCTCCACTTAGTGGGCTGCTTCTTTAATTTCAGGGCAGTAGATAGCGAATACTCTCCGGATTCATCAAGTGGCCATGCAGCGGTGTGCTGATAACGGACTCTCAAACCAACAACGAACAAAAAAGGAACAACTCTGATGGCTCGTGCTTACCAATATCCATGGTGAAAATATTTCTACCTTCCCAGATTTGAGGCTATCAGCTGGAAACCACTGAACCCCAGATTGAGAAGCAAGGCTAACGAATGGGTCTGAGAGCAGCCATGTACTCCCACGTTAGAAGGCAAACAAAGGAAGAGGCTCCCAGAATATTCTTCCAGCAGATTCTTTACCTGGCCTACGCAGACCTTGGGATATGTCATTCTTGTGAAGAGTTCAGTGAATTTCAGACTAATTAAAATGGCTTAGTTTCTTCCCAATCTAATCTCTTCCTAAATTTCCCACCTGTTTCCTGCCACTGTCCACCTCACCTGATCATATACCAAGTATTTTCACAAGCCTCTGTCCCGACACACAATGTTCCCTGCACCTGGAATACCACACTCACCTTTCACACCTACGTGTACGTTATTTTTTATGGAACTTTGTCAGGTGATGCTGAGCAGAGCTGTAAACTGTGAGCTTTCTGAGAGCAAGGATCATTTCTGTATTTATCTGAGTATTCAAAATGCCTCATACAGGCATTAGACCTCTGATAAAGAAAGTTTGAGCCCTTAGAATGAGAGAATGAAGTCCCATTTATAAAATGCATAAAAATGTTTATCAATATTGAAATGTAACTTCACTGTTTAGAATTTTGCTTTTTATCTTTTCTGAAATCACCGAATTTTAAATTCTATTACCGTGTTACATAAACACAGGTCACTATTTTTAATCTATATCTGTTATTGATTTTTTTGCCAGTTTTCCATGAGACACATGCTGAAGGAGTGAGAACATTTGCCCATAACCTCCAAGTGACCATTGTTACCATGACTGAGTGACATATTTTCATAAATGCAAACACGGATATGTCCTGTATTCATATAGTTCTTGAGAGATTAAAAACCCTTCACAGGGCACTTGAGTTAACACAGATCCACTGAACCCAAAGCATTAAATTGAGCCCTGTAGACACAGAATGAATGAATGGCTGGAAACACAAACTGAGTGAATGCCTAGAAATAATAGACTTGAGTATTGCTTCCTACCTCCGCTCTCAGATTGGAAAAAGCCTAGGTAAGAAAAAATCTAGGTAATAGCTACATCTTTGTATTGTTTTAACTAATATTTTGCCTAGCACAGAGGCTCTCGATATGTTTGATTTCAGAATCCCTTTACAGATTTAAAATTGTTAAGGACTCACAAGGAGATTTTGTTTATGTGGGTTAAATCTGCCAGTGTTTGCTTACTGTATTCAAAATAAAAATGGGGAAAAATTTTAAACAGAAAAATCCACAAGCACATATGCCATTAACCCTCAGAGAGATGATTCCTTCCATTCAGTCTCCTGTAGGCTCTGGAAAACTCCATTACATATTTTTGGGAGAACGAGAGTGAAAAAGAAACATCATTGTTAGTACTATTATGAAAATAGTTTTGACCTTATACATCTCCTGAAAAAATCTTGAGGACTCCCAAGGGTCCTAGACCATATTTTGAGTGCTGCTGGCCTAGCACATTAGGGGCAAATAAACACATTTGTTGAATAAATTAATTAGCGATAGAGTCAACTTACGGCCAATATTTATTACCAGTGTTACATTTACACAGCTATCTCTAATAAGCAATGAACAGAGCCTGCTTGCTTTTGCACTTTTATTGCCATATCAATCAATCAGCCTCAGTTACTAGCCAATAGAATAGCAAATAGAAAACCCTATGACAATAAGAAAAGAATTATGAAAGATAATTGTCTACTTTATTTAAAATCTTTGTTTCCTTTTCAATGTCATGTCAAATTAGTAATTTGCAAATGCAGTCATAAATAAATAATAATGATGCCTTATATTTCTAAGCGCTTTTCTTATGTTATTTAATCTGCGACTCAAAGCAGAGGGAAATAAAATTCTCTACTGCAAACTGTGTGACTATCTTTTGGACAGGAATTTGAAGCTGCGTACTTCTTAGATGACAAATAGTCATTGCTCTCTTGCTTCTGCTTCGAGTGTTCCTTACAGTTTTCAGCCTGTTGCCCATTTCAAGTAGATTAGAGAGTCAAATAAATCATTCCAGTAGAGGACAATCTTAAAATGAAATGTCTGTTGGGGAAATAGCTTTTCCATTTATTAATATTAATTTTTAACTTTACCATATGTTCTGGTCGCTTTTCCACCTCTGAAAGTCAAGGCTCATCGTGTTCATGTGTTTTTCTGAAGAGCTGAAAGAATGGTGTTACCCACCCAGTGGTCAGTTTTATAGCCTTCCCATTCCCAGTTCTTTATCCTGATTTTAGTTCATTCCCAGGTAGGGCCACATTCTGGTAAATGCCTTAAGCAAGAAACATTGAAGCCAATTTAAACAAAAGAAAGGGAGGGAGTGTTGCTGTGAAAGGCGGCTATGCCAATGGGAAAAACGAAATCAACTGTTTGCCAATACTCTGTGGCCTGAGGGTTACCGTGGTATCCAAATAGAACTTAGAAAATGAGCCTTAAAATTGAAGCATCACAGAGTAGAGGAAAGAAACAATCAGCTTAAGGTGATGAAATGTTTTTCTGTTGCAGCACTGCGGTGTACCTTCAGAAAGTCAGATAAATACGAGATACTAGAAATATGTCATATAATGTAAATTAACATTTTATAAAAGCAAATTGACATTGGATCTAAATTCACGTGTAATTTATTGACGAATGGATTTATACTTGCATTCAATAAGCCTCATAATGCGACATTGTGTATTCAGACTTGGTTGCATTCCATAGATGAATGTGATATTAGAAAAAGAAAACTTTTGAAATTGCAGGGTTAAGGAGAGAAAGGCTATCATCTGAATTTTCATAAATGGCTTTTTTAAATAATCTGTTGGTTTGGGTAGAAAAAGGGGACTACAAAATATTGTGAATTTATTACAGTTAGAAACGACTCGGACAGTGGCCCTTCCTAACCTCTGCTGTGCTCTCCTCCCTCCTCTAAAAGTACTTTTTGTACAAATCACAGAAGTTGGAAAATAGACACTTGAAAAGAAGACATAAAAAGTGGTAGTGAAAAAAATAAATTATTTCCACTAACTAAAACAACTGCTGGGGATCCTAGGTTTTGTCAATGTGATTAAACGTCAATGCAACTAAAATATCTAGTCTGAAAGTGAGTACACACAAATCCTGCCCACCTTTATTTAGATATTTCATGTAATTAATGCTATATACCATCTGCCTGAAAGTCTTCTGTGGTTTACTAACAAAATAATATCAATAGCCATTTATTTTTTCTGAATGTGACAGTATTTAATCCTCACACTAAGTCTGCAAAGTAGATGGTAGGGATTTTAACCTAGATCTGTCTTTCTCCAAATCCTTCATTTCTTTCCACTGAGCTACAGTACTGTCTAAGGCACTGTCATCTGGATGTGGATGCATCAGTTTATTGGCCTCCATATCTTTCTTGTTAGAGTTAATAATTCTCAGGTAGAGACTGAGGTTGGAGGAGGAGGAGGGGGAAAGTGACTAAACTACAGCTACTTGTGAAAGATAGATTCTGATGATAACCAAGTAACTTTAGAAACAGATTTCTGGGACAATAAAGCCAACATTGAAGAAACAACCCTGCCTCTGTCTTGCTAATATCAACACAGCTCTTTCACTATGCTCAGCATCGAGTTTATGTACTATTTTAGGTTCTTTTAAGGTGTGAACTGGTTAAAGATGAAGGGCATATGAGGACAACATTTGGAGGCTCCAAAAATTGTGATTCTTGCTGTTAATGAATGATAACTCTATTTCTTTGTTCTCTGATAAAGATGAAAACAAAGAAAAAAGGAAGGAAGGAAGGGAAAGAAGAAAGATCAATTCAAAGCATCATAGGAAAATCTAAGGGTTATGCCAATATCATGTCAACAGTGAGGAGTGAAACTCATCTAAAAAATCACCTACTACGCTCCTAGTGTAAACCCACTATTACTATTAGTATTTAGTCAATGGTCATTTGCTAGTTGGTAACAAATCTGTCAAGAGTGCTTAATAGTTGATTTGGAAACCAAGTAAAAGATGATTCCTAATACACTGAAATGTTAATTTTTTAAAAGTGGAGAGATTCATGTCTATCATTTTAAATTTTTATTCATTTCAGAATGTGAAATAATTGTCCTTTCTTGTCCATGATGAATAAACAACCAACTCACAGTGGTATCTGCAAAGATTTTCATGCAGGCATTCATTTTGAAAGTCTTTACAGAGATACCAGTGAAAGACACACATTTGAGCCATGAAATTCTACATCACAAGTAAAGTAGTTTTACTGAGACCCAATAAACAAAACAGACAATGGTGCAATGATGCTGGTGAAATTTGATTGGGAATTTGGTGAAATTTGGTGCCAGAGACCCTTCCTCAAATAACAGCCATCTTTTCCCCAACATGTGTCCTGAGAGGAAGACTGTGTCTTCCTTGAAAGCTTACAAAACTTAGTTTTCTACATGAGCAATTACATGGTTAAAGGATTGACTTCTTAAAAAATACAAATTGAAAATCCACCATTATGTGAGCTGTTACTACAGAGTGATGAATTTTTTAAACAACAGGAGTATTGTGATTCAGACAATCCCATGAGTGCTGTCCAGTTCAGAGTACTCCAATTTGGAAACCAGGCACTTATTCCATTAATGATGACGTTGCTCAAAATAGTTTCAGAATGTCTGTTTTGGTATTGTCCCTTACATGTTATTCTGGGTTCCATCAATCCTGGAAAACATTTGTCTTTTGAAACCAAACTGAATCTTTTGGAATACTCGAAACCATTCATAACAAGTACTGTTGATGGTAGTAAATGATTTGTCAGAGTTCTGCTGCTTGTTTACATAATCCATTAAAAAAAAACTGGTATGTGACTAGAAAGCATTAAGATTTCCTTGTGCAGCTTAAAACCTTTCTTAAAAAAGAAAATCCCCATAGGACATCTAAAAGTGATATAAAGACAGAATTTTATAAAGCAGCTATTTTGAAGATAACTCTTTCATGAACGTAAATTTTTTGCTGAGTAGTCCCAATTTTAAATAAGCATTTTTTTCATATAGGAATTACTACCACTACAAATCTTGACAGCTCAGTGTTTCCCACTGCAAACTAAAGAAAAGTCTACCAGCTCCTTATTTATTATGAAAGGTTATGATAAAAATTAATTGGATAGTTTCCCTGTGAAAAATTTATAACCCTGAAAATATGTTATTAAAAAAGACATCATGATTGGGAGAAAAACAATTAGTTGTAATGGGAAGAGGAAGAATTTCAGCAAAACCACTTCTGGGTTGAATTTTAATTTTTTTAACTTAAGTTTTAATACTATTTAATAAGGGTTATTTTAAGATGATTATTTTAAGGGGAAATAACATAAATTATCAAAAGATGATAGAATACAGAGCAGAGCAGTCTGCCTGGAGAAGTCTGACTGCACACTGAGAGAGCATGAAGACTGGGATTCAGTTAAATGCCCAAGGCTGTTTCTGCGCTCCACAGACTTGCACCAACGTTAACCCATTCAATTCTCAGAGTTCTTATAATGTGTATAATACAGGTGTTCCTCATTTAACGACCTACCTGTTTAACAACTGTTCAGACATATGACATTTTTTGCACAGTTCTGTACATCTTGTTTATAGAGCCTCAGTGTGTTTTTTTGTGCACATCTCATTTATACAATACTGTAATATTTTGCTGATTGTACTGTACAGTACTTATATTCTGTTATACATTACAGTACTGCACATAAGAGTTATGCAAATAAAAGCAAAGTCATCAAGTTGGAGTTTCCTTTGACCATTTCTTTGTTCTGAATATTGCAATGTACATATTATATACAATTCCTCATTTAGCGACCAATTCATTTAACGACCTAGTCGCAGGAAGGGAATTCTGTCGTTAAATGAGGAATGTCTGTATCTATACATTACAGTGAAAGAATCAAGACTTGGAAAGGTAAAATAATTCATCCACAGACAAATTCTGGCAAAACTATTTTCTATCTCTAAACCCCATTCATTACCCCGTTTCAACCCTGTAGCTAAAAAGACCAACCTTCTAAGCATCATCAATACGGGAAAGTCAGGGGGCAATAGAATTCCGACAGATTCGAATACAAGACAAGGATACTCAGGATCCACTTCCTTGAATAAGAAATACTGATAGGGAGGTGACTTCCGAGATTTGAAGGAAAAGTAAAATCAGTCAATATAAACAAAATGAAGCAGATCCAATCATGGAGTTAGGTCTCCCTTGAGGTGCACCAGATCTGATGGGGAAAAAAAGAGGATGGAATCAGATCTAACCCATCTGACTTCTCCTCCATAGCAACACTCTCCAAAGTCTTGAGTAGTCTTTCTGTAGATTCCTGTTCTCTCTTGGATAGAGAGACAGAGATGAGATAAATCACAACTGCTTTCTTATGCATTGAGGACTTTTGAGAGCAAGGGTCTTGATCGAAGGCCACATCTCTGCCTCAGTGAGGTTTCCCACATACCTTCATGTCCATCTCTGCCCACAACTCTGCTCTTAAACTCTTGCCTGGCAGAGGTAGCAAGTGGCTGTGAGCTTGTGTCGCTCTTTCATCCCAGGATAGTTCGGCCAATGACTAGCTACAAGCAGTATAGATAAATCAATGAATGCCAAATACGAATAGATTCTATAAAATTAATATCTTATAGGGAAATACCTTCTCCTTTGCCCTTTAAATCACTGTGAAAAGGCAAACTAAGTTTTTATGCATCTATCATTTGGTCATTATAGTAACTGCATAAGGTAGGAATTTTTACAGATAATGAATAAAAGAGATTAATAAGTTTATCCAGATTCTCAGAGCTAGCAGCAATGAGATTGGAATTTGAATACACTTTGCCAGGTTTATAAACACCTGTTATTTAATCCGTTTCTGTTTCAGACAAAAATTACCTCAAAACACACACACACACACACACACACACACCCTGGCTGCATTCTCTATTTGCTCTGCAGATATTAAAGGAACAAATCATGGATGTGTATGGATCTTTTCCTACAAGACAATTTTTAAATTTTCAGATTTTACTTATAAATCTACCATGAAATGGATATGTCTATTGTCATTCACAGTTTATACTTTGGAGTTTGTCTAAATACGCAAAAAATCCCCATCAGAAGAATTTCTGTAATTGTGTTATCACTAAATATGTTACCTCCATTACGATTTGAGTATCTGTCTCCTCCACAATTCATGTTGAAATCTAAGCGCCACGGTAACAGTACTCGGAAGTTGAGCCATTAAGAGGCGATAAGATCAAAAGTATTCCATCCTCGTAAGTGGGACCGGTTCCTTTTTAAGAGTGAGTTTGGAGACCTCTTGTTTTTTCTCATCCTTCCACCTTCTTGATGAGCAGATGCAGAAGAAAACTCTTACTAGGGGCCACCCCCTTCATCTTGGACTTCTCAGCCTCCAGAACCATGAGCCGATGCATTTCTGTTCCTCTTAAATTTCCCGGTGCTAGGTGTGCTGTGATAGCGGCAAAACTGGGCCAAGACGTCTTCCCTCAAAATAAATCACCATTGCTTAAGGACTCACTTGTATTAAAACCCAAGTGGAAACACTTCTCTGAAATGCTCTAAGGGCTTATAAGGAGTTTCTAAGGAAAGCCTAAAATAATCCTGGAGATGCAATTTCATTACAACAAATTCATCATTTCAGATTTTATTGTGAACTGGTATTCTATGTTTTCTTTACTAATTTGCACCAATTAAAAAAAAAAAAAAACTGCTGTAATAGAAAGAGCGTCCATCACAATGCCAGACTCTCTATTTGCTTTTCATGCTTGGGAAGCCTGATTGGAATCAGTGAGAGGTGTCCTTGGTGACACTGTGCCTGTTTTCAGTTCCTGTGAACCTTCCATTCTCCCTTCCTTGGTATCTTCCCCCCAGGTTATATTTGAGTCTCCTTGGTATACGATGTCCAATTTTCTCTCAAATGTCCAAGCACAGTTTGTAATGCCATTTTAAAAGTGCGATTACCTTAATGTCATTCTCTTCTACTAGACTGTAAGTACCACAGGGTGCCAACTCTGAATCCCAGCTCCTTCTTGCTTAGTGCCTCAATAATATTGAATGAATAAACCTATTCCCTGGGGTTACTTTTTGTAAGGTAAAAAAAAAAAAAGGATGTTAAGTACTTTTTACAACTAGAAGCAAATGCTTTATAAATGTAAGCGCTTATTAATCTATTGGCCTTATCTTTTCCATCAATACTCAAGTTAAGGGGAGGTGATCCTACATATATATCACACTGGCAAGTTCCCCAAAGTCTCCAGGCTCTATGATGTTGGTAATGGAAAAACGCTGTACCTTCTCTGTGGAGGAGAAGGAGAGGGAGAAATGATTCACCTCTCATATTACCTCTAGGGACAAGCAATTCACATAATTGCTCCAGTAGGAGGAAAGAGAGAGAGAGGGAAAAATAATTCCAAAGATATGAGACTGGTCATAGAATAACAACTTATTTGGGGATTTCTGCAACTATTGCTTTTGGGGGGGGCATTATATTCAAGTGTTGTAATATTCAAATTCACAGAAGACATTGTGCTAGAGAGCAAAGGCTGTCTGTGTAGCTTATAACTGACTCTTTTAGAACTCATCTTTCTAAGCACTCTACAGGAATAAATTTGTCTTTAAAAAGTAGCAAAGACTTGGGCAATAATTGCCCTAACCATTCTAGACAGCATTGCTACAAAGCAGGGCATGAGAGTGGCAAACAGCGCCTAGCACTTACGCACTCAGGGCTGGGAGAAACTATTGCTGGGAGAAGCACCTGGGGTACTCAGGGGAAACTAGATGAAAACCGTGAGAGCAGCAAGCCACGTAGATCGCATCTCCTGAGCTCCCACCTCTGCTTCCCAGCGCCAACGTGCCCAACTTAGGACAAGCTGTTCACTTTGATCAGGGCTCCTACTCCCAGCCAAGTGAGGGCGCGGCAGAATGTGAGGTCAGGGAAGAGCAAGCAAAGCCTTCACCTATTCCACCAGCACGGCGGAAGGCTTGTGATTTTTGAGCAAGGGGGAGCTATCACTGTGGTCTCCGTGGTGAAGGGAATTCCCAGAAAAAGCCAGCTCTGAATACGCGTGTGTGGAGCAGCATGGTTAATCATCACACGCACAGTGGAAGGAATCAAACCAGCACTAGATATTTTTTTCTATCCAGGAGGCAAATTGCTTCTGCAAAGAGCCAGCTTCATTATAAAGAGCTGATCCTACCTGAGTGTGACAGCATTGTCACCAAGGGCCAGTGACCTTCTGTCTCATCTGAAGATCAGCTCATTGGAGTGCTAAATAATGCATAGTTATATTTACATTGTCATTTAAATATCTTTTAATTTTTAATTTGCTGTTGCCTCTCCACTGTGTTAAAATGAGTTATTCCCCAGTGGTGGGTATATAAATATAGGCAAGTTGAGCTTTGGGGTTTTTCCAGAAGACTGAATCAACTTGGTCATAGGAAAAGAGCAGTCCTGGAATCTGGGGTGTGTTACTTCATCAACTCTTTACCACCCTCAAAAGATCGTGGTAGTGTATATTCTGGGAGCCTTGAAAGCCTTTCAATTTTGCCAAAAGCAGTCTTAGGAATTAGGAAATGAACTAAGTTTTAAGAAGATTACTTAAAAACTTCAGTCATGTTAATGGGATTTTTAAAAAACCCAATAAAGACGTCATCCCGATTTAATTACACTGGCTATTGGTTTATTAAACACTTCATTATTTGTCCCTTTATACACCATAGACTGATTCTTAGTGACAGAAATGAAGAACAAATTAAAAACTCAGTGTTTCCAAGCACCTAATGCTAGAGCGAAGATGACAAAAATTCTAGATGGTTTAATTACTCTCTTGTTTGTTTCAAATGGATTTTGTGCTGTGGTTTCCATAAAACCCTGGACATCACACACATATCTTTACTGTAGTGATATCTGCACTGGACATGAAGCCAAAAGACATCAGTAAATCTTACTTCTTCCCTAAGTGTGATCATAGGCGATTCTTCGTCTCTGGATGCGAGGTGACTATAAGGGGAAGGTACTGGGTTAGTGATCATCCTGTATTTCTGTTTCCGCATCCCGAGGTTCTCCAGGCATTACCCACAGCACTTCTTTTAGGTAGAAATTGAACAATTTTCTCAAAGTCTAAAGGCCCAGCTCAAGACCGCATCACTGCTGATGTCTAAATCCTGCTTCCTCCCTAATGAAAGAGTCGCCAGAGGGAATGTCACACTCGGACTGATGAGCAAGAGGACACCCACAAATAACTCAGCATGACTCAAGACCACTCAAACTTTAATTCTATCAGCCTCAAAAATTACAAGGCAGAAAGGAAAAGGGGTTTTAAATTATAGCTGGCAAGACTGTTAGACATTGAACTTTTTAAAGTGTAAATCACAATTGGGCAAAATTACTGGCATAAGTAAATTAATAATTCATCTTAGGGAAAAATCACAACAAAATATGATTTTATAGAAAAGAACACCAGGACCATACTTATGTTAACAAAAAACAAACAGATAATACATATCCTATCCCAGCACAGACCTTTTTATTTACAAAATTAATTATGACAGTGAGATTACGAGGTTTCAAATGCAGACTGCTGTACCATACTTCAGCGCAATACCAGCAATTCTATCTGGAAGCTTGTAAATTAAAAATGTAAAAGCCACTGATTTGTCTTTTTAGTTTAATTAGTTGCTAAGCAAGCACCATACTGAAGGTTGCATTCATGACACGAGCTGGTGGTTGCAAATCATTGTTCTCTAAAGGATTCGCAGCAATTCTTTAAATAAGATGTCATAAATGGCCCTAACAATGCATTTAATTTCAATTTAATATAATCACTTTTATACGTTAAAGAGTAAAAAGTGAATTCAGTGCCTACATGGGTCTCTAAATTGTCAATTTGGCTCTCATTTCTCTCACCGGCCTCTCTCAGAGCAAAGAAAGCATTCGGAGAATGCATAAAACCAGCAAAGCAAGGATGATGATTCTGGTACGGGCTCCTGGTAATATAGCCGCAATTATCTTCTCTGAACAAAGGGTGTTTGATCTAAGGTGAATGAAGGATACACAGTTTGCCCAATAAGTTTAAGACACAAAATGATGGTTTGATTGTGAACACTAAAGCTAAAATAATTGATAGCCGGGCTGTGTAGGGACTGGCTTGCAAGCATGCCTAGGGCTGGTCATGATACAGAAGGGTCCATTTTTGATTCACAGCAGAAATTTTGTCCTTTTTCCCTATGTACTGCTTAGAGGAGGTGACAGTACATGAGTTAAATCTCAAATCCAACATAGTCACTGCTCTTCCACAAGAGCCAGTACAGTGGATTGTGCCTTGGTCTTAGTTCTTGCCCTCAGAGTAGGATAAAGGGCTCCAGTTTTTGAAAATAACTATTATTAACATGGCAGACCCTCTTCTAGGAGTTTTACTTGATTTTAACCCCCAGATTGACTTGTTACTAGGTATTATTTTAAAGATGAAGAAAGGTAAGTTCAGGCTAAGGAGCCAACGATGAGCAATTGTGGAATCTATATTTGAATATAAGTCAACCTGACTCCACAGGGCGCGAGCTGTCGGCTGTCTGAATCAGAGCCAAATGATAAAGAATGGCTTCTGCATCAGGCCTCATGTTATCGCTCTGCACCTGAATACTAAGAGCATGAACCATATGCTTACCTTGGTAGCATGCCGTGTTATGCAACCACATACGAGACCCTCAGGCCACACATACAAGAACAATTTGAGTTTCTTGTACAATGGGTCAGAAAACCCTTGAAAAAGAAGCTAAACTCCACTTTGTCACCCTTCCTTCAATGGGCCTCTTGGTGGCCCAGCCTGCTTGGAAGAAGCATATCTTCCCACTGCCTCCACTCGCTCATTTCTCAACACAGGACAACCTGGACTCCACCCCCACACAATGAACTCATTCTCTAATTGCCAAACCAACACCAACGGAAACACTTATTGGGCCTCTGTAGTGTTTGACGCCGATAGACATTCCTTCCTCATGAAACATTCCTCTGGTTTCTGGTTTTCCTCCTTCCTCTCTGGCTGTCCCTCCTCAGTTTTCCCTGTAGGCTTCTCCTCTACCTACCCCTAAAATGCGACAGGCATGGGGTTATCATCTAAATGCCGAGGCTTCCCATTGAGAGAATGTTTTCCATGGTGTCTCATATTCTTTCCTGCTTTGTCAAGTCCTAACTTCCTTGTGTCTGAAACCAACATTTCACCTCCTTGGGAGAAAGACATCATATCCCCTTCTGGGTAAGAGGCCACATTTACTTGTAGGCTTGGAAGATACAATGTCCCCCTTCTGAACAAAGGTCACCCTGCTTTCGCCCATTATAAAAGACTTGTATTTCCTAAATTCAGATTTCCACTCCTGTGCTCAACCGAGTGCATATGTGGAAATTGGCTCCTTCTAAGTCACCATACAATAATACTCTGACGACTGCTACTGCTGTGAGTAATAAACTGCCATTCATTCTGAACCAGGAGTTTCATGTTTTCTGTCAATATCCATGATCCATGAAATTGCTCCAGCAAGCTAACTTGTTAATTTGTAAACGGGATAACGTATCAGAACTTGCACAGGGCTAAACATAACTCTGTACCAATTAGCACATCAGAGATTGCAGACAGAAGGATGGAAAGGAAGAAGGAGTGAAAGAAAGAAATTATATATATGAGAGGGGAGAGAGAAGCAGGTGGTAGGGCAGGCTCTGGGGAATGTGTCAGATTGGCTTAGGCTGATCGGGCCCCACTCTTAGAGCTTAGTGCAGTGTCAACGTCCTCCAAAAGACACAGGCTAGCCAGGGAAGTGGGTGGTGCCCAAAATAAAATCTGAATATTGCAAAGGAGGGAGGAAGGGAGAATGAATGCTGGGGAAGCACTTAAAGGTTGGTCGCACTCCTGAATGCACACTCCTGATTCCGCTTGTACTCTGGAGCAGTACTTGCTGTTGTTGCATGGATATCTCCACCTGGTTTTTGCATAAGCACTTGAAAGCCAGCATGCCTGCCCTCATTACCTTCCTTCTCCTGAATTAGGTGCCTCAGTAAAGAGCACAATTATCTATACATTCACTCGAACTCCAAATGCAAAAATCATCCTAATTTTCCCTATGCCTCCCTCTCTTACATCTAATCAATTGCTAACTCATTTGGTTCAATTTCTAAGTCATTTTGGAATTATCCTAGTTTTCATATCACCATCAGAATGTTCTTGATTGAGGGCATCTTTGCCTGTCTCCTGGATGACCACAGTATCACCCTACCTGCTATTCTTGCTTTCAATTTTGCCTGCCTCTAAACTATTATGCAGTATGCACACAATAGTTAGATTTGTTTTGGAAAATAAAAATTTAATCCATCTGAACTATGTTTAAAATACTCCCATGCCATCAAATAAAGAAAAACTCCTTAATGTATCTTTTTATGATCTACCCTCAATGCCATTTCCACTGCAGCATTCTATGCAAAACTTTTCCAAATATACCATTCCTGCTCATGCCAACTTGGCTTAGACAATCCTCTCTGTCTGAAATACCCTTCTCTCCTATAAAGTCCAAGTAATCCCCATTTACACAGAGTCAAGACTGAATTCCAGCTCCAAGCAGCACTTCATTTCCAGTCGAGACTGAGCTTAATGTCCTCGTTGCTGTACCATTGCTACCTGAACCTGTAGTTTCTAGAATGTGCTGCTATTGTACATCACTGTATTGTCATCTTCAACTTTCCTTTCTATCTCTTTGTCTCTAATAGACTCTGAGGTCTGTCTTAAACACCTCTCACCAATCACATAGCTGACCTAGAACAGAAACTCATTGGCATCAAATGTTGAATTGTGTACAGAGCATTGCAGAGTTTATATATAGTTTTGCTATTTAGATATACTGGCTATCTACAGAGCCTAGGTTATACCAATGGCTAAATATTACGAGTTTAACTCCTCAAGACACAGATACTATCCCTGTAAATGTCACTTGATATGGAGGATTAATAATGTTTTATATGAAGGACTTGTATTAATATCTAGTTCTGGTGATTGATTCCTAATTATACCAAATATATTAGGGCCATGGGTGTGTGATTTTAATGCAGAGAGATTGCATTCTATGGCTCTGACTACAATAGCCAGCTGGAGTCTGCCAAGCCGAGTAATGAATGGACACTTTGCTGACACGAACGGGCCAAGTAGTTGATCACTCTGTGTAGTAGATGCACTCAGGGCCCGGAAACACCGTTATCATCGTCCCTCATTCTCCTCAAGAGAGCTCTATTAATTTCTATTGCTACACAAACACATTAATGAAAACAGGAAAAATGACAATAACTAATATTTATTTCACACTGACTACATGCCAGTAACAGGGTTAAGCGCTTTGTATTTCGTTCTCATGGTATTTCATTTAATTTGCTCAGCGAGACTGAAGTATTTTCATTACCTGTGTTCAGTCGTGTATTGGTGTGCTCTTGCTGCATAACAAATGACAGCAAACTCTGTGGCTTAAAATAACATCTCTTGTGTAGGTCAGAATTCTGAGCAGAATTGAATTCTTGCCTTGTTGTATACTTTAAGCCTCTGTTTTCTCTGTGTCTGACCTCCAGCCCCACATTTCAGAGCTCAAGTCAGGCCCATCTGCATAAATTTCCTTTGGAGTTAACTCAAAGCCAAGTGATCCATAATAAGGTTATGGATCATCTACAAACTCCTCTTTGCTGGTAATACAACACACTCATGGAAATAATACCTCATCTTATTCATAGGTTCTGATCATACTCAACAGGAAGGAATTGTATAGGGTGAGGATTGTTAGGGTCATCTTATAGTTCTGCCTCCCACTTGCTACTGGCTAATTGTGGATCTCCTACTTAGAGGAGCTATGTTACTCGATCAAGGGCAAGCATATGAACTTCAGAACCAGAGATCAGCACTGAACTCATACTATTCAAAGCTTTGGAATGCCTGTGATTTTTTTTGTGTGTGTATTTGGACCTCAAGGAATTGGGGCTTTGATGACCAGGTTGGAATATAAATCTTTACTCCTCCACAATAGTTCACTTTCTTTTACAGAAGAGGTAGTTTCCTCATCTTTTTAAGAAGTCTTTTGAAGACCAGCATTAAGTTAAATGCACCGATGCTAGAATTTTTTGTGTCAAATACAATTTATATCGGGCCACTCCTCTGCTCATATTCTGACACTACTTTTCTCTCTCTTGCCACATCAAATCCACATCATTTCATGCACCCTCCTTTCCACCTTTATTTCTGCTCCTTCCTGCAGCACTTCAATAGTCCCTCACCACCGTATTCATTATAGTCCTAAGGCGGTGCATACTGCTCACTAGCCCTGTGCTTCCATACTTCTCCCTAAAATCTCAGCTCAAATCTCTTCTAAGAAACCCTTCCCAACTCTTTCTGCATATATTGATCAGATTCTTTTAAGAATTCCTATAATGCTTAAGGTCGACAACCATATATTAGCATTAATTACTCCCTAATTTCTTGTGGATGTTTGTCCTGTTTTACCACCTAGTTAGCAAGTTGTTTTGAGTAGGACCATGATATTCTTTTTTGACAGCCTCCACGACCATGAGAGCAGCACACCAATTACATTGTAGGCACTCAACACATACAGATTGACCAATTGATTGATGGAGTTCTCCCAAGTTGGATTCCCTTTCTCAACCCAGGGAATCTGCCCAATATTTAGAAAGCAGCTTTAGCTCATCCACAAATGCAAACTCTTGTCATTATGCATTCAGTTTGGTTTTGGACATCTGTACCAGGAATCTGTACGGCTGTATGACTTCTCTTTCTGGAATAGACAACTTCTACCCTGGGCTAGCAGTACCAGCCCAAGCTTCCAGAACAATCTTTTCCAACATGCCATTAGCTTGCATGTTGTTCCCACCAATTACTCTCAGAACTTTATTTTGATTAGGAAGAAGACATGATATTTGAGGATCTAGGTTTATGTGCAAAGTCAAAACAGAACATCTACATTTGCTCTCTCAGCAAAACTATTCGGCAATGTAGTGGTGTAAGATTCGAGAGACGCAGGGAGTATGAGGATCCAACAGTGAAAATGGCTTGCACACAGTGCTGGCTCCTATATGGATTTTAGAATCTTGAAGATAGACCTAGCATTTACAAGAGTTTAGGAAATGGCTACTCTCAACTTCTTTTTATTTTTCCAAGAAATATACAGTTTTATTAATTCAAATTGTTCTAATAATGTCAGGAAAAAGTATTCTTCATGTGGTTGGGTAAATTATATTAGTCAGAAGCAAATGACATAAAATAAAGACCTCTGTCTATCTGCTGCATCAGCCGAGAAGAGCATTGCACTGTTGTGGCTTCCTTCATTATAAAATCCTCCCAGGCACACTTCCCCAGGATGGCCAGTAAGAGCATCAACAGGCTAACAACAACAACAAAAGCTTATCACTCACCAGTCTGCAGGGATTCAATGCTGCTCAGAGCTGGAATAATGAGAAAAAAATTAATACTTTATTGTTTTTCTCTACAACCCCAAAAGCAAATAATACATCCAGACCTAAACTCATATTTAACATGAAGGTGAAATGCTTGTGCAACTCCTACCTTGAATGTTAGATACACATCTTTGGTGGGGTCCTCTCCACGCATATCTATTTGCTTTTGTTTTATTAGAGAGCATTGTGCGGCTCTTTTATTTCTGAGCTTTTGAATGCCAGTGTCCCTCACCTATTGAAAGCTAGGTGAGGGACTATTGAAAGCTAACTGATCTGAGTTACATCAGTTTGAATCCCATGTTTCCATACAGACCCGACCAGTTGCATTGGTGGGAGTGAGATGGGAGATTCACACCTTGGATTTCTAGCACAGACACTGCCTTGCCTCAGAGAGGTTGGTGACAGGATGATAGCAGCACTGACTGACATTTGTAAGGTTTGTAAACAACCATCATGCAACTGACACAGAGTCGGCTGGCTGCCTCATTCCTTCTCCTTGCGCATTCATTTTACTAAATGAAACCAAATGATTTCTAAAGTCGAGGAGAGTGAGAAACACAGCAAACCTTTATTAAGCAGCTTCTACATACCAGGAACCATGGCAGAAGCTTGGGTTTGGCAGTTTGACCTGCCACAAATATTTGAGGTAGGCATTAATAAGAATATTTTTGAGATGAGAAAATTGAGTCTTGCGGAGTATCAATAACATAAGCAATAAGAGATGTGACAAAATTCAAACTCAAGTCTAACTCCAATTCTTCTCTTTCCACCATGTCACACTACCGAATATTAACTGTCTTACCCATATTTTAATGCTGAACTGAGCCGAGAAGTAAGGAATATCCAGCAAAGCAAAAGCAAAAGCTCTATTTTCTAGAGTTAAATAGTTTCAGCATGCTAATGAGCTCCAATAGCCTAGAGTCAGCAAAATAACACTGTTAGAAAAATTATTCACTAACTCGTCTGACACAAAGTCCCTTTTTTAATTTCCCCCTCACTGAACTCTGAAAGCAAAAGGAGAAAACAGTGCTCAGACATCAGTGTCATTCTTCAATGTCCCCAGTCTTTATTTTTTATTTCTTTTCTATGTCTATTTCTATTTATTTCTATGACGCCTATCACCATGGTGTCCAAGTATCCAGACAAACACATTAAACTAAAACAAAACATATGAGAGGATTGAAAAGCAAACTCCCCAGATCGCTCTCCTTGAGAACTGAGTTCAGCTGATTTGCAGGTGACCAGCCTTGTGGCACTTCGTGGCTGAGCTGGCAATGTTAGGAACTGGACTTGACGGCAACCTGCCTGTCTCTTAGCCATGGAGATGAGATTTACCTTTTTATTTTTGGAACAGAAGAAAAAGAAACCCCAAAGAATTAGACATAGAAATAAATCCATTTTAGTCTTATAAATTCTCCACCTCTGAGGATAATCGCTCAGGACCCCAACTATAACAGAGTACAAGCAAGGAGAAAAAGAAACCCCAAAGAATAAGACATAGAAATAAATCCATTTTAGTCTTATAAATTCTCCACCTCTGAGGATAATCGCTCAGGACCCCAACTATAACAGAGTACAAGCAAGGTGCCTAGAGGACAGGAAAACCAAATAGTCACCTTGCCATCTATGGCTCTGTAGGTGCAGAAGGCACCAAAGTAATTGTCACAGTGAATTAGGAAACAAGTCCATGTGATCTGGACATGTAAATGTACTCCACATAACTCTGATGCAAACAGCCATTTTTTAAATAAGAGGAAGGAAGGGAAATGACAGCACTAGCATTGGTGGTTAGGGAGAAGAGGAAGTTTGTTATCTAATATTTTACAAATGCTTTCAATGTCTTACCTTTTAAATGTTTGGTATCATCTGCTTGCCCATGCTTTACTGCCTGTGTGAGAACACAAACTGGCTTTCTGGGATAGCACCTATCTATATGACACTCCATTGGCTGCTTTCTAATATCCAAGATCAAGGGAGAGTTGCTTAGCATTCTATTTTTGTTTTGTTTTTGTTTTTGTTTTTGAGACACAGTCTCACTATGTAAATTAGGCTGACCTTGAACTCAGTATGCGGCCCAGGCTGGCCTTGAAGTCCTCCCCCCCCACACCATCCTCCTGCCTCAGCCTTCTGAGTGCTAGGATTACAACACCCAGCACCAAATGCCCAGCATCTGATGGATACAAAGATGGCAGTTCTGAATCAAAGGCAAACAGTGGACTGACAATCATTTTAAAACAAATCTCATTGTGCATTTTCACTGTCTTACTTCCTTCCTTTCTTCCTTCCTTCCTTTTTCTTTTATTTTATTTACTTATTTTTAGCATCAATATAAACCCTTCCATTGTGTCAGCCGGGATTTCTTTTCTCCTCCCTGGATGCACCAGCTTCTGGACAGACCCCTGAACAGGTCAAGCTCTTCCCCATTCAGCCTCCTACCTGGAGTGCCTGCCCCTTTCTCTGAAGTCATGTTTATTGTAATATTTCAAGTAATGTTTATTGACTTTTCTGATTAAAAGTGTAATGGATGCTCTTAAATAAATTTAGAAAATACAGCTGTTTAAAGAAAACTGGAATGAAAATAGCCTCACCAAACAGAGAATACTACTATTTCATGTGTTTCTTTTTCCCTATGAAATTATTTCTTATCACAAAGGGTGATCATTGTGTATTTATTGTAATATTTTCTACTAAGCTAAAGGATATATATATGTTTTCACTCTTACTCCTAAGTACTTTTGAAGTTTTTGGAAACATTATTTAACATGCTTTTTCTGAATGATCAGAATCAAACCTAAACAGTGTTTCTGAGGAAATTCCCAACAAAGTTCTGCCCCTTGGTCAGTGCCCTACTCCGTAGTGCAATTTTATGATGTGACCTAGAATTTTAGATCCGAATTTGTATTACATTAATATTTATACTATAAAGCTTTAAAAAGTAATGATAACTGTTATCATTATTTACTTTTTAGAGTCAAATATACAATAGTTATTTAGAAATCTATACTTTACCTAACTTAATGTTCATTCATTTTTTATTCCTTGATTTCTTCTATCTTGATTTTTAAAATTTGATACTTTATTAGTCATCTGAACCACAATATCAAACAACATTGTAAGTAAGATAATCTAAGTAATATGTATTCTTAGCCTTATGTAAATGAAAAAGTGCTTATGTTTTCATTACAAATAAAAATACCTCATTTGTGTTTTCAATTTTAAAACACAGGTATTTTCCCTTAAATTTACATAGTCATTGCTTTATTGTCTTCATAGCTGTTAGTATCATTAAAAATGTCTAAAATCAGCCTCAATTTCTAATATTTTGCTTAAAATAATTTTCCTTTATCAAGATATTTGGTTTCATCTGAATTTATCTTTTTTTTTTATGGGTACCGGGGGTTGACCTTAGGACCTTGTGTGCCAGCAGGCATCCATGCGATATCACTGGCCCATTTTTCATATGTGGGTACCAGGAGTTGAACTCAGGACCTTGCGTTTGCCAGGCAGGCACTTATGCCACTGAGCTATCTCACTGCCACCCCCTGAATTTATCTTGATGTGTTTCATTTGATTTTACCTAAAATAAAGTGAGAGTTGTCAAGCTCTGTAATTAAGAATTCCAATTCCTAAAAGTTTTGTTCAGTAATGATTTTTTGCTGCTATTCCTCTCTCTTTATTTTTTTTTTTTTTTATTTTTTTTTATTTTTGTGGGTACCGGGGGGTCGACCTCAGGACCTCGCGCGCCAGCAGGCGCCCGTGCCGCTGAGTGATATCACCGGCCCCTTTTTCGTATGTGGGATCCGGGAGTCGAACTCGGGCCCTCGCGCTTGCAAGGCAGGCGCTTAAGCCGCTGAGCCATCTCACCGGCCCTGCTATTCCTCTCTTGACTGTTTCACTTCCTTCATTTAAGACACCTGACCTTTGAGTCAAATCTGGAGGTCTGCTTCGCTGGCCGTATTTATCTGTGCTTAATGTTCTCATCCCTTTATTCTTTCCGCTCAACACTGGGAGAAATGCTCACTTCCAGTCTCTGCCTCATTCATTCATTTTTGCAATGTCAATTCTGCTCTTCACTACATTGATTATGAAATGAACACCACATTGTAAGTGTTCTTGAGAATTTTCATTATGCTATCATACCCCTTTGCTTCCTGGCTTATGTTTTTATTTCCACGTGTTTTCCTTCATATGTTTCTCTGTTTTTATAGAGAGGTTCTGCCTTCTTAAGTCTTATTAGGATGCTAATATGTCCAATTCTTGCCACCTCATGGGCTTTAACTAGGGAAACCTAGAGCCTCCGCTACCTATTTAACTCTTGTGAGCAAGTGAAGTGTACCCACCTAGAATCACAGATTGATCACTTGTCTTCCTTCCCCTTGTGCTCCCATGATGCACTTAGTCATTAGATATCATTATTTAATAAGGAATATCTTGTGGCATTTCCAAAAACAACTAAAGTTACCTTTCACTGAGAAGTTCGAAGCAAATGACTCAGCCCTATAAATTATTGCATTTATTTTTTCTATTTATTATGACAGAATATTAATATACTTTTTCTGTTTTTTCTTCATATTTAGAATCCTACTTAAGTGAATAGTATTATAAAGCTGTGTCAAATGTATGTCAGTATCCTTTTAAAATATGTCTTGGCTGGTGAGATAGCTCAGCGGTGCAAGTGCCTGCCTGGCAAGCGTGAGGTCCTGAGTTCAACTCCCGGAACCCACATACGAAAAAAGGGCCGGTGATATCGCTCAGTGGCACGGACGCCTGCTGGCGCGCGAGGTCCTGAGGTCGACCCCCGGAACCCACACACACAAAAAAATATGTCTTAAAAGCTACCTTCTTCTCCCATTGAGGTGTCCCTTGGCTTCAAAGTATTTGTGAAGCCAATCTCTATCAGATTTCCTAAACCGCTCTCTTTCTTACCTACACATTTCCTCCCTAAAAGTGAGTGGCACTTTGAGAATGTCGCTAGAAGTCACCAGGTGTCTGCAAATCCTAACAGTAGATTAAATACCTGGAGGAAAAAGTATAGAAAGTGTAAGTGCACAGGTAGAAAATAAGCCAAAAAGAGGAAATAAATATAAAAGGGCAACTGATGGAAAACAAAAAGATGAGAACAGCTGAGCGGCAAGTGTTGTATCTGGAGTCTAAGCAGCTACGCTAATGCCCCACAGAAATCACTATAATTGGTCAGACCATTTCATTCCTGATCTCACTCTCTCAATCCTTGAAATGAGTTCATTATAATATTCATCCTTTATAGTTGTTTGCACAGACAAATAAAATCATATAGTGAAGTGCATTACAATAAGAAAGTGTGATAGATTAAAATGTCGGAATGGAATACTGATACATCACACAGCGTGGATGATCCTTGAGGACGTTTCACTAAGTGCAGTTAGCTACATGCAAAAGGACAAATACTGCTTCCTTCCGCTTATACTAAATATCTGGAGTAGGTAAACTCAGAGAGAGAAAGTAAATTAGTGTTAACAAGGGTCTGGATGGATCGGGGAATTATTGCTTAGTGGGTTCTGCATCTTCACTGTGAGGGAAAGTTTAGTAGGTCGTGGTTATAGCTGCACAAAGTTGCAAAGTGCCACAGAATGAGACACATAAAATGACTAGAATGGAGAATCTTATGCTTTATGTGTTTTACCATAGTAAGATATATGTTTAATGTCGGCTTTTATTACATTATCGTATACATATGTTAAAACCAATTGCGAGGTCATTTTGTTTAAAAGCTAATTGTTGAATTTAGGGTGGTATTATGGTGATTGTCTGAATTACCATAAATGAACAAATCAATTAATCAATACAAATATTCCACACACATTCATGTAATGCTCATGTACAGGGAACTAGTCTCCATGGCTACAAAGATACTTGAGTGATAATTACTCACTCAATTGAAGAAAAACTCCTATCTATCATTTTAAAATGAGTTTTTGAGCTATGTCTTATGATTCTTCTGAAGTAATGAGGTGCACAGGATGATCTACTGCAAAGCTACTCCTATGTGAACACCCTACTGATAGCTATGATGAAAATGAATGCCAAAGTGTGATCCAAATATAGAGTGAATATTTAAATTAAAATTTGTATTACGGTGAAAGAGACATCACCATTACTCCCCTTCAAAATACTCCCACTTACTTCAAATACACTTACCCAATTGTTCTTGCCACTTTCTAAAGCAGTTCTAGAACTCCTCTTCAGTGAGTTCCTTTATGAGGTATGATTAAAAATATGAGGAATGCTGCTGCCCAGTGCTATCCAACAGTAAGACGGGCTCATAAAACCATTACAGTGTGTCTTCATCTACTTTATTCACTGCATCTGCCACCATGTGACTGCCGGCTTTTCTCACAAATCAAAATGACCACGAAAGGTAAACATTTTGAATCAATTCAGGACACTGAGGTAGCCATGACAGTGCAACGCAGATACTCACAAAAGAGGACTTCCAGAATGGCTTCAGAAAGTGTCAAGAATGATGGAATAAATGTGTGGAAGCAAGGGGGTGTATTTTGAGAGCAATAATGCTAATCTGTCTTTTACCATAATACACTTTTTAAATGTATACATTGGCAGTTATTTTCAATTACATTGTGAACTCTTGTGTGTGTGTGAGCATGTGTGTGTGTGTATGTGTGTGTAATCACCACTCAGGAAGCACAAATCATTAATAAATCATTAGATTATAAATGCAATTTATCATTACAAAACTCGTTATTGATACCAAGAGTTGTTGCTTCTACCTGAATTCCCCTTGAGGTACGGTTTACCCCTGGATTTATCAAAGCCACTGCACCTCATAGAACCTGAGGAACAATGCCTTCACTCTTCCTATTGGCTCTTCTCTTCCACAGTCCAGCATTTTCACTTTAGCTATCATGAAGCAATCTCATTCCCAAAGGGAGTGACTGAGATCACCATCCCATTCCCCTTTGTTAAACCTATCAACAGTTTCATGATAAATGTACTTCCTGCACCACATACAAAGTTGGGATGGCTTTGGACTAAGACCTTAGAAGAAAAGAAAGCCATAGTTAATTCCCCAAACTGTAATAATTTTCATTTGTTGAATATTTTATCTCAGATGAATCATTTTATTTGTTGTAGTCACTTCCTTCCTAGTTTGATAAGTTAATTTAAACTGCATTAGCTCAGATTTTAGCTGATTTACTATTTTATTTTTCATTTTGTGGTTGTTTTCTTTGTTCTAAAATGATCTTATGAACAGTTTTTTATATTGAATTCAATTCAACAAGGTTTTAGAGGGTCAGGTTCTTTGAAAGCACTCTATGAGACAGTGTTACGGCAAATGGAAAGATAATAACACCAATTCCTGACCCTGAAGACCTACAATATAAAGGAAAAGATTACTCATATACTTGTATGTAAGTACAGTCTTAGGAGATTTAAGATTTCCCTTGAATGTATGCATTTTTTAGAATTGGGAGAATCTTGGCTAGAGATGTGGCATTTATGGTGGATTTTGTAGCAAGATTAGAGTGTTTATTATAATCCATTTAACCCTCTAAACTGAAAGACCCTCCAGGATAAAGATAATCTTAGTTATCTTTGTATCCCTGAAAGCAATAAAATTGTCACGGAAGAACTGTAGACATGCCCTGACTAGAACACGTATTTTGAGACTGTGCTTCTTATTCTGGAAATATGCTCCTAACTCATAAGGGTTTTTATAAGTGCTTATTTATAATGTGTGATATTCTCTGTACCAGACTGATTAAGGAACCAACGAGTTGAAGCATAACAAGTGAATGAGATTCATTGCTGCCAACCAAACCAAGCAAAAAGTTACCAGTTTGAAGTCCAGCTCTGTTTAGCAGCTGGGTAGACTGCATAACGTATTTTGTCTTTATGAGGTTCTGATTCACTAGTAGATTACAGAAAACAAAACACAGCACTCAAGATTTGGGATAGATCAAACAAAATGATATTAAGCCCTTCACAAAGTCAGAATTCAAAATATGTTAGGCTCTTATTCTTCCCAGATAATATTTTATTACTTGTAGTAACGGATATGTAGTGAATGCTGATTGCTCATCAATTTCAAAACTACCATATTCAAAGATGACAGATCATCTGACTGACAGCACCTCTGAGGAGGAGGAGATGAGATTCTGAGGTATGTGCTTACCTAAGGGAGGAAGCAGAGGGGAGAGCAAACTGACTGAAATTTTTGCAGCTGACCGTGATGCAAAGTTTTCCAGTGAGAGGACCAATCGCAAACTTCTGAGTCTAGTAAGAGCACAAAATCTGAACCTGCTTTTTATTTGGAAGGTGCTTTGATTCCATCAAGGATACTGCTGTTTCCTTAAGGTGGAGCTTTGAGGGTTTTAAAGGAAGTTCAGCTCTTGCCTTCATCTCTCTTACTGTCTCCTCCATGGGGAAGGAAGGAAGATGACGACGTCTGCTTGGTGAGGCTGGGGAATGGGTGTGCAGCCTGGCTTGTGGAGAATGCTGTCCTATGCTTGTGACCACTGCCTAGTGCACCTGCCCCTGCCTGCAAGGTAGTTGTTTTCCTGCAGCTCTGGTACCCGCTGAGAAAGTTAACTCAAGGAGAAAGAGCGGAAAATAAGTACTTGGCCTTGGTTCCATGGCTAAAGGAATTCTAATATGGGGTTCCTACCTAATTTCAAATTTTGGAGGAGAAAAAAATATAATTAAAGATTGGATTCAAGTTCTAATGCTTTTAAATTCGGGTCATTATATGAATATTTTAAGCTGTCTGCAGAGTGAGCTGTAATGGATGAAAGACATTTTTATGTCTAGTATCTATTTTTGAGTTTCTTCTCAAATATACCTTATGAAGTATAGATATGGATAAAATGTACCCTGAGTATACTGTAATTGAATTTTCCTTAAAGAAAAATGTCGAAAGGGGATGTGAGTTTAATTTGCAAACACGCATGTGGGCATGTGGATTCAAATAATGTGTGCGTATGTATGTACACATATGTAGGTGTATATGTACCTACACACACACACACACACAAATAATTTGAGGATCTGTAATCTGAAAATCCAAAAGCTGAAATATTTCAAAGTCCAAAACTTCTTGAACCCTGAAATAACATCACAAGTGGAAAATTTCACACCTAATCGCATGTGACCAAATACAGTTAGGACGGATACAGTAAAATATTATATGAAATTACCATTGTACTCTGTGGTTAACATGTATATAAAACATAAATTAACTTTGTATTTAAACCTAGGTCCCATCTGCAAGATCTTATTGTGTTGATACAAATACACCCAAAATCCAGAAAACCTGAAATCTGAAATACTTCTGGTCACAAGCATGTAAGATAGGAGATATTCAACTTGTAGATAGATAGATATTGGTGACAGATAGATAGGCATAGATGTACATACAAAAGAAAGTATTTAAAATAATGAGTCTTAGGAGTGAGTCAAATCCTGGTTCTAGCATTATCAGATACCTACTCTGTGAGTTACCTAACACTTCTGAGTCTCGGTTTCACATTTATAAAATTGGAATAGTAGTACCAGATTAGTTGACTGATCTGATAACTAAGGTTGATAATGAATAAACAACTTACCATGATGTTTCATATGTGTGAGAACTCAGTAGTAGCCAGTGACACCATGTTTTTATCAGCATTATCTAATAAATTGATATTATTCTTTTTTCCACACAAAATATAAAAAGAGAAAATAATTCAAACTTCAGTAATAAAGAACCCAGCAAAAAAGAGCTGGCTTTTAATCTGTAAACTATAGAAAGCATTTTAATTGGCACTTTCCAATTTTTATTCATCATTTAAAGAGGATCACTAAACAACCAATACTTTTGGGTTATTTAAGCAGGAGTGGAGGTGTTCGCCCATGACCTCTTTGATTAGACAAAGGCATTTGCACAACGCTGACTCTAAGGAAGCCTTTTTTGTTTTGTTTTGATTTTCATAACTAATCAAGTACCGGATGCCATTTGTAGAACCCAATTTATGTCAGACTTATGTTCCAATGATTTTTTTTTCTTTCTTTCAGAAACACATTTTATTGTGAATAATGTTTAAAGACTTTCTCAATACTCTATGACCACTATTATTAGTGCCGTCTCAATAGTGGCCAATTTCAGATTCAGAAGTTAAGGGACAGTCACTTCCTCGGTTCCTAATTATGGAAGATGCTGTGATAAAGTACAGACTTGGTTGCTAGGATGTACAGCTTTGAGGGAACATTTACAGTGTGTTTTATGCTTACATTGACCTTATAGATTAATGCAAAATATGGTAGAGTTCCAGTTGGTAGCTAAAATAAAACCCAGCTGCAAAAGGAAGTTTTGCAAAACCCTTCTTACGTTCAGAGAATAAAAGGTAAACTGCAGTGTTCATTTATTCTGTGTTCCTATATGTTTGAAGCTACACAACTAATTGCATAATTGAGAGATTCAGAACCAAGCATTCCAAATAATAATAATATGTAATAGTCATCAAGCTAACTTGGGAAAGATATTTAGGATGTTTTTAAAAGTAAAAAGCAGGGGCCGGTGAGATGGCTCAGCGGCTTAAGCGCCTGCCCAGCAAGCACGAGGGCCCGAGTTCGACTCCCGGATCCCACATACGAAAAAGGGGCCGGTGATATCGCTCAGCGGCACGGGCGGCTGCTGGCGCGCGAGGTCCTGAGATTGACCCCCCGGTACCCACACACACACACAAAAAAAAAAAGTAAAAAGCAGATGGGAACTTTCTCCTTCGTTGCTGTTTGTATTAGTTTGCTCTTTATGCTTCACATGGCCGCCACAGAATAAGCCTAGTTTGTCTCCAGGTGGTGACTACAGGGAAATCTTCTCTCAGACTTAAAAGGGAGAAGGAGGGCTCATGAGATGGCTCAGCGGCGTAAGCGCCTGCCTTGCAAGCGTGAGGGCCCGAGTTCGACTCCCGGATCCCACATACGAAAAAAGGGCCGGTGATATCGCTCAGCGGCACGGGCGGCTGCTGGCGCGCGAGGTCCTGAGGTTGACCCCCCGGTACCCACACACACACAAAAAAAAAAAAAAGTAAAAAGCAGATGGGAACTTTCTCCTTCGTTGCTGTTTGTATTAGTTTGCTCTTTATGCTTCACATGGCCGCCACAGAATAAGCCTAGTTTGTCTCCAGGTGGTGACTACAGGGAAATCTTCTCTCAGACTTAAAAGGGAGAAGGAGGGCTCATGAGATGGCTCAGCGGCGTAAGCGCCTGCCTTGCAAGCGTGAGGGCCCGAGTTCGACTCCTGGAACCCACATAAGAAAAAGGAGCCGGTGATATCGCTCAGCGGCACGGGTGCCTGCTGGCGCACGAGGTCCTGAGGTCGACCCCTGGTACCCACAAAAAAAAAAAAAAAAAAGGGAGAACGAGGGGAAATAACCTCATACTCCATAATGCTCAGTATGATCCTGTTAGTATGTATGTCTGTTAAACTTCAGCTGAATAAGAAATCAGGTAAAGACACAGTTAAAAGATCCTCAAGAGCTACAAAACTGAGTAAGTGAGACAGGAATGGAACATACTACTAAGCATAACATAATCCTAATTTTTAGCAAAATCAATAGTGGGCAGAAGTTCAAACGGCAAAGAGATATCAGTAAGTATCATATGTTTACATCATTTCATTTTTTAAAGAAAACCTATTTTTCTGGCCCTATTTTATGTGCGTTACTCATTGTAAATCATTTTATCAGTCTCAAAAAATCTTCATTTTACAGATGAGTAAACTGAGGTACAGAGAGATGAACTCTTCATGATGTAAGAACTATAAGTTGAACACAGCAATTCTTTTACAGTTGGATTACTCTTTTTGTGGGAAGTCCTGCAGGCCTTTACTTTCTGAGCATAAGTCTAATGAGAGTAAAAAGGTTTTGTTTTGTTTTGTTTTGTTTTCAGACGTTAGCAGAGCTGGCTTTTGCCCCTTCAAAAGCATGTCAGACCCACAGGCAGCCTCAGCTTGAGATTTTTAAGCACAACCACTGACTGAGGGAAAGACCTGTTTGCTATCTGTGTCGCTTCAGAGTAAATCACGATATTCTGGTGCCACAGACACTTTTGTACGGCATAATAATGAAATTTGGTTGCTCTTGTTCAAAGGAATCTGGACAGTGGAATTAACTGTGCCAGAGTAAAAATGAATTAGTTTGTAACAAGAACAAACAAAACAGAATCTAAATAAAATTCATATTAAGTTAAGACATCTGTCTTTATGAGTTTTACTCCTCATAGTCTCTTAAATTATTAATCGCCGAAGTAATGGGTTTGACACTGTTACTAAGTTTTGGTAAATAAATTTTAGCATGCTACCCAGAGGTACTGAAAACCTGAACAAAAATCATTTAACATTATAAGGACTTTATCCATTCACATCAGTAAATTTAAGCTAAAATATATGTAGTATTATCATATACTAAACTCTTTATTCTTGAGTCTAGAGTTGAAATATGTAAGCTCTCACAGAAAAATTTAAACTTTTTCTGTCACTAACAAGGTAACCTTAACAAAAGCACAAATATGTTAAATAATCACAAAATTTAAGTCATGAAAGTCTTCACAGAATGTTCTAGAATCAAGGTTTCAAGATTCTCTAAGGTTTATCTGGGCTAAAGTCTTCTGATTGATACACTTGGGATCCCAACTGAGGCGAGGTTTGGGGCCCAGAGGCACAGAAACTTGGAGCTGGAACCTTGGACAGAATTACTGAGGTCAAAAGTAGAGGCTCACACCAAGCTGACTTTTTCATTTTTCATTTTTTTATCCTTTTTAAACAACACATTAAAAACAAAAATCATACATACTCATGGAGTACCAACCATGGGATGTTTCGATACATGTGTATACTGTATAATATTTAAATCAGGTTAAACATACCTATCTCCTCAATTATCTATCATTTCTTCATGGTAAAAACATTTGATATCCTTTCTTCTAACTTTTCGAGATGTACAGTATATAATTGTTGCCTGTGGTCACCACACTGTGCCCCCTTACTCCTATCTAACTCTAACTTACCACACATCGCTCGGCCCTTCTGCATTTCTCCCTCCCCACAACTCTCCCCAGCCTTTGGGAACCACTATTCAATTCTTCACTTCAATAAGGCCAATTTTCTTAGAGTGCACATGTGAGTGAAATCATGTGGCACTTGTATTTCTGTGTCTGGTCTATTTCCCTTTTCATAATGATCTCCAGTTCCATCCATGTTGTTGCTAATAACAGAATTACCTTTGCTTTTACACCTGAATAGTATTCCCTTGTATATGCATACCACATTTTCTTTAACATTCATCTTTTAATGGACATTTAGTTTGATTCCATACCTTGGCCAGTGTGAATAATGTATTGGAGAAAGGGCACTCTTTTTAATAACAGGTGCTGGGAAAACTGGATATCCACAGGCAAAAAACTAGCTCCTAATACAGGGTTGAAGGATTCTCTCTTCAAATCCTGACAGGGATTCATTTAAGTGAGATCTTAAAAGCATTTCAAGACTGGGCCCCAAATAGAAACATGGGGTGGGGGCAGACATAGGGAATGAAAGTACAGTAGTACCTCTATTCATGAACTGAATTTGTCCCGTGATTCTGGGGAAGGTGGCTACATTCATGTTTATGTGGGGAAATGGCTACAGTCACGATTGTGACCTTATGCAGAGTTCGTGAGTGGAATCAAATTTTGCCAAACGCTTCTGTTTGTGAACTTAATTGTTCACAAACAGAAGCATTCATGAACCGAAGTATTACTGTACCTTTTTCTCTCCAGGAAAGACAAGAAAGTAACTCTTAAAACTAATGTTCAGAACTGCAATGATAAGTTATTTCTCAGACTTAGAATATTTCACTACATTTTTTATGACACCACTTCACATGACAAGTGTCAAATATAGACACCCTACCTAGTCAAGAACTTTGAGATGCCCATGAGGTACTGTGTATTTCAAAAAATTAGAAGGGATTTTGAATAGTTTTGCTACAAAGAAATGATAAATGTTTGAGGAGATAGATGTGTTTAATGTGACTTGAACACTACATGGCGTATACGTATAGTGAAACGTCATATACTACCCCATAAGTATGTACAATTTTATGTTGTTAATGTATCAGCTTAAAAATAGGAACAAACAAACAAAGAAACCAATAAAAACTGCACCCTGACTTTGAGGTTAAATTTCCTAGGCAACCAGCCTTACTCACTAGCGCCCACCGCACTGGGTCCTTTGACCCATGATCGAGGGAGAGAAGGACAAAGGGTTCCTTCCTGTCTCCTGCTCATTGTCTTCCTTAGAAATCTCTCCAATCTGGAGTAAATTTCAGTTATTTACCAAACACGCTCCACATAAATTTTTCCAAACCATGTTTACTTATGTGGGTCTAAAATCCTATGGATGGACAAAGCACACATGGCCATGGAAAGAAAGAAAAAAATCCTCACTGGAACCCAGCCCAGTGAATGCAATTTTTCCTTCTCCAAGAATTTAAGTCCAGGTTTTAACCCTCTGGCATGAGATGTGGCCACACAACAGAATATATTGAATTACAAGATTTTTTTTCCCTTTTTTGTCAATGGCATGTAAATAAATGATCCAGAGAAGCAAAGCTAATATAAAAGAGATTTACTAATGAGTTCATCAAGAGCGGAAGAATTCTTTAGCTCTTTATAGATTCTATCCCAGATTCATTTTTCTATGAGTTGAAACCTGATGGCAAAAGGGTTATCAACTTTTTCTTCCTATTTGACCAGACAAGGGTATAGATTTCCTAAATTTCTGTTTTCAAACACTTTCTTAAGGAATTGGTAATGGAAAAGCTTCTCTCTCAGGTAACAAGATATATTTCAACTTGATGCCCCAGCTCATTCAACCTGAAGTTTCAAGGGCTGCATTACTAATTCACAGGACTGGGGTGAGGATTAATTAATTAGCATTTGCAAGATGTTCATATAAAAAGTGTAGAGAAGAATCAAATCTGGTATAGCAGAGGGGTCTCCAAAAGGAGACCTTCTATTACTTTTTTCTTATTTCTAACTAGAATTTGGAGTTTGGCCAGTGCCAACATTCTATCTGGAAATTCTTGGACAATGGAAGTCTGATGTTTGCAGTGGAATTTTTAAGTGTGTGGCATGCTGTTGGTATTCTATTTTTGTTAGGGTGTAATTCACATAGTACCCCAGGATGGCAGAATTTTCTTTATAGCTTCTTTCATTTGGGGGAATGTTTTTGTTCAAAGGCAAATAATCTAAGGACATCACAACAGCCTGTAGGTAAGAAAATATGTATGTTCTTATTCAGGACACCAGTTTATTTTCAATTTTGACTGCTCTTCCTATTTTCCAGATCATCAATGTCCGAGATGAGTTTCTTTTGTCCTTCATTTGGAAGATGTCCACAACCATAACCTCTGAAATCCTTCTCCAGAGCCTTCAGTTCTTCACAGTTATTTACTTTGTTACACAATTCCCAATCACGTTGCCTCTGTTATCCAGCCCAGCATTACTTCTCAGGTCCATCAATTTCTGGTCCCAAATCATTAGAGCTCCTGTTTCCCATCTCAGGGTTTTAGGACTGTGATTCTACCAGGCTCAATTTCCTAAAACAAGTTTCTGCAATCTTATTTTCCAGACCCTACCATGCAAGGGGCTTTGGCCCTATGTAAGCAGAGAATGCGGTGGCAGAAAGATCTTTATTGTACACACTGCTCATGATACACACACCAGGCAGAAAATCTTATATGACCAAGAAGGCATTGGCACATTGAACTGTGCTTTCATCTTTTCACTCTGCCCTTGACATAGGGAAAAGGAAAGTGGTAGACAAGTGAGCGCCAAACACAGGATGAGCCCCCAATGACACTTATGCTAATGAGTCACTCAGCAAATCTTTTCGAGGTCCTAGCACGTGGTGAGCAATTGTCCTGGAAAGATGACCCAGTCATGAGAACAGTGGATAAAGGTACTGCCTTCACAGTACTTCTATTCTTGCACAGGGAAAAGAAGGAAAATGTGTTCCAAGAGCCTCAAAGCATAACTACCCAGGGTTTGCTTGTTTGTTTGTTTGTGACTGGGTCTTCATGTAGATCAGACTGGCATTAAACTCACTACATAGCCCAGGCTACCCTTGAACTTGCAATCCACCTGCGTTGGCTTCCCAAGTGCTGGGATTACAGCCACCTCACCCAGCAAGCCAGTTTTTTTAAAATTCAAACCAAACATCCTGCAACTTCTTCATAACAAAGTTTGGACACTTTAGTTATTCTTCCCCCAGATGATAGCTGTAAATTCTTTTTGACGTGAACTTCAGTCTCACAGAGAAGCATCCAAAAATGCTTTTATTTCAGCCATGTCCATGGTCCCTTTAGGACAGAAGCTTGGTTTGTAGTTATTACAAAGAATGCCACGGCCCAGTCTTGTGAAAGACTGAAAGATCTCAGAACTTCGCCCTGAGAATGGCATGGCATTTAGTGCATTCTCTCTTGTGGTCTGTGTACCTCCGATGCTTTCCGCTCTCTGGTCTTGAGACCATTTAACAAGGGCCTGCCTTGGTACACTGTCACTTAATGGTGACTTGGGTTCCTAGGCAACACCCCACTAACCATTTGGCTAAAGTGAAGATTGCTTTTGTCACAAGTACTACCTTCCTCTGCTAACTCAGTTACTCTGTCAAAACAGAAAGAAATGGTGTCTGAGAGGATTCAAGGGGACTTCAGCAGATGACTGAAGTCTCCATTTCCTTCCTTCCTGTAACTTTGCAAGCAAATAAGCCAACTAGCGAAGTCCCTAGGTGCGACACCTCCTTGTAAGTCTTCCGGATACACACTTGCTCTGATGCCCCTCGTTAACCAACAGCCCCCCGGCGAGTCAGGGTACTCATCTCTTCCACCATCTGCTTGCATATCTATTGCATTCAACTTGAAGGGAAAACTTTGTCCTTTTTATTCTTCTTTTTAATTTCCATGAACTGATGTGTTTAGCCGAGGTTGCATTTTTTCATATGAAATATGGATTCTTAATACTATGGAAAGCCACGCTGGCATATTTTGGGATTAATTTGCTAGTAACAATGGATTTAATACAAAACATACTTCTATTGTAGCAAAGAAAAAAGCCAAAGGGAGCAATATGCATTTTGCAGATTCTACCAAACAAGGCGATGTTTGTTTATGCTTTAGAGAAAATAAATTAATGTGTTTTGTTTACATTTGCATGCATCTTTCTAGAACACATGTATACACAAAACACAGTTGTTGTGTTATTATTAATATTTTTATGGGGCCTTTTCCTGTCAATCCATATGGCTTATTCTAAATGGCTTTACCTTTATACCCTAAGAGTGAGTTTTGTAACCCTTTTCTAACGTGTCATGACCTATGATACCTAAATAAGAATGGTAGAAAACAGTGGCTTCTTGGCTCTGCCACTAGATTTCATGGAGATTTTGTTTGTATACAAGCATACATCTTCTATGATCTGTATATGCACAGGCCCACACACCCTGCGCTAAGCTTTATACGTAAACTGCATCCAATGAAATATCAGTGAATTCTTTCTAAAAATGCTAAACTAAGTAAGTAACTACTTTCAAAGTTTGGAAAATCTAGATTTCCAGGCAAAATACTCATCCTCTTAAATAATTTGGTCTAATGCGTATATTCAGTCTTGAGTTTTATTTAGAAAGATTGTTTTTAACTCTAGATTGTACAAAAAAGTCCTCTTTGTGAAAATCCTTACCCTTAAGGCAGCTCTGGCCGTAAGAGGTCACAGTTTTGCCCCAATTACTTTCTGATTGTTTCTTTGTCGTTACTGTTTATCCTGTGGAGTTCAAACTCCATCCAAAGCCTGTAAACCAAATATAACAACTGATTATTTATGTTTTTAAAACCCTATTTAACATCTTTGTTCTTTCATCCTTGTGTTCCCATTCTCTTTCTATTCCTCTGCTTCATTGTTTTAATGTGCACATCTATAAATGTTTATAGATTCAAGTGTAGTCTGTAGATACATACATATTTTTTTCTATGGATGTTTGCGTGTATACATAAAAATACATTTATTTCTAGCTCTATCCCCTCACAGGGCCATGGAAAATAATACCCCTGTAGCAATGATCACACCCAACACCCAGATATTCTCTTCTAAACACATTTCTTTGCTGAAAGGGGAAGAGAGAAATTATCACTCAGGGTGTGTGTGTGTGTGTGTGTGTGTGTGTCTGAGACAGGATCTTGGATAAATGACTGATTCTGTGGATAAATGATTGATTTCAGAGTGAAGACTGGTAATGTAAAAAAGAAACCTGAAACAGTAACAAAAGTAAGGAAATGCTTATAAAATGATAAAAAGATGTCAGAAAGACACAGGAAGGACCTGCCGTTTGACATTTAGGGAAGAGTTCGGGTGTCTACATAAATACTGATAAGAATGAAATACAACCAATCACACTAAGTTGGAACATATGAATCCATCCTGATAGAAGTGTAGGGGAAACAAAACTTCAATCTTAAAATAAAACACCAGCTAATAAATGTGAAAGAAATTATAGAATCTTATAAAGCTGCCATTCTGGGGCAATTATATCAGGCAGGAATCTTCAATGGAGGACAAGACTTCAAATTCTCACTTTCAGCTACTTCTAGCTACTTCTTAAGGCATCTAAATATCTAACCCCAGGTAGGATCACTGAGAGCATTAAATACATCTAAAGTTTGATTTGGGTACAGGCAGTGACTAGGCCAGAGTGGACTGTGGGTAATAGTGACTCTGATTGATTTTAAATACAGTATCATTTCTCAATGATGGCAGGCACAATGGCCTGATTCAGTCATTCTACAATATATACATACATGGAAAGATCACATTCCACCCCACAGTATATATAATTTCTACTTGTTAATTAAAGATAAAATAAAAAGTTTTAAAAAGTTGTAGAGTATAGAGGCCCTGAATATCCAGCAGTTGGCTTCGGGCGAAGACAAAGAGAGAGAACACGGAGAACATGTGTACCACTGCCCTCTCCTTGTTATCACAGCTAGCATGCATGTCCTACTTGCTCTGTGCCTGTGACATCACATTTTATTTTCACCACAACTCTGAGACGGTGCCAATTATTGTCTGTCTAACTGAGATGTTAAATAACTTGCCCCAAGGCAGGGCTAAAATTCCGACCTAAACAGTCCGGCTCTAAAGTTGGTCATTTCAGTATAGTATATCCCTGACAGGCTCCATCTAATCTTATCTTTCAAAATTTAAAAAAAAAAAAAACAAAACTGATATATCTGAATCTTAGCTCTCATGTTAATTTTCTGGCTTTAAAAATTCGGGGCCACATTGATAATTGTTAAGCTGTGAGATCAGCAGTGATTTCCCATCAGCTGATGGTCCTTAATGGCATAAACAGAAGCCTCGCTGGTGCCTGTGGCGTGGCAGTGTAGTTTAAGTGGTGCGCAGATGGCCTTTGCATTACACCCTGAGGGCTCCAGTCCCAATATTTGGAAGTACATTCCAGTCCTGTGAGAGCACACCCGTGTCTCCACTGTTCATACCAGAACATCCACTTTATTAAGCAAGATGCCACATACAAAAAAATAAAAATAAGAACTGGGAGCTGCATGGTGCTGAATGAGTGAATGGACTCATTTGCATTATTTAATGACACTCAGCCAATGCTTGTGCCCCAGCCACTAAGTATGGATCTTGAATAAGTTCTTCTGCCACTTGGCCTCAGTTTCCATCTCTGTATACATTGGAGATAATAACAGGACTATGGAGAGGATTAAATAAATATATGCATGAGTGGTGCTTAGAACGGTGCTTGTCACAAAATACATAGTCAATAGATATTAGCTATCACTATTATTATTTATTATGAGACCCTAACGGTCTGAAAAACTGAATCAATACGGTCCTCAGCAAGTGACCAATTTACTTCTATTGCACTGAATCCTAACACATTTGCATCGGTCTGAACGTGTACATCATCCTCTCTTAATTCGACCAAGCATCAATGTCACACTGTTGGGCAAAACCAGGATTAATAGAGCTACTCTCACATTTCTCATTTATCTCAGGGAGCATCCCGTCCTCTGCCACATTTCACAAGTAATTACGGGGAGCTCTGTAAGTTATGGGCAATTCCCCTTCACCCTTGGGTGCAAGTGGTTTCTTCATTTTCCATATTTCAAGCTTTGGCTGAGAACTTTTTATCAATTACTTTTTTTCTTTTTGCAAAAGGCCTCCATTAATTTCTAACTACACACTTTTTATCTGTAATTTTAGGGTTTAAATGAAATTAAAAATGCAGATGTTTGTCATTTTATATTCATCATATTGCCATGGCCTTTCTGATTTGATTTTAGAATTTTTCTTCAGAAAAATTTCTTTTGTAATAAAAACCTAACCAAATTTCATTAAAATTACCTTACTCAGCCTTTGCATCTTTTTCCCACTGAGTATCTTGTTTTTAATATATATCCCTTTTTATCCAATTCAGATATTTCTTTGGCTGTCGAGAATTTGAAATATTTCTCACATAAGACTCATTACACTTTACTTCACTAATTTCAGAGAAATTACAGTTATTTTATTTAACAAAGTCCCTATCTCTTTTGTTACTTACAAGTTTAAATTTTCCCTCTTGCTCTGTAACTTATTACATTTCTTAATCTACACTTCCCAGTTTAAAACTTAAAAACCAACGCATGTTTGTTGGTAAAGGAAAAGGAGGGAAAAAAATCACAAGGGACCATGTAGTGAGTGCGTACACATGTCCAACATCCTGCAGATGTGTTAACCACTATGCCTATGTGATCGAGTTTAATCCTCACTCGGAACTTGTGAGGCCGATAGCCATGATGTCAATTGCCCAAAGTTTTCCAATCTTTTGGTAGTAAATCTAGGATTCAAGTCCATATCCGTTAACTTCAAAGCAAATATGTAATCATTTTATTCTTCAACCTTTCCAACAAAGAGACACTAAATCGATCCTTTTTTTATTATGGCATTTCCATAATGCCATTACTATGATGATAATGACGAAAATGATGACGATAACATTACACTACCTACTAAGAAAAGACCATTGTGAAGGAAAAGTAGCAGATGGTGGACAGGGGTGGAGTCTTGGAGGCCACGTGAGCCTCACTAGGGAGGTAGGCTTAACCCTGCAGGTAATGCAGTCTTTTTTTTTTTTTTTCTTGTGGGTACCAGGGGTCGAACTCAGGACCTCGAGCTTGCCAGACAGGCATTTATGCCGCTGAGCTATCTCACCAGCCCAAGGGAGAGTCTTAGAGACATCTCTGATATGAAGCTCTGAGAAGGGCTGATTATGGCAGCACAATCTGGAAACAAGTTGGGCAGAGAAGGGGTTTGCATTCACCTAAGCAATAAGGTGAGAGCATTCACACTGAGGCAGACCTGGTGTGGATAAAGCCAAGTTGTTCTCTGTGCAGGAGTGAAATCAGCAAAACGTAATGATACATTAGAGTTGGAGAGAAGGAACACCCATGTGTCATGATGAGCCCCAGCTTGAGTGACAAGGTACAGATCGGGGTGTCAGCAGTTCACTCATGTAGGGAGAAGGCTAAGAGGTGGGTTTGGGAGGGGACGCAATCATTCCTGCCCTCTCACCTGGGTTTATTCCCTGCCTTTCACAGTTCATTCTCCAAATTTCCTCCTCCTGAAATCCTACCCAGTTCGCCACCTTCCACAAAAGCACGGCTCTGGAGTGTAGGGGGGAAGAAGCGATACTTTCCTCCTCTCAAATCCCAGTGAATTCGACGATTTTGCTTAGATGGTAAGAAGCATCCCTTTCTACCTTCTGTGAAAACTGCCTGTGAATCCTCTGTTAGATTGTAAAATCCCCTAGGACTAAAACCACAGCTGTTCTTTGCCTCTTTGTATTCTCAAGAGAGCTAAGCCACTGATGTATTTGACATATCAACAATCCAAATAATTTTAAATAGGTGAAATGAAGTGTGGTGTTAGACATTTGGGGGGATTAGCGTCTGTGACATAACTGGAAGCTCCTGAAAGCAGGCACTGTACTGGACAGTCTTATATGCTACTGTCCCCTGAGCCTTAATTCCATTTTGTGCTTATCTCAGTGCTAATTAGTGTCTCATTAATATTTGCAAAAAAATCTTTGATAGAGATGCCACTTCTCCCTCTTTTTTCTTTACCCAATCCATCTACGGTATTTATCTTTTAAGGATGGCATCATAGCGATGAACATGATCTTAGCAGATTTTGTTTATCTAAATTAGTCATAACCTCCTTCACTCAGATACACAGTTATCTTCTTGCCAACCTCCTATGGTCCTTGCATTTGTATAAAGACATGTTAGTACTTTTGTGGCTTTTTGTATCTATCTTGCATCATATGTGACAGAAAATCATATCCTCTGCCTAATTTTTTGAAAAGCTGCTGGCCTGCCAGTGTTGGCAGAGCACACTAGGAACTAGAGTCTGGTGACAAAAAGGCACCGAACAGCAGACAAAACTTAAGGTTTGCAAAGTAGTGATGCTCTACAACCTGTTGTATTGGGTATGAAATTAGATCCTATCAGTGTCACACTCACCCCTGGAGCGAATGTCCCTTTGTGACAACTGCACTCTGTGCTTCAAGTCAAATGATAGAATATGATTTCCAAAAATTCTATTTTTGGAGCAGAATCTCTCCAAAAGTATTAGCATATTATTGATTGGCCTGTAGCTAATCCCAAAGTATCTTTGGGAACAAGTGGCCACCACCAGCTTCAAAAACAGATGCTGTAGGGTAATTCAAAGCAAAACGATCATTCGCTAGGGTGATGACAGAAACCTTCCAGGGTCGAGCACGATACAATATTACGTGGAGATGCTGCTTCTGAAAACTGGAAGAAACCTGTCATATCATACAGCAGGAACTATGAGAGACCATGTCTTTCTTCTATTTTTCCTGTCTTCCTTCTCCTCTCTCTTCCCAGCCTCATTTGTCTACCCACAATCTTTTATTGCACATTTATCACTCTGTGCTAGAAACTGTTTAAAACTGAAAATGCAGTGGTGACTAAGACAAGAAAGTCTGAAGATGAAGGACAAAGGGATTCCCATGCAGATCACAAAGCCACCAGATTTTAGGCTACAGTAGACTGCATGCTTAGTCCCCGCCAAAATTCGTACATTGAAGCCCAATCGCCATTGTGAGGGGGTTAGGAAGTTGCGTCTTTCAGGCGTGATTAGCTCGGGAGAGCAGAGCTTTATGATGGGATTACTTCCCTTCTAAACAAAGCTCGGAGGCACCAGGTAAAGACTCACCGTGAAGGCCATCCGTGAAAACTGACTTTCATGAGACACAAAATCTATTGACATCTCCATCCTCTATGTCCCAGCCTTAAGAACCACAGGAAATAAATTCCTTTCATTTATAAGCTATGAAGTTTTTAGCATTTTGTTTACCCAAGACTAAGACCCAGGAGAAGTCTAGAAAATCTTCATGGTCATCAGCTGATTTCTACACATTAGCAAGTATCATTCAGCTTGAATATTCCTTAGACTTACATCTCTCTATATATGTATCAAGCATCATCAGAGGTAGGGTAGCTCCATTTCAGGAAAAGTAGCAAAAAAGACCTATAGACAAGAAGAGCGCTATGTCTATAGCTTTTATCCAAAAGAGTGATTTCTGGTTGGAGACCACTAGGATTTGGAACATTTAGGACGCTGGGACTCCTGGTAAGATTTTTACTGGGGGTAAATCTCTTTCAACAAGCACTTCAAAAAAAGTGGCTAGAACTTTGATTGAGCAGGGGTTCAGTAAACAAAATGGGGAGAAACATTTGGAAAAAAGAGATACAGATAGGCAATGTGTGTATATACACAAATACCCGTTATAAAATCCTGTTAAGCACCTTAAGATCATATTTTTTCAGAAAAAAAGCTCCAAAATATGTCAATAGTTGTAAAAAGGAAAAAGCTATAGGAATGTTCTTTTAGACCAAGTCAAGTAGATGTCATTATTACAAGACTTTCAGAGTCTCTAAGTGTCCATTTGCATCATAAACCTCTGATAGAAAGGTATAAAGATGCAGTGTGTCCCCTCATGGAATCCTTTTTCCTTTTCTTTAAGTTCTTTCCTAAATGGGTCTCTGATTTTGATGATACTACTTCCTTCTATTTTAATCTCTTTGCTTTATTAAAAAGGAAATCTAATGTTCTCATATTTGCCTGACTTCAGGATGACTCTAGCTACAAAAGAAAAGACATCTTGTGTATTCTTAGAAGTAGCACAAAAAGTTCCTGGACTTTTTAAAGGTGACATCTCTTGAAAAGCTGACCCAAAATCCTTCATGTCAGGCCAACCCAGAGAAGGCTTTTGGTGTCCTCTTGTAGCCATGCTTGGAGGAAATCATTAGCTCTGCGTGTGTATGTGTGTTGTTATTGTTGTTGACTTTTCTCATGGCACAACTTACCGTCATCCCCCAATATATGAGATAATTTACAAAAGCATAGAGTTTTAAAATTCATTCACTGAGTAATTCAGTCATTTACTAGTGCATCCAAGAAACATTCACTGAACCTGATCACCTGTACCCTGAGCCAGTCCCTCAGGTAGTTTTTGCCTTGATGCTGAGACCCATTCAATACAATTCAATCCCTAAATTCAAGACCTAAAGAGACCCCAGCAGTATGGTGGAGGCAGACACAGGCTACCCCTCCCCCACACTGGTGAAGGGAAACGCCTGACTTAGTGCAGAGAGGAGCGAGAGCAGTCAACACCTTAATACACGGAGCTGAGCAATGAAAATACCAGAGTGCAGAAAATCTAACGAAAGACGCTAATTTTAAGGACTTTGGGAACTGGCTCTTCATATAGAGCCAGTATGAAATCTAGGCTTGTGTAAACTGGGAAGAAGGAAAGCACAGCCCCACGCCTTCCCTGATCACCCTACTTTCCATTGTTGCCCCCCTCCCTATGGTACTATCACACCCTATTTCCTTTATGTCAACCTATGAATTATTCTCTGAAGTCCTCTTTTTTTATTCTTTACCTTCTTTGTTTCTTTTCTGTCTTATGCCTCAGAATTTATGTTGTTTGAGAGTAGAGATTTTACTCATTTCTTGTTGGGCCCTCGCATTTAGAATCCCACTGGCACAGTCGCCGATCAGTGACACCTGAATGAAGGAGTGTTGCTGCGTGACCTGCCTACAGGCCTCCTTCTCCTTCTACCTCATCCTGCATCAGCAATAACCTATTTTTGTCTTTGTCTTCCCTCTGGAAGTACTGAAATATTTAGTTTAAACTAAGTAGTCCAAAAACTACATCAGGTCAGAGGAAAATATATTTATCACATGCAATTAGATTTAATTGACAATGTTGGGGCCAAGCAATAGCTTGAAAAACGACTAGCAGTCTATTTCAAATATCATCAACAAAAGAGAGAAGAAAAGAACTATTGGTAAGTGAGTAAGCACCAAAATTCAGTATTTGTACGAGAACTGTACTTTTAATTTTTTTCAGAAATCTTCTCCAAGGCGAAATCCTTTCAGGCATGGGACCAAGCAAGGGTCCTTGTGAATTTGCCCACCTGACCCCAGCATCACGCAAGCAGTTTGCTGCCTAACTCTTCACAAATGATTACTATTCCTAAAATTCTCTTCCGTATGCTTTGATTGGTATGTTAGGGATAACGATCAGTCAACTCTGAGAAGGAAGCTTCTTCAGGAGGGAGAGAGAAAGGCTTCTAGACACAGTCTCTGCCACTTTCAGAGGCAGGCACCTCTTCCAAAACAGTTGCCAAGGACAGCCTTTGATCACCAGGCACCTGCTCATTTCTTTTCTCCACGGTCTACATCAAGTCAGCCACAAAGCCCATTGTGAATGCAGTTCTGAGTTTGTCTGGATGAAGTGGTTAGTAATTAGCCTTTTACATTTGGTAATTTTGTTAACACAACTCAGTAGGTGTCTTGTTAATTCATTCATTACTAGGTGGATGAAAATGTGCATCTCTTCTGCGAATACCAATTATTCCTAAATGAGGTAATTTCACCACAACAGTGAAATTTCCTCCTTCTTCCCTGGTTTAAGAACATCACTGCCAGGAATGACTAGTTCCAAACAAAGAAAGCAGGGGGAGCTGGGAAATGGTGCTCTTCCGTGAAAAAGAGGGGCACACCTGATTATTTTTGCAATCCCAAGAAAGCCCATTTTGGGGCAAATAGGAATTTAGGGGGAAGAGGCAGAACATGGGGGTGCTATTGCTGCTTCATGCTCAGGTGGCCCTGGTTCCCCAGGTTCTCTTTGCAGCAATTAAAGGGACATGTCACTGTGGGAATGTAAGAACAGGTAGTCATCGCATCATCACCTGGGCGACTTGGTCTTACTCTGGGATTCTTACACCAATGAAACAAACAAAATTACATTGCAAGGTCTTCAGCAAAGAGTTTCCAAACTCTGCTCCTATCTTCTGCTCTCAAACATCTCTCCTTTCTAAATGAAAGCAGCTACATCCAGTCTCAGCCTTACATCACTGAATTTTTGGAAGGTTAAACAAAAAACACACTGTCTTTGGCTACATTGTGAATAAGGCCAAGAAGTGGCCTAAGTATGACTCTGAAGGCAGTTGAGGAGAGGATTGCGTCCCCTGAGGATGGAAACTGTTCCTTTTTGCATTTGTGTCCCTGAACATCACTTGTTCCTGGATCACAGCAACATGTTTGCAACTTTGGTTGCCTGCTAAGTGAGTCCCTTTGCATCCACCTCATTCATGCACACATTCCCTGTGTTGTAAGGCTGGGAAGGTTGATTTATGCCATTTGGTCTAGGGAGTTGAGCTTCACATTGCAAAATGGAGGGGCTGGGGCAGCTCATGCTGGGGACAAGAGGGTCCCAAGAGTCCTTCTGCCTTTCTACTTTGCCCTCCTCCCAATGACAGAGGAAAAGTAAACTTACTAATCAGCTTTCAAGACAACTTTGGGGTCCACTAGAGAAATATGGCCTGTGTCCCCTGTAGAAGACCATGAAGTCACCAGACATTTCTCGAGCTACCTGCTGCTCATCTATTCCCTTTCCCCCTCCCCTGTCTCCAGGCAATTCCCCTCCCAACAAATCACAGCAATTTTTGTCTTCCCTCCTCTTTAGACAGCCTTCAGCTTGCTTTTTGGTCTCGGAGGAGGTAGGAAAGATTTACTGTGTATCTCTATATTTTGTTCTCAAGTATTGCCTTAGAGGGATCTCATTTCCTTACTGTTGAAATTATTCTTTGAGCTACTTTCACTCAAATGAAACTGTACAAGGGGACACACTGTAGATCCCAATCACTATAGATTCCTGAGTGACTAACACAGTATCTAAGATATGGTAATTGATCAATGAATATTGCTACTGTTGATAATGAATAATAGTAAAAACAATAATAAATAAATCACAACTATGAAGGCATCAAAGCACTGTCCCAAATATTTTACGTATTTTAGTACATTGAACCCTTAAAATAGTCATAAGAAATAGAAACTATTAACAAACCCATTCTAAGAATGAGAACACAGACACAGAGAAGTTAAATATTTTATTCAAGGTTACAGTGTTATAAAGAGGCACTGCAGTAAGTGTTTGCTAGCTCTGTTATCACTAACTTTTCAAGGGGAGGAATTGTGTCATATTTTTCCTGGTATGGCTCACAATATTTGGCAAAAATGTCTTGGATTCAAGTAGTGCAGCATAGCTGCTAAGACCTGGGGATTGTGAGTGGTCCTATCTGCATTTGAATCTGGCTCCATCGCTTGCTGGCTGTGAATGGCCAGCCTGGGAGTTGACTTCCTCTTCTTATGGTGCAGATAATCACAGGACTATCTCTTAGGGTTGCAAATCTCCAGCTTAGCACAGGGCCTACTGGGCATTAGGCACTCAATGAATGATATTAGCTATCATACTTCAATGGCTAACCTGGCTCTAACAACACAATGGGCACTCAGTAAGTATCTGCCAGAATGAAAGGCTGAGTATATAAATGAAACAGAATGGAAGGTCTGCATTCCATCTTTTTCCTCCAAGCCAGGAACAGAGCACAACTCGCCAGTTCTAGTGCTCATGTAGCACGGTTGTCAGCTCATGGATCCTGGGCATCTGTTCACACCTTAAAAGCAGTAGAAGGAACATTGAGCAGGAGGTGTCTTATTCCACAGGGCTCCACAAAAAGCAGGACTGGCGCCTTCTGCACTTTTTCAGCCCGAGATCCTATGGCAAGAAAGGCTCCTGGGCTTAAACGTGGAATGGGGACACATAAGGGGAAAACGAGTCTCCAGGTTGAAGTCTTTAAGGTGTCATACGCCACAGATGTGGGAAATCTGCTGAGCCCAATAAAATGGGGACACCTGAGTGAAAGACAGGTTCTGGGAGATTTCAACTCAGAATGTTTTCCATGCTGGATGGGAGCCAAGTCCATGAGAAATTCAGCTGTCATTTCCTTTCACAGCCACTGGCAAACAAGTGTAAAATCGAGTGAGCTGAAGAGACAGGCATGGTGGCAGGGATTTAACAGCAGAGTTAAGTAGATGAGACAGAAATATGCTTCAGAGCTGAAATATGGAAGACAGAGAGCAGAGGCCAGTTCTCCCAGAGTCCACAGCACTTAGGAGTGGCACTGCTTTCCAAGGAGAGAAATAAGCAAAGCAAGCGGCTCACCCTGGGATGGAAGCCATATTGGGGCTGCTGAATCCATTCCTCCTGGGGCCCTTCTGACTTTACCATACTAGAAGCCTGCAGCTGGGCCTGAATAGAAACACGACTTCTTCAGAGGAGCATATGTAGAATGTGAGAAATTAATGCTAACACATTCATTCAATTTCCATCTATTGATGCATCATTTTTCACTTTGACATTTTTATCCCCCAGAGGGCTATTTCATCAGATGTGGAAGAAGTGCACCAACAAAGGAGGATGTCTTCATGATGCTCTTTGGTTGACTCCAAAGACCGGAGACCGCAAGGAGGTTTTACACGGATGGGTTGAGAGACAATGTGGTTGGTTCCCATGGTGCATAGCATCTGGTCCAGAAGGGTGGCAGGGGGGATCTTTGCAGTAGGTGAGAAGAACTCTTTTGCAAAACCACCATGTGACAGAGTCCTAAAGGAAACCATTTGTGCTTACCAAGATTAGAAGAAAACGTGAAGGGAATTTGAATTTCCTTGCTATGGGCTTAAAGACCTCCAAAGAGGGAAGCGCAGACTTGAAACAAGAATAACAAAGCCTGCTAAGAATTCAGAGGCTCTGAGCAGGTAAAATCTCTAGGGGTGCTTTCCATCACCTACCAGCCACTGTTATTAATGCCTCAACCATAAATTACCTCCATCAGGAAATTGTGCGTTAGTTTCCCTAGGTTTTGCAGATGAATAAATTGGTGCACAGAGAGGATGAGTGGGTTTGCCTCAGGCCCTACAATGAGTCATTGGCAACTGAAGAATTACAGCTCTGAGCTCTTGACTTGCAGCTCGGAGCTCACACCTTCGAGATCAATCTTCTTAGATTCACCAGACAATGGCTTCAAAAGCTTTTATGGCAATTAGAGTAGGAACACTGTCTCCTGTGAGGACACACCTACCTGAGTCTTCTTTCGGACCCTGGCATGGTTGCTGCCAGGGAGCAAGAAGCAGAAGACATAATTTACTTAAAGTACTTGGAGTTCTTCTATCTCCAGGCAGAATTCTTAATGGCAGAATCCACACCTTATAAGGAGAAAAGTTTAGAGATGCAAATTCTTTCCCTGGCATAGCTGGGCAGGAGGAAAGTTTGGGTGTGGGGGAGCAGAGAACCAGGAATCGCATCAGTTTGTTCCTGAACTTGAAACTGACATTAACTGAGTATAACTAATATTATGCCATAGCACTGTCCCTAACCTGATAACCCACAGTTGTTGAATGAATGTCTTTTTCTTTCTTGTGAATGTGTATCATATATTAAAAAGCACTTAAGGAGGTAAAAAGAGAGCTTGGAATTTTCCGCTCCTGTTGCTACTTTCTGCCAAGTGGGTAGTGGCAAAAACATTCACTGCAATTTCTCAGTGATCTGGACAGCTAGGTTCTATGGTGGAAGCTGGTGATGATTGCAAGGAGCGCTTTAAATCTAGCACTTCCCTTCGCTTAGGTTAAACAACTGGCCATGGAAATCTCAGTTACAAAGAAAAGGGAGAAGACTATGCTAATGCTGGTTCTACCAACACTGCTGTTTCTTCGTTCTTTGGCCAGCAGTGGGGACCATAAAGGGAAAAGACTCTGCTCCAGAAATTTAAATACAAAGTCTGGCAACCTAAATTAACCACTGGTGTCTTCTCCAGGGAAGACACTTGTGATTCACCACACCCTTTACTTTAGCTTTTCAATGATACTTTTCAATCAAATGGCAAATGACATTTATTGCACACCTACTTCCCTGGCAAGGGCTGTGCTACCTAAGTTTCAGAGAGCAGTTCTGTGGCTCTTACACATTCTTCCCCGGGTCTGAATGAAAACAGGTGGAGAGCCAGTCATCCCCCTGAGAGAAAGCCTGAAGCTGCACTGAGCTGCAGTGGTCCTGCCCTTATCTTGTTTTGTTTTACTCTGCAGTGCTGAGGATGGAATCCACAGCTTCCCATACAGTAGGCAAGAGCTTTTCCTCTGAGGTTTACCTCTTGTCCTTGTCCTGATCTTAGAAAGCGCTCCTCATGTGTCTGAAGACTTGGTGGGCTCTTTACAGCAATACAGATTTACAAAGCTTGCCCTTGTCTATCCAGCAGCGTTCTGAATTCGGGTAATGTCAATTCACACACCAGCTGGTTTCAGAGAGGGATGTGAACTGCATGTTATACCACAAAGAAAGTTAAGTTCTATTTTATACAAGAAGATTTAACTTCTCATCTTCACTTCAATGCTAATTTTCTCTGAGCCTCCTAAAAGCAACCCATCCCTATGACCACATATTGCAACCGCCTAAAGTCTTGCTTCTGGAATTTAGAGGCAGAGTAACCAGGTTTCAAATTGTATATCAAAAGGTTTTTTAAGTACTTACATAAGCTGAGATGGGAAGGCTTGACTTGATATTCACTGGGAATAATTTAGGGGAAGAAACACATGACTCATCTCAGGATGTGCCCCAGGACTGCATGGCCCTTTGAGAGCTTTCTGCAACCTATAGATGCCTTTCTGCTCCAAGGCCCCAGAATCATCCAGCCAGGCCTCAACAATAATAGCCAGGCAAAACTTTATCAAAGGGAGAGAGAAAAAATCCTGACAGATGATGCTGCCAGCATTTCGGCAGCCAGGTTAGCTTTGTTCTACTGCCATTCTGTCAAGCTTAACAAGCAGATATTAAGAAAAGTTTATAGAGAATCCAGATGAAAGGTTGTCAGGAGAGATGAGAGCTGCCAGTGGGCACTGCGAATCACAGCTGGGTGTAGACTTTGCCACAACTGGCTGAGAGCAAAAGAGTTTGATATGGGAGCAGCTGCTTCCAACCCCTGCTAGAAGCAAGGTTTAATCATCTGGCACCCGAGAGTCTAGGGCTCCACCTGGAGAAAGACAGCAACTGGGAGTATTCTGGGCATGAGCCTCATCGTTAGATTAGCAACCAATGATGTTATTTGCAGAAATCGGTTCTTTGACTGGTCCTGACCTGGTATGACATTCCATCTCCGGAATACATTCACCCAAGCACACAAGGACAATGGAAACAAGATGCAGGAAGAGCTTCAGGAGGGAGTTGGTGATTTCACTTAAGGGGCTGGGGGTAGGCTTGAGAAAGGAAGGGAACTGAGGAATCAAAAAGGCTGATGGCACCCTAGGAAAGAGCACTATCAGGCGAGGTGATTGGGTCATGGTATATAGGGCGAGCTGATGGAGACATTTTATCAGTTTGCAGGAATGATAATTTTTCTCCTGAGTCCACATTCCTTTCAACTGAGTGCTTTTTGAGATGTGGATGAGTCAAAATGCCTGTGAAGAGCTGTGTGTCATCAAAGCACCAAAGGTAAAGCTTCAAGCCCTGTGCGATAATGCTGTCATTCGCCCACTCATTTGTTCCCTTTTCCTGCTAAATCTGATGTGTACGTTGTAATCAATTAGAAAATAATTATTATGTTGGTTCTTTAAAACAAAACCAAAACTGGGATTTTAAAAATAATGATTTGAGAGATGGAAAGAGGAGAAGGGAGAGGAAAAGAAGGGGACGTAAAAAGAATGAAGATGTGTTATGCACGTGCACCAACTCCCCACGATGAATGTAACCATTAGGTACTGCAAACATTCACTAATAAAAATTGTAAACAAACAAACAAAACCCTCATCTTCTAAATAATACATCTCTTCTGTTTCAGCTGTGCATCTTTTGAATGAAGGCAATTAATGCATTAAAAGATAGGATTATAAATTGCTGCCAATTCTACACAAAATCATTGAAATCTCCTTATACATATCTGCTAGCAATGATGCAATAGCCCTTGCATGGAGTAAACTCCTTCTAACTTGAATCACAAAGATACTTTCCTTCATGGAGATGAAATTCATGTAACATAAAATCAATCTTTTTTTTTTTTGTGGGTACCGGGGGTCGACCTCAGGACCTCGTGTGCCAGCAGGCGTCCGTGCCACTGAGCGATATCACTGGCCCTTTCTTCGTGTGTGGGTACCGGGAGTCGAACTCGAGACCTCGCGGTTGACAGGCAGGTGCTTATGCCACTGAGCCATCTCACTGGCTCTAATCATTTTAAAGTAAACAATTCAATGACATTTAGTTCATTCAATATGTTAGGTAATGCCTACCTCTATGTATCCAGAAAGTGTTTAATCACCCAAAAGAGAACACTTCCCAGTGCGTAGTTACTTACAGACCCCTCCTGTTCTCCCCACCAGACCCCCAGGCACAATTGCATTTTAGAACAATACCCACACTTGCTTTGTTGTGGTTGAGTAAGAATCACCCTTCCCATTAGACCCCCACCCACCCAGTCATGTTGGGTTAGGGGTTTTCTCAAGGTCTGACCACAATTAAGATCCCGGGTTTAGACATAAAATGCTCTCAAAGACAAGTTCCCCACCACTTTAGAATTGTGTTACATTGATCAAAGCCACCACAGCCATGAGCCGAGTTTTCTATAGTCTTTCAAGACGATTGTCATTTTCCTTTGTGTAGCTGGTGGGTTTTTCTTTGAAGCCAAAGGATAAACCTAAAGTTCATTTCATGGAGATTTTTTTGAGATCTCCATTTTACAGGTGAGCAATACAGGTGCCTTCTCCGAGTTAAATGCTCTTCTGGCCAACAGATTTATATCTGTGGACAGATTTGAAATCACAAAGCCTGAGTTTCCAGCCCACGCCTCCTTGTGCCTCTGAGACTTTACACACATGCAGGCTGACTTCCATTATAATCCCTCTATTTTTAGTTACACATAACTTTTAAAGAAGTTTCTCTTGGAACATCTGAAGGTTTTCAGCAGTTATTTTTGTGATTCCTAAGAAGGAAGACCTAGCTTTTTCCACCTCAGAAATGCCAATTTTTTTTTTCATTTTACGTCTGCCTCCAACAGCCAGACTGTAACATGCCCTAATTCCTTCTCAAGTGGCTCTTCTTCATTCAAGGCAAGGAGTTTTACTGAATCCAAAAGAAAAATAACTCATTTAAAAATAATTTTCTCCCATGTCCAGTAAAAAAAAATTGTCTAATAAGGTTCATTTACATTGTTACCTGAGGCCATTAGCGGCTTTTGCAAAGTGCATTGCATAATTCCTCCAGGCTGTTAGTAGGTGTATTTCCCAGTAAGTAGAGAGGAGTGAATTTTCAAAGAGATCAGGATGCCAAAAGAAAAAAAATAAATAAAAAAAATAAAAATGTTCATGCTGAGGGGAAGGAGAGGGACTGTTCATACTGATGCAATGGAGAGGTTTTCTCTGGCCCCTGTATTTGGATTTCTATTTTAAAACTGGATTTTTTAGCACCACTTCTGCAAGCATCATAAATAAATGGTACTGATAAGACCCAGTGTCCACTGAGATGTCTAAGGTATGTGACCTCGGTGAGGATGCTTACTTCTGAGTTCTCCCCCTTTCTGTTTTACCTTTCAGGTTGTCAATATTACTCTTGAAAAGGGGCATGGAAGAATATTCTCTTGGTGATGAAGAGAAGGTCCCCGATACTGTGGGTAAGGGGAGTTCAATCATTTGAGAATTATTTTTAACTCTTTATTCCTTCTTTTGATTCTCAAATAAAAACATGTGAAGTAGCTAATCTATTCCAAAGGAGAAAATACCATCATAGTTCAGCAATCACAGAAAGAGATTATTCTTTCAGTTTAATGATCGATCAAGTCAAGACCATATTCAGGGAGGAGCAGAATTTTACAACTGTAGACTGGTTATTTCACTTATGTAAAGAGTAGCATATCTGAAGCCCATTATTGCAGGTTCTATGCATATACATAGATATATAGGAAAATAAGTCATGCCATGCACCCATAGCTCCAACCTGTACTCTCATACATGTGTCTTAGTAAACACAGTGAAATTATAAGACAAAAAAAGGAGAATGACACTGATCCACTTGTTCTCCATCATTTCCTTATGGATAAACCTGTAATAATTTATTATACCAAAGAAAATATTCTTGTTAGCGCTAGAGCAATGAAAAAGAAGAATGAAAATCAAAAAGGCCTACTGAATATTAAGTATTAACTCAAGTATTAACCCAAATGTCTTCGAAATATACAATTTACTAACTGCAATGCCTACATCAACTCTTGATTCATATATATTCCAGGAAGGTCATAGTGAATATTTTATTCTTAGTCTCTCTGGGGGAAAGACTTCAATGAGCCATTCACCCTAATTCAGAGAGCTGGTACTTGGCCCCAGACATGTTGAGTGTCAATATTTGTGTTTTTTACCTCCATCCTTATACCTCACACTTAAAGTTTATCAAGTCACTATTTCCATTCATTCTCTAAGCATTGACTGAGCTGCCAAGAGTCTTCTCATTGCACAGGCAATGTGATTCTGTGGGGGGCAAATGAGATATGCTCCTTCAGTTCCAGGCTAAGAGGGCAGGAACACACAAATCCAGAGAAAAAACATGATCGTTATGGCAGAAGGCAGTCAAAAGGCAGTAGAGGCTCACTAAAGGGAAAGGTGACAGCTACTAGGAGAACATCATGGAAGAAGCTGAATTTTAGGTGGATGTGCAAGTCCAGGCAAGATTATAGGAGAAAAATGCATCTGAAGAACAGTGATAGGAAAGATTTGAGCAAAGTCCAGGTAAATGCAGGGTGCATATCGTCTGGTGGAAACATTCCCCATTGTGGGTGTCTTCCTCACAGCCAGTCTCTGGCTTCTTTTTCTAAAAATGTCTTATTTTTAAGCAAGGTTATATTATCTCTCAATCAGAATGGTCTACACCCTTACACATTAGTGTTTATCATAGAACTAATTATTCATAATTGGAACATTAGGACTTCCCTGGTCTTTCTAAGAAGTGTGTGTGTGTGTGTACTTGTGTGCACTGCACTAGGAAATCCAGGATAATTCATGTTGTTAACTGATAGTAAACACATAAAATGTGTCTACTACGTACTGAGATTTGTCAGAAAGAATATGTTTTCTTTATCTGAGACGGAAAAAGGATAATGGTGCTTATATGTTCTCCCAACGGTTTTGGCAGCTAATGGCCCACCTTAAAGAATTCATATCACTGGACCATGGCAAATGCATAACTACCGAACTGTGGAGTCAGGTGGAGGCTGCAGTACTGATGAGGGGACTCCAGCTTTAATATTCCAGGTATTGATCCTGGGATGGAAGGAAGAACCAAGATGGGAGACTTCCTTTGGAATATCTTGGAACTTGACTTGGAAATACAACTTGAAAGTAAGGTAGACTTTCAAAATGTGGTAGTCCGCATGAGTAGTGAAGGAGATGGAGCTGCACCCAGACCCGAGAGAAATCGCAAAGTCTCCAGCACAAGCAGAGCCCAGTCCCAGGAGAAGGATGCAGAAGGACCACAGAAAGGCTGCTCTGCATTGGTTTTCTTCACTCTCCTTCATTCAGTCTCTCTTTCTTTTGCTCTTTCTGTACTTCCTCTCCTCTTTCCTTTTTTTGGGTATTGTCTTCGTTCACAAAGAAAGACGTGGAGCATTTCTTTCTTTCAAGCAGGTACAAAGAATGTTTTTTAATTCAAAGAATTGTCTGGAAACTTCATTTCTTTCTCTTTCACCTTAAAAAGAGCAAACTGCTTGGCGCAGTGTGGTCTTTCAGGATGCACTTGGATAAGATATCTTTAAAATAAAGGAAAGTATTTCCAGTTAACCTAAGAATCAGCACATGATTGGCATCATGGTGAGCCAAGGACACAGAGCTTGTAACAGTCAATGGGCTGCTCTAGCCCCTGAAGCTGGAAGCTGACTTGAAAGGTACAAAGCACAAATCTCAACCTAACCAGCCTGGCTGCGGCTCTGTGTGCACACCCACTATGAAGCAGCCCATGGAAACCCACATGGGTGGAGTCCTGGGAGAAGAATAACAGAAGAGTCATTTACGGAGAAGGCAGCCCATGTCCATGACCCTGATGCCTCATCACTCACGTTGGGGATGAGGGGCGATAGGCCCAGGATGATGAATATTGACATACTGGAGTGTCCCTGAGCCAACATGAAATCTGGCTAGAAATAACCGACACTATTAGCTTGATAAACAGTATTTCCAAATGCTATAATTGGAAAGGAATGAGCTATTTCAGGTTCTATTTGGATGTGTACCCGAATTATGGTCATCATATTTAATATGATGGTAAAGGGTGGAGAGGCACCTAAATCTTTGAGAAGATTTTTTTAAAATAGGAAACATATGATTTTCTTGACTCATCTCTATTTTTAAAGCCCAAAGTACACATTACCCACTTGCTGCAAAGATGAATCACTGTGGACATTTCATTTTCAATGAAATTTCATCTGTCTGAAGACAAGGACTTAGCCAAGCATGGTGGCACACACCTGTGATCCTAGCACTCAGGAGGCTGAGGTGGGAGGAACTCTGCAGGTTCAAGGACAGCCTGGGCTACGAAGTGAGTTCAAGGCCAGCCTGAACTGCACTGTGAAACCCTGTCTCAAAAAGGCAAAAAAAAATAAAAAATAAAAAATAAATAAATAAATAATAAAATAAAGACGAAGACTCATCAGGAGAGATAGGGTGGCCATAAACCAAATAAATGTCCCCAAATATTTATCATGGGCTGAGGAAATAGCTTATTGGTAGGATACCTGCCTAGCATGTCAGAAGCTGTGGGTTCAATCCACAGTAATGGAAAAAAAGATATTTATCATAATACGGATAGGGAAAATAAGTCTACTCAAAAAACTAAAAGAAGGGGGCCGGTGAGATGGCTCAGCGGCGTACGCGCCTGCCTGGCAAGCACAAGGGCCCGAGTTCGACTCCCGGAACCCACATATGAAAAAAGGGCCGGTGATATCGCTCAGCGGCACGGGTGCCAGATGGTGTGCGAGGTCCTGAGGTCGACCCCTGGTACCCACAAAAAAAAAAAAAAAAAAAATTAAAAGAAGGTACGAAGAATTTTTTAAGAAAACAAAAGGAAGAACAATGGAAAACAGAGAAGCTCACTTTATTTCAGTCTAGTCATTAGTGAGTACATTGAGAGCCTACTTACAACTCAGCCTGGCTTTGTTTCCAGGGAGAGCTAGGTTCCAATCCTCTCTCTGAGACCTAATAGTTGTGCAACCATGAGCTAAGTACATTTTTTCACTGAGCTGTACTTTCCCCACCTGTGCAATGGGATCAACGTATTGCACAAAGTTTTTGCAAAGGTTGGGAAGACCACATTAGAATATAAATTTCATGAACAAAAAGGAATCTTTTCCACTGCTAATCCCTCGGGACCTCATTCCAGTCCTGATATCCAGTAATAGCAACATTTATTACTAATACTCCGCAGCTGTTATACATACAGGCCCTGTTCTACATGTTTTACACATTTCACCTCGCGTATTCCTCGTAGCCCTATGGAGTGAGTGAGGAAATCAAGGCAATGAGAGATTCGAACCCATCACCCAAGGTTATAGGAAGCAAGAGGGTCAGTATTTGAACACTAAGTCTCAAGTGCCATAGAGTAGCAGGCATTCAATAAATATTTATGCAACATATTAATAGACCACCACATGCAAACCGCTTGCAAGTATTGTGCCATGAGGCTGGCCCTTGGTTGGCTGACTCTTGCCACAAGGTTGGTAAGTATTGGTTGACTCTCTTTTCCCTTTGCTTTCATATTTTAAGGAACAATAGGCATATGAGAAAGCATAGTTTCTGCCTCAAGAGATATGCCATCTTATTGAGGAAATATGAACAATTACAAGTAGAGAATTATATGGAAGTATATTTAAAATTAAATAGGCCAGTTAAAATAAAATCAGCATAGGCCAGTTGTCTGTCTGATATGCAGCTCTAATAGAATATCACTGATTGGGCAATTCATCATGATCAGACATTCACTTGGCTCCTTGTTCAAGAACATGGTACCAGCATGTAGCAAAGGCCTTCACATTATGTTACATATGGTGGAAGGCAGAAGGGTAAGAGAGGGAAGGAGAGAGCAAGAGGGGCCGAACTCACTTTTATAAAACCCACTCCCTCAATAACATGAATCCGTTCATAGAGCCCTCATGGCCTAAACACCTCTCATTAGGCTCCACCTCCTAGCACTCCTACACTGGGGATTAAGTTTCAAGTACATGCTTTTGGGGACAGATTCAAACCACAGCACCAGTGATCCCAATGAGGGCCATTTTGATCCCCCAGGACCATTGGTAAGGTCCAAAGACTTTGACTTTTCACAACAGTGACAATGTGTGCTACTGACCTTAGCGGGTGGAAATCAAAGATACAAGGTGTGATCAGCATAGTCGGTTGCTACATGCTGGCCTAGGTTATAAGGTCTGTAGTGTTTCCAAGGTGAGAGAAATGGCTGGGAACTAGAAAAACCAGAGTTGATTTTGCTAATGAGGTTAGGGTTTTCGTTTTGTTTTGTTTTGTTTTTTGTTTGTTTGTTTTTAAGGGTAATAGGATTTAAGTATTAGATGTGGAATGGGATGCAGAAGGAGGAAACAAAACCTCCATCACAATTCATCTATGTTTCAATGCACCAGTAAGTATCTACACATAGTATATAATCACTCCCATAACAACCAGCATCAATGGACTAATTCTAGCATTAGCAGAAGGGTTTGGCCTGCGTTCACATTTAGCAATGATCAATGATCCAGACCAGAAATTATTAGCCTTACAAGCGAATGTATGACACCTCTTTAAACCCAATTAATAAGAACGTATTTCTTTTTATTTGTGAGACTGAGAAGAGGCTTGACTGGGAACATTGTAAATACTCAGGCATGTTTCTTCTCCACCCACAAAACATAAATCACTTAACAAGGGCTCTGGCTGAACCCTGAAATGAGATTTAGACACCCCAGATCTTGTGTAATGAGCAGGTAAGGCCAATCGCAGCACCCTCCCTTCCCAGAAACCTGTGTGTTTTTGTGTTTCTCAGGATCCTTTTCAAAGAGATCTGTGAACCAGAGGAGCCAGACACAGCCAGCTTGACACAGAAACAAAACTTCAGTCACCGAAGGGCAATGGTGAGTCGTAAGAAGCACAATACTTTGCTACCAAATCCAGCCAAATAAAATCCCAGGCAATCACACAACAATCCCAAGGAAACGCCGAACAGCACGAGCACAGCCTCAGTGGTTAGGCGTCTGGATTCACATTCGAGCTTCTCCACTCATTTGGTGTTTAACCGCGGAGAAAATGCACAACTTTTCTGAGCCTTCACTTGTCCAATGTAGTTACTAACTCATAATAGTAGCAGGGAAATTGTCATGAACGTGACAGACCTTAACTGATGTGAAGGGCTAATTTATGGTACTTGATACATGATAGGTAGTCAGCAAACCTCAGCTGATTACTGTTGTTTAGAAAAAAGGTAAAATAGAGATTAAATTATCTGACGTACTAAAAATCTCTATAAACTATGTTAGTCTAGGTGGTGCTATTTGAGCTTTCCTCCTTGGAAGGTATAACAAAGGGCAGTAGGTAGTTTGTGTTTATTCAACGCTGTCCTCTTCTCTCAGAGGCTTTCTTCCTAAGCTGGTGTCTTGCACCGTGGGAGGAATTCCAGTAGCTCTTGGGGGTGATTTTCTGGATGCTAAAACTTCTTCATACACAAAAGATCTCAAGAGGAAGGTGCTATCGATATGATCTCATCAAATTCAGATTCGCAGGAAATAAAGATTACAAATGTGATGCACGGAGTTGTCTTTTTTCAAAGATGAACTTGCAAACCCAAAGTGACTTGTCCAAAATAACACTAAAATAAATGATAGAATGCAGATTCACATCCCCTGACTGTCTGGAAAGTCTCTGCTCTTTCTACTGTTCTGTTGCTTCTGGTTGACCTCAGACTAGGCTTCAAGAAATGTCTGATTGCTCTCGTATCGGTAGCCTTCCTCTTCCAGAATAAAATTGGGTTCATTATTGCTGCACTTCTGAGCACTAAGCTGAGACCAGATTCAAGGTAATCAAATGTACTGAGCAGGATATTTTGGTTATATGTGACAGGAACCCAACTCAAACTAGCTCAAGAAAAGGAACGTATTGGACTGCACATGTGAAAAACTCCAAACCACTGAGCTTCCTTCAGCAGCCATAGCTTGATTCGGGGGCTTTAATAGTGTAATCAGTATTCTGCCTGCCCCCACTTCCTTTGTGTTGGCATCCTTCTCGTTTAACCATTTCCTGACAAGGAGTGCAAACATGGCCAGGCACAACAGGCTTCCAAATGGTTAGCCTAGCACCTCTGAGACAGAAAATATGCTCCTCACAGTGGTTCCAGGGAAGATCCTGAGAACAAGTCTTCCCAGTCTAGATTGGATCACACATCCATCCCTGAATACTTACTATGGTTAGGAAGATGTGGCCCTGATGGGTCCAGTCCAAGCTGCGTGTTTGCCTCAGTGGTGGGTATGGGAAATGTGAAGAATGGCACAAGGAAATGAAAATTGTTTCCCATATGTTACCAGCAGAAGACAGTTGATGAATCAATCTGATATCATTTATACCAATGGACAATACCAAGCAGAACATGGTTTAGGCCAAGATAGGTTGGGAAGGGTGAGAAATAAAAATCCAGAGTCGTTCATTACAACTTGATACCCTGATGATAAATTAGTCATACTAATGAGTAGGCCCCTTTCTTTAATGTTAGTTTATTAATTCTCCAATAGTCAACTCAGCTATCAAGTCCTCCAAAGGTCCTCTCTAATGCCAATGCTCTAACCCTCACCCTCACCCTCACCCTAACCCTCACTCTAACCTTAACCCTCACCCTAAACCTAACCCTCACCCTAAACCTATCCCTAACCCTAACCCTCACCCTCCCTTATTTTCCCATTAAGGAATTCTCCTCCTGTGTGAGACACCCCATAATAAGTTGTGCTCTCTCATTCACAGCATTGTAACACAAAGGACTCTTTATTTATCTAATTCATGCTATTCCTTGAGGGAAGAGCCATGGATTTTATGACACACCTCCGGTGCGTGCTATAATTTCAATACATTGTAATTTTTAAAAATCAAAAGAAATGAACCAGCACATTAATAAAAGGTACAATCCACTGCTCTACAGCTTTAGTTCTTTTCAGTTCATTTGGTACATAATTTTTTAAAGCATGAATAAATGATGAAGATGTAACTTTGCAACATTTTGTCCAAGTTGTCTATATGTTTACTCAACATAGCCTGTTACTAGTATGTACTAAATGACATACTCTTATCAGGAAACTTTCGAAGTATTTCATTTAGTTTTTCAAGTAAAGGTATTCAAAAGCTTTGTCTTTCCCTTCCTGTAGCCCCTGCCAGTGTGCGGAGATTGTTGCTGTTGTTTTTGGCTTGTCTGTCACGTAACTGTAGCCATATACCAAGTCACTAGATATATTGTAGGTAGTGAAAAGATCATGAACCTTGGACTTATGCAAGCTTAATTTGATCTGCAAGTTTGCCATCTTCCCATTCATTCATTCATACATCATCCATTCCACAAATGTTTAGTACCTTGGAGACAGAGTAGGTAATATCTGTGGACAGGTGGGGAAAAGAATGGAGACACCGCTTTGAAGAGGAAACGTCTCAAGGGCAAATGTTGTAGCTAAAGTTTGTCAGATGATGACAGAGCTGTCTTTACTTTGGTTCCATGTGGCATACTAAAATGATTGAGAACATAGGCTGGGACTTCTTGGCAGCCGTTTACCACCACAAGGTAGAAAGCCTGCCTGAGCCTGGTGTCGGAGTAGAGGAAAAAACTGCTAAGAAACAGAAGAAACAGTCATCCCAATGAAGTCACCTGAGTTCCTGAAGCCAGTGCCCCCCAACATCAGAAAAACCTCTGCATTTTTCAATCATATGAGTTGTTTTAGCTCTCCCCACCCTGTTTTGCTTAAATGATGTGTTCAAAATAAAAGAAATAAAAGAATGCTGAACGGTACAGAGCCATGTGATCCCTGTTCTCACAGAACATTTCCCGAGTACAGTAAGGATTTGATAAATATTAATGCTGTGAGTGATCAAAGGGTCCAAGCACAGCACGAGGCAGGTCTCAGAAAGGCTCCTCCCCCAAGAGACGCATGTCAGTGAGGGCCGGGAAAATCATAAGTCTAATGTTCCAAGGGCGTTTCAGGTATCAACAGGAGGTTTACATGCAATGAACTCTGTGGTTTCTTCCCATTCTGATATTTTGTGTTTTCAGTTCTTATTCAGATAAAATTTGGATGGGTTTGGGATTTCACACTTTCCGAAGTGAAGTATTATGCCCCATTGGAAAGAACGTCACATTCCGATTTATCTCCCTTCCAGCTTGCCAACACCTTTGTTCAGGGAAACTGAAACCCCTGATGGCCGTCCATAAATGTTAGGTAAGTGAGGTGGAAAGACTTGTTATTGACACCCAGCTGAGTTACTGCCCTCTTGTTTAAGTCTCTCTTAATACTTTGATGTGTGTCATGGGTTTGTCTAAAATATTCCTGCCTGTTATTTGTGCTTTGGGGTGTTTATAAGCAATAAATATCTTTAAATATGAAAAAATAGCTAGTGTGTGAACAAGAACCATGGAGACAGATGGGCCTGCAACAAACACATTTGGCCTGTTGCAACACATCATTTCATCTTTAAGAAACTGCTATATAACTCATACGATGCACTCGGCAGTAAGACGATCCAGATAACATGGAAGGAACTGGCAGTGATGGATGGTGGAAGGATTGCTCACTTATTTAACATATGACATTTACACTCACAGACTTATTTTCCATTGGAGGAGAGTAATGACAGTTCTATCACCATGTTTATCGTTTACTTGTCCCAGTTTTCTCCTGCACACAGGTCTACTCCCTCGCTGCTAGGTGTAAAAGATTTTATCGTCCTATATGTAAAGTGGGCTTGTCATGCTCCATAGTCGTACTTGAAAAGGAAAGCAAGTAAAGTAACTTGTTCTCTGGATAATATCTGAAAGATGATGCTGAATACAATTAATCTAATCTACTGCAGAGGTTTTCTTTAAATGAATATGATTTAGTAAATATATATATATGCGTGTATATATATACACAAGATAGTCAAGATAGTTATACTACTAATTTCTATTACTTCTTTGAAAAGAAAGGTTTGTGCTTATATTGTTTGATCAATTTTTCATGCCTGTATCTTGTAATCTGAGCAACTACTTTGAAGATAACAATATGCGATGTACTAACCATTGTTACTCTCCTACTATCTTGTTTGAAATTTAGTGTCATTGTTTTTTCTCTTTAAAATAAAAAAAATTTAAAAATGAATATGATGTAGGATGGGACAGAAAACTTAGAAATGCCTGGGAATGAATGAAAGATAGAACGCCTCTATGAGCCTCACAGTAAACCACACATCTTGCATCTTGTATCTGTGCATCTTGCCATTAATTACATCATAGAAAAAAATGAATTACTTAACAACATTTTTATTTTATCCTTTTCCCTAAAACACAAATTTTGTATAACATTTTACTGCATCATTCCCAAAAGACAACCATGATTTGGCATAGGAAAATTGATAGCTTGGGAAGTTTGGCTTCAGTTAGAGCAGTATTTTGGGGTCCATGTAAAGATCAGGTGAATTATATCTGGCCAGAATTTATGGCATTTAAAATGCATGCAATTAGTAAAACTGAAGGTTTGATTTCCCATATCAGTTTCTTACAAACTTGGAACCCATTTCTTAGGAGAAAATTGACTCTTTACAGGAGTTACAAAACAGGATATTTTAAGACCAGGGCTCATAAAAAAAAAAAAAAAAAAAAAAAGATTGTTCTATGAAAACAACTGGTAAGTATGTATTGACTGCCTATATTCTCAACGATTAGGTACTCTCAGAAAGAAATTTTCTGGAGAAAAACACACAGGAGTAAATTTGAATAAAGAAGGCTTTTTGAATGAGAAGAAAGATGCAAAATTTAAGCAAATCTGTGCTGTATATATAGGGCACTTATTAACAGACTTCCCCTTCAGACTACTGAGAACAAAGAGATGCTTTTATAAAAATCATTAGCCAAGCGCATTGGTTAGAGTATCTTTAAGTGTCACACATGGAAAATATGAAAATGAGTTAGACATTGTCTTTTGAACCCACTTATAGGGAAGGCGAAATTCATTCATATTATGACAAGGTGAACCAGTAATGCTACACATTGTTTGGTGTGGGTCACATACAAGGAATCAGGATGCAGAATGGCTTTGAACTTTTCAATAGCAACTCGAGAGAGAAGACATGTAAATTCTCAGGATAACGGTGCATGGAAGTCTCAGATTGCTGCCTTCATCTAATGTAGAAAGCATCCAGTCCATACTGTAGCAGGATGAAGGCTTTTGGCTTGTGCTTCACGGTGCTTCTCGAACAGTGGCACAGGGACCAACATCAGTGTCATCTACGAATCAGTCACAAAGGTAAATTCCAGCCCTATCACAAAACACCTGAATCTTTAGGATTGGGTCCAAAGAATGTGTGCTGCAATGTGTCCTCTGAGCAATTCTGATAAATGGATTAGCTTACAAGCTGCTGCTCCAGGCCATTTTTCTTCGGGGAGATAAGATTTTTAGAGCATCTGATATATGAGAACATTTTACGCATGTAATTAGTTAACTGCCAAGGAGGTTGGGGATGAATTAGTGATAAGTACAATATCAATGATATTAAGAAAAAGATAAGAAAAGGACATCATTAAACCCAACGAAAACAAAATGTTCTACCAAAAAGACTAAGTAACCATGGTTTACTGTATGATTCAAAACTGACTCACACACTTACTCATAATAATGTAAATACTAAGTATTGATCTAACCAAAATTAAGATGCAACTATGCTGGGAGATAAGGTGACTGGCAGGAAGGAGAGGCTTGTGTGGGGAGAGCTGGCCAGGTTGGAAGACGATGGGGAATCTCCAAGATCCACAGTGAAAAGGCTGTAGACAATATGTGAAACTGAAAAACCAATTAGAGGCAATACCTATCTAGAATATTTACAGCTTTGGAGGTTAAAGCTAGAAGAATGAACCAAAGGAGTCGAAAATGAATGGCTTCCAGCTAGCACATAGAGGAAGCTACCATTTTTTCCACTGTAAATCTTGCAGAAGACATTGGTATTTTTATACTTTGTGTAACTGTAATGGGATAAAAAATAAAATCTAAGTAAAAAATATGAAAGAATTCCCTCTGCTCTTTAGAGATGCACACCTAGATCTTTGATAATCATTTTCTCTTCTTGACTTCTAGAGTCTTTGTGGTCTAGTCCTGGGGTTGGTGAATTGTAGACGTGGCTGCCTATTTTCACAAACAAAATTATTAGGTTCCTGTTGTCCTCATTTGTTTACACGAGGTCCAGGGTCTGTGCTGCCTCTGCGCTGTACCAATAGAACCGAGTGGTAGTGATGGAGATCACGTCTGTGAAAGCCTAGAATATTTATTATCCGACCTTCTACAGAAAAACTGCCAACTCCTGATTGAGTCTAACTGCTTTGCACCTAAAACAATACTTTTCTTTTTTTTTCTACAGGATTTCACTCAAGTCTAAAACAACCACACTAGTTAGTATTATATTACCAATGAAACAAAGGAAAAAATTGGGAAAACTGGCCAAGGTCAAATAAGTGGTGAGGCTGAGTTTCAAACTGAGGTTTGTATGAAACCAAAGTTTATATTCTGAAAAAGCAATTAGGAACAATACAGACCCATCATATTTAGAAATCTGGTGGTTAGTACTAGGTAGGGGCGTTGTGACAGGTATCTAACCAGCTTTTTATGTTAGTATATTTTGCCTTCTTAGATGTAAGCTCTATTTAGGGCAAGAAAAATCTCTTACTCATCTGTATAACCCCTTGTGCCTGGAACATAAGAAGCACTCAAATTTCTTGATTGATGATGATAAAGATAAGGGTGAAAAGACCACTGAGAGGGCTGGTGATGTAGCTCAGCAGCATAAGTGCTTGCCTGGCAAATGCAAGGTCCTGAGTTCGATTCCCGGTACCCACATTAAAAAAAAAGAAAAGAAAAGAAAAGAAAAGACCACTTAGAATTCTCTGAGCAAATTCCATGTATTCAGAGCAACTGTGGTGATACTGGCATTGTATTTTTTAGAGGATTGAAACATACCCTGAGCTGTACTTTTGTTGAAGCTTTCTGAATAAAAGAAAGAAAGCATGATTGTGTGGCAGAAGTCACACATCGAGGCATCAGTGATGCCCATTCATCACTGGTGAAGCTCAGGTTTCCTGTTCCATGACTTAGAGGCAGAGGGCCTATGTGTTGATGCCCGGGATATTCTTCCTGGCGCCTATGCTGTTCCATGACTAATCGCTGAACATAAGTGAGTAATAATGCATTGTTGGTGTGAAGTTTTCTTCACACCCAAAAATGTATTGTGAAAACATGGATCGTAAACTTTCTTTAGCCAAGTGAGTTTTCCAAAAGCAAAAGCCTTGTGAAAAATAGAAATTATTGTTTTGGTTGGAGAGTTTCTTATGACTTATCTATCGCTAACTGTGTACACTGTCAGTACCGACTTGTATAAAGCAATGTTGTTTTACCTTAAAGTGAATAGAAATATCGAAAAGATGTAATTCACGGCTGAGAAGGAGGCATCAAATACAACTCTTCTCTTCATCCACCCCCACTGCAGTATTCCATGGTTTTTACGAGCATGTGCTCAAACATCTTGCAGAAAAAGAAGTCCTCTATCTGCCAAGGCAGTCAATTGTCCCTAGCTTTCACTAATTTTTTTCATTTAGACATTTAAAAGTACTTCCTAAATGTTCAGGCATCATTTTAGACTCTCTAGTACAGGTATTTGCTTACATAATGGTGAAATCAGAGTCATTATCCATTTATAAATCTGATTTTAATTTCTTAAAAGCCCACAAGCCTAATCTGTTCAGTGTTGTAGTGCTTGAAGCATTTAGAAGAAACATCCCCTTCCTGAATCATTTTCATCTTTGTGCAACATCTGCAGTTCCATGAACCCATTGCTTATATGACATGGTTTTATGTCTTTTCCTTCTCCATTCCAGTTTGATTATAGCCTTCCCAAAATAGGATCATCAGAAATACTGTTCTGTATGAGGTCTGGCCCATTGAAAGGAAAGTCTGGTTCCTCTCTTTTCCTTTATTTACCACATTTATTAAGACAAACTTAGTAGACATCCATACTTTGAATAGTAAAATATGGTATTTGATCTTACTGAACTTAGAATTAAATCTAAGGTCTTTAAATGATATTCAAGTGGACTACTTCTAAACCATACTCCTCTTATCTTGTACTTACGGGGTTAGTTTTAGGGACTTAGTCTTACTATATTTATATGTATTAAATTTCCCATGTTATATTAACTCCACTCAATTATTTAAAATGAGTGAGATTCTGGGCTTCAGAAATGAAAGACACAATTTTTGCTCTCCCATCTGGTGGTAACGATTTATAACTTAACAAAGAATTGTAATAATTACATTAATAACACATGGAAGGGACACACTTCTGTTTAATTGTTGTTGTTGTTGTTGGAAGTCAGTAAGGAGAGAGATAACATGGCAAGACTAAAATGATTTCTCAGAAGAGGTTATATTTGATGTGTTTCTTGGAGGCGAGTAGAAATTAACTAAGCCAAGCACAGACCAAGCACATTTGAGACCGAGCTGTATAGCATGTTAGCCACTAGCCACAAAGAACACTTCAGCACTTGTCACTCAGCCTGTCAAAATTGCAATTTGCTTTAAGTGTAAAATACATATCATATTTTGAAGAGTTAGCAGGAAAAGAATGTATAATATCTCATTAATAATTTTTATATTGGTTACATGTTGAAATCATATTTTGGGTATATTTAGATCAAATAAAGTACATTGTTAAAAATTAATTCCATCTGTTTAATTTTTACTTTTTAAAAAATGACAACTAGAGGGCCGGTGAGATGGCTCAGTGGCGTAAGCGCCTGCCTGGCAAGCGCGAGGGCCCGAGTTCGACTCCCAGATACCACATACGAAAAAGGGGCCGGTGATATCGCTCAGCCGCACGGGTGCCTGTTGGCGCGCAAGGTCCTGAGGTCGACCCCCGGCACCCACAAAAAAAAAAAAAAAAAAAATGACAACTAGAAATTTGAAATTAATGTGTGATTCACAGTATTTTTCTGTTGTACGATGTTGCTCTATAAAGTAAGAACAGACAGAGCAAAAAGAAAATTAAAGAACAGCAAGACATTTGGAGAGGCTGGACTTCCCTGACTGGTTTTTTGTTTGTTTGTGTGTTTGTTTGTTCCTTTTTTTTTTTCTTCAATGCTGAAGATTAAACCCAGGGCCTCAAGCATGCGACGCAACTGCTCTACTGGTGAACACTGACTCTAATCCTTAATTCTGCCGTCCTTCCTTTTCATCAATCAATTTAGATAAATATACACGTTATAATATCAAACCTATCATTAAAAATATTTTGAAGTTATAAAATCAAACAACACTACCATAGGTTACCTTCTTCATGACTGACGTTAATTTGTCTTTCAGATTATTATAAATCCCAGTCTAGTTTATTTGCTCCATACTTCTTTATCCTGGTCATAAAATTTGTCTCTGACCCAAGAACTTCTCCAACTACATGACATTTTGGAAAAGGCAAACTCATGGAGCCAATGAGAAGATCAATGGTTGCCAGAGCTTACATAGGAGAGAAGATGAACAGGCAAGGCACAGAGGAATCGTAGGGCAGTGAAACTACTCCGTGTGGTATTGCCGTGGTGGATACATGCCATTATGCTTTTGTTCCAATTCACAGAAAGCGCAATGCCTGGGATGAGCCTTAGTATAAACCAGGGACTCAGAATGATAATGATGTCACCATGTAAATTTATTAGTTGTAACGAACGTGCAGTCTGCTGGGAGATGTTAATGGTAGGGGAGGATAGGCAGGAGGGCTTATATGAAACAATCTCTGTAACTTCCCCACAATTTTGCTATAAACCCCAAGCTGTGTTAAAAGATAAAGTCGATTAAAGGTGAAGTTGTTTTGGAAACATATATTCCCTTTCCGTCTTTTTATCACATGGTGCTGTGGTGAATTCCACCATTGCTCACTCAAAAGGTGCCTCGTGAGGTAAAGCCCTAGGTGTCCACAGCTGGCACAACACTCTTCGACTAGTTTTCCCTCCTCCCCATTTCATTCAAGCTATTCCTGACTCCAATTTGGAGGATCACTTGCAAGAGAAGGCAAGTGTATAACAACCTTTCCGTGGGCTCTGCTTTTTTGGAGGAACCTGGGCTAAGACCATTGTTAAAGGGGTGGCTGGGAAATTCAACAAGCAGGATAGGATTCTCCCCGATCAGAGAAGGATAAAGCCCCCTTTATTGATGGTAACATCTGGCATGTGTAGTGTCATACTCTAAGCTATTTGACAGTGGTGAATTGGGTCGAGGTGCAGAAGGTACGACACCGGCTTATGTGGTAGCGATGGTACTGGAACGGTATAGGTCATAACTGCATCCATTATGTGCCTGCCTGGCCTCTGTGTGTGTAATTAGAATGACTACTCTTACCCGAGGATGGTTCTCTAACCTCTGAAATGGAGCTACTATGAGATTAAAAACCCTATTTATCACTTGGCTCAAAGAGCTTCCAGGGCTGGGCATGATCCAGGCTACAGGGTAAGCTATTCTGCTACTGAAGATGTTTAATCCAGCAAAGTGATGGTGCCCACAGGTATATTTGGTGGATTAGGATGTTGTGTGTAGCCTCTGAGAAGCCCTGACGCCAGTGTCGTACAAACACCAAGGCTTCTGTCTCAGAGCCCTGCCACCAGCACTCAAAAATTATTTGCCGTTTTCAAAAGAGCTTCTGGTCTCACTCCTGACCTCCTGGAGACCTGCGTACCTGCCCGTCTGCACCTGCCCATCATGACTTGAGTTTCATTTTCAGGTGGCCACAGCAGCAGCCCAGCAGATCCGAAAGGCACACAAAAGTTGCAAGAACAGACTCTCATCCACCCATGTGTGTGACATTGAAATCGTTCCTTCAATTTAAATCTAAAGCCTCACGGGTGAGTTCCTAACACCAGCTAACTCCAGAAGAACAAAAACTCAGGCTGGCCCCAGTGAATAAATTATGGACTAAATTGATCAGTCATTTCATGATAGCCCACTTGGGGATGGGAGAACATTTTGTTGATTAATTTTTTTGGCAGGAAAAGTAACTTGAAGTAAGATACACAAGAATCTGGGGAAGTGGTACTTAAACAGGTTAGCCGATTTGTAAGGGACCAGCAAAGAGTAACATTTGACAAATTGTGAAACAAAGCAATGTGTGTAAGACGCACATGGATGAACTGATATCGATGAGCACAATGCATGAAGACATTTTTTGTCTTCTGATAAGGACTACGTCCACTCTAAAAGAGACTCCAACAACTAGGTAGCATATGACTCAGCTTGGAAATGGCAGGTGGCTTCTCCATTCCCCACGCAAGTGCTAGTTTAATGATTTCATCAGCAAAATACAATAGTGGCAGGGATGGAAGCTATAAATGGATCCAACAGTTCATACCAACATGAATTTAGGTACCGTTGTTGATGACCGTCCAACATTCTTAGCAGCTGAACTGTCAATATGGCACCGTCTGTCGAGAAAACCAGCCAGCTATTGAGGAAAGGTTGATTTTATCAGACCCTTTCCAAATTATCCTTATTGGAATTCAGACCCATTCTGTTTATAAGTTCATTGTTCTTATAAGCAGTGCCTCTGGCAGCACCACCACTTGAAGTCCTCGTTCGACTTTGCAACCCAGAATCTCTGATGGCATATATTCAGACCAAAAGACCTAGGTTCATGATCTCAAGTCGCCATGATGTCCAGAAAAAAGGCAACTGAATAGGAAGATAAAATAACATAGTAAAGTCCCAAATAGTAGTCATTTAACCTATGTTTTAGGGGTACTGTCCTACATGATATCCTTTTCCCAGTGTGGAAGCAAGGGCACACAATTTATGTTGTTTAACCATGACAATGTATTACTGGCAGAACAGAGAAGCAAAGTCAAATCTCAGGCAAATAGAATATTCTGTAGAAAAAGTATGGTTATTTAATAAAGAAACTCTGAACAAGAAACAGCAAGAATAAAAACAATACCCTAGAAACCACTGAGTATATTTTAATAATATTGTGATTCATTGGTGAGAAAATAGTACAATAGAAGAGTAGAAACTTTGGGAATCAGGTAAATCCCAAATGTGTGAGTTGGAGTAAGTTATTAGCCTCTTGTTTTTTCTCACCTATAAATTGGGATTATGGATATATGTGTTACAAAATAGCATGTTACAAACCATGTATATATGTGTATATATACGCACATATACATGTATGTGTATATATATACACAGATACATGTATGTGCATATGTATATACTGTACATATATATAATATTTGTGAGGAATAAATGAAATAAAATAGAAAGAAAAACACTAAAACATTTGTATATTGCCCAATACACAAATATTGTTTAGTAAAATGATAGGAATACTAATTGTTCTTTCTTCTTAAACTCTAGGTATTATAGAAACTGCTTTTTTCATTTAAAATGTCTAAAAAAGAACTAAATATAAAATACTCACCATTTCACTGATTTTATTTATGTATGTATTTACTTATTTATTGCAGATTTCAAAAGTCAGTTTACTTAGAAATTCTTGTTTGTAAAAAATTTGAACCCTTGCAGTAATATGGCAACACATACCTGTAACCCTAGATTCTCAGGAGGCTCAGGTAGAAGGCACACAAGTTCAAGGTCAGCCTGGGCAACTTAGTGGGAACTTGTCTCTAAAGAAAATTTATAAAGTCTGGGGATGTAGTTCAGTGGTAGAGTGCTTGCCTAGTATGAATGAGGCCCCAGGTTCAATCCCCACTAGTGAAAAAAGAATTAAACTCCTAAAATAAAATATTGTATATCAATTGTACAGGTGATAAGTTGATATAATAAATCTCTCTTCACTAGTCAAGGCCCTGTTCTAACTGTGGAAATACAGAGCAGTGAATCAATAAAATCATAGAGCCTATATTCTAATGCGGAGGAGGGAAATAGCCAATGTAAAAATATACAGATAAGTTATCAGGAGGAGATAGGTTCCCTAAAGGAAAATTAAGCTGCATATGGGTGATAGAGAGGAGGGTGATGAGGATGACTATGACAGAACAGAATCATGGAGGACTCTCTGACCCAGGGATACTAACAGAGAAGTGAAGGAAGTGGACAAACCTTGTGTATATCAGACAGAAGAGCTCTCTAAGCCCAGAGAACTACGCTTCTGAGGGGAAGCAGTAGAGTTCATTAAAGGAACATCAGGTGACCAGGGGCAATGGAGTAGAAAGAATGAGGGAGAGATTCTTGGAAACGGGTCAAAGAGGCAATGGAAAAAGAGTAGCATTGTGGTTTGTATCTAAATGTCCCCACAAAGCCTCTAACTTGTTGTAGGATGTGGGGTCCCTGGGTCCTTAACCTGGAAGGGTTTATCTCCCTTCTTGGCTCCTCCCTTCCCTCTCTGCTTCCTGTCTGCCATGAGGTGAGCAGATTTCCTCTTCCCAGACCTCCTACCACGCCACTCCTGCCTGGAGCTAGCGAACAATGCAAGGATGAAACTTCTAACACAGGAGCCGAAACAACTCCTTCAAATTGCAGTTGTCAGGTATTTTGTCTCAGTGACAAAAATAGAAACAAAGACAAATCAACGTGAGGGCCATGAAGGCCCCATGCAGACTTGGGCTTTTATTCTAAGTAAAATTGAAAGCCATTGAAAGGTTCTGAGGTAAGGAAAGGTTCTGACCTGGATTCTTTTCACCACATGGTTCTGGTTTGATGATAAGGGCAACTGTAAAAGCTGGGCGAGCAGTAAGGAAGTTATTGCAAATATCCAAGGGAAAGATGGTGATGGCTGAGACTAAAATGTCCAAGTAGCGTTGAAAGCTGTGAAGCATGGGATGATTCTGGATACATTTTGGTGATGGGGAAAAAAAGGCTGAGGTAATGGACTGGATCTAAGTCGGAAGAGGAGGAATAGAATACAGGTTACATCAGAAAGTTTGGCAAGAACAACTAGAAGAGGAGAAGTGACGTTTGCTGAATTGAGGATGACTACAAGAGGAGTAAGTCTGGGAGTTAGTACATCTAAAGATAGTTATACCTTCCACTATGAATTGTTTTTTAAAAATTTGGAGTAGATCCCAACTGGATAAGCAGCCTAATTGAGATAAACATGTGAAGTGATCTGAGAATGCGTTATTTTTAGCTCGCTATTATCTTGAATTTTGTAAGGATACAAAAACACGTTATTATATATCAGTTTATAACAGGCAGATGGTACTCCTCAAAACTTCAGAGGATCATAGAAAAATGCTGTGCCGTTGTAAGCTTGTTATCTACTTTTTCATATCTTGATGCTTCTGAGGATGGTCCTGTGATTTCCTATTACTGGCATTAAAAAGAGAGGAGGTGATGAGGACGACTACGGCTGGACAGTTTGGTTTCTTCAGTCAGCCTGCACTTTTCCTGTATTCAACACACTCAATCTCCAACAGTGGCAACCAAAATAAAAGTTACAAAATAGAAGTTAGGAAAGATCTAGCAGATTAGGAAAGATCTAACAGGATTAAGTTTGCTGAGTATTTTGATTAAAGCATTGAATGCTCACTTTCCAGTAACTTCCTGCTAGAACTCACTTAAAACTTTCTTCCAGTGTTATAACCTTTTGTCATAATTGTTGGCTGGGTCTTGCTGCCGGGGAAGAAGAAGGAGACCTTTCAATCCTTGCTCCCATCTCCCTGAACTGACATCTTGATGACTACATTTTTATAACTTTATTGTTTTCCCAAACAGAGAAGAGTTGGCTTGCATTTCTAGTTTCATTTGATGCTTTTATTAAAAGAAAATTCAGTCTGAAACAAAGAGTCAGGGAAAGTCAATTTAATCTGAGTAGACTGATAGAATTTCATTTCTAACGGTTCTGGAAAACGCATTTAAAACATACCAGAATTTTTGCATAGCTTATATGTATTCTAATGAAAAAGAAAGCTCAAATCTAGACTTTCATTTATATGTATAATCCACTTGAGACAGGAGGAAAAATGTCAAGAAGTCATATAATACATGTCACATTTAGTACTAGAAATAAAAATATTAGTAATGCCTTGATAGGAAATGTGATTTGTGTCTTATATAGATGAAAAAAGGATACTTGAGGGAAGCACAAGCAAAGAAAATAAAATTCGGTTGATGAAAATGGGAAAAAAAACTATATACGGTATTCAGATACAGAGGAAAGATAAAAGCACAGAGTCAGGAGAAAAGGGGAAAATAATCTTACTAAAAGAATTACATAAGGGACCAAAAATATACTAAATCTATAAGTAAGTAAATTTAATTAACCTCATTTGAAAGAGGATATTTAATTTCAGCTGTTTTAATTTCTTGCTAATCGAGTTGAAGGATTTTTCCTGTATAGCAAATTTTTTCAAGGAAAAAAAAAAAAAAACCCTTGATTGAAGCTGAATAAGAATGAAGATAGATCATGTATTTAAAATTAAACAAATAAAACTGAAGATAGATTAAACAATAAAGCAGGCTATGCCATAAGCAAACACCTCAACCAGTAAAATTTGTGGTCAAGGAAAGATTTAAAAACTTGTTACCAAATCTTCCCCTAAGTTTCAACTCTCTCAGTATGAACTATTAATAGGCAATGATTGAAACTTATTTAAATCAAAATTATCTTTAAATGTGCACTCAGTTTGCATGTCCACTTGTTGGAATTTGCATAATAAATTAATATGCTCAGAATAGATCACTAGAAATATATTTTAGAGGAGGATTATTCAAATCTTTTAAAAACTCTTTTGAAAGACTGGGGGTCTTGGCCAATTCTGATCACATCTCCTGTTGATTTATTGAGAATCTACTAAGTTTAGCTCAGACTGTCAGGCAATTTTTCCACAGCCAGGGGCATGGAACATGGGTGGGAGATGGGATTTATGGTGGTTTCAGGAAGATTTAAGAACTCTTGAAGACAGGTGTAGGCAGAGACTTCACGAACAAAACTCCGATGGCAGAGGAAATACTACAAAGAATCAACAACTGGGATCTCATCTTATTAAAAAGTTTTTGCACAGCAAAAGAAATCACTGACAGAGTAAAAATACAACCCACAGAGTGGGAAAAAAATCTTAGCCAGTTGTTGCTTGGACAAAGGACTAACATCTAGAACATACAAAGAATCGAAAAAGATCAGACCCCCCCCAAATTTAAAGACCCAATCCAAATATGGGCATCTGAAATGAATACACACTTCTCAGAAGAAGAAGTACAAATGGCATATAAATATACAAAAAAGGTGTTCAACATCACTGGTCATTTGAGAGATGCAAATTAAAATACTGAGATTCCATCTCATTCCAGAAAGAATGGCTATCATCAAGAAATCAAACAATAACAAATGCTGGCGGGGCTGTGGGGAAAAAGGAACCCTTCTCCACTGTTGGTGGGAGTGTAGACTGGTGCAACCACTGTGGAAATCAGTGTGGAGATTCCTCAAAAACTAGGACTAAAGGTCCCATTTGACCCAGCTATTCCCCTTCTTGTTATCTTCCCAAAAGAATTAAAAGCATTGTACCACAGCAATATATGCCCACCCATGTTTATAGCAGTGCAGTTTGTAATAGTCAACTTGGAAACAACATAAATGTCCATCAACCGAGGAATGGACAAAAAAATGTGATTTTTTTATACACTTGAGTACTACTCAGCCATAAAGAAGAATAAACTTGACACATTTCTAGGTAAATGGATGCACCTGAGACACTTTCTTTTTTTGTGGGTACTGGGGGTTGACCTCAGGACCTTGCGCGCCAGCATGCGCCCATGCCGCTGAACGATATCACCGGCCCTTTTTTCGTATGTGGGTACCGGGAGTCGAACTCAGGACCTCGTGCTTGCCAGGCAGGCGCTTACGCCGCTGAGCCATCTCATCGGCCCCTGAGATATACTTTTAAATGAAATAAATCAGACACACACTTGTAAATATCACATTGTCTCTGGTGTGAGAAACTGAAAGTGTAAATAAGAACCAAAATGTATAATAAGTATTGTGAAACAAGAAGAAATTGTTCAAAAGAAAAGGGAACTTGGGGAGATGAGAAAAGAATAAAATGGAAAGAAAGCTTTGTAAATAAAAAGGGGAAAGGGATTGAAGGGAGAGGAGGGGAATGGGGAAAAAGGAGGAAACAGGATACATGATACATCACGTACAGGTACAAATTCCTTATGGTGAATGTGATCATTATGTATATCTAAAGGGTACCAATAAACTTAATAATTTTTTTTAAAAGGGTGTGCGCCATAGATCCCCTGCATGCAGAGTTCCAGGCAGGGTTCATGTTCCTGTGAGAGTCTAATGCCACGGCTGATGTGACAGAGACAGCGCTCACGCAGTAATGGCAGCAATCGGGAGCTGAAAATACAGACGAGGCATGGGTTCATCATGGGTCCCTCACCTCCTGTCATGCAGCCCAGTCCCTAACACACCACAGACCTGCACCAGTTTGTTGTCAGGGGTTGAGGACCCCGGCTCAAAGAGACAGTTAAGTATCGTGAGTTTCTTACGAAGAATTAAATTGTGGTTTGCCTTTTAAATATGTAACTAGCTAACAATGGGACCTTAGATTCATAATAAAGGATGGACCCTGGGCACTTAAAAAACTCACATAAATATGAAACACCATGCGTATAAAAGCCCAGGGTATCACATATGGGAAGGCAGGGAAGTAAGTCATTGTCATCCTGAGCTATTTGATTTTTGCCTAGCGCGTATTTTTTTAAATTGTGGAACAATACTTAAGAGAATTATGTTTAAAGAAACTGCAGTAGCTTCTTAAATCCCACCGGAAGTTGAGAGCACTAATATTAAATAGTCAATGTACCATGTCTAACCGTTGTGTAATATTACTATTATTCAAAAAGGTAGCACTTTGGTTGCTAAGATGGCAAGAAAGAATTGTCTTGTCACATCTTTTCCACATAAGTGATCATGAACTAAGCATAGAATACAGAAACAGAGGAGAGAAGGAATAAACCCAATGTAGAAAAGTACTCATTTCCCAGACTGGATTTAGAGGCTGAACGCCATAGTACAGAATTAACACACATGCACGAATTGAACTCGCCGTCAAGGGGAAATTTCCCCTCGTGAGGAAATGGCATACATACTTGCTGTCCTCAGTCACGAAGCCCAGCATTGGCTGCTGTTCTCTGGAAAGCAAGGTGCACAGCCTTTCTGCTTGCCCTGCTGATTTGCAGTTTGATAGTCAATGTGACCTCAAGCTAAGCATAAACTACATGTTATTCTAACAGAGCCTGTGCCAAAGAGTATGGAAAGAAGCAGAGCCAAATATTTACAGATTTAAAAAAAAGAGAAGCAAACACTAAAACAAGAAAAATCTCCAAGGTTCAGAGGATCATGTCTGGGGGGGATACATCCTACAAATGGCACACCTTCGTGTGACAAGATGGACATTTGTCAAAGGCGGTTTTAGTCTTCCATTTGCTCTTCCTGGTGGCATTTACAAACAAGGCTTCCTGGAAGAAAACATGTATGCAGCAGAACTACTATAGGAAACAGTCATATTTCATTTCTTCTTCCTCACTACTTAGAAGGATATTTTCTGGCTGATCGATTTAAAAACGTGTTTTCTCTGAGTAAATCTTCTCTGCCTATTAAATCCGTGACACTTTGCATGTGAGAATATATCTTATCAGCTAAGTATTCCTTTCCCTCTGCTAAATGCAGCCAAAAGGCAAAGGAAAAAGGAAGAAAAGGCAAGAAAAAGAAGAGAGAAAAGATAAAGAAGGAAAGAAATTGTAGCAAACACTGCTGGCAATAATGGTCAAAATATCATAAGTGGTGGCTGGTGTAATGATTAATAGCTTGAAATAAATACTGGGTAGTTATAATGGTATAACAAACCACTGGGGTTTATTGCACCAGTAATTCTGTGAAACTACTAAATTTCAAGACCCTGTAGCCGAAATAAGCCACATTCTTTTTTTTTTTTTTTTTTTGTGGGTACCGGGGGTCGACCTCAGGACCTCGCGCGCCAACAGGCACCCGTGCCGCTGAGCGATATCACCGGCCCCTTTTTCGTATGTGGGATCCGGGAGTCGAACTCGGGCCCTCGCGCTTGCAAGGCAGGCGCTTACGCCGCTGAGCCATCTCACCGGCCCAAGCCACATTCTTAAGCATCCTCCGGCAGTGGTATTTACATACGTGCATATATATTTCCCTTCTTAAATGAATTGCTTATGTGAGAAATGGATCATTTATATTTGCTCAGTCAGAAAACAAGAACATCCGAAAAGATTTATCACTAAGTAATATGCTCTTGCAAACTTTGTGTTTTTATTATTATTATCTTTTTATCTTTTCACTTCCCCCCTCAGGAACAAACACTGGCAGGACAGAGATGCAAACCAGCTCAGCACAGCGCTAGGAGAGATAACACTTATCAAAGAGCTTGCGCTTGAACCAGACCTTAGAAGGAGAAGGTATTAAGGACTAATAATCTGCTAAGCCCCTATGGCAGCTCTGCGAGAGGAAGGAAGAGAAATGCTCTTTAGCAGAGTGCCCTTAATAGGATGTACTGGAAGCTGAACTTGAAGTTGGTGGCAGTTGGGATGAAAAACAACCTTTGAAGCTATGTATACAGCGGAGAGCCCAGGATGACCTAATCAGATTGCAAGTAGGCCCGGCTCTCACCACAGTGTGTACTCCAAGCACTCTGAATATTTAATATAGATCTATGTGGAAATTGATGCTTTTTGCTACATACACTGAGAACTTTGGAAGGTACACTGGAAAATACAAACATGATGTCCAATTTTTAGTTAAGCTTCAAAAAATAATGCTTACCCTTCTTGCCTGGCAGGCTGCTTTACCTACTTTTCCCCATAGTTGAGCAACAAGGTGCCTGTGGGTAGGCTTTACCCTACCCCCACTCGATGGTAAGTAGCATTTTGTGAGTTTCAGCCATATCCATACCGACTTTTAGGTCCTTTACTCTGATTCTGAAAGTGTTATGATTTAGATCTAGAATGTTTCCCCAAAGTCTCATGTGTTCAGAGGTGGGGCTTTTGGAAGGTGATTGGGTCCTGGGAGTGCTGTACTCATTGGTGCATCAACCCACTGGCCAACCCGTGGCTGAATGCACGTGTAGGAACACTGAGTCTGGGTGGAAGAGGGGGGTCACTGGGGTGTGACCTGAAGGATGTATCTCCGTCCCTCCCTTCCCTTACTCTCCCTGCCTCTTGGATGCTCTGATGTAAGCAGCTTTCCTCTACCAGACCAGTCCACCTTGCCATTTCTGCCTCTGAGCCAGACAACTGTGGACTCAACTGTGAGCCATAATAAACATCTCCTCCTTTAAGTTGTGGGTGTCAAGTTATTTTGCTCCAGTGACAAGAAAGTGACTAAGACAGAAAAGTATTTTCATCTCCACCCACCCAACTTTTTTCTTCACAAGTATGAGCTGAATAACTTGAACCTGTCACACAGCTAGTACAGAACAAAGATGGCAATTTGTCCCTGGATCCAAACACCATATGACTTCCTTGGTGGCTCACTAGCTCTCCACATGTCCCTCCAGAAGGACATGTAAGTGTCCTCAGCTCACTGCCATGGGCCACCTGTAACTGCTTATCTGGCTGTCACCATGCCCTGGTTGAGTACCTGTTTAAAGTAACTGAATTTCTGATTCATTTGTGTGTCGTAATTTCATTCATTATGGAAAACTGCGTTTCTGCCTTTGTCATTGTTCTTGTAACCTAGAGTACCTCTGACATGTTTTCTCCATCTCTTTGATCTGCATTTTTAACCTACCAAGGACTGTAATGGTCATGAAGAATAGAGATCATCATATTTTAATCACCTCCAGACACCCTGCTGAGGGTTTTAAAGACATTGTCTCATTTACTCTTCACACGTGCCTTATGAAATACAGGTGTATGTAAGTGTACATTGTAATTATGTCAGAAAGGAGGAAATAGACACACTAAGAGTCAAGCAATATAGTAAAGTCATAGCGCAAGCATCTGAATTGAGCTCTACCTGACTCAAAATTCCGGACTTCCTGCTGCTGTTCTACACTGCCTTCATCTTACGCCTCCTCCTGGAGGTTGAAAACTGACCTCTAACTTCTAGGAGTGACTAGAGGCCTCCATGGGTATTTCCTGTGCTTGTATTTCATTCGCTTTCTCATATTTGGGGTTGCCTACTGAGATTTAGGCCTGGTGGCTCAGTGACTCCCAGAATTTTAGCCCACTGACATCCCATTCATAGCACAGTGCCCTCTGTACAGCAGACTATGGCCTCCTCCTGTACCCGTAGGTGAGGCTGAGCCCCAGGGGTCTGTCCCACTAAACATGGAGATCCAGATCTTTTGTACTCCATTCCGTTTTACCAGGCTATCTCTGGGTCTTTCCTAATCTGGAAGACTCCTCCTTCCCTAAACCCCTCATTCCAGCTTACAAAGGAGTCAGGTAAGGAGCATTAGAATGAAGGCAGTGTGTTTGTTCGCTTTGTGTTTCTCAGAGAAAGAGAAGTGTGTTTGCTCACCTTTCTTAGCCCAGCCTCTCTTGCTGCCCCCATGGGGACAGAGCCTGCTAGAACTGGTGTGCACACATTTGCTTAGACTGTAGACATTCTCAGGACCCAGACAGAGATCTTCCTATTCATACCTTATACCTCTAGCCCTCCAGCTCAGAGCTGGTGTTCAACAAGTGCCTGTAGATGGAAGTGAGGGAAGGAAGAAGGGGGATAAGGATGGGGCAAAGCCAGCAGGCATGCAGTTTCCTGGAGACTACAACTCGCAGTCTTCTAGAAGCCAAGTAAGTTATTGACTTGACTTCTCAATGCCCAGAATAAGCTAATTTCAAACAATAATGTAGCAAGAGAAAGAGGTAGAAGAAATTAGGAGAGAATGAGATTTTGTTTCTTTCAGGTCAAAAAGGACTGTTATAAATCTCTGTTTTTATAAACCTGCAGAGTCCCTAGCCGTGACCAAAGACCACTCCCCAAACCAGCCCTACCCAGTGAGCTTTCGTGAGATGTAGTCTCTTTTCAGCCGTCCTCTTGCTTTTGCATATCCCTTTCCCATTTATCTTTTAAGTTCTTTCCACGTCTCATCTAAATAAGTCCTGTAAGCCCCCTTCTTTACATAGAGGTTACGGTTCCTGAAAAGATGGTAGAACTCAAAGTGCTATCAGTTGAATCCTAGTTTGATTTATATCATCATTTTAGGGATTTCTCATTTTCAGATTTGACTCTTTTCCACAGGCATCATCTCTCATCATTTAATTGGAAAGTGTCTTTGCTCCAGAGCTTCTACATTTAATAATTAGTAGTTTATAAACCAATTTCAAGCACTAGAAGAGCTCCATTTCAAACAACTATAGGGGAAGCCATATATGAGGTTGAAAATGGAAAATCACCACCCTTCCCATCCTGACTCTCATGGGCAGGACTCAGAGGGCAGAGGAATTATGGCAAAGTGGGAGAGTCTAGCGCGAGAGCACTGGTGTCGGTCACTGAGAAGCATGAATTCTGGTAAACCAAGAATTACATACAGAATTCCTCAGGCATGTGGATATGGAGGGACCTCTCTCATGAGATCCTGATTTGATTCTGATGCAGAACATTTCCAGGAGACTCTGACTGTGGTCTATGCTTTGAATGTTTGATAGTCAATGATCAGAGCTCAATGTCCATCACAGTGATCCCCAAGCTTTAATATACCAGAGAACCCCCACTCCAACACTCCCACCTGAGAACTTGCTAAGGCACAAATTCCAAGAGTATCTAATTCCACACATCTGAAGACCTAAGAACTGGTATTTCTGACAGTTCCGCAGACCATACTTTTTAGACTAGCACTGATACAGAACAATGGTTTTCGAACTTACAATAGAGTCCGCTAGGAAGTTAAAGGAAAAAATACCTAATTCATGGACACCAACACCTAGAAATTCTGATTTAATTGGTCTGCAACCTAAGCATCAGGATTTTTAAACATTTTCTCAAGCTAATGTAATAGAATGCACAGGATAATCTCTCACATGGCAAGCATATATTTATGTCAGGCAGGTTACCTGATGTAACAAGAAAGTTAATTTCATTTGCCTGACACAATAAAGGTTTATTTTTTGCTTATATACAGTCCAGCATAAATGTCTCTGTTGACATGGCTGTGCTCTAAGCTTTCTTCCAGGAAGGGACTTAAGAGACCCAGGTATTTTTCATCGGGCACAGGGTCATTCTGGTGCCACCAAGGTGACACTCAGCAGAGGGAGAGAATGTGGAAGGCAGTTCTGATTCTTAACAACCTCATTCATTCCATTCAGCCCAAGCCTGACATGATTGATCTGCTCACAGAGAGACTTAGGAAGGCGGGGTAGTAGTGGATATCCGTGCGCATTAATAGTTTGTCTCTCTGGCTGGAATCAGGCACCGTGTTAAACAATGGGAAGGGCATGAAGAGACTATTGGCTATGACGCTGAGGTTACAGTTACTTTTTATAGCAGTTAGCCTTTTTGACCAATATAGGCAGGACTGAGTAAATCTTGTACTATTCTTTGCTTCTGGAACCCAAGAGTCTATCATTCTTATCTCCATTCAACCTCAAATACTCCAATTCAAATAACTAAAGTAGGAAAAGTTCATTTATACAGAAAAACTCAGTGCAGTAGGCCATTGTGGCTGACATATGACTCTATTAAATCTACTTTCCCTTTGGAAACTTACTGTACAGTCTCGAGCTAGAGACCTGACTTCGATATCAGCAAAACAGATATACAGCAATAGTTTTTATCTTTCAAGGCTGTTTTGAGAGTTAGGGGAAATATTCTAATAACATACTATCTTACTCAACAGGCTCTTGATACGTGAACGCTATTATATTTTTAGATTACACTTTTATATATTGTTATATTATTGTTGAAGAGTTCTTATTACTATTTTAAAAGTTTCTTCCACTAGGATTTCAAGTCTTCGGGAGCACGGGCCATAGCTCACAATTTTTCCACATAGTCGAGAGAACCAGGTAAATGATGGGCACAGAAAAAATATTTGATAAGCAGCTGTTGAATCAGGTTCACTGGAGGTGAGCCTGGGACCCTGTGGCTGGCAGCTGTCTCAAAAGTTTCCTGTGAGGGGCCGGGGATATAGCTCATCAGCACAAGCACCTGCCTGGCAAGTACAAGGTCCTGAGTTCGATTCCCAGTACTAAAAAAAGAAAAGTTTCCTGTGAGAATTATCGCTCTTAACATTAGCTCTCCTATGAGAAAAAAAAAAATCCCCAAGGAAGTATAAATATGAGACTACAGTTGCAAAATAGGAGTCATTTGCATCCCATGAAAAGGATCACCTTTCATCACCTTCAAAACAATCTGGGTTCAGACCTCCATTAGTTCTGATCAGTCCATTTCCTTTAACATGGAACAATTATTCACCAAAAAAGTCATCCTCAGTTGTAGATTCAATCATCCAGCAGCCCATTTTGTAGCGGAAAATCTACATTCAAAGAGAAGAAGTGACTTCACCAGTTTTGGGTATTTTAAAGGGAGAGAATCAAGATTCAAATCCAGCTTTCCAGCATCCGAGTCCTCTATATCTCAAACTGGAGAGGAGCTAAAGGGTCTAGCCACTGAAGCTAATAGTAACCAGCACAAATGTGGAGAATAAACATGGCACACCTGCCTGAAAGATCAATTACATTTAAGACATTTATGTATATTAAAAAATATACATATTATGATGTGGAATGCAAGTTTTCCATACTGTGGAATTACAAGGAAATTCAAAATGTGCGGTGGGCTGCTTCACACTGTGCTATGAGGGCCCTGGGGCCATTCGTGTTTGCTTCTCAGGAAACACGGAAGACACAGTGTCCCTCTCTATGCCGTAAAGTGCCATTATAAAATGCCAAGTAGAGCCCATTATTTAAGCCCATTACTGGAAATCTGTCTGCAAAATTCTGTTCAGATGCAATAATGATTTAGGCAGGTCAGACTTCCCAGAAATGAAGAAAAGTGCTGAAAATAAATAGAAGACAATAAATCTCTTAATGGTGCAAAGGGGAAAAATAAAGCAAATTATGTTTTATCTGGCAAAAAAAAAATATCATGGCCACTCTTTTTCTGTAATCTTCATTTTTCCTTTCTGAATCACTTAATTCAAAATAGAAGAAAATTTAGATTGCAATTTACAACACAGTGCCCCAGTTGAGCTTTATGTGGGATATAGAAACTAGCCACTTGCAAAAACCAACGGGTCAGTGGCCACTCCAGAAATGTATTTATGCAATTGCACCGATGAAAAATGTGGGAGTTATTGAAGGTGCAAAGACACTTGAGCTGCTCCGTCTCTGTGAGGCCCTGGGGGAGTGATCCACAGAAGCAGAAAGAGCAAAGCACAAATGTGTTTCATTTAGTGTGCATCTAATTTTATCTTAATTCAACATCCAGTGCAGAACTCTAGTAAAGCTGGTTTAAGGTTGATGGGTTTCCCAAAAAGTCACTGAAGTTCCATATCATCCCCTGAGCTCAACTCCAAATCTTGCCATCTGACCATGCTTGAGCTGGCTTGATGATATTGATGATAGAAGGAGAAACAGTGCACATATGACATCATGTACAATGAAAAAAAAAATAAAGAAAGGGTTTCACGTGTCTTTTAATATAGAGTGGGCCTACTACCACTTATAAGTGAATCTATGTCCTGAATTTGAATGAATTCAATTACCATTTCCTCCTCCTGGATGGGAGGTGAGATAAAAGAATGGAGAAAAGGGAAAAACTCACGAAGGAAAGAATTTGGAGCACAAATTTGTACTCTAAGGAGAAAGGTGGGGGAGATGGGCAGTATCTGAGGATGCAATTGGATTTGTATCCCCATTCTTACTCTGGCCTCTCTTCTGTTTTTGTTGTTGTTGTTGTTTGTTTGTTTGTTTTAGCTCACCCAGAGAAGAATTGGGTAGGAAATTGAAGAATGGTGTTTAAACAAATGATATCCAATTTGTTTCTCAGACTAATCTTAATACATAGACAATGGCAAGCATTATTAGCATCTTCGCTTTGCCGATGAGAAAACTGAGGCTCTGAGCTTAAGCAACCTGACCAACACCATTCATCTGGTAAGCATCAAGGTTAAGAACTCAAAAACAGAACTTCTGGCTTTTACTTTTGTGCCTTTTTCCACTGGAACCCATTGCCAGTTTGGAGTTGTGACAGCTCTATTAACGAGTTCTTAAGAAAAAAATATTTTACCAAAGCTGACTCAACCTTAGGGACTGAGAGGAATTCAGCCCTTGAGGAACAGACGCTGCAGGGCTGACCAGGATCTGGGGATAAAGATACCACTCCAGGTGGTCACGACTGCTCTCAGACAGTCCAGGAAGACACCCCCCCTTGGTGTCTAGGAGGGGGGTAAAAGGAAGGACGGTACTGCTGAAGCTACCAGAGGAGGTCCGTAACAGAGTGCAGGGCGTCTTTGAGCTCGTAAGGTGTTTGTTTGTCCAGGTTGATGAAATTCCTGGGTATAGTGCATAAAATGAGAGTGAATTCTCTTTCTGAATAAAGACATTATTGTATTATGTTGACAAAGTGCCTCACTTTGACCACTCTGTACACTACACCTGTGGCTAGGGATGGATTTAAAAATATACCCAGAGTAAATACAGAGTAACTAATTTAAAGGATGGTAATCTAGAACTTGAGATGGCAAACTTTTTTCTGGAAAGGGCCAGATAGTAAATGTTTTCCATTTTGTAGGTCCTATGGTTTTTCTCTGTGACTACTCAAATCCTCAAATCTCCCATTAGCAACAGGAAAGCCGCTACAGATGATGTATAGATGAGTGGGTATGGCTGTATTTCAATAAAACTTTATTTACAAAAACAGTGGGGTGGGTTTAATCTCAGAATCCTAGTTAAGAAAAAAAAAAAAAAAAAGCTTACATACTCTCACCTCTATACCTGAATCAAGGTACACCAAAGGAAGGGGTAAATAATATAATATTGGCTATTTGCTATCAACTTATGACACTAAAATGCTACTCACCACCATTATAAGAAATCTATTTCTATCCTTGTTAATAAACTCTTATTTATTGTTTTTCAATATTCCTTATGAAAAGGCCCATTTAGGACTTTTCTGACACTGTTTGGTATTAGAATGTAATTTTTCCCACCATAAAACTTGAATATTTGTTTCTATCAGTGGAATCAAATATTTACCATACATACCTCTTCATCACTGCAATGACTTTAATGTAGCTTTGTAGATAATCTTAATAATGTCATGAATTTTATGGCTGTCATACTTTTCTCCTCTGTACCTTCAAACTCTCCGTTCCCGTGTCTCTTCCTCTGTCTGACTCCTCACAAATGCATTTCTATTGCATTCATCTTTATTTTTTAAATTCATTTTGAGTTTTTATTTAAAAAAAAAGAATGAGTTCCAAATAAGCACACACGATACCACAAAAAAATGTCCTAAACCAAGAAAAAAGATAAAGGCAAATTTTAAAAAATGGATTCAATTTCTGCCCCCCTTGACAAGTTGAGCCCTTTAGAAGGATCAAGGAGAGATGAGATAATTTGGAAGAAGAACAAGGTGAGGAAACTTTCCCTTCAGATACTGAAATTTCAAGTAATGAAAATTCATACTTTTGGCTCTGGAACAGACAACACATCAACAGAAGGGACACAGAGAGCTAGAAACAAAAACATGGAAACTTGGTGTCTTAGTCACACACTCATTGCTGGAACTTAATAAATGAAACCCACTACTCCAAGGAGGAGAGGATGATTTTGGCTCACATTTTTGGTCCATGGTCGGCTGGTTCCAAGGCAGAAACAGCGTGGTGGAAGGGTCTGGAGGAAGAAATCTGCTCACATCATGGTGACAAGGAAGCAAGTTGGAAAGCTAGGGAGGGAGCTTCAGCATTCCGGGTTACTCCTCCAGTGGCTACCTCTTCTGTCCAGACCCGACCTCCTAACAGGAACTTAGCTAAGAGCTTATCACTGATCCAGTGATCGGTCCAGCACCCGTGATCCAATCACTTTCTAAACACATGAGCTATGAGGTGACACCTCAGATCTAAACCATTACACTTGGTTATGACAAAGGCAGTAACTGACTCCCCAAGTGGAAAGAAAAGAATTCATTTTCTTGCCTTACACAATGTATAAAATTAATTCCAAATAGATTAAAAACTAAGTATGGAAAAACAGAAATTTTTAAGTATATAAATATATATCTTTATGGCATCAGGGCAGGGGAAAATTCCTTAAAATATTATAAAACCACAAATCATAAAGACAAATATTGATGCTGACTCTGTCAACATTAAAAACTTCCTAACAAAAATACAATAAACTTCGGGAGGCTGAGGCAGGAGAATGACCGTGAGTTCAAGGCTAGCCTAGGCTACATAGTGAGTTCAAGCCTAGCCTGAATTACATAGTAAGACCCTGTCTCAAAAAAAAAAAAAAAAACAAAAAAAAAAACAAACAAAAAAAAACATAAGCAAGTTGGGTGCGGTAATGCAGGCCCATAACTCCAGCTACTCTGGAACTTAAACCAGAGGATTGTGAGGAAAGAGGATCACAAGTTCAAGGCCAGGCTGGGCAACTTAGTGAGATCTGTCTCAAAATAAAATTTTAAAAGGGGATTAAGGACCTAGCTCAATGGTAGAGCTATTGCCTAGTATGCAGGAAGTCCACATTCAATCCCTAATACCTCAAAAAAAAAAAAAAAAAAAAACAAAGAAGAACAGCAACACTAAACACCCAGGAGAATGGTTATTTCTGGAATTGAAATAGGGGAGTAGAACAGATTAATGAGATGGGTAGAAGTTTAGCTATATCTAAAATATTTTTATTTCTTAAGAAAATTCTAAAGACATATATGATAACACCATTTAAAGTTCAGTAAGGATGCATGCAGTTGTTGTATATTTTCGTACCTTCTGATTTTGGAAATATTTTACAATTTTCACAAACATCTTAAAGATTATAACAGCTCAGAAAGAAAATAAACAAAACCATGACATAAGCACGTGTTTTCTTAGCTGCTGTCAGTACCTCTTCGTATGTAATCCACACACCTTAAATGTCGGCAGAGGTCTTTGAATTCCCTGCAACCTAAGAAGCTTATCTCAAACCCCAATCCCATCACTGGTAGAAATCCCCAGTAAAAGGATGTATGTATGCATACATACCTTGCTCACTTTTTAATTTCTTTCTCTTTTTGATTCTTCATGGAAAATGTACACTAAAGTAGGTTTAGGTAGATAGCTAAGATTCAAATTCGGTAGGCGTCTGTGTTTATTTATTTAGGAAGTTTAAAGAGAAAAGCCAAGGACTTGAAGACAATGGATGCAGAGAAAATGGGTAGAATAATCGGAAGACCACATATGGATTGACAGGGCACATGGCTAACAGTTGACAGTACCAGTCAACTGTTTCTTGCTCCCAAGCACTCACTAGCTCCAAAGGAAAGACCTTCGCAAGTAGCCATTGAAGGTCCACTTAATGAAACAAGTGGCTTCCCATAAGCTCCACCCAAAACTCCAATTCAGCAAGCTCCATCCACCAATGAATAATTTATGATATACTTTTTGTTGAATCAGCTTAACTGAAGTATCTATACAATAAAATTCACCAGTTTTCAGTGTAAAATAATAATTTGATGAGTTTTGACTGATGCATATGATATAATGGCCACCACAATAAAAATACAGAGCTTTCTGTTGAGCCTAAAATTCTCTCCTATCTTTGGTGTCACAGTTTGTCTACAGTCTCTGCCTCTCAGCAACTACTAATCTTTTTTTGTTACTACAGATTTGCTTTTCAAGAAATTCCTATAAATAAAAATATTAGACACATACTTTTCTTCTCTCAATTTACATAATGATTTAAAGATCCAGTTATATTACTCTGCATATCAGTACTTTATTCTTTCTTATTTTGCAGGAGTATGCCATTGTGTAGCTAGATAACAACATAAACTGCAGCACCTTACTCTTAAATGTTAGTGGATTGCCTAACACCTAAGAAAAGTCTTTCAGTTTGAAAAATGTGAAGGGACGCACAGTGAATGAAAGGGAAGAAAAACTGCACACAGAAGCTCAAGAGATGGAAAATAACTATCAGAGAAGTATGAAGATTCCATTTCTTTCTAATCTAAGAAGAAAATGCTATAAGAAAGGAACGATAAGCAAGAAGCCACTGCTGAAATTTAAAATATACTTTAAAAAAAAATATATATATATATGGCAAAAACTCAGATAAAGTGAAAGATTTCCAAGAAATAAAAAATAAAGGAAAGCTTAGGGGGGAAATATTTAAAGGATTAATAAAAGAGGGCTAATATTCAATTAATATGAATTTCAAACCAAGTGTGGTGGTACATGCCTGTAATCCCAGCACTCTAGGAGGCTGAGGCAGGAGGACAGAAAGCTCAAGGCCAAGACTGGGCAAGTTAGCAACTTAGTGAGTGGGACATTGACTCAAAATAAAAACTAGGATCTCCGGTGGCGCAATCCGTTAGCATGCGGTACTTAAAACAAAACTAAAAACTAAAAATGGGTTAGGGATGTAGCTCAAAGGAAAGGCCCTGAATTCAATCCTCATTAATTACCAAATAAATAAATAAATAAATAAATAAATAAATAAATAAAGTCAGAAGGCAAAAGCACAGAGATTACCATAGGAAAATTACAAATGAGTAGCACCCGAAGTGTCTACACTGAAAAGATCCATTGAGTGGCCAGGACAATGAATAAGGCACCCGCACCACTGGGGAATTTCAGGACATGGGGGCTAAAGAGAATACCTGAGAAGCGCTTTGAAAAAAGGAAAGGATTGAGAATAAACAGGACATCAGACTTCTCTGTAGCCACGCTCTCTTCAATCTCAGTGGGAAAAGCCCAACAGGTATTCTTTTTTCAGTAATACCATTAAAATATGTGCTCCAGCAAAGAAATAAAAGAAAACAGGGAGGATGAATTCCCCCGCCCAAAAAAGAAACCAAAGAATCCATCCAGAAAAGTCAAAACCACATCCTTCGGATGAAGCCGTAAAATCACTGTCTCAGTTGGGGAGGGACTGAGGGCTCCGGAAGAAAAGATGCTGGGAGAAAGGGAAATTCGATAGAACAGTTAAAATGATGACCTTCTGAAAATAATTAAAATGTTGTAGCTGGCAAATGAAAAATATAGGCTCAATTAGAAACTCAAAATAAAAATCTCTTTGTAAGAAAAATAGGAAATGCTGGTATATTGTTTGGCATCTTTGCAAATGCTGCTCACAGATGAGGATGATAAAGCCACCCATTAACTTGGCACAAGTGTTGTCTATCATCAAGAAATCAATCAACAATGTGCGAAGTAGATAAATCAAGATGACATCGAGCTGTAGGAGGACGCTACTGAGAAGGAACAGGTAGGAGAGAGCGGCGTTTGCCCGTGGGAAGTATAAGTGCAATATAGGAAGGATTGGACCAGCAACCTCTCATTCTACCACAAGTCTTTTAGTATTGCTTGATTTTTAAATATAAATATTATATTTTATATTAAATATAATATTTTAAACACTACTCTGATAAAAACTCAAAAATTAAAAATATTCAGAATGTCTTTTTCATCTCAAAGTTATACAAGGAGTCAGGGAGGAGGGTGTGATGCTTTAATGTTTAATAATGTTTACTGTAATAATAAATATGGATTGAGTGCTTCTATTTGCTAGACCCTATTCTAAGCATTCTCTGAAGTAGAAGTGAAAAGGATCTGATTTTCTTCTTTGTACTCCCACTCTCATCCAGTCTTCACCATTTTGTATTTGAACTATTAAAAGCACCTAGGGGCCGGTGAGATGGCTCAGCGGCATAAGCACCTGCCTGGCAAGCGTGAGGTCCTGAGTTCGACTCCCGGAACCCACATACGAAAAAAGGGCCGGTGATATTGCTCAGCGGCACGAGCGCCTGCTGGCATGCGAGGTCCTGAGTTCGACCCCCGGTACCCACACACACACACACAAAAAGCACCTATTAGTTGCCTGACCCACAAACCCTGCCTTTTCCAATCTATTTTACACGGAGCTACCAGATTACCTTTCCTAAACATACCTTTCCTAAACATACCTTTGATTTTATAACACCTCTGTTCAAAATTCATCCCTGAATCTATTTTTGTGAATGAAAAATCTCCTTAGGGGCTGGTGATATGGCTCAGCGGCATAAGCGCCTGCCTGGCAAGTGCGAGGTCCTGAGTTTGACTCCCGGTACCCACATAAAATAAATAAAATAAAATCTCCTTAGTGTGTCATGCAGATTTCTGCTGGGCCGCCCTTCCCATTCCCTTTCCCTGAGTAGATCCAAAAAGTTTTCCTCCAGTCAGTCCTTTCGTAAACCCGGGACCAGTCACCTCTCCTCTCCCCTACAGGCTGTGTGCTTCATGTTCTCTCTGTCACACCTTGTACCTAAGATGCTTCGCTCTCCCAGACTCATTCACCAAACTCCTATCCCAATTCCCAGAGTGCAGGTAACACTCCCGGAGCCATATGTACACCGTCATCCTCACCAAGGAGACAGACCAGACACAATTTAATTTCGCTGTTTACACTCCACACCTGGGCAATTCTCTGTGCCACTCAGTGCCTCTGACCGCACCACAGACCTCCCTAAAATGTCCTTTCCTGCTCCTTCCCTACCCAAATCCTTTGTCGCCACAAGTAGCTGCATCCATCCATGGCCCCAGGTCCCAAACATCCTTGCCTTGTGGTTCCTCTTCTCTCTGGGGTCTGCATTCTCCCCTTGTTCTTTCAATCCTAGGACGTCCACTCTGGGGATGCTCTTGCTCTAATCATTCTCTAACTCTATCCTCATCTCTCTGCGCAGACTCATTATTAAATTTAAGAATGTGAAATAGAAAACAACAGTCAAAATGCCACTAAGAAGGAAAGAGAGCTGGATGAACCATCTGGAGTGAATTCTACAGCCCACCAGGACTCTGGCCCAGATGACACTCATCTGTCTCGTTGCCGTCTATCAAAGCGTACGTCTGCTTTGTCCAGACTGAGTTGTCTAGGTCGAGAGACCGTACCTGATTCATCTTTGTTATCTAGGTTCCCAGCACGTAATAGATATCCAATAACTGACTGGGAAGTAAATTAATCGTTCTTTGCCTGTTGAATGCACTCCACCAAGTTCGCATCATTAGCAATGCCTGATGAGAGAAGAATTTCACACACGCTTTCTATCCTTAGTTGTCGTTCCGATTAGGATTATTGAGGGAACACAACCCTGACAATAGTGCATCGAGGGGGACACAGAAGACAGCATTTGGAACCAAAGATGGGTGAACCCAGAAGCATTGCAAGATTGGCATCATGTCTTGAACTAGTTTTCAAAGGAATCAGACTTGGCCAAACCCAAAGAGAATTTTGCCAAGCACTTTTCCCCTTAATTTTTAAACCCATGTGTATTTTAAGGAAAATTCAACCCATATGTTTCTGATTCATTTACACTTAACTCATCAAAATGTTGTTTTGTAAGAGTTATTTGATGTCGCAGTCTTTTGAGCTTTTGTAAAGAAATGCTTTTCCCCCTTAGAAATACAAATACCCTTTGGGAAAGTCACAAACACACTCACAAACACACACACACACACACACACACCCTCCTGAAAGGTTCAAAGTCATCTTGGACCTCGAGAGCCACAAGGTTCCAATGATTCCTTGCTGTACCTGCTGCAGCTTGCATCTCTGTAGAAATTTCAGGGCTTTCTTTTGTCAGAAAGTCACACAGCTGTGCAAGGATGGAAATCTAACTGGCAAAAACTACAAGATCGGGATAATTAAAAACTCCAAAATGGGAAAGACAGCATGTCAAGTTTGGTGGAGAGATGAGAGGAAGCTATAAATCAAACAGCAGAAGCAGAGACAATAAATGGGTCAGCTCTCCGTGTGTAAAAGTTCAAAGATGAGACAGGGAAAGAGGAAAATGTGCTCACATATATGTCACAGAGCACATATATGACAGCTTTTAGAATCCTGTTTCAGAAAACCAAATGCCTCCTCCATTCAGGAAGCAATTACGAGAACATGGTACTAATTATTTAGCTGTGCCTGTTTACTTGGGCAATGATAGTTCCTGGTACAACCAGCCAGCCTGCTTTAGTTCCGTAGCCAAAATTGGTGCTGCTAGGGCTTATTGCAATAAGCCCTTCGGTTTCCTTTTCTCATCTCCATTGCCGAAAGTAGACATACGCAATTGTCAAAAACACTGTCCTACAAAGTGTCTGAGAAATGCCTGTCTACAAATACAAATGATCAGAACTGAGACAGGTCCCTGTGCTGTGCACTAACATCTCCTGGCAACCCATGACGTGCTGGCCACAAAGCAAAGGTGAATCAAAATCATAAGTTCTTTTCTAGCAAAATGGCCAACCTGAGATGCCAAAAAATAACAAAACTCAAGAAAACATAGAGCACGCTGCAAGGACAAGGAGGAAAGAGGGCATTCCAGCTGAGTGTGAATGTGAGTGACAGTCACTGCAGGCTTCTGACAAATGCCAGGGAGAAGCTGGGTATAAATTTCTGAGTTACTGTTCTCACAGCAAAGTGAATTCAATGGGGGTGAATGTGAGACTTAAAAAAAAAAAAAAAGAAAGAAAGCAAAATTCTGGCAACTTAATCACTGAAGTTTCTAAGTGAAAGTGAAGGTAGACACAGGTAAAGAAGTTTTTTTCTGTTTTTTTTAAGTTTTCTTTAATGGGCTTAGAAATTATTAAGGGGAAAAAAAAAGATGCGAACAGAACCTCAAAAGTAAACATGGGCCCAAAGAGTGACTTTAACTCGGAAGAATAAAGTAAGAACAACCTATCCTTGCACCGACACGCTTATGAAACATAAAAAAGGCTTCAGCAGCCATCCTGGACATGAGGAATGAGGAAAAACTCCTGTGGTGGGCAAAAATCAGTTCCAGAACACAATTACTCAATCCTCTTATCTGCCCTATCAAACAAAATGGCACCGTTGGTTCGTTTTTGTTCTCCACCTAGAACACAAGCTCCTTCAAATGGGGTATTCATGGTTCCCATCTTTGGATCCAGAATAAACTAGCACATGCTTGGCATCTAACTCATGCTTAGTAAACACCTGTGGAATAAAAAGTTGGTAATTCTAATTAAGAGAGCGCTGCCGCATGACGGTCTCACCTCTGCCACCTCTGTCCTCGAATGAGTAATCCTCATCCAGCAACGCGAAGGCCATAGCACTTCCTGCCAAAGCCAACAAGGCCACGTTCACATCTCTGTTCCCTTGTCGCAATCTTGGGGGACATCAGTCATCAACCTTGTCTAGTTTGCTGCACCTTCTTTCCTACCAGCCTCATTGGACAGGAGTGGTAGACACTGTTAGGATCTTCCTGGCCTTGTCTGCCCCTAACGTCACTCTGTCCCCACCAACCATGCTATCTCTCCTCAGATTATTTATTTATTTATTTTGCCGTACTGAGGATTGAACCCAGGACCTTTCTACTGAGCGACCTCCCCACTTCATTTTTTTTTTTTTTCCAAATTCTTGTTAAATTGATAAATTCCCCAGGCTGGGCTCAAACTTGTGATCCTCCTGCCTCAGCCTCCCAGAATGCTGAGATTACAATCTTGTACCACCACAGCCAGCTTCCCTCGAATTTTCATTGTTTCCCATCTTGGGTTTTATGCCAATCTAGAAGTGAACCACAGTTCACCAGCCCCCAGTAGGATATTCCTCATGATTGCCCACCCCTCCCCAATGTTACTTCTTATTAAGAGTGTCTCAATTTCTGCTTCTTGTTTATTACAGGGGCCACAGTTCCTCCAGTGGTCCAGCAGCTGCCAGCTCCACTGCCTCGCAACAGCTCATGCTGCAAGACTCTCAGGAGGAATGCCACATAGTAGCAGCAACCACAGGGCTGCTCTTGGGGGCACCTCTGCCTCCTGACACTGAAATCACAGCCAGCACCAATGGGGAAAGAAAGAGGCAGTCTGCAGTAAGTCAGGCCAAACCAACTTGCTTCTTTTCCTTTTCTGATTAGTGACATCAGAAGGATACCATGATGCATCTGGATTTCAGCAAGGCGTTTGGAATCATGGAATCCTAAAATCAGTAGATACTTTACAGAGGGGATGCACATCATTGGACTGGAGGTGAGCTCCATAGAGAATATGATGGAACACAGCAGCCTTGCTCACACAAGTTTAGTGTTCAATTTCTGCATATTAAGAACCTCATTTTAGTAGCTAACTCACCTAAATGCTGTCCCTTTGTCAGTGATGAAAAAAAAGCATGTTAATGTTGATGGCATCTAAATTGCGTTCATATACTACAATCCTATGATTAAATTAAACTGTAACAATAACAAGAAATGCATTACTTAATGCTTGCCACATACCAGGCTCTAACCTAAGTATTTTATCTACTTTGTTGTCATCAATTTGCATTATTTACCAATTTGGCATTATTATAACCTCCCAATGGTATAATAACGCAGATGGGGAAACTGGTGTTATGAAACACTTAGCCGTGTACCCAAGGGCACCCCGTGTGTGGGAGGTCAAAGCACAGATCTGTCTATATCTGTGTTAGGACAGGCAAGGTTGTGACTCCCCAGCCCTGGTGGCTTCACAGAGGAACGCCGTCCCCCAACACTAAATATGCCTCACACATCAGAGGGAGCTCTGCTTTCTTGACCACTCAAGGTCCCAACTGAAAGAACAGCCATCATTCTTGATGTTGTCCATCACCTTATAGGAGAGAAAGTGGAGCTCTGAGGACCTCAGAGCAGCAATTAAAGTGCAGGGGCCGGAAGTGAGAGGCCTCGCTCCTGCTTACATCTCATTGGCCAGAAAAAAATCACGTGGGCAAACAGAAAGGGAACAGGACTTGCAAACTTACCATAAGCCTGGGATATGGAAAATAGTTAGCAAGCACCAAATTGTCCACTGCACTCCCGAATCCTATGCCTTTAACAACAAACTTGATGTACCTTCACCCTAAGAAATGAAATGTTACTTAGCTATGTTTTTCCACAACCATGGTACAATCATAGTACAGGGAATAATTCACGCCAAATGTCATTTCTTACAGTCTGGTTCTGTGACCCTCCCAAGCTTTGTATTATGACCTATTTGGAATTGCAAAATTGCTCTAAATTCCAGATAACCTCCTCATGATCTGTCTTTTAACAGCAGTATTTCATAATCTAAAATCCAAATATAGAAGCAGTTTTAGAGGTAAGCAAATATGAACCCCAATGCCTTCTGATTTTTGCCCTCATTTTCTAAAACAAAAGCAAAAAGACTTTAACAAGCATATTTGCTGTACCACCACAACCCATTAAAATAATGCTGGTGTTTTCCTCTTTTATCTCCAAAATTATCTTATCCCAGGAACGTAAAGTTATAGAAATAAATTCCTTTTGATTTTTATGTCTGTGGATGGGGCTTTACAGTTTGGAAAGAACAGGCACTTTTCCCATCAACCGTCCTTTTTCATCAGCTTTTCATTTAGGTATTATTTTTACGGTAGTTTTTCAGGTGAAGAGATGGAAGACCGGGAGGGTTAGAAAAGGAAAGAAAGAAAACAGAAAACCAGCCCCAAGGCTGTGCAGCTGAAAAAAAGGGTTAGGCGGAGATTCAGACCTTCCCATCTGATTCCAGTCTGCACTGCTTCCTGTCACACCTCCCAAACTTTTGTGACAATTATCTTTTACTGCTGCTGAAGTGGGTCATGGCCCAGCCACTCTTTTAAGTGAGATTATCTGAGACAAAAGGTCTCTTATCCCAAAACAACTGATCTCTGAGGCTCTCACAGCAAAACCTTCACAGTGTGGAGTGGAAAAGTATGTGTCCTCTTGCGTAATGGCAAAACGAACATCCCTACAAATTTCCTTATACAGAAAAGTTTTCTTTAGCATGCAGTAAATAAGTAAATGAGCCCCAGAACGGGAAACCTGTAGAGACAGGAAGACTACGATTCAGAGACACCTGCTAGGAACCCAGTACTTAATGTTGTCATGTTAGTGATGCTAGGGGTCACTCTGAGAATGTTCCACAGCTAAAAACCTGACGTGTATTTTTACATTTTGTCCTCACTGCAATCCCTCAGTGTGGATAACGGTCACTACTCCTTTTTGCACCCAAGGAAACCAAGCAAGAGAGACTGTCTGCTAACACCAGGCACAGCTGACAAGCGGCGGAGTGAGGTTTGAGCACGGACTGTGCACACTGAGACTGCCCCTTTGTGACCTGAGGACCACAGCCAGCCTTGTGTGTAGCAATCATCATTCTCACTTTGCAGAAGTGGGAGCAAGAACACAACATGGAGAGATGAAGTAACTCTTTCAAAGCTGCACAGCCAGTGGATGAGAAAGTGAAAATGAACTCAGATCCATTTCCTACCAAAGGACACTCTAGGAAGCACTGGAGAAGCAGGGTCTGTGCCCAAAGAACTCTGTCTCTTCCAGTGTACGGGCCACCTGAACAGAGATGACATCCCGGGCTCACACACCAGAGGGTGGCACGACCATGCCCGGCCTGGCTTCTTACTCCGATTCTCTGGTTCTTGTGACTGGAAGGTGGGAATTTCTTCCTGGTTCCTGGTATCCTGAACAAAGAATTGAACAAGACACACAGAAAAGGAAATGAAAGTAAAGGTTTATTGAAGGTGGAAAGAGGTATGATCTACGGGGCGAGAGTGGGCTGATGAACAGGCTCAGGGCTGATAGAGGGTAAGAGAAAGGGGTCTTTTGTGTCCAAAATTCTGGGGCTGGCTTCCCTTCACGCAGCTAGGACTCTGGCAGCTGTCTAGTATGAAGTGTGTCTCCTTTCCAGGACTGTTCTCCTGCAGTTGTCACTTTTTGTACCTTTCACTTCACAACAGACCAAAGGACTAAAGACAGTCGTGAGTTTGGCACATCTATAGTAATCATCTTTCTTAATAACCGGACAGGGTGTTGAAACATTCTTTTCTGATTTAAAAATAATATCTTCCATGTTATATTGCTGCCCAAATGTCCTTCTTGGGTAGGAGCATACTATGGGAGATGATACTTTTATAATAACACACAATTGGGCCGGTGAGATAGCTCAGCAGCACAAGCGCCTGCTGGCACGTGCGAGGTCCGGAGGTCGACTCCTGGTACCCATAAAACACACACACACACACACACACAATTGCAGAAACACAGTAAATGAAAGTGAAGCTGTTACTGGACCAAAGTGATGGACGTGTAGCACTTCCTCATGGCCCAGAGGGTGGAGCAAATTAAGACAGTGTGCAAACAGCTCTGCTGTGGAATTCAAGTCCTTGAGGAAAGAGAAAAAGGAGTAGAGACCAAGGTTAGTTAGGAGAAGTTAAAAATGCCCACCCCTTAAGAGGTAAGGATGGAAGCACTGAATGGAGAAACCTCTAAGATAGGTCATCTAGTCTCCCAGGTCATGGTTAAAATAATGAGAAAGAAAGAAAGAAAGAAAGAGAGAGAGAGAGAGAGAGAGAGAGAGAGAGAGAGAGAGAGAGAGAGAAAGAAAGAAAGAAAGAAAGAAAGAAAGAAAGAAAGAAAGAAAGAAAGAAAAAGAAAGAAAGAAAGAAAGAAAGAAAGAAAGAAGGGGAAAGAAAGAGAGAGAGACTGAAAAAACCAAGCTTGGTTGCACAAGTCAGGAGTCTGAGGTAGGAGGATTGCAAGTTCAAGGGCAGCCTGGGCAACTTAGCAAGACCCTGGAATAAACACACACACACACACACACACAAGAATAAAATGATAAAAATCAAAAGTGAAAGGACTAGGAGTGTAGCTCGATGGTAGAACACTTAATTAGCATGCACAAGACCCTGGGTTCAATCCCTGACATGAACAATTAATATCAATAATAATAATAATGATAATGATACTAAATGACAGTGAAGGATTTCTGATCCCACTTCTGCTGTGAAGATCAGCAGCAGAGCAGCCCTGACCACTCCCCGCCGCTCCCTCCAGCATCCCTAGGACCTTCTTTCCGCGATCTGCCCCAGGGCCCTCTTCCCCCCAGCCTGACTCATCAGCCACCTCTCTGGCACCCACCGATCCAGAACTAGAAGACGAGAGAAGTGAAGCTGCGTGGTTCTAAATCCTGAGTTAACAAAGCCAAAGAAGTATCTTCACTTGAGGACATCTCATCTTTTAATACTCTAATGGGTATTATGAATTTTCACAGCAGATACCAAATACACAGGATTCCCCCAAATGATGGGAAAGCAAAGTGCTTTTCCCATAAACACTCCACACATTTACTCGACGAACACTGATCAAGTTCCCACTAGGTGATCCTCAGCACTGCTGCAATGACAGTGATGGGCCTATTAAAATAAGTGAAGTCTGGCTCTTCTAGAGACTACAGTTGAGCAGAAAAGATAGATGAAAGACAAACAGAAAACAGAATCCAAGTGTTACACAGAAAAAATACAGCAAGGTAAGGTTGTTTTATGACACAATGGATTTGCACATTAAGTTAGTGGTGAAACCAACATAAAGGGATGTAGCTCACAAGATTTTTGAATGAATTACAATAATTAGAAAGAAATGCGATACAATCAAGAATAGAACAGAAAGCATTAGAGTGCACTGCCCATACTAAATGTAGGTACTGCTTTAGAATTTTCTGGCTGCAATTATCTATATGCATCTTGCAAAGTCCAATGTGAGTGCATTTTTTACTGCAGGTGACAGGCAAATGAGTTTGAAAACCCCTGAGCTAAGAGGACAAAGAGTGGCAAGTGTCTCTGAGTTCAGATGTGGTGGCTTTGAGGAAGACCTCAGTGAAATGCAGAAGGAGAGGGTCTTACACTGAGCCAACAGCTCATGCAAAGGCCCCGTGGTAGCTGTTTGGCAAGTATGAGAGTTGGCAAGAGGGCTGGAGTTGAGGGTGCAGGCAAAAGAGTCAGAGAAGGAGCCAGAGGCCAGAGAATCAGATCTCTAGGAACAGGAACAGCTTTAAGGTTCAGAACTAGGTAGTGACACTGTCTGATGGAAGTTACCAGTGGAACAACTCAGGGCCATTAGAGAGTTGACCACCAATGGGCAAGAGTGAAAACTGCAAGACCAAGTCCTAGAGGCGGTGGCGGTCCCATCCCATACACCATGAGTGTTCCCTGAATTGTAATTTGCAAATCTTTCACACACTTGGACGTCTGCAAAGAGGAGGAGCTGAGTAGCAAAGACAAAGTGAAGAACACAGAGTGGCCACACCATGCAGGGAGTGGGCTTGTTCCCTCCAGGCAGTGAGGAGGGGGCCTGTGCCGTTCTGAAGCTCCAGCCATGCCATGAACTCATGGGCCCCCTGCTCCACCCTCCCACCCTCAACGCCAAGGGGCAACTTCCGGGGCACTCCCCATCTGGAAAGCTCTTGGGTGGATTACACTTGTGAAGAGTGTTTATTACTCTCATCCCCTCCAGGCAAAAATGTTGGAGGGAGTAAAAGCATGTGAAGAGTAATGCAGTTTGCAGGACAGAGCAAGAACAACCCTGAGGCTGCAAACCACCTCGTCCTCAGCGCCCAGGTCGGGGTCATCCTGGAGAGAGCTGGACTGAGGACAGAGGCTCCATCAGAACCCCCAACGGGCAATGACACAAGGAGGGAAGTCACCGAGGTGCACCAGAGCTCAGTCTTAAACAGCACAGTGCTTCCTCCCTCCTGAGACTTCGGTCTTCCTCCCACACGCAGAAACACAGTATCTGGCTTTGCTAAGTGTGGAAAGCTAAATTTAGAATCTCATTACCACTGCCCGATTCCAGAAAAAATGCCAGGGAGAGCAAGAAATAGAGCTAGAGATAGTGAAGAATAAGAAGGTAGCCAATAAAAAGAAAAAGTTCGCCTGACAAATTGCATCCATTTGCCATGTGTTTTCTCCAAAACTGAAGTTCATAGCAGCTCAGTGTTGCATTTGCATCTGCAAAAAAGAAGTGAACACTTGTGAAGTGTATTTTCTTGAAAGGCCTGTGTTTTAAGTGTACAACGCACATGGTCAAGTTAAATCTTTTGCAAATCAAGAGTGTCCAACCCGGTCCCTTCCAAGGGTTCAGTCTGGGAGGAACTGGTATTCCTGAGGCCCTGGGAAAGCACTGGTAATAGGGACTGCGGGAAGGGAAGGCGACAGCTGCTTCTTGGGCAGTGAAGTCACCGTGGGGCAGGTGATGTGGCTGTGCAGGTCAGCCAGCTCTGTGCTAGTTCCACTCTTTAGATCCTAAACTGTTCAGGCTGGAAGTTGCTGCAGGACGAAACTGTCCATCAATACCAAAGAGAGAGAGAAGCCCTGTGCTCACAACAGCAGTTGAACTTGACTGTGAGTAAGGAGAGGGAGGAGAAATGTCTCCAGAGAGTTCAGAACCGAGGGGGAAAGAGCTCCACTACATCAGGGAGCGAGCGGGAGTATCCGCTCCCTCGGCAGACCATGCAGAGCTCCGTTGCCCCAGGCTGCGACACGCAGGTTTTCTGCAGCTCTGTGACTACCTAGACCCGCATCGACCGAGCTGGCACTCTGGTACCCACACTGTGAGGAGCTGAGCAAAGATTCTGGGGCTGAAGCCACAGCCTGAGGCACAGAAGTGGCAGGAGGCGCTCCTGAGATAGGAGAGGGCAAGGCCAGGAGAGGATGAGTCTATCGACTTCTACCAGTTGCTCTCATCGTGGGTCTGGGGGTGGATGGAGACTCGGGGTCGCTTAGACAACATGGTGAAGATTCACAGCTTTGGGCTCTCGAAAAATTGTCTGGCAGCCCTTAAATTGGGAGGAAGTTTGTCCGTGGAGACAGTGCCAGACCCTGCAACTTCTAACTGAATAACCTTGATCCTGATATCTATTTTCACTTTCTCCTCGGAATGTTGAGGGTAAATAATGGTGCTTTACATTAGTAGGATTACTAAGATAGTATGAGGGAAGAACTTAGTGTAGCACTTGGCACAGCTAAATACTAGAGAAATACTCACTACTGTTATCAAGATGACTCAATTCATTCCTAAAACACAGACTGACAAGGACTTGAAGAAAAAAATCTCTCTCACGGGGCTGATAGAGAATGCTGTTTGGTAAGGTATTCAGACTACTATTTGAGGACCAGGAAGTTTTGTGGCTACCCTCTCCAATCTCCAAACACAGGTGAGTACAAGAAAGAGCCAGCATTATCATGTGTCTGCTCAGGCAAGGCACTGCGCCAGGCAGCAGCGAAAGAGGGCATAAAATATATTTGTCCCTTGATATCCACGGGGAATTTATTCTAGGACCCCCGCAAATAAAACCTACAGACGCTGAAGTCTTTCTATGCAATGGCATGATATCTTCATAGGACCCTTGTATGTCCTCTTATATACTTTAAATCCTTTCCAGATTATTTATAAAACAACATAAGAAAACATAAATGCTATATAAATAGTTTCATTGTATTGTTAGGGAATGATGACAAGGGAAAATTTGTATGTTCAGTACAATTTCTTTTCAAATATTTTCAATTATCTGCGGTTGGCTAAATAAGTGGATGGCGGACTGCACAGATAGAGAAGGCTAATAATGTGACTCTACTTGAAAAATGATCACAAAAATAAAATACAAATTAGTGGGAGTATAAAATACATAGCCAATTTCTAGCTGCAAAACAACTAAAAATGTATTTCGGCAAATTAAACCTTAAAGCTTAATGCAGCAGCCTTTATCGACCCATTTACTTATCTTTGAAGTAATTCCTTTAACTCGATGCATTCCATTGTCTTGAATCTGGTTTTAGATTAGACAGAAAAAAAATTGCATCTCTTTAAATGCCTGGTAGAAATAATTATTTCCTTCCTCTAAAGATAAGTAATAATATTTTGGATGCACTTTCTGTTGACTTGGGATAGAAGCAGTCTCTTTCTTTCTTGTAAAATAAGCACAGGAGACTGCAGGACTGGGAAAATGAATTCTGGGAGAATACAATGCTTTGTGGCCATGGCTGAAAAACAGATTGAATGAAGAACTGATCTCCAATAGGTGCGTGTGTACAGATATTTGCAATACGTTGTGACGTTGCTCATATGACATTGTTCTCACCTGTAGCCTGCATTTCCTCCCCATTTCCTATGCTTTGTGATCACCTTAATCGAGTGTGCATGGCTCATTGCCATGTTGCCAAAGTGTCTTTGTAGGGAAGCCATCATGGATGAGGACTGAGAGATTAACTACATCATTTGATCCCTCACCCAGAAACTGAGATTTCATAAAGCATAGAATGTCAAGATGGAATCAGGGAAGAAGTAAGACAGGGCTGGTGAGATGGCTCAGTGGCATAAGCGCCTGCCTGGCAAGTGCGAGGGCCCGAGTTCGACTCCCGGAACCCACATACGGAAAAAGGGCCGGTGATATCGCTCAGTGGCACGGGCGCCTGCTGGCATGCGAGGTCCTGAGGTCGACCCCCCGGTACCCACAAAAAAAAAAAAAGTAAGACAATGTCCTGAGGCTTTCAGCATTACACTTCACATTACCAAAAATTCTCAGTACCACAAAGAAGTCTGAAATCACTCAGAGCTGAGCCCACTCAAGCCTTCGCTTCCCACTCAGTAGATTGGACAAATTTAATGTGATGAGGAAAAGAACAGGAAGCAGAGGTCCACATTAAATCAGTCCATTTTGCCATTTCCCTACTTCCAAAAATGTTTAGGGGGGACAATTGTCTAACGTGTTTTAAAGATTTTCTATGGGTTACGGTGGCTAATCTTAATGACGTTTTTCCATTATTACACATGGAAGGGTTTTCTTTAGTGATAATTAAGAAAAGTTAAGACTATTAAAATTTATTTTTCTAAGAATTATTTTTGTAATTTGGAATAAAAGGATAAATATGGCTGGACTTGTCTTCAAAAATACCCCCTATTTATCATTTAAATAACTCACCCATTATTACATTACAAGCATTGACTTCTCACAGATTTGAGTAGTGAAATTCAATGATTTCAATTTACTTATATAAAACCAAATAGGGGAGAGTGAAGATTCTGTATTTTAAAATATAACCATACTAGTTTTCAGTATCATGTAGAAGAGACCACGTTGAGAAACGGAGACTTTTGGAAATTTACTATAATGAATAAATATTATTTGTTTTAATAAGCATAATTAATAATATATAACTGAATAGCGACCATCAAAATATGAACACCTTTAAGAAAAAAGAAATAACGTTGATATAAATGGAGTTATTTTTCAAAACTAACAGCTCAGAAATAGGTCTGCTCGTCAGCAGCATTCTATAAAACAATTTCTCATATACTGTCTTATGCAATTCTACAAGTGGATTTTTCTTCCTTATTTTTATTTTATTTTATTTATTTATTTTTTTTTTTTTGTGGGTACCGGGGGGTCGACCTCAGGACCTCGCGCGCCAGCAGGCGCCCGTGTGCCGCTGAGCGATATCACCGGCCCCTTTTTCATATGTGGGATCCGGGAGTTGAACTCGGGCCCTCACGCTTGCCGGGCAGACGCTTAAGCCGCTGAGCCATCTCACCGGCCCTCTTCCTTATTTTTAAAGATGAAGAAATTGAAACTTCAAGCAAACCTGTTCATAGTCAATTGCTTCAGAGTGCTGCTAAAACATACTTATACTCTTAAGACCAGGGTGATTCCTGCCATACCACGCAAATTCCTTATCAATTATATAAATAGTATTTATGCTTAAAATATTAGTAGAGGGCCAGTGAGATGGCTCAGCGGCATAAGCGCCTGCCTGGCAAGCGCGAGGGCCCGAGTTCGACTCCCGGAACCCATGTACAAAAAAAGAGCCAGTGATATCACTCAGCGGCACGGGCGCCTGCTGGCGCGCGAGGTCCTGAGTTCGACCCCCGGTACCCACAAAAAAAAATAAATAAATAAATAAAATATTAGTAGAATTTTGCCCTGGGAATCACCTGTGGAGCATGTTTATGGTAGAAGAAAACCAGTTCTGCTACTTTAGAGTTGTATTTTAGTTTTTAACAACTTTTAAAAAATCCAAATGGATGACCACATCATCGGATTATTCCCTGAAATCAAAGCCACTTTCAAATTATGAAGACCGGCTGTCCCTGAAAATCTTTAAATAAAAATAACTTAGTCTTAGCAAAACTTGGAATTCCAGAAGGAATATCAATATCAGAACAGTTGAAATAAATATATATCCTCCTATAATGGTTACTTTTGAATTGCTTAAAACCCATTTGTCTCTAAACTGAGAACAAATAACCTCTTGTAATTTTGCCTGCAATTTTTCTATTTTTGGTGTAATGTCTGACACACTCAGGCAGGAATGGGTACTGTTCAGGCAAATTCTACAGTGGTATCATTTTCTCATTCTGACTACTGTAAGAACGGGAGATTTACTGGGGAGAAGATTTTTAGCTAGGTTCAATTGCTGAAGATATTTGTTCTTAACAAATACCTAAAATATTTTAGAACAGATCTTTTAAAAAAAAGTAAAAGAAATTAAGGACTAAACTCAGATAATAGAGCTGGACTTTTGAATAAAAATATTTAAGAAGAGTCTCTTTCTGATTGTTGATAAATGTTCTATTAATTAAACACCTCTGAGAAGTGACTGATGTTTTTCTTTGCAAGCATCTTAAAAACATTTGTCTGTTTTGGTATCAGGAATCGAACTCAGGACCTTGCACTTGCCAGGCAGGTGCTTGTGCTGCTGAGCTGTATCCCTAGCCCTAGAAATATTTGTCATTGTCTCCTCTTTACCATATTGATGATGGAAGTCAACAATTATTCTAAGTCTAGAGACATATGGTGCTTCTAGGCTCCTTTATGGTTGGATAAAACATGTAGATAAATACTTAGCAGACCAATAGAAATGCTAAGGAAACAGAATTTTAGCCACAGGAAAGTTACTAAACAGGGCTTCATAGGTTTTAATAAAGATGTCTCTCAAATACTTTATTATTCCTTTCTTACAAAATGAAGATAATTGGACAATCAGTTACTTGGAGTCTTAAGTCTGAAAAGCATTTACCTGGTGCTATGGGCAGCTGAGTGAGGATCTCTTTGGACTTGCTTCTCTCTTTTCTGCTCATTACTTAGTTTAATGAAAACCCACAGCTTCCTCTGCCCTCAAACGTATTACTAAGACTGCCTGAGGAAATTGATGAGTACTCTGTTGTCTTTGATTTTCCAGCCTGCCAGTGTTTGCCAAAAGCAGGATGTTGAAGATAAAGACAGAGTGAATTGGAGCTACCTGCAGGTCTTTCAGTCTTGTGGAAGCCTTGAGGAAAGAATTTGTACAGTGTTAAAGACAAGAATGTGTCCTTACGGAAGGTCAACTGCTTGTCCGGACAAGCTGCCTCTTAGGCGCTGCTCTCTCCGGCTCTCATTCTTGAGAACTGTCTCTCAGCATCTTGGCTTTCCCCACATGGAAGGCCTCTCGTGGTAAGAATACTGTCTTGGTGCGGTCTTGTAGGAGTTGCATCTTGCCTGTCTTCCTCGTGATTGTGCTAAAAGTAAAACTACCTGAAGCATTAGTATAAAGGGGAATAAACTCTAGACCATATCATATAAATCTTATTCTTTTTATTCTCATAATTAAAACTTTAGCACAGTGGTTTCATATTCTTATCAATCTTTATTAATTCTTATGTCACATTCACTATACAGGGAAAGCAGTATTCCCCTGGAGGTTTTTTTGTTCTTATGTGGACCCTTTGATTGAATCTACCAACTCAATTAATACAAGTGCTGATTAATGATAACAAAGTATATTTTGTTAATTTTATATATGCAGGGAACTCTTCACAAGACAAAGCCAAACAAATAACTAAAAGGTGATTCTTTTATAGTTTTTACACAAAGAAAAATAAATTTGTAAAGGAATGACAGAACAAATGAATATCTGGGTGAGGGTGGTAAATTCTAAGGATGTTTATGAGATATATGGGGTGGAGGAGATGTCAATGTGAGAGGAAGATAAAGGTTACTTCAAAGAGTTTTTTGATACAAGTTAACTGCAGCCCCCATTACCAGTTCCTCATGATCAAGGCCGCTTTCTAACCTTGGTACAAGAAAGACATCACCTTCGAAGAAATCTTTATGGCTTGTCGCACGGAGGAAAAGACACGCTAAATGGCCCTTGCCAAAGTCACATTTCCTCAAGTGATTTCTAATTTGAAATAATCAATATACCAATTTAACATATTTTGAGATGGCACATTTTTAATCTCTTGTTATTTAAAGCATCAGGCAAAGACCTAAAGGGCATTTCCTGAATATGATTCAATCCCAGATAACACATACAGAAGGAAAAATCTTTGAGGATTCTCTGTACTTTCTGTTCAGTTTCTTTATAAACTTAAAATTGCTCTTTAAAAAAGAGGTCTACTGACTTTTTACAAAGTATATTACTGAACTGACATACTATTAATTAATATACTAAACTGCACCCTGAAATTTTATCTCGTATGAATGACTTTGTTTCCTCTGGATAGACACGCCCCTCTTGAATTAAAATTTGTGAGGGAAAATAAATGGAAAGCTTATAGCCATTTTAATAAAGTAGATTTTCATTGATAAGTGCTGTAAAAATACTTGAATAGGGAAAAGTGGGGAGACAATTCTGATATTTTATTCACAGGTACATGGGAAGATGTAAAACGAGATACAGAAGCTACTAAATTTAGAAGGCTGTCAGAAAACAGAGGCCAGACCCATGATTTTATTCCTCTAAGACTTTTAGAAATTCTGACAGACACACACAAAAACCCCACTCAATGAGTGGTGATCTGGAAAAGTTTGATGTATCAATATAAAACATGAAAAATATTCATATTAAGAAGCTGGGAGGGCCGGTGAGATGGCTCAGCGGTGTAAACGCCTGCCCGGCAAGCACGAGGGCCCGAGTTCGACTCCCAGAACCCACATACGAAAAAGGGGCCGGTGATATCGCTCAGCGGCACGGGTGCCTGTTGGCGCACGAGGTCCTGAGGTTGACCCCCCGGTACCCACAAAAAAAAAATAAAAATAAAGAAGCTGGGAGACAATTATCCCTGGAGACACTCCGAGGAATTAGGTAAGGCAAGATAAATGACACAGTACTCATTTCTTATTTACCCGCCAAATACTTACTAAGCACTTACTATTTGAGGAATGGTTACCAAACCTTGCTGCGCATTTAGTGTCATCTGGGGAGTTTTAATGAAATTCTGATGCCCAGGTCATATCCCACATCAATGTATTCAGAATGCGTGGGACTGGAAGTCAGTGCTGATAAAGATCACCAGGTGATTCTGATGTGCAGCAGAGATTGAAGGCACTTATCCAACCAAAAAAAGTAAATTGTGTGTGCTTTCTTCTTTTAGGGAGTTTGAAATCTCATTCAGGTGATGATTCATGTACATAAGCAAATATGAAGTAGAAGGCAGCATACACTTTAAATGCACCACCTCATTTTGAGGTCGACTTTACACGCTGTCATTTCTCCAAGGAGCAGCTCCCTGACTCCAGGGAGCTCTGCTGAGAATATATTTGGAGGATGCAGTCATTTCTGGGAGACTTCTTTCCAGAAAGTGGCAGACAAACTGGAAAGGGCTCAAAGAAGAGTGGCTAAATGATTATAGGTGCGGGGGGAGTGGACTTCCAGGGAAAGATGAAAAGAATTAAATACGCAAACCTGAGTAAGTGCCGGTTAACATGGGGAGGGATCAGGATAACAGTCCCTTAATACCTGAAGTGTGTTAACACCAAGGAAAGAAATGAGTGACCTTGGATAAGACACAGGGTGTGAACTAGGAGTAACAGGGCAGCATGAAAGAGAAAATAAGATACACCTTGGGAAAGCCTTGCTGACCAAGAGAGTGAATGAGCTTGCAATTGGATTCCAAAGAGAGGTAGAGACGCACCAGTTGAGCTCCTATTAAACAAATTTGGATAAACATTTAGGAAATAGATTATTGAGGGCTTTTGATTCTATAGGACCTGGACAATGGAAGGAAATAGGGGCAATTATAGAGAGGAAAGAGAGTAACAAAGCTCTTTCTGAACCTACCACCCAAACAATACTATGAGAATTTTGGGGAAAACAGAATTTAAGATGGAACTTAATCTTTAAATGTGATCACCAATGAAGTCAATTCATTGACTCTTATTAACATATTCTTTCTACATTTAGAAATACATTTTGAGCATATTTTGTGTATGTTCTATATGCTATTTTATCAACTTCTTCATTTATTTTGTTTTACCACAAATGCTGTCATTACATGCACAACAGGCATCTGGAAAGACATTTAAGCATAGACCCTCCTGCTATAGTTTTATAACATTCATGAACAGGGATATCTTGTTCCCTGAGGACAAAGACAGCAGTTCCCTTCTCACTGTGGTGCCCCCAAACACTACAGAATCGGGAAGGATAACAATAATAACGAAGATTTTTGGAGCATTTTCTATGCGCCAGACAATGTGTTACAATAATTTCTCTCCGTTATCTAATCTAAATTGGCAATCACCACGAAGCTAGGAAGAGACACTAATATTTTTCCCTTTTCTATGAAGGAAACATTCTTAGGTGATGTATTCAAGATCACGTGGCTCAGAATGGTGCGCTAAGAAGAGCTAACCCTGCTGTGTATGGCTCCAGAGCTCACCCTATCTCTCTTATTTTTATGCACGAAACTAGAAACCCAATAAAAACTGCCTTCTTACAAGTCACTCCCATCAACTTTATCTATAATATCAGAAGAATACCTAGTTTATAGTTATTGTGAGGAGTAAATAATTTTTAAAACACCTATAATAATTCCTACTTTGCAGAGTTACTGTGATGAGAAAATAAGATAATTTTAAAAAGCATTTAGTACAACCTGGCATGTAGTAAGCTGGAAGATACAATAGTTTAAAAGAAATAAAACACAGTAGAACCTAAAACCCACAAATCAGCCATTTCAACACTAATTTCTCTTCGTACATTTTTTTTTTTTTTTTGAGACGAGATCTCCTATGAAGTTCAGGTCGACCCTGGACTCACTATGTAGCCCAAGCTGGCCTCGAACTCACAGTTCTTCTGCCTCATTCTCCCAAAGTGCTGGGATTACAGGCATGTACCACCACACCCAGCTTCTTCAAGCTTTTTATATAAATCTGGCAATTATTCTTTTTTCTACCTCCCATTCTGTTTGTATTATTTTTATGCAGCCAGGAGGAAAGCAAAATGATGAACAATCGCTACACTTTCATGTAGTAAGAACCATACCTTAAACTTTAAAAAAAATTAATAATAATTTTGACAGAAAACCGTCTAAGTGATTCTTTCTTCCAGAAAGTATATATCAAACCCCTATTACAAGTTCAGCATCCCTAATCTGAAAATCCAAACTTTAAAGTGCTCCAAAATCTGAAATATTTCTAGCACTGACATGATACCCCAAGTGGAAAATTCCACACCATGAGACTTTGCTTCATGCATAAAATTATAAAAATTTTTGCATAAATTACCTTCAGGCTCTATATATCAGGAAGTGTACAGGAAACATAAATCTATTTCGTGTTTAGACTTGGACTCCAGTCCAAGATATGCCAGTATGTATATGCAAATATCCAGAATTTAAAAAAAAATAAAAGTCAAGTATTTTGGATAAGAATATTCAACCTGCATATGAAAGCAGCCATAGGCAATGAGATAGCAGACCATGGTGGTCCTTCTGGAGCACATGCACAGCAGACAGCATAAACAACAAACCAACAGTGAATAAATAACCTAACACCAACATAAAAAGTACAAAAGAAAAACATCGATGTTACACAGGATGGGTAAGGGGAGTTACAGTTAAAGAAAATAATCAGAGAAGTCCTCTATGAAGAATAATAACTATTAAACAGGCACCCATAGGACAAAAGGGAGACACACACAAAGACCAAGAGAAAATTTGCACGTAGAAGAAGCAATAACTACCAAACTCTATAGATAAGAAAGGATTCAGAAAGTTCCCAGAAACACAAAAGTCTGTGTCACACGAACGAGTTAGAAGTGGCAGGATGTGATTCAGAGAGCTGGACAGTCCTATCGTGCAGGAATTCCAGCCCTTGGTGAGGAAGCCCTGTAAACTCGATGCTGAGCACATTGGCGATCTTAACAACACTAAAGACAGAAGGGCGTGGTGTGCTCTGCTTGACACATATAAGAGTTCACCCTAGCAGGTGATGAGATTATAAATTATATCCTGCGAGAAAGGACAGCAATGGTGGGACATTTAGAACAATGGAGGAAAGAAGCACATGTATGCTTTGGTGACACTTATATTCATTTGTTCATTTGGGGGGTTGTTTAACAATTGTTGGTTTGTTGTCTGTTGTGTCTTCACACTAAACAGGTGGGAAGTCTGAAAATCAGACAAGAAGTGTTGGCTTGGACCAGTGTGGCAGGAGTGCTAAGCAGAGCAGGGTACAAATGAAGGATGCATTTCAGTGGTGGAGCAGAAAAGTAAGTTTCTGTGAAAGTGCCTAAGGCATCTAAGCGACCATGGAATTAGACAGCCAAAGAGAGGAATCTGCATGAAAGGGAGCCCTGGGCAGTGGACACTACGTGGGGTTGTGTGTTAACTGTATCTGCATGAACTATTTTCTGGTGATTCGCCCCCCGCCCCCTAGGTACTGAGGATTGAGCCCAGGGACTTTGCCCTGAGCTTCGTCCTTGGCCCTCTTCATTTGTTTGTTTGTTTATGAAAGACTCTCATTAAATTGCTATGTTGTCTAGGCTTGGGCTTGATCATGCTACCTCAGCCTCCTGGAGTGCTGGGATTACGGGCCTGTGCCACCACGTCCAGTTTGTTTTCTGTGTTCTTGGTGCTCCGGCTTCTGAGTCCTCACTGATCAGGGAGAGGGTGCCCCGTCCAGGGCCAGCTAATTCCTATGCCAAGAGGAATGCCCAAGTACAAAAGAAGGTTCGGCATGCCTTCTAAATGTGAACCAGCCAATCCAGGGTCCACACCCCAACCTCCTTTCTCCAGATCTCACTATCTAGTCCATATGTCCTAGTCATCCCAGGATCAGATGGTAGACAAAGACAGACCACTCTGATAGCCCCGGGTCCATCCAAGTTACCCATACTATCCAGTCCTGAACCTGCTGCTTGTTAGCTCAGCCTTGCTCATTTCTTGCATGAAAACCATAGCAACAGCCCTGGCCCAAGCTTTCTCCAGCCCTTCTGGCTCCTGACCCACCCTGAGGTTTCTCCCGTGGTCCTGGGTGGCTCGCCATGCCCCTCCCTCCTGGAGATCGGTGAATGACGAAGTGCCTTCCGTGGATATCCTCTCTTAATCTGTTGATAAGACCAATCCAAACACTCCCTAATATTTCTAAACTGGATATCTGTCTAACCTTTCTGTTTAAAGCTTTAAAATGACCAAGATTGCCCAAAAGGAGAGTAGGGAAGAAAGCCAAGAGGGCCTTGGAGAAACCAAAGGAATCAACATCCATGTTTCGGATTCCAGACTGCGTGGCCACTGAGTGGAAGAATTATTATCAAGCTTCCTCAGCACCCCACAGATCTTGCCATGTAAGCCCCTACTAACTCCTCCCAAGTGTCTGGCTGATCTGGTTTCAAGCCCACAAGCACAGTGGAGTTATTGTCCCTGAGAGGGGAAGGTCAGAGCCACTCGCAGTACGCAGCGAGGAGGCAGCAACACGCGGGACAGGAGCTACCAACCCCTGGTGCCAGTGTGAAGGGGAAGCACACGGGTGAGACTCCTACAGGGACACACATGTGGGGTGTTGCTGAGATGTGAGGGACTCCAGTATCCCCAAAGCATGTCTCAGAACTGTCCCATTCCAGTGCAAATATCACGTGGGTCTGGTGTGAAATGAGAAAAAAAACAAAAAAAAATTGAGTGTATCTTCTCTCTTCAGAATGTGTTATAACCTTCCTCCCTTTTTGGATAGTTAGATGCCCTGCCTCTTAACAAATGGGAGCTAAAGTAGAGAAGGTTTGTTCTTTTTTAAAAATCTGGCCAAAACAAATAGTCCAAAGAGACTCATCAGGTTTTCTTACTCATTTGTTTAGGTGGACTATGAATTTAAGACTTCGGGAACCACTAATCTCAAAGATTTTAAATACATAGATGTTTGAAAGCGAAACCCCCTCCTTGACAACCATCCAGATGTCTGGTCTCCAAGTCAGCTGGACGACTGGAGTCACCTAGACATCACTTGCTCAGACGCTGACAAGTAAGGACACGGGTTCAACAGTGACTAATGAATCAAGCGTTCAGGTGGAGTCGGACCTCGTCGTTTAAAAGCAGCCACTGCAGGCGTGTCGTTGCACTCACGCTGAAACCAAATCAGGCTATTGATGATGTAGCAAGTGCTTAATTATTCATTCATCCATTTAAACAAAAAGCATAACGCACCATCCAAAGGCACACTTCAAATAGCTACTGTAAGCGGGGGGATATAGGATGAATGATTTAGCTATGCATTTTTTTATTTTTTGCTAATTCTGGGAGTAATCACAGCACAGCATTTCTGGGCATGTTCTTTGATAAGTAGGTCAGGCTCCAAATGTTTGGGTATTGTAATTAAGAAGGAGGAGCTGGTCCTGAGGAGGTTGCTAGGAGGAGTGGAGGGAGACAGAGCCAAAGACACAGTGATTAATTATGCAATAGTCAGGCCATCCCTTCCATTTCTGGTGGGGGTTAAAAATTACAAAGTTAATACAGCAGGAGGTGTCGTATCAGATGAAGAGCAATGAAAAAGAAAGTGTTCGCTCTTTTCTATAAAGGAACGAGGCAAGGCTTGAGAAGCTGGCTCCAGGATCGCTACTGTCACTTCCACATTCACCTCGAGTGGTCACACTTGGACCAATACTGTCACAGTAAAAGAGAAGCCATATGTTTATGAGATCTAGACCTCGGGCTTCCCTAATTCTCCACACACCAAATCAGAAGACTTCGGGGACTTGACTAGAGGGTCTGTATGTTTTGTACTAAAAGAAGAAAAGTGACACCATTTTTTACCCTTGTTAGGAGTTTGATTCAACAGTAACTTAGAAATACTGAATCAGACCAAAGGGAGAAAAGCCATGTATTTTCTTTATATAAATATAAACTCACTTGTAAGGGTATACAGGGCTGATGTTTATGCAGACAAGCTGTGTGTGTGTGTGCGTGCACTTTTTAGAGAGAGACATAGGATGAAAAACATCATAATTTCATTAGAAATTCAGAACAGGAATTATTATTTTCAGGTTACAATACAAAAACTGTTGTATTTTCATACTGAACTACTTTGGATATTTGTACTGAACCCATACACACAAAAAAATGGTTTATAATAAATGGTCCCAGAGCCCAACACAGCAATTTAAGGTCCACTCCTTAGTAGAATTTGCTTGCTTACAGTAAGATTTTAAAAAACAATTTTATTTTAAATGCTACTTTTAAAACTTGGGTTATTTGATCTTATGTAGTCCAAAATTAAATAGGGAGGAGAACTCAAAAATTGAGATTTCATTAAAAAAATTAAAAAAAAAAAAACCCTCAATCCTGATGGAATCCTATCCTGGGTCACCTCTCTTTTCTTTCGGTCTCCCTCTCGTCACTGAGCATCTCTTACATAGTTTCAAGTACCACACTGGAGCCATCCAGAAAGAAATAAGCCATGGTTGCCTTGCATTAGTTCCCAGGGACAAGACTGAGCTCTGATGCAGGAATGTGGGCCTGCTAGAAACTCGTCCCAACCCTGGCTTTTCCTACCACACTTGTTAAAGAGCATAAGGAGAAGGAGTAATCAAAGGCCAGAATTTGAATTTTAACTGAAGTCCATATTGAGCACTATTCTAATTTGGAAGCCCCACAAGCAGAACCCCAGCAAATGAAAGAACAAACCGGAGGAACTGCTATCTCTCCTGTGAGCCGCGGGTTTATGATGGCCAATTAAGGGTGTGGTACCGAGAGAACACAAGCCGAGCCCTTGCTGTGGAGATGGGATGGAACATTTCAGAAACATGCTGTTTTTAAAGCTCTTGTTTTCTCCCAGCAAAAACATCTCATGGTGCATTTAAGTATGTGCCCAGGCATCTGAAAATCTCACTCTTCTACTCACAGAGTTAAAAAGATCAAAAGAAAAAAGCAAGGACTAAAGGCTTATGAGGTGATCAAGCAGGAACTAACTAAAGATAACACTTAGAAAATAAAAACATTAATGAGATTGTAGTTCCCAAAGAGATAAATATGACTCTTCCCGCTTAGATGATTAAAGTAAGTTTTACCTAAGCAGTTGAGAAATCCGTAAAGAAGAGCTGTTGGATGTTGAAATGAGTTTCAGTAACACATCGCTCAGGGAATGGCCCTGTTATGTAAAAATCTTTCAAAATTACTCATCCCTTTATGTTCCTCCCCTTAAATCTGCCTAAAAGAATGTAAGCAAGCTAGGTCAGGTGGTCCCACAGTTGTCAGAGGTGCGCTCTGCTGTGGCATTCTTAGCAATGTGTGACTGTCCTCTTTCACCACTCTTTAAACTGAGGGTCCCATCCGGCCCCTCCTGCAGCAGGACGGCTCTGTCCCACACGCAGGTCCTTCCAAGGGTTCTGCTGCCCCTGTATCCCGCAGCAGGCTGGTCAACCTTAGGGCTCCTGCATTTGCTATAGCACGGGGCTTTGGCTGGGTGACAGGTAACAAGTAGGCAGCAATGAAGAGTCTCCTTTATCCCCTGAAAAACTGGAAACCTGCAGCAGAATGGGCCGACCCCGCAGAGAAATAGGCAGATGCAAAGAAAGCATTTCCCCAAATTTAAAAGACCACGTGCATGTAATGAATAAACCTTACATCATCTCAAGAACAGCAACACTTCCAAAACCTTAACGTTAAGTGAAATAAAACAGATGCATAAGCTTGACTATTGCAAGGTTTCTCTTATATAAGGAACCCCGAAGCATAAATAAATGGCAAAATAAAAGATGATAATAGGCAATAGGGAGATAGATCTTTCTCAAATGGAAAGAGGATCAAGAGATGGAGGGAGTAGAGAGGAAGAAGAGAGAAAGAAGATAAAAAAGGAATTAAAATGTGTTATGTGCATGTACTAACTCTGCACAGGGAATGTAAACATTATGGGTTGCAAATATGCGTTAATAAAGAATAAAAAACAAAAGACAAACACTGAACAATATGCCAGATACCATGTGAAGCAAGCACCCCATAGTCCAGAACGAATTCAAATCCTGGTTAGCGCCTTCCAATTTGGACAGCTTTAGAGGAGTCACTTCACTTCTCAGTTTTAACTCATTCACCCCACAGAAATCAGCTCAAGCACTTCAATAAAATATAAGCGTGGTTCTACCTCCAAAATCCAGCGTGAAAATGTCCCCTTTTCTCCATCTGCACAGCCACAAGCCAGACTAAGGGGCAGATTCAGATTTTGTGACATTTGAGGCATGTGAGGTACATTTACAGAAAGACAGGTTAGGCTACGAATACAAAATTCTGCTTCTAACATATAATAGTATGCATTTAGAATGAGAAGAGAAATCAGACACCTGGAACAAATTTTAAACCTTACATTTACTATGAATTTTACAAAAATCAAGCAAAAATGGCATACTATTTTTACTCCTTGACGTATTAGCATACTTCTCTGATTTTTCTCTGGCTGCATACTCTGATCACCTCTTCATATGATAATTTTTGTGAAATAGTTTTGGGTGAAGACAGTAGATAATTCAGTATTTCCTCTAGGAAGTTGAGGATGTTCCTGGTAGCTTATACAGCTTTTCTCAGATTTGTAACACATTATTGTAATATTCTGTAAGTGTGTGAGATTTTTGTCAACTTCCGAAAGACCATTTTCTGGTTTCTTTTATAGATAATCTGTAAGCTTTAGGAGCAGTTCCAGTTTTCTTTGCAATAACTACTCTTTTTTTTTTTTTTTTTGTGGGTACCAGGGGTTGACCTCAGGACCTTGCGCACCAGCAGGTGCCCGTGCTGCTGAGCAATATCACCGGCCCTTTCTTCCTATGTGGGTTCCGGGAGTCGAACTTGGGCCCTCGCGCTTGCTAGGCAGGCGCTTACGCCACTGAGCCATCTCACCGGCCCCAATAACTACTCTTAAATACCCTTTCAATCTACAAAACTCATTAAATAATTTGTTGCTGATGTTTTCATCAGGAATAATGTATTATGAGTTTTATGTTATTTTCATCTCACCAAACAGCAAAAACTTTAAACCTTTTCTCAGTATATTCTTATGATTCTCTCTTCTTTATTAGTTAGATAATCAGACAATTGGTGAGCTGTCCATTTTCTTCTCCTCGAAATTTATCTCTTCTTCTTAATGAATTAATGAAATTTGAAAATTTGGGGGTTACGCAATGCACTGCTGGGTGTCTAAAGATTTTGTTGCTAATCTTTATTGCTTTGTTTCATACCTTATTAGTTTTAAATCTGTATTTCCTTGATTCTCCAATAAATGTAGAGATTATCAAAGAAGTGTCCTTTATTCGTTTAATGGGGTCGTTCCAAAATACATTTCCAGACTGGTTAAAAGGGCGGATGTCTGACTCACCTTCCCCGTGACAGCACTGGGGGTAGACCATGTGTCTTACTGAAGCGCTTGAGGCGGGGTGAGTGAGTTGAAGCTAAGAAACAAAGTAAGTCCTCATCAGCCCTTTAGAGAAAGCCGTCCATCGTGGAACGAGCTGACGAGGGCTCGAATTTCTTACCCAGTGGTCTCATATGATGCCTCAGTTTCCCGAGGGTAGTTTCAGGGGCCTAAACCAGACCCTGCCCTTGGGGATCTTTTCCAGGGGGAGTGTAGCAGAGGGCAAGTCGGAGTGGGAGAACCAACCCTCTAAACATGTTAGTGGCTAAACTACCTTATTCTTACAAAAATCACAAAAACAAATAATAACTTTTTGTTCCAAAGCTCTTTCCCAAGCCTGAGATGGGACTGAGACAGGCAAGGGAAACTGATACCCAATCTTCCTTGGCTTCGAGCTCAGTCCTCCCAGGTCACCAGCACCTCCCAAAGGACTTTGCAAGCTTCCTGACTGCACCCCATGCTTTCACCTTCAACTTTCTGCAGTTCATTTCTTTGCAGCTCCTTAGGAGAATCTTAAATATGTAAATTAATTAATGTTACTCCGCTGCTTGAAACTGTTCAGTGGCTTCCTACTGCATCTAAAACAAGTGGCCAAATACTTGCCGGCAAGCTAGATGTCTCCTAGCTCACTAGTTCACACCATATCCCCCCTCCTCGCCTTCCATAACTAACACGCTGCTAGTACACTGGCCTTGTTCCCACAGTTAAGTGCTTTACTATCCCAGTGAAAATTAAGCAAGTGTTTCATAAACTGCAAGACACTGCAGCCCATTTCAACTAGTACTTTCATCAGAGTCAGCGGGAAGATGCATGTGATAAATCAAATTGGCAGATTTTGATTCTCGCCAAAGCCATTCCTGTTCTCTCTTATGACCACAAACACTGTTCTGAATCTCCCCAAATGGAACTACTGAAAAACCATGTCTAAGTCTTGGAGGCCTATAGCAAGTTACCATATGTGTGCATATGGTACCCATGTACACACAGAATATGTATAAGCAAATGGTAAGGATATTTAGCTCCAGTAGCTTGCCTACATTACAGATATTTTATCAAACTACAGTCTACATTTAGAAACCTAGCTAGTAATTAAAGCACAACGTATGGCACAGTGTTGCTTAAATTCAATAGCAATGAAAAGCTTTAAGGTTTTAGGCAATGATTTTTAGCAATCTGAGAGAGTGTCAATATTTTTCAACATTTTTAAGCAGTAATGTAGATGTTCTCCCCAGCCCGTATATAAAAAGACCAAAGAAGAAAGAACTGATTCAGGTCATATATAATCAATAGAACGGTCAAAAAAAGTCCTTGTATTGCAGGTCTTGAGAGTGTTTCTTCCCTGGATTTACTTCCTGGACACTGTGATATGGAGCATTTTTCAGCCACATAAAACCCAACTCAAAGACACACAGGAAAATATGGTGACCAGATGAAGACAGAGAATTGATAAAAAGAACAGGAAAAACTGCAGACGATCACGCAGGCGGGAGGTCATTATAACTGCTCTGTTATCAGCCAAAAGCCGAAGGCTATGAAAATCACAGGACATGATCAACATGAAGCTTAAAAGTGTCCGTGATAGCCCTCGCTTCGTGTATCACACACCACAGAGGACAGGCTGATCGTCTTTTACACATGGTCTCCACACCATTAAACCATTGCATTATCTAAAGATTGTTCCTTTAGATGATTCACCATTTTTACAACGCTGGATTTTGGGTAAGTTCTGGTTTCTTTGTCTGTATTTCAAGTCTCATCTCATTTTTGTATTCCATGACTTCCATAGCCTGGTTCAAATTTAGGTACTACCTGACTCAGACTTCTCCTAAACAAATTTTATATGCAAGTAAAATTAGTTTTATTATTATCCCCTTTATAGATCACGACTCTTTTTTCTATCACTCAAATGCCTACTGAAATCCCCTACTGCTACCTGTCTGTTGATCCAAAGTCCAGTTATCTTCTAAGATGATCACAAATCATTTTCCTCTATTGTCTGCACCAAATCCACTCCACATTGTTACTGAATAGAAATGCCCACAGCTCTGAAAGCAAGTTCTTTTTTTTTTTTTTTTTTTGTTTTTTGGTTTGCTTCCTTTATTGTATGCTGTTATATATACATTTCCATGTACTTAAGACTTTTTATTTCCACTAGGTTGTAAATTTAAGAATGGGAATTTTAAGTTTTTTCATGATGTCCAGTTTTAAACTGAGGTTATATGCACATACTAGGTGCATTAGACAAGAATTTACTTACACCCTTAGCAAAGTTGCCCTCCACCCCTACACTTTTTTGTGTGTGTGGGTACCGGGGGTTGAACTTAGGACCTCGTGCTTGCCAGGCAGGCGCTTATACCGCTGAGCTATCTCACCGGCCCCACCCTTACATTTTTATTTCCCAACTTTAGACACTGTTTTGTTCTATTGCCATCTCCAAGTCAGACAGCAAGGCACAGAGTCACATCTGCATCACTTGCTGACTTTACCACTCGAGACAAGTTACTTTTTCTTTTCTGGTCCTCCATTTCCCAATCACAAAAGGGTGATAATAAGAGCAAATTGTCACAAGGTTAGTATAAAACTAAAAATCTTGTGCTTAGCATAGTACCTGGCAAGTTTTCAATAAATACTGTGTTATTAGTGTATTGTCATATCTATTGTTTCCCTTCAGAAACAGACATCATCCATGTTCATACGTACTCCACTAATTAAATGTCATTCTTAGAATTATATTCATACAATATGTATTTGAAATCTTACATATATGTACCACCTTATTCTTACTATAATTGCTTCTATACCTCACATCTTCTGGTATCAAGTTCTTTCTTCCTTCAAGACATATTTTAGACATGGCAGTTTATAAAGTGTGGTAAGAGACCACTGTCTGTGTGCAAGACCCTACCTATGGGTCTGTGACATCAAAACTATTTTCATAAGAACAATAAAAATGATTTTCCTTTTCTGCCCCCACTCCGTCAGTGGAGTCTTCCAGAAGCTATGTGGCATAGGACACAAAACAGAATGAATGACAAGAAGACATGAGAATCCAACTCTGCTATTAAGCCAGAAATCAAAGGCATTCGCAAAAATGTAAAACAATGTCTTTCTTCTCAGTGTATTTTTATTTTGTTTTTAATTGATGTGCAATAACTGCACCTATTTATAGGGTGCAGTGATGTTCCCATTCGGGTGTACATTGTGTAATGATCAAATTTGGGCAATTAGCATATCATGACCTCAAATATTTATCATTTCTTTGCAGCAAGAACTTTCAAAATCTTCTCTTCTGGTAAGATGGAGACACATAATAAATTATTGTTAACTATATTCACCCTACTTACTCCTAGAACTTACTCCTCCTCCCTTAAGTAATTTCATAGCTATTAGTCTACCTCTCCCGATTCACCTGTCTCCATTACACTGCCCAGTCACTGGTAACCACGCCTACACTCTCAACTTCTATTAATCAACTCTTTCAGCTTCTGCCTATGAGTGGGAACAAGTGGTTTTGTCTGTCCGTGTCTGGCTTATTCCACTTAACATAATATCCTCCAGGTGCATCATGTTGCCACAAATGACAGTATGCAACGCTATTTTTCTAAATATTATAATTTTCATGAAAATCCCTTATGTTTAAGTTACCATATAATAGGTTTATTGTATTTTTTTCAAAATTAATTGATAAATATTGTTTTTAGTTCCCCAGATTTAATACTCATGTGGTAAATACTTGTAGATGTGACGCACAAAAGCTCTTAGGGCTCCCTCAATAATTTTCAAGAACATAAAAGGGGCCAAAGACCAAAAAGTATAGGAAGCACCATGTTAAAATTCTCTTAATGATTTTATGAGGTGTCAGTAGTAAACTTAGTTTTTAACTTCTATTTTTATGAAAGTATCTTTATTTTGTGATCATTGTTGAATGATAGTTTTGTTAAGTGCACTATGAAATTGAAAGTTATTATTTCCTGCTAACACTTGAAGGTACCATTCTGTTGTCTTCTGGTATCACCAGCAGCTGTAGAAAAGGAAACTGTCATGCCACTGTTTTGGTTTTGTTGTTCTTTCCTCTCTGGCTGCCTTTATGGTCATTTTTGTCTTTGATGTCCTGTCACTTCATAAAAATGTATCTCAGCATGAATTTTTTCTTGTTTAGTCTACTGAAGGTATATTATATTATATTATATTATATTATATTATATTAACATCTGAAGATTCATGGCTTTTTATCAGTTCTGGAACACTTCCATCCATTGCTAGCAATTTGCCATTCTCTATGCCGGAAATGTTCCTCCTGGTCTTGGTTCTAATATGCTGTTTTACAATCTTTTGGGTTTTATTATTATCTCAACAATATTATTCATATTTATAACATTTCCTTTTTATTTTTATTTATTGTTTTCTGATCCTGTTTTTAATGGTAACCTTTTAGCATCCTTTACATCCTTTTTTCTCTCTTACTGATTTTTTAAAAATTATTGGTATATGTTTGCAATACCTAATAATTACAATATCTTGAAGAATTGGGACTTATATATAGCTGATTTATTTCACTTAGCATTGTGATCCCAAATGTATCCATTACACAAATTTATCCTTCTTTATGGCTAATATTCTGCTGTGTATGTATACCACTTTTCTTTATCCATTCAGCTGCTGATGCATACATAGGCCACTTTTATAATTTAGCTGTTACGAATCATGCTACTGCAAACAAGAGTATGCATGTATCAGTGTAATATTGTATCTTTAACTCAGTCAAGAAGATACCCATAAGAGTGTGTTTTCAGTTTTTCCCATTTACCATGATGTTATCAGTAGGTTTGTCATAAATGGCTTTTATCAGTTTGAGGTAAGGTCCTCCTGTACTTATTTTTATCAGGATTTTTTTTATCATGAATGGATTTTGGTCCTTGTCAAAGGCTTTTTCTGCATCTATTGAGATGATCATGTGATTTTTATCCTTACATCTGTTTATGAGTTGTGTAACATTTATTGATCTAGGTATGTTGAAAGATACATCCATGGGATGAAGCTGATTTGGTCAAGATATATGATCTTTTAAATGTTTTGTTGCACTCTGTTTGCAAGTATATTGTTGAAGAATTTTGCATCTATGTTCATTAAGGAAATTGGCCTGGTGTTTTCCTTTCTTGTTGAATCCTTGTCTGGTTTTGGTATCGGAGTAATGCTAGCTTCAAGGAATGAGTTTGGAAGTGTTCCCTTCCTGTTAATTTCACAAAAGAGTTTGAGAAGTATTGACATTAGTTATTTCCTGATCTGGATTGGCAATTTTTTTTTTTTTTTTTTTTTTTTTGTAGGGCTTGAGAACCTTCACCCCAAGCTCTCCTGGCCTTTAAAGTTTGTGTTGAGAAAATCGCTGTTATTGTGACAGGCTCACCTTCATATAGTACTGGAGCTTTTCTCTTGCAGCTTTTAGTGTCCTCTCTTTGTGCTGAATTTCTGAGATTTTGACCATGAAGTGTTGTGGTTTTTTTCTGGTTGTGGCTATTTGGGGTTCTAAATACCTCATTTAACAGATATGTCTTTCCCTAGATTTGCAAAATTTTTCTGATATGTTTTCAGTTAATTAATTTTTTATAGCTATGGTGTCATCTTCTAACTTTTCCTCAACTTCTATAATGTTTAGGGTGTTTTTTGAGTCACCCAGCCATGGTTGGGTCCAGTTTTCACTGTGTCTTGTTTTGAGGCTGTCATTAAGTACATGATACACAACACCAACCTTGTCTTCGAGTTCTACAAGTCTGTCCATAGGTTGTTTCTGTGGCCCATACTTTCAAATGAATTTTTCATATACAGCATTTCTTCTTGATTCCTTTTCATAATCTCTAATTCTTTACAAAAGTGATCATTCATAGCTTGCTTTGTCTTCTTTCATTCAGTTGACTTTTTATTTATTTCTTCCTGAAGTTCATTAAACATTTTATTAATTGGATTCTTTTTCTGTTGATTTACATCCCTTTTAAGCTCACCGAACTTCTTGTTTCTTAATCACTGTCTTCAAATATTTTAACCATTTGGCTTTTGAGATTTTTGTCTGAAACTTCCTCCACTTCAATGTCTGTGAGATCAGTTTTTGAGAAATTAGGAGGCATCATGTTGCCTCAAATCCAAGTATTTCTATTGTTTTTCCGTGAGAGTGGAAGATTAGTTAGGGCAGAAAAATTATTGCTACCATGGAGATGTCTTTAGTTAGTGTCATGTGACTGTGGCTTTGGTCATGTTTTTGGTGATTGTGCACCTATTCACCTTGCTCAATGTAACAGGATCCATCCCAGTCATTTGTAGCAAGGGGAGAACACCTACTGGTGACATCAGCATGTACAGAATCCAACATGCATCAATCATATGATTTAAAATGTGTGTTAAGGATTTTGCTCTTTTTTCAGTAACCCAGGAAGACCATTTAATTCTATTGATGATAAGCAGGCTGGGATATGGAGGATGAGGGATGAAGAATGGGAGAACAAAAGGAAGAAAATAGTTGAGAAAGAAGTGAAGACGAAATAAGAGATAACAGCGAACTAAAAAAAAAAAAGAGGTAGGACATTGGTGATGCTGTTTTTACATCTGGAGTGAAGAGGGAAGTGTGTGTTTGAGAGCTTACCTGTGGCCGCAGGGAAAAGCAAGAACAGGAAGGGAAGTGTGATTGCTGATCTCAAGGAGCTCTAGGAAGGTCAGAACCAATTACTCTGCATATAAAGACACAAAAATAAAGTCTCCTCAGTCCTATGTACACTTCAGTCTGAATTTGTGATTTGTTCTCTTGCCTTTCAGTGACTGTGGGGGTTTGGTTAGACTGCCCAGCTTGCTTCTCCTTCCCTCTGCAGGCAGAGCTCTGTTAGGGTGCTGCTGCACTTCTGTGCACTCATCTAGCTGAGGGTTTTTTCCTCTGTCTCATGACTGGACTCCTTCAATTGTATCCGAGGGGAGGAGGACACAGTGGAACTGGTCGAGCACCCAATCTTCTGCTGAGCTCTGGAAGGATTTTCTCCATCTCTTTCCCCTTCTTTCTGCAATGATCCCTGCAGCTGCTGACATCTGCCCTTTCTATGCCTCTCCAGGTGAGTACACCACGCAGCACCTGACCCACCGCTCCCCTCTGGTTTCCGCGGTGCCAAACTCTGTCCGTGCCTCTCAGGGCTCTGTCCAGCCCATGAACTCAGGGGCGCTCAGGGTTTGTTGAAGGGGGGCCCATGTGCTTGGACTTCAGTAGCGTTTGAGAGCCAGTGGGTACCGAGCGCAGCAACTTTCAGTGGGCAGTGGTCAGGGTCCTGCATGGGCATAGAGCTTGGCGGTGCCAGGGGAGTGCCCACTCTGGCACTGCTCCAGTGTGTCCTCTGTACCCCTAGATCACCCTAGTCACAGCCACTGCATGCCCCTGTGCCTGTTGTCCTATAGACTGTTCAATTCCTGGCTCGGGTCCCCAGCCAGGACCGTGCCTTTGATCCTTTCTTTTCCTAAGGTTCGCCAGGCCTAGCTCAATCACTGCACTCCGTGTGACCCTCTGACCCACACCTTCCTTATTGCCCTGACCTGGGCAGGTTCTCTTCTGCAAATACCCCACTCGCTGAGCTCTGCCCCCAGCGGGAGGACGCTAGGGCGGGTGGGAAGTGAGCACGACTGCCAGACTGGTGCCAGTGCAGTAGCCAGCTCAGTACCGTGCTCAGCTTCTTCCCTCAGGGGTGAGATCCTTCCCCAGGGGAATGTGTTCCCAGGCCTGGCCTGTAAGCAGTACTGGGATCCAGAGGCGGCCCTGCTTCTTTCTTTAAGCGCCCCCGAGACTGGAAATCATCTGGTAGGCTTCGCCTTCAACCTGCCTTCTGTGTTCAGGAGTTTTATTCTCCCCATTCTGAGTACCTGTGGACACTAGTGAGTGTCTTCCAAGGGCACCCAGCCCACCATGATGTCTCTCTCTGCTCCTTTACATCTTTAATTATTACATATGGAGCTGCAACACATAACATTCCGTGCAATGTTCAGTATATATGTATATACGTCTGAAAAACTCAAATATCTTGGAGGTTAAATCTGCTGCACCCCCATGCACTTTAGGATCTCTGATTGTAGCACATTTCTTGATTTAACTGTAGGAGTCCTGCACTACTTTGGAATTAGGGGAGGTATTTGCGCTTGCAGAGAGCAGGGGATGCAAATGACCTGGATCTCAGCTCATCCCGAGAGAGGGCATCATCAAACGTTTTACCAAAGGATTGTAAGGCCTTGTGTATTTGGAGTAAATCTCTGTTAAAATGCAAATTTCTATAATTCTTTTGTCATGGCTACCTTGATGTCCTGAATCAATTCAAAATGCCTAACCGTCATGGTCATTTTGGCTTTGGGGAAGAGCTAGAATTTGCATGGCACCAGATCTGGTAAATAAAGTGAGTGAGGACACACTGTAATGTTTTCTCAAGCCTGCCTTTCTGTTGGGGTGGCACTCGGCAGCAGCATTCACTGAATTTTTGATCACACCTCACAAAGACACTTCAGAACTGCTTCGGAAAGTGGCAAGAAAAAATTTGATGTGCTTGAAGTGAAGTGGAGTATTTTGAGGGGGATGAAAAGCCTTGCATCTTTTAATGTAATCCATTTTTAAAATTTGAACATTCACCTTATTTTTCGATTGCCCCTTGTAAGTCTAGGAGGGAACCTGACCTTGAGTTATGAGGTGACTTCCAAAAAAGGATCAGTGGACAGATTAATAAGAGCAATGTCCCACAAGACTTTATAGAGCAGACTCTTTTGAGAACTCTCCAGGTTCATAAAAGTAAAAATAAAGTTCATTTATATCTGCATAGAAAAAAAATGACAATTTTCTTGATGTGCCAACTGCAATTTTGTGATAGTGACTATCTACAGTGTTATATTAGAAAGGAGTCTAAAAATATCTTTGGGCCCAATAGAAACAAATTGCAGAAAACCGAGTGATATAACAATAGCACTATTATTTGCCAGGCTCTATTCTACTTGCTTTGCACAAATTAATTAATAAAATCCACAGCACAATCTCATGTTACATTTATGTTGAAGAAAATGGACACCAGTTAAATAACTTGCTGGATGCGAAGCATGTCCTGTGCTATCTGGTGCTCTCTCTTAGTCTAACACCTGCATCATAAGTCAAATGCTCTTGGGACGCCTCAGGTGTCACGGAGGTATGGAAGGCTCCAGTGTGTGACTCTTGATGGTGGCCGCCGAGCTCAGTCTAGTCACCGGTGCCGCTTTCAGCACTCAGAGGATTTTCACAATCTGCACTTTCAGAACCATGTGGCATTCAGCAATCAGCACTGGGGAGCTCTTCTTGGGTAAATGATTCAAGTTGACCATTTCTCTAGGACCTAAGGTTTAAATTGCACCAGATCTACATACAGAGCACTCAGGATGCTTTGAAATTTTCACTTTATAACGATGCCTATCTCACTGGACTACAAAGTCCCCAGGCCTGAGTCTATAGCACAGTTATATGGGTAGCATCACCTGGTGATAGGCCTGATAAATAATTCGTTCTCAGTTATTGCACACAGAAGGAATGAATGGATAGATGGATATTTAGGCTAAAACCAGAAAATAGTCTGCATAAATGTTGAAAATCGGTGCTTTTATCTAGTCTTCCCATAAGCTATCAACTATTTTTTTTGTTACTAAAAAAGGACAAGGAAACGTTCACACACACACATGCACACAGTTTGGCCAATCTTGTTCAGCAGAATTAATGAAACTCATACCACAGGCTAAAAGAAAGAGGAAACTGAAGGGACAAAAATGAAACTTCAATAAATTTTTTCTCCATTTCAGAAGTATTTGTGTTTTCAAATATAATCAATTATATTTAATTTCGAGAAATGTAAAACAAGCATAATTGCTGTCTAACGTATAAATATATAGAAAAGTATATCATCTTGTCTTAATTTTTTGAAGAACTTAGTGTCATTAAAGCACAAAAATAAAATTTTAAAATGGGGAAATACAGATACATATTTCTGGGACCTCAGGCCATGAAGAGCAGTAACTTTTTTCTCTGATAGTTTGTCTACGTCTCCAGTACCCTAGGGGACTCGTTTTCCATGCTCAGTGTACCTCTGTGGGTCCCTGTCAGGGTTGTGTAGATGTTTTCTATCTGCAGGATATATATTTGTGTTTCTTACACCCCCCCATATTATTTATTCTTAAATTTCTTTGATATTAAATATCTAAATATCTAAATATCTTAGATAGTAAATTGGCAAGCATTTTGTTTTCCTCATTCTCACAGTGCTTTGCCTTGCAGTGCTCTCCTTTAGCAAAAAGTTCACAATTACAGGGGTTTTCATTTCTATCCTTTGCCACTTGAAGACATGCACAAAAAATTCAACTCCCAATCACAAGAAAATTAGTGACCTGAATAAAAATTGTCTGGACAACTAATAAAATGTTTAGCTTAAGAAAAAGACATTCCTAAAGGTACTATGAAAGTTTTCTGCCTTCTAAAATAGATTCCAGTGGTCATAATGTAATCTTCGTTAGTAAGTTTAGGATGAAGTTAGCTTATTTCTCAATTTTAGTATAGGACATTTATGATCAAATTCATTCATTCAAAAGTGTCTCCTGGTTATTTACTATCTTCAGATGACAAACCTAGACTCTGTGTTTCATACATGATAAAGAAAAGGATTCTTTCCTTTCTTGGGTGTCTCAATCTGGCGGGAATAGAGCAAACTATCCCCATTTAACTGTAATAATGAATGCAACAGATCATATATCAAGAACTTTTAAGGAGATGATGTTTCACCATTTTACATTGTCCTCAAAGAAATAAAATATGTTGGCAGTATAAAGAGGATTAAGGTAGTCAAGACAAGGAAAGAGCAGATAGCTGGAGCATAAGTTTGAAGAGGTGATAAGAAGTCAAGGAGAACAGAGAGTAAAGAGGCAGTGTGAATAATGGCTAATATCATGAATTTGGAATCAGACCAACTTGATTTTGAATCTTTATTAACTTCGTACATATGCCAGTTTTACCCTTTCTGAGCTTATTTGTCTATAGTTGTAAAAATGAAATGAACTTTTAAAAAAATGTGAAATGCAGAATTTTAAATCATAGCACCCAATAAATAGTCCTGGAAGTTGTTGTTGTTGATATTACTCATGTTCTTCTTAGAAACAACCTCTATTAGTGTTTCCAAGGCTCAGCACGTCCCTAAGTCAATGTCTTCTCTTGTAGCACTCTCTCCCACCCTGGTCCCTCGGCCTGCATCACGACAGGCCCACGTGGCACGCTGCCCATTTTCCTGAACACTGCTGACTTCTGATCTTGATAAAATAGTCTCCTAACCCCTATTTCCCCCAAACCCTACTTTCTAGGAAAGAGAGGAAATATTAGAAAAACAGAAAAACCTATCAGTGCTGAAATAAAATGGGCCTCCATTGAATTGATGTTCCTATTTGTAGACATCTTATTAAAGATGCTCTTGCTGAAGCGATGCCTTACATGAAGAATTTTGTGTGATGGTGAGAATTTCAAATACAATGGCAGGCCTGAGGGAGAAATTCCCACACACACATTTTCAGGTCCCTCTAATGAATAAGAGTCGGTGTCTTCCTGTCCAATCAGAAGAGGCATCCCTGCAGACAGCATCGCAGCCGAGATCCAGTTTTGCATTCCGTGCATTTCCAGGAGCGTGGGTGGGAGATTTCATGGCACCATCCAGTTTATTCTTGGCATGTGTGGGTCATGCGTTATTCAGCATTATGAGGCATCTATTTGAATAATAAGGTTAAGACTATGTTTAAGGCCATGGCTAACAGAGCTGTAACTATTATCCAAAACACAGAACAAATGAAGCCGTGAATACTCACAAGGCACAAGCAATAAAGTCCAGAAATTTTTATAAAGGAGCTAAGCAGAACCAAACTGGTTCCTCCAATCAGGGAAACGCCAACCTCACTGTGCCTGAAGGCCTTGGAAGCCCCAGTTGCTGCCGACTCACCCTTCTAAAGAACCGGTGGGTGTCTTCCCTGCCTACAGTGGATTCTTCAGTAGCGACATTGCCAAACAACCTAGGATTTTCTCCATTCAGATAAATGGAGTTACAAGCATGTGTAAATAAGAACTTCTTAATATGGCTATGCGTCTTGCTTTAGAAGGCAGGAAGGGTGCTTTGGTGTGATCCTTAGCCTGAGTCATTAAAATGATTCAGCCTTGAGTAGCTTGGCTGAGAAGCCCCCTACCCCACAATTTCTCCAAAGGAAGATTGGGCAGCCAAAGAATATGGCACATTAATAACATGATGGGTGCAGCTGCCCTGTCTCTAGGTGCTTTGATAAAAAAAAAAAAAAATGCTCATTCTAAAGACACTATTCATTAAAGGCAACACAAGGGTGTGGTGTTTCAATGATTCCATGTTTAGCAATTATAAAGTGAAACTATCAAGCACTTTGAAACCAAGCCAGAGAGCAGACAACCTTAAAATAAGACAGGCTACACCCCTCTTTATGGACGTCCTTTCTGATCTTGATTTATGGCAAAAATATCTTCAAATCCTCTTGGCACTGACATGTTGCAATCTCTACATGGAAACCCAAACCAAAAATAAATACTAAAATGGGTAACTTTTGCTTCAAATTAAAAAAAAAAGAGTGATAGCAAGGTAAAAGAAGTAAACTGTTAACACAAGTAAAATTAAATCTGTCCAGGAACCTTTATTTTAGAAAGGTTGGTATTCAAATTTTGATTTTGAGTGTTGAAACAGATGGGCATAACAGGGATAATTCTTAGTGTGTAGCTTAGAAATTCACTATTTATGAAGGATTTACTTTTCTAAAGCAGTGATAAAATGCCTGTACTCCTGTTTCTCCACATGTCCTTGAACATTTCAACCACTTTGTGATCTCAGCTATCACCCGGAAGTGAATTACTTCTCTATTCACATTTCCTCCCCCACTCACTTCAGTTTAACAATTTTTCTGCCAACTGGTTTTGCCAGCTGAGGTGCACATCGACCTCCAGCTCATGCTGGCTGAGATGATTCATCCCCTTATCCAATACTTACACAAAACATTTGGGCTACGAATATTTCCCAATGAAATCACCATATCTGGAGTCATCGAGATTCAAAATTACAAAGTCAACTTTCCTCTTCCTTTCCCCTTTCTCTACCACAGGAGTTCTCGACCTAACCTCTACTTTATTGACATTTTGGGCCTGAAAATTCTTTGTCCTGGGAGAGGATTAGAGCTGCTCTGTGCACTTCACAGTGTTTGGCAGCCTCCGCACCCTCTCTACCTTCTAGTTGCCAGTAGTGATATCCGTTCCCCAAGTTCTAGCAACCAAAAGTGTCTCTAGACATCAGTAAATTACAGGAGGAGGGGTAAAATCACACCCCACCCCAAGGAAATTAGTTGTCCTCCTGCCAACTGAACTCTATCTATTCTTCTTCTGTAAATTCCTCAAATGAGTCCTTTCTGTTTCATTACTGTGTAACCAGTGCCCAGCATGGCTGATCACAGTGTGTGTTGTCCTTTTGGAGCACATTTTTGAGACATAAAGGACTCTGAGACATTGGACTCAACAACCAACACCCAACATAGGGAAGTGGAAACATAACAAAGAAATCTGAGAAGTATTTCTAGTGAATCTGAACTCCAGAGTAGATTAAATTTTTTTCTTAAAGGCTGGAGTCTGAGGGTTTCCATATTGATATTATCTCTAAGAACTTAAAGTTAGAACTTTAACTTGGAACAGCAAAGACCAGATAAGTCATTACTTAACTACTTAAACATTCTTGAAATGTGATGTTCTGAACGAGGATATCGGGTTGTAGTGAAGAATGTAGTAGAAACAATGGAAAGGACCTGACTTTAAGGTGACTTCTGCGGACCTCGGGAGGATCTCATCCTTGATGATCTGATGTAGTGGAACGCCTAACGCTGTAGGCTTGTTGTAAGGGGTACAATGAGGGACTTTCGTTTCTCTACCCAAATTTTACCAGAAAAAGTTGGGAAAGTTCAAAGTGTAAAATGCAAAGCACATAGCAGGTGCTTAATAAATGCAAGCTAAATGCAGAAATGTGTCATAGGGATGCTGTTAGGATAGATTGAAGACAAAACCAGAGGTAATACTGAAAAGATTCCATGAAGAAACACAGTAATACAGAAACGATAGGGTTATGGAAATATTCAGCATTTTCTAGGAAAAAAAGTTAAATAACTTTGTTTCTGTGTATTCTTTTGAGAGTGCATGATTTTTTTTAAACCTGTGAACCCTCCCCCCAAAGGAATATATAGGCACACAAAACAGTTTCTATGCTGTTCCCTGACTCACTAAAATTTTCTCGAGTTGGTAATATTTATACAAATCAGTACAGGGTGCACTCAACGCATGACTTTTGTGTTGAAGTTTTGAAGGAAATGAGTCACTTTAAGTAAAGACAGGTTTCTCACTACAGCATTGTATTAGACAATCAGCTTCTACAACATGGATGCTACTGTACCCTTCGTGAGCAGAGCAGAGGGAGTCGATTCTGTACCTTGGCAAAGCTGCCTGAACTACCTTTGTCACTCCCCAATTGTTTCTCAGACAGGAGGAGGTGGAGCCAAGCCTGCCAGACCAGTTGCAAAGTGCAGAACAAGCCTGGAGGCTCCATTCACAGAGGCGCTTCCCTCAGTGCTGTGCCCAGCCTTCACACCACGAGGCTGACCTTTCCACACAGGTAAGTTCAGCAACAATCACTTAGCCCCAGCCACCTGCTTGGTGCCAGGAATTTTGCAGTCTCTTGGGCCACAGCCACTTGGCAGCAGTCTGCAGGAGCTCTACAGAGGGCTATCTGTGTGTTTGTGTGTGCGTGTGTGTTCTCCATAGTTAACAGGCGATGCTTACTGAAGGAAGAGTGTGCAAAGAGATGGAAATACGCCACAGGAACCTAGATGTTCTCAGGGGGTCTCCAAAGGTAGGGAAAGCTACAGTGAATGTGTAAACTAGGAGGCAAAGGAAGGCAGAGGATGAAATGCTGAATTAAAAAATGAAACGAGGCGTATGTGCTTTTGGGGGAAAGTCATTTCACCTCTTCTGTCTCTGCTTCTTTCCAGTTTAAACTTTGGACTTGCTGAAGTGGATCCAAAATAAAACTATTTTTGTTATAATTTGCAGACATTCCATATTTAGGGTCTTGGAGTATCGATAACGAATTTTGCCATATCAGTAGAGAAGCAAGGATTCTTTGTGGCGTTTTAAAGTATTTTCAGTTCGATTCCACAGGACACAGTGATAACTGCTTGGTTAATATCACCAGTCAGACAAGTGAATAACTCAGGAGAAAAAGTGTTCCTTTTCCAGGTGACCAAAAGCCCACTTCATGGTGAGCTAGGAAACAAACAGAAGTAAACATGAGTAATAGTACAATGCATACCCTTTGGTACAAAGGTACACCTTCCTCTTGTAATTTCCAAATGCACTTCTATAATAAATACTATATCCAAAATACTTGGTGAAAATGATTGTCTCTGTGAAAGTGTGCGCCTCTGCTCTTCTTTTTTTTCTTTTTTTAATAGCATAGAGCTATATCTGCAATTGGTTTCGGGAAAAAGAAAAAAAATCAATGAGAGTAACCACCTCAACCCAGTCTTAGAGAGTTCCTTGCTCAGACCTGGACCAAAAAAGAACTCAAAGTAGCAACCAGTGATGCTCTGAGTACACTGTGTGGTGCACAGTAAGTGGTCACCAAATAGCTGCTTGTACCCAGCCAGGAGAAGAAGCCAATGGGCACTAAACAAGACCTAAGTCTTGTGCATAAAATAGGAAAATAGAGGAACAAAGGAAATGCCAATGGTCTTTGTCAGAAATAAGAAGTTCTAAATACGTGAATGAAGTGTGACAGTGGAACCTAAATTTTAAGCAATTAAACCATAACAAACATGGGATAAGAAAATGGTCATAAGTATAGACTACTAGAGTTCGGCAGTGCAATAATGTAAAAAGGTAAGAATATAATATATCACGTCAGCAGGGCTTAGGGTCTGTCAGGTGGCCAAGTGATTACTCTTCAGAATGCAGCATTTATTCTTAAATCAGTTAATCATTCTACTTTAGCAAATAGTTCCTTCTATTCACACACGCAGCACGGGTGTATTACTTATGGATTACATGAAGATACTTGATAGATCGATGAAAGCTTGAAACTTCATAAGAAGTAAACCATTGTACGAAGTTCGCAAACGTACGTGTTTTATTGCAGCCATTTGCTTTGCTTACTCTGCCAAGGACAAAGCAAAGGTAACGTGGATACTACTCTTCCTTAAAAGTTATGATGACGAAATATCAGTGTTGCATTCCCAAGTGACCATCGCCTCTGCTCAATATTTTATAACTTATTTAAACAAGCTTTGCACTTTCAATTCTTTCATAGGCTTCAGCTCGGCCAAGTTCCTTTAGGATGACTCCAGGCTCTGCTTCAGTCCTCAGTGCTCATAACCCTGTCCTGCCGCTCGGCGCTCATCGGAACCCACAGACGATGCACTGAGAATGGGCCAATGAACTGGAAGTGATTCAGGTGATTCGTTGTCCCTCGTCTCTCCACTTGTCATGTTGCCTTTTAAATTTTCATGAAGCTTCCACCACATTATGAGGCGGGTATGTTTTGTTTCTGTTTTCATTACAATTTCCATATTTAGCTGGTCACCAAGTTTCAGTTGTCTGAAGTGAACTTCAAGGCCACTTTGGTATCCACCCAAGTTTGCCTGGCTCCCCCGGAACATTCTCCTGGGGCCCATGTATTTCCTCATCCACAGCTTTGCCATTCATCCTTCAACCAGACCCCTTTTTACCTTCTCCTTCTCTTCCCTCTGTGACTTCCTCAGTCAGTTTCTCCCTGTGGAGTGCAGGATGAGGTTACTGTATGCAGTAGGAGTTATTTTTTAATTATAATTTTTCATTATAAAAATAGCTACAAAACATCACAAAAGAAGAAAAGTAGACAGTCATACTCAGAAACACAATTATGTTTCTTTAGTTTTTCTTGTGTATGTTTTTATGTAGCTATAACTTTGCTTTAAATGTTTCTTGAGTATACATATAACATAGTATATGATAATAATGAATAAATATCTATAATAGTATGGATAATATATAATTTTTCATTTAACATCATGATATAAGTATTTTTCATGCTGATGAATAAAAAATATAAATATGATTTTAAAAGCTATGTGACATTGCATAATATACACTACCTATTGTTGGACATTTAACTTCTTTCTTATTATTACTAGTGTAAATAAAGATGTGGCTATGTATACATTTGTTGATACAACTTTTTCCTTCATATTTCAGACTATTTTATTAAGATAATATCCCAACCGTGAAATTAGTTACTTGAAGATATATTTCCAAGTGGTCTTTCAAGTTATATAGTCTTGCTACCATCATGTAAAGACAATGGCTTTGTTATAGCCTCATTAGCATAAGAAGAATTAACTTTTAATATAGTTACATATGTGAACATTTTATTCCAAAGATGTTTGATCTAAATTTATCAGTCTTTCCATGCATTTCTCTTTGCAAACTCAGCTTCAGAATGTGTACCCTAAACAAGTACAGTAATAATGCCAAAGAAAAGAGATGAGGTTGAATAAAGCATTGGAACTTTATTAAATTTTTTTTTAATTACAGATATGGACTTGCTTATTATCTCTCTATAGAGCAAGGATCTTTTTATTCATATGTTCTTTTCTACCTGGCTGTTATCAAGTGTAAAGTCCATTAGGTTGTCATTTCACATTTAAATGACTTGACTAATTAAAGCTTTATCAGTTAGAGATGACCGATGTGGTATGCTTAGTATAAAGACACTATAAAATCCAATACCCCTAAGATTGTCATAATGTTTTATTACATGAAGCACCTCAAAAGACTGGATAGATCTCTTAATTGTTCTGCTGACATTTAAAGGTGATTAAATCACATAAATATAATCTTCATTAACCCCTCCACTGGTCAGTCATGAGCTAGAAATATAGCCAGAATTAGGAAGAACCACATGTCAATGGCATTCATGTTACATTTGTAATTTCACAACAGTATCTCAATCAAGATACAAAAATTCATTTCCTGTCTCTCCCTGTCTCCTCCCCTTGAAAAGGAGAAAATGTGGCTTAGAAGTATGAAGAGAAGTTCCCTTACAGGTGATTGGGACGCTATGCGACTTTACCACGTACATTCTTAAACCTGCTGATTTCTCTTGGATTATGGCACAAATATTTTAGCAGTGGAGACTCTACTTACCTCACAAGGTCAGTGGATTTTTGAGAGTGTGTTGATACAGTTTACAGGCTCCAGAGCATACAGGTTTGTCTGGGTTGTAAAAGGTATGAATAACTGACTGAGTTAGGTCTCTTAGCCAGACCTTTTCAACACCAGAAAGAGAGGACTCCTACCCTCGGTCTTGCAAAAAGCTAAAGATCATTTTGCTTCAGCTTTTCATAGATATTTTTCTTCTCATGGCTAACATTGTACTTCTTGCTGCTACTTCATGACCCACAAATTTAGTAGAACTTTTATTATTTTTACCAATTGCTCTATTATGACCAAATTTTGAACACTGGCAAAGTAGCGCTATGAATAGCCATGGGTCATATGGCTGAATTGGGGTCAAAGATAGTCTGCTAAGTAATAATTAGTTTCAGATCTGCTAAAACCTTATCGTAAAATGAGTACACATGACCCCACAGGGTCCTTGACCAGTGAGGTTCAATGGAGTGGAGTTCTGCCATATTTCTTGTTTAGTGATTCCTCAGGAGGATATTTTCAACATTTTTGTCTATTTTCTGGTCAATTTCTCACATTCCATGGTGGGGAATTTCTAAAGATGTGTGCAGACAAGAAATAAACTGTCACAAAGCAGAAGTGCATTGTTCATGCATTACCAGTAGAATTTCCCTCGGGGTGTCACAGAATTCCAAAGGCCCAAGGGAGCTAACTAATCAATTCATTCCTTTTTTCTAGAAATGCTGGCTACTCAAGTCATATTAGGAAGATTTGTCCTATATTCCAGGGGAGTCTAGGACACTCTGCTAAAAAGAATATGAGCAGGATGTAGTGGCACATATGTGTAATCGCAGTACCCTGGCAGACTGGGGCAGGAGGATCACAAGTTCAATCCCAGCTTGGACAACTTAGCAACCTGGCAAAATCCTGTCTCAAAATAAAAAAATGAAAAAAAGACCAAGAGTGTAGCTCAATGTGAAGGCAAAAGTTTCAATCCTCACTATCATTGTCCCCCCAAAAAGAATATGACCTTTTTAGAAGTAACAAATTGTATTTATAAAGGCCACTTTGGGGACTCTGACACTTCATAAAGTTGAATCTCTCCAGAAAGACATTTTGAATTAATTCATTGACATTACCATTTTGAAACACCTACACAGTTTCAGCATTTGAATGAAAACTATAATTGTATGAGATCCCTTTAGGTTCCAGAAAGAAATAAACATTTTTTCAACTCATTAGCCTTGATTTATTTATACATGTAACAGTGTTCAATTTAGCCAATATGTTGCTTTAAAAACTCAACCAAACATTGCTCTATTTCTCATGAAATACAGTATTGAGGCTATTTTCTTTTCATCCCTTGGGGAGAAAAAGATTTCTTGACAATGGATAATGCTTATTTAATAAATAGTTCAATTGGTCCACTAGTCTGGTATTAGAATCTCTCCTCTCTCTCTCTCTCTCCCACTCTCCCCACCCCCATTTGTCTGACATCTCTGCTCTGACTCTGTCACTGTCTGCCATATTTCTTAATTTTTGTGTTTGGTTCTCAAGTGATACAATAGATCTGAAACAAATCCACAGGAATAAGGAAACAGGAAAACAGGAAAGAGTATTATTGGCTTTTATTGGTTAGTTTCCTCCTCTAGCAAGGTCGTCACCTGAGAATTTAAAGTACTCAATACAGGAGGAGACATTATAGCAAGCTACAGGCTACAGCACTCCCAAGACACTTGGAAGACATTCACCAAGGTCCACGGGTCCTCAGAAACAGGGGTTGAACTTACTCAGCTGCAAAAAGGCAACGTGAAGGAGAAGCCGTCCTATGAATTCCAGTGTAAGGGTTGCTCAGGAAAAGAGGCAGGGTCACCTCTTGACCCCAGCACTGCTTACAGGCCAGATCTGGTAAACACACCATCTTGGGAAAAGATCTCACCCTCAAGCAAAGAAGCCAAATGCAGTAGCAGCAGTAGCTACAAGGCTGCAATCAGTGCCCAGCCTGGCGGCACCCCCCGCAATGCCTCCCATCTGAACTTCCCAGTGGGAGTCAGATCTCAGCGAGCGAGATATTTGCTAGAGAAGGCCATCTTGAATCAAACACCGCCCAGAGGCCACTGACTGGGTGGGGACTGGAGCCACAGGGACAGAGAGGAACAAGGGCACAGCTCTGGTCAGGGATCTAAGAACAGATGCTGAGCATCCATAGAAAAGTGAGAGGTGCAGGGGCTGGGACTGGTGTGATCAGGAGTGGGGAGAGATAGTGGGGCAGTGCCAGAGTGGGCACTCTCCCACCACCCCCAAACACCACTGAGCCCTGGGCCCGTGGAATACCTATTATATCCCCCACCCTCCCAGTGCCGCTGAGCTGGGTACCTGTGTGAGATCCCTCCCACTACCCACGAAGGGCTGCTGAATGCCAAGTAGAAGGGTCCTCTTCTGCCAAGCCCCAAATGCCACTGAATTCATGAGCTAGAGACTCTTTGCGAGACTTGGACAGAGTTTGGCATGGGTGGAAATCTGGAGAAGAGTGGAGTGGTCAGAATGTGTTGCACTGTGTAGTCACCCAGAATGGCTCAGAGAGAGTAGAGAGCTGCAGGGATTACCACGGGGGGAAGGAGACAGAGATTGTGGAAGCCCCTCCAGAGAGCAGAGCAAGACTGGGTGCTTGACCAGTCCCACTGTGCCCTCCCCCCCGATACGATTGAAGGGGTCCAGTCAAAAGACAGAGGCAAAAATCTCTACCTAACCATACCCGCGAGAACACAGCTGAAACCTAGCAGAGCCCCCCTTGCAGGGGGAAGGAGAAGCAGCCTCGGCAGCCCATCTGGACCACACCACCACCTTCACTGTCCAGCAGGCAAGAGAACAAATCGCTGGAGAACCAGCTCAGGACTGGCTGACACACAACCTCACAGTCACAACCACAGAGAACTGGAGCTCGACCTCCCACAAGTGCTACAAGACAACGTCTCTCCATTTTTAGGCTAAGGGGAAGAGCACACTGGTAGAATTCTGCCTGCAGTACAAATAGGACTGAGCGGAATCTTCACTTTTGTCTTTCTGTATGTGGGTTTGTGCATGACTTTTGTCTCCTTTTATCTGGTTTTGCCTTTTGAAAGATCTGGGGGTTGTGTGCTACTAAGAATGTAGGAATCTGAGCTATTGCTTTTTGCAAGCTGAACTAGTTTTTCCCATGCCAAGCACTGTTTCATAAGGATAACTAAATTAGCTATTTGGTTTCACCATAAATTGGTCCCAATCTTCCTGTACCCTCCCCAATTTTCCATTGAAACTCCCTCCTCCCTTTTGTTGTTTCTTAGCATAGCGTTAGCTAAATTAGTTTTCTGGTTTGGTCATAAATCAGACACAACCTCCCTGTACCTGCCACCAAGCTGCATTTAAACTTCTCCCCACCCCCTCTACTTTCCCTCTCACACCATTTCAAACCAGCACCCACCCCCTGCTTTTGTGAGACACAAATACTCTCAGCACAATGTATGCTTTTATTTTTACTTTGTTTTTTCTCTCTTTTTGTCTTTCCTTTCTACTTTTATTAGAATATGTACGTGAGGTATTTATATGTGAAATGGAGAACAAAAATTAATTATTCATTTCGTTTATGATTCAAACACAAGCTTCCTATCAGCATAGTAATTGGTGCCAAACTTTTTTCAGGTTCCCTCAATCTCCAATTATATTTCTGTCCCTCTTCTGACTTTTTCCCAGCCCCACAAATGACTCATCAAACCCCCATCCCCTACCTCTATTCCAGGTATAAAAATAATATCACCCAAGTCATATCTCTTTTATTTCTTTCACTTGCTGTTCCTTTTCTTCCTTCCTTCCTTCCTTCTTTCTTTCTTTCTGAGCTATTCCCTTCCTTTCCTTCTTCCTTTTGCCTTCCCTTATCCTCTATATCACATCCTACTCATCATCAGTACTATTTTATGGTCTTCTTGGTTTATTGAAAAAAAGTGTAAAATTTTTAAAACAAGTTTTAAATTATATGATTTATATATGGCTGGTTCTGTCTATCTGATATAGCCAGGACTTGTTCTGTCCTTGTAATGAAGTGACTGGGATTGATACTAATATGTTGAGAAGGTTGAATACGTGCACAAACACCAAAATATAACCAACGCTGACATAGCCCAAGGAGATACACACCAACTAAAGAGATCTCCACAGTGGGAACAGTTTTCTAACACACTACAAACACAAGGAAACGAGATAAAAAGATGCCTCCAAAAACTCTTAACTCCATAACAGCTGATGTCACAGCACAGTTTTAGGCAAAGAACTGGAAAACTAAATGATTAAAATGTTTGAAAATATCAAAGAAAAATCAAATAAGCAAATGCAAAAAATGTTCAATGAGCTCAAAGAGGATGTAAAGGAACAGATGAAAGGTTTAATTAATAAGTTATTCAACGAGCATAAAGAAGACACAAATAGTCCACTGAATTAAAGGAAACAATCCTGGACATGAATGACCACTTTAGTAAAGGATTAGAGAACAGGAAAAAGAATCAAGCAGAAATCTTGGATATGAAAGATTCAACTGAAAGTATGGGCAGCAGGTGTGACCAATCTGAGGAGGACTTCAAGACAAGGTTGATGTAGAAGATTGTGTACTCAGTGGTATCCTAAAAACAACAAACCAGAAAGCTAGATCCAACAGCTGCTACATGATGCAAAACAAAACCCTGAAATCTATAAGAGATAAGGAAAATTTAGAAGATGACACCATAGGTATAAAAATTTTTTCAGCAAAAATCATAGCACAAAATTTACCAAACCTAAAGAATAAAATAAATATCCAAGTTAATGAGGAATTTAGAACCTCACATACAAAGCAAAAAAAATCTCTCCATGACACATCTTAATCAAATTCCCAGAAATTCAGCACAAAGAGAAAAAACTAAAAGCTGTTGAAGAAAAGTAGTAACATATGAGGAAAAACCTAGCAGAATAACAGAAGATTTCTCAACACAAACCTTAAAGATCACGAGATAATGGGGCAAAGTTTTTGAAGATCTAAAGGGAAATAATTGTCAGTCTAGGTTACTATATCCTGAAAAAATCCTTCCAAAATGGCATAGAAGTAGAGACTTTTCATGACAAGAAGAATGTAAAGAAATTCATGATCACCGAACTATCATTGCAGAAAGTACTCAAGGGAATCTTCGAGGGAGACACAGAGGTCAATTATCACCAAAAAAGGAAGATGTAGAGCTAAATGGAGAGTAAACAAAAGGAAGAAAGGAAAGAATCAGCACTGGAAAAATAATACAATGGCAGAATACAGTAAATGCCTTTCAGTAATAAAACACTCCACAATTAAAAAACAAACAAAAAAATGAATTGGAAGATTAGATCAAAACACAAATCTCATGCAAATGTTGCCTGCAAGAGACACACCTCACCCACAAACAAAAACATACGCTAAAAATGAAAGGACAGAAAATAAAATAAGACTGAATCAAGTTGGGTTCATCCCAGGAATTCAAGAATGTTTCAACATTCCTAAATCACTAAATGAAATAAACCACATCAATAGGAGTGAAAGTAAAAAAAAAATTACACGATCAACTCAATAAGTGCAGAAAAAGCCTTTGACAGAGTCCAACATCTGTCCATTCTAAAAACCTTGACGAAAATAGGCATTGAAGGACCTTACCTCAAATTAATAAAAGCCATTTATGACAAACCATGGTCAACATCACACCAAGTGGGGAAAAAACTGAAAGCATTCCTCCTAAAATCAGGTACAAGACAAGGATGTCTATTCTCAAAACACCTGTTCAATATGGTAATCAAAACATTAGCCAGAGCAACAAGACAAGAGAAATAATAAAAGCAACACAAATAGAAAAAGAAGTCAGACCATCCCTATGTGCAGATGTAATGCTTTTTTTTTCTTTTTTTTGTGGGTACCGGGGGTCAAACTCAGGACCTCGCACACCAGCAGGCGCCCGTGCCGCTGAGCGATATCACCGGCCCTTTTCTTGTATGTGGGTACCAGGAGTCAAACTCAGGACCCCGCACTTGCCAGACAGGCGCTTATGCCACTGAGCCATCTCACCGGCCCTGAAATGCTTTTCTAAGACAGGAGGCCCCCCAAAACTCCACCAGAAGAGTTTTAGAACTAATAAACAAATTCAGCATTGCAACAGATACAAACTGAACGCACAAAAATCAGTAACATTCTTGTACACCAACAATAGATTTACCAAGAGGGAAATCAAGAAAGCAATCCCATTTATAGTAGCTTCAAAGAAAATTAGATAGCTAGGAATTACCCTAGTCAAGGAAGTGAAAGACCTATACAACAAAAACTATAGTACTGGAAAAAAGAGATTGAAAGAGACATTGGAAATGGAAAGCTATCCTATGCTCTTGGAGACAGAACCAATATTGCCAATATGGCCATATTATCAAAAGTGATATATAGATTTAATGCAATTCCAATAAAAAAACTAACAGCATTTTTTCACAAAACTGAAAATCAATCCTAAAATTTATATAGAACTAGAAGAGATCCAGAATACCCAAAGCAATTCTGAGCAAAAAGAGCGAAATGGGAAGCATCATAATACTGCATGTCAAGTTATATGTAAAACCACAATAATAAAATCAGCATGTTATTGGCATAAAAATAGGCATATTGACCAAAGTAGAATAGAAGACACAGACAGCCCCATGTACCTTTAGGCATCTGATCTTGGACAAAGGAATAAAAACCAATTGTGGAGAAAAGACGACCTCTTTAACAAATAGTGCTATGAAAACTGGTTATCCAACGCAAAACCCTCACCCTATACTAAAATCAAATCAAAGTAGATGAAAAAAATCTAGATATAAAAACAGGAACACTGAATTTTCTGGAGGATAAAATTGATAAAACTCTTGAAGAAATAAGCACAGGTGAAGACTTTCCAAACAGAACCCCAACTGCACAAGAAATAATAACAAGAATTAACAAATGTGATTAATTCAAATTGAAAAACTCCTGCCACAGCAAAGGAAATAACCAACAAGGTGAAGAGACAACCTACAGCATCAGAAGAAATTTTGCCTCAGATAGAGGACTAATATATAGAATAAAGAACAAAAAAATTAGAGCCCCCCAAAACAAAAGATCCAGTCAAAAAGTAGGCAATTGAAATGAATAGCCACTTTCAAAAGAATTGCAAATGGCCAATAAGCACATGAAAATATATTCAGCGTCTTTGACCGTCAGAGAAATGCTAATCAAAACACTGAGATTCCATCTTTCTCTAATACAAAATGTTGTCATCAAGGACTCACAAAACAACTAATACTGGTGAAGGTGTAAGGGGAAAGGAGACCTTCTACAGTTCTTGTTGGGAATGTAAATTAGCACAACCACTATGGAAATTAATGTGGAGATTCCTCAAAAGACTGAAAAGAAAAATCCCATTTGGCCCAGTTATACCTTTCCTGGGTCTTCCTGAGTTAAATTTATATTACAGTGATATGCGGATTCCTGTGTTTACAGCAGCACGATTCACAATAGTCAAAGTATAAAAATGGCTTAGATGTTTACCTACAGATAAATGGATAAAGAAATGAGGTATTTATCCACAATGGAGTACTACTCTGCCATAAAGATGCATAAATTTGAGTCATTTGTAGGAAAATGTATGCACCCTCAGACCAAAATGCTAAGTGAAATAAATCAGACACAGATGGTTAAATATCACATGATTTCTCTCATATGAGAAACCCAAAACATAAGTAATATAAAAAAAGCAAAAAAAAAGGAGAGAGATGATAGGAAACAGAGAGGTAGACTTTGAAGAGACGGAAATGGGACCTGGGGAAGAGGTGAAATAGAAGTGTGTGTGGCAAAGCTGAGTAAAAATGATCAAGATGTGACGTGCATACGTACCAGTTCCTCACAATGGATGTCACTGTTATGAAGTGCACGCACATAATAGACTTCTTTTTCCATAAGCTGAAAATTTATGTCCACACACAAACTGCACATGTGTGTTTATAGCCACTTTATTCACAATTGCCGAATATTTACATGAAGAGACATAGGAAGAAAACAGGCAATCACCTGAACATTGAGAGAAGTTCACTTATATGCAGAAATCACCACCAGCACCACCAATGGTCCACCAAATGCTAGTCTTCCATGTTGACGTCAGGCTTACTTCCTTTTAGTCCTGCCCAAGCCGCCTGGGTCTTACACCCCATCTGGACTACATGCCAAGATGCGATATGTCCTGTATATGTACAGTTCTCCCAAAAGGAATGTAATTATTATGTACCACAAACACCTAAAAATAAATTTTTTTTTCCTTAACTTGAAAACTTATGTTCACAAAGAAACCTGTACATGGATGTTAATAGCAGCCTTATTCACAATTGCCAAAAGTTGGAGGCAACCAAGATGTCCTCCTGTAAGTGAATGGGTCAATAACTGATAGTACATCCAAAACTATCAGACACTGATAAAGAAATGAGATATCAAAATATTCAAAGAGATGGAGGGGAATTAAATGCATTTTATTAGGTGAAAAAGCAATATAAAAAGGCACAAACTTTATGATTCTAATGGTATATCTTTGTATGACATTCTGGAAAAGGAAAATCTATGGATACAGTAAAAGCAAGCATAGTTTTTTAGGGTTAGTGGAGAAGAAGAGTGAATAAGCAGAACACAGAATTTTAGGGCAGCAAAACTACTCTGTGTGATGCTCTTATCATGCATTCATCCAAAGCCAGAGAGTCTGAGAGTGTAGAACACCAAGAGTTGTACCCTAATGCAGATGATGGAGTTGGGGTGATTGTAACATGTTGATATAGGCTCATCAATTGTAACACACATGTCACTCTGATGTGGATATTGACAAGGTCAGAAGCTATGTATATGGGAAGACACAGAGTGTATGGAAAATTTCTGAATCTTCTGCCCCATTTTGCTGTAACATCTTTGTTTCTAGTACTATTCTCTAATAAAAAAGAATCAGAAGGCAAAAAAAAAAAAAAAAAAACCCACATTTTCACAACGGACTAGTACATGAAATAAAAAGAGATTAAATGTCTAATTTTGTGAAGAGTGTCTGATCAGTCAGTAATATTTCTCAGGGGCCATGGAAAGGGAATACTGCAAAGAAACTCCTTCCCCCTCCAAAAGGATTTGGTTACGTGTACATGTTCATTATATTCTCCAATCTTATAATGAAGCCTAGGATAGTCCCATTATAAGAGCTATAAATTGAAGCTCAAAGAGCCCCTCGTAGCCCATAAAAAGCCATCTGAAGTAACACAAGGACGATTTCTTATTTTGCCAGTCACCAGATTATTTTCCTTCCCATATGGCTGAATTGGTTGCTATCCAAGTGCAGCAGGATATTTTACCCAAAAAAACAGCATTTTCCAATTAACCAAATTTATAATAGAGAACCAAGATTCTTTGAGGAATCAAGGACTGATATCTCCTGGAGGCAAGCTACTGGATCTGATGGAGCAGAGGCCAAATGGGTAATGACAAATTCCAGGTTTTCATGTCTTGGTTCCTCGAATGCCTGAACGCATCTGGAATGAGATTCTCTTCTGAGGCACCGCAGCGATGACAGGGAGAACAGGAGTGCTCAAACTCGCAGCATCTTAAGGAATGAAATGTATAGAGAGCTTTGGGGAGAACAATGGTAGAAAAAAAAAAGAAAAGGAATGTGAGATCTGTCAAAAGATAGCCTCAATTTCTATACAATTTGCCATCTAAGAAAAGCAGTCTTGACGCACAAAACATGGTTCACGGAAAAAGTAACTGGTATAAAGCACCTGGAAAGGAAAAATTGTGAACAGATTAAACTAAAGCGGGGGGGGGGGGATTAAGAGGAATAAAGAAAACAAGGGTTAAAGCAAAGTTCATGAGTTTCCAAACTGACAGATCTGTGTGGACACAAGCTCTCCCATATTTCTGTGGGTGGATTTTGCAAAGATTACTTCGTATTCATTAGTCTCCTTTTCTACAATGTGAAAATCAGGTTTTTAAGAGGATACTGTGAGAGATATTTTGATAATAATATAGCAAGTGCTTAACACATAGTAGCCAAAAAATATTAATTTTTCTATAAAGTGAGCCTAATCTATAATATCATCGAAAGAAATACAGCACATGCTACACACAGTTTCCATTGACACATGTAACTGAAGGTTAAAATGTACTAAGAATGATAAGACAGTATTAAGATAATTATGAGATCTTCTAACTAGATCATAAATTGATTCCGGGTTCTAGTTCTTACACCTATGGGTTCTGAAACACAGTAGGATAATATTTTAACGAGAACACAGCTGCTATGGTTTCTGTCTAGATGTCCCCTCAAAGCCTCATGCAGTCATAGACTTTTCTGGAAGCGGCTGAAGCTAGAGTGTGAGATTGATTGGTGGTGCACTGCTGAGATTAAGGGTGTGAGTGCTACACCCGCCCTAGGGTGGGTAGCCTGGATACAATTTAAGGGATAGCAAGTATCTTAAGTGTCTTCTCTCTCTCTCTCTCTCTCTTTCTCATTGCTTTTGCTGTCTTCTCCATGAAATGTTGCCCCTCTGCCATGTGCCACCCTGCATTGGAGCCAGCCAATTACCAAGTGAAACCTCTACAAACAGTGAGCTAAATAAAACCTTTCCCCTTTAACTTTGGGTGTTGGGTATTTTGTCTCAGCAACAAGAAAAGTAACTAAGACAACAGCTTTGGATACAATTTTGGGATCTCATAACATATACCTTTCTTGTGTTATTTTAAACAGGAATGCACCAACCTCAAAGGCATTTTGTGAAAATTTTCAGAATTATTCATTAATTTAAGAGCTGAGATGTAACATAAATAAGTGAGACTAGTTGGAATTGGCCAGACCTCAGCTCAAACCTACTTTGAACAAGTCAATGTAGGTCAGTCAGCACTCGATCAACCAATTCTTTTTTTTTCCACAATACGATAGAAATTCATATTATGTAAAATCTACTGAGTTAAACATGTCCTTGACATGACACGTTTTAAAATTTGAAATGCCCATATTAGTCATTAAATAAAGTAAGTGGGTCAGTGCATTACAACCCCTGGTGAGACATTATTCAAGGGATGATAAGTTCCCTGATGCTGCAGTAAAACTTCAAGATTAGGAATCATTATTGCAGATAGCAATCTTTAAAAATTCAAGTTCAACAACTGCAAACTGTTTAGTTGCTCCTGTAAGGAAATCTCATGGATTCAGTTTAGTTTGTAACTGTGCATTAGATAATTATGAGAACTCTTCTTTTTCCAAAGAGCCACCTAACAACCTGTGATTCATCTGAAATTACTTAAACTGTTAAAACTGTTAAATGAATAAGTTATAGTTACTGCTCACAAAGAGATACACGATATATTGGTATGAATCTAAAGGACATTGGGTAATTAGGAAATTATTTTATAACTGTAAATCACTACAAATAGTAAGTATTCTTATTATTCTTTTATAGTTTTCTATGGGCACTCAAGAATAATTCTCCAAAGAATGCTAGAGTGCAGCTCCTCTCTGTCCACAAATTCTTTCACCTTGTCTTCCCTAGTAGTTGTTCACAAATATTGTTATAATGTTCCAGATTTTTAAATTTTTGCAGATACATAATGAGCTATCGTGAAGATGGGACCAGATTCTAAATATGAACTTCATTATGTTTCACGTACACCTGATATACATAGCCTGATGGCCACTTTATACAGTATTTTTAGTACACCTGGATTTAGATCGCAACCCGTCGCATGAGATCGAGTGTGGAATTTTCCACTTGTGGCATCATGTCGATGCTCAAAACTTTTCCGATTTTGCAGCATTTTGGGTTTCAAATTTTCACACTAGGGATGCTCAACCTGTACTATAAATCCTCTAAGGTGAAGACTAACAGTTTCATTATTATTCTCACACACATTTACCAATTCTTCTCTTGTGAGATACAAAGAGAGATTCTGCACACAAAAAAAGTGAAGACAGGAAGTTGCTGCATTTCAGGATTTACAACTAAAGCAGAATTGTGTACATGAAGACACATAGGAGAGAGCACTGAAATGTGCACTAATATGCATCACCAGTGGTCCACCAAACTCTAGTCTTCCATGTCTATCTTAGGCTTAGTCCCTTCTAGCCCTGCCAAAGCCACCTGGGCCTCACACTTCATCTGGACTGTGTGCCAAATAAGGTGATGGGGAGTACTCATCTGCCCACAGGACACTGATTTCCTAAGGGCTTACTCTGTGTCCGAGTCCATCATAATTATCAGGGGCACAAGGAAGAATAAAACACGGCCTCAGCTCTCAAATCTTGGTGTGGAACAGATATATCAACAAATGAAACAAACTAAGGTGATGAGTACAACAATACACAACCAGATGAGTTTGAGCAGACACATAAAAAACAGAAAGGGCTTCTCATGTGCAAGGCCCTGGGTTCAATCCCTAGTACCACACATACAATGAAAATAATAAAAGCAAGCAAGAAAAAGGAAATAGAAAAGAAGCAATGCTAGCACACAAGAAGCGTTCAATCTATGGGTATTACTGCCTGGCATCCAAGAACCTGCTTATTTCCCAGGGAGGTTATAAGACCCAAATGTATAAATTAAAAGGGGACTGAGATACAGTCCTGGTTACCACTAATTTATCTCTAATATTATATGGGATTCACAGCTTTTCTGTCTCATTTTCTTCATATATGAAACAAGAAGTTATGCAGACCTCTAAAGGCCCATCCCAGCTTGAAGTCATTGCTTAATCACTAACTAATGAGCAATCAGAATAATCCCCATTTCTCCATATCTAGCCCTGTAAATTTGTGCAAGTTGGTACTTCTCTATGCCTGAGTTTCCCCATCTCTAAAGTGGGCATAGTAATAATAAGACATCTCATAGGATTATCAGCAAGATTCAGTGGGTTACTAAACAGAAAGTCCTTAAAAGAATGTCTAAACATTCCAAGTATTATATAAATATTGCTTTTTTTTATTATTTCTGATTTCTAGAGATGTTTAATTCTTCCCTTCATGTGTTGAGATTCTTGATTGCAAATGTAGAATATGTTCATATAATCTTCCTAGTAGTCACCATTGCTCATAAATTAATAAATTAATGAGGAGTACACCTTCAAAAAAAGGAGTGGTTTTTGGGAAACTACATGGTAACTTAGATGATATTACTACTTCATTTAATCATATATAGAATAATGCTCTCCTGATTATGAAAAATGTATACCTATTTTCAAAACTGTCCAGCACTGAAAATGACCTGTACACCTAGTTTAGGATCCACTGGGTACTTGCTGCCCAAGTGCAGTCTCAAGACTAAGTGCACTGGCAGTTGATTAAGGAGGTCTTCTCTGGGCACAAGATTCTGCACCCCCCCCAAGCCTTCAGGTATGACAGTGTTGCTGGTGCACAAACAATACTTTAAGAAGCAAATCCCTGAGCTGCAGCAGTCAGAAAGAGCCTTCAAATAACTGAAATGACGGAATTAGTTGTACCAAAGTCCTGTTAATTGACCAAGTTTGGAAAATGTCTTGCTTGACCCATTGTACAATCACAATCCTATCTATATATTATGTTAGAACTCATATGGAACTCTGACGTGAGTACATACATACACACAAGAGGTTCCATATTGGCAGACATGTTGCCTGTGATTTAACCTATATAATAAATTTTCACAGTGACAGAGATGAACTGACAGTCTTCAATAATTAATCATACAGCATGGAGTGGGGGACTATCCCCCAATTTTAATTTGGACAATGGCAGGAAGACATTTATTTAAAAATGCCTCACTATTATTATGAAAGTAAAATTTTGATGTTAGGCATGGTATTTAAAAAGTGATTTTTGGCATTTCTTCTACTTTTCAAAACTGTAGTGGGCCTTGTGTTCTATAAAAACTGTGACTCCAACCCCGAGAGCTATTTCTATCAGAATCTTAAGTGATCTAAGACAGAAGATTAGAACTATCCCTGTCCAGTCCAAAAGAGCAGCCAGAATCCCAGCAGCTGGAACAGACTTGAGGGGCCCTGCTTTTTGGATGGGCTGAAATTGGAATGAAGTCATTTCCTTAAAACAAATGAAACATAATTTTGTTGAAATGAAGACAGAACAGTTGTGATGCAGAAGAAGAATTTAAGAAGAAGTGAACAGCAAACTGTCTGAGGACTGCAGCCCATCGTTACAAATAGCTCTGAGAAAAAAAAAGACTGCACGGTTTCTTGCTGCAAAAGACTCAGTGACGTTCAAGACTGTCCAAGCTGATGAGTCCAGGCGTTGCTCGAATAAACCCTCCTCCAAACCTTGGAAGATGTATGACTTCAGGATTTCAGAGATTTCCAAAAATACACAAAACACAGAAAACACTTCCCTCCTTTGCCAAAACACATCAGCCCTTTGTTTACATTACATTTTCCCCTTCTATATGTCAGGAATAATAGGGCCCCTCACAGCAATGATAAGCTTGAACATAGGGTGAGGCAAATGGGAGGCGGCTCAGTCAGTGCTGCCTTGGAATCTTCCTTCACACCTCTTTCTGAAATGTAAATATGGACTCGGTCCAGCTTTCCCAGTCCGAATGATTTTGGCTCAGGGCGGCTGGTATGGAAGTCATTTCCCTTCTAGGTGCAGTAGCTGCTTTCCACAGACTCAACAGAGACATGAAATATCATTAACATCTGATGCTGAAAAGGTTGACAACCGCTTCTTTGTTTTATCTTGCAGTCTGGGGAAAGCTGCTGTGCATTACTCCATCATGAGCAAAATTATACCTATTAGGCTCTGATATGAGTATTGGAATATTTCTCTCATTTGTGCACAGCGTTGAAGCCTGAATATGCCTATTGTTTTCACAGTATCCATTACATATTTTAAATGGCACGGAAAGATCATATATGTAAACATTACTTCAGCTGAGGTTGAGTGACGGTTGGCAAAGCAAGAGACGCTGCAAGACCTCCTTGGGCCTTGGTTGCAAGGAAAGGGGTGCCAAGGGATTTTGGGGGATGGCTGATGGATATGGAAAGGAGTGGTATGGATCGGCCAATAGGTACTGCTATATTGAAGAACACTGAGCCTCTTCCTCTTTCTCTCTCTCTCGCTCTCTCTCGCTCTCTCTCTCTCTCTCTCACACACACACACACACAGCTACAGGACTCGAACTAGCTCTTCTATTTTGCAGCATGAAGAATGAGGATGAAAGACTTGCCCGAGGGTCTGAAACAGTAAGAGGAAAGACTCTGGAAGAAAGGGGAGAAGGCAGACTGGTTGCAGCTTCAGGATTCATGAATAAAAAAGGAGGGGGAAAATGCCTTCAAATTTAAAAGTGCTTCTAAAATAGCCATTAATAATCACATTCTCGAAGATAAAAGCAAGAATCCTAAACTGTTTTTTTTGTTTGTTTGTTTTTTTGTTTTTTTTTAAGCACTGATGTTTTTCTTTCTGTCTTCAGCATAGGAAATGGAATTAGCCTCAGAACATGAAATCAACTGATTAAGAACTCTTGAAGCTTCCTGGGGTCATGAGGCAGGCTGGATGGCAAGCTCCTCGCTGCAGTGGACACGTTGAGAACAGAAACGCTGCTGCACTCAGGAGGTGCGTGCTTCCAGCAACCTGTAATCTTAATCATTTGCAGAGCCGAGTGCAGGCCTCCACCTCAGGATCTAAGTCCTGGAGCCCTGATCTCATGTCAGAATGTTTATTGACATTTTTCTAAGAGACACTCTCAAAATTATCCTTGCATTTTACTCACCATTAGACCACATTTAGAGTGCATTTTCTGCCTTTTTAGATTAGACTTAGATTTCCCTGATAACCAGGAACATAAACACAAGGAATAAGTTGTTATTTGAAGAATTTGGGCCCTACAGATAGACAAAAAATTTCCCCTAGGCAAATGTACACTAAAATGTTTATTGTGCTAAATAATTCTGCTTCCTTGATAGATGGTCCACACTCACTTTTAGTCTGAAAACCTGCCCTTAGGCAACTCGCAATAACAAACCAATGGCTGTTTACTGCTGGGGGTAGGAGCAAAATTACTTCTTTAACTCAACTGAAGTTATTATGCAGCAAATCAAATCAACAGAAATATTTTTGAGACATATGTAAGTCGCTCTGCTAGGAGAAAAACAAGGCATAGAAGAGGATCCTTTCCCTTCAGGAAAAATCCAAGCATCTTACAACAAAGACAAAGTCAACCTGCCACCAAAAATTTAAATAATGAGCAAAAGTCAGAGCGGAAGATGAGATTCATGGGCAACTGGGTAGCAAGGACAGTTGATGTCACTGGACATCAGAGGCAGAAGAGGAACCACACAGGGTCCAGGGTGGACAGCTTTCTTGAGAGAGATTTGTCTATCTTTGAAATCATTGCCACTTCCCAGAATTTTAAAAATTAGCACTAGGTGGAAATATTTTTCAAAACAATCTTGCAACCAATTTTAGTTTCGCTGTCTTCTTTCCCAGTGAAGTACCAATTCTGCTTGTCAGTGGGCTGTCTCTTTTTCAAAACATGAGACGACATTTTAATGATCAGTCAGTCTAGTGACTTTGGAAAAGATAGGCTATGGCATTTAGGGAAACTCAGCAGCACTGACTCCCGCCTCTTATGTTGAGATGAGCTGGAGACAAGCTGTCCTCGCTGGAATCAAGTACAATGCCCTGCACACATCCTGCCCGCTCCCAGACCCTCCGAGTTTTATGTAGTCTTTGCATAACTGACCATACTCCTCCAGCCGCATACACGTGTACAGACACATGGGCACACGCGTGTATGCACACACTGAGCAATCTTACTTAAGAAATAGTCTAGCTGTCGCCCTTAGGTATACATAGATAATTTTCTTCTGTTAGCAGTAGAAGAGAGTTTCTATTTCTCTTCTTTTTTAATGCAAAAATTACTGAGCATATGCAAAAATCCAATGGGTAAGCACCACTCTTTCCAATGGAGTTATGATTTTATTAGACTCAAATAAAAGGTTATTGCGCAGTAACTCTACAATTAGCTCACACCACCAGTGGACAATGACAGCAGTGTTTCCCAAGAATTGATGAGGATTCCAGGTGTTTTGGACTCATGTGATTATTCTCACAACTCCAGCAACTAGCTAAGTCACTATTTTAAGACCCAAGCACAAAGAATTTGTTTGTAATATCCAAGGCAGGGCAACATTGAACTTACTTGGAAATACTTTGTTTTACAAAGAAGACAGCTGCAATTTATGAACTATTAACAGGTGTGAAATAGAAAAGTTCAGTATCGCCTATTCAATCCATTATTCAACCCAGCATGCCTTGAACTACAAGAACTGTTTGAAAATCGACTGCGATTCAGAGGAAATAACCCAAGGAGTTTGTAAATCTTCACTAGCTCTTAAGCAATCTAGTCACATTTAGTACTTCATAACATTGACTGATCTCTTTTCCATGAAATGAAATCTGAGCTCAATTCCATTAACACCTCTTCTCTAAATTACCATCGCTCCTGCCCCTGGGTCTCTCATTTCTTTGGAACTCTTTCTGTAGCCTTAGGTAGGAGCAGAATGGCCAAGATGCAACTCTGAACAGGGTTCATGTCCACATTTGCCACTGATAAAAAGCCAAAAGCCTGCATCCAGTTGACTGATTTCTTTGTCACTTCCATCCCTTGCAACACTAACATCACATGTCTCCATCTTTTTCTGAGAGAGGCTTTCTCATCTCAGCCACCTCCCCACTCCTTGTGCTCTCTGGACACCATGGCGCTGTCTTGGCCGCCATCTCTTGTACCTGGGAAGCCAAACTGCACTTTCCCCCATCCTCCCACTTTCACTGGGTGCTCATGCCTGAAATAAAACGCAGAGTGTCAAGCAGTACCAACCTTATAAACGCACCCAGTGCTGGCCTAGGCCATTAGTTGGTAAAAGAGCAATAATTAAAGAGAAAGCGTGGCTTGTAATGTTTTAAAAATGACTGAGGAAGAAAAGCATGTGAACTTTTGAAGACAAGTTGTAACAAGGGTTTGATTTATTACATTAGAATCAAGTAGAGTCTCATGTATTTAGCAGGCAGTAGTTACATATCAGAAGAAAGTTACTACCCAAATCCCTGGAACGGGGGAGGAAGGTATGTACTTAGTTTATATTCTCAGATTAAATATCCAACTTTTAAAATGATGCAATCATAATTGACATTTTAATAACAATCCCAACAGAATACCTCTCGCACATTGGATAATATATGGTCATTTGATACCATGGGTAATAAAACTGTATTTTAAATACCATAGATGCCAGAGAAAAAGTTTCCACTTAAAAATAAACCTGAACCAGGAAAAAAAATGAAAATTAATTTTCCCCCAAAAGCACTCATGTTTTAAACTTAGTGAGGGGGATAAGAAATTTATTTATTTATAATGCAGTTTTCTGTTTTGCTTATGTTGAGTTAGGTACAAGCTTTCTAAAATTTTCTATACATAAAAGAAGAAGGTCTGTGCAAGCAGCTATTACCTACCATCGCACCAACACACAAAGAAGCCACCATCACACAAAAAAGCCACACAAAGAAGTTGACCCATCTCATAAGCCTTGAAGAAAGGATGGGCAGTAGTTTCTCTTATATGTAGAGAAAAGACAAAAGCTTGGCATCAATATCTTTTACTTCAAATACCCAACAAATATTGAATACCTTCACTGAATATTTGAAAAATCCAGACTCAAATGCAGTGGCATTGGTACTGTAGTAATCATAATTTACAAGAAAAAAATAGCGTACAACATGTTCTTCATTTGATCACGAGAACACTACAAAGCAGGCAGTTTTCTCTCTTGGTAATGATGAGCAGAGGACTTGAGTGTTGTCTCGGGGCTCGGTGGTCAGTCAGTGAAGAACCCTGTCACAGGGCTCCCTTTACCACACTGTGCTAAGTCTACTCCCTACAAATGAAGAACGCGTCTCCAGATTCCCAACCCTGACCACCATGAGGCGTGGAGCAGCTCCTAAGCATGGGTCACTGAGTTGGCCAGTTCCCATTATATTCCATTTTATGGCTCACATATCCAGAGCCTAACGAGGGTCTGCTTTGGGGAGTGCAAGAGCCAAGGTCACTCGAGCTATTTGGGAGATGAAAACCTATTCCAGGCAAGTTAAAGTTCCCTTTGAAGCTCAGTTCTCGAGGTAGGAGCTAAGTGAATACATAGCTCTTAGCTCCTTCTTGTCTAAGATCCCACCGCTATCTTATTAAAATGAATCTGAGTCCACGTGACATGTGGCTATTTTCCTCTTAATTGTGTAATAGCAGATGACCCCAAAAAGTGACCACTAAAAGAAACTCATAATATCTTTAGGTATATTCAGTTTTAAACAATCCGACTTCTAACCCTTTAACTCATACATAGATCTGCACCCACTCCTCACCATCGCCATCATAAATAAATAGTTAATTAACTAATAAAAAGACACCCCACTTGCTATCCACCTCTACTAGCAGCTTAATCAAAGTGGGAACCTCAGTCACAACTAAGCTCCCTCAGCCTCCACCCCAACTTCCTCCCTGCCTAATCAGCATCCAGGCCCTCCCCACAGATATCCCTCAGGAATTTCAGGCTTAGCCCTTCCTGCTCTTCATATTAGAAACCAGTACTAAATATGGATTTTTCTTGTTCCTATATACTATGTTTTCTGAGCAAAGGCCACATTTAAATAGCAGCCAGACAGACATGCTATAACCCTCCAGAGAGACTTGGAGATGCACGTCCCCAGAGACGTAGACTTCCGTCCCTAGAAGTGAATCCACAGATGATTTACCCTCTCTCTGGAGAGGGTTGGCTTTCATTCTAAGTCACTGATGGTGAAACTTTTAGAGCTTCCGATGATACAAACAGCCCATTGTGGCTCCCGTGCCATAGGTTCGCCATCACTTTTGTAGGGTGATGAGCAATCTCTCTCTCTCTGTCTCTCTGTCTCTCTGCCTCTTTTTCTTCTCTGTCTCTCTGTCTCTGTCTCTCTGTTTCTGTCTCTGCCTCTGTCTTTGTCTCTCTGTTTCTCTCTCTGCCTCTGTCTCTCTCTCTTTCTGTCTCTGTCTCTCTCTCTCTGTCTCTCTCTCTCTCTCAGTGGGAAGACATGTCAGCAACCATCTCCGGGTCCTCTCCATGGTCCACCACTGCTCATACAGGGAAGATCAGGGGCGTGGAGAAGTGCTGCGAGTCCTGTCTGGCTGCTGTTTTCCACTGTAATAAGCCATCCGTGTCTCTAGCCCAGACCTCTTAAGTCTTCTGTCAGTATTTGTATATAAAACTGGGGCAGACTGACTTGTTAGCTTGCGAGGAGAATAAAATCTTGGACCTTTCCCAGTTTTAGAACAGTCACTGCAAATGCCTTAGAATAGGTTCAACTATTTCCTCACTTGGTTATAGTCTCTTCAATGTCCTCTCGTCTTTATTGTGCCCCCTGTTGGCTATATTCACCCTCCAGTCATTAGAGTTCTCTTCTAATACTCAATTTGGATGCTAACTCATTCTTACATTTCTAGAGGATCACACATGCTTTGGGGAAAATTACTAATCTTTGCATAGCTTTGCACAATCTCGGCACATCTTGGCATTACTCCAAGCCCCGAGGACTCTCCTATCTTCGTCAGTGTTATTGCAGTCCCCTCTCTGCCTAGAACACCCTTTAGCATCAGTCATCCCAACCCATCACTATTTCTACACCACGAACCTCTACCCATTATTTCAATACCCAACTCAAATAACACCTCCTCTGGGAAGCGTCCAAAACTCCCACAGAGAGTTAGCTGCTATTTTTTTCTACAAAAAAGAAGTTTCTGGAGACCTGCTTCTCTAGCTCATGTGGCACACTCCTATTAATTCTTTGTTCATGGGTTTGTCTGATCCACCAAGCTGTGAGCTGCCTCATTTCAAGAAGCATTGCCCCCCTGTAATACGCAGCGTGCCTTTGTTGAGTAAATGAATAAGCAAAAGAAGGAAAATTGATATATTTCCAAAGGCTTGGTTCTCGTCTTTTTTTCCTTATCCATGTGAGCCTCCCACCCCTGCCAAGTCTTGCAATGATTTCCAGTGAAGCCACTCGTGTTGTGTTCACAAATTCATAGACATGTGGGGAAGAATGACAAGACTGCTATTGTGATTTTCATCACAAAGTACATTTCGCATTGTCACCACTTCACCCACCCATCTGCACCCCTCTATCACTGAAATGTAAGTGATTTTAGAGAGTTGGGAAACAGAGGTAACTTGGATAACTGAGTTATATTTGAAATGTACAGAGGGTTTTGTTTATTAACATCTTATTTGTAATGACTCTTAAATGACTCCCTATTCTATTTAGTGAAGGAGTTGTTCTATGCAGAAATCTGATCATTTCTTCTGACCTTTAAATCTAAAGTGAGAATGAGTTTGATGAACCTGATTCCCATGCCAGAGGATCAGCCTGCTCAGCCTTGTTGCTGGTTGCCAATGGAAGAATAATGGCGCTGGGAAAATGATGAACTAGGCCACCAGTCAGGAAGGTAAAAACATGCAAAGACTGAAACTCTGAAAACAGGAGAAGAGGATATCAGGTAACATTTGCATTGGTACTGAAACTTTAATTGGGAGAATAAGTGTTCATTACAGACGTTGTCTCTGGAATACTTTGACTAAGAGATTCCAATGAGTGTTAAAATCATTACCGAACGGCCTCAATCTAAACAAACACCCACTTTTCCCATTTCACACTGAGATGAAATTACTTTGCTGGGTAAAATGAAAAAAAGAAGAAGAAGAAGGAAAAACACCGGGGTTGTCAGTTTCTCTTCTCCCAGAGGGGCTGTGAAGCTCTTTCTCCTTCTTCTTACCCCTCTGCTTTTCAAATTTAGATGCTAAATTTCTCCGAGTTTTCTATGAAGCCCTTAGAAAAGTGCTGGACTTCAGCGACACCAGCATTTCTGCTCAGTGCTTTTCCATCTGAGCACACACAGGGCCATCCCTGTGGGCAGGCAGCTCTGACAGGCATAGCTGAGTGAGGGAAAGGAGAGCCCAGGGCTGTTTACGAGGACATCCTTGGAGGAATGAGGCCAGTTTAGCCGGAGGGAAGAAAGCAGCAAGGATTGACAAAGAGGATGATGCCCAGAATGCAAGGAAGAAGCAGTTTCCTTGGGAAAAATGTCCTCCTATATTTTCAACTCCTCTGGATGTCTGTGGCTCATTTCTAATTGACAGATCAGGAAATGCAAAGGCTTTCTCCAGGCAGCCAGGATCATTAGCATGCAGGAACCTGAGGCTTTGCGCCTAGAGCGACTTTTTATCACAAAGAAGATAAAAATGATGCATTGTATATTATATTCCATCAGCAGAGATCATGAAGATCATAATATGTGAAATACAGCCTTGCCTGGCCTGACTTATCTATCAATAGATTCCCTGGTACTGTTCTAGGGTTTCACTCCCCTTCATTTTGATTTTTGTTTTGTTTAGTTTTTTTTTCTCTTTTAAAAAAAATGCACATAATGAAACCTGTGAAGCAAATCACTCAAAAGAGTGATTAGAAACAAATTAAAATGAGTGGTGTTTAAATAATTAACACCTGCCAAATGAGGAAGAAGGGCCTTATTGCTGATATTAAATCATATCCTTTAACGTCTGAAACAGATGACAGTAAGTAAGTCCAAACAGTCAAGACAGGAAGCTAATTTTTAGTTCTTGGAAAGTTGAATGAGTTTCAGTAAAGTTGACCAAAAACAAGCCTCATTTTGATTTAGTTAATTCTACTGCAGAAAGCTGGGTTTTCATTAAAACTTTTCTCTGGTTTAATATACTGTAAATGAACAGCTTTAAGTCATGGTCTAAAATATATTCATTATTCAGTGAGCTAATGAGGCATGTTCCACCTGGTCGCCATGCAGCCTTGTAAGTAAAAAGTGAGGGTAGTGTCTTGTTACCAAGAGAAAATATTAGCCTTGCAAAGTTTCCAAGCAATAAATATAATTCACAATAGTGCTGCCAGATAGGCAAATAAGGATGCCCCCTGCACGGCCACCCACCAGCAGGAGAATACCTGAGAAGTATTATCCTAATCTGGACCAAGATTGAAAATTTTACAGGAGCTGAACAAATAATCCATAAGTCTATCAATGCATAAAGAAGGAAAAGGTGTAATACAGCTGAAATAATGCCAAGGTTTAAAGCATAATTAATGAAAACTCCAGCAGCTCTCTGCATTCCTTTCTCACCCGGGGTTTTATGCCCAGTCATTGAAATAGACTTGAATGATAGTCTGCCTAGCTGAAGGATTGCTCCCAGCTCAACCCCTTGAACTGCAAGAGCTTGGACGACAGCGGGGTTCTCAGCTCAGGATTCCACCACTTTGCCTCACCTGGCCTCCAGACTGGGCAGCAGGGAGGACAGGCTGTGGTCCTATTTCAATTCTTATTTCAGTCTGCGGAAGGTGGCAGTTGAGGACAGCAGGCGACGGTCATGACACTAACTCCACATTAATGGGGCCATTCATGTTCGTTGGAGTTAGTGTTACAACATGTTTGGAAAGTAACTACCCTGCACCTGAAATGGTCCACCTTAGCAATCCCAGCTGTTGAGCAGGTTTTTTTTTTTGTTTTGTTTTGTTTTTATTCTTCCCCACACTATACAGAGATATTGTCTCCAACAGGAACTAACTGCTTATAAAAAGTTTGGCCTCATTAAAACCAGGACAATGACAACATTTATCACATGAGAAGCAATGAGTTTGTTTTGCTGCTGTCCTCCCAAACACAGCTTCATTATTAGGACATCTTCTGGAAAAAGTTATCAACTGATCTAGTAGCACGCTCTTCAGAAAACAAGGTGATGCTCTCTATCATGTGATCAGAAGTCATGAGTAATCTAATTACTCAAAGGAAAAAAATAAGACACAACATGAGCGCCTCCATTTTCTCTTTCTTCTTTTCTAGGACTAAAACCCTGCAAACTTTTGCATTTTAACCACTTAGAGATTCTGTTCTGATAGCCCAACTATGGAACATAAAGATATGCTAAAGAGTCCTGGTTGACCAAAGTCTGAAGAGCTTATTTCTCCCCAAAACATCTCAAGCAGGTATTTTTGTTTCCCTGGCAGGATAGGGTCACAGACACTACACAAATTGCTAGTACCACCTACTGGCAAAAGCACAACACCAACCTACTAACCCTTGTTCAAGAGTAGCCAGGAAACTTTACTGACAGACAAGCACTGAGGACCCTTGGTATCTTGCATAACAATATCGGTGCAACTAAAGCCTGTCTAATTCCACAAAAAGATGTTTTCTAATTACAATTCTATCTTTATGAAAAGCTTTTAAAACCCTGATACATGAGGATCTCTCCTTACCCTATAATAGAGATAAGAAGCGAAGTACACTACCTAAGTTAAAATACAAACAGGAAGAACTTCCAAGCGAGGCTTTATTTTGTTTCATCTTTACTTTAATGAATGTAGTATTATTCCTTTTACACTGTCAGTCAGTCCCCATGGTTGGGAATCTGTGGACAAGTCATAAAGCACCAGGTACTTGAAGTTAGGAGATGTGGGTTTGTTTCCATCCTTGTCACAAACTAAGTGGCCAATGACTTAGTTTTCTGACATGTAAAGTGGGTACAGTTACGTCTACAAAAGTAACAGGAAATGTATAAGGTTATCATCACATACTTATAAGACAAAATAACCAGTAAAGAAAGATGGGGAGAAGAAGAAGAAAGGAAATACAAGAGTAAAGGGAAAGGAAGTGAAAGGAACAGGAGAGGCGGGGAGGACAGAAGAGGAGAGGGAAAGGAAGAAGCAGTAAAGGGAAGACCGCTCCACACACTGAAAGCATTACTTTGTGTTTCACAGGATGTTTCAACAAATTAAAAATACCAGCAATTTGGAGCAAGTAAAACTAATTAAAACTAGCACGAGATGAAGGTCGTTCCCATACTGATAAGATTTTCAGTGTCTTACACAGACCTCTAACTTGGGCATTTCGTTGTTGCTACCATGAAGATGGCAAGCCTGAGCAGACAATATGCAGTGAAACACCATGTCAGTCCGTAGCGCTGCTGGCTGATTATTCTGTGAGAATTAGTCTTGTCAGTCTGGCTTCATTTATTTTATTTTATTTCCCAGCTTTATTGAAGTATAACTGACAAACTCAGTGTACTCTTTTAGAGGACAGAGAGCTGGCGTTGTTACGGTCTCCTGTTTTGCCTCAGAAAGTCGAAGACAAGATCAGCCATCAAAAGAACCACTCTCTTTGCTTCATGAATAGTGTTGGTTCAGTTGCTTACTCCACGCTGTTTATCTTATGTCTGACCTCCTCGTTTCTCTCTCTCCTCCCTCCTTCCATTCCAGGCTGGCTGTCAGAGCACCACGGTAGGTAAAGCTTTGGGATTGTGGAAACAGGATTCCTATCCCAGTTTTGTCACCTGCTGGCTGGATGACTTCAGAAAGCATTTCATTCCTTCGTATTTGCATTCTTCACCGAACATGTCTTTACTGCTTACCTGCTATGATCCGAGCATCACTCCAGGAAGATTCAAAAGTGAAAAGATGATAAACATGCTGCCCTTGTATGTTTCAGATCATAAAAAAATTGAAAAAGGAGTTTCGAAGGGATGAAATGTGGGTAATTTACTTAGCTCGGTTCTTGGAACATAGCAAGTCCTCAATCAATGGCAGTTGAAAAATGATGTCACCAAGGACAACAGCTGAAACAGGGAACCTCTGTCTCTTCCCCTGGAACAGCATTAAGAGTTATGTAACCATCCTTTTCCTGTGAAATGATTGAGTCAGTCATACTCATAGGCCTCACTAGTCAGTTCCAACAAAAGTTCCAGCCAGCTCATAATATAGTGGCTTTGCCATCAAGGGCACAGAAGCCACAGGTCTTACCACTAAGCATATATATATAGATGCAGGTCTTTCCAGATAACTTTCTTCTAGAGAGATTAAGAAAGAACACAGCATGGTGGAACCAGCCTAATATATTTAGGCTTCATGATTGTTTTGTGATCTTATCCAAGTTTCTTACTCTCCAGTTTATAAACTCACTAATCTCACCTCATTTTGTTCTGGTTCTCTCACCTTCCCCACCCCCAGATATCTGCTGGCCTTTCTCTTACACTGCTTCAACATCTGCTCATTTAAGGGACTTTCCTGATCAATTGTATAAAATAGACCCTTACATTCCAGCTGTGTGTTATCCACTTACCACCTTCCATTTATCTTCACACCATGCAATTCCACGTGACATTACCGATTTATTTATTGCTTTATTGCTTGCTTCGGAACTCTAGGATGTTAGCAAAATTTTCTTTCTGATCACTTTAGATATCTCAGCATCTAAAGCAGAACTTAATCCAAACTGTTGCTCTATAAGGGCCAGGGGTGTAGTGCAGTGCAAGAGCTCTTGTTTTGCATACATGAGGCCCTGGGTTTGATCTCCAGCAAAACAAAATCAAACAAAGAGCTGCTCTGTAAATATTTGTTTAAAAAGTAAATAAATACATTAAAAATGTCTTCAAATTCACCAGGGTTATGGTTCTATTGAATTCTGCCCTTCGTTGTATGTGTTAGTATTTAAAGGAATTCCTTGACCCCAACTTAGGAATCACTGCCTAAATTCTACCTTGTTAGATAATCAACTAGCACATCAAATATTGTCCTCTGACTTTTTATTTGAGGTCCCTTAAAATATGAAAAGGTCTATAGCTTCTAAAAACTTTTACATACAAGAAAGCCTGCCTACTACTGTACCTTTCCTTTATTATCTGGGCCAGTGTGGAAGGCTCCTGAAAACAAAGACGGTTGGGCCCCTCCCAGAGCTTCTGGTTAATGGGCCTAAGGTGAGACCCAAGAACTCACATTTCTAACACATTCACAAATGATGCTTCTATCCTATTCAGTGACCATGTTCCAAGGGTTTCATCTGATTTCACAATGAACAAAAACTCCGCTACAGCCCAGCACACTTTCTCTCAAATGACTTTATAAGGGAAGTAATGGGTTGTATTTGCTCCCTGATTTAACAAACTCGAAAGTTATATTCTGGGACTGTGGGCAAATTTTGTGTTTTAGTTCCATAATAAAATCTAGGCTCCAGCATCATTAACCAATCTGCTTCATAATGAAAATTAATTATTATGGTCATTAGACTAAATAGTTTCTGTCATCTGCAAAGACATAATTGGTACAGAAAATTGTTTCACAAGTATGAAATAATCAATCAGCAAAGGGTGGCCGTGCCCATGATTTTCTTTCTCTACCAGTTTCCACTAGAGCAGCCCAAAAGTCATTTTGGAATAGGAACGAAGGTGGGGAATAACATGAATTATTCTAACAAGGAATGGAAGATATGTGGTCAGTGCATTCTAATCTGTAAAACATCGTCTTGAACATACACTTGTCATAGTTCTAGGGGAAAGGCAAAACTATAGGGACCTCTGTATTGGGGCTGGAAGAAACACCTTCTACCCAAGGCACATTCAACAAATCGGGCACTCTTTTCCCAGATTTAAAGTAACATGATAAGGTGACAGTTGAACAGATGGCCATGTGAAGTCACAGGAGGAAGCAATGACAAAGACACATAACTGAAACATCAGCAGGCAAACCATGGTCTTAGGAGAATCCCTGTTTTATGAACTCATCAGTGTTAGGCCCAGTTCCTTCACCCACACCATTAAGCTTCTTACATCTTCTGATGTTAGAACATGACTTTACTTCTGGGAGAAGATTCAACAATCCTGTGGGATAACAAGAAGGCCCTTGGTTGGTAACCAATATCCTTCAAAGATTTAAAACTATTTTCACTTTTATTGGTTTTTAAACTCAACCTGTTGGAATTAAGCTCTCCCTTTAGTGCCATTTCTCTATATGTCCAAATATACAAATATACAAAGTCATCTAACAAATATTTATTTAAAACCTACTTCTGAAAAGTTTAAAAAGTACTGATTTGGATAGAGGAAAGAGACAACATTATAAAAAGAAATAGAAACCTTTGTCTCTACCCTTAAGAGTTTAAAATCTGGTCAGAGAGACAAAAATACACTAAAGCAATTACATCAGAACAATACAAATTAGCATATCTCCCAGTAAGAATATAAAAGAAATTTAATTATGGAGGAAAACATTCCTTATGGATTAGCATGAGGCAATATCAAATGCAGACTCAGATGCATCTGGGGGTATAGATAAATATTCTTCTGAATAAGATGCTGATTTTGACCCCAATATACTCACAAAACAAATGGATGTTGACATATGCGGAGGCAACTGGGATCATTGAAGCTGATAAATAAATTACTAAATTAAGCAGCCCCAATCAAGCATTATTTGTAGGGGTACCATGCTACCAAAGTTTATCATATTTGCTTTGAAGAAAAGTTCTCCATGAAGAAATGTGGTTAATTGTACATTGTTCTCAATAATATCAGATGGAGAAGGTAGCAATTTAGGGAAGATTGCTCCTAGGATAACAATATTGAACAAATACATACTAATAATGGGCTAGTGAGAGTCCAAAAACAGGACCTGCTATTCAGTCCCTCCCACAGGGGGCTAAAGGAGGAGGTCAGGAGCCCAAGGCAAACTGAGCCATGAACTTTCCTTTGGGAGCCCACTTCTTGCCCAGATTGCAGTGTAAGCATTTGAGTTCTTTATGAGTTGTTTCATCACTACCAACTAGAAAAGGATTTGGACAAAAAGAACACTCTGAACATGCGAAGTCTAATTGTCTTCATTAAAATGAAGAAGCTGACACATCCATCCATCTCCGAGGGAATTAGTTACCTGCATATATCTGAGAGATTTAGCTGAATACAACTCTCCCCCACCCCCAATTCCCATTGTTTGTAACAAGTCTTTTATCATCTGGAAGTCTGACTTAATGTTTCTGTCTCTACCAGTTTAGTTGTTTTTCCATTTGGCAAACTCTAGGTTTTTCCTGTCCTCTTCCTGAGGGGCATGAATTAGCATAGTTGTGCAATGTTTATTGTTTATTATTCCTTTATTTTTATGTCATCCTTAAAGATGTCAAATCTTCTTCCTTGAGTTGTCCTGGAAAAGCCAAAGATTTCCACGAAGGGGGAGTCTGGGAAGATGAAATATTAGATAGAAGCCTGGGCTGGAGCTTTATTGGTGAAGCTGTTTTGTTTTAAGCATATTCAGTAGGCTGCTCTCTGAGGGGCTATTTCAGTAGCACCCTCACACACATGCACACGGACACACACAGACAAACACACACTCCATTGTTCCAACCGCAGAGTCAGCGCTGCAGCTGCAGATAATGGAGAACCACATTAGGGAATCTATAAGCAAAGGAGTCAGAAGTTCCATCTTTGTAGTGAAATGTCCTCTGAATTCAAATCCTGGAATGGTCCCTTACCAGCCGCCTGCCCTTGGACCTGTTATGCACTTCTTAGACGCACAGTTCTAGTCTCTAGGAAATGGAGGATAAAAATACCACCCAGGATCATTGTGAGAAATAAATAAAGTAGTATATAAAAAATGCTTGGCAGAGCGCCTGCTGAATGTACTATTAAGATACACAAACACCAATAAGGATAGCTTTTTAATGAATATGATAAGATTTTAGCAAACACCATCAACTGTATTGCTAGAAAGGATAGATTACTCTGTTTGTAGATTATACAGTAGCCCGGAGAATGATTCCTCGTCCCTACAACCCTTCATTGTTCTACTCATACAAATCATTTCATTTCTTATTCTGACAACCTCTCCCCTAGGCTGTCAAAGAGACAGGAAGTAAAATCATTTTTAATACTACTTCATAGCTATAATACTGGTAGATTGGGGAGTCAGTTGAATAAAAAATTGGGTCATCAGCTATTAAAGATTCAATTATCTCTATTCTTCCTTCCCCCACTTGAGAGAGAAGTCAGGAGTGAGGGAAAAAAAATGACATTGCACTAAAGTGCTTTAAGGAATGTCTTGGGGAAAATAAATATGCAATCTAAAGGCAAGGTATCATTATATTATTATCACACTGCATTCATTTAATAAGAGATTAAAGTGTTCTGGTTCATAGCAACTAGACTTGCTTCAAACTTTCCCACGTTTTCTTTGATATTTTTTATTTAAAGTAGGCTTCCATTTAGAACAATTACTGCAATATGTTGGTTTTAAACTAAAACCCTCTTGGAAATCGGAAGTGCCTTTAATCTAATCATAAAATTAATTGCTCGCTTGTTTTCTCGATTTGTTTCTTCCCAAGCCAAGGCAACCTCACTTCATGCTATTAGCCCAGTAACAATTAGAATACAACTGCTGCCCCTTCTTCCATGCTGTGGTTTGGGTCTGGAAACCTCCCCAAAGCCTCATGAGCTCAGAAGTGGGGCTTGTGGGGTGTGATTGGATTATGGGGGTGTTATGGCTGAGTGGCTGTTAGGAGGTGGGGCCTGCTTAGAGGCGGATCACTCAGGGTGTGACCTGGAAATGTATCTCCCTCCCTGGCTCCTTCCTTCTCTCTGCTTCCTGATCACCATGATGTGGGCAGCTTTCCTCCGTCAGTCCCTTCCACCATGCCATTTCTGTTTAAGCCTACTGACCATGGACTGAAACTTCTGAAACTGTGAGCCAGCGTGAACTTCCCCTTTCCAAGTGGCAGGTGGCAGGTATCTTGTCCCTATAAGGAGAAAATGGCTAAAACACTCCACTATATTCTAAGACACACTCTCTGAGTCCCTTCCCTCAAGGACCATGTGTTAACTACCTTATGACATTATAACAAAATGCCTGAGGTAATTAAAGAACAAAAGGCTCATTGTGGCTCACTAATCTGAAGTATCCAATTCATGACCAAGGGCCCCATGGCTTTCAGCCTCTGTCAAGGTGACACACCACGGCAGGAGTGCACGGCACAGTAAAACTTCTCACCTCATCAGGCAGAAAGCAAAGAGGGACAGGAAAAGCCTGGGGTCCCAAAATCCCCTTCAAGGACATGACCTGGATGACTTAAGGATCTCCCACAAGGCTCCATCTTCCGAAAGTTCCACCGACTCCCAGCAGTGCTACCCTGGGGACAAAGGCTTTAACATATAGACCTTTAGGGGCTGCTTATTAAACCATAGCAGAGCCTGAAAAGAGAGAGAGCTGGTGCAACCCCAGTAATGTGGAGAGAATGCTGTTCCACTGTGTTACAGGTTGGGTTCTCCAGAAGTGAGCACTAAGAATTTGGAGATGCAGAATTTTTGTTAAGAGATCACAAGTGGGGAGTGAAGGAGAGGAAATGAGGAGGGGCAGAGGAGGAAACTGAGTTGCATCATAAATCTCACAAAGCCTCGAACAACCTAGAAAAGTGGTCTGGAATAGGTTGCTTTTTTCCATCGGCATTCCTTATGGTATGAAGTGTTTGGGCTGCATATCCCCATCTGGCTCAGTCACCAGATGGGGGGAAGGTAGCTCTCCGCAGCTGAGGAGACCCCACAGGAGCTGAGAGCTGGAGCCTGCTTGCCAAATGCACTCCACATGACTGAGGACGGGGGCAGCAGCCCTTTCTTGAAGGAGATCGAGGCCCCTCGTCTCCATGCTCTTCCCGTCACTCACAACCCCATGGGATTCTAATAAAAGGAGCGAAATGCACAAATATGTGGCCACATGTTTTCATCAGGGCACAAGATTGAGCCTCTGTTAGCAAGATACTCTAGCAGGAAGAATAATGAGTGCGGAGGAATGGTGATGAGGGAGCAATGGCCACTCCTGGCATCAGCATTATCTCTCTCTTTTCTACAGTCATTCCTTTTCCATTAACCCTTACATCCCTGGACAGGTACAACCTTCTTCCCAGTCATCCAAGGCAGAAACTTAGGAGTCACCCTTGACCTCTTTCTGCACTGACCAACTTTCCGACATCCACAGAGAATGTCGATCTCCGTAAGATGTACACAGTCAATCCTCTGAATAGTTCTGTGCCCACCCTCTCACCTCACTATCTTAATTATACCAACTTCTTCAAAACTGAGCAGGTGCCACCCCTTCCAGGAGGCTTTTTGTAAATCCCTATCCCTTCAGGTCTCTAGAATAGCTCTTACTGTCCTTTACACAATTGTAGACTTACCTGTCTATCTCTCTGCTGGAGTTTAGGTTGGTGGAGACCTGGGGCAACATCTCACGTAAATTTGTGTCTCAGCACCTAGCACAGTGCCTCACTCTAAACGCTTGCATGTCAGACACATTTCTTGTCCACCTTGGTGAGGGACACGCTGTTCTAAACGGGGCTGTAGGGACAGGGAGAAGCAGCTTCTACCCTCCAGGAGCAATATGAGAAGCACCGGACAGACCCATAAGGAAGATGCCGCATCAAGGGGAAGAAGGAAGGAAAAGTAAGTCTCGAGAAATTAGGAAGAAAACAAAAATAACATAAAAGGGGGGATTTGAAAATGAGAAAACCATGGGAGAAATATGAAATTAGAGCAGGGGAGAGAAAACACAGAAGAGAAGAGGATGCATTAAACACTTGTTTCCCAAACTATGAATTAAGTGTTGACGGCAAGTCTAAATGGAAAGAGACAAGAAGGTAACTACTAGCTGTAGTTACCGTGGCCAAAAGAAGATGGAATGAATGAGAAAACCTGGTAATTAATTAATGTAAAATAAAAATTCAATGTTCTGAAAGGCATTAATTAACCCCTTGCAAGTTTTGACTTCTCATTGCAGTTTCTGCTAAGTATGGAGATAACAGAGTAGATGGTAAAGACATGTTTCTGCTTGGAAAATAACAAATACTGTTTAAAATTTAGAAAAAAAAATTATTCACAACTCTATTCAATATTCCATGAGACAAGACCACAAGGTGTCACAGAAGATTTCATTGGGTGGAAAGAAGCAACAGCAGAGTCCTCAGCCCTTCGAGAGCTGACACTGTAATTCTTAGCAAACTGAAAATCACGCAACTCATAAGGAAGCAAAAGGAAGAGGCCCTGATTCCTTGCAGATATTGGGTGCATTTAAAATGGATGGGGAAATGAAATCTCAGAGTCTACACCAGGTTCTGATGTTCTTGATCTCATTCATCTACATCACCACCAACCCACAAAAGCAGGCACTAATAATAAAACCAAGGACAGAAAGGCTCGACAAGGACACAGACTCGAAGGTGGCACATCAATCTGGAAAAGGTGACAAGGAGAAAGAATACTCCATTCTTAGCAGATAAGTGAGACATGGAAGATATAAAGATATAAAAGCCTTAAATTACTCAAACAAAACATTATCAGAATGCCCTTCTCCTTCCCCAAATTCCTTACTTCTTCTCTATTTCATATTTTTCTTCCACTTAATTCCTGATTGCTAATCATCTCAGGTCTCTACTTCACCTCTCTGTTCTTCTTTGCCAGCCAAAAATTATCTTGAAAATAATTCTATCTTTCCTACATTTGTTTCTGTGTAGCTTGGCACAAACGTAAGGATTTCAGATTGAGCCTATTTGTGTGAAAGGCGCATGTAACGGTGCCTTCTGATCCCATGTCTGCCTTTTTGCTTTAGTAACTATGATCTGACTGCTATCTCCTCTCATACAGATTCCTGCAACAGCCACTCACGCCTGAGCCACGCCACCCACAGTTGCAAATCATCTTTCTTGAAACTCTCCCTTGGTGGCCCTGCTGAAATGTGTTCATGGTTCACTCCAGCCTGCAGAAGAGACTGCAAGGTTCTCACATGTAGTCAAGACTCTCCTCTGCGCCTCCCCTACGGACCCTGCATAGTTTGCCAGTCCCAAAACTCCTAAACTCCTCCATCTCAGCGGCTCACCAAGCCTGCCCACCTAGTTTCTCTGAAGCGCACCAGCCACATTGTAACCCTGTGACTGGTATTTCTTGAGCTGTTCTGTGCCCTCATGAAGGACATACTGTAAGAAAGAAAAGATGAGCTTCAAACGCCAGTCTTTCTCACTCCAAAACTGGCCCTACAGCTGCTGGTGCTTGAGTCCCTTCTTCACCCAAAAGCTGGTGCTCTTAACCACTCTTCCCTGACGTTTTAATGAGCCAAAAGAAGTATAAATTATCAGGAAAAAAAATCGGTCCAGTTCTGGTCCAATTAGCCAAGCCTAACATATTATATATATTTTTTTAAAAAGCATATATTTAAAGATTGATGCCTTACCTAAATAAACGATAAGCTACAATAGATGAATGTGTACTTGACAGAGCCTCGCTCCTTCATGTAAAACTGAAAGCATATGAATTGAAGGTATTCATGAAATCAGAAAACATTTATATGAGCTGAGGAAAACTTCTAAAAAATAAATGTTGAGTGTGGGGGTGAGGGTCAGTGATAGAGCATTTACCTAGCATGTGCAAGGCTATGGGTTTTATCCCCAAAAAGCAAAACAAATTTAGTTTCTGTTAAAGAAACTAAATAAATATAGAATTCTGCATTTCTCTCCTCACTGAGATATGCGCTTACAAATCTAAGTCAATTTCTTTCTCTTCTTATACTAAAATCAAAGCATATGAAAAGCAAATTTTCCTCTTGGTTAGTGCTGGAGTCTCCAGAGCAGGGATCCAGCCAAATTTATAAGACTCCTTTTGTCAGAGGTTGCAAAGTGGTGGCCTAAAGACTCAATGTGGCCTGCATGTGTGTGTCATTGGCCCTTGCAGTGTTTTGGCTTTAATTGAATTAGTCTCCGACATTGAAAAATCAAGAAATTTCACATAAAAATTCATATTTCCAGATTTTCCTGGAAAATACAGAGATCTGGGAAAATTGGGCCCACATTTGTGGATGGCAGCAATCCCCTAGAAATCCCAAGTTTCTGGCAGGTTTCCCGCATCTGAGAGGGTCTCTCTGTACACCACAGTCCCATGCGCCCTGTCCTCCACTCACGGCTCCTGCCTTTGTTTTGGTGTGTGCGGGTGTGCGTGTGCGTGTGCGTGTGTGTGTGTGTGTGTGTGTGTGTTTGAAATTGTTCACCGCAAAGCTTTCCTGGGAAGGTGAAAAGGCTCCTTTTCCATGTCATCTACTCCTTTTAAAATGCAAATTTAAAAAGAAAGCAAGCAAAAAGAAAACTAAAGAGATAAGAGAACTATTTTGATTTCTTTCTCCCACAACTACCCTGTATGCTCTCACCCCATTCCTCCTTTTGAGAGCCAATTATAATTATGAAGTTATCAAATTGTAGAGTCATATAGAAGACTGAAATTTTAATAGTAACTTACTGAACATATTAGAGGAAAACTGAACAATAAGTTGAGGAAGAACCAGATTATAGGCATGAAAAGTAATCTTGCAGATGGAGGAGGATATAATAATAGGAATAATACAAAGGTAACCAAACCTTACACTGGGGAATGGGGCCAGGGGTATTCGTAATACAGAATCAAGCAGAGTCAACAAGGTCCCTGGTTTTAAAGGCCTCTTCAGTAAAGACATTTTTTATATGTATATTTTAAAATAAGCAGTCTCAGCAATCTCCAAGAGGTTATTATGTCATTTCTCTTTATGCTTCTGAATAAAAGAAACCTGTGATTAAGTAGCAATTCATGATTTAAGAAACCGATAGAATTCATTGAAGATTTTATAAGAGCATTTCTAGTGACTTCCCACCTCTGAGGAGCTGCTTTCGATTTATATGCTGTAATTAATCAGCCAGAGCCAGAGAGAATTCATCAAAGAAAATGGAAACTTATTTTTGTGTAATTAGCTACTCTGGTGATTGATCAGTTAGTTACTTTATTTTTTCTGTTCTTTGCCAATTGTGACTATATATTTTATCTTATTATCTAAGAATCTCCAAGTGGAAAATACCTAATAAGTTCTCATATCCTGCATGAGTGTCACTGAAGAGGATAATAAGAGAAAGCTCTTTGCAAAATTGGTTTTCCATCATTTATACGTGAACTCCTTTTGAAATGTTGGAGTTCTATTCTGAAATTCCTAGGAAAGTGGCTCCATCTGAGACTCTAAGTAAGGAATGGCAGATTAAGAAACAAAGCAAGGACTTATTGGATAATCAGGATATTAAAGAGGAAACCGGACTTTCTGGCTTGAAGTTAACACAATCCATTCAAAATCTTCTGGAGAACAAAGAAGAAATCTAACTAATTTGAAAATTATTGCCATTCTTTTTTTTCTTTCCCTGAGCTACCACCAATTCATTAATGTTCCTTTTGAAAATCTCTTACATTTTTCATTTGGCAAACAGATTTTCTTCACTGCTTCATACTGATGGGGGTAAGGGAGTGATGTCTTCTTATGTATAAAGTAAACCATATGAATGTGCAAATTTAGACAAATAGGAAAATAAATGGATGGTTATTATGCAAATACCAAAAGCCAAATGGATATGTAAAATTTCTTAGACCACAGTACTGCCTTCTCAAAGACACGTTCTCTCTGCTCTTGCTTTGAGCTCCACAACCCTGAAGAACCAAAATCAACTCACAAGATTAGCTTTCAGCTCTTCACTCACATTTGTTTTCCCTTCTTAGTCTAAAGTAGACCAACAATAATACTTTATATGGAAATGCATAGAGATGATAAAAGGATTAAGAAAAAGTATTTTACTACAAAGAAAATAAGCCGAGTTTGTGTCTTTCTTTCAAGTCTACCAAGCAACACATATCTAAGACACCTCAAGTGGCCCCTGAGCCTTCTCATGTTAATCAGCATTTCACAAGATTGCAGCTCAAATGTTGGCAGCCAGCAGCACTAGTAGAGAGAGCTATTGTCTGACATTACTGCTTGGGGCCAAGGGCAGTCACAGAGAATTAGGATTACAAGTATTATCCAAGGGGTAGGAGAAGAGACTGGAGCGGAAGTTCTTGCAAAGTTTGCCTTTGCCTCTCTTCAAATTATTTTGTGTTTGCCTCTTTAGATTCGGTCTTCCATTTTCTCCACTCTGCGATGAGCCAGGAAGCTGTTAGATCACAACAATAGGACTCAGTTCTCCCTGAATTCTGATTGGGTTTGATCAGTGGGTCCTGTCACTGAGAAAGGGAAGAAAATAAAATCAGTATATTATTGCTCTGATTCTCCACCACCACCCACAACCACTACCACCACCACCAACACCAAAAGATCATTTTGGGTGGATGGTTCCTTCAGCATCGCAGAAACATCATCTCCAGGTGGACTTCTCCAAGAAGTCTCACCTGATGACCCTCCCCTCACTTTGCTCCTCGCTCTGGATTCCTTCGTGATCCCTTATGACCGGTACCCCACCCACATCTTCCTAATTAGTGTTCACATAAACATAACTGTATGAATTATCTGAATTTTAGTGGGCCTCCTGTGTCCATTTGGGAACTTGACTGTTGTAGCCAGAGCCATCCACAGGATTTTTGAAATATACACATTCCAGACCTCACTTCAGACCCACTGCACAGAGCCTTTAAAAATCAAGCCTGAGAAACCACTTTTGTTTGATTTTTACAGAGTTTGGGAACCACTGGCCTAGAGCAAGGGTTGGAAAACAGTGGCCCAAATCCAACAAAACAGGCCAAATATAACCTGTCCTCTGCTTTGGTCTGAACTGTGAGCTAGTAATGTTTTGTTTTGTTTTTACATTTTAACATAGTTAAAATGAAATCTGAAGAATTTGATGATACATTAAAATGATATGAAGTTTTGTCCATAAATAAAGTTTTATTAGACTATATCCATGTTTATTTGTTTACATTTGGCTATGGCTGCTTTGTTGCTACAGTGGCAGAGTTGAGCATTTGCAATAGAGGTTGTGTGGACCGCAAAGCCTATTTAGTACCTGAAAATGTCTGTTACTCCTTGGTCTTAAGGGAAGGCTGTATTCCTGCTCTTGATCTCCTGCTAAAACAACCCCTTATGCCTATTTGGACTGAAGACCAAGATCATTTCCCAACTTAGCGGTCCCTTACTATGCACAGCATTTCTGTCCTGAGCATTTGAAATGACAATTCCAGTTTCTGTGGTTTAGATCATATGGGCATTAACATGAGTGTATATTACACGTTTTCAATATTTGAACCATAGCTAATGGACAGTGCAACCTGGTAAGTTTCAGTGTCCTGACTGAGAAACCCTATTCTGCCCTTTATTCATTGCATGATTTTGGGAAGTTGCTGTTTTCCCATCTATATAAGACCTACTCTCTGTTGTCATGAGGAATAAAAGAGAACTTTTATGAAAGAGTATAGCACAAGACACTTAAGAGACAGCTCATAGGTAGTAATTATTTTCCTCTACTCCCACCCTTTCACGCTACAATTTTTGCTCCTTTACACAACAAAAAGTCAAGGGACAAGCACATGTCCTTCATGGGGTACTTTCTCCCACAAACTAAAAGTTTCCAACTTCTTCAGGCAGGAAGATGGCCTTCAGAAATACACTAACAAGAAAATCAGCCTAGCAGACGTTTTTATCTAACACAATGGCCCACGCCCTGTGGGCACTCCATAAACACTAACTGAATTGGATTTTATTGTGCTGTTAGACCACATCCAATTCCTTTGCTGCCTCCATCATCAGAAAAGCTGGCTTAAAGTGTATGGAAATAAACAATTTACGCATTGGTCCATGCTTTGAGAAGACATTTGCATGCAAGAAAGAAGATATTATGCTTTGATAGATTCTACTCTGGGGTCTGCTTTAAAAGTGTCACTTCAGTTTCTCTTTTATCAGTCTACAAAAGTTTTCCAAGAAACAGAAACACTTTAAAAACCTGCCACACAGCATACATCGTGTTGTAGAATCACCACAGGCCTCGCACAGCACTACCACTTGAAATTGGCTGGAAGACAGAAGAACTTTGCTACAACCTAAGAATGCAAGACTGGAAATGAGATCAGTCTATTCTTGAATTGTACTTCTTCCACATGTGTTTAAAAGTTAGAAACTGTATGTATAGTTACAGAACTATGAAATATTGTATAGATGATATCTTTAAAGATTTTCCACGCTGGAGCCCTGAGTGCCTTTGCCAATAACTTAGGAGACAGGGAGAGCCAAATTGGACGCATTTCTTCAACCTCAAGTACCTCCTCAACCACAGAAACTGTTTTTATTTGTTTTATGTATTGGAATTTTGTATAAGATTTTGTTTGAAAATGGGTTTCACCAATAAAAATAAGGCTGAAAGCTAGTGACTCATCTCTTTTATATTGTAAATCAAGGATCTGTAAAGTTTTTCCATAAATGTCTAGATAGCAAATATTTATTTTATTTTTAACTGACAGATAAAATTATATCTATTTATAGATATTTTGAGATATATATCATTAACCTATACATTACCTCACAAAGTTACCATTTTTGTGAGAATTCTCACTTTTCAAAAATATTTAACACCTACTCTCTTCATTTTTCACAAGTAGTAAATATTTTACACTTTGTCACAATTACTCAGCTTGACTATTGCAGGTGGAAGAAGGCTTAAACAATATGTAAATGAACATGGCTGTGTTCCAATAAAGTTTTACTCACTTAAACATGGTGGGCTGGAACTGGCTTGTGGACCACAGTTTGTAGATGATAGAAATGTGGCCTGAGTATGTTAAAATGTCTAACTCAAGGTCACTGGTCAGGTAGCTACTGATAGCTATGAGACTAAAGCTTTTTCCCACTACACTGCTATAGATCAAGAAAAACAAAAATGTACAAAATATCATCTCTTTGAAAAAGTGGTGGACAGTATCAGAAAAGGTTCTGCTCAGTGTTTCATGGACACGGTCTGCAGTCAACAGTGTATCCAGGGCTGGTGAGATGGCTCAGCAGCATAAGTGCCTGCCCGGCAAGCGCGAGGTCCTGAGTTCAACTCCCGGTACCCACACACACAAAAAAAGGGCCGGTGATATCACTCAGTGGCACGGGCGCCTGCTGGCATTCAAGGTCCTGAGGTCAACCCCCGGTACCCACAAAAAAAAAAAACCCAAAAAAGTGTATCCAGACCACAGTAACAGCCACGGTCCTTTGTTACACAAATCTGTCTACCACTGCACCTAAAAAATAATGACTTGGTAGAAAAAGAAACTCTGTAAGGTGCTTATATCCTCTGATTCATTCGGTTTTGCCAGTGTTGTTCAGTAAAAGGATGCAACAATCAGCTGTTGAACTGGTCAGTGTACTGATAGCAAACTCTTATCCACTGTGTTGTACATAAGAGCTTATTCGATCTCTGTAACTCAGTGGTCACGTTACGATGTGAAATTTAAGCACTACCTCGATGGAGAGGAGTTGCTTTCTGCCTCTCTGTCCATCTCGGTACACCTCTGTCTGTGGTGCCATAAAAGACCACGACCCTTGGCATTATAGTAGTTTTCCTAGTAAAAAAAAGGAATCTCACCACGAGATCGAAGTACCGCTCACGAGACTTCACTTCCGCATTGGGGGATCTGCTCCCTGCCCTCCTCCTTCTGGGACCATTTTCTAAACAGAGGGCAAGCCTCCAAAGGCAAAGGTGATTAATGCAAGCCTGTCATTAATTCCTCTTGACACTCTTTCTTCAGCCCTGAATTTTTTACCTTTTCCAGGTCTGGAGTTTCAGTTGCTCGTAACACCCTCCTGTTTCACAGATGAGTAAAAACTCAACTGGAAAGAGCAGCCAATCAAACCAGAGCGCATGGGAAATACAGCGTACTCCTGTAATTCAAAGAACATACGAGGCAATGAAGACTAGGAGAAACTAAAATGGCCATTATGTGCATCTATTCTTATGACAGTCGCAATGAAAATGGAAAACACTTTTTGCATAACATTCTAGCGACGGTCTTGAAATCCTTGCGTTGTGAAATTTCCTTGGCTAATCTGCCCACAGACAACAACAGAGACTTGAAATTTCTTTCAGAAATAATTACAAAGGTTTACAATTTGAGTATCCATGAAATATTCATCAAAATTTTGAAGCAATTTAAAGAGATAGTTCCCCTATTTAGATTCATGTCCCCTTGAACCATAGAAAATAGGATTATACTCCTAGCTCTCTACTAAAAAGCTATGGTAAAGTATTTCCCAAAAGATAATTGATCATTTGCTCTTTCTTTAGACTTTAGAATAATGGGATCTTACAGTTTAGAAGGAGCACAGATATCACACACTGAAATACTTTAATTTTATGCATAAGGAAACTGAGGTTCAGGAAGATTAGTAAGTTACTCCCCAAAATCACAAATTGCATTGGCAACAACTCAGGCCTCGTCCTCGGATTTGACAAGCCCAACTCAGAAGTTCCATCTGCTGACCCACGAGGCCTCTTCCATTCCAGTTGTGTCAACCACAATTAGAATCTTAAAAAGAATCTGCTTTAGCATCTTTTGTTCCAATACTTTTTCTTTCTTTTCATGGATGGATGATTGGGTGGAGACCAACATGCTGAAAACTGTTCAAGATGACTCGGGAAACTTATAGAAAAGACAGAAAAGATCCTGTTTCTTTTTGTTCTTGTTTTAGCTCCTTAAAAATTTCTATCTATAAGTTCAGCCAAGCTATCACCCGTTCTGAAGGAAGCTGTTTCAGGTTTACACAAATTTATATTTAGCTCATAACTACAAATAAAATAAATCACCAGAGCCTCCCACCACCAGCCTTTTCAATCCACTCCGGAGATGCCGTCTCTCACACAGAGCAAGCTCTGCTCTTCATAACGTCCTCTTCAGAGCACGGCTTCTTGAAAATTCTGTTTCTCGTGAAACCTAATAAGTTCTTCATTATCACATTTCCACAGCTTTCTTCTTAAATGTAGCCCTTTGCTAGCACCTAGTTAATGCCTCTTTACTTATCTCTCTCTCACTATGGGTCCTGGTAAAACCTGCTCACAGAAAGCACCAAATGGTCCAATCAGGCAGCCAGAGAAATGTTTGGGTGGCGAAAACAAGCTCAACTCAAGTAAATCAGAGGAGTTCTTCACTCCCTAGAACTTGAAGAGATGAAATGATTACTCTCCGTGTTTGCCCTCCTACCTACACGCACACAAAACCTACTGCGCTTGGTTTTGGGGTTTCGCTTTCAATGAAGTATAAAGCCTGTGTGATCTCCTCAATTTCCAAACCAAATAGATAGATGGGAGTTAGATGGATGGACAGACAGACAGTCAGACAGATGTGTGTGCATCCACAAAGAGAAACTGAGTCACAGTGAGAAGTTTGTTTGCACAGAGTTTGCTGAAAGAGTGGGAATAGCAAGAATAATGGGATTAACGTAAGCAACATGGGTAAAATTGCTGTAAAAATGTCAGTGCTTATTATGCGAACGTGCATTCTTATACCAAGTGCTGGTGAAGACAGAGAAACTGAGCTGTCCTGCACTGCTGGCAAAAGGGGAAATGGCAGGGCCACTCTGGGAAATGTTTTCACTGTTCCTGACGCAGCGAAACATGCTAGTTATCGTATGAACAGAAATAATATTCCGAGTCATTTACACAAGGGAACTGAAAGCTTACGATCACACACAAACACGCACATATTCGCTGCAGCTTTATTCATAATTGTCCCAAATAAGAACAAACCCAGCTGCCTTCCAACTGGGGAACAGCTAAGCACACAACTGCACCTGGGCCGTGAAGTACTACTCAGCACTAAGAAGGAGACAGCCAGGGGTCCGTGCTGCAATGTGAATGAGTCTCAAATGTGCTGTACATGAAAGAAGTCAGATTCACAAAGGTACACACTGTCACACTGTGTGATTCCATCTACACGACATTCTGGAGAGGGCAAGAGCAAAGGGACAGGGAACAAATCAGTTGCTACCAAGGCCTGAGTGTCCGGGAAGAGCTGACCATGAAGGACCACAGTGGCGTCGGGGGCAGGGAAGACAACCATTTCTTCAGTGGTTGGCTGATACGCATTTATCCAAACGCATAAAAGTTTTAAGTTTATAAAGGACGAATTTAATCATATTTACATTGTACCTCAAAAACAAAAGGTGCTGTCTTTGACACTAACAAAACTATTATCTCTGCCCTCAACTATTGAAAAAATCATTTGAACAGATTCAGACTTTTTCCTAAAAAGACAAGAAAGATGTGTTGCAAGCTACACTAATTCTCAAATGGATGGCAAACCAGTGAAATCTTATCATTATCAGACCAAATTCTAACATAATATAGGATTCATGTTAGAAGTTGTACCTTCAGTACAAGTCAATGGGCAAAATATATATGTACAAGAGGGGTGGCTCGCTAGGGTAGGGGCCATACTGCCAGTGTCACTGCCCAATAATCCATAAGTGCAGAGGAGTTTGGGGCAAAGCAGGAGCAATAACTGTGGTTAATATTGAATAAGCCCCTGATATAAGCCAGACATCTGACTATGCCCTTTCTGTATCTTTCTCAATTTAATCTTCTCTACAGTGCTGTGAGACAGGCAATTTTCATCATTCTTTTGCAGACAAGGAGACAGAGGTCCAGAGAGGAAAAATAAATACCTGGGTCACCCTCCATGCAGGGTGCCTGGGATCACTTGGGTGGGGCTCATTGAAAAAGCAGTACTTGCATGCGGCTTTAGAATCAGTAAAGTGGGAGGAACAGGGAAGGCACGTGGGACAGGAGAGGTGTGCCTGGGTTTTGTGCAGAGGTGTGCCCATGTGTGACATACCAGGTAACAGAAGTAAAATAGCTCAGCTGGAGCACGAGGCCTTCTTTAGGAAAATAGATGAGAACATTGGCAAATTAGGGAAAGAGCAGCTTGCAGATGACACTGAATGACAGGCTGATAGCCTTGGGGTATGTTTTGTGGGTTCCTCCGCCATAGTTGAGCATCCAGTCTGAGCAAAGTTGGTTTGGAAATAAGAGTGAAACAATCTTTTTGGAAAGTGAACCAGTCTGGTGTCAGAACTGCTGCCTAGGTTCCTGGTAGCAGGGAAAAATCATCACACTTTTGTTGTTGTAGTAGGCGCTGCTCAGGTATTATCTGACTAAATGGACATCTCCATCTCCAGAACAAGGCACTTTAATCCCATTTTACAGACAAGATGACTGAGGCTGAAAGAGGTAAAAAGAAATCTGCACTAAAATCCTACTGCAGGGATGAGGCAGATCTGAGGCTGAAGTACAAGCACCCCTGACACCTCTCTACAAACACCCAGCTCAGAGCTCTTGGAAATGATGCAGCTCAACTGGGAAATACATAGTAGTCAAAACAGTTGAGCAATGTTTCCTGACATAGAAGAAAGAATCTTCATAGGTAACTCTACAGAAGAACTGCAGCACTTGAAGAGGACTGGTGTAAGACAGAAAAGAATCAAAGGTGTTCAGAGGGTCTGGGGAATCCGAGGTCTCATTGATGGGAACTTGCACGGGAATGCACAGACAGACCTGAGACTCATACATCATTGATTTATTGAATTGTGATTGGTCGTACGAAAGTGGACAGGCCTTGCCTGTGTACCTACTTTCCATCTCCTTCTCCTTGCCCTTCTCATGCTTCTCTGACTCCCTGAAGAAGAATGTGGAGAAAAAGCAAGCACCCACCTTAGGAAAACAAACCTGCCCACCTACAGTACAGCATGCAGAGAGAAGACTGCGCAAGGTAAAGTCTGCTGCTGAAAGCTCAGGTCCAAGGTCCTTAGCCCAGAAAGGATTGGCTTTCATGATTTCTTAGAGGTCTCAAGTTGCCCCCAACTCTACGAATTTAACAGTCTGTTGTTAATAAGCATAATGAGGAAACACCCTTGGAAGTCATTCAAATGCTGGAGAAAAGAAAAACATTCAGAAATAACAATATGCTCCTTCTTTATCCTTTAACTTGAATCACCCCTTTGTCCACCAATCTCTGCCCACACACTCACTCATACCGTGGCCTGGCCACCAAGCCTGTGTTAGGAATAGAAAAATAGTTCGCCATTCTTGTCCTCAGAGAGCACACAATTGGGTTGTTCAAAAAGATGACAAATAAAACCTTTGAAAAACAAAAAGTTGAGTCTTCCAGAATTCTTCTAGCACTTCTCTTATATTACAGCCAAATTTGTTGATGGGGATAACTGAGCCACAAATTTTATTCCCAGTGTTCCTGAATTTTGCTAAGAATATTTGTTGCTGTTCTTGTTACTCCTTAATCTTGCAGAGGTGGAAAATGAGTATCATAGCATGACACATATGTGGTAGGCATAAAAATGCATAACTCAGATGTCTTGTTGTGAGGAATATAATTTACTGACTGAGGCCATATTTCCAACAGGCAACTCCCCACCAGAGAGGGGAACGAACTCAGACCCGATCTATGAGCTGCAGGCTTCTCTGTGGGGGATTCTGGCTCAGGGGCTCCCATCTAGGCAGGCTGTGAACCTTCTTGGAAGCAGACAGCCATCTGTCTCCATCCCTTCAGTCTTCCCTGGCTCTCCTCTCACACTCCCAGGGTCAGGCCTGCAGCCTGCTGTGAAGCTCTATCCACCTACTCTAACACTCTGTCCTTTGCCTCTCACAGGCAATTCCCCAATAAATCCATGCCAGATCCCATCTTGATGTCCACTTCTCGGAACATCAAGCATGCACAAGCACTAGACATTGTCAAATTCATCATCCACACTCAACGTTACACCCCCGAAATGCTCAGCCCTCAGACTTGTACCCTAACCAGCAAAACTTGCTGTTTCGTTGCTTTATAAGAATTTTTGAGGTAGTGTCACATGTACCTACTTTATCTTTGGTAATATGCAATAAATACCTTGTTTTCTGTCCATTAAGAGCAATGGGTTCTGGCCCAAAGTAGATTTGAAGGGCATTATAGTTGAGCGGGCAGCTGTCGATTGGACCCCACACGCTCTTGACTCTGGCTCTTCCCCTTACAAATCATGTGACCTGAGACAGGCCAATTAGCCCCTCTGAACCTGTTTCATCTGTAATATGGAGATAATAATATCTTCTTGCTAACTTCAAAAGGACTGCTTTAAGGATCAAATGATCTAATTATGTGGAAGTGCCTTGCTAGGCAAAGCATTATACAAAAGTAAGGTATCATAATTATTGTCTTCCAAAGAGTAACTATAATTGACCAATTTCATTCACATTTCCTAGGGGACAAGAACTGGATGTAGCACAGTATTTGCACATCAAAACACACACACCTGAGGAGCAAGGTGGGAAAAGTCAGCCAGGTGTAGAAACATCGCACAGCAAGTTATATCAGACAATCCTAAGGGGTGGCCAAAGAGCCAGACTAAGTAGGCTACAAAGCTGTAAACTGGAAGCTTTCCTGAAATTACCTCCTACAGCTCACAGCGAACGTGAGATCTGGTTTAAGTGGGGGAAAAAAGAAAAAAATTCAGGTTTTAGATGATCTCCAAACCACAGTGATTTGGATGAACCTTCAAACCAAATATAATCCTTCCAACCGGCTTGACTTTGGGTAGTAATAATAAATCTCACCGCACTAGTAACTTGAGGTTTTCTTTGGTTTGGTTATAAATCAATCTGCATAGGAGTAAAAGAAGGAAAACATTCTCGAAGGTTGATGGATAGATGTGAATATGTCTGCTTTCTCCCCCAGTATTGTGGTTGAATTCAGGTGTTTCTCTGTGGTGTGAATATTGGCATAGAACAGGATCAGCGCAAATCTACATGGGCGTAGGTTAATCTTTGGTATAAATATAAGCCATTGTAAACTTTACAGAATTAAAGCCTGTGAGAAATTTCTTTGTAATGCCTTTAATCCAGAAAAGAGTAGCTTCCATTTAAATTACAAGCCCTCAGTCAAAAAACTTCATAAAAATTCCTTTCTTCCTGATTCATTGCAAAATAAACGAATATCCTCAAATTGGAGGCTACTTTCTCTGCTGACTTTGCCTTAAAATGCGAGTGATATTTGGGTGGTGCTCGTGACTGTTAAAGTAACCATTTCCTTTTCCTGGTGCTTGCTTTGGCTTTTCTATTTCATGACCTGTGTTAAGTCTCGGTATAAAAGGCTGTTAGGTACCCACCTGTACCTATCCGTAATAGAGCCAGACTGCAAAGAAAGTGGATATGAAAAGCAAATATTGTCTTCTCCCCCTCCTCTTCTTCTTCCTCCTCCTCCTCTTCCTTCTCTCCACTTCCTCTTCCTTCTCCTGCTCTTCCTCTCCTCCCTCCTTCTGCTCCTCCTCCTCCTCCCCTTACCCCTCCTCCTCCTTAGTATTATTACTTACCCCAACAAAGGGAATCAATGAAAATATTTATAATCCAACAAACAAGATAGACAGTCTCACTTTCTGGACTGAGGAAACTCTGAATCAAAGTAAAACTGACTTATTCTATCCACAACACTTAGGATGTTTTTGAGAAAATTTGGGAAAAAAAATAAACCCAGCTCCTTCAGACAGCATCATATTTCCATGATGGATTGGTAACAGCCAAAGTTCACCTGAAAGGATTTTCCTTAACTGTTAGTAATCTTAGAAAGTCATTTTTTGAAACTACCAAACATACTTGTCCTAATCATCGGTAAACTCTTCTCAAACACCAACTGCATATAAAATGGGGACCAAAGAGCTGAGGGGGCCTGGGAGGTTCTAGTCACAGAATGTCTTGGAACAAGAACAAAAAGAGGTCTGAGGCTGATTAAAGGTCACATTTCTCCACCCCAAGTGCCTTCAGGGGGATCTAACTTTCATCAGATTTCCCAGGCGTCCACATCCCAGATCACCCCATGCAAACAAAGTGTCTAAATAAATATAAACAAACGCATCCTTAGTGGGGTTGCACTTTCAAGTGAAGCGTTATGGACTTGCTTATGTGCATGCAAATAAAATGTCATGCTCATCAGGAGAGCATACTTTGCATCAAGGAGTATATGGTAAATGGCGTATAATCTGGTTGAGGGAAAATCTCTCTGCCTGAGGAGACTCAGCTGGGCTGCATCTGCTTGTGATGCAAGTGACTGCGTGTCGGACAACTTTAGCCTCCAGCACGCAATGACACGTGGTCCCTTCTCTACCCCCGAAGTCAGTCCTGCGGGCATTATTATCCATTCATCCATCAAGTATATTCTAAGCACCTACTATGTATCAGTATCACTGAGTGCATAAAAAGTGCAAAATAAGTATTGATTGATTGAACAAATGAAATGATGAATGCTATGAGCACACAGGAGAGAAGATACCCACAGAGACACCTATGAAGGTGACATTTAAGCTGGATGAAGATGTGGAGGAAAATTCTAGGCAGGGAGAGTAACAGTAATTGGCCAGTTTGACTTTGTAACAAGCCACATGGGCTGAAGCATTAACTTCAGAACGTGGCTGCATTTACTTCACGCTGCCTGATTTATATGACTGTGCAGTGCTCTGAATCATGGCCGTATAACTCTTCTCAGGGAAGCCGAGAAAATCCAAGACTGCACCTTCAAGAAAGTATGAAAATCCATAAGCCTGGGACATCTTTCTTTCTAAAAGTGATTTATAACCATCATTAAAGGCAGGGTACATCAAAGGGACTAATGGATATCCCAAAAAGAAGCCCACTATCTCACCAGAAAAAGAGAAATTAGAAAATACAGACAATGAAAGGTAAGAAGGAACTTAAGATGATTCTTGTCTTATGTCGTTCTATGAACAATATAGAAACACCAAAAAAGTAGACACCAACATTCACCAAAAAGTTTAACAACATAAAATCATTTTGCAACACTTCAAATAATTTGATGCGAGGATTGTCTCCCACCAAGAAAACACTACAAAAAGAAGATAGATTGCCTGAAAATAGATGCTCAAGTTCTCAAAGGGAATGTTGAGGTTGAAATGGCAATGTGGGTCTGTTGTTTTGGAATCTGTGGGATGAATGTTGTAGGAGGGCTGTGCCATGAGCAGAGAAGTCTTCTCAGAACAAGTGACTTCCAGGCTGTGATGCGACTACCACATTCATGGTTCACTCTAGATATATAATGAGCCCAAATGAAAATACGGGATCCATCTTAAACAATTTGCTTCACGAAAAACATTTCAGGTAAGTACTAATAACTTCACAAAATGGAACTTGTTCTGTCTCCTTTCTGGATGAGGTCACAATTCTCAATATTTTTCTCAGCTGCAATGTAATGTATTGATATGTTATCACAGTTCCCAGGGCACGTGACTACGTATGACTTCCTTTCTTTGCAGTAATCCAGTCTCTTGGACAGATTTACTGACGAAATGGGAGTCCAGGTAAATGAATATCAAAATCTATTTGTCTTACTTAAGTACACCTGTACTCTTTGTTTTAGAGGCGATGTGGACATTGGTCTTTCTAGCCCTAATTCTTCTATATTAATGGGTATTTGTTTGTTTTGTGTCATCCTCATCATGGCTACTCCCACTTCGCTAGAGCAAATGCCAAATTAAATACAGAAATAAAACAAAATGACCTTAAAGCCCACCGTTTTTCTTAACAAGTAGAAGGATTCCTAGTTTCTATAATAATAAAAACTAAAAAGATCAGAAAATAATGTCACCTTTTTTTCTGCCTTAGACTTTAATAATAGTTTCTCCATCATTGTCTTTTGGCCTTCATTAAATCCCACCTGTAGGTGCTCAGAAGTAAATAATAATGACCACGAATTTCTGCTCTCTGGAAGATGACGTAGTAGATGTACTTTCCTATTCTTCCTCCTACCTACAGCTAAAAAACCCTGAACTGTATCTATAAAACAAACATAAGTTAACCCCAAAAGACAGAAGAATAACGCAAACCAGCTAGAGACCTCAAAACAAAAGGAAGGACACAGTGGTGAGTTCCTTGAGTTTTTGTTTTGCCTCATTTATCCCAGACTTACAGCTGAAGGAGCTGCCACCCTATAAACATAATCTCAGACAAAAACAAAATTCTGTTCTCTCTCTCTCTCTCTCTCTCTCTCTCTCTGTCATCAAAATACCAGGAAAAGGGCATCCTAACTAGAGAGAAAACATTTAGATAATAACTGTGGACCTCTACTAAAACACTATCTACCTACCTACATACACATATATATTCATACATAAATACATCGTAGTGCCCCCCACCTCGGGCAGCAAAGACCAAGTTGCAAGCCTAGATTTTCACACCTCAGTCCTCCAAACGAAGTAGAGGAACCTAACAATGCTATACAAAATATGCACTCAGAAACACTATGAATAGGGCCAGAGATATAGCTCAGCAGCACAGCGCCTGCCTGGCAAGTGGAAGGCCATGAGTTCAATTCCCAGCACCAAAAAAACAAAACAAAACAAACAAACAAAAAAACACTTTAAATAAAGTAAAGTGACTGTCTCAAAAGTGTGCAAATAACCCACAGGAAGGCAGGAAAAAGAAAACAGAAAAAGAAAAAGCAGGAGAAAAGAGGAAAAACAGGAAATGGTAGCCATAAGTCTTAATGTAGCAACAATTACATCTAAGGAATGACCTAAATATACCAATTAAAATAAATTCATAGAGTAGGTTAAAAACATGGCCCAAATATATGCTGCCACCAAGAAACTCACTTCAAATATAACAATACAGAAGGTTAAAAACAAAAGGAAAAAATAAATCATGTGCATATTAATAAAAAACAGACTTCAAAGCAAAGAAAATTGCACAGAGATGAATATTATATGCCTACCAAAGGGTTAATTTACCATGTAGATATAGCAGTTCTAAATGTGATATGACAAGCATCACAGCACCAAGAAAATGTGAAGCAAAAACTGATAGACTTGAAATGAGAAATAGTCAAATCCAAAATTATAGTTCAAGACTTCAAAATCCCTCTCTCAGCCATTGCTAGAACAAGTAACAGAAAAATGACCAAGGACGTTGAGGAAACTGACACCACCGCCAACAGGATCTGATCAACATGTATTGAATACTCCACCCAACACTAGCAGAATGCCCGTTCTAGTCAAGTATCCACAAACAACACTATATCCAGAAAGATTATGTCCTAAACCAGAAAACAGCTCTCAAAAAATATAAAAGGATGGTAGTCATAGAGTGTCCTCCCTTCCCAATGGAATCAAATTAGAAATCAATAGCAAGAAGGTAGCCAGATGATCTCCAAACACTTAGAAATGAAACAGCACAATTCTAAATAATCCACAGGTAAAAAATAGTATTAAGGAAATATAAAGATGTATTAAACTGAATGGAAATGAAAATAGAAAATATCAAAATTTGTGGGACTTAATAAAAGCAGTGCTGGGAGGAATTTTATAAGATTAAGTGCGTACATTAAGGGGGGAAAAGGAATGAAGCAGCGCAAATCAAGTATAAACAATCTAAAGAGTAAAAGACAAGATAGATGATAGGAAACGGACATGGACTTCGTGGAGATGGGAAGGGGATCTAGAAAGTGGGAAAGTGGAAGTAAAAGGAATCAAGATGTGACATGTATACACACCAATTCCCCATGCTGAATGAGTTTATTATATATTACAAACATATACTAATAATTTTTAATTTAAAAATATTAATATTATTTCTATACATTGGCAATGAACACGTAGACACCAAAATTTAAAATACAAAAAAATTTGTAAGTGCTTTAAAAGTAAATACTGGCCAGTCAGATAGCTCAGTGGCATAAGCACCTGCCTGGCAAGCATGAGGTCCTGAGTTCGACTCCCGGTACCCACATACGAAGAAAGGGCCGGTGATATCGCTCAGTAGTACAGGCGCCTGCTGGCGCACGAGGTCCTGAGTTCGACCCCCGGTACCCACAAAAAAAAAGTAAATACTGAAGTATAAAACATGTGTAGAATTTGCACACTAATAATTTTTAAGTGTCAATAACACAAAACAAGGAAAATTAAAGTAAATGGAGATAAAACCATGTTTATATATTGGAAGAACCAACACAGTAAGGATATAATTCTACCAAAAGATGCAAGCGATTCCTAACAGCATCACAGCAAGATATGATGTAGATATAGACAGGTGTATTCTAAATGATTTAGAAATGCAAAGGAATTAGAATTCTAAAAGCAATTATGTAAAAGTACAGAATAGGATGAGTCCGATTTTGAGACTTACTATGTAGCTAGAGTAATCAAGCCCGGCATTGGCAGAGGGATGGTACATTTGTTTATGAAAGAGAACAGAGAACTCAGAAATAGACTCATACAAGTAGAACAAACTGATTCTTTGTAAATGTACAAAAACCATGCAATGGAGGAAATATAGTCTTTTCAAGAAATGTTACTGAAGCAAGTGGAAATCGTAAAAAATTAAAAAATTCAAAGTAAGTCCCACACTTTTTAGTACTTTTGTAAGATGCTACCTATGTGAGAACTAAACAGCAATAATCAAAATTTTGTCTCACACCGATATGTGCAACAAACTGACAAATGATAAAATTCCTTTAGGTGAATGGGATTGTCACCAAAGGAACTGCCAAAGGTTTTCATTTAAAGAAGCGAGTTTTGGGCCGGTGAGATGGCTCAGCGGCGTAAGCGCCTGCCTTGCAAGCGCGAGGGCCCGAGTTCGACTCCCGGAACCCACATACGAAAAAGGGGCCGGTGATATCGCTCAGTGGCACGGGTGCCTGTTGGCGCGTGAGGTCCTGAGGTCGTCCCCCTGGTACCCACAAAAAAAAAAAAAAAAAAAAAAAAAAAAAAAGAAGCGAGTTTTGAGGTGGCTCTTGAAAGAAGGGAGTTTACCAGCTTTCCTTTCATCCTTACAATCTTACAAGATTGATGTTATTATTCCTGCTATAAGGAAAGTTCAGTAGTATTAAATCAGTGACCCAGTGTAATACAGTTTTCTATTGCAATGTCTTTTTTTTACATTTTATCATAACATTAAATATCAAAGTACAGCAATGCCTCGGTTCGCGAACACTTCTATTCGAGAACAATTCGGTTAGCGAACAGAAGCATTCACAAATTTTTGCTTCAGTTTGTGAACTCCACATCGGGTGAAGAAGAGGACCACAGCCATGAACAGTAACGCAGCCACCTTCCCCAGAATCATGGAGCAAATTAAATTCGTGCACTGAGGTACCACTGTACTTCATTACAAAAGCAAAATTCTAGGTAGGTAACAAGTTACAGAAAAATTATATTTTAGAGGAAGAGTACTCATTTATTCAGTCACTTAGCAAGCACTAGCAAATTGCTGATACACAGGAGGCGCTCAGATATGTGTGAAAGATAATACCATAAAACTCAGAAAGAGAAACATTTGGCACTGAACAGGTTTTAGAACCAGTGGTTCTGTTTCCTGCGTAAGAAACTCCCCACAGTAGCACCGCTTAATGCATGCAGTGATTGTGGGCAGTAGAAAGAAGCAAGAACACAGATTCAGGATCTTGTGAGAACAGCACACGCATAACTTACCAAAGTTCCCCTAGTAACTTAGAATCTTCTCATAAGGGAGTTATAACCACTCTCCCAAAAATGTGAAACACTATTAAAATAGTTTTTCATTTTCACAATAATTTTATTAGACTAAGAAAAGATTTCTCAGCCTTGGTCCTATTGACACATTGAGCTAGATAAATAGTTGTAATCGGGAGAGGTCCCATGCACTATAAGATATTTAGCACCATGCTCAGCTTTTACTTATTATATGTGAATGGCACCCCTTTACCCATTTGGGACAATCCCAAAATGTCTCCAAGAATTAACAAACATAGCCCTGAGTTGTACAAGCTGAGAATCACTGGCCTAGGAGTGTTACTGTCACTCTACAAATAAGGACTGATGTTTGCAGAGGTTGAATAAAAAGACAAAATTCATACAACTATGAATTGATGGAGCCAGACATAGAACATAGATGTCCCTGATAGCAAAGATTTTCTCCACTGAACCCAGCTTCCTAGAGAAAAGATAGAGCCATAAACTAGCATTGCAAAACAATATGAACAGAGCTCTAAGGAGTGCCCAGAAAGCTGTGCGTCAAGGAAGAGTGAGCATATCCATTTTCTATTCCTACAGAGCAAATCATCACAAACGTAGTAGCTGAAAGCAGCGCAGATTTATTTCCTCACAGATGACCTAGGTTGGGAGTCTAGGTGTGGACTACCCAGGTCCTCAGGAAAATCAAGATGTTTCTCAGGGCTATAATTTTATCTACAGTTCAGGACCTCTTCCAAGTTCATTGATTGTTGAAAGAATTTATTTTCTTCTGATTATATGATCAAGGTTACCATTTTCTTGTTGACTATTGGCCAGGGACCATTCTCAGCCCCAAATCCTGCCTTCAGATCATTGCCATGTGGTCTTCTCATCTAGAAATGTGGTGACATCCTTCTTGAAGACCAACAGGAGAAATTCTCCCGCTGCCTCTGTCTCTTGTAGAACTCACCTAGTTATATCAGGCCCACTCAAGATAAGTCAACTGATTAGCTGACCTTAATTATGTTTGCAAAATTCCTTTAACTACACAGTACAAATCATTATGGGAAAGAAATCCCATCATATTTGCAAGTCCCACATACACTAAAGAGAAAAGATTATACAGAGATGGGGGTCAATGGAGGTCATCCTAGACTTTTTTGCCTCCAACAGAAATGGTTCATAATCTCCCTCGTTTCCTACATTTCTGACAGCCCCTGCAGTACCTGACTCGCAACCTGCAACCAGACAACAAATGCCTGGTTTCTCCTAGAAATGCTCTGCATACCCCTCTATGCAATCGCTCCATTCTGCTGATCTTCTTTACATACAGTCGTTGCCTGCTGGATCTTTGGCAGGATCTATTGCATACTTGTATCTTCCTTTTAAAACTTGACTTTCCTCTAAGTTATTCCTCTGACTCCTAGACATGTAACACATCTTGTCAACTGTGAGCCCCAATGTTTAAGTAAATTGCCACACTGTTAGACAACTTTACATGAACTTTTAACTCAGGTGAGAATTTACATAAGGAAAACTAAAGTAAATACGAGTCCTTATATACATTTATAATAAGAACATTTAGGGTTGATGTGATCAAGCAGTTTTCCCAATGTCCTACGGCTTTCCTCAGAGAAATAGCAGAGTCACAAACGCTTCCTCCAGGGCTCATTTCCTTCCATGATATGGAAAGCTGTGGGCGAGCAGTGGTTGAGAAATGTGTGATTCTTTTTCCTGACACCAGCAGTCCTCCCCTCGATTGTCATGGGCATCTAAATAAATCCTACTTTGGCTTTTTCTAAATGAAATTTCTGTTCCAATCTCATCTTCTCCACTTCCCAAGATCTTTTAGGATGGGAAACATCTTCTTTTACAGTCCCAGTGGTACCTACCCAGCCTTGCATAAACGACAGCATTTAAAACTTACCAGTATCCATGACAAATGAAATCCCTTATCCGCCAACTAAATGCCACGTTTCAGAAACGTTCTATAAACTGGAAGAAGGAAGGGATGTGTGCACAAAACTTCCTCTCCACTATGCCTGCATTCCCAGAACCTTTTTCACTTGCTAATTCTCTACAAGAAGCTGTGCATCAGTTCTGCTCCACTTCTACTACCTGCAGACTAGATATGGACCTTCATGATCCAAAGTCTTTTAGTAATATTTCATTATATTTAAAAAAAAAAAACCTAGACTTCCAGTGGCATTTCTGAAAGGAGCCTTTTCTATGTCCAACACAAACTCAGTGCACAGATTAGCCTACATCAAAGTCTGGTGTTTAGTGGTGGGGAGGGAGGGTAGGAGATTTAAAATAATATATTTATTAACAGATACTTTCTCAACTCTGAAAATGTCCCACTCTGTGAGGTACTGGAACTTTTCCCTGCTAGGATACATTCACAGACAGCAGAAAGGAACAAGGAAACGGGATTTATAATATAGCACGAGGAAACCTACTCCGGAAGTGAAGCCGGGTGCAAAAAGGGACTCCATCGCTCAGTTTGGCTTGGCGTTCAGAGTACCGGTCTGGGAAGGCTTTCCCGTTATAACCGTATCTGAGCTGAGCCCTGAAAGAGGGACAGGATTTAGCCAAGGCGGGAAGGTAAAAAGTGCTCCATGTAAAATGAACAGCACAGATATAGAATGCAAAATAGTCATTGCTAACATAGGAGGCTCTTCGAGGTCTAGGAAGAGGCTTGGGGGCCAGATCAAAGAGTCTGGACTTTCTTTTCCCAGTGGGCAACAAAAAATCATAGAACAATTTAAACCAGGGAGTGGATTAATGATATCATCAGGTCTACAGAACGGAGAAGGACTGGACTGAAATAAGCCCGGAATCATGAAGGAAATCTGGGAGACTATCGTGACTATCCAAGCAAGGGATGAGGGCAAAATTGAGCAAATTCAAGATGAACCAGTCTTGGTGACCAGTTGAATATGAAGGTGGGAAATTAATTAAGAATGACACTAAAGGCTCTGACATGGTCTCCTGCGTGGATATTGGTGCCAATCAGTGATCTGGGGAAACCAGAAGGAGAGGCGCATTTGGGAGCTATGTGGGTCAGTGTCTGGAACAGATTCTGAGCTACTTCCAGCATGTAAAAGGGGGGAGGAAATGGCAGTGCAGAAGTCCTTATTTCTCCTCGTCAGGTGTTTCAGGATGGATGTTATAGCTAGGGTACCGTCCACCCACTGCCAAGACCTATTTTCCCAAATATTTAATACGACTTAACGTTAAATGTACATGAGTTCAAAAGACCTTACCTCTCAACCAAAATGTGAAATCAAAGTGCTGCGCGGATTAAGTGTGTCTGTCTGCACAGATGTTGTGCCCACCACATCAAAGGAACTTTACACTTGCCATAGGGGATGGCTTCATGACCTGGAAATAAATTTGAAATGTATGGGCTCCCTGAAACCACAGAGTCAACTGAATATGACTTGAATTATGGCAATGCACTCTAATCACCATGGGGGAAACCCAGTGCAAATTGCTGAATTTGAGAGTTTTTAACAAAAGAAATAAAAGACCCACAACCAACATTATTGAATGACAAAGTACACTGTTTTCAAATCCTTGGATTGGAAACCATATCTATGTACATATATTGGTCTATAAAACATTCACTCAGACCATAACATTTTTTACTAGTTTTCCTCACATTTACCAATACCAGTTCCACTTCTTTATCATACCCACACTTTCCTCCTGGAGTAAGAGTTGTGAAAAACCCAGAAACATTATAATGCGCTGTACTAACATTGCCTGTAACATTAACCCAAGGCCACACATACTTATTGGTAGTCAAAACAGTAAATTTTCTTAAAAAAAAAAAAATAGCTGGTCTCACTTCTTCTACATAGAGTAGAAGTAGTGTAGTGTTCAGTTTGGCTTTTCTTGTTGCCATGTTTATGGGGAACCAAGAAATTTATCGGAACATCAAGAAAATAATCCCATTCAGTCATGCAAATGAAAAGATCCCATGATCTACACTGAAGTTGTATCCATTCCTGCAACCACCTTGTAAGGATATTTATATGATTTCCACATATGAAATAACCCTGTAAATATCTCTATTCTCTGAACAAATTAAGATTTGAGGATTTACCTAACTTTTTAAACAACAGCCACTGTTTATGTAGATTGTACCAAGCGACAGATACCACACCACCAAGCATCTATAGGCATTATCTTGCTTACTACTTATGACAATTTTGTAGCAGATTTTTCTTTTATTTCCTAGATAAAGAAATTGAAGCACGTCCAAGCTTAGACTAAGATCACACAGCTAGCAAGAAGAAAAGCCAAGAATCAAGCCCAAGTTTGTTTAACTCCAAAGCTCTGCTCTTAACCACATTATTGCACACTTTCAGCTTGTGGCTTTCTGGAATAGATATGCAAATTAATAAACATATTTATTGCATGTCTGTGTGTGTATGACTAATTACAGCTAACATAGGGCTGGGAGAGTGGCTCAGTGGTAGAGCAGATGTTTAGTATGCATATGATCCTGGGGTCAATCCCCAGCACCAGAAAGAGAGAGAGAAAGAGAGAGACAGAGAGAGAGAGACAGAGAGACAGAGACAGACAAAGAGAGAGAGACAGAGACATAGAGGAAAGAAAGAAGAAAAGAAGAAAGAAGAAAGAAAGAAAAAGAAAGAAAGAAAGAAGAAAATCAATGTTAAAGCTAATTAACAGCATAAAAGTTTTTAAAGGCTATATTTATTTTACGTACCTTATATTTTGATAACTGATTTTAAAAAATGATATTTTTATAAATTAAGATGAAATACAACCATATTTTTCATCAGATTAGCTGGTTAAACTTCTTAAGAAGTGCTATCTTCAGGATTAGCTAACTCACTATCCACATACAAGCTACTGAACTCACTATATTTGCTTTAACCCCTGCATCAATCCTAAAACTATGAATTTCAAAAGATGCAGATCCTAATTGAGAAGGACTAAATAAGAACAAATCAATGGTTCTTTACACAGTGGCAGTCTACTGGAGGGTGAAGCTGAACATCTTACCCAGCTTATCAGTTTTATTCTTTATAAAACCCTGGAAGTAGCTGCCATTGTCAACATCCTAAAGATAAGAAAAGTGAGTGCAACCATGGAGCCTACCTAAGGTTATTCAGCCAACAAGAAATGGCCCTAGGACTTGACCTAGAGATTCTGGTTCCTTCCGCCTACAAGCCTTGTGCTGACGAAAACCTCTCCCACAGTACATCGCCACAAAACATTTTATAAAGCTCAGGTTCTTCCCTGAGACGCCATTGAAAACCCAGGGTAGCTGCAGGTCCATTTTATGCCTTCCATGTGTTAGCAGAACTATAAAAGTTAAATTCACTGGCATCTGTAATATAAGAACTAATGGAATCAGTATTCTTTGAAAATTATGCTTTTTTTCCAAATGTCACCTTATGTTCCACACATATTTTGAAAAATGAATGTTCAGGTTTTAAAGAGGGACTAAACAAAATTGACAATGTAATTTTATCCAGGTACAAAAAAAAAAAAAAAAAAAACCCTAAAAAACACAATCTCCTGCCTTATGTGTTACTCTGCAGTCAGGCCGTGGTAATTTACTATTCTGGAATATAGTTATTCTTCCAATTTTGACATAACTGCCATGTTATTTCACTCACATACTCCTCTGTCTGTCCCAGTAGCCACGGGCCATTTTTCATTCCATTCATTTGCATCAGAAATTACAGGTTTTGATACCACGGCCACAGCCTGTGTTTTAACTTTGAAATATATTGTAGCTAACTCTTTAATGTGGCTAATCTAGCTCATGATTCAATATGACTGCAGTTATGGTTCCCCAGAAGGGCTGTCGCTGACAAAATGCTGCTCTCTGCTCATGAGGAGGAATTCCATAGGGCTTGGACTGGAAAAGCTTCCTAAGAGATCTCTTGGGTCTTTCCCATCCTGGTCACCATGTTATTCTGTGATTTCAACTCCACTCAGATTCTGCTCCATGCCTAATTTTTTTTTTTTTTTTGGTAACTCCCCATGCTTTACAAAAACATAAATAATATTTTCTTCCTCTCATTCTCCTTTATGCCTTTCACACTTCGGAGGTGTGCACAGGGCCTCCCAAGGGCGCAGACAGGGGCAGGCACTGAGTGTCTCCTCATCATCTGCTCCAGCAGCCGGCCGTGGCTTCCCTTAACACTCCCAGGCCACACCCCCGTCTACAGCAGGACTGGTGGGAGCGGAAACTGGCTGAAGTAGGAGTTGAGCGCTTCCCAGTTGAGAGGACTTTAGAGGCTGGCAGTCCACTGACTATGTTCCAGAGTCACAAAGCCCTTACACGACATGCTCAGCGTCACCCAGTAGGTCTCCCATGTGTTGATTTTGAATTCCTTCCTTCACCAAAAGTCTGCTGCACCTGGCCTGTGTCCCAGATTCTGTTGAAAACGCTGAGGATCTGGAGATGAGTAAGACATGGTCGTGTGCTGGGGAGAGAACAACCAAGTGAGGATGTGGACAGGTCACAGGCAAAGAAGGAAGGAGAATAAAGTGCCAGAGACGCTGAGGCCTCACATCGTGCTTAACCCAGGAAACCCACTGTCACCTGCTCGCTGTCACTAGGACCCCTTCTCACTCTCATAAGTTTGGACAGTTAATCACTCCAATAGTTGATAAGTGAGAAGAACGTGAAGTGGACGGGGAAAGAAGAGAATTTTGTTTAGTTTAGCTCTAGTAAACCTTATGTCATTTTTATTCCGTGGGGAGAAAGTCCTCATTCATTCTCGGCAAATCTTTCTGTAATCTTTGAGAACGAAGGAGGAAATCTCCTCTAGGTAGCTCCAAGAGGAAAGCGGTTCCTGAACTGGCTGGACTCATGCGGTGTCTGATCATGGTCTCATAGCAATGGCATAGGCAGTAAAGCTAGCCGCTTTCACTCCCTGTTCAGTGCACTTCCCACTGGCCATTGAGCGTGGGGTTCTGTGCCTCAGTGGACCCCACCTAACTACACCCTCTGCAGACTCTACCCTAACCAGCTTCGCCACCTGCCCCCTGCAGGCCTCCCCGTACTTTCCCACCACCCAAAACAAAACATAAGTGTACAAAGATAACTCACTCGCACAGAACCTACCCTGACCTTTTCCTTGCAAAACGTATAATAGAAACAATTCAAATGGCAACCAATTCTTACACTTGACAATAATTACTAAAGAGCTACCATTTCCCAAGGGCAAGTTTTAGACACCACGCTATTTTATCTTTATCAATTTATCATTGATCTTCATAATTATTCAGCAAGGTAACACTATTGTACCCATTTTATGGATGAGCAAAAAAGAGGCTCTGAGTACTATGACTTATTCATTGAAACATAGCTGGTAAATAGCAGTGCCAGAACTCAAACTGATGTCTGTCTTATCTTAAATTGTCACATTTTCCACTTCAGTACATTACATTACTACCCTGTACTGTACCATTTTTCAAGGGGAAAAAATCGTTGAAAACTGAAAATCAATTAATTAGCAGTACCCGTTAAACCATTTTTTATGATTAAGGCTTCCACAGAGAAATGGACAGATGCATAAAACACAAACTTCCTATCAAAGTACTTACAGGCTTTATAGGAAAATGAACATACACACATAATCACACACACACACACACACACACACACACACACCAGTGTACTTACCTCATGCACCAGAAAATGTCAGTACAACAAAGCAGATGCCCCAGGATTCCAAGGTCCAGGGTAGAGGAAAACCAACATGGTAGTCAGGAGAGGTCACAAGAGGAGACAGGCCCTGAATCGTGAATGAAAAGGAGGAGGGGGCCAGGTATTTAAAAGCTGGAGCAGCGTTCTTTCCACGGCAAATCCTGAAAGAATGACTAGAAATGGAGAGTAAATAGGTTAGAGATCCTCGAGGCCATGAGGAGGCACAGTCATGGTTAGGGGTGTGGGTGTAGCAAATCACTTATGTCCTTATACCTCAGGTTCCTTGTCTGCAAATGGAAATGGAGATAAATATGACTACTTTACAAAATGGTAGGGGTAATAAAAGGAGCTGACATATGGTGTGACAAAGCAGACATAACATTCACTCGACAAATTGCAGCTTTTTTTATTACCTTATGGTGCTGACAGCCATGGTGTTGGCTTCGCATCACCTTGGTGCTGTGTGGACAGTGAAAACCACCTTGAGAGCGACATAGTAGTCAGGAAAGGCCTGGAAACACTCACAAACTTTCCAGTGTCCCAGGGACAAGAAGCCACATCGGCTTCCCACCGGATACTGGGCGTCTCACAGCAAGGCAGCCTGGGCTGTTCGCTCCAGTGTGCAGCTCAGGCACATTTCCCTGGGTTACCGTGATGGGAAAGGGCCAGGACCTGCATCAAGAAGGACCCTGTAAAAGGCTGAGCTGTGCTTATCGGGCCATGTCCCGTCACTATTACTTATCTGCATTTTTAAGGAAGGAAAACAAGGATTTATTAAGCATTTATGTTATGTCGGCCACACTTAAATGTATCTTTTTTGTATTCCTCAGAGTGTGCACAGAAATACTCCAAGCAGCACCCCATGGATTTCTTGAATCTGAAACTCTCGGGATGCATTTCCACTTTGATTTGAGAAAATTACAACCCATAACTATCCTCCCTTTACATTTCCTGTTTTCTTCCTCTTCTTATTCTGTAGAGCAGAGATAATTAACCCAGGATGCATATTAAAATGATCTAGATGGCTTTCTTTAAAGTCCTGGTGTCTTTGTGTCACCCCAAAGTTTTGATTGGAATGGCTTGAGGTTTGGCATGAGCATCCATGCTTTCCAAAAAATCTCCCCTACCTCTTAGGGCTTCTGGGGTGAGGACCTCTGAAAGAGGATTCTAACACTCTCTAAATTGTGTCAATCGGTTCCTCTAAGTTCAAATCACATGCAAAGCTTGATCATTTGAGATTGGTAAGCATGGGAGACAGCAGCCACTCTCAAATCTCCTGAAAAGTTCAGCAAGTGTGCAAATGGAGAAGAGAAAAAAATCTATATCTAGTCCTCCTCCCCCACAAGCCCTAAAAAGCGCACACACACACACACACATACACTCATACGCCATCACCAAATGCAAAAGTGTGCAGTATAGCCACAGCTTCCATGCTTCTAAGTAATAATGTATTGATTTATAGTTTGTACAAATTGCAATAAATGGCATTTTCTGTTATGTGGCGGGTAATAGATTGTTCTGGAGTGAACACAAGTCCATAATTAATTCAGGGGCTATGCTGATGCTATAAACTAAAGCCTAAACTTAAGCAGTTAATCTATGGTAGTTTAATGCTGAAAATGGATTTTAGGGTGGTGGACAATTTGGTGAATGTCTATTATTTTAGTTGAAGCATAATTAACTTGGCACATATAAGAAAAAGCAAGAGAAATATTTTCAGGGACTTTTGTCCTTTCCCCTACCTTCCTAACATCTTGCTTCTCCACATTGCTCTCCAGAATGATCATTTCCTGCTTCAGAGGCAGATTAGGGGAAAGGAAAGTTTGATTCAGAGGCAGCGGGCACTGTGTCATTTCCACTGTTGAGCCTGGACTTAAGTTGAACAGGCTGGAGACTATTTTATTTGCCACCTCCCATCAGCCCATGAGTCTATCAGAAGTGCAGCGGCCCAAGTGACCAGAACTTAAGGCTGCTCAGGAGAAACATATCTTTAAAGATTGGGCATCTCTCACTGCCACAAGTCTCCTTGTATCCTGTTCATCTTCTATAGCAGGCATTCTCCTTCTCCCAGGAGCTGAGCCCGTCTTCTCAGAGGGAGAGATGGAAGAAAACCTCGGAAGAGTCTTCATCCATTCAGAACCAATACCCTGAAACTAACCCTTTCAAAACAGATCATTCGCCCTGCAGAGTTCAAGAGACAGAGCAGAAACCCCTTTGTTCTAAGAAGGGTCAGACCTCCCTGAACTATAGTTTCTCTGTGACAAGCTCTTCCAACATTTCTATGTTAAAGATGTGACCGAAGAAGCGATATTGGTCAATTAACATTGTAAGGTAAGACGTTTAGAGTTAGTGTTATAGAAAAACGATAGTTACAACTAGGTCTGCAAAAATTATCTATGATGCCATAGCCCTATTTTTCTGAAATTCCATATACAGATGAAAAAATCAAGTTAAAGTATACATCTAGAGAGACATGAAATAATAAAAAAGGGCTAATTCACCAAGAAGATGAAAGAGTTGAGCCAGCAGTGTCAGCACTGAAATGAGAAACAGATCAATTCATAATTACACTTGCAGAATTCTGTTGTAGATAGAACTGTGAGACAGATCACCAAGAATATTGAACCAAAAGCTAATTGTGATCTAATCGTCTACACAGCTACCGCAGAAAAGACTTTTTGGTCAAGTTACATGGAACATTCACCAAGATGGGAAATACCCTGGGTTACAAAACAAAACTGAACAATCTTAAATAACATAAAGTATGCATTCAGATCATAATGGAATTAAACTAGAAATTAATTATAGAAATATATCAAGTAAATCTCTACACACTAAGAAATTAATTATTTTTTATAAATTAAACAACATACTTTTGAATAATCCATGGGTCAAAAAGAAGTCTGCTTTCTTTTGGAAATTGGAACGTATTTTGAGCTGAACAAAAATGAAAATACAATATATCAAAGTGTGTGAGATGTACCTAGAGCAGTGCTTAGAGAGAGACTTACAGCTATGAATGCTATATTCAGAAAGAAGAAAGATCAAGAAAGAAGGAAGAGGGCTGGGAATATAGCTCAGTGGCACAAGCGCCTGCCAGGCAAACACAAGGTTGTGAGTTCGATTCCTGGTACAAAAAAAAAAAAAGAAGGAAGAAGGAAGATCACAAACAAATACAAGCCTTTACCTTAAGACACTAGAAAGCAAAGCTGAATGAGGACAAAAATAGCAGCATATTATTGGAACTGAAAACAGAAAACTAGGGGCCGGTGAGATGGCTCAGCGGCTTAAGCGCCTACCCGGCAAGCGCGAGGGCCCGAGTTCGACTCCCGGAACCCACATACGAAAAAGGGGCCGGTGATATCGCTCAGCAGCACGGGCGCCTGCTGGCGCGTGAGGTCCTGAGGTCGACCCCCCGGTACCCACAAAAAAAAAAAGAAAACAGAAAACTAATAAGGAAAATAAATTAATCCAAGATCATTTGCAATAATATTAACCAACTTCTTCCAAAAGTAACAAAGAGAGAGAGAAAGAGAGAGCAGAACAAATCAACAATAACAGGAAGAAAAGAAGAGCTACCACTATCATCCCCATGCCCATTAAAAAGAAAATGAGCCAGGTGTGGTGGTGCACACCTGCAATCCTAGCACTCTCAGAGGCTGAGGCAGGATTACAAGTCCAAGGCCAGCTTGACCGCTTAATGACTTAGTAAGACACTGTTTCAAAATAAAAATTCCAAAGAGGCTGGAGATACAGCTCAGAGTGAAGATCCTGGTTCAATCCCCAATACTGAGGGAAAAATGAGTACATTTGAATAATTCTATATACATAAGTTTGCTGATTTATATAAAAGAGACCAATCCCTCAAAACTGTGAAGTACCAAAGTTCACTCAAGATGAAATAAATAGGTTAAATAGTCCTGTAACTGTAAAAGAAATTTAATTAGTTTAATTTTTCAAAGTCTTCAAAACAGAGAAATCTCCAAGCCTTGATTTCACTAGTTAATTCTACCAAACTCCATCTCCAGTTGCCTTATAAACTAGAGGGAACACTTTCCAATATATTTTATGAGGTCAACATTACTCTGATAATAAAACCAAATAAAAACAATACAAAAGAAGGGTATGGGCTAATATCCCTCAAGAAGAAAAAGGCAAAATTCTTCAACAAATGTTAGCAAAATGAATGCAATACTGTATAAAAAGGATAATGCACCATGCCCCTGGCAATACAAGGCTGGCTCAGTATTGGAAAATCAACACAATCTATTGTAGTATTTATCTAAAGGGGTTAAAAATGATCATGCAAATTGATGTAGAAAAGTACTTGACAGAATTTAACATCTATTCGTGATCTTTAAAAAATCAACAAATACAGGGCCGGTGAGATGGCTCAGAGGCTTAAGCACCTGCCCGGCAAGCGCAAGGGCCCGAGTTTGACTCCCGGAACCCACATACGAAAAAGGGGCCGGTGATATCGCTCAGCGGCACGGGCGCCTGCTGGCACGCGAGGTCCTGAGGTCGACCCCCAGGTACCCACAAAAGAACAAAACAAAAATCAACAAATACAAAAAAAGGATAGATTTCCTCAGCCTTCTAACAGGATCTTTACCAAACCTACAGTCAAAATCACACTTTAATGGTGAGAGACTGATTCCTTTCCTACTTAGATAAAAAATAAGGCAAGAATTTTCACTCTTACTATCCCTATTCAACATTTATTGGAAGGCTTAGCCTGTACATTAATGTAAGAAAAATAAATCAAGGGAATATAAATTGGAAAGGAAGAAATAAAACCATCCCTACTCCAAGGTGAAATACAGACCCTATGAATGGAAAAATTCAGGAAATACGTGAAAACCCCTAAAACTAAGTTTATCAATTTTCACAGAATCAAGGTCAATACTCAAATACTAATCGCATTTGTATATATTAGCAATGTAAAATTAAAACCAACTTTTTAAATGTCATTTACAATAACTCCAAAAAGCAAAATACTTAGGAATACACCTTACAAAACATCTACAGGATTCCTGAACAGGAAACAACAAAGTGCTGATAAAATAAATTAGAGAAAGCCTAAATACACAGAGGGACATACTGTGTCCACAGACTGGACAATTCAATATAGTGAAGATGACTTTTCTCCCCAAATTGATCCATAGGTTTAATTCAATTCTGATAAAAATCCCAGCTGGATTTTTTTTTTTTTTTTGACATGTGGACAAACTGACATTAAAATTTGTATGGCAAAACAGAAAAACTAAAATAATTTTGAAAAACAAGAAGAAAGACAAGAATTATGCTACAGAAATTTAAGCCTTACTGCAAGGCTCTAATAATTAAGAGGGCAAGGTGTTTGTGAAAGAACATACACATACATTGATGAGAAAAATGATGGAGAATCCAGAATTAGACACACACAAATTCAAACTGTTCTGACAATAGTACAAAAGCGGCCAGGTGAGGTGGCATATACCTGTAATCCCAGGTACTCAGAAGGCAGAGGCAGGAGAATCACAAGTTTGAAGCTAGCCAGAGCAATTTAGTGAGACACTACTCAAAATAAAATGAAAAGGACATAGTTTACTGGTAGGGCTTGCCTAGCATGCACAGGACCCTGGGCTCCATTCCAGTACCACCCAAAAAAAAGCAATTCAGAGGAAGAAAAGGGTAGTCTTTCCAACAAACAAATGATCTTGGAACAATTAGACATTCATAAGCAAAACAAGTAAATAAATTAACTCTAACCTAAACCTCATCTCTCATGTCATCCAAAAACTACCTAAAATAGAAGATAGGTGTAAATACAATACAAATCTACAAAACTGCCAGGAGAAAACTAGGAAAAAGCCTTAATGGCCTGGAGACAAGCAAAGAGATTTTTGAACATGACATCAAAAGCACTCTCCATAAAAGAAAAAAATTGATAAATTAGTTTTCATTAAAATTTTAAAAACTTTGCTGAGATCAAGCTACTTTTAAGAGGATTAAAAGACAAGCAATGGATTGGAAGAAAAGTTTTGCAAATCGTATATTTAACGAAGGACTTGTATCCAAGAATACACAAAGAATTCCCCAAAATGGACAAACTCAATTTTTAAAAAATAGATTAAATGAACAGAGACTTCACCAATGAAGATACAAAAATGGCAAATCACACAAAACTATGTTCAATATCATCAACCATTATGAAACTTCACATTAGAACTATGATGAGGTAGCACTACTCACTTTTCAGAACGGCTGATTTTTTTAATTTTTATTTCTATTACTACACGTTTGCAGTACATAAGGATTACATTCAGTGCAGGGAGTTGACGCATGTGTATAACACATCTGAATTCTTTGTAGACTCCGACCCCTTCCCTCTCTGCCCATCCTACCATCACTTGGTCCCCTTCACATTTGCAAAAAATCTACTGTATCTCCCTGTTTCCTAGTATCTATCTTTTATTTTGCTCTTTAATTTATTTATACTTTGGGTTTATCACGTAATAATGACTAAAATAAAAATGTTAACAATACCAAGTGCTGGTTAGGATGCAAGGTAGCTGGCACTGTCAGACATTACCGGTGGGGTGCAGACTGGTACAGTCCCCTCTGAAAAGTAACTGGGCGGACTCTTATCAAGTTAAATATCCACTTACAATAAAATCCAGCCATCCCACTCCTGGATACTAACCCTAGGAAAGTGAAAGCTTATGTTTACCCACAACCTGTACACAAATGTTTATAGCAGCTTTATTGACAGTCATGAAAAATTGGAAATAATCCAAATGTTCCTCTCTGGGTAGCTAAAACTGTTGATACCTCCACACAATGGAATGGAACAATAAAAAAATGATTAAAGAACAATGAAAAGGAAAAAACTATTGAGATATACAAATTGGGTGAATTTCAAAGGCATTATCTTGAGTGAAAGAAATTAAATTCAAAAGATTACATAACTGTAAAATCTCATTCATATGAAATTTTCCAAAAAAAAAGCCCCACAACTATGGAATGGGAAAAAAGATCTGTATTTTCAGGGAATTACAGTTAGAGGAAGGGAAGTATAGGGGTGTTATCTTGAAGGAATAATGCAAGATGATTGCTTTGGGTAATGGAACTATTCTGTATCCTAGCAGAGGAAAGATTACAAAAATTTATGTATGGGTTAAAATTCACAGAAATATATAGTGTTTTAAGATTTCCTTTTGGAAAGGTGACATAAGGACTAGTACGTCCATGGGCATCTACTGACGGCTAAGAGTTCTGGTGGGGTTCAGGACCAAATCAAGTCCAGAATCCAAACCCAAGTGGCTATAGATTGGGAGCTGCTGGGCCAGGTAAATGGAGGCTGTGTAACTTCTGACACAGCCAAGAAACTAGACCAAAAGCCGCCCTTCAAAACTGCAAAGCTCTGAAAGAGGCGATCATAAACGTCTAAGGGTGACTCACGTCTAGGACGGGCTGAGCTCATGACGCGTTTCGCTTGGGGCGATGGAAGGAATGGGAGTTAGAGAAATGAGAAAGAACGGGGAAAAGAAACTTTAACGTACAGAGTACAGTTTCAGGGCCTGGATCCGAGGAGAAATCTAGAGCCAAGATAATCAAAACTGAAAGATAACCAGTAAGAAGGGGAGAAGGGGTAGAAAGCTTGAACAAACACTTCACAAGCAAAAGAATATTCAAATAGCCAGTAAACATTTGAAAGAGCACCCAGCTTCATTAGTCATCCGGAAAATGCAAATTAAAACCGCAAACTGATACCACTGCACACTTCCAGAATCTCTAAAATGGAAAAAGACAAACTTCAAATATTGGCGAAGCAGACGGCCTCGTGGGAGGACGCACACGCTGCCCGCTGCGGAAGCTGGCTGGCATTACTGACGGAAGCTGGACGCGCACAGCCTGCGCGTGGCTCAGCGTCCCACTGCGGCGCAGGGCGCTGACTTCTCCGGAGGCTGACAGCCTGACCCTGCAGCCCCTTCTGCCACCTGCAGAACTTCACGCTCTCTGCTCTGCTTCCATTTCCACAGCTCCTCGGTCACGAGGATTCCCCTGCGTCCCTCTTCTAGCGACCCTTTGACTACATCTGCAGACCTGGATAATCCAAGGCAATCTCCCCGCCTCAAGATCCCTAACTCCACCTGCAGTCCCTTTGGCCCTTTGGCCACGTACAGTCACGCGCACACAGGGGTTGGGACAGGAACATCTTTGGGGAGCCACCGTTCTGTTATAAACCCCAAGTAGGAAACTACTCAATATCTCAGCAAGGAAAGAATGAACAACTGGTCCATACTCATATGCTGGAATACTACACAACACCGAGGACGAGGATTTCCAATTACACGCAATAGTATGATGAATCTCACAAGCATAGTATCGAGCAAAAATAGCCGGAAACAGAAAAAGTATGAGTCCGCAGGCATAAAGTATAGAAAGAGGCAAAACTAAAGAGAGAGAAGTCAGAATTGTGATTGTCCTCCATACTGAGCTTCATACCTGGGCAGGAACATAAGGAAACTTTCTGGTATATGTGCATATTTCTTGTATTTTACTTCAATGACACTTTTATAGACAGAGAAAAAAGGGCCCTGTGAGCACAAGGGTGCCCCAAAACGTTGTATTTTGGTGCTGCGAGAAAAATGAGAGGTTTAGAAGCAGCTAGGCAGGACCTGGAGTCACAGCTCTTTCATTCATTCTGTGACCTCCTGCACATTAATCTTTCTGGTCCTCAGTTTCCTCCTCCCTAAAATGGGGACAATGACACCCCTGCCTCTGCCTGTCTGTGTTGTTGTAATATAACAAATGTGAAGACGAGTGGAACACAACGAGGGATAAATAAATACTGCTCCTTCTCTGTTTTGCTCTTAAATCTGTGCTGCAACAGAGCAAATACACAAGGTGGGGGCGAGCTCAGAAACTCAACTTCGTTTTTATTTTCAGTGTCATGTTTGCAAACAGTGGCCAAGCATTGTCAAAGTTACTCCACACCCTGTAAAACTGGTGAAGAAGTTCTTCCTTTCTTTATAAATGCTGCCTGTTTCTTGATAAAACTCCAGTGTGTTGGGAAAATCTTTTGTGCAAAGGTGAGAACCTGAGAGCCCGGGAGGGATAAGGTCTGCAGGAAGAACCCAGGCAGCAGGGGAAACAGACACAAAAGCAGACCGGCCAGAGCACCACTGCCGTCCTGGCCCAGGGACCAGTGCCTTTTCGGAGACCCGGCCACACTGACTTCATGAGGGCTTAAAGAAGAAAGATGGGGAAAGAAAAAAACAGTGGAGAGAAAGTGCGTTTCCCTTGAAATTCAAGCACGTGGCCTCTTGAGATCCAGCCTACCATCCAGAGCCTTTGAGACCGTTTGAAGGGTGTGGGGCTCTTGCGATCCTTCTGTTTGTGTCAAGGTCACTTAGACCTACACACAGCCTGCTTTACAGTCGTCATCCCAGAGGTTTTTAAGTCATGGTTTACATTTCCCATTCCCAGCCAGAACCTTTTACTTGGGATGTTTAATCCTTTTTTTGTGTGTTTCCTTGCTCCCATTTTTATTGCCCCTGGTATTATTTCAATGCCATTTAATTTTAACACAGCCTTGGGCTGCTTTTCCGTCCTCATCTTGCACCCTCCCGGCTTCTATGTTCCCCAATTTCCCCGGGGCTCACCCCAGGCACCTCCCCCAGCAGCTGCCCTGTTCCCTTGGGTCACTGCCACGCACTCCAGGGAAACCCGAGGCACTGATCACAAATAAGCTGTCCCCTTGCCCTTTCCTCGACCCTGTGATCCATCCGGACAAGCACTGGGTGTTTGTTCCTCCCTTCTATGTGCTTCAATTCAAAGAGGCTCCATTTATGTTTGCTGAATGAATGAATGAATGGTGAATGGTGGCCACCAGCTTCAGGCAGCAGTTGGCACCCTCTTGCTTTTATTGAATGGCTAACTTGACAATCTCTTGTTATAACTTTCATTAAATTCCATTTTTAACATAATGATGCCTTGTTACCCAAATAACCACCACTGATAGCCATCATTAGCCCTTTGCTTATGGCTCTCTCTTTCTCCTCAGAGGAAACACCTCCCTTATTCTGCAATCTTTACAATATATCGCAACCTCTCTTATCTACCCAATCAGTGATTTTAAACTAGGTGTTGCAAAGAAATGGCATCAGACCTCCGGTACCTGGCAAAGTAATTATTGCCTTATCTTTACTTTCTAACAGAAATTGCCTTCTCCGGGGTCTAAGACACTCTGACATTCTGCAGGTACAACGGTTTTGATAGAAACGGCTCAGGAGCCAAGCAGGGTAGCCAGCCGTTATGCAAGGTTGTATTTTTTACTTTGCGATGGTGGTTGTTCTATTTTCTTTTCCTCGTCTCCAATTGGAATGCAGATCTGAATTTCCAAAATGTAACCCATTCTCCTTCACAATCTACAAAGGCAACTGAATTTCGTGGGATGATGAGTCTTGATTTCAGATGGGAGCTCAAATTTGAAAACAAAAACAGAGATATGAGTCTCCAAGTAGAGCTGCTGTGAGCTGCCAGGACGGTGTAAATCCATTCCCAAAAAGGCAGCAGTGAGCAGCGATCAGTTTGTTCCAGCGAGCACAGAGGAGCGATAAGGCTTGTCTTTGCCGCACTGGGACGGAGCCCGGGCGGTCTGGGTCAGGGCTCCTGCTGCCTCTCAGGAAAACAAGAACCTTCCAGACTATCTTTGCAAAAAGCCTGGAGGACCAGAAACAGGCTGCTCTTTTCAGAAATTTAGCAATCACAGGAAGAGCGGGAGAGAGATTGGGACATTGCATAAAAGAAAGCCAAGCCAAGAAAAAAGTATTTTTAGAGGAGGAGAGTTTTGAGCCTGATTTCAGCCTTGACAGGAAAGGGCTAAGGGAAAAGGAGAGATTAAAGCTATGAGGGAAGGGGTGGCAGGTGGTGGGAAGTCCCCCGGCCCCCGCCAGAGGGCTGTAATGTGTCCCATCCTGAAGACAAACTGGTAGACTTTTAAAGGCGATGAGATTCCGAAACAAGGAAGAAGAATGAGCACAACACAGGCGAAGATAAAAATAAATCTTGAATCAGAGCAAAGGGAGGTTGAGAGTTCACCGTATATGGCTTCACCGATCGCGATGAAATAGGAGGTCATTTCATCTGCTGAGAGGGAGGGACGTGGAGGGCCCGGCTGAACATGAAAAAGGCCGTAGAATACCTGCTCCGAGGAGCAAGGCAGGCAGGCAGGAAAGATAAGTCAGGGGCTTGCAGAATTCACACAGGACCGCAACCAGGGAGCCAGCTGACTTGTGCTTTCCTAAGCAGGGCCCTGAGAAAAGGGGTTTGGGACCTGACACTTCATTCTCCTCCATAATTACTGCTTGATACAGGGGAGTTTATTAACGCTCTCTTGCTTCATTTCCCCTATAAAACAAGTTAATAATCCTCGCCCCCTTCCTATCCCATAGGACTTGAACAAGCATTAATTAATATCTTCAAAGTGTCCCAAGGGCCTTGGGAAAGCCCTGCATAAGGGCTTTTTTCATCACATTTATTATTCTTGCAATTGTACTTCCCCCCCTCTGCTGAGAAGGAGTTGAAACTCAGTCTTCACAGCTTCCTTCGCCTTATTCCACGCTGCGTTTGCGGGGCCTACCTGGGATTAGCCATTGAACCACCAGATGGAAAAAAGGACATTTAAAATGTCCAGATGTCATTACACCAAAAGGAAAATTACTAGAAATTAAGCCACAAATGAAATTTGTGAACTTTTTAGGACATGTTGGTTAGCTAATGTAAGACACCCAAGCAAAAGATTTCCAACTGGCTCTTTCCCCAAAATGCCAAAATCCTGCTAGAAAAAAACATAGCTCCTAGTGAAAACTGTAGTGATAATAAGTGAAAATGCAATATAATTATAATACTTTGTTGCTTAATATGGCAAAGTCTCAATGCTAAGGCATCCACTCTTCTACATTATTTTTTTAGCTCCATTTTTTGAACATCATCTCAATCCCTTCTTCCCTCCCTTCATTTCATTATTCAACACATCTGTTGATCATCTATATGTACAGACATCGTGCTTGGTGCACGACCATGTGCTTAGCATCCATCTGGCCATGTACCCTTCTGCTTTCATTCTCTCAGAGTAATTGATGGCCCCTCTATTTTCATTTCCTTTTGAATGGCCGAATAGAGCTAAAATTCCCTACCATCTCCATGCTTGTCATAATGATGTTATGTGTCCATGTTAGGACAGGAAGAGTACTAAGCAGCATCTTTGGTACCAAAAGTGGGCTGACCTTGATTTAAATGGCTTCTTTCAAATACTAATTAGTTCATCCGTATCACAGGCCCTGAGAATCCCACTTTGTGGGCAAAGTTTAGTTTTGCAAGCTCATTTCTGATTAAAAAAAAAAAAACAGCTGCTTGCTATAGGATGCAGTTGTTATGGTGATGTGGTTCTTATTTTCCACAAGAGACACCATTTGGTGTAGTTGATTCTCATGATGCAAAGTTGAATTTTGAAGTCAGTAGACTTTCTTCAGGTTCTGTAAGCCAGTCTTCCATCTGATTCTTCTACATTATCCCAGGCCCCAAGATATAGCAAAACTACAATTAGTTGGATGGGAAAAGTGAGGTGGGAAGAAACCAATGGAGTCTTAGTACAAGGAACAAAAGGAATTTCTTAAAGCTAAAGTCATAGAGCTGTCAATACAGAATTTCCAGTCCACAAATTTAACAGGGCTGTGATTGAGGTTTTGTGGGGTTGTCCTTGTGTTAACCCCTCCCAAGCAAAGCAGAGAGACCTCAAGATTCTTGTGGGCCATTCCACATCTAGAGAGCTCTAAAAGACTGTGTGTGTGGCAATGTATATGTGTACACGTGGCTTCATCAAATTAGCTGCCTTCGGCACTTCATGTTTACAATTATTTTTACAGTTCTTCCAATTTGTATCACCTAAAACTATCAGCAGCTCTGTGTTCTTTGCGTTTTACATTTGAGCTTTCATGTTGTTATGCTTGAAACCAATTCCACAATCACTTTTACCCCGATGGAAACCACATACAAAAATTTTTCCCAAAAGACCTCAAAAACTAACATGATGATCAGTGTCCAAGAATTTTGCCCCAAGACAATGATGGAGAAGTAAAGGCAAGGGTAACCTGAGTGCTCAGAAAGAGGCAAATGTGAAACAACAATCTTAGCCATGCGGCTGGCAGAGTCAAAGCAATCTGCCCGCGGAGAGGGCTAGGACTTCCCGAGTCCCCAGTGTGGCAGGCTATCTTTTTAGGATAATGACAACATCTCCTCTGTCCTGCTTTCCTGGAACTTTGCCATTTTTCCAGCAACAGGGAAGTCTGTGTCCCCTTCCCTTCAACCTGATGAGGTCCTTGTGACTCACTGACCAATGAAGTATGTCAGAGGTGATGCTGTGTGACCTCTGAGGCTAACTAAAGTCAATGCTACCCACAGCTCCCTTGTGCTCCAAGGGTGTCCACCCCGGGGACCCAGACAGCACATTCTGAAGAAGCCTAACAGAGAATGAGACCAAGCTACCTGCCCTTGTCCTTCTTCTCCCTACATTTTTTTGTTTATATTAAATTCCCCATGCTGCTTCTCTAATGATCTATTGGCCTTTTTATTTTAATCATTTAATCTTTTAATCATCATTGCTTTATGAAATGTTTAATACCTGTTAAGGCAAGTTGCCACTCAAACTGCTTCATCAAATTAGCTACCTCCAGCACATCAATGTCCAAATCAGCCATTAAAAACTGTTAAAATTAAGGATACAAAATATCAATTAGGTGGGAAGAGTAAGTTCAAGAGTTCTGTTGTTCATCATGGTGACTGCAGTTAATAACAGTGAATTATATACTTGAGAACCAGCAAAAGCATAGATTTCAAGTGTTCTCACCACAAGGCATTATAAACATAAGGTATGCATATGTTAATTAATTTCATTTAAACATTTCACGTACATTATATATACAAACGTCAGGCGTATCATAAAGATACATAATTTTGTCAATTAAAGATCAGTTTACATTTACACCTTTAAAAAATGAGAATTACATGTGTATATGTATAAGTACATATAACGCTAATTTCTTAGGGCTTGTGTAACAAAGCCATTTATTTTTGTGGGGATACAATCAATCCATAGCACACACATACACACACAATTTCTAAAAACTTTGATACATGATCAGTGCTGAGAATTTCAATGAGCTTTTTTTCTGAATGGCAAAGTAGTTTTCTCATAACAATATATTAATTAAATCACTCCTCTCCCTTTATATCAGGATCTCTGTTCTACTCTGTATTAAGTGTTCATACATACTACGGCTTGGATTTGAACATTTCATTATGATTTATTTTTCTACCTGTCCAAATACCATATTGCTTTATGACTTATAGTTTTATAATATATTTTATTAACTTTCAGGATTTTATTCTGCTAACTCCTTATGACTTTTATTTTCCACATGTTAGCCATTTTCATATGTTTATCATTCCAGCTAAATTCAGAGACATTTTCTTGAGTTCCATCAAAAGTTGGGGTTGTATTAAATTGCACAAAATAAATACACTCATCCAGGAAAGACATTAATTCTCACTTAACCCGGGTGGGCAGGGCTGGGCAGATGGGTTTGAGCTTCTCAGTGCCTTTAGACCCAGGAACCCCCTCTATCCCCCACCCCACCCCAGATGCTGAGGAAGGGCAGGTGGCGCCCTCACCTCCCAGCTGGAGCTCGCCTTTGTTCCCAGGGTCCTGTAGAGGTCACACACTCCATACTGCTTCCTTTATCCCAGTCATCTGCAACTTTCTTGAAATAAATGGGCCTGGATTCCCAGTAGCCAAACCAGGCCCTGGACCTCTGCCTGCCTCATCCTCCTGCCGGAAAGCTCACAGACAGGCTCCGAGTGCAGGCCGCTCCAAAAGCAGTGCACAATTAAGCTGCAACCACCAAATCTGGGACACCAGGAGATGCAGTAAGTTGGGCAAACCCCCATGGCATCCTTTATTAACTTTTCTTTTTTTTTTGGTACTGGTGATTAAACCCAGAGCCTTCACACTAAGCTCCATCCCCAGCCATTTTTATTTTGAGACAGGATCTCACTAAGTCTCTACCTTGCCCAAGCTGAACTCAAACTTGTGACCTTCCTGCCTCAGCCTCCCAGCATGCCAGGATTCAGGCATGTGCCACCACGCCCAGCCTTTCTTAACAATTTGATGTCATGGGAGTGTTTAGTATAATTACCAAGTACGTCATTTCTCCATTCCAGCTACTGCTTTAAAAAATTTTTTTCAAATAGTATCCTATTAGCCTCCAAACCATTTCTCTTTTCTTTCAGAAATTAGTTTCCTTGTCCCAGAAAGACATTATTCGGGCCTAATGAATTGTTTGTTTGCTTTTTCAGGCTCTGCAACAACTGCCATGACTGGGGAGTGGATAAATCTTGGCAACAATCCATCTGTCAGGGCCCCAAGATCGCTGACCCTCCTGCCTGTCCACCACGCTGGACAACTGGCCAGCCCCACACGACAATCTCCCCACCTCTTCCTCCTGTCTCCCCTTCTCTTTTGTTCTTTTGATTTAGGGTTCCGTGATGCTTAATGAACAATACACTTCCCGGCAGCTATAAAACAAGAAAAATTCACTTAGGATTATAATCACAATTTCAATTATTTACACATGTTAGAAAATATTGCCATTGGGTTCTCCAAGTTATTTCCTCTGGTGTTTTCTTCTCTTTGGAAGTGCTAAAATATTAGCCCTATTCATTATAAACCGATTGTTTTTAACATGATTCTTCCCCCGCTCCCCTCACCCTGACTGAAATCCAATTTACAGCCCGCTGAAGGCCTCATAAGTTTTTTATGGATTATTTCCTGGGGTCACATTAATCTGGCTCCTTGTTACTTTACACTAATTTCACTTCACCACAGTAAAGTAACAAGATTCGATCTCTTGGGAATTAATCCATAGAGACCTCTTAACGAGACAAAACCAGAATGGTAGTCAACTACTGTATTGAATTCCCCCAAGCATGATGGAGAAGAGCTCATCCTGCCTTTCCAGGCACTGGGCCACTCGGCCCGGTCCTGAGAGGACAGTGCACAGGGCCCAGGGGTACAGAGGGGCACGGGGTGCACAGTGAGCCCCCCACAACTGGGTATACAGAGGCCCACCCTCCTGCCTGCAGGTGCCAGAACCCAGGATCATGGCCCAGGCAACCCCCAGAGAGGAGAGGACATGAAAGATGCTCAAACCAGCCAGAGGGGAGGAAAAGGGTTCCTTCACTTCTCCTGAGTTTCTGAATTCTCTCCCCATAGTCTACCTGATCCCTGACCCCACCTCCTTCTCCCTGGCTGGGATTTCTGTTTTCAGGGCAATCTGTTAGTGACAAGAAGATGTAGAAGATTCTGCCCATGTTTTCTCTTGTGCAGGAGGCCTAGGGTTCTTGGCATCTCCATTTTCAAATGGCAAATGCAACCAACTCTTGCAGAGTTTTGCAGAAGTTCAGGTGAAAAACTTCCATTCCTTTGAGGGGAAAGCAAGTCTTCTCATGTGGTAAACTGAGGATCAAAATAACATGCAATCGTTATCACTGTTATGGAGCATCGATCCAAAAAATAGCAAATGCACTTAAAAAGAAGTGTATGTCCAGAGGCGATGGAGAGAACACACGTAATCCTAGCCCGGTACCAGGACCTGAACGGGCGCCCTCAAGGGCACAGTGGTTCCTAGCGCTGTTCTAGTCTCCAAGCAGGTTGGTGACATTTAGCAATGACTGGCTTCTGGAAACACACTGGAGAATAGCTTTCTTTTTCATAAAGCTCCCTTCTACGTGTTCACACTGGTCGGGAAAGATGGCCGGGTAGTATCATCCCCATTTCACAGACGGGGAGACTGAAGCTACAGAGGTGGAGCGGTGCTGGCGGTTAGTTGCCCTGGGAGTAGAACTCAGGCCTGCTAGTGCTCTCGTGAGCAGGAGTTGCTCTGCTTCTCTTCAAAGCGAACACAGGCCGCTTGGGTGTGAATGTGGTTCTCACACCGACTCTCCAATTCCCGGGGGCTCTGTCTTAGAGGAAACACACCCCATTATTGCCGCGCTCCACATCGTGGGGAGCGGGGGATACGAATGACCTGGTTGTTGAATTTGGGAGAAGAAACTGAGCCTGTTTTCCTTGGACCCTTTCTGCTTCCTCTCTTTCTGTTTCCTTCCCTTACCCAGTGGCAGAGGCTCCCACCTGGGGAAGACCCCTGCATTCTCCCCTCAGTGTCAGAGGCTGAAGGGCCAGTGGACATGAATAAAGCCTGTCCCTTCAGGAGGAAAGCCTTAGCAACCTGCCTTCGCCGAGGAGTGAATGCCCAGTGCTGCTATTTATCAGCCACAGAGCTGACCAATCCATGCATCTCCAGCTGTCTTACTGCTGGATCAGACACTCGCAGTGGAAGGGTAAGAAAGGTACATTATATACAAACACCTTGCCCACTCTGAACTCCCAGCATGGAAGTTCTCTGTGCAAACAAAGCAATACCGGGAGCTGTGCTCGGTTATGCAGATGAAAAAACTGCCAGTCACCGAGGCTCAATGGTGCTATGAAGCCAGCATGGAACCTGGAAAGATGGTATAGCCTCAAATGTTACCTCAGAGAATAATTTTGCTTTACAGAGGAGTTAGGGGAGAATATGGTCTCCTGGAGTTGTTAAGAAGTGGTTAAATTGTGCGTAGTAGATATGATCAGAATTCCTCAGGAGTTAGTGACCAGCGCTAATATGCCGATAAATTAAAAACAGTCGTGACAATGATGATAATGCTTCCAAAAAGCACAATCAGGGGCGGTTTGAGCAGTGGAATCCATGGACTTGTTTGCACCAATAAAATCACTAAAACCCCTCAGATAAGACTTGGCACGCTCAGCTGGAGCTTGAATTGCGAGTTTACAGTCAGTCAAGTCCCGGGCAGCCCTAGGTTCATCCATCAGTCCTTCCCAAAGACTTCCAGAGCAGATCCCTCATTTATCACTCTTTAATTTGTTGGATTCATTACTTGATATATTTCCATCTCCTTTTCATTTAGACCTAGCTGCCAATATACTTTCAGAACCAAAATTAATGAAAAGAAATCGAGTTCAGCGGTTAGGCATCACTCCCGATTCTTGCTCTTGAGTAGTAAAATGATGGGAAGAAAAGTCAGTAATTGATGTCTTTTTTTTTTTTCTAACATTGAATATTTAAAATTAAAGCAAAAAGTCTTTAAGAAGACTTGGGGGCAGTCTTTCGGCTTAAAGGAGATCTCCTTTTGAAGAGAAAAAGAGAGAAAGGGAGGGAGGGAGAGCGCACACTGTGGGATTTTGGCATGATCAATTGTCCTATAAATCAATCCAAATTACAGTAGAAATTAAGCTTTTACTGTGGAGCTCCTGAGACAGAGAAAAAGCAATAGAAAATTGAAAATGATGTGGCTACTCACAAAAGAAAAATATAAACAGGATATGTTTGGGGAAAACTCAGTCTCACTAGTAGTCAAAGAAACAAACATCAAAACAAGTTTTCATTTCATTTTCCTATCAAGTTATTGCAGATTTTTAAAACTCTATAATCATCCAGTTTCCACACATATTAAAGGAGGGAGGACTGCAGAGTCAGAGGGAGATCTGGGATCCGGAACATATGCCTGGGCCCCTCCGCTCAGATGACCAGAGATAAGGGGTCGGAGAGGTGGGCCAGACCCAAGTGCAGCCACCCAGAGGGAGCCGGAGGAGCAGCAGGTCCTGGCAGGACCAGAGGTGCCACCAGATGCAGAGCTCAGAGCCAGCACTTTGAGAAAAGACAGGCATGGTATAAACAAGCCTCAAATGTCAGTGAACAAAGTTCCTCTCCCAGGCAAAAGGGAGTAACTGGGACCAGATTTAACCTCTCATCTTAAACAACTAAAAAACTGGATGAAGTATCATGAGGCAAAAGTTTTCAGAAACGGGACAACTGGCATTGTAGAACAGTCCATTCTGAGAGAAGGGAAATAAACAAGTGACCCAGCTTAATAACCGGAGAGCATTTCCAGACCCCAGCCCAGGAAGCAGCCACCCAAACAAAACTTCACTCTGTCCCCAGGTCGAGGAGATGGAGCGCTGCATTCAAGGCCCAGGGTACATAGCACTTGGGTGCTGGAGAGGAAGCAGCTCTGGAGGGAAAGAGTCTGGGTACCTGTGGGAAATTCCTCAGGAGTCTTTCTTTAGCTATCAGTTATCATATGCATGCGAGAAAATGACAGATCAAAGGTGACAGAACAATCCCAAGACACTCAAGAGGAGGAACTGTTATCGAGCAGAGTGGAAGGAGCCCCCTAAGACACAAAGTACTGGGCAGAGTCTGCAGAAGCATATTGCCTTGGGAATACGGGCAAATTAACCCTCTAGTCAAAGCTGCTCTTGGTTTCCCTTAACAGAGCTCCCAGCAATAATGCTGTCCCCAAAAAAACAGGCTCAAAATTTCTTAAAAGAACAAAAAAAATTCTAGTAACTAACAATAAGAAATTCACAATATCTACATCAAATCAAAAGTTTTCAGGCATGTAAAGAATCAGGAAACCATCATCCATAAAGAGAAATGTCAACCAATAGAAAGATACCCCAAAAGTGACTCAAATGATAGATTGAGTAGAAAAGGATGCTAAGCAGCTATAATAAGTATGTTTAAGAAACTGGAAGACTAACTTTTGAGGAAAAAAATGCCCTGGTTAAGACTGACAATAAATTAAACATGGCGGATAGAGTGGATACGAGACCGCACAACAGGAAACACGGAGGAAAGATCCAGGCAGTGAAAAGGAATAACCAAAGGGAGCCGCAATCCGAGGCAGTGTCAGGAAAACTAACAGATGTCACTGGAGTCAATGCAAGAGTGCAGTAAAAACATTTCAGAAAGCACAAAGTGAAGTTTTGCTAAATTTGGGAAGAACCATTAAGTTTCTCATTCAAAAGTTGAATGACCTCCAAGCAAAGGAGACATAAAGAAAACCACATCAAAGCAAATGATAATTAAATCTCTGCGGGAAAAGAAAAGACAAGGCGAAAATCATAAAAACATAAAATTACATAATAAGGAAGAAAACTAAGGGTATTGAACTTTTTAGGAACAATGCAACCCAGAAGACAGTACAAATATGCCTTTAAAGTACTGAAAGAAAAATCCGTCAGCCTAGGTTTCTATAACAACGGAACTGTCTTTCAAAGTGAACATGCAATAAAGACTTGAGGGGTGCCTGGCATGGTGGCGCACACCTGTAATCTCAGCATTCAGGAGGCTAAGGCAGGAGATTTGCTGCAAGTTCGAGGCAAGCCTGGGCTCCATAGTGAGTTGAAGACCAGCCTGAACTACATAGCAAGACCCATTCTCAAAAAAAAAAATAAATAAACTTGAGGGAGAGTCAGAAAACAAATAACCTTCCATCATGGGCTAACAGGCAAGAGTATAAGACAAAGCAAGAGAAGGAGAGAGTGCTCACTTATGTAAATTGTTCAGGGAAAGATCCCCGTGTTAGTTACTTTTCTCTCGTCGCTGAGACAAAATACTCAACTGATGCCCAAATTAAAGAGGGAACGTTTATTTAGCTCACAGTTTGCGGAGGTTTCAGTCCATAATCTGCTGGGTCCAAGGCAAAGTGGCATGGCAGAGGGGCAAAAGTTCATGGCAGTGGAAAACGGCAAAAGCAACAAGATCAAAAGGGGAGAAGCGCGAGAGTGAGTCTTTCTTTCCCCTTATATTGTATGCACGCGACCCGCCCTAGGGTGGGTGTAGCACTCACACCCATAATCCCAGCACTAGACAATGAATCAATCACAAATTCTAGATTCAGCTGCCTCTGAAAATCAACCCCCCATGACTGCATGAGATTTTTGGGGGACATCCAGACAGAAACCATAACAGATCCCCTCTAGGAGGAGAGACTTGAACAGTCCTGAGGGAGGCCATCATGAAGCCATTTGGGTGTGAAGAATCCAGGCAGCCAAAAAAGCAAGTGCAAAGCTGTCGGGGCAGGAGTGTGATTGGGATGTTCAAGGAAAAGCACTGTGATGACATCAGAGCGAATGAGAAAAGAAACAAGGAAAGGGGAGAGAGAGCAGAACAAGGTGCGCAAAGAGAAACCTGTTAGGAAACAACTGCAGTTTGCCCAGGAGAGGGAAGATGGGAGTGGGACACTAAGTGTGACAGGCATTGGGGAAGTAGATTCACCCCCAGAGCCTCTAAACAGGAGACACAGCCCTGCCAGAACTTTGTGCTATTTTAGGCCACTGAGTGTGGGTAAGTTGTCACAGCAACAATAAGAAATAAGCACAGCGAGATAAGATAGCCATCTCCCCCAGCCTCAGCTGGAGAACTGAAGAGGAAGACGGAGGGTGAATTGGAGCAGCAAAGAGGTCAGCAACCTTGCCTTCCCTGTGTCCTGGGGTCCGCCCTGGGACCTAGCCTTTGTGCTGAAAGAGTAGTCCTAACGTGTCTCACGACTATAACAAAAAGAGAAACTGTCACCGCCCTTCACAATTTAGAAGGACAAACCATGCTCATCGAAACGTCGGGTGGGAGACTGAAGCAGCACGTGAGGGTCCAGCCAGCATGGGGTTCAGAGCGCTGACCCTAACCGAAAGCGATGGGAATAATCCCAGCAGCCGTGATGGTGTCAAAAGCAGCATTCGTGACAGTGAAACGGGGCCGGCAGCGATGAGCTTTGCACGCGCAGAGCCCTCGGTGCTTCCCATGGACATGAACCCCCTGTGCCCTTGTGCGCATGGCTCCGAGAGGTTGAGAAGGAAGAATCCACCACTGGCGTGGGGCCGCCAGCCTCACCGAGCCTTTCGCCTGACTGGGGGGGCTGTCAAGACCACCCTCGAGTCCCGGCCTCCTGCACCCATCCTTCCAGAACCCTGGAGCCACTCTCAATAGCAGTGAGATCAGTCACGACCGCTCATGCCCACGTGGACGAAAGCCATGGCATAACGGTTGTGGAGCTGTCCGTACAGATTCTCAGCATCTGGCCTCCATCTGGCCCCTCCCGGAAGGGTGTCAACCATCACCGGAATTCTTTTCTCCTTCTCCCTTCCCCTTCTTCCTCTCCCTGTCCCTCTCCCTGTCCCTCTCCCTCTCCTTCCCTCCTCCTCTTCCTCCTCCTCCTTCTTGGAACTGCCTTGCCGGCCCATAAACTTCCAATGCCTCCCGTTCTTGCTCCTCACCTGTGGAGATAGATTTCTTTTTCTGGTAGGAAGACACTGAGGACATCCCAGAAGAAAATGCCTTCTCATTTTCTAACAGGATGTACAGCACATAAGCAACACGGGACAGGATTTAGGCTTGTGCCACCGTCAGTTGGTGTCTTTTCTTAGAGAAAGCAGAGGCAGAGAAAGCAATAGCCACCACCAGTCTACAGGCACCAAATGTCCAACACTATGCAGAATGCTCTCCATGTGGCATATCGCTTATGCCCTCCCAAGCCCACTTTGAAGCAGGTATTATTGTCCCTGTTGTAAAGATGAAAGAACTAAGAACCGAAGAGCTTAGATAAGCTGCGAAGTTCTCACAGCTAATAGCAGAGTCAGGATTCAAACCCAGGTCTCTCTGCCTGATTCCACCAGTCTGAAGCGTTCTGGCAGATAATAAAGAAAACTCTTGTATTCCTTAATCTCCTCTCTCCCACATATTTGAACCACTGAAGTTCAGGGTTGAACAATGTACAACTCACAATTGAACTCAATTACACCATACGGTGACTATGGCCTCCAGCAGCCTTACCCAAACAAGTGCTTGGGATATATTTTCTACTTTGACCTATAGATTACAACAAGAGCCAAAGGAGATTGAGACAAAGAAGTACTCAGGCCCGGTTGGACAGGTCCTTTTGTAACTGCATCAGCACGTTTGCAGTTCTATAAACCTGGCTATTCTATCCCTTACCCATGCCTGACGCCTGCCCCTCCTTTTGGTCTGTACAGTTGGAGATTCTTCCTGTTTGAGTGACAGAAATCCACCCTGATCAATACCAGTTATCCAACCAACCATTCATCCTCCCTGCAGTAAAGCACAACAGTTAAGAATGAGTAACTTGGTCGGGGACAGACTTGGATTCAAATCCCAGCCACACCACTAATTAGCCACTCTAAGTCACAGTTTTCGACACCCACACGTCCCCCTTGGTAAAGTGAGGATAACAGCACTTCACAGAGTCGTTAGGGATGATGATGTAATGTGCCTAAGTCTCCTCGGCACAGTGGCGCACAGTAAGCAGTCGACAAATGTTAGCAATTAGTGCTATTGCCAAATACCTCAGGACACAAGTGCCAATGAAAATCAAGGACCAACGGCACAGGCCAAAGTAACAAGCCCTTCCCTCTCTGAACCTCCAGAAGGAGCTCTGCAAAGTGAGGGCTCTGAACAGAACCAATCTGGGCAACACCAAGAGGAAAGCTCATCCTTAGCACGTCAGAAATGCCCCCGTGGGTTCTGCAGTGGGGACCGTCCCGGCTTCGGCCCCTCCCCTGCCTTGTCCGCTTCCTCTACCGCAGTGGCGGGTCACAGAGATGACCCACCAAGGCCATTCACTGGAGTAAGAAAGGAAAATCTTAGGACTTTCATTTATATTTTTGATATTGTTTTAAACTTACGTTTGATATTGTTTAAAATGAAAATAATATTCTATGACATTAGCATCTGTATTTAACCTATGAGTACACCTATAAATATAATACGGATACATGCTCAAAATAATTTTAACTAATAGGGAAAATATGATTGGAATTCTATTCCATTCCTAAAGGCTTACAAGATTAGAGGCTCGAGTGCCTTTCGGGGCTGTGCAGGTGGAGGAAGGCAAGGGCCAAAGGGAGCTGAGAGAGAGTTCTCGCCCTGCCTCCCGGTGCTCAGAATCAAAAGTAGTTTGAAAGTCTGTGATTTTTTATAAACACTTGCTAAGCAAGTCGGGAGGAGGCAGCATTCACACCCCAAGGAGCAGGTAAGTGAGAGCTCCCTTGGGGCCATCCACTGACTTTACGGGTCAGTTCAGAGTCTTAACCCAAGGGGTCGGGTCATTTGGGGAGAACTCTAGACTCCGCATACCTGGGTTCAAATCCTGGCTCTGCCGTTTCCTCCTGTGGAATTGCATTAAGTCACATAACTCAGGTTCAGTCTCCTCCTGTCTCTATTGCTGGGACTGTGACACGACGCTTGCCCAAGGGCTTGGATGAGCTCAGTGACATTTACTGCAAACCAGCCCCCCACCCCCACAGGGGCAGCTTAGCAAAGAGGAGTGGCGATTTGTAGCGGAAGCAGAAGGAGACATGTTCTGTGCTATTCTAGGTGGTGAAATTCAATAAAAAAAGAATACTTGGGACAGAACTAAAACTGCACTTACCTTGCCAGAGACTGGACTTACAAAGGCAGACACTTTTAAGCTGGAGCGACATGTCTAGAAATCTTATGAGGCTGATGCTCATTTTAAATGGGAAGTTTGGAATAGATGATTTTTACGTTCTCTTCAAACACTGAAATCTTATCATACTAAGGCAAATAAAATGAAAACCAGTTAAAGTGTAACATAACAGCAAGCAATTTTAGACACTCTGGCAGGTTAAATGAAAGAAGAAAACTATTTGGGTACAAAGTTCCAATCACACAACTTCTTAATTCATCCACGATAGATTTGAACCTACCTCACATAAGTCCCTCAGAGTTATCCTTTACATAGAGATGTGCTTGTACAAAGATGAGTAAATCACATCAGCTCTCAAAACTGTATACAACTTGTGTACAACTAGTATATACCCGTTCCAGACCCGGCTTTGAGGGCCAGACCCATGTAGTGGACCGGTAGGCCTTGATTTTGACCCTGGAGTTTGGAGATGGGGGCTCAGGTAAGGCATAAATACGAGAGGGAATGAGATAACATCTAGAGTCACTAACTACTCTAACATTCTTCGATTCTAGAATGCAACAAAAAAATTAATGTCATGAAATAAAGATCCAAAACGAAAGCTACATGCACGTGGAGCTCACAGACATCGCGCTTTTTGCCCCACAAATAGAACAGATGCGATTTGCCAGGCCCACAGCACATCTGCGTGGATGTGCTGCGTGCACGGGATCCTGGGACACATGCGATCTGCCTGTTCGCTCTTTCCCTGCCTGAGATCACAGGTTCTTTCCAGAAAGCCCTGCATGGCGGCAATCAGAGTCCGGGCTGTGGTTTGGGATGTGCCGCTGGAGTTCACCTTCATACCCCATGCTGGAGAAATATTCATGTTTTTTAAAAAATATTTTTTTAATTGCAAAGAAAAAGATTGCTGCCTGGAAGACTTATCCCACCCTGCAGCCCTCCCTTTACCAGCCTTTCCCATTTGAATGTTGTCAAGTTATCAAGCATGGGCTAATCAAAACAAAAGGAATATGAGAAATGATGGAAAGCTTCATGCCAAGAAATAAACCGCCTGAAGGGTGTGGTAGCACGAGCCACTCAAAAGCCTGGGCTTCTTTAGGAAAGAACAAGACTTTGATTTGCACAGCCTTTGCTTCCAAACGTCTCAGCATCTCTCTTTGAGAATTTAAAAAGTTACTGGGTAAGGAATTTTCTTAAGCAAGGTGGACAAACAGGAATATAATGTACTTAAAAAAAAAAAAAAAGAGGCAGTAGCTGAAGTAAATTGAAAGTGATTTCCTTATTTCTACAAGAGATAATGCTAAGATGAAAAGGCGGGAACAGGAATTATTTGCCCTGGGAGCCTTGGCTGCTCTGCGGTTTCATCTGATTTGCATAGGAGACTGGGAGTTCCTGGAATCGAGTTCCCATGTGGCTCCTAGGCTCCCACCCATTTTCACCACTGCCTTCATGCCGCCTTTTTTATGGTGATCGGACACTGGGCTTAGTAAATGCAGCAATATTCATCTGATCACTCAGAAAACTGAGCAGTACACTTCCCAGATGGGCAGCATCTTCCCCTAGCACCTTCAGTAGTTCCTGAAGCAAGCAAGGGAATGCTCTATCTACTGAAAAGGAAGCCTAAAAAGGCAAAAGTTAGTGCTTCCTACCCATGTATTTTCTCCTTTCAGACTTCAGACAGCTTCACCCTACCACACCCAGCTACTTGTGACTGGTTCCAAAGTGCGACACCAACTGATGAACCATGACATTTTTGCAACCCTTTCCCTGAAAGACTCATGGTGAGGTGGCTCTTCTCCAAGAGACCACGCACTTCGTCCTCTGTGTCCATCATTCTGTCTGGGGAGGGACGAGTGCCAAGGCGGAGGTCACCGTGCTGCGGCCCCACTGGATGGAATGATGGAACCTTGGGAACCAAAAGCAGGGATGTGCGGGTCAGCAAGGGCTGTTGGCGTCCCTCTCCGAAGCTGAGTCACAGACTTGGATGGCTCATTTCATCGCTTGGAAAGTGGTTAGACTGGACAGGACATGTAGGGATTAGTAATTCAGACCGGTCTCAGAGCTTCGTGTTTTTCACTGTGAGTCGCCAACTGTAGCCTTTCTCTCGGAGTCAACAGGAAGCGAGAGCTTCGGGCCAAACTTGACACCCCGTGACGTAACCAGGGATGGACTGCAGCCCTCATTTCTCCACCCAAAACACCAAGCTCTTGAAAGTGAGCCCTGCTGGCTGAACACATCCACCAAACAGCAGAGGCAGAATGAAGAGGTCAGAATTAGAGAAAGCTGTGTTCATCATTGGACTTTAACCCTTACTTCTTATATGGCTTCCTTGTAATAGAAGGCGTGAAGGGTATCTCAGACATATCTGAAGATAAGAATAAAAAGAAATGATATGTATTAAGCTACTCTTCAAACTAATTGGGAAAAGATAGATCATGACTGCTTTTTGGATGATTTTCTGTCATTATATTTGTGGGACATCTCAAACTGTATACAGCAAGAGGTAGCTACATAGTCAGAAGGGACACCGATGGCATTTTATGAAACACTTCCTAGTTCTGCTTAGAGTTACTGTGGAAGTGCCTGATTCATGGTTAGCTATTTCCAGCCACAGCTGTGGTCATAGCAATGACATTTAAAATTGATCATTTCCCAAGGGGGTTTAATGAAAAGGAAAGTGATGCTTATATGTCTTTCCGTGCAGCGCTATTTTTTCCATTATCTTCTGTCTTTCCTCTCCAATTCAGCCCACACCTATCTCGACATTAGTTCCCTAAAATATCACCGCCTTGCTGCACATACTCATTAGACACGAGGACATTCGTTCTATAATGAAGCCCAGGCAAATGCTCCATTGGAGTAAAGAGGCTAGGACTTTTATTTCACTGCCAACCCCCAACAACAGTCCTGTCATGTGATTAGGAGAAATATCAGTTTCTTATATGATGCCGGGTGGGGTCATCTTTAGAGAAAAATTAATTCTTGTGGGAAGCTTGGTTTACTTTAAACTCTGAGAAAACAGTAGACTTCGGGAATGGAAGCCATCACTCTTCCCCATAGCCCCTGTAGAACCCCAGAGTTTCTCTTTTCTACCTTCTTCCCCAGACTCACATCCCCAAGGGTGATGCTTCCCCCAAGAAGTCATCAAACATTAGCATCTTCTTTTTTAGAGTCAAATAGTTTGAGTGGAAGGAGCAATCTCTCAGGCTTCCTTATTCTGCAAGCACAGTGGAGGGTCCTGGGGAGAGGAACATCGACATGTGGAAGAATATAGCAGGGAGGGTCTCCCTGAAGCAAAGCAAAGGGGGCAGGAATCAGAGGAATATCCACTGGAAAACCCTCAGAAGGCCCAGGCAGTGTGGTTCATCATGTCACATGGAACAAAAGATGAAGGCATGTGGGTGGATAACGGACCAACTCCTCCTGATTCTCCCCTCTACTGCAATGTCTGACCCTGAGGCAATTAGTTACCCAGAGCCTTCATCAAAAAAAAATATATAATAATAATAATAATAGTAATAACATTAATAATAATAGCCAGCCATTACTGTGTCGAATGAGCAGTTAGTACACTGAACAGATAAGAATCATCCTAGTGTATCAATGCTCCTTATAAGCTGGGGGGAAATAGATCCCTGAAAATGACTAGGAAACTGCAAAGCCAAGGCCATCCTGCCCCCCTTCCCTACTCCCCACTTCCCTCTTCCCAGAAGGCAGCCTGAGGGCTCAGAAGTACCCAGATTCTAACACTGGGGAAGCAGAGAACTTTTAGGATTAGACAAACCAAGACATTACAGAAAAGCCTTCTCTCTGGATAAGAACCACAGTAGCAAATCTCCTGAACATTTATTAACCAAAGGGGCATTGAACTACTGCCTGTTGGCCAAATCCAGCCTTACCATAAAGGTTTTGACCACTATTTAAACACCATTTCCTCTGAAGTCCCATCTACAGTCTTATGAGTTATCGAGTTTCAATGGTTCCTTAAAATATATTCTGATACACTTTCATGTTGGAAGAAAGTGCTCCCAACTGGCTGCTTCAGCCTCCTGTGGGTCACATGAAGGCAGCCTCACCTTGCAATAACTTTAACATCATCTTTTTAAGTCCTCTACCACCTACTTGGAAGCAGTGGCCATCCATTTTGATATACGAGCACAGTGGAATCGGTAGCTATAGCATTTGTCATACCTTCCTGCAATAGTCAGTTAATATGTGGACCAGGATTCACGCTATGTGTTTAAGCAAATTCTTTATCTGTAAATAAAATTTCATATGCATAACCATAAAATTGGGGAAAATTAAATGAGTTAGCATGGCCTTATGTGCTTAAACCAAGTATTGATAACCCTTCTCTAGAAAGGACCAGATAAATATACTTTGGCACTGCAGTTCATAGAGTCTGTGTTTCAGCTACTCACCTCTCTCACAGTAGAGTAAAATCAACCACAGATGAATGAGTATGGCCATGTTCCAATAAAACTTTATTTATAAAAACAGGGGCAAGCTGGATTCAACCCATAGGCAGTAGTTCAATGACCCTTGGCTTAAAACGTAAGTGTTCAATAGATTTGTTATGTAGTTTTTATCCAAATAAGTACTGACAGTTTTTCATTTTCACCTTTTGCTTACCTCTCCTAATAACACCTGCAGTTGAATTCTGGACACTTTAACTTGCCCATTCATCCCTGTGGGCACCAATGAGGGAGAGAAATGTCGGAGGACTTTTATCTTGCTTATACATGCATATCATCTAGTGGTAGAGAAGTAGAATTGCAAGATTTTTTTTTTTCTTTTTAAAGTCCTTGGCCTCCTGGAAGAACATCCTCAGTGAGAAGGCATCTTTCTTCATCTACCCATGTGGACAGCGGCCTCTGAACCCCGGGACCTGTCAGAATCACCTTCTCTTCAGAGATCTCCCCAGCGAGTCTTTGACGGGGTGCTTATAACTCAGGCTTTTGTGTAGGCAACCAAAAGTGTTCACTGAAGGGGAGAAAAGAAACCTGTTTAAGAAATAAATTATTACTTATTATCCAATTAACTGTTTCACATGTGTAAGTATGTCCAAAAATATAAATACTTCTGAGGAAACAACAAGGTATAGGTTTGTTTTTATCTTAAAAGTAGCCCTCACTAAAGTATGGAGTCGCCCACGAGCCAGCAGAGGAGGAAAGCGCTCATTCTACGTCAGAGTATTCTGCGCATCCTTTCTCTGCGTTGTTCACTGACAAACTCTGCTTTGACCTTATCTACACTCCGTGTGAACTTGAGCTACCTTTGCATCATGTTTTAGACAATAACACTAACTGGTGAGAATCACGTGCTGCTGTCACGCGGATGGAAGGACCGAAGAAGACAGCCTCTCCGTCAACCGTTGTTGCGGAACCCCAGCTCTCCGCTGACAATATTTTTGGCATAGATCTTGTTCATTGGCATATCCTTTGAGACATTTTTTGGATAGATAGATGCTCAAATAGATGATTTCTTTTTTACTGTTTATTAGTATAACAGAGTGAGGAGATCAAAAGATATTTAAACGTGCCACTTTTTCTTAGTGAGGGAAAAAATCTCCCACCACTACACTTCCTTGCTGTACGTACCTTCTGCTACACAGAAGATATTTATGGGTTTTGTTTATTTATTTGTTTTGCTTTATAAAATGAACTCTGAGCCATAACACTCATTAGTTTTCTCCCCTGGAATTAGTAATAAGTCATTGGGTTCACAGCCCTGCAGCAAGTTCATGTCTCATAGACCACCAATGAGTTCACATCAGTTCATATCTCATAGACCACCAATGAGTCCACATCAGTTCATATCTCATAGACCACCAATGAGTCCACATCAGTTCATGTCTCATAGACCACCAATGAGTCCACATCAGTTCATGTCTCATAGACCACCAATGAGTCCACATCAGTTCATGTCTCATAGACCACCAATGAGTCCACATCAGTTCATGTCTCATAGACCACCAATGAGTCCACATCAGTTCATGTCTCATAGACCACCAATGAGTCCACATCAGTTCATGTCTCATAGACCACCAATGAGTCCACATCAGTTCATGTCTCATAGACCACCAATGAGTCCACAATAGTTCATGTCTCATAGACCACCAATGAGTCCACATCAGTTCATGTCTCAGAGACCACCAATGAGTCCACATCAGTTCATGTCTCATAGACCACCAATGAGTCCACATCAGTTCATGTCTCGTAGACCACCAATGAGTCCACATCAGTTCATGTCTCGTAGACCACCAATGAGTCCACATCAGTTCATGTCTCGTAGACCACCAATGAGTCCACATCAGTTCATGTCTCGTAGACCACCAATGAGTCCACATCAGTTCATGTCTCGTAGACCACCAATGAGTCCACATCAGTTCATGTCTCGTAGACCACCAATGAGTCCACATCAGTTCATGTCTCGTAGACCACCAATGAGTCCACATCAGTTCATGTCTCGTAGACCACCAATGAGTCCACATCAGTTCATGTCTCGTAGACCACCAATGGGTTCACATCAGTTCATGTCTCGTAGACCACCAATGGGTTCACATCACTTCATGTCTCGTAGACCACCAATGGGTTCACATCAGTTCATGTCTCGTAGACCACCAATGGGTTCACATCAGTTCATGTCTCGTAGACCACCAATGGGTTCACATCAGTTCATGTCTCGTAGACCACCAATGGGTTCACATCAGTTCATGTCTCGTAGACCACCAATGGGTTCACATCAGTTCATGTCTCGTAGACCACCAATGGGTTCACATCAGTTCATGTCTCGTAGACCACCAATGGGTTCACATCAGTTCATGTCTCGTAGACCACCAATGGGTTCACATCAGTTCATGTCTCGTAGACCACCAATGGGTTCACATCAGTTCATGTCTCGTAGACCACCAATGGGTTCACATCAGTTCATGTCTCGTAGACCACCAATGGGTTCACATCAGTTCATGTCTCATAGACCACCAATGAGTTCACATCAGTTCATGTCTCGTAGACCACCAATGAGTTCACATCAGTTCATATCTCATAGACCACCAATGAGTTCACATCAGTTCACATCTCAGACCACCAATGCGTCCACATCAGTTCATATCCCTCAGCAAGAGTGACGGAGGGCTGAAGATTTAGATGCTTCGTTGGCATTATTGGAAGCAGCCTCCCCCTCCAGTGTGGTCCTGTCGGTCTCCTCATTCTTGAGATTCACAGACGGCTGAGTTTTGTCAAATGCTCTCCCACTACCATCACCATCACAACAACCATCCTGCCTTCGGCAGCAGCTGGCAGGCCTGGGACCCACTTCCCTGTCTTGTCCCATGTCAGCATCTGCACCCTTCCCATCATCCCTGCTGTGCCAACTTAGAAGGAGATCCCTGTTCTGCTATGGAGGAAACCTTCACCCTGTATTTATAAGCAAAGTCCCTATTCTATTTCCCCCTAAACATTGAAACTGACCAGAAAACCTGGACTGAGTTGACCACTCCACTATCTGGATGCGCTTTGTGATTTTTGGCCACTCGCTCTTCCCAGAAGTTTACACTGATGTGTCAGATTTTCCACGGTGGCCGTAGAACATACCCAGTCCTCACTTACACCCACCTTGGGACCCACCCAGCAAATTTTTAGGGTGCTCTTGGGATTACCTGTAAAGAGAGTGGTGGGCATTCAAACAACAGACAAAGCTCTTGCAAGGCCAGAATTCTGCCCCTCGCTTTGACAGGAAGTAGCTGGACATCAGTTTCCTCAATAAAATGAAGAGGTTGGCCTCAGCAATCAATGACATCCTTCTCTGCTCAAATAATCTGTCACTCTAGATGTACCTCAGATTATTGTTTCTGAACAGGCCATCTGGGTTTTAATTAAAGTTATGTGTCACTTAACAACAGGGAAATAACATTGTTTGGCAATTTGATTGTGGGAACTTCCCAGGGTGTACTTACACAAATTAATCTGGCCACCACGCCACTAGGTGATGTATAATCTTAGGAGACTGTCATCATACTGAGGTCCATCACTGACCTAAACGTCATTATGCAATGCATGACTGTACAACTCACTGGGCCTCCCTATCAGCAGAGTTGCCAAAATAATTTACCAAATGGCTTTTTGATGCCTGGTCATCTGTCTCTGACCATCTGGTAGTAGTATCCTGAAATCTTAAAGTTTTTTACTATGGCTATTGGGGTTGGGAACAAATTTGTCCCTCTTACTTCACTCTTTGGCATTAACATTTGTTGCAGAAATGTCCTGGTGACTGGGAGATCTCTCAGCATTGACTTGAGGCTTTCCGGCCATGAACGTGATTCGTAGCCGAGTTGTCTTCCTTTCCGTAGCACACCCCTGGGCCCAAGTTCCAGAGGTGCCTGTGTTGAGCAAGGACTTTGATCCTCTCCACAAGACAAAGGGTCTGCCCTCCCTCTGGGTACTCTGCAGGGGTCCTTCAAATTCAGAATTTCTGTTTCCAAGTTCTACATGAAAAAGATATTTTTGAATTTTTATTTGTGGCATGTATCCTGCTTATGGCAGCAGATGTGTCAAAGATACCGCAACTAAAATAAGATTTTTGTAAAAAAACAGAATGTAGGGCCTGAATTAATTGCTGACGTCATATGTACTCCCTCAGAAATCGAAGGGAACAACTCTGCTCCCTTCTCCCCCCTACCCCTTCCTCGTGATTAAGGACACATGTACAGAAACAAGATGCGAGCCCTGTCGGACTCCCTCCAGGCAGCCTCTCAGACCACAGCCGATGTTCTAATTCTCCTTTTTTCACATCACAATTGGCTATTGAGCAAATGAGTCTAGTCTCCTCCCCCAATCCCAGACCAGATCGCGACTTTAGGCAGAGAAAGAACAGCCATCAGAAGCAGAGGAGTTCTCAGCGAGCTAAGGTTGGGACCCCGCCACGAAAGTCTGACAAGACACAAGGGGAGAAATATATAAACGTGCCATGAGAAAGCAAAATAAGAGAATGAAAAGATGGGGCAAAACTATTTTGAAAGAAATTCGAAACTAAGTTTTCCAAGACATTAGTTATTTTATAGAATTATATAATTATATGAGTTTCCATTCTCAATTTGGAATCTGTAGCCTCACCCAAAATTTCGAGGTTATTTCTCTACTTTTCTTGTACACAGTGCCTCAACAAAACAACTATCTTACTATTTTTGTTCCTAAATATATTTCTATGCCCTTTCTTATATTAATCTCATTAATCATTATAGGATATAGTGCCTAGCTTCCGCCATAGCAAATTCCATGCACTCTTGCAAACCTCTTCTTTGGCGTCTTTCCCAAATGTCACCCTCTTCGCCACATCTTATGAAATAGAGAAACAATGGCGAGCTAGCCACAGCGAGGTTGGATTACATGGTGCAGGCGGAGAGGGGCTGGTCCTCTTGTGGGGGCTTGAATTTTGGAGGGAGAGATACAGAAGACTACAGTGTGGACCTGTGGGTAAGAGAGATTTGATGAACCTACCAGAGAACTTTCTAGAACTGTGTTATTTCTTCATAGTGATTTGGTTGACTGATTCCTAAAACACATTTTATTTTGTACATTCAAAATCACACACTCCTTATAATCAGCCAGTCTGCTGGCCTTTTGAACATGTATCTGGAAAAGCCAAGTGTGGAAAGAAGTACAAATACCCACCACCCTTGCAAAAAAAGAGAGAAAACTCCATATCTCAACAAAGAAACTCACATCTCACTGACATTTCCTATGGTCAAGCAGTTCATTGTGCATTTTATACAATATCTAATACATTGAACCTTCATCTCAAAAACAGAAAATGAGATAAGTTTGAATGTTTTCATTCTGCAGTTGAAGAATCCAAAAAGGAATAGCTTACCCAAGATTCCACAGCTAGTGTATGAAATCCCAGGTCCATTCAGTTCTAGAACCTCAGTTCTTACCTCCACCTCCAAGCCTTCTCCATCACTTTCCAGAAGCAGGAAACTATAGTCCTCTCCTACCCAGTATCCACGCAACCATGGCAAGCCAGAGGAAAATGGCAAATTCATCTTTTTGAAACTCAGTCCTGAGGCCAGAATGGGTTAGAAATGTGAGTCCAACAGATGAGGGTCAAAGACAGTGGCAGTTTTCTTCTTGTGTCCTCCTGCTTTCCCTGTACAGCCTTCAGTGACATTTTTAGGTCTTGCCACCAAAATCTGCAAGGTTACCTGAAACCTTCCGTGGAAGAAAGGTTCCTCTTCTAAACCTCTTCCATCAACCTTCCACCCTTGCCAAGCACAATACCTTCCTCTGAGTGGGTCTGCAGCATCCTTTCTCCATACCTCCTCCAGCTTCGCAGTTGGCAGAGCTTTAACTTTTGCTCACACATCCTATCTCCTACTCATCCCGGTGGTCTTCAAAAGCTGAATACCCTGTCTCAGCTGAGCTCATCAGTGCAAAGTAACACACACAGGACAAACAAACACAGTCAAAGATGTGGGTCGCTCACACACACACACACAGATATCTCCTCAGAGCTTTTACTGTAAGAAAAAAAGAAAAATATGCTCTCTGAATCTGACGCATAATTCTTAGCAACTTGCCATCTTTGTCTAAGTGAGTAATTTTTAAGAATATGCCTGATAAAAAGTAAGATAAGTTCACATATCCTAAAACATATTTGGGACACAGGGTCCTCAGGACCCTCATGGGAAACACAACTAGAAATGAAGGGTAGAGAGGCAGTTGAATAAATATTTACTGAATTGAATTGCATGTCACTGAATGGAATTAAACGAAAAGGCAGTCTTAGCTTGTACTGCTGGAGACTACCGAGCTCTTGGGGTGGAGAGAAAAGGGCTGCCTGTGGCCCCAGCTCTGGGTCAAGACTTCTCAAACCTGGCTGCACATTACAGTCACCTGGGGAGCTTTAAAAATTTTTGGATGCATACTTCCCACCCTTCGGATATTTAATTTAATAGGCCTGAAGTAGGGCCTTGGCATCCATGTTTTTTAAAGCTCCCTAGATATTTTTAACGTGCAACCAGCCTTAAGACGACAGGTCCACAAAAAATGTTACTCCCTCATATCTGCAGTTCTGTGTCTGGAGGGAGAAAAAACGAGAAATCTGGTCTTTGGTAGTGGATCCACTTGTATCTTGTTTCATTTGCTGTGGGCCAAGATATTTCACCCTCCCACAGTCAGCACAGCAGGAGAGTTTGCCTGAAGCCTGTACCCCCAGAACTTGTGTGAGTGTCTGGGTGTGTGTGTGTGCGCGCGCACGCGCGCGCATGTTTGTTTTTCAGGTGAATAGGTGACATATCAGTAGAACAGAGGAAGGGGTCAGAAGAAAACAGCATTTTGCCTGGGATTCTGTTCCAACCAGGCAGCCCTCTGATACTTGTGTTGTGTACCACTGGCACCAGGTAAGGAGCTCCAAAGAAAACACTGGCGAAATATTGTGATACGGCCACAGCTGTGCCTCGGGAGGAACAAACTGCCTGAAGCTTCCCCTTCCTCTTCAAGCTTCTTCAGCACTTTGTTTTCCTGTTTGGAAGCAAATGACGCTATAGAAGTTTCAAGATGCTTTTGTGCAATTACCCAATCTCTCCCTCCTCCCTCCCATCCAAAGCCTGCTACACGCAGCGCCTTCTTTTGCAGCCCGAGCCTCTGGACGCTCCCCAGAATATAACTCTTCTCCCTGCATCTGCCGCTTTGCAAGAAATTAAAAAACCACTTGGCACCGGGGCTTTGGCGTTGTGTTTTTCTGCTGTGCTTCCAAAAGGCTCTTGAAGATTTTGTGTTTGTTTTCCGCTCTTTCTGGCTGCAAGTTCTCGTATGTAAATGAAGAAAGTCCTTCCAGTAGGAGAGAACGGCACGTTTGGAGCGCCGGCTGGTTTCACACACATTTGCTCCCCTGTGAAGTCCCTTCGCACACAGCAGCCTTCTGCACTGCGTAGAGGAAATCCAGAACTACTTACGAAGAGGCCCTTTTAAAATCCAATTCCAGTAGAGGACAAAGCAAGTGAAAATGGAGCCACGCATGTGCGGCTGAGAAACAAACATGTCAGCCATCTTGCTGAATAGTGTCGGATTTTATTAACTTCAGTCTTTTGTTATGCAGTTATTAAATATGCACCATTTTTCATTTAAATCGTTTCTAAGGTAGGTACTTCAGGTTTGACAACTGCGTCCATTTTTTATGATTATGTTTATTCACTGACCTTCCCGCACTTCCCGAACCTTATGCCATCACTAACCTTCCACCCCTGATACAGAAAAGGCCTATGGACCAAGAGGTAAAAATCAGGAAAGTCACAGCCAAGGGGATTTCTCCTCAGCTCGGTCTTCTCCAGAGCTGGGACTAGGGTGCAGCAAGTGAGTTAATGAAGAAGAGGCATTTGAAGAGAAAAAGGGAAATCAAGAATCCTGAAACTGTCTTTATTTAAAATTTTGATATTTGACTCATCATGAAAAGTTTGTACTAATTTTGAGCTTTCAAAATATTGCATTAAAATTGTGTTTATCTTCATGACTGACTTTTTTAGTGCCCCTTAAATTTTGTGCCTGAGTTCCAGTCTTGGTGATCCTTGCAAAGAACCAGTTACACATAGCCAGGCATGGTGGCACATGCCTGTAATCCCAGCACTTGGGAGGCTGAGGTAGGAGGATCACCACTCTACGTAGTGAGTTCAAGGCCAGCCTGAACTGCATAGCAAGACCCTGTCTCAAAAAAAAAAAAAAAAAAAAAAAGAACTAGTTACACAGAAAGACACAGGAGTGTTCAAGATCAAAGGTGACTACCCTGGAGCCTAGGTGTCCCTGTGTGTACAAACAAGTTATTGTGATTAATTTCCCAGGGGTCTTGGATGTCCTTAAAAACTGTCAGTTGTAACTGGACGTTAAGGAAGGTCACGTGCCTCAGGAGGTACCCTCCTAACAAAACCAGAACTCCAACGCACAGGGCCTGCGCCCCTGACCTTGGGAAGCCGACGGTCATTCGATTCAGTTCCAGAAGGTATTCTCTGGGTCCCTCCTGGATGTCAGGTGCCGCGTGCCACTGATACAACTATGAACAAGAACCCCAGTCCTGTGGAGTTCGCAGTGAAAAATTTGGAACTGGTTAAAAAAATTAGAAGGTAATGGCATAGGTGCCATATAAGAGTAGAATAATAAGAGATCTTAAGAAGACCCTCACATGACAGCCTGGCAAAGAAGAAATCTGCACATGTGGGGCCCAGCTAGTCACGCATAAGCTGGGGTGCTGAGACTCCAACAGTGTGTGTGGCTGGGACCTCCTGCAAGGCACGACTTGAAAACATATCTCAGAACGTCTGTGTGGTGCGTGTGCTGCCTGCCGTCCCCACACCCCTGTCAGTGGGACATGTGCTTTGTGTTGCTTTAACAGTAGTAACTGTGGCTCACATTCAGCCATCTACACCCTCTAGTCTGGTTCCATTGTTGACCATGGATACACATTTGTTAAGTAGCTGGACACAGCCAAGGTGCCAAGTCTTACAATAAAACAATTTACCTCTGTTCAAAGCTAAAACAAAGTACAAAACAAGCCATCATCCTTAGCTTTATTATCACCAGTTTGGCTGCTAATACCATCCCATCCGTTACTTTAGTATGAAGACTTCGATGCAGTTTGTGTAAGAGCCAGGGAGACTTGGGTCACGGAATGGTTAAGAGAAGATTCTTCGCTGAATTCTCACCTTTGTGCGTGGGATGCTATGTCATCAGGACTTTACATATTTAGGAAAAAAGACTGAGTTTGTTGATAGGAACTAGATTACCCTATACGTGTCTCAGTCTGAACTTATCTCCACAAACTGTGTCTTCACTGAGTGACAAATCTGGGTCGCTTACTTCTTGAGCTCTACAGACAATGAGGTGCACAGTCCTGGGAGGGGAGCACTCATTTCCCCTCCCGATGTTTTCTTCCATACTGGGGACTGTCATTGGCATAATGCTCACTCCCTCCTCTTGATGGGTGAAACTGAGATGCGCAGGAAGACCTCTGTCATCTTTCCTTGGGAACCGTCTGTCAGGTAAGAACACACATCTCTTCTCCTCAGGAGGGCCAGCTGAAGGGATAAACCCAGCTCCTTCTAAGATTTTCCATGGGGAAGCCATAGACACACACCTCAGTTTTCACCCTTGGTTCCCTCAGTGATAAAAATAATATTTTGGCCTCCATTTCCCATATAACTTAGTCACCTCTCTCCATTGTTCAGATCCTAAACAGGGAAGAGGAGAACAACATTTTGCCCCATACCTCTGTGCACTCCAAATTTTCCCTTAGTATTAATTGTTTAGCCTGAGTCAACAAGGCAACCAAGTCTAGAAATGTCCCAATGAAATGCTAGCTCTGGAAAGACTCTCCAGAATGCTTCAAATTCAGTTTCTGGCCTTTCAGTGCAATGGTGTAATACACAATAGTGCTAGCTGGCCACTTTACATGCCCTTCTGTGCTTAGTGGTTGCTTAACATGGCACAACACATAGCTTTTCTGCAGCCAATAAATGAGTACAGTTAGATCCATTTTGCAGATGAGGAAAGTTTTCAAAGTCCACCCAGGTCATATATACCTAGTAGTCAAATCAGAATTTAAAGTCAGGTCTGTTTAAATCAGACACCCCTGGATTAATTTAGATGATAAATTCTTATCCCATCAGAAGGATGGCAACATTCTGCTTAAAGATGAACCCAAAGAGTTGATTAAAGGAGTATTAGAAAGCAAAATTCACAACTACACATTTTCAGTTACAGCGGTACTAAATTTTTGGAATCAGAGTATCTCCACTAAGTCTTGCCTAGCCTGCGCAAGACACCAGAAAGTTGAAACTTCTCAGTAAGAAGAATTGGTTCAGCAGTTAGTGCAGAAAATTCACAAGCTCTGCGAGGCACATTGACTAAGAAAATGTGGTGCTTCTATCAGGAGTTTGTAGTTTTAAGATTCCCTTGTGTTTTAGTGGCACCAACACACAAAGAGAATTAAGCCATTTTGATCTCCAATAATGAGAAACATGGCTGACTTTCAGACCTGAAACTATTTAACACAAGTTAATCCTTGAAACAAATCTGGAATGAAATGAGGGAGAAAAAAAATCTTATGATGGGAGACATCAGCTAATGGGTTGCATTTCTTTCTTCTCAATTAGAAATGGCAGAGGGGTTTTAATTATTTTTCCTTAGTAAGCACATCAAAACATATCTACACAAAAACACAGCAAATATGTTATAAACTTATTTAAGCCAAAGAGCTCGTCAACACTGTTTGCAATTATGAAATCATTTGGGGATATGGTATTTTTTGGAAAGAATTGTTTTTCTCTTAGATGCAAACCACATCACAGCCCATCAGACATAAATCTTTTATTGTATCTTCAAGGGCAAAAATGTAAATTGTGCAACAAAGGCGCCACTGATAAAATGCAACAAGCCTCCCAGAATCATTGAGATGATCTCATTATTTAAGGGAGATAATAGGGATTGTCATGGTTTCAAAAATGTTCTCTTGGAGGGAAAATTATTGAAATTAAATGCTACCCAAGGGGTTTCTAGGAGGACTTATTGGGAATTTTAGACCCCCTACCTCCATATGTTATCACAAGCATTGAAGAAAAAGGAGGCTTTTCCAAAGACTTCTTTGTCACTGAGCAATGGACAGCCCAGTAGAGACGGAATAAGGCAATAAAATGAGCTTGCTGAGAGTACAGCTTCAGGAATCAAGCTGTCTGCGTCTTAATTCTGGCTGCCATTTGACAGCAGCATAACTCTAACCTATGTGCCATGGTTTCTTTATTTAAAATTGAGGGTAAGAGTAGGACCAACTGCACACTTTTGCTGTAAGGATTAAATAACATACTAAATGTAATACATATACTTTGTAGATATTTATTATTATCATTATGCTAGTTTTCAACAGAAATGTATGATACAATATTAGACCTAGATCACAGTGTAGAAGTCGCTCAGCTTTGGGCAAGAAAGTCAGAAATTAAAATGTACACAGTCAAAAGCCAGACCCAGAAATCCAAAAACAAGTGTAAAGTGAGCTAAAAACAAAAAAGACAATTTCAGTAATTACAAAAAGTCCAGAAATAATATCTTTAGGAATAGTGCCCTTATTAGTCAGCTTTCCCATAGCAGAGATATGAATGACACCTGACATACACATCTTAAAGGAGGAAAGGTATAATTCAGCTCACAATCTGAGGAGATTCAGTACCTGGTTGGCAGACTGTCTGGCAGAAACCTCATGGTGGAAGTGATTGGTGAAGCAAAGCTGTTTACTTCATGGTGGCCAGGAAGCAGAGCAGAGGGGTAGTGCCAGAAAGGAATGAGTAAAACACCACATAGTATCCTAAGTCATACCTCCATGACCCACCCAGACACACCCAGAAGCATGCTTTACTAATCTGCTAGGTGTGTTTTAATTCAATGAAGTGGACCTATTGAGATTAATTAATGGTCACAATCCATTCCTTGTCAACATCACACCCAAACACATTCCTTAATCTCCAAATAAAGACATTAGCAAGTTGCCAATTCCACTTAACATAATGCAGTTATCCCATGTACAACTAGAAGCAATAATCCATTCCCCAAAATCTCAACAGTTTCAGCATTGTTCAGAAAGTCTGAGTCCAAGTCTTTTCTGAGACTCAAGGCAAACACTTAGCTGTGAACCTCAGTAAAAATCAAAAGGAAATTACAGAATTACAAGGTACAATTGCAAAGGGTAAACATTCTCATCCAAAAGAGAAGAATATGAGGATAGAGAAAAATTGTACCACAGCAATACTTAAATCTAGTAGGGCAAACCTTAAGTCCTGTAGCTCCATATCTGGTATCCAGGGTACATGGTTATGAGATGTGAATTCCACAGGACTTGAGCAGTCCCACTACTATGCCCTTGCTGGTTGCATCCCATACATCCACTCTCAGGCTGGCTCCACTCTAGGGATGCAACTTTTCTCAGCAGATGTTCCATGTTTCTGGAATCTCCAACTTCCTGGGGTTTCACAGCTTCATGGACTGCTTTCTCAAGAACTCCTTGCCTTACCTCTTAGATCTTCCTCTGAGATCTGTCCAGAAGCTTCTCTTACCCCACAACTCTTGCATTCTGCATGCCAGTAAAACCAGCATCATATGGACAATGCCAAGGTCAGCTGCTAGCTCAAGCATTTGCTGAGCCCCCTTGGACTATGGCTGCAGGAGCCTCTGAGTGCCTAGGTGCCCAAGCACAGTGAAATGAATCTGGAAACCAATTCCCTAGAAGAACCTTCTCAAGCAAGCATCCCAGGAACTCCCTTTTCAAATGAAACATGCACATTTTTGCACCCTTGAGCCTGTGATGGGTGGGATCTTGTTGATTCCTAAGATATCCTCAAGTGCTCTTTCTTCTTGTCACTGTCCACAGTATTTGTTTTCTTTTTAATGGTACTAATCTTTTCAGCAGCCACACCTCCTTTGGAAACCCAGCTCTACACCTGGTTCCTTCTGGGCCAAAATTAAGTTTTAAAAAAATTTCTGCTCTGCCTTTTCCCTCTAATTCTCATTACACATCTGGATAAAAGTAGCCAGCAGTATTCATGCCACCACCTGACTGCTGGGTTGTCTTGAAATTTCCTTGGCCAAATTAATTAGTCCATCTCCTTTGATCTTAGTCTCTTGCAGTCTCAGGACATGGGCAAAATGTAGACAAATTTTCCACCGAAGTGTCACACATGCAGTCTCTAAGCCAAATGCAAAAGAAGTTCTTCCCAACTGAAACCTCATGAAGCTGGCTTTTACTGTCTGCATTCATATCAGCATTTTGGTCTTCCGAGCACAATCACCTATTAGGTGCTACTTACAGTATTCTAAGTCTTCTCTAGATGGCTTCTCCAAACCTTTCCAAACTCCTCCAATAAAACAGTTCCAAAGGCTTCGAAATCACATGTTCAGTACAGTCGTAGCAACAGCCCCACGTCTCTGGTACTAATCTTCTGCATTGAATTTCCCATCGCTGAGTCACAATATTCAGCATCCACAATTTAAAAGAGGAAAGGTTTAATTTAGCTCACAGTTTCAGGAGATTAGTACATGGTCAACAAGCTTTAAGATAGAAACCTCATGGTGGAAGGGAATGGCAGAAAAAAGCTGTATGGTTTATGGTGGGAGAGAAGCAGAGCAAGGGAACAGTGTCAGAGAGGAATGGGCAAGGGTCCATATATAATACCCAAGGTCATGCCACTATGATCCAGCCAGACAAAGCCAGGTATATGTTTTCCTAATCTCTAGGCATGTCTTTTTTGTGTGGGGGGGGCGGGGGGTACAGGGGGTCAAACTCAGGACCTCGCACGCCAGCAGGCGCCCGTGCCACTGAGCGATATCACTGGCCCTTTTTTCGTATGTGGGTTCCGGGAGTCGAGCTCAGGACCTTACGCTTGCCAGGCAGGCACTTATACCACTAAGCTATCTCACCGGCCTCTCTAGGCATGTCTTAAACTAATGAAGTTGACATATCAGGATTAATGGACACAGTGCCTATCATTCAATTATTTTGTTTCTGGTTCAACCTTTTCACACCAGAGATGCAACACAGAACCTAACAAATTACTTTCTCTTTATCTGATTCTTGATCCAGAAATTTCTGTCTTCAATGAGTGTATAAAATAAAGACTCAAGCCACAATGAATTGGGAGTCTGTGCCAAGTCCTCAGTGTCTAAAGGTATGGCCAGGGAGTGGTTATAAGACAAGGGCCATCATTTGGGTAAAAAACAAGTATTTTCTCACAAGGAAGAAGGAAGAGCCTAGAGTCTGAATCCAAGAAGATGGCCACTGCAGAACCCAAAACAAATTTTCTTTCATGAAAAGTCACTAAACTTGTGATCCAAAAATTCTTGTTTCCCTTACCTCAGTGCTTTCCAACATTATCATTTTACCTGGCAGTTTTTTTTTTTTTAAATCAATTCTCAGGCTCTATATGAATCAGAATACTTTAGGATGAGGTTTAGGAACCTGAAAAATCTTCCTCTGGAAATTCTTATGCCCATTAAACTTTGAAGACAACCAGACTAGGGACTGCATTGGCCTACAACACAGTGTCTCAACTCTGACAACAGGAAATGTAGAAGAAAAAAGAGTTCACTGACCACTGTGCACCTGGTCTGATTGCCAAGCTCCTCCAAGACAAGATTCAAAAGTTTCAACTATTCACCATTGAATGAAAGCTATTAGGAGTTTTGAGGCCTAGAAATAATTTGTTTAAAATAATTTTGTTTCCTTCATTATAAAGGAAAAATTTTAGTTTGGTGAATCAATCGGGGGTGACTGTCAAACTGTGAAGATGTGTCTCTTTGGGGTTATCCACAGTTATCTTGGGGTTATAGAGTAAGACCGAAGCATTGGAAGATGAAATCCCTGTGTGGCAGAGTAGCAGGAGACACAGAAAACAAACACAGTGAGTGTTGAGTGGGCATTTCCTGCACTGAACTAAGAGTTTGAAAGATTTTCAAGGGAAATAAAAAAGTGAAATGAATTAACATTTATTAAGCTTTTATATACTAGACTAGGTATGTCTACTAGGCAGGACTCTTCTTTAAATCACCATTATGCCTGTGGCCTTTGATTGAAGGAAACTACCATATATGTAGTCCCTGGTGAAGTACATCCATGGCAAGCCCTTAAAATCAGACATTCTCTCATGTACCAGCTGACACAAGGGCAGAAAATCCACTTCCTGTCCAATGGCCTATGAGGTCATACAATTAGAAAATTATACCTTTACAGTGGCAATTAAACAGATCATTCAAGCAGAGTTGCACAGCGGAAGTGTGCTGGGCCCATAAACAGATCATTCAGATTCCCTTAGGGATTTGTAGTAGGGATGTTTCCCCTCCAATTTCTCCTTTAACTCGATAGTACTAGAGCTTCTCTTCCACGTTATAATAATGAGGAAAAAAGGACTGAGCAGATACAAGTAATATTCTGAGGTAGGAAGATGAACACCCAGATCACTGTGGTGCCCAGGATTGCACTTGTAGAGAAAGTGTACCTACATTCTCTAAAATTATGTTGCAAAAAGAAAATCCATAAGAAGAACAAATTCTCTAATACCTGGAACTACACAAAAATGAGCCATTTCAGATCAGTGGAAGTTTCCATGCAAAGACTGAGTAAGCTCTGCTTGGAGTAGGAAGGAAAAGCTGGACAAGGTGACTTCTCCAATCTCTCCCAACCTAAGGTATTATAATTCACTGGCAAGTGGCTAGGCACCATATTAAGTTAATTCCATTTTTGTCTTGGCAAAAGCAAATAGTACTCTTCTTGCTGAAACTTCTCTTGGCAGAGTAGTTGCCGTGTAATGGTCTGAAAGAAGCTGGGGAAACTTCATTTTCTGAATATGCAAAGTATAAACAATAGTTGAAAATGCTGGTAAAAGTTGGTTTGTATCCTGCTTCTGTCTCTTAGGAGTTATATGACCTTTCTGAAGTATATTCCATCATCTGAAACAATCTACTTTGCAAGGTTATTGTGGAATAAAATAATGCATGTGAAGCACTTAGCACGAAACATAAATGGTAACCACTCACCGTCATACAGTAAGGTTCGTTGGTAGGAACATCATGTGTTTTTAGCTTCTGTGTTATCCTGGTGCTTGACCAAATTACTGAAAATTCCTGGGGTGGTGAGAAGCAGAGTAAACTCTTCTTTTTAATGAAAAAAGTCTAATGTGTGAGAGAGGGAAAAGATACTTGCTTTTTTTTTTTTTTTTTTTTTTTTTTTTCGTATGCCGGTACCGGGAGTTGAACTAAGGACCTCACGCTTGCCAGGCAGGTGCTTATCAGGCCGCTGAGCTATCTCACCAGCCCTACTTTCTTAAACTTATGTTGTTTTTTTACAGGATAACCTGGGCCTTGGTTGCAGACAGACCTGGTTTTTCTTCCTTTCTCAATATCTATAAAATCTTGAATCAGTCACTCCCTACCTGTCAATTACCGAAGCTGTAAAATGGGAATACAAGACAAGTTGGAATCCTTCTGGCCACAAGTAACTGCTTGCCTGACTACAACTGGCTGAAACCATTGCAGCTTCTTTTTCTAATATATCACACAGTCCAGCGGGAGTCAGTTGCAGGGTTGATTCTGCAGTTCAACTATTCAGAAGATGAGTTGGTTTCCTGGTCTCAGCTCCTGCCTCATGATCACAAGATGGCTACATCAGCTTCAAGAATTTTATTCTCACAACAGAGTGCCCAGTGCTACAAGGAGGTGTAAAAGGCATATTCTTGTGCCATTTGTCTTTTTGCCAAGAGAAAAATCTTACCCAGAAGCCCTAGGAGATATCTTCTTATGTCTCATTGGCCAGAACTAAGTCACATGTCCACCCTTCAACCAATCACTGATGAAGGGGGACCAAGCAATGGCTGAATCATTTTTCAGTCCACAGCGCTAGGCAAGGGGTCTGGAGAGCAGCCCACACCGTGCCATATCCAAAAATATTAGGAGTTTGGTTAGCAAGGAAGAATGCAGAGGATGGGTAGGCAAAGAATACTGACTGTATCAAGGGTGCTGAGAAGCTTGAACCACTCTATAAAAACATTTGGCACATGATAGTGTTCAATATGTATTTATTCTTCCTTAGTAATTAAAAGCTTTTAAAGCTAGAATCTTCTCCAGTTAAGTTATCTCAAAACAAAAAGTATTTAATTACAAAGATATATTAGAGATTGCTATTTAAATCATAAAATGAAACTACTATTTAACATATAGAATGTCCTTTCTTTAAAAAAAATCTCAATATCGTATCCATGTAAACGCCAAGTCTCTTAATTCATTTAAACTGTAATTCAATGACTGTAAGTTAGAACGTTCATAGCAATTTTCTGACCTACTGGTGTCGCATCCTGTACATCCATATCAATACATCATAAAATTAAGGGTTCGTGAGTACCTACAGAAATTATGTTTAGGGATGAGACTGCGGTGGTGGTGAAGCTATGCCACATGTATTATTGTGTTTTTCTGTTAAGACAAAAGATGTTAATGTATGAATGGTTTTTTCTAAACTAAAACCTCAGTATTCCCATTTAATTGCAGTGTTGGCACTTTGCGATGAATAAGTGGGTTTTGGGTTGCAGTTTGTCACTTGGTCTCTAAAAAGTTCACCATCACTGGACTAGAGAGTCACATATAGTTCTAAAGTTTGTAGGACCAAAATGTGGGGAGAGTATTATTTCACAGTAAGAGTTATCAACATCAAGTTGGCCAAAACAGAGTTTCAAGACACTCTTCTCAAACACTTATTCACTGATGACTTTTTATATAGTGTTTAAATATCATGTCCTTTTCCACCAATCCTCTACCTGGGCCCTCCCTTACTTTTAATAAGCTCATTCACATCTTGTTAAATCCAACTCAAAATATTTTTTTCTCTGCAAAAACTTCCCCCCCCCACAACACACACATGCACAGTTGCATCTTCATCTGGTCTCCCAAAGCTACATTTGTTTTGTCCCACTCAGTAGTGTAATTATTTACCCACGTGTCCTTTCTTTCACCAGACTGAGTTCAAGGGCACAAGAACTCTGTCGTAATTCATGCTGGTAACCCCAGAACCCAGAGCATTGCTCAGCACAACCGTACAGGCAATGGGTCTTTATTCAATGAGGGTCTCTGTGTTCTGTGTACTCACGATGAACCAGGCATTGTTAAGGCAAGCTTTCAATTTCATATTGAATATTTCACAACCATATGAGAGAGGAGAATCAATCTCAGAGAAGTTAAGCTCATTGCCTAAGCCCAAGCAGCTTACAGAGGACAGAATCTCCATTAGAACCTATCTCTGCCCTTCTCCAAGCCCTGGATGATCTCCAACATGTTATGAAGCTTCATGGCTGGAGCATTCTCAATGTGAACTGAAAGTGCCATTTATATATTTCCTTCGACTACTCTTGTTTTCTTTTTCTTTTGTTCTTTTTTACAACATACGACTAGAAGTTAAACCCTTCATTTATTAGAAAGAAAAATAAGCAAAGCAATTATTATTTTCATTTCCTTCTTGTAGACAAACTCAGTTTTTCATTGCTGTGATGAAAGGCTTAAGTGAATGTGTGACTCTTCTATAAATCGTCCATCTCGATCCACGATTAATGCAAAGTAAAGCTTCATTGTCTACTGCTAGGGTTTTAGAGTGGTAATCAAATCTCTTCCCCTAACTGAAGAGTATATATATATATATATATATATATATATATATATATATATATATATATGTCAAGTAGAAGAAATAAAAATGTAAGCTTTATTCCGTTAGTGCTAAATTTGAAAGCACAGCTGATGTCACACCCAGAACTCCTTCAGGGCCAGTGCACCCACCCCAGCTGCTGTTACCATCTCACCCACGCCCCTCTCTGAAGAGCTGTCCTCACCTGGGGGGCCACTGCAGCTGGGGTATCTACCCCCTCCCCGTGCCCATCCCCCACAGCCCTTTGGTCTTCAGGGCAAGTAATTCCGCCATGGTAACACACCACTTAACTCCTGGTTTTCTCAGCGATTCCCCCTTCCCTAGTCTCCACCGAGGGTTCCCTGAGGTGCACTCCTGATAAATCACATGTTCCCAGATCCTGCTCTGTGCTTTTCTGGAGAATATAACCTAAACACGTGGCTTGGGTGTGAGACCGCAATCAGGCTTCCTTTTCTCTTTTTCTTTTCCTTTTCCTTTTTCTTTTTCTTTTCTTTTTTCTTTCTCTTTCCTTTTTTTTCTTTTTCTTTTTCTTTTTCCTTTTCTCTTTGCCATACTGGAAATTGAACCAAAGGCCTTCACACTGAACTTAACTATATCCCCAGCCCTTTTTTGTTTTTTTACCTTGAGACAGAGTAAATCTCTCAACTGCCCAGGTTGGCCTTGAACTTGCAGTCCTCCTGCTTTAGCTTCGCAGAATGCCAGCATTATAGGTGTGGGCCACTGAGCCTGCCTCACAATCCAGCTTTCTAATTCTACCACCTCTACACCCTGAAGTTAACTTCAACACCTGAATCATGGAAACAGCAGGACACCAGCAAAGATACGCTGGTTTCCATAAAGAAAGGGAGGTCAGATAGAGACCCAAAGTGTTTACAGATGACTATATTTCCCTCTCTCTGAGGAGCAGAGCGAAAGTTCTCCTCTAGCCACTTCTGGACAGAGTGGTTCCAGCTTCCATGTGAAGTCATAGAAGACACGGTTTAGAAGGCAGAGCCTGCAGCACGCAGGTGCAGCCAGGGAACTGAGCATGGCTCCATTTCAGCGGCTCCCAACTTCCTGTCCTGGCTCCTCTGCACTGAGCAACTTGCATGGTGGCCATGGGGTAACAAGCACCTCTGGGGCCGCAGGGGGGGCAGGTAAACTCCCCTTCCCACCTAATGTACTGAGGAGCAAAAGTAACAATAGACAAGCAAATATCTAGCCTTAGGCTCCAAATCCCATTTGTCCAAATATTACCAGTGTGAACTAAGAAATTATTTCACTTCTCTTTAGCTTCATTTCCTCATCTTTAATGCAGGGATTACAAAAGTACATTCCTCCTGTGGTTGTGGTAAAGATTAAATGAGTGAATACAGAGGAGATGCCTAGAGCAACTCCTGACACATAATAAGCTCCCAATAAATACGAGATACCACTGTGCACTATAAAGGCCCACAGAAAACTAAAGTGTGTACTCCACTCAATTTGGAGGACAATTTTGTACCAGGACAACTGCCAGCCTCTGGAATTTAGCAGGTAGAAGCTATCTGTGATTGAAAAATTTGCCTGTTTGCAGAGGTCGTTCCATCTTAAGGAGCACTTTGTAAGCTGTTTTCTAATGAGAAATTGCAAATTCTAAAATCCAGCTATGCACATAAAGAAGAAAAACATAGTCAGTACCTAATAATTAGTGAAGAAAGCTGTGAACATCTTGACTATGCTGTAATGTACGTACCAAGTAGCATGCCTCATAATATTATCTTTGGTGACTGGTGTGGGAAAGGGATTAGTAATAAGAGTTTGTTGGTGCTTAACAAGTATTGTCTAAAGCGGAAAAAATGTGGTGAGCACAAGTTTCTAGTCATCAGGAAATTGCACTCTATAATACAGTAGAAATAATTGACAAGGCTGTACTCCAATTTGGGTGCAGAGTAGTACAGAACAGTAGTCCTCAGAGTGAGCCATCACTCGGGAACTTGCTAGAAATGCAGATGCTCGTGCCCCATTCAAGTCTCAGGAGATCAGAACTTCCAGGGAGGAGTTTAGTGCTCTGTGCCTTCCAAGGCTTCCTGGTGACTCAGTATGTGGCAGAGTTTAGGAACCAATGTGTAGCTGACCCATATATCCGTGCTCTGATTCTGTGTTCAGGAGCGACCTTGAGATAGCGAATTGATTTGACAGGTGCCTGACATGAGAGAAGGGTGGTGCGGCTGGTGCGCAAAAATAATCTGCCTGCTAGAAAATTATCTCCACTCCCATACCAATTGGTCTTCTGGGGCACCATAATTTCTCAAAGGTTTTATTAGAATGGGACAAATTCCAAGCGCCTGAAGACCCTAAATGGACCGATGGGCTTCCTTCTCATCCTATAAGCTCCCTGATGACACATTTCTCGGTTGAGCTTCTCTGCCATGATGGGACTTTCTGTTGAAATGGAAATTTTAAAAACACTTATTCAAGGCAGCAGACACGAGACTAAAAGATCTATATCCCAAACACACAGCCTTTTATAGAAGGCTTTGACCTAGAAAAACTGAAATGAACTGTGTCCCCTGCACCTGTTTCTACATTTAGAGTGAACAATAAAATCAATTTAAAAAATTCAGCTTGATTGAAAACATGCCTATGATCCAACAGTAAAACTACATTTAAATTGGACCTAAATGACCCTCTTCCAAAGTAGAACGAATGATATACAGTGTTTCTCTTCCCGCTGAAAATCTAAAGTCTATGTATGTGTGTTGGTGGCAAGGAGGTGTGTTTGCCAAAAAAAGATTTATTTAGAGTAGCAATGTTCCTTCCTAATGTACCTCATAAGGACCAGTAGTCTCCGAATCACGGCAGGCAGTGGATGAAAAAATCAGTGAAGCCTTTGTACGCATCTTCCTGTGCTTTCGCTGACAAGAAGGAAACAGTGCTAGAGAACGTTGAAAAGGCACCACGTTAACTGAATGTGTTATATCACATCAGTTTACTTCTCTTTGAACAGTTTTTTAATCAAGGCAGGTTGATTTCCACTTTGTGAAAATGTTTCAATTTAAGCCACTGGAGTTTTATGGGTTTTCTACCACTTTTTATTGGAGCCTTGTAAATCTTATGGAATTCTGGAATGTCTAGACCATAAAAACCTGTCATTTGGACATGTTTTCTGTGGACATGTTTCTCCTTTACACAGACTTACATGCTTTTCAAAGATCTGTGGAGAAGGAAAACAAAACCCTTGAAGATATTCTTACAGTACCTGAGTTGAAAGATCACCTTTTCAATTGGCTAGCATTTCACCTGTCACAGACAAACCCTTTATACGACTACCTGAAAGTCTGAAGCTTTTCATAATAATGATAATTTTAAAATCCTCTCACCCTCTCCCTGTATGCCTTTTGCTTTCAGACCTTTGAAGGGCACATGGTACCCAATGCACCTCCTCTGAGAATTCCACAGTCGATGATGGACTGCTGTTATAAATGAATTTTCATCTCCATTATTAAAGATAAATGTGCTGATAGCTGAGAACCAGCAAGATTGCTGTAAAGGACCTCCAAGCACGGATATACGGGTCAGCTACACATTGGTTCCTAAACTCTGCCACGTAGTGAGTCGCCAGGAAGGCTCGGAAGGCACAGAGCGCTAAACTCCTCCCTGGAAGTTCTGATCTCCTGAGGGTTGAATGGGGCACGAGCATCTGCATTTCTAGCAAGTGCCTGAGGTCCTTCAAGCAAATACTGCAACAAGGAAAAAGTGATTTCCAGCTTTCATGAAACAGAACTAAGCTCCTGAATGCTATTAAATGAATCGTTCCTTTCTTCTCCTGAAGTTTATCAATTCGGCCTCAGGGTGAGCAGAAGCAAATTGGCATTGTTCTCTATTTATTTCCCTAAAATGCTGTGGACTGTTAATCATACGTAGGTTTCTGAATTGCGATTCTCAATGCTATCTGCATCAAACTCCTGGTTACCTGCGTAAACTGTGTCAATGCATGGGTGAAATCCAAATATGTATTGCATGTTAATTTTATGAATTTCATGTAAACCACTTTCCCACGCTAAAACTGAAGGGAAAGTTGGGACCACCACTTCCATCTTCTTCAGATGGCTGATATCTCAGTTTAGAGATAGAAAAGCCCTGCTTTGTTTTGTGTTGTGTTGTGTTGTGCTATTTGGTTTGGTTTTGGCATTGAACCTAGGAACCACTAAGCTACATGCTAGTCCTTTTCATTTTATTTCGACACAAGGTCTCACTAAGTTGTCCAGGCTAGCCTCTAACTTGTGATCCTCCTGCTTCAGCTTCCCAAGTTGCTGGGATTACATGCTTGTGCCATACATAACTAGGAAGCTTATGATATCAGGAATTAACTTCTTCTTGGAGAAGAGGAAGTAACTGAGTCTACCACTGGGCAGCAATCAGGAATTCTTTACAGCAGCTAAGAGGGAACCAGAATTCCTAACTTAAGATATCTGAAAATTTGCTTCAATTTCTAAGTAACCTTTCTTGTGGGAGACTTGTGAGCTCCATCTGGGAATCAGTGTGAAACACCCAAAAATAATGTTTTACCTGAGTTATCTCTAAGCCAGGAGACACCATTAGTATTATGTGATTTTCAGACTCCCTTTTCCTCTGAGGGTCTTACCCACCAATCTGGAATGAAAAGACCTAATTCCTACTTTGCTTTCCCTTTTATTTAACTTGTTCTATGACTTCAAATCTGTTACCATTTCTCTAAACCTAGTTTCTTCATTTGAACTCAAATATGGCTGACAGTTTTAAATCCATTAGTTGTTATTAAATATATCACTGTAGGGCCTCTCTGATCACTTTAAACCAAAGATCAAAAGCTTTGGGGTGATGTTTGAACATGTAGTAATAAGATGAACTGCTCTCTGATTAACATAAGAATTGTTAATCTCATAACCCTTATAAACTGATCTCGTAAATAATATACAATACAAATGCAGTAATAATATTAAATGACATTTTTATTGCATTTTACATATTGCTCCAAATCCTCGGGCGCCATGGTGGCATGATATTTATTTATTTATTTTATTTATTTATTTTTTTGTGGTTACCTGGGGTCGACCTCAGGACCTCGCGCGCCAACAGGCACCCGTGCCGCTGAGCGATATCACCGGCCCCATTTTCCGTATGTGGGATCCGGGAGTCGAACTCGGGCCTTCGCGCTTGCAAGGCAGGTGCTTACGCCGCTGAGCCATCTCACCGGCCCGATGGCATGATATTTAATGAGGAAAACAAATTCAAAAAAGTTATAAGATCACAGGAAGTCACAGACTATGGTTCTTCTAATCTCTTAACGTAGAGGGCTGGGGATATAGCTCAGAGGCACAAGTGCCTGCCTGGCAAGCGAAAGGTCCTGAGTTCAATTCCCAGTACCAAAAAAACACAAAACAAAACATATTAATACAAAAGGAAGGACAGGAGAAATTAAAAGCTGCTTATCTGCAGTCTTAAAAGACAGAGGAATAACTACTGAAGAGAATAACCATATCTCTACTAATACCATATGCAATGTGAGCTCCAAAACTCCCGTCAGGTTTTTGTTAGAGAGGGAGTCTCAGATAAGAGGGTAATCTTGTTTCACAATCTTCCATGAAACTCATCTGTTTTTATCTGTATGTAAGTAAAGTCTGACTCTGAAAGAGCGTTGTGGTGTGTTGTAAAAAGAACACATTCTGGATTTAGAAGGTCTGGTTTGGCATTACAGCCCTGCTTTACTAGCCCTCTCCCACCTACTATCATTTCCCAATCCATCAAATGGAAACAATAATGCTGTAGGTAAAAGCATTGGAAAACTGTATGTTTATATAAATGTCACTGATTATTATCAATGCCAATAGAGTAATAAAATATATGGAGTAGTAAAATCTCTTTCAACATATATTTATGTCATCAAAGTACATAGAAAATAAATTATATTAACCGAAGTGAAGGTTAAACAAAACTTTTACTCCTAGAAAAGATCTAAATTATAAAAGGCTTTTAAAAAATACCTTATTATTTTAAAATAGCACTTCAAGTCTGGAAACTACAGAAGAATCACTGTTATTCACATTTCGAAAATCAAAGTAAATGGAATTCTACTGTACACATGAAACATTATTGATAGCCACAAATTGCATCCAGTAAGTCTAAAACGGAAATTTGGGGGGAGAGAAAAGAAAGCAGGATGAAGTGGTAAAGAAGGAAAAAAAAAAAAGCATCATTCATACAGTATCAAACTGGGTTATGAAAAAACACAGGAAATAATTAAGTTGCTAAAGCAACTTCGTTCATTGCACAGGAAGCCTTTTGGGAACACATGACCTATAGCTATCGCTTACCCAGAGTAAAGTGTGCACCCATAGATCTCAGCAAGGAGCAGACGCCAGATGTCAGCAAGAATGAGCATGCTCAGAAGATAAACTACCACTCAGCAGATCAGCAACAGGGACAGGAGGCAGAGGTGGACAATGGGAATTGGGGAAAACAGTGTTGAGTTTCAGGTTTTTTTACTGACATCAGAAAAACAAAAGAAGAAGTCTAGCCCATCCTCCCAAAAAATACAATCTGTGAAGCAAGACACCGTGGATATATTTTTTAGCTCGAACCAAAGAAACATGAATTCAGTGCCAGACCCTGGATTCTAGTTCTTTGATTTTTTTTTCCTATGGTGAGGAAAAAATCATTTGTTAGGTTTTCCAAACCTGCTGAAGATAATACCTAAACATATCCAGTTGGTTTAAGATTTCCACAAGAATAGAATCTTCAACGTTCTCTGTAACTATTAAGGAAAACAAGTTTAATGATTAAAACCAACTTCTGTCGGGCACTTATATCCTGGACAAAAACAACCTGTAAGATCATGTCACGCTCTCAAACCGCATATTGGTCGTGAATTAGAACATCCTCCGTGGATCCCTGATGCTGCAGTTGCCTCCTCTAAATACAAGGCCTACATTGCCTTGTTGGCCCAAGATCTAATCACACTTTTACGAAATGGCATTCACATTCCTTGATCCAGTTACCCTCAGCCTAAATACAACAGAGCATCCTCACCTAACAGCCTCCCTCAGTATCCAGAAAAAAAGAAATTTAATACACTCGTTAATATTTAGAGAAACATAATTCCCATCAACCACACTCATGATTATGCATTAGGAAGGACAACAGTAAGGAGACTACAGCAATCAAAAGCCTTCGTTGCATCTTTATTGGAGATAGTAGAGCCAATAGTGGATACAGGCTTGGTTCTCAGACAAACCTGGACTCAGACCTATTTCTACTACTTGCTGGTGGTGTGATCTTAAACCCCTTAGAGCATCAGTATCCACACTTACTAATACCCACCTCCGAGATAAATGTAAAGATCCTTTTTGGACCAGTGACCAGCCCAAAAAAATTTCCTTGTTTAATATTTTCATTATAAATTATACTGTTTCAATGTCATCTTAAATCTTCTTGCAAAAATGATTTATAAGAACATATTAGAGGGGGCCGGTGAGATGACTCAGCGGCGAAAGCGCCTGCCTTGCAAGCGCGGCGGCCCGAGTTCGACTCCCAGAACCCACATACAAAAAAGGGGCCGGTGATATCGCTCAGCGGCACGTGTGCCTGTTGGCGCGCGAGGTCCTGAGGTCGACCCCCCGGTACCCACACACACAAAAAAAAGAACATATTAGATGGCTGGTGAGATGGCTCAGCGGCATACGTGCCTGCCTGGCAAGCGTGAGGGCCCGAGTTCGAGTCCTGGAACCCACATACGAAAAAAGGGCCGGTGATATCGCTTAGCGGCACGGGCGCCTGCTGGCGCATGAGGGCCTGAGGTCGACCCCCGGTACCCACAAAAAAAAAAAAGAGAACATATTAGAAAGGCCAGTGATATAGCTCAGTGGCATAAGCGCCTGCCTGGCAAGCGCGAGGTCCTGAGTTCGACTCCCAGTACCGGCATATATATTAAAAAAAAAAAAAAGAACATATTAGAAGAAGCTGCCCTGATGAATTAATTGCAGAAGTGTCTTTACTGTAACATTTTCCTATTTCATGGGAACAGTCAAAAGAAAGATACTCACAAAGAGGTTATGTTGCCACAGAACAAGACTGAACACGGAAGTGGCTCTGCTACATTGTATTTTCCAGAATATAAACCTACTTTGGCACAAGTGAGCACTTATCATGCCTGTTTGAGGACGCCAAACTTGATATGGTTTAGGTATTCAATGCCGTCACAGATTTCCCAACTCTTGAGACATATGGTATGCTGAAGTTGCATAAAATAAGACAGGAAAATACGACATCCTGACAAACCACGCCTCCTATGCAGTGACTGTTAGCATTTCCAGTGCAACCAGTGTCTCTTTAAATAAGTTCTCCATTAAACAGAGCTCAGTGAATGCGATGGTGCCAGAATTTCACCAGTTTGTCTCTGAATGTCAAGACAAGACTTTCAAATCAGGGAAGACACCTTGTATTTTCCCCCACAGGGTTTTGTTCAGTAGCTGGTTTCCTTAGCGGCAGCAGAAAGGGTTTAAATTGCTGACAGTCTACTCCACCAAATAGAAATAAATAAGTGTTTTTCCTTTCCTCCAAAGTGTAATTCAGAAAGCATAGAAGAGCTTTCCAAATTTAACACCTAAAAAAAAAAAACTAAACCATAAGTGAGATCAAAGTTACATATTTCAAGAACATTACTGCTGGAAGAACCCAGAGTGGAAGAAAACTGTTCGCTCGTTCAGAAAGCATTTTCTGGGCATCTACTGTATAGCAGGCTCTACTGCAGGCTCTGGAATACAGCGGTAAAACAGATGATAAATGCTGCTAATTCAAAGCCATCTTTGTGTGTGAGGTGGCTTTCAGGTTGGAGCACTGGTCTTGAGAATCCGCTGGCGCCAGGAGGCATGTGATCGCAATGGTAACATGTGCTGTCACAGTAACCACACTGCGAGTCCGGGCGTCCCTGTACCGCATCCTTAGCTGGCTTGCTTAACCTCTCTGACCCTCAGTTGCCTCTGCTGTAAGCTCAGAATCCGGATCCTGCTCACCTTACAGGATTGCGCTGGACATCAGCTGCTTTGGGATGTGAACGTGTCTGGAATATTCATGAGTCTCAATGAATAGCAATTTTTTTTTATATTCCCTTATCCACTCCTGGACATCCTCTGTGGATAATGAGAATACATAAAGACACTGAAGAAAGAAGTTTGTTTTGTCTGTGAAGTCAAGGTGGGGCTCTCCTTAGGTTAGGTACTGCTTTTATTTTGAGTCTTCTGGGAGAAGGCAAAAGATGAGTGGCATACATTGCCTCCTTGTTTCATCCTTTAAATTATTTTAATCAATGATTTTTAAGGAACACAAAGTCAAAATAAATAACAAAACTCTGAGATTCCTGAATCTATAAATGTTCACCAGAATATTCACTGCCACGATAATCTTCCACTGTCTTCTCACAAGCTTTTCCTGGGTTTGAAAATAAAGCTGCAAACACTTCGCTTCCATTCAGCCCAGCAAAGGTAGCAGTTTAGGCATAAAAGGGCACACACTGGGAAGAAAACGAAACCAGCTGTGGCCGGCTGCCAGCTCTTGGCCAATCAGCCTTCACAAGAAGGTTGCGTCAGAGGCTTCGAGCCCGCTGGAATCTCTGCAGCCGCCTGTAACGCAAGCCCGGACCACCCAGGCCGAAGTAGACGGGCCAGCGTGCAGCAAGTAGCTCAAACAATGGAGAACTGCGGGGCCAGGCAGTACCAAGCCAGCCACTGTCCCCAGCTTAGTTAGACTTTGCAGAAGTCCTAGGCAGAAAGGGGATCCAGCATAAGCTAACCGGCTTTACTATTAAATTGCTGTCTTAGGTCAGCAGCACATCTCCCGAATGGAAAAATATCCTTTCAGTGGAAAATCACTGGTCTCAGGATTCACCATCTACTTTTCAGCTGGTGCTGGGGTAATTAACATCTTCCCTGTGGGTGGCTGCAAAATTGCTTTGCACCTCTGGAATCATCTCAACACCTAATACTTCCTGAAATATTTTATACAAATAGGAAATGATGCTTCTGGAGATAAAGTATTTCATCCAGGGCTTTCTGCTAGCCCCTCGGTGCTGCTCTCGGCAATTTTTTTTCCCCCAATTTAAATGTCAGAGGGCAGGTCCGCATCACTCAAAGCCTTGCCCAAACACTAGTCATGCCAGCTTGTTATAATTACAATGAGATACAGTAGCGGACGTGGGCAGAGCCTCGTTAAAGACTTGGACCTGGCGTCCCAGATGGAAAGTGTGTGGCCTTCCATCAGCTCTTAGTGGAAAACCTGCTCAGGGATGATAGATGTTTCTGGGAAACGCACACCTCCTAGGACCTGAGGTAAAGATAATTTAGGAAAGACATTGAAACCGAAACAAAAACTTGGGGGGAAACATTTTGCTTGTGTCCCAAATCTGGAGATGCTAACTGAATGTGTCTGGGCACCACCTGACCATCGGCTTTCTGTTTATTTGTTTATTCTCCATGTGACATGAATGTGCAGCCAAGATTGAGAAACCCTACAAAAGACTGCTTACATAATAGCCGCCCCGTGAACAGCATATTTAACTAAAAGTCCCTGTGTCACCCAGCAGAATACCTTACTAGCTCCATCAAAGCAAACTGTAGCAATAATTTATCACACTGCACACTGCATCAACTTAACAAGTGTTAAGTTTTGCATCCTAAATGAGACTGGAAGCCTCAGCAGAATATTTTACCTCCAGCTCGTAGGACAGAGCCCCACACAGAACAAGTGTGACGGACACACGTGGTCCTTGAAAGGGTGCTCAGAAACACTGCACTGTCTGTATGTTAAAGCAAACAGATTCAAACCTCCCAGAAATACGTTTTCTACGGTCCTGCAGTCTACAGCACCTAGTCTCAAATTTTACAGCACATAAGATTATTAAATATAGAGGCCCCTGTGCCTCACCCAGATGCTAAAGAGAGCCAAACAGTTTCAGTTCATTTCAGCAGTGACTGCCTAAGTATTCCTGCAGTACGTGATACAAAACCAGAACAAAACAGCACGATGGCAAAACACATGCATCTGGGATAAGAATCCACCAAGCACCAGCTAAATATAAGTAAGAAAAGTCTCCTTTCACCTATGCTTCTGAAGCCAAAGATGTATCGTAGGTGACAGTAGTTCACAGTACTAGGTCTTACAGTAGTAGGTCTTGGGCATAAAAGAATTGTGTAGTTCACTACAATTTAATGAGCAGGGAGAGCTGCTCTAACTTAAGATAAACACTGCAGGATGGGGTGGGTGAGGATTCCGAAACCTGTGCAGGGTCCTAGGCAGCCAGAGGCAGTGTTTCTGGCCCAGAGCTGCACTTTCTGCTTAGTGAGAGCAATCCTGATGAGTTCCCTTCCAGAGAGCATCGCAGGGCTTGAATTGAAGCTGCATTGCTTGCTTCCTTAGTAGGTTCTTATCGACAGACCAACAAAGCAAATAATCCTGTATAGTCTCAAAAGAAATTGGGCAAAAAATGCACTGTGGCTTAAGGTTCGAATACGGCTCTGTGCAGTTCCTCCTCTAGAGCTAGTAAGCCCAAGCGTCCCAAGTGCGTTCTCTGTTTTAACCCATGGACTTAGAAACTAATGGTTTGTTATACAGAGTCCCTGCTGATTCTGGTCCAGCCACATACTTGCTGGGTCCTTGGATGAGTCCCTTAATGTCTCTAAACCTGCTTCCTCATCTTTACCATGGAGGAATTATTACTTCAGAGTTATTACAAAGATCAAATACAAATGATTGAGTGTTGTGCTGACACATGTTGATGAATAGTCGTCATTATTGTTTCACCTTCTGCATCTTCCTCTGGTCCTAGTCAAAGTGAGGTTCCTCGTGCCCAATTATTTAGTTGCAACCCCTGTGCTTATTCCACAGCTGTTTCATTTGAAGTACTGGTCTGCTTTCTCTAGCCCCCTCCGTTCTCACAGAGAGGGGCCCGTGAGATGGCTCAGTGGCGTAAGCGCCTGCCTTGCAAGAGCGAGGGCCCGAGTTCGACTCCCGGATCCCACATACGAAAAAGGGGCCGGTGATATCACTCAGCGGCACGGGCGCCTGCTGGCGCACGAGGTCCTGAGGTCGACCCCCCGGTACCCACAAAAAAAAAAAAACCAGAGGGTAATTAAACATCGGCACAGGTGAAGCATTAGATTAGCTGCAGTGACAAACCCCAGTTTTAAGAGCTGACTGCCTTAAAAATTGATTTCTCACATCACAGCCCCAAACTAGCATTCCTGACCCAAGGTCATGGGCTCCCATCATGACTCACCGACCTTTCCCTCCATCCGTGGTTCTCTGTCTCTGGGGGCTTCTACACCCAATGACCGACAAGAAAATGGAAAAGGCCAAAGCCCGTGCCATACCTTGTCTTGATGCTAACCCACCTGGTGTCATCCTTTCTAAATTATCCTAACCAGGCTTGCAGCTTTTCCTTCACCTTTGTTTTCTTCATTTTACTAAATTTTAATTTCTTTATTCACACATCCTAAGCCAACTGATATCTTTAGTCTCCATTTGTCTGCTTCATTGTTATTTAAATTCCTGCCAGTCACTTTCTGGACTGTCACCAAATTAGCATTCTTGCAAGGGCTGTTCAGAAAGTACATTTACAAGGTGTTTTTATGTAACTGATTTTAAGAGATGACAAGTAATCCCTGTAAGTATTTAAACAGCAGCTGATTGCTGCGTTCCCACATACTCCAACAGATTCACACATTTGTTATAATGTAGGGCCAGCTTTTTTATGCCAGCTGAGTAAAACTTGCAGAGCCCTTGGTTATTAAATCAACTTCATATCATATCAGTGACACAAACTATACTGAGTCCCAACCTTGTTGTAAATAATGTCTCCAAGAGACAATGACTGTTGCTTGAAACTGGGGCACTCGTACTTTGTCACTTCTCCCAGCATGGATTTTTTTCGTGATTTCTCCTCGGAGCATTTCCAGGTCTTTGGATTAGATCGCTTTGTTCACTCCTCTGCTCCTTCCTCCCAGAACTGGGCACGTCATTCTGATACACTTTCAATTAAAAATGCTTTTGCCATAAATTTAAACAAGTTGACCGTGAAATTCTGCAGCAGAAACCACTTTTTTCATTAAAAAAAAAAAATAGAAACACATGTTATAAAAGAAAATTGAATGACATGGAAAAATATTCAGGATATATTGGTAGGGGAAAAAGCAGATTTATAAAGCACAAACACAATATGAATCATATTTAAAACATAGAATGTGTAGTTTGCACGGGTGCATGTGAGCACGTGTGCACCTATGCAGGAAACCCCAGGATGTTCACCTCCAATCTGTCAGACACTCTGTTAGGTGTAACATCCTCTGGAGAAAAAATTTTCCTTCTTCTTTCTTAATTTTCTTTTCTTTTTTATTAATACATGTCTGTAGTACATAACAATTACATTTATCATGGAGAGTTGGACATTAATAAAGACAATGTTTAATGGGTCACTTATTCTTTTTAAATGTCATACAAATGGAGCCACGTGCAGAATAATTGATATTTTTATGTTCAGGATCCACAACACTATCTGTGTACACTTGGTGCTCAAGAAAACATTATTATGAACTGAATGATTGCAGCCCCCCTCAAATTTCTTACGGTAAAGTTCCAACCCCCAATGTGACTGCACTGGAGTTAATTACGGTTAAGTAAGGTGACAGGGGTTGAGCCCTGATCTGTGGGAATTAATGTCCTTAATAAGAAAAGACATCAGAGCCCACTGTGCTCCTTTCTGCCAAGCAAAGACACTGAAAGGCAGGAGGCAGGTTCTCGAAACTGAGCTGGCCCACACCTTGACCTTGGGCTTCCCAGCCCCCAGAACTGTCAAGAAAATAAATATCCATTTATTTTTGTAAACCTCTATAGTATTTTTGTTAGGGCAGCCCAAGCTCACCAATGTGGTCCAACAAAATGTTGACTCCCCCTACATCAGTAGTTAACCTCAGAGTTGAGCTTTGGCGCAATTCACCATTAATAACTCTTGCCCATTGTCGTCAAAAGGCGGAAGTAGGGAGTGCACTTTCACTGAGTTCCAAATATTCCAGAATAATTGTTTTTTCTAGGTCCTTTTGATTTTTCACACATGGCCCACAGAGAACGCAGTACACATTCAGCAAACAGGCACAGAGCTAAGACACACAGGGGTGGAGGTGGCGGGGAGAACGTTCGGTGCGAATCTACGTGGAGGCAGAAATCAAAAAGGCAGGTGGAGACGGAGAGAGGAGCGGGGAAGGGCCTGATGAGCACATCTTAATTTATGAAACCCAAAGATATTTGCTCTGAGGCCTGGAATGTAAATTCAAAGTCAATCAAGCCCAAGAGCTCAAAGCAAAACCTCCCCATAAATGATCTTTAAAGGTAGGGCTAGAGGCAAAGAGGTTATGGAATCTGCCTTGCATGGAGCCCGCTGCAACGCAGCGCTAGAGGTCTGAACCCCTTGAGGGGGCCGGCCAAGCCCTCTGGGTGTCTGGGACCCCCCAGGACCAGGGTTGCGGCTGCCTGCATGGAAATAAGCTTGCTCCAGAGCACAGTTTCCTCCTTCCTGGTTCAGGACCATGTTTCAAAATGCCACTTTATTAGCAGCTAAACAAAAACACCTCTTCGACAGGGATGAAGGAGCACGGAGTAAACATGTAATCCCCACCTATTGTTCTGCAGCCTAAATTCTCCTATGATTGATTATAAAAGGCAGTTATGGAGGAAACTGTTGGAGTCTGCTGAATTAAAAACAAACAGTGAGGCATTCGGCGAGGAGCAGAGCTGATGGATTAAAACGCACTGAAGAAAGACATCTTGAAGCTATGCCTGAATGGGCCAAGCCGGAATGAGAGGAAATTCGGCCTGCAATTTCCAATCAAGGGAAAACTGGCAAAGCAACAGAATCTGAGGCTTTTTCTCAGATTTACACTTTATCTGCTAATTAGCATTAACATGCGTGGTAGAGGTATCTCACCAGCTTGGCACAATAAAAAAAAACCCTGGCATGTGTTATCACCACAGAATGTGTAATTACTTTAAGCACTGGCTGAAAATTGCAGGGTATTTCATTTCTGAATTTGTATATATTTATTGTTAGAGATAAACTTGTTGAAGTATATCTAATCTAATTTTATGTTATAATTCCTGTTTAAGATAATTTTAGTGTCAGCAAGCCAAGAACTGAAGTAAATACTGCCGTAAATTGTAATACACTAAAATACCGGAGCAATACATCCATTCAGCTGTGACTTGATTCGCATATTGTTTAAGGAGCAAAAAAGAAAAAGAGTCTCAGATTCCATCAAAACTAGACAGATATCCTGTCGGGTTGCCTCTACCAAGTCAGGTCAAGCAGCTGATGGAGTCTCTCCACATGGACGCCTTCCTTCAGTTCTTCGGAAATGTGACTTCCTTTTAAAAGAATTGTAGATTTCCGTTTCCCTTAGGTGGAATTTATTGTTTTTGCAAAATCTCTTTAAATTGCTCTGTACCGCCCCACAAAGGAAATGCATTAGAACAGATTATTTGGCTTTAAATCATAACTAGGCTAATATTTGTTTTAAGTTTGAGTTAAGACCTAGTTTAAATTCCTCCTTAAATTGTTAAGCAAGACAATACTATGTGTTTCAGTAATATGATATTACGGCAGAGGCTACCAAATCATGCAAAAGCAATTTCTTATTTTCTTACTAAATAGGGGATTATAGTGAGACCGTTGCTTGCATATGGGCTGTTCATTTTCGAGCAGCAGTCTGCTGAGCCTGCAAAACTTGGAAAGGTGTGGAGATGACACTGCCTCTGAGAAGAGAATGCTGGATCTAGAACTATTTCTGTTCAATAACTACCAATTTCTCTGCCTTTCTGTGCCCATTTCTCCCGGAGGTGGCGGGGGCTGGGGAGGGAGATACAGCGTCACGTGATTCACAGTGTTAATACTGTTGCAGTTTGTGTTTTTAAGATGTAAAAACCCTCTCCAGCCATCTACCTACTCTTCCTTTGAGGAAGGCATTGAAATGAACGATCCTATAGGATGTATCTTATTTTGGTTCTTTTGGAACACACCCTAGGATTTTAATGTCTATCCACGGGCATCTGAATTGTGTTGAAAACGGTGGGAGCTGAAGACTCAAGTCATCTCCTAGCTCTGATGTATGGCTAATCCAACAGTCTTCCTCCTAGGTGCTGCGGGAATTAAGCCATACAGGTTGAAACTCCGGAAATGCTGGAATTCTTTGCCAGGGTAAGTAGCCTCACTCAGCATATTCAAAGCGCAACTGAATTCTCTTTTTTTTATGGCTGCTTTTTCACTTGGGAACTTTGTATTTTATATTTGATGACTCCTAATAATAGCTTTGCACCAAGCTCAGCATATTCGAGGCAGAACCCGCATATAAACAAAACCCCGGGCAGCCCCATGATGGAAGAGGAGGGGACAGAATGGAAGTCGTCGCTGGCACTGAGGATGCCAGAAGGAGCCGCAGCAGCAGCAGGCGATTCATGTGGTTTACTCTGGTGGCCAAAAGCACTGAAAAGGTGTTAACCTTGCTGCTCTGGCTGGGGACCAGTTAAGTATTTATAAGATGCTGCCTCTGATTCCTCCTGTGGCTCTGGGACATGGGTGGGGAGAAGGGGACCTTTCTTTCCAGGCCTGTTGACAACACTGTGATTGCCCTTGAAGCAAATGTCCTTATTTCACCTCCCAGCTCATCTCTCCTCAAAGAGCCTGTGATTCCCCTTTGCAGTAGTTGCCCATCCTTTTGTGGCATGTAGAAGGTATTTGGAAATCTTGCCTAATAAAAGTAACTGATGACAGAGTCACATGTGTCCACCTCATGTGAAAAATCAGTGCTCTTCACCCACAGCTTGAATAAGGAGTTGAACAGATTGACCCAATGCTGATGGGTACATCAGGGTCTTTCCTGGGGGTACCTCCTTTCTGAGTCCATTTGGATTGTACTAATAGAACACTATGGACTCAGCGGCTTATGAACAACAAACACGGACTGTTCACACTTCTGGAGCCTGCATAGTCTAAGATCAAGGCACCAGCAGGTTTGGTGTCTGGCAAGGATTTGCTTCCTGGCTCACCGGGGTCTTGTTTCATAAGGGCACTAATCCCATTCTTGAGGGCTCTGCTCTTGAGACCTAACCACCTCTCAAAACACCCATCTCCAAATGTCATCTCACTGAGCATTTGATTTCAACATAGGAATTTGGAGAGGGACCAAAACATTTAGTCTATATCACCTCCAAATGAAAAATATTTCCCAAGCGAGACTTTCTGTGTGTGTACCAAGACTTGCTACAGTTTGTGAGAAGCAGCATGAGCTATTGGGGATAACCACAGCTTCTTTCACCTGGAATAGTCTTAACCTCTGCCCTGCTCCAGGCATGGACTTGAGCTCTGACCCCAAGCCTGTCCTTGGCCAACCCAGCATTAACCCATGAAAAGGAACCAAAGGGACCAGGCAAGTGCTGCTGCTGGGGACGTGCTGGTGTTCTGCTGTGACTGTCTCTTTATAGACTCTGAGCATCTCTCCTGCCATCTTCTCTCCTGGTGCCTCCATTGGCCAAACTCAATGAGCAGTCAGAAGGTACAGGACTCTTGTTGATGCACTCAGGGCACAGAGCAGGATGTCGGAGGCAGAAGGTCCGTCTGGAGGGAGAAGCACAGATTATCTGGCACAAGTGCTCCACTCGAGACATTTAACTTACCCAAAGAAAGGCTTGATGTAAAACAGGCAGCTCACGAGTTCCCGTGCAACTATAAAATCCACCAGTAAAACGAATTTGTTACCATTTCTCACTCCTTATGGATTTTCATAAGAGCCCACAGAGGCCAACAATTACCTTTAACTGCGGTTGTCACCAACGTCTTAGAAACACACATTCCTGGCATACATATATCCAAACACGTTAAGTGGTCTTTTAACTACCTTTTATCAAGACCTACTTTTACAGGGTCTTAATTATGTCCTAACTGTTTACATTTTCCTTTATGACAGTGCCCTCTTAACCACATATAAAAAGGAAGATCTATATGTTTGTGATCTCAGACAGTTAATTTTATCATTTCTATGGATTTAGTAATGGGACCTATTTCTTTCTTTTTCTTTTTTTTTTTTTTTCATTTTAAATGTTCTCACTTAGATACTTCTCTCCTCTTTGTTTGTAACACAACCTCTACCCTGTGGTAATGCTTTGGTATCTTAACAACTCTCTTCCTACCCCTGGTAACCTTGATTTTAATCTATCATAGACCATTTTCTTCTATGTTAAGTAGCTATTCAAAGGCTTTACTGGAAAGATCCTTCAATGACAAAAGAAGTGATATATGTTCTCTTCTGTGATGCATCTTTTTTCCTTTTTCTTTTTCTTTTTTTTTTTTTTTTTTTTTTGAGACAGGGTCTCGCTATGTAGTTCAGGCTGGCCTTGAACTCACAGCAATCCTCCTGCCTCAGCTTCCCAAGGGTGTGTGCTACCACGCCCAGCTCTGAAATACATCTGTAACTTGTTTTTAGAGATACAGTGTAGGTTCTATCCATTATTTTCAGCCTAGAATGCCCTGGTTTGTATTTATGATCAACCTTCACTCAGACCCACCTACATCTGCTCCTTGGCCTGCATTTCTCCATTTGAAGAGTTAGTATTATTAGTAGCTAAAAGTAATTTCAATTTCCACCATCCTTTGCTCAGTTAAGGAGGTCATTTAAGCTGTAATAATATTCATTTTCTTCTCTGGTAACTCATAAAATTTCTTTCATTTCAGATATAAAAGAACATGACCAAAAAATATTTTTATTTTCCTCAGAATTGGACATGGTACCAAAACAAACAACTCACCATAACAGTGGGTATAATGGGAAAATGTAAAAGCTTCAGCTTTGGAGCCACGTGGCCCTGGGCTTGAGAGCTCACTCTTCTGTTAGAACTCTTGATCTTGAGCAAATACGTGAACACTCAGCTTTTCCTAAACAAACACATTTATTCTATAGCACATCTAGATGAAAAACATTCCTTTCCTAAATGCTAAATGGCATAAGAATACCTGCTTGATGAGAGGTGTTTGTGTTTATTAGATGGGATATTGTAGTGAAGTGCCTGAGATGCAATACGTCACAGATATCAGTACCTTTCCTCTTCTTGTTCCTTCCTCTATCCCCCACATCGCACCTGTGTTATCCTCGGTGGACTGCTGCTCCAGTCCAGAGCCAGGAGCCTGGTCTTCCCAGAATTTTGCATAATATAATCTCCTGAATACAGTTCCAGCCCTCTTTTGCTTTATTTGTACCTACTGTCTTTTAATCTTCCTTTTTTATTATTATTCTCCTCTCACATCTATCAGAACTAACACAGTTCAAGACTCACGGGCCCGCCAAGTAATGCAAATGTGTGAATCAGGTAGAAAGAAGATAACAATAAGTGATAAATACTGTGGAAAACTAGAGAATGTTTACTCTGTCCACGAACACCTGTAACACAACACACACACACACACACACATACTTTATTTGCCAAGTAAAACATAGCAGCAAGTTGGTTATGGACACCATTTTGTGAACCTGCCTTCCAACAGATCTCTGAGTAGTCATTGTTCCCAAATCTCGGGTATTAGTGCACTACTGACACCTGGACGTGAGCCGTCATTATGAGCAAGTTTTTTCTTTTCTGCGACATCCACACATGACGTGTGAGAAATCACAGAACACCTCACAGAGACAAACATGTGATAGTTAAGGCTTATGTTGCTTATTTTCCTCCACCATAAGAGCTTTAGATATAGCACAACATTCTCCCAGTTATGCTTGCTGTATTTTAGAGAGTTGAGACAGAAAGTGAAGAGTCTTTGGAGAAGCAGACGTATGCAGGACAGCTACGCAGTGTCTGCTTCCACGTGTCTCTGTGGGACGTCAACATTCCCTGGTCCCCTATGGGAGAACCATGTGGTGGACTAAAGGCATGACTGGGCCCTGGAAAGGTGATGGAATTGGATTTCCTCAACAACCACTAAAGCTTCTTATATCATTCCATCTTCTTCACCAACAACCTCTACACGCCTAAAGGCTAAGACAGGGATTCCAATGAGCTCGTGTGGATTAAATAGGCCAGTAGCCTGCTAAGGCAGCTACCCAACTCTAATATGTTGCTCTGGAACTGGGGTTCATGTCTGAGACAGAGAAGAGCCACTTTTAACAGATGTTATGCAGTGAACAAAAGTGGCATATCCCCTAGCACAGTGAACACACTACTTAACCTTACACTGAATTACTTCCATCTCATCAGCCTGAATATGACCTTTTGAAGAGGCAGGACTATGTTGAAATAAATGTATTGGTTGAACTGTGTCCCTCACAAAAAAAAAATATTTATATGTTGGAATACTAATCCCCAGTACCTCAGAATGTGACTGTATTTGGAGATGGCATTTTTTTTAATTTTTATTTTTATTAATATTTTTTGTAACACATATTGATCATATTTATCATACGAAGTGGGTACATATATATAACACATCTTAATTCTTTTTATATTTCCTTCCTCTCCCTCCATCTCTTGGTCTCCTTCCCTTTTGCAAAAGATCCATCTTGCTGTTTCCTATTATCTGTCTTTATTTTGCTTTTTAATTTGTTTATACTTGGGTTTTTCATATAAGAGAAATCATGTGATATTTAAGCTTGTGTGTCTGATTTATTTCACTAAACATTATGATCCCCAAGTGCATCCATTTTCCTACAAATTACTCAAATGTATCCTTCTTTATGGCACAGTAGTATGCCATTGTGTATAAATACCACATTTTATTTGTCCATTAATAAGTAATTAAATTAAAATGAGGTCATTAGGGTGGGCCCTAATCCAAATGATTGGCATCCTCATAAGAGAAAAGTTTAACACAGACCCGATAAAAGATGGTGACCTACAAACTGAGGAGAGAGGTCTCAGAAGGAAACATCCTTGCCAACACCTTAACCTCAGATCTCTAGTTTCCAAAACTGTGAAATTAGTTCCTGTTGTTTTAGCCAACCTGGATGGTAGTACTTTGTTATGGCAGCCCTAGTACACTAAGATAAATACAATAACCATAATTTAATAAGCATCCACCATGTCGCCAGCACGAAGGCAACCACATAACTTTTGGGACAAGATTTCATTCTTTCCTTTTTCTTCCTCATGAGGTTCAACATCAAATGGAATAACTGAAAGAGAGGAACAATCTTTTAACATGAAAAGTAATAGGCCCATGAGACTATCCTCCCGCCAGCATGAGTAGCGTGTGGAGACCACAGCCTCAGGCCAGACTAGCGTGGAGGCCTCTCTTCCCTGATCCTGCCTTGGTTCTACAGCAGGAATGTCCTGGAGCCACCCATCAGGAACAGAGCCAAAGGCTGCAGGCCATCCCAAGAAGCAAGCCCTTGGAGATGGGTTGCTGAGGGGACAGAAGAACCAAGCAGCCGTAAGGAAGGAGAAAGAGTTGGGGGTCCATAGAGGAAGTCAGGTACTAAGACCAGAGCACGGCCAAGAAGGCAACTAAGGTTGAGAAATGACAGCCAGCACTGCTACAGGAAGCCAGAGCTGTGTCCAGTGGGGCTCTTAAAAGCCCATCTCCCGTGAGGACAGAAGAGGATGGACTTTATGACTAGAGTTAAATAAACAGACTAACCACACCATACACTGTACCAAACTTTGTGTGTGCATTCAATAGGCTAAAAGAAAACCCATTTGGGGCCTGAATTCTGTGATAGCTTCCCTTGTAGTGCTGGGACTTCACAGATGCCAGCTGTTATGGTTTATATCTAAAATGTCCCCCAAACCTCATGCTTTCATAGGTGGGGCTTTGGGGAAGTGACTGGATCATGGGTGTGTGATACTCATCACTGGATTAGTCCATTAATGGGCTTATAGCTGGATGTGATGTTAGGAGGTGAAGCCTGGTGGGAAGAGGTGAGTCATTGTGGGTGTGGCCTGGTAGGATATATATATATCTCCCTCCTCCTCCCTTGATCCCTTTCTGCTTCCTGCCTGCCATGCCATGGACTGTTTCTCCTCTGCAATTCCTCTCTGCCATGCTGTTCTGTCTTGGACTGAACTATGGACTGAAACTTCTATAAATTAAAATAAACTTTCACTCCTTTAACTTGTGGATGTCAGATATTTTGTCCTAGCAATGAGAAAATAGCAGAGACACCAGCTCAAAACCACTCTATGAAGGAGGAATTACTGGATTGATATTATTATGCCTCTTCATTTTAGAGCCAAAGTGCCCAGTCAAGGTGTAGGATCAAAAATCTTTCACTGAGCAGGTGCCTTGCATAGTGCCTAGCAATGGTAATAATTTTATTATTATTTCTGAATAAATAAAGCCAAAGAATCATTAGTGAACAACTTCCAAGTTCAACATTAACAAGGTCTGGGGCAAATGGATTTGGAGTGTGTTATTAGAGAGAGTGTGGGTTCTTGATCAAAGATTCAGTGCACCCTGGAGTATAGTGAACTGATGTCAGGCATTTATCTTCCCAAAGCCAGAGCAGGGCTGATATGCATGTGCCGCATGGAATAGAATGTGGGTCTTACACCTGTGGTGTTTGCTTTTTTTCAGACAACATGCAAACCGATAACAAGACCATTGTTTCTTCATCCTCAGATATAAAAGATGACTGCACATGCAGGGAGCTAATCATGTCATTCCCCCTAACTGCTTATCTGATTACATAAATATCTTTGTACAGCACCATTTTAATAAATTTCTGTAGAATTTTCGATTCCTCTGCTCTGTTTATATATTCTTAACTTCCAAGAACACAAAAGTATTAGGTGAATTTCTGCAATATAACATCGACAACAAAACTGCTCTCTTAGAATTGAAATCTAGACTTCTTTTCATTACACTGCTTTAAGGAATTATAGGCCATCATATATGGAAGTTCTAGGTGCAACTGGATGAACAGGGTGAATCAGGACTTCTGACAAACCAGGAGGGCCTTGTGACAGGACTCCTGTTACCACCTCTGCTTGCCCCACTCTTTCTGGTTTTCTGTTTGGTTCTGCCCCACCTCTACCTCCAGATCTGGGATCCTGAACCAGGATGGCTGCAGCTACCAACACAGCTGATGTCATTGACCTTCTACTCATCCTTGACCAGTGATGCTGTCATAAAGCTGCTTCTGTAGCTATTTACCAAGACTGTGTTGGGATTTTACAAAAGGATATCTTAGGAAACCAAGAATAAAGAAAAGAAGTAGAAAAGAATGGAAGCCCAAACATTTACAAAGCACATAACTGCTAACTTGAAAGTAGGTTCATAATAGACAGATGTAGCCGGTGAGCCCCACTTTATCTATCAAAGACTCTGAGATGCAGAAGAGGAGTACCGTACTGGAGTCCTATAAACAGCCCTGGCTCAGCTACCTGTGGCTGGGCTTTGGTTAAGTCAGATTAAAAGATGATATGTTTTTGTAGTTTTTGTCCTTAGTTTGCAAGCTGATATTTCTCATAAATATGAGGATACTCTCGTGAAAATAGAATGGAAAGGAGCTCTTCACACACAAATGTGGTAGGAACTCTGGAGTAGTAATCTTCAAAATGGCTCCATTCACCCCAGGGAGTGAGATGCTGAAAGAAAACATTGGAAATTTTATGTTTATCTTATCTTCCTAAAAATCATTTAGCTTTCACACACACACACACACACACACACACACACACACACACACACACACACATATATATATATATATATATATATATATATTTTTTTTTTTTTTTTTTTTTTTTTTACCCTTTTTTCAAAGACTCCTAAGCCCAAAGATCTAGGCAAAAGAAATTCCAGAATTTCAGCTGTGGTTTCAGGGTAGTCATTTTTCACTTCCCACGTAAAAGCAAAGGACTTGCCTGGGACTGCTCTGCCTTCACACATGTTAACCATTTCATCCCTATGGGTTGAATAATATTATTTTCTCTTCATTAAATTTATCACAAGGGGCTGGTGAGATAGCTCAGCAGCATAAGCACCTGCCTGGCAAGCTCAAGGTCCTGAGTTCGACTCCCTTACCCAAACACAAAACAAAAAACTTATCACAAAACCAACCCACAAAGAGATGGAGTACTAACTCACCCAAGATCACACAAACATTCAGGTGCATCTAGGATTTGATACTGGCAACTTGGCCACAGCGCCATGTGTTTATCTATCGCCCAAGAGGTTCTCGACCATGGCACAATTGACATTATAAGCTTTGTTGTGGGGCTGTCCTGTGCTTTATGGGACACGAACAGCATCCCTGCCCTCTGCCCACCAGATTCTAGGAGTCCCTCCTCCTGGGCTATGACAACTGAGACTGTCCCCAGACACGGACACACACACTGCTGTTGGGGGGGAACAACTCACCCCCGTTGAGATCTACCACTCCACACCAACCTTTATTGTTCTCAAGATTATTCTTGTCCTTAATCTTGATTTAGGTAATATTAGTTTCCTCACTTGACTTATAACAAAACCAAGGCACAGAGTTAATCTTACTCTCAATCACAGCTATGCAGTAGCATCACCGTTAGAAGACTTAATGTCTAGACTGCACCCTGGCCACCTGGATGAGAACCTCTAGACTAAGGGGAGAACCCAGGCCTCTGTGTATTTTGAAGTTTCCAAGGCAATTCCAGCACGTAGCCATGGTTCAGCTCCAAAGCTCTAGGGATTCTTTTAAGAATCAGCCCACATATTCCAAGAATCCCCTAAGAGTTTAAAACACTAGCAATAAAGCAAACTATCATAGGCAATTTACAAACAGCATCCCAGGAATTAAACTAAAGAAAGAAAAGAAAATGAGACGACACTTAAACAAGATGCAACCCCACACATCCAGTTCACCAAAGGCAAACCCAGGGGACAGTGAGGTGGGACAAACCAAAAGCCACTCACCTGACATCTCTGAAGTGGTAACAACAAAGCAGTTGAATGAGGCTCTGGAAAAATTTAAATCAGAAATAATTTCTCAGATAACTGCAGAGATAATGTCCACAATGAAGACCATGCTTAAGGACTCTAGAGCAGACACAGACAAAAAAATAGACGAGCTTAAGAAAATGATGGAAGCCATGAATGCTCAGCATAGGAAAGAAATGGACTCCATAAAGCAGATTCAAGCAGATATCCAGGAGAACAAAAATTCCATTGATAGTATTTGTAGCAGATTAAGCCAATGTGAGGACAGGATCTCAGATATAGAAGACAGGCTTGCAATTAGTGATCATGAAAAGGAAGAATTCTTAAAAACAGCAAGGGACAATGAAAAATCAATCCAGCAGCTGCTAGATGACACAAAGAAGAATAACTTAAGATTGATTGGAGTCAATGAAAAAGCAGGAGATAGCATAAACGACATCAGAACACTGTTCACAGACATTATAACAGAAAATTTCCCTGGTAGACAAAAAGAATTTGACGTTCAGATAAGTGAGGCTTATAGAACTCCACTTAGCCACGATCAAAAAAAATCTTCAGCCAGGCATATCATAGTCAAGATTCCAGAAATTCAACATAAGAGTAGAATCTTAAAAGCTGTTAGAGAAAAGAGACAAATCACCTATAAAGGAAAGCCCATCAGAATCACAGCAGACTTTTCAGCACAAACCCTAAAGTCAAGAAGAGCTTGGAATGATGTATTTCAAGTTCTAAAGGAAAATAATCTTCAACCTAGATTGATGTAACCCGCAAAACTATCCTTCAAAACTGATGGAGAAGTAAAATACTTCCATGACAAAGAACATCTGAGAAAATTTATAACCACCAAACCAGCACTCCAAAATGTTTTGAAGGACATTCTACAAAGGGATAACAAGGACTACAACTCCAGAAACCCCAACAGAAGGAATCAACCAGGCAGAACAAATGATTAAAGAGAGGGAGGGAAAACAAAAATTAAAAGAGGGAGCGCCAACAACAAGAAAATAACATGACAAGGATAAGTCAATACATATCAGTTTTAACCATTAATGTTAATGGTCTCAATTCACCAATCAAAAGGCACAGACTGGTGAATTGGATCAAGAAGCAAGATCCAACAATATGCTGTATACAAGAAACACATTTAATTCAAAAAGAAATTCATAGACTGAAAGTCAAAGGATGGAAAACAATACTCCATGTGACAGGAACCCAGAAAAAAGCAGGAGTAGCTATTCTTTTAGCAGACAAAGTGAATTTCAAGCCTAGAATGATTCAGAGAGATAAAGAAGGTCACTATATCCTTGTAAAGGGAATAATCCAAGAGGAAGAGATAACAATCATAAATATATATGCAACAAATACCAGTGCACCCAACTATATAAAACAAATATTAATGGATATGAAAAATCAAATAACCACTAATACAGTTGTATTGGAGGATCTCAATACTCCACTGTCACAAAAAGACAGATCAACTAGACAAAAAATCAATAATGAAATATTACAACTGAACCAAACTTTGGAACAAATGGACTTAGTAGATGTCTACAGAGTGTTCCACCCCACAACATCAGAATGCACATTCTTCTCAGCTGTACATGGGACATTCTCCAAAATAGACCACATACTAGCTCATAGAACCTGCTTAAGTAAATGCAAAGGAATTGAAATTATCCCATGTATATTATCAGACCATAGTGCAATGAAATTGGAAATCAATGGCAAAAGAAAACACAAGAATTTGCTAAACACATGGAAATTAAATAGCACCCTACTGAACAACCAATGGGTCACAGATGAAATTAAAGAAGCAATTAGACAGTTTCTGCAACTGAATGATAATGACAGTACAACATACCGGAACTTATGGGATACAATGAAAGCAGTCCTAAGAGGGAAATTCATAGCATTAAATTCCTATATCAGGAAAACAGAGCAAGCACAAATAACCTAATGGTGAACCTCAAACTTCTAGAAAAAGAAGAGCAGGCTAAGGCAAAAGCTCGTACAAGAGAGGAAATTATAAAGATCAGAGCAGAAATTAACACATTGGAGACTAAAAAAACAATACAAAGAATCAACGAATCAAAGAGTTGGTTCTTCGAAAGATTAAATAAAATCGACAAACCCTTATCCAACCTTATTAAAAAAAGGAAAGAAAGTACTCAAATCCACGCAATTAAGAATGAAAAGGGTGGGCCGGTGAGATGGCTCAGCGGCTTAAGCGCCTGCCCGGCAAGCGCGAGGGCCCGAGTTCGACTCCCGGAACCCACATACGAAAAAGGGGCCGGTGATATCGCTCAGCGGCACGGGTGCCTCCTGGCACGTGAGGTCCTGAGGTCGTCCCCCCGGTACCCACAAAAAAAAAAAAAAAAGAATGAAAAGGGTGATATCACAATGGACCCTGCAGAAATCCAGAAGATCGTCTATACCTACCTTGAAAACCTGTATTCTAATAAGATGGAAAATGCAGAAGAAATGGACAGATTCCTAGATACATATGAATTACCAAAGCTCAACCAAGAAGATATAAAAATCCTAAATAGACCAATAACAATCAATGAAATCGAAGATGTAATTAAAAACTTCCCAACAAAGAAAAGCCCAGGCCCCAAAGGATTCACTGCCAAATTCTACAAGAAATTTAGAGAAGACCTAACACCACTACTTCTCAAACTCTTTAATGAAATTGAAAGGGAAGCAATACTCCCAAATTCATTCCTGAAAGCAAGCATTACCCTGATACCAAAACCAGAGAAGGACCCAACTAAGAAAGAGGACTACAGACCAATCTCCCTAATGAACATAGATGCAAAAATCCTCAATAAGATACTGGCAAACAGAATGCAGCAAATCAAGAAGATTATACACCATGACCAAGTTGGATTCATCCCAGGGATGCAGGGATGGTTCAACATACGTAAATCAATAAATGTAATACACCATATTAACAGAACCAAGGACAAAAATCATATGATCATCTCAATAGATGCAGAACAAGCTTTTGACAAAGTCCAGCACCATTTCATGATAAAAACCCTACAGAAAATTGGAATAGATGGTCTTTATCTCAATCTGATAAAAGCTATCTATGACAAACCAACAGCCAATATCATACTAAATGGACAAAAACTGAAAGCCTTCACTCTAAAATCAGGAACCAGACAAGGATGTCCACTGTCCCCACTCTTATTCAACATAGTCCTGGAAACTTTAGCCAGAGCAATTAGACAAGAGAAAGAAATAAAAGGAATTATGATTGGAAAGGAAGAAGTTAAATTATTATTATTTGCAGATGACATGATACTCTATGTAGAAGACCCCAAAAACCCCACTAAAAAATTGCTAGATTTAATAAGCAAATTCAGTAGTGTAGCTGGATACAAAGTCAATACTCAAAAATCAATAGCCTTCCTGTACACCAATAACAAGCTCACTGAGAGAGAAATTAGGGAAACAACACCTTTCACAATCACATCTAAAAAAATGAAATACCTAGGAATCAATCTCACAAAGGATGTAAAAGACCTCTACACTGAAAACTACAGTACTCTGAAAAAGGAGATTGAAGAGGATATCAGAAAATGGAAAGATATCCCTTGCTCTTGGGTCAGAAGAACCAATATAGTGAAAATGGCCATACTTCCAAAACTGTTATACAGATTTAATGCAATTCCGATCAAAATTCCAATAACATATCTCACAGAATTAGAGAAAACAATCCTAAAATTCATCTGGAACCAGAAGAGACCTAGAATAGCAAAGACAATTCTGGGCAACAAAAGCAAGGCAGGGGGCATCACAATCCCTGATTTGAAATTATACTATAAATCTACTGTGATAAAAACAGCGTGGTATTGGCAAAAAAACCAGACCTAAAGATCAATGGAATAGAATAGAAGATGCAGAAACAACTCCAGATATACCAAGCCACCTTATCTTTGACAAAGGTGCCAAACACATTCACTGGAAGAAAGATAGCCTCTTTAATAAATGGCGCTGGAAAAATTGGCTCTACACATGCCGAAGACTAAAATTAGACCCATATCTTTCACCGTGCACTAAACTAAATTCAAAATGGATAAAAGAACTAAATATTAAAACAGAAACATTAAATCTCCTGGAAAATAGAATAGGTAAAACTCCTGAAGACATTGGTGTAGGCAAAGACTTTATGAATAAAACCCCCATCGCACAGGAAGTATCACAAAGAATCAACAACTGGGATCTCATCTTATTAAAAAACTTTTGCACAGCAAGAGAAACCACCAACAGAGTGAAGAGACAACCCACAACGTGGGAAAAACTGTTTGCCAGCTGTTCCTCAGACAAAGGATTACTATCGAGAACATACAAAGAACTCAAAAAAATCAGACCTCCCAAATTTAAAGACCCAATCCAAAAATGGGCATCTGAGATGAATAAACACTTCTCAGATGAAGAAATACAAATGGCAAATAAATATATGAAAAAATGTTCAACATCACTAGTCATTTGAGAGATGCAAATGAAAACAACACTGAGATTCCATCTCACCCCAGAAAGAATGGCTGTTATCAAGAAGTCAACTAATAACAAATGCTGGAGGGGCTGTGGGGAAAAAGGAACCTTCTCCGCTGTTGGTGGGAGTGTCGACTGGTGCAGTCGCTGTGGAAATCAGTGTGGAGACTCCTCAAAAAACTAGGATTGGAGGTCCCATTTGACCCAGCTATTCCCCTTCTGGGTATCTTCCCAGAAGAATTAAAAACATCGTACCACAGCGATATATGTGCACCCATGTTTATAGCAACACAATTTGTAATAGCTAGATCGTGGAAACAACCCAAATGCCCATCAACTGAGGAATGGATAAGAAAGATGTGGTATTTCTATACAATGGAGTACTACTCAGCCATAAAGAAAGATAAACTGGAAACTTTTATAGGTAAATGGATGCAACTCGAGAAAATACTCACAAGTGAAATAAACCAGATGCACATTTGTAAACATCGTATTGTCTCCCTAGTATGAAAATGCAATTTCACTGTGACCATTCCATTCCTTAGTCTTCTATTTTTACCTAGCTTTTACATGGCTTAATCTTATACTGAGTAATATTTTTCTCCAAAAGGTATTTGTACATTCTCTAATGCTTGAGTTTTTTAATACATGAGAATGTTTACTTGTTGTCTTTAAAAAATAAATAAATAAATAAAGTTTGGAAAAAAAAAAAAAAGAATCAGCCCACAGAACTACTTATCTGCTACGTGGTTATTAGTCTGACTGCAATTACAGTACGCATGTACTGTCCCCCTTTTCTTGAATCTCCCTCCAGATGTCCCCGCTGTGTGTCTTCTCTCAGGTCACATGCCTTGAAGGTTTCCTTTTTCATAGCATCCTCTCTCCTTCTGTCTGATTTCCCTGGTTTTCCCTGTGGTCCCTCTGCCTTCCCTGACGTCAGCTTCAGCATCGTGCTGTCTGGAAACCAGCCTCAGTCACCGCCATCATCTTCCACACCCCCCTGAAAAGCATGCCACACCCATGTCCAATTACACTGCCACCTTCGATTTTGTCAGTCTCCCCTCAGTCTCGTTTCTATCACTAATGCCACCAGATCCATCTCGCAAAGGGCTGGATCTCTGTCATTTGCCGCTGAACTCTTAGCATTTACTGAGTTTGGCACATGAGGAAGCATTTAGGGAATGCCTGCTGCATGAGGAAATGAATGCCTTGTCCCTGTTTCCTTATCTTCATCTTTTTCCACCCTCCCACAGATCTACGTGGTGGTCCTATTTCTTCACTGCTTTCTTCCCGCATATTTCATCACTGCCAAACCTCCTTCCTCATCCCAAGCCATCTGCCTGCTGGTGAGAGTGGTGGCTGAACTAGTTTTCACTTCCTAGGACTCAGAAGGACAGCCACACAGCTGTGGCGAGCACTCATCCCTGTATTTGAATCCTAAATGAAGCTATCATCAGCAGGTTTCAAGTTGTGGTGAGCTCTTTCAGGCTCAGATCAGCCTCTGTCTTTACTACAATTCTGGGCTTGCACATTACAACCCCACAGTGATTGTGAAATTAGCGTGTTCTCTCTGTGTCCTATGACAGAGAAAAACCCTATTCACTTACCCTAAATGGAGAGGTGCCATTATCTATTGGCGTCACTGCAGGAATGTAAGTTCCTCCTACAAGATCCCTGTCATTCAGAGAATTTTTTTGAATGCACTGGAAATATCTAGCAAAACATTCAATATAAATCTTTTTCTTCTTATAATTCTTTGGCGCAAAGCACAGTGTGCAAAATATCTAGAGGAGGAGGAATTCACCTGTAAGTACAGAGACTCCTCTTCACAGCATAGAGACCAGGGTGGGGATGTGCACGAAGGTGGTGACTTCAGTACAACGGACAGGCAAGGGACCATGTACCTTCTACTGCTGGTTTCACCCTGGCCTCTGACCAAGTAACTGCAAGGCTGGAAGACAGAGTGGGACTCTTAAGCCCTTCAGTCTTAGGAAGCTCTTAAAAACCTAACTTTCTGGAGTAATCTTCCCCCCACCTCAACTCTTCACAGATGTCAATAAGCTGCCCATGAGTTAACGGACAAAACAATAGTGCTCAAAATGATAACGATTTCTCTCCATGTGGAGAAACACTTCAGACTTACCATGGTACCATGTTTATTACTATTTACTAATATTATTGAAAAGCCATTTCATAAAAACTTAAAACTATTACCTACCACCAAAAGTGGAATTATACTTGCTAATACTTTGGCATGACCGATAATTCTAATCACACTTGTTTCATTAGGAACTCTCTGGAATAAAAAGATTTTTGTTCAGAAAGAGCTGATGAAGGTGACTCGTGGTGATTTTGAAATAAGTAACATTTACAAGAAAGGAAGAGAGAGAAAGATAAAATGGTGAGTGAAACCGTCCAAGTTCCTTTTCTGTTTAAATGGAAACTATTCTGTGAAGATTAGATAAATAAGAGCCTCAGTAAAATCAACAAAGAAATGAGCAACATATCAAATGGAAGATTCTTTACTTTTAGAGAAGTCACAAAAGCTGCTTCATCAGATAACAGCCAATCTCCTCCACAGCTCTTCCCAAAGTTAATAAACCATAGCCTGCTAGGTGTTCCAAACTGTAAACTATGGGACTGAAGTGACTGTTTCCACCATTTCTATATTTATTCTTAGGGGTCCTTTCTCTCTGAGGCATGATTGCTTTGGTCATCCTAAACACATTTCAAGGTTTTTCAACCCAAGGAGATAACTGGCTGCTTTTGTATAGACTTGCTCAAGAATAAACATTAACTGGCATTGAAATACTGCTTTTCTAGTATATTATGCACACTACTACTTGCCAGAATAGCGTTTCAGTTATTACACGTACATTTATAGATATACACATATGTGTGTCTATATACAGACGAGTAGACTTTCATATAGAGAGACTTTGTGTGTATGCAAATGAGACCTTTATTTGCTTGTGTAATGTGTCAAAATATTAAAATTAGAAAATTCAGCCAAGTTCCTCAGTTTTGCTTGAAAATATCTCTTAAACTCCCTGCAAAGTTGATTCACTTTCTCAAGTCTTAAGACCCTTAAACCAATCTCAGCTCCACAAACATGCTATCCGGTGCTTAGGAATGAATTTAAAAAGAATTGTAAAAATCATCCACAAAAGAGGAAGTGGTAGAAATTAATCAGTGTAAACTTAAGGTAGAAAGAAATTATTTCTTAACAGCCACATTTCTCCTCTTTACTAAAAGAATCAGGAACTAGATTTTCCTGGATTTCCTAAAACTCTCCCAGCTCCCTAACACAGACCTTATTTGAAGGAACTGATGTCAATTAGCATAAGTCATGACGATGAGAATAGCTGGAATAAACCCCCAGAAAATGTGCTCATCCTCCACATCACCCCATGTTCTCCTTGGAAACTTCCCTAATTCCCATAGCTCCTCTTTTCTCCAGACTGAAACCATACACTTTCACCTGACTTATCATCTGTTTCCCTCCCCAGCAGGAATGAACTACTTGTGGATGTGTCACCACAGCAACACTGTAAGCCGCAAAAGGTAACATCTGGGACATTTTCATCTTTATAAGACAATGTCTGTCTCCTTGTAAAAGCTGGATGAATATCTGTTGTATCAAGAAACAAATACTGTTTTTTAAAAAATGGAGATGTAGCTGACATCCGCATTTTCAGGCGCTGCCGTTGACTGTCACCACTCACTGCTGTTAGCAGGTGCAGTTCTGAGACCCTGAGAGGCGAGCCAAGAACTGGACCGTCTTTCAAATCCTTTACAGAATTGTCGAGACTGTTTATTGCTTAATCATAGTATCCTTACACATCTCAGCATCTCCACAAATTAGATTCTACTTGCTCTAAATAAATTACCTGGGTCATCAGAGGTCCTGGTCACCAGATCTATCCCTAGAATAAAAAAACCACTATGCTAAAAGGGATACTCTCTTCACTCACGCTTCGTTCATTCATTGGTTGTTCTTGGATTCATTCATGTCTTTGTTCTTTCATTTTTTTTTTTACAAAAATCAGGTGTGCAAAACTGAATTAATCCTAACCCTTAACTCGAAATATGCCCTTATCCTACTTTCATACATAGGCTCTATTTCATCTTAACTCATTTTATTTTATTGCTGCTTTACTCTAATAATACAATGAATTCCTTTGACCTCAACTCTCAGCTACAGACTAAATTGTTGGCCCTAATTTACATCTAAGTATTTTGTCCCCTTTCTCTCTCACAAGAAGAAACTCCTAGCAAGATTTGTCATCCCTTGGTTTTTGTTTTAGATCATATTTACATACACCTAAACAATATCTTTTAAAAGTGCTTATTAAATGTTTTCATGTCAGAGAATAATGACTGTAAACTGCGTGAACTGCAAACATATACTAATAAAATAAAGTAAGATAACAATTAAAAAAAAAAAAAGAAGTAAACATGCTGTTTTACTGAGACAGTTAATGAGGTCTGATTAGCACCAACCAATCTCTAAGTGGAGATTTCCAGCCTGAGGAGGGTAGAGTCTCCCATGTTGAATGGCTTCCTTGTCTCTAAGCTGAGTCCCGTGCCCAGAAGCATGATGGGAACCGGAAGTCTCTCACAGAGGGCATGTTCTCCTCTGAGACATCACTGGCTGGTCTGCTCGAGTGGGTGACAAATTGTTCACAAGAACCTGACAAATGCATGCAGTATTTGTCAATTCGGTGCCTGGTCCATAACATCTTATTCACTCAGTCAATATTACTTCGTCTCCCATTCCCTTTCCTACATTACTGCTCTAGAATGGTGTTCCCATGCATGTAAATTTTGGTCTTCCAACGTAAAAAGATTACAACTCTATATTAGTCCATTTCTGTTGCAATAACAAAATACCTGAGGCTGAGAGATGTATAAAAAGGAGATATATTTAGTTCGAAATTCTGGAGATTCAAGAGCATAGCCCCAGCATCCATCCATCCAGCTCTGGTGAAGGCCCTGTGACTATGTCACAACAGCATCGTGGTAAGATTGCTCAAGAAACAAGACAGGAAGTCAGAGAGATCCAGGGCCCAGGCTTCCTCTTTTGATAACAACTCACTGTCACAGAACTAACTCACCCAGGAAGACCAGCAGTAATCCTTTCTGAGGATGACACCTCAAAGCCTAGCCACCATGCACGAGGCCCACATCTCAAAGTTCCACCACTTGAACAGTGCCTCACGGGGGACCAGTCTTCTTGCGCAGGAACCTCTGGGGAACAAAACGCATCCAAGACAGAGCAAACTCATTAGCCACACATGCACACCTGTTCCACATGATATAAACCAGTGCTTGAAGGAGGAATCCTGCAGATGCTGCACTGCGGGGCTGTGTGTGCGATACTGTAGCACTCTTCATCCTGATCCTTTTCTTGATGGGTGCAATCAGCTCAGTCCTGTGCAGGCCCCAGTGGCTTCAACGGCTTAGGTCCCTGTCCTGCCCTGTCTATCCATGGTTCCACTTGGACAATGGGAGTGAGGGGAGGAAAGAGGAAGTAAAAAGTATCAAAATGCGATATGCATATGTACTGATCCCCCATGATGAATGTGTTTATTGTGTATCACAGACATATACTAAAAATTTTCTTCAAAAAAAGGATGAGATTTTCACTCCAGCAAGAATGGCTACCATCAAGAAATCAACCAATAACAATGCTGGCGAGGCTGTAGAGAGAAAGGAACCCTTCTCTATTGCTGGTGGGACTGTAAACTGATACAACCGCTATGGAAACCAGTGTGGAGATTCCTCAAAAAACTAAAAGTAGAAATTCCATTTGAGCCAGCTATTCTCCTTCTAAGTATCTTTCCAAAAGAGTCAGGCATCATAGCACAGTGATACATGCATACCATGTTTATAGCAGCACAATTCATAGTAGCTAAATCTTGGAAACAGCCTATATGTCCATCAACAGATAAATGGATAAAAAATACGGTATTTACACATAATGGAATATAAATACTGTTATAAAAATGGTTAAACATGAGTCATTTGTAAGAAAATGGATGCACCTTGAGACAATAATGGTAAGTGAAGCAACTCAGATGCATAAGCTTAAATATCACATGATTTCTCTCATATGAAAAACTCAGTATATATATATAATATATATATATATATATATTATATATATATGGTGCAAAATAAAAGACAAATAATAGGAAAAGAGAAAGAAAAAAACGGTACGTAATCCAGCACAGACAATGTACCTAAAAGTGTACTCTGCCTTAGTACAATTGTCTTGCATGTTTTGTATCTTCTTTGGCCTACTAGTCTGGTTTTCAATCTGTATGTATGATAATTAACTGTACAAGGCCTTATAAATAAATGAATCTGATGCTGGGACAGTAAAAGGGGGGTGTTGATGGTGGGGAGAAGGGAATCGAAATGTCTTATGTGCATGTACCAATCCCCTACAGTGAACGGAATCATTATGTACTGTAATCATGTACTAATAAAAGCCAAAAAAAAAAAAAAAATAGATAAACGATCTCTGTATTTGTAAAAGAAACAAAATAAAAGAGGCGATGGGGCTCCAAACCACATAAAAATATCATTGCTTCCTGTGCTTTCAGCCCCTCCAGGCCTCTCTCTGGAGGACTGGCGCAAACTCCACGCCGTTTCATATGCTATGAGTTGTTTTGTCTTCCTGGTTCAGCTATTTATTTTTTTTATAACATTTGCAAGAGAATAGCTATGAGGCAAAATACTGTTGGAAAACCCATTTCAGTTTATTTGCAGTTTCAGTCTCTAGCTTTATTTCGTATTGCAGCCGTCTTGAAGAGAGGCTTTCGTGTATGTTTATGCCTTCGTTGGCACTCCCTGTAAAGAGGACACGTCTCCACTCAGTTCTTATCTGTGTCCCTCCCGCCACTGTCACTACTATTCTCTGAAAGTCCTTCCTCAAAGGGATGCCTAACAAACAGTCTGGAAATACATCCCTCTAAAGCCACTCGTTTCCGAAGAATCCAAGCGAGTGTACTTGATTCAATTTATCCACCATTAGGGAGGTTGATGGGTTCCCTTCATTCATCTCGTCGCAACTGGAAAGGCTCACGAACACGTCCGCACCCACACACAAACCCACTTTCTCAGCTTCACCTCCGCCCTGGTTCCCCTCCCTGCCGTAGCCAGGTTTTGCTTTACCAAATATCCCACCAAGAAGAGATTAATGATTTTCTATAACTCGTAACACATCGCGGGCGCTGCCCAAAGAAATGACTGTGAAGATTCATTCAAAACATGGCTCATTATGAACCATTACCTTGAACATCATCGGTGTCTTAATTGATTTTATTGGCTCTCCATTTTTAACGCGAACATCATACACACAGGAAGCATAAAAATCTCCTGTTAAATGCTGCATTAACCTGCACTTGTTTAAGAAAGGGTTCTCCAACCCGCTCCCTGCTAGCTCAACCTCCGTGCCCCTGGCATCCGGCTGTCTGTCCTTCCAGCCTCTGCAGGTTGTGGGAGGCCTCACAAGGCACCTGCAAGCCCCAGGCGTCCGCGAAACCGCCCTGGATCCCCTGGGGCTCCGCTCGCTGGTGTGGGCCTGAGTAAAAGGGACAGGCTGCAGTGCCAAGCAGCCGGTTTTTATTCTGGCATTTGCCAGAAGGGAAATTGCTAAAATGTTTTAGGGCCCCCTCAGGAGAATAAAAATGTCACACTGCCTTTAGCTTTTATCCTTCACTAAAATCAATGTTTTCTAAAAGAGAGAAGCTTTTAATACTCTTATAAGAGTATTGCCTCGGATCCAGCTTACATTCATTAGTCACATACTTTCGGCCAGGGTTTTTAATAACTCCATTCCCATAACAATCAGCTATGAATCATCCTCACCTCACAGTTGTGCAAACCAGGGCCAGTGAGTTCGGTGGCCTGCCCTTGTCACAGAGTGGAAGGGGCAGGAGCGGAACCAGAACCTGGCTCCTGGGACTGTGCCGTGGGTGCCTTTATCATTCCATGTCACCTTGTCTTGCCACACTGTGTTCGTGCATCTTCAGGGGGACAGAGTTCAGGCTGAAATTAAATATACTTGTATGGAGTTGTCGTGATTTACTCACCCGTTCTTTCAGCAAATGTTTATCACAAAACAGCCATGGGCCTGGCACTCTTTTAGGTGTCAAAGATATAGCAGCAATCAAAACTACTCACCAAATAATAAAGATGCCAAAAGCAAAACAGGTGGTATTTTAGCACGCACTAAGTACTACAAAGAAAATACAATGAGGGGAGAGAGATGGAGAACGTTACAAGTTGGAAGGGTGATGTTGAAATTTTCAGTAGCATGGCCAGGGAGGGTCTCCCTGAGTAGAAAATTTTCTGATCCTTTTTGATGTTTTAGTTGCATTCAGTTGTGTCACTGGTATTTGCTCTCTGGGATTGCTTTAGGGAAAGTCATCATTTCATTTCTAGGAAACACATCGTAAGAAACAAATTGCCATTCTGAATCAATTGTCCCATTACTTATGAGTCAACTCTTCTTCATCTGGTGATTTGGGATACATCTAGGAACTGAAAGCTGTGGATGTGGTTTGGACCATTCTTGGCCATTGCAAAGGCCACAGAATGGGCAAGCAGAAGGCTCAGGAACCAATCCTCTTGTGGTCACAGTCCAGTGCCCCTGATCACCAGCAGGTTACCCAACTGTGATGAGCAGCCTCCTGTTACTATAACAAAACACCTGAGTAGTTAACTTCTAAAAAGGTTTACTTTGGCTCGCAGTTTTAGAGGTTCCAATCCAAGATCAGGTGGACCAAACACTGCTCACTTCAGGACCAGGAAGCAAAAGAGAGAAAAGAGACCAGGGTCCCACTATCCCTCTAAGACATACTCTCGATGACCCAAGGCTCTCCTAGTAGGCCCCATCTCTTAATGGTTCTACCACTTCACCATAGTTCACCCTGGAGAAGCCTGTGATACATGGGCTTTAGGGGACATTCAGCATCCAAACCTCAACACTAACTCTTCCATGCGTTAGGAAAAGCTGTCAGATGGAAATAGTGTTCACCACATAGGCCTGCTGTAGGAATTAGGTGAGAGTAATCCCTAAGCTCTGCACAAGCCCATACTCAGAAGTAGATCTGGGGCGGTGAGATGGCTCAGCGGCTTAAGCGCCTGCCCTGCAAGTGCAAGGGCCCGAGTTCAACTCCCGGAACCCACATACGAAAAAGGGGCCGGTGATATCGCTCAGCGGCACAGGTGCCTGTTGACGCGTGAGGTCCTGAGGTCGACCCCCCCGGTACCCACAAAAAAAAAAAAAAAAAAGAAGTAGATCTGATATGCAATTTACAAGTATAATATACAAGTACAGTACAGGCATTAATGAATGTGAGAGAGAGTCATCCAGTCACTACCAAATAAAGAAGCAAAGATAACTGTTCAATCCTATTTTGTTAAAAGGACAATGACATCAGGATCTCATGTGGCAGGTAGCCAGCACTAAGAAAATGATTTTAATTTAATGTAGAATTTCTTAGAAAAAAGTTTCAAAGCTAATTCCTGAAAGTCCTTGAAACAAATAAGACTCAGCTGAGGATTTTGAAGAATAATATTTATAGGGACACAGGTATAATTGTGAGGTGATTATTTTTCATTAGCTTAAAAAAATAGCAAACCCAGAGAGGACTGAGACAACATAGTACCATTGTCTGTAAAGTGGTACCTTGGTTCACGAACTCAATTCTCGCCACAGTTCTGGTTCCAAACAGAATTGGTTGAGAATCCAGTCAAATTTCCCCATAAGGTCAACATTAGACACTAACCCATGAATTTGATTCAGTTCTCATCCAACTCAGTTTCCACCCAGAATCATGGAAAGAATCAAGTTTGTGAACCAAGATACCACTGGTCACTAGACATGAAAAGACCCAGGAAAAAGAAAGACACAGGAGACACCAAACTGCTCAATGACAGCTGGTGTTTGAATCTGGCAGGATGAAGAATTGCTATAGGTCTGTGGTTTTCAAACCTTGTTCCAGATTTCCCTGAGGTTCTGTAAAGATGCCTACTATAGTTCAATGATGGCTAGGCCTAGAGGGTAGAACCCTAAGCCTCTGACCTTGCATCCACTGCCCTGCAACTCCAGGTTCATTAATTTTATATATTATATCTTACGTAAGAATTTATTATTTTTAAAAAGTCCTTTTGCTTTAAAAAAAAAAAAAAAAGAGTTTTTGCAATCCTGAGCCCAATACCTGACTGGTAATACTAGTTGTTAGTTTTCCATCATGCTGGAAAACCAGCATAAGCATACATAACATAGCGAGAGCAAAAATAAACTCCATCCAACTTTAACCAGCACTAGCAGTTACAATTGTAATATTGACCCAAAGTATTCAAGACAACTGAGAATGAGGATTCTCTGAAACCCAGAAAGAGAATCACACCCAGAATGGGGACACTTTAAGCTATGTCTTCGCAATCAATATTGTTAGACCTAGCTCAGTCAGCCTATGCTAACCCAAGTTGTTAAACCTTATTCAAATATGTATTTGTGGAGAAAACAAACCAACCATAGGGGTGCAAAAAGTTTTCAGTTCTCCTCTCAATATTTTGTTTCCATTTCAAGAACATCTCAGCCTCTTGGATACTAACCTCACATTCCCCTGATTGCTGAGAGCACTCCTGTGGTTAAATCCCTAATGAGCATCCCAGGCAGCCTTGTAGATGGAGCATCTAACTGGTGTGTGTGTGTGTGTGTGTGTGTGTGAGTTCATGAACTCCAGTAAATGACACATTTGCTGTCATACTTACAACTCATTATTGGATCATAGAAGCCAACACAGGCATAAGTGATTTAGAGGATAAGTATCACTGTGATACTAAGTTTTCTTGAATAAATGAACAAGACTATTGGTGGAAGGGTAATATACAGTTGCTGCAATGTATCCAAGGATTCAGCCATGGATTCAACCAACCACAGATCAAAATAATGTTTTGTAAAATTTCATCGATACCATGTAGTCTTTTTTCCCTTTGTCATTATTCGCTAAACTATGAACCATGACAGCTATTTACATGGCATTTACATTGTCTTATATATTTTAGTAACTTAGAGATAATTTAAAAGTATGGAGAGAGGATGTACGTAGGTTATATGCATATAGTATGTTATTTATATAAAGGACTTGATCATCCTGAAAATTTAGTGTTTACAGAAAAACCAGGAACAAATCCTCTATGTATACTGAGAAATGATTATATTTCCATGGTTCCTTATGTTTTAAAAATCCTACAGGTAGGACTTGGGTTATAGCTCAGTGAGAGAGTGCTTGCCTATCTTGCTGTGTTCGATCTGTAACATTGTATAGGAAAAATCTTACAGGCAGCTAAGCCTGGATGACAATTGTGGCTATTAATCACCATTGTTAATGTGACTGGATTAAGACATGCCTAGCAGGTTAATAAAACACACTTCTGGATGTGTTTGTATGAGTCATGGAAGTGTGACCTTGGGTATCTGGTCCCTTGCCACTTCCTCTCCAGCAATTTCCTTGCTTTGCTTCCTGGTCTCCATGAATTAAGCGTCTCTGCTCCACCACAACCTTCTGCCATGATATCCTGCCAACCATAGACTGAATCCTCTGAAATCATGAGCCAAATAAACCGCTCGTACTTTAAATTATGGGCATTAGGTATTTTGTCTAGGCATGGGAAAGTTGATCATTAAAACTAGATATTCCATTCATTCATTTGTTAAATATTTTAGATGCTTATTATATGCCAGGCACTGAGCTAGAAACTAAATATTAATATACTAAAATTTTAAAATCTTTATTACTTGAGGGTCTACCAGGATCCAGGTATTATGCTTAGTACTTGTCATACATTACCTCATTCAACTTTCAAAGCAGTGAGCTAAAAGTTATCATCTCTGGCTTTCAGATGGAGAAACAGAGACTTATCAAGTTCAATAATTGGCTCCAGGAACCATAGCTGTTTAGTAATGGCACTGGGAAACTTCCAATCAGAACAGATTTTTCAGTATTTACTGAATGAACCTGATGCTCTTTGATTCCATATAGGTATTTACTAGTGTTCACCAAAGGACTGCAATGACATAGATATCCACAGGTTATCCACAGGAGACACACAGAGATTTTGACCTTCAAAAACTTTACAGCCTAACTGTTGAACCCAGTAGTTCTCAGCTTGAGAAGATCCTGCCCCTAAGAGAAAATTCATCAATGTCAAAAGGCAATTTTTATTTCCACAAATGGGGCATCATGATACCCCATATCTTGTAAGGACACAACTCCACCCAACAAAGAATTATCTGGTCCAAACTATGTACAGAATGTCTATGTTGAAACACACTGGAAAGACATAATCAATCCCTAATGAGCAATGTAAAGCATGTAAAGGCACTGAGTGGGAAAAATAAGTTGGACCATGGAAAATGGTTCAAAGGGAAACATTTTGAAGTCCAGGGCTGGAATAGAAGCCCTGTAGTTGGACAAACCTGCATTTAACCCTATGTTTGTCCATAATTGATCATCTAGCTTTAGCTAAGTCTCAATGTCTTTTTCTTTCATTGGTAATAAAAAATACTGACCCTGCAGGGATATTACAGTAATTGAGATGATGTGTAAAATGTCCCCACCACTCCAAAAGTAATAGCCACTCTGGAGAGAAGTTTTACTTTTCTGTGTTATAGATCATGTCAAAGTGACTAAAATAGTTGGACTAGATTTAGTATGATGTGGTTATTTCAACTATTTTAATGACATAACAAGTCACTGCATGGTCTCCCGAGCTGATTGCAGAGCCAATCATTGCATTCCTGGACAAGCCCAGAATAGAAGCAAGATTCCTGCTGTCCCATGAGGGCTTTGGCTTCTTCATGTTCTTGGTGTCTTCACTACCTTAGGCCACCTTTACCATTCCTGAATCCTGCAATGCCACTTATCCCTTTTTCTTAAAGTAGGGCAACATACAGATAATTTTAGAGGGCACATTGAAAGCTTAAAATATTTTTTTTATGAAAACAGTCAGTTTCTCCCTGTTCTTCCCCCATCTACCTTTTCCATTTTACAGCACTCCATTCTTTCTCATGTGCTTTTTTGCAGCCCAAGAGTCAAATTTCCTTTACTTGGAAGATCTGCATCATCAGAGGATCTGCAGAGTGACCCGGAAGCCAACCAAGGAGAAGCACAGAGTTCTCAGACAGTTCAGGTCCAGCTCAGTCTGTGTCCAATGAGTGCAATGGGTTTAGGTCCTGGGATTGAGAATTAGCTCCAGGCAACCTAAAGATCTGTCGGAAACCGACACACTGAGTATGTCAGGCTCCACTGGGATCCAACAGCACAACAGTGCTATTTTTTGTTTCTGAGAAACTTGAAATAGTCCTGCTATGCAAGTCTGAACACACTGCTTCGCAACTACATGCTCCAACAATCTCACAACTGGATATAAATGCAAAAGAAACGAAACCTGTGTGTCACAGAGAATCTGCACTCCCATGCTCGCTGCAACACTCGTCATGGGAGCCAGGTTATGGACTCAACCGAAGTGTTCATCGCCAGATAAATGCTATGAATGCACAGTGCAATACTATTCAGCCTGTCATTTGCACCAATGCAGGTGAAACTGGAGGACACTATATTAAGTGAAATAAACCTAGCACCAAAGGACAAATACTGCATGGTCTTACTCATTTGAGGAATCTTAAAACTCTGATGTCACAGATGTGGAGAGTAGAATCGTGTTTTCCAGGTAGGAAGAATAAATTCTGGTGTTATACTGTGAAACTATAGTTAATAATATTGTGTTATTCAAAATATCTAGAAGACAAAATTTTGAATGGTTTTTCCACAAAAAATGATGAATGTTTGAGGTGATAGATGTGCTGAATGCCCTGATTTGATCATTATGCAATGTATACATGTATCAAAGCATCACACTGTGCCCCATAAGTGTGTACAATCATGACATGTGGCCCCTGAAAAACCAGTGGATTTCCACTGGTCTCAGCTGCCTACATCTATGGCAGGGCCTTGCTCCACCATGATCCTGCTCTGGCTTGTGGACCATCAGCACAGAACCAGCTCAGGATTCATACACTGGGCCCTGGACCACTCGCTGCTCAGGCCTCTGTGCACTTCAGCCTTTCCATCATCTCAAAAGAGGAGTTTGGCCACCTTTTCCACTGGGAAGGGAAATTTGCTGTATTAAATGAGTTCCTAACTTAGGCCTGCTCTCAAGTGCTCTACAGTGAAAAGAACTGTAAAATCAGACCCCGTGAGACACACCCCCTCCTGAATGAGCTTGTCTGTGTTTCAGCTTTATATGTCCATAGCTTGCTCTGTGAACAATATACACCCAGATCAGTGGATTGCTTTGATGATGAAATAAAGAAGCAAAATACTGTTTCCAAAGTTCTTTGCTTAGTGCCTGGCATGTTGAAGGCACTCAGCAAATGGTGCTTATAGTTACTGTTTTTACCATTGTGGTTGTTTAGTTTTCTCACCTGTAAAAATGCACATTCATTCATTCGTGTGTTCATCACTGAACTAGGCTTTGGGGATAGAGCGGTAAGCAAGACAGGCAAGATCTCAAAATGGTTGCTCTTCCTTCCAAAAATGGAAAGACTGTCAGTATTAAGTGAAGTAGTGAATGAGCAATGTAATTTCAGATGCGGAGAGGTGCTAGGAAGAAAACTGAGGCAGTGTATTGGGGAATGACTGGTTTGAAATGGTATGATCAAAGCAGGTTTCCCCGAGAAAATTGCCTTTGTCCTAAATACTAAGTGAATGGTAACAAGGAATCAAGTAGTGGGATTTATTTACAATTTTATTTACAATTTTAAAAGGTAATTTTAACTTCAGACTTACCATGAGGGCAAAAATAAAAGCAAAGGGCACTATTAGAAAGTTAATAATGCATTAACACAGTGTGGAATGATGGCAAACTGAGCAATAGGCAATTCATTCTTCCCTTTTCCAAGTTTTTATGAAGATAAGTGAAATAACATAAATGCATTTAAGGCTGTTCCTGGCATAGAGTATATGCTCAAAATATTTTAATTCTCTCCTTCCAACTCTGTATTCTAGCAGAGATCTCTATTTCCACAAAGAACTCTAAAAGGCAGATACAACACATGTAACTCTGGATGCCAGAAACTTGAATTCTCATCAACTGAATGTTGATTCAGCAACATTATAATAAGGCCGAGCAAATGCCAATTTCAGGCTGGTACATATTGTTTTGTGTTACCATTCTGTTAAATCTCCAAAAACTATTATGCTTGAACAGTGTAAACTCATTTTTTAAAAAGTAGCACGGGGACCATAATATGTTTTGAATTCACAATCTAGCATCACCATTCTCCTCTAGTCCAAAGAGAAGATTAAAATTTTTCCAATTTAAAACTATACCAGATTTGTCTTTCAATTAATGCTGAAGGCACAATCCGGCTGTGTTGAATTAAAGCTGCATGCTTTGCTGCTATCAGCTAATGGATACTATAAAGGGATTGTTGTAAAATAAATTCAGGGAATACAATGTTAATTGTAATTCATATGAGGGATAAGAAATGTAATTGATGCTAGAGAGAGCCCTGGATCAGAATTTTCACAATGACTTGGGAAATAAAAAGCAGCATCAAGGAATGGTTAAGAATTTATACCCTAAAGAGACTTCTGGAAAAGATCTATCCTTCTTTCATTTACTCTCCTCTGTGTGACCTTGGTTAAAGGAGAGTCCTTTTACCTCTCTGAAAATCAGTCTTCTTAATGGTGAGATGCAAAAAAATAATAACATCTTTTATCAGATCATGGTAAAGATTACATGTTGTCATAGTTACTTTTTCTCATTGCTAAGATAAAATACCCAAAGTTAAAGGAGGAGAGGTATATTTAGCTCACAGTTTGTAGAGGTTTCAGTCCATAATCGGCTGGCTCCAAGGCAGGGTACTGGATCCAAGGCAGGGTGCTGGATCCAAGGCAGGGTGCCACAACAGACAGGCATCACAGAGGAGAAACAGTTCATGGCAGTCAGAAGATAGCAAAACAACAAGTGAACCTCAGCTCTCCCTGTCCCTTACTTCTCCAGCATTCACACCCTTAGTCCTAGTGCCCTGGATTCTAGCATTGCACCATGAATAAATTCCAGCACCACACACTCTAAATCCAGCCACTTCTGAAAAACCTTATCAATGACCACATGAGGCTTTGGGGTGACATCTAGATGTAAGCCATAACATTCCACCCCTGGCCTCCCCCAAAGACTCATGCACATCCCTTTATGCAAAAAAGCATTTAGTCCATCTCAAAGAGTTGCCAAAGTCCTAACCGTTTCAGCATTGCTGAAAAGTCCAAGTCCCAAGTCTCTTCTGAGATTTTAGGCAAACTCTTAGCTGCAAGTCCCTGTACAAATGAAAAGAAAGTTAAACACTTCCAACATTCAATGGCACAAGACAGACATTTCCATTCCAAAAGTTACAGACAGGAGGATAGCAAGAAATAGGAACAAAGCAAGACCAAAATTCAGCAGGGCAAACATTAAACCCCACAGTTTCACTTCCAGCATCCCCAGCAATCTGTGGCAAGTTTTGAACTCCAAAGGGCTTAGGTGGCACCACCTCTATGGTACTGCCAGTGATTCTAGCTCCCATGGCTTTCTTTGGTTTGCTTTGCTCACTCCTTGAAGCTTTCCTTTAATGATCCACGTTCCCGACTTCTCCAGCCTTCTGGGGTTTCCACAGCACCTTTGGCTTTGCACTCACAGCTTCACATACTGCCCTTTCAGCAGCACACTGCCTGGCCTCCCAGGCTTTCTTCTGAAATCTGGGTGGAAGCCTTCCTGACCCCACAATTCATGCATTCTGCATGTGCCTAAAACCAGCACCATGTGGATGAAGTCAAGGACTGCTGCAAGCTGGAGCAGTAGCCTGGTTGCCTTCTCTATTGGCTGTAGGAGTCCAGTGCCTATGAACCAAATCCCAAGGAACAACTTCCCTATGCTGCCACCATTCTGGAACATGGTGCTCTGTGACTGTCTTCTCAAAGCAAAGTTTTTCACTTTTGCAATTTTCAGGCTGCAAAGAGTGGAGTCCTGCTACTTCTTGTGATATCCTAAGGCCATCTTTTCTATTCTCCTTGGTCCTTCTCAGTAATCAAGGTCTCCTCTGTTCTATCTTTGTAGTCCACAGCTTTACTGGTGCTTCCTTTCTGGCCAAACTCACATTTTAAATAATTCTGCTGGGTTCCTTGCTCTTGGTGCTCAATGTAGATCTGGCTAAAAGCCCCCAATATTCCACCACCTCAACATTAGACTGCCTTGAGATTTCTCTGCCTTTAATCTTAGTCTCAATCAAAGTCTCTAGACATGACCAAAATGCAGACAAACTTTCCGCCAAGGCATAACATACAGTGTCTGGAGTCCAACAGCCAGTGCAGTCCTTCTTCCCAGCAGAAACCTCCTGAGCCTGGTCTTTAGCAGCAGAATTTCTATCAGCATTCTGCTCTTCTGAGTTCTGACCAGAATCTCCATCAAGCACAGCCTCAGCTGTTTCAGTTCTACTTTTTCAGCCAGCATCACCAAACATTTCCTAGCTCTTCCCCTTCCCACAAGCCAGCTCCAAAGATTCCTAAACCACATGGTCAGGACAGTCACAGCAGCAACCCTACTCTTGGTACCAAATTCTGTCATAGTTACTTTTTCTCTCATTGCTGAGACAAAATTCCTCACACCTAAAGTTAAAGGAGGAAAGGTTTATTTAGCTCACAGTTTGTAGAGGTTTAAGTCCATAATCAGCTAGCTCCAAGGCAGGGTGGCATGGCAGACAGGCATTGCAAAGGAGAAACAGCTCATGGCAGGTAGAAGATAGCAAAGCAACAAGGGAACTACAGCTCTTTCTGTCCCTTATATCTCATCCAAGATACCCTCTTAGGGCAGGTAGCACTCATACTTTTAGTCCTAGTGCCCTTGATTCTAGCATTGCACCATGAATCAATCCCAGCATCATACACTCCAGATCCAGCCACCTTTGAAAAAACCCCATCTATGACCATATGAGTCTTTGAGGGTACATCTAAACACAGGACATAACACACATGATCATCTAGTTCAAGGGTCCAACATGATGTTGGCATGAAGTTGAAAGAAACATTAGTTGTCTTGATTACCCTCCAGTACCCATAGTCTCAGCTGAAGAAATCAGAATTATTTATTCTAGAACTGAGAAGGCTGAGTGTGTAATTTAGATTTTGACAATGAACAAAAAGGCCACAATGTATTGAGTCCTCATGAGTTAGATACTGGATTTTTCTTTTTTTGTTTGTTTGTTTGTTTGTTTTTGTTTTTGTTTTTGAAACAGGGTCTTTCTGTATAGTTCAGGCTGGCCTTGAACTCACTATGTAGCTGAGACTGGCACAAACTCACAGTGATCCTCCGGATTCAGCCTCCTGAGTGCTGGAATTACAGAAGTGTGCCACCACGCCCAGCTGCTCATGGGCTATATAGTAGGCCAAGATTTTATGTTAAAAAAAAGAAAAACGAAAGCTGTCCCCAACACTGAGAAGCTGGCCTGGCACTCAGTGGCCTTGCTATTCTCTTGGTAGAGAAAAATCACCACGCAGAATATCTTCAGACTAGGATGCTGAGACCATAACAAAACAAGGCAAAACAAAGCCACTCCATAACTTTGTCCAAGCAAAGACAAGGGCAAGGTCACTGCCCCCTAAAAATAACAGGCACCCCCTTTTTCCCTAAAATGAATGACTGCTGATTTACCAATTCTTTTTAGCCTCTACCTCCTTTTGTAAGATTTATTGAGATACTCAATCATACAGTTGTCCCTGCTCTTTGAAAGAATCTAATATAGAGTGAACCCTTCCCCAAATCACCCATCCAAAGCCCAGATTCTAAAACAGGTTCTTTCTAAAACTCTCTTACTGCACACTGCACAGTTGCCCATAGTGTACGCCGTCTCTTGACACAACAAGTAAAATCTCAACTTGCTTAATTATAAGTGTTCATTTACCCAGTGGTCTCTGGCCAAAGCACACATACAGCACGACCTATTTAACCCTTAGACACTCCTGCGTGGCCTGTAATCCATGTCGAACAGCAGAGAAAACCGAGTTTCAGGGTGATTAAGTAACCTACCCAAGATCCCCTCCATAGTCAGTGGCAGAATACAAAATCCCAGGCTCATAAACTTCACAGTTTCATTCTTATCTTGAAATGCAATCACAAACACACAGATGATGACTGAGCAAGAAAAACTGTCAAGAAGTCACAGGTAGCTTAGATGGGGAAAGAGGACTCCCCAGCGGAAAAGAGGTAACGTAAATATTAGAAAGGGAGACTGATTCTTCCATCAATGAAAGAAGTTTTTTCAATTAAAATAACATAAAGAAGATAAAGAGGAAAACATTTTGACTTTGGAAAACCTCACAGAACTTAGTACAACCGATGGAAAAAAGAGAGAGATCTGGCACCCTAAAATGCCATCCTTTCGTGATTTGATTCAGAGATAGTTGTCTGTGGCTGAATGGCCCTGACACCAGCAATGAAGATACAGAAGGCACCATGGCCAGGATTATCCTTTAAGTGACTGTAAGCATTTGCTCCGATACACAAAGAAGAATGATAATTTTTTTTTTTACATTTCCAATTTATCTTAATTGAATAATATGTAATTTGGTTTTATTATTTTTCAGGCAGAAAGAGGATAACTGGCAAGTGAACATTTAATGGGGAAAATATATGGCTTGCACAGTTTAAAAATAAAATCTAACAGTTTGCATGTTCAGCACCTTTCACGCAACAATCTGAGTGTTTTATAAAAATGATCATCCCTCCATCCCTTCCCCCACCACTCTAAAAAGGCTTCATCTCACGACTGCAAGAAAAGGCTGGTGACCACACGGGCAGCTGCAAGCACGCAGGGAAGTGGGCATGGCCTGGGTGGAAGGGAGGGCTGGGGGAACTTGAGAACAGAAGGCCAGTCACATGCGTTTGCTGGTTTCCAGGAAACCAAATCTCCTTCCGACCCGCTCTCTCTTTTTCCTGTACCCCCTCTGCCACTTTAACTCCTTTGTCCCTCTCCTTGAAGGTGTCACATCTTCTGTCCCCTGACTCGGGAAATCAGTCACTCAGTTGTAGCTGATTCATTTAAATCGTCTTCAGGGAAAATGAAGGAGAGGAGAAATTCAAGGGAAAAGACAGGCTTCGAAAACCATGTGCTCAGAGGAGGTGTCTACAAGGCAATCAGAACTTCACAGGCCCCAGGGGCTTCATCTTAGCTGGGCTCACATGAAATCCATTCATTTTTAAAAAATAAAGATTGCTGAGTTTTATTTATCCAAGTAGGACTGTTCTAGGGGTACAGCACTGAATGCAACAGAGGCAAATCCCTGCCTTCATGGGGTGTGTGTCCTAGCCAGGGGGAAGTCCACAAACAAAATGGAAAGCTATAGAGTATATTAGAATGAGCAAAAGGAATGAGCTAAATGGAAAGAAACGAAGCTGGGAAAGAAGGGTAGGGAGCAAAGAGGTTAGATTTTTAACTGGTATGTTCAAGAAAGGCCCCAAAGAGGTAATGTTTGAGCAAAGATCTGAAGGAAGAGGGTGATGGAGTCATAAGGTGTCTGGGAAAGGAATACTGAGGTGGAGAAGATGAGGGGAAAAAGTAGCAGTCGGAGAGGGAAACAGGAAACAGGGGCTGGCAGATCAGGTGGGGTCTCCTGGGTCACACATATAAGGACCTTGGTTTTTTTTCTGCCTCTGATGAAGAGCCTTTGCAATTTTGGCAAACAAGCATAACACATCATCTTCAAATCTTCAGGAATCTCCACAATGTGTCCAGTGGCTCTCCATGGTGTTTCTGCATAAAGAGAAGCAAAAATAAAGCAGAGAGTTAGAATTTCTTTGCTACCATCTATGCAAAAATGATGTGTCTTGGGTCACAGAAGTGGAAGTAGAAAAAGTATTAGGACTCCCAACATATTTTGAATAAAAGAGCCAATAATATTTGCTGATAGATTTAGTGTGAAAAATGAGAGAAAGAGGTTGAAGATGACACCCAGTGTTTGGGCCTGAAAAATTGAAAAGATAGAACCGTCTTTAACCAAGATACAAGAGACTGAAAGTGCAGACCGTTTGGAAGCAAAAATCAGCTGCCCACTCTCGGGGAGGTTCTGTTAAGACATCCATGAGACAACTCAGGGGAGACGCCCAAAAGGCAGCTGGACATACAAGTCTGGAGTTCACGGAGAGGTCACAGTTAGAGATAGAATCGTAGGAGCACATTGGCTGCATTTACAGCCATGAAAAGGAAAGATCACAAAGGGAGTGGATGTAGGTGACAAAAAGAAGAGGACTGTGCCCATCAGACACTGGAGAGATGACGATAAACCTGCAGAGAAAACAGATGGAGCTATCAATGAAGTGGAGAAAAGACCAGGAATGTAGAGTATCCTGGAAATCAAGGGAAAAAGCAAATTCGAGAACAAAGTGATCACTGAATCTCATGCTTCTGCTCAGTCAGGCATAGCATTAAACATTGATTAATGGGTTTAACAATGTGGGGTCACTGACAACTTCAAGGAAAAGAGGTTTTGGGATGAAGAATTTTTGGAAAGAAATAACCATATGTTTGTATGCTGATGAGAATACTCCAGAAAAGGGGAGAAAATAATGATATGATAAAGAGAATTATTGGTGCAATGTCCTTGAATAGTGTGCAAGGTATGGAATTGCTACACACACAGAGTGGCTGTCCCATGTGTAGTAACAGGATGGGAGGGAGAACATAGCAGCACAGGCGTGGGGAGGCAGGTAAATGTGGTGGTGGTAGTCCATGGGAAGTTATCCTTTGATTGCTTCTGTGTTTCTGGTAAAAATGGAAAGCAAAGTCTCCACTGACCCGGATATACAGGGAGTTTGAAAAGCAAGGAAGAGGTCTGAAATAGCTATCTAGAGCAGCAGGGTAAAATGAATGAAGAAAAAGTAGCATGATTGCTGAGAAGGGTCAGTATTTACATAAGGTTCCTAGTCATAAATTTACCAAGAAGGCAGTTTGTTATGTTTGTGTATGCACTCCAGCCACATGTGGTGCAGAGGTACTGATATACAGAAGCCAGAGAACTGGATTTAACAAGGTGGGGGTGTTGTCAAGTGAAAGCAACAGATGCAAGAGGGGCAGAGCATTGGGGGCAGATGCCAGGTACTGATTACAATGATTGGCCCTGGTATTCAAGTTGGGAGGGGAGGCACTGATTAGAAGGGAGGGTGAAGGAGAGGTAGTAGATTAATGAGGTGCAGGAGGAAAGTTATGCAGGGAAGAAGAGGGGAAAGGTGGGAGGAGCAGTGGTTTGCCCATCCCAAAAAGTGCAAGGAGTGATGGCACCAGGCTCTTAGAAGAATTAGGAAGTGGTAGTCAGAGGATGGGATGCTTGAACCCAGAGTTATGGGCAGGTGGCACGAAGGATAGACTCTAGTCTGGAGGACAACTACGGGAGCGAGTGGTTGAGGTGGATTAGAGGAGTGGCGCTGAAATGAGACCACAGGGGGAGTGGGAGGAACTGAGCATCCCGGATGTTGGAGGTACATCTAGATATGCAAATGAGAGACCAGTAAGAAAGAAGAGGAGACGATGAGCCAGGAGCCAAAACCGACAAGTGAACAGGAGTGACCCAAATGTCTACAGAGGACTCTAACAGGAGGGTGGTGGGTGGGACTGTCTGTGACAAGGGATCAAATCTGCAGGGGATTTTTTTGGGGGGAAGGGAGCAATGGTCTGAAAAACAAAAAGATGAAGTAGAAAGATACCCAAGTGCACCTCCAGACCTAGAGGTACAAGAATTGAGCAGGGCAAAAGCCAGCATGGAGAGGATGGCGGGGAGAGCAGTGTTTCACACACACGTGCACCAGTCCCACAGACGTAAGTACAGGCACACACACATGCAGATGAGCACATTTACACGTACACACACCCAGGGTCCCTGTACCCACACACACACACATATGTGCCTATGTATATGTACATGCACACACCTCTCACACACACACTCACATGTGCACACACACACACAAACCTGTACACACACACTCACAAAGGGAAACATACAGCTGGGTGTAGATTAAATGAGTGGACATTACAGTATGTGCAACACACCCCATTGAAAACAGAAAACAGTCAGGGCTCTTTAAGAAGAAAATTGGACCAGTGGCATAAGAGGAAGAAGAGGCTATTAAGAAAAAGCTGTTTAGTAAAGTATCTGATGAAGATGTCTCGAAATAAAAAACTTCATATGTGTTCACCTTTCCGTTTTTTGAATTCACAGGGATCTTTTTGACTACACTCATGCCTTTCTGTCATCCTATTGGATTCCCCGTCCTAAGTTTTCTGCAAGATTGTAAGGTTCCTGAGGATTTGTAGAATTTCTCTATTTGATGTCCTGGACAGGCTCCACGCAAAACTCACTGAGGTCCCCATAATGATTTCTTTTCCTCAAATGTGAATTGACTTAAATATTTATCCCTTCAAAATACTAAATAATATCTTATCAAAATATTTTCAAAGAGACAGGAAATAGTTTGACCAAATAGTGTTTATTCATATGAAAATTAAACATAAATGAGGCTATTTTATTAGTTATTATCATTAACGAATGATCATTTCAGGGACTGAGGCTGAGAAAGAAATGACCCAGATAAATATTTTAAAAAAGTATGCCCAACACGCAACTTTTAAAATTATGGTGAAAAAATCTAGTACATAATTGCCAGAAAAGCTATTTAAAGCAGAAATATGAGATTAAAAATGCCAAAGGTGTAAACAACTTTAATCTGTTAATTTATTACACGTGTCTCTCAGAGCCAAGTTTTATTTTAAGATCAGATCTTGGATATTTTCACTGTGTTTCTGCAAATGAAACTAAAATTCTCTAAACGCAAGTGCTATGCGTTTTTCATCTTTTAGATGTCATTTCATCTCCTTTGAAACCAAGTTGATTTTTACAATGTAAGCATTGCAAATATATACATATATGTCTTTTTAAAAGGCATTCTTTTAAAGTCTAAAAGGCAGAATGACAATACTTATCCATGTCTGCATTCCATCAACAGACCACGGTACAGAGCAGACTGGCTGTAGAAATGAGTTACTGTTTTATTATCAGAACAGCAAATATGGCTTTAGCTAATAACCATGATTCAGGACCACTTGCTGAAGAAAACCATCCATTCAATACTATTTGGGGGAGGTGTGAACTTATATTACACACCCTATATTACACACCAGACCCAATTACCTTACAACCCAGGTTCTCCCTTGGTTTCTGGACCTTTCTAATACTGACCACTAACTTAATCCTCTGGTGATATGAAGGGGTGATCACAATAGAAATGAAGGTTCAATCAAGTATTTAAAAGATGATTCATTGCCAAAGGTAAGTGGCTTTCGAACAGGTCTATGTTTTTAAACTTTCCAACATGGCTCTGCTACCTCTATTCCTGGGAAACACTGTTCTCTAGTTACACCACCATGAAATGTGAACTTTCCCTCCAGCTGGCACTTAGGTTTAGCCATAATCATTAAAAAAGTACAGGTGTGCTGACGGGTCAAGCCACACAACAGTGGCATGGTGTGAGACTTGGTGGATGGGAAGGGGAAATTTACAGGAAGGCTTGCAAAAAATTGAATCCTTAATATAATCTTAATAATGGGAGCTGTTTTAGCCAAATATTGCCTCCCTCCGCTCTGCACAATATTATGATTGAGTGGGAGCTTATATAAAACTGCATTTTTAGGATATTCTAGGATTTTAATGCACAAAGTCCAAGTATTTGCTACAAGTCTAACTTGTTCAAGTTTGACCGTGCCGTGTCTCCTGTAGCATGCAGTTCCCCCAAAACAAGGAATCATTGACCAGGTGACTCTTAAACAGAGGAAAAGCTTCAAATTGTCCTGGTGACTGGAAAGGGTAAAAAAAGACCAGTGGTAAGAAAGGGGAGGCAGATTTCAGTTCCACATATGGCAGAACTTGATGAGAACTGTTACAGAAAGCAATGGACTTATTTGGAGACACTTTCCTTCCCAGGGATGTTCAAGAAGCAACAAGTCATCAGTCATCCATTCAGACATGTTGGGTGCCCTGGACTAGGCAAACTCAAAGACCTCTTCAAACTCCAAGATTCTATTGCAGATCCCCAAGCAAGTATTCTACTCATGTTGGTTTACGTCCTGTTCCCTGACTTCGCTATCTTTTCTCTCATCTCTAAGCCTCTGCTCTTAATATTTCCTCTTACTGGTGCACCTCCACCTTCTTGCCCTTTCAAATATAAGCTTATATGTAGGTCAATTCCTTCACTTCCCATGCTTTTTCCCGGTCTTCACTGCCTCAATAATTTTGAGTAAGGGCACTTTCCTATAGGTTTTTATGGCACTTTACACCTCTCCTCTCGTGGCCCTTTCTCTAAATTGACTGTGAACTCCTTCAGGTGGGGAACAGCATGTCCTTGTCATGATCTTGTGTCCATCACCAACACAAGGCTTGCAGCCTAGCTAGTTCTCAGTGAATGTGTGTTAAATGAATTACTTGTTAATGAAAATTCCCAGAAATCCACTGCAATTAGAAATAGTTTAACCAGCGATAGTTGACCCTACTTCATGGGTCTCAGATGAATTTCCCAGCCAGCACACACTCACACAGTAGGACATCAGCACCATTTCTATCTGTAGGAAAACTTGTGTGCTGTTTTACCACAAAGAGATTCTTAGGGTGAGAGCAGTTAATTAATACCCACCAAGGTGGTACATCCAAAAAAGGCCACTAGATACAGGTGAGACCTTTCATGCCAAAGGACTCTTGGCCTTTTGGCCCCAATTTTATGACCACCATTTTATGACTCTTTTGGCCACCATTTTATGACTCAGATTTCATTTGGGATCAGGTGAACTGAATTTTAATAGAGTCCTGATGGTACCAGCCTAAAAAGAAAACTTGCCACAGCTATTCCCCATAAGAAAACCCAAAGATCTCCCACATTTTCAGTTTCTATATGTTCTGAGTGGCTGTAATGTGCAACACCCCTTGCTTAGCTACTTCCTGAAACTGTCTGCCAGGTAAAAAGAAGAATCTCTGTGAGTGTGTGGACATCTATCTACGATCCTCAAGTAAAAGAAGATAATTCACTCATTCCCATGATATGAAACGCATCCATAAATGTTACTGATTTAAGGGGATCCAGCTCAAATTTAATTAGTGACTCAATAACAGAACTATAATTTCATTTCCCACACTCGCCCTCCTTTTAAGCTGGCACTGCTTTATGACTATTATGTGAAAACTACCGTAGGCGTTCGAAATTCAGCAAGTATAGATGGTTGGTAAGAAAAATCAGACGACCCAGGCTTGTACCCCTTATCTACTACTTGATGACTGAAGAGGAGACATGCCACAGTTACGACCTGACCAGCCTCCGGCCATCTCCCCCCCCTGGATAGACCTAAGTCTTGTTCTCTCCTCAATCCTCCTCCTCAACCATTACGTTCACGTCTTTGTCCTCTGCCTCTTCGCTTCCTCCTCGACTACCACTTACCTACATCGTGTTTCTCAAACTTTAATGCACTTAGGAATCAGCCGAGGAGTTTGTGAAGTGCAGCTTCTAATTCAGTAGGTCAGAGTGAGGCCTGAGATTCAGTTCTTCTAAACTCTCAGAGACCACCACGGCAGCTGGTCCGTGGACCTCTCTGTAGAGTAGCAAGACCTCGGGCCAGAATTCAACACAGAACCCACCCATCTCAGCAGCTTCGGTGCACTTGCAGATTCCTGAAATAGTAAGCAAACATTTCCGTGTTTTGGGAAGGGCCTGTAACATCCATGAAAGTCTCAAAGGAACAACTGGGCACAGCTGACACCGTTCTCCCTTAGCTGTGCCCAGCTCCTTCTGTCCTTCATTCTCGCCAGCTGCTCCCGCAATCTTGCCAGCAATTGGTTTTCTGCACCCAACCACACGTCCATTATTCAAGGTACCTGGTAAGCTGAACATACTCATTTGAAGGGGCTTCAGAAAAAAAAAAAAAAAAAGAGGTTTGAGATTAATGACTCAGAGACAGGAATTAACCCAGCATGATGTTAGACAAACAAAATGATTGGGGAAAACAAAAAGTCCTAAATAGGTCAGGCGTGGTGGCACACACCTGTAATCTCAGCATTGGGAGGCTGAGGCAGGAGGATTGCCTGGAGTTTTCCAGGCATGTGCTGTGCCACTGAGCTGTATCTCTGGCCCATTGCCTGGAGTTTGAGGCCAGCCTGTTCTGCATAGTGAGTTCAAGGCCAGCTTGAATTACAAAGCAAGACCCTGCCTCAAAAAACAAAACAACAAAAAGTTATAAGTTGGAATATTGGCTCTATATCCACCTTTCGCTATGACCTTGTTTGTACAGGTTGGTGGGCTTCTCTGGGTTCCCCCCTGAAATAAGACCTACTTGAAATTTTTGTGTGACAATAAAATAATAAGAACAAAATTCCTCCCGCATAGCGTTTATAAGATTAGCTATTTACTTGTTTCCCATTTCTTTATCATAGAGGAAGATGAAAGGTAAGTTAATAAATAACTTAAGATCTAATAAATTAAGATCACACTTAATAGGCTTGGATTCAGAATAAGAAAAATATCTGTTTTTAGAAGACATGTAGGTAGTTTTTCTGGATAGTGTTTTCTTTCTATTTTTTTCTTCTAAAATAGACTAGAGGTGAAATGTTGGAGAAATTTTTACACTGTATTTCAATCTTTCTTGATTTGAGGAAATTGTGTTACAAAATGCTATCCAAGAGCTTACAGCAAATGTGTATCCAATTTTAATTTACCACTATAAAACTGTTCTGGAAAGTTGAAAGTAGTTATTGACGGACTCTGGGTGGGAAAAGTATTCTCTAGGGATAAACTGATTTCCCATGGGAAGAGTCGGGCTTAGGATTCCCAGTCATAAGCCTCCCTTATGTGAAACAAGAAAAAGGCCATTAGATTCCTTATCATACACCACACTGGCCTCCACAGGACATAGTCATTGAATTTCAGTGCTGCTAATCACTTTAGAACTAATGTAAAACATCCCCCATTTCACGCTCAGTGTGATATCACACCGTCACTTATTTGCCTCAGAAAGTTAAGCACTGAAGAGATTTCATGGCCCCAACATGGGCTTTTAAAAGCACACTATTCTATCATATGCTACTTAAAAAAAAAAAAAACTACTGGAAGAATTTGGAAGAAAAGCAATCTTTTGGACCAATTTGTCAAATAATGAGAGTTCAAAGCTCTAGTTATCTCTTCTTCTAAAACACTCTGTTATTCCTCAAGGATAAATTTTTCCATTTCTGATAAGGTCCTTGTCCAACCCAAATCACAAGCAAAGGAAGTCTTGAGGGGAAAATGTGTTTACGTGTTTTTCCACGTAACATCTTCAAAGAAATTCAAAAGAAGAAAGAACTGATCCTAAGGATATCTTCCAGAAATAAAAAAGAAAAAAAAAAATTAGTAAGATATTTCCTCCTCATCCTCCTAAAACAATCTTTATCTCTGAGAAAATTGAACCAACACTTAAGATCCTACCTTCCAAAGCAATGTTTATCCCCAAGAGTTGTCTTTATTTGTCTAATATAAAGATCATCTGTGGAGTCATTTTTTATACCCCCAAGATTCACATTAAAGCCAGTTAAAAATAATTTGCCATTTACATATGTTTTCACTAGATTGAAAGTCAGAAGCTTTCAACCCTTACACTCCCAGAAAAAAGACAAACCCACATTATATTAGGAGTTTTCTTCAGCAAGATACAGCTCTGGGCCTCTAAAAGAGATATATTTCTCCTGGTGAAGGGTTAAAAGAGGACACCAAACCACCCTCTGGAAGTCATTAAGTTACAAAGCCCCAAGAAGATAAAAGTTTCCATTTTCTAAAATGTAAATCAAAAACATATTCATTAGTATTGCAAAACAAACATGCAAATCTTCACCACTTGAAAAGCTCGGCTAAATATGTACAAGGGCTAAACCCAAAAATACATCTGGTCCTCGGTTACAGAACTTGCTTTTTTGGTTTTATCTAAAGAGTTTGTCTGTCTTCCATGGTTGGCTTCTTGGATTATTGCAGTTCATAATAAGCCTTTTAGCTAAGGATGAAATAAACAAAGATAAAGTCTATGTCCTAGTTTTAAATGGTCCAGATGGGATGATTTTTCCATATGTTTAGCACACCCACTGTTTATTAATCATTGCTAGCAGAGCTTGGAGGATTACTGGGTTTATTGCTGGGCAAGGGCTGAAATTTACAGTTTGTATAATCTCTGCACACCTTTTGAATATTCTGCCCTCTCTGGATCCTTCTTTGTGCTTAATTCAGGTTAGGTCTGACTCCAAATCTGGATGTGTGTGTCTGTGTATGTGTGTGACATATTATAGGGAAGAGACTCTCAGCCAGCTGATCAAGGGGAGGCTTTTGTGCCCAAATTTGGATAAAATATCAGTCTTCAGGAATGTGTTACATCATAACAATGGCAATGTGGGTAAAACTGGCAATACTTGACTCACTTCCCTGTACAGTGATTTACTCAGTGTCTGGCAATCTGTTTTTCATATGATATTTGTTTCTCATAAACAATTTCAACATGGGAGAGTATGGTGTCAAGATAACAGTCGTATCATTCGTTGTTGCAGAACATCCACGGGGCTTGCCAGGAAAATAAGGTTCTTTTATCTTTGGGCTTCTCACAAGGCCTTGTGTTTTGGTGATTGTTTCCCATCCACATGCCGTATTGTCCTTTGAAACCTGACCATCGCCTCCTCCGTTATATTGTCATTTCAACTTATCAGGAGCGAAATGAAGTCCGTGGTCAGCATGGGGAACGACTCAGGGAAGAGAAAGGAGGAGGAGGAGGTCGTAGGATCCAGGGCAGCTGTGGAGAGGGGAGAACCTGAAATTCTGAGTTAAGGAAGCAGCAAATATGCCCTCATTTTTTCCTGTCATTATTGAAGTGGCAACGGCCTCAGATCAAGTAGGTGGCCTTCATTTCCATAAGGGTACCAAGCTCTCCAGCATATTTTTCTTTGTGGAATGGTTAAAACAACAATGTGGGGCCGGTGAGATGGCTCAGCGGCTTAAGCGCCTGCCCGGCAAGCGCGAGGGCCTGAGTTCGACTCCCGGAACCCACATACGAAAAAGGGGCCGGTGACATCGCTCAGCGGCACGGGCGCCTGTTGGCACGTGAGGTCCTGAGGTCGACCCCCCGGTACCCACGAAAAAAAATAAAAAAATAAAAAAATAAAAAATAAAAAATAAAAAATAAAACAACAATGTGGGGGGTAAGAAGGAGAAAACCTCCATCTTTTTATATCGCAATCACAAAGCCTCCCCGTCGATCCCAGGGAATCTGACAGAAGGCTTCCATACTTGGAACACCCCCTAAAACTTGGAAGAAGAAAAAAGGGGGGATATTCTTTAAATTTTCTTTTAATAGAATTGGTTAAGACAGTTAATGTAGAAAATGTTCTATTAATCATAGATGCTTTTTATAGTATTTCTACATGGGGTTTGAGATGTGGTTTTATATCTTCGGAAAACAGAAGAATGGAGGGCTGCTATAAAGCAAAAGAATAGACAGCTGCAGGCTCCGAAAACTGAATATTCAGTCATTTGAAAAGGCTTTGAAATCACTCTGCTGGAGTCTTGTGTATAATAATTAGGCTCTGAAAAAGTGTCTTTTATGATATCCTACCCTGTGCTGTGGGCCCATAATATTTGCCCTGTACAATAAAATATAGAAATAATGCTCAGAAACGGGCACTTTTCAGATATGTTACCTAATAGAGCAGCATTATGACCATTATGATGGAAATGATCTCACTTGATCTTGGGATGTCAATTCGATGACCCAGACAATCACCAGATATTCTGGGAAATCGACACAAAGAACCTCCTTCTGGCATCTCATCTTAGATCCGATGCCTAGGAAAGGATCATTCTCAGGCAAATTGGTACTCAGCTTCCTCCAAGGTGATAGACTAAGCCCTCTTTCCTGTTTGGTTAAAAAAAAAAAGTTAATGAGACTAACTATGAAAGAAAAATATTGTTCCTTTCAGGAATCTGGCGAATATAGAGCATATCTCGGAGGGAAGAGAGGACTTATCAGTTACAGAGTTTACCCACCTTCTGAGAAATTCTTACAGTGGCAATGAAAAAACAATTTCTAGGCGGTCAATATCAAGCAGTCTTTAAAAGACTCTGCAATGCACGCGACAAGTGGCTAAGCTTTAAGGTTTGGCAAGAAATCACAGAGAAGACAAGTCTCTTTCTGAAAAGAAATGACCTATCGAAGCTTTCATTTAGGCAAAGGAAAATTTTGCCATCACTGACTAGCAAATAATTTGGAAAATTAACCAGTATTCATGAGCACTCTCTATATAGCTTCTATTCTCAAAGTAATTGTGTATATAGATGGTTCATTCAGAAAATCTGGGTAATCAGAATAACTCAGCTTTTTTCTTGCTGAATAAATAGCTAAACCCAGAAATTATTCAAGCAAGAGGAAATTGTGAAGGAATGATTGGACAATGTCTAAATAACTGTATAAAAATGCCATTGGCGATGAACTCGTGATCTGTTCCACAAAACTTAGATTCCCATCCTAATTTATGCTGATAGATACCCTGAATCTCCCTGAGGTTCAAAACCTCTTAGTTTACAAGTCTTATTCATCCTTCCTCCAAAATGTGAACTCTCTCATCCCGTTATCTTTTCAGTTCCCCGTTGTGCCATTCCAATTCCAGCTCTTTCCATTTACCCAGATTGCAATAGCCTTCCAAATGTTCACTTGCATTTGTTTCTAGTCCCATCCCAATAATCTGTGCTGTGGACCACTATGAAAATAATTTTCCCAAAAAAATCAATTTCATTCAGTCACAGTCTCACTCAAAGGTGACCAAACATTTTCCACTGACCACAGGAAAAGGACCATCTGAAGTTGATGACATACAAAGCCCATTGTAATCTCACCCACTACCCCCTCATCATTCAGCCTTACTGCCCTTCATCAGCCACATCAATTTCTAACTCTTTTTTTTTTTTTTTGTGGGTACCAGGGGTCAACCTCAGGACCTTGCATGCCAGCAGGCGCCCGTGCCACTGAGTGATATCACCGGCCCTTTCTTCTTCTGTGGGTACCGGGAGTCGAGCTCGGGACCTCACGCTTGCCAGGCAGGCGCTTATGCCACTGAACCATCTCACTGGCCCAATTTCTAACTCTTAATCTCCTGTTTCCCTTCCCTTTGCCTGACCAAATCCTCACCAATCTCAGTTCTAGTTCAGGTCCATTCTGCTACACAAGACCCTTTACCCCTGCCGAAGTCCATATCAGCGTCTCCCTTCTCTGGACCAACTGTCTGATTAACTGTACTGTAAATACAAAGACATACCCATTCAATGCCTTTATCACTAATAATAGTTTTATGTGTATATTTTTACCTGTATGCTCCTAGATAACAGGGATGATTTCTCAAATGCACCAGTAACTACTACACTGAGAATCTAACAGATGTAATGTTAGGCACTTTCTCTACATTATCTTGAAAATACAAACTCCATGGATGCACTTGTCACATGATGCCTGGCAAAATGAACAAGTGATGTACCACTCTGGGCTCCAGCACCTAGTTCAACACTTAGTGCCAATTTTGTTACAGTCTCATGGTCAATGGTCAGATGCACGATTCCGGTAGAACGAAAATATTCTCTTCTCATCTCAGAACCAGTTCGCCAATTTTGTTGGCATGTTTTATGTTACACAAATGAACTTTTATGACCCTTCATTATTTTACCGTGATTTTCCATGGCTACACCCAAGAGTTGCAGACACTTGTTAGAGTTTCTGAGGGCACTAGCTCGAACTCAGTATCTGAGTGGTCATTTTTGTAGTATGAACTTCCTGACGAGTTCCATTTTTCCACACTTGCCGTGGGTTAAATTTGAGTAGAAAAATAAGTTTCCCCAAACCACTTCAACTGCTTTTCTCCACTATAGAGGTTATATTCAGGTCTTGAAAGAACCGTAAGCCCCTGTTCCTATAGAAGAGCATCTCACTGGAACTGTCATTCTGCTTCCTGACAGACAAAATAAAAGGAACACGGAAGCTCAAGCTCTTACCGAATTTATATGGAAGTCAGTGGCCGGGATGGTCCCAATTGCACAACTACACAGCAAAGATTATCCAGATAAGCCCCACCCTGCACTTCAGTGAAATTTTTCAGAATTAGAAAAAAGTGTGGATGCCAACTGAAATGAGAAATTATAAAGCCAAACTTGGCCCAGTAGGCAAATATATTTTATCCTGCCACATTTTTACATTTGCATACATGGCACCCTTCAAAGCCAGGAGTTTATATTTTCCCACCAAGGCTCAGCATGTGTGAAAAATGCTTTCCAAGAAATGAAGACTGGCTAAGATGCAAATGCAAATGTGGGTTTGTGGGCAAACATGTTCAGTATAACCTGAACTGAGATCTTTCCCTCCAGAGCTTGGATGAGCTTGGTAATAATCCAAGTCTCCTTCAGATAAGAACTTTGAAGCATTAGTCCAAACTTAATTCAATTTAATGAACTCAAAGTTCAGAAAACAATGGTACAAGGAGAGAGTCCCACGAAAAGCAAATTCATTTCTCAATAAAGATTATTTTATAACATATAACTGGGGAAAGCAGGGTTGCATAGGAGATAATATGCTTAAGGCTGGGAATTATTTGCTAGTTCATTCTTTCTGTGACAAGGATGACCCTGTGGCCACAAAAAAATAATTCTAAAGCCTCTCATTCCATAACTGCTCTCTTTTCCTTGGAAAGCAAACAATGCTAGAATTTTCTAGCAACTTCTGACTCTAGAAGGATTCTCAAAGTACAGGTATGAGTAGAAAGTCTTGCATTACAAGGAATGATCAGATTTCCCTGCTGCTTTTTCTCCATACTATCCTAAAAAAGTTTGCTGTAGGTTGTCATACATATAATAGGTTGAGATCTAGAGGCTTTAAACTCACAGCACATATCAGAACCAGAAGGAAGTATCCTCCATGGGTTACACGACGCAGAGGAAAATGGGAAAATTGCTACACTAGACTCCATCTTTCCAAGCTTCTGGACCTTAACCTATATGATCTCATCTCTGAGCAACAGAAGATGATTTATTCTCAGTGGCACTGACTCCTTCTTTTCTGCGTCTTTGAAAACAAAAGGAAAAAGATGTCCAAGAGAGATTACGTGGAGATTTGAAATTTAATGCATGGTTATTTGCCTACATGTGGCCTAAGTCTGTTTGGTAGAAACTGCCAAGAATCCTCCGTGGTTCCCAGGAAACTCCCAGCTTCATCTCCACTGCCCTTACTTTTCTGTATCATTCTAATTGTTTCAATGAGATGCTGCATAGTGAAGAGCCGGGCACCGATAAACCAGCAATTTTGCCAACCTGGATTTGAAAACCAAACAAGAAAGAAAGAAATATTCCCTACTCAAAGCAGAATGTCTTTTTAGTGGTCATTTTGTTTTTAACTCTTTTGCAAATAACATTTTATTTGGAACAGCTTCAGTTGCAAACATGAAATATGACAAAAGCAGGCATTGGAGAGTGGCATTGTTTCCCCAGCCCAGGTCCTAGGAAGTAAACAAATTTCTCTGTGGTGTGGTATAGTGCCAGTTTATGCAGGGAAAGCCAAAACCCTGAATGAAGGCACAGCTCATAAAACTGTTCTTCCCTTTATCAAGATGAGGTTTCAAACTCTCAGATTTCAAGCATTTGCTTTGATTTTTATTTTTCTTAGACCAGCAGAAGTAAGTCTCACATGTTTTGCTTTGGGTGTTAATTACTGTGGGGAACTGAACTTCAAGTCGATTAAGGTAAAACTTATTAACAAATAGGAGCTCTTTATTAAGTACTTACGTGTGCAACGTACCAGGTTAGACGCTCAAAGAACACAAAAGACTGGGGAATATGGCTTCACTCTGAGTTTCTCATTCCGCTAATAGACAAAGAGATGACAGCTAGCAGCAATAAAATGCAAGCTAAATGTCGAAATATGGCCCAACAAATCAGTGTTTTGGGAGGTAGAGAAGAGCCTGGGTCAGTTAAGAGAGGCTGAAGAAAACACTGAGATTTGGGCCAAACCTGAAAAGGAAGAAACTCAGACCAGAGGCAAAAATAAGAGACCTTCACAGCAACAGAAAACACATAAGAAGCGATTCTTGCTGAATCTGACAATGTTATAGTTAGAGCTTATTCATATTTTTCTTTTCCCTGAATCTAACTGAAAACTATTTAAATATTTTTATTTATTAATGCCACTACAAAGGAAAATTGTCTTTGGATAGCCAACAAATAAAGTGGGCCAAGATGGATTAAGATGGACCAATTTTGCAGATACTAATGGGAAGAACACAAAAGTGAAAAAAGTATACATTATTAATAAATAATCAAGAATATATATATAGAGAGAGAGTGTGTGCCTATACTGGACATTTGTTCTGAAGCCTAGGTTCTTTCAGACCCCTGTTGAAGGGTAAATGTGGGTGCCCTCATGGGTACTGATGATGTTTCTGGTGAGTTCTTTGAAGACCAAACCTGTGCCATTCAGCTCTGCAGACGCTATGCCAAGCAAAGTGTCCGGCATTACAGTGGATGTTCAGATTGTACATGTTAAAGTGAAATGGTATAAATCATATTCCAAGCCGATCAAAATGTGGACATAGGTGAGCTGTTATTTCTCCAGTGTTAATTGGTATAGATGAGACCATGGCTAGAATAACCTTAAAAAGTATTTCCTTACAACATTGCTTTTTAAATCTCCACTTTTGATCATCATTATACACATGACTTTTTGGTTCACCTCATCAGTGCCATCCCTAGACCCAGAGAAAGGAGGCAGAATGAGTAAGAGCTTTTCTGAAGGGTCCCTAATGTGTTCCTCCAGTTCTTCTGTAAAAAAGAGCAGAGTCCACAAAGTAGGATCAAGCAAAGCCCAGCGTGATGACCTTCATCATTGACAAAAAAACCTGAGGTCCTGACGTAGTGCGCTGACAGGGTGGCATTAGTTTCGAGAGGATATACAGGCTAATGAGTTCCAGTTTGTCTCTCCAAGCAATAACAATTCACAATAGATATTATACAGTGTTCTAAGGAGTAATTGAGCTAGTCAGAAATTAAAAGAACTATGCGTACACAACTTAATGAGTAGATTTATTAGGAAGAAAGGCAGATTTATTAGGGGGAAATACACAGCTGAAGAGGGAATTATTGAGCCAGCAAAGAAACTATGGAAAAGATTACCCAACACAATTCCAAAGCTTCCCATTGACTCTTAAGCAGCTTTCTTGGTCTCCCAAAGGCATAAACTATTGAAAACCTGGTTTGGGATGATCAAGTTCTTTCTTTCACAAGAGAACTTATGGATCCCAAGCCTCTATTTGCTACCCATTGAAATGTGCATCCTGCCAAACGTTTGAGAATCAAAAGCAATGCAGAAACTCATTTTACCTCAAGCCAATAGGCCCGCACTCATGTGACCACGCTGAATTTCCCTCTGGGTCTTTAATTAACACATGCATGATTCATGACCGCTATGTTTTACTTTCCTGGCACACATAGAAGCTTGGCATTATTCAATTTCCAATCCCCCAAATCGTTATTGAGCAACAACAATGTGCAGACTTGGAACAGCAGCTTCATCAACAGGCTCCATGGACGCAATCACGGGGAAGCCTGCTCTCTGCTTTCGAGATGCTCTTTAGGGTGGAAACCGTTAAGTCCATGGCGATCCCCATGGCTGTGGGCTTCCCACTGAAGGTGGAAGAGGTTAGCTTAGATAAACACATGAAAGAAATAACTCAACAAATAGTGACAGGTATGAACCGAGATAAAGGGAAAGGGGAGCCTTTGAGACCAATAAACAAATATGATTATCTGTGAGATGACTGAGTCAGAGAGGGTAGAGGAGAGCAGAAGCCTGGCAGGAGGTGTGGAAACCGAATTTGCTCCCTTCCAGTCCTGTTTGGTCTTCGGTGACTTTCCACAGGTGTTCTTCGCCGCCACTGGGAGATGACTGACATTTGGGAGGCAGCCAGGAAAAATGTTCATCTTTGTCTCTGTGGCCACACCCAAACCCACAACTGGAGAACTCCCGGGCAGAGATGCCAACCTCACACACAAAGGATAAAGCAGCAGATACAGCAATTGGACTCCAGAAAGAGAAGAAAAGGCTGGTCAGATGGATGGAGCCAGGTTAGTCTTTAACGAGCCCCGGTAACGCCTAGCTCAGAGCTTCTGGGAGTGTCTGCTATCAAAGAGGAAGCCATCCCTGAATTGCCTTGCAAGACTGGAGGAACACGTAAGCAACTGACGCACATCATAGAATGGCGACCCTCCTTAAAACCGGAAAGACAACTACACAGCCTTGCAAATGCTCTTCTAAAATCATCACATTTCCCAAATGCATACCTGATCCTAAAATGTAGATGGAGCTCAGCTGCATAAATGAGGCTTTCTCAACTCTGCCACTGTTGCCCAGAAGGCAGAGGAGCTTTGCCAAATACTCATGGCAAAAATGCATTGTGGTTCTTTCAAATCCTCAGGTCACTCCTCACATTCAGCACTAAGGCCTCATGATCAGGCTAAATGCAAACTTGGTCACCCACACAGAGGCACCGCATTCTCAAGTTCCCCTCTGGTAGGACGGCCAGGCCTTCCTTTCCTAAGCTGTATCTGTACGAAAGAATGGCAGGTGCCCTACTAACTCTCCGACATGGCTTGCCTTCTCCTACTCTTTCCTCCACCCCAGCATGTCACCAATCTCCATAATATCCTCAAGGTCCCTCCTTATTTCCATAAAGTTCTCTGAACTGACAGAGGAACACTGTTCCCAAATTAAGACTTGTTAATATTTTAACTTTATTTACTAAGTAAATAAGCAATTATTTTATGTAAATCTCCTACCTACATGCTGTAAATGACACACACAAAAAAATATTATCCACAGGGCTCTGCCTTCAAGGTATGAAGAATCTATCAGGAATATCTAACATCAAATATAAAATGCGATACCACCATCATAACCAATATTTGTATGTTGTCTTGTGTCTTGGCAAGAATTTCCCCATTTATCATCTTGCTTAGTTCTTAGAAAAATGCTGTGAGAGGAGAAGATTCTTATCAACTCCATTTTGTCAGGGAGAGCCGCGAAGCTGGCACTACCCAGGGACTTTGCAAGGGCAGCCGTCAGCAAAGAAGCACAAACCCATCTTGAACCCAGGCATGCCAGCTCTAAACCCTCTGCTCTTTCCCAAGTAAGATGATGTAAGCAAAGTACAAAGAAGGCACTATTGGAATTCAGAGGCAGAAACACCATGAAAAATCAGAATGTTCTCAAAACCACATCGCAGATGAGTTTCTCCCCCCGGGCACCTGGTTACAGTGTCTGCAGGAACTCGTTTATCAAACATTGCCACAAATTCAGCCAACACGGTCCGCGCCTGCAATTGCTTCCCTGTCACGTAGAAGAGGCCACTGTGGTCTCCCCATTGTTCTCAACTGCTCTGGAACACCAAGTTGATCTTCACGCAGATGTCAAGGTTGCCAGATTCCTGAGTTGAACAACAAAAGGATGTTCTGCTGAACGATCAGATTTTTAGTAGGAGACCTGAGAGGTAAAAAGAAAAAGAGAGGCTTAAGGGCCTGAGGGTGACTTAGCAGGAAGTTGCAACATTGGAACTTAATTTTTTCATTCAGCACACGTTTATCAAGTCCCTAGTTCACTGTGCTAAGTACTGGAGTTGACAAAGTGAACTAGCTGAGTGTGTGAGGCACACGCACGGTACACGGTGCCTGCATTTCGATCATATAGTACACATCAGAGACACGTTGCTTTTCAGGACAATAAGAGAAACTAATGACAAGCCATTCCAGCTCAACGTAATTCTGTCTATAACAGACTCTTGGCAACCTGGGTCTTATTGTTCATTCAATAGCATCTTATAATCCAATTCTCCAAACAAAATTTTGTTCTCAAGAATTTCCTGACCACGCAGTTTGGGAATTCCTGCTTTGATGGACTTCCAAGCCCTTTGGGTCCTCCTTGGGAGGCAGTGACAGCTATGTCAAATCTGTCCGTTCTTTTCTCCCAATCACCCCCGAGCAGCTTTCTCTCTGACCTTCTCAGAGAGATGTTAATCACCCCTTTTAAAACCAAACCAAAACTTACCATAGACTCCCCACTGCTGATAACAAAGTTAAAAGGCCATTTTTTTTTTCCTGGCACTTCCTTTCTCTGCCAGGAAAGAAGTGGATACCAGGAGGGCCTCCCAGTAAGCAAGGGTGGAACGGAACTGTCTCTCAGCCTTACATTTTCCATCACGCAGGTGGACTCTTCCCCCATCTGCATGTCCCAGCGACTGGGCTGTGGAACAAGAAGGTTCATTATTCCGAGGAGCCTGACTTTTCTGTGATCTCTCTCTTCCTCTTTGGCACTTCCATTTCTGCATTGTTCAAGATACAAAATTATGTAAGGCAAAAAACACCCCCCAAAAAAACAAGCAAAATGAAATCATCCTCCTCTCAAGCTCCTTTATAAGATCAAGAGTTCCAGAAAGGAACATCCCTTTGTTTAAGTGTAGGTAAAGTCGCTCAGGGCTCTGGCCTACCCCTGCTCTGTTCGCGTATGAGAAGGGGCATTCCCACCAGGACGATATGAAAGACTTCAGGCAGGAAATTAGGAAGACCTTCATTGGAGCAACTCATAGTACAGAGGGCAGAAAATAAAATAATGCTTTCATCTTGAGTAAATTATCCAACCTGTTTGGATGTTCAATACTTCAACTTCCAAGTAGTATTTGGATCTATCTGAAACTATTGTGCTGACTGATAGCTGTTCTGGAACAGCTCATTTGGATAACAGCAAAAAGACAAACAGGGTAGAAAAGTTTCCATGAGAATTCCAATTCCCAAAGCAGGAAAAATTTATCCCAGGCAGCCAAGGAGACATTCAAATCACAAATGGCTGAACCCTGGGAGAACATCAAAAGATTGTTTCTAAAGATAAGCTTCTCAGAACTAGAATCCTTTTAAACGCTCTTGCCAAAAAGTACTCCATGGTCACAGAAGTTTGGAATACTCGGCAAAGAATCACTGCTTTTGGGAAATTCCCAAACAATATTACCATAGCGAAGACTTTGAAGAGTCCCATCTCAAACTATTTAACTTTGTTGAACCCTACCTTTTCAAAATTTATTTGTCCAGGGCCGGTGAGATGGCTCAGCGGCTTAAGCGCCTGCGCGGCAAGCGCGAGGGCCCGAGTTCGACTCCCGGAACCCACATACGAAAAAGGGGCCGGTGATATCGCTCAGCGGCACGGGCGCCTGCTGGCGTGCGAGGTCCTGAGGTCGACCCCCCCACCCCGGTACCCACAAAAAAAAAAAAAAAAAATTTATTTGTCCACAGATAATGTTTTTTAAACACATTTTAAAATTTCACAAATTGGAAATACTGCAGAAAAGGAAATAAATCCACCTGGGAAGAAGAATAGATTCCCAAAATTGAACTAATGTCCTCAGTGTGTAACTGGCGTTAGGGCACAACACTCGTTATTATGTGTCTGTCTAGAGCCTGCCAGACTGAAGTAATAGCTCATGCGTTTTTCTTTCTCTAATTGGCATTCTAAGCCTTGGCACCTGGTCCTTAATCTGAATCATGAGACCCCAGCTCACTCCAATAAAGTGAACTTTACTGAAGCCACTTGTCCATTTTACACACACCAGACTTTTTTTAATATCCTTCTATGCCTGTAGCTCCTACTCCTGAGCCTGCTGACCACTCCTGCAACCATATTCCCTAGAAACCAATCTTTGTGTAGAACATATTAGCCCCTCTTCAGGTAGGGCAGCAGTCAATAAAAATATAATTTCCTGGAACATCAGCAGCAAGTTGAAGGTATCATTATTTGAAAAACAGCTGATGGTACGTGCAGCTGGGAAGTGAAGACTGAATGGAAATTGGGCTGAGGCACAGATCGGAGATGTCCTCCTCCTGCTCTGGAAACGAGCCCATGAGAATCCCCTGAAGCTGACACAGGCAGCCCAGTGGACTCTGAAAATTGTCAAAAGGCCTTAGGTGGGAAAATTGGCTAGGTTTCCACAGTCTGTTCTCACTTCAGCACACTGACACATGCCCAGCTCATCACCAGAGGGAGAAAAAATACATTTTCTATTTCCATGGCAGCTTATAGTTTTTCAGCACTTCCTTTGTGGTTTTCTCCTGGATTCTGGCCCTGAAACTTTTAAGAAGCCATTTTCTGCTAGCCCTGGTGGTGCACACCTGTAATCCCAGCGCTCTGGGAGGCTGAGGGAGGAGGATTGCAAGTCTGACCCTGGCCTGATCAACTTAGCAACGTAGTATGACCAGGTCACAAAATTTAAAGCTGGCTCTGGGAACGTAGCTTACTGCAGAGGCTCTGGGTTCAATCTTCTCTGGAGAATGGAAGCAAGTAGGCCAAAGGATAGCTAAGATTCCTTTTAGCTTTTCATTCATTTGTTCATCCAGAGAGGCCTTCGTGAGCACTCTCATGTGCCAGGCATAGTGCTGGGCACAACGTGGGCAGGGGTGGCCCTGGTAGTCACCAGGGGAGGCAGATCATTGACCAATGCATTGCCAGATAAAAATTGCTTTACATAAAACAATTAGGAGCTTTTAAGAAGGGATAAAAGGGGTGTCTGTAACTCCATCGTGCTTCCCATACTCAGGGACAGGATGCAGAATGGAAACATAAACGTGGGCGTGCTCAGCCGGAGGACCTGCAGCCGCACAGCCAGCTCAGCTCCTTCACCCTGCATGACCACTGTTCCCAGGGAGATCACTCACTGCTTGCAACCAGCAGGGATGATGTCGAGTTTTGTAAAGTTGTGCAGCTGTGAGCCCTGTGATTTAGAAGGGACGATGAAGTAAAGGAGAAAGGGAAAAGAGAAAAAAAGAAAAGAAAGAAAATTGCTTAAACACACACACACACACACACACACACACACACCTTCTTCCTCTGCAGTCTGGCTTGGCCTGATACCCAGCTTGAAAATCTAGGGCAGAACACAGGGGACCTCCCACCAAGAACTATGGCTCCATTCTACATTTTTAAAAAAGAAAAAGAGGCGGGGAGGAAACTTCTGGGAAGTGCAAATGAGGATTGAGTTGCAGTAAAGCGCGACAGGCTGTCATCTGAGCAAAACAGGGATTTTACTCCTCGCATGGAGATGCAGTCCGACAAGTCAAGTTCACCGCAGTTCAGGTCTGTGCGAACGCAAAGGCTCGGTCGGGCAGCTCCTGTCTGGGACCTGTGGCACAGCTGCTTTGTCACCATTACAGCTGTTGGCAGTTATTAGTAATAATAATAGGCAATATTTACATATCCTGCCTTGCCTAAAGATCCCAAGACATATGACAATACCCGCATGTGTAGGTATACACAGCCACCCCAACAGACAACCTGCTTAGGGCTGACTTTCCCATCACAAGCGTTCTGGCTCGGCAGCAGCCGAGGATGGAAAGCTAAAGGGCTGAGACTTAAATATTCATTCAGACTTTTCAGAAAACCATGGAATTAATCCCTAAGGAAAAGCAAAGAGGAAGTAGACGCAGGTCACTAGACAACTGTCAAAAGCCATAGAATCTACGCCAAAAGTGAGCTCTGATTTAAACCACGGACATGACAATGACATGTCCGCGAAATTTCTTCTGTTGTGACAAATGCACTGTTCTGATGCCGGATAGTGATGGGGAAGACAGTGCAGGTGCAGACGCAGGAATATACGGGAATTCTTTGTGCTCTCAGCTTGATTTTCCAGGAAGCTAAAACTGCTCTAGAATTAAATATATATTTTTAAAAAACAAAGAAGACATAGAGACCAAGTTTCCTCCTGCCAGGCTGGGATGGGCTCGGTATAACTCAAGTGCATTGTGTGGAGTCCCACATTTGTTCGGAAGCCTTTCCTGGGGTTCTGGATTCCTGCAGAGGCAGATCCTGAGATTCTAGAATGAGTGGACAGCTGGGAGATGTGTCCTAGAAATACCACTCAGGGAAAGGGAGGAGGTACAGGAAGGGAAAGAAACATCAAGGGTGCCTTGTACAGCCAGTCAGTGCCCTCTGGGAACACAGGCAGAGGGCTCAGAGCATCTCCACCCAGGAGCGAGGAAGCCGTGGTTTTCACCCCCACCTTCACTCCTTCACTGCTGCTCCTGAGCCACTAGGTCCCTTGAACTCCCAACTTGTCCCACAGACCAAGAACATTTCTGCAGGAAAAAAAAAATATCCATACGCAGAGAGCCCCAGCATTCCAGCAAGCAAGCAGCTTCATCAGACAGGTGAATACCAGCAGGAAGTGGGTAGACACAGGTGGACGCCTCTGTTGAAGCCCCAAGTAAACCATCTACCTTTAGAAGAAATGGACAGAGGGAGTAAGACGTCAGAAAAAGGCAACAGAGTTTTTCCTTTTCCAGCTCATACAGGAGAAAAAAGAAATCCCTAAAATCGTGGATACCAAACGAAGGCTCTCAGTATCCGTGATTGCATATGGTCACACCTATCCAAAGAGGTGCTACATTATTTGTTACGGTAATTAACAGAAATCTCTGGTGAAGAATGAGTCTTGCGATGGGGCCACAGCAGCCCTTGGCAGCACTGCACAAAGAAATCCTCACCGTGGAAGTATGTGGATGTGTTTAAAGCATTTCAGATTTTTAGGAGATATGAGAGCCGTCATGGTGGCGCATAATGAGACCGGTCTCACGATGTCGCCTTAAAATAACCGTTTCCTTTGAGGAGGTACTCGGTAATGTAAAACATATTGTTTTGAGCTGTGAAGTTTTAAAGAACCGCGGTAACCACTATAATACTGAGGCTATTCCCTTCATTAATATTCTAGCTAAATACACACCAGTGACAATCTGGCCTGCCTCTTAACATCCTGGGACAATTTTTTTTTTTTTTTTGGAACAGTCTTACATTGTCTGCTCTATTGACTGTGCGTCGAGCATGAAAAAATAAAGAAAAGGTTTTGTCACTATAGAAAACAACAAAAGAGATTCTGAAGATTCTTCTATGCAATATGTACATGTATTTTAGAGTATTAAGAGGCAAACCATGCAGGAGCCATTTGATGCAAGATTACAGATGAGATCCAAGGTTGTATGCGAAAGGGTAAAAGTGAGACTACCCCACAAGCTCTATCATTCAAAAACAGTCTTTTCTATTCCTTCCTCTCCCATTTCTGTATTTCCCACTCCAAACCCAACAGGCTGATGCATCAATAAGAAATGTAACCAGGTCAAAGAGACATGAAAAAAATTGCTGGGTAAGAGAGATGGTAGCCAATGGTGAGTACCCCAGAGGAAGAGAGAGACTTAGAGATTAATATGGAATTTGGCTCCTCTTTATGCGATTAGACATATCTGGGTTTCGGAACTACAGTTTATACAAGTACAAAAATTCTTGGTGAAGAAATACATTTTGAGAGGTTCAGCTGTTTTGTGTCTTCCTTGCCTCCAATTCGATGAAATCGTTTCCAACTTTGGTAAAGAACATTCTGCTCCCATTTAAAAGTTTAAATTTGTACACTGCAGTAAGGAGTTGCTTTTGGGTTTTGGTTTTCTGTCCCAGCCAAGGCTCCAACAGGAAAAAATAACCTTATAAGAGTCAGTTTTACAAACCTAAACGTAAAAGAGGACAACATCATACCTACACTGAGTTTTTCTTTGAAGCCAGAGAGTGGACACCACTGCTTTCTCACGATCTTCCTCAACAACATTAGGCAGGGTGCTGCTGCTGAAGAGAAGCAGCAAGTAGGGGGCTTTCTCCTACCAATGACTTCCTCCAAGTCAGAATTAATAAGGAATAAATATTTTAAACCATTCATTCATACAATAGAAGTTTATTGAGCACCCACTACAGGCCAAGGGATTCATAGCATGAAAAGGAATAAGTCTTTGCCTTCGTGGCATTTGCACACTCAGGGATCAGGTCCTTTGGGCACAGCCAATTGTTCCAAGACCATTCTACACCCATGCTGGCCCCTGTCTTCCAACTTATGTCTATATCCTTCTGGGCCCTGACTGCTCCCACTGGTACCCAAGATGGGTTGTAGATGGGCCAGAGGATCCTCTGCTTCCAAGGAACACTCTTAAACACAAGCTCAGATCCATTCTTCAAATCCCCTCTCCATGGGATTGAAGAGAGATTTTGAAGTTAGACAGACTTGGATGTACATGCAAACTCAGCCACTTCCTAGCTATGAATCCTTTGGATAAGTTACTTAACTTCACTGAGCGAGCGTCCTTCTTCTTTAAAAGGACACTAATACTGTATCAGAGCTGTGCTCCACCAGTCCACTAGGCATCCTTAATCCATTCAAGTGGACATACCACAATTAAGTATCACAAATACCAACCTCATAGGTCTCTTACGAAAGTTAAAGATCCCATTTGCATACTGTATGGCTAATTATTATTATATAGAATTCTCTCAGTGTTATTAACATGCAAATTAGACAAAGAAGTCAGTTCATATGTATTGGCTATTCCCTCAACCTGGACAAGGAACCCTCAGTCACTGTAGAAGAACATCTTTGGTCAACAGATACCAGCTTTCACCTTGGATGCTGACCTCTGAGGATACTCAGTCATGGGTAACAGGACTACTGTGACTGGGTTAGAGTTCATAAAATCTAGACGGATGAAGCAGTTATTTCCTGTCAAGTATTGTGTCAGCACATTACATCCATCGTGCCATGGACTAAATGTTTTTGTCTGGACCCAAATTCATGTGCTCAAATGCTAACCCTGATGTGATAGTATTGTAAGACCAGGCCTTTGGGGTAATTAGGTCTGAAGGTGGGTCCCTAATAAACAGGATTAGTGCTCTTACAGAAAGGAGCACAGAGAGCTCTTTTACTGTCTTTCCACCCTATGAGGATTTAAGGAACATTCAGCACTCTGCATGCAGAAGGGGTTCCTCCTAGAACCCAGCTGTGTTGACACCCTGATCTCAGACTTCCAATCTCCGAAAGCATGAGAGAGAGCTTCCTCTTGCTTAAGCCACCCAGCATATGGCAATCTGTTATTACAACCCAAACTCACTAGCACACATCCTCTCACTTAAATCACGTAAGTCATCTTTATGTCTGTTTGATAGATGAGCAAACTGAGACTCAAGCAGATTAGGAAACTTGCCTAAGTCCAGTCCATTGTCTACAAGTGGCACAGCCATAATTTTAGCCCTAAACTGCCTGACCTCTCAGCAAAACTGTCAGGCTCCCCATGGCAGCATTGCAAATCATATTCCTTACCTGCTGATCTAAGCAAATCCAAGCCAAACAAGTGGATGTAGAGAGAAGTACCAATCGCGGCCTTTGTCCACACGTCACGGTGGGAAGGAAACGGAACTGAACTCAATCGAGCTGGAAGAAATGGGGTTCCACCAAGAGAAAGCTTTATTTAAAATGGAAAGGTAATCATTTTAGATTTCTTCAGGCCACATCTCTCTAGGACCTTTGCTTGTGATATAGGTAAGGGTAGAGAGAGCCAGTGGATATCAATTTGCCAATAAAAGTGATTATCTAGGTGTTGCCTCAATGAACTGCCAGTCTGTGTTATAGGAGTTTGCAGCGAGTATTGGCAGAAGACAAAATTTTCTCTTTGTAGGTTGTGTATTAGTTGTGAAGCAAAGTGACTTAGACTCAAAGCTGTCCTTTAGAGAATCAGATGAGGGACTACAAAGCCATTGAACATCAAAGGCCACATCTGGTTTCCATTAAGAAGCAGGCAGGCAACTAACAAGAGGTACAGTTGTTCTCTTATCTGCTCTATCTTGCCTACACTGGTCTTGTGGGCGGTCTGAAACTCTGACTCTCACCCTTTGTCCTAAACCAGTTCCTTTTTCTGGAACTCACCCCTAATCTTTGCCATCACCCTAAGCATCAGAGTCTAATTTTCTGCTAAGTTCTCTTTCAGATCTGACCCCACTTCTACAGAAGACACCTGGCACCAGCTCCTTCCTAATTCATGGTCCCAGATTTTGAACTTTATTTGGTTACTCACTGGGCCTCACGTGATTCCTTACATGGCTGGTTTCCCGCTGGGTTTTAAGACACCAGTGTTTGGCCTTAGTCCATCCCACCCTGCATCATGTCTATGGCTAAAGTTAAAGAAAAATGGGACTTGTTGCAAGAACTGAGCCATATTACTGGAGAAAAAAAGATCCAAGGAGGTTGCCTGTGTGGAAGAAATTCTAGATTCATTCCATGGCTCTAGACAAAAATTTAGAAGAAATGGGAAGACAGTGTTTTGTCCGACATAAAGAACTTTCTAACTATTAATGTTTTTCGAAATGGATTATACTGCTACTGTAAGCAAAGTTTTCCTATGACATTTAATGACCACTTCATGAATATTTTGAAGAGATTCATGAATCAAATAAAAGCTAGTTTAAGAACAGCTAAGGTGGGGCTGCCTGGCAAGCGCGAGGGCCTGAGTTTGACTCCTGGAACCCACATATGAAAAAAGGGCCGGTGATATCATTCAGGGGCACAGGCGCCTGCTGGCGCATGAGGTCCTGAGGTCAACCCCTGGTACCCACAAAAAAAAAAAAAGAACAGCTAAGGCCCTGCCAACTTTTGCAACACTATGATTTAAAATATGGAAATTGTTTTTCTCAGCCAATGGGTGAAAGTACAACTCCCAATAAAACTCTTCCTGGGACAACATTTCCTGAATTATCTCTTCGTTCTTTCTTATTTTTATGAAGTTGGTTTGGAATCCTGGTGAGTCTGTGCGTTTCTAAGACAGACACTACTGTATTGTACGATGACTGGAAAGCTCCCATTACTCTCCCAAACACAAAAAGCACTTTCTGTGTCACTTTCAAGGACAGGGCAAGGGGTCTTACAGGGCTTCCAGTCAGCATCTCGGGAGAAAGTTCTCAAGGATTAAAGCTGAACCCTAATTACTGTACTGTAGAAGAAAACTGTTTAGGACCTGTTACCCACCACCAGAGGAAAAAGGTTTTGGTTTTAAGTTACAATCATTTAAAAAGTCAAAGCTATCCTCACGGCACATAGCCTGAGGCTGTATTCAGAAACCAAATGAAATTCCATGGAAATCACTTGGTTTTCTTAGGGGATTGGGAGGCCTCTCTTCAATAACCCCCACCCCAGCCTGGGGGATTTAAACATAAGTAGAGACATTTCTCTTCCCTTACTCACTCAACTTACTGTTGCTATCCAGACCAAAACACAAAAGAAGACCATGGGACCCTATGGCACAGGTAAGTATCCCCAAAGACCTAAGTGTTAACGGCCTGCTCTCTAGCCCCTGAACCTATAGCAAGGTGATAACACCTTTAAGAGGTGGAGCTTAGTGAAAGTAAGTGGCTCCTCCTCTTCCTTTCTCTTTGCTTCCTGGTCACCACAAAATAAGCATCTTTCTCCACAGTGCTCTCACACCATGATGTCCTGCCTGGCCACAAACCCAAAAGTGAGAGATCCAACAACCATGGACAGAAACCTCCAAAACCATCAACCAAAACAACCTTTCTTCTATTTAACTTGACTGTCTCTGGCATTTGGTTGCAGTAACTAACATGCATAACATTCCAACACCTCTACCTTTAATAAAAAAGTTATTCTTCAAGCTGTGAGTTGATATATTTCACAGTAAGCCCTCTTATCTCTTACAAAACATTTCTTTAAAGAAATACCTTATTTCAATGGATGGAATATTGTACAGCCATTAAACAATATGTTCATAAAGAATTTATAGCAACAATAGTATTATTATTGCTCTTAACTTGGAGAAAAAGCCACTATATAAAGTCTACTAATGAACAAAAACCATATATGAGACTGCAGAATGGTCGTCAGGACAGAGTACCTCAGTAAATCTATCCTTCAATCATCCCTTTTCCTTTAAATGTAGAAAATGACTGATAAGATATTTTAAAGGAAGATAAAAAGCATATCTGGTTCAAAAACAAGATAAATACATTTGTGGGATAAAAGATGGAACAGAAATGCCAAATGATGGACAGGATTGAAGTCTCAGGACTGCTAGGTTCTGAGTTCAAACATGGTGAAAACAAGTAGACATTTGTCTCCATCAGGGTAAAAGGTGACCAGGTCAGTGCTTGAAGCCAGGGCTAGGAGTAGCTTCTCTCATTTCCATCACTCCAGAGGAGGCACAAAAATAAAAGTAACTTGGGGCCGGTGAGATGGCTCAGCGGCGTAAGCGCCTGCCTTGCAAGCGCAAGGGCCCGAGTTCGACTCCCGGATCCCACATACGGAAAAGGGGCCGGTGATATCACTCAGCGGCATGGGTGCCTGTTGGTGCGCGAGGTCCTGAGGTCGACTCCTCGGTACCCACAAAAAAATAAATAAATAGGGCCAGTGAGATGGCTCAGCGGCTTAAGCGCCTGCCTTGCAAGCGCGAGGGCCCGAGTTCGACTCCCGGAACCCACATACAAAAAGGGGCCGGTGATATCGCTCAGCGGCACGGGCGCCTGCTGGCGCGCGAGGTCCTGAGGTCGACCCCCCCGGTACCCACGAAAAAAAAAAAGTGCTCACTCTGTGGTATGCCAAAGAAGCCACAGATGCCACATAACAAGTAAGAGTGACTGTGTCCAAATAAAAAAAAAAATAATAATAAATAAATAAATAAATAAATAAAAATAAAAGTAACTCAGTTCACTAGGCATGGCCCCTTGTAATACCAGCTACACCAGAGGCTGAAGCAGGAGGATTGAGAGTTCGAGGCCAGCCTGAGCGAATTAATGAGATCCTGTCTTAAATAAAAAGTAAAAAAGGTGTGGGGATAGCTCAGTAATAGAGCAATTGCCCAGCATGTGTGAGCCCCTACATTCAATCATGCATACTGAAGAAGAAAAAAAAGTACAAACCAACCTCCATCTAGAACAAGGACATCTCAGAAGATGGAAGTACGGAAGGGCAGGTGGAACCAGGCACCAATCCAGACCACCCTCTGTTTCTGTGACAGAGCAGAGTGTCCCCATTATCATTCTGTATTAGTTTCCTAAAACTAACATACCAAAACAAAGTACTGCCACCAGCATGGTGGCTTAAAACAACAGAAAGTCTTCTCTCTTTATCCTGGAGGCTACACTTTCAAAATCAAGGCATCAGCCAGGTTAGGCTCCCTCCCAAGGCTTTAGGGTGAATCTTTTCATGACTCTTTCAGCTTTTGGTGACCCCAGGCATTTTCTGGCTTGTGGCTGTCCCATTGCAACTTTTTCTTTAGACTTCATGTAACTATGTCCTCCTATGAAAACCTCCCTTCCCTTTCTCTTATAAAGACATCAATCATTGGATTAGGGACACCCTAATCTAGTGTAATGTCATCCTGGCTACCTCTGCAAAGACCCTACTTCCAAATAAGGTCACATTCACAGGTGAGGACCTGTGTTAGGACCTCACATAACTTCTTGAGGAACAAAGTGAACCCACGACACACTCTGAGGCAGGAATTCCCACAGCTGCTTTTATCAGACCTGGTTCTGGACTAGGGACTCAGAGAGATGGGGCAAGGAAATTGCAAAACCATAAAGATAAACAAAATAAAATCCAACATACATACACCCACACTCAAAATAAGAACAGAAATAAAAGTTTCAAAATGCATAAGGAACTATAATGCTGTAAAAGTGAAGCAATGAAGAAATTACTGAGTACAAATTTATTTCAAGATGATTTCACAGCAATGTCAGAACTAAAGAGGAGGTCGGAGGAAAAAGATGGCAGATGTGTAAGAAGCAGGCAGCGAAACTCTCCAAACGTTGCCGTCGGACCGTGGGAATATAGTGACCGGGAGAGCGCAGGAGGGAGGGAGATGCCTCACTTGGACCCAGGAAAGTCCTGAAGCGCAGCTTGGGACCCCCAGCACCAGTGAAGGGGACTTTCAACAAAGAAGGAGACCGCGCGCACCTTCTCCCTGTCCCAGGAACCACGGCACGACAGAATCTCAAATCTGCGGAGACACGGTGACAGCCGGCGCCCCGGGAGTCCCCGCGGAGGATCGCAAGACAGCGGCGGGGCAGGGGAGCCGCGGAGCACCGCGCTGGCCGGCGGTGAGTGTCTCTCAGCCACAGCGGTCCCGCGCCAGAGAGCGACTGGCCGGGCGCCATTGTGGGGGGTGCGATGAAAATCAGAGCTGCGTGAAAACACAGCGCTGGGACTCGCGCTCTGTACAGGGCAGCGGCGCCTGGCTCTCAGGCCCGCAGAAAGTGCACTGAGGGTGGCAGGGCAAGGAGACTGGTCTCCGCCTGAAAGTCCACGCTTCTGCTCACTGCCCCACCAAAGGGCCTCCTGGCTTACTGGGATGGAACAGGTCTCTATCATCACATGGTGCCTGCCTACAGCAGAGTCAACACCTGGAACTGATTCTTTTTATTTATTTTTATTTTTATTTTTTAATATATATTTTTTTCTCTCTCTCTCATTTGTTTTTTTTGTTCTGGTGAAGGGTTTCTTTTTTTTTCTCTTTTTTTTGGTGGGGTTTTATTTTTGTTTTGTCTGTTTGTTTTGTTGTTTTTGTCTTCATTTTTGTTTCTGTTTGTCTATTTGCTCTTGCCTTCATTATTCTCTGGTTTTTATATAAGTGTAAACAGCGCCTCTAACCTCTTTGTGATGGTGGTTGTGATCTGTTCTTCCTTTTATCCCTTCCTTCTCTTTTTCCCACCAGTCCTCTGCACCAGTTTCCCAATGTTAGTGGGATCCCTCTTGGTCCTCTAACCTTACATCTAATTCCTTCCTCTTCTCCCAATACTCTATTTCCTCCTCAATTAATTTTAAATTTAAACTCCTGAAGGAAAAATTGACATATTAAGGACTTGTATACCGCATATAATTTTCTGGTGTGTTTTAGATTTTGTTATATAACCACAACTCTACTTTATACGGTTAAAAGTGGCAAATAACTGGTTAGCACAGTCATTTCTAGGTGGTCATTTTCTAGGCTGTGTTTGATGTTTTAGGTACCATTATAGCCAAATGTGAAATAATTGTTCTAAACAGCTTTCCTTCTTGATATTTCATGATTGAAATTGACTAAGGAACACAGAAAATACAGTGGCACAGAACCAAAGAACCAGAGTCTGGGGCAAACAGGTAGCAAATTCACATATCCAGCAAATTGAAGAGGTAGGATCTGGCAGAAAGCTCAAAACCCAAAAACAAGCTTCACTTGGAAGATACTGCAGAGAAGTAGTCATCTCCCAAGGATCTTGAACACTAGCAATAAAGTAACCTACCATAGGTAATTTACAAACATCACCCCAGGAATTAATCTAAAGAAAGTAAAGAAAGTGAGACGACACTTAAACAAGATGCAACCCCACACATCCAATTCACCAAAGGCAAACCTAGGGGGTTGAAAGCCACCCACCTGGCCTATCTGAAGTGGTAACAACAAAGCAACTGAATGAGGCTCTGGAAAAAATTAAAACAGAAATAATTTCACAGATAACTGCAGAGATAATGTCCACAATGAAGACCATGCTCAAGGACACTATAGCTGATACAGACAAAAAAATAGATGAGCTTAAGAACATTATAGAAAACATAAATGCTCAGCATAGGAAAGAAATGGAATCCATAAGGCCGATTCAAGCAGATATCCAGGAGAATAAAAATTCCATTGAAAGTATTTGTAGCAGATTAAGCCAATGTGAGGACAGGATCTCAGATATAGAAGACAGGCTTGCAATTAGTGATCATGAAAAGGAAGAATTCTTAAAAACAGAAAGGGACCATGAAAAATCAATTCAGCAGCTGCTAGATGACTCAAAGATAAACAACTTAAGAATAATTGGAATAAATGAAAAAGCAGGAGATAGCATCAATGACATTAGAACATTGTTCACAGACATTATCAGGGAGAACTTCCCTGGAAGAGAAAAAGAATTTGACCCCCATATAAAAGAGGCTTTTAGAACTCCAACTAGACATGATCAAAAAAAAACTTCAGCCGGACATATACTCAAGATCCCACAAATTCAACAGAAGGGCAGAAACTTAAAAGCTGTTGGGGAGAAGAGACAAATCACCTATAAAAGAAAACCCATCAGAATCACAGCTGACTTTTCAGCACAAACCCTCAAGGCAAGAAGAGCTTGGAATGATGCATTTCAAGCTCTAAAGGAAAGTAATTTTCAACCCAGATTGATGTACCCTGCAAAACTATCTTTCAAAATTGATGGAGAAATAAAATACTTTCATGACAAAGAACATCTGATAAAATTTATGATCACCAACCCAGCACTCCAAAATGTTCTGAAGAACATTCTAGAAAGAGATAACAAGGACTACAACTCCAGGAACCCCAACAGAAGGAATCCACCAGGCAGGGCAGATAATTAAATAGAGGGAAAGGGGAAAAACAAACAAACAGTGGGAACCAACAACAGGAAAATATCATGACAAGTATAAGTCAATACATATCAGTTTTAACCATCAATGTTAACGGTCTCAATTCACCAATCAAAAGGCACAGACTAGCAAAATGGATCAAGAAGCAAGATCCAACAATATGCTGTATACAAGAAACACATTTAATTCAGAAAGAAATTCGTAGACTGAAAGTCAAAAGGTGGAAAACAATACTCCATGCAACAGGAACCCAGAAAAAAGCAGGGGTAGCTATTCTTTCTGCAGACAAAGTGAATTTCAAGCCAAAAATGATTCAGAGAGATAAAGACGGTCATTACATCCTTGTAAAGGGAACAATCCAAGAGGAAGAGATAACAATCATAAATATATATGCGTCAAATACCGGTGCACCCAGCTATATAAAACAAGTACTAAAGGACATGAAAAATCAAATAAGCACTAATACAATGATATTGGGGGATCTCAATACTCCACTGTCACAAAAAGACAGATCAACTAGACAAAAAATCAATAATGAAATAGTAGAATTGAACCAAACTTTTGAACAAATGGACTTGGTAGATGTCTACAGAGTGTTCCACCCCACAACATCAGAATACACATTCTTCTCAGCTGCACATGGGACGTTCTCCAAAATAGACCACATACCAGTTCATAAAACCTGCTTAAGTAAATGCAGGGGAGTTGAAATTATCCCATGCATCCTATCAGACCATAGTGCAATGAAACTGGAAATCAATGGCAAAAGAAATCACAAAAACTCCCTAAACACATGGAAATTAAACAGCACCCTCCTGAACAACCAATGGGTCACAGATGAAATTAAAGAAGAAATTAGACACTTTCTACAACTGAATGATAATGACAGTACAACATACCGGAACTTATGGGATACAATGAAAGCAGTCCTAAGAGGGAAATTTATAGCATTAAATACCTATATCACAAAAATAAAGCAAGTGCAAATAAACAACTTAATGGCAAACCTCGAACTTCTAGAAAAAGAAGAGCAGGCTAAGCCAAAAGCCCGTACAAGGGAGGAAATTATAAAGATCACAGCAGAAATTAACGTATTGGAGACTAAAAAAACAATACAAAGAATCAATGAAGCAAAGAGTTGGTTCTTTGAAAGAATAAATAAGATTGACAAACCCTTATCCAACCTTATTAAAAAAAGAAAAGAAAAGACTCAAATCCATGCAATTGAAAATGAAAAGGGTGATATCACGACAGACCCTGCAGAAATCCAGAAGATCATCTATACCTATTTTGAAAACTTATATTCTACTAAGATGGAAAATGCAGAAGAAATGGACAGATTCCTAGATACGTATGAATTACCAAAGCTGAATCAAGAAGATTTAAAAATCCTAAATAAACCAATAACAATCAATGAAATCGAAGATGTAATTAAAAACCTCCCAACAAAGAAAAGCCCAGGCCCTGATGGATTCACTGCCAAATTCTACAAGAAATTTAGAGAAGACCTAACGCCACTACTTCTCAAACTTTTTAATGAAATTGAAAGGGAAGCAATACTCCCAAATTCATTCCTGGAAGTAAGCATTACCCTGATACCAAAACCAGAGAAGGACCCAACTAAGAAAGAGAACTACAGACCAATTTCCCTAATGAACATAGATGCAAAAATCCTTAATAAAATACTGGCAAACAGAATCCAACAAATCATCAAGAAGATTATACACCATGACCAAGTTGGATTCATCCCAGGGATGCAGGGATGGTTCAACATACGTAAATCAATAAATGTAATACACCATATTAACAGAACCAAAGACAAAAACCACATGATCATCTCAATAGATGCAGAAAAAGCTTTTGACAAAGTCCAGCACCATTTCATGATAAAAACCCTACAGAAAATTGGAATAGAGGGTCTTTATCTCAATCTGATAAAAGCTATCTATGACAAGCCAACAGCCAATATTATACTAAATGGACAAAAACTGAAAGCCTTCACTCTAAAATCAGGAACAAGACAAGGATGTCCACTCTCCCCACTCTTATTCAACATAGTTTTGGAAACTTTAGCCAGAGCAATTAGACAAGAGAAAGAAATAAAAGGAATTATGATTGGAAAGGAAGAAGTTAAATTATCATTATTTGCAGATGACATGATACTCTATGTATAAGACCCCAAAAACTCCACTAAAAAACTGCTAGATTTAATAAGCAAATTCAGTAGTGTAGCTGGATACAAAATCAATACTCAAAAATCAATAGCCTTTTTGTACACAAATAACAAACTTACTGAAAGAGAAATTAGGGAAATAATACCTTTCACAATAACATCCAAAAAAATGAAATACCTAGGAATCAACCTCACAAAGGATGTAAAAGACCTCTACACTGAAAACTACAGTACTCTGAAAAAGGAGATTGAAGAGGATATCAGAAAATGGAAAGATATCCCTTGCTCCTGGATAGGAAGAACCTATATAGTGAAAATGGCCACACTTCCAAAATTGTTATACAGATTTAATGCAATTCTGATCAAAATTCCAACAGCATATCTCACAGAACTAGAGAAAACAATCCTAAAATTCATTTGGAATCAGAAGAGACCTAGAATAGCAAAGGCAATTCTGGGCAACAAAGGCAAGGCAGGGGGCATCACAATCCCCGACTTGAAATTATACTATAAAGCTACTGTGATAAAAACAGTGTGGTACTGGCAAAAAAACAGACCTGAAGATCAATGGAACAGATTAGATGATGCTGAAACAACCCCAGTCATACTAAGCCACCTTATCTTTGACAAAGGTGCCAAACACATTCACTGGAAGAAAGCTAGCCTCTTTAATAAATGGTGCTGGAAAAACTGGCTCTACATATGCCGAAGATTGAAACTAGACCCATATCTTTCACCATGCACTAAACTAAATTCAAAATGGATCAGAGATCTAAATATTAAAAGAGAAACATTAAATCTGCTGGAAGGTAGAATAGGTAAAACCCTTGAAGACATTGGTGTAGGCAAAGACTTTATGAATAAAACCTCAACCACACGGGAACTATCCCAAAGAATCAACAACCGCGGTCTCATCTTATTAAAAAGCTTTTGCACAGCAAGAGAAACCACCAACAGAGTGAAGAGACAACCCAGAATGTGGGAAAAAAATGTTTGCCAGCTGTTCCTCAGACAAAGGATTACTATCAAGAACATATAAAAAACTCAGAAAAATCAGACCTCCCAAATTTAAAGACCCACTCCAAAAATGGGCATCTGAGATGAATACACATTTCTCAGATGAAGAAATACTAATGGCAAATAAATATACAAAATAATGTGCAACATCACAGTCATTCGAGAGATGCAAATTAAAACAACACTGAGATTCCATCTCACCCCAGAAAGAATGGCTATTATCAAGAAATCAACTAATAACAAATGCTGGAGGGGCTGTGGGGAAAAAGGAACTCTTCTTCACTGTTGGTGGGAGTGTTGACTGGTACAGCCACTGTGGAAATCAATGTGGAGATTCCTCAAAAAACTAGGGTTGGAGGTCCCATTTGACCCAGCTATTCCCCTTCTGGGCATCTTCCCAGAAGAATTAAAAGCATCATACCACAGCGATATATGTGCACCCATGTTTATAGCAGCACAATTTGTAATAGCCAGATCTTGGAAACAACCCAAATGCCCATCAACTGAGGAATGGATAAGAAAGATGTGGTATTTTTATACAATGGAGTATTATTCAGCCATAAAGAAGGATAAACTGAAGACTTTTATAGGTAAATGGATGCAACTTGAGAAAATACTCATAAGTGAAATAAACTGCTCGCACATGTGTAAGCATCGTATTGTCTCTCTAGTATGAAAAACTGAAAGAGTAAATAAGATCCAAAATGTACAATAGACATGGTAAATCAAAAAGAAACTGGTCAAAAGGAAAGAGAGACTGGAATAGGGGAATAGGGAAAAGAAAGAAGGGAAAGGAAAAAAATTGTACATATATATAAGATGGTTAAGATAGATACACTACCAATTTTACTTAGTTCATTGAAGAGTAAGGTTTGTGCCAATAATGTCTGGACAATTGAATGTTAATATCTGGTACCCTGAATAACTAACTTAAAGATAATAATACGTAATGCATTAACCATTGTTACCCTCCTATTATGTTGTTTTGAAAATTTGTTTTTATTTGTTTTGTTTTTTTCTTCTCTTTAAAAAAAAAAAAGAACTAAAGAGGAAATAAAATGAAATAAACTGAAGAGGATAAAAGAAGTCATTTTCCCCATTAAAAGAACAAGGAATTATTAAGCAGGCAGAAGCCAAACAAGAACAAGAGCCTATGAAAAAGGACCAAGTAAGCCTGGGAAATAAAAATTATGGGCATTGATGTAAAAGCAACACGAGTGAATGAGCTTATGGACCATTCCTAGCTGAAGAGAAAATTCATTAACTAGAAAGTAATCCTGTGGAAGTCACCCAGAAAATGACAGAGAGAAACATGATTTTTTTTCAATTTTTTTAGAAAAACAATGAAGATACATGGAAAAGAGAAAAGAGTCTCCAATATCTAATTAATAAGAGTCCACAATGTAGGGAACAGGGGACAAAGAAGCAATCCTTGAAACAATATTTCCTGAGCATGTCGAAGAGAAGGACAGACATGAGTCTTAGAGCAATAGTGCATTTTGATAAATAAAAATAAATCCATATCGTTAGGTTATAAAGATAAGAAAGCAATTTCTGAAAGGGCCAAAGAAGACATAGATTATGCACAAATAGTCAAGACCTGGCCCTTGAAAGGGCTTCCAGGCTGTGGCTCTAAGTGGCAGCAGACACTGCAGTGGTACCACACAGCAGTGGGAGACATGAGGCAACAACCTACAGAGTTTTGTACCCTAGGAAACTCTTGTTCAGAAGTGATGACAAAATAAATATTTTTACTGATAAAAAAGACCAAGAGTGTTTGCCACCCAAAGACACTTTCTGAAAGAAATATTGAAGAATATGCTTCAGCAAAAAGAAAGATAAACCCATAGGAAGAATATGGTATAAGAGAAAAGAACAGTGAACAGACATAAAAAGATTTGTTAATATCAGCCAACAAGGTTAACAACTATCTGTGAAAAATAATTACTATGTTTCGTATTTTAAAAGCATAAATCTACAACTCTAAGCAACCATGATAGGAAGGGAGATGTACAGTTGGTCATTACAATTTGATAGGACTCTGAGAAGTAGAAATAACCATAAAACCACAAATATAAGAATGTGTAGAAAGAAATAAAATGAAATATTGGATATCATTATGTTTAAGAAATTATATGACTATTTTTCTTCTCTTTTTATTCTCCTCTGTATTGTTTCCTAAAACAAATATAGAATCATTTCATGAAGCAAATGTTCATTATCTGTACAGAATCCCCTCCCATCTCTTTTCTTGTCTTCCCCTAGTCCTGAAAGGATGTCCATCCTTTCAAGGTAGAAATGACAGTGATGGAAACGTCAGCCCTGGTGGCCCCATCTCGGACTTTCTCAAGATCTGTGTCTGACTGGGCTCAGGCTATCATAACAAAACACAACAGACAGTGGCCTCACAAAATTAACAAAGTAAATTTCTCACTGTTCTGGAGGCTGCGAAGGCCAAGGCCAAGGCGACTGATGACTTGGAACCTGGTAAGGGGCTTTTTTCCTGTTTAAAGATGTAGCCATGTCCTCTCTTGGCCTTTTCTCAGTATGTGAATATATATATATATATATATATATATATATATATATATATATATATATAGAGAGAGAGAGAGAGAGAGAGAGAGAGAGAGAGAGAGAGGGAGAGAGAGAGACAGAGAGACAGAGACAGACAGACAGAGAGACAGAGAGACAGAGACAGAGACAGAGAGAGACTCTTCTTCTTTAGGGCTATCAATCCTACTAGACTAGGACCGCTCCCTTATGGTCTCATTTACCTTTATGACCTTTAAAAGGCTCTAGCAACAAATATAATCACACTGGGGTCTACAATGTGTGATTTTGGAGGGATCGTAATAGCTTGTACCTAGATGTCCTGCCAAAGTCTCGTGCACTCATAGATGGGGCTTTTAGGAGGTGATTGGATCACAGGCTGGATGAAGGGTGTGATACTGGATTAGTCCACTGATTGGTTTAGCATGCTTCCATGTGCAGCTAATTGGATTTCCTGAAGAGGGAAGCCCCGCCTTGGGCATGGTTGGCACCAACCAATAGGTTTGGAGCCTGGATGGAATAAAAAGGGAAAGAAAGAAGGCTGGCTTGCTGCTTTCGGCCTCCTGCCTGCCACACCATGAACTGTTTTTCCTCTTCCATGTCCCTTCTCATATGCTGCCTTGTCTTAGACCGAAACCTCTGTAAGCTGTGAGCTAAAAATAAACCTTTCCTCCTTTAACTTATGGGTGCCATATGGGTATTATATTGCAGCAATGAGAAAAATAACTAAGACACGGACACAACTCAGTCCATAGCAACTGGTGTCCTGGAGCTATTTGTCAAACCCCAATCATTCAGCATTCTCCAAGAATCTATACAGAAAACCCTCAAATCTGCCCAAAATAAAGAAAATTTAGTTTATGACATTCAAATGCATTTCTAACATAAAGTAACAAATAAAAAAACTTGTCAGGAAGTAGCAGGAGCAGTCCCAACAGGCATGAACACTACAGGCAGCTTCCATGATACTCATCTTTCCATGACACAAAGATAAATACTTGTACATGTCAGGTGGTGATAAATCCTTTAGAAGAAACTAAAGCAGAGTATTTGGATGCTATGGCTGGTGATCTGGTCATCTGGGGCCTGAAGGGCCAATGGGCACAAAGCCCTTGGTATGGATATTTGATGGAAGAACATTGCAGGCAAAAGATGTAGCCAAGTGCAACCTGCCCTGGGTCTGTGTCACCAAGAGCAAGGGGACCTGAAGCTGGGATAGACAAGCGAGGGAGATGGGATGAGCCACCGGGCTGGGCCCTGTGTAGTCCTCAAGCCCTTGGAAGACCTTTGGTTTTTACCCCAAGTTAATGAGGAGCCATCAAAGAGAGGCATGATCTGGCCTAATTTACCAAACGGTCGCTGGGACTTTGTGCTGAGAATTTCTAGACTCGGCTGGTGCAAGGGTGGGAGCAGAGAGACCTGAGGAGGGGCCTTGTAATAACCCAGGAGGAAACGTTGGCCACTCAGACGTGGGGAAAAGAGCAGAAGTTTAAAGAGTGGTTAGATTCTGAGATACCGTCGTTAGTCCTCGCATGCATGGCTTTGCATCCATGGACTCAACCAACCAAATTCAAACTTATTGTTAAAAATCATGTCTATACTGAAAATGCAGACATTTTTCTTCATCATTATTCTCTAAACATACATTATAACAACTATTTTCATAGCTTTTACATTGCACTAGGTGTTATAAGTAATGTAGAGATTAAACTCTCTGGGAGGGTGTGCATAGGCTCTCTGCAATCGCTGAATTATTTTATATAAGGAATCGAGCATCTGGGGACTGCGGTATCAGCACACAGGGTGAGTAAGGATGGGAATTTTTTAATTTTTTTAGTTTTTGGTTTTTTTTAGACTGGGTCTTCCTATGTAACCCAGGCTACCCTCAAACTCCCAGCAATGCTCTTACCTCAGTCTCCTGAGTGCTGCAATTACAGGCGTGCACCACCACAACCCCGTGGAGACACCTGCGTTATGACAGTAGCTGTATTTCCACCCACTTCCTCTCCTCCAGGGTAGGACTAGAGTTTGCACACATCTTCTTAACCTTTTTGGCAAGGAAGCTCCTTCTATGGACCTCTGTGATTCAGAGCCTGGCTCCCTCCTTCCATTTCCCACTGAGAAGCCAAAGACAGGCATGGGGGAAAAGAAGCCTTGGAGGAATGCAAACTTGGACTTGAAGAATACCATTTGTGAAGTGTGAAGACGAGCACTAAAGCTACCCTTAACTCTTCAATTATCTGCATTTACAGCCTCGGAGATTCTGCAGGCACATTCTGCTATCTGGCGTTCACTCCCTAATCTCTTCCTATCTCTCATCCCCACCTCTGCACAGTAATCAAATGTTTGCCAAGAGGAAGGAGAATCTTGTGCAACTAAGCACAGTGTGCTCTTTGAAAACTGTCCCTCCTTATGTTCTTCTGGAGGCCACCTCGCGCACATCTGCACGGCCATGTCTACTCACAGGCAGTCATTACTCCGGCAATAGAATTTTTTTTTAAATTGGCTCTTTTCCTATCTGGTTTACTCCTCAGAGTTTCTTTTTCCATACCAAACACTCTGGCTGATGGAGCCAGACCCTAAGCCCTAAGCCAGAACTCAATACTTTGAACCAAAGTTATATTCTAAAGAAAAAAATAAAGAAAAACACCACCTTGATGCATCTCTTCCACGCAAAAGAATGTGCTGCAGTGGATCAACTAGCCAACTAGCTTTATATTTCAGAGGGAAAAAAATAAAATACAAAGAGACATTCTAGATAATAGGGAGGGGAAAGTCCTTCCTATAGGGTGTTGGCCGACTGCCACTCTGCACATTTTAACATTTTTAAACAGTGCTTACCCAATGCTTTCCTTAATCCCATTAAATGAAAACTTTTTTTAATTTTAAAATTAAATTTCCTGTATTTCCTGATAGACTTCCAAGTTAGTCTCATTCCCTTCTCTCTCTAGGTCCCAGGGCATTTCTATAAGAAGAGGGGCATTAGACCCTGGACAGATTCCAGTTGGCACAATTGCCCTCTGCCTCACTTTATGCCCCTGGGGTTTTCCAGCGGGCACAGATTGTTTTCTTACTTGGGAAGTGCAAGCACTGCCCTACAGCTTGCGGCTCACAGCTGTGACCTTCCCCCCACCACACCGGGGCATACTGCAGTCGCTTACCTCCAGCAACCCAAGCGTGTTCTCCACACTTCTTTAATTCCTCAGGCCAAACACAGGTAGATTTTGAGCATGCACCTTCAACATGCCTTTTGTACCTAACTGTATAAGGTTTCAAAAGGATAAATTAAAATAAGAAATGTTATTTTTACATATTTTAAGGATAGAACCAAAAAATTACATGTATTATTAAAATATTTAACACAAAGTGACTAAATATTTGGCACTACTTTTGAAAATCTTAGTGATATTACAATTCAATTTGATGCATTTTTCCTTTGTGTTTATTTGGATGTTTGATCTTATTGGCATTCAAAACCAAAAAGGAGGGCCGGTGAGATGGCTCAGCGGCTTAAGCGCCTGCCCGGCAAGCGAGAGGGCCCGAGAACCCACATACAAAACCCACATACAAAACCCACATACAAACCCACATACAAAAAAGGGGCCGGTGATATCGCTCAGCGGCACGGGCGCCTGCTGGCGCGCGAGGTCCTGAGGTCGACCCCCGGTACCCACAAAAAAAAAAAAAACCAAAAAGGATGGCCACACACCTGCATATTTCTCCATGGAAGAGATGCCTCAGTGGCTGTGATTCTACTCTTCTGTTTATTGGTTAGGTATCGATTACGCAAAGGTTTTAGTTGAAATTTACCTAAGCTTTCATCTGCTCTTTGCCACTCACTTTTGCTGGTGAACTAATTGGAAAGTGCTGTACTTTTACATTTTAACATGGATAGGTTAAAACCCCATGAAACTCTAGACTTTCAAACAGATTAGGAAATTCTGTGTCCATATTTTTTTAATGGGCAGACATAAAATTTTTTGTAAACAAGACATGTAATCATTTTTGGAGGCAAAAGCACATAAAGCACAATCTGGTTTCTAAATATGTATCTTTAAAATTCCTTCTCCACAACCAGAATTTACTTTGGAGAAAAAAAATGTTATTTCTTACTTATTTTCAAAATATCACTTATCTGATGCAGCAGTTCTATAATTTAAGTATGTGCAAACTCCAATATCCATGTTGAAAATCCCCATTGCAGAGTTATTAGAAGTGGGCCTTTGGGGCAATGAGTAAGTTATAAGGGTTCTGCCCTTACGTATGAATTAACATCCTGATAAAAGAGGTTTTAAAATTCACTCTGTTTTTACTTCTGCCTCCCATCATGCGAGGACACGATGTTCCTCTCTCCCGAGGACACAGTGATGAGCAGAGACTGGGTCTTCTCTAGATGCCGAACCTGCTGCTACCTCGATCTTGGGCTTTTGTCCTCCAGAATTGTGAGAAATAATTTTTTTTTTCTTTGCAAGATACCCAGTCAAGTATTTCATTATAGCAGCACAAGTTGACTGAGACAGGTTAAATATATTTTTTAAAAATATATCTTAATTAGCATTCTAGTGAGAGTTACTGGATATCACTTTGGAATACTCATGATTATATTTAAAAAATTTAAGTGAGCCATCTTTAAATTTGATAGCTTGAGAGATTTATCAGAAGACCACTGTTGAAACTTTTTGCAATACAAAATATGGACAGTTACCATCTCAGCACTACATGGTAAATCTCTATTGTGGTATATTTTCCAATGAGACAGAGGAAGGAGGAAGGAGGGAGGGAGGGAGAGAGAAAGAGAAAGACATTTTAAGGATTCCACACTACTGTGGGGCTGGCAAGTCTGAAATTCACCGAGCAGCCAAGCAGCCTTCAACTCTGCAGCAAGAGTTAAAGTCGCCCCTGAATCTGAATTCCACAAGGCAGCAGCTGAACGCGGGGACAGGACTTTTCTTCAGTCTCCAGACAGTGTTCCTCCAGTCTTTGCCCTTAAAATTGTCAAACGAGTGGATGAGACCCATCCGCATTAAGGAAGGCAACCTGCTTTGCTCATATCTAGTAACGTAAATATTAATCACATCTGAAACAGTTTCACAGCACATCGAGACTGGCATTTGTTCAAACAACTGGGCACTGGAGCCCAGCCATGGGACAGATAAAATTCACCATCACATGTGTGCAAGCACTTTTTAAATAATGAGTGTATGCATGTGTGTGCATTTATAAAATTGAATTCAGTGCATTAAATGCACCGTGTAGCAATATCCTGGGAGCAATAATGCCACCACCATTGGTCTGCACTGAGGAGTCCCACTCTCACTCGAAATGCCAAGGCTGCCATCTGTGACCCACCCATGCAGTGCCAACCCAAGTACTTAACCTAAGTAACCTTCTCTTTCTTCCATAATTTTTTGGACTAAAAAACTGTAAACAGTCACTGAAAATTTTCTTTACACATGTCCAGCTGGAATTCACTGGTCCGAAGCACGCAGGAATTTTGAGGAAGATCTCAGACCAATAATATCAAATTTAGAACACTCAGTAAAACCTAAATATCATGTTAATAATGCATGTTTCTAGGACAGAGCTGCTGAAACTGACTCATCACACTGGGGTGCATCCCTTGGATGTACATTTGTAGTCATCGCCCCACGGATTTCAATATAATGTTTTATTCATTGCCGCAGCCGCATTGTCACAGACTAAGCAATCAGCAAGAAGCAGAGATTGAAGTTCAGTCAGGGCCAGCCACTCCGCCAAGGGGACCCAGCACCATCCCTCTGTTCCCAAGGCCCAGATTGGGGGTAGTTTCAAAGAATCTATAGGATTCTTGTCTTTTCAAAAGTACAAGCTATTGCCATGAAAATTAATGAATAATCTTTTCTACAGAAATCTGTAAAGTAGAAATTATTTAATAAAAATATTTCCCAGTTTTTCCTACCCTTCGGTGAATTAGAAAGTCAGAGAAAATTCCCTAGTCAAGGAAGAAAGTCTGGCTTCCGGTTTTGGTTCTGCCGCCCCCTAGCAATGTGGCCTTCCGTGAGTTACTAAATCTCTTCTTACCTCAACTTCCCTGGATACCGAGGGAGAGGGCTGGACGAGATGTTTGGGACAGTCTCCTCTGACCCCAACCTTCTGCAATTCTCCTTGCCTTTAGAGAGTCAGAGTAGGTCTTCCCTCTAACAAAACCAAGGTGCATCTTCAGATAATCAAAAAGAAAGATGGCTACAATTGAAATTTTACTCTTTGTTCACTCAGCGATATCCAATTGATATAGAATGAATTAGGCCAGTAATGCAAGTCTAGCCCATTTCAAAGTGCTCTGTCCTCCCTAGATCAACCATGTCTCAACCAAGTTAAAATGCAACAAAGTGGAAAAGCGAAAACAGCTCAAGGTCAATCTAATTCACCCGCCTATGGCACACGTGTTTTGCTCAAAGCCTGCCCTATGTCAAAAGAGATGAGCTTTATCAATTCCACAGGAGGAAAAATATCACCCAAAACGTTCTTTTACATCTTGGAGATAAATTCACTTCATTTATTACATTGGTTTTTAATAAAAATAATCTTTCACTGATAGGCTTACTTGTCCCACCATGCACAGGCATTTGAACTATATATGCTATGATTTTCTGAATACTGTAAAACTCTCTGTATAAACAAGGATGCATCAGCCAGACTTTACATTTATAAGCATGAGCCCAGAGCAAAATTATTAAGTGAACAATATGTCTCTCACATCCCTCTATTTTCTACCACCCTGGACAATGTTTATTATCACAAATAGAGCACGTCCCATTAGTCTTCTAAAGTATTCAGGGCACTTCCAAATACATCATTCCATTCGGTCCTCCCAACCCATCTGTGGGTGCAGCAGAGAGCAGACCGTCTCCGTTCTACAGAAAAGAAAGCGGAGTTGTGGGAAGGGAAGTAACTTCATTTGAGTGCACAGCACAGCAGCACCCTATGACTCGCATGCTTCCCAGACTCCAAAAATTAGCCGCATCCCATGGCTATGGTTCCTCTGGGTGATTGCTACGCACATCCATCCCAGAAATATTTCTCCTCAGTGTGAGACCTCGCTTCCATATCCAGACTCACCAACTCTTGCCCAGTTTTGGCCGGGGGCGGGATTTTACTCTGATGCCCCATAATAAATCTTTACTAAAACATTAATGGATGCCATTGAATTTCTATTCTCCTCCTTCTAGATACCATGCAAAGAATCTAATAAGAGCTGGCTGAAGGCAATGTCATACCTCAAGAGATATGACATTCTAATGATGGACAATCACTAGGCCAATGAGGAGCTAGAAAGGGCATATATTTGTAGTCCCAGACGTACCTCACTGGCCCTAATGTTTTCTCATGAAGTCGGATCTTCTAGGCAAGCACCAGTGCAGATAGCATCGCACCCCACTCAAATCCCAGTTCAATATAAGTCAAAAATTACTGAGCACCAACTAATTACAAGACAATGACCCGCATGATACTGAAAGTCAGGTAGCTAAAGAGCAGAACCCTTGATCACTATAACAGTGGAAGTGAACCCACGGCATGTGTGCCAGAAGGCTGTTTGTATCATTGAAAGCTCTAAAATGTTTGCCATCAGAGAGCTATATGGCAGGGGAGATTGTTTAACAATACTGCAGGAAAAATCATGGAATTCACATTTCCACTCAATAAGGAAATGATATTATTAACTTGAACCAAATTTAGCATGAACGTGTTTGGACAAAATAAGGGGCAAAATAAACTTCTCTCCCATGGCTCTAGCTTGGGCAGAGTATGAGGTACAAGGAAAGAATGTGGTAGCAACAGGCAGAGAGTGCAGAAAAAGATACAATATACTCAAAGCCTTAAGGGAGAGACCACTGCTGGAAAAGAAATAATTAGTAGCAGCGTTAAGTAAACAAAACTTGAAAGACTGTGCTTCCTTTAACAGAATTTATTTGATCAATTTCTGGAACCTAAGACATCAAGGTGAACAATGGTAGAGCAAGAAGTTGGGAATTACCTGCCAGTAGTAATGAAGATACCATACAAAAGTGAGCCAGATCTACATATTATAAAACATGCAGAATAGGTCTGCAGAATTACACCTGAAAGAAAAGAAATCCAAGAATAGGTTAGACCTAGTTCTTAGAATAATGTCTATGGGCTAAGGGTTTTCATCCGATTCACAGTGAAAAGGTATTAGAAATTTATATCCAACTCATTGTAATCATTGTGCCTAATGATGCTTACTATGCAGGAAACCATTCTATTAGCTGGTAAAAGGCCCTGTATTAAAGAAGCCTTCCAAGTAATTCTCTTAGAGATCTCTGGACTAGATAGACACACTGGGCTACTGTACTGTAGTTTAGAATCTAAGACCCAAAAAGACATGAACAGACATTTTAAAAGGGATTATCAAAATAACAAATAAACATAGGAAAAAATGTTCAACTCCACCATTCATCAGGGAAAATGGCTAATTAAGACCACAATGATCACAAAAAGATACCGCTTCACGCTCACCAGAATGGCTAAAATGTAAAATCCTGACCGCAACAAAGGTCGGCAAGAGTAGGAAGCAACTAGAACTCTCTCACACTGTGATAGGAATGCGAACTGGTATAGTCACTTTGGAAAATGTTTTATAGTGCCGACCAAAACATGTCCACCAGAACTTGTCCATGTGCAGCATTGTCCATGATGCGTTATTTGTAGAAACCAAAACAGAAAAAATCCAAGCGCCCACAAAATTAACAAGGGGAGATAAATTGCTTCAGAGTCACGCGGCTGTGTGACAGTTAATCATGACTGTTAACTTGCTTGAACTGAGAAGTGCCTAGCAGATTAGGAAAGCACACTTCTGGGTGTGCCCATGGGGTGTTGCCAAAGATGATTGCCATGTAGGTCAGCAAACTGAGAGAGGAGACCGACCCTGATGGTGGGTGGCACCATCCCATAAGCTTATAGCCAGGTGGAACAAAAAGAGGAAGAAGAAAGAAGCCGGCCTGTGCCTTCAAGCTTGATTCTGCTTGAACAGGTGCACCTTTTGCTACTGTCATCCCCTGTGGACCTCAGACTCCAGCCTTTCAACAGGGACTCACACCAGCAACCCTCCAGGGAGCTTCCAGACCTTTATCTGTGGATTGAGGCTGCATCCTTGGTCCTACTTGTTCTGAGTCTTCTAGCTTCTTGGCCAAGGTAGTTAATGGGTCCTCTGAGTCTCCAACATACAGACAGTCATTGTGGCTACCCTGATCCTACATGCCTCTGATCCTGTAAGCTAATCTGATTAATCTCCTTTTATAATTTTATACATATACATATGTATAAAATCAATTTTATTCCTCTAGAGAACCCTAACTGATACAAGTGGAATATTATTCAGGAATAAAAAGTAACAAAGCCCATGGATAAATGGAGCTACATGGATAAATCTCACAGGCAAAATGATGAGTGAAAAAAGTCACAAACAGAAGAATGCAGAGATAAAATTACTCTGTGGTGATAGAAATGAGGATGGTGGGGTCGGTGAGATGGCTCAGCGGAGTAAGCGCCTGCCTGGCAAGCGCGAGGGCCCGAGTTCGACTCCCAGAACCCACATACGAAAAAGGGCCAGTGATCTCGCTCAGCGGCACGGGCGCCTGCTGGCACATGAGGTCCTGAGGTCGACCCCCGATACCCACAAAAAAAAAAAAAAAAAGAAAAGAAAAGAAAAAGAAATGAGGATGGTGGATGTTCAGGGTAGGAGATTTCATTATAATTACTAGAAGGAATCTGAGGGAGACTGATTGGATTCCAGCAGTGCTCTGTATGTCTTGATTTGGGTGGTAGGTATAGATATAGAAACATATTATCACCCAGGATAAACAAAACTAGATGAAAGCACCATATACTCCCCTGGCTGGATAATGTTGGGTGGGCTTCCTTGGGCCTCACACCCCTGTTCTCAAGAAACCAACAAGCTAAGCTCAGGTGGGGAGGGGATGACTTCAGTTCTGGAATGCATTATGTAAAAGAAGGGCTAGAGAAGAGAATAACGAATCCTCACTGTGGGTACAGAGAGGGCTCCAGAGGAGGTAGTGTTGTAGCTGGGCCCTGAATGATGAGTATTCAGTGTGAGAGTAAAAGATGGGGCATTCCCAGCAGTGAGCACAGAGTAAACAAATGTGTTGTTAGTCAACTTTCCGACAACATGGCCAAACATATGCAATAATTGAGTTAAAAGAAGGAAAGATGCATTTTGGCTCATGATTTCCGAGCTTTCAGTCCATGGTCACTTGACCCCATTGCTTTGGGCCTGTGGCGAGGCATCATGGCGGGGAGCATATGGCAGAGCAAAGCTGATTACCTCATGGTGCCCAAGAAACAGGAAGAAAGAAAAAGGGTTGGGGTCCCAGTATCCCCTTCAAGGGTGCACTCCCAAGGACTTACTTCCTCCAATGAGGCCCTGCCTCCTAAAGTCTCCATCACCTCCAAGAGCTTCATCAGCACATGAGCATTTTGGAGGACATCTAAGATCCAAGCCATAACAAGTATGGAGGTGAAAATAGAATTGGCTTCCTCCAAGGGGGGTAAAAGTTATGTGGCATAATAAGGATGATGGGATGTGAAGCCAATCTGAGAGGTGCAGGAAGAGGAAAATACAGATTAGGGACATACATGCTGGTCCTTGAGCACCAAGGTTACATATTCTGGACATGGAGGATGCAGCGAAGAATTGGTTTATGGAGAGATATGGAGTTGAGGCAGGGAATACATAAGATTAGTAGTAGAGAAGCATTGTAGTTAGAGTATACAAAGGAATAGATTTAATACAGGACACATAATTTATGATATTATTTTATAATATTCACCCAAAAAGTCAAATGCAGAAGAGTACAATAGATCTGTCCATGCACTAGAGACCCCAAGAATCCAGCTGAGGGCCTGGATCCCATGGCAATGTCCTCCACGAATCCAGCTAGAGGCCTAGAGCCCACGACAATGCTTCATGCAAGTCTGTATCAAAGATCTGCACTGGGAAGGCCCAAAGGTCAGTGGTAGAAGCTAGAAAGTCTGCACCAGTGGGATGAATGATCTGTGCCAGCAGGCTGAGGGATCTGCACTGGAACCAGGAAGCGACCCTCAAAGTAAGGACCAGAGCTCCCCCAAAGAGAACCACGGCCATGCTCAGCAACAGCAAGGACCCAAGCTCCTCCGATGATGAGAACAGCTGAGTTCATATCAGGAAGACAAGTGTGACAAGCTTCTCCTGGCGAATCAACAGCTCCACCATCTTCCCCTCCAGTTCTCCTTTTATGCTGTTGGCAACAATCCTCAGGTGGGCCTTCCACACCCAGCACCACACTGATTAAATTCAGCTGGGTGTTACAAGTAGCCCATTAGTTAATCCACCGAAAGAGGAGATAACTAGTTTAGCTCCACACCAGGTGGCCCAGACTGAAAATGTCCCCCATTTCTTACATGAAACAAGATCCACAAATGTGCCCTGAGATAGGCACAGTATTCCTACCACCCCGTCCCCCATGGAGGGGGACTGAGCCTATCCCGGGGGTATTTTTCTGGGAGCATCAGTTCTGACTCTGCGAGTGATACCTTTGACTCTGTCGCATGCCCAAGGTTTCAAACCCAAAGAAATGAGCCATCAAATACATTAGACGCATGGGGTTAATACCCAGTCGGGTTGAAGCCCCAGCTCCCAACAATCTCACTAAAGATGTCTCTGTGGAGAACAATAAACAAAAATGCTTTTAGTCATTCAGCCCAAATGCTGCTCTGAAGCTGGGAGCTGTTTACACCGAGAAAAGACTTTTCTACTACAGTGCATGTGAGCAATTCCCCTTATTCAGTGTATACCTTATTCTGAGTTGCAGCATATGGTAATTAGCACACTCTTCCATACAAGCTTTATTTAAGAAATTTCAGAGGTAGCAATTTCTACCATTAACCAATAAATCTTCTTCATGAGGAAAAGAAGTGTGGATTTCTGGCTTTAATAAAGCTCTGAAAAAAAAATTTTTTTTTTTTTTTGTGGGTACCGGGGGTCGACCTCAGGACCTCGCTCGCCAGCAGGCACCCGTGCCGCTGAGCGATATCACCGGCCCTTTTTTCGTATGTGGGTTCCGGGAGTTGAACTCGGGCCCTTGAGCTTGCCGGGCAGGCGCTTACGCCGCTGAGCCATCTCACCAGCCCTGAAAATCACTTATTGATTATTTGTATAACAAAGTTACAATAGTCATTTGTTATCATATGGTCTCTTTCACACCAACAGTCAAAACCTACAATATTATTGTGATTTAAGTTATGCTCCTTCCTGAAACACAAACACTTACCTATGAAGTATGTCAAGGAAACTTCACTGAGCTCAGAGTTTAAGCAACAAGTCCAAGATTACACAGCTAGTGGGAAAAAGAGGTGGGATTTTGCCCCCAGATTTCCCAATGCTGGCCTCACTCTTATTACACCCTGGACCCAATCCAAAGCCAGCATACAGAGGTCTGCGGTTTAGTCAATGATCCAAAGACTGAGGTTAGTTAGCAATGGTTGAGACAGAGTTGCAAGGTACTGTCGTCATCTTTCATTTCCATCCTCCTTTGGGCATCCCAGTTCTTGCTGCTAGGTACCTGATGGTTTGGTTCTGCTCTGGGATTATCTGGTATTGTCCAGAGTGACAGGTAGATCCCATTAAAATCCCTTGCTCACTCAGCCCTTAGGGGCAGTGTGGGGTGGGGGTGGTATCTCTCTCAGTGACTGTGAAATACAACCAGGAGTACATAATGGTGCCACCATTGAGGTTCAAGGTCTCATCCTCCCTTCTGGCTTAGTACTTACCTTCTTCTTCAATGAAGTAATACTTTCTTTTCGTGCTCCTGCCTCATCCTGTACCTGACCACATTATAACACAAAGTACCCTATCACTGTTGACTTGGCCTTCTTCCCAAGAGACAATTTCCATCTGAAAGTGGTTCTAAAAACTTACGCCCTTGCTGCATTTCTCCTTTCCAACCTCTCCTTTCTTCAAAGTTGTCCTCCTCCAGCTGACGAGCACAGTCATCCACCATACCTAAGTTTGCACACCCTGGGAAGCTCGTTTATGTCCTCCTTAGAAAGATGTAGAATGCACTGCTTCATGACTCAGAACCTCAGCTGTGACTTCACATCTTGCCAGCTAATGCACTCACACCAAGAATACTGGGCAAGAATCAGAGAGGCAGAAGGAGGCAGAGAGGGATTGGGAGGTCGAGGGGTCTCCCTCACACACACCCATGCTGGCAACTTCATATGTTCAGCTCGCTTCCTCTCCCAAGTCTTGGCGGCTGCACCACACTTGGCATGTCTTTCCTGACCCCACTCATCCCAGTGCTAGTTATCTTTCCCCCAACATGAAAGAGCAATATGGCTGTGCCCAAATCTTTCCAACCATGTGTACTGAATTACACAGACACTCAACAAAGAGCCTTCCAGAACCAAGATTCACCCTCCCTTGGAAGTCACAAGAGATTATAGATAGCACTTTCCTCTGTAACCCATGTGCACACAGAAAAGTGCTTTTGAGACAAGGGAAGGACAACAGAGACCGACATGGTCAAGCATTTATTATGCTCCAGTAACCCACTGGGGTTTCGTACACATCTTCCCCACTGGGTAGCACTGAAGATTCCTACACCTGGTCAGATGGATAGAGCAAAGGACAGATACGATCCGCAGTCTCCCTGCCCAAGTGGAATTTCCATCTCCACCCTCCGTAATGGTGGACTATGCCTAGTATGAGAAAGTAAGCAGCACTGAGCAGGAGAAAATGAAAATGGGTGGGGAGGAGGGGAATACCGTATCAGAATCTGTCATTTTCCAAGTCAGACAAGGTTTTGGTGTTGGCTCTAAATGACGACAAATTCCTTCCACTTAATGACATTCTGTAGTTTGCCTGTGACCACTGTCCACGTCAACGTTTGGCGTAGTCTGGGAAATGTGGAGAAGGAGACATTGTTCTATTGGTGGGGTGGGCGGGGAGCTGGGAGACTCCACTCCAGGGCCACCAGCGGAATGACCCAATTCGCAGGAGCTTTGGTGAATGGGAACAAAGGAGTTCTCTGGAAGCTGGGACAGCAAGTTTAGCCAGGGAGTGTAGAGCTTATTTTATCAGGAAATAAATCAGAGGCCTGGACCATGACCACTTTTTTCCAGGCACATCTTGGGGATGAGGAGGGTATGTGTTCAGACCACAGGAATCTCCCAACCACCCACCAGCTCTTGGGGACACCAGTCGCACGCTGGGGAAAGCCCCAAACAATGGCACACTTGAGTTTTCGCTTGTGTCTTTCTGAGGGAGTGTGGTTTCTTTCATTTTGTGTTTGCATTTGGCATTTTTTATTTGTTTGTTTGTGCGGACGGTCTCATTTCGAGGCTGGTGGTTACCGGCCTTCCCTGCGTGTGAGTTGTTGCCAAGAAACCTGATGTCTGCCATGTTGTGCCTCAGCCCCTCTGGCCGGAAGCCAGGCCTGAGGTGGTGGCCGTCGCTTCTGCTGGCTTGGCTCGCAGAATGCGTTCCAGTGGGCACCAGGAAAGCCAAAGAGAGAGGAGCACTTAGGGGCATGGAGCGAGGCAGGAGATGACCAACCTGTTCAACAGTCCCAGAGAAAGAGACAAGTGTCTGTCACAGAGCCCTCCACTGAAGGAGCAAAAAATACTAAGCCTGACAAAAATACACAGAAGCAGGGGCTGCCTCACTCTGGTGGCAGTCAACGTGTCCTTTTGTGTAAAAGTAACATACATTGGCCCCGGTAAGTCTTGGGAAGGGAGTCTGGGGTCCTAGTGGACATCTGTGGAAAGACAAAAGAGAGAGACGAATTGCAAGGTCAACAGGACATCTTCCCTCATTGTGGCTCAGAGGTGTGTCCTCCCTCAAAATCTGAAAGAAACTCAAACACCACACCTTTAAGGAGCTGGGAGTTATTTTTAAAAAGGCACGCTTGAGCTTTGAAGCTCTTTCAAAAGCCTAAGATATAATTTAGTTTCAGGAGGAAAAAAAAAAAAAAAAAAAACTAGGAGAAAAGAAGTAAAAATACAAGTTATAAAAAATAAAAAATAAAAAAAATAAAGTCCTAGAATTAAATTTTGCAACTGAAATACCAGCCTTTGGGTCCCTCATCAATCACGGCTCTGTGTTGCTGTTTTGGTGAGTAGGTTTCTGAATCTTATTTGGAATGGTATAATTTTCAGATTAAGATTTTCAAAGAAGCCCAGGCCAAAGGAGGATAAAAAATGGAAACTACTCCATGGAGTCATTTTGTATAACAGGGGGTGTGTACATGCGACACGCTGAAATGAGTGTTTCTTAAAATTCCACTCTGGCTCTCCGTGCTTTCTCTGTGCCCTGCAAGTTTTCTTTGCTCCAGTAGCTGGGCCTATGTGCATATTATCTGAGATAACATCAGGTCCGAGCTTCAATTACCAAATCCCTGTTTTCAGAGACTTAACTCAGGTATAAAATGTGTTTGGGGCTCAAATATGGCAGATAATATCTAAACCAGTGGTTAATTCACAAACATGATTTCAAGGGCAAACATCTTTTAACTGCTTATTTTCTGATCCCAAAGTGCAAATAAACAGAAGGTCGTACGGTGAAATTATCCATGGTACGTCCCAGCACAGGCAGGCCCTGACTAATTGGATCCTGAAGGCTGCCTGTAAAACAATCCTATTTTTTAAATTGGACATTCTTTGTAGGGAAGCAGTTGACAAAAACAGAGGAGGGTGGCCAGAGCAAGAAAGGAGCTGTTCTAGTGAAAAGTCCTTGGAGTTCGCTGTTGACACATCAAAAATAAACCCAAAAATAGAAAACCAATCTCTTTATCATCCCTCCTTTCCTAAAAGCTGCATAAAGTGCTATCGGATTCACATCCAGGGCTGTTGGGTTTTTAAGAGCACAGAATCTAATCACACCAGCGTCTACTGCTTTTGTGCTGGGCATGCGTGCTGGTGGCAGAGATCACTAAAGAAGAACGACATGGACGCTGGCTCCCTGGTGTCAGGTGGAGGACATGGAATCAATGAAAAGATGAATAATAGGATGGGGTGGTATCAGCCACATGCTACATATGTTAGCAATAAGTACCCCAGCACAGGAAAGAGTGAAAATGGCCTTAAAGTTCAGGTTTGCTAAATGGGCCAGGTCTGCATGGACTTTGGGGGCAAACCACTTGAGATGTAAACTTGACTCCACCTTGGACAATTCACTTCATCTCGCTGTGTCTTAGTTTCCTTATCAGTAAAATGGGGCTAAATATAATATTGGGCTCACTCAACTCCACCAGGCATGGTGTGATGTACACACTTGTGGTCCCAGCACTCTGGGAGGCTGAGGCAGAAGGATGGGCCGTTTAGTGGCTCAGTGAGACCCTGTCTCAAAATTAAAAAAAATAATAATAACAAAAGGGTTGGGGATGTGGCTCAGAGCAAAGGCCTTGGATTTAATCCCCAGGACTGAAAAAATAAAACAAGGGCCAGTGAGATGGCTCAGCGGCATAAGCACCTGCCTGGCAAGCACGAGGTCCTGAGTTCGACTCCCGGAACCCACATAGGAAAACAGGGCCGGTGATATCGCTCAGCGGCACGGGCGCCTGCTGGCGCGCGAGGTCCTGAGTTCGACCCCCGGTACCCACAAAAAAAATAAATAAATAAAATAAAACAAAATGAAAAGAACTGGGATTGGTGCTTGGAACGTGGAAAGTGCTAAATGTGTAAGTTGGCAAATTCTTAAAGGGAGAGGTCAATATGGAGAAAACTGAAATCAAAGACCAGAGGTGAAATACGCAGTGACTCTGCTGCTGTAATGCTTGATTTTGTCTACTTGAGTCCCCATCATGTCAGTGACACTAGGGACACTCAGGAGAGGCCCCCAGGATGAGGTTTGCCCTTCTCCCTCTGGTGAGCCCTACTGCTGTGCTTGGAGGGACTCCAGTGCTCACAGGGGGCCGCAAGGCTCGCGAAACACTCTCTCTTCACGCCCAGTTTCCACTCATTCATTACAGTACTACAGATCCATCTGGATGCAAGTAGCAAAACTCAGTCTCAAACCAGCTTCTGCAGAGGGTTTGTAGGAGGACACTAAGTATCCCCAGTCAGAGCTTTGGAAAGCAGAGACGGAACAGCTCTGAGGCCTTAGCCTGGCGGGACCGTTCTCTCCCGGGTCTGTGCTGCTCGGCTGTGATCCCTCAGACTGGCTTTCTCGGGAGGCAGGAGCCTTGGCCATCAGCACCTCGTGGCTAACATCTTCCTGCTTTGTCACGAAAGGCAACAGATTCCAGCTGAAAATTCCCAGATAATCACTCTCACTGGGTTTGGATCACATATCCACTTCCTGGACCAATCCCTGTGGCCGGAAGAAGGGCTGAGATACTGTGGTTAGCTCAGCTGTCTTCTCTAGAACAGTTCTATGGCCAGGTGTCAGGAATCAAACAAGAAGATGCGTTGGGATTGGAGGAGGTGGGAGGTGTTCCCCAGCACAATGAAGTGCTGTTTCCATAAGCATGGAGTGACCCAAGACAACAAACCCGCAGAGAGCGGCCTTGTTACGGTGGCATCATGGAGGTCGCACTTTTATGAATAAGAATTGGTAGAACTGGGTAAAGTATGTTGTCATCTCTTTCCCAGATTCTTCATCTTTCTTCCTTTAGGATAAATCAATATTTTCTGTTTATAAAAGCAAAATGCTTGTGTGTGTGGTGGGGAGACACAATATCACAAAATGTGGAGGGCCTTCATTCGCATTCCACCCTGGAAGTTAGAGTACAAAGGAAGTGGTGTCCCTGGAATCTCTCAGTGCCTTGTACACGGCAGGTGCTCGATAAAGCATTGTCCATTGACCATATGAGTGAATGACCATAATGTACTTTTCTTTCTCAAATGCACCAGTGGAATTGTACAGTCATTCAATCAACATAAAGCTCAGTTTCCTGATTTTAACACACAAAGATAATAATCCATACCTCAGAGGAGTGCCTCAGGAGCTAAACCTGCTAACAAATATGATGGTGAGCAAATATGATTTGTATAGCTCTTCTCCTATTAATTTTCCTTTTTTTTTCTTAATGCACACCCTTGAGGAAAAACACATAGCACTTAGTAATAAAAGAAAATTTAAAACAATTTACTTTAATGTGCTCATGTGCAAATTACTGCCTTTTTGTAAACTATAGAATGTATTTTTAGGGTCCTGTGAGCATTTCTAAATTTTGTTTCCTGTTCTCATGCTAAAGTTAATATAAGCATATTCTAGATAAATTAGATGACCATCAGAAAAGCAAGTACTGCCGCCAAGCTCAGGTTGGCACTTAAGATCTTTTGAGGATAAATAATTTTCTAAAGAGACTAAGGCTGGGCCGGTGAGATGGCTCAGCGGCGTAAGCGCCTGCCTTGCAAGCGCGAGGGCCCGAGTTCGACTCCCGGAACCCACATACGGAAAAGGGGCCGGTGATATCGCTCAGAGGCACGGGTGCCTGTTGGCACACGAGGTCCTGAGGTCGACCCCCCGGTACCCACAAAAAAAAAATAAATAAAAAAATAAAGAGACTAAGGCTTAAACTTTATCCAAATCTCATAGGGATAGAGATGGATGGATGGATAATGGATGGATGAATAGATGGATGGATAATGGATGGATGGACGGATAGATAGATAACGGATGGATAATGGATGAATACATGGATGGATAATGGATGGGTGAATAGATGGATGGATAATGGATGGGTGAATAGATGGATGGACAGTTGGATGGATGGATGGATGGATGGATTGGTGGGTGGATGGAAGTGATAAATAAACACAGATATAGACATAGATCCACACAGAGATTTTGACACATATATACACCATTCGTTAAGTGTCTTCTTTGTGTCAAGCTCTCTCCTAGGGACTTCATCTCCATATTAGCTCTGTCTGTCTTCTCCACTGCACTGCACAATCGGGTTCTTGTCCACATTCAGATTTATGGAGAGAGGCTCAGACATTTCAGTGACTTGCTCTAAGTCTCAAAGCCAGAGAGTGGGAAGTCAGAAGAAGCCTCATCAGAGCTGCTATCAAAAAACCCTGCCTCATACACAGCATAGTTTTAGCTCTGAAGTGCTCAAATCTACCCACCATACTCTTTGCAAAGATCTCTTTTTCTCAGAGTTTCAAAGTTTAAGAAAAAAATTTCCAGTAAAGAAGAGAAAAAACTGTACATGCAGTGTGTGTTTGTGCGTGTGTGTGTTTGTGTGTGTGTGCACCCATGTGTGAGCACTTCGTGGATGGGTGGGTGGGGGGATGGATGGATGGATGGGCAGATAAAACAATAAAATTTTTTTCTACCAGTGTACTTATAATTTAGGTTATTTTCTACTTTTCTCTCTAGAATACCTAATCTAAAAGCAAACACATAGAATTGCCTATATGAATTAAAATTACTTACAAAAAATGGAAAGATTTATAAAATGTGCTTAGCAAATTTTTAGCACCCAAGTACTTTTAAAAACTACTTAAGAAGGTTGACAATTACTACCACCCTTAGAAGAGAACAAGGCACTTTTAAAGAAATCTACCCTTTCCTAGCATATCTTACAATTAGCACCACAGCAGTGAATGCATTCATTAAGTGTTTTCTTACTTAATCCTTGCATCGAGGCTTGAAATACAGATCGTTACCCACAGATAACCCAAGGAGGTGCCTGTGTGGAACTTGGAGACCTCTTTTCTTCCCATCCTGGCATGTTTTCCTCTGTTCCTCCTCTAAGCCCTGAGCATCTGTGTAGATAACTCCTGTGATTTCCTGAAATTATTTGTCATACATTTGTCTACTCTGCTAGACTGTGGGTTCTCTGAGGATGGATGAAAGATTTTACTTTATATCCCTCACCCAGTGCCAGGCAATATGTGATATGATGTTGACTCAAACTGAGTGGATCCAAAAACAACCCAGGAGACAGAAATGAGATTTTTCAAGACATAAGCCCTCTAGAGCCTTCTTCTTGTTTCTTTTCTGCTGGCGTTTATCCCCTGTGCACAACTATTTATGTTCTGGAGCATCCACCTCTGTGTAAGTTGCCCTGGTGAGCAGTTTTGCTTTTCAGTTCCATTCCTTCATTCAACAAGTATTTATTGAAAGTTTCTAAGGCATGTTCAGGAAAAAAAATCTGTGAAACAAAGGACAGAGGGATCACTGCCATACATGAAATGTGATGTCAGAGAAGAGAGAAAGCAAGTAGGGTGAAGGGTCAGAGGATACCACCCACAGGAAGGAAGCTTTGAGCCAAGTCTCGAATGGAAGTTATAGAATAACATACGTATCCGCTAAGTCCCCCGCATAGGAAAAGAAAAAGTATTTTCCACGCCATGTCTTACAAGTAAAGTTGCCTTTAATGTCTTAGTCCATTTTATATTGCTATAACAGAATATCACAGACTAGGTAATTTATAAACAATAGAAGTTTATTCAGCTAATGGCTCTGGAGACCAGGGAGTCCAAAATCCAGGAGCCAACCTCTGGTTAGGGCCTCCTTGCTACATGACAACATGGTGAAAGGTATTATATGGCAAGAGAGCAAAAGAGCATGAAAATTTTGAACACTTCCTCTTCTTACAAAGCCAATAATGCCATTGTGGGAGCTTCACTCTCATGACTTCATCTAATGCATTTCCAAATAACCTCAACGAATGAAGTTGGGGTTGTTTTCAACATTCAAATTTGGGAGGGGGATGCATTTATACCATCGCACATACCTTGAAAACTTTTTAACCACAGCATTGCCATGTTTTTTGTTTTTTGTTTGTTTGTTTTGTTTTATTTTGTTTATGTCTTCTAGATCTATACCAAGAACCTGGAAGGCATATTCTGCCAATTGTGATAGTCCTTTCACAAAATTGGTCTTCTTTATGTTGATAAGCTTTAAAGATACTGCAAGCACTGAAACTGATGATTTTGTGTTGTGTTGACTGTATCAGTATTGCAAGGACAAAGCCAAGATTAATTAAACCTAGAACACATGTTCAGAGAACAGAAAAGTTGTTTTCATCACATTCAAGTAAAAAAGAAAAACAATGGCGCCACAAGTCTGCTAAACAGGGAGACAGTGTCAACAAGTGAAGGAAAACATGGAACCTGTAGTATTGCTTCATATCATCTCCATTTTAAAATGCCTTACAAATTACAGAACAAAAATGGACAGGTTCTTAACAAAGCAGGTGACTTTTCTGGGTGACTCCAGTCTCCATACCCCACTGAGCTTTATGAAGGAGCTGAAGGGACCCATAGGTGAACACTCTTGGGAATTTGTGAGAAGACAGGAATAGGGCCAAACACTGGGTTGGTGAATGTCGTGTTTTTCAAAAAGTATGCCTCTAAATACTCAGCTCAGACCAAAGCCATGGACACCGCCACTGTTGAGATCTACTTGGGCAAGTCTAGTGAGTTAGACCCAGCCAGAAAGGATATTAAATGAGAACCTTTGAAAAAGCAACTTACCTTAAGGGAAGAAGCTGTCATGCTGGAACAGGTACGGCAGGGACACGTACAGCATCAGCTTGGAATATACTGTACCTGCTCCGGGGAGAAGGAGCAGGGTCCAGGAAAAAGCGGACTGAGGGATGGTTATGTGCTTGTTTGTTGTTTGTTTGTTTACATGAATCATTTCTCTGAGCTTGACTGTATGCCATCCAAAAGACAGGGATTAGAACTCTGGATACTCAGGGAAATTAAGATCTGCTAGTCTGTCCTAGCTTCTAATATCTGTAAAGAATGGCAGAAAAATTCCAGTGTAATTTATATATTCCTTATGCTTGCTCCGGATGTTTTATTTTTTTTTTTTGTGGGTACCGGGGGTCGACCTCAGGACCTCGCGCGCCAGCAGGCGCCCGTGCCGCTGAGCGATATCACCGGCCCCCTTTTTTTTTTTCGTATGTGGGTTCCGGGAGTCGAACTCGGGCCCTCACGCTTGCCGGGCAGGCGCTTAAGCCGCTGAGCCATCTCACCGGCCCGCTCCGGATGTTTTAAATGTACTTTCACCCTTCTGACAGGAGAATGCTGCAGCTCCGCACTTATAGTCCCTTTCAAAACTCTAGCACTGGGCAGAGATCGTGCTAATTACTTCTGCATGGTGTGTTGAGAGATACGGGCAGCAGAGCTACACAAGGAATCCGTGTGCTCCCTTTTGGAAGCCAGGGCCATTTGGAAATCTGCTCTGTCTCCTTCCCTTGTCCTAGAAAGAGCAGAAACTCAGTCAGGCTCAGCAGCTTTAAGTGGGACTGATATTTGTCAGATGCACTTTAATGCTACATCTGCTGTGTTTCTTTAAACTCAATACTTTAAAGTGAACACTGTGAGAAGGTGCTAGCACTTGAGCTTTACCCATGGGCTTCAATTTAATGACCTTCGAGATTCTTTCCAGTTCCCCGACGTGTTTATTTTGAGAGCTTTATAACTTCCGATGCGATACAGAGGCATCACTGGGGGTTTGAGCCCCACTTATAAATTTGTGTTGAACGTGATAGGCCAGCGAATATGGGCATGCTTATCAATAAGTAATGGGCAAGCAAGTGGTGGGACTTGGCCCGAGGTTTATTAGAATGAAGCAGAAGTCTTAAAAATATGCCTACCGGGCCAGTGAGATGGCTCAGCAGCGTAAGCGCCTGCCTTGCAAGCGTGAGGGCCCGAGTTCGACTCCCGGAACCCACATACGAAAAAGGGGCCGGTGATATCGCTCAGTGGCACGGGTGCCTGTTGGCGCGCGAGGTCCTGAGGTCGTCCCCCTGGTACCCACAAAAAAAAAAAAAAAAAAAAATTATGCCTACCCTTTGACACAGCAATGCCACCTTGGAACTGTAGCCTAGGGAAATGGTTCAGTATGTGTTCAAAAAACTTAGCACTAAAATGTTCACACGATGCTTTTAAAAATATTTTTCCGAAACCAGAAAATACTTAAATGCTCAATAGCAGAGGTGAGTGCAGTAAATTGTGGAACAACTGTACGCTAGAATACTGTGTGGTCATCAAAAGCTAGGCAGTAAATGTGCATTTATTAATGTGAAAGAGCAGATTTTAAAGGCTGTATTATGCCAAGAACATTGACGCATAGCTGTAATCCCAGCTACTTGGGAGGTTGAGGCAGGAGGATGGCAAGTTCAAGTCAAGTCAGGGCAACTCAGCTAGATCCTGTCTCAAAAGAAAAAAAAAAAATTTAAAGGCTACAGAAGTAGTTCAGGGCCCCTTGGTTTCAATCACCAGTACTGAAAAAAACAAATGAATAAACAAATAAACAAAAGCAGTATTATGTTATGATCTCGTGCTTTTAGCAGACATACCCACATATATACTGAAAAAAAGATTTTTAACAGAATTGCACCAAAACATCAACCATTCTACATTATTACCTCTGGGGATGGGATAAGAGATTATTTCTATTTTCATCTCTGTATATTCCTTTTCTAAATTTCTACAATGTGGAAAAATCTGTGTTGCAAAAATAGTTTATAAGAATGCATTAATACATGTATTGGTTTCTGTATTCCATGATTATTTATGAAATTCCCATTAATCACTAGACCTTGTAGATGTTAATGTAACATATGTAAAAACTCTATAAAATTTTTATTAACTGCTTGATTGTTTTCTTTGTAACACATAAGAGAAAGAAGCTCAGTCCAAAGATGAAAATCAACCCCAAAAAGTTGAAAAGCTTATTTAAAGTCACATAATGAATTCAAAACAGTAGCCAGAAACTGTAACCTCAGATTCGCAAAGCTGAACCCAAAAACATAGAACTGTTCTCTTATTAGTCTTAATTTCTGTTCATTGCCCACTGGGACTGAAAGGGCTCTTGGTGTGGTCATCTGAAGAAAACATTGGCCATGACACCCAGCAGCTGCTTCCATCAAGAAGCGCGATCTATTTCCCCACCCCTGCCATGGGGCTGGTATCGGCCTTGATTGTGCCAATTCTAACCCTCAGCCCCAAAAGACTTCGCAACTTCTACTCATTTGGACCCTTGGTGACCGCATGAATCAGCCTGGACCAGCCTGCTGGAGAACAAGCAAGCTTACGAACAAAGGTTCCAGTCACCCTGCCATCAGATCCTCAGACACAGCCAAAATAAAATATCCGGTCCCAACTACCCAGCCAGCTGACCACAGACACATGAGTGCACCCAGCTAAGCTCAGTGGAGCCCAGCCTACCCAGAAAAGCCACCCAGGGGAGTCTACTTCCAAATGTCAGCCCACAGGACGATGAGCAAAATAAATGTTTGCTGTTTGAAGCCACAAAATGTTGGGGTGGTTTGTCATGCAGCACAAGCTAACTGATACAGAGGTCTGGGCTCAGCTAATCTTCCTTGTTCAAACAAGGACACCAAGGAGGTAAAGGAAGGACCCTACTCAGAGCCACAAAGAAAAATCAACATAACTGGGAAAAAACAAGTTCTCCTGCCCTCCCACCCAGTGTCCTAGTCACTGAATGCTTCAGAAAGAAAAAGGCCAAAACAGCTCACACTCACAGGTAGAACGGAAGCCTTGGCAAAGCAGGTAGTGATTGGGCTTCGAGTCACCATGAGCTCCATATTTTCCTGCCAGCTCAATAGTTTGGCTGCACAAGACAGGCAAAAACACCACATTCTGTTCTACTTTGGTCCTGTCCCAGGCAATGCCAGGCTTTCCCAACCTTCCCAGAGACCTTGGAAGCACCTACGTGTTCGCCTCTCTCTCTCTCTCTCTCTCTCTCTCTCTCTCTCCAGAGTCCCGTGGAGTCCCATGACTCACGCCCACCTCATTCCCTGACTTCTCTGACTTCCTCTGTGCCTGACAGAAAAGCTAATCAAAAATCACCACCTAAACTGAGCCTCGAAATTGCCCTAACAACTAATCATAATATGTTGCTCTTCAGAGGGCTTAGTCCCAAACATTAGCCAGTTAATCCTCACAGCCACCTCTCGTGTTAATTAGGCCTCGTTATTCATGAGTTACACACCAGGGAAACAAAGCCAAAAGGAGCAACTGCAGCTCCCGGGCCCAGTGGCAGGAGGCGAGCCCTGGGCTTCTAGCACCAAGCCAACCCAGAAGCCACACGCTCCCCCTGGTGCCGTCCCAGAGGCCAGAGCCAAGGGGCGGCCCAAGCGTTTCCTTTTCCATTCGCCACAGGTGTGTTTTACCACAGCCTAACTAGCAGCTACTATTTATTCTCTGGGATTTTCTAAAAATGTGCTTTCGTAGACCTTCATTCCCAGCATCGCTCTTTATTAAACCAAGCCACAGAAATGTATTGAAAATCACGAGCTTTTTGAAACATACTGAGTCCTTTATGACCGAAATAATCTAATAGACAAGCTGTTGTTAATTTACAACCTTAATTTTCAGACACACTTCTTGAGTCAAAAGTACTTCCTGCCCTGTAATTCCTGTACGGATACAGGTGGCCCAGGACTGAGTACACATCTACTGGACGTTAAAATGTATTTCTTATTTAAACATTTCTGAAATCTCAAGTTTATGTCTAGACTATTTTAATCAGCTAAATGTCATAATAAGCCATATGTCGGTCTTGATCAGTTACATACACCAGCCCTACTCATAAAGTACCAAATGGTGTTTTTAAAAAGAAGTCTGCGTTTGTTTTACCAAGAAAATGGTACTTTCAGTCCATCATATCGGGCCTGCTGGCGAGCAGAAAGGGACCTGGCCCTCACATAACTGGTGGGAAAATGGGCTTCCTCCCTCTTTCTCCTTTATGTACCACTTCACCAACACAGATTTCATACTTCAGAGTTTTGAAGCAGTAAATTTACATTGGTTTCAAATGTCACTCGGCCAGGCAAGCAGGACAGTGTGGAGCGGGTACTTTTGTTCCTGGCCTTCTCATTTATTTGCACAAGGATTCGGTGCTCATGTCATCCCCCCCTGACTTGGCCTGCACTGCCCACCAAGTCACCTAAACATAAGGACAGGCAAGGTAAGAGCATTGCTTGCTACACCAGTATCCAACACTAGCGGAGAACCTGTCACAGCTGAGAGATGTCGTGTTAGGACCAACAGCCACACTGATGAACAAGGGAGTCCTGGCACCTGTCTTCCCGGAGCTTGCAGTTTTGTAGGGGGCAGAGGCACATTTCACAATCAGTGGTAGAAAACTAATTTTACAAGGTCTTTGAAGAGAACACATTGGGTACTCTAGAAACTCATACCAGAGACACAGATCCATCTGAAGGGACAGGGAAGTTTCCCCGAGGCAATGATATCAGGCTTTGACCTCAGGAATGAGAGCATTAGTTGTTCAGGTAGGAAGTGGGGGGTCAACCTGGGGAAATGGTGATTGAAAAGATAAGAAAGGAGGAGGAAGGAACGGAGGAGCAGAGGAGAATGGGAGAAGACAGAAAGAGCAGGAGAAGGAGGAGGAGAGGCAAGGCATGGATAAATGATATGAGCAAGGAGATGAGGAGAAGAGAGGAGAGGGGAGGAAGACACCAGGAAAAGGAAAAGAAGTGGAGAGGACAGGAAGCAGGGAGAGGGAAAGAATTCAAGTCTCTTAAGTTCATCCTTGTACACATTTAGGAACCATCAAAAGCTGTCTAAAGTAACTTTGCTTCCAATTCTAAATAAGCATAATTGAAAGAGCACTTATTAATCAAACTGTAAAATACAAGCTTTCTTATCAATCTAAAGGGCTCTTAACCCAAACTAGAAGGAGAAAAAAACACACACAATGATACTTGAAGGGAAATAAGTAAATTGGGTTTTAATGTTGGCACTTGATAAAACTTTATAAACTGTGGATTATGAATAAGAATTCTTGCACATAGCCAGGCATGGTGCTGCACACCTGTAATCCCAGCACTCGGGAGGCTAAGGCAGGAGGATCACCATGAGTGGGAGGCTAGCCTGGGCTACATAGGGAGTTCAAGGCCAGCCTGAACTACAAAAGCGAGACCCTGCCTCAAAAAAGAAAAAAGAAAAAAAAAAAAAAGAAAGAAAGAAAGAATTCTTGCATGTAGACTTTCTTTGGAGATATGAAAGGCCATAAAGCTTGTACATTCTAAGCCTGGCCAGAAACACAAGAAGAGTTGGGTTCTCATGGTGCTGTATAACCACATAATTATTCTTGGTTGGCGTAATCCAACGAGCAGAAGATACATTGTGTTGATAGTATTTTTAAGTGATGATGCTTTCTCTGGGCAAGCTCTGGCTTCCCCAGCTGGAATAAGCAATTCTAGAGCAGAAGGCATATGTTCCATGTGTATTTCTCTCATTTCTGCAAAGTACATAAACTAAATCGGTGACCCATTACTCAGCAAGGATCCACACACTGCTTTATCCTGTCTGGCCACTGGAGTGCTGGGGGAGTAGTTCATAGACTCTTTCTGGGTCTTCTCCTCCAAAGCAGAGGATACAATTGCCCTTTTCCACCTCCCTGAATGAGGGTTGGCCATTTGACTTGCTTTAATCAATGCAATGTCAACAGGAGTGACATGAATTACTTCCGGGTGAACACTTCAGTGTTGCCGCCAGATTTATCTCTCTGCCTTTCCCTACAGGAGTGACTATGTAAGTACTTACAAGACCAAGTTCTGTCATTCTGAGACCCTGAGTGATTACAGAGCACCCTGACGCCTATCTTGCTCACGCAGCTTAAGAAATTAAAGAAATTCCACTGAACTCCTGAGATTGAAAGGTTGTTCACAATTATACTCTAACCAATCCTGCTTACCCTCCTGAGAATTGATGTCAAGAGCCCCTTGTCATTTTCACCATAGTCTCTTCTCTTGTACCACCCTTGCACTCAAAATTATTGGTCTACCTCCTATGCAAATACACCTGGCAATCAAGGAAGTACCAAGTGTATATTTGTTGAGACTCAAAAATTGCTGCTTCCAAAATAGCAGCATCCGGGGCTGGTGAGATAGCTCAGTGGCGTAAGCGCCTGCCTGGCAAGCGCGAGGGCCCGAGTTCGACTCCCGGAACCCACATACAAAAAAAGGGCCAGTGATATCGCTTAGCGGCATGGGCGCCTCCTGGCGCAGGAGGTCCTGAGGTCAACCCCTGGTACCCGCAAAAAAAAAAAAAAGTAGCAGCATCCCTAGAAAATAATGAACCAACAGTAACTGGCAACTTTTCTGCTTTGGACCTATCCAGAGGAATAAGAGCAGGGAAGAGGGAAGAGGCATGTGTATCATATCACCTCTACACTTCAGCTGTAGAGAAGAGTGACTTGGAGCACATACTCTCTCCATCAGTCTGTGTGCACTCAGTTCCTGGTCCTGGCCCCGCCATTTATTATCTAAAACCTTGGGCATGACCTATGTTCTTCCTGCCTCCATTTCCTCATCTGTAAAATGGGAGTTCTTCATGGTACCTTGAAAGAATCAAATCAGATAGAGAAGGTAAACCAGGAGGCCTTAGTCAGTGCTCAGTAGTTCCATCCGCCATTACAATAACATTAAAAATCCCACACGTCTCTAGGGTCGCTTCTCATTCTTACCACCACAGCCCTTCTCATAGATTACTTCATGGCTCATCTTCCCTTTCCAAAGCCAGTCGAAGAGGCTCATTCAGCTTCCACTCTGCTACAACCATGAACTCGCCCACCACAGTCTGACCTTCTAAGGAAGAGGTTCTGTCCAAACGTCCACACCCGAGGCTAGGAGTGGGTGGCTCTCCCCCGAGGATGAACTGCACTGGAGGCTAAGTGGGATGGAGAAGAACAAGCACAGCTGGCACAAGCAGTGGGCAGGGCACTTTGAGGGGTTCCTTGCTCTGATCAGTGTGACCCTGAAAGAATTACAGAACGCGATGTGATGCCCTTTCTGATGAGCTGAGCTGAAATAAAGAATCTAATTGCTGGTCGGTGTCACATACTAAATTTGTAATTGTTCTGGGTGCACACCATGCTCCAATTGCTCTTTCTAGGGGCTACACATGCAATGAGGGCTTCTACAAGCCCTTCTCTCTCCATATGTCCCTCTTGGTGTTTTCTTTCATCCTAACACTCCACAGATTTCCTAAGGACCTCTCATTTCTAACATACAGCCACGCATTGCCTAACAAAGGGGATCCATTCCAAGAAATGTGTTCTTAGGGGATTTCGTCACCATGCAAACACTGCAGAGTGTACTCACACGAGCTAAGACAGCTACAACATCACTAAGCAATATACCGCTATGGGACCGCCATTGCATACAAGGTCTGTCATTGACTAAAACGCCATATGACCCTAAATCTATGTATTTGTCTGCTCAGGTTGCTATAACAAAATATTATTGACTAGATGGTTTAGAAAATGGACATTTGTTTTTTCTTAGTTCTAGAGACTAGAAATTCAAGATCAAGATGCTAACCAATCTGGTTCTTCTTGGTTTTCAGGCAGCCATCTTGGTTTTCAGGCAGCCTGTGTGCTCACATGATGGAGAGAGATCTCCTGGGGATTCTACCCTCAAGGCCTAATCTAACTGTAAATACCTTTTAAAGGCCCCATCTATAAATACCATCACCTTGGAATACCATTGCTTCAACACACTGAAAGAATGCAAACATTTACTCTATAATACTATGCGAGGCGAAAAAGATCATAATTGTGGCTAATTCTGACTTTCAAGATTTGGGAAATCAGTTTGGTTCTAAGCAATCTTTTTGCTCGTTTTTATTTTTATTAGTATGTGTTTGTAGTACTTAATAATTACATTCATTATGGGGAGTTGGTACATGTGCAAAACACATCTTGATTCTTTTTATGTCCACTTCCCTGTCCTCCTTCCCTTCTCCCTCCATCTCCTGGATCTAAACAATCTATTTTAATGTTACTCCTTTAAGAAATATTTACCAAGTATCAATTGTATAAGACACTGTGTTACAACCGAAGGGAAATACTAAGAATGAGACTTGATATCTGCCATCAAAGAGCCTCAATCTCCAACCTAAAATCAGAGAAAACTAACAAAGAAGAATTAAAAATACAAAACTATTTTTGAATTAAACTGAAGTCTATCTAAGTAACAAAGTTACTGCAGGGTGTTCAGAGGAAGCAGAACAGCATCGTGAGGGAAAACCCAGCCTTTGGAATCAGATAGAAACAAGACTAGGCTAAAATTAATTAATCATTCAAAACCTGTTTTTCTACCTGTAAAATGGGGCTAATGACATGTTCTAACTCGTTGGGTTATTATGATAGCAAAAATAGAGCACTTAGCATAGCAACGGGCCTGAAGGAAACACTCAGTAACCACTAATTAAAGACAAGTGCAGGTGGGGGCAGTGTCTCCAAATAAGACAGGGAGGGCTGGGAGGGACTCCCAGAGGATAGCAGGATTCCATCTCAGTCCTCAACTCCAGGCCCCATGCAGTAGTGGGGAGGACTCTGAGCTGTAGAGGGCTTGGGTAGCCGGCTGGGAAGCATACCATCTGTGGAGCTGTAACAGATGTGTCTAGTTAGGAAGGACCATGTGGTTAGCAAGGCATGAAGAGGTAGACCAGAAAATTGGGTTGGGCCCGGGCCCTGGGTGTCCTTCAAAGCCAGACCAACATTGGGTTTTGTCCCACACTCTCCCTTCCTCAGTAGAACAGAGCACCTTGTCTTCAGAGCTTATGAAAAATGTTTTAACTCCAAGTACATTTGCCTACTAAATCCAGAAACAATCATGATAAAAACATCTGGTTTTTCCCTTCACATTGTTTAAGAGCAAATCCCAGTTTGATTTTATATTCAGAAGCTTGTTCTGCACTAAGGTAAAAAAAATACATAATGGGACTCAAGTGATACATAAAATGATTTCAAAGGAATTTTAATTTTAAAAATAACTAATGAAGCTCCTTGTTAACCCCTAAGGCACCAAAGATAAGTAAATTCTTGGACTTTTCCTCCTTTATGATAAAAGCTCTTCTAAAAGAACAAATATTGGGGCCAGTGAGATGGCTCAGCAGCGTAAGCGCCTGCCTGACAAGCGCGAGGGCCTGAGTTCGACTCCCGGAACCCACATACGAAAAAGGGGCTGGTGATATCGCTCAGCGGCACGGGCACCTGCTGGCGCGCGAGGTCCTAAGGTCGACCCCTGGTACCCACAAAAAAGAAAAGAAAAGAAAAGAAAAGAACAAATATTAACGTAAGAGTAATTTAATCTAATCTGTGTGGTCATTCCAAGTTAGGGAAGCTTCTGAATTATTCAACACATTTCATGTTATCTTAATACTTTGTAGAACAATAGGAATCATAGATTAACAAAGAATTTGCCAGGTAGGCATCTTAATGAACAGATAATCATTGGCAATTGTGCCTTAATGAGTTCCATGTAAATGCATTTTGATAAAATGGTTTAAAGAATGAATGGAAAAGTCATTTGCTCTTTAAAGATAATCATTTACCCAATTAGTATTAGGCACAAAACTGAATGAGACAGATACCCTATCCTTTGGTAGCTCTCAGTCTATATTAAGCAAATGGAAACAATAGTCTCAAAATACTATAGTAAAAGTAAAATAATAGTTTATCTGAGATTTAACAGACAGTCCCCTTGGTTCTTTGTATTGTTGGCTTCATAAACCCCATTTTTAAGAACAGTAGAAGGCAGTGCTATTCAATATAAGAGTGCATTCCACTCCTACCAACTCTGAATTAATGGATTTCAAAGACATGAGATCTTCATGCAAGAAATACATTACCCTCGCCTTCTCCTAAAACCTTACCAACAGAAACATCGTCTTTTGCTCCACTTTTCTTTCTTTGCCCTTTTCTTGCTTGAGGCTTGACACTGAAAGTGTTGAAGAAAACTGTGTACATGTACAAGGGTGCAAGTTTCTTAATGAGAAGGATTGCAGTGCTAGTGACTTCCATTCCCTAGAACCTAGAAGAAATCAATCCAAGGTGAGAGCAGAAAGGAAATGCGTGAAGGAGGGAGGGAGTGCTTTAGGGGAAAAGGACTTTGTCCAGAGGATAACCATTTCTTTTGGAAATTTTATCTAATAACAGTACAACCATAACCAAAACAGACATTAACTACTGAGATCACAATACCATGTTCTTCAACTTCTTCTCAGTGCTGTTTTTGTGTTAGTAGCTTCATTGCATAGCAGAACAAATGTTCACTGTACAAGAGAAGAAAAGGGGAACAAAAAGGCCAGTAACTTGGGGAGCTCAGATTGTCCATTTGAGGTCTTTACTTGGGCACATGGCCCAAAGGGGCATCAGGAAACCTGCCCCTAATTTGTACGCTGTTTTTGTGTGTTCCGCGAAGAGGCCATCTTTTAGTCAGATACCCAAACTGGCCCTGATATCCCCTTTTCCAAAACTTTAAGATTACGTTTTATATATTTCAATCTCAACTTAGATATCAGTGTTTAGTGAATGAAATAGTCACCATGCTAAATTGACTATCAATCTGGTAATAATGTTGTGAAATTGAGTTTTTCACACCCCGGCTCAATTTCCTCCAGATTTTCTCTTTCAGAACAAATCAAAAGGCAAAAACAGTTAGAGAAACTAATTCCACCAAAGTTCCCTGAATGGCCTATCAGACATATCCACAGGACTGAGAAAGAATAAGCAACAAAATCAGGGGGTGCAGAGGCGGCCACCTGTGAGCCAGGCCCAGTAGCGCCATGCCAGGTCCCCGTGGCCTCTCGGAAGCACCAGGAATCCTGCTTCATTCATTCTCCTCACTCCACTTTTTTTTTTTTTTTGTGAGTACCGCGGGGTCGACCTCAGGACCTCGCGCGCCAACAGGCGCCCGTGCCGCTGAGCGATATCACCGGCCCCTTTTTCGTATGTGGGATCCGGGAGTCGAACTCGGGCCCTCGCGCTTGCAAGGCAGGTGCTTATGCCGCTGAGCCATCTCACCAGCCCACTCCACTTTTGTCTTTAGTTCTTCTGTCTCTTTTCTTCCTTCTCTGCAATGGTGGGAGGTCCCAAATCTCAGCCCTCCTGCTCTTCTTTTCCTCACATTTTTCCCAAGCTCTCCTCCAGGCTCATCACTCGGGCATGGTGTGCCAGCCACCCAACTCTCGGTCATCGAAGGCCATTCATGACCTTTCTCCTAAGAGCTGGCAAAACACTCTCGACCACGCCACAGACATTTCTAACAGATGTTCTATTCCCCCTCCAATTCGCACAGCTGAAACTTAACTCAGCATCTCCCCCATCGAACTCTCTCCCTTTATTGTTTCCTAGTTCAACAGTGTTCCCATCATTATTGCGATTAGGCTTAGAATCAAGAAACCACTCAGAGTGACTCTCTCACCTCCCTTCACCCAAGAACCTCGAGCTGCCTCCTCGCAGTCACACTTGTCTCCTGGATTTGCACGTGCTTTCTTCTTCACTAGGATTCCCTGCGCATTCTAGAGGACGTGGCCCAAGTTCCGTCTCTTCCACGAGAGTTCTCTGAGACCTGTGACGCTTTCTTCTCCACCAATGGAACACACTCTCCATGAAACCTCAACAGAATGGAGAAGAGTGGACCAACTTCATGACGCCCTATTCTATAGATGAGGAAACCGAGTTCAGAAATATTCAGTGACTTGCCCAACATCATACTGTGGATCTGTGACAGAGGCATTCTGGAACCAAAGACTCTTTACACTTGATCAAGGTCGCCACCTCCCATGCCAAGCTCTGGGCTCCCAAGCTTGTGTTGTGTAAGAGCTGCCTTTTACTTCTTCACAGCCTCCTTTATAGACGGTGCATATTGGTGCAGAGCAAACATTCAATAAAAAAATAAAATGGAAAGAGGAGTTTAGGCATAGGAAAGTAGAAGAAGAGAACAAGGGACAGACAGCTAAGCTGGCAGAGTTCAGACGCCCACAAAGACCCTCGGCTGGCCAGTACCCAACATCCACCACCCAGCCAGCCCTCTTCTGAGAAGAGGGGAGAAAAGTGGCACCGGGATCACACCTGGATACCACAGGGACATCCTGTCCCGGCCTCCAAGTTGCCGCCTGCCTCGACCGGGCACAACAGGACTTTCCCACCTTTCGGCTTCCTGTGTGGTTGGTGACTCAGAACTGTTCCTGCTGCCCAAGGTATCATTTGTAAAGTGCTTTCTTGGAAGAGAAAATGTTTGGGACAGCTGGAAGGGAGCTCCTGGGGCGGGAGCCACAAGGAGCCTTGTTGTGTGCTGTGAGAACACAGGCTTCTTATTTCTCTCTCTCTTCCCCTTGGCAGTGTTTATTTAAAGCTCCCACCATCGCTGGGGTTCGGGGCAGCCAGGACTTCAGGCAGAGCCTCTGGAACCACCAGGGAGCAGGCCTGGCACTTACTTCAGGGACCGCAGTAGTCATGGGCGCAGGCGTGGGGCCAGGACTCAGGGAGTCCGGCCAGGACGGTGGGAGGCATTGGGAAAGAGTTGTCATTGTGTGTTTGGCGATCCTATAATTACTGTGTTTGCTGTTATGATTTCTGTCCTCTATTGCCATTTCTCTCGGTAAATCTGTTCCCACTTGTGTCTTCTACAGAGAGACCTTTATAACTCTGTATATGATACATACATGGCATGATCGAAATATATGGTGAATGTTTCAATTTGTTTTTAATGTGTTACAGTAAAAGACACGTTGCCATGAATCTCTTTCAAAATACTCCCCCTTGCATCAAATACACTTCTCCCATTGTTCTTGCCACTTTCTGAAGCAGTTCTGGAAGTCTTCTTTCATGGGTGTCTCGTGTTGTTATAGGTGACATGACGTCCTGAGTTGATGTAAAATGCGTACCTCTCATCATCATTCTGCTTTGGGGGAAGAGCCAGAAGTCACGTGGTGCCACACCTGGTGAATAAGGTGAGTGAGGATACAGCGCCATGTTCTTGTGAGCCTGCCTTTCTGGATCACACTCAGCAGCAGCATTCACTGTACTTTTGATAAAACCTCTTAAAGAAAAAAAAGAGGATTTCCAGAACTGCTTCAGAAAGTGGCAGGAATGATGGGATAAGTGAGTTCACAGCAAGGGGGATATTTGAGGGCAATTGATGGCAATGTGCCTTTTACTGAAATAATTTTGTATTTCAACATTCACCATATTTTTCAATCGTCCTTCTATGTGTGTATATATCTGGTCGCCAGGCTGCTGGGTTGACTTCTCCGAGCACCATCCCTAGGAGTGATGACGTCAGGAGTGATGATGTCCCCGGGCAGCTCAGGTAGGAGGTGGTCGACGGGAGGCACCAGAACCTCCCGTGAACCACTCTTCCCCATCTTGCCCCTTTCGCCCAGCGAGCGCCCCCCAGTGGATTCACCACTTCTGACGTCCTATAGGCAAGAGAGGAGAAGGAATAGTGGGGCCCAGGGTCGCTTCACCCTCCCAGCCATGGGGCCCAAGCACCAGCATCTCAGGACAGAGGGTAGATCAACAGCACGGTCCCTGACTCTCAAGAAGCAGCCAGGTTATTCTTTCCCTGCCAGACTCCTCCACACACAAATCACAGTGGAGATTTATAACATCATCACCTGCTCTCCTTCTGGGGCATCTGTGTTGGCCAGTGGCAAACATCAGTGAGGCTTATTTTTATTTTAATCACAATTAATCAATCCCTCTCTCTCTCTCTCTCTCTCTCTCTCTCTCTTCAGTTTCCCCAAGAGAAGCTTCAAAGGCAAGCAGGATTGAGGCTTTTTGGAATTGGGCAAATCATCTTAATAATCACCATAGTATACTTCCCAGACTAGGAAAGAAAAGGAAACTTATGTTCAGATCTCTAAATCTGATAGGGTTTCACAGTGGTGGGCAGACATTCAGTTATAGACAAGCTCTGCCTTAGCTGTTCCTAGTCAATTTCAAGCAAAATTCTAATTTTCAAGTTTTTACTCTGCCAGTGACTGGTCAGATCTTGGATATTTATAAAAAGAAAGAAGAACTCATTTAAGATCATTAGTTGGCATTTATAAATTTAGTTCCATTTTTTTTTTTCTATCAAGACTAATGATGTGGGTCAGTGAGATAGCTCAGCGGCATAAGCGCCTGCCTGGCAAGCTCAAGGTCCTGAGTTCGACTCCCGGTACCCACAAAAGAAATAGATTAATGATGCAATGAACATATCCTTCCATATAGTTTCTTTAGATTAAATTCTTTCTTTGAAATAAAGTTGTAGAACCCGGGGCTGCAGCAACTGGCAGGAAGGGGGTCTGAGACAGGCTCCTGCTCCCCCCATTGACAGGACTCAGGGATCAGAGACCAGAGGGAAAGCCAGCGACACAGTAGGACCCCAGCTAGAGTGCACACGATGGACAGGTGGGATGAGTGGCACAGAAAAGTCCAAAGTAACAGTAACAATACCAGCCAGCAGGTGGTAAGTTAGGTGAACCAGCACTGTGCTTGGGGACAAAGACACATGGAATAGAAGTGGGTGGGTAATGCCACCTTCTTTTCTTTTCTTTTCCCCTATTTTTTTTTCTTCTTTTCTCTTTTCTTGTTTCTTTTTTAAATGGCTGGGGAGAACTCCTCCCACAGAAAACTAATCCCATCCCCCAAATCCAGAGACAAAGATCAGCCCCAAACCCCTCACAAATCCACCTGCAGTCTGGCTGGAGTACACATTCTGGGATCAGGCTTGGACCTACCACAGAGCTGTAGACACCAGAGGAATCTCACTACTTTTATTTTTCTATGTCTGATGGGTTTTCCTCTTGGTAGTCCTCTGGGTTAGTGTGTTTTGTTTTGCTGTTTATTTTTATTTTATTGTGTGTTTGTGTTTTTTTCCCTTTTCTTTTCTCTTTTTCTCTCTGTTCTGTTTGGCCCTGTTTCGTTTTTCTTTCTGTATGTGTGTTGTTTTTTTTTTTCCACATGTGTGATATTTTTGTTTCCTTTCTTTTTTCTTTCTTCTCCTCTCTTTTTTCCTTTTCCTTCACTCTTCTACCTTCTTTTCCCTCTTGTTCATGATTTAGATGCCTAAACTTTCCCTTTGTATTATTCCACTTGTCCTCTTACTCTCTTTCATCAACTATCTTGCTTGATTTTATGAGACTTTCATGTGGGTAAGTATTGTCTCTTCCCTTTCTGGTTTACACATCTAGGCTTTTTCTTCCAATCCCTCCCTCTTGTATCCTACAATTGCCCAAAACTTGGATGATCAACCTATGCCCACCTAATTTGCTCCTACTATACTTAACCCCATCCGCTTCTCCATCCTACCCCTACCCTCTTAAATCCCCCCACAACAGGGTAATATCACTCTACTAAGTGAAAAAACGTGGCATACAAGTTCCTGGTATAAGTTGGATTATATTATATAACTATACAACTCACTCCTACAGTTAAATATATCAGGCTAATAGTTACCACAGTTTGTCAGTAGCCAGGCTGTGGTTGAGTCTATTGTTATTGCTAATGCTACTACTGTAACCAGGATGCCATACCTGTTATAATCAGTTTTTTCTCCCCTGTATGACAACACTGAGATTGCAATGGGTCATAACCATCATCATAGTCCAGCACCAAAGGAATGGGCCTTGAGTCAAAAAGATAGCAACTCCACATGTTTAATATACTGGGAAGGTAGGTTCTTGGGATAGAGAGAAAGGCCAAGAACCACCTATATCTAGAAGACATTCTTGAGGAACAGACATCACCTAGGAAAGCCTCAATGAAAGGGATAAAGGCTATCTAACATAAGAAATCTACAAGCATCAAGACAGAAAACAAAATAAAATCAAAAATAGAAAGTGATGAGGGGAAGCAGCAAAATGCAACCCCAAATGCCCAGCCCAACCAGGACAAGTCCAGATCACAAAGAGATAGAGGAAATCAGAAGCCAACAAATGGAACTCTCTGAAATGATAGCAGCAGAAGTGAAAAAACTGAATGGAACAGACCATAGAAAAAATAATTTCTAAGGTACAAAAAGAAATGACGATCAAAATGAAAGAAATTAAAGCAGACACAGATTAAAAACATAAAGGAGGTTAGGAAAACAATGGAAACCATGAATGCCCAACATAAACAAAAAATGGAATCAATGAAACAGATCCAAACAAAAATCCAGGAGATTAAAAACTCCATTGAAAGTACATGCAACAGATTAAATGAAGGTGAGGATAGAATATCAGACCTAGAAGACAGGAATGTGACTAGTGACCAGAAAAAGAAACATATCTTAAAAATAGCAAGAGACCACAAAAAATCAATCCAACAGTTACAAGATGAAGCAAAGAAGAACAACATAAGATTAATTGGAGTCAGTGAAAAGGCTGGAGACAGCACAAATGCCATTAAAAACCTCTTCACAGAAATAATGGCAGAAAACTTCCCAAACATGGATAAAGAATTTGATATATAAATAAATGAAGCATATAGAACTCTAAATAGCCACAACCAAAATAAATCTACACCAAGGCACATAATAATCAAGATTCCAGAAATTCAACACAAGAACAGAATATTAAAAGTGGCTAGAGAAAAGAAACAAATCACCTATAAAGGAAAGCCCATCAGAATCACAGCAAACTTTTCAACACAAACCCTCAAATGAAAGAGAGCCTGTAGTGAGGTGTTTCAAGGCCTGAAAGCAAACAATCTTCAACTCAGATTGATGTATCTCACAAAAATATCTTTCAAATTCAACGGAGAAATAAGATACTTCCATGACAAAGAACAGCTGAAGAAATTCATGACCACCAAACCAGCTCTACAGAATGCCCTGAAGGATATATTAGAAAGAGATAATGAAGAGCACAAATACACAAATACCAATAGAAAGAAACCACCAAGCAGGGCAAGCAATTAAACAGTAGAGAAAGAAGGGAACCAACAACAGGAAAATAACATAAAAAAGATAAGCCAATACTTATCAGTTAAAACCATCATTGTAAATGGTCTCAACTCACCAATCAAAAGAAGCAGACTGGCAGAATGGATCAAGAAACAAGATCCATCAATATGCTGCATTCAGGAAATACATTTAACCCCAAAAGAAATCATAGACTAAAAATCAAAGGATGGAAAACAATTCACCATGCCACAGGAACCCAGAAAAAAGCAGGGGTAGTTATTCTATTTGCAGACAGTGTAAACTCTAAGCCAAAACTGATCAAAAGAGACAAGGAAGGTTTCTACATACTTGTTAAGGGAAAACTCCAAGAAGAAGAGATAACAATCATAAATATACATGCACCAAACACCAGTGCACCCAAATACATAAAACAAATATTAACAGACATGAATAACCAAGTAAGCACTAACACAATTGTAGCGGGGGACCTTAACACTCCACTCTCATAAATAGATAGATCAACTAGACAAAAAATCACAAAGAAATATCAGAATTAAAACAAGCCTGTAAACAAATGGACTTGGTAGATGTCTACAGAGTGTTTCATCCCAAAACATCAGAATACACATTCTTCTCAGCTACACATGAGACATTCTCCAAAATAGACAACCTACTAGCCCACAAAACACGTTTTAGTAAATGTAGAGGAATTGAAATCATTACTTGCACACTGTCTGACCATAGCATAATCAAACTGGAAATCAACAACAAAAGAAATCACAAAACCTACACAAACACATGGAAATTAAACAACACACTCCTGAACAACCAATGGGTCACAGAGGAAATTAAACACGAAATTACACAGTATGTACAATTAAATGATGCCAATACAACATATTGAAACTTACAGGACACAATGAAAGCAGTCCTAAGAAGGAAATTTATAGCGATAAATTCACATCAGGAAAACAGAACAAGCTCAAATAAACAACCTAATGTTGAACCTCAAACTTCTAGAAAAAGAAGAACAAATCAAACCCAAAGCTCATATGAGGGAGGAAATTATAAAGGTAAGAGCAGAAATTAATGCAATAGAAACTAAAAAAAAAAAAAATACAAAGACTCAACAATCGAAAATTTGGTTCTTTGAAAGAATTAATAAAATTGATAAATCATTAGCTAATCTCATCAAAAAGAGGAAAAAAAAAACACAAATTCAAGCAATTAGGAATGAAAAGGGGGAAATCACAACAGATCCTACAGAAATTCAGAAGATCATCAATACCTGCTACAAGAACCTATATTCTAATAAGATGAAAAACACAGAAGAAATGGACAGACACAATCCAATAGCCAAAAGTAAATGAAGAAGATTTAACAATTTTGAATAACCCAATATCAACCAATGAAATTGAAAATGTAATTAAAAATTTACCAACAAAAGAAAAGCCCAGGCCCTGATGGATTCACAGTTGAATTCTACAAGAAATTTAGAGAAGAACTAATGCCACTAATGCTGAAACTCTTGAAGGAAGTTGAAAGGGAAGCAATACTTCCAAAATCATTTCTGGAAGCAAGTATTACCTTGATTCCAAAACCAGAGAAGAACCCAACCAAAAAAGAAAACTACAGGTCAATCTCCCTAATGAACATAGATGTAAAAATCCTCAATAAAATACTGGCAAACAGAATGCAGCAAATCATCAAGAAGATTATACACCATGACCAAGTTGGATTCATACCAGGGATGCAGGGATGGTTCAACATACGCAAGTCAATAAATATAATACACCATATTAACAGAACCAAAGACAAAAATCACATGATCATCTCAATAGATACAGAAAATGCTTTTGACAAAGTCCAACACCCATTCATGATTAAAAAAAAAAAACCTACAGACAATTGGAATAGAGGGTCTTTATCTTAATCTGATAAAAAGCCACCTATGACAAACCAACAGCTAACATCATACTAAATGTTCAAAAAATGAAAGTTTTCATTCTAAAATCAGGAACAAGACAAGGATGTCCACTATCATGTCTCTCATTCAATATAGATCTGGAAACATCAGCCTGAACAATTAGACAAGAGAAAGAAATAAAAGGAATAAAGATAGGAAAGGAAGAAGTTAAATTATCATTATTTGCAGATGACATGATACTCTACACAGAAGACCCCAAAAGCACCACCAAAAGACTTATAGATTTAATAACCAAATTCACTAGTGTAGGTGGATGCAAAGTCAAAACTCAAAAATCAATAGCATTCCCATACACAAGCAACAAGCCCACAGAGAGAGAAATTAGGGAAACCATACACTTTACAATAGCATCCAAAAAATTGAAATACTTAGGAATCAATCTAACAAAAGAAGTAAAAGATCTGTACATTGAAAACTACAGTACTCTGAAAAAGGAGACTAAAGAAGATATCAGAAAATGGAAAGATATCCCTTGCTCATGGATAGGAAGAACCAACATAGTGAAAATGGCTCTACTCCCAAGACTGTTATACAGATTTAATTCAATCCCAATCAAAATATCATTAGCATACCTCACAGAACTAGAGAAAACATTCCTAAAATTCATTTGGAACCAGAAGAGACTTAGAATAGCAAAAACAACTGTGGGTAACAAAGGCAAGTCAGGGGGCATTACAATCCCTGACTTGAAATTATACTACAAAGCTACTGTGATAAAATCAGTATGGTATTGGCAAAAAAACAGCTCTGAGGATCAGTGGAACAGAATAGAAGATACAGATACAATTACAAACACACTCAGCCACCTTATCTTTGACAAAGAAGCCAAACACATTCTCTGGAAGAAAGATAGCCTCTTTAATAAAAGGAAAAACTGGCTTTCCATACGCTGAACACTAAAACTAGACCACTGTCTATCACTATGCACTAAACTAAAGTCAAAATGGATCAAAGATCTAAATATTAAAACAGAAACACTGAATCTACTGGAAGAGAAACCAGGTAGAATCTTGAAGACATAGGTGTAGGCAGAGACTTCATGAACAAAACCCAAACCATACAGGAAATACAACAAAAAGTCAACAACTGGGATCTTACCTTATTAAAAAGCTTTTGCACACAAAAGAAATCACCAACAAAGTGAAAAGACAACCCATGGAGTGTGAAAAAATTATAGCCAGTTGTCCCTCAGACAAAGGACTTATATCTAGGACATATAAAGAATTGAAAAAAAATTAGATTCCCTAAATTCAAAGACCCAATCCAAAACTGGGCATTTGAGATGAATACACAATTCTCAGATGAAGAAATACAAATGGCAAATAAATACATGAAAAAATGTTCAACATCATTGGTCATTTGAGAGATGCAAATTAAAACAACAGTGAGATTCCATCTCACTCCAGAAAGAATGGCTATCATCAAAAAAATCAAACGATAACAAATGCTGGCGGGGCTATGGAGAAAAAGGAACCCTTCTCCATTGTTGGTGGGAGTGTAGACTGGTGTAACCACTATGGAAATCAGTGTGGAGATTCCTCAAAAAACTAGGATTAGAGGTCCCATTTCACACAGCTATTCCCCTTCTGTATCTACAGGTCTCTCAGATGCTGGGCAGCATCCGTGAGCCAGAGAGGAAATAACTGAGCATCCATGGTGTGCTGCAGGGCTAGCTGGGATGTAGGGGAGGTTAAGAGTATATATTTGATTTTTTTTCTTTTGTTTTTTTTTCCCCTTTTTGGCAGTATAGGGGATTGAACCCAGGGCCTTTACTCTGAGCTATATCCCCAGTCCTTTTTCTTTTCTTTATTTCTTTTCTTTTTCTTTTTTCTTTTTTTCTTTAAGTTTTGGGACAGGGTCTTCCTAAATTACTAAATTACCCAGACAGGGCTTGAACTTGTGATCCTCCTGTCTCAGACCCCCAGAGTGCTGGGATGACAGGTGTGCACCTGCTCTTCCAGCATCAAAGTATTCTGAGTTTACAATATTTCCAACAAGCAATAGGCTTCTCATGGAGCATCCACCAGTACTTATTTAGGTTAGAGGCGTTATTTAATTGTCACAATTTGAAATAAAGAAAATCTATGGGTAGGTAACAATACAGGAAGAATAAAATTATTGTGGTCTTTACCTTGACTGGCTTAACAAACTGTATGTCTCCAACTCAAGGAGCATTCTGTTGTACCCACTTCATAGCTGTCTTAATTTCTAGGACTCCTGTAACAAAGAACCACAGGAAGGTTGGCTTTGGCAGCAGAAATTTATTTTCTTATGGCTCTGGAGGCCCAAAGCCTGAGACCAAGCGGTCACACTGGTTTCTTGTGAGGCCTCTCTCCTGGGCTTCTAGAAGGCCACCTTCTCCCTGTGTCCCCACATACCCTCCCTTTGCATGTGACAGTGTCCAGATCTCCTCGTCTCAGCAGGACACCAGCCACTCTGGCTGAAGGCCTCACTGTAAGGACTGGATTTTAATGTCATTACCTGTTTAGCCAGGTCAGGTGACGCACACTTGTAATCCCAGCACTCTGGGGCTGAAGCAGAAAGATGGCTGTGAGTTTGAGGCCAGCTTGAAGTGCATAGCAAGACCCTGTCTCAAAAAATTTACCTCTTTAAAGGCTCTCTCTCCAAAAGCACTCACATTCGGAGGTGCTGGGGGGATTAGAACTTCGGTTTGAATTTGGAAAAAGAACAGTCCATCCCGTAACATCTCCTAATCTACCAACCACCTGCACCCCCGCCACCCTCATGGAGTACGCACACAACCAGCTGGGCTGTGTTCCTGTCCCCTCCCCTGCCATGCTTCAAGGGACTTGACCCTGCCTGGCTGTTACCCACTCATTGTACAAGAAATAACAAAAGATTGGAACACACACACACACACACACACACACACACACACACACACCACTTTGCAATCATGTTCTACCCTGCAAACTTCGCATTGCTGGGGACAGACTTTGACCGTGTAATTCAGCCATGGAGGAAGTGAATGGGCGGCCTGGTACACAGGATTTGCTAAGGACTCACAATGGAAATGCAGCCTGTTGTATGGTAATCAGGTGAGGTCAGGGTTTTCTGTTTAACCCACTTAAGGAGAAATACCAACCATATTCCCATTTGCTAGAAACAAGCAATATCTAAATTAAATGGCCCAGAGTGCATGAACTGTATCAATAATGAGCATGCATTTCAATGAAAGAAACATAAGCATTTAATTATTACCAAAAAGCCAAAGACAAGCATCCAAAAACGATGTGAACAAAGAGGTAGACACCACTCTGAATTTTAAACAGGTTTCTAAATTGAAAAGGGCAGTAACTCATGTTACTTACCATTTAAAAATAACCAGGATTTAAGAAATGAAATTAGACAAGTGATTAATGTGTCAACTTCAGCCAGAGTCCCTTTGATAGTTGGAAGAAAATAAAAGCCAGCCAAGAAATAAACATTTCAAATTCAGGTGCTGCGCAATCTGTGCTCCAAATGTTTTCCCTGCGCTGTGACGGGGTGGCTTGCTCCGCGCACAGCAGACAGATTGCTGGCAGGGTCCTTACCTTCAAAATAAGAGCGTCCCACAAGAGGAGCAGCCGCAGCCTCGCGGCCAGAGCCCACCAGAGAGAAATGCAGAGATAGGCAGAGAGGGGCTGCAGAGAGGGTCCCCTGGGTGCTACGAAGAGACATTTGGGGTTTTCCCAGCTATTTCCACTTCTACTGGGAATCCAAGGATGGGGACGAGTCTTCTGCATTGAAATTAAAAGAGGCCCATGACAGAGTAAGAAAGAAATGCGGCGACAGGACCATTCTATATAGAGAAAGAGAGAAGTGCATGGCGGCTCAGGGCCACACTCTCAGAGCCAGGCTGCCTGGTTCAAGGTCCAGCACTGCTTCTTGCTAGCTGCATAGCCTTAGATGCTTGAGCTCCCCATGCCTCTATTTTTCTATCTATAAGATGAAAGAAATATAAATAGTACTTACCTTACCTTACCTTAAAGTGTTATGAGGATTAAGTTAACATATGTAAAGCAGGAAGAATGGAAAGTCTGTAAAATTATATTGTAAGTGTTACAGAAGTGTAACTGCTCTAATTACAGTACGGTTATTTGGTAAAACAAGTCAAAAAATAGAAAGGATTTGTAATAATGATATGCACCTTCCAGGGCCAGGGCTAGAGTGGGATGGATGAGGGAGACTGACAGAATTCATTTCAGGTGCCAAACTGAAGGCAAGAGATGCCAAAAAAAATTCAGTAATCACGATAGATAATGCTTTGATGCAATGACATGAAATCAAAGTAATGTAAAAATTATCCACGATGAACAAAACACAAATTTAAATAAAGACAAGATCAAGCCAGGCATGGTGGCGCATCTGTCATCCAGTGCTCTGGGAGAATGAGGCAAGAGGATCCCCAGTCTGACTCCAGCCTGGGCAACTTAGCAAGATCCTGTCTCAAAATAAAGAATTTATAAAAAGGGTTGGGTATGGGGCCGGTGAGATGGCTCAGTGGCGTAAGCGCCTGCCTGGCAAGTGCGAGGTCCTGAGTTGGACTCCTGGTACCCACATAAAGGAAACAAAGGGCCGGTCATGTAAAGGAAAAAAGGACCAGTGATATTGCTCAGCGGCACAAGTGCCTGCTTGCAAGCGCAAGGTCCTGAGTTCGACTCCCGGTACCCACATAAAAAAAAAGGGGGGGGTTGGGTATGTAGCTCAGTGCAAAGGCCCTCAGTTCTATCCCCAGTATCACAAAAAAATAAAATTGAAGACAGAATCGGTATTATTGACTTTTTTCTTCTGCTGCAGGCATCAGTATGGCTTGGCATGCAGTAAGTTCATTGATATCATAGTAAAATAGTTGGAAGTTTATAGCCCACTCTTTTTTCTGAAGTGAGAAATTACATAGGATTTTTAACTATTTTTCCATGAGATTATACATAAAATTCATGAGAATTTATAAAGTCCAATTTCTTATAAAACCTTGAAAGCAAAATACAAGATGATCCTGAATATCTAGTCAGTCGATTGATAAGAAAAAATGAGGCCACTCCAGCCACAAGGAACCCAATGGCAAACCAAGTTCATGCTACATTCTTCAAATCTACAAGAAAAAAGAAGAAGAAATTGGGAATATAAGAAAAAGAGTAAAATCCATGGAACCTTCGTGGGCCTCCTTTTCCTCGTGAGACCGAGGCTCAGTGATGCTCTGTGTCTGACCTGGGTCTCTGGAGCTGGGTGTGGGTCTTCACTTGTGCTGTTTCTAGGGGACCCAGATCTTTAGCCAGCTGTCCTGCCCCAGCTCAATAAGACCCTGTGTTCATCAGCTTTGCATCACTGTGACAAAATGCCTGAGGAAAGCAACTTAAAGAGGGAAGGTTTATTTGGGCTCAGTGGTTTCCATGGTCCCTGGGACTTTTGCTCTGGGCCTGAGACAAAGCTGAACATCATGGCAGAGAATGGAACGGTGGCCCAAAGGAGAGAGAGAGGAGGGGAGAGGGAGAAGAAGAGAGAGAGAGGGAGAGAGACAGGGAGGAGGGGGAGGAGCGTCCTCCTCCTGCTTTTGTTCCATCCAGGCCCCCAGCCAATTGGATGGTGCCACCCACATCCAGGGCGGGACCCCCCACTCAGTTGGCTGTCGCACATGGCAATCACTCATAAGCACGCTTTACGGATTTCTCAGGGTTTTCTCAATGCAATCAAGATTAAGCATCACAACTCCAAAACCTGGTAGCTGGAGGATCCTTCGGAGCCTTTCTGTGAACTGGGTGAAGCTCAGGTGAACGCAGGCCTCCAAATCCAAAGACGTGATGATGAACCCTGTTCCACCCATGTGGCATCTGCTTTCCCTTGAAATTGTCCTTTACCTCCGTGTTTCCTCGTCTGCAAAGGAGAATAATAACACTGGACTCACTTCCTAGGCCGACTTCGAAGATCAAGTAAGAAAACACAAAATGCATTCGGTGTAATCCCTTTAAAACCCAATTTCCTTCCCGTCTTCATATGTCAAAGCCTTCAACCACTTCTACTCAAAGAACCAGAGAAGCAGCCACATAGCAATACTGCACAGCAAGTGATTTAAAAAAATGCAAATACCATCATGGTCTCACTTTGGAGGAAGGTATGTGGCTTCCCATGAGCAGATTTTCCCTCGTAATGACATTCCTTCAAACGAATGTGACAATTCTTTGACATTTGATAAACACCTGTCGACCCGAGGAGGTGACCTGGGAGCCCGCTGGTAACAGAGGTTGGGCGGTGGTTAATAATTTCTGGGTTTAATCCCTATGGTAGATCAATAGAATGTAGATAGAATTGACTGTAACTTTTTTTTTTCCTTTTGGATGATTTCCAATAAAGGGAAGGCACAACATTTTCCTAACATAGGTTAACCTTCAAGAAAACTTCATAGATCAAGATAATACCAGTAAAAATGGAGATAGGACCAAGGATCATGAAACTTTATGGTAGTTTTTTTCCCCGAAGGCCATTGATATATTGCAACACACCAAAGATGGAGTTAACCATAAACTGGTAACTCTCTCCATATACATGCTGCTCATTTCTCTTCAACTTTATCCTTATTCTTTTTTAGGATTTTTAAACATTTTAAATTATATTTAGAAAGATTTCCATCAAAAAATATTAAAGGCAGGGCTGGTGAGATAGCTCAGCAGCATAAGCGCCTGCTTGGCAAGCGCGAGGTCCTGAGTTCAACTCCTGGTACCCACATAAAGGAGAAAAAGAGCCGGTGATATCTCTCAGTGCCACAAGCATCTGCTGGCAAGCGCAAGGTCCTGAGTTCGACTCCCGGTACCCGCATTAAAAAAAAATTAAAGGCAAAAATTAAAATGATACGTAATCCCTGCTATCTAGGTAGGCTCTGCTGAGCCTTGAAAAATAAAATACAGAGCAATGCTTCCACATGACTAGAATATCGAATATAGAAAGGTGTAAAGCAAAGAGGTGTTTCCCCTCCACCACCCAAGCTCGTCAGCCCCCTTCTTTTTAAACCTCAAATGTAAGTCTTCAAAAGTTCTATGGAGAGCTTTGCAGACAACATTTCAGTGTCAACACTAGCCTTTATGTGTGCTCTTAAATTACACAGCACACGCCTGTAATCGCAGCACCCTGGAAGCCGAAGGATCACAAGTTCAAGCCCAGCCTGAGCAACTTAGCAACCTAAGGAGACACAGACTCAAAAATTTTTAAAAATGTTTTAATTTAAAGAAGGGGTTGGGGATATAGCTTTGTGCAAACGTCCTGGATTTAACCTCTGGTACACCCCCAACACACACACACAATACAGGCAGCAGGAGGGTGACCATCTGCAACCCAAGAAGCCAGGACTCAGAGGAACCCAGCCTTACCTGCGCCTTGATCTTGGACTTCCAGCCCCCAAGCACTGTGGGATAATACATTTCTGTTGTTTAAGATCCTCTATCTGTGGTATTTTGTTACGCAGCCCTAGCTAACTAATACAACCTATGAGTATACGTTTGTGGCATTTCCTATCAGTGCTTAAGAACCCACCTCACATTGTACTGCAAGTTGTCACATTGTTTTTATCTCTGGCTTATCTACTGACATTTACACTGACTCCAAGTTCTTGATGAATTCAAATGATATTGTGGTAAATCTCTATATATTGATATCTTGCATAATTATATAAGCATGTCTATAGAGTGAAATCCCAGAAATAAAATTGCTGGCTCAAAGTACAAATGCATCTGTATTGAATTTTCAGAGTGTCAAGTTGCCCTTGAAGTTTCTACTTTTGCTGGGCATGGTGACACATACCTGTAATATCAGTACTCAGGAGGCTGAGGCAGGAAGATTGCTGAGTTTGAGGTCAGCCTGGGTTACATAGTGAGTTCAAGGCCAGCCTGGAATACATGTGAGAACCTGTCTCAAAAAAAACAAAACAAAAAAAGGTGTCTATTTTCACCAAAGGCACTTAAAAATGACATTTTCCTCACATGCTTGGCAGCAGTAGTATATCAAGCTTTTTAATTTTACTGAGCCAATTTTATCAGTGTATTGTTCTAGTTTGTACCTATGAATGAGACTTAGCATGTCAGAGAATCTTCAGAGCGCCAGGTTGGGGGCCCTGCCGTATGTGAGCTGTGTTACCCCGGCCAAGTTGCCTCACTTCTCTTACATCAGGCTCTTCTACCAAATAGCGCAACCTTGGAAATTACCTCAGTGTGGGGTTCTTAGAAGAGTCCATGCGTGAACAGATGTCAAAGCACAGAATGATGCTTGCAATATATCAAGCCTCAAATTACCACCAGTTGTTATTATTGTGTTAATAAAAATACATATGTACTGACCTTTTGTATTACTGTCCTGGTAAAAGTTCTGTGTTACGGATTACATGTTTACTGTCCCTGACTGTAATTTATACATCGAAGGCCGAAGCTGCAATGTGGCTCTATTTGCAGATGAGATTTAATATTAACTGAGGTCTTAACATCTGGCCCTGTCCAACAAGAGGAGGCATCACTTACAGTGTCCTTTTAAGAAGAGAAATCTCACCGGGTGTAGTGGCACACACCCGTAACCCAGCATTCAGGAGGCCGAGGCAGGAGGATCACCACGGGTTTGAGGCCAGCCTGAACTATAGTGAGACCTTGTCTCAAAAAAACAAAATAAAAATTAAAGTAGAGACATCACTCTCATCAGAGAGACATAGAACTCTCTCTCTCCCTCTCTCTCTCTCTCTCTCTCTCTTTCTGCTCGTGTAAAGTCTATGAGCACAGTCAGATGGCAGCTGCATACAAGGCAAGACAAGTAGCCTCCCAGTGGAACCTGTCCTAACCAGCACCTTGACCGTGGACTTCCAGCCTCCAGACTGTGGGAAGTGAATTTTGGTTTAAGCCGCTGAGTCTGTGAGATTTTGTTATGGCAGCCCTAGTGTCCAATACATCCTGTTTATATCTTTTACTCATATTTCTGTCCAGTTAGACTTGGTCTCATTGTATGAGCTCCCATATCCAATGATAGAGTCTAAGGATAGGTGGGCTGATGGAAGGACCCCAACTGGGAGACCAGGGCATGGGGTACTAGTTTCTACTCCGGTTTCTCTCTGCTAGTGGGCCTGGGTACAAGGCTGATGGTTGCAACCACTGGAGACAGAAATATGAATCAGGGAGCATGTGGGGCAACATTTTGAGGCTTAAATAGTCTAGATTTAAGAAAGTTTGTGTAATTCTAGTCCTCAGCACCAGCACAATTACAGAATTCCACTTTCTCCTCCAAAGCCTTAAAATAAGCACCAGGGTACCTCTCCTTGACTTGAGACTGTTTTACACATCTCCCTCTATTAAAGAAAAATTCAGTGGGTGTTAGTTACTTCCTACCTTTGTTCACCCCCACATCAAACCCTTGGTACTGAAATACACTTTTTCAAATTTTAAATCCAAAATTGTAATTTAATGCAGAGCAATTATAAGTAACAGATGCTGACAGGTTTGCACTTTTTGCTTCCACCAGAAATATATGCTCACACATTGGTTCCAAATTTTTGAATATGATATCCAAACAAAGTTAGGGGCTATGAAATGAAAGATTGCTAATTTTAAATCCACACCTACAAGCTTTAAAACTTGAATCTATAGGGAAATTGGGAAACCAGACATATAAGAACTGGAGGCAACAGTGTGATGGGAAAGCACGACCCTAAGAATTACACCACCATGAGTTCAAAACCCAGGCCTACAATTTAACTAGCTATGTGACCTTGACCAATGTAATTTACCCACTAGGCTTCACTTCTGAAGCTGTAGAGTAAGAACAATGTTATCTACTTCATTGAGTTGTGAGATTTATGTAAGCTAAGGACTAGAAAATGCTCAGCTCGCGCCCAGCACATACTGTAAACTCCACCAGTGACTAAATGCCTTCACCTGGTGTCTGCCCCACCCATGTCCTTAGCCTCTCCTTGCCTGTCTCTCATACGGCATCTCATCATCCCCACACAGCTTGGGCTTCCCACATGGTGGTCCCACAGGAGTCTCGCTCCCTCCGTGGCAATAGACCCCTCAAGAGGCTGAGGTGTCAATGTCACTTCCGCCATATTGTATTGGTCAAAGAACTAACACGACCCAGGGAGTAAGCAGACCCCACCCTCTGATGAGAGACTGGACATTCATGTTATAAAAGAGCATGCAGCTGAATATACCACTACGGCCAACTCTGGAAAATACAACCTGCCACAACGTGGTGGTGTCATTACTGTTGATGGTGGTGTTGTTCTTCTTAAGAATCTTTGCTTAGCCAGTGTAATGTACAAAATCCCTCAAACCCACAGTCCCCCTGCCATATGGCTTGATGGCAGAGAGACTAAGATGTACCTGGATGTGAAGATCCTCCTGTGGGCCTCAGCCCTCCTAACCATAGCCCTTTTCTAGCTGGAGACTTCTCCATGTAAACTCAACAAAACTGTCTTAGCTTATTACTGTGCCAAAACACCTGAGAGAAGCAAGTGATAAGGAGGAAAGGTTTATTTTGGCTCACAGTTTTGGAGCCTCAGTCCCTGGTCTCTTGGCCTGTTGCTTTGGTCCTGTGGCAATACAGTGCATCATGGTGGGAGTCTGTGTTCGAGGAAGCTATTTGCCTCACAGCAGCTGGAATGCAAACAGAGAAGAGAGAAGAGCTGGGGTCCCATACTTCCTTCAAGGACATGCCACCAATGACCTAACCTCCTTCCACAAAGCCCCACCTCCTAATGGCACCCCAGGCTGCCAACCAAGTCTTTAAGCCATGGGCCTTGGTGACAACAGTGCCCTTTCCTCCAGGTAGATGCATAACAGGAAACAGCAGCGCAAACTGCCTCAGGCCACCTCCCCCTGAGCACTTGTGTGGGCCCAGCCGTCCTCCTAGTGTGAGACTCCACCCACGGTGACTCCACAGGGAAGGAGGTGACTGTGCGGAGGGATGAGCAGGAGCAGCGCTGCTTCCCTGGCAATGTGGTGCCACACTGAGTCGATGGGGTTGAGCAACAGAGCAAATGGACCAGAAGGGCCGACCCATGCAGGCGGCTGAGGTCCACACCCCCAGCACCCCCACGAGGGGACAGCGACCAGAACATGGTTCAGTCATAACCAAGAAACTAGGACTGGTGGCACTGTAGCTAAGCTCAAAAACTGAAGATATAAAGGACTGGGTTATTTGTAACTTTAGTGGGGTGACGTGGCCAAAACAATACTGTCTAGTGCGTTACCAAAGAACAGAGTTTTTCAGGTACATATTTACTTTTCAGAATCATGGAATTCGCAAGGATGACTTTAAAACGCAGCCCTCTGCAGCTGTGAATTATCACTTGCAGGTGTTTGACTTATCTCTTGGCTTATTAAATCAGACCTGCTTTCCCCTTCCCGAGCTACAGCTCTTGGTTTAGGATTAAACACTAGCAAGGTGTTTGCTCTAACTTCCTAGCAGCTCGGAAAATGAACCAGTTGCAAGTGGAAAATTTTAGAAGCTACGTGCCTTCCAAATTCCTTTTCATATAAACAGAAAAATTAATTTTATACATATAAGCTTTCCCTCTGTTCCAGTTACCGAGAACCTGAGCGACTGTCACTCAGAAGGCCCCAGGAGCCCGGGTTCAAGTGGTCCCGCAGCCAGGAGGGTCTGCTCCCCGACACCAACAAGAAGTCAGACATGAAATGTGCCCTCCCTGCACCAAGGACTGGCTTGCACCAGGTGGAACAAAACCAGATTCCCCCAAGCTTCATGGATTTGAAGATCTATCAACTCACTTCACTGTATCTACCAGCACTTCTGGGGTTGTAAAACGCAAATATTTCACTTTATAAGGAGTATTTTATAGAGCAGAAAAATCAGCACCCCCTTTCCATGCCACTGTAACCCCCATGCTCTAATATCATCCCAATAAGGCACAAAGGGCAGCTCCAGTATTCATGAGAGCCACTGACGTCCCCCATGGAAGACCCTGGAGAGAACTGGAGCATGAGGGTGGGTTTGTGGAACTGCAAAGCAGGTTTGAGAGCTCTCCGTTGCCTAAATATATAAACTTCAGCTTAAGAAATGCACACAGAATTCACAGCAGAGGCCTCATGCACTAAAAACCACAGTTGTACTAATAAGAGGCATGATCAGAATTTATGGTATGTGATTAAATTTAAAAATGTATTACAGTGAAAGACACATTGCCATTAATTCCCCTCAAAAGACTCCCCTTCACTTCCAGTACACTCATCTCATCATTCTTGCCACTTTCTGAAGCAGTTCTGAAAGTCCTCTTTCATGAGTGTCTTTATGAGGTGTGATCAAGAATACAGAGAATGTAGCCGCTGTTTGCCATCCAACACAAAGCCAGGCTCATAAAAATATGACGCTGGGTCCTCCTCCACCTTATTCACCAGATCTGGCACCATGTGACTTATGATTTTTTCCCACAGTCAAAATGACCTCGAAAGGTAAACATTTTAAATGAATTCCGGACATCAAGGCAGGCACAGCAGTGCAACTAAAAACACTCAAGAGCACTTCCAGAACTGCTTCAGAAAGTAGCAAGAATGGTGGGATAAGTGTGTTCAAAGCAACGGGGGATTTTGAAGGGGGATTAATGGCAATGTGTTTTTTATTGTGATAATTTTTTTTGGAAGGCTGGACATTCCCGTACTTTTTGATCACTGCCTAGAAGCACCAGCTAAAATTCACCACCTGCTGCACACTTTTCACACTTTATTTTCTCACTCATCCTCACAACAGCCCATACAAGGTAGGCACTGGAGTCCTGATATCAATGACAATCACAAATATTCAGTCACTGCTCACTGTGTACCAGTGCCACCCAGCACAGTCCCTTCTTATCAGTCATATAATCCCCCAAGAGCCCCATGTTACTACCACCATTTGATGATGAAACGGAGGCACAAAGGGATGATACAACTTCCTCAGACTCCCAGATAGTAATTGATGGGGTCAGACTCTGAAGCCAGCACTCAACTGTTGTTCTGCCCCCTTCACAGATGAAACCAAGGCACGCAAAGAAGCCATGGGACCTCACTCGTAAACCTAGTGAGAGGTCAACTGAGATTGGACACCAAGTGTGCTGGCCCCAAGGTCCAAGCTCTGTGTTACTGATGGATGGAGACACAGCAGCCCAACTGCCTTTCGTCTGGACAGTGCCTCGCTGTGTTGGATCCTGGCACTATGGCTGCTCTTGGCCTCGAGTCTGCCCACCCTGCAGTGCCAACTACGGCACTCAGAAGAGTAACTGTAAGTATGGGCAAGTGGGGAATTGCCTACATTCTATGATTTCAAGGGCATTCGAAAATAGGCACCTTCTAGACTTAGGGAATCACTCCTTTGATGGACACCTTCATGTCTTGCAGAAGTAAAATTCTTCACTGCACCAATATTCCGCATCGCAAATGCCTTTACCAGACTTTTCTGCAGAAAGGAAGAGAAAACAAAGGCTTTCAGAGGAGAAACAGAAAGCAGCCTCAGACCTACCTGAACATCCAGTGTGAGCCAGAGCTATGTCCACCTCTGGGACTCATATCTGTCTAAACAGACTTAATGAGCTGGTGAGGCTGCGCTTCCAGCAGGACATTTGCATAAGACGTGAGCAGCCTCCTGGGAAAGCTCTCACCCTAAGGAAAAGAGGTCAGCAGACAAGCCTGGCCCAGGGACAAAGCCTTAGGCACAGGAAAGCAGATGTAGCTCTGAGTGCAGCACTGTGTTCTGTCACTCACATTTGTCTCTGCTTTGCATCTGAGAGGTGGGCTGTGAGGGGAATGAAGAACTGCCTCATTTAAGTGCTGAGTGCTAGCCATGGAATAAGAGATGGCATGGGGTGAGGAGAAGGGGGCCTCTCGGGGTGGCAGGATGGACCCCTGAAGATTGCAGTTAGTCGGTCCTGTTGTGGGGCAGGAGAGACAGCATTAGAGAGCCAGGAAAACTCTCTCTTACAGGAATTTACACAAGGCTGACCCTTTGGGGTAGGTTATGTGCTGTGGTCTCTTGGGGTACAGAACTAGCGTACAGTTGAGGAGACAAGGAAGAACCATCTGAAGGGAAATGGACAAGTAAGGACGGCTGTGCCCTTAGGCTCCAGGTCAAACTATTTAAAGATAATCAGAAGCCACCTCATGGAAGACTGCACTAAGGAAAATGTATCCCTGTTTACAGATGGCCAAAGCCAACAGTGTGAGTGAAGCTGTGATAGATAATTGTGGTGTCAACTTGAATAAGAAACGCCAAGCAGATGGGTTTAGCACAGCTCTGGGTGTGTCTGAATGATTGACTTACTGAAGACAGAAGACCCACCCTGGATGTGGATGGCACCAACCAATAGGCTTGTAGCTTAGATGGAATGAAAAGGGAAAGAAGAAGGAAGTCTGGCCTTTGCATCTTTGAAGAAGCTACCTTCTTTGCCATCACCCTTGGACATCTGTCTTCAGGCTTCCACCACCAAGGGATAAAAGGCTAAAACACAGGTCTTCCACTTATAAAGACAGGTCTTCCATTTCCAGATCTTGTTGAAAGGAAAATAATGTAAAATATACAGAATTCAGAATATCCCTGACTTAAGTTATAGAACTCATATATCTTCCTATTAAAATGGTTAAATGTGGGCTGGTGAGATAGCTCAGCAGCATAAGTGCCTGCCTGGCAAGCGCGAGGTCCTGAGGTCGACCCCCGGTACCCACAAAAAAAATAAATAAATAAAATAAAATAGAATGCTTAAATGCACACAAGTATGAATACTTCTAAAGTTCTATGTAAGAAAAGAGGCAAGGGTGGAAAAAGTCCAGGATTTATTTTCAAAACTTCTCCACTACATTTAAGTATATTTTTAAGAGACAGACACTGAGTGTCAACAACCCTTCTCTAACCTTTTGCTGACATCAGCACGTGACACCTCTGCTGTCACCATACTTCATGTGTTGGAGTAATTATATAGCTCTCCTTGAAGGACAAATTGTCAACCTCACCTGCAATGTCCACTCTACTGGATTCCAAGGTGATTGGTGATTCACTTATATTGTCTGATCTATGGAAGTCACTTGAAGACAAATTTACAGCTTTATATCCATAGGCGCCATCTTGATTGGCAGGTAGAAAGTCGAGGTGAGATAAGGGAAGACGAGAATCCCTCCTTTGGGACCCATCATACAGTGCCATAGTGATTCTTTGTCTCCGCATTGGTGGAAGCTCAGTGACTGGATCCACCAAACTCAGAAGGAAGCAGCATGGCCCAAGCATCTCCAGCAGCACCAAGGCTCCCAGCTTCCTTCTCCTGGAGGTGGTCCACTGCCAAGCACTCCTGTCAGGTGAGATGAGGAGGCTTCCTGTTAGTCCAGTGCCTCACTCCTTCCCACAGCTGCCCACCTGGTTTTTGTCTTCTTATGGTAAGTCCCAGGCAGCAGCTGCCAAGCGTGAAAACTCAGCCATAAGAGACTCATCCTTTGTACAATTCAGCCAACTGAATTGATTGCAAAGTCTGGGCTAGATTACTCAATCGTGGTCAAATTTGAGAAGCAAGGCATAGAGATAAGCAACGGTGAACACAATGAGTATAAGTGGCTGAATAAAATGATGCATGCTAAGCAGGCACGTTTTCAGCCTGCCCATCTGAGCGCTGAAGGTCCCCTCACCCAGTTCTGTCCCAGCCTCACCTCCATCCACACTATCACCTCGCTGGTGATCTCATCCAGGCAGAGGCTCTAAATGGCCTTGGTGTCTTCATGACCCCTGAGTTTGCTCTGCACTCTGACCTCCCTCTGCGCTAGAGTGGTTTATCCAACTGCTCCCTGAAATCTCCACTTGTAAAGCCCTGTCCCTCCCCCACCTCAATAAAAGAAACCCTCGCTCATCCAAAAACCTCAGTGTCATCCAGGATCACCCTTTTTCTCTCAGCGCTCCCTCAACCTTCCCATACACATGGCCGATTTGTCCCCTAGGTCCATCAGCACCTTCTCCAAGTATGTCATGAGCTTGGTGATTTATACCCATCTCTCTGGTTCCTCTCCTAACCCTGACCACCATTATCTTTCCCAGGACTCCTATAAACAAGCTGAATGGGTCTCCCTGCTCCCATTCTTGCCTTCCTGTGATCCATTCCCCACAGAGCAGCCAGGGTAATATTTTAAAGCCAAACTCAGATCATCTCTCCGTTCTGTGTGAAAAATCCCGGTGGCTTCCCTCTGCACTGAAAAGCCAAGCTTCGCGTTCTTTCTTTCCCTCATCGAGGGCCTCACGTTCACTGCTCACCTGCTCCTCTCAGTCTTGTTCTTCCTTTCTCGTCAGCTTTGGCCGCGTTGGTCTTTTCAAACCTCAAACCCCGTCAGCTCTTTCCAGCTGTGGCAGTTGTATACTTGCTGTCACTTCTGCCTGGAATACTGACACCGTCTCTCCCCAGCGGCTCCAAGTAAGTGGCTCTTTTTCAGCCTTCAGATCTTGACGTGACTGTTTTCTCCTCAAAGAGTACTTTCCTGGTCACCCTAATCACACCGACCTCCCGATTCACCATCTATCACGGCATTACACTCGGTTCCTTCCCAGAACTTCACCACAGTCTGATAGGACATGGTTTGTATATCAGTTCCCTGCCTCATTATCTGTCTCCCCCAGGACAATGTCACCCCAGGAGGACAGGGGCTGCACCTGTCTTCACTGCTCTGTCCTCAGCATCCAGAACAGTGCCTGGAGTATAATAGATAATAAGTAATTGTTAAATAAATACATAAATTAATCTATAAATATTCTCAATGAGTATCCTTTTATTATTAAAATGAATAGCCGTGCATGGTGGCACACGCCTGTAATCCCAGCACTCAGGAGGCTGAAGCAGGAGGATCACTGTGAGTTTGAGGCCAGCCTGGGCTACATAGTGAGACCCTGTCTCAAAAAAAGAAAAAAGAAAAGAAAAAAGGAAGGAAGAAAGGAAGGAAGGAAGGAAGAAAAAAAAGAAAGAAAGAGAAAGAAGTACAAAAGAGAAATGCATGTAACTCTGGGAACAGTAAAGTAACTTTTGAAAGTGGGCGGGGCACCAAACTCGCTATCTTGGATTACCACATGCAGTACACACGTGCAACGTAAAGGACGCTCCTCCCCCAGATTTCATGAAAGGGAAGCGGGGCACGAGCTGGGGCGACACAGCAGCCATCTCTGAGAGGAAGGCAGCTCAATACTGAGCTGCATGCCAGTGGGCTATCTGAGGAACTCAGTGTTGATGGAGTTAGGAGAGAAGGCTATTAGTTTCCCACAGCTGCTGTAACAACTGTCACAATGGTAGCTTAAAGCAACACCAATGTACAAGCCCAAAATTCTGGAGGCCAGGACTTTGAAAATGGCTCTCGTGGGCTGAACCCCACATGTCATCCGGCTGCCTACTTTCGGGGGTTGCAGGAGAGAATCTGTTTTCCTATCTTTTTAAGCTTCTCAAAGCCACTTGCATCCTCGCCTCCAAAACGACCGCTGCCTCTTCAAAGCACATCACCCAGACCTCATTTTCCATCTCCCTTCTCTTTGACCCTCTTTCTCCCTCCTACAAGAATGCTTGGGATTGCCTGGGCCCCACCTGTAACACAGGACCGCCCTCCCATCTCAAGATTCCTAAGCACCCGTGAAAGGTCTCTACACGCTCTCAAAAACATCACTGACAACTATCAGAACTGTTGTTGATTTGAATTATATCTGCCAATGTATTACCATATGGGAATTTTTTTTTTTTTGTGGGTACTGGGGGTCAAACTCAGGACCTCATGCGCCAGTAGGCACCTGTGCCGCTGAGCGATATCACCGGCCCTTTTTTCATATGTGGGTACCGGGAGTCGAACTCAGGACCTCACGCTGAGCTGTATCACCGGCCCCCATATCGGAAATTTAAACTGGGAAATTTTCAACAATTTTTTAAAATTTTAAACTAACAGTAATAAACCCATCACATGTTAGATAAGTAATATATAGTTTATGAAAAATAATTATATTTTCCAAGCCAAGAATAAATGAATAGTGAAAAGATTGATGTTATTTTTGCAAAGCTCTTAAATGTCTGGCTAAGGAACAGACAGCTCGATTCTCATCTGCCTCGGCAGTTAATCTGTTGTGATATCACACTTCATACGGCATGGGGAAACTCATTGAAAACCCATCCGAGAATGCCTTGTACACCCCAGCAATGGCCTCAGGGACCCCCACTACAGGAACCACTGTCCTAGCAACCTAAAATATGTGTCACTCGCTGTATGCTGTCTTCCTCAGAGCTTTGCCATCCCTGACTGCTGAACTTCTGCTTTCCCTTTAAGACTCAAACATCGTTTCTTCCAGAAAGTCTTTCCTGAACCCCGCGAGCGAGTTAGAGCTCCTCCTCAGGCTGCTGGGGGCTCATTCTCTTTCTCGCTGGCCCTCATTCTCACCCCACTCCCATGGCCCTGTTACAGCAGCTTGGTTCTCTGTGTAAGAGCCCATTGTCGCACCTCATGGTGAGCTACCTGAGGAGGACAGCCGTGTTCTAGTCACACCTGTGTCCCCACATGGGTGGTGCACTGTGTTTCCAAAACACAAAGCAACAAATCCCCTCTCACAGGGGTGAGAGCTCAGAAATCAGGGCAATGAGATGCTCGGGGTGGCACCTGCTGTGGCAGCCTCTGCTTCTCCCCCCCGGACCAGGCCCAGGCAAAGGCCTTCGCCACTTCCGTGGGGCACACGTGCTCACCTTGCCAATCGCTCTGGACAGTGTGGGAGGTCTCTGAGCAGAGGAAATGCCCGTGGAGCCCTAGCGAGCTCGGTGCTGCCACTCGTGCCTGGTGCTCTGTGTCCTCTGCGGGTCATGTGTGAGGGTCCGGGTTACGCCCCCATCTGCCTTGCAGCCTGGCTTCAAGGAATAAGCACCAAAATATATGAAGATCCTGTGATGAAGAGTATTCGAGAAGCAGTTGTTCGATGACGCTGAGAGGACCTGGTAAAGCAGACTTGACTCGGGACCACTGAGATAAGCATAGGGACCACTGCAGGGATTTTGCAGTGAGGGTGACTGGGCTCAACTCCAAAGACAGCATAGGCAAGTGGGGATTTATAGCTCCGGAGCAAAGCAGGGGTGTACGGAAACTACCGAGAGGAGACACCAGGGTAAGGGGGAGTCTGGCTAACCATCCGAACAGGATTCTTGCTGAGGGCAGAGCAGGATGATCAGCCCTCACCTGGGGAGGGTAGAGGGGGAGGAGCCTGATGAAATAGTGACTGACTCAGCAGGCTTCTTCCTGAAACTGGATTTCACAGTGAAGTGCACAGATGAGCTTAGGAGAAGGTTCAGGAGCCTGATGGAAATTTGACCAAGGAAGGAAGCTTTGTCAAGAGTTGGCCACGTGTTTGTAGCTGCAGTTTGCATAAGATCTCACTTAATACCATTTTCTAGGATATGTCAGTGAACTTAACCAGCAGCCTTCTTTATTTGTCCCTCTGCAAATGTGGAAAAGACAGGCGGTGCCATTGCTTTGACTCCACGGCTCACATTTAGGGCCATGTCTACCAGGTTCGATGGCTGAGCCACTCCCCATGAAAGGACGCCCCAGCTTCTCAACTGCATGGCTCCAAATCTATCGTTAACTTGTAAGAAACAGAAGCCTTTGCCATGTCAGTCCCAGCACATACTAGAAACTTCACATATTCCTGTCCGCCTGCGTGTCCACGCAGACACTGAACTGGATGCACGCAGTATGAATTATATTACAGGGAAGGGAAGGGTTGGCAGAGGGCCAATGCCAGGTGCAGCAGCATGAGAACATATTTTGCAAACATCTAACTAACCGAGGAACCTGCTCTGAAATCCGTTGCTGAACTTGTGCTGAGACCACACCTCCCATGGGCTGCTCCAGTAGCAGAGATGCAAGAGCCAACTTATTTCTGCAAGACACAAGATTCCTCTTCTGGACAACTGAGGTTCAAAGACCCGACGACAGGCCAGCCAGGTCTCTCTTTGGACACACTCGGGGCCAGACTTGGGTCATGATCTGCTGACTGCCGACTGCCCCAAGCTGTCCTGGTTCCCTCCCCATTTCTCTAATACAAGTATTTCCCCTAAGAAAATCCTTGTGCTTTCAAGCCTATCTTGGCATCTGCTTCTTTGGGAATGAGGACCACGGCCACAGGCAGTGTCGGATCCTGGGTTGAAGAAGGAACATCAAACTGGAAAGTATAAGATGCAGACCACTGTCCAGCTCTGTTCCTTTCTAGTTTTGTCAGCCTACTTCCTCATGTTTTCCTCATGTTTCAAATGCTGGATTAAGTGTCTCCAAGTTCTCTTCTGCACCAACATCTTAGATTCTCTAGCTCCTGTCCTACCATTTATGATGCCAGGGTTACTCTAGCCCAGAAGACGGTGTCGTCTGGCCCAGCGTATGTTAGGTGAGGAGTCACATTTCCATATACTCCTCCTGGCTGAGAGATACCACCTACAGGTATCTGAGGGCCAAATGAAGTCCAGCCCAGTCCACCACCTAGTAGCAAAGAAGAAGAGCCCTGGGCATGAGGGAAGTGACAGCTGGCCTTCTCCTGAGTGACCAGTGGTTCAGAAAAGCCCTCCCACTTCTACAATTCTCAGTTTGGAACACTGAACTGGAATAAGGAACTCATTGGAAGATCTGTGCGAAATCCTGTGTACTGCTTGAGAAAAGCGGTAGTGTGAGCAGTTAACAGACATCTAGTCTTTTGTCATATTGAATTATTACAACAATTTCTGGGAGTGAAGGACTTTCTCTGGGAAATAAGATCCAGGACAGTGTTGTCTTACAGAACTTCAATTCTGCCAGGGCATGCCCAGTGGACCTTATTGGTGCACTGGGGTCCTCATCCACCCTTCCTCTGCATGGGGCTTGTCAGATTTGAGGTTGCAATCCTTTACAAGGTCTCAAAGCCAATTACTGCAGCCAGCTTTTTTTGTGTGTGTGTGTGGGTACCGGGGGTCGACCTCAGGACCTCGCGCGCCAGCAGGTGCCCATGCCGCTGAGCGATATCACCAGCCCTTTTTTCGTATGTGGGATCCGGGAGTCAAACTCGGGCCCTCACGCTTGCCAGGCAGGTGCTTATGCCGCTGAGCCATCTCACTGGCCCAACAGCCAGCTTTTTAAACACATGAGATAGAATGGAAGGGGACAGAATGGAACACAATGAATAGAATGGAATGCAATAGAAAAATACAGTACATTACGCATAGTAGAGTTAATACTGTTTTGTAAAACTTTGCAAATCTATATATATGTGTACTTGCATGCTTGCATATACACACATTGTGTGTATATTTTAAACTATGGGTTCCAGGCCACACGAAAAACCTACTATCCTAATATTCCTCCTATCTGAATACATCTTCCCAAACTGAAAGATCAGAAAAACTAAAAAGTGGAACATCTCATTGTCTCTTGTATTTAAAATTTAAATATACCAAACAGAGACAAAAACAACTATAGGAGATGTAGAAAGCACAGTGAAGACAAAGGGCTCACCTCTTGTCCTTCTGATGTTGCTGCTATTGGGCGTCTTCATGGGGCTTTGGGTTTCCCTGCAGGAACAGAGGCTGAGGTCCTTGAATCCAGTAGCTCACTTCGAGAGGCAAGAGACCGAATGGAGGGCCCATGTTTGCGGATGTGGATCTGGAAGCAGAGGCTCAGTTCTGGAGGCAATGGTTACTGTATTACTGTTTTTCATCACTGTGACCAAATACCTGAGAAAAACAACTTAAGGAGAAAACGGCTATTTTGGCTCATGGTTTCAGAGGTGTTAGTCTATGGCCCATTGGTGTGGGCCTGTGTCAGGGCAGAAACATCATGGAAGGGCATGGTGGAGGGAAGTCACTCACCTCATGGAAGCCAGAAGTGGAGAGGGGAAAAGCTAGAGGGGAAGGGGTTGAGGACAAGACATAGTCCCCAGGGTTAGACCCCCAGCACCTACACCCTAACCAGCACCTACACCTCCAACCAGGGCCTACCTCTAAGTTTCTATCACTTCCCCACTAATGCCACCAAATTATGAATCTATCAATGCATTAATCTACAGATAAAAATTAGAGCCTTCCAAGAGCTCCACCACTGAACACAGAAGTCTTTGGCGGGATGTTTCAGATCTAAAACATAATGATTGCCATAGCTTTTCCTCATCCCTGGATGGCAGCTGGGACAGGATGTTCCTGGACTTGTCAGTTACTGCATCCACTTCCCGGTTCCTCATTTCCGGATTGCGGCAGAGAGCTGGTTCTGTGGTGTGAGACCAGAAGTCACTGTGGAAGGCCCAGCCTGCTCCTCCAGCCATTCAAAGATTTTATGAGAGTCTTATTTCTTTTCGACTAAAAATAATGAGAATGGTTTATGTTAGCTGCTACTAAATATCCTCTGATAATGGAAGAGAGATATTCAGAGGCGCTAAACGATTCACCCAAATTTCACCTCAGAGTTGAATGAGTGGCAAGGTGGGGCCTAGAGCCTGGTTCTTTCAACACTAAGTCTTTTCCATCACATCTGTGCAGGGATGGAACTAGAGAATGACATTAAACCTAAAGAATGAAGCTTGGTACCCCAATATTACTCCCGAGTTTGCCCCCTCCTCTAGCGTTCTTGACTAAGGAAGACACCCACAAGGAACAAATATCTAATTAAAATGAAATGTTCTTTTAAAAGCAGAACAACCCCTAAGACTCCTGTAAAGCAGGGCTTCTAAGGAAATCTGGGAGCTTAGAGTCTGGGCTTCTCTCACCTCACACACAAGTCGGGGGACCTGCATGGCAGACCCCAAGCCAAGCTGAGGGAGGGGCTGGCCCTCCTGTGCTTGCAGCCCTGGGTGGATTTTGCATGGGAGTGGGACCTGCAGGAGGGCTTCTCACCACTGTGGGACATGACCAAAAGAGAATGAGGACAGGTTCCACAAATGCCTTAGGCTCTCAGCTTGTGTTCATGCTGTTCCCGGAACACTGGGATCGTGTCCCATGGCGATGAAGAATGAAACTGCAGAGAAAGGCGGTAGGGTGCAAGCAAATTTATTTAAAAGATATAAAGGCAAGGAAGTAAAGCTCTCACTAGCTGGGAGGGGTCCCGAGTAGGATACGCACAAAGGCTATTTGTCTAGGGGTTTTTAAGTGATTTAGAAGGGAACTCAGGCTGTTGTGCAAGCAATATGATCTCTACACTATAGGAGACTGCATATTGTTAGGGTCCAATCTATGCAGTATTCACGCAGTGTCCAGGCAGGGCCCATGCGCCCTTGAGCCAATGGCCTGCCTGGTTGCACTCTGGGGAGGGCCCTGGCAGATGTTTGTGTAAGATCCCTGGAGGGGGCGACTCAGCAGACTCCATTGTGGGGCCGCTGTCCTCACTGCCTAATAGAATCCCAACTGTTGTCTTGCTAACTTCTGTCACAATATCTGGGTAGAACTGGAGAATTCTTCAGTGGAAGCAATGGCACAAAGGAGCAGTGGATAAATTCTTCACTCTCTTTGGGCAGAGGTGAGAGAATGTGGAGAAGATTCTGGGCATTCTCTTCCCTGACGGAAAGCCCAGGAAGCAACCATGAAGGTACAATGGAAAAATGGGAAAAATAGAAAAGAAGAAAGGTTACCAGAAAGACACAGAGCATTGACCAGACCCTTGCTTCCCCCTCAGAATTCAAGGTAGGCATGCCTATAATCCCAGTTCTTGGGAGGCTGAGGCAGGAGGATCATAAATTTGAGCTAGCATGGGCTACATAAATTGTGCTATACAGTGAAAACCTGTCTCAAAACAACAACACAACAAAAGAATCTTTCAGAATTCAGACGTCTTATATCAGCTTTGCTGTAACAACACATAAACACACACAGCAGATGACCACATCCGCCAGACTGACGGAGAACTCTGAACTCTTGTGTCTGTGGCTGGGCCAGCATTGCTCATCCTCTTCTAAAGTGAAGCTTGTTAATAAGATGGCATTTGTCTTACTCTGGTGAGTTTATTTTATCACAGACTTACTGGGAAAGAGAAAAAAACGCACAGTGCAACTTCTCACAATAAAGTAAATATCACAAGATAAATGGCAATGTTGGAATGGAAAGCACATAGGGACCAAAACAGTCAGATGCAAACAGTTTCAAGACTATTAGCTGTTAAAGGTTATGCCTTGTGTCACCAAAAGGGTTTTCCCCTAGATTTATAGTGTGATCTCGTGGAAGATTTATGGCCATCTTAATTTTTTTCCCCATTTTAACTTTAGGAACAGTCAGCCTGGAATTTTTCCTAGGTCGTTTAAGAATGAGAACTTGCTGGTTTTTACGAAATGCCTCGTGGTACATCTTCAGCAATATTTACACCCTTATTATGAGTCGGATGATGACCATATCACCTCCCATGTTCCTCTCCAGATCACTCTCCGCCCTTTTGCACTCAGTTCCCTGGTCCAGGAAACTGGCCATGAAGATCACAGAATGAGCCCTGGGGTGCAGGCGCCAGAGGACTGAGCGGAGGTGTGGGCGGGAGGGGACACGCTTGGGGCGCCGATGCCCTCTGGGTGCTCTCTGGCTGGGAGCTCTGTTCCAGGTGGCCCTGTGCTCACTGCCCTGTCTCCATTCCAGTAACCAGCCCTGCCTGTGACAGATTGCACCATTTGGTGACAAATACTCATTTTCTCTCCCAAGGCAACACTCACCCCATTGATTTTGGACTTAGACACTTGACTTGCTTTGGTTCATGGAAGGAAGCAGGTGTGACTTCTGTCTCTTTGGAGCAGAAGGGTTTTTGGTTGGTTTGTTTGTTTTTTGACAGAGTCTCACTATGTAGTTCAGCTGGCCTTGCATTCATGGCGATCCTCCCGACTGAGTGCTGGGATTAGAGTCATCCGCCACCACGCCCTGCCAGGAGCAGAAGTGTAAACGCCCTCCCGCACTCTTGCCCTCCACCACAAGAAGAACTCGTCCCAGTGAGAGACCACTGTGAAATAAGCCAGACCCAGAAAAACAAATGTTTCGTGATCTCATCCATGTATGAAAGCTAAAATAGTCAAACTTGTAGAAGCGGAGACTGGAATGTGGTTGTCAGAGGGTTGGGGAGAGGAAAATGAGGAGAGGTCATCAAAGAAACAAAATGTAATTATACAAGGTGGGTAGGTTCTGATGGTCCGGCGTACAGCTGTGTGACTGTGTAGTTAATGATAGGGTACTGTGTACCTGAAATTACCAAGAAGGTAGATTGTAAGCAGCCTCACCAGAAAGAGAGGAGAAGGAAGGAAGGGGGAAGGAAGGGAGGAAGAGTAACTATGTGAAGTAATGAATCTGTTGGTTTGTGGTGATTATTTCACAATGAATACATACATCAAAACATCCAGTTGCCCACCTTAACTATATATAATTTTATTTGTCACTTATACCTCAATAAAACTGAAAATGAAAAAACACAGGAGTTTATTCTTACTTTGAGGCTACTTTTTGAAACGTAACTCTTGATGTTTAATAACAGCTCAGATTTACTCTGACATCATTTCTCTTAGTCTTTATGCAACTTAATACATATTCTGAACATTGAAGAATGTAAGGGCATTCAGGAGGAGGGGGAGGCAAAGTAGCATGTACTGACTGCCTAATTAATGTGCGCGTGTAGGAAAATGGATGCACCTTGAGACCAGAAGTTAAGTGAAATAAATCAGAAACAAAGCTTAAATATCACACGGTTTGTCTTCTTTGAGAAAACCAAAGTATACATAAATTAAAGAGCAAAATAAAAAGATAGACAATAAGAAACAGTGAGATAGATCTTTTGCAAAAGGGAAGGGGACCAAGAGATGGAGGGATGGGGAGGGGGAAGAAGGGAAGGAGATGTAAAAAGAATTGAGATGAGTTGTGTCCACGCACTGACTCCCCACAATGAATGTAATAATCATTATGTACTGCAAATGTGGACTAACAAAAATAAAGATTAAAAACATTGATATGCGCAACCCTTTAGCTGCAATCTCCTTTGATCCCTGGCAACTGTGAGCTATCATTGCCCTCATTTTAGCAGCAAAAAAGCAAGAGCACGGATGCTAACTAAGCTCAGGGCCCCACGGTCACAACAGCATCTTCTGGCATCAGCCACACAACCACCAAGGCCAAGGTGGAAATTGTCCCAGGGAGTAGGGACACCCCAGTGACAGGTACTGGCTGCCCATGGTCCGCCATATTGATCCCCAGGAAAATGCGTGGCCCTCCTGGGGGAACGTTCGCCTCCCTGTCCATTGGCAGCAGCTTAACCCTTCACCTTGACATGGCCGCGCGCCATCGCCTGCAGAGCATCACGGAGCAGTGCTCACGCCGTGTTCCTCTGCCCTTTCTCCACCAGCGGCAAACCATAGGCGGTAGGGGCCATGCCATTGTTTTCTTCTTTTCCTTTTTCTTTTTCTCTCTCTTTTTTTTTTTTATTGGTACTAGGGATTGAAATATCCAAAGCTCTATCCATTTATCTGTCTGTCTGTCTGTCTATCTATCTACTTATCTGTCTATGAATGACAGAATCTTGCTAGTTTGTCCAGGTCGGACTCAAACTTCCAATCCTCCTGCCTCAGCCTCCCCCAGTACTGGGATAACAGGTGTGCACCACTGTGCCCAGAAGTATTTATCTTTTTAATTTAGGCATGAACAGGAAAGTGGGCAAAGTGTCCCTGGTCAGCACAGCGGGAGATGCATCCTGACCTCTCCCTGGAGGACTTCCCATTGCTGAGCCTTCCTGAGCCCTCCCTTCCCCTGGTGAGCAGGGCATGGGACCCGACCGCAGACACATGGGACGGAGGGGAATCTACACCCTGGCTGGTTCTGGGGCCGCATAGAACCCCCCACCACCCTTCTCTGCCTCCCTCTGTTCTCATGGCTGCCCTGGCCCCTGTGAGCCATGCACACCCCTGGGGACCCCTGCACACCTCTGCTTCCCTCTGCCCTGCACCCCAACACACCCTCCCCATGCCCCTCCCTGCCTCCCTCCTCCAGCCGCTGTCTCTCCTCCTTCCCTGCATCTATAACATCAGGGAAATGTTGATCACAGCTGGATTTTCAAAGCCAGAGGTTATTGCTGGGAACTTCTAAGTGTTTGGGGTATGGGGTGACAAAGGCCCTGGTGAGAGGACCTCCTGACATCAGCAAGCCCCCCTGCATGGCTTCTCTGGCCCCAGCTGGTGGGGACTGTCCCCAGCTAGTGGATAAGAGCTGAGGTCACCCTGGAACATGCGCAGCCCTTCAGGAAGAGCCTGGTACCTTCCACGGTTACCATGGCAGCCAGGCTCACAAGGGTGGCACCAAGGCTTAACCATGCGGTGGCTTCTGAGCCTCGGTCTCCCCTCACCAGGGTCCCACAAGCACCCAGGAGAGTTCCTGCCCTCCCCAAATCCCCAGGATGTCAGCTTGTGTCCCCACCCCAGCACTTTCTGTGCCAGGTCCCGAGTGCCAGACAAATGCATGCTATACTGGCCACCGTGGCCCCCAGGCTTATCTGTCTTGAGGGAAACTCCAGAAAAAGTCTTCAGTGCTCAAAACACGTAATTTCTTTGAAGTGCTTACACTGTACCAGCGGTCAGGAAAAAGCAATGAACATTTCTAGGCCCTTTCACTCCAGGAGTCTATAGTCAAAGGGGCAGAATACAAATAAACAAGCAGTGTCACTCACGAGTAAGCTTAGGGCGCTGTAATCGGGGAGTGATGAGAAATATTTCTCCTCTGAGAGGTACTCAACAAATATTTAAACGTACTTCTTAATTCTAAAAACAGTCAATAAAGAGTCAACACACCAGCGCCTCCTTCCCCAGGACATTGGTGCCTGCTTTTCCTGTGTCTGGAACACTCTTCCCTCGGACACCCCTGTGCGAATGTCTTGCTGCTGCTGTAAGACATCACCGCAGGCTCAGAGCCTTCGAATGGCACAGATACTTTCCCTTACAGCTTTGGGGTCTGAAATCTAAAATCAAGGGAACACAAAGGGATCGAGATGCAAATACGTATGTACCAAAGCCCCACAATGAACATATTTAATATGCACCACAAATACATACTCATAAAAGTTTTTAATAAATAAAATAAAATAAAGGTGTTGGCATGGTTGCATTCCTTCCAAAACCTTCCGAGGAGAATCCTTTGCCTGCCTTTTCCACTCCCCTGGGCTCTCCTGTCACTCCACCTCCTGCTACTGACCCTGACCTTCTTGTCCCCTTCCATGTAACAATCCTTGGGATGGCATTGGGCCCACCAAGAAAATCCAGAGTAATCTCTCCATCTCAACCCTTAATCCCACCTGCAGTATTCACAGGTTCTGGGGATTCGTAAGTGGACATATTTGGTGCGGCTATTATTCATAACAAGGTGACCCTCGTGGCTCCTGCCCGTAACTCCTCTGATGAGACAGCCTTCACCTCTGAGGCCAACCTAGCATAAAATGGGCACATCTCTGGCACATCTTCTCTTCCTTACCCTCTCTTATTTTCTCCATTTTATTTATTCCCATAAAAAAAAAATGCCGTGCATGTGCTCCTTTATCCTTTCGAGCCTCCCCTCCTCCACTGGAATATAAGTTCCATGAAGTCCCATGATGGGTCACTCATCGCCAGAGCCTGAAACAGTGCCTGGCACTTAGTAGGTGCTCAATAAGCATTTGTTAAATAATTGGAAGCCTCCAACCCACGGGTGAGAAGGCACTGAGGATGAGAACTCAGCAGGTGAAGGGGTGGCCGGTGGGGTGAGGAGGGACGCATGCAAAATGAGGTGTAAGCAAGACAAGAAGGGCTGCTTAGTCCCAGAAATACTAAGGAGAGGAGAGAGCCCAAAGCGAATGGAAGGCGAGAAGAGGCCCCTCTGCCCTCTCTGCGCCTGGGCACTGTGGCTCCTAAACTGTGGCCAAGCCGGGATTTACATGGTGGGGAATACAATAAAACCCCACCCATTCTTCCCTCTGGAGCACCCCGGATCCTTGCCAAGCTAAGAGCAGGAGGGGCTGCGGAAATGCAAATGCCGCAGTCAGCACGTGGCGTCCGGAGGGAAGGGCTCCACAGAGGGCAGCACACGGGTGCCGTGGAGAATGCCAGCTGCTGGCTGTCACCCAAGAGCCGGGCTCTCCTCTCACTGGCCAGTCACACACAGCGACAGGAAGCTGCTGCTTCTTGGTTATTCTGCAAAACTTCTGTCTTTCTTTTCGCTAGCTTGCTTTCCCCCCTCTTTTCTCTTCTCTTTCTTTTTCATTCTTCTCCTCCTCCCCTTCCTTCTTCACCCTCCTCTTCCTCTTTTTTCTTTTCCTCCTCCTCCTCTTTCTTCTTTAATATTCTTCCTAGCATTTTTCTGCCAATCACTGTCTGCAGGCACCAGGGCTGCACGTTGAGAGTACAGACTGCGAGGTACTAAGGAGGGAGGGGTCCCCTCGCAGGAAAGAGCAAGGAGGTGAAACACTGTGCAGATGCCACCTGGGACGAGGTCTCATCCAAGCAGAGTCATTCTTCAGGTGCGTTAGACGGGTAAGCAGAAGCGAGCGCTTCATCACACAGAACCCATCTCCTCTGCATCCTATTAGAGACGTGATGTTCCTGCCAGAGAAGGCAGCTGAGATTTATACGTATTGCTGATCGCAGTTGAAGAAAAGAGACCAGTCCCCCATGGTGGCACTGGAACTAAATGCAGACAGACAACAGCAGAGCTCAAGCTAGGGCCTCTGTCTCAGGAGCCCAGCCATCATCAGAGACGCCCTGGGGGTGGGCCTCCTTGATGATCCCGGCCACAGGGTCTGGCTGGGGTGGGCAGGGGAAAGAAGGAAGGCTTGAAGGACTCAGGACCATTTGACAAAGTAGCTAAGGCTTCTTCTCGTTTAGGAGAGGCCATGGAAGCCCAGTGTGGTGGCACACGCCTGCCATCCCAACACGCACGAGGCTGAGGCTGGAGGATCACCATGAGTTCAAGGCCAGCCTGAACTGAGACCTTATCTCATAAAGAGAGAGAGAAGGAGAGGACAACTGAGAAGAACTATTGTCTCCAGCCTCTCTCACTCAACACTGACCTGGACTCATCTGTGTCCACTCTGCTGGTGCGCAGTGACACTTGGTCACCCTCTCAGTGACTTGCCTGGAGCCACACACTGAGAAGCCCCAGGGCCCGCAGCTGGGAGATAGCAAGGGCTGGGGAGACTCTGGTCCATTTCTAAACATGACAGTGACATATCGAGTCCTTGAGATTCACTACAGGACATTTCATCTTAAATTCCTATTGTTAAGATATTTACTTTCCAGTTTATTAAGTTTATTATTTGTTAAAATTAGTATATGCTTGAAATACATAATAAATATATTCACTGTGGGGAATTGGTACATGTACACATCACGTCTTGATCCTTTTTACATTTTTCTTTTTCTAATCAAGTGGAGAGGACTGGGACCCTCTTCAACCCTCAGAAATGCAAACTGGAAACAGAGGACTGATGGGTTCTGTGCCAGGGTGCCCCGTGGGCAGCGTGGCGAATGCCCACTGGTGGCTGCATTTGCAGGGCCGGCCCCGTCTGTCTGATCAGATACATGGGCAAGCAGAGCCCATTTTGAGGTCAATGACTTGATGAAAAAAGTGTCCATCTGTGAGGCCAGCAGGTCCCAGCGTCGTCCAGGGAGCAGATCAGTTCTGGCTTCTTTGCCATGTTAGGCGTTATGAGGTCTCTGTTGGATTTCCTTATAGTATTTGCTGGGACAGGGGTGGAGGTTCTTTAGTTTTTTTGGAAAAAAAAAAATCCACCACCAATGAATCTCAAGGGAAAGAAAAAGAAATGATCCTCTGTGAAGCCCTCAAGATTTCTGTGGCAATCTGGGGACATCAGCTCTGCAGAGTGCTCTCCCTCTTCCTGGCTTTCCCGCCGTTCCACGGTGTGGCTCTTCCATGATGCCACAACACAGCCTCCTGTGTGTCTCCCTTGTGGCCCTGACCACCACTGCACGGCCCCAGGGCTGACTGCCTGCTGGACGCTTGGCTCCCCTTCCAGACTGGCAGTCCAGGAAGACACATGGCAGTCTCAAAAATGTGCTGCCTTCGGCCAGAAGCAGTGGCACATGCCTGTAATCACAGCTCTCAGGAGGCTGAGGCAGGAGGATCACTATGAGTTCAAGGCCAGCCTGGGCTACATAGCAAGATCTTGTCTCAAAAAAACAAACAGTGAGGTGCTGCTCGGCGTCCTGCTGCAGGCCCCACCTGTGGGGCTCTGAATCCATCTCTGTCTGGTGTCCCCAGCCACTGGTCACAGGGCTCTGAGAGGCTGCTGAGCTCCAGGGCTCACCTTTCACCCGGCCCAGGCGCTCTCTGAACTGGCTGCAGCCTGCGAGTCCTCGCCCGAGGCTCCTTCCCACCCTGTCCTTCACTCGGGCAGCTTTGCATGGGCACCTGCCAGCTCCTGCACCTGTTCCAGCACCCTCCTGCGTCTTCCCTGAGAACCCGGAGGACCCGCACAGATGCCTGCAAGATGGACAAATGCTGCAGACACAGTGAAGACTATGTACAGAGAACCAGAGCAAGTGACTCAACCTTGGGAAACCAACCCCAAGCGGGCGAACTACAGAAGCCACTTGATGCCCCTTTCTTCAGAGCCTTCATAGGTTGTTTTGTTTTTTTGAGACAGGGTCTTGCTGTATTGCCTAGGCTGGCCTCAAACTTGTGGCAATCCTCCCGCCTCAACCTCTGGAGTGGTGGGATGACAGGCGTGCGCCAGCATACCCCACACGTCTTTTGATGAACAATATACAGAGAGCCCTTCCAGGTCCTCGTTGTGGTCCTGGAAGTTTATATTTGTAATCTCATGGGAAAGTTATTGGACTTCTAGCAAGTTAATTCCAATCTACCACTTCCAGTGCAACCCACAGCAAGAATAAAGACACTAAGGCATATTTATTGTTGTGGGGAGCCAAGGGGTCCTAAGTCCAGCTAGGCTGATGGCTAACTGGAACAAAGGCCATGATCTAGGGCCGAACCCAGGTTTTATTAATTCTTCAAGAGGGGAGTGGCTCAGGGATGAATGACTGTGAGAGTGGTGGGAAGTACGTGAGTGCCATGAGCTGGGCTAGGTAGGAGGCCTGAAATCACCTCTGCAATATGCAGAGAGAGAGACATGCAGAAAGAGTAATCTGCATAGCACAATTCGAGGTAGTAGCTAATATTTCGGGGTTGGTGCTTCAGCTCTGATGTTCAATCTTTTATGCCCTGAGATATCACAGCCTCTTTCTCAAGGCTTGATCCCAGCTGACAGTGTGGAGCACGGCTCTCCATCCCGCCAGGCTCACACATGCTTTTTGGGAGCTACGGGGTGAGGTAACACTGACCTGTCGCCTTGCTTCAAAGACTACGCATCAGCTCCTCGGCTAGACTGCCATGCATTGCTTAAAGCCAATTGAGGGAATAAGGAAAAGTCCCAGCCAGCTCTGCACATATCGGTACATGGAGATAGGGCCAGGTTTAGTCAACACGGAGATAATTGCTCTTCTTTGAAGGAGAGCCGTCCAGGTGTCCTCCACAATTAAACTTACCTAGTTTCCCAATAGCTTCTTTAGAACCACTGGTTACCCCAAGTGGTCAAGAAAATTTGATGCAGCTTCCCTTTTGGTCAATGCCAAGATGGGACAAATGACTCAACCAACAAGCTCTTTGTTGTTGTCGTCCTTGTTGTTGTTGGATTCCAAACTACAAAATCATGCCATAGTATTAAATAAGCTCATTCAAACTGTTCCTGACCCTCCCACCCCTCCACATTTGGAGACCGTAACACGCCCTCCCCAGTGACAAGCCCTGCCACAGACTGGGGAGGCCTGTGACAAGTGACCCCAGCCAGCTAGACGGGACCCTTCTCCACAGAGAGACGAGGGACCGAAACCACGAGCCACGCAAGGAGAAACCCTGCTTCCGCACCCCGCTCGGCCTGCCCGACAGCTCAGTCCCCTCCAGCTCCCGGCACAGGGGCTGCCGAATGCTTCGGTCCAGAAGCGACATCTGGTTTCCTGATTAGAGCCTCTGCTTTGTCGGCGAGGTCCTCTCCCCACAGGACTCCTGGTCCCTCCGATCCTTCCGAAGCTTAACTGGAGTCGTGGGTCTATGCAGTCTCACCGGTGCTGGGGGAAGCCTGTCCCCGGGAGGGTGATCTTGGTCCCGAGCCCAAGGCCCACCAGTAGTGTTGGCCCCACTCCTGCGTCCAGCATCCAGCCAATCCCATTATCTTTCCAATACCTCAGTTTCCCCAACCATAAAACTCAGCTGTGGGACTTGGGAGTCTTAATGAGCAAGGGGCTTTCCTGTATAAATTAACCAGGTGCCGGAAACATCTGTGGCTGGTATGGAATCTGCTGTACAAACAGAAGAGAGTAAGTATTCCGACTGGCAGGAGCGCAGCGAAAGCTCCGACACCAGCCTGACTGCATCCTGAGCCGGCTCAGCGTGCACCTCGGGAAGTCAACCTCTTCTCCCCCGTCAAGGTCACGTGTAAAGGATTCACCTTTACTGTGCTCCACACTAACCAAAGGGTTTTCTCCAAAAAGAAGAACGTAGGCTCCACACAGACAAGGGCAAAATCTGTCTTATTCATCACCACATCCCCAAAGTCTGTGCAGGGCTCCTACATGCTAAAAAAAGAACTTGAAAAAATAAATGAACAAATAATCATCCTAGGAAGATACTACCGTACTGTGTAAAGTTGGCACAGGATTTCAGACTGCCTGTGTCGTATCTCCATGTTCTGGTTTGAGACTTCATTAGGGCAGAAAATACTAAGCCACTTGGTAGACCAGTTAATTAAACCTCAAAGAAGTCAACTTGACGTAGTCCATGGAAAATGTGCAACCAAGATTTGCATCTCCAAAAACCCAGCCCAGTCTTTTCCCTTTACAACACGCTGCTTCCTTTTGTCTACAGTTAGAGCCAGCAAATCACAGCCCAGGGGCCAAATCCGGACCAACTTCTCATTTTGTAAATAAAGTTTTATTGGAACACAGTCATTCACATAGAGCTACAGCTGTCTTCCCATTACTGCAGCAAAGTTGAGTCATTCTATGGAGAACATGTGGCCCACAAGTCCTAGACAGTTACTACCAGGTCACTTACAGAAAAAGGCTGGTTGAAGTTTGCTCTACAGCTTCCTTCTCCCTTGAATGCTATAGATGTCCTGGGATCTACTGCTAAAGCAAGGGTTCCGTGGAGTACATTGCTTTGGTCACAGAGCCCATACAATCAACTGCCACTTCAGGAACTCTTGCTATGCTGAGTCCAAATAGCTTTGCCCGTATCATCTTATTTAATTCTCCTGGCAATCCTACGAGGTCTGCATTATTGCATACATATATAATGTGATAGCAGAATTGGCCTGAACCATAGGAAATTGTCTTTTTTTTTTTTTTTGGTAGACAGAATACTGGCAATTCCATGTAAATCCAGCAAATGTGACTGTCTCCATTGTAGAGAACTGGAGCAAAAGAGAAAGCAGGGATAGTTGGTCCCTTACCACGTAGTCAGAAAGTGCAAGCGCTTAGATACTAACTAGCTTGCGTCTAGGGCTACCACTTGATACACTGCTACTTAAAACTTTACAATTCCCTTTGTGTATTAAAAGTTTTGCTAATTTTGAAGAAGAGTCTGATACTCTTTAAGCAAGCCTTTCCCAAAATTTACTTGACAAGAAAAGTTCTCCGCACCTCTCCAAGTAGCACCTGTGAATACTCTGTACGAATAGTATTCCTGGAATAGACTTCGGTCTTCACTCCCTCCAGACAACCAGCAACATTTCACAGCTGCTCTGATCACGTTCTCCTGGCCGCAGCTTCTCCTGTCTCCCCAGAATGCCCGCACCACTGCTCCAGCAACGCCCTATTTCAGACATCCTGTCCTTTGCTCCACCAACAAATGAAACTCCATTTTTACTAAAATAACCTGAATAGTCCATGCTACTGCTGTGGGCTAATTCCATTTACAGGAACAATGAAGCTCCATCCTTGTGAGGCTTTGGATGTTTATTTCATACATTTTAACTACCCCATATTTCCCATTTGTGATGCAAATAAACTGCATCTTCCATCAACACTGCTCGCTGTCACTCTAAGTACAAATTCTTTGGATTTATGTGCCAGATCAGTTACCAGTCTTTTTCTAACAGTAGTATCTAAAATCTGAGGTTATCTTCTATCCAGGTCAATTAAGCAGCATAGTATGTTATTCAGCTGGGGTTTTTTGTTTTCCTACTTTTTAAAGGGGAGAATAACTGTGTGTCTATGTAAAGTTTACTGTCTGAGCCTCACTTATGATACATTTTCTTTAGGAATAAGTCCATTAATTTGTCATAGGCATCCTTCCCTGCCCCCTCTGAAAACAGCAACTTGATAGGGAGGTTAGAAATCTATCATAACCAATGACAGGCATCTGTGCACAAAAATAGCAAGTCTCAAGTTTAATATTTTATTGCCATATTTTGAAACAACTGGCTAGGCAGCTACTACTGTTATCTTCCAATTACTTCTCATTTTTTCCAGAGTTTTAAATGCAAGCTGTAACAAATTAAATCTAAATTTCTACATGCTCTTAAAAAAAAAAAAAAAAAACACTATTTCAGAAAGCACAGAAAAAAAAAAAAAAAAAGGCAAGTTGAAATGGAAAGAAAAGGGATATTGGCAGGAAAAAAAAAGGAAAACTGAAAACTTTTTTCCCAAAGCCTCAATGATCTGTTTCAGTGGCCTCAAGGTATGCAGATTTTCTGTCTCCTGCGTGGTCCACGCATTCTGTTCTGAACAGGCTCTGAGTGTAGAAACTGCAGTTTGCTAAAAATGCGCCTTTTCCTACAATTTTACAAGGTGCTCAAGGAGAAACTCTTTCACCAAATGCTCAGTATCTTGCATACTCTGCTGTAACACTCTATTGACAGTGCTCAAATACACACCGCATCTCTCAGAGGACTCAGTAGGTAATTTTGGGGGATCTCAGATCACACAAAATTGCACATGACTCTAATGAAATATCAAGGCAGAGAACACTGGGATTATCGTTTGCCAACATCAACCTGCTTTTCATCATGAGGTGTGGGCTTGTGTTTAGAAATTACATTTCTGCTAGAGGAAATAAAAAGCACATATTCTGATCTTTTGTTTTCATTTTTTATCTGGCTCCTCGTCTCTATCTTGGGGGAGCTGAGGGCGAGCAGAGAAAGCAGATTGTCACAATTTCTTTCCCTCCCATTGCTGTGATTCAGCAGATTTCAAACAGAACTAAGTGCACTGGGGCTTTTCGCAGTGTGGTGTATGGTTGTGATCACACTTGCCGTCCTTTTGGGCATGGTTCGTCCCCTGCCATGCTTGGGGACCACTGCAATCAGCAGTCAGCTCGATGAACCTGCTGTCTCAGGCCATGGCACAAGACTCTGGGGATCAGTGGGTCCTTCCAAATTTTTGTTTTCCTCCTGCTCCCAGGCCTGTGTTAACTGTTCTCTTAACCTCTAGATGGGAGGTTACTCTTCAGTGATTTATTGCATTAAGTCTTCCCAGTATTATTTGGCAATTAAAAAAGAAAAAAAACTTCCAGGACTTATGGTCTTATTTCAGATAGGATTGTCTTGAAAACTCCCTAGACAATCTAGCCAGATTCCAGAACCACTGTCACAGAGCAAACTAGCAAGCAGCAGCATGACCTGCAGCACTGGTGAAAACATAGGTTTTGGCTAGGCTCCGCCTCCTGAGCTTCTGACTCCCGAAGTCTGGGCTGAGGTTTGGGAATTGGAATTCCTAAGTGTGCAGGTGACCCTCACTCAGAGGCCACGCTATGAGAGCCACTCCTCTTGGTGGGGCCCCTGGAGCGTCCAGACTGACAATCCTTCCATCCCAGAGCACAGCAGTGTCTTGCATGTGTTTGCTGAATGAACACCAGAAAGTGCTCTCACCGCGATACAAACCAGCAGGAAACCCACGATGAGCACCACGTTGAAAGTGTAAGTTTGTAACTTCCCTTCCATCCTACCTCGATGCTCCCTATGCAAAGCTCACCCCCACTTGCCAAATTAGTGATGAGAGATTCAGAAGCGCTGGACTGACAAGGTTAACAACACTCAATCTTCTTAAGGAAAGTGCATTCCAGTCGTTTGGCTGGGTGTTCAGCCAGGTGGTTGGCCGGATGGCCTTTCTTCTTCGAGGTAATGAGAAGTAAGCGTCTCGAACATAACAGCTCCAGAAAAAGATCATCTTTTGTCTAAGTTTGCTTTAAATCGGGAGCCACGATTTACTACAAACACTTACATTCAAAATTCATGGGGCTTTGCATCACAGGTCCTACCATTTCTCAGCAGAGCCCCACAGTGCTCGTTTGCTGATACAAGATGGAGATTATCATCTGTGATTTGCCACATCAGGACCTCATCAGAATGCAAAATCAACACCTTCCTTTCCTTCCTCTCCTACCCCAGATGATTTCTGAATTTGTGTACATCTGTGAATTCACTGAAGCATGAGCAGAATGACAAGAGCATCATAAATGCAAATGTCTTTGTTTCTAACAAATTACACCCCTTTCTCTTCTTCTCCAGGTAGGAGGGAACTGGACCCCACATTTACACTGCAAGATGACCAAGTTTAGAGGCGACAGATGAAGGTGCTTACAGTTTTCCAAGGTGCTTTTTAAATATTTGTCAGAAGCAGCTCCTAAATACACACACACACACACACACACACACACACACAAAGTATTCTTTTTCCATTGCTGATTTGTACTTTAACTGACATCTGCATCTCTAAAGAAATACTTCACTGTCAAAAGAATGTAGCTTAATTTTGTTTGCTTGAAATGTTTTCATCTCAGACCAAATTTAGAATACTCTGCCACCTGTTTACACCACCAATCTCCAGCAAAGCAGCCAAAGCTCACCTCTTCCATCCACTTCTCAGCTGCAACAGTCAAGGCGATGAGGAGACAAGTTGTTTTTAATTAGCTCCTAATCTCCTTGTTCTTGAGTGTGCAGTGTGTGTTCCAAATGCGACACACCTCACCTCCTGGGAGCATCAGAGAGCATCTCACAAACGGAAAAGTTCAGTCGCATAAGGGCATTGCTCTCCCAGGGATGCTGTGGCACAGAGTAATACAAAGGAAGAGTGAATGATCTCTCAGCTAATTTTTTTTTTTTGGTACCAGGAATTGAACTCAGGACCTTGTGCTCAGCTATTTTAGAAACCATAATTAGAGCTCTCAGTACCTGTCTCCACATCTGTGAGCAGGGATGCTAGTGCAGAGAGGGCCAGGTCTCCTGCTGTAAAATACTATTAACAGGCTTGCACACTCACTTTCACTCTCCCTCTGCCTCCCAAGGCTGCACATTCGCTTACCTGCTGAGGATTAATAGCAAGCACACCTTTGCTCATACAGAACTTGGATTTGTTTTTTTGTTTTGAGGTTAAATGCAACAGAAACCAACTCAAAGCTGCCGAAGAAAAAGGGGGCAGTGCTATTAAGAAACCTCTAAAGCATTTTTGTGAGATCCAAAGGCATGCATCTAAACAGGTTTTAGAAAGGGACGGGAAACAGAAAACCAAGTATTAGGAGCCCAGGAAGCATCTTTTGTTCTTGCTCCTGCTGTTTCTTCTCCTCAGCTCTTCTCTCTGCTACTCAGCTCTGAATTACAAAATCATCAGCAGAAGCTTAGATCGCCTTGTGCAAGAAACGAACCTGGATGGACACGAGAATCCCTTAACTTCAATATTTATCAGAAAAGGGTCACTGATGGGGCGCGGTGTCCCCCTGCTCCCGTTACATACAGGTGCTTCGGGAGCTCACCGCCGGTATCCTAGGAATTTAGAGGCTGGGATGACTTCTGGGTGAGACAGTTCCCAGAAACCGGTGCGGGAGGGCGGAGTAGTTCCCCGCAGAAGTGACAGTACCACACCTGTGGGAAGATACATCGAAACGAGTGATTTTCCCCGTCGTGGTGAGAAGGGAAGCTATGCCACGAGTACAGTCACAGGGATGCGGGACTGCAGCAAACTCCGGTCCTGCTGCTGCTAACGAAGGCAAGTGCAGTTCAGGGAATCAGCCCGTGTCAGGGCGGAATCGCGCCTCACCCTTAGTGCTCGCGGCACCGAGTGCACTGCTCCCTGCCACATGTGCAGTCCTTTCTCATTCCAACTGAGAAGGGTAAGAGCAGGTACTTCGTGAACTGTAAAATAATACATTAATGAAGGAGACTGCTCTGAAAAGCTGTTTCGAACAGAGTGTAATTTGTCTATTCCCTTTCTTTTCCAAGTCCCTGAGTCTTCTGCCTCCATAATAGGCTACCCTTCAGCATCTATGGAATACCAGACTACAAAGCCCGAAAGAAACCTCCCACCCGTTAAGATCAGATGAGATATTTTATGTAGGCAGCACATGCATTTTGTATTTCTTTGGCCCATTGCCTCCTAAGAGTGCACTTCTGTTATAGTACAGTGGGCTAGAAGTGGAAATCATCAGCTGCAGTTCCTCTCTGTACCTCATTAGGGGTCCAGTTTCCCCTTAATGCACGTGAAGACCTTTCATTAGCAATAATGGTAGCTCCACGCATCAAGGAGAAAAATAGACCCTTGCCATCATGATCTAGATGTGGTTACTGGGACACTTGCCTGCCTGATTGGAGAATTATGACATTCAGAGATGCATGATTAGATTAGGGAACAAATTAAAATCATTGACTATTTCAAATGTTGAAATGCAATTTTAAAACCTTAAAATGAAGAATGGCAAAAAAACAAAACCAAAGAATCATAGGCAGATTGAAATTAGGAATGAGTTAAACAAGTAAAAGCCAAATGACGAGATAAACAAAGGTAGGGAAAGATTACCCACGGGATTTGAGAAAATAAGAACCATTTCCAAGACATACAAAGACAGACACTGGCATGAGAGACTAGAGCCCAAGAGAAGGCAAGGATCATTTACCGCCAGAGACGGTAAACACTGCCAAAGTTAAACAAATCCTTGGCCTCCGTGTCCACAAAGGAAGATGGAAGATGCCAGAAATGGCTGAGCCCTGGAGAAGGGTCAGGGAAAAAATATTACTAAAGGAAATAAAAGTGACACCTGAGTTTGTCTTGAGGCTGACATAAATGAAGGAAGCAACAAGAGTATTTCCTCCTGCAATCAACTTTAAATAAGGTCATTTGGAAATGGACCACTTTGCATTATTAAAGGTCAGATGAAGAAGCAGTAGCATCCTTCGCTGCTGTTCAAATGTGAAAACACTAACCTTTGAATTAAGAGGGAAAGAATCATCTTTCCTTTACAGGATACCAGAGAATCAGAATTTCTTTTTTATATGGAGGGTAGGGAATGCACAGGGAAAGAAGCCAAGCATATATCTGAAACCTACATAAAGACTTCCAGCAAACTCTGGAGTAAGCATGAACTCAGCAATTTCTCTGCTACGCTCTAAACTAAGGATGGTTCCAGGGAATACTTATGTCAAGCCATATTCAATCTTTGAATCTGTCACTAATTCAATGAAAAGATTGAAAGCAGGATGACCACCTCGTAAGAAAATGCAATTGACTTCAACATCTAATCCCATGGAATCAAATCGTGATTCTAACTAATTGATCCCATGGCAATCAAAGTGAGGGTTTAACTGCCTCTGAGAACAAGCAGGATGCAAGATACCAGGGAAAGAAATCCTTGGACCAAACTCCTACACAATGGCCCAAACTCCTCAAGCTGAGAGTGCTGGCTCTTGGAACCACTCCTGCATCCATAGACTGCATCCCTAAAACTACCACTGAGGCTTCAGCATGGCCATCCTGGATTCTGCCAGGAACTGCAGAGCCAAACAGGCTTCAGGTACATCATAAGGAAAGGAGTGTTCACCTCTGTTTAAAAAAAAAAAAAAAAAAGGCTCAAGGCAATGGATATTAGGCCACAGTAGTTTGCTTCTACAAACTTATTTCCTAGCAGCTCTGGCTTCTCTCCCCACTCCGTGTTGAGCAATCTGGAGATCAACGTATTCCTGTCCACCCAGAGGTTCAAGGGCCGATATGAGAGTCCCTGTCCAGCAACCCGGTTCTCACTCCCACACTGCACCACTGTGTGCTAACAGTTCCCAGGCAGTGCATTCCCCCCGCGCTACAGTATTCACAGAGCCAGGTCTCCAGCCAGCCCTTCTTTCCGCCCACTAACCGTCACCCCTCCTCCACACCCCTTCCGTGGGGACTCCGAGAGGGCCCAAAGCACGCTCCAAGGTACTTGCCCGTCTCACAGGGCTTGCAGCTATTAGCAAGCTGGGGAACAGAATCGATGTCCTGTTGTCTTTGCAACACGCTAAGCAGCAGGTCACTCAGTTAAATGAAAATGATGAAAAGCACAGAGCTGTCACAGAAAAGGATGCCCAGTGAGAACAGAAAGTAAAAAACCTGACAAATGGTGTATTACTTAGTTGAGTAACTAAGTAATATTACTAATATATTATAGTAATATAATAATACATTACTAAGTTGATAACTTAATTGAGAAAATTTACTATAAAAATAAGATTTACAACTAAAATTTAAAAAAATTCTTTCACAATAATCTAATAACCATACACAGCAGAGTTCAATGCCACCATGGTTTGAAAGCAAAGCTGACACAAATTTTCTAAAGGATGTTACAAAACCATAGTGTGAACAATCTAGTAATACTTTAAAATAATGAAAACTTAAATTAAATATTTTGATGCTGTAAAGCTCCATTAATTAACATTAGATAACCACATCTCAATTTCCTAGCTCCCAAAAATGGGGAAAAAATGCTTCTAGTTTGCATTGATATTAAAAAAAAATGAAGGATCCAGCTATTCCACTTCTGGGTGTTTTGAAAAGATTTGAAATCCATATGTTGAAGAGACATCTCCACGCCCATGTTCCCGGCAGCATCATCCCAACAGCAAGTTATGGAACCAACCTAAGTGTCCACTGGTGATGGATGGGTAGAAAAATGTGGCAGAGATACAAAATGTAATACTATTTAGCCTTTAAAAAGAACCTTGTCGTTTCCAACATGGATGGAACCAGAGGGCATTACATGAAGTGAAATAAGCAAAATGCAAAGATAAATACCGTATGTTCTCAGTTCTGCTATAATCCAACGCCACTGAAATCAGGGCAGCAGTGAGTCAACTCATAGTCACCGAACGCTGGAGACTGGGGAAAATGGAGATAACTGAAGGACACGAGGCCGCTCTTAGACCGGAGATGTCACACGATGTGGTGAGCGTATCTACTCATTGAGTAATTAATTTCCAATCTGCAGCGAGGGTTCATCTCTGATGTCCCCGTCATGGAAGACGTCAAATGTCTGAGGTGGTGGATGGGCTGGCTGGCTTGGTCATTTCACATTGGATTCAAAACTCCTAACATCATTTTGTACCTTATAAAAATGTACCATCATAATTCACCCATGTTTTAGTCACTTTTCTATTCCTGTGACACAGTGTGGTACCTGAGAAGAACATAAAAGGATGAAAAGTTTATTTTGGCCCGGTTTCAGAGGTATCAGTCCATGGCTGGCTGGCTCCCTTGCCTTTAGGCTTGTGGTGACAGACACATCATGGCACAAGGGCACGGCAGAGGATTCGTGGCAGCCAGGGAGAGAGGAAGACAGGGAGGCTGGGGACGAGACAGCTCCCAAGGGCTCACCCCCAAGGCCACCTCCACTCTGTCCCACTTCCCGAATTTTCCAATACCCCATCAAAATTTGAACCCATCAACGGATTAACCCACTGATGGGGCCAGAGCCCTCCTGGGCAATCACTTCCCAAAGCCCCATCTCCGAACACTGCTCTCCTGGGGACCGAGCCTTCATTACACAAGCTTTGCGGGCACCTGCAGATCCAAACCATAACCGGCCACACCTAATTTACAAAAGAAAAATAAATTTAAAAGAAGGTATTGTAAGCAGGCTGGAGATGTTTTTCCCAGGCATTTTCGTTTTAAATTAAGAATACTGCTGTGTTTTCTAGCACTTTATGAAGCAATACAAATGATTAGTGTCAAATAGGTTTTACTTTCTAAGTTCTTAACATTCAATTTTCCATTAGATGAATATGCTGGCTTTCCCTGTCTTTTTGTTCTTAGGTAAGTGAATGATTTATTAGACCTCGTACTCATTTCACGAGCTTTTCTCATTTCAACTTGAAGAAAATGCAAATATTTATAGAAGATGAACCACATGTATCTGTTCCTGAAAAATGTCCGAGTACAGCACTCAAATCAAATGCCGAACAGAAGCTATTCCCTAGCACTACATAATGTAGCAATTTAATTTTCATTAACATGTTTTCCTCAAGTTTTTCCCACAACAATTCCTAAATCAAAAACTACTAAAATCATCCATTAAGTATGCATTCACATATACCAAGTCAAAGGAATCTAATCAATCATAAGTTATTATAAAAAGAATCATACCTTTAAAAAAATCAACTCTGTTAAGTAAATCTTACACCATGAGAAAAACAGTAATTAAAGTTAGGTTTGAATGGATTCTCTTTCCTTTTATTTTGCTCTGATATTCAGGAGTGCTCTGTTGAATTCCACAATAAAATTCCAAATCCAGGCAAGCAGAATGCAGGGAAATAAACCAAACGAGTATACTGTCCGCAAGGGCAGAAGCTACGACTGGTTGTGTTTATCAATATATCCCTTCTAACACGGTCACACTGATAGGACTCAAATAATCTTTGTTTCCTTTTTTTTTCTTCTTCACTGCTGGGGATCGAACCCAAGGCCTCCTGCATGCTAGGCATGTGCTCTATTACTGAACTACACCCCCAGTCCCAGTGGAATCTTTCTTGAAGGCAGTTCAGAATATAAGTAAAAAGCCTTAAAATGTACATACCCTTTGACCAGTAAGTCCACTCTAGGAATTTACCTTAGGCAAACAATTACTATGTGAGCAAATACTTCGACTCTAGCATGTTCAAAGCCATCCGCTTTTAACAGTACAATCCAATCACTGTACGCCCTGGGTGGATGGCCTAGAATGTGTCCCTCACCATGAACACATGAGTGCCCGCTGCTCGCCAACCACTGTCCTTCCTATGGGCTTTACCCCAATTCCCAGTGAACTTCTTTAGCACTCAGAACCATTCTGTGAAAAAATACTTGTTCTCATTTCTCATCTGGACAGGGAAGCTGAGTTACTCGTTCCAACCCTGGTGACCAATCTCAAAGCATGGCGGTGTCGTCAAGACAACGTGGCAAGCAATGGTCTCTCCACTCTCCAGGCCCCTTATGTCCCCTTTTCTAACCATCGCCGGAGACAGCCACCGTCTGTGATGTTCGCAGGCGACTGTCCTGCCAGCCGAGGCATCTCCTGCTATGGGTGTTACCCAGGCAGAGGACCTTCAATGACCTTTCAAATATAAAATTGTTACAATATTATTTTTCCCAGTGCAGTATTACTCTCCAAATTTCTTCACACTCACTCGTAACGCTCAGGGTTAATTGAATTGTGTTTCAGACTACTGAAAGATAAATACGAAATCCTCAATAAAACAATATATATAAAATGAAATTCACCTTCACAGGAAATACGGTCCTTCGGTGAAGTTTTTTAAAGCTCCTATGCCCAGCGGTGTCTGCACTTCCCTGAAGAAGGCGGCGCTCTGGGAAGCAGCCCGAGGTGCCTGGCTGGCTGTGGACAAGGGGTGTGCGTGAAGCCTGGGCTTCCAGGGGAGCACCTGGGAGCAGGGAGGTACACAAGTTCACAGCCGGGGCCAGAGCTTGCGGTAGGAGGCAGGAGAAGCAGCACTGGTCCACGTGGCTAAAATGTGGCGCCTACAAGGGCACAGAGTCGCAGAGCCTGCAGGTCTGCGCCCGGTCAAGCCTTGTTTCATGTCTGGAAATCAGCAAGTGTAAACGAAACTAAAATAAGCTAGATAAGACACATGTAAAACTTCATGAACAAGCAATCATGATTGTGTTTTATTTTATTACTGGCTAGAAAGATGTTACAGCCAAAAATAGCAATGACATGAAAGATTCTGTGTTTTTCAATATACAAATATATTTCTTCGGGGAGCTGCCCTGGTGTGACCCCAGAAGGCCACGTTAACTCCTCTTCCGGAAATGTCCTGTCTCAGCTGTTGTATTCTTGAAGAGCCTGAGCCATGAAGAGTTTGCCTAAGTTCTGGGCGGTGAACTCCTTGATGTTCTGGCAGTACGTGTTAATCTGGCCTGTGTGTTTGAAATAAAAAGAGGACCATCATATTCCACAAATGGTAAAATGACTCACAACTCTAGTCAAACAAGAATAACAGAATTCAGAAATCACCAGTATTTTCTTTTAAATCAAAAATTTCTAAGAATTGATTCTACTTTTCCATAAGGCATAATAAAGATTATAATTTCTTTTGAAAAGAAGCTATCTTCCATTCTTGATATAGAGAATGAAGAAAAACTACAACTTTTCAAAGGTTATCAGCCATAAGGACATAGTAGCTCCTAATCGAAAAGTACTGACTACGCAGATCCGAACAATGGTGTTTAGGACAGCTGAGAGAAACAGCACTGGCTCGCCTCAGCAGGCAGAAAGGAGACAGCAACGAAAGCACAGAACTGCAGGTCAGACGGATCCACCTGAGCCAGACAGACACAGGTACAGCTGTTCTCATCCTGAGCTGTTGGAAACATCAAGGGTCTGCCTCCCAAGCCACAGCAAGCAAGGGCAGAGTCCTCTCGAAGAAGAGCTCCGTTACCACTTTGTACGTCTCATATGGAACCCTCTACTTGTTGTAACGGCTACACATCCCTTGAAAGCAGAAGCTCTACACTTCTGTTTGAACTGCAGCTTAAGGAAAGAACTGTGTCCTGGTTTCCCAAACCAACTTCTATGTGTACTAGAAAGTTCTAAGGAACTTGCATTTTTCACCCACTCAAAAAATTTAACAAAACAATTGAGAAATTGTGAAAGATCAACTTTTGAGTGAGCTCTTTCACTCCAATAAATTTCTCAGACAGCTAGCTGATAGAATCGAACAACACTTGACAATATTTCTAAAGAAACAAGCCAACTAAGAGCATGGATATGATACATTAAAACCAACTCCTACAGTAGGACAGGTGATGACAAATGCTAATTGTCCCCAAAGAAGGCTCACCCAGAATTACATTCATGTTGTTATAATTTAACTCAAAGAACTGATACTTTCTTCAAGTTAGAAACTTTAAGTACTCAGTGTACAGTGCTAGCGTAGAAGATGAACAGGGGCTTGCACTTTATGATCTTTTGCCTTATGACACTGTAAACAACTTTTCTTCTTCTCTATGAAAGACGACTCAATAAAACCTTTCCACTTTAGAAAGCTAACAATGCCATGTCAAAAAACATACCCCGCGAAACACTGAAAGATCTGAGACTTCACAAACTTCAGAATCCAGAGCTGCTAGACTCAAATTCATCTTTCAAGCACTGTAAGTATCTCTGCTTCCACAGCCTACTTTTCTGTTTGTAAACTGCTGTCTTGAAGAGCAGAGAAAACTAGCTGCATCTTGCGCTGGTGAACCCTACCTGCAATGAGCAGCGAGTCCATCCTGGCCGGGGCCTGGTGGGGCTTGAAGAGCTTGGACAGGTCCTCCTCGGGGAGCGGGGGTTCTCCTCGGCTCTGGCGTTGCATGTTTTCCTGCTGGCGACGCTGCTGATACTGAAATGCAAAGTGACAAGAGCTGGTGATTTTTCTGTCCATGGAGAAAAAAAGACCTCTCACACAATCAGCAAATCTTGTTGCTCTGAATTCCAATCTTAGTTTTATAAACGGTAGTATCTGGTAACTTGCTTCTAAGAAGCTAAATACAGAAACAGTACAAGAAAATTCCTTCTCCGTAAACGCTAGTGTCACCCCGTTCCCTAAGAGTCTATAACTAGTAACTCAGAAAACAAAACTGACTCCGGAAGTAAGAGGAGGCTTTCAAAGGCCCTGACTAGTATGTGAAAGGAGTAACTTTAGCATTCGGACAAGAGAGTAAATGAGTCATCCTAATTTCAACAGCTAAGTAACGACCCACCACCAGGCAATTCTTTCCACTTCATCCCTACCGATCTACACTGCAATAGCAGTGATATTATCTCCACTGTGCTCGCTCTCGTTACCATTCTTAACAGCCAACTGTGCCTTAGCTCCATAGCGAAGAGTGACAACGAGCTCAGACAACGCTTCAAATGCTTTCAAACTCTGAATTCACATGACTCTCTGAAGAGAAGGAGGGAATACAAGAAGACATGAGTTACCTATAAAACCATTTATGTCTATTACAATTAAAAGGTAATAGCTGTAGATGGCTCACCACAGCAGAAGTAATACCCTGGACCCAAACTCCTAAAAGGTCAAGTAATGAGAAACTAAAATGGGATAGAAAAAATTAAGTCATTGGATTCCTATGAAAACTAAAGGCAGTGACAGTTTTTCCTAAAGAAGGAGAGTAACTTGCTTTGCAAAGATTTCTTTACTCCTTAGAGGGTATGAGAATAAAAGACAAACCTAAAAGGCATAAATGATGCTGGTAAGTATGAATAAATGTCAAATAAAAAATTTTAATACATTAAAACTAAAAAGTGGCCAGGCGTGATGGTGCATGCCTGTAATCCCAGCACTCGTGAGGCTGAGGCAGGAGGATCGCTGCGAGTTTGAGGTCAGCCTGAACTGCACAGTGAAACCCCATCTCAAGAAAGACCAAAAAAATAAAAAAAGACCAAAAAGTATCCATAGAAGACTGGTTTTCATAATCAACTGGCTCCTAGGTGACAGATATTCAAGTTGATGCCCCAAGTGAATCCTTTACCTATAGGAAAAGCCAGCAGGGAAAGGAAATCAAGTTGGAGTGTCCCCTAACCCCAAGTTTATCAGGATCTCTATCTACCATATGTCCAGTTTTAAAAGGACCTGTATAGATTTACATGTTTTCTCAATTCAAGTGTGACAAAAATAGAATTTTAAATTTCACTACATGCAAGAACTCTGATCATGAAAATTCTTTAAAATACAATATTCTTAATTTTTTAATTTTTATTTTAAAGAGAAAAAAATAGAAAATTTCAAAACAACATAATAGGAGGGCAACAATAGTTAATACATTGTGTACTGTTTTCTTAAAAGTAGTTACTCCAAGTACAAAATATCGGCATTCAATTGTCCAAACAATATCAGCACACACCTTTCTTTTCAATGAATTAAGAGAAATTAGTAGTATATCTATCTTAACTATCTTTTATATATATTTTGGTTTTGTTTTTTTTTTTTTGCTTTTCACTTTCTTCTTTTCTCCATTTCCCCATCCCTGTTTCTCTTTCCTTTTGAACAGTTTCTTCCTGTTTTACAATATCTATTGTATGTTTTTTATTTTATTTACTCTTTCAGCTTCTCACACTAGGGAGACAATATGACGTGTACACATGTGCATCTGGTTTATTTCACTTATGCGTATGGTCTCGAATTGCATCCATTTACCTATAAAGCTACAGTGATAAAAACAGCGTGGTATTAGCAAAAAAAAGATCTGAAGATCAATGGAACAGATTAGAAAATGCAGAAACAACTCCAGATATACTAAGCCACCTTATCTTTGACAAAGGTGCCAAACACATTCACTAGAAGAAAGACAGCCTCTTTAACAAATGGTGCTGGAAAAACTGGCTCTGCACATGCCGAAGATTAAAATTAGACCCATATCTCTCACCATGCACTAAACTGAATTTGAAATGGATGGAAGATCTAAATATTAAAACAGAAAAATAAAATACGATATTCTTAGAATCAGTTTGTTTAGAATTTTATGTTTAAAGTACATTTTAACAGAGTATTCATATGTAAATACCACTCTCACAGAAAAATATTTTGGAATTAACTTATGTATGAATCAAATACCAAGAACATCTTAGAGCAATATAGTCCAAAAATAGTATTTCAGGAACTATGAAAACCATGTGGCCTTCAGGCAACACTGGTAAAGAGAAGGCTAAACGGCCATACCAGCATACATGTGCGCATGAGAATACTCAGGTAATTGTAGGGTTTCTGTCTGTATTATACTATCTATTTCACAGCAGTCGGTCTATTATTTCCTATCAAAATCGCTTGCTCTTAATCACAATTGCTCAGTTTTTTTAAATGAACTGAAGATTGCTAACTATGCTGCAATGAGCCACTACAGAATCAATTATAGTTAGTAAAGAAATGAGCTGTGACACTCAGGAAACTCTCTGCCTCTGATTTTCTCAATAAATGTATCTCTTATTTGCATAACCTTGACGTTATACTCTGAGCTTAATATACCAGCTCTCTTTAGTCAGGTATTTTTAAGTGCAAAGTATAAATAACAGGAACATATTTTATAAAAGAATAACCTTTTACAATATGATAGAGTATTAGCTAACAGTCAGTGTTTTACCAAGATGACTCAGTTCACTGTGAAGACGCCTCGCGAAGAATCACCCTGAAAACGGGTGTGTGTTTCACTCCCTCCCGCAGAACACAAACCTGATGCTTCTGCTGCTGCTGCTTGCTGGCATTCCTCATGTACGTGTTGTATTTCACTATGTCCTGGCTCATTTCATCCACTCTGTCCATCAGCAGCTGCAGACTCTTCCCCAGATGACTGCTGAAATGCAAGGTCAACATGACGGCGCGCTACGCTAAGGCCCCGCTGCACCACTGCCCTAAACAGCTCTGCTCTACTAACCAACGAAAGCTAAAGGCAAGGGCAGAGAAAAGGATCTGAGCTAGCTTGTTACTCAACTTTGCGTATCAAACAGCTGAGTTTCTCACTATGAAAGCACAGGTATGTTACATCGTAACTGTTACATACTCGGGAGACATCTATAATGTACATTTTTTAAAATATCAAGTTTAACTTAAAAGTTCAGTACTCCTGAATGCTTTTTAATAGTTCCCGACCACCACCACCACCACCACCAGCAGCCTGCCCCCCACGCTGATGCACAGAAAAGTTACAGAAAGATCCAGATTTCTGGCAGGCCATTTCTGCAGCTACCAGGATCAAAGTGACACCAGCAGCATCTGCCCTACGGAGTCAGGTGAAGAGGTGCCTCTTCTCCTGTCTCTCCTACAATCCACAGCAGTACAGGCTTCCATACATTTTCCTCTCTAGAAATTTCTACTGCAGCTCAGTCACTAACTCTTTTTATAAAGTGATGCTAATGACTGATATGATGACCATCACGTCCAGTCATTTCTCCTGCAACCTTCTCCTACTATGGTAAAGTGTGGACAAGCACAACTCCTATTACTACTACACACACACACACACACACAGAGAACAGCTGGCTGGCAGACAGTAGTAACCCACTCACTAACTTCACACAGATCTTTACTAAACTCCTATCAAAGCCAGCCTTGGTATCAGGAAATAGGGGACAACACATGGTCTCCTCCATCTTCGCTGAACTTATAACTGGTGGAGATGGGAACAGAAGAGGAGAGGTGACAAGGCACTAGCAAGCTGGACTGTCTATGACGGGCTAAAAGCCAAAAATTAGGAGCCAGCCATGCAAAAATCATCCCAGAGAAAAGAAAGTACAAGTGCTGAAGGCCTGAGGTGGGCAGGAAGCAGAGCCGACTCTGAAAACCAAGAGGGCCGGCTCGGCTGGAGCACGGTGATCAGGCGAGGGAGTCCAGGAGCACCGCGCAGCTCCCCAACAGCGTGGCTGCCGGGAGCGAGACCTCGCAGCGCCACCGTGAACGGCACCCTGGAGCTGTGCGTGTCATGGCTTCGATTTTAAAATGATCACTCTGCTGCTACGTAGTCAGACTGAAGAACGAAATCCAGGAGATCAGTTAAGGGTCTATCTGGAGTTGGCAAGGATGTGGAAAGAGTGACCCTCATACACTGTGGTGGGAATGTAAATGATGCAGCTGCTGCAGAAAAGTATGGCAGTTCTTGAAAAAGCTAGATGGAATTACTGTACGACCCAGCAATCTACCCACGCACACGCCCAAGAGAAATGAGAGCAGATGGTCACACAGACCTGTACGTGTGCGTCAACAGCTACACTACTGGTTACAGCCAGAAAGCAGAAACCTAAACATCTGTCAAATGATGGATGGATAAACCAACTGTGGTATATCTATAGCAGAATATCATTCGGCCATAAAAATACTGAAGTACTCAAATATAACACAGGTAAATCCGAAAAGTTCTATGCTAAAAAAAAGAAGCTTACCACAGAAGGCCACTTATTCTAGGAGTCTATTTTGTGAATGGAACAGGCAGATCCACAAAAAGAGAAAGTAACAAAGTTACTTTCGAGACAGGGGGGCAGGCGATGAGTGCTTAATGGAGAAGGGTTACTGTCTGGAGTCATGAAAATGTTCCAGAATGATTGTACAACATTGTGAATATACCAAAAACAACTGGCATGTACACTCTAAATGGTAAATTGTATCTCAATTTTTAGAAATTGTACACCCCTCCCCAAGAAACAAAAAACTCATGTAATGTTCCAGACAGAAGTAGTGGTAACTTGAATTAGGATGGTGGCAGGAAGCACGAAGAAGATGGTCTAGAGATACTCTGCAGAGCTGGCGATTTTTACTTGCTAAGAAACAGGAGGAAAGAACCAAGGGCGGCACTCAGTCTCCTGGCTGGAGCACCCATAACTGGTTAGATACTACAATTACAGGAAAGGGAAAGACCAACGATGAAATAGGCTGGAAATACCAGGAATGGATGAAAGCAAACCCAATTAAAATATGGTTTCCATCTGTCGACTAAAGAAAATTTAAAGTTTGGGCTCTTCCTTAAACAGTGAAAAGAGCACAGAACTGGGGTGTGTATGGGGGGGCAGAGAAAATTTATCTTTTAATCCCAATGTGGCAGCACCTCGACTCTGTCTAGGAGTCAAGTTCTTCTTTAAAATTAAATTTTATTTCCTATTTCTCTTATTCCATTGTGATTTTTTAAGGTACTTTTAACCTTAAAACATCTCTTCTTCTCTGGAAACCAGGTAAGTACTTACAGTACCTGGTTTTCTCATTTCTTCATAGTTTGATTTAAATCTACCCGACTCAAATATTTGGGTATATGGTGCAAGATACGGAATGAAAATGTCCAGATCTACTGGTTAGATAGTCACACTGCTTTACAAATGACTTCAGAAATAAATTTATCAATACTGCACCTCATATTTATTCTTTCAACACATACTAAGTCCATAACTAATTTTGGTAGTCATTCTGTTAGAATGACTAAGAATTAAACTATATAAGACACTGTTGCACTTAGATAAACATTAACAAAGTGGCAGTAAGTGCTGTAACAGACATACAGCAGAAGCATAAAAACAGTGGTAGAATCAGGTGAAATCTTCCAGATTACCTGACAACTACAATGAGCTTTTGAAAAGGAGCTGAAGGTAGCCAGACAGGGAAGATGGGAAGGGATACTGCAGATCCCGGGCACAAGCAGTATGCTCAGAGACTCTAGCGTGAAAAATATGAGGAATTTAAAGAACTGCAAACAATTCAGTCACCAGGAATACAGGAGATGTGCAACACTGGAGGAAAAAGAGCTATAAAACTACAGGGCAGACAAGAGTCATAGCACAAAGAGTTACGGAGGCGTGGACAGTAAGCCTGGATTGTTCTCTAAGGAGAATGGGAAACAGCCAAAGATCATAGGCAAAGGAGTAATATGAGCATCCAATTTGCATTTAGAAAGATCACTATAATTCTGAAAGAAGAAAAGGTTGAAAGCAGGAAGTGAGAAGACTGTAAAAGTAATCAGGGAGAAAAATAATGAGCCCTTTGGCAAAGGTAACAAAAGTTGTGGAAATAAGTTGAAATCACCCAAGATCGTACATGGGGGAAGACAGTTTTACTTAGGGATGAGCAAAAGAGGGTTCACTGTGAAAAATGAGAAGTAAACAAACCATGTAAGAGCTGTGGTTTCACAGATCACAAGAAAGAAAGATCCCAGGAAGAAGGGGCTGTCAACAGCACTAGACGCAGGTGACGCTCCTCATCCGGTGACGCAGTCAGAAGAAGTCTCTTGGGACCCAGTGAGCACTCACGTGGCACAATGGCCAGGCACCGCCAAGCATGCTAAGTGGGAAAGGAGGAAGTACCACAGTGCCGGGAACTTCTATCAGTGAGTTTAACTGTGAAACAGAGGAGAAAATGTAGCAGAAGGTGAAAGTAGTTGGATAATAATAGCATGAGTTCAAAGGTATTCACTTAGTAAGTTTGCTTTTTCAAGATGAGGGAGGCCTGTTTAAATGGTCTTATTTTCAGGAGATGTCAACAAAGTAGTCATGTTTACCACTTCCTTTCACGTGTTCAGAGTGAAAAAGTAAATTTTTATGTATATAAATGGGGTGGTGGTGGCATATAACAAGATACACAATCGTTAAATCTAAGTAACAGATTTAATGAGTGAGTGTTTACTGTATCATTCTTTGAATTGTCTGAAGAGTGGAACATTTTTAAAAACTTAATGGGAAAAAAAAATTAATAATATAGATAACCAAAAAGAACTAGGATAGAGAGGAACTGAAATCTATGAGGAAGGAGCAGCAGCTCAAGTGAGTAATAATATCTCCAGAAGTAAGGATGGAGTAGGGTTGGCCTCAGGGGATAGATCTTTCATTGTCACCCATGAAAGAACTGAGGGCCAAAGAGCTACATTAAGTATAGAAATGCCATAGCTACATGATTGTTGAATCAGCCATGTATGCCTTTACGTGCAAAGGAAATCAGGTAAAGGGAAAGCACACCACCAATCCTGCGGCTAGGAGGTGACGGACAGAACAGGGACACTGGAGAGAACAGAAAGGAGAGGTGCTGGCATAGGCGGAGAAAAATGTAGGACATGCTGCCAATCCTTAAATTTTGGAAACTGACCACACCAATTTTAGCAGTGAGAAAGGTATTGCTAAAACAGACTCCCCCTCTTTCTACCACACATCTTTTTTTTTTTTTTTTTTTTGTGGGTACCGGGGGGACGACCTCAGGACCTTGCGCGCCAGCAGGCGCCCGTGCCGCTGAGCGATATCACCGGCCCTTTCTTCGTATGTGGGTTCCGGGAGTCGAACTCGGAACTTCGTGCTTGCCAGGCAGGCGCATACGCCACTGAGCCATCTCACCAGCCCCCCTCTACCACACAGCTTTAAAGTATTCATATTTTGTGCTGCAAGTGCTGTGAAAGGACACTGCCACAAGCACAAATACATATGGACTTTAAAAACTGTACGACATTTATATTATAATAATGGTCTTTAGAAACTAGCCAATCAGAAACATGAAAAAAATCTGCACAGTACAAGCCCTGAAGGGCACCAGGAATTCTCAGTACATAACTACTTCCCAGAAACATCCACAGAAAGCCAGATCCATTATCGAGAACGATCCGGTGGGGAATCTTTTCAGTACCAGTGCAACCAGGATACTGAAACAGGGAGTTACTGCCAGGCTTCTCAATCACACGGGCTTTCCTTTTATTGCCAAGGAAACAGAGGGCCGCAAACAGATAACTTAAACCGATGGGAACCTAGACACAGCTGAGTCTGCCCTGGCTACACGACCAGTGCATGCTTAACGTAAGGTGCTCAGCCCAGGTTACTTTTTGTAAAAAGAGGAAATAAAAACCAAATTGTTTCTTCTGTGTGAAAAGCTGGAGGCTTGTGTTCCATATTTTTTTAAATTAATAAAGACTGTCATTGGAAAAACCATTACTAGAACTTCTATGTAGTAAAATTATGATAAAAATTAGGATTTTTAAAATATGAAAGCAAATATAGGGCCAGGGATATAGCTCAGCGGCACAAGTGCCTGCCTGGCAAGCACAAGGTCCTGAGTTCGATTCCTGGTACCAAACAAAACAAAACGAAAGCAAATATAGCTTGCATTATTCATAGATAGAATAAATTTATCAGGTACCCACATATGGGTCACAAAAGAAGATCAGCAAAATGTTTAAGGAGCTACATAAGAATGATTCCTAATGAAGTTTTATACATCCAAAAAATGTATGGTAACTGTCCTGATTACCACTGTATTAGTAATGTTAGAAATTAAAAATTACAATGCACAAAAGGTACATTTTAGCTTTTGAAACAGCATTATCAATTTGGCTCCAGGTAACAGTCTATGAGTATAAGCACTGTTGAGTATAATTACTGTTGTAATTTTTTTTCTCTCCCAAAAGAAACACCAATTTGCCCTTGAAATACATAATTTCACAGGGAAAGCAAAGGGTCTCTCTTCCTATTCCACCTAAAAATACAGAAGATGAAACTATACTAAAATACTTTCCCAGGCCTTAGTCGCTACAGCAAGCTGGGAACGTTTTCCTGGCTATTATAACTGCTGCTCTGGACAAACGGACATTACAGATCCGCTCATCTGAAAAGTCAAGGCGCCAGAAGGGCTAACTTTGTTTTGTATGTCAATAAAGGAAGCCTAGGAAAAGGTGAAGACATGAATTATGTAAGCAAAAGCTTTTATGTAGTAAATTTAAAATTATTATTTAACTACATACTTAATATATCAAATTATAACCTCAAATATATCAAATTAAGAACCTCGAAAAAGGTTCTTAGCTCAATGCTTTAAATACAGGTGTGTGGAGTATTTGTAAAAGCAGTGAAGAAAAATATGACCTTCTAAAACAGACAAATTTAAGGACTATTATGCATGTATGTTTGCAGTCAAACAGTACCCTTTTTGGTGCCAAATGAGCCTGCAACCTGGCTGTACCATTTAGCACTCCATTTATCATTCAGGGTCCCCTCGCTGCCCGGTCAGGACTTTCTTGTGGTTTCTGTGATGGATTAATGCTATGGAAGGTAGGCTCCCCAGCACACCCCTCCCAGGCCAGGGCATGGAGGAGAATGTGGCCCCTGGCCTCTGGGTCATCTCCCTCATCCCATACGGGTAAAGTACAATGTCTGCATGTTCATCTGCTATAAGTTTCTATGTAGGATAACTAAAAATCTAATAAATATTCAAACTTATGCTCAAACCAGTAGCCAGAGACAATATACCTTGTTTCTTGCAGACAACAAGCATACTGACTGACTACCCATTCTCTTCATTTTCTATTAAAAGGGTGCTGATAAGCTCTTCTCACCAAAGTTTGAGGGGATTTTAAAGGAGCTATGGATGTGGCTCTGTGCATACTTCCACTACGAGTAAGAAACTGGGGCCAGGGGTGTGGCTCGGTGCTAGACTGCTTGCTTACCACATGCAATGCCTGGGCTCCATCCCAGAACTGGGGGAAAAGACAGTTTTTTTTTAAAGAAAAAGAGTAAGAGATACAGGGGGAGATAAACATTTATTTCATAAAGAAAATGTTTTGGAACATCTCATTCAGCATTTTAGAACTTAACAGTCTAACTAGATGTCTAAAGCAGTCACAGTGGAGGAAATCATGTCTAAGATGGCAAAATCACTGTCTAAGATGGCAAAAGCCAGTATCAAAATTCTAACTTTAGCTGAACCCTCAAATAACTGCAAAGTTTACTAGTGAGAGTCTGCATCTGAACAAGGGCAACTGCAACAGTAGAAGGAAAGAAGCACTTCCGTCCTCCTGAGCACTATTAAATATCCAGACACAATGCCACAGCCTCTCAGGACAGTGTACAATAAATAAAGCAGAACCAAATTTAAAAAGCCTCTCCCACAGCACTTACCATATCGCAGTGCGTGGTAGGGCAAAGAAGGCAGTGTGAGAGCAGCATTAGTATTCAAACAACGTGTTTCCCTTTATCAGTCAGGTGGTTTTCCCAGGGCTGGACAAATGCTACACGTTGCTACACACATCTCAGATCTCAAAATGTTCTTAGGTGATTTCTTTTTCTTGCACTGGACAAGTCTATGTAAAATAATCTTGTTCAAGAAGCAATAAAAAAGGTGCTCTCCATGAGGCAGGCCACCTACCTGCTCGCAAGGCTGAGCAGTTCGTGTTTATCTGCCACAGCCGACTTCTTCTCAAGCTCCCACATCAGGACGTTGATCAGATGTGAATTTTTAATTACAATCGGCACTTCTTCAAACATGTGCTCAAAGGTGATATTTGCCTTTTTCAATCTGTGAAGCACGTTAAAAATACTTTAGTCTGGTGGTCAAGAGTGTTAAATTGGACTATTTCATATATTCTACCCAATTACAGGCCCTTTCCAGGATCTCTGCTTCCTCGGTAGTCTTTAAAAAACAAAACAGGGAGAGAAACTACAGAGTTTTACAGAATAAAACATAAATTAAGTAATTTGAGTATCAACTTTAAAAATTATCTGACTGTGAACTATAAGCCCAGAAAATAATTTTTTAGCGAAAGAACCATTCTTTGCTATCAGGTACCTTAAAATTTCATTGACATTAACATGTAAATGTCACGGTTATGCCACATAATCTGTACCTGAAACATTTAAAATAAATAGCTAGGAAAAAAATATATCTTAGAAAGTTCACTTTTAAAGTGTGCTGAACTAAAAAAATGAGTGATCAGAACAGTCACAGCGGACTCCACACAGCGCAGACATCGCTTCTCGCACTCGGGAGTGACTCCGTGTCAAGGAACTGGTCATGTGTTAGCTTCTCTTTTTGAAAACTATGTACTTTAATTTTTTCTGCAGCCAAATGGAAAACCAGAGATGAACTGTTCTACAAGAAATCAAAGCCACTAACTCTGACTTTCATAATAAAAATTTCTACAATTAACAGAAAATAGAATTTTACATATTTAGTTTTTAAAATGTAAATATTCCAATGTCATTAAGTAGGATCACAAGAGCTCCATCAGTGTTCCGCATATCACTCATAAAACATCTGCAAAGCCACACCCTTTACGAATCTTTCAAATGTATCTTCCCACCCCTGCATGAACAGCTCAGAAAAAGAGACGTGTAGCTTGCAAGCAGTCTGATACAGAGCTCGCAATCTGCCAGACACTGACCACTCTTTCATTTTCCCTTTATTCTCTTATTTATTTCTTCAGATACAGTAACGAATTAATTCCATCTCTAACTGAATTCACTCTTGGTGAAAACAGATGAGGCGTTCTATAAAGAAGAATAATTTAAACATGGAAAGGGAGAAATCAAGTGGCACTTGGCATACAGAAAATCGCTACAGTCCACATGGCAAAAGCATTAGCATAGCACAACCAAGTATTCAATAAATATGGCAAACTGAAGTCTTAAAAGAAAACACTCAATGCTTTACCATACGCCCTATGGGCCCCCAAACACTTACGCTTCAGGGGAAAAATCCTTCTCTTTACAAACTTCCATCAGTTTAGGAGTCAGTCTGTATGCCTTTAGCGAGAGGGACCCTTGCGCAGTTTTTATGGGATCTCAAATAAGGAAAAGAGAAAGACATTACTAAAACTTCTGTCACCACCACCATCCAAATAACACTAGTTCTAGGCACATTCTGGTACTTATTACACAATCTTGCATCTTTGCAAAACGATTAAAAAAATAATCAGAATACAACTTGAAACAGATTCAAACCATTTATAGCCAACAGGAAGTAAAGACATAGGGATCTATTTTACTTAGAATAATTTCCTCCCTAAAATAAAAACAGAAGATTCAAAATATAGTTAAGAAATTTTCAAATCCATTCCTCAGCTAGAACCAGTTATCTTGTTGTGAATGAATTATGTATTTTATAAATCCTGTGTAAGAGGAAAATACTGATGAATACTAAACATGGAAAATTGCTGTATGCCCTAGTATAGTTCAGTCAACTAATTTAAAATGAATAGCCTTGAAAATAAATTAATCCACCCTAATAATCACTGCTCACATTTCTTAAAGCAGATTGTAAAAACAAAACCACTAAGTCAAAGTGTTATCACAAAAATGTCTTTTTAGTTTCAGAAAAACAAATTTTCAAAACTTAACTGCTCACACACTCCACGAGTAAGGGAGCTTAGCACTTGCCGCATGCTAACGGCTCTGGCGTGCCAATATTCACCCAAAACCTGTGTTAACATTCATGTTGTCTGAAACCTAACACAGTGAAACTTTTAGCAATAGGTGATAAAATGAAAACCAGAGCAGACTGAAGCGAGTGGGAATTCATCGAGGTCTGATGACGCAGTGCCCCCAGCCCATACAAAGCACACTTTAACAACTTGTCCCTTACTGTAATCCAATTGTTGACACACTGAAACAATTTCGGGGCAGCTCGTAAGATTGATCGCATTCATTAGTATTTTTTCTGACAGATACTCAGGACGTTACATTTACTTCTCAGCTGGAAACTATATGCAAGTCTGCCAGATACGGCAAACTGTGTGTGGGGGGGGTGCTACAAAGCTGCTAAATTGCCTACAGTTCTGATACAGCGCAGAACATCTGGTCTGGAGAGCTTGAGGAAACACCATTAAATAGGCCGAAAAGAAAAAAATCTTTGTGCTAAGAAACAGTCCAGGTTTTGTACGCTGCTGTCAGAGGTATAAAAAACTTGGCACGCTATGTTAGGATTGGTCAGTCACGTACAGAGCCAGACACTCCAGCAATCGGGGTTTGTTAGACATCTGGTCGAGTTCCACCAGCCCCTTCAATGAGGGAGGGGAGAAGGAGGAATAAAAATGAAGCAGCTACTCCAGCATTCCAAAATGTACACATCAGGGCTCTGATAGCAAGACAAATAAACAGAAAGAAGGAAACCCTGTCTAGACTTAGCTGCTGCTGAGGCTGCTGCAGAAACAGGGCTGGTATTTACTTGAGAAGGCTGCCAGGCTGCTTTTAGAGGCAAAAGACAGAAAGCAAAAATAGCAGTAATAATATGAAGGGAAAAGAATAATAAAGGAACCTCCTACTAACCATAAATGAGAACGACAGATTCTTCAATGGCATGTTGGTAACTGAACTGAGAATCCAGAAGTGCCCGGGTGACGAATGAGCCGTAGTATGTGGACTGGTACCAGCCCACATGGAGATGGTCGATGTTCACGTGGCGAAGGCTCCGCATCATCTCCATCTGATACTGGACTAGATAACACAGAAGAGGAGAATAAAGGGTAAAATTACTTCATCATGCTACCAACACTAAACACAAGCTTTTCAGAAACAAATTCTATATATCCACTTATTAGCTATAAGAAACAGGCTTCCAGATTTTAAAATACTCGGTTCACTTATCGACATAACAAAACCAAGCTTCCAAATCATTTCAAATACTGGGGTTTTCCTTTATTCATTAATGAAAAGACTATTTTGTAGAAAAGGTATTAAAAACAATGTTAATGCCTTGTTCTAAACAAGCAATCATTAAATGTGGGTCTTGTACTTATTAAAACTCTAAAAGAGTAATAAATGTTTACAGAAAACTTTGTATAATAACTACAGTGGTTGGATTTAAGATGTTTCAACTGGATTAGCGAGCAAGAATAGTTACCAATCTCTTCTTCAATACAGCTTTTAAACCTGGAAGTTGAAACAATCAAGAAAACTAAGGATAAACAATCATCTACCCACATTACTAATATATGAACAGGATACAGACTATAGCTGATTTAAAATTTAAGAATTCATTTTTGCCTTCATCTGGTGCCCCCTGCTGCATATACTAAATTTTAAAAAAGCCTTTCCTTGCCTGTGTGTTCCTTTGTGTTAAATAACAGACTATTTTTCTTAGACGTGTTATATTTTAGTCACCATGTACAGAATGAAAAGGTTTAATGACTTTTAGTTTTGTCAAATTAATCACTATAATGTACACTATTAAAGCAGTATTACTAGAAAAAGAATACAAGCTGACAATGTAAAAAAAAAAAGACATTAAAAAGCATTATAGTCCAATAATGCATAACTAAATGTTCCACAGTCAACATAATAGCCAAACTATTTCCATCATAATGAATGTATGGCCATGTGGGTAACAATATTTGCTTAACTCTGAACCTAACCATTTCATTTCCAACTCTTAATCATGTTTTAGCAAAAGTAAAATCTTACATCTATCATTCCTTTGGTTATATAAACGCAGTGCTACTGTTTTACCAAGCAAACAAGACAGGATTGTAAAGCATAAGCGAACTTTTCTTCAGGTACACAATCCTCTCTGTCAACACTTCTTGCTAGACAGAGAAATTATGAATCAACTCCTTCTAAGGAAGGTTCTCATGCTACAAGATAGCAGCCAATGCATCGACTACTTAAGAATCAAGTGTTTTTTGAGTTTTTCTTTTGCTTTGTAGAAAAGCTAAAGAAAGGAAAGACTGAGCTGAAGCTGTACTACTGTCAAGATGTATACCAGGTCAAGTAACCTTGCAAAGTGAGCTCATGCATTCGTAAAAGAGGAAAAGTAATACTACAAAGGTGGTTTGACCAGCATTATTTCTTTTGTTGTTTGTTTTTAAAGGGTATGGGGAGAATGTGATCATTACATATATCAAAAATGTAACAATAAAATTTTAAAAAATAAAAGATATTTTTAAAAATCAGTACTTGCAAATAAAGGATGGTGATATATATGTATCAGACACTTTTATATGCCAAACCAGTTTTTCTGCAGATTTATAAATAACAAGTGAAAACAATCCCTTATCACTCTAAACCAGTGATGGCAAACCTACAGCATACATGCTGCAGTGGGCTGATTGTATCATTGAAAGCTCTAAAAGGTCTGCCATCCCTAGTCTAAACCATTACTAAAAAATACCACAACCCTGGAAATCTATTTTATGTACAATATGATACCTGAAGCAGTATACAATCTATAACATCGATTATGTTTTATCTTAATATCTTCTCTCTCTGGCATATGAGAACCTCCCTACCCTTCAACTCATTTAACAGATTTACTGTATATCAACAACGTAAATTGGGAAGTAGTATAGCATCACTGCTACAATCTCTTTGTTTTAAAATTCCATGATTCTCCTAATTAAAATAAAATAAATGATTTGGCTAACAAAGTTTAACCACATTTAACTTGCAAATTAAAAGTTCCAATATTCTAAGTAAAAGAGGAGCTGAAACTAATATTTGCTATTTAAAGGGAAAGAGATGGGGACAGACTACTCAACAACTGACAGTACAAACAGGATTTAATAATTTTTTAAAAAATCAGTACTTGCAAAACATCTGTTTGTGTACCATTTAGCCATAACATAAACAGAGGTTAGCTTCTACCAACTTGCAAGAGTAGATAAGAAAAGACTTGGCATCTAAAGATGCTAGATCCCCTGTGGGGATGGATCTTGCTGTCCAGTTAATGATCCTTCTCTGATTTTTAGTTTTCCCATCCCCAAAAAGATCTGAGAACTCTTCCTGATCAAAATGCTAGGACTCCACCCTGTTCTCTGGATGTTATTTATAAATATTGATTTGTTTATTAGCTAAAACACGGCCTCTAGCATGCATGCATTATGATTTAAAATCAAATTTCTCCGAAAAAAGTTCTCTATTCTTGCTAAGACTCCCTTGAAACATCCTGAATAAAAATAGATTTTATAAGAGCAACTCAATGTACATGAGGTTTAAAAAAAACCTCCCAGATCTGTACCCAACTTTCAAATTCCTTTTCATCTGAGGCTTATCTATTTTACCACCCTCCAATAAGAATAAGAATGAAAATGAAGTATTTTTCTACACTAGATGAAAGTGCAAATATGAGACCTGTAATTCAATGCTGTTCAATGTATAAATAAATCCCATTCCACTGCATTTATTTCTGGGGACTGAGGAGTAGAGAGATCAGCTGCTCTATCACTGGGCAGGGCTAGGGGAACATGTTGGTTTTCCTCTCTTATAGCTTAGAAAATAGCATACCAGATTTTAGGAGGTTTTAAATCCACTTATTTATAAGTCATAATGGTTTTCCTATCACCTAAATATCTTACATGAATGTAAAAATGGTTAAGAGCTATGACGGGTAAATTGATAAAACTGCTTTAAAAAATCTCCAATTCTCCAATAGCAAAACTGTAGTTTTACTATTACACAACAGGTCTGTGCTGGGCCTGGTCTATGTAAAGTTTCAGGGTGTTATCTTGATTTAGACTTACTGTTGAATTTAAGAATTTTTAAAAAGTACACATTAAAAACCGTGGGCTCGAACAGTGCGGTGTGGAGACACGGTGCCGAGGGACAGACGCAAGCCTTGCGAAGGTGGAGCTGGGGGCTGGAGCCTGGTGAGCCCCGCCACTGCTCAGAAGGGGTCACCTTGACTCAGTTTCCAAAACAGAAAAGTGAGACTGTTTTCTACTACACACGAGGCAGGGAGGAAGAGACAGACCACAACAGCCCCGTGAGCTGCTGCCGCCTCCTCAGCTTTGCGGATGCGTCTCACGCTGACGCAGCTGTGTGGCCCTCGCCTCCCTTCACTCACAGCTTTTCTTCCTCCTTCCACAAAATTTTTCAAAAAGTACAAAGCTAACCTCTGCAAAGCCTTCCTAGTAAAACTAAGCAGGCATAAGAAATAAACAGCAGACTGTCCCCAACTATGCGCTCAGTAGCTACCGTCAATCTACTGAGTTGAGCTGCCACACCACGCGACACCTGTTTACCCCTCTAGCCTGTTGCAGAGACAAGGAGAAAATTATGACTTGGTGACATGCCAGTAACTTTTATACCATAACCAGGAAGGGTCATTCCAGACTCCGGCTTCTGGGTGAGTGCCATCATTCTGGTGGCTGTTCTGGTCTCGCCAGGGTTACTAGCGGCCAAGGGGCAGTGGCGAGGCAAGCACAGGAGATGCAATTCAGGCCCGACCTTTGGATAAACAGAGGGGCCAGGAGCCAATGGAGGTGCTGTGATGCTGCCACCACGTCATAGCCCAGGGGTGTTACTTGCTTCCACACATCCAGCCAGTGCTCACTTTTCTGGGTACAATTTCAAAGGAGGATATGGAAGACAGAAAGAAGGTTCACTTGTTTCCAGGAAGTGGCTCATTACTCAGGAGCTTGGTGGCCAAAGAAAAAAGATACAAAGAGCAGTAACTCCAGACTGATGCATTAACACCTGCCGAGCAATGAGCACCCATGGGCAACTCTGCAAAGCTGGTCCAATATTTTTTCTCAAGCTCTCATATTTAACAGAAGCCAAAGCGGCAATTTCAACCAATGACATTCACTTCTGAGTTAATGGTTAAACATTCCCGGGCAGTTTCTCAAAGATGAATGGCAAGGGGTAAATCCTTTTGGAGAGGAATATTTTCAAATTTATGACAATGTTCAATAAAGGGCTTAGTACTGTGAAAAGAAAAGTTTAGGAAAAAACCTTTTAAGCACTCTTAGTTTAAAAAGCAAGCAACTTACCAACCGAGAAGCAGCAAGCAGCAAATGAATTATAAAGACAAATTGATAGTTATTACTAAGCCACTTCAACTACTAATACAAAAGCTGCACTTAGATGCAATGCAACTAAGGTAGCACTGTAAAATCTGGAAAGATTATAATGATGAACCAAAGTTTTATAAGTCTCTTCAACCTCTACAATTGTCTTAATTGGCTGAGATTCTCCCAAGCTCAGGAGAGCCTGGTTTACAACACTGTTCGAAGTTTGGCACCACTACATTCATATTCACTTTTTCCAGATACCTTCTTTGCAAAACAGTCACATTTAAAGTGCCTACAGCTAAAACTATCTTCACTGAGGTAGACTGCCCAATATTCCTTTCAAAAATCCACATTTGTTTGGATTTCTCGCTTTATCTTCAAATATGAAAACACTAAACTAATACTGTGTGTGTAAGGTGTCTTAGTTTAAATCCTGTCTGTGAGCTACACTGGCCACCAAACAGAAGTATGACTGTATGACTCTACAGTCTCCTGGAGATCATACGCAAGAGCTCATGGGTTTGAAGTTTCAATTCAGAATTATTAAACTGCGCTCTTTTCACTCTAAATTCCTCCCTCATTTTTATAGTCACCTTTTCGTTTTATTATTTTAAGTGAACCATCATGAAATACAAAGTCTTATTGCACAAAAGAAAGAACTGTTGCAGATGGAAAGACTGAGATGGGCAGAAAGTCAGAAAGCAGAGCTGCAGCATATTCCAAAAAAACTTGAAATCTGTCCAACAGATTCACGGGGGGAGAAAGTCTTTTACAGAGGTGTTATCAGAAATGCCCAAAGGACAAGACACAGTGGTACCTCAGTTCACAAACTTAATTCTTTCCACGATTCTGGTCGCAAATCAAATTGGTTGCAAACCAAATCAAATTCGATGGTTAGGTTCGATGTCGACCTTATGCGGAAATCTGATTTAGTTCTCATCCAATTCAGTTTGCGACCAGAATCATGGGAAGAATTAAGTTCATGAGCCAAGGTACTACTGTAATTTAAGTTTTAAAAATTAAGAACAATTTCAGGACCTAATGTCTTATTTGATAATGTTATATCAAATAAATCCAAATTACTTAAAAATGTATTACAATGCAATTATTTGAAAAATAGAAATAGCCTAGAGAGAGAAGGTACACGTAGCTAAGCGCAAAGAACAAAACCAGCACTTACCAAGCACTTAGGTCAGACCTCCTACCAAACGGTCGACACACATTATCTAACTGTATGCCTCACAGTAACTCTAATGAGCTCGTCATAATCATTGAATCCTTTCGGGAAACCTGTTTACTATATAGCTTTGACTTCAATTTGGCTTCCGACTCTGACTCAAAAACCTAGGCAACCCCCATTTAGAGAACTTCATTTTGGCTTATTGGTGAAGTGTAAATTATTTCTCAATTGATAAAGCACAAAACACAGATACAACAGAAATATGGAACAAATTTCTAAGTTTTCAGAAACCACAGCTTATACATGTTTGATCACTAAATTAATAATTTAATACTATAAGACTTTATTGTAATAAAAGTACCATCAAAGATTTTAAATGCCAAAGTTGATAATTATCACAAATATGTAATCAAACTCTCGAAGCACTACATTTTCTGTTACTTTTTGAAATCTCTGCCAAGTCTACGTCGTAACTAAATGCTGGCTCAGATCGAAGCTGACCTGCACGAGGAAGGGAGGAGAGACCAGATCTAGTGCACGCTCTTGGCAGTAAAGAAACAAAACTCAACAAAGTAATGCAAAGGGTTTAAACACAAACAAACCCCACCACTTCCTTGAAACAAACCGATGGTTTTGATAAGTATGACAGGAAAATGGAATGTATAAAAATCTCCCGTCTGCGCTGGCACAAGTGCTCAGGCAGGAGTCTGAAGAAGTCACAAGCCTCTTTCCGAGGGGCGCCGTAGGACACCGGTGAGCACACACATGCGGTCTCACTGTGACGGTCCTGTGCCGTTATTTCACAAGATGAACTTTATTCCGTGCTTTCCTTTTCGTATCAGACTTTCTGCCAAGCCGCACATACGTTTCAGGCAATGTTCAAACCTAGTAGCAGATGTAGATTCAAGCAAACAGAATGTGCATTTGAAAAAAAGAGTAAGAGTCTACTTTGGGTGGAGAGAATTATGGAATACACAGATTTCTTAAAACTTCCATATTCTCATCACCTTTGTCTGCATCACATATTCATCTCTTGTTTCAATTAATACATCTGTTATTAATGCCACTCCTGTGACTGCTGACAAATTTTGGAAACAGTTCAATTTTTCATAGTGAAGTAGCCAATATAAATTTTATTCTACCTAGAAATTAATCTATAACATTTAAAAAGAAATGACAAAAACACTGCCTTTCTTACAGAAATTTTTCTAAATACTGCACTTTACTCTTTGAAGTGTTTATGAATTGTGGCAAAATAATTTCTTTTAAATGCCAAGGGATAAGGAAATGGAAATGGGAGGGCCGTTACTCTATTTTACCTTCAAAAACTAGGGTAGGGGAAAGGGGAAAGGAAGGAAGGGAAAAGAAAAAAAAAATACAAGATAGTTATACTACTAGTTTCTCTTAGTTCACTGAAAAGAAAGGTTTGTGCTAATATTATTAGAATTTTTTATGGCCATATCTTGTACTCTTCAGTAACTACTTTGAAGATAACAACATACAAGGTATTAACTATTACTATTCTCCTACTGTTTTGAAATTTTATTTTTTTTTTTCCATAAAAGAAAACTAATAAAAGCCTTGACCATTACTGGAAATAGAGTTTTTTTGTTTTTTTTTTTTAAAGAGATTTTAATGTTTCAGGAAGTCTTTTATAAAATAAACTGGATTCTTCACAGAAAATAAGATGTACTGTATGTCCTGTAACATACATTACCTTCCTAACGCAGTCATAAAAAACAGCCAAGGAACCCTATTTCTTTGAGGTAAAAGGCTGTTAGAAAGTTTAATGTATGTTACTTAGTATTTGTTTACACACAAAAAAGTGAATTTACCTAGAAAGACCCAAGGATATTGGCCCCTCACCATGCAGAATTGTTACATAAAGAAAAACTTAACTGACCACTGGTGCTTCTTGCTACAGTTAAAAGTATGTTATGTAGAGACCAAATGAGAACCTCTGGGTTTAGGGGGAAGAAAATTTTAATGGGTTCTTTCATGAGGAAAAGTAGCATCTCTGTCATACTTACAGCTATAACATGAGCCACCAGACTACTGCTGACATAAGGTTAGGTGCTGAAATAATCTGAAAGAAGGGGAAATTTAAAAACACTACTGTTAATGCCCTTGAAGGGGTCACAATTAGGAAGTTCTGTGCATTTTTGTGTTCTGTCCCATTCACTTGGAGTGGCTATACAAAAATAATTTCAGATCTAGAGAATATCTAAACTAGAATACAGAGAACACAAAATACTGGTGAGAGACACACTTGAACAAAGTGAATCAGGGCTGAGCAGGCCATCAATCGAAGCAAAAAGGAAACAGGATCATTCATCTAAAGGGGAAAAAATACCAGATATCAAAATAGGTAAAACTTTCCCTAGCATTTTGTTCTAAAATGAAATTTTCATGTGAGACTTCAAAAAATCTATGTGCAATTATTTGAAAAGCAGAAAACATATCTGTAATTTAAAAATCATGCTTGATTTCTTTTCCTATAAATCTGGATTCTTGATGTAAAACAAGAAGAAATGACCTCACGAGTACTTTTCAAAACAGAAGGCAATTTGTACAAGTTTTGAGAAAGGGAGACAGGAGAGAATATAAAAAAACGAAAGACCTAGTAAAATGAATTGATAGTTTCAGTCTATAAGAAACTATCAATTCCAAACTCCAGTTTTCAAAAGAAAACAAATGATCACTTTTAGGAGGCAGTGCTGGCAGATGATGCAGAGAATCGCTTCACCTTCCTCATTCTGAAGCCATCTGCTGAGAACCACCTGCACCGATACAGTGGCATCATCTTCCAAAGGTACCTTCTTCAACAGGCTGCCAAGGAGCTGGTAGTTGTTAACACATTTGTCTCTCTAGGCTTTCATTTCTTCACTTAGAAAACAATGGTTCAATTTCCAACCATACAGTGATAGCAATTTCAAAAACCCCTGCAACCCCAGTGGCCCTTTGCTGACTGAGCACTTCAGAGAGGCAATCCCATACTCTATACTCCAAAGGTACACGCTGACTTCATCATCTGCACCCTGCAAATCTACTGCCTCTACCTTCTCCTCAGTGAGAGGACACTGTGAGTCCGTGAGTCTCAACCCTGACTACTCCACCCACATCACAGTTGTCTGCCTTCGAAGTAGAATATGTTTTCTCTGAGGTTTAAAATCATTTAGAGTATCTCTTAAAAATTTTAATGGCATGGAAAAAATGCTCATGAGATGCTAAGAGAGAGAAAGAAACAGAATATAAAGCCATATAAATGCCAGGGTGTAAGCAACTTGGGTTGCTTCCCCTAGACAGACTGGAAAGAAACGTGCTGAAGTGATAACGGCAATAGTTCTAAAGGTAAAGAAAGCATAGAAGATTTTTGCTTTCTTATTCATTTTACCATTGTTTTCTTATCAAAAGAACTATCCAATACATACGACCCTAAACTACATAAATACCTATAGACAAAACTCTACTATTAGTCACCTAATAACCGGGGTATTAGTGCTCAATTGTTGGGAGAAGAGAATAGCATAAGACACTGGACTACTCAAAAGAATGTGAAAGTGCTAACCCACTCTGAAACACACCACTCCCATGGGTCACCTTCCAATCACACACCACTTCAACATCAGCTGCACACCCTACAACAAATTATCTCAGTCTTAGTCTCCTCTGGTGCAAGGTGTGTTGCACACATGCACACACACGATCAATTTTCTAAGACACTTAAGAGAGTTAAATGAAATCACTCACAAAAAGAGGTTGGTACACTGAATAGCCTCAGGAAGAGCTCAATAGGTTTCCATCATCATCTATTATTCAGAAATAAAATTTAGAATTTTGAAGATATGGCACTAATCTGGATCAATGGGGCTGTTTCTGGAAAAATGAGTTTGACTAATTTGATCATCAAGTGTTGTGTAAACTCCCCCTTTATCAGCTCTATATTGGCGTTAGGAGCAAATCAGAAAAATGTGGAAGGGGAATGGAGACTGCATGGGACTACAAAAAAACAAACTATGAATCTGTAACACTCATTTCATAAAACAGAATTCATAAGTACAAATATGAATCTGACCAAAAAAAAAAAAAAATCTACCATGAGAAAGGATTACAAAATGAAAAAAATACTTTTTTAGATACTAAAACTATAAACTAATTATATTCAGTACAATAAAGAACAAATTCAATAGAGAGAGAGACAAACTACAGAAATTAGATTTCAAGAAAAGGTAATCTTGGGTGTTCTATTATTACTGTGTATATAACAATATAATTACATTGGACTATAAGTTTCTATCTCCTGATTCCATTCATAACTCTTCCAAACAGGAGAAATAAGCTTCCTCGCCCCCATCCAACAGGTGCCTTAAAAAAACAGCACTGACCACGGGTGGCTGCTGCATGTGAGCAGCAGAGCTAGCCTCTCCGGGACCGGGGAGCAGCTACTTAGAAATGCCGCCACCCAAAGAGCAGCTAAGGGCTGTATCCCGAACAGGTACTGCTTACTCAGTTCAACTGCTCCTGCCACTTCAGCTGTCCAAAGTTCCCTTCACCTTCACACACCAAGAAAATCTGGATTAAAAAACCAGCATTAAAAATGCTACATCAGAAAGTATGAGACATACACTTTTAACTGGAACATAAAGACAAGGAAGCTGGTAAAAACAGTGACAGGAGTTATAATTTCCTATTGTTTGGGTAAGTCAGAAAAATAAGACATTGTAAGTACTTACTATATTCCATCCACCCTTTCTTTTCTCCACTTTTCCCTGAACACTTTGCTTCTTCCAAATATATTTTTATAGTATGAGGAATATGGAATTCATGCTGAGAAAAATGATCAAGCAGCAATTTTTGTGGCAACCCATGATAAATCTGAGGTTAGAAACGTATGGCTTCTTTTTTTAACAAGGCCATGTTACATTTCCTGTTGCAATCTTGTTTTAGGAGACAGTATCTAAACCAGAAATCTTACCCTGGATTTCAAGGTAAATTTCCCCAAATCATACACATACGCACTTCTGTGGAGAGAGGGCTCAATGCTTCCACCAAATTCTCCAAAAGGCTCGAGATCCACAAGAGAAGAACCACCACTGCGGTGGAGTGAAGAACACGCCGACGACACCCCAGGCTCCCAGGGAAGCTCCATCGCTCAGCACATACACGGGGTGGCAGCAGGGAGAGGCTAGAGTGAGGCAGTAACCGACTGACTCAGGGGCACCACCAAGCACGGATCAGCACTAGGATCCCCAAAGCAGCACCCTCAGGAAGGGTCTGAAGGACAGATGACAGGCTCAGAGGAAATTCCAGCTGTCAGACAGAGACCCAAGCGATGATCACCCTTCCTCCTGGCCTACCAAGAACAGGAAGCACGGAACTGAACAGGCTGGACACTTCGCCACGCTACTCTGTGATGCAGACTAGTATTTCCCAAAGTGGAGAAGAAAAACTCCTGCTCCCACCCACCAAGTGCTACGACCACAGCTGGTAAACCAAGGCTGGTCAAAGGGCAGAACGGTGATCCTAACAGAGACGGCCCTTTCACGGCTGAGAACACATGTGAGTAATTCGGGAGAAAAGTTACCTCTAGCAAAAATGCCACATCATTAGGTTACTCTTAGGTCACATCTTATCCACTACTATGCAGGTATCTTAAAGGAAGACGGCTCTACAAGTCAACACTGAAGACCATCCTCGAGGAACTCACTAAGCCTGTTACACAGCGGAGCGTTTACCCGGAGACTTCCACAAGCGAGGCTTGTCTCATCAGCTGTCGTGACGCAACCTGAAGCTCATGGATGTATTTTTTCTATGGAAGGCTGCTTTGATTAGAGAAAAAGAAGAAATAACAGTGTATGGGGGGAAGCAAACATTACCGAAAGGCAGAAAAAGGTCCTGTAGAAAGACGTAGGAAGCTACAAAACAGACCAGATAATTCTCTTCCTCAATTGACAGGCAGGCTCCTGCCAGATGTTTGAAATACAATTAACTTCTACGGGCTACAATGATAGGCATAAACTGCACAACTATAAATAAATAAGGAAAGAGGCATACTTTAACTGGGAAAGGGTCTCTTTGCTTTATTTTCCCTAAAATTATTTCAGATAGTTTGCCTCCCTCCAAAACAAAACAAAACAAAACATCAAAACCTTTCCTCTGTGCAGTACCCACTGATTCTAAGCTGGCAGTGTATTCTAAGGCATCTGAAAATGTGACAAAGACAGGTCAAACAATACCCACACATAAGGAGCTAAGTTTAAACAGAGTATATGCAATGCCTCAAAGCATTTTCACACCAGGTAAATTCACCTCAACAAGCCATCCTTTTTCTTCAAAGGATATTTCTGTTCCTTGCAGAAGAAATTACAATACTCAGTTAAAGGCATTAAATAAATGACTCACATGCTTCCTCCTCATATTTTGGGGGAGAAAAGCCTGACAGAGTGAATTCATGCGTGTATCCCTTCACATGCTTGCATGACGAGTATTTATTCTGAGGCCTAGTGAGCCAGACCTTCCTGGTGCCATTGGGCACAGGGCAGCGGGGACAGAACAGGCCCCTGCTGCCGACATTCTAGTGAAGAGGAGCAAAGGAACACAGGAGACGACAGCCAGCATCCTTGGGTCTCCTCAATGCTCAATGCCCCTAAAGAAAATAATCTGGTACTCCTATAGAGTTCTCTGGGCCTTTACGTGAATTAACTACCTCTGTTAAGAACAAACAGGAAATAAAGCTTAGAAGTCAAAAATCTGTCTTTACACCCTGAAAAATAATACAGCGCAAGAGAGTAGCTGCAGGCTGAGGAAATGGGAGACCTGCACTGTCACTTCTGCACTGCCAGGAAATACAACAAAACAAAGCAGAAGAAAACCTCCAAATAAGACTGTCTTCCATTATGAAGTCATCTAAGTTTCAATTTTTCCCAAGTGAAAAAACTGATCTGGTTTAGTGATTTTTACATGGCAATGGTGCTAAGAGTACATAGTAGAACAGCAAGGTTTATCCTTGTTAGGTGCATTGCTTGCATTTTAAGAGTTAAAGCTGGGACACGACACAAAAACCTGCCATGAATGAAGTTCCCTCTTTGCTAAGTTTTGAAATTACAATCAACTGTTGCTACTGTGCACAGAAATAAATGGAGAAAGCTAGTTCTGCTGAAAATATGGTCTAGAAACCTTAACAACCTCTAATGACCAGAAATGAAAATAAGACTCAGGCTACTTCGGAAGTGATAGGAGGCTTAGGCAGTGTAGGTCAATGGCAGGGAACATGCTCAGCGTGTGTTAGGCCCTGGACTCAATCTCCAGCTGCATGCACCACCCCACAACAGAGTTCTAGACTAAAGGTTAGACCAACAAACAACCGAGAGTTCCCCACATAGAAACAGGCCTAGGGCTAACCTGGTGGAGGACGACACTCAAAAGGTATAATTAGATTTTCCTTCCAACACTTAAGTTTATTTCAGACAAACCAGCAAGTCTCTCAAATTTTTATCATTTGCAGACCTTGTAAAGGACATATGGCACTAATGAAAACTACTCATTAAAAGAGTTATGTTATCCCAGTTTTGGTTACATAAATAAAAGTTTTAACGAAATTACTAACCCCCCCCCCTCCAAAAAAGCTGCCGTGTATCAGGACAGGGATGATTTGTATCTATCCCCAGGGTTTCAATACACAGCCTAGAGACAGGCAGCGTGGATTACAGGTTCCATATCTAGGAGACTGATTTTTCTCATTCTATTTTAATAAGTTAGAAGCTCTTTAGTCAGACTTACAGGTCATCAGCCAAAACAGCAAGTATTTGGTCATGTTGGATGATCCCAGAGAAATGATTAAAACAGACTCCAAAATTATGGAAATTTCACACTAAATGTCTAAGGAACACACTGAAACTAAAAATTAATATTTCCAATTAGGGAAATTATGGGGATCAGATTCTGATCCTTGATTTAAGCTCCATGAGCTATCCATATCCTACTGCCATTATTTAGATGCTTTTAAAAATATGCCCAGCAATCTCATCAACTTTATCCTTTAGTAAATTAAAATTATCAAGGCTTAGTAAAGTGGAAACACTTTACTAATTCCAGTATCATAATCTAAACATTAAACACTGATGTTTTCACTCAGGAATAACACTGTCAACTTACCCAGGGCACTATATACGTATTTAAACCATGCCACTTTGCCAAACAATTTGAAAGAATGGAAACAGCATACTTAGTTTACTGGAATCAACTGTGATAAGCATGGGGTAAAAATGGGAGAACCTGTCATGTCAAAAAGTCATGCGGGCATCTTCTCCTCATGAGCAGTATGGGAACTGGCGTCAGTATGGGAACTGGCGTCAAGCTTAAGCTCCTACCACACGTTTCTGTTCAGTGTGAAGTGAATATTCAGAGATCAAAATTTTTAATTTATTGTTTTCACTATTTCTTTCCATATTGAATTAAAATTAGAAAATATGGTACACTGTTCCATCAAGTCTAAAACTCCACTGAGTATAAGGAGGCTGACAAGTATCATTATAAGACACATGTATTAAAAGATGTGCCGCAATTTCATAGATGTGCAGGTGCAAAGGGGGCCGGGCTCTACAGCACATGAAGCTGTTACCTGCAAAAACATAACTGTACCCTATCAGTGCCGATCCCAACTCACTTTTCTGAGTCTCCATATCACAGCTCACGTTACATGCTATTAACTCTCTTCTCTTGATTCATGGATTTTTTCATGAACAACAACAAAAACACCCATTACTTCTCCTTCATACAAGAACATACATGCTCAGAACAAACACTTTCATGCAGATCAGGTAATCTGTGCACTTGTTGGTACTAGGCAGGGTTATCCAGCCATCATTTTGTAGAGGAAACAACATACTACTCTGCTTTTTCTCCAACCAGAATATGTCATTAACTCTGTAGCTAGTTTCACAAGGTTTTCTGTAATACTTTGACTTGGGCTTGCTCCTGCTAAAGAAACTGCTATTTTGAGCCAGGCCCAGTGGCACACACCCACAGTTCTAACTACTGGGGAGCCTGAGGCAAGAGGATTGCTGTAGCCTAGGAGTTGGACATGAGCCTGGGCAACACGGTGAGATCTCAGAGAGAAAGGAAGGGAGGGAGGGCGGGCTACCTTGATGATCTAGCAGTTGGGACTTTTGTCCATCTTTGGAGATAAGAGCCATTATTTTTGGAAATAAATCTTTTGGTAAATGGAAAATGTCTTATTTTACATTTGTCCCTGGAAAACTCTTGATTTACAAAAAGGTCGTTTAGCTTGTTTTTAAATTACACAAATATGTTGATGGCACTACGCCACCACTTGGCAGAGTATCACAATTAGCCCAAAATTCTGGGGACTACAAGCAAATGACTCAAGAGGGCAGTAAAACAGGTATGTGCCATTATAATTCCTATTCATACGTCAGGGCCGAGAAGGCTGAAGGAGTTTTTCATATGTGAGGTCCCCAAAGAGGCACACAGAGGCAGATACCAGTAACACAGCAGCAGCAGGCAGCCAGCGGAGCAAGAGCACAAGAGCCACCTGCATCTTTATTGTATAATTCTCATACAGGTTGTTATCTCATATTTACATTCTTACATGCTAGCGTCGTTGGCACATGCGTATTTGTCCACTGCTAAGTCGTGGTTACATAACTATAGCCTGCTGTGTGCCTGAACTAGATAGCAGGGTCACGTCCTCAGGTGTTCTCAGACACCCCTGAGCTTTGAACCAGTTGGCAGTGGTGCCCACATCATACCTCACACATTCTTATTCCTATTCACACTTCTCTTCAACTGCCTGTATAAATCAGTGCACCTCTAGATTCTGATTCCCAGCAGATACCAATTCACGTTCTCTCCCTGCCAGGGTTTCTCAACGTGGCACTAACAGTGCTGTGGCTGGGGTGCGTTGTGGGGGAGCTGTCCTGTGCACTCAGAGATGCTTCCCAGCACCCCTGGCTCCTCCCCTCCAGATGCCAGAGAACACACACATCCCTTCAGGTTGGGACAACCAAAAATTTCTCCAAATGCTCCCCAATGTCCCAAGGAGAGCAAACCCCGACCCCGATTCCCCTCAGCACACTGGCTTAGGCACCGGAGTTCTGTTCAACTGTTGATTTACATCCATTCCATACCTGCCATCGCCATTCTCTCACTGGGTGGCTGCTCTATAAGGCAGGGAAGGCAAGGATAGGCTGACTGGGGCTGGCACTTTTGATCTCTAGTTTTCAAGACTGATGATTTTCCAGTTAGGTCTTATTTTCAGGCAAACTATAGTACACATACAACATTTATTAATTAGTAATTAGTAACTTAGTAACCTTTAGTAATTAGTAATTTGACAATTACTAAGACTATAAACAAGTCTTCTAGGAAAATCATAATATAATACTTAAGTATGTAAAGTCTATCTGAATACAGTTGTTTCAAGGCTTTTTTCCTCTGAAAACATCAAAATTTGAGAACAGAAAGTAAAGGTTAAAGCCAGGCATGGTGGTGGCACACGTCTGTAATCCCAGCACTCAGGCCTTCTGAGGGTCACCGTGAGTTCGAAGCCAGCCTGGGCTACATAAGCAAGTTCAAGGCCAGCCTGCACTATGTAGCAAGACCCTGTCTCCAAAAAAACAGGTAAAGGTTACATTTTAAAAAATTTGTTATAGGTCAGGAAGATGCAAGACTTGTAACAAGATCTAGACAACTAACTAGATACCGTAGACAAACTAACAGATATGTGTGCAGTTAAGATACTGAAGTTTGCTGCCAGTTACAGTAATCTGCTTTCTCCTACCTGGCCTCTTAGCGCAACACCACAGTACTGACACGAACTGGAGGAAGCACGGAGGCTGGTAGACCATAAGCCAGGTACAGATGACAGTACTGATACAAGGAAGGGGCAGGCAAGAGCAAGGCTAGGCATGTGTTGCTCATCTTGGCTACAAGTCCCTTCTTTCTGGAAACTTTCTCCATTCCCCAAATCCAGGTCAAATGCCTCTACTTTGTACACCATATTTCTGCTTTCATAAGATTATCCCACTCATCTAGAGTTGCCTTGTTTTATGTACTTTTTCCCAAAGAAGCCACTGGGCCTTGATCATCAAGTAGATGACAGCCCCTCGCTTCAAAAAAAAACTAAATTTTTTTTCAGATTAACCCTATGATAGCTTTCCTTATGGAAAGAATACAAAAGGAATATCCAGAGTGATTAAGAACACCAAGGAAAGGGAATAAGTCCTGAACGCAATATAAAGTGTTGCAAAGATTCCAAATTTCTAGACGTATCAATGAGTATATAAACTGTCTCAATGTTTAGAAAGGGTGAATCAGTATTATATAATTAATTTTACCTATGTTTAAAAAAAATAGAAAAATAAAGTGGAAAAATAAAGATATATTTTAGATTATGTTTAAATCCAGAATTTTGGTCCACTGAACTTAATTCAAATAAACAGCTCACAATTCAACATTATCTGCAATCAAGTAAGTTTGAACCAAATCAATATGTAATTTTCACCTGAAAAAAAGGAGGGGTGATGATTAAGATGTGGTTTAACAGCAGAATGGTGTGCGTTCCTGTGCAGGTGGGTCACAATTTACACCTGTTCCCATGTCCACAGTTTAGTCTCTGTCTGGGACTTTTGTACAGTAAATTATACAGGTGCAATAAAATGGCACTCTCATATACTGACAGCATCAATCTGTAAGAGAAAAAATGTTGGTTCCATTTACTATGCACCCATTGTTGTTGTTATTATTATTTAGTACTGGGGATAGAACCCAAGGCCTCTGCACTGAGCTATGTCCCCAGCGCTTTTCTCAGATTTCAAGACATGGTTTCCCTAAGTCACTAAGTTGCCCAGAAGTTGAGATTCTCTTGCTTGAGCCTGGGATTGCAGATATCTGCCACCATGCTGGGCTTTAGATATATATATTTCAATTAGTAAACTTTCCATTTTTCATGTGTAAGGTAGGTATTAGTTTCTCAAATTATCACACGAGTAACCTGCCTGTATAGTAACTGACAGCCACAACTCCAGGCTAGACTTTCCTAGTTACAAACCCAGGTTCTTTTAAATATACCATAAAAATATGTCCTGCGGCTGCTTCCTTTGATAGAAATCTAGAATACAGTTATAACTCAAAATCTGAAGGAAAACACTATTCTCAAATGGTCACCAAAAATTCTGAAGAGGGTTGGAGGAGCTCCACAGTAGAGGTGTGCCTAGCACGCACAAGGCCCTGAGTTATACCAGGATGCCAGCACGCACACACACATACACACAAATTATTTATAATAACAAAAAACTAGAAATGACCCCGTGTCTAGTGATGAGAAGATACTCAGTAAACTATGATATATTCATACTTTCAAGAGTTTACAGAACAGCTTTAATGATGAAGATCATTCAGTTACACAAGAGCACATAATTTAACACAGAAAACACAGAAGGTAAAAACATGCTGAGATCGAAAGCCTATCTTTTTAAAGTTTAGAAGGAAACAGACCAAGCTAATAACTACTGTGTTAAAGATGATACAGGATAGATTTCTAAATTCTCTGAAACACAGTTCTAATAACTTTATCATTTAAAAAGCATATTTAAAAATGAAAAACAGCAAGTGCTAAAGTTCAACAGAGTACATTCTGTTCTCTAATTCATAACAAAATTCACATGCTCACAAAAGTGATAGTTAAGTTTAAAAATACAGATAAGGAGAGGAACGGCAAAGGAGAGAGGCAAGACTCTGGAGCTTGGTAACAGAAGCATATCAAGAGGTAAACCAGATGTTCCCAGGGAACTGCAGAAGAGTCCAGAAGACAGCATACAATAGGGTGCATCCAACACAGAGCTGTCCCTTACACTAACAGGATCATGCCACACTACACTTTCAGCAAAACTCAAAATCACTTGAAGGAGGTGAACAAGCAAGTACTGGCAAGATGAGAAGACTGCTTCCTCAAGCACCTCACTGGGACAAGGAAGCGTGGCAATCAGTTCAAAACCACACTCAAAGTGAACAGTGTCCCCTGTGAGGCAGAGAAGTTACTGACACTGATGAACACGTATCCATTTTACTTGTTTTGCTGCCACTATTACAGACAGCTAAGCTAGGCAGAAATACAGCAGGCGGTCAGACAGGCTGGCCCTCAGCATCAGGACTGCGGCTAAAAGATTAAAGTAGCAGCGGCTAGCTTCACATACTTCCCTGAGGGATGAACCGAGGCTTGGGGTTATTGGTATCACCCTTTTGAGATTTCCCATTATCCTCTCCCACGTACTAAGACTAAGACTGCTAAGACTAAAGATAAGACTAAGACTACTGATTATCAACCAAGGTTAACGATGTCACTCACGTACCCTTGCTACCATTAGATCAATATTACCTAAGCGACTACACTTGCAATCTTATTGGTTGATCATAATTTTGATCCACGTTGTACCTGCCTCATGATTTTGCTCTATAAAACTTCCTTTGAGAGGTGGGCTCCTTGGCAACCCATTCGGGATCCCTCCTGTCTCTCACGAGCTATTCATATTCCCCATGCCCCCATTCCTATTTCCCAATCCTTCTCTCCAAAAACTGTCCTACTCTTAACCTCCGTTGTTTCTTAGATTTCATTCTTCAACTTTGGAGACACGAACTTGGGGTATTTTGCCTCTAGCATTTCCCCTGTGCCACCACTATCATGTCTTCCTCTCTAAGCATCTCTCTTGCTTTCTTTCTATGGAGAGCAGGCAACACTCCCTGCAAGGACATCTCACAACCAGATGAAAAACTCTGAGATATTCCTGTCTCCATAGGAACGAAGTTCCAACACCCCACAAAACACCTTCCAGTTCTGTATCACATTTCCAGAGGGTAAGAGATGCATCCTCTAGTTAAATTAGTCACAACTGGTAAAAAGTAAAAAACATTCCAAGTGTTTGGTCTGTACCTAATAAACTTACCTTCTCTACTGTCATAGTTCAAAATACCTGACACCCAAAATTAAAAGGGGAGAGGTTTATTTAGCTCAGTTTGTAGAGGTTTCAGCCCTAATCAGCTGGCTCCAAGGCAGGGTGGCACATGGCAGAGGGGAAACAGTTCCTGGTGGTGGAAGACAGCGAAAGCAACAAGGGAAAAAAAGCAGGGACATCCCTTTCCATTCCTTATATTGTATGCAGGCTCCCCACCCCAGGGCAGGTGTAGCACTCACACTCTTAATCCCAGTATTGGACCGTGAGTCAATCACAAACTCTAGATTCAGCCACCTCTGAAAAACCTATCCCCGCATGACTGCATGAGGCTTTGGGGGGACATCTAGACACAAACCAAAACCCCTACAAAATTAAAATGTCAGTTTAATAAGGATATACAGAGTTTAATAAAGATACAAGGATACAAAGAGTATGAAGCTATTTGAGCAGTAAATGTTTGCTTTCTTGGGGGAACATCTTACCTTCCAACTGATTTTTACTTCTATTCAAAAACCTAATAATCAAGAAAACATATAAAGTGAAATGTTTAAATATATAGTTTGCTAGGATTCTGACCCAAGTCTTCCATAGAAAACTTTGCCCAAATGATCGCAATCTAACACCAAATTATGATTAGTACAGTATGCTATCTGTCCAGAGGCAGTAAATTAAACTTCTATGAATGTTAAAGGTCAAAACATCTCAGCATACCAGAGTACCGACCACCTACTGAACAGCAGCATTTTGTAGATGGCATCATAAAAATCAAAATTTCAATAGACATCTGCTCTCCTATCAGGAAAAATGATAAAGCCAAAGTCCACATATTAAGCACAATGATTTTTCACTGTTGTGATGCTCTATATAATACATTTCTTGAGCTTCTATGTAATACTTGAACTTGAGGTACCATAAGGAAATACCATAGACTGAGGGGCTTAAACAACAGAACTGCCCTGCCGCCCTCAGTTCTGGACACAGAGTTCAAGATCAAAGTGCTAGTCAGGTAGGCTGGGGTGCGGGCCCCTTTCTGGCCTGCAGTCAGCCTCCCTTTCTTGCTGTGCACTCACTGGCCACTGGCGGGGAAGACCACGCTCCCTTATGGCCCTCCTATGCAAACACTAGTCCTATCAGACCATAGCCCACCCCCATGACCTCCAGATACAGTCACATCAGAGTGTAGGCTTTCTACACAGAACCTGGGGATGGGGAAATAAACATGTAGCCCAAAACTATTTGTATGTAGCTTTCTCTATCTGGTGACTGATTACATGTGTGCACAGAGAATTTTTGATGTAATTTTTTTTTTTTTTTGGTGGGTACCAGGGGTTGACCTCAGGACCTTGCGTGCCAGCAGGCGCCCGTGCCACTGAGCGATATCACCGGCCCTTTTTTCATATGTGGGTTCTGGGAGTCGAACTTGGGCCCTCACGCTTGCCGGGCAGGTGCTTACGTCGCTGAGCCATCTCACCAGCCCAGTTTTTTTTTTATTTAAACAGTAAAGCTTTTTGCAAAATGGTTGACATCAATACTCATAGAATTTTGTAAGAAAATATACCAAGTTTGGCAAGATTTCTGGTCACCATGAAGATGCTGCTAAATGGCCACATTTGCACTTAGTGATTTATGTAACCTAGGCAAATTATGTATGTCCAATTCTTTTTAACTTTAGCTATCATTTTTAAATGATTTTTAAATGATTAGTCATTAAGAATGACTAATAATGACTCTTATCTATTCTTAGCTTATCATATCAAGAAGCAGGCACTTGATATGTATTTGTGCTAATCCTTCCAAGAGTTCTAAATTGGTGATACTGTATACCTTAGCTGCTATCCCCATTTTACAGACAAGGAAAGTATATCCAGTGTCCACCATCGTGGTACAATTTTCAAATACAGTGTTTAGAAAAGAGAAAAGTATTTCCTTTCTGGTGAAAGGCCTAATCACAAATCTGTAAGCCTCTCATGTGACTATTAACAACAACAACAACGATAACAATAACAAGAAAAGCCTGTCTTTGTTCCTCTCTTAATCTCAAAGAGAAGCTATTATGCTACAAGCACTGCATACTGCCAAGATGAAACTGGGCCAGTAAGGGTGGAGCGCTCAGCAGATGTAAGTCCTGCAGACGCTAGGTCTTTCTCCAAAGTTCTGGACTGATCAGAAGAAGAAGAGGTAAGAGAGGCCGAATCATCTAAAGTGCATCCACTAGGAGACTCCTCTCAACTGAACGCCCTTCTCAACTGAATATTTAGAATGAACACAATTTTAAGCAACATTTTCAAAAGAGGTACTGTGATTGTTCCTTTTCTTAATACAAACGTTATATCTTTCAAGAGTTAATCTTATTCCAAAGAAACAAGGCGATACATTTCTGTTTAGTTACTACTCCTGTTTTTACAAAGTAACACTCCTTCACAAAACTGCTAAACCATCACTGATGGAAGGAAACACACAAAAATTTGGAATATCATCATATCTTTTCCAAACTCAGAATTATGACCGGTGCTAAAATTCAAAGATTGAAGGAAACAGATAAGAAAATAATTCTTTTGAACTGCAAGCATACGCTACAGCAAATATGCATAGCATGAAGACAACACAGCATTTTACAGTGTTTATAAATCAACATCCTGCAGATGTTATGATTAAGAATATCCACAATTTGTTCAATTATAAAATGTTTTAAATTGTCAAATTAACAAGAAACTCCTATCTGCTTCAAATGCTTTTTTGGAAGGAGTATGTAAATCATAAATATTTATCGCACAGTCAACAAAGAACACTACTTAACTGTTTATTTCATCAGAGGATCTTCCTGAAATACATTTTTCCTAAACTTTTCACTCAAAATGTAGATGCAATATACTGATTAGAAAAATATTTATAAGATGTAGCTGCAGCACAACTTATTTGATATTTAACAAAACAGTCCTTGGGTTAGAAAAGACTGCCTCTCTTTAGCTATTTAAAATAAATTTCAAATTCTGATTTCTTACAGAGTTTGATATTAGAAACTAACCAGGAGGTTGTCCTAAAGAGAAATGGAACATCTGGTGAGACATGTAACAGGCCTCGGGAGTACATCTGCTGCTAAGGTTAGCATCCAGTGTGAGGGCTGCAACCTCCTGCTAAGCAATAAAGCATAACAGAGAATTTAAAAAGTACTAAGAAGCATGTTCTTCAACCGTACTTTCTTTTTCTCGGCAATGTGCTAACAATTGGTCCTCACAGAGTACTTGGAGAAATATTTCTGTACAAATTCAGTTCAAAACATGGAGCTGCTGAATAGACTGCCCCTACCACGTGATTACTGATCACGTCCCTCCCCCAAATATATCCACTGAGGCAGTAATCAAGACAGGATGTATGCTATTTCTTGTCTGACATTCATCAATCTATTCTGCTTTTCCCCCCTACTCACCAAAAAGATAACTGGGAAGAGAAGAAATAGAAAAGGAAAATTGAGAAAGTCCAGATGACCAGAAGAGATGGCATTATTAACTCAAAAAAGGCACACCATGCTCAGCAGCTTTTCTCCTCCATTTATTTTTAACTTTCAATTTTCTGCCATAAACAGCAACACCAAAAGTCTATGGTTACTGCAGTATAAATTGCCTTACATTTGTGACACTTTTAAAAGCCCCTACTGTGCCGTGAAAGGTTCCCAAACAAGGAGAGATCTGCACAGCAGGAGAGGAACCCACTTAGGTTTTCTGACAGCTGTGAAGGATCAGTCTCCTTGAGTAACAGAAATCAACTGCACACGGCATGTGTTTAGAAATAAAATGTTTCCATCACCTCACACTATCAGCTCCTTCCATTAGTACCCTGAAAAAGACACTGGATTTTACCCAGCATTTCAATACAGTAAACCTTACTGACAGTAGAAAAGAGAATACAATTACAGACTAAATCCTACTATTAAACATAGAAGTCATCAATGAAGAAGAAAGTGAATACTTCTGCCTTTTCACTACTGGACTAAACAACAAATCACAAAAGCCTTTGAGAACAGTTAACAAAAAATTATGAAGCTTATTGTGAGTTTCATCTTCTGAGTAAAAACAAGTGTTACTTAAAATATAAAAGAAATTAGCATTTCATCAGGAGCTAATTTTCTATCATGCTCAAAGTCAGTAAACCTCATGGAGGGAACTTTGTGTCTTTTAGTGGTTTAGTGGCTATCTTAACTACCCACTAACGAAAAGGATGCTACAATTACATATCCTGGAAAATAAAAGATGGATGATTAACTGAACTTAACCCTTACAACAACAGGAAGATGTGAAAAGATATTTAACAGTCACTTTAGATGACTTCAGCCAGCACTTCCTGAGCACCTGTCTCTACTTCCAGTACTGATAATAGCTAATAGCCATTGAATTAAGACACAATCCTTGCCTTCAAGCAGCTCACAGCATGCAAGAAAGCCACATTAATATACAACACCAGGTAAAAAACTCAACACATGTACAGAGTATAGAACTAAAGCAAAGGCCCTATAAAAACAAGGACATTAGGAAAGCTTTTCAGAGGAAATAGTACTAGGTTTTGAAGGATGGATAAGAGTTTGCTAGGCATAAAAAGTAAGAGCAGTATTCCAGAGGAAACTGTTCAAAGATACGGAAATGTGAAATGAAATTGAGGATATTCTTTAACAATTTCAGACCACAGAATGTGCACAGACAGGAGAAAGGACAAGAAATAAGGCTGAACAGGTGAGCCTGAGAAGATGGCCTAGGCCATTGCTCAAAGGGCTACAGACCAGGAAGACTTGGACCTTGCTGAGCAGAAGAGAAGTACCAAAGAAGGCTTTTAATTAGAGAGTGATTCTCTCAAATTTTTTGTTTTTTGAGACAGGGTCTTGCTCTGTAGATCTGGCTGGCCTTAATGCACTATGTAGTCCACGCGGCCTCAAATTAATAGTGATCCTCCTGCCTCAGCCTCCCAAGTGTTGGGACTACAGTGGTGCATCACTATGCCCAGCACTTTTACTAACACTTTAAAAAAATGTTTTCTAAATGTCTGTTTTAAGACATCACTTTGGAATAGAGAATAGATTAAGCTTCATCAAAGTCAAAATAGTGGCTAGTTCTACAGGGAAAACAGGAGTGCTGTGATTGGGCAGGAATGCTCAAGGAGATTTTGTGGTACTATCATGTTCTACTTCTTGACCAAAGTAGTGGTTATGTACATGTCTGAATTATAATTATTCACTAAGATGTACATTTGTTTCATTTTTGTCTGCTATAAATGATCTTTTGCAATAAAAATGTTTTTGAATAGGATATAGAAAGTAGTATTTTTTAAATGATGTAAAGATCTCAAAATTAGTGGGTAAATGATCTTGATTTAAAAAATAATAACACGTAAATGGTACAGTTGCCTTGAAAGTCAACAACAGTGGAAGATCTGGCAGTTCTTCAGTTATATAGAGTTTGACTCAGCAATCTGACCTAGCAATTCCATCTTAATATATTCAAGCCAGGTGTGGTGGTGCACGCCTGTAATCCCTGTAATCCCAGCACTTCAAGGCTAAGGCAGGAGGACTGCCGTAAACTCAAGGAGAGCCTGGGCTACATGCTGAGTTCAAGGCCACTCTGAACTACACAGGGAGGCGCCATCTCAAAAAACAATGTGTGTGTGTGTGTATGTATATATATTCAAGAGAAATAACAATTTCCACACAATCTTGCATACAAATTTGTTTATGGCAACATTATTCATAATAGTCAAATATCCATTAACTGATAAATAAAAAATGTTGAACACACATATAATAGAATACTACCTGGCCATAACAAGAAATGACATTCTGTTACATGCTACACTATGGATGAACTCTGGAAACGTTACCCTTATGAAATACACCAGACACAAAGGAACAAGTACTGTATGATGCTACTTATATGAGATACTTGGAAAAGGAAATTCATAGAGACAAAAATTGGATTTGAGGCTACCAGGAGCAGGAGAATAGGGGAATGAGAAGTTATTGCTTAATAAGTACAGAGTTCTGGGATTTTAGTACAGTTTTAGAAATAGCAATGATGAGTGCACAATACTGTGAATACGATTAATGCCACTTAATTCTATACTTAAAAACTTAAAATTCTTGACCTGATTAAAAAAATGTTTAAAAGGAATGAAGCACCGATTATGTGCTACAACAGGTATGAAACTTGGAAACATGATAAGCGAAAGAAGTCAATCACAAAATGCCACATATGATTCTATTGCTATGACTTGTACGAAGCAGGGCAACTTACAGCAATAGAAAGCAGATTAGTGCTTGCTTAGGGCTAGAGGCTGGGTGGGGGAGTATAAGGAGGAAATAGCTAAAGGGTAGCAAAGTTTCTTTTTTGGGTATTAGAAATGTTCTAAAATTGACTAGTAATGGCTGCACATATCTATGACTACCAAAAACTACTGAATTATATGGATGAATTATACAGTATGTGAATATCTCAAAGTTATTTAAAAACAGTATGCAGTGCATATCAACAAGCAAGAGCATTTTTCTAGCCTCATATGTTTAGAAATGAGAGAATAATCCACATTATATTTTTAAATGATCATAGATTTCTGAATTAGACAGTCACGAGCTGAATGCATACACATCTTCTCTTTCATCCAATAATTAATTACAATGAGTAACTTTTAGTACAAAGAACTAAAGGCAGAGAAAATGTGCATTAACATAAAGGGCTCAGTAATATGGGTAGTATATGAGTTCATTAACAACATAACATTAAAACCAATGTATCCTGTAGAATCAACAACTCTGGCAACCATGTATAAACACATTAAAAACTCAAAGACCCTCTCACTGGAAATACAGATTCCCTTTATTTTAGTTAATCTATTCAAGGTAAAATGAACATCACCAACAGAAAAATACATGTAACATGAACATACCCCAGAACATATCAAGCCAAAGGTGGCTTGATAATACCACACCTATCCTTCCCATATATGCAAATATCATATCTGTAACAGTCCCTATCACTTTAGTGTATGTTTAAAATAATTTCTACCTTCACAGGTATTATTAAAAGGCAATCATGGGGCCGGTGAGATAGCTCAGCGGCATAAGTGCCTGCCTGGCAAGCGCGAAGTCCTGAGTTCGACTCCCGGTACCCACATAAAGGGAAAAAAAGGGCCGGTGATATCGCTCAGCGGCACAAGCGCTTGCTGGCAAGTGCAAGGTCCTGAGGTCGACTCCCGGTACCCACATTAAAAAAAAAAAAAAAAAAAAGGCAATCGTACCTGTCTTTGAAGGATACCAAGCCCCATGTCTTTCTCCATACTGGCCCTCCATGTTCGTATTCTTTTCTGTTTCCTACTACTTCATTATTTACATTAAGTGAAAGCAAAGAGTTGGCCTAGGACTCAGACCTGGCAAATCTACATAAGCTACCTGTTTTATTACTGAAAATATGACAACATAAACAGTGAGATCAATTGAAGGGCTACTACAATTCAAAGGAAAAACAATTCACCTCTTCCTTTATTCCTTAATCCCACCAATAATAACACCTGTTGGACATAAACTAGGAAAAAACAAACAAACAAACAAACAAACATGAAGTTTCAAAATTCTGAGCTGAGGCACTTACTAAAAAGGTTGCTCTAACAGACATTTAAGCCTAGGAAAGAAAGTACTGGATTTATTAACCCTTCCAGACCCTCTATTACATTACTTTGATCCTAACTACCATTTCTAGGCTTGATTTACATTGGGATCTAATTATAACCTATTTTTCTTTTAATTCTCAGTATGCAGCAGGAAAACAGACACAGCAAATATTCAAAGATCAGTTCAGCTCTGTGTGCTTATTTTAAACAAAAGAAAGAGTAAGTAAAAACATAGGTAGAAAATGCTGTAAATATACTTGATAAATTAAATAAATGAATAAGAAATCCATTACTTGACACATTAAAGGCTCTGATAAGTGAACAAAATATGAGAGCAACAGGACCACGTATCAGGACTAGGTCCACACTAATTTCCACCCAAATTAGAGGATACTCCAAACAGAAGGACTCTTAAGTCCTCTTTTGGTCCTTTAACATGTACTAGACAATCTCCTTGCCTAAATGCACCATGCTCATCAGTAGTTTAAATTTTCTCTCGAAACACCACCACCAAGAAGCTCTATCTTAATTTTTTAAATTTTTAAAAATTTTATTAGTCCATGCTTGCAATAGATAATGATTAAGTTCCTTGTGGGGAACTGGCACACATACACAACACACCTTCATTCTTTTTACCTCCTTTTCCCTCCCTACATCTCTTGGTCCCCTCAAGAAGCTCTATTTTATTTTATTTTTTATTTTTTTTTTTGTGGGTACCGGGGGGACGACCTCAGGACCTCGCGCACCAACAGGCACCTGTGCCGCTGAGCGATATCACCGGCCCCTTTTTCGTATGTGGGTTCCGGGAGTTGAACTCGGGCCTTCGCGCTTGCAAGGCAGGCGCTTAAGCCACTGAGCCATCTCACCGGCCCAAGAAGCTCTATTTTAAAAGAAAAGAAAGTCTGCAAAAGAAATGTCCTCCTAATTGATGAGAATGGAAAAGACCTAAGGTTTCTATTTTGAATCTTAAGGTTTGGTGGATTAGACACATTACCGTTTATATTATTCCATTTGGAACAGAGATTTCCTTGCAGCTAGTGCAAACATGAATATAAAATTCCCTTTCCTGAAACTTTAATTGTTGGCAAATAAGATCCTATTTTCCAGATGAACAAACTCTAAGAAATCCTCCCTTGGCACCACCTTCTTTTACCTACTGGACTGAATTAAATCAAACAGACTACAGGGATAACCAAAGAAAGATACACACTAGTCCCCCTTACCTGCAGAAAATATTAAATGGAAAATTCCAGAAATAATATGTAAGTTTTAACTTGCATGCTACTCTGAGCAGCATGATAAAATCTCAGACCATCCCAAGCCAAACATGGTGGTGCATGCCTGAAATCCCAGCCAACTGGGAGGCTGAAGCAGGAGGATGGTAAGTTCAAGGCCAACCTTGGCAACTTAGTAAGACCCTGTTTCAAAATAAAAAAATAAATAAACATGGCTGGGGATGTAGCCTACTGTTTCCTGGGTCCAATCCCCAGTACCACCAAAATAGTAGTAGTAGTAGTAGTAGTAGTAGTAGTAGTGGTGGTGGTGGTGGTAATAACAATAATAATATTTAAGAAGAAAAAGAAAATCTCACATCATACTGCTCATCCTATCCGGGCTTTGAACAATCACTGCTCGGTCTGAACCATCAGCGCCCTCTCGTCAGCGGACTGCCACAGGAGCAGCATACTGCTGCAACTGCTCCCTTAACCACTGTAACTGTTGCTAATCTCTTACTGCACCTAATTCATAAATTAAACTTCAGCACAGTTATGCACACTTAAGAAAAAGCACAATCTACACAGGGTTCAGTGCCGTCCATGGTTTCAGGCATGAGACACCCCGTGGATAAAAGGCAACTCTGAATGCAATTCTGCAAGCACTGGGAAAGGCTCCCTAAATCAAACAAATGTTTACTACAATTCCAGTTAAATGAAATAAGCTAAAAGAAATTGGGAGAAAACCGTAAGAAAGAAAGAAAAAGGAGCGAGTGGGGGAAGGGGAGGAGACGGAAGAGGCGGGGAGGGAAACAATATGATAAAGACCAATTAAATATTCTGATACCATCTAGGCTATTAAATCTGACTAAATGTAAATATTGTTTTAAAATCTAACCTAACTGGAACTTAGGCAAAGCATTTAGAGAGTGTTTTGGCACAAAAAATGACTAAAGCTTAATTAAAACAGGATTCCACAGCACAATTAAGGACCACTCAGGAAAAGCATAATTTGTTCTAGAAAAAACAAACTCCTTTCCTGTCATTTGCATTATATTTCCATCTTTATATGGTGACACTAAGATATTTATTTTAAACATGTGTTCATAATAAGTATGTTTAAGTATTAAAACAGTAGGGTCAAGGCAGAAAATCAAAGTGGATGGCGCTGGTTCAGGCCCTGGAGTCAGAAGGCCACAGCAAAATCAAGTTTCAGTCACATACCCAGCTCAACTTTTCACTGGGCTGTCTGCAGCAGGCACCTGGGCATGCTGATCACTGCACGCAGCCCAACGGCAATGCTATGGCTTTGGTTAGGCATTTACACAGATCACTGGTTACCCTACACTGCCTGGAGGCTGAGGGAACACCCAACCCCTTCCTCACAAGACAGCTTGACTCTTGTTACCAGCAATCACAATTTCTGAGAAACAAACGGTGCAACGACCACAGACCACGGATTTTAAGTTTTAAATACGGCCACCATTTTGTAAAGCCTCAGAGTACATTTTTCAAGGCTATTTGAACCTGTGTTTTCCCAGATTACAATCCTAATTAGGCCCAAATAAACATATTTTTCTTTGTTCTTGAGGAGGAACAATTAACTTTGTTCTCAGTTGATTTTAATTCTTGATCGATTTCAATTTTTGATCAAAGTAGTTTAATATCACATTTGAAACACTAAGGTTGGCCCTTCAATTGGTTTTTACAAGCCACTGAGAAGTTATCTTCTTAATAAATCCCAAGTTTTTCTATCTGGAATAAAGCTAAAATTAATTTTATCTTTACATCAATACCATACATTTTGCTTAACTTTTTCTTCTTAGGGAAAAAAAAAGCAACTAATTTATATGCCAAAGTAACTTCATAGAGATTTCTTAAGGTCTAAATCTTAAATCTTTCATTACTCAAAAATTCATGTCTACAAAAGCATGCAATTAAGCAAAAATGTTTACCTCTCTGAATTCCAGAGAAGCTTTTGACCTTCCAAAAAAAAATGTATATGTACAAAATCAAAATACTAAATCTGGTTGTGGTACGTAATGAAATAGAACTAAAGTAAAACCAAAAATACAAGGAATGTTAAATTTGTGTGAAACTACACTTTCAATCTTTAATTAAGCATCATTTTGACATCAGAAAATTTCAGCAGCTGAAGTAACAATTTAATAGGACAGCCTCTCTCAGGGTGGGGAGTGCTATTTTTTAGGGCGATTTTTTCCTAGAAAAAGTTTTAATCACTTTTCAGATGGCAACACCCACATGGTAAAGAACAGAGAAGTACATTGCTGATTCACTAGCATTTCAACCCCAAGCTAGAAGAATGATCTTACTATGGCAAGTCCACTGTAGTAGTGCAGTTTAAATGGAAAACTATTTATTTAAATTATTTATATTTTGAAACCCTCCTCCCAAGAAAAAGGCTCAGAGTAAGGAGGTTCAGGCAACACCTAGAAAATCATTTACACTGTAGACAGACACTAAGCAATTACTTACCATGGAAACACCTGCCGAGTGTTAACCTCGCAACAGGTCAGTGTAAAATTAAGATTAAATTACACATTTTGGCATGGATATTTTAATTCTGTAACGTTCTCCTAAATAACACGTGGCTACATTACAAAATTCAGTAAATATAAAAGAGTATAAAGTGAAAAAAAGCAGGTTTCCCTCCTATTCTTATGGAAACACTCAGATCTGCTGCTGCCTTCCCTGACCTAACTGCTGGTCAGCGTCAGTCGGTGCCGGCCCAGCCCATGGCCGGCTTCCCTCCTGGCTCTACCTACGACCTCCCCCCCTAAGGAAAGGGAGCAAGGGGGGCCTCGTGCCTTTCACTGCCGCCTTCTGGTGTACACTGACACTGTGGGAATGCCACAACCTGGTCTGCACTTAGGCCTCCGTCTCTGCTTCTGAAAGGCACTCTGGAGAGGGAGGCTGCCCCTGCGCTGTTAAATTTTACTTTTCCCACCTTTACCAGGAACCCTCCAGCGGAGCCTGTCCTCTTCACACTGGATTAGCTAATGGTTTACATTTCTTCCTTTGGGCCTTAATCCTTTATTTTTTCCTATTAAATATTATCTTGTTTAAAAACCTTCTAAATTTCAACTTACCCTGATTACTTTGAATTATACAATGCAAATTAGTCTACTCAATAAGTCTTGATCTTGAAATTTGGTAAGTATAATGATTAAGTTATGCTCCAGTGAAAGACAGACCTATACATTTCAAAAATCTCCAGGCACACAACGAACTAGTAAATGCACCCAGTTCTTTTGTAAAAAATAACATCCACCACTCATTAAGTGCAAAGAGCCAAACACTGCCTTAATGCTTTACATGCACTCTTACTTAATCCTCAGAACAACCCTAAAAGGGAGATAGCACTATCATACTTAAAATCAGATCAGATGCAAAAGCCCCACGTGTTTAAATCCAGAGTCCGTTTCTCCCTCTACACCACAAGGCAGCAATGATTTCACATGCAAAGTAACTACAATAGCAGTTATTTTTTTAAATGGCTTTAACAGATGGATCAACTTGATATAAATCTGACAAGCCTAGTTATTCAAAGTTAACCATATACATTTCATTCAAAATATATCTAAGTGGAAATTTTTCAGAGCCTAGCCCCAAAGAGCTGTCACTTACAAATGCCAATTACCTTTTTACTGGGTAGAAAGCGTACTTCTCCTGTCCACCCCCTTCCTCATTCTCTCTATTGCTCTAACCGGTCTTCCTAATTCTAAGTTCAACTATTGTTTGCTTAAATAGATATGAACACTGTCATGATACTCACAAAAGGCCTTCACAGTTGTTGTCTGTGGTTAAAAGTCAAACGTGTGCCTAAAATGATCACAACTTACAAACACTAGGTTGTAGGTATCAACTGTCTGTTTTACTGTCTGTTTTACAGATAAGGACACTGATGCTGAAAGGATTTAAATACACCCTGCGTCTCTCGGCCCCTATTTCAAACCTCTGCCACCAACCTCTTTCCCTACTTGAAGAGATTCTACCCCATCAAGTCCTACTTTTGTGATGCGGCCAACCTCCAGAGACATGAGATCAACAGCAAAAGACAACGTGGATTTTTAAAAACGGGAATAATAAAAGTTTCAACAGTCTTAAGTAGCCACTGATAAATCTGTTTCTGCAGCAAAAGCTGCCTCAATTAACTGCCAATGCAAAAACACGAGAGGGAAAATCTCATTCTTCACTGCACGCCTGAAACAATGCTGGCTGAAACTACGATTAAAACCACTCTTCAATCACCCTAAGGCTTCATGTTCTTAAGGAAAAATCATTTTCTCGGTAGTTCAGCTACCACTTGGTAAAAATGCCAAAGGTCAAAAGTCAACTATGGCTTTTTATTCCTATTACAACAGGTCAAACACTCCAAGAAAAAAAAAGAGAAGAAAAATGAAAACTTACACAATTTGTTTGAAAAGAAATCAGGTGGCATCCATAAGAAAAGCTGGCATCTACTATGAAAGTTAAATCCAGGGCCAGTGAGATGGCTCAGCGGTGTAAGCACCTGCCTGGCAAGCGCGAGGGCCCGAGTTCAACTCCCGGATCCCACATACGAAAAAAGGGCCGGTGATATCGCTCAGCGGCACGGGCGCCTGCTGGCGCACGAGGTCCTGAGGTCGACCCCCAGTACCACAAAAAAAAAAAAAAAAAAAATTTAAATTTAGTGTTGCTGGGGTTCAGAAGGTCCATTTAGAATGCAAAAGCTAAGTTAAACATAACACTGGTACTTTAAAACACCTTTTTTGAGAACTTGGAATGGAATTTTTCTATCACTGCTAATTTACTTACAAATTATATGCTTTCCAAGTAAGTCCACCCTTCTAAATATAAGGTACATTCAAAACAGTCAACCAGCTATCTTTAATAATAAAATAAGACTTTTGGTCTAAATTTATACTGTTAAAGTACTTTATTCTTATCAGTTCTCCAACACTAAGAAAAAAACATTTTTTCTCAATACTGTGTTAAGATTAGGGAGGAATATATTCCTCCACTTCGAACAAATTTAAAGCAAATGAAATAGAAACTACACTTTTTGTCCCATCATTCAAACACTGTGAACACGGTCCTGCTCCCTACCTGCACGCAGGATCAAGTTTAAGCAATACAACCAGGGAGGAGATGTACAATGTCCTGTTTCCATTTAACTTCATTCACATTTTCTGAACACTTACTGTTCCAGCACACACAGGGAAACAATAAATAAGTAAGTAAGCCAGTCAGTCAGTCTCGGGCCCTGAACTCGATGAGCACCCAGTCAAGCTGAAGTGATAGTAACTGAAAAGACACAGTCAAACAATCACCACACCATTTACTAAGTACTGGGGTGTTTTCCATGCCGCTCCAGACCTTTTTTGTATCTCCCCTCACCGAGAGCTGGAATTTAAGCCCCTCTGAGGGCAGGGTGGGTGCAGTGACTCGCTTCTGAAGGACACTGCATGGGAAAGAGAAGCAGTGGCTTTTCAGTGGAGCAAAACCAAGCAGTCACTGCCAAATCAAGTGACCAAGGCTGACATCGTTAACACATGGTGACATGATAAATCCCAGATATGCGACAAGTAGGGGCACTTTACTTATATTCTTCCCCGAATCCAGAACCTCAATGCAGTCATGAGAAATCATCAAGCAAAACCAAACTAACAACTACAATAGAGCTGACAAGTACTCATGAAAAAGTGTCAAGTTCAGGAAAAGACATAAATTGCAGAAGAATAAAGGCATAAAATGAGTAAATGCAGCATGTAACCTAGACTGGATTCCAGAGCAGAGAAAAGCTGGACAAAATCACTAGTTCAATCATCTACCAATTCTAACTTTTTAGTTTTGACAAATCTACCATAGTCACATAAGATGTTGTTAAAGGAAGCTGAGTGAAGGGTATAACGTCTTTGCAATGTCTGTAAATCTAAATCATTTCCAAATGAAAGCTTTAAATATATGTATTCCAGTAAATACCTCTGTGAGGTAAGCATATGATCCACCAGACCATGCAGCCAGGGCCTGCCTTGGGGATGGGTGTCGGGTTCCGGAGTAGACAAGAGGACTTAATGAGCTGGGGTAGGGAAGAGGGTCCGGAGGATGGGACAGTCACCATCCAGAAGCAAGACAGATTTTGGTGGGTGTGGTAAACACGTGGCTCAGTACAGCTGCTGGAATAGGGAGATAGATGGGAGCAGGGTCAAGAGAAAAGGTTGGAGGAAAAACAAGAAACACCTATCTTCAGGATCCAGCTCAAATTCCATTGTAGACCAGGTCGACCTTGGGCGGAAGTGACTTCCTCCCCAAAATCACTTCCTATACTGATCATCTGGTCATAATCATGTCCCAGTTATGCATCCTTAGAAGCACAACTCTGGAAATGCCACGGAAATTCAAAACTCTTTTTTTACAGGTGCTGAGGACCAAGCCCGGGACCTCATATGTAATAGATAAGCACTCTACCACTATCTAAAGCCCTGAAATTTGAAATATTTTGAGAATCATAACAGTGCTCCAAAGAATTTCAAGTTTTGAAGTATTTAGGATTTTCAATTTTCCAAGTAGGGATGCTGGATCTAAGTCTATGCAAATAATCCAAAATTCAAAAACCTCCAAAACCTGGAGTACTTCTGGTCCCTAGCACTTCATATAAGGGGTATTCAATTTATAATATTTGTGGGGGGAGGGAGGAAGAGGGGCTCGCTATGTAGCCCAGGCTGGCCTTGAACTTGCAGTGATCCTCCTGCCTCAGCCTCCCGAGTGCTGGGATTACAGGCATGAGCCACTACCCCCGGCTTCAACTTACACTGTATTAAGTTTGTGGTATTATTTTAACTTTCCCTATTTAAATCTCATCTCCACCAATGAAATGAAATAGCTTTAAGTAGGCTTACTCACTGGGTTGGTAGGGGCATACAAAACAATGGTACAGACATTTTGAAATTCAATCATCGATAACCAAAAGGATACAACTACTCTGTGTAATATCATTTCCTTCCAGGATTCTGATAATCTCTCTTCTACCACATTACAATTAGCAAACAGAAAGGTACTTGATTCCACATGTGGTACTGCAGTAGAGACTTGACTTCTCTAAGCCTCAGTAAAACAGGGACAGGCTAGTTCTTAACTCGCAAAACAGCCACAGGGGTTACACCAAGTGCTCAGCACAATATTTAGGCACAAGATAAACATTTAGTAAGTGGCAGCAATTACAACAGTAGTTGGAATGCTACCATTGCCAGTACAATAACAATAATGATGAAGGCTACAAAGATTACTGTCTCCCCACTGCTAACTTCCAGGTTTTTAACTTTTTAATGATCTTTCCTAGTTTAAAAGATAGGACGGAAACTTTCTAACTGCTGCGTTCTTAGTAATAGCTAGTAAAAATACCTTAGTAGATAGTAAAATATTGATATGACTCAATAAAATGGCTACTGCTGTGTTCCATACACAGAATAGTAAGGACAGTCAACAAATATGAAGAGATCCTTGGTCTCTGTGCTAGGTCAGCTTTTAATCATTGTGACCAAATACTTGAGAAAAACCTAAAGGAGGAACAATTTATTCTGGCTCACAGTTTCAGAGGTTTCAGTCCGTGGTCCCAGGACTTGTCTTCATTATTCTTAGGCCTGTGGTGAGGCAGGAACATCACGGCACAGGGCATAGCAGAGGGAAGTCGCTCACCTCATGACAGTCAAGAAGCAGAGAGGGAAAGAGCCCCCTAAGAAGGGGCCAGGGACGGGATATAGTCCCTAAGTCATCTTCACTTCTCAATGATGCCATCAAATCACAAATCCATCAACAGATTAATCCTCTGATACGTGAGCTTTGGGAGACATCTTAGTGCTGAATCATAAGAGTCAACAATCAAACACTAAAGAACAACTGCATAAAAGGGAAATCAAAGGAATGACCCTAAAATTTCAAAATTTCCTGTATTTTTAACTTAAAGTCATTAGGCTGAAACATTTCAAATACCCAAAAGAAAAATACAGAAACTATTTAAGGTTCTTTCTAAGCAAATTATTTCAGATAATCCCATAGATTTTATGCCCATGTGTAACTGTCACACTGACAGTGTATTATACACAAGTGACCAAAATTATATTTATCCCAAATGTAAACCTAGAGCTCTTTTGCATAAAAGGTACTTTGCACTAGAACCCAACCATGCCAATAACATTTTATAGCACTGTCCATAGGAAATATTAACTGCTACATCAAATATTGCTGATGTTGAAGTATCAATCAGCTACAATGAATGTTCTCCAACATCTAATTCAGTTTGTCAGACATAGATTCAAATGCACCTATATGAAGTTAGATACTCCATCGCACGATCAAAATGCTATAATATATAAATAAAACTATTTCCGTATGTGTGAAACTACATATTAAGGCAAAGAACACACATTTATACATTTACCCATGTTGTTTAAGATATTAAAATATCAGGAATAAATAGTATAATAAGAAAAGTTATTTAGGTTGTTTCATCTAACAGAGATGAATTTCTAATTTTTTAAGCAGAGTATTTATGTCCCAATGCTTCCTTGAGCTATAAAGATTTCCGAGATAATGTCATTAACTTGGGTATTAGATGCTACTTTAAACAAGTGACAAAGTTTCCAGCATCACCAGTGATGTTAGGTGATACCACATAAAAAGCAATGAGAAAGGAAGGCACTTTAACAATTTTGATTTTTTCATCTCAAACATGTAACTCCAGTTTAATCATGAAAAATAACCCAACCAACTGAAAAGAGATATTCTACAAGACACTTAACAGTATTCTTTAAATCATGACAAAGAAAAGATTACACTAGAGACTAGAAGGGACTGAGGAAACAACTAAATGCAATGAACTGGATCCTGGAAAGTCAAAGGACATTAACAGAAAAACTGGTGAAATCTGGATAAAGTTCAGAGTTTAATGTACCACAAGAGTATAAAATGATAATTCTGCAAATCCAAAATTATTCCAAAAGTTTATTAAAAAAAAAAAAAAAAAGACATACATGTTTGTGAAGGTTACCTAGCAGCTATGGATAAGCTTTCTTCGCGTACACCATCACCAATAAATCCAACCACCAAGTTGGGTTTCCATAAATACATCAAACGTCAAATGCAAAATCAGAAAGAAAATTCGCAGATTAAGCCACAGAATTATATAGAAAATGGGTCATCAATTCAAATACGTTAATATAGTTGGCTCAAAACCGTTTAGAACAACTGGGCATAATGGCACAGGCCTGTAACCTGCGCACTCCAGAGGCTGAGGTAAGATCTCAAGTTCGAGGCCAGCCTAGGCTACAGAGCAAGTTCAAGGCCGGCCTGAACCTTATTGTGTACAATAAGATCCTTTCTAAAATAACAAGCAAAAACCTTTAGTAGCCTCCTGCAGCTTACTAAATAAAATCCCAACTACCACAAGACTTCAGTATTAATGACATGGCCTCTTGTTTCTTGTTTCATGGGATTTATCCAGATTGATTACCCTTCTGAAAGTTCCCAAACAATACCAAGCCCATTCCCCGCTCTGAGCCTCCAGATCTGGGCCTTCCTCTCCTGGCTCTTCACCTGGCTGGCTGTCTCATCCTTCGGGCGACAGCTGACTGTGCCCCCATACCAGGCACTCTCAACACCCTCTTTCAAGTGGGGCACTGTCCCTTAAAGCATCTGTTTCTCTCTTCCACAGCATTTACTACAACTTGTAATATTTGATTTGGTTAACAGTCTAATGTCTCTCCTGAACATCTCGCCACATTACCCCTCAGTATCAAAGTTCCTGGGACACATGGCACTAGGTAAGTATCTGCTGAATGAAGTTGCAAAAACATCCTTGAGATGGAGCCTGACTGTTTAAGGAACCTCATCCCATGAATGTAATATTCTGTTTGAAGACTGCAGTAAAACTACTTCACTCTCACTTCTTCTTTCAGTAGATCTTAGTTCTGTGCTTTGGAGCTTAATAATAAAGACAAATCTCTCTAAAAGCCCTAAAAATATCAACTCACATCTGAATTACATTGATTATACAACACATACATTTTTAAATTGCACAGGCAACCTCCTATGACGTAGTTCAGGCTAGCCTTGAACTATGTAGTCCAGGCTGGCCTTGAACTTGCAGAGACCCTCCTGCCTCAGCCTCCCAAGTGCTGGGATTATAGGCGTGCACCACAGGGATTATAGGTATGCACCACGCCCGGCTGAAATATCTTATACTTTAGAAGAGCTGATGTTGTTACTAAGTGTGGGAATCTCCCTGTTGGTTACTATTACCCATCTGCTATGTAATACATGTCATCATCACTGAGCAGGTGCTTTTTACAAAATATTCAAGAAGGAAGGAATGACAGAAATTTAAGTCTCTAGAAAATGTCAGATATTGAACATGCTTGGCACTATTTAGTTAACCCTTTAAAATGTGAGTGTTAACTTTAACTCAATCTTTTTGTGTGTGTGTGGGTACTGGGGGTTGAACTCAGGACCTCACACACCAGCAGGCATCCGTGCTGCTGAGAGATATCACCAGCCCCTTTTTCGTATGTGGGTACCGGGAGTCAAACTCAGGACCTCGCGCTCGCCAGGCAGGCGCTTATGCCACTGAGCCATCTCACCGGCCCCCTAACTCAATCTTTTGTTATTTCCTCCACTTCTCTCTCTCTCTAGTATCCAACTTTTCGGTCTTACTGCACTTGCCTATATTTCACTCCAGCCCTCATTATCTTTCTGTTGTCCCTCCCAAATCACAAAACACTGATTTTACTCCCTCTCAAATCTCTGATGGATTTACCTATAAAAGTCTCCAGTTTATCCTTCTTTATGGCTGGAGACTTTTATAGGTAAATGGATGCAACTCGAGAAAATACTCATAAGTGAAATAAACCGGACGCACATGTGTAAGCATCATATTGTCTCTCTAGTATGAGAAACTGAAAGAGTAAATAAGATCCAAAATGTACAATAGACACGGTGAATCAAAAAGAAATTGGTCAATAAGAAAGAGAGACTGGAATAGGGAAAAGAAAGAAGGGAAAGGGAAAAAAAATTGTATATATATAAGATGGTTAAGACAGATACACTACCAATTTTACTTAGTTCATTGAAGAGTAAGGTTTGAGCCAATAATGTTTGGACAATTGAATGCTAATGTCTGGTATCCTGAATAACTAACTTAAAGATAATAATATGTAATGCATTGACCATTGTTACCCTCATATTATGTTGTTTTGAAAATTTGTTCTTTTTTTTAATTTGTTTTGTTTTCTCTTCTCTTTAAAATAAAAAAAAATGAATAATTTGCAAAAAAAAAAAAAAAAAAAAATCTCTGATGGAGAATCTAGAATGGTTCACAATTACTCAAAATCCAAACCTGATTTTCAAGTGTTCAAGTCTTCCAGAATCTGACCCAATACAGTATTATTTCGCCCATTCCCCAAATTAAATCACTGCTTGAACTGACAAATCTCATTATTGTATTACTACATGCTTGTTTCTAAATCAACACCTCTGCCTTTTTTTAATGAATTCATCTTTCCTCAATCAATGTACCATGCAGCTCTACAACTTAAAAGTACAACCCAACTTTCTAAAAATAAGAGTGGTACAAGCTCTTGAAATGCAATCTTCCCAATATTCAAACCTTTCCCTAGTCTTTAAATAACTTTTCTCTTTTGTCTTATCAGAGAAAATAAAGAAGCTATTGATTGTCACTTCCATATATTCCTTTCACTACCAAGGGCAAATCAAAACAACTATTACATCCTTAAGTACTTTTAAACAGGTTTAAATTACACTGGAATATGGAAACTTCAAGCCAAAATTACAGCTGTTATAATAAAGTACTCAAATATCAAAACAGTGAAAATTTATGGGAACAAGAATAAATGTACAAAGCATTTTACATTTAAATTTTCAAAATGACACTAAATGATTATTACTACTTTGCTAATGACAAGAATATATTAATTCTTCCCTCTCCTCCCTTTACTAGTCAAAATAAATATTTATTTTTCCAAGCAAAAACATTCACTTAAATACATAACAAAGACACCATTAAATACCTGTGAAAGACTATTTCTATAGCAAAGAAAATTACTGAAAGGGAATTCTGTTGATTTTGAGGCCTAAAAATTTCACTCATCTATATTAAGCTAACTTAAGTTTAAAGATTTCAAGTTCAAAGACAAAGTGAGACAATTTATCAATCCAAATTAAATTCTGTGATTAGTGTAACTCATTCATTATGGGTATAGCAAAAAATCTTTACATAAATTCTCAAAAATGTTCACTGAAACTGTTTAATACCAGCTGAAGGAAAACTGGTAGCAGTAGTACATTCTCAAGACATGAATATATATATATATATAAAAGTCTCTTTGCAACGGAAGAAATTATAAAGATGACAAAAAACCTTAGCAATTTAAATAGACAAGCCTTGAAATAATATTGTGATCAAAGTATCAAGCAGCCTAATAAAACCCAGGTGGTTCAGGCTTATCATATATGGTATTCATTACCACAATTGCACTATTTAATATACTTCCTGGTGTCAACAGAAACTTTCTGTTATTAATTCTCCCAAGTTACGGATCTGCTTAAGTTACTGCATTTTCTGATAAGACAGCTCTTTGTCCACAAAATTAAAAAAGAGAGAGTGGGTCTCATTAGAAATGTTTTAGAACTGGAGCCATGGTTGACAAAACCACAGAAACCATAGTGGCTTTGGATTATTAGCTGTCCATGTGAGGTTACATTAATTCCTAAGAAGATACCTGATGACTCTTGGTCCACAGTTTTGTAAGGACTCACGTGTTTTATCAAAAAGAAATTTATGTATATACAGATAAAAAGAACCATTTTACAAATTCTTAAGAGGTGTAATCACTGACAAGAGCACGCAGGTTATTTCGGCCAGTGAATTCCTTTTACTCATATAAACTTCCATCATTCACCTGGTTCCCTATGGGCTCTAACATGCAAGATTTCAAAGCAATTTTCCTATCTAAAGTTCTTGCTGCCTTTTAAAAAGTATTTAAGTATTTCTCACGAAACTTAAGAGGCATAACAGATTTCTAAAAGATTCCACTTAGGCAAAGCAAAAATGCTTGGATTATTAAATCCATCTCAATATTTGTACCCAACACTGGAGCAGCAAAAAGGCTGTATCAAAAACTACAGAGTCAAATAAGACAAGGAAAGCACGCCAGCCTTTCCGGTCTGGATCCCACGACGTCCCAAGGATGAATCACGAGGGCCGTGCCACACACCTCCGTCCCACAGACTGCTGGTTGTGCTGCTCACAAAGAAAGTCACCAACTGCTCCGTGTCCCGTGAGTGGCACCCAGTGTTCACACAGATCCCTTACAGCCAGGCGATCCTCTCCTCTCCCCGCGCTCTTCGCTCTCGTTCTGTCTGTCCAGGCGGCAGAAGCAGCGGACTGGAAGTGCTGCGCAACACGCCGCTGAACCACACTGCGCGCTCAGCGAAGGAGACTCGTGTGACGGGCTCCGTCAGCACGTCCGCTGCAATCATCTGCAAAGCGATGGACTCTAGAAAGCCTTCCGTGTCATCGGGCACTGATTTCCTAAGTCAAATGAAACCATCCATTCAAACTGTTTTTTTGTAATTTATTCAGTGGCATTTAGTAAAAACACAGCTGTCCTCCACCACTCTCCCAGTTCAGCCTGCACCTTCAGTTAGTTTCTCCATTCTATGTAGCAAATATGCACCAGAGGCCGGGCTGATCTTTAACAGCTAAAGGTTTATAGTGCCTGAGCTGGCTACATACCCAGCCACCACTCATTTTCAGTTAACCTAAAGGTTAGAACTGCCCTGCATTTTTATTTAAGACCTAGCATACACATACAAACTCAGAAAATTTTCTGAAGTCTAGTGTTATAGTCAACAATCATTTGATTCCAGCTGGGCGACGGTAAATGACAACACCAGGAAGTAGTCTTCTAAGTAAACCTATCGTGCCTACCATCACAATCGGAGGCTCTGCATCTCTCACTGATGGAGAATCTGACAAAATGGTGGAGTTACTGCAGCCCTCTTAAACTGCAGATCATGTTCTGTTTCTGGGTTTGTTTCTTTGTTTTTTGCAGGGGAGGGTTTTGAGGCAGGCTCTCGCTATGTATTTCAGGCTGGCCTTACACTCACTAGGTAGTCTAGGCTGGCCTCGAACTCACGGCAATCCTCCTGTCTCAGCCTCCCAAGTGCTGGGATTACAGGCATACACCACAGAACCCGGCTCAGAGATCACGTTTTAGATAGGCATGTGAGGGCTCTGGTTCTGGATGACACTAATTTAACCTTGGGATTCTCTGTGCCTCAGTTTACCATCTGCTAAAAGAACTGCAGAAGTTCCTTTTGGGATCCATGTTGCTAATGTGAAAGCCCAGGCTGGAGAGACCCAAAATGATAGTAAGTGGTAAATCCAGAAGGTCAGCCAGAACTTAGCCTGGATTTCCTTCATCTGATGCCTTTCAGAAAGTTTGCAAGATATGTAGGAGCAATTGTAGAAACTTTCTTAACTAAGACCCATAATGATACACATGTACACATACTGTTTCCATAACTGAATACTAGTATCTTTTAAATCAAACTGCCTGTAAGAAAAGGTGACAATCTGGACAAAGAAACACAAATCTGGATTTTGACCAACATCAAAGTTACCTCAAATTATTTCCTAAATGCCCTAAAGAAAGAGGGAATAATGTCTAGATATGTCTAAAAATGACCTTAGCGTTTCATGTACTGTCTGTATCATCCCATTCCCCATTTTATCACCAAAGGAAAAGGCCAGTACCCATCAAGGTATAATATTTAATATATATAGCACTGTTTTTCACATCACCCTTCAATCACTTCTAGTACTGAATCTTTTTAACATTTTGTTTTACCTATGTTTTCAAGGTGAAAAGAAGTTAAAACTAAAAATTATGGAGAAATAATTCACATTAGCAGGAATCTCAGTGATAAACTTTATATACTTTTCACATGAATAAGAACTGGTGATGCAACTTACAAATTTTCAATAACAAAATTATTTTACAAATCAAATATACCTAGAAACTTGAAGAACTAGAACTTACAAACTTGAATACACATGGATTTTAAGATATGTATTTGTAAACCCAAGTAATTCTCCCAACTACACAAAAATATATTCTACACACATTTACCTGCATAGTTACCAACGCATTTCACTATCATAACGTATTAACAAGTCTCCTCAGGCTTCAACTCAAAGTGCTACTTAGAAGGTCTAAGTTCGTTCAATATCAAGTTAAAAGTACATCCACAGATGTGGTTGTAGATAAGCAATGTCCAGTGAAGTGCCTGGCACACAGTTCCCACTCAAATACTGGCTTGATGAATGAACAACAAAAGAACAAAGAAAGAAAAGCAAAGGAACAGCTAAAGGGAGAGCAGAGGCGTCCAACCTGGCAGCTACAAGGCTGAGGCCAGCAGGCATAGGTGGAGAGGCTGCTACTGCTTGCTGTCGCCACCACCACCTGCTATGGCTAAGAGCAGGCCACAAGTCAAGAGTACCAACTAGGGCTCTGCTGCCAGACTCCTAGCGCCAGGGTCACTGACTGTGAAGTTCATGGCCTGCCACCCCGCTATGTCTCTACGAGGTCATCACCTATCCAGTTTTATAAAACAGAAGTGAGGTGGATGTATTTCTGCAGAGACACTGAAATTAACTGCAGGATCCTCTCACAATCAAGCAGGGATGGAGGGCTGCCTGCGTATGAACAGATCGGGCCTGCAGGCTGGATGTCGAGGAGAACAAGTGAGTGTGCAAAAGCCGAGGGGAGGAGGGGACTCAAGGAGGCACCAGAAGCCCACACTGTTGGATTGTTACCCACGTCAAAACACAAGTAAACACGGTCTCTGCTCTCAACTACACCAGAAAGCGTCTAAAACAAACGGAGTGAAGTTTTCTGATTTTTAAAAAGGCAGTAAATAATATGCATGGAGGAAAGTGACAAAGATATGACAATATCACTTGGAAACCTAACAAGTAAGTCAAGAAGAGGAATCTTAAACAGATGAAGGTTTCTTGAGCTACGAAAATTTCTGCTAGGGAGAAACATAAAGCAAACAGAACACTTCACTGGCGTGACTAAGATATCACTCTGGAAAACTCAGCATTAGCACGAAGAACATCAAATCTAATTATAACTACTCTAGCTATAAAACTTGCAGATTAGGTAATATATTTAAATGAATGAGTGAAACTAAGTAGCACTCCTGGGCAAAATAGGAAGCAAGCTTAAACTTGTTCCTTAGGAAAATTTTTTGGAAAAACAAAAATAGCGAGGGTCTTTGGTTACATATTTTAATTCCAGCTTTTTGACATTTTAATTAGTGTTAAATAGTTCATTTTTAATGGTCATTACCTTGAAGTTTAGTAATAAATTCAAATATATTTATCTAAAGTTACTGTGGGTCAAAAGTAAGACAGCTTTTATTTAATTAAAATTTAAACCATTGGGAACAGTAATTTAAGGATTACATTTTTAGACTTGGGAAACTTAGGAATTTTAAATACTATTTAAGTACTGTATCCACCTGTAATTTTCAAATCTTATAGTATTACTTTAAGTCTGCACAAAATTTGAACAGGTTTTCCTTGGCTTCTTTCCAAACCATAGCACTTACGCTTTGGGGACCAAGGGAGAGCACAGTGTAAAATGCTTTAATTTCTTTAAGCAGAAAAATCTTTTACCTTGACCACATTTTCAATAGGATAGCGTTCCATGCATAGGGGTGTCTCAACTGCATAAAAAACTGCATTTGAAAACATGAAGCAAATGCAAAAATTTTTTGAAGCCAGAATTTGCCCCTACTTCTATGCTTAAAATCCTGAAATATCCACTCAGAAAACAGACATAAAAAAAAAAAAAAAAAAAGGACATAAACATTTTAGGACTGATGATTCATATTTGGATTTTACTTCTCATATTCTAATCATCTTAATAAGCCAAAGTCTAAACTATAAAGTAAGTTTAGGTATTTAAGTTAATTTTTTCAAATCACAAACCATAGGCTTTCTGGGTGACTGAAATAATATGCAATAATCTAAAGTTCACTGCCTTGACTATCCACCAATAAATCAATAAATGTGAATGATTTAACATTTTCAAAATACTACCAAGAGTAACAACAAAAAGATCAGTACCTAGGAGAATTATATTGTAATTCAGTGTATGGATTCTTTCTAGTTTTCTGCCCACCATATTTCTAAAACAAAGTATTTATTACATATATAAAATTTATTAAACATGTTATTAAATATTTTAGAGAACCAGGAGTCCCAGATTTTTATAAACATGATATTAACATTATTTTCCAAAGTCCTTCACTTATCAAAACAGCACAAATGTCAAAAACAACTTCTCTACCTGGATGCTAAAGCAGCAGCAGTAGTTGAAAAAGACGATCAAGGGATATAACCACCTCTGAAAACTGAAGATGCTGAATCAAATACGTGCATCAGCAGCTGGCCTGGGTGACACTGCCATTCCTCCCTGCCTCAATCTAGACTTACATCAATTCTGTTTCACGATGTTTTCTTTACCCAAGTCTCTCCCACTTAAGAAAGTCTTTCAAGGCAGTAACCAGGATTTGGTATCTTTGTATCTTTTTCACTGTCCACTGGATATAATTTGCAAGATAAACCCTAAAATGAATTACTGTGGGCTAATATTTTCCTGAGATACATGAAACATTTTATCCTATCTCCACTTAATGATCTGAGTTCAATAAGCAAAAACGCCCCTATTTCTCTAATAAGTTTCAAAACATACCACCAAACTATCTACATATATTTCTAATACTTTTATCAAGAAAAAAAATATTTAAAAAAGAAGTAAAACAAGCAGAATCTTTAAATGAATCTGTTAAACAGACCACAATGACCACTGACTATTTTTGTATAGGAAATAAGACAAAGTAAGCAAACATCACGTCTTTCTACAAAATGCCCCCATCTGTCTAAAAACCACGAAAAGCTCTCTCTGTCTTGACTCAACTTATCTCTGAACTCGAAAGCAACAAAAGGCCGAAATAGTAATCACCAACTAGGTTTCAAGCACACAGGGCGTTGGCTTCAAGCAAACTAAGAATAGAGACAAGGAAGGTGAGACTAGAAGCAACAAGTAATTAAGCAGAGATTTCCTCCAACATAAAATACGGCTTACCTATGTAGAGAGCATTGCAAATAATATAACCACACAAACTTACTCTCCAGAACCAGTGTACAAAAATAACACCTAAGCTGTGAGGTTACTGTGAATACATCTTATTTTAATACATTTTCTGATAGTTCATAGTTTGGCCTTTGAAAGGTCTAAGACTGTGTACTGCACTGCTTTCCTTCTAAAATCTTAGTATCAGAATTACTGTGAAGAACAGTGTACAGTAGTATTTCTTAGTCCCTAACACCAAACTTTAAAAAGGAAATAACTTTCTCCTACTGAAAATTAACCAAAGACGCTTCTGTGAGTCTGCATTGCTTCAATGTGTGCTATCGCTTTAGCAATTACACATTCTACACACAATTAGCATCCTCCTAGCTGCATTTCGGTAGTACAGTATCTGCATGCTTCATTTTGAAAGAAATCTATTTTGAGAGCCATCTTTTGTGACTAGCTTAAAGAGAACAAGATAAAAAAAAAAATTTGTCCACTCCAAATATAAAAATTATGGATTTTTGGCTCTGATGCAAAATAAAGTAAGCTTATATCACCTGAAATATTAAACTGATTCAGTCTGCTGAAAAACAAGACAGTGAGTTATTAAATCTGTGTTTAATTCAGTGCACTTTATAACATATTTAAGGAATCCAGTTGTATAAAATAGTATCTGAATCTTATCAGATGAAAATATTTTTCCCTTTTAGCAAACATAGGGTTGTGTGTCTGAGAAAACAAATTAGTCTCCAGTTCTCCTAAGCTTGATAATAGTGCCCCCTAATGGGAATTTTAATACGAGCCGTTGTACTCATTTTTGAAAAGCGTATTTTCTCTACTGTGAGCAAGTTATCTCACTTTCAACTGGCAAGTAAATTCTGTAGTACAAAAATTCATCAAGATTTAAACCACTCAAAGGACACTTACTGCATATTGCAAGAAACAAACTGTGAAATAACGGTGGAAAATAGGAAAAACTTCATGCCTCAAAAGTTTTTCGGGGTTTGAATTGTTCTATAACAACATAATCTAAGGCAGCACTATCGCAACAGTTACCACACAAGGAAGTGGTCTTTCTCACTATTTCCAGTACTCAGGAAGTGATCAATGTGTGCTAAACGAAAGCTACTCCAGTCAGGGAAAAAATGGATTCAGTGCCATGAAGCTCTTAAATGCACAGCTGAGATTTCCATCCAAATTTCCTCACCTCGTACCATATTTTCCACAACGCCTGGTCTCAAGTTTGTAACTATAAGTGTAATGCCTTTCTTCCCTGTTATCTGCAGATAGTTTCTTTAAACAGCAACTCAGGAAAATGTACTAAAATTCAATCAAAAACCATTTATTCTGATACTTCCCAGCTTTGCCAGTGAAATAAACACCCAATATCAATATTTTCATCTCAGTGCTCACAAGACGTTCTGGACTTAGTTAATATTAAAAGCAAAAATTAAACAATGAACAAAAACCATCTTTTTGTATAGAAAAAAGAGAACTAGAGTCTTATTCTTTAACCGAATAAGGAAAAGTTTTATACCAATCACAAGTGATCAAACTTTGTTAAAGAGACAACAGGTAAAAATATTTTAGATTTGGAATGTATCGTCATTGTCACAACTACTCTGTCACATGTCACGGTAGCAGGAATGCAGCCACAGAAAATATATAAATGAATGGGCAGTATTTCAATAAAACTTTATTTACAAAAGCAGGTTCACAGATCATAGTTTGTCAATACTGACTTAAAACAAATACTAACATTTCATTTGTATTACATTAAAAATCTCCACTTTACATGAGGTACCAAAACATAAAAAACAAACCCACACCTCTGCAGAAAAACAAGAACAAAAAACCTAAGCAGCTTGTAATATATCACTGCTAAAATCATGAAGTACTTGATATTAATTTGCAACAGGCAGATGACAGAAAAAAAGCTCTTTCCCTCAATAAATACTGGCTTTAGAGGACATAAAATAATGCTTATTGCTTTTCCATTATTATGATTTCAAAACATATTACAAAGCTGCAGTAATCCTAAAAGTGAGATACTGGACTAAAGACAAATATATGAACTAGCGTAAAAGAACAAAAAGTTTACAAGTAAACCCTGGCACGTATGGTGAAATGATGTTCACCAAGAGTGCCAATACCATTGGATGGAAAGACAGCCTTCTCAGCAAATGGGCTGTGAAAACTGGATATACAGATGCAAAAGGAGGAAGCTGGACCCTTACCTCACATTCAATGACATGCACTCCAAATGGATGAAAGTCCTAAACCTAATACTCTAAACTAAAAAGCTCTTTGAAGAAAACAAGGAAAAAGCCTCAGGACAGTGGATTTGTCAATGATTTCAGTACCACATTAAACTTAAAAACGTCCACTCAGCAAAGGAAACAATCAACAGCATGAAAATGCAACCTACGCAAAAGGAGAAAACCTGTATTATAAACCATTATCTGATTAGGGATTAACACTCAAAGTTTATCAAGAACTCCAAATCCAACAAATCCGATTTTAAAATGGACACAGGACTTGAATAGACAAATCACCAACAAGTACAGCAGGCTCTGCAAATCAACAGGATCCACATCTGTAAATCCCACCTACCCCAGATCAAAACTACCCAGGGAAAATAGTCTGTACTGAGCATGTGCAGATTTTTTTCTTTTTATTATTTTCTAACTAATACATTACAAAGATTATTTACATTATATTAGGTACATCAGTATCCTCATATCCCAGAGATGACTTAAAGTATACATGAATATGTGCCACAGTATATGAAAATACTGTATCATTTTATATAAAGGACTTGAGCATCTGTAGATTTTGGTATTCTGGATCCCAGAACCAATCCCCCACAGATAACAGGAAATTACTGCATATGAAAAGACACTCACTATCAATATTCATCAGGGAAGTGCAAATCAAAATCATAAAATCACTTCACACCTGATTAAGCTGACCACTATCAGAAACACAGAAAATAAAAATGTCGGCAATTTTATTACAAGCTCTTATTCATGGCTGGTTAGAACATAAAATAGTATAGCTGTTATGGAAAACAGCATGGAAACTCTTCAAAACAGTAAAAACAGGTGACAGAGGACACAGCTGGTGGTAGAGGGGTCTGTCGTGCATGCATAAGACAATGGGTTCAATTCACAGCACCCTAAAAAATAATTGATAAAAACAGAATAACCACATAATTCAGCAAATTCACTTCCAAGTATATGTCTAAAAAAGATCTTGGGCCGGTGAGATGGCTCAGCAGCATGAGCGCCTGCCTGGCAAGATCAAGGTCCTGAGTTCAACCCCTGGTACCCACAAAAAAAAAGAAAAAAAGGATCTTGAGGTATCTAGACGCGTGTTCACTGCAGCATTATTCACAATACTCAAGAGGTGAAAGCAACCTAAATGTCCACTGACAGATGAGTGGATAAAGAAAATACAGCATATCCATCCATGCGACAAAATCATTCAGTCTTTTAAAAAAGGAGGGAATCCTGTCATGCTACAACATGGATGAATCTTGAGGATGTTTTGCTAAGTTAAATACGCAAGTCACAGAAAGACAAATACTGCATCATTTGATTTACATGAGCTATCTAAAGCAGTTACACTAGGAGAAAATAAAAGAGTGGTTTTCTGGAGTGGTGAAAGTGTAAAAGGGGAGTCATTCAATGGATAAACAGTTTCACTTCTAGGGCTGGAGATATAGCTCAGTGGCACAGCACCTGCCCAGCAAGCACGAGGTCCTGAGTTCGATTTCCGGTACCGAAAAAAAAAAAGTTTCAGTTCTACAAAATGAAAAAGTTTTAAAGATCTATTATGCAGTAGGCAAATGCCTAACACTCCTGTGGTACACATTTGAAAATGGTTCAAATGGTAAATTTTATATACTCTTTACCACATTTCCAAAAAATTTTTAAAAACTACACAGAAAATAAGCCCTGAGAGTTCGAACAAGGGAGAAATTATTTTCAACTAGATCTACAAAAAAAAAAAAAAAATCTCTGAAGATGTTATGGGACCAAGAGATGGGGGGAGGGAGAAGAGGGGAAAGGGATGTAAAAAGAACGAAGATGAGTTATGCACATGCACCAACTCCCCACAAGGGATGGAATCATTATGTACTGCAAACATGGACTGCTGGTAACAAAATACAAGTTGGAACAAAAAAAAATGATGGTGACCCTTTAATTACTACAGGCCTTTGCTAATGAAGCAATTCCACTTGTAGTACAAAAATAAAGTCAGGTGTGGTGGCGCATGCCTATAATCTCAGCACTCAGGAGACCGAGGCAAGAGGATCCCCATGGGCAGAAGGATCAACCAAGTCCAAGGCCAGCCTGGGCTACACAGTGAGTTTAAGGCCAGCCTGAACTATACATAGCGGGATCCGGTGTAAAAAAGCCAAAACATGGGCCGGTGAGATGGCTCAGTGGTTTAAGCGCCTGCCTTGCAAGCGCGAGGGCCTGAGTTCAACTCCCAGAACCCACATACAAAAAAGGGGCCGGTGATATCGCTCAGCGGCACGGGTGCCTGCTCGCGCGCGAGGTCCTGAGGTCGACCCCCCGGTACCCACAAAAAAAAAAAAAAAAAAAGCCAAAACAAACAAACAAATCAAATGCTTTTGAAATGTCTGAACTCATTTCTTCCTAATACTGAGCCCAAACAGGCTCGATGTAAAGACATGCTGGACACACAATGATGCCCTGCATGCTTCAGACTGCAAGCTGCTCGGCAAGCTGATTAATAAAGAGTGGGGCAACCCTACGGCCCCATCCCAATTCCTGTAGTCTCCTCTCACCCACCATTTTGCTTTCCATGGCTTTAGTCACCTTCAGTCAAACACGGTCCAAAAGTATTAAATGGAAGTGTCCAGAAATAAGTAAGTTCTAAATAGTTTTATTACAATATACTATCGTTTAAGGGCGGGGGCGTAGCACACTAGTAAGAGAGCTCACCTAGCATGCATGGGACGCTGGGCTCTACCCCAGCACCCCCAAAACTTATCATAATTGTTCCTTTTTATTAGTAGTTTTTTTTTTTTTTTCCTTTTTCCTTTTTTAGGGTTCTGCTATGCAGTTCAGGCTGGCCTTGAACTGACTTTGTAGCCCAGGCTGGCTTCAAACTCTCAGAAATCCTCCTGTATGCGCCACCACACCTGGTCTATTATTAGTTATTGCTGTTAGTCTCTGTACTTAATTTAAAAATTAAGCCCTATCACAGACACACACATGTACAGAAAAATATAATAGGGTTCAACAGTATCTGTAGTTTTACACATCCACTGGGGAGCCTGGAGCGTATCCTCTGAAGATGAAGGGCGGAGTACTATACTGCAAATCAGAATCAGGAAGTCCAACAGGAAAAGGCCAACATGATAAATTTTATGACATAAATACTCATTTCCCAGCATTTGTGTAATTTTCTAAGAAACCCAGAAATCAAGGGATTAGGACAACCCGACAGACCCCCAGTAACACATGATCAGAGTATGCTGAGAACTGTTTTCCCGCCCACGTACACGCTACAGAGACACACGTGTGAGATGAACAACTTACCTTCGTCGAACTCGGCGTCATCCTCTGTGTGCTGGGGGAAAGGGAAGCAATTGGTAATTTCAAGTCGATCTTCAACAACCAGGCCCAGAAGCACTCCTTGAACCACCTCGGTTCCTTGTCCTTCTTCTTGATAATGTTTGATTATCTTTAATACCACCTATAAGAAAACACAGAAATGAGCTTAAAAATCACCTTAGCTTATATTTTCTTAATTTCTAAGAAAAAGCAAACCACGCTAGTGAGCTTGCAAAACCACGCAACTATATATCAAGACTAAACAAATGTCTTACAAACCATTTCCTTTAACCTTATGTAAATAAAGCTCACATGAGGGCTGGTGAGATGGGTCAGCGGCATAAGCGCCTGCCTGGCAAGCGCAAGGTCCTGAGTTCGACTCCCAGGACCCACATACAAAAAAAGGGCTGGTGATATTGCTCAGCGGCACAAGCGCCTGCTGGCACATGAGGTCCTGAGTTCGACCCCCGGTACCCACTAAAAAATAAAAAAAAATAAAGCTCACATGAGATTCCTGGATACTTAACCCTATTAATGCAGCGACTAAACCATTGTTAAAATCAAAGTAGGAGAGATGACAGAAGTCATATAAGCTAAATGTGGATCTTCAGACGAATTCTAGAACTTCTTTCTAAAGAGCTAGCTCCTACTTAAAGGAATACTGATAACTAGAATTCAGCAGTTTCACCAAAACAACCAGGTCCAAATACCTTATTCCCTTTATAAAGAACATGGGGAGGAAAAAGATTATTAATATATTTTAAAACAAGTTACTGCAGTTCAGAAAGAGAAATGATTTTCTTACTCTTTTCAACATCACTAAAGTGTTATATTCAGTTCTTTACAATGACCGCAGAGAAAATTTACCAGTAACAGTACCTACCCAGGGGATGGTCAGAGCACAGTGTTTGAGATACTCACAAACACCACCTTCCAAACAGTGAAGGGTTATCAGGTACTAGAGGATTAGTCCTACTTTCAAAGACAAACCTAAAGATCACATGTTTTACTTTCAAGAAAGAAAATTTCAAACATAAGGATAAATTCTCTCTAGCATTCAAGACTGTCCAAAATAAAAGCCTTCAGGAAAGATTTGATCTTTAAAATAATTTCTGTCCCTAATACTTATGCTCTTGCCATTTTAATATAATCTAATTATATAATGCACTCAGGAAAACCTTTCTTACCAAAACTAAACTGACTCATTTCAACACTTCATGGTCTTCCTACTTTCCTGCATACATATTAAACTCTCGAATCTTTAATACAAAAAATAATGTAGTGGAAAAATAATGTACTGAAACTGCTTTATGAACTTCAAGCTAGGAATCATTTAGAGGTCAAAAGGAAAGAAATTTCCTGATCAGAAGTAACAAAGTGACACGTGTATTTTTGTTACTAGACATGGATAACCAAGAATTTACAATATATACCTGTTTAAAATCTGTATACACCAGTGGCGTCTCTACATAAGTCAGAATCCATGTTCTGCTCATTGTCTCCCTCCTCCCTTGTTTTTATCTCCCCTCTCAAATGTTCTTGTAAAAATTAAAGGATCTTTTAATCAACACCACATCTTCAACACCTAACACAGACAATGGCACATAAAAGAAACCCCAGGGGCCGGTGAGATGGCTCAGCAGCGTACGCGCCTGCCTGGCAAACGCAAGGGCCCGAGTTCGACTCCCAGAACCCACATACGAAAAAGGGGCCAGTGATATCGCTCAGTGGCACGGGCGCCTCCTGGCACGCAAGGTCCTGAGGTCGACCCCCCGGTACCCACCAAAAAAAAAAGAAACCCCAAATGTATTCTGTTCAAGGAATGAGTCATTTGAAATATGGTAATAAGCACTCATGAAGTGTCTTACACGCCATGAATGTCTCATCTAACCCTCCCTATGAAGGCAGTTATATTACTTACCCACTTTAATAGATAGAAACAGAGACGACCTGGCATGGACTTACTGCACCTGAGAAGCAAGATTTAACTTCTGAGTCCAAGACACTTTTCGTTAAATCACAATAACTGGGTAAGTTCAGGCACTCCCAAGGTGCTTATAACAAAGCGGACACGGATATGATGTAGAAGCTCTAGCTAGAGCTGCAGAGGGCTTCAGCGTGAAGTAGGAAAGGCTTAGTGCAGGACTTTGAGGTCAGGCAGCAAGAGCCTGCTTGTGCCCTGGTCACTAAGAGCTAAGTAGCATCAACAACACACGGCCAATAGTTCCAAAAACGCAAGGCAGCTTCTCATCTGTAGCGACACTACCCTCACAAGCCCCAAGATGACAACGCTGCCCAAGCCCACTGTGCAGTCCGCTTGTCCGTCTCTTTCGCGCTCTCTTGCCAACCACATGCACACCTCTGTCCATAAAACATGAGAATATATTTTTAACTACTTCTGCTTATTGGTGTCGTGCTACCTGTTCTTAATTTTTAAAAACAGATACAGGGAAAGCTCAATAGTTCTCCCACAGAAAAAACACCCTCCCATAATATATTTTGTTTATAACATGTCACAAATGATTCCACTCTCTGGAGCCCTACATCACTTATTCACAGCTTTATAAAATGATTGGAGCTTTTTCATGAGGAAGGGTCCTCATGGGAGTACCTAACAGCGCCACTTGGGGACTTGTAAAATATACTAATGCCTGAACCCATTCCCTGAATTCAGTTAACTGATCAGGGCTGGACTCTTGCATTGCGCTGGGGGCTTTTGTGTCTGTTTTGTTTCCAGGTTCCCCGTGATTCTAACATATTACTGCACTCTTTTACTACGGCCCAGCCTTCCTTTGTTTTTGCTTTAATACCTCAGGGGATTGCATTGCACACTACTGATTAACACGCAAATTATCTTTGTTCTAAGAGTCCTTGTGTCACTAGAAAGTGAAGACGTGAGAAATACAGACCCAAAAAGTCAACGTTTTATTTATAAAAGCAAAAGTAACAGCCTTAACAAGGAAAATCAGAAATATGAGGGAAGCCGGGCATGGTGGCTCACACCTATAATCCCAGCGCTGGGGAGGATGAAACAGGAGGACGCTGTGAGTTCAAGGCCAGCTTGGGCCACATGGTGAGTTCAAAGCTAGCCTGAACTGCATAGCAAGACCCTGTCTCAAAAATACAAACAAAGGAAATATGAGGGAAGGTAACAAACACAGCAGCCTTCACTAGAAGCACTCAAGTGTTCTGCCGCACCGAGGTCTTGCGTCTTATGGCTTGACCTCTAATTTAAATCTCATGAACTAATGCTGACTAGGTTTCTTTATCATATAAATTAGTGGATAAATGAGGACTTTCTTCTGATTATGCTTCAAGAGATAGGAGTAAACTCACCAACAGAAACCTCAAGTGCCAAATCCTACACTTTCTCAGACTGTCACATTCTGGGTCTGAATGCTTAACCTGCACAATAAGTACTGTTCTCTGAATAGGTCAGTTGTCTCTAGAAGCCTCTTGCAGACTTGAGGTTTTGCAAGTTCTCAAGTTGGGCAAGGAATCCCAACCTGCAAGACAATAAACAGATGTCTTGTCTGCAGAAACTACCCTAAAGGGAACGTTTTTCTACTATTGTTTATTATTCAGTACAAGCTATTTGAAAAAGCAAAGCTGACTATTATGCAATCTTTAAAGACCATAATGCCATTGTTTGAAGTGCCTGCTTTAAAAAAAAAAAAAAAATGAAAACCTAACTTTGCTTTAAAGTCTAAAAGCAACAAAGGACTTAACTTCTAAGACAATATTCTCAACAGTACAGTGTGGTTAAAACCTTCCATCCTTCCTAAAAGGAAGATGTAGCAGAATCTCTATGACCTCCCTATAAAATTCGTAACAAAGCCACTGAATTCTACAACAAAATTAAAATTTCGTCAAAATACAGATTATGATTTTTGATGCAGGATAGTAATTTTCTATCAATATGATGTCTTCAGAAAACAAGAACTACAGAAAAAGTTAGAACCCTTCTGTACAGAATCACCATCTTCTTCACCAGGCTGCTTGTATATTCAATTTCTTTCACTGACTCATTAATTCCTTCATTTAGACCACCTTCCCCAGGCCCTAAGAATATGAGACTAAATGAAACACGTGAAGTTTTCTCTTTCCTGGGGTTCTTATTTTTAGAGCCTAAGTCTCAGATATACAATTTCTCTTCACTCTCACAGAACACTTCGGATCCATAACGTGTGGGGGTTCCCACACCAAACAATTGTTCAATTACCCAAACACCGACTCAGTGTCTTGGAATTTAATTCAATTCTCACACTCTCTACCTGGGGTTACTGGCAGATCCCAAAAGTGAAGGGCTTGGTCCCACAAGACTGCCCCAGCTATAACACAGGGATATAAAAAAAGGACACAGATGAACAGCAAGAAATGCATGGCATGGGAGTGGCTGTCTGCGCCTGCCACCTGCCAGCTCTCCGAGTACTCAGAACTGGGGGGCTTATCAAAGTTTCCTGTTCAAGGGCTACACAGGCCTTAAGAGAATGTAACCCCCCCCCCACTAGAGATCAGAGGGACTCAAACCCAAGGTTCTGGTGACCAGCCCCATCACAGTCGCACCATTAGGTAATAAAGGGGACTCACAGATAATGAAAGACTCTCCTGTCACTTGAGAAATTGTACGAGTTTTGGGCCACTGCCACAAGAGCTGGAAATAAAGATCAAATACACTTCATATTATAACATAGGACCTTTAAAAATTAAAAACGCTTAAAAAATTAAAAACTCTTAAAAAAAAAAGAGGACCCCAAGAGCTTTTCTATGATAATTACATATCAGAAATTCAAACTGAGAAATGTTCAAAACCTCTCTTAAAAATACTAAACCCATAGTAACATAACCTATATTTTATGGGAAACAAAAATAATCAGAATTCAAAAACGAACTTCACATTTTTGAAAAAAATCTACATTTCCAAAAAACTGTAATCGGAATAGATCACATTGTTTAGCATTTTTCAGGATCATTTTAATGTTCCATTTAATAGAAGGCACATGGATTATCATATCTACTTTGGCATTCTATCTTTTATGACACCACACAGCATGGAGCATCTGGGAACCTCCACTAGACACTGGCAAAAGAATGAGAGGAAAATTGGCAAATACTATTTAGACACTAGGATAAAAATAGTTTTGACCTGTGAGACTTTCTAAAAGAATGTCCAAGATGCTCACATTCTAAGAACAACTGTTCTAAAGTGACTGTAAGGAAAACTGATTGGACTATAGCCCAGGGAAGTGCTGGGAAGAAAAGAAAGGGACGAGGCCAAGAGGACAGAGAGGTCACCACGCCGAGGCAGAGCCAGGTAAGACCTCCTGCACAGGAGACCAGAGGGGAGACCTGAGTGACCCACCCTACGAAGGCCTGGCGAAGAGGACACTCGATGGCGGTACATTTTAAATCTCTTACATAAAACGCTCATGTTTACTTTTCACAGAACACACAAGGTGCTTTTCAGGGGCACAAAAGGCCTAGAGATGGATGAAGACTGGGCTAAGGTAGTAAACTTTCACATTTTTTCTAAAAGTATTAGAAAATAATAAAGACCCTGCTTCAAAATGAAAAATAAAAAGGTTTGAGGATACAGCTCGGTGGGTTCAATGCACAGTACCTCCCCCAAAAAGAGGGTGAGCCAGTTCTAAAACATACACAGGGTTACACACACACACACACACACACACACACACACACATAAGGTATCAGCGAAGACATTTACAAAGCACTTCACAGCCAGGTGTGGTGACGCACACCTTAATCCCACCACCCTGGGAGGATGAGGCAGGAGGATGGCAAGTTTGAGCCCACTGTCAGCAACTCAGACCCTGTTGCAAAGTAAAAAATAATACATAAAAAGGGCTGGGGATGTAGCTCAGTCCAAAGCCTCTGTGTATTTTAGCATAGCTTTTACTTAACAATATTTCTAATACTAGTGTCAAGGTCAACCTTTATCTGATAAACATACATCTATGAAGTCAATACCAAAATAAAATTGAAGCAAAAAGCAAACTATTTAAGAACTATATCTGGGACTTTCATGACTAGCAATGTAACAGTTTAACAGTATGAAGTACCTCAACCTTTAGGCACACGTAAAGGCACACGTACACGTATGTTGTACAAACTTTTTAAAAAGTTTAAACACATAACCAGAACATAAACTCTGTGATTTACATGCAACAATGCCCAAAAGCAATTCAGCTCCTTGAATCTGAGTCAGAAAAGTAGAAACCAACCCCAACCCAGTTCTGCAGACTGAACCCAAGACCCTCATACTGAGCTACATCCCCAGCCCTTTTTAAAATTCACTGTTTATTTTGTGAAAAGGTCTCACTAAGTCATGATATTGCCCTGGCTAGATTAGATCTTGCGATCCTCCTGCCTCAGCCTCCTACAGTACCACCATGTCTGGCTGGAGATAAAACTTTCTAAAAGCTTGAACTTCATGCAAGTTGCTAGTGGAAAGGTAGAAAACAGAATTACAGTGAAACCCTGTCTCAAAAAAAAAAAAAAAAAAAGCGAAAGAAAAAGAAAAGAGTAATTATAGTATCTTAAGAGTTAAACATGAACTTCCCACAGGAGCCAAATACCTCTGCTAAGAATACATTCAAGAGAAATAAAAACCTATCAACATAGAAACACATTTCACAAATATCCACTGTAGCATTATTCACAATAGCCAAAAAACAGAAACAACCCAAACGTTTACCAAAACCAGACAGATAAATGAGTTGCAAAGCATCCACTGTTTGGGATATTACTCAGAAAAACAAAATAAGAACGAAGTTATCAATATACCTAACACGGAGGAATCCCCAAAACATGCAAAGTGAAAGAAGTCAAACAAAATGCCATGTACTCTAAGATTTCATTTACAGGAAATTCTAGTAAAGGCAAAACAAAAGTGACAAAGCTGCTCGTGGTTTCCAGGGCCAAGGTGAGGGAAAAGATTTGGACCACTGACTGCAGAAGGGCAGCAGCAGACTCCTCGGAGCAAGGGAACGGGTCCGTCTACAGCCTGACTGTGGTAGCAGTTATAAAGCTGCTTACAGCCACTAAGTTCAACAAATTCTATGCTTAAAATGAATTAATTTCATTGTGTATAAATATATTTAAAGTTAAAAAACTCTATACACTTGTAACAGTCTGATGGTGACACAATTCACCCACGAATCTACTCCCGACTACAGAGTTCAAAATCTCTGAAGTGCTGCAGGTGCCCAGGAGCTAGGTTAAAACTACTGCACCCCTGCATTGTGTATAGTTCACAAACTCAAGCTTATAGTAAGACCAGGTCATCAGATTCTGTGTATACTAAATGCTATTGTTTAAAAGGACACTTAGGAGTCCTCTGTTAAATTTTTTTTTTAATTTAATGACTCAATTATGTTTGTTTCTAGAAAAACCTGCGGCTATAAAACTACTTCACCAAATAAACTGTATAACTGTTCAAATATTTACCTCACCCAGCTAAAAAAAGGGGGTGCTCTGTAACACCCATGATTCTGCACCGAAACAAGTGTATTTCTCCAAGTACACAAGCCCTAAAAACAGTCAAGCCTGAAGGTCACAGATGAGCTTGAAAATATCTAGGAATCTCTTAAAATCAGCAATATTTTGTGTCTATGTAAAGGTATTTTCCTGGGGGAAAAAAAAGGTTCCTTGGCATCTGTTGAATGTGCAGAGGCCTGCGATACCCCGAAGTTAGAGTGTGTAGAGCACGGTAATGAAAACCTATTGTAAGTGCTGAGTCACATGTCTGTATGCAGAACAGTGTGGCAGGACTTAGGCTTTTCTTTATGAATCTGCATGTTATTTACACATAATAAACACATTTGTTTTTTAATTCAAAAGACATCAAATAAAGAAAGATTTTTTAAATGCAGCAATCCTATGATTTGCTCCTTGGAATCGCAAATAATAGAACAAATTTAATTTCCTTTTTTGTGTGTGCTATAAAGTTGACAGAACGGGGAACAAATCAGTTATCTCGATCTCAGATGTTCTTTTGGGTGTGTTAATAAAACACTGGCTGAATAAAAGCAGTTAGACTTGAAAGGACAAGAAAAAGGAAAAAAACCTACAAACCATAAGCCAAAGTACCTGCTGACCCTAAATTCTTGTTGACATGGTTTGTCTTCAGCTCTATTCACACATGTAACTGCACAAGATCTACGAATTACCAGAAAACGTGCACATGCACACACCAGCAATGTCAAAGAGGTAACTTTTAGAAACAGAGGCTGGTTTTCAACATGCAGAGAGACCTGTTTGGGAGAAGGGTAACCTGCGCCAATCTTAAGTCAATAAAACAGCAACTTCACTTGCTGCAAATCTATCACAATAAACCTCCACCAGGAAAAGCAGCAGGTTAGGTTTCCTCCCACTGTCCCTGGAATAGACATAAAAAAAGATTTGTTGGGAAAAAAAAATAAAAAACTAAAAAAACTAGAGGGACGAGTAGTTTTAAACTGTTAGAACTATACCATCTATCCCCCCCACACACACACACACTGAAGGGCATTCACAAGCAGGACTTGGAATCCTCCCACCTCAGACTCCCAAAGTACTGGGATTACTGGTATGCACCACTGCACCCAGCTCCATCTGTCCTTTTTAACCTGCCTTTAGAAAGCTGAATTCATCATGAATGTTGAGGTCACAACCTGTATGCAGAGCTAGAGTAAACAAACACTGAACTACTTGCTTATTGCCTTAGAAACCATGCAAAAAAAAAAAATTGTTAAAACACTTTACTACTAAAACTAATTTAAAAATTAAGTGCATCTAGTGGAAGTAGTCAGGTACTATTCTAGATGTGGTTCTATTAAATATTACCACAGTGGTTAGAGGAAGAAACTATCAGCTGACAGTGTGAAAAGTCTGCAGCAGTGCTTTCCTCATCATCAGTGTGAAGACTCATTTTTCCACAGTCTATCACACACCAATACACTTAACTAGAAAGGGAAAACTCTTTAAAGACACAGAAAATACAAGCCCAGGGATCGCACATTTAAAATATCACAAGTGTCAAACTGCTCTAAATTTCTAAGCACTCAATCTCAATCCCGTGCTTACCTCACAGTGCTCGCCATCCAGAACCCACACGGTGAGTAGCACCACGTTACAGGGCCTTCCTTCGGTAGACACAGTCCTTTTCCAGCTCCAGAAATTGCACTCCAGACTTTAAAATCGCTTCTTAATCACTCCTTAGCTTGCGCCACAGACAAAAATCCCAAAATGCACCGTCTCTCACCAGGTAGGAACTCGGCGCTGGCTGCGGCGCCCACGGTTTCTCTACCGCCGCCCGCTGCTGCGTGGAGATGACAGCACGCTCCTCCGCGGGGTCAGCCCGCCACTCCCCTCCTTCTAACTGTTTTAGACACTGTATTTTCAAGAGCAGTAAAAGCAAATTTATTTCAGCAACACCCCACCCTCAGGCTGTAAACTCTCTGTGACGCCGTAAGACAGTAAACCAGCCAGCCAGTGATGACGACCAGCATTCGCCCTCTGGGAGCCGTCGTCCACTTGTTGTCCAGTGCGCAGGAGTTCTAGGGATCTTACCTCCTTGGCTACTCCTCTCTCCCAGCCTCGCTCTCGTCGATGGCGATAAGTCAGACGCTAGCGATCTCCTAACACCGTGCAAGGACTAAAAACGAACGCACGCGCGGACCCCAGCACACGGTGCCTAGCGAGTCCTCAGTAAACGCCGGGACCATCACCATGGCTAGAATCAGTACGGTACACATTCGCCTGTTCTTACTCACTCATCCACGCACCTACACCTCAAACAAGTACCCGTGACGCAAGTGCGTGCTCCCAGCAGGGACACTTGCCTCTCCATGTTTACAGTCCATTCCTCGCAGGCTTTTCCTCAGCCTGATAAGATATAAATTACAACTTCTTAAAAACCAACCACATGGCCCCAAATTTGTCAATCAGCTGGACCTAGAGCTATTTCTTATAACAACCAATAGAACAAAGTTTCAGGACAAGGAATTTTAAATACTCAATAAGAAGTCTAGAGTATAATTCAACTGATTTGCTCAAAATAGTCTCTATTATTTGTGTGTGTATACAGCTTTCCTTTAAAACATCATTATCCTTAAAATAAAGGGAAAGGTCCACTCCAAAAGTTCCTGAAAAGTCTGAAATACGAAAGCAAAGACCAAGCTGCACCCGTCGTCAGCCAGTTAAAGATGAGGACAGGCAGGACCCAATTCCTAGCCGGCTTCCCTCCAGCTTTACAGCTTCTGGGAGGTAAGGCCCATGGCCTGAACTCTCACATCAATCACCATCACAGAACAGCTATTACTGTAGGAGAATTTTATTCTCAAAGAAACTGTAATGCCACCCAATCTCCCCTTAGCACATTCTGTAAAGTCAATATCTAGACTTTCATTTAATTCTGGCTTCTTTCACTGACTGATCTGTGAACTTGGCAGTTTTCTTATTTGGTTAAGCCTAGATCACTTTTCCTAACACTGAACAAAGAAGGTAGTTATTGCCAAAATGTAAATTCAAAAAGCAGAAAGCTGCATTAGTCTTAAATTTAACACATTTTATGGCTCAAGTGGGATAAGGGTTTCATTTCATAACTGGCTAAGTCAAATAATAAGTGGGATTTAAATCACTGCTGTTAAGTTTTGATGTAAAAGAAATTTAAGTAACTTCAATAGGGGGAGGATATTTTGCCCTTGACACATATGGGATAACTTACAATACTCCAATACACTTAATCAATACCACCTCTATAATAATTTCAGTTTGAAAGGACATATTTCATTATTATTCTCTTGCATCTAATGTTCATTGATGGTCCAACCAATAATTGTTGGAGAAAAAGGGAAAGGGAAACATAGTTTCAAGAAATTCAACAGAATCACAATTCTTTCAACATAAAAATCAATCAAAAGAAAGTACAGTGATGCAATCAAATATACAATCACAATTTAATGTTGACAAGGATGTTGAATGCATATACTTCTACTTTATCAGTGATATACATACATTTACAAATAATTATACATGTGTATATGTGTATATATGTGTATATATCCTGCAACTTCTCCCACATGTAGCTGGAAAGTAATTTCTCTAAAGTAAAATAAGTGATAAAAAGGCTTAGTTGGAATAAAACTTATTTCCTCTCTCACACAAAACAAAAAATCCAGAAATGTTATGATCTACTTCCTGATACATTTTAATTGTATTCAGAACACTGACCAGTGCTTAAATAGAAGACCTGCATGCAATTTGACGACACTTACATAATACCACTTGTTTCTGTCCCCTTAGCAAGAGATAGTACTGGCTAAAATAGTTCCAGGGGAAATAAAAGAAAAAAATTAAGAAAGAGTAACTGTGATTGTGGAAAAGGTACTACTTGTAGTTGGAAGACAGGGACAGCATGAGAGTTTCTTTTCGTCTTTTGATTTGTGTACCAAGAGCATGCATTATCCAGTATAAGAGTTTTGTTTAATTAATAGCCTTAACAGATTAAAACAGCTTCTGTTTTCCACCACAAAAAGTGTGCTACAGGGGCCAGTGAGATGGCTCAGCAGCGTAAGCGCCTGCCTCGCAAGCGCGAGGCCCGAGTTCGACTCCCGGAACCCACATACGAAAAAAGAGCTGGTGATATCGCTCAGTGGCACGGGCACCTGCTGGCGCGCAAGGTCCTGAGGTCGACCCCTGGTACCCACAAAAATAAATAAATAAATAAAAGCGTGCTACAGAAAACCTATAAGGTGACTGATCATTCATCTTTCTGTTCAAGAAGCCCTTCAAATTGAAAAAGATCATTTATTTCCGCATAAAATGTAAAATGGGGGTTTCCTCTCCCCCAAAGAAAAATATTTTGATTTTAAATTTTTTAAAGTCTATCAGTAAACCAAATTTGAAAATAGTGTTTACAAGCCTTCACTTGGAGGTTGAAAACAAAAGGTAAAGAAGACTTTTAAGTATTAGGCAACAAAGTTTGACTTTATTTTGCGTGTAATGGTGATTTTCCAAAGGCTTTTGAGTTTTAGGGGTACTGCTGTCCTATGAGAAGACAATTTACTCAGGGGAACTGTCTATGACGACCAAGTACAAAATGGAGCCTGTTAGGCATTTGCAACGGCTGAAAAAGGAGAGCTACAAATGATGAGCACTGGCAGTACGGTTACAAACTCAGAAAACTCAGGAAGTGATCTTGGGAGAACCTAAGGAAAACAAGGAAAAATCAAAGACAAAACAAGAAGTCTGGGTGACTTAGGCACTTGGTGGTACCACTAGGCAACAGGATTTATCTACTGAAATAAATCATTGCGATGAGCATACTAACTGCACAATTAAATTAATTTTTTAAATAAAGACTTTAAGATGCTTAAAAAACTCTTAACATTCCATTTGCGATGGCGCCGAGAAACAGCACTCGCATCCTGTGTAGCTGGAGACTGAACCGTGTACCGCAAGACTACACGGAAAAGCAATGTGGCAGTGGGCTCAAAATGTGTAAAAACACACACAATTCTTAGCTCATTAACTTCAACTCTGTGTATTAAAACATAGGATGAACACTACGAAGACAGACCCAAAATCTTAATGGTACTACCCACTCATGTTACAAGCTTTAAAACTAATTTTTTTTGTGATTTCTCCAAAATTTTCTTACAATGATGTATTAGTTGTTCTATTAAAAATGTATTTTAAGCCAGGCATGGTGGCACACGCCTGTAATCTCAGCACTTGGGAGGCTGAGGCAGGAGGATTGCCATGAGTTCAAGGCCAGCCTGGGCTACATAAGCAAATTCAAGGCCAGCCTGCACTATATAGTGAGACCCTGTCTCAAAAAAAAAAAAAAAAAAAAAAAAAATAGAAAAACAAAATATATGTATATTAGCACATTCACAATGTGTCATTGGTAATTCTTTACCACTTGTATCAAATGAAACTAGCTGGAACAGAGACAGGAGACAGTATAGAAAGTATAGAGAGGAAAAATCTCACATAATCATCAGGCTATAATGAACACCTCTCCCGTATAGGGACTATTTACTATTTGGGGAGAAAATAAAATCTTAAAATTTTATGCCAAAACATAGCCGATGTTCAGACTCAAAGGGTTAAAAAAATCAGATTCTGACTAATACTGAGTTACCCTATTTTTCTGAGTCCAATTTTTTTTTTTTGCATGCATAGGCTCAGTACCAATGTTAACAAAAATACAGCATACTACTCTGGCACATACAAGCATCCATGTCAGCCCTTTCCATTTCGATGAAATCAGTAGTTTGCCATCAAACAGATGGCTATGTAAATCACACTGCACTCTGCTATTTAAACTTCACTGGATACAATCATTTTATAGAATGGCCTTCTAAAAGTAGTTCACAAATTTTCTTTAAATATAGCATCTCACACTTTGCCAAATACAACCATATCAAAGTGCACAGATTAAGTATTTTACAAAAACAAAATTATGAACCAATTATGACGAGAAAGCAACTCAAGGTTTTGTGTTAAGTGCTAAAATCAGAAGCTTTCATTTAAGAAACTATCAGGTAGACGTAATAAAGTAAAAGTGAGAAAATCAGATAATTAAGAGACCCAATTCTAGAAAATACATTTCCAAACACCTGAACAAGGAACACTGGATTATTTTGTAAACACCTTATTTTCTATTTTCCCCATCTTAACATTAATCAAGTCACACGATCTGTTTGTACCTGAGTTTCTTCATTCGTAAAATGCGGATAATAATGGTCACTTTATGATGATTCCACGTACATTTTTCACCTTTACAATGGTGTGAACATAATGAGAACTGAAAGCAAGGGGACCCGAAACTTGGGACTTTGAACTTCGATCTTTTCATGGGTTGTAACACGCAGTGGACACACTCTGTCACAGCGCTGGGCAGCAGCAGCGGGCCCCAGCTCCCACTCAGCCTCGCCATCCAGAAAGCAAACATAATGGGCCAGTGTGCAATGCTGCTAGGCTAGGAGGCTCTGTAGGTTGGGTGTCAGATGTGACTCTGACTTAGAACAGTTTCGGCTCACAGTGCATTTACAGGGAGTAACCCCACTGCTAATCAAGGGGCACCTGTATAAAAGGGACGCAGAACAGGTCTGCAGTACCAACACGTACATAGTCCCGAAAAAGCAAGGCACTGTGGTAATGCAAGGGTGGATCAAAAATGGCAAGGCGTGGGCCGAGTTCAAGGTCGAAGAGCATGCGCTTTATACTGTGAAAAGCCACTGCTGCTGTGAGTGTAAATCCTATGTGTAATCCAGGTAACACGAACCCTTTCAGCTTCTGGAGCTACTGAAATATAATTATATACATCAAATCCTTTTCTTCTATTAGAATATTTACAAGAAATAATATTTTACTTGCCTAAGCAAATAAAACTGAACAGTCAAGATATCAGTCTGCACACTTAATTTAATCCTCACTCAAGAGTGTACTTACTCTACAGTCAGAAATAACCTTTCTGAACTAGTCTTTAATCCACAGCAAATAAAAAACTAGAAACCAATGGGGTAAGAGGTAGATAATGTTAACAACAACAAAAAATAACCAACTAAAAAGGTAGACCTCAAGGTACATAAATTCAGTGACAGGGGGTATTTATTATAGAAATTAACAGACTAAATACCCCAGGAGATTTTTTTTTTTTTTTTAAGTTTTGAGACAGGGTCTCGCTATATACTTCACACTGCCCTTAAACTCACCATGCAGGCATCGGTGAGACAGCTCAGCCGCATAAGCGCTTGCTGGCAAGCGCGAGGTCCTGAGGTCGACTCCTGATGCCCACATTAAAAAAAAAAAAAAAAAAAACTCACCATGTAGCCTAGGCTGGCCTCGAACTAGCCTAGTGATCCTCCTGCCTCAGCCTTGCAAATGCTGGGCCACCATGCCCAGCTCCCAGGGGATTCTTGGTACTACTGTCTGGCATGGGTTAGTAACATATGTTATTAATGATAATACTAACCCATGAAAGCACAGGCAGACAATGTTCAACATTCTCTGACTAAAAAGGTGGAAAGTTATGTAATACATTTCAGAAGGATTTATACTTAAGATGGCTAAAATGTAAAGTTTTGGTGGCTGAGTTTTAAATTATCTGACTGAAAAATTCAGATATATGAAACAACTTATTTATTCTCCACTGAAGCCAGAAAATAAAAGAACCAAGAGTTACATAATTTTTTGCTGTTAAGCTATTAAAACGCCAAACTATATTCTACTTGAGTCTAGGATTTCAGATAAGAGCTTCAATTTCACAGAATTTAATAAGCTGTTATCTACTCTACAATTTCATAAATTTTACAAAAAGATTACAGTGATACATGCATCAGTTTAGCATAAACCCATTACAAGTCTAAGCTATTCATCCCAGTTACAAAACAATGCCCCCAACATGCTCATATTAGATCTATATAACCATCACGTAAGTAAGGAAGTTATAACATCTATCCCTGAAGTGCTGTGAGCATTAGATAAAATCTGGCTAATGGTTCCTGCACAGGGTATTTCTTTTAAATACTAGGTGCTCAATTATTAACATTAGTGATTTTTCTTACAGAGATGAAAATGACAAGTAAAAAGATAAACATGAGCAAGCTCAGAAAGCTAACTGGTTTCCCATCCTCAACTGTGTGCTCTTTTCTCACCAACATTCAATATTTCTAGAAAGCATTTACTCAGTTTCCCCTCACGATGAATTTCCAAGAAAACTTCCACAGAACAGGAGCACACCAATTTATTCACAGTATCTGACTGACTTCCACGTGTCAGATGCTGTTGGAGACACCTCACAACAGTGTATTAAACCTCAAACAGGTCCTGTTCTCAGGAAACTGAGGTGCTCACCTGAGGGGACCAAGATGCAATCAGAACACAACAGAGTTTCAGGCAGTAACAAGGGCCCAACTGACTTCACATGAGCTGACACCTGAGACACAATGAAGCACATCCATACCTTCCTACTCGACTGCTTTGAAACTCACGGACTTTGGTACTCAACCCATTTGACATGGAAATTTTTTCCCAGTACTCCTCATTGGATCATTTGATCCTCTACAAGCCCGTCAGTATTAATTGCCTAGTGACTTGTTACCCCTTCCAGCCAAAACAATTTGACACAATTTGGTAATCATCATGCCTCTTAAAACAAATTAAGGTCAAGTGCCATGGTATGCATCTAACTCAGGCTTTCCCACTGATTGATAGCATAGGCTACTTTATTCACAAAACTGCAGGAAGGAAGTAATTAACAAGTTACTGATATGTTAACTATCAAAAAAGATAACCTTCTTACAAAAGGTAAAAATTTTTAGAGGCCATGGGTGTTCTGACATTGGAACAATGCAGGACATAAATGTTTACACCTTAATCTTTAAAAAGGTTACCATCACTATGAGAAAAGGAAAATACATTAACAGTAAAACATTACCATGTCTGATCACATGCCAGATGACTGATACAAACTACAACCATTACAAAAAGTTCCGAGACGCCAGTGTGGGTCATCTCAGCGCAGTGCTTCTCACACGCTAGCACGCTATGAATAACCCGCTTTAGTAGATCAGGAGGAGGATGAGAATTTGTAACCCTTTTCTGTCTGCATTTCTAACAAGCTCTCCAGTGAGGTCAATACTGCTCTGCATCTTCCTGGTTTTTGGACTGTAATGAAAACAAGGGTTAAGATTCAAACTGTTTAGCGCGTGGTCGTGCACGCCTGTAATCCCAGCACTCAGGAGGCTGAAGCAGGAGGACTGCCGTGAGTTTAAGGCCAGCCTGAACTACACAGCAAAACTCTGTCTCAAAAAAAAAAAAAGATATTCAAACTGTTCTTGAGAACAAAGTGGGTTTTACACAAAAAGTTCAACAAGAAGAATTAGCTTCATCTTGTCTAGGAACAATGAGACCACTAAATTAGAAGATCTACTGCTCCATTCCACAGGCTATGCAAACCCATACGCTTGCAGGGGACAGTGAGACACATTCCTACCAGAATGGTAATTGTGGGAGATACGTCATTTACTGGACTGGCAAAGATAGACACCTAGCCATACTAAAAGTAAAAGACACATAGACATAGGGCTATGGGCCTCATACACTACTGGGTATAAATGTTAAGTGGTACAACTACTGAGGAAAATAATTTGTCATTACTCAATAAAACGGACAAGTAACATCCCTCAGATTTAATCATGCTATATAAGACATATATACATATACTTCAAGACTCGAGACATGGGAGAATATATACTACAACTTCATCTCTCATTCATATGTATTCATATTAACAGGCGAAACTAGGAATTTTCTATGAGGTGAAACTCTAAAGAAACCATCAAAACAAAGCTCATGATAGTGATTCACAAAGTATCAGCAGGGATGAAAAACAAAGGGGCTTCACAGATACTTTTAATGTTCTATTTTGCAAGTTAAATGATTGGTAACATTGTTGATTTTGTGGTTATTAAAGTTACATAAAACAGACACTATTTTGCCTGATATTTTAATACCATTTACAGTTCTTTGTTGATGTCATAACAGATCTTCTTGAAAACTTAATTCAGGGAACTGGTGGTGACAGATTCTAAAGCAATGGAATTTAGTAAAGAATGAAAAGCTAAAAGTATAGACAGTTCTTTAACTAACTTCAAAAGAAAAAAAATGAGGGCTAAGAATAGAACACAGTTGTGGAGCTAACAGAGAGTTGAAATTTTTAATATGGGTGCACATGAATACCCTGAGGCTAAGGAAAAGGAAATATTCCAGGTACAAAAGCACTGATGAACTATGGTTAAAGCAGGAAAGGAAAGGAAGAGTAAAAGAAGAAAAACTGGTCTTAGCCACTATTTATGTGCCAAGAACAAATGTGATCAAGCATCAGCCTAAATATAGTATGAAATTAATCCGTGAATTCATCCATGCCTATTCATGGCTGAGAATGGCCATGAGGATAGAGACTGTATCTATCTTACCCACCAGCATATGATAGCTAATCCATAAATTATTTGTTTAAATGAGTCAAGAACAGAACACATGTGAAGTATACAAATTCAAATTAAACTATACAGACTAAGCAACTACAACAAAAAATTAAGTCTATTAAGGCACATTTTCTTATTCAACATGTGACAATGACAGAAGGGAATTTCATATAGAAAGAACTTCACGAACAAAAGCAAGATAGCAAAATTATGTGGGATTTCTTAAGGAAAAGGCCAAATAGTCCTGTGTGGCTAGAATGTAGTTCCTATGAAGCTTGAAAAGAGTAGAAAATAAGTCAGAACACAAAGGCAAGAACCAAGAACATCTTGGTGGGCTTTGAATTCACTTGAATAAAATCAAAGGCCGGGCATGGTGGCGCATGCCTGTAATCCCAGCACTAGGGAGGCTGAGGCAGGAGGACTGCTGTGAGTTCGAGACCAGCCTGAGCCACATAGTGGGTTCAAGGCCAAATTGGACTACATAAAGAGAACCTGTCTCAAAAAACAAACAAAACAAAAGTCACTGGACACATTTAATGAGAGAAGTTATTTAAGTGAGTGTTTGAATAAAAGTATGAAATGAAAAGAGCTAAGAAAAAACACTCAAGGTATCACCAAAATAACCTATGTAAAAATATATCAGGACTTGAACTAGAAGTTGCACAAAAATAAAATGAAACCATGTATTCTTTCACTTTATGCCAGTTAGCAGGCTCTACACCAGGGACATAATAGGTGAAAATCATTTTCCCTGCCCCAGAAATGTATGTGCTGGTAAGAAAGACAAATAAAAAAACAAACATGACAGTTATAGGCTGTGGAAAATGAAGGAAACAGAGTGGTAAGACAGAAGAGGCTACTCTGACAGTGCTTTGGACAAGGTTTTTCTTGAGATAGAGCCATTTAAGCTGAGAACAAAGAATCAAAAGTAGCCACCAAAGAGAAAGAAGTATTTAAGAAGTATTTCAGGTGGAGAAAACACAGAAGTTGTTGTGATACGGCCTAGAAAAAAGTATACAGAGTTTAGAGGAAAAGATAAGAGCACCAAGATCCTGAAGACCATGATGTGAAGCTGAGATTTCATTCTAAGTAGAAGGTTGGTGGCATATAAATAGATTTATGTTGAGTGTAGAAAGAGAACAAAGGTAGGTTAATACCTAGGATTTCTAACTTTGTTCAAACAGGTAGCAGTCCCACTACAAAGATAGGAGAGACTGAGAACAGCACGCAGGGGTGGGGGGATAAAAGGAAGAAGTTATAATTCTACTCTGGACATGCTGAATGCCAAATGAGATGCCTATGAGATACCCAAGCAGTGATGTCAAACAAGAGCCATGTCTGGCAGGAAATACATGTATAAATCTAGGAATAATCAAAATATAAATAATATGTAAAGCCATGAGAAAGGTTAAAAATACCTTAAAGAGAGCCTACTACTATAACTACTACAAATAACAGGCTCAAATACAGCCCACTACATCCCAGACATTACTCTAGTTACTAAAATGTTCAATCCATTTTAATCCTCAAAACAAGTCAGATGAGGAAAATGGGGCACAAAGAGATTAAGAAACTCGCCCAATGTCATTCAACTAATTTTAGAGCAGGGGTTCAAATCCAAGCAGTTCAGCTCCAGACCACGTACTTTTATGTATTTCATTACGCTACTTAAGGAAAGCAAAGCCTAGAAGAAAATCCAAAATCCAAATCCTGAGGCCCTCCAGCATTCACTGATGGGAAAAGAGAAGCCAATATGAAAAACCCAAATACATGAGGGTGAATGATGGCTGACTGGGTCAAGAACTGACTGGTAAGAATTCTCAGGATTCAATTATGGAAAAATAAAAGGGAGAATCATAAACTATTGAAATTGAAAAGGATAGTGTTAATCATTTTGTGGATGAGAAAATTAAACTTGGGAGTAAAACAATTATAGGAAATGTTAGTTACTAATGGATGCAGACCAGAATACATGTTTCCTGATTATCAATTTGGTACTCTAACTATAATTACAATCTACACAGACCAAAGTATCATTCGGAATACAGTACTTAAGAAACAGTAATATTAATAAGGATAACAAAGGCACTGAGAGTGATATGAGTGTTTAACAAAGGTACTGTGTTAAGCACTTTATATTATAATCTCCCAATTTCATTCTCACAACCCTTATGAGGTAACTACTTCATCACCCTATTTTACAAAGGATAAACTGGAGGACTGCAAAGTTTAAGGAACTTGTCCAAGGCTGTGATAACTGCTCCAGTAAGAATCTGAATCCAGGGCCAGGGCTGAGCTCAGTGGTAAAGTGCACATTTAATTCACAGGAGAACTTGGGTTCGCTACCCTGTAGCTCCCCCTCCTCCAAAAGATGCTGAATCCAGGTCTACAGCATTCTCCTAGCCAATATGTAATACTGCATCCCTAAGTACACTGTTAATCAAGACAGGAAAAAAGTAAACAAAAGAGTACAGTTTAAGGAGTTTTTAAAAATTGTGTCTGAACACATCCAGTGTGGTATCTCCACAGATATCCACATGGAGACATTATAAAAGACTAAACAATTCTTGATTATTACATGTAAAGAAAATTCAATAAGATGTATAGAATAACTGGCATTACCTGCAACTAGCACAGTAAATAAGATAGAAGTATAAAAAGTTTAAAGGTTTTTTATGTGAATTACGGTAACTGGAAAATATTCATGACTAAAATATGAGAAATCGAAATTTTAAAAAAGCTTGAAATTATACCATAATCTAGCTGCCTAAAATTGTTTCAGTATCAGACAGGTATCTGCAGAGAGGGCTAGAGAAGATACTAAAAACTGATCTTGTTAATACTTACCTAACTGGTGGGGAACAAAAGCAAGGAACCCTCTACTGTGAATAAGAGAGAACTCACTGAGCTCTTCATAAATCTACAATAACGCTGAAGGCCTTTACTTGCTCTTTTAAGGATTGATTAGGGTCACTAGTAAGCTTCTGATTTCCCATGTAACCTGGTAATAAAAGAAGTCCTTTTAAAGTGGTACACAGAAACATTTACTTAAATTTATAAATCCATCTCTTGTGAAAAGGATTAATCGGTTGATTAGCACTAATCAATTCTGAGAGCTGATACAAAAAATAGTAATTCATGAAGCCACGAAACAGAGAAAAACATAAGTCTACTGACCAACCCAAACCCACTACCTTCCTGTGGAACATAAAGAGATCCAGTCTATTTCCACTTAACACAATCTCTTTACGCAACAATGTCTAATCTTAAAGTACCCACAACCCCCTTACTAGTGCACTTTTATCACTACCCCACTTAAGACACTTCTGCTCTTAGAAAAATGTCATAAAACATTCGCTGAATAAATTATCTCCATCAAATAGATTTATGCTACCTACCTGTTGCCTTCTTCAACTCTAATTCAAAGAGTGGCTGTGAGACAGAAGCAATTCAATAAGAAATAGGTTCCTATGAAAGGACTTCAACATTTCTCAAATGCATACACAGTATTCACATTTAATTATTTAAGTCCACCTATCAACTAAGTTATAATCTCTAAAGCTATGTAATTTACTCTTGAGTATACCTGCCTCCAAAGAGCCAGTGAAAACCAAAAGTAGTATCCAAGTAACACTTAAATGGACAGGACAAAGCATTTCAAAGATCTCTTGCTTGCATTTTTCAAACTGCCACTGTAGACTTCCATTTCTCAGGATTTCCATAGACGTCCTAGTTCATTCACCTTAACCACTGAGTGCTTGGCTATTCTCTACCACACTTGTCATGTGGTTCAGCATGAACAATTACGCGGTTTTAGGTAAAGCTCTGAACGCCAGGCTCAAAAGAGTGGATACAAAGTAAGTCTCTTGAGAAGCTACAGATACCAAAAGCCCAGCAGGAAAGCACTGGTATGGCCTTTACTCTCCCTCCCCTGAGCTTAAAATGAAATTCTAAATCCTCGACACCACCATCAACTGCCTGCTCGTTCCTCAAATCCCCTCTTAAGACATCGCAAAGCAAGACCCCAAGCCCGTCACACTCCGCCTCGGTTCCCCTTCTCAGCCCCAACGCCTCAGTCAGAAGACAGAGAAAGCTGCAGCGTCTCTCCAGCGAACAGTGAGGATGAAAGCGAAGGGCACTACGGAAAAACCTAGGACCGGCCTGCCCAGCGCCAGAGCAAACTCAGCCGGGAAGAGCGCCTGGCGGGACCGCGCGGGGAACTGCGCTCCCACGCGGGCCTGCGGACACGGAGTTCCACTCACCAAGCCATCTATCTGCACTTGCTTCACGGCCGAATCTCCAGAGCCGCCTTTGCCTTTGCTTTTCCCCACTGCGCCGGAGATAGAGTTGGAAGAAGCGGCGATAGAGCCCGAACCTTCCTTGCGGGACGCCATCTTTCCAGCCAGACAGGAAGAAAGAAAAACGTGAGTTACCGGAAGCGGAAGTACGAGCGCTCCGTGAAGCCTTAGCAGTTGACGGGGCGGAGCCAGGAGGAGCCGCTGGGGGGCCACACCTCCCTTTCCCGGTCCCGCCCCTTCTCCGAGACTTCGCGCGTGCGCACTGTTGCTTACCTCGCCATTGAATGAGTGCTTAATGAAGAAAGTAGATTCTCTCAGAATGTGGAGTTACTCTCCACAGTTGAGACATGGTTTCTTCAACATTCTGTTAATCAAGGCCAAGTGGGGATTGCGTAGCTTGTCTTATGCAGTTTTAGATAATTGTCCCTTACTGCTTAGTTTATACAGAAATGAATTGAAACATGGGAACTATTATCAATTACCAACACTAAAAGCCCTTTGCTGCTATAATTTCATGTAACAATTTACACGAGTAAAGCACAAAAGAAATAATTTTATGTAGTGCTGAAGGATGATGCAGAACATTCTCTACAAATCCTACTGATTTACGGTCTATAATTTTAAAATACCTCAAGTCCTTAGTGCCCTAAATATCGTACATGTACTGATTCTCAAATGCATATTCTCCATACCTCTCCATGAAACACAACAGCACACCCATCTGACCCTTCAGCATCTGCATGTAAATGTCTAGCAGGCACCTCCAACTTAGCCTTTCCAAAACTAAGCTGCAGATAACTACCACACCTCTAAAAAGAAATGTTTTTACTCCAGTCTCTTCCATTCCTCCTGCCTCAGCGTCCCATAGTGCTGTGAATACTCTGTTCCATTAGAAAATTCTGTAGGTTCCGTCTTGAAAATATACTCAGAATCCATATTTCTGCTTCTGGAAAGATGGAGTGGGCAGATTTTCCCCAATTCCTCTCAGTAAGTACAACTAAACTCCTGGACGTTATATGAAAAAGAAAAGTAAGACTGAGAGAGAGAGAAGAAAAACAGGGATCCCAAGAAGCAACACAGCGGCGACTTCCTAGAGTTTCCATTTGAAACACTGATCCTAGACTTTGAAGCTGAAATCCAGTGTCTTGGAAATAGCAACAAGCAGACAAACAAACAAAAAGTTGCACCAAAAGCCTATTCTTTCAACACTGGAGACCATGTGGGAAGCTTGGGTTTCCATCCTTAGCAGACAGTGATGAGACACCCATGCCACTCCCCAATGGATTCGTGTCAGAGGCCTAGTGGAGGATCAGGATTTCACCACAGCCAAGTGATAATGAGGTCGCCCACTTCGTGGTGTCAGTGGAGGCAAAATGGAGACTCCTCCAGAGAGTTGCTTCCCCTCCCATATAGGTTGTATTGGTGGAGACCTAGTGGGCACTGAACTTCCCCTCACCCTATCATAACAAGGAACCACCCTTACCCTCAGAATTCAGTGTAGGTCCACTCTTAACAGTTATTTTTACACCCTCTTAGAAGATAGTAAGGAGGAATCCTTCCTCTACCCTTAATTGCCAGAGCTATCTCATAGGAATCCAGCCAAAGTATGTATCAATAAGGTCCAGAGCTCAGTAACAAAATATCCAAATGTTGGGCCGGTGAGATAGCTCAGCAGCATAAGCACCTGCCTGGCAAGCACGAGGTCCTGAGTTCAACTCCTGCTACCCACATTAAAAAAAAATCCAAATGTCTATGTTTTAATTTAAAAAACCATCATCTCATCAAAAACCAAGAAAATCTCAAACTAGATAGAAAAGCAAACTATTAGATGCCAACAGTAAGAAGATGGAGAATTTAGACTTATGTGACAAAGATGCTAAGGTGGCCATCATAAAATGTTTCAATAAGCAATTGCAAACACACTTGAAACAAATAAAAACACAGTTCAGCCAACAAATTCAAAATATTATCCGAGATATGAAAGATAGATGTGTCAGAATACAGTGGGAACTTAGAAATTTAAAAAATGAAACAACAGAGACTAAAAACTCAATAAATGAGTTGAATGGCAAAATGAAAAGGAAAACAGAAAAAAAAATCGGTGAGGTAGAGATTAAACGATAAAAATTACCCAATATTAACAACATAAAATGGTGAAGCCACTATGGAAAATATGATGGCAGTTCCCAAAAAATAAACTAAGAATTACCAAACAATTCAGCAATTTCTCTTCCAGGTATATATACCAGAGAATAGAAAAAAAGGACTCAAACAGATATTTGTATATCATTGTTGATAGCAGCATTATTCACAATATCCAAAAGGTAGAATCAACTCAAATGTCCACCAGCGAATGAATGAATAAACAAAATGTGGCATATATGTACAACGAGATGTTATTCAGCCTTAAATAGAAATATTATGTTAAGTGAAATAAGGAACATCAACACACCTACTTTAGAAGAACAGCTAAAACAAATTAAAGAAAAGATAGAATACAAAACTGACAATGAAAAAATCAATAGATTTTCTACAAACCAGTACAAACTAGAGAAGAATCAGGAAAACAATTTCATTCACAATAGCTGCAAAAAAAATTTTTAAATGAAATAAAAGACCTAGAAATGAACCTAATCAAGGTTCAACCTCTACAGGGCCGGTGAGATAGCTCAGTGGCATAGGTGCCTGCCTGGCAAGTGCAATGTCCTGAGTTCGACCCCCAGTACCCACTAAAAAAATAAAAAAAAAAAAAAACCTCTACAATGAAACTTACATACCACTGAAGAAAGACACTAAAACATGGAAAGACCTCCCATGTTCATGTATCAGCAGATTCAATATTGTTAAAATGACCATATTATCAAAAGCAATCTATAGATTCAACGTGATCTCTGTCAAAATTCCAATGACATTCTTCAGAGAACTAGAAAAAAAAGAATACTAAAATTTATATGGAAACAGAATAGCCAGAACAATCCTAGGCAAACAGAGTAAGGCTGGAAGTGTCACATTACCTGACTTCAAACTATAGTACAAAGCTATAGTAACAAAACCAACATGGTACTGACAGAAAAATAGGTACATAGACTGAATAGAAGACAGAAAAAGAAAGCCACTCAATGACTGTCATCTGATTCTTGACAAAAGGGCCAAGAACATACATTGGAGAAAAAACAGCCTGTTTGGTGCTGGAGAAACTGGGTATTTATGTGTAGAAGATTGAGACTAGAACCTATCTCTCATCCTATACAAAAACCAATTCAAAATAGATCAAAGACCTAGGTAGGTATAAGACATGAAACTTTGAAACTGCTATATGAAAACAGGGAAACACTTGAAGCCATCAGCATAGGCTTCCTAAATAGGACTCTAATAGCATAGGAAATAATGGCAAGTATCAAGAAATGGGACTGTATCAAATTTAAAACTTTCTACACAGCAAAGGATACAACTAACAGAGTGAAGAGACCACCTAGGAAATTTAACACTCCCCCTCCAAAAAAAGCCCAATAAATAAATGGGAAAATGAACTGATCAGAGACTTCTCAGAAGTGCCCATAAATACATGACAAATGTTCAACATCTTTAGCCATTAGGGAAATGCAAATCAAAATAACATTGAAATTCCATCTCACCTCAGTCAGAATGAATATCATCAAGAATACAAAAAACAATAAATAAATAAACCAATAAAAGCTGGCAAATATGTGGAGGGAAATCTACGTTGTTGGTGGGAATGTAAATTACTACTAAATTACTACATCCTCTATGGAAATCAGTGTGGAATTTCCTCAAAGAAACCAAAAATAAAATTATCATATCACCTATCTATACTACTCTTTGGTGTATACATGAAGAAATTAAAGTCAGCTTACCATAAGGATAACTGCATATCCTTGCGTGCTGAGGCACAGTTCTCAAGAGCCAAGATATGGAACCAGCGTGGGTGTCCATCAACAGATGAATGAGGAAAATATAGTATATACACAGTGGAGTATTAGTCATCCATTGAGAGCAATGAAATTATGTCATTTTCAGAAAAATGGATGAAACTGGAGGTCATCATGTTAAGCAAAATAAGCCAGACTAAGAAAGACAGCTATCCCATGTTTTCCCTAAAATGTGGAATTAAAAAAAAAAAATGTCATGAATTAAAAAGGAGACTATTATTAGACTACAAGAAGGAAATAATGGCAAGGAGAAGGAGGGCAATAGGAAGAGTGAGTATGATCAAAACATGATATGTGCATGTGTGAAAATACCACACTAGCCGGGCATGGTGGCACATGCCCATAGTCCCAGCACTCGGGAGGCTGAGACTATGGATCGCTGCATGTTCAAGGCCAGCTGGGATACATAGTGAGTTCAAGGCCAGCCTGAACTACATGGTGAGACCTTGTCTCAAAAAACAAACAAACAGGGCTGGTGAGATAGCTCAGCGGCATAAGCACCTGCCTGGCAAGTGCAAGGTCCTGAGTTCGACTCCCTGAATCCACATAAAGGAATAAAAGGGCCGGTGATATTGCTCAGTGGCACGGGTGCTTGCTGGCACGTGAGGTCCTGAGTTCGACCCCCGATACCCACAAAAACAAAAAGAAACCACATAAAGGGCCAGTGAGATGGCTCAGCGGCATAAGCGCCTGCCTGGCAAGCGCAAGGGCCTGAGTTCGACTCCTGGAACCCACATATGAAAAAAGGGCCGGTGATATCGCTCAGCAGCACGGACGCCTGCTGGCGCGCCAGGTACTGAGGTCGACCCCCAGTACCCACACACAAAAAAAAAACCACATAAAATACTACACTAAAACCCAATATCTTATAAAATTAATCAACATTAATAAAATATATTTAAAATAATTTAAAAATGAATTGTAAAAGAATGAAAGGAAGGGAGGGAGGGAAGGAGAAAGGAAGGAAGGATAAAAAGATAAAAGAACTAAATTTGAGAGCTGGGAATATGGCTCAGTGAGTGCCTGGTATGCCATATGCCCAAGGGTTCAATCCCCACTAACAAAAAGAAATAAACAAACAAGAAAACAAAAATAAATACATAAAAACTGAACTGTATGAATATAGAAAATAAAATATCAATGTGTCGAACAGAGAGGAGGTATAAGGAAGAATGAGGATTATAAAATATGTGCAAATATGAAAATACCATACTGAAACCCAGTATTTTGTAAAATTAATAGAAACTAATAAAATTTTTTTAAATGAAACTAAAAAACTAGTATTTCAGTGGCATAATGGCTGGATGATGCTGTGTTGTTTGGTGAACATCATGAAACTTTGAGATACTTAATCATATAGAATGTGATTTTGCACAAAGTATGTATTTAGCTATTTGTGTTCCTATTTCAAAGAATGTAATTGCATTTACACTGCATAAATCATAATATCAAGTCAAAGCCATGAGTGTAGGTGTCAATGAATAAATAAAAGCAATGTTGGGCCGGTGAGATGGCTCAGCGGCTTAAGCGCCTGCCCGGCAAGCGCGAGCGCCCGAGTTCGACTCCCGGATCCCACATACGAAAAAGGGGCCGGTGATATCGCTCAGCGGCACGGGCGCCTGCTGGCGCGCGAGGTCCTGAGGTCGACCCCCCGGTACCCACAAAAAAAAAAAAACAATGTTTACTAACTGCAAAAAAAATGTTGTGGGACACACCTACAATAATGCTAAGAGAAATTTATAGCCAAATGCCTGTTAGTAAACAAAAAACTACCTCAAGTCAGTAATCTATGTACCCTTTTCAAGGTCCTAGGGGGGAAAAAGCAAAATAAACCTCAAATGGACAGAGAAAGGAAATAATATAAGAAGTCACAATGCTGAATATACTGAACATATTCAGTCATGCAAAGGTGGTTGGTCACAATCATTAAATTATATTTCTGCCCTTCCCCAGTAGCAGTGTACTATTGTAAGCAATAATTTCACTGTGGATATTCCTTTACTGGATAAAATAAATTCTCCCAGTATTCCCAATAATATGTTCTTCATTCTCTCTGTGACGAAAATGAAAAGCTTTTAGCACAGTCCTATATTTTCTGGAAATATTTCAAAATTAGTTAAAGGCAAACTAAGAGTCTGGTGAGAGCCTCCCAAACCACGCTGTGGGCCCTGACCATGTGTGACTGCCACGTGGGGACAGGAAGCAGAGGACAGCCTGCCATCCCCAGTGAAAAAGGGGAAAAAATAAACAGTCTGACTCATTTTGCTCGTGTGGCATAACAACTCTACCCACTGGAAAACACAGCCCAGTGAATGCCACCCTGCGGCCAGTCTGTCTGTGCCTTGGAACCAGCCAGCATGACGGCTTACTCAAACCATTTTCAAGCCAACAAAATGAAAGAACCAAGACATTAAAGATGAGCCAAACACATTTTTTAAATGTCACTTTATTCCTATTCTGTATTTGGATGAGCTGAAGGATTTTTTTTTTCAATCAGATTTTATTGGTACATTTTAGATATACATAATGATCATATTCATCTTACAGAATTTGTACCTGTACATGATATAACTTATTTTTTATTTCTTTTTTTCTTTTTCCCCATTTCCCTACCCTCCCTTCAACCCCTCCTGCCCTCCCCATCTACAAAAGCTTTGTTTCTGTGTTTTCCCCGAAGGATTTTTTGAATGTCAATTTATTCCTGTACAGCCGTTGCCTGCATGTAGAGCTCCGTGGAAGGCGAGCTTCCTCAGAACATCTATCTGATGGTGCTGGGCCAGAACCAGGCAGTGATGGAGCAGATAGACCTGGAGCATGGTGCCGACCTCTACAGGACCAAGTCGGCATTTGTCTCTGCCTTGGCGTGAGGGGCCTGGGTGGAAAGTAATCTGACCCTGCTGTTCCCTATTTCTGCACACATTCATGACAGGCAGCCCAATGTGGGGATCCTCTCTGGTAGCTATTCAAAACCAAAGAAGCAAAGATGCACCATTTTCAAACAAAGAAATTTTAAGCAAGAGATCCTGTAAGGGCTGTGTATTCTTTTCTGTGCATATTGTGTTCTGGGAAAGGGGCACAGAGATTTTCCTTCTTTCTTATTTTTTTAATCTATAAAAGAGTGATCGTTTATTGCCATCATCTGTTCCCTTGAAAAGAATAGATTTTTATGCAATGGTTATGGTGTCTCCCAGAACATCAGATGAGCTACTCCTTTAGGGAGTCACAAACAGCCAGATCTAGAGAAAATTAGGAACTCTACCCTATGACACTACTTATCATAAGGAAGGATCAGAAAGTCTCACCCAACGAAATGGGAGGAAAGATCAACACCTGTGCCATCTCCTCCTCCCGAAGGAAATACAGGGTGGTGACATAATTAACTAACTAGGTGTAGGACATAAGCAGAGTCAGAAGAAGCAACATTGTGTCAGTCACCTCTCAGTCACTGTTACAAAATACCTGAGATAAACAACTTAAAAAAAGAAAGGTTTATCATGGCTCATGGTTTCAGAGGTTTTGTTCTACAGTCAATTGGCGTGTTACTTTAGGTGTGTAGAGGAAACGCATGGCAGAGGAAGCCTGTTTACCTCATGGCCGCTGGGAAGCAAAGAGAGAAAGGAAAAGAAGGGGCTGGGCTCTGAGTATGTCCTTCAAGGGCTCCTGATGACCTACGTCCTTCACTGAACCCAACTCCTAAAGCTCCTCATAGCACCACAAGCTAGTGACCAATGGGCATTTAACCTTTCCTTTCCTTCCCCTCCCCCTTCCCCCTCCTCCTCCCCCTCCCCCTCCCCTTCCTTCCTACCATGCTAACTGGTAACTGTTGTAACTGAAGGTTTTTTTGTTTTGGGCATTGAGGGACCTGTATCCAAACCATAGCAAATATGTAAATAAGGAGAACCTCAAGTTAAACCAGTATAGTTATCAAATGGTTGAAGACACTAAATATTTTACCTGATGTTTAAGTCAAGCAGGAAAGATTACCTTTGGGAGATCATGGAAAGCAGCCAGTAGCAATGGTTCCATCTGCATACCGGTCTATTTATGATGTTGTCAAAGACAAGAAAAGAACCTAGGCAGAGCATGTTAAATATCATTAAAGCAAGATATTATTCAGGTAATACTTATTTACAACATAAGCTTGGAAGTACTTTGCCTAAATTTGACAAAGATTCCTTCAAGAGTGCTCTGGGCTGAAAGAAACAAACAAAAAACTAGTAAACAGGAAAAATCAATTTAAATTATTGTGAACAAGGAGGCCCTGCACTCTGTCATGTAACTGCATGTTTGCAGGAGGGCATGCTGGTCATGAAGCAGCATCCAGACTCTTCTAGAGGCAGGAGGACTGCAAGTTCCAGCCCAGCCTGGGCAATTTGGCAATTTAGTGAGACCCTGTCTTAAAATGAAATATAAAATGGGCTGGGAATATAGCTCAGTGTAAAGGCCCTGGATTCAGTCCCCAGTGACATCACAAAAACCAAAACCAAAACAAAACAAAAAAACCTTCAGTTACAACGGTTAGCAGTTAGCATGACAGGAAGGAAGCGGAAGGGGAGGGGGAGTGGGGAGGGGAAGGAAAGAAAAGGGAGGGGAAGGGGCAAAAAGAAAGAAAAAAGACTCTGGTTGGACATGTTTATGATTCTCTTGACTCTGTCCTTTGCAATGTTTTGTTTCTGACTACCACTATAATCTCAAAATAACTTCAGTAACAATTGATACATACATCTTTTTGTTATTACAAGAAATACTCTCCGCCAACAGAAAAAGTCTTCACCTTTACTCTAATCGGGATCAGTGTAAGTCATGTGCTTCCTTTTGTGCTGTCCGTGGACGAGTCTATGGGAGGTTGTACTTTGAAGTTGTATGTGATTTGTTCAGCCTTCTGAAACGAACAATAGAGAGGGTAAAGTCAGCAATAAAAAGAAAATAATACTCATTTATATGTAAGACTCAGCATGTGGGCATTTTACAAATGGTGAAATAATGATTTTTAAAATGACATTTGACTTTTTCATCCCAACATTTTGATTGATGGTTTAATCAACTAATATTACAAGAGTGATCCTGCATTGAAAAAAATTGATTCTAAGAGTGATTTTTATTTTATTTATTTATTTTTTTTTTTTTTGTGGGTACCGGGGGGTCGACCTCAGGACCTCGCGCGCCGGCAGGCGCCCGTGCCGCTGAGCGATATCACCGGCCCCTTTTTCGTATGTGGGATCCGGAAGTCGAACTCGGGCCCTCGTGCTTGCCGGGCAGGCGCTTAAGCCGCTGAGCCATCTCACCGGCCCCGATTTTTATTTTTATACATCATGTAATTACTATCTTGCATCAGTGTAATGTGGTTATAAGTACTGGACTTTAAAATATTATTCTACTGGATTATTAAAAGCATATTTAATTTCTTTATTGTCACCAGGAGTTCAGTTTCTGCCTGAAGTCCTCTTGCTGCTTAATAATATATATGAAACCATGAGTGAAAGAGATGTCTTCCATATTTTGGTCAGTATAAATAAATAACGTCTTTTTAAAATCCTTTTAAAGCTATAATCTGACAACATTTCCAGTCTTTTCAACTCCTTCAAGTAACAGTAATAATATTTACTTACCTAAAGTAATTTTATAAGGAATCATTAATCTTCTAAAACGCTTTGATAGATTAAAATGAATGACCCCATATAGTATGAACCTTTCTACCAGTTTCAAGTATAATTTCAATGTCAAATGGCAGTGCGTGTTGTATCAAAGTAAAACATTTTTTTTCATTGCTGATACTTCTTAGCTTTTTGCTTTTCTCCACTAATTTTTGTTTTCACCACTGTCATTATACAGTAAATATTTGCAATGAAATGCCCAGGGAGACCATTATTCAAATCTGCTATAGTGAAACACCGAATTCCTTTCAATTTACCTGACTTGGCAGTATTCTCTGTATGATTTCATCCAAACTATTACAGTGATCTTGCTAGTCTACATCTATATTCATCAGACAAGGGTCACCTGATAACTAACGGTGGGCACTTCCTGGCTACTGTCTGCTTTAGAAATATCCTCGACAAACAGAAATCCGTTGAAGCCTTTGTCTAACAGACAGTTTCTGCTTTGCTTTTCCTTCTGTTTTGTTTTTCTTTTGTTTTCTTACTGACAGTTTCTCCTTTGTCATTTGACCAGAGGAAAAGCTCACTGGTAGTAGCAGGGCTAATACACAGAAATCCTGCTTGGTTTCTATAATTGACAACTGTGTGACACTAACATCTCCTCCCTGTTCCTTGCCTAAGTATCTGGAGTTCTTACTTAACTAACTTTTCTCACTGGGAGATTCATCCCAATGACATACCAAATTCAAATCAAATTTCTTACATTTTCAAAAGAAACAAATGTCAAAATAGCTTCTGTAGTACGTAAAAAGGATTTGATATATTTTACTTTGAAAACATTCTACCTTTTCAAGAAAATATAGCAATGAGATTTCTGAGCCTGTTCACAGGAAGGGCGATTGTGTTGGTGAAACCAGCTAACATTAAGGTTTGATCAGACAATTTTTCAGTATAAAACTCTCTCATTCCTTCATGGTCCAACATCCAAAATAGGCCGCTGAAGGTCATTCATCACACCCAAATTCCAGGTATTAGGATGGAGGACGGGCTAAAACCAGAAGTGCCTGTTTCCTTAAGCAGTCTTTCCAGATGTCCTTGTAACACTTCCATATCTTCAACTACAGCTTTGTCATACGGTTGTGACTATCAGCACAGAGACTTGGGGACTGATTCTCATCTCTGTTCACATCACTGTCCAGAATAAAAGTCAGGATTCTACTACTATAAATGAGAGAGCAGATAGTAAGTGGAAATTGACAGCTGTGTCGTATCTATTATATTTGGTGGTTTTTGGGGGAAATGTCATGCAACCATTAAAAATAACAAATGGGAGCTCTGCCAATTGGCTTTGGAGGGGGGGTGTTTAGGGAGATCGCTACAAGGATTCTTAGATGAGAAAAGCAAAGCATACAGAAGTGATCATATATAATTCCATTTTTGGAAAATATTTTTTTTAAGTGCTAGGATTGAACCCAGGACATCACACATGCTAGGTAAGCACTCAACCACTCAGCTACTGCACATCCTGATCCCCAACTTCTTTTCTGCGACAAGATCTCACTAAGTTGCCCAGGGTGACTTCGAACTTGTAATCCTTCTGCCTAAGCCTCCCAGGTAGTGGGGGTGGCAGGTGTGGACTATGGCATCTGGCCAGAGAGTATGTTTACATATTTATGTATACGTGTGCATATGATATATAAAAATACGGGAATATGGGAACATCACTGAAAGATATACAGTAGTTTGTTACCATGTGCTTTCTATGTAAGTGGAGAGAGAATGAACATTTTTTTATTATTCCCTTGTTATAACAGGTATGCGTTACTTTCGTAATTTGGAAAACAAAAATTATTTTTGAAAACATCCAATCTTAAGAATACTTTCTAATGTACATCGCACTTCACAGGTAAAGCAATCTATGATGGAGTGTATCGTCAGTACAAAGACTTCAATACAAGGTAGTTTACCTAATTTGTTTTAAAATACATATTTATTTAGCTAAATCATTTATTTGGAGAGCATGTTAGGTAGATAGTTTAGAAAGAACAAGGTGCTCACTTTGAGCTAATGAATGTTTACAAATGTTTATAAATATTTAAATATAATTATAAGGTAGAATAACATCACAAAAGATATCATCAATGAATTATCTAATGCTTACAAAATTAAACAAGACTACACTTATACTTATGAAATGAAACAAAATATCCTTTATGAGTTGTATTTAATGTTTACCTATTTAATTCCATTTAGACCATGAATCTTTCATGAAAAAGTCCTATTTGGGAATCAGTCACACTTTTCAAGAATAAATCATTCTCATGTCAACTTGGCTCCATCAAAATTTCATGAAGAAAAAATAATCTCAAAATCATGTACAACAATATCACATTATAAATTACACTTGATCCAGATATAATAAAACATGATAAATATTAAAAATAGAATAAATAAATTAATTCTCTACCTACCCCAGTTGAATGTGAATGTCTATTTGGCATGGAAAATGCCCAGTGTAGTGACCTGAGGAAAAAACCTCACGGCCAGCAATACTAAGGCATCATTTTTCCTGCACTACAAGGTCAAAAAAATTTTCAGTGCCTATTAAAATTTTTAATAATGATATTATAATAATTTTTTATTTAAATTTAAATCCAAATATTTCATTCAATAACGGCAATACTTGACTTTTGCCTTTGTCATGGCCAAATATTGATTTGCTATTACTAGGTCATTTGGAATCTGGACAAAAATGTACTAAGTGGACCACTTAATGAAACTCTCGTGCTGGATAAACAGTGTGCTTTACTGCAAAAGGTCACCCAGGAACACTAATGAGCATAATAATGACCCAGAGTGATTTTAATAAATGTCACTACCTCTCTAAATACTGTGTAAACTACTTGCCCATTAGTTACTTAGTAGTGAGAGTTCTCAACCTAATAGGGAGTGAAAAAAATTGGATATTGAGGTTGTGAAGGTCTATGGTACAGTAAGATATTTTGAGAGCTCAAATTCACTTAATTTTTATTACAGCGCATTTTTTTTTTTGTGGGTACCTGGGGGTCGACCTCAGGACCTCGCGAGCCAACAGGCACCCGTGCCGCTTAGCGATGTCACCGGCCCCTTTTTCGTATGTGGGATCCGGGAGTCGAACTCGGGCCCTCGCGCTTGCAAGGCAGGCGCTTACACCACTGAGCCATCTCACCAGCCCTACAGTGCATTTTTATAGTTTTTCTATTTTATTATTATTACTGTTAACCTCTAACTATGACAAAGTTTACAAAATTAAACTTTATCATAGGCATGCGTGTATGCATAGGAAAAAACAGTATATATGGGTTTTGGGACAATCCACAGTCAGGCATCTACAGCGGTGAGGTCTTAGAACATATCCCCAAGGGTAGACTACTTTAGTATGCTCCTTCAGTATTTGTTCTGAATCAAAACTGGGCACTAAGAGTTTTTTCTACATGCCCTGAGTTTGTGCTTTAGGAAACACCACAATAGTAGAAAACTTAAATTTGATTATCACTATTATAATCGGTCTTCAGATTTCTATAAGGATAAGTGTGCAAATTGGCATTGTCCTGTATGTTAGGCTTGAAAAAAGTACTGCAGCTTTAGTAAATTGAAATAAGAGCAATAAGCTAGAATGTTACTAAGTTTCTAGTACTGTACCACGTATTTCTTATTATTGAAAAGTAGCTAAGTAGCGAGCCTATTTATAAAAAGGTTTTAGCTGTTTTGCAAGGGTAGGGTGGTGTCATTTCTCAGTCAGAGGTGGGAGTATTATCCAAGTTGGGGCTTAGCATACAAGGATAGAGGATTCAAATCAGAAAATAGTGAGCAATTACATTCAAGGATCACAAATCCAAATCTACAATGATTTTTCATGGCTTCCAACTCCTAAATTTATGTTTCAGTTAAGTGAAAGAAGCCTTCTAAGTGATGTGTGGGACTCAGCTCACAGCTAACATTATAGAAGAGCTTAGTTCCCATTTCATAACCTATATATTGAAATTAAACTCCAAATGCAAACAATACTTTTCAATCACATTGCAAATCATTTTTTTTTTTTTTTTTTTTTTTTTTTGTGATGGTTCTTTCAATCTTTAGCCAACACTGGATCTGGGACAGATTTCCGGCCAGGACAAAAACACAAAATTCCATAATTCCCGTTCTTTATTTTGCCTTAAAGTGAATTCTCCGCAGTTAATCACCGGGGAACTCGAGAAATTCTCTGATTCACTGGTCATTAATCAAATTTACCAAGTCATTTCTAAATCTTCCTTCAGCTTTGTACCGTCCTGATATTCCCGCAGGATGTAGTTTTTCCATGTCAGAAACTATGGATTTGGGCCGGTGAGATGGCTCAGAGGCTTAAGCGCCTGCCCGGCAAGCGCGAGGGCCCCAGTTCGACTCCCGGAACCCACATACGAAAAAGGGCCGGTGATATCGCTCAGTGGCAAGGGCGCCTCCTGGCGCACGAGGTCCTGAGGTCGACCCCCCCCCGTACCCACACACACACACACAAAATAAATAAATAAATAAAATAAATAAAAAAGAAACTATGGATTTAAGAAGGGTCTTTTAAAAGGAGCGAGACCTGCAGCCAGCTTGACAGCAAGGAAGCTGCACACATCTCTCTTTGAGTTGCCCAAGTGTAGCAGACCCAGGATTCAAGTTCAGGGATTCTGAACCTTTGGAAACGACGCCCCGGGAGCTCTTACAAAACACTGACGTGTAGTGCGGATTGGAGTGCAGGAGGCGATGAACAGCAGTGGGGCCCTTCCCTGACACTTGGCTTCCGAGTGGGGTTAAATCCTACCCGGGTAAGATCGTGTGAACTTCAGGCGGGCGACCTGGATTCCAGACACTAACGAACCACGGGCTTTAGGAAAATTTGGCGCTTCGCCTTTTTATAGTAAAGTAACCCGGACAAACGGCTCCAGCCCTGGCTCCCCGATATTGGCTCCTCTGCTTCTCTCACTCAATTGCAAACATTCAAAGCAATAATATAGGGTCAACCGCTTTGGACAGTTTCTGGAACGTATTAAGGTTCAACATGATGACTGATTATTTTTAGATCGCCAGTCTTTTAAAGGTTTGCTACACGCCAGGTAAAAGAGCTAAACGAATCCGGCTGGAGACTACTCTCCTACGTCCCAGAGCAAAATCGCGCGCCCCGGAGCAAAATTGCGCACCCCAGCGGATTTCCCGCGCAGGCTCAGGCTCCGCCCCCGAGGGCGCGCCTCTTAAAGCGCGCGCCAATGGTCAGAGCCTGGGCTCGCCTGCGAGTGACGTACAGGGGAGAGGTCAGGCCAGGAACAGCAGGGGCGTGTACTTCCGGGCCGAGACAGATTCATTTCCGGGAGAAGCCGGCGCCGCCAGTGTCAAAGCGTGCGTAAAGGGGTGCTGCCGTTTCCTGGTCCAGTGGCCTCGGTCCGCCTAAACCAGGAATGAAGATCACTAGGCAGAAACACGCCAAGAAGCATCTTGGCTTCTTTCGCAACAATTTCGGTGTCCGGGAGCCGTACCAGATTCTGCTGGACGGCACTTTCTGTCAGGCGGCGCTGCGGGGCCGCATCCAGCTGCGGGAGCAGCTGCCCCGCTACCTGATGGGGGAGACACAGCTGTGCACGACCAGGTGGGCCCACGGGGCGGGGGCGGGCGCTGGGGACGAGGCCGCTGCTCCCAGGCTTCTGGGGCGAACACGCGGGGTGCCAATGTCCCGCCCCCCGGGAGTTGACCGACAGGTGCAGACCTAAGGAAGTCAGGCAGGTACCTTCCGATTAGGCCTGCTGAATCACGTGTCTTTACCCCGACCAATTGGAACAAGGGTCGTGTAGCCAGGTGCATCACATGACTTTAGCCTGGCCAATGAGAACAAGGGTTGTGGACCTGGCTTCGAATATTAGTGCCAGTTTTGCCACCTCTCTGATTTTGAGCAAGTTAATCTCTGAGCTTCAGGTAGCTCAGTTATAAAATAGAAGAACTGTGCCATACGTGGTTGATGTAAGGTCAAGTGAGGTGTAGTGTACCTAGAGCATTCTTCAGTGTCTTAAAACCAAGCCCTCGACTTTTCCCAGTTTAAACCAAAAAATTTCAAGCCTCACAACTGCTCTGTGGGGTAGCGTCTTCACTTCCCGAGGAAAGAAGTTAAAACTGGAGATTAAGAAATTTGCCCATGGCTATTTATTATTAAATTTTTTAAATACCAACCACATGCCAAGCGCTGCTCCAGCCATTGGGGATACCAGGACAGAATCCTAGCCCTCATGGCTTGTCAAGTGCATAAGGCAACCTGCAGTGGGCGTTTTTCATCCCAGGCCTAATGTTTCCCCTAATGTGAGAACACTAGAGATGGGACATTATGGCGGTGGGGAAGGAGGCAGGAGGGAGTTATGGAAGCTTTCAGAGAGGAGGTAACATCTGAGCCCTTTCTTTTGTTCAGTTCTGAGGGGAAGGATTATTTTGAATGACAGAGAAGAGTGATGTTCCTTATTTTGGAGACTTGTTGAGTAAATGGAGTTGTTCAATGCTCAGGGAAGAGGTTACTACACAGAATATGGTTGGAAATGAAACTAGAAAAAGGGTAAATGAGGTTAGATCATGAACTGTCAAGAAGTTTAGTACTTTATTCCTCCTTGTTGAATATTTATTTTAAAAAGGCAAAAAAAATTATGAAGACTCTATACTACTCACAAGTAACCAGTTAACATGTACTGTATCATCCATTGCGTTCTTTACAGACTTGCACATGGTTTTCAATATATGTATTATGCTAATAGTTTGCTTTTCTTACAGAGCACTACTCCATGAACAATTTTCCATATTCAGAATTTCTCAAGCAGTGGGTTGTACAGATACTCAAAATTTTGAACCCCTTAGCCTGCAGTGCTGCCCAGCACCCTTGAATTGGTTGTTTCTGCCTACAGTTTGTGCCTCTACCTCTGTGTGTCATGGAAATATTAACATTTTAGTAGGATAGTCCTATGATATAAAAAAGGTCAAGAAGTACCGGACAAACACATATTCTGCAGCTTTTTTTTTTTTTTTTTTTTTTAATTTCCTCAAGAAGTTTTGGAGTTTTTCAAACACAAAAGTAGAATAATGTAGTAGAGCATCTGTTATCCAGTTTTCACAGCTATCAGTGCTCCCTTTGGCAGCACATATACTAAAATATGCAGTTATCAACATGGCCAATCTTACGATATTGGTATTGCCCCTTCCTCCCCCCTTACAGAAGGTTATTTTAGAGCATACTGTATTATTCTGTCAATTTTAAAGAATCGGGTCATTTGTTTTTCAGTTCAGTGTATTTCTTGGCCATTAGTAGTTAGGTCTAGAGCAGTGATGGTGAACCTTTTACAGTGCCCATACTGCAACCCAAAACCCACTTATATATCACAAAGTGCCAACACTGCAGTTAAACCTGAATACTGAGGTTTTAGTTTAGAAAAGACAATTCATACATTAACATCTTTTTTCTTAAAAGAAAAAACAAATAGCATGCATGCCATAGCTTCACCACCACTGGTCTGGAGGGTTTACTTATATTCAGGTTTGAGGAGACTTGCACTTAATTGACAGAGTACAACAGCAGAATGTTATCACACCTATTTAGAAAGGATATCTGCAGTAACATGAAGGGTAAATTGAAGAAGCGAAAGAGCAAAGACTAGCAAACTTTGTAGTTGCCCAGTCAGGAAGTAGTGGGAGCTTGAACCTGGGAGACGAAAGGGAGACACCCAAAATTTCTACAAGGAGACTTACTGAGATAGATAGGACTAATAACTGATGGGAGTTAGGGACGAGGAAGAAAGTCAAATACAAATTCTGGTTTCTGTCTAAGCTAGGGTCTCTGGGAAAGTAGTAACTTCAAAAAGGTAGCAAGTCTTGGAGGAGAAGTTTAGAAAAACAGTGGTTGGACTTTGAACTTGGTAAATTTAAAGAGCTAATGACAGGTCACCCATAGACGATATTCGTAAGTAGTCCACAATCCTAGAAACAGGTCAAAACTGGTAATGGGAAAAAAAGCCAAATCTTTTTTCTTAAAAAACAATAAGGTGATGAAGGGGATGAGGCAGGGAAGGATCTGGCAAAGCTGGCTAGAGTTGAAGAAATCTTCGACTCAGTAATTCTCAAACATTTTTTCTAAGTGGGTGGGAGGAGGTATCTGAGGAGTTTTATTAAGATGCTAATACAGTTGGCGCTCAATGTTCATTAGTTCTGCATTTGTGGAGTCAACCAATTGCAAATAAAAGAAAGTATTAGGGGAAAAAAAAATCACATAGTGACCTTTGATCATTCTTCCCTAAACCATGAGTATTACAACTACATATAATTTACACTGTACAGGATTAGGTATAAGTAGTCCAGAATGGTTTAAATAAAGTACACCGGATGATTTGTGCAGATTATATGCAAAGACTATGGCATTTTATATAATGGACTTGAGCATTCCCAGGTTTAATTGTCTGTGGAGGGCCAGGAACCATTTCTTTCCCCAAGGATATGGAGGGCGGGCTGTGTTTGGCTCCTCTATAAGAGGTGCAGATTTTGGGGTGAGAGAGGAGCTAGAAATTAATACAGTTTAGTATCACTATCTCCTCCTGACTTGGGTCATTTATATATGATAGTTTTGAGAAACATTCCTTTATATTGATATGAAAGTGCAGATTGAAAAGAGATTGTGATTGTTTTTAAACAGCTTGATGACTTGAGAAATTTTACTTTTCTGAATTGAAAATACTCGAGTTCGTGCTTGATGTAGAAGCTTATCACCTTATGGTTAGTGTAAGGAATCTGTTGTCAAACTACTTGGATTATGTTTCAGCTTTACAATTTACTAATTTGCATTTGAGCATGTTACTTGAAATCTCTCAAAGTGGGGTGCTCCAAAATAATAATTATAAGATAGCACCTAATTTCATGTGTTATTTTGAGATTAAGCAAGAATTTATGTAAAGAGCAATTTGCTTGGTGCCTGGCACATAATATGTGCTCAGTAAATTTTAGCATCCACACTGGTCTTTCTACTTGGTACATTTTTTTTTTTTTTATTTTGGTTTTTTGAGACAGGATCTCATTATGTAGGAGCTCATTCTGTAGCCCAGGCTGGCCTCAAACTCACAGCGATACTCCTGCCTCAGCCTCCTAAATGCTGGTATTACAGGCCCCTGGTACATGCATTTTCCAAGTCTATTTTTGGAAAGTAAAATGGCTACAATATGAGAAATTCACATTACAGTGGTATAGTTTTACATTTTAAAAACTTGGGTATTCTATTTTGTACTTGCTTCATGTAAACAAAAATTCCATTGTAATTGTTGGCCGCTAATAGCCTTTTTTTTCCTCCCCAGATGTGTGTTAAAGGAGTTAGAAACATTGGGAAATGACTTATATGGGGCAAAGCTAATTGCACAGAAATGCCAAGTTCGGAACTGTCCCCATTTCAGGAACGCAGTGAGTGGATCAGACTGTCTGCTTTCCATGGTTGAAGAGGGAAACCCTCACCATTATTTTGTGGCAACACAGGTGATACTCTACTGTAGCTATTTCTATGTACTTTTCACGTGAAGCTATTTACAATCAGAAAAATATTAAGTGGAAGTGATTTATTAAAGTGTTAAAACTTTTAAAAATACAGACTTTTAATTTGCAGTCAATAAAAGCATTTGTCACTTGAGAATGTGAACAGAAAACCTTAAGTATGTTGAGTTCCTTTAAATTAACTGAAATTTTCTTTTTGAGAATGAGAAATGATTGAGAGAGATGTGATTTGTTTTATGGTTCATCAAGGGAAGATAAGTAGAGCAAAGATTTTGTATTCTATGTTCATAACTGTTTTCTCATGTCTGTGTAATTCATCCTATTTCTCAAAAAGTCTTGGCTCATCTCCTTTGAGACTGTAGCACTGGAATGGAATGTTGTAGGCTTTTAAAAGATTAGGATGCAAGAGAAAAGAGACTCAGGATTTCTATTAAGAAGCTCATATAGATACAGATTTGCCTAAATATACTTTCAGAATTATAAAATTACACAGAGGCAAAACTGAAGCTAGAATCTGAGTCAGCTAATTCCCATTCAGTTTCTATTTCTTCAGCCTCCTCTTTGTACATTTTGGTTTTTTGAGACAGGATCTTGCTTTGTAGTTCAGGCTGGTCTTGAACTCACTATGTAGCCCATGCTGGCTTCGAACTCTGTGACGATCCTTCTGCCTCAGTGTCCCAAATCCTGGCATTACAGATGGGCGCCACCACACCTTGGTTTCTTTGTACAAAGAATATCTTAAAAGTAGAAGCAAAGGCAGCCTCCTAACACATTGACCTTTGTGTTACTTTTTAATTTGTGGCCCTAGAATATTGAAAAATATTTACAATGCTTCTCCTCACACTGTCTAAGCTCAGTTTTTGGTTTTTTTTCTTTATCATAAAATACACCCCTTTAGCGATACATACTGATTTGAAAAATAAAATATATGTTATCACCTCTTTTTAATATAACTATCTCCAAGGAAACTATTTAAGGTAACTTAATTAACATAGTTGAACTAAATAATTCTATTTTTCTTTTTAATAGGATCAGAATTTATCTGTGAAAGTAAAGAAAAAGCCTGGCATTCCTCTCATGTTTATTATTCAGAACACCATAGTCTTGGACAAACCTTCTCCCAAAACAGTCGCCTTTGTTAAAGCAGTAGAGTCAGGTCAGCTTGTCTCAGTGCACGAGAAGGAAAGCATAAAGCAGCTCAAAGAGGAACAGGGTTTAATGAAAAATCCTGAGCAGAGAAGAAGAAAAAAACGCAAGAAAATAAGTGGCCCCAATCCTCTTAGTTGTTTGAAGAAAAAGAAAAAAGCTCAAGACACAAAATCATCTGCTTCTGAAAAGAAGAGAAAAAGAAAAAGAGTAAGAATCCGGAACAGATCTACCTCCGCAGTACCTTCTGAGAAGCACAACCCCGAAGGATGAGGAGAGCTTCAGATACTTTAAAGGCATTCAAATGTGAAAAACGAATTTATTATTAAAACTGTAGAGTATTTATGACAAAAGACTACACTTAGTTTTGTAAATGAATGTTGACCTTTATACTTCTGTGTAAAATTGCTTGTAAAGTAAAAAGAATGGTTGGGTTTAGATGTGATGTGCACACTTTCCTTCAGTGGTTTTGGGAGGTTTTTCACTTTAAAATAATTGTCTCCTTCCGTTTCTTCTGCTTCCTCCCACTGTCACCCCCAAATGTCACGTGTAAACAGTTTTAAAAATCAAACAGATCTAAAAGGCTTGTGGCAAAAACACCAGAAAACAACGAAAAAATGCAGTGCCTTTTAGACATTCAGAGAAACCTTTCAACTCTTCTAGTATTTTTTTTTTTAATTTTTTAAATTATCTTTATTCCAAATTTAAAAGTATAGGGAAGTTCTTTTTTTCCCTTCCCGAAGAGTTATAAACATGTGCAGTAGAACTAACTCATTTAAAAAACAGCGTTATAAAGATAGAAGATAATATCGGTAAGCATTCGTCCAACTTCTAAGAGTAGAGAGATCCTCAGGTAGTCACCATCAAGGTTAGTTAAGGTTGTCTTAATCATCAGAATTTATAACTTAGTTTTTCCACGTAACAACAGGGAGCTGTAGTCCATCAAAGGGGAAACTGCTCCCAACTAACATTTCTGGATGGACTCCCAAATTGTCCACTTCAGGTGACGTTGAATTTGTCTTTTCCAGTAGCTTTTGGGGTATTTTCCCAGACCCACCTTCATTTTTCACTGTCTTTTTTGAAAAGGTGAATGAAAACTCCCTTTGGATAGCACATGTTACTACGGCGTGGCCTCTCACCTTGGAAAACATTGGCTCGTAGGTGACTGAACTTTCAGTGAGACAAAGGGAATTTTTCTTTTGAAATTTGGGGTTTGTATTTCCAAATTATATGAATATATTGCTACCTTTTGATCCACCCGTTATTTATTGACTTTCTGTTAGAAAGAGTGGAAATTGTACTTAACACTTTTTTTCATTATCCTAGTACGTGTTTTAATCTATACATCATACATTTGGTATTTTCATCGTTATGACTAGAGTTGATAGAAATTTTTTAGCATTGTTCGCGTGCTGTTTACACTATTTTGTTACTCCTGACATTAATAGCTTCATTTTGGTATCCGACTTAAACATGCCACATTCTCCAGTAATACTCTGAGCTCCTCACAATGCAATTTCCCGTGTGGTCTGTTACGGTTTGTGTCTGGATGTCCCCCCAAAGCCTCATGTGATCATGGGGTTTTTTCGGAGGTAGCTGGATCTAGACCATGTGATTCCTAGTACAATGCTGGGATTGAAGGTAGGGGATTTCTGGATCAGTCCACTGGTTGGATTGGCACTGCCCTATTCCAGGTAGACGGTACAGAAGTGGAAGGGACAGAAGGAGGCTTGTCCCTTTATCTTCCTTGTTGCTGTTGCTGTCTTCCTCTGCCATGTGCCACCCTGCCTTGGAGCCAGCTGATGGTGGACTGAAACCTCTACAAACTGAGCTAATTAAACCCTTCTCTCTTTAACTTTGGGTGTTGGGTATTTTGTCTCAGCAATGAGAAAAGTAACTAAGACATGGTTGTACTCAATAGGTAGTACCAGGTCATTTTTTTTACCTTGATGACTTCCAGTTGGAAAGTGTATTAACGGTACATGTGGCCCACAGGCAGCAGAGTGGCAGCCTCTGGCAGCACTTGAAGCACAGCCCTGGAGAAGCACCCTTGGGCAAGGAGGCCTTAGAAGCACTCTTAGCCATCAACTGGGGGTCTTGTCCGGCCTGAGGGTTTCTTACAGCAGAGGCTAACATCTGCAGCTCAGAAGTACACTTTTCGAGCACTCTCACCTCTTGTTACTAATGACTTTGAAAGCCAAATCGATGAGCTCCTGTTGTGAGGTTTTGGGGCCAGCCTCTAATTTCTGTAGTTTATTACGAATGGTGCTGACTGGGTAATGAAATGCATCTTTAGGATAACTTGTCCCTCTGGCATTTCTGGGTCTAATGCTGTGAATCACCTGAGGTCAGCATAAACTGAGTCAGATTTTCATCCCTGTTCTGAGTGGTTTCCTTTATCAAAATTAACTGCCTTATGGGCCACCCTGAAAAGTCCCTCTACTAAGTAAGGAATCATGCGGTTTTTGGTTTGCTATGTCCCCAGATCCTGCCTGATAATTCCGATTAGGGTCCTGGGGGACAGCCACGGTGCCTGCTGGAAGGTCAGCCTGGAGGAGCCTACATTCATCCCCATATGACTGGGCCAGGGAGAGTATCTGTTCTCGTTCATCTGGGCAGAGTGGAGCTAAGGTTAACATTTATGTCAGTCCAGGTGAGATTTTAAGACGGAGCTAAGTATCGGAATTCCTGGATGTATTGGGTAAGATTGGAGGGGAAGGTACCCAGGTATTGGCAAATTTGGGAGAAACCTGTCAGGGAGAAAGTGACGTGGACTCGGACTATCCCCTAAGCTCCTGTCACCTCCAGGAGTGGGAACTGGGGTTCAGAGGGCAAGGTTTTGGGGCCGGACTGCAAACCAGATCAGGTGTGAGGCAGAGTAGTAGCCTATGGAGGAGGATTAGTCGAGGGGAAGTGTTGGATAGATAGAGGGCACAGGCACTGGATCAGCAGGAGGCCCTGCAGGGGGATAAGAGGGGGTGGCTGCAGCGGTGGGAAGCTCTAGAGAAGGAGGAGGAGGGGCTGCAGTGACAAGAGGCTCTGGAGGAGGTGGCGGATCGGCAGCGGCCACAGCAGCAGGAGGTGCAGGGAGCTGCTGGGGAGAGCAGGTCGTTGGATCTATTGGCAGAGAGGAGTCCGCGTCTGGTGGAGGGGGTGCAGATAGGAGGGAAAGAAGAAGGATTTGAGAGGGATTGCAGAAGGCACACAGTGTGGGAATATTGTAGAGTGTAAAGAATGGCTGGACAGGGCCGGTGAGACAGCTCAGCGGCATAAGTGCCTGCCTGGCAAGCGCGAGGTCCTCAGTTCGACCCCCAGTACCCACAAAAAAATAATAAAAAAAAGAATGGCTGGACATAGGCCAGTTCCAACCATTTGCTCTGTCTGCAGCAGTAATTGTCTAAGTCCCACAAAATAGAGAATTGGAAGTGCTGTTTTCTGCCAGCATGAGCCGTTGTCCAGTTTGTACCGTGGCCATGTGGTGTTACAGAAGAATATTAGATGTTTGGACTTCAGATCGGAGAAGAGGCAAAGAGGTTCCAGATTTTGTAAGAGGCAGGCTAGGGAGAGGAAGGGGGAATAGAAGAAGGAATGTTTCCCATGGAGAACAGAGGGAGGTAATTGTCATTCTTGGTGTGATAAAATGAGAGCGGTGACAGGATCCCCTACAGACATCTCCAACTGGGACTCACGGCCATGACAGAGTGTGGGTGAGTGACCAAGACAGTTGTTACTGCAACTGATCATTCACCAAGGGGAGGCAGTTTCCCAGAGAAGTGTCCGTGACCGTGCTGGATTTAAAAGGCATGGAAAGTAGGGTAAGACTTTCTGTGGCTTGGCAGGCGAGGGATAGAGTGGGACTAAGGAGCAGTCATGGCAGCAGAGAGGGAGAAGATCTTAAAGGTGCAGAGAGAGTTAAAGGCACAGAACTAAGGAGCAGTAGCGGCAGCAGTGGGGGTGGTTGTGGTTTAAATGCACCGAGAGTGTTAGAAGCTCAGAGAGGGGAGAGAGGGAGAGAGAGCTTAACAGATCTGAAGCAGTCGGCACGGTGGGAGCTGGGGAGCTGCCTGAGCACTAGGGCAAGGTTCAAGGGCCAATGTTATTGGGTGGCCTCAGTGGGTAAAAGGCTCGAGATAGGGTGGAAGACCCTCTCTAAAGAGGGATTACCCTGTCCCGGGTTTCGGCACCACTGTGTTATTAACAGTGCATGAGAAACCACTGATAAACAGGCTTTATGTGATCAAAAAGCTGGATTTAATTCGTCTGGGTCCAGACAGGCTGAGATCGTGAATGATTTCAGCAGATGGTCTGAAGAGAAGTTGAGTTTATGTAGGGTTTGGGAATGGGGTTATAATCGTAAGGAATCTGGAAGGAATGTTTGGGGTCAAAGTTCCAAGGACGGTCAGCGCAGGTGTGCAGATAATGCTGGACTTTCTGGCACCGGGGAGATTGCATGTCCTGTTCTAAATTTTCTTTATGGCCATCTGTTCTGTTTGGTGAGGGCGGCATGGCCCTTCAGCGGTTCACTGTTGTTTGTGGGGGGCAGCATGTTTACAGAGAACGCCTCTCTCAGGTCAGGCCTGACAGAAAGGTTTTCCCTTGAGGATGCTGCTCGGCTACCACCTAGGCGCTCCTCACCCTTATCCGTAGAATTGTATCACACTCGTCTCCCACATCCTTTGTTTTATTCTTGATACTCCCTTTTGCTGTAGTGGAGCATAAGTTATCTCAGAAACACACGTTTTGAGTAGCAGTATGTCCGTGATATCTTCGTTGTCCTGAGAATTAGCAAAATGCGTGATTCGTGGTTGAAAATCATTCCATTTAGTTTTCCTTAAGAATCTCTTTGTTCACAAGGTGCTGGGAAAAAAGTCCCTTCACCTTTTTGGAGTTCCATTTGTCCAATGGGATGAGGATTTTCTTTTTATGTAAATATTAACTTTAGCTGGGTATGGTGTGCACACCTGTAATCCCAGCACTCAGGAGGCTGAGGCAGGAAGATTGGTGCATGTTCAAGGCCACCTTGGGCTACAGAGTGAGTTCAAGGCCAGACTGGGCTATAGTGAGACCCTGCCTCAAAACAAACAAAGAAACAAACAAACAAACAAATAAAAAAACACAAGTTCAATAGCAACAATCCTGAAATAATTTTAAATTGACTATAAATATGTTAATCGAAAAGTGTCAAAATTAGCATAAGGGTCCATTCATTTAGGAATTGAATAAACAAACAACTCAGCCTCCCATCTCTCCCCTCACCACTGTTTTAAATCATCCATTCATCCAAAATTCAGTTCTTTCTGTGCTGTAAGATTGAAGTAAAAATTTGCCAGGAAAGTGCAATCTGACCAGTAACTTTGGACTTGATTTCCTCTAGCACCTTAGAGCCATGTTTTAGTCAGTACCAGCAGAGTATCCTGAATAAGTATGTACAGATTAAGGGCTAAATAAATGTTTCTTAGACATGAGACATTTCAAATTCTACAGAAGAGTCCTTTTGGAGTGAATTCAGAGATGCTTTTGCAGAGTGAAATTAGTTTTATACCAGGAAGTAATACACAAACTGGTAGATGTCAAGCTAATTAGATGGTGTTTGGATTATTTCATGATTCCATTTTAAATTCTCGACAGTAGGAACAAGTTTAAAAAGGAAGGCAGAGATACTGGGAGAAAGTGAGTATACTTGTACTGTTCCTGTGAGGAGAGGGCTCTTGTCAATAATAATGAGAGTTAGGCTGACCTGACCAAATGTATGCAAGGTGATAAAGCAGATGCAGAGTATGCTGATGATTTTCATTTCACTATGCTAAATGCATACATTTTGGGTCTTTCTGACACTATTTGTTCAGTGCTATTTGGTTGCCTATTAATTGTGTCTATGAGCTAGAACTGGAGAACTGGAAACAACTCATTTGCAGTAGTTAAGATAATTAAAATTATAAATATATTATTTAGTATGTTAATGCTTTGGTTATATATTCTCCTAATAAGTTACTTTTAAATTTTAACAAAAGAATCTAATACCCACATTCCTTTAGTAAATGCTTCCTTTATGCCATGACCACTAAAATTGTTACCCTGATTTCTCCATAGAATTTGGGAGAGGACTCATGGGGCTCTGCACATGAGATTATAATCCATGTTGTCATGTGTGTGGGAAATTTTGGGAACCACTGCTTTAAGGAGTAGTACAAGCTTTGTTAGGGGTAAAAGTGGAATAGTCTTTTTGAACCAAAAAATTCCCAGTCTAAAAATAGTGTTTTCTATAGACTATTGTCTCTTAAGAACACTCCAAAATAAGTGCTCAGCAGTTGCGTTTGGACAGGATTCTGCATTCCCTACATTTTGCAATCTTATAGCCACTTTTCATTCCTATAAATAATTAAAACTAGAAATTATTTTGGTACAACTTTGCAACTGAAAAATTTCTAAGTTAAAAGATTTATCTATTTATGTAAAGAATTTGGAGGTTTTGTCTCTGCATCTCTGCAAAAAGCAAGATGGTTGATTTGATAAGTTTGTTTTTCATGTGTGAGTAGAATAGTTAGAACTTTTAAAAATGCTTTAAAAATGTCATTTTATTGTACTATGACTTTCCTTAAGAATTCTTAGTTTAAGTGTAAGAGGGAGACCAAAAGGACTGCTTACACTAACTCAAAATTATTGAAAATCATGACTAACTACAATGCATCTATTTTGTTCCTATGTACCTAATATGTGAAGTTAACTTTGATCTTCATTTCTTTAATAATTCCTACCAAATAGTCCTTAGAGGAACATGGATATTTTCCCCAAGGAGACTATGAAGTGGCTGCCACCCAAAAAAAGTCAAGTAAAATGATATCCCCAGATTCTTTACCAGGTTAATCACATGACCTCCATGCGTCCTCTTAGCTGCTATTGTCTTTCTCTACAACTAGATTTCTACAACTGGTTAATTTTACCACTCAGAAAAGATGCCCATGACCAAGACATCTTATATTAGTAGTATCAGTTTAGGTTCAAACTAGACAATGCACTCATAAAATATTTCTTAAACAACTACTTTGTGCAAACCACACAATTTACACCTTAAGTATAAATAAAGTACACCACTTAAGGAGTTTGTGGTCTAGTAGAACACCTAAGAGTAGTGTTAAAAAGGAAGCAGATAGAGTTTTTCATATATAACTATATTGTAACAGGTACATACTCATATTTAATTCCATGGTATAAAATAGAAACTGTGGTATAAAATGGATGCTATGCTGGGTGTGGTGGTGCATACTTGTAATCCCAGCACTTGGGAGGCTGAGGCAGAAAGATTGCTGTGAGTTCAAGGCCAGCCTGGGCTACATAGTGAGGCCTTGTCTCAAAACAAACAAACCCAAAATAGACATTTAACTAGTATTATAGACCCAAAATGTGCCTTCTGTCTCATTCATCACTAGAATGCCAAAATACCAGTAGTTCATGTTTCAGTTTGTTACCTTGACCCAATAATTCCCCATTGAATTAGGGGCTTATGGTGGTCAGGTGACAGATAAATTGAATTACACATCAAGTTTCAATCCAGTGGGCTCATTAGGTTTGTGAGTCCACCTTGTGTTTTCCCCAGGTCCAGAATATATAATTGTCAGACACTCAGCAACAGATTGTGTCGCCATATTGGTTCTCTCATATATGGCCTAGTGGAAACTATTGGACTTTCGCCTTCATATCAGGATAGCGAAACACAGATAGAACGCTGTTGGATGAATGCAGAGATTACTATTACCATCATCATCATCATCATCATCATCATCATCATCATCATCTACTCGTATGAGGCAGAAGTGTTGATCCTTATAAGGGCCTGGGAAGAAGGTAGATGGACCTTAGAATGTGACTGGATTGTTTTAACATTAATCAAGGGTGATTCATTGACAATAGCTTTTCCAGATATAATATATCTGCAGGAATAAATCTCTGCTAAACCTGATATGGAAAATGATTTTACCTCCTTCTTTAGCAGTTGGCTAGGACTACTGAAAGAGCTTTGCTTTTCCTTGACAGGGTCAATAGAGCAATGTCACAACCTTGCTCCATGCCTATGGAAGCTGACCGGCTCTCACTCACAGTAACATCTGTAGAGATCTTTTATGTACGTACGTATGTATGTATGTATGTATGTATTTAGAGACAGGGTCTTGCAGTGCAGATCAGGCTGGCCTTGAACTCGCTTGTAGCCCAGGCTGGCCTTGAACTTGCATCAATCCTCTTGCCTCAGCCTTTTGAGTGCTGGGATTGCAGGTGTGCTCCACCATTCCTGGCTTGTAGAGATCTTGAGCATCTTCACATTTCACACACCATCACACTGGCCCACTACACTGATGACATTATGCAAACTGAATCTGTTGAGTAGGAAGTACCAAGTACTACTAATATTTTAGTCAGGTTTTATAAATATGACAGGGTTGGAGAGGAAGCTATGGAAAGTCAAAATTCAGCCAACTCTGCTATATATGCATCACTTACAAAGTCACTTTGGAGATAGTACATTGAGAACAGAGGTTCTGTCTAATAAGATACAATGCAAGCTTTGAATTAGAGACCAATCTATGGTTTGTCTCTTTCACAGCCAGGACAGTGGGGTCCAGGAATTCAGCAGTGGAAGTAGGAGAAGCCCCTCTTGCTGTTATCTTACAAACTACTCAGACAACTTTTACTTCCTTTCCTAAAGACTTTGAGCTCTGCCGGGTTGGAAATATTGTTCTCAAAGGAGGAATGTTTCTACCAAGTGCACAAAAACAATTCCATGGATATGGAAGGTGAGGTTGCCACCAGTTAATTTGGGGGTTATTATGCTTCTGAAACAATGGGCAAAGAAGGGAATTACTCTATTGGCTGGGATGACTGATTCTGATTTCCAAATGTAAATTGTTATACTGTGACATGAAGAGAGTAGGAACAATGATTTCTGCAATCTGGGAAAGTCTCTAAGATGCCTCTTAGTACTGTATTTCTCTGTCTGATTGTAAATGTTAATAGAGAACTACTACAGACAAAAGGGCAAAAATGCTGTTCGTGCAGACCCTTCAGGAATGAAGGTTTGTTGTTGCCTCACTGACTAAAGGACAAGTTGAGGTTCTTGCTGAGGTCAAAGGAAACATGGAATGGGTAATGGCAGCCAGCCTCTAAGATGGTGCCCAGTGATTTTTACCTTCTTGTGTTTATAAGTTTGTATATCCTTTCCCACAGTAGATAGGACTGACCTATGCAATCAACAGGATATTAATGTAATGGAAATTGTGGTGGTGTGCATCTTCTAACGCAAGGTCACAAAAACATGGTAGCTTCCATCTCCTCTCTTGCCCTGGGAAGAGCCATCTCCCATGTGGAGAGGGTGTGTAAATAGCCCAGTGGAAAACTATTACATGGCTAGGAAAAGAAGCTTCTTGTGACACCCAGTTTCAATTCACCAGCAATATGAGTGAGCCATCTTTGAAGCAGGTCTTCTAGCTCTACTTATGCTTCCTGGTGTGTCTTAGTCAGTTTTCTCATTGCTGAGACAAAATACCCAACACCCAAAGGTAAAGGAGGAAAGGTTCATAGTAGCTCATAGTTTGTAGAGGTTTCAGTTCATAGCTGGCTGGCTCCAAGGCAGGGTGGCATGGCAGAGGGGCACCACAGAGGAGAAACAGTTCACGGTGGAGGGGGCAGCAAAACAGAAGGCAGCAAGTAACAAGCAGCGACCACAGAAGCCCTCTTTCTGTCCCTTATATTCTATCCAGTCTACGTGCACTCGCATCCAGTTTGGGGCACCCTTAATGCTAGCATCACACCACGGATCAATCTCACATCGCATCCTTAATCCCAGCATCACACACTCTAGATCCAGCCACCTCTGAAAAGCCCCACCTATGACCACATGCGGCTTTGGGGGGGCATCGAGACACAGCCATAACAAGGTGACTGCGACAACAGCCAACAGTTGGCTGTGACTTCCTGAGGCTGAGGCACTCATTTAAGCCACTGCTGCATTCCTGACCCACAGAGATCATGTGAGATAAATGTGCGTTGTTGTAAACCACTAAGGTTGTTTGTTTGTCTTTTTTTTTTTCTTTTCTCTTTTTGAGACAGGGTCTCACTGTGTAGTGCAGGCTGGCCCTCAACTTGCCTATGTATCCGAGGCTGGCCTTGAACTCATGGTGATCCTCCTGCCTCAGCCTCCTAAGTGCTGGGATGATAAGTGTGTACCACCATGCCTGGCAAAACTACTAAGTTTTAGAGTAATTTGTTATGTAACAATAAATAACTAATGCAGTTATAGAAGGAAGTTTAAAATATATTGAGTAGTTACATAGACTCTAATAACTATGAATATTTCTTTGCTTCCTAGTTAATGTGTAGATATATCCATAAAATGTATATATGTATGTAATAGACATGTACATATATACTTATATTTGTATATATATTATATATAATAGAATTATACATATAGATAGTATTTACTTCTTTCTCCTCCCTCCCCTAATTATTTTTATGACTTGTTTATTTTGTTTATGAAGTTAGGTTTACCATTTGATTCTGTTACCACTTAGGTAAAAAAATTTCAGGTGGGTTAATCAGCATAGCCAATTTGAGGGGTAAATAGCATAGTTCAGATAGCTACAGTGATTATGAAGACTTTGCTTCTCTTCTTTTGGGGGAAAACAGTAGGATGATCATCATTTGTATGAAAAACAGCCATGTCATGCTACATGAAATGGTTTATTATATGAAAGCTTAAATATGCATGTAAAGAAGCAATGAATGCTCAATAGCTAAAGATATGGATTGTATCAGCTGCAACTCCACTGTTCATTTTTTTTTTTTTTTTGTGGGTTCCGGGGGTCGACCTCAGGACCTCAGGCGCCAGCAGGCTCCTGTGCCGCTGAGCGATATCACAGGCCCTTTTTTTCGTATGTGGGTTCCAGGAGTCGAACTCGGGCCCTCGCGCTTGCCATGCAGGCGCTTATGCCACTGAGCCATCTCACCGGCCCTCCACTGTTCATTTTTTAAAATTATATTTTAATTTTTAATTCATACATTGTAATTGTGTAATGTGACATTCCAACACATGTCAATAAAGTGTAATGATCAGATCAAAGTAATTGTCATATTTATCACCTTGGACATAGATCATTTGCTTGTGCTGAGGACATTCAAAATTCTACTAGCTATTTTAACATACTCAATTGTCAACCACAGTTATCCTACTGTGCTGTAGAATGTTAGAAGTTATTCTTCCTCTCCAACTGCATCCCTGGATTCTCTCCCTCCCTTCCCACCCCATGCCTCTCTCAGGCTCTGGTAACCAATATTCTATTCTCTTCTCTCCTTCGAGATAAACCTGTCAGCTTTCACATATAAATGAGAAAATGCAGCATTTGTCTTTCTATGCCTGCCTTATGTCACTTAACGCAATATTTTCCATTCCATGCAAATGACGTAACTGCATTATTTGCTATGGCTGAGTGATGTCCTCTGTGTATATGAACGATGTTTTCTTAGCCATTCATCAGCTGATAGACTCTCAAGTTGTTCCACTTCCTAGATATCGTGAGCAGCACTGCGACAAACACGGGAGTGCAGATATTTCTTCTACACACTGATTTCACTTCCTTTGGCTCCACATCCAGCAGCAGGATAACTGGATCACATGGTAGTGCTGTTTCTAGCTTTTGGAGAAAACCCTGTATTATTTTCCATAGTGACCCTCCCACCTTTCTGTTCTCTGACCTGTGATGGTGGAGCTGGAACTCTGCAAACCCCAGTTCTCTAGTTCCAGCTTCTTGTTAGCTTCTGCCGGGAAGGGGCTCTAGAGGCAGGGTGTGGAAGGAGGGTGGAGGAGGAAGATGGTGGCTTCGTTCTGATGCTTCCTGTGAAATTAATACTTGTGTCTCTAGTGAGTGTCACTCCTTCACTCTAATAGCAGCAATTTCTTACCGAAGTTTCCCCTAAATCCAGTTTGCTATGCTTCCAGAACCAGCTTTCTTGTCACATCTCACCTCCTCCCCACCGAGAACCAGATGGCACTACTAGCGGGTTGAGCTCATTCTGAGATTTGTCTGGTACTGCCCGTAGGCCCTCCTTTGAGCTGGGAGACATTAGCATCAGTGGAGAAGAGCCTGGTGTCTCCTCAGATATTGCAGCTTATGGGGCTCCTTATCCAAGCATTTCATTTTAATATTTTAGCCTCTTCTTGTTTTCCTCTTAACCTAAGGACACATGCTGTTTCTAGCAGTTGCTACTTTCAGAAATCCTAGAGCTCTTTTTACTTACCTTGTTACTTGCTATGTTAACTTTCCATCACTGACAAAATGCCTAAAAAGACAACTTGAAGGGAGGCTTATATTGGCTCATAGTTTCAGAGGCTTCAGTCCATGGTCAGCTGCCATCATTGCTTTTAGGGCTATGGTGAGGCAGAAACATCATGGAAGAGAAGAGCTGCTCACCTTATGGCAGCAGGGAGACAAAGACAGAGAGTAGAAGAGGAAAGGACAGGGGACAAGATATAGTCCCCAAGGCCATACTCTCCTCAACTAGGTCCCACTCCCAAGTTTCCATCATCTCCTACGAATGCCACCAAATTATGAATCCATCAGTGCAGGGGCCAACACCCGGGCCATGGACTGGTACCCGTCTGTGGCTTGTTAGGAGCTGGGCTGCACAGCAGGAGGTGAGTGGTGGGAGTGTAAGCAAAGCTTCGTCTGTATTTACAGCCGTGCGCCATCACTCACATCGCTGCCTGAGCTCCGCCTCCTGTCAGATCAGCAGATGCATTAGATTCCCCGAGAAGCACGAACCTCACTGTCACCTGTGCATGCAAGGCATCCAGGTTGTGACTCCTCATGAGAACCTAATGCCTGATGATCCGAGGCTGTGATGCTAGTGCTGGGAAATGGAATCATTATGGAACACATACAGTAATAAAAAAGGGAACTCACTTCTCCACCCCATCAATGGAAAAATTGTCTTCCACAAAACTGGTCCCTGATACCAACAAGGTTGGGGACCGCTACGTGAATGGATTAACCCACTGATAAAGTTAGAGTCCTCGTGATCCAGTCACCTTCTAATGCCCCACCTCTGCTTGTTGCTGCACTGGAGACCAAGTCTTCAGTACATGAGCCTTTGGGGAACAGTCCATATCTACTAATAACTTTATACCTAGTTGACATTTATTTATTTATTTATTTATTTATTTATTTATTTATTTAGAAAGAGGGTCTCACTATGCAGTTCAGGCTGGCCTTGAACTCACTACGTAACCCAGGCTGGCCTTGAACTCATGGCAATCCTCCTGCTTCAGCCTCCTGAGTGCTGGGATTTCAGGCGGGTGCCAACACACCCAGCCTGACATTTATTTATATTAAATTCTCTCTATTCACATAACTTCTGTGGTTTTTCTCTTGACTAGGTCTCGATTTAATGCAAGCTTTCTAACCTGTTTCATGTGTTCATTCTGGGCCTGGGGAAGGGGTCAGCTCCACCTAAATTATATAAACTGAGATTGCATAAGGGAAGTCCACCCACCAAAGGAAAAAATGGGATGCTATTTCCGAGACAGGCAAAGAGGGACCAGGTAAAAATTACATTCAAATATTAAGTTAACCTTCCTTCTCAAGCTTTTTTTAACTGTGAAGATGAAAAGACAAACCACACATTGGTGGATATTTTTGCAAATAATACATATCTAATAAGGGACCTATATCTCGAATGTAAGAACTATTACAAGTCAATAATAAAAATGCAACCCAATTAAAGCAGGCAAAAGATATGAATAGGCATTTCTCCAAAGAAATATATAAATGGATAATAAGCTCATGAAGAGATGTTCAGCATTATTAGCCATCAGGGAAATGGAAATCAAACCAATGAGATGCAGTATCATACCTAGTAGAATGGTTATAATAAAACAGACAGAAAATAGCAAGTATTGGAGAAGGAGCACAGGAATTTGAACCTACATATACGGCTGGTGGGATTGTTAAATGGCACAACTGGTTTGGAAAACGGTGGCAGTTTTTCAAATGGTTAAACATAGAACTTGTACATTATCTAGCAATTCCATGCAAAGGTATGTATCCAAGAGAAATAAAAACAGATGTCCACATAAAATGTGTATATGAAAATTCATAGCAGCATTACGGGCAATATCAGAAAATGGAAACAACCCAATGTCTGTCGACTGATGAATAGATAAACAGAAGGTGTTACATTGGAGTATTATTTGGCAATAAATAGAAATGATGCATACCAGAAGATGGTAGGGCACTGAAAATATGCAGAGTGGAAGAAAACAGTCACAAGGTATCAAATATTGTATGATTACATTTATACAGATAAATGAATTCATCCAGAATAGGGAATTCTATAGACTTAAAGTAGATGAGTAGATTCCTAGGGCTGGAGGAAATGGAGGCAGGTCACAGGGTAAGAGGTGTAGAATTTCTTTTTGGGGTAAGGAAATAAATCTAAGCTTGACTTTGATCACTGATGCACAGCAATGAATATATTAAAAGCCATTGAGTTTGTATACATTAAATGAATGAATTGTATGTTAGGTAAATTACATCTCAGTAAAGCTGCTTTGAAAGTGTTGCACACACAGTAGGCATATTGTACATACTTAAGCATGAATTAGTCAAGTAACCAAGTGGATTGAACCAAATGTATCTCCGAACTTCAGATATGTCTTAGCAGTAGCTACAGAAGAAAAGAAAACACATGCAATTGCTTCCAGTTTCTTGCAAGGGAAACAAAAGTTATTGGTAAGCTATTTGGGTGGCAATACTTCCTTTCTTTTTCTCCCCTGAATTAATCTCAAGTGGGTCTCTGCCAGCTTGCTAATGTTCTCTGTCTCAGTCAGAAAGCTTCCATCTGTTCTCTTTAGTTGCCAAAACATCACAGATTACCTGCTGAAAAGATAAATCTTCCAAACACTCATCCTTTCGTGCATGAATTTCACAATGACATTTTGATCAATTTGATATGAAAATGATAATCCTCATGTGATGAAACAGTTTTATCTCCAAAACTTAATTAGCAAATGTGAATCTTTTATGTGGTGAACAGCGTGACCACAGCAGCTTAGCTCTCTGAAGTAGTCACGTTCATACTGGAACTTGTGCAATTTTCCACATTCAAAGAGAGCAGCGCACGAATGGTAATGTTGTTGAGGTTTAGAAGATCCATGTTTGTTATTAGCATGTGTTGTCCTCCTTCAAGCCCCCTGGCATGACGGGCAGCCCAGATTACAGGTCAGGTAGGCAGCAGCCCTGGTTGCGACAGCTCTGAGGTTTTGTGCCCCATCATTATTCCCTGAACCAATACTTCAGACACTTAGAGCTGTCACTAGGATTTTCTTTGGTTAAAGTTCAAAGATAGTGTTTTATCTTACAATGTGTGTTAGCTTTCTACTGCCATGACAAAATAACTGAGACAAGCAACATAAAAGGAGGAAATGTATCTTTCTGACTCATGGTTTTGGAGGTTTCAGTCCATGGTCACTTGACTTATTGCTGTAGGTCTGCAGCTCCACAGTCCATCATGGAGGAAATGCATGGTGGAAGAAATCTGTTCACCTCATGATGACTGGGAAGCCAGAGAGGAAGCGGCTGGGGTCTCAGCATCCCTTTCAAAGGCACGGCCTGAGGGTCCTAACTTTCTTCTACTAAGCTCCACCTCCTAAATATTACACAACCTTCCATAACACCACAGGCTGATGGCCAAGCCTTTAATACGTAGGTTTTGGGGGGCACTCAGAGGCAAACTATAACACCATTGTTTCGTGGTAATATTTGATGTCATTTGTGGTATCAAGTGCTTAAGAATGTTAGTGATGGGAGCCGGTGAGATGGCTCAGCGGCATAAGCGCCTGCCTGGCAAGCACGAGAGCCCGAGTTCGACTCCCAGAACCCACATACGAAAAAAGGGCCGGTGATATCGCTCAACAGCACGGGCGCCTGCTGGCGCGCGAGGTCCTGAGGTTGACCCCCGTGACCCACAACAAAAATAAAAATAAAAATAAAAAACTTAAGAATGTTAGTGAGTGCATGAAGTAATGAATCCAATCCAAGTAACTGAAGTCCGTCATTGTCTCCTGTAGCAAAGGGTCTCCTCCCTTCCCTTCCTGGCCCATGTCTGTTGGGACCAGAGACTTACGTTTTCACTCTGCCATGTGTGACCAAGCAGAGTCCACCAAACTTTCTGTCCATAAAGCACACACATCGCCCAAACATTTGTTCCTGGAGCACTTTGGCATTTGGAAATAACCGGCAGTTTGAAAAAGGAATCTTAAATTTTGGAGAAAAGAAAGAAATATTTAAAGATATATTGAATTTGGAAATCTGGTCTTTCCAGATTCTTCCCAAGCTCCTCAGTCTCACTTCTCTTATGGATGCAATAGGGTTAATAGGGATTGGAAGCTGGGTGCGGTGGCACACTCCTGTAATCTCAGCACTTGGGAGGCTGAGGCAGGAGGATCACTGTGAGTTCAAGGCCAGCCTGGGGTATATAGTGAGTTCAAGGCCAGCCTGAACTGCATAGCAAGAGCCTGTCTAAAAAAAATATGGATTATAAATAAGAGAGTGTCTGACACCTAGTACCTGGTCACTAAATAGTTCACAATGGAATACTATGCAGCCATGAGAACTCATATTTTAGAAGGCTACTTAATGGACTAAGAATGTGACTGTTCTTTCACCCCCATTTTCTGTCCAGCAAGTTTCTGCAGGCAGAAGCACATCTAGGCCCTGTCTTCCTCCCTAAGGACATTGTGATTCCGAGCAGCATCCTCTATTCCATGGCTCCAAATTTGTCTCTAACAAGAGCTTTCAAAAAATTAAATGAGACCCTGTAAGGGAGCTGCCTGGGCTTTGGAATAGTTTCAAAACTCCCCTGAGTGATTCTAATACAAAGGCAGAGTTCAGAACCACTTAATGAACAAATCTGACTAATTTTCACATGCATAAGAATCATTTGGGGATTTTGTAAAACTCCATATTGCTGGGCCTTACCTTAGGGGGCCTGGTAAATTAGCATCTTTAACAACATCAGCCTGGAGCTTGTCAGAAATGGAATTGTGAGCCCCACCCAGAGCCCTGGGGTGCGGTCTAGGGATCTCTTTTTTAAGGAGCTGCCCAGGTGACCCTCAGGCACACTACAGTTCAGGAACCACGCATCTGCCCTCACACATGGTAAAGCAAGGAGGCGGTGGCACCAGGGACATCACCAAGATTCCGAGTGCCCATTTTAGTATCAAGTGTCTGAGACCAGACTTGGAGTCTGAGGCCAGCAACAGACAAATCAAAAGGATTAGGCATGAGAGAAGTGCCCAAGGGAAACCTAGGTACCATTACCAAAATAAGGAAATGGAATGTTAGGTAAGAACATTGCTATTCTGTACAAGCACCTATGGTATGGAGGTTTTTTGCTATTGTTGTGTTTTTTTGTTTGTTTTTTGTACTGAAGATTGAACCCTGGGCATTTGCACTGAGCTACATCCCCAGCTATACATTCATTCATTCATTCATTCATTCCTACGTTGTTTTGAGACAGGGTCTCGCTAAGTTGCCCAGACTGAGCGTGAATTTACCACCCTTACATCTCAGCCTCCAGCATAGCTGGGATTACAGACATGCGCCACTGCGCTCGGCTGTATAGAGTTGTTCCGAGTATGAAACCAAATAATACACAAACAAGTGCTTTATCCATGTCTGGCACATACCCAGTAAATTGTATGGAGCATCTTTATTAAAGTAGGACAGTGTGGCACTCAGTATAATTAGATTTGGAAATATAGCCTTTGCATTTGTGGCATTTATGTTTAGGTCTATGATGTAGCTCAATTTAAGTTTTGTGTAGTGAGTGAGTTAGGGGTCAAATTTATCTACTTCTTCCCTCCCTCTCTCCCTTCCTTCCTTCCTCCTTCCCTTCCTTCCTTCCTTCCTTTTTTCCTGCTTTCCTTCCCTCCTCTTCCACAGTTATCCAGTTGTTATAGCAGCCTTGAAAGACTTTCCTTTCTTAATTAGATTAACCTGGCTCCTTCCCCCTATTTTGCTTGCACACTTCTGGGGGGCCTAGTCTTTGTAGTATTCTTCTTTGTATCTGTGTTAATTAGGACTTGGTTCAGTTCTGAATAATAGAGGGCCGAAATGACAGTAGCCCAAACAAATCCGTCAATTAGGTATCCCGCATCCCAGACCATTCCAAACCCCACTGGCTCACATCGGGTTTTGCAGTAGCTGGTTGCTTTCGGCTGATCTGGAGTAAGTGCGACTGGGTAGCTCTCAGGTTGTGGCTGCCAAGGCAACTTGGCTTCTTGCTGAAGGTCTTGGTTTGGCTGGGATGGCCTCTTTCCTTCCAGACTCCAGACCTGGAGTGAGGGTATGAGGGGGGCGGGCTCACCAGGGCCGCCCTCTGGTAAAGGAAACGGGGCAAAATAGCAAGCAGAGGTGCTGGAGGCTTCATAGGGCCAGGGACAGAACCAGCACACTGTGGTTATTTCTACCCATGAAGATTTACATGGGGGAACCCAAAGTCAAAAGGTGGGGAACACACTCTGCCCGTGGACAGCATGACATTGGAATTGAATTAGGGGTGATTATTCAACCTAGGAGAGTTTACTTCTCCCATATAAAAGTCCAGAGGAAAGAAGAATTAGGGGCAATTATGCAATCTACAAGAGTTGAGGTAAGGAGTTCCAGACTGGTGTGGGACCCAAGATTCTCAGGAATTCAGCCTGCTTCTCTCTCAGTGCTCCTCTGGGCATGAGATGACCTCACTCCCAAGGTTAAGCATGGGTTGTGGTGTTTCCTTCAGCTCTAGTCATCAGGTAGGAGGGACAAAGTAGAAGGCGCACAAAAGGCACAAGCCAACTTCAATTATGGAATATTTCTAGAAACTGCCACATGCTACTGTACAGTACATAGGCACATTTGCTACAAAGGAGATTGAGAATGTACCCTTCATGCAGTTACCCATGAAGTCAGATAGGTTAGAAGATCCATGAGAAGAACAGAAGAAAATGATACGTGGACAAGCGATGATTTGTATGTGCAGCTGGGCTCAATAAATACCTGCTGCTTTTGTTTTAATTACTGAACTGGAAGAGAACTGAATCAAATTCAATGTTTAGGTTCAACATTGAGCTTTTGGGGAAATTTGATTTGGTTCTCGTCCAGTTCAATGTGCGACCAGAACTGTGCAGAGAATTGAGTTTGTGAACCAAAGCACCACTGTATATTCTATATAATACCGGTTGTCCCTTTTTCCATGGAAGAAAAAGGTAGTTATTATTAGCAATAAGATAAGAAAAATACTTTTAAAATTCAGTGATTACAGTTTGCTTAACATTGTATTTCTTTCAGGTCCCGCAGTTACAAATGAGAAACACTTTTTGTATAGATACCAATATTCTCTCTGTATCTTACTCTTGATTCACTGGCTTCAACAAGTATTTAATGAATGGGTTAACAGTAATAAAATTAGGAACCACAAGGTATCACTACATACCTATCAAAATGGCTACATTTAAAAACCGAATGTAGCAAGAATGTGTAGTTATTGGAACTCTCACACATTGCTGGGCGTATGCAGAATGACACAGCCACTTTAGAAAATAGTTCAGAATTGCTTGTAAAATTAAACGTTCACTTACCTTAAGACCTAGTGATCCAAGAGAAATATATAGACATGTGTCCATACAACATTCAAATAGGAGTTTTGTTCATAATCACTAAACCCCTGAAACAAATTTTGTGTTTATATTCAGGCTAATGAATGAACAATTTTCTCATATCCATTAAATGGAATATGATCAAGCAATAACAGGAAATGAATTACTAATACATGGAGAAGCATGAATGAATCTCAGATGAATTGTGCTGAGGGAAAGAGGACAGAATCCAAAGCTACAAACTATGTAAATTCATTTATGACATTCTGAAAAGAGCAAAATGACAAGGTCAGTGGTTGCTGAAGACTTGGGGAGAAGGGAGGGGTTTGATGACAAAAGGGCACAAGAGATGTTTTGAGGTGATGGAAATATTTTTTACCTTGATTATGTTGCTGGTTACAGAATCGTATATGCTGCCAAATTTCATACAACTGTATATTTAAAATAGGTGGATTTTATTGTATATAAATCATACCTAAAAGGTTTTTTACGCCTTTAAAAAACTTTGACACCCCTACATCAAAGTTAGGCATCTGATAAAACTCAGGAGGGAAATGTGATTATGTTTTAAATTGATGAATGAAACTTTAATAGTAAAGTCAGTCATTTCCACAATCAAAGATTTATATGCTGTACAAAATGAAATTAGCTTCAAATAATTATTTTCACATTTTTCATGTTAGACTAATCTCTGCAGTGACACAATGTGAAACAGACAAACCTGTCTGGGAAAATGCCCGTCTTCCAGCATCATGGTACTGACTCAGACAGGCCTCGGCCCACCGGCTGCTGAAGGGCTAGAGGAAGTTGCTTTCCTAATGGAAAATGGCGTATCCCAGAACCATGGAAATGATATGAGAAAAATCTGTAAGAGTAATTGTTCTGGTCACAGAAAAGATTAATAATCACTCTCTCACTGACTCAAGATGCAGTCCTTTGCTTTTATTGCCACCTAGTCTTGCTAAATTTGAAAATCAAAGATTTCTTTGCAGGAAGGCTGAAATAATGTGGTGAAAAACTAGAACCATGAGACATGGGTCAGATAAGGTCTCCAAGGATGGGTTGAGGGGCAGAGATGGGAGCAGGAGGAGTGATGTAGTCGGAATGGGACCTGTTGCATCCTGCAGGCGGTGGTGACCCATATGGGTGTGGAATAACGCTCTTTATGGTTTGAATAAATCGCCTTGTAACTGAGGACTGTGGAAAGAAGCACGTGGCTGATCAGTGGAAAACATTACATCTATCCCTTTTAGGAGATTGGTACAATAGTCCAAGTGAGACCTGATGTCCTGAAATAAGGCACAGTCACCATGGGTTGAAAAAAGACAACTTTGAGGTGGATACGGTATTGCACCTTCTTTTGGATAAGGTTCTGAGGAAGACGTAGAACTTGGAGAAGTCCTTTTACTTCAAAAGAACGTTTTGCCACAGATTGAGTGCAGATGAACAAAGTCTTTCATAAAGCCAGGCATTAAAAAGATTTGCAAAACTACTTAAGAAGAGTGACTTATCTCTTCCAGCAAGATACCTAGAAGGGGAATAGCTGGGTTGAATGAGATTTCTAATTGCAGTTTTTTGAGGAATCTCCATACTGATTTCCATGGTGGTTGTACTAGTTTACATTCCCACCAACAGTGGAGAAGGGTTCCTTTTTTTCTGGATGCCTGGTCAGCATTTATTCATATTTGCTTTCTTGATGATGGCCGTTTTTTGTGGAGTAAGTTGTGTTCAGTGAAATAAATCAGACACACAAGCTTAAGTATTACATGGTTTCTCTTAGATGAGAAACCCAAATTATAAATACAGAGCAAAATAAAAAGAGCGTAAGGAACAGGGAGACAGATCTTTTGCAAAAGGGAAGGGGACCAAGAGATGGAGGGTGGGGGAGGGGGAGAGGGGAAGTAAGAATGGAGATATGTTATGTACATGGACCAACTCCCCGTGATGAGTGTAACCATCATGTACCGCAAACATATACTAATAAAAATAAAAATTTAAAAATAGCAAAAAAAAAAAAAAAAAAAAAAAAAAAAGACAAAGTCTGTGTCTCCAGCTGGCTGTGCTAATTTATAAAACTTCATGAATCACGTGGTTTCTTGCTGTGTCCAGACCCTGTATCCTGCCCTATGGCATATGATTAGCTTCATTTTCAGACAGGGTCTTTAGACAAAGCCAGAAAAAACAGCTCAACAGTTTTAGGCTTAAAGGGAAAGGCCTAGAGATGGAGATGTTGGCCAGACCTTCCTGAGATGCTTCTTTTGAGGCTGGGGTCACAGTGGGGAGTTGTGAATGTATTTTTAATAGAGAAGAGGAATGTTATCAAGAGAAGGGCGAAAGAGGCCAAGCAGGAAGAACATTAAAAATGCATTCATTATAGGTTCCAGATTCCCACAATAGATAGTTTTGGGTTGGTATAAGATGGTATGAAGTGCATACAGGGTCACATTACCGCAAAATGAATGACCAGGCTTGGACTCCCAGGGTACTTTTGCGTTTGGCGCCACCTGGTGGCCGGTGTCTGCTCTGTCTTACTCCGCCTCAGCACAGTGATTCATCCTCTAAACTGGTACCCTTGTTCTCCCCGGAGCAAATGCTAAACTAGACGAGCATTAGGGTGAACGCTGCCAACCAGTACGGCCCCAAGCCACCGGAGCACAGGGTGCCCTCGCTGTGAGTGTCCTGTGTCTGGCAGGGGTTTCCAGGCTTCTCTTGGTTGATGCTCGCTTACTTCTTCAGCTGTGTCGGTGGTGAGAATCCATCCTCTGCCTCCGCTGCCTGAGATGGGCGAGGAGCTTCCATTTCCTGACCTCGCCTCCTTTCCCTTCCTCTGCACAGATTCTTCACTGCCACCCAGAAGATGTGAACACGAGCCCGGTCCCTTTTGAGGTGGGCAGAAGACAACATCCAGTGACCATTTGCATTACATCCAAATTGTCACCACCAGGCTTGTTTTTTTTTTTTTTTTTTAGTATTATAATATATGGATAATCAAGAAAAACAGCAAAAAAAAAATCACCCTGATTTATGGCTCCCTACGGTGAAGTCTGTATACATCTCTTTTAGATCCTAGCACATAATACTATCTGTGTCACTCCCCAGTTCAACTCTGAGGACTGTGAGGACCAGGACCTGGCCTTTCTCACCATCCTTCATCATTTCTTATCAAGGTACCTGGGCCTCCTCAAGCACCTGTTCAATTAAATTGATTCCAGGAGTCGTATTGCTAATTTCAACAGTGGAGTTGAGAACCTCTATATACACTCCGCATAGATGGTAACACACGGTTTTATCAAGACAATATTTAACCTCCGGTCTTCTTGGCAGTGATTACAACAGACAAACATAGCACACCAACCTTAACAAGAGCATGGAATTTATTTCCAGTGATTTTTTTTTCTTTTATCTTCTGAGGAGCAGAGTAAGCCAAATGAACTAAGTTCTGATATCTCATTTGGTGTCAGAGCTAAGCTTAGATATATTTGTGACATTTTTTCACAATGGTAGTGGAAGGCAATAGTATCCTGCTGATAAATGTTTAAAGGCCAGTTCTCCTTAAAAAAATGTACCAATGTGATGTCACCGAGCAAGGACCTGGGAGGGGACACAGCCAAAAGTGACATGGTCTGACTTAGGTGTAAGGTAGGGAGAAGTTCAAACACTTCCCCAGACCACACCTTCCGTTGTTCTAAAAATAGTTCAATATATGTGCTAATTTGTTTCACTTACACTCATAGTTTATCTTAGTTCATTGAAAAGAAAGTGTGGTATCTTTTTTGTAAGAATCTGGTTTTTGTCTTGTACTGAGTAACTACTTTGAAGATAACAAACTATAATCATGATTGTTATTCTCTTATTATTTGGTGATGAAAATTTGTTTTTTTATAATATATAAAAAAAGAAATATGTAAAATTGAGTCCAAATTAAAGAAAAAACATCCAACCTGGGCTTCCCTATCAAGAAGACTTGAGCCGGGGTAAAGCGGAGGTTAGGGAGGGGCTGGGAGGCTGCTTGGGCTGGTGGTGGTGGCCATGGCGTGGAGAAATCGCCCTGGCTGCTGCCGGTGGCTGCAGTCCACCATGCGCCTCGGCTTGCAGCCGCCAACCCCTCGCGTGTCTGTCTCAGCATCTCTCCTCCTCTTATGAGGACACCATCACAATGGAGTAAAGTCGCCCTACTCCTCTATGGCCGTGTCTCAGCTAAGGACTTCTGCAGTGACCCTTCTTCCAAACACGGATGGCTCCCTTGACTTAACAGTGAACTGACTTGCAAAATTTTTGACTTTGTGGCTGGGTGTGGTGGTGCACACCTGTAGTCCCATCACTCGCACTGGGGAGGCTGAGGCAGGAGGATCACCTCCAGTTTAAGGCCAGCTGAGGCTACATTGTTGCGCGCCCTTGCCAGCAAGGAACACACGAAAGTGGAACTTGTTATTAACAATTTATTAACGCTGTACAGGGACCGAAGTCGCACCCAAGCCGGTTCTCAAGCTAAGCCAGCTTCTTCCAGCTTCTTCTTCTCAAGCTAAGCTAGCTTCTTCTTTTTTCTTCTCCCCCTTTCTCCCCCGGGCACTCTCCTATATAGGAATCCATCTCCAATCACCCTCTGCCATGAATAGCACACCCATTGGGCGCCGCCGCAGGGATCCGCCCGCTGCCCAAAACCTTCCCTAATAAGGGAACATAGAAATGCGGAGCATAGGCTGATCAGCTGATAGGAAGCAGGCTATCCGCGCCATGTTGGTGGCGCAGTAAGAAAAAGGCTCCCAACACTACATAGTGAGTTCAAATTTAGTCTGAACTACACAGCGAGACCCTATTTAAAAATCAAAATTCTTTTTTTGACTTTCTGATGGTGCAGATACGATAAATATTGATTTTTTGAAGCTCAGTCTTCTCCCAGGCTGGTAACATGCAGGGCAATGGCAGAGAGACCAGTAAGAGGCGGCAGCTCCTGGTGAGCCACGCAGCCCAGGGTGCGCTACTCGCCCTCCACAGTGTGCTGCGTTGCTGAGCTGCTGGGTAGGTTACAGATATCAAGCAGGTTTTCTGCTTTTCATATTTTCAACTTACAATGGGTTTCTTGGGACACAACGCTCTCACAAACGGAGGACCATCTATAGCTTCACATTCTGAGGCTCTTGAGGTTTGGACTTTTAAAAATAATTTTAAAGGACTTAATCCAACCTATAACCAGGGGTGAAGAAGGAGAAGAGCCACAGATTACTCCAGTGCTTGTCCGAGCATTCGGAAGGATCCAGTTGCCAACGGGCAAAATGGGGAGGGGCTGAAACTAGAGCAAGTTTTGGGGGGAAACACCAACATTTCCCAAGTGCGTCACATCACAGCCATACAATCAGCCTATTGTCCCAAAATGGAACAGGAAGAGAACTAAATCACTGTAAATTTATGTGGATTGTTGCAGACTGCCCCTGAGAATAACTGCTGTCCTTAGAAAAAGCACATATATTCTGAAATGTTATTCAGCTTTGTGACTTAAATTAATGGGAAGGTCTATATATGGCCCTTCACGTTTGTCAAAAGCATTTTTTCTAGATTCACCACTAGTGCGTAGATAGTCTAGGCCCCGGGGAGGACCACTCTGAAAATCTACAGAGTTATCCTGAAGCTTCGGAAAAGCAGAAATGATTCTTCAGGGCTGAGTCTAAGCAAACACGTATCTCATCGTGTCCAGTGGTTGTGGACGCCCAGGTCATGAGAATATTTCCCTTGAAAGTTACTGTCTAGAACTTTGGGTCACTTTCCAACGGTTTCATCTTTCTTTGAACACCTTGGCAAATCCCTGTCTTAGGGAGGATATAATTGTTCAAAGTGACAGAGACAAAGCGAGGATTCTATGGGAAGCATGCACGATGTCTCCTCAAATCCTGGGGAGAGGAGAGAAGCTGAAGACCAGGAATCAGGAATTGGGGATGGGGCCCCACTCGGTGTCCTTTCCCTGGGGCTTCAAGGGCTCCAGTCTGCGTTTGCTGTCAGTGTACTTCATTCCCCTCAACCCCTCCGGATGGCCAGTGGCCTCTGCTCTGCCTGCCCCGGCCTCTGCCCCCTTCTCCCCTGGTGACCTCAACCACAGAGTTTATGTCACCGTACAAAGCCACAGCTGACTGCTCCTAAATCCATTTTCTCCAGAATCGAAATTCAACTTTTGAAGGAGGGAATCTGGTGGGGTCCAGGCCTGAGAATTGTCAGAGGGAAATGGTCATATACATTAGTGAAGCAGATGTGTACCGAGAGCCCACCACGCACCACCGGCTCTTCTTACAGGCTGCGTGGGTCCCGCAGAGAGGAAAGTCCCCACTCACGCTGTGGCCTAAAATCCAGTGGTGTGGTAAGAGAATGTGTGTTCTTCACCATGTGCATACGTGTGTGTGTGTGTGCGTATGTGTGTGTATGCGTGTGAGTGTGTGTGTATGTGTGTATCACAGAGAAAGTGGATAGGCATTCTACAGGAATATCCCATTTTGTAGTCTGCCAAGTTTAGGGCTGTCCCATCTGTCCAGGCTAAGCTACACTCTGGCTCTTTTGATTGCAATCACAGTAACGGGGTTCGCTTTCTCTTCATGTCTTATCAAAGCCACGCCACGCACTACTTTCATCTGTTTGCCAGAAAGTGAGGTTTTTCAGTTATGCACCAGTGCTGCCCCCAGGCTGGCACTGAGCTCTCTGTGGTGGCAGGGACGGGGACTGCGCTCCAGTCTACGCTCCAACTTCAGTGCAGCCAGACAGGTGGTCATTCTATCCCATAATAATAACTATAAGGGCTAACCTTTATTTTATGTGCAGATTTGCATATCATTTTGCAGTATATTCTCTCATTTAATCTTCCATGGTAAAGGTCTCCATTTTACAGATGAGGAAGCTCAGTAGAAAAGTTGTGACTTGTCCAAGGTCCCTCTGCTAACAAGTGCCAAGCCAGAATTTGAACCAAGAACCCTCAGAACATTCACTAATTTGCACAATGTCCAAGCAGTCCTTGCGATGGTGATGATTAAGGCTCCTCACTATTTTTGACATCGTTTCTGGGATGGAAATTAAAGGGACATGGAGACATGTGCTTGTGACTTTCATTGACGTTCTTTGGGAAGCGAGATGACAGTTAGAAATCTATACTTTGAGTGAATAAGCAAGCATGATTTTTAACCAAAGATGCCTCAAGCAGAGGGTTGGTAGGGTTTACAAGTTCTCCTCCCTCAAGACACACAACTTGTCTCTTCAAAAAGGACAGAGTCATCTTTAGAGTACCTTGTTCACTGTCTTACAGAAACTTGCTTTGCTAGCAAGTGGTGAAGCAAGGATTTTAAGCTAGAGCCTAGGTCTTAAACACTAAATTATTCGTCTCAAAGGCGCTGGCGATGGGCAGGGAGACTATGAGGTGTTTGTGCTGTGTTAATCCAGTCCGCTCTCTGGTAGAAAGAAAATCGGATGCTGATGCATTCCAGTGGAGGTTGTGAAGTGTCAGGCCCCTTACAGTGGATTTTCCTAAGAATTCCAGCTAAAATCTTTCAAATTCAACTCTTATAACACTTCTTTAGGCTCCTATCTCCTTAAGCAGAATCAATGATTTCTTCCTATGTCCTATAATATCTGTTAGATATACTTTCATTAAATTATGAGTTACCTCACTATAATACTCTTTTGAATTTATGGATTGTGACTTTTTGAGGTCAAAAGTTTTCTTGGTTCTATTCGCTGCTAAATCCTTATTGCCTAAGCACTCTACCTTGCCTGCAACAGATGTGCAGTAAGTGTGAAAGAAGGAAGAAATGAAGACGTGCTAGTACTTTAGTGATAAGTATCTTCCAAGGCTAATTTGAGAATCTTTTCAATTGCTAGTTTTGAGTCTTTCGTGTCAACAAAGGAGGAATCTAATGTCTTTGTGGTATCATTATATAATTCTGTATTTAGTCTAATTATATGGGAGTATTCTTGATCACACTGTAAATTTGCAGATTCTTTTTTTTTTTTTTTTTTTTTTTTGTGGGTACCGGGGGGTCGACCTCAGGACCTCGCGTGCCAGCAGGCGCCCGTGCCGCTGAGCGATATCACCGGCCCCTTTTTCGTATGTGGGATCCGGGAGTCGAACTCGGGCCCTCGCGCTTGCTGGGCAGGCGCTTAAGCCGCTGAGCCATCTCACCGGCCCAAATTCTTTTTCTCTCTTTCCCTCCACTCCACATCCATAACAACCATTCCGTCAAAAGTTTATGTGTCTTTCTATGATTTATCTACCATTTACTCAGAAGTGAAACTGAATTTCAACTCAGGTTACTCCTGTCATTTGTTTTGCCCGTAAAATATCTAGTTAGCAACAGTGAAGTAAATTTGCTAGCTGAACTTGGCAAAGATGTTAACCTTATTATAAACAAAGCTATGTGTTTTAGGAGCCTGCCATTATCTTTATCATAATTTGACTTTATGTTGAAAGCAGAATAAGCTAGATTTAGGGTGATCAGGACCCAAAATAGCGATGTGTATAGAATATTGCACAAGCCACAGAGCTCGTGAAGAGTGGAAATTACAGCAATCAGGACACTCAGGGCTATAAGTGACACAAAACTGGCTTTCAAAAAAGAATTTATTGGTTCACATAGGCACAATTCCAGAGATAGATTTAGTCTCAGCTGGAACCAGGTGTTTTATTTGATTCAGAGCACATTCCAGATTCATCCCTCAGATCTGCTTTTCTTCATTCTGATTTTGCTCTCAGGCAGATATTCTCCCTCTGGTGGTTTCCCAGAGCCTGTGGGTCAGGATCTAGAAAAGAGATCACTTTTCCTGACTTTCACCAACAAGGCCCACGTATGTGTACACCGATTATGGCGCTGTCCACTCTCACTATGATCAAGTGATCTTTGACTGTCTTTATCACACGAATACAATATCTGTTATGGTTGCAATGCCTGTGGCCCCTGCCCCAAACTTATATTGAAACCTAACCACATACATGATCATATTAGGAGCTAGGGCCACTGGGAAGAGATTAAGTCATGAGGTCATGAATGGGATTTTTAAAAGGCCCCCAAAAGCCACCCACCCCATTCTGCCAAATGAGGACATAGCTAGAAGATGCCACCCTATAAACCAAGAAGTGAGCCCTCACTAGACATCAAATCTGGTGCCTCCTTGGTCTTGGACTTCTGTTGTTTATAAGCCACCCAGTTTATGATAATTTATTATGGCAACTGAACTAAGACACCCCCCAACATCCAAATGAAGAACCGTACCACTGATCTCCCTCCAAGGATGCTCGTCCTTGTTTCCTCCATCTGTTTTGGTCTCCAGGTGGAATGAACAGGAAATAGGTATAATTTGAGGAAGATAAATGTGTTTGCTTTACCTTATGGATTGCATTCTAGAGAAAACAGTTGAAAATTCAGTTTCTCTCCAGGCTACTCTAGAAAGTAGATTGCAAAGAATTTTAAATATGCATGTGTTGAAAAATTAAAAGCAAAAACCAAAAATCTCTTCCATGTCTTAATTATTAGAAATGTTTACATAATTTAGGAATTTCTTGGTGGTAAAACTTGAGGTTCAGTTTAATTCCTTTTTTGGGGTGAGGGAGTGGTACCGGGAATCAAACTCAGGACTTTGTGCCTTCCAGGCAGGCGCTGCATTGCTGAGCTATATCCCCAGCCCTAGTTCTGTTTAATTCTAAAATCTCAGAAAAACACAATGCACAATATACAGAAAGTGATGAAAATTACAGTATGTAAGCCTTTATTATTTTTTTCAAAGCAACTTCATCTTAAATATCCAAATGCCCAAGTGGTTGGTGTTATACACTGAGTATTTGCTGAATCACCTCTTCGATCAAAGGAATGGTGTTAAATCCATCAGTCTGTAAAGTTGTTCAGATGATGTTGCCATATTGTAAAGTATTTTAAAAAAATTCTTAAAAAAGAAATTGGCTTTCAGAGTCTGTACTATTTTTTTTTTTTTTAGCGTGTTGCTGAGGATGGAATCCAGAGCCTTGCAAATGTCGCTCAAGCTCGCGTCGTATTTTTGAGGCTTCATTTGGCCCCTAGGGGGAGCTCCAGCCTCCCCGTGAGTCTCACCCGCATGTTCCTCCAGGGTTTACTTACTCCACGTTCGAAGAGAATGGAGAAGAATCTGTTAAGGGTAAAAACACATCCAAGACATTTTTTTTGGAGTGCGGGTCTGCCTTGTGATCATACAGACCAGACCGGCGCTACTGCCTGTGTGGGACTGGTTCTCTTAGGAAGGCCTCCAGCTGTTGGGTTTTGTCATCCATGTTAAATGGACTTAAAATATGTTATTTGAAGGTGAAGTCAAGTCTCATTACTTCAAAATCATACTGGAGGTTCTAGCCAATGCAGTAAGGCAAAAAATGAAATGGTAAAACAGAACGAACAGCATCTAGATTGAAAATGAAACTCTTTTAATTACAGACAGCATGATTGTCTTTGTAGAAAATCCCATGAAATTGAAAAGGGCTACTAGAGAGTCTAACACAGTTGCAGGATGCAAATCAGCCTGCATAAATCAATTGCATTTATATGCACTAGCAATGAATAAATGAAAGTTGAATTGAAATTACTAAAAATAATACTATTCCTAATAGCATCAAATTATGAACTATTTCAGGGATAAATCTAATAAGATGAAAAACACCCTGTATGCTCGAAACAAAAACATTGCTGAGAGAAATTTAAAAATACCAAATAAAGACTAAATGGACAGATAGATATATGGTGTTTATGGGTCAGGTGACTTAATATTGTTAAGATATTAAATCTCTCCATTCATCTGTAATTTCAACACAACCCCCCTGAAAATTCCAGCAGGCTTTTTTTTTTTTTTTGCAGAAATTGATGAGTAGATTCTGTAATTCACATGGAAAGCAAAGTACTTAGAATGGTCAAAGCAAATTTAAAAAAGAAAAAAGTTGAGGACTTGTATTTCCTGATTTCCATACTTGTGAATCTGCAGTGGTCAAGAAAGCACGGTATTGACGTTAGGACAAATGTATTGATGGAACAGAACAAATGGCCCAGAAACTGATCAACATGTTGAATTTCAATTGATTTATTTACAAAAGTGCAAAGGCAATTTGGTGGAGGAAAGATGATCTTTTCATCAAATGATGCTGGCAAAATTGTAGATTAATGTGCATCACTGAAATGTACTGTCATTGGAGTCTCAGTGACAGTTCTATGCCTGCTTTTTGAAGAATAAGATTGCTGTGTACCATTTCTACTGGTTGAATAATCACCACCCCTCTCTGATGGAATCCAAGGCCTTCACACTGAGCAAGATCCCCAGTCCTTTTTATTTTTTATTTTGAGACAAAGTCTAAGTTGCTAAGCTGCCCAAGCTGGGCTGGAATTTGGAATCCTCCTGCCTCAGCCTCCCATAAGTCTGGGATTACAGGGATTTGCTGCCTCGCCTGGCTTTCCTCAGGACTTTCAAAAGGAATAGAGAGAAAGGTACAAGCATTGCAGAAGAGGTCAAAACTCAAGTGTATCTAGGAATCTGTCCATTTCTTCTGTGTTTTCCATCTTATTAGAATACAGGTTCTCAAAGTAGGTATTGATGATCTTCTGGATTTCTGCAGGATCTGTTGTGATTTCATCCTCTTTCATTCCTAACTGCATGAATTTGAGTCTTTCCTTTTTTTTTTATTAGGTTAGCTAAGGGTTTGTCAATTTTATTTTATCTTTCAAAGAACAAACTGTTTGATTCATTGATTCTTTGTATTGTTTCCTTAGTCTCCGTTGTATTAATTTCTGCTCTAATCTTTATAATTTTCTCCCTTGTATGAACTCTGGGCTTCACTTGCTCATCTTTTTCCAGAAGCTTGAGGTTCAACACTAGATTGTTTATTTGAGTTCACTCTGTTTTCCTAATATGGGTATTCACCTCTATATAGGGACTAGATAAGAGACAGAAATGAGGGAGGCAAATATGAAAGGGATAAACTAGAGAGTTTTCGACCCTTCAAAAGGGCTACTGTAACCAAATCATGAAGTTATTTCCAAAAAAGCTAGAAATTCATATTTGTATGTAAAACTCCACAATATTTAAATGTTGGTAATCAAGTCATCATGTTTCGAGTGCCCTTTAGAATCAAAAGACAGGCTGCAAAATTGTCCTGAGCCACCAGCTTTTGGTGTTTTGTGTTTTGAGACAGAGAAAAACAGCAATCAGAATCCCCAGCTGGACCTGTGATATAGCTCAGCGGCATAAGCGCCTGCCTGGCAAGCGCAAGGTCCTGAGTTCAACTCCCGGTACCCACATAAAAAAAAAAAAAAAAAAGGAATCCCCAGCCATTTCCCTGTTCCTGGCTCCTGCCCTATCGCCCCCAGGGGACAGATGAACTTTCCCTTGCCCCAGGGAAACCCTGTCTAGTATTGTCCATTAGATAAGAGAAATCCACCGCTTTCTTCCCAGCCACAAACCTACTCTCCCTTCGGCAGAACTCTGCTTCCCATCCTCTTTCCTAACCTTGGCACATCTTTCAGGGCTTACAATCTGTCACTTCCTTCAGAAACATTGTCTGATTTCCCACCTCCAAGTCCCCAGTACTGCTGCCTCTCTTAATCCTGGCACCTATCACACTCTTTCCGCGGTAGTTTGGTTTGGTTTTGGTTCGGTTTGTTTGCAATGTTAGAAATCAGCCCCATGGCCTTGCTCATGCTAGGCAGGCGCTCCGCCACTGAGCTACACTGCAGCCCTCAACTGCAGTTTTAGTCATCTTCTCCCCCAAGGTCCTGTGAAAGGGGAGGGCAGTGTCTTGGATTCCACTAATGTCCAGTGTCTATAGCAGCTCCTAGCAAATAAATACTTATGGATGAGTGAATAACCCAACCTCTTCACTTCCACTCTAGCTAAGCTCTTCTTCGAGATGGTCCTCTGCATGGCCTTTCACTTAAAAAAATTGAAGTTGTAGTATTTTTCTAAATTATACACCACACAAGGGAAAATAATGTTTTAAAAAAGAGAAAACACGAGAATCCTATTTTATTCCTTTCATTTCCACTCCGTTATCCACAGATTCATGAACAACTGTCCCTTTTGCACTCTGTGTATTTGTCTACCTTACATACACACGCACCTTGTTTTAAACATACGTGGGATCGTATGTAGTTATGTTCTGATGCTTGCTTTCTCACCTCCCATCCTCACAGTCCTTCCACGAGCCGTGTAGACTGTGTATCTTTGTCTCGCAGTCCTTCATGGCTTCCTAGAATTCCACAGAAGAGAGACATGCCATGTTTTATTTCTGTACCCCTCTCCTTAGTGAGAACATTTAAAATATTAACTTATTTTCCAAGTCACATTTTTGCTTTTATATTTTCTATAAATGTGTGCTGCTTTTATATCAAAGAAAAAAAAAGAGAGAGGAAAGTTAAAAACACTGGGCTGGTGATATAGCTCAGTGGCATAAGCACCTTCCTGGCAAGCGCGAGGTCCTGAGTTCAACTCCCGGTACCCACACATTAAAAAAAACCAAAAAAAAAAAAAAAAAAACCACTCTCTCTCCAGAGCTGTGAGCCTGGCCTTGCTCAAGCACGGGAAGTGCCCCTGCCTTGCACCTTGGGATTTCGGCCACACCCTCCCTTGCCTGCTCTCCTGCGGACAAGTTGTACATTCTAGAACAATTGCTTGGCACTTCTTAGCTGAGAACCTCCAGTTCTAAAGGACTTGAGCTACAGGTGAATTTTAAGAGTACTTGACCTTTGTAACCAACCAGCCTTGTCCCCCGTATGACAGGGTTAATAACAATCATGTCACGGACACGGTCTATGAGGAGAGGGCTGAAGTGAAGGCAGCCCCTAGGGTAGGGGCTACCATGTTGTTTGCCATCTCCCAATGTAACTAGGAACCACAGAAGGAGGGAGGAAGGATCTCATTTCCTTTATCTTTCTTAACAGATTTTAAATTCCAAGCTACATGAGAGTCATAGTCACCCAAGTGCTTATTTAAAATGTACATTCTAGGTCAGTGGTGGAGAACCTATGGCATGCATGTTATTGTGTTTTTCTTTTAAGACAAAACAAGATAGTGTATGAGTTGTTTTTTCTAAACTAAAACCTCAGTATTCAATTTAATTGCAGTGTTGGCACTTTGTGGTGGATAAGTGGGCTTGGGGTTGCAGTTTGGGCACTTGGTCTCTAAAAGGTTCACCATCACTGCTCTAGGTCTTTCTACAAAAGGGTATAATGAGCTGGGCGTGGTGGTGCAAGTCTGTAACCCCAGAACTCAGAAGGTCAAGGCACGAGGGTTGCAGGTTTGAGGCCAGCCTGGCTACATAGTGAGTTCGGTGCCAGCCTACAGTATGTAATGAGGTCATGTCTGAAAAACAAAAACAGGAACAGAAAGATAAGTGGGGCCCCGGGATCTGCATATTAAGCAGGAGGTGCTCTGGGGGAGGCGGAGTCTCCATGGACCACTTTGGAAAATTCTGGCCAAAGCCGCAAGCAGCGACTCTGCCTGCTACGGAGATGTCTAGGCCTAGCGGTGTGAGAACGAGGGAGAAACTCCACCTCTAGCTCCAGTCTTGCTCCCGTCTTTGTGATTTCATGAGGAAGGTCTAAAATTACTTGAGAAAGTCACACGAAAAGGTGGTTAATCCTGAGCAAATGCAGAGTATGTAACCTGGGAAAGTGTTAAGTCCTAGCAACTGTTGCCCAATGCTACCAAGTCCTTGGGGACAGCTGAGTGAAATGGTCCGGGCATGAACCAAGGCTGCTGGGCCTCAGTCTCACCTGCCAACTCCTTCACGTGGGGCAACAGAAATTCATTTGGCCTATATTTGGTGGCTTATTTTATATTCATTTATTCCTTCCATTAGCCCACTATGTAACTTTTTTTTCTAGGACTAGACATAATTTAAACAGGACAGGCAGCTCGCAGGAAGACAGAACACTACAGATTCAGGTCACAGGAAAGATTGCTGCTTCCTGTGTCTTTGGTTCATTTAGGAAACATTTATTGAGGCCCATTTTGTCTCTCAGGCACATCTTTATTAGACTGCCTTGAGTCCTCAAGTGTTACTTTGTCCAGCTTTTCCCAAAGCCCCCAGACAGAATGGATTTTTAAAATCATTTTTAAAAATGATTTATAAAGAAATGTATTTATTTACGCCTTTATAGTTTATCTTGCCTTCTGCCAAAAAAGTAAAATAAAATTGATGTGTTATTCTGTGATATTAAGGGCTTTGTGGCTGCAAGGAGTTTTATGATAACATTAGTCTCAATGTAATGAAATGTACTCTTTGCCTGTCTTCCTTCCCAAGTGGATCGCAAACTTCATGAGGGGAGACTGTATCTTTTCATTATTGAATCCCAACACATGTAGGTATTCAGAAAATTAGTACAGATAACACACGTATGAGAAAACACCAAGGGAATGTTATCCTTCAAAGTGGTACCTTGGGAAAGAACACATCTTTCTATACTGCTGATACTGTATAAAATTCTTCTCAAATTTGAAATTATCTTCAGAGCGAGTTTCAAAAGCCCACGAGAGGATAAGAGATATTAATATATATGGCTCTGACATTTTCCCCAAAAAACACTTCATTCTCTAAAATTGATTATAAATTTCTTGAGGCCACTTCTAAAAGTCCAACAGCTCCTTAGAGGATAGGCGAGGTCTAAATCTCATAGTAGATGGCTCATAAATATTTTAATCTTGTCCTGCCACAGTGATTTCACTGTGCCCTTCACCCTATCTGCCTATGCTCCAAAACCACTTTGCTTTCCACACTTGAGTCCAAACCCCACATCTGCCACTTATCTATTTAACTGTGGGCAAAGTATTTGAACTCTCTGAGCCTCCATTTCCTGATATATGAAGCAGGAAAAAACAAGAGCCAATATATTTCGAGCAGTGGACTAAGTATTTTTAAATTAACTAATTTCAATTCACAATGAAAATTTTATAGTAGTACTGCATTTTATTGCCAAATCATAATTGCATGCATTTATGGGGTACAATGTGATATTTTGCTATAAGTATACAATGTAGAATTATTAAATCAAGCTAATTAACATATACTATATCACTTTGCTTCCCTATCATTTCCTATGGTGAGACATTTGGAATTTACTCTTAGTTATTTTGAAATATGCAATGTATTATTATTGACTATAGTCAGGGTGCTGTGCAAGAGACCTTAAAAATCTATTCTTTTTGTCCATCTGAAACTTTGTCCCCCTTGATCAACACCTTCACATTCCTTCCGTCTTCATCTCTCCTGCCCCTGCTTCTGGAAACATCTAATCTCTATGTCTGTGAGGTCAGGTTTTTCAGATTCCACATGCAAGATCATGTAATATTTGTCTCTCTTTGCCTGGTTTATTTCAATTAGCATAGTGTCCTCCAGATCCATCTGTGTTGTTACAAATGACAGGATTTCCCCCCTTCTCAAGCTGAATAGCATTTCATAGATAGATAGATGATAGATGGATAGATAGATAGATAGATAGATAGATAGATAGATGGGACACACACACATATATGTATAATTTTCTTTATCCATTCATCTATTGATAGATGCTTAAGGTGATTATGTCACAGGTATTGTGACTAATTCTGCAATGACATGAAGATACCCCTTCAACACATCGATTTCCATTCCTACGGCTATGTACCCAGAGCCGTGGATTACTGGGTCATACAGCGTTTCTATTTGTAGTTTTTAAAGGACCCTTCAAGCTGTTTCCCATAATGGCTGTATTAATTTACATTCTCATCAACAGCGTCTGAGCGCTCCATCTTCTTAGCATCCTTGCCAACGCTTATCTTTCATCTTCTTGATAAAAGCTACTTTAACAAGTGTGAGATGATATCTTATTGTGGTTTTAATTTGCATTTCCCTAATGATTAGTGATGTTGAGCCTTTTTTCATGTACCTGTTGGCCATTTGCATGATTTCTTTTGATAAATATCTCTTGGGGTCCTTTGCCACTTAATTGAACTATTTGTTTTCTTGCTATTGAGTTTGAGTTCCTTATATATTTTGTTCCTTATGTCAGATTAGATTTTGCAAATATTCTTTCCCATTCTGTGAGCTGAATTATTTCCTTTGTTGGATAGAAGATTTTAGTTTGGTGCCATCCCATTTGCCTACTTTGGTTTTGTCACCTGTACTTTTTGGGTCATATTCAAAAAGCCCTGGCCCATACCAATGTGCAGAGTATTTTATATGAAGTCAATGCCTTTAAAACCTATTTGATATAGGTGCTATCGATGTGCTCATACCTTTATGTTATCACCTACTCGAAGTTCTTCCCTCCTCAGAGCATTGACTTCTTTTAGGGTAGTGTCTACTTTCCTCCCCCATCATCAATGGACCTATTCTCTTAAGGGCTGTTAAGGGCTGACTGAGCAGGTGACTGTAGCTGGAGATAAGGCTTTTAAAGAGGTAATTAGTTAAAATGCAGTCATTAGAGGGAAGAATGCTAATCCAATATGACTGGTGTCTTCGTAAGAGAAAATTAGGATGCAGACACTCACGGAGGGAAGACCATGTGAAGACACAAGGAGAAGACAGTCAACTGCAAACCAAAGAGCGAGGCCCCAGAAGGAACCAATGTTGCTGACACCTTGATCTCAGACTTCTAGCTTGCAGAAATGTGAGAAAATAAATTTCTGTTGTTTAAGTCACCTTGTTCCCTCTATTTGTTATGGCAGCCATAGCAAACTAATAACTTGTAAGGAGAGGGAACTTGATGGGTCCAAGTTCAAGATTTGGTCTCTGCTGAGTGAAGCTCTGAGGTCAGGATGCCTTGTCACCTGCCCTATGTACACATGAGCTCATCGGAGCAGAGGCTCCCCTTGGTTATTCAGCTTTGTCCGGGGGAAAGGAAGGAAGCGGAAGGGACTCGTGTTAGTACAATGGCAATTTATATTTAAAAAGAAAAATAACTAAGACACGTGTTTTCCCACCAGCAGTGTAGATTTCCCTGCATCCTCAACAGCATTTGTTGTTTTTGTCTTCTTGATGACAACCATTCTGACTGGGGTGAGATGGAATTTCAATGTAGTTTTCATTTGCATTTCTCTAATGGCTAAAGATGTTGAACATTTTTTCACATAGGTACTGGACATTTGTAGTTCTTGTTTTGAAAAGTATATATTCAATTAATTTGACCAATTATTGATTGGGCTCTTTTTTTGTTGTTGCTGTTTGAGTTCTTTACATGTTCCAGATATCAATCCTCTTTTGGAAAAGTATCTGGCAAAGATTTCCTCCCACTCCATAGGCTGCCTCTTCTGGGAGTTGTTTCCCTTGCTGTACAGAAACTTTAATTTGATATAGTCACATTTGTTGATTCTTGGTATTATTTCTTATGCTATTAGAGTCCTTATGCTATCAGGAAGTCTTTGCCTGTATCCATGGGTCCAAGTGTTTCTCCTATGTTTTGTTCTAGCAGTTTCAAGTTTTCGGGTGTATACCTAGGTCTTCGACTAATTTTGAATTGATTTTTGTAGAGGGTGAGAGATAGGGATAGGATTATTTTTTCTAGCTCTATGAAGAATGTCATTGAAATTTTTATGGGAATTAGGTTGAATCTGTAGATTGCTTTGGGAATATGGCCATTTTTACAATATTAATTCTGTTGATCCATGGACATAGAAGCCTTTCTATCTTTTAGTGTCTTCAATTTCTTTCTTCAATGTCCTGAAATATTTGTTGTAGAGATTGTTTGCCTTTTTGGTTAAGTTTTTCCCTAGGTATTTTATTTTATTTTAATTTTTACAACCACTGTGAATGAAATTGTTTTCCTAATTTCTCTCTCAGCTAGTTCTTCATTGATAATGGAAAAGTTTTTTACTTTGTAATATTGATTTTGTACCCTGTCACTTTGCTGAATTTGTTTATCAGCTCTAAAAGACGGTCAGCAGAATCTTTAGGGTCTTTTACATATAAGATTATATTGTCTGCAAACAAATATAATTTGACTTTGTCCTTTCCTATTTGAATCCCTTTCATTTCTTTGTCTTGTCTGATTGTTTTAGGTAAAATTTCAAGCATTATATTGAGGAGGAGTAGTGAGAGTGGAGACCCCTTTGCCTCCTTCATTAATTATTATTATTATTATTATTTGGTACTGGGAATCAAACTCACGACCTCACGCTTGCCAGGCAGGCACTGTGCAGCTGAGTTATATCCCAGCTCTCCTTCATTACGTTAGAGGAAATGCTTCCAGTTTTTTCCCATTCAGAATGATGTTGGTTGTGACTTCGTCATTGATATCATTTACTGAAAGGAAAAAATTATTGCCATAGAGTTCCATATCTAACAAAATTATACTTTTTTAAAAGGTGAAATAAGTACTTAGGAATCAATCTAACAAAGGAAGTAAAAGATCTATACACTGAAAATTATAGCACTTTAAAAAAAGAGATAGAAGAGGATATCAGAAAATGGAAAGGATAGATCATGGATAGGAAGAACCAACATAGTGAAAATGACCATATTCCCAAAATTATTATACAGATTTAATGCAGTCCTGACCAAAATGCCATTAGCATACCTTACAGAACTAGAGAAAATATTCCTAAAATTCATCTGGAAGCAGAAGAGACCTAGAATAGCAAAGGCAATCCTGGGTAACAAAGACAAGGCAGGAAGCATCACAACCCCTGACTTGAAATTATACTACAAAGCTACTATGATAAAATTCCTTTCAGAATTTCAAAGATTTTGCTCCATATTCTTCTGACTTCTCATTGCTTCCAATGTATGACCTTCTGTCTTTTCTTTATTACTCCATATTTAATGTATTTTTTTCAGTGTGCTGCTTTTAAGGCTCTCAGCTTGTTAGATGCAGTTTGAATATGATTCAGTACAGAGAAAATGTGATTTCCAGATCTGGGACTGCTCAGCGTGTGTAGCACCAGGTTTTATCAGCTCTGGAGCCATTTTTGTGGGATAATTATTATTATTCATGGAAACAACAGCTACTACTTCTCAAGTACTTGATATGTGCACAAAATTTTCTATGTTATACACCTTATGCAAGTATACAACAATGTCATTATGTAGATATTTTATCTTGCCCTTCTACAACATGGAACTGAAGTCCAGAGGGATAAAATAACACACACCATGTCTCTCAACTATTGAGAGTTATGGATGGGATTTAAAGCCAGATCAATAAAATTCCAAAGCCAAAATTTACATCTTATAACATGATTCAGGAACCCTAACCATGCTCTTCAGTAACCTTTTGAGCAGATCTTAAGAATCAAGAATTTAAGAAGTAATTTTGTACTTCCACCCATGGTCAGCAGAGCATCTTAAGGAGGGAGGGATAGAGCTGTCACCAACCAGTACTGAAACAATCCAGGGGAAGAAAACCTAGCAGACTTGAGCAGAGCTCTCACTCATCATGAATTCATTTGGAAGGTCAGGGTACTGTCTGAATTTTGCCCTTTGAAATCTACACTCAAGTTTAGACAGATTGACATGTTTCCACTAGAAAAAAATCTCATTTTTCTCCCAGCCTAGGGGAGGTTTGGTCAACATATCATGTTGTTTCACTTTAGCAAATTCTTTCAGGATAGAATCCAGAAAGTTGTATTTTTATTGTCTTCAGTAAGAGTTTTAAGGTTCTGTTGCTAAGGACAGGATTCAACTTAATCTAATTCAACCAACATTTATTAAATGCCTATTTATGCCAACTGCTATTTTAGGCTAGGAAATCAAAGAGGAAGAAGACACAATTCTTACCCTGGAGGAAATCATAGTATCTGGGGAGATGGAGGCATAAACAAACAGTTGTAGTAGGATGGAATAAATATGACAGAAAAATGTACACAGATAATTATGAGAGTTAGAGGAGGGGCCACTGATCCCAGCCTGGTGTTGGGAATGTCAGACCAGGACCCTTCAGATGTTTTGGTTTCTTCAAGAGATGTGTTCAGAGTTTCAAGCCTTTTAATGTCACACTACATTGTCCCAAACATATAGCCAGCATGTCACCTTTTTTTTCTGATCTTGGTAATCCCAAATGTAATTCCAGAGTCTCAATGCTGGGAATATTCTGAGAGGAAAGTCAGGAATTCCAACTGGAGTCATGAATCTGCTGTGCCTTCAGTGAACTCTGTGACTTAATATGTCCCTGGGACTTTTGGGTTTCATTAGTAATTGATCTTGTAAATACTCTTTGTTCAGTCACCTGTTGGTTATTAAAAGCAGAAACTAAGAGTTTTCCCAGGAGAATGATGTGGTCAGAATTCTACTAGTACATGGTGGCATTTTCTTGAAATATGTGTTGAAATTATATTGCACTATGATTACATTCTACAGACCTAGGAAAAAGTGTTATGGTTTATGTCCCCCAAAAGTCTCACATTCAGAGGTGGGGCTTTTGGAAGGTGACTGGCTCATGGAGACACTATGCACATTAGTGAATTTGTCAGTTGATGAGTTCATAGCTGTCTGTGCTGTTTGGAAGAGGTGGGTCCCTGGGGGTGTGCCTGGAAGGGTGTGTTCTCATCCCCAGCTCCTCCCTCTCTGCTTCCTGGTGGCCATGGGTTGAGCAGCTTTCCTCCACCAGGCCCTTTCACCATGGCTTTCTGCACTGGAGCCAACTGACCACGAACTGAATCCTCTGAAGACCATGAGCTAAGATGAATCTATCCTCCTTTAAATTGTGGGTGTCAGGTATTTTGTATGAGGAACAGAAAAGCTGAGTAATACAAATAGTAACCAAGCCATGTCAAAATGTAAAAAGTGTTATTAATAATACATTTTATAGAAAGCTGTACTACTTCCTTCAGTTTTTTTCCTATAAAATTGATTAGTGAAAAGTACAGAGATAGCTACTGTATTAGTTTACTACTTCTTTTATAACAAGTTTACACGAATTTAGTGGCTTTAAATAACACAAGTTTATTCTACCAATTCTTTTCTTTTCATTTTGGAAAATATTTATGAATAAATAGTTTTATGTGATGGCTGGCAGCAGCATCCTCTCCTGTACCCCCACAGGAGTCTCTCCTGCAATTCTCAAAGTCAGCACTCCAATCAACTTCACTGGGCTAAAGTCAAGGTGTTGAGCGGGCTGGTTCTTTCTAGAGGGAAAATCTGTTTCTCTGCCCTTTTGAGCTTCTAGTGAAGCTTACCGCTTTTGCATTCCTTGGCTTGGAACTGCTTTTCTCATCTTCAAAGGATGTCATTCTAATTTTGCTTCTGGCGTTCTGTCACCTTGTCCTCGACTTCTCCTGCGTCCCCCTTATGATTATATTGGGCCAAACCAGATAATCCAGGGATAATATCTCTATTTCAGAATCCTTAATTTAATCACATTGCAAAGTCTCTTTTGCTGTACAAAGTAACATTCACAAGTTTGGGGGATAAAGATGTGGAAATATTTGGGGATGCATTATTCAGTTTATCATAACCACTATTTTTTGTTTTGGGTATTGACATAATACTATTCAAAAATGGATATAGTTCATGTTATTCTATATACACATTAGTATTATGCATTTTCATTCAGCCTCCTGTGTCCATCCCAATATTTTTTTTTTGTGGGTACCGGGGGTCGAACTCAGGACCTCACGCGCCAGCAGGTGCCTGTGACACTGAGTGATATCACCGGCCCTTTTTTCATATGTGGGTACCGGGAGTCGAACTCAGGACCTCGCGCTTGCCAGGCAGGCGCTTATGCCGCTGAGCTATCTCACCGGCCAATATATTTTTGAATTGCTTTTCAAAAGCAGTGTGATTGTTCTATAGTGCTATATCTACTTAGCTATTTCATTATAATTTGCATGTGTTAGGAATCCTGGCTTTAAGTAATAGAAACCCAACTCTAAGTAGGTAAACAGAGAGTTATTGGGTCTGGGAATTTGATGATGTGTTAAACAAGGGTCCATGGGATTCCACAGGGCTTCAGGGGTCACAGAAGCCAGGGATTCCAGTAGTCCCAGGACACCATGCATCCTCATGTTCTTGTCATGCTCTTCACTGAGCTCCCGATATGTCACAATTTCATTCACTAGAGAGAGACTAGCTGACCCAAGCTCTCTGTTTAACCAGATCAACCCAAGTCCCTTAACAAGAATCTGAAGCCCAGTCTCGCGATGGCCTGAATTGAGTCTTACAGAATTCAATTACAGGTCTTAGCGACCAGGGTGTTTGCTATGTATTCAGTGTGATTCACCTAACCGACAGCATCAGCCACACCCAGGAGCTTGTCAGAAACGCAGAGCTCAGGACCCAGTGGATCCTCCACACTGTGGTGATATCAGGGTGGCTTTGTGCCCGAGCACGTTTGAGAAGCACTGTTTCAGTGACTGCCTTTGCTTTTTGTGGGTGTTTACAAAATCCCGTGTTGAAAGACCAGCAGGAAAGATTTATGGCTGTAGGAGGGAATGGGTGAGAATGGTACAGTAAGACAGTGAAAATCAGCAGCTCCATAGATAGGAAGAAAACCACAGTCCGACCAACAACCACTGTCATGACGCATGGCAGTTCCCTGTGACATGGAGGAGTCAAACTGGAACAGCCAAGACCCGCAACTGTGCCATCATACACTGTCTAAAGCACCTCGAGAAAATATGGCCTTGTCATGTAAACCTGATACATACCGGGCTTTGTCCCTGTCTGGCTCAGCCCAGACAATCAGCTAATTTGTCCTTCTATATGTTTGTAATTATGGCAGCACGATGGGCAGACAGGGGTGAAGCCAGCTTAATGTGATGTCATTTTGTTGATTACATGTGAGGCCTTTTTCCACTGAACGTAAATCACCTGTGGGGACCTGCATCTGGAACTGCAGGGTGCCCATCCGATTGAGGGGCATATGGTGCTGCTAGCCATTGATAGCCAGGGAAGCATTTAACACCGAGTAATACCTTGAAGGAAAAGACTGAGAATTTGCAGAGGAAGAGCATAATTTTAAAATGGGCTTCAGATATAATGAACGTGAGTATGAATGAATAAAGAGGCAATAGGGCTTTGGTATCAGATAAACCTGTACTTTCATAGCATGAAAAGGGGAATAGATCCCTTTGTGCCTGAGGCCACATCTTAGATCGAACATAGGATCAATCAAAAAATATGATTTTGGCTGCAAGTAGCAAAATCTGCAATCGTACCAGGTTGAGTAAGTGCACTGACCGAACTAATTCCTGTCCAGCTACTGTAGCTGCTGGATATCTGGGCTCCGTGTCCATCTCCCTCCAGCTCTTTTGCTTCTGCTGTCCTCTGTGCGTTGGATTCATCTACAGAGTGACAGTAAGATCTCCTAGACCGTGGGTCTTCCAGGCATCAGTTCTCATATTTCCTTGGCCCAAGTTTCATCATCTGTCTATGCTTGCGCAAGAAGCAAAGGAAACAGGTCTACATGATTGGTGTAGAAAACATATTCTCAGGACTTGAAGATGGAGAAATGGGAAGTCCAGAGAAAGAGAAGAGTAAAAGTTAGGATTCTGTTAGGGAAGTGGAAATGGGAGCCATAGATGTGTATTGGATGGGCGACCTATAGCGTCTGTTCCAAGGGTTCAGAGCAGCATTGCCGTCACATGACCAGGCAGTGACAATGTTCTGTACGGTGGCTCAAGAAAGGCTTTTGGAAGGAAAAGTTACCCCAACAACACTCTCCATATTACCAAAAGTGTTCTCCAAAGGCTATTCTCGTCGAACAAACATAAATATTACCAGAGGTAGAAATAACATCAGAGATGCAGCAAGGTATTTCAGGGAATGCGTCCCATCGCATTTTTCTTCTCCAAGGGAGAGGCGGAGCTCAGGGCCCCAGGTGTGGTGGGAATGAGGTGGTTGGGAGGAGAGGATTTGGGTGCATTGATAAAAGGACACATGAGAGGTCGTTTTGGGCATGGAAATGTTCTGATCTTGATTGAAATCAATGACCCAGCTGTGATGTTGGGCTATAGTTTTGCAAAATGTTGTTATTAGAAGAAACTGAATAAAAGGTAGCTAGAGTATCATGTCTTACAATTGCAAGTGAATTTTTAGTTACCGTCAACACAAAAAGTTAAACACATTGGATTGAAGTAATATTCTTCTTGGTAACTGAGGTTTTTTTGCACCCCTTAAGTTCCTCTTGTGATGAGGGCCTTGCCTGTCTGTCCACTTCCCCACCCTTGGTTCAGTGCCACTTTCAGTAAATTATCTTGGGCAAATAACATTTCCTTTCTAAATCTCAGTTTCTTCATCTGCAAAACAGAAATGATAGCCATTCTTCTACAGATTTTTGTCAGGCTTAAATCAGAACACATGTAAAATAATTAGTCAAGGGCCTGGTATAAATCCATACAATCATGTCAGAACATGGTGACCAGAGTGTCCACGTAACATATGCACACGTGGATACAGAGTCTGGGTTAGAGGGAGGAGTGACTGTTTCTAGGGGACTGGGTTACTGTGGGCCCTAAAAATGCAGCCCTCCTCTCACTGTGGGCTTCATGGGGATGTGGTGTGGACAAATCTCACAGAGGCTGGTGCTTGGTTTAATGGTCTGTTGTCATCACCTTGAAATACATTCTTATTCATTTTTTCAACAAGATGTTTTACATACATGTGTACATATATGTGTGTGTATGTATATATATATATATATATATATATATATATATATATGCATATATTTTGCATTGCTTCACAAATTATATAGCTGGTCCTGTTTCCCATTAATCAAGGCCCGTATCTCTCTAGAGAAAGTAAGACTGCCAATATCACTGCCTTTTTTCCAGCATGGGGGTTAGAATTTCTCACACTCCACCAGTGGGGGCTATGGGTTCACCGCATGCGTGCACATGTGTGTGCGTGTGTGCATACATGTGGTGGGAATGGAACCCAGAGCCTCTTGCATGTTAGGGAAGCACTCTACCCCTGAGATACACCTTCCACCCCATGGCGAGAACTTCTGTTCTCTGAGCTGTTCTCCCACAACTCAGTCTCTCTGTGATCCGTCCTCCTTTGAAGACGTCCCCCAGATCCCACCAAAACAGCATTTACCCACAGGTGAAACCTCGTTGGCTCTGTGAACACACGGCTAGGAGCAGTGTGTAGAGGGTTTTTCCTCCAACTTTGTGGGTTTGGGTACTTGTGCTTGATCATTTCTCATTAGGTGGAAGGATTTTGTAGATGAGACCAGGGCTCTGCAGAGCCACAGTAAAAATAATAATCTGTGGGTCTTGAGGAAATAGAAGAGGCTCAAGAAGAACAACACAGAAAATCTCTAAACTATCCCTTTAGTAGTATTTCCAATTTGCCAAAACCACTCTGAAGTCTTTCTTGATCATGAGAGGCGCTCTTGGGGTTTTGCAGACAGCATGGGAAGGAATTTCTTTGTTGGATGGCCAAGGACAGAACCAGTGAAATGATCCGGCAGAGCAATATTGCCCTTGGAGCCGGCAAGTGTGAGCCCTGTTTGTCCAGGTGCACGGCTCATGTGCAAATGTGTTCACTCGGCCGCACTGCTGAAGGGCTGCCAGCACAGCCACGTGTGCCCCGGGTGGGTGCGTTCAGCCTCGGGTAGGCTGTGCCTCCCCTAAACTGGGCGAGCCCGGAGGGAGTCTGTGCACCTCATGAAATGATGGCCCTGTAGCAACAAAGGGAAGAGATGAAAACCAAAGGCACCCACAGCATAGGAGTCCCAACCAAGTTTAGAAGTGATGAAAGTGGAAAGAAAACTTAGCCAGGGTTCAAACTGTGGTTAGGGTTATGACAGTTAATAAATCAGTGAGTCTGGAAAACGTTAAGTCTCAACAATGAAATAAGGAATTGTGACACTGTCGTTAAATTAGTATTATTTAAAAACTAGTAATCATTTACACATGTGTGTCTCCTCTTTGCAGACTTATTTATAGTAAGGCTGGCATTCTCCAACAGAGTGTGGTGTACTGATATATAAATTGGCTTCTGCCACTGTTAAACAAGGGAACTTGGGTGGTCTTTTTAAGCCTCAGCTTATTCATCTATAAATCGGATTTAATAATACCTGTCACCTGGTGTGGTGGCACATGTCTGTAATCGGAGAACTCTGTGAGCTGAGAAAGAAGGATCACAAGTTCGAGCCTGGCTTTGGCAACTTGGTGACTTAGTGAGACCCTGTCTCAAAATTAAAAAAAAAATTAAAAGTTCTGGAAATGCATTTCAGTATGAAGGCCCTGGGCTCAGTACCCATTAACAGAAAAACAAAAAAACAAAACAAAACAAAAACCTGTCTATATAGATGTGGTTTTCAATTTTTTTTTGTGTGGGTACCGGGGGTCGACCTTAGGACCTCACGTGCCAGCAGGCGCCCATGTCGCTGAGCGATATCACCGGCCCCTTTTTCGTGTGTGGGTTCCGGGAGTCGAACTTGGGCCCTCGTGCTTGCCAGGCAGGCGCTTATGCGGCTGAGCCATTTCACCGGCCCTGGTTTTCAAATATTTTGCAACAACCCAGAACAGGAAACATAATTTAATGTCTCAGTGCAATATATTAGACACGGTTATACACCCATGTGTGTAATTAAAACAAAGTTTCACATATATCACATTACTGTATATGATGCACTGTCATGTGTTTGTTCTCTTTCCCTTGCATTTCATTTAAGAAATGACTCACTAACATGATTTCATAGCTCAATGCTTCAAAAATACCATGGTATTAAATCTTCCCATTAAAAAATGTAATGTATGTAAAGCGATCAGCTTATAAAAGGTGATCAATAAACATGAACTCCCACCTTTCTTCCTCCTTAGGAAGCCAAATTTAACATTTACTGCAACTTGCACTTTGGGATTCTGTGACATTTACAAGCTAGTGTGATGCTCATATAGTTTTCATAATATAGTAAACTAGAGACACTGAACTTTTCAATATCAGTGCTGAGTTAGTGTGGGCTGATGTCAAGCTGTTAAGACACCTTGACTATTTGTCAAGGAATTTATATGATAACCTTAGTCACTTTTCTCATTGCTGGGACACATACCCAATACTCACAACTTAAAGGAGGAGAGGTGTATTTTGACCCACGGGTACAGTCCATGGTCAGCTGGTTCCAAGGCAGAAATGGCGTGGTTGAAAGGGCTGGGTGGAGGAAAGCTGCTCACATTATCACGGGCAGGAAGCAGAAAGAGATAGGAAGAGCCTTTCCATGTCACAGGCCCAGTGACCCATTTTTCTGACCAGGTCCCACATCCCAACTGTGTACTCAGCCACTAAACTCACTACAGGAGTGAATGAGTCCACCAATGATTACAGTGCCCTGCTCTCATCCAACCACCTTCCGATAGCCCCATCTCTGAGTGCATAAGCTCTTGGGGGACATTTTAGACCTAAACCATAACAATGATCCTGCATCATATTTCATTTACAAAAGACTAATCAACAATCCAAGAAGTACTCATTTTTTAAAAGATTGCTACACATTGATTATTAAGGATTACATTTGTCCTGTAAATCCTGTCTGAAGATTAGAATAATTTGAAGAAATTTTAGAAGAGGACCAATGCCATTGTGAGCCAAATGGTCTGCACAGAGCCTGAATATCACCATTTTCCCAAATGCAGCTTCCGTTTTGTATCAGTCATTGTTTTACTAGAGAAACAGATATAACACAAGATAAGCAAATGTATAAGAAATTACAAGGTTGGCTTATGATGGTCAGCCACAGGGTTGGATGAGGAAGAGTGCGGAGGGCATCTGCACACTGGAAACTGAAGGATTCAGTCCAAGGTCTGGAGCTCACTGCAGTGTCCATGGAAGTCCGTATCAGGAGGATGATGGTCAGGGCCAGAAGGCTGAAGAGTCTGTGACAGAAGGCCAAAGGATCCCAGATGGAAACCGAAGAGTCTGTGCTAGAAGCCAGGAGACGACGTCCAAGCTGAAGATGAAGACTGGAACTCCTCCGAAGAACAGAAGCAAGTCCGTCCTCCCTAGTTTCTCCTTTATACTGTCTAAGGCCAAGAGCCGCCCTAGGGCAGGTCCTCTACACCCTGGGGTGTAGAATTGCTGAGCTGACTTAGTTAAGCTTCTAAATTTCTCAAATTGACACAATCAGTTAACCATTACAAGGTTATTCCAACATACCAATGGAGTTGGGAGCCACTGAGTTATACAGTGCTGAGACTAGGCTACCAATGGGATAAATAAAGAAGGCATCATATATAGTTAATATTATATAGCATCACCACTCTTAGAACTCCTAATCCCATCAAATATGTATAGAATCTCTGCTGGAAGACAGTTCTGGACCTTTGTTTGAGTCACTGCATGTATTATATTCATCAGTTATAAAATGGAATTTCCTGGAGAGTATTCTCAATGCAGTCTTCTTGCTAATTCCACCTGGCTGGTTTCTGGGTTGGAGTGAATGGTGAGACCTATCAGCTTGTTGTCCGGTCTTCACTGGCAACCCCCAAGGGTACAGATGGCCCTGCTGTCTCAAGCTTGCTGCCTGTGGCGGCTCACAGGAAGTCGCTCTCTCCTTTTTGTCCCCATCACATCATGCTGGCTCACTCCTTTGCTGTGTCACACCTTGCAGCATGCATTATACTTGATCTCTTTCCAAGCGTGCTTCACTCACAGGCTGTGGTTCTTCAGAACACAAAGTGTTTTAAATGCCTTTGTGTCTCCCACACCCCGCTCAGGGATAGGTTTTGGCAGGGGCTCTGCAAATTTTGTCGAATGAATGAATGAATGATTCTGGTACCCAGAGCAGTTCTGTGGCTGTCTGGGAGGACGGGTGAGTTTGGTATTATCACGTTTCCTAACCTGTCCTTTCTACCACTCCAGTCCAAAGACTGAAACACAGTGTTTCTTTATTATAATGTCCAAGGGGAGCAAGTTGCGACTTGGAGTCTCAATGAAGAAGACATAAAGAGTAAGACCATCTGGCTAGGGCCTCAGACTTCATGATGGATTTGTGGTTTCTGTGTATAAGCAGCAGTGCCAGCTGCCTCCTGGTAGCACCCGACACCACACTGTTGACAAACCAAATGCTGAGAACTCAGCTCTCACGTGTGTGCTGATCTCCCAGGCTGGACCTGGAGCTCAGGCCCTTGGCCATGGGAGATGACTGTGATAGAATACATCGCACCGGTGAAGTAGCAGCTCGGGAAATAGGTTTTCCAAATCAACCATGAAACCCGGCTGATTTTTCCTGGGAGGAGTGGATGGTCCTTGCCCTAGCAGGAAAGTCAGAGAGAACACAAGTTACAAACCTGAAATGCACATGTATGAGCTATTGCCCTTCTCAGAACATGTTTAGGCTTCATAGCTTTTTCTTTTTAAAATCAAACATTTATTTTTAAAAGTTTTCAAATTTCTATGTACATGTAATATCTACAATACCCTGTCTATGAAAGACACTGAAAACCTATCATAATCTTGTGGTGTAGAGAAACACTGATGATACTTTTGTGTGCCCATTTGCGATCTTTGTAGCATGTGTGTTCATGCCTGTGCATATATGTGTGCTATGTGTGGATATGATAATATTCTACTCAGTTTTGGAGCCAAACTTTCCACTTAAGTGAATGCTATCAGAGTTTGGGATATAGTTCAGTGGTAAAACACTTGCTTTGCATATGCAAAGCCCTGGATTCAATATTTAGCATTGCAACAAAATGAAACAGAAATATAAATATCATGGTCTTTTATTCTTAAGATGGTTCTTATCCTTAACAAGCTCATCTAGAACACTACCTTTTCTAGCCCAGCAGTCTGTTGCCAGAACTCTTCATGGCCTTTTGTGCCTCGTCCGTGTGTCTCTAGGCCAATCTTGTCCTTCTCTGTTTACAGAAATCACATGACGTGCCGGGCACAGGAGTTGCTCAGTGAACGCCATCGCTGCTCAATGATGTGAATGGGATTGAACAACTCAGCTGTCCTCACAGCCAGGCCAGGCGTCAAGGTGAGCAGGGGTGTGTTTGGCAGATGTACTAAGACCTCTTTCAAGATGGGAGTTGAGATCCCATCTTGGGACCTTCTCCACAGAACAGCCTGTCACTCTGGAGTTTAGGCGACATAATTGGACTTATTTGGTCCACAGACACCCAGCCTATACAGGACCACAGGGTCTGTTTTAAGGCTTGCAGCTCTCTGTGCCTTCATTCCCTCATCCACAGTAGTGGAGATCCCAACCTCACGAGGGGATGATGTAATGAACGAGAAAGTTCCTGGGCGCAGCTATGAAAATGAGTGCTCCCTAAACCCTTGGTGGAGTGGAATTTCTGCCCTTTTAGACCACCCACGAGATCACAGCCTTTTCAAATTCCCTCTGATGAAGAAAGATGACTGAATGGGTATCCTGCAAAAGCTCTTGTTGGTGTTTCACATAGAAGTATTTTAATTTATGTTCATGACTCATGCAACCAATGCACCTTTTGGTCTCTTGGAATCTGGTCTGTTTTATGATGGCCTCTTTCAGCTGCACTTGATTTGCTTCTGATGAGAGCTCCTAGTCTAAACACTACTGAAACAACAGGTTTAGGTTATGCTGACAGGAAAGGAAATCCTAGAGGCCGAGTGGCTTATTCATTTATTCGTCTGCACAGTAATTCATTCAACAAGCTGAATTTTCTCTGCACTTCTGGCACTGTCATACATGCTAGGACTGAGGTGAAAGGGACCGCCTTTGACTCTCAGGTTTCGGTGGAGTTGGCAGGCCGGTCAACAAACACTGATTTTGTAAAGTGAGAGTGCTATCGAAATACATTCAATGCATGTGGAGCCCTTTCTGTGTGCCAGGGACTGCTCGGGGGCTGAGTATGTACTTTTCTATACACAGCATTGACACTGAGAACTTTTACACTAGTGTGGGGGAAGAGTCCTAATTTAGCTGTTATGGGCACAGAGGTAAAAGTGTCAAACGTTGTGTTTTAAGATGAGTTTTATTTATTTATTTATTTATTTATTTATTTATTTATTTTTGTGGGTACCAGGGGGTCGACCTCAGGACCTTGCGCGCCAGCAGGCGCCCGTGCCGCTGAGCGATATCACCGGCCCCTTTTTCGTATGTGGGTTCCGGGAGTCGAACTCGGGCCCTCGCGCTTGCCAGGCAGGCGCTTACGCTACTGAGCCATCTCACTGGCCCTTAAGATGAGTTTTATTTTTATTTTATTTTATTTTATTTTTTTTGTGGGTACCAGGGGGACGACCTCAGGACCTCGTGCGCCAACAGGCACCCGTGCCACTGAGCGATATCACCGGCCCCTTTTTCGTATGTGGGTTCCGGGAGTCGAACTCGGGCCCTCGCGCTTGCAAGGCAGGCGCTTACGCCGCTGAGCCATCTCACCGGCCCAAGATGAGTTTTAAATGGAGATGAGGAAAATAGATTTCCTGGGGATAGGAGTGGGCAGGAATATTGTCAGGGAGAAAGGTTAGGAATCTTATCCAGTTATCTAAAAGGAAAATAAATGCTTGAACTGAAAACTGGTGTTGATAATGGTAGATGAAGGAACGAACTGTGAGAAACCTAGAAGGTAGAAGCTATAGATCTATAGAATGTGAACTGGGGCATTGGATAAGAAGTATTAGAAGGGGATGGAATTCAGACACAGCTAAGTTCCTGGATTTAGTGACTTAAGAGGCTGGCACGTGCTGATGTAATTAGGGCCATAGGAAATTATCCTGGATGTTCCTTTGTTAATTTTCAGGGTGCCATGTAAAGAAGGCATCATGGTCCATGTACAGAGAGATTGCTTGTGGGCCTGTACAAGTCCTTTCAGGCCAGGGGTAGTTTGGGCATGTACGTGTGTGTGTGTAGATTTGTGCGCATATTCATCACATAATACTGACCTCCACTTGGCTCAGTGGTCCTCGTGTGTTTAGGGATATACCCCACCCCACTTTTTTTTTTTTTGTGGGTACCGGGGGTCGACCTCAGGACCTCGCGTGCCAGCAGGCACCCATGCCACTGAGCGATATCACCAGCCCTTTTTTTGGATGTGGGTTCCGGGAGTCGAACTCAGGATCTCGCGCTTGCCAGGCAGGCGCTTACGCTGCTGAGCCATCTCACCGGCCCCCCCATCCCACTTTAAATGCTATGTTACTGCAGCTGTACAAGGTCGAGGTTGTGTCCATGTCTTCCAGAGCCACACTGCCTAGGCACAAGCTTTGGCTCCATTCCTCACTTGCAAAGTGACCCGGAGTGAGTGATGTGACTACAGTACTTCCTTCCCTAGTGTCCCTCTCTATAAAACTATCATAATAGCAACACCTGCCTCACAGGGAAGTTGTGAGAACTGAAGTAGTTAATGTAAGGTAATCCATTTAGCATGCAGCCTGCTTGGTGCATGGTAACTGCTCTCTGTTTTCTCCTATTATCTCTTTGCCAAGAATGTCTCCAAGGGGACACATACTCTGAGAGTCCCGAATGCTACCCAAGTGCTGTATCTGCCTGTTATTGACACGCAGCCCTAGCTCGGTGCTGGACTACGCCATGGCTGCGCGCGTTATTACCTAAGTTGGTTGTCACACAGTTATGAAGGCCTGCCTGCAGTATCATGACCCCAGAGGTACAGGTAAAGATGCAGTGATTGGTGACATTAAGCAACCTGCCCCACATAATCACATGACTAGCAAATAAAGGAAGTAGAATCCAAAAGCAGACTGCTTGCTAATGCCCATTGTCACAATCCCAGATGTGGCGAGGGATCAGGGCAGCCAGCATTTCCAGCAGGACACAGGTAGGAAGGGCCTCATTATTCCAACATCAAGGCCACCTTTGTTCTCTAAGTTAAAGTGCCTAGCCCACCTCCACGTGTTATAAGGCTGCCTAGGAGGTGGGTTTCATCATTTAAGGGACAGTGTGCTTCTTCTTTTATCTGTCTCCCAGACTGTCTCAATCAAGTGCCTTTCTTCTTTTCTCTTTCAGGCATTTACAGCTGTTTATGGAATCCTTGAAACAAAAGACCCAATTTAACAGATTGCAAAACATTATAACAATGTGAGATGAAAAAGGTAACTTTAAATTGCAACTGCCTCTGCTGGGTTTAACTGAGTCATACGAGCCACTTGGAAGGGAATAGACTTTAAGCACACATCACCTGTGTCCTTGTGTGGCCCATTTCCACCTTGTCACCTTCCCGTCTTGTGGAACTAGACAGGCATCGGGCCCTGTCTTTCATTTTGCCTGTCATCGAGGTTCCTGAGCACACTGCCACCTTCCACCAAGCTTTCTCTAGTGCACGAAGATCAGAGGCCATTGGGTACAGTGTGAAATATTGCTGATCCCACTGTCCTTTTGAGCTGCAGGCTCGGACACTCAGGGGAATTTAAGAATGAATTAGTGACGTAGGTGGGCACTGAAGTCTAAGAACTTTGCACCATCCTGGTCATGGTTTATAATCTGCTTCTTAGGGCCCATTTTAGCCAAACAACAGCAACAACAGCAACAAAACCAACCAAACAAACAAACGAACAAAAAACTGAACCAAAACCTCTTCCACAGTCATTAGGAAGGACAAATTGGAGTTCGTTGGAGGAAAATGGGTGACCCTTGAGACTATAATGCTAAGTGAAATAAAGCAGGCACAGAAGGTTAAATATCACATGTTTTCTCTTATATGAGAAACACAAACTATAAATATTTAAAGAGCAAAATAAAAGAGAGATGATATGAAACAGGGAGGTAGACCTTGTGCAGATGGGAAGCGGCTCTGGGGAAAGCAAAGAGGAAGGGTTAAGGGGAAGTAAAAATGATGGAGATGTGATGCGTGTCTGTACCAGTTCCCCGAAATGAATGTAACTATTATGTGTCACAAACATATACCAAGCATAAAAACAGATTTAACACACACACACACCTACACACGTGTATACAGAAACGTGTCCACCAACAGCTTTTCCCTGGATGTGAAAGTTGAATTTCCTACGTGTTGAACCTGCTGCTGAGAACATGCACGCCTCTCCTCCAACACCACCCTCGGCCATCTCTGCCGCAGAAAGAAATCTGGCTTTCACCCAGGCCAGGAGCTGCTCTGGCTCACGTGGATAATTGAAAATCTGCATGTTAAAAGCAGATAAAAGATAAGCGGGTCAATCTAGCGACAATCCATTGCTTCTCTGAAAGATTCATTCCCCACATTCTTTGTATTGAGAGCACCCCTTGTTGAGATGATCTGCTCTATCTCTGGTGTAGTTACATTTCCTGGCTCATCTATGGACTCATGAATAGAGAGTGCTGCCTGGCTCATCGTAGGCAGCAAATAGCTGGATGGGAGCGCCCTCACTGTAAACAGGAGTAGAACGGGGTGGATCCTGAGGAGCTGAGAGTTCTGATGAGCTTACAGGAACCTCCGGGATTCACACATTCTCCCATCCAGCTATTTGCTGCCTACATCGTCTCACTTCACACTTGCACAAAACTTAGGCAGCTAAAATCAACTGTTCTCATCTTGCCCATGAGGGCGTGTGGAACAACTTGCTCTGGACCAGAGTGAATGAGGAGTCCTGAAGCAGTTCAGGGGAGGGAAGGAAAGATCCAAGGTGCTAGCTGGAAGGGGTGTCAGTGGTGGGGAATACATCTGCGGATGCGAGGTTTGCGGAAGAGGAAGCAGCATGGGAAAGGAATGGTTCATGCTCAGCAACAGAGAGAGGGATTGGGTCAAGGGCTTTAGCAAAGGGCTTGCAAAACAGGGAGCTGCTGCTGCTTCTGGAGCAGGGCAAAAGGAGCTGATGGCTAACTATGCGGAGAGAAGAAAAGAGAAACCAAGAGCGGTCCTATCAGATGCCCTTGATCTTCCCAGCATCACGGCCGGGTGAAATTGTCTGAAGATGATGCTGAAGGAAACTCTGACTTTTAAAAGGCGACGTCAGATCAAATGACAGTTTGCCACAACTGAGAAGGGGAACGGGCGACTGAACTTCACCTGGTGTAAGACATACATTTCTTGTAGGCAATCAGTAATGATGACAGGAAATCTAGACCGGGCAGTAATTAGTGTGAAATCGCTCCCTGTAAAGCTGTTAGAGGAAGGAGATTGTGGACGATGAAGGAGCACTGGCTTACTCTGTTTTCTTTGACTCCACTTTTATGGGAATAAAGCAATAGTTTGTGTCATGGCATTCACATGGGATCAAAGGTTTGTGTCAGTAGAGAAAAGGGACAGCCTCCTTCCCAAAGGGATATGGTCCCTGGCTTTCTCAGACTGGAGGACACTTGTCGACTCGTGGGTGCTCGTAGCAGTCATCTGCTTCCCTTAGGTATCTGGCTACACTGGCCTAGCTGACATGAGAACTGTTTCTAATTATTTCCCAAAATTAGCTTATACCTTTTTTCTTTTTTCTTTTTCTCAGTATTCTCCAAGGAACTAATCTTTACTCTTTCTTCTCTTAATGGAAATTATTTGGATTCTTCAGGAATCCCACTCAGGAACTTAGTCCTCCTATTTGTTATCTACTGCGAAGTAACCAAATGCTCCCCAAACGCAGCGGCTTCACACGGGAGACATCGATTCCCTCACAGTTTTGGCCTCAGGAATTTGGGAAGAGCCTAGCTGGTGCCATGAGGGTAGTGGCCTGGGTGCCATCCCATCTGAGGGCTCTGCTGGAAGACGGTCCCTTCCAAGCTGGACCTTGCCACGGGGGCTTCCCTTAGAGTGAACAAGAGAAGGAAAGTAAAATGAAGGCAGAGCAACGTTTGTAACCTAACCTGGTATGTGACATCCTGTCACTTGTGCAGTGTTCTCTTCATTCGATGGAAGTCACTAGGTCCAGTCCCCACTCAAGTAGAAGAAAGGCGTGAATATCAGGGAATCAGAAAGCGGAGGGCCATCTTAGAAACTGCCTGCCACGCTCACACCAGCTTCTTCCCTCCTGCACCCTATCCTAGCTATTAATTTTCCCAAAGGTAATGAGTAAAGGATGACCAAATCCAGATACCTCCTTTACGCTGCTTGCTGTTGTCACTCTGCGCAGATAGGATGGACTCTCTCCTCCCCTAAACTCGAACTGGGTTCACATATTGAAATTAACGACACTGCCCATGCATCAAGAGCAAATGAAGTTTTCTGGGTGTGTGTGTGGGGGAACAGGGCTGGCCCTCAAGTTGGTCCAAAAATGGCCAGGGGGAGGAGGGAAAGGAGACCTGCTTAGAATTGTGGGGGTCAAGGGCCAGGGCTGGGAGGGGGGGTTCTGAGTGTGGAATAGGGCTTGTGGGGTTTGAAATGCCCGCTGGGCCCAATGGAGGGCAGATGTGGGCTTGCTTTGTGGGTGTGCGTGTTGGGGATCGAACCCAGGGCTATGCGATACTAGGCGAGTGCTCTACCCGTGAGCCGCATGCCAGCTTGTGCAGCTGTACCTTCTTATCTGCTCTTCCAGATGCGAGCAGAAGGTGAAAGGGAAGTGGTGGGGCTTGGAAGCTGTCTTCAGTCGAACATCAAAGTGGAGTCAGACTCCCGTTGAACCTGAAGTTCAGTGTGTGAGGCTGGGTGTGGAGATTCTCCAGTCGGACTCTGCAGCAGATCTGAGGGGCGGTTGTCTTCCGTGGGTGCTCACTCCCTCGTGGAAGCCTCGGCCTGGAAGGAGATACACGTCCTCTATTAGGAGAGATTAAAATAAACGTGACTGATCACATTTCCATGTGGAATCTAAACGGGTACAATTTAAGAAGCAAAGCATAGAATGGTGTTTACTAGGGACAGGAGCACTGGGAGACGTTGGTCAAAGAATACAAAATTTCAGCTGGACCAAAAGAGTAAGTTAAAGAGACCTGTTATACAAACAGTGACTGTAGTTGATAATAGTGTATTCTGGAAAAATGACAGTAGATTTTAAGTATTGTCATTACAAATAAAACATAAACATATGACATAATGCATATGTTAATAGCTTGCTTTAGCCATTCCATAATGTATATATGTTCAAAACACAATGTTGTACACTTTTATATATATATAAATATAATATGCAATTTTTAAAAACATGGCTTTTTTCTTATATGTACCAAAACTTTTGAATATTTTTGTTTTGAAAATAAGTATCTTGCCAGGCATGGTGGTATATGGCTGTAATTCCAGCAGTCAGGAGGCTGAGGCGAGAAGATTGCTGTGAGTTCAAGATCAGCTGAGAAGATTGCTGTGAGTTTAAGGTCAGCTTGGGCTATATAGTGAGCTCAAGGTCAGCCTGAACTACATACGAGATGCTGTCTCAAAAAAAAGAAAGCACCTTGAAGAATTCATCCCCATGGCTCCCAAATTATAGTATGACGCATAGCGATACAAAATATTTTGTCATTTTGACATTTGTCCTTAGCAATTTGTATTTGGATAAAAGCAACAGAGTATTCAACTTCTGTCCTTTAATTTTTTTTGTGTGTGTGTGTGGGTACTGGGGTCGAACTCAGGACCTCGTGTGCCAGCAGGCGCCTGTGCCACTGAGCGATATCACTGGCCCTTTTTTCGTATGTGGGTACTGGGAGTCGAACTCAGGACCTCGCGCTTGCCAGGCAGTCGCATTGCTGCTGAGCTATCTCACTGGCCCCTGTCCTTTAATTTTAAGGTTGCTTTCTTACTACAATATCTTGCTAAATTTCTATTCTTTTTTTTTTTATATGCGGGTACCGGGAGTCGGACTCAGGACCTCGCGCTTGCCAGGCAAGCGCTTATGCCGCTGAGCTATATCACTGGCCCTAAATTTCTATTCTTTTAAAAAACTTTATTGAGATAAATGTACATGCAATGAACCCTATTTAAAGGTATGCATTTTGATGAATTATGACAGGTGTACACACCCATGAAACTATTGCCCAAATAAAAATACAGAGCAATTCTGTTAAAAAGTTCCCTGTGCCCCATTCTAGTCTTTCCCCTCCTTAATCTCTACTCCCAGGCAACCACTTCTCTGCTCTTTGCCACTATAGAATGGTTTACATTGCATGTAAATAGGATCATGATGTATGCACTCGATGTCATTCTCCTTTTATTTTACATCATGATTTTGAGAATTATCCATGTTGTCATGTATCTCAGTAGTTAATTCCTCTCTATTATTGCTGAAGTGTATTCTGTTGCATGGATTTACCACAAGTTGTCGATCCAGTCATTTTTGTGTGGATATTGAGGGTTTTTTTTTTCTAGTTTGTGATTCTTGTTCAATCACCTTCTGTGGATATTTTTGAATAAGTTTACATAGGAACACATGATTTCATTTCTCTTGGTAAATATCTAGGAATGGAAAGACTCAGGCATATAGTAAGTATCTGCTGAACTTTTTTTGAAGTCAACAACATACAAATACTTTTTATTTGATTCACAAATACATGCAATTGGAAATATTCCATGTATATATGTAATAGGCACATGAAGAATTTTAAAATATAGTTTCCAGAGAAGAATATGAAGTCAAAATTGTTCTACCTTTAAAAGAAATGGCTACATTGTTTTCCAAAGTGTGGTTGTATTATTTTGCATTTCCACCAACAGTGAATAAATTCCTCGTTGTTCCTCCTCTTCACCAATACTAGTATGATAAAAAATTTTAGTCTTTTAAAAGGTCTATGTTGTAGTATGTTGTTATGGTTTTCATTTGAACTTCCCTAATGACTCAGCATGTTGGGCAATTTTTCACGTGCATAGTTTACTCTCCACATCTTTTCTCTGATAATGTGTCTATTTAATTCTTTTGTCCATTTTTATTGGGTTGTCTTATTGCAATGTAAGTGTTCTTTACATAGTCTACATACAAGTCCATTGTTATGAAAAAATACATGTTACTTCTTTTAGTCTACAGTTTGCCTTTTCATTTTAACAGTGACTCTCGAAGAACAAAAATTTCTATGGATGAAGTTTTAATTTGTTGATTTTTATCTTTTGTAGTTCATGCTTTTTATATTTAAGTAATCTTTGCCAAATCAAAGATCATTAAAATTTTTCCCTCTGTTGTTTCTTTGAAGTTTTGATGTTTTAGCTTATAGCTTAGATCAATGATCCAGTATAAATTAACTTTTATGTATGATGTGAGGTAAGCTTTGAAGTTAATTTTGTGCAAACACCTAGTCAATTATTTTAAGCATTATTTATTTAAAAGATTATTTTTTCCCTCCAATGAATTGCTCTAGATCCTTGGTAGAAGAATCAATTGACTGTGTATGTAATGGTCTACTTATGGACTAACTATTCCATTCTCTTGATTTGCTTGTCCTGATGCCCAGAAATGACACCATGTTGACAACTGTGACTTTATAATAAATGCAGAAATCAGGTAGTATAAGTTCTTTAACTTTCTTATTCTTTTTCAAGTTATTTTAGCTATATGTGGTTCTTTGCATTTCCATATCTTGCTCAACTTTTGATTGGGATTACACTGTCTTGCAGCCTTGCTTGAGTTTTTTAGAATGCATATCCTGGGATTTCTTACATAGGTATTCCTGTTGTCTTTGGATACAGCTGTAGATTTTGATAGATGTGGGAAATTTTTATTAGGTTCAGGAAATTTTTCCTGAGAATTTTATTAGGAGCAGACTTAGGATTTTCCAAGTAAAGTTTTTATGTATCTGTTGAGACATTTATGTTTTTATAATTTTAGTGTTAAAATGGTGAATGTTATTGGTTGATTTTCAAATATTAAAACTTCGGGAAATTTTCCCTTGGCAATTGCATACTAAGCTTTTTAAAATATTGGTGGAATAACTTTGATTAAATTTTGTTGAGAATTTTGCCTTTATATTTATAAGGGCTATTGGCATATAATTCCTTTTTTTTTTTTTTTAATGTGGGTACTGGGAGTCGACCTCAGGACCTCGCGCTTGCCAGTAAGCGCTTGTGCCGCTGAGCAATATCACTGGCCCTTTTTTTCCTTTAAGTGGGCTCCGGGAGTTGAACTCAGGACCTCGCACTTGCCAGGCAGGTGCTTATGCTGCTGAGCTATCTCACCAGCCCATAATTCCTTTTTTATTAGTACTTTTCTCTGATTTTTTTCATTTGTGTAATTTCCTTCCGTTTTTGTCTTTGTTATTTCTTTTCTTATGCTTACCATGGGTTTCATTGGCTCTTCTGTTCATAGTTTCTTAAAGGATGGGTCATTGATAAGACCTTTATTCTTCAGTGCATGAATTTTTTTATGTATATCTTTAGCCAAATATCATGCATTTTAATAGTTTTCTTTTTTATTTTCATCAATTTGAAATAATTTGTAATTTCCCTTTTGACTTCTTTGTTGATCCTTGGATGATTTAGAAACCTGTTATTTAGATTTTGGGGTTTTCAGCACAACTTTTTGTTGATTTCTAATTTAATTGTATTATGATCAGAGAATCACTTCATTCACTTTTTTTTTTTTTTTTTTTTTTGTGGGTACCGGGGGGTCGACCTCAGGACCTCGCGCGCCAACAGGCACCCGTGCCGCTGAGCGATATCACCGGCCCCTTTTCCGTATGTGGGATCCGGGAGTCGAACTCGGGCCCTCGCGCTTGCAAGGCAGGCGCTTATGCCACTGAGCCATCTCACCGGCCCACTTTTTTTTTTTTTTTTTGTGGGTACTGGGGGTCGACCTCAGGACCTCGCATGCCAGCAGGTGCCCATGCTGCTGAGCGATATCACTGGCCCTTTCTTCGTATGTGGGTTCCGGAAGTCGAACTCAGGACCTCACGCTTGCCAGGCAGGCACTTATGCCACTGAGCTATCTCACTGGCCCACTTCATTTACTTTTAATCATTTAAAAATTTTTGAATCTTGTGGCCCAAAATGTGGTGTATTTTAGTAAATACTTTGTACACATTTGTAAAGAATGTGCAATCAGCTGTTATGAGCAGGGTTCTATAAATGCCAGTTTAGGTCAAGTTGATTGATAATCTTGTACAAATTCTTCATATCCTTAATGATTTTCTGTCTCCTTTTTCCTCACAGTCTTTATGAAAGTAGTAATTTAAATCTCCAATGTATTTGCCTATTTCTCTTTGAGCTCTCTCAGATTTACTTCTTGAATGTTGAAGTTCTGTTTTAGGTTTATAAATGTTGACAATTCTATATTTTCTTAAGGAATTGACCCCTTATGAAATGAACCTGCTAATATGTTTTGCTTAGAAAGCTATTTTGTCTGATACTAATATAGTCACTCCATTTTTTTGGTTTTGTGTTTGCATGTTCTAGCCCTTTCAGTCCCTTTATTTTTAATCTCTTTGTGTTTTTATAGTAAAAGTTGTCCTCTGTAGGCTGCATGAAATTTAGCTTGCTGTTTTTCTGATTTGAATTTTGCAAGTATTTCTATCTTGGTTCCCTTCTGCATAATGTGTTTTTATTCTTCAGCTGTTTATCAGTGGTTTTAAACAATTGACTATATTACATATAATTCATCATGCTTATTTTATTGGGAATCTATTCAGCTTATATTTTCATCACAGTTGAGAATATTCTGGCCAGTATTTTCTCTATTATTTACCCGTCCCCTCTTTTCACAGTCTCTTTACATATTAAGTTGCCTGAATTTTCTTCAGGACTCTTTGACTCTCTGTTCAATTTTTTTCAGTCTTTTTCTCTCTGGTAAGATATAGTTTTTATTACTAAATCTTTAAATTTGCTAGTGCTTTCTTCTACGGTAACTAATAGTCTATTAATCCTATCCGGTGAATTTTTTTCATTTCAGTTACTGTATTTTTCAATTGCAGAAGTTCCATTTTGATTCTTTAAAAAATATCTGACTTGTTTTTATTTAACATGTTCAATTTTTATCTTCTTCAACATGTGGAATACAGTTATAACAAATGTTATGGTCTTTGTCCAATAATTCTTTAATTGGTATCTGCAGTATACTAATTCATATCGGTATTTTTGGATTGGCTTTGGATTGGCTTTGAATTTTACCTTGCTGGATGCTGAATATTTCCATGTTTCTATATTCTTGAGCTTTTCTTATAGGTTGTTGTGTTCCACGGGAACAACTCTCTTTTCAAGTCCACTTTTAAGTTTTATTGGGCAAATGCAAAACAGTCTTTAGTCTTGGGCTAACTTTTCCCCTCTCTGGAGGCAATCGCCTTCTCAGGGCTCCACCCGGTCTCCCTTGATTGTGTGATTTTCCACTAGGGACAGTGGGTTGCGAGCTGCTCCCGTAGTGGTGCTCATGTGCCGCGCACTTTACGTGGCTCTTTCCCTGGGCGCGGGCAGGGAGGAGTACTCGCAGAAGATTCCAGGCGGCCATCTCTGAGATGCTGTCATGTCGAGGGAACCCTATGAGGTTTAGTCACCTCGACTCTGTGGACTCCCAGCTCCATCTCTTTCACACAGGCAGTGGGCCACGTTCCACCTTGGTCTCCTCTCGCACTGAAACCTGGAATAGTTCTCCAGCTGGTAAGCGAAGCTCCGGCAAACAGAGGCCTTGCGCTCTTTCCTTTTCCTCAGGGGTCACTGTCTTGAGCTGCCTGATCAGTACCTGAAAACCACTATCACGTGCTTTGTCTGGTTTTGGTTTTGGCTTTCTCTGTCTCTGTCTCTCTGTCTCTACCCCTTCCTTCATTCCTTCTCTTTTCCTTTCTTTTCTTTTCTTTTTCTTTCTTTCTTTCTTTCTTTCTTTCTTTCTTTCTTTCTTTCTTTCTTTCTTTCTTTCTTTCTTTCCTTCCTTCCTTCCTACCCCTTCCTTCATTCCTTCTCTTTTCCTTTCTTTTCTTTCTTTCTTTCTTTCTTCCTTCCTTCCTTCCTTCCTTCCTTCCTTCCTTTCTTTCTTTCTTTCTTTCTTTCTTTCTTTCTTTCTTTCTTTCTCTCTCTCTCTCTCTCTCTCTCTCTTTCTTTCTTTCTTTCTTTCTTTCTTTCTTTCTTTCTTTCTTTCTTTCTCTTTTCTTGGTGTAGCAGGATGAACCCGACCCCTATGTCTCATGTTGGTTGAAAAGAACACCTCTTAGAGATGTTTTCGTCTGTGTTTGTCTATCATGTATGAGATGAAGAATCTTGTGCTATATATAAGTGCTATTTTAAATCAATTTCTTTTGCTTTCTTGTATGTTCTTGTCCTTTTCTTTTTTCTGTCCATTGGGTCCTTTTTGGTAAACATTTTCTTGTGTCTTGTTCGTGTTTTCACTTCACTTAGAATTGTGACAAATTCCTGGAGTTGGTGGGGAGAAACACCAAGAATGATTGAAAGGAAGTTTCTTACTGGTTAGATTGTATGAAGTCTTGAATTTGAAGTTAAATTAGTTTACATAAAAACGTATCTTATATATTTAGATGAGATCTATCCTGCTTACAAATATTTTGACCAGTGCTTAACAGGTTTTTGGTTTCCCAGTGATGCTTTAAAGAGTTACATTATTTGCCTCTCTGCTAAGGGAAGTTCAGCTGCGGAGAAATGGAATCAACTGAACGGTTTCTATCACTTCATAGTAGGGATTTTAAATTAGAAGTCCACAAACTCCTAAGAGATCTTTGCACTGGATGGCAAAAAATTTGTATCTTTGCTAACTTCTTATTGAAATCTAGCATTTCTTTCCATTATAAACACAGGCAAAAAACCACAAGAGTGCCAGCAAAAGCTGTGACTTCAGCAGTAAGAAAACTGTGTCACAGTACAGTAAGTGCAACACTTCCGTGTCACAGCATGGTTACTGCAGATACATTAAAGTATGTTATTTATACTCATTACTATTTATCATTACTTCAAATTACGATAGTCTTTAGACTTAGTGCTAGATCTTGTTATTAACTTATTAATAAAAAATACTATTCTTATTTTATCATTAATATGTGTAAAATACTTTAGTTATCATATGTTAATATACTTGGTTTTCTTCAGAAGTACGCATTTTGTTTCATGCATATATAAACATTATTCTGAAGAGTGGCCCATAGACTTCCTCAGAGAGCTGAAGGGATAAAAGAGATTAGGACCCTGTTTTAATGACACTTTACAAAATCCCTAGCTGGAGTCACCTCAAGGGAAGGAGGCAATGAGGCAGTTCCCTAGCATTTCATTTCCAGCTTCTCCCCCGCTGGAAGTCTTGAGATTGTAACCTAACTGAGATAATCTGACCTTCTGCACTCGTTTTAGGCTCAGTGAACTGGGGCAGCTTCTCTGTCTGATGGAACAGTTTCCATCAGGAGCAGGGAGCACTAGTTTTGGGGCTGAAACTTCTCTGCAAGGCTTAGCTGCTGACAGATTCGCCTCTCTTCTTTGCTGATGAGCCGGAGCCAAGCTGACTTTCCACAGCAGCAGAATAGCTTTGAGCCTGACGTTCTGGCTCGGGGCCTCCTTTCATTTCATCAGCACCAATTCCATCCTGCGCCGCGGGCCTGTAACATCTCACTCGCCTTCCACCCTGCCTCTGCCCTCCCAGTACTCCTTCTTCTCTGTTCGCACACTCTCTAGCTGTGGCAGGTGACAGTGCCAGGAGACAGGAAGGTTCCAGCATCCCAGCCTTGCAGGCCCCTGCTGAGTATGCTATCAGCTTTCACTATTTGACAGAAAGAAAAAGGCAGTGAAACCAAGCCCAAAGCAAAGGACATGCAGAGTTGAAGTCTCTGATCTTGTCATTCTCTGAGCACAAAACTCTCTGACCCAGAACTCCCCTTTTCTAAGATTAACCTGAAGACAAAACTTTTTGGTCTTTGTTACCTGAGAACATTTTACTGCACACATCTCCGTTTCCTGGCTTAACCACAGTAATGAGAACTAACATTTTACAGTTTATGACATGCTGTCTTAGTTACCATTTAATGCTCATAGCCGTTGTGCACATCAAGTTGTACTGTTTCTATTCCACAAATAAGGAACCCAGGCTCTGGAAGGTTCCAGGCTCGCTCTAGAAATGGGGTAGGACTGGAAGCTAAGCTGAGACGCCTGCTGTGGAGGCTGTGAGCTCTGCTGCCCCACAGCCTACTCCTACTGCGGGAAGAGGTCATTGTGCTTATACACAGGAGGCATCTCTGTCTGGTGGATTATTTTATGTTTTGCATGTAGATTTTATTTCTTTCAAACAGTATTTTAAAATAATTCATGTATAGTCTTGAAATTCCACAAAAATCTAGATTCTTGGTCTTTTTTCCCTTCCCATGAATCAGACACACATTCCTACAGGGCAGTTATTAGTTGGTGCTGAGCGGCGGTGCTCCTGTTAGACGGAGTGGGAATCCCACCACGCTGCAGTCCCACCCCTCCCCACTCCCAACACTGAGGCTGAGTGTCAGTAATGACTTACTATTATCTTTGTGTTGATGTTTTTTCCCATACTGGAATTAAAAGAGGAAAGAGAAATGATTCTAAAGCTCATTTCTGACTCAAAAATGGGAAAACAAAGTATTGGCCTTGGGATGGTTAATTTTAGGCATTGATTGACTGGATTAAGAAATCCCTAGAAAGCTAGAAAAGCATTATTTTGGGTGTGTCCATGAGGGTCTTTCCAGAGGAGGTTAGATGTGAGCCTCAGTGGGCTAGGAGAGGAAGACCCATACTCAGAGCCAGCCGGCATCACCCAACCAGGCAGGGGCTGTATGGAATAACCAGGGAAGGCAAAGTGATATCTCCTGCCAAGAGCTGGGATATACTCATCTCTTGTTTTGGACATCAGAATCCCAGGCTTGCTGGCCTTTTGCCCCTTCTCCAGATACTCAGGCTTTCGCCCTCAAACTGAGAATTACACCATTGGCTTTCCTGGTTTCAAAGCCTTTGCATTTGGACTGGGCCATTCTGCTGGCATCACATGGTATCCAGCCCCCAGGTGACCTGCTGTGGGACTTCTGAGCTACTATAATCCCATAACCAATTCTCCTAATAAGTTGCCACTCCTGTATCTATATACATACCCTATCAATTCTATATCTGTAGAGGATTGTAACACAGACCTAGAGAACTTCATCTTTAGTCTGATTCACCTGACCTGGAAGAATTTGAGTTCGTGATTTCTTGTAAAGACAATTGTTCTAAAATCTGGATGCCCATTATAATCATTTGGGAAGCTTTGAAAAGATACAGATATGGGTAGTTTCACCCATGCATTGAGTGTGAGTCTTTAGATGTGGGCCCTAGGAATCTGTAATTTAAAAAATTTCCCCAGCCTATTCTGATTGAACTCGCTTGGCCCCTTCTTTGGGATGTCCTCTTATGGAAAGTGGACTTGACCTTCCCTAAGCCTCCTTCAGCAACCCTGTGGTAGGAAACCTGCGTGCAAGCCAGCAACTGACAGAAAGCTGAAAGCAGTTAGTTGGAAAGAGCCTATTTGGAGTTTGCAGTACGTGGAACCTCACCTGATTCATTGGCTCTATCAGGTCACCCAGGAGCTCACCCTGTGCTGATTCTCATTCCTGATTGCTACTGAAAGGGCTTGCTATGGTGTAAATGAACCCCCCAAAATTCATATATTAGAAATTTAATGCCCAGTGCAACCGTGTTAGGCAGTATGGCTTAATGGGAAGTGTTTAGCTCATCTCAGCCTGATGGTTTATTTCATGTTTTGCATGTAGGTTTTATTTCTCTGCCCTCATGAATGGATTCATACTATTGTAAAAAGGGTTGGCAGGAGTGGGTTTAACACTTTCACCTCCTGCCATGTGAGGACACAGATTTCTTTCCATCCATAGGACCCAGCAGCAAGGTGCCATCTTGGAACCTGAGACCACATTTGCCTGTATCTTCATCTCGGACTTCACAGCAGCTAGAAATGTGAGAAATACATTTTTGTTCTTTATAAAATAGCAAATCTGTGGTATTCTTTTCCAGCAGCCCAAAGTGGATTAAGACAGTGATCTAGAAATCACTTTTGAGATGTTATTTCTCTCTGCCTCTAACTTCATCTGGTGGCTGAGGGCACTGGCCAGGAACAGCCAGGGCAAAGTTGTGCTGGAGCAGGTGAGCCGGACACACCCCTGTAGCGTCGGGGTCTACCTCTTGAGGACAGGTAGGGTAGTTACTTTTTTTGTTACCGAGACAAAATATCCAGCACCCAAAGTTAAAGGAGGAAAGGTTTACTGTAGTTCACAGTTCGTAGAGGTTTCGGTTCATAGTTGTCTGGCTCCAAGGCAGGGCGGCGTGGCACAGGAGAAGCAGGTCATAGCAGGCAGAAGGCAGCAAGGCAGCAAGTAGCCAAGTAGTGAAGCAGCAAGCAGCAACCTCAGCCCTCTTCCTGCCCCTCATATTCTATCCAGGCTACTCACCCATAGGGTGGGTAACACTCACATGGGAGGGGGTACCCTTAATCCTAGCATCACATCATGAATCAATCCCAGCATCAGACACCCAAGATTCAGCCACCTCCAAAAACTCCACCTATGACTGCATGAGGCTTTGTGGGGACATCTAGATACAAGCCATAACAGGCAGGACCATTGCGCTGTAAATCTAATAGGTCACTAGACAATAAGCACTTCTCTATAACTTGGAAATAAATAAAAGTAGGAAATATCAAGCTATAATTAATACTATCATTGTGTTTTCAGGGTTACTTTTCAAAGCATTTTCATAGATATGATTTTATTACATGCTCCGGTAAATCTGCCAGCAAAGCAAAGATTCTATCCTTATAACCAGCCAGAGATTGTTGAAAATACCCAAAGGCCATACCTCCCTTAGCTTCTCAAGGACCCTTTCATCACTGATTGAAGCACTGTGAACAAACCACAAAGATGCTGATGCTATTGCTGTAATATATGTGCATCATAGCAGAAATGGTTTCAAGGTAGGAACAGGAGTGTTGTGTTTGGAAATAAATATTTGGGATGATGCTGGTTGAAATCATGGGAGATATTGCCAGACGAAGAGAAAAAAAAAAGTTGGAGAGAAAAAATGTAAGATGATGTTAGAAAACAGGATAGGCAGCTGGAAAGGCATTTAGTTACATGTCAAAGGGAATAGGATGCTGGAACATAATTACCATAGATTACACTTCACAGCATGATCCCTCGGGAAAACTCCATATAATGTAGCTTCTGTATGTGAGGATATGCTTATGTCATTCTAATGGATTTTTGATAGAATACCAAAATGTAGAAGAAACAGGGCCATACTTCTATCAAAAAGTAATTCTCTATATAACCTATTTTTCATTTTAATGTGCAGAATGGTGGCTTGCTCATCATTCTTTTCCTTCTTTTTTTTTTCATGATCATCATAAGTGTATTTTTCCAAAATACCACTACTGACAACCCCAAAGCCATTGTGCTGAGCTCCTGCCCTCACGGGTGTTTCAGGTAATAGTGTTCTTAGTATTCTATGTCATCTTTCTTATGCTTTAATTTACCTTCTTGGCTGCCAAAAGTCTCCCATTTATCTGTCTCCTTCCTCTTCTGCCAGGCCATCCTGAGAGGTAATTTTTCATCCTGTCTGTTTCCTTATCCCTGTGGTCCATTCATTTTCTTCAGCCTCCTTTCGCTTCTTCTGTGCTCCCTTACGACAGCATTTCCTCTAGGGAGGTTTTAAGCTGTTCAAGAATTGATAGCCGAAGTTGCTGATTGGGTCAGAATGCAAAGATGAGTCGGTCTGATAGCCGTTACAGGGTTTCCAGTCTGTCAGTGCTCTGGGCTGTAAATGGTGGTAACTCGGAAAAGTTAGTTTAAGGGGAATGGGTTGGATCAGTTACCAGAAAAGGACAGGGTGATGGAAGTTCATGCTGGCCTGCATGTGTGCGTGCGTGTAATTTTGTCTCAACACTAACATGGAAAATTGGAACTTCCTTGTAATATACTTGCTACCGCTTTTACCCACGGAAAAGTTGCAGTAAGAACTAAGACCTCATAAACTAGAACCAAAATTCAATGTCACTGGGTCACTGCCTCCCCCTTCTCTATTCTCTTCCCTGATTCGCTTCACTCTGCAGACAGAATTTCTCCCACTACTGGGAAATATGGCCATGGACTTCCACCCTTACATTCACATCCTCCGGAAGACAGAGGACTTCCTGCTTTCCCCTCAGTAGATCACTGTCAAGGAAGACACATGATTGGTTTAGATGGTTCCGGGTTCTCTTCTTGGATCAGCCCTTCCTTGAGCCTTAGCCAGACCTGAGCCATAAAGTGGAGCGGAAAGGTTGAAGACATGGCACCATGTCTGGCAAGCCCACTAGAACCACTGAATGGAGAGGAGTGTTTCTCCAAAGGATGCTAGGGAGACAAAAATAACATAGAAGTGCTGCAGAATAAAACATTTTTAAAAATTAATCTTCTTGCAAAAGTATATAAGAAGAAGTCTCTTCTGGGGTTACCCTGAATTCTAAAGAAAAATCACTTTGAGAGGAATTATAATACGAAGAGTTCTGAAATAATTTTTTTTTTAAATAACACTGTCTGTATTAGATTGTTACAAAAATTTCCCTAATAACCTCCCTCAAATAGTTCCGCATAGTGACTGTGGGTTTGGAAATGGAATTTGCTTTGACTTGAGACAATAACAAACACGACAGAAGGCAGTTTTGGGACACATTCGTGCCTTGGGTGTTGCCCTCTCTTGCTGCTTTCGACAACCCTGCCAAGCTTGGGTGAGTCTGCTAGATCGGAAGTGGCACGCAGTCCAGTTCTGTGTGCTGTCCTTGACTACAGCCGGCCAAGAACAGATATGTGTGTGAGACTATCAGCCACCAGCTGATCACAAATGCACGGGTGAGGGCTTCAGTGTTTTCTGATAAATATGTAGCACACTGTCTGCTAAGTATAAGCAGCCTGAGGCAGACAGTGTGCATGGAGGATTTGGGGACCATCTTTTCCATTGAGTGTTAAACGTGCAGGGGCTGATAAGAGATTGACTAATAGTAGTACAGACTGGTGCTGCAGGTAGAAACCAATCTGGATGATTTCATGTGTGTGTGGCAAGGAAGGAGTTTCTCCAACATCACTGATCGTGGAGTTTTATCCCCACCTCGGGAAAGCAGAGAGGGAGAAGTGGGGAGAACCAGAGTGTAAGATCCCTGCCTGCTTGACATTTGGACAACATCCATTTGACCTTGAACACAAGATGATACTACACACAAGTGCTTGCTCACCTACCTACACCCCCATCACCATCTTTGCCAGATGTGTGCTACGGAAGAGCTGAGTTCAGCTGAGTAGGAGGAAGGTGAAAGATGTGAGGATGAATGAGGTCCCCGCAGAAGGCCGGTCCCCTGGAGAACTTGAGACAGGGATCTCAAGTGGGATTGTTCTTTGAGAATCAAATTACACACTTGGCACAGAATGGTTAAGCTGATTCCAGATTTGGGCTACTGTGAATATGAGGTTATTGTCACCCTTGGGCCAATAAACTAACTGTTGTGGCAGCTGCTTGTCACTCTTGACCCTTGGTCTCCCCATTCTGCCAAGGCTCCTGGACATGAATGCCTCTATGAGCACCCCTGGGAGCATCAGAAGCCATTGGAAACCCCCAGCTCTTTCCTCTAGAACTTGTGGTACTGAGGATGCAACTCAGGCCCTTGTGCATGCTAGTTATGCACTCTACCACTGAGCTACACCCCAGCCTTTTTAAAAATTTCATTTGAGACAGGATCTTGCTACATTGCCTAGACCGGCTTTGAACTTGCAATCCTCCTGCCTCAGCCTCCCAAGTCACTGTTATTATAGGCAGGTACTACTGCACTCGACTCTAGTTCTTTCTTTGAAATGATTTTCCAGGCTCAGTGTTCTTCCTACACTCCCAGCTGTCAGGGTGGGAGATGCTGTTCGGCCAGGGGAATCATGGGGCAGCTCAGGGTTCTGGGGAGTACGGTTCATACACACATGGAGTCAAACAAGAAAGACATAAAAATGGTTCTATTCAACCAGCAGCCTTTTCTGGGTATGTTTAAGCTTTCTAGTATCCGTTTGGTTTGTTGTACACAGAGCCACCTGAGCTGATTCAAAGCAGAAGCATAAATGTTGGGAGAGGCATCTGCCGGGAGGCACGGGGATGTGCACAGGCTCTCCTGGAGAAGAAGCGCTGGTTTGTCTCTGAGCCTGAGATTTGTAGAAAGTCACGCAAGTTCACTTGCCCTCGAGGGTGAATTCTGTCCTCCTTTGCCACCTTGGCTTCGTTCCCTTAGGTTCAGGCTGCCAAGCCAGCCCGGATGCTCATTACCTCCACACCTTTGCCTGCACTATTTGTCCTTCCTGAAACATCTTTCCCTTCTCCTCTGTTTTCCTCCTGCCCAAGGAAATACCACTTGTTCTTCAAGGGCCAGTTTAAATGCCACCCGCGGCTTCCTCCCGCTCCTTGAATGTATAACGGAAGGGGTATGTCTTCAAACGCTACTGGCATCTGGCATAGTGTCTGCCGTTGGTGTTCAATAAATGTTAAACTGAAACCCCCTTTCTTCATGAATTTTATCCCTTAGAGTATTTTTATGGAAATCAACTGTGACAAAATTTCAAGTTTTTAGGAAGTTAGTTTCTGCCCCAAAGTCCTTTTAAGAAAAGCCTTAAATGCAAAATTCCCCAAACTTTCTTTTTGTTTTTTGAGTGAGAGTCTCACTATGTAGTCTAGGCTGGCTTTGAACTCATAGTGATCCTCCTGCCTCAGCCTCCTGAGTGCTGAGATTACAGGCATGCACCACCAGGCCTGGCCTCCCAAACTTTTAAGGTGCAAACATTTGTGGTCGTTTTCCCAAGAAATCAACCTTTACTATGTTGTGCCTCTTACCTTGCTGAAATCAACTTTCAAAGTAAGGACTAATGTTATCATTATCTGATATAGCAACTCTTCTTCCTGAGGAAGCTGTGTTGTTATTATCGCTAGATTCATGGAGCTTCCAGACTGCAAAACCTGTGCCCACACATTACCTCTTTCAGTGCTCGTCACAATCAGGGGCCTCGGGAAGGCAGGGAGAGCGGTTCACAGACAGCTTCCACAACCAGGCGAACCCAGCAGTCTCTGTTCCTTCAGCAGAGTCAATCTACACAAACTCAGGGGGTAGAAACTTGGAGTCTGCCAGCTGCTGTTTACCCTCCAAGCACCATAAAGAAAGTAACACTGTTGTTTCCTAGAAAGCAAAGTTTTATACCAATAATTATTATAGGGATTTACAGCCCCCAATCAAAGATTCCCCTGTATTTGGCCACCTATCTAAACTCTAAGGGGCTCCCTGCCAAATGGTCAGTGCAACACCTGAATCAGGGCCCTTGGCTATTTATTTTAATCCCATACTGCAAGGGCAAACCCTGCAGGAGCGTCTTGCCCCAGCCTTGGCAGCATGGCAGGAACCTGCTTGGTGGTGTTGGGAGAGGGTGGGGAGCCATTGTTCCATGGAGAACCCTTGGCCACAAGGAGATGGATTGTGGATAAATTACTCTCACTTCTTTGTTAGTTTTTTCCCCTTCTTCAATTCTTAAGGCAAAATAATGAGGCTTAAAAACTCCAAGAATTCACTCCCTACCCTGAAGATCAATATCTGCAGACACCGGTGGCTGCATAGGAGTTATTTTTGGCTGTACGTCACACTGAATCCAATACAAATTCATCTGGGCTCGAATCAGCCACACACCAGGTCAGGGGATTCTGCGATGGGACAAGGCTTCCAAAAGCTCACAGTCGAGCAGTGAGGAGAAGGAAGCAGGTAAATGACTGTTGTGAAGTGTTTCATCCAAGAGGTATGAATAAAAGATTGTGGACACAGAGAAGATGAAGGGAAAGAATTTGGAGGAACTGAAACAGGGTTTACTTCTTTGGAGAAGCTGTCCTGATTTCCTTACCAAATTTACCAAAAGTGCAAGCTCTGTGAGGGAAGGAGTGTGTCTGTTTTGTCCACAACAGTCACCCAGCACCAGAGTCCTTCCTCGCTCAGGGTAAAGCACAAGTGGCCTGAAAATCAGCTAATAGTCCTAGAGCAGCTACAATGGGCCACACACTGCTCTGAGACTTTCCTGGTGTTAGTTAATCCTCACAGGAGCCTCGCAGTTCTCTCAGCAAAGGACGAGACTCTGATTCCAGGCCCATGTTTTCAAGCACAAAGCCAGACTCACTCAATAAAGCCAAGCTGTGCCACTGTGCTGCCCATGGCTGTTGATATGTTTATTACCCGCCCCTTGGTGCCCTTTCTCTTTTTCATAGCACTTAGGAGACTGTCAGCAGCTGGGGTAATTAGAACAGGACATGAAAAGCCCTTTGGACAGATGCCTTCTGGAAATAACCTTGCACCAGTTTGCTCAGCTTGGAAAGCTTGAATTGTATGACAATTTCCCACTGAACAGCTGTCAGCCAATTGAGGACTAATTAGTTCTAGAGCATAAGTAATAGCTGATCACAGAGTGCACTTCCTGCCCGCACTTGGGGTGCCAGATGTGGCCAACCGTTTGAAATGGCATCTCCGAGGAAGAGGCTGAATGCCAGGATCTGAAAATACCATCCAGGAATCGCCTGCCTCAGACCCTGTGCCTGAGACCAGTGTAGATTCTCGGGCCAAGCTTCTGGCCTGAGACTCCCGCCTCCCACAGGCCTCGTGGACTCATGAACTTCCGTGAGATGAGACTTTTGTTTCCAGGTTTCTATTTTTCAAGTCTCGCTTCTCAGAAGACCTTTCCTTTAGGTTGAGGATGCTTATACCACACTCATCCCAGCCAGATTGAGCAGGGCTTTCCCTGAAGTGTTAAGTCAAGGCAGCCTGTTTCCCATGGATCCGGGGAATCCAACAAGGGCCTTGGAAGAAATTAAAGTTCTTAAGGATGAAGCAGGCATTGTGCTTAAACACCACATTTTAAAACCCTTTCTTCTCTTGATGGACGTAGTGGCTGCTTCCATGATTTATCTGTTTTGAATTGTGCTGCTATAAACATGCGCGTGCATGGATCACTGTAACAGGATGTCTTTAACTCTTTCGGAATGATACACAACGGAGTCCTACTCTGCTCTAAAGAAGGATAAACTTCAGTCATTCCTAGGGAAACACACAAGTTTAAATATCAAAGCATAAATGAATTAAATGTAGAAATAGTATACATTCAATGAATATAAATGAATTAAAGTATAAATGAATTAAAGAGCAAAGTAGAAGATAGATAATAGGAAATAGGGAGATACATCTTTTGCAAATGGGAAGGGGATGAAGAAATGGAGGGAGGAGGATGAAGAAGGGGAATCTCAATGTTCTTTTGCATTTCTCTGATGGCCAAAAATGCTGAACATTTCTTCATGTATTTATTGGCCATTTGTATTTCTTCTTCTGAGAAATGTCTGTTTATTTCAGTTGCCCATTTTTTTGATAGGGTCTTTTATTTTTGGCAGTCTAGTTTTTCTGAGTTCTTTATATATTCTAGATACTAGTTCTCTGTCTGAGGAATAGCTGGCAATTTTCCTCCATTCTGTGGGTTGTCTCTTCACTCTTGGTTTCTTCCTTTGGCGCGCAGAAGCATTTTAATTTAATATAATCCCATCTGTTGATTCTTGGTATGATTTCTTGTGTAACTGGGGCTCTGTTCAGAAAGTCTTTGCCTATGTCTATGTCTTCAAGTTTGATCAATTTTTTTCTTCCAGTGTTTCTGTTTTTACATGTGTATGTCTAGAATCATTTTGATTTGATTTTTTTACAGGGTGAGAGATATGGATCATTCTTCAGCATGCGGATACCCAGTTTTCCCAGCATTATTTGTTGAAGAGGCTGTCTTTCCTCCAGCATTTATTATTGGCCCCTTTGTGAAAATCAGCTGGGTTAAGGTGTTCGAGGTTGTTTCTGTCTATTCTGTTGGTCAACATGTCCATTTTTGTGCCAGAACCATGCTGTTTTTACTATTGTGGTTGTACCACACTTTCTTTTACCAACTTTTTGGGTTGATGGGCACCCAGGTTGTGTACTTTGGCTATGGCGAATAGTCTTGCAAAAACATGGGGATGTAGATATCTCTTTAATATCCTGATTTCATTTCCCTGGGGTAGATGCCTAGTGGGGGCTTGCTGGGTTCTATGGTGGTTCCATTTTAAATTTTTTGAGGAACCTCCATACTGTCTTCCATAATGGTTGTACAGTTTACATTTCCAAGTGGATGAGAGATCCCTTTTCTCTGCACCTTCTATGATAAACCTCCAAATTTTGCAATTCTTGGTCTTTTCTCAACCAGCAGTTGAACTGTATCCCATACATACGTATAAGCAGATGCTGTGTTTGCCCTTCACCCCCTTATATCCACTTCCCCGTTCTCCTGGGCCTCTACTGAACCCCTGGTGACTTATTTCCACTACCTGCCTGCCCCAAGTACATGTTTGTACTTAGGATCTGAAGAACAGCGGAAATAAGTAGATGCTCTCGGCCACATGTTCCTAAGAACCTTCCTGTTTACAACAGCCTAGATTTGGAAGCAACCTAAGCATCCGTCAGGATGAGTGCATCAAGAAAATGTGGTTTATATTCACAATGAAGTATCATTCAGCCAGAAAAGGATGAAATCCTGTCGCTTTGCAGCAAAATAAGATATTGTGTCCAGCAAAATAAGCCCGGCACAGAAAACCAGCTAACTCATGATCTTATTTATATGTGGAATCTAAAGTAGCAGATTTTAAGGAAGAAGAGTTCAAGAGTTACCAGAGGATAGGAGAGGCATGGGGTGGAGTGAGAGTAGTCAAAGTTACAGTTAGATAGCAGGAATGAGTTCCAGTGTTCTATAGTTAATAATACAGGATATTTCCAACAGTTAGAAAAATTTTGAATGTTTTCATCACCAAGTGATAAATGAGTGATGTGTATGCTAAAAACCTTGACCTATTACACAACGTGTACATGGATAGAAACATCAAATCATACCCTGTAATATGTACAACTACATTAACTGAAGAAAGAACCTGCCTGCCCTCCCTATACTGACTTGCTGGTTGATTCTAATGAAAGAGTACGCACTTACAGAGTGAAGGCAAACTAAGACAGGAAAAGAAGGCAGCCCAAAGTGGCTCCTTAGCTTTAAAACTGCTCTGTTACCCACTAAGGCCCTAGCGCCCAACTACAGGGAGACCATGCCCAGGGCTTGCTTTGTGTTCTTGTGGAACACAGCTGGCTCGCTACGTATGGCCCTTGGCTTTGTTTCCAGAAAAGGTGACTCAAAAGTAAGTTATTCTTAGAGGACTTATAAACACCATTTGCTTGTTGCAATAGTGTGAATTTAATAGAAACAGAAAGCTTAGGGATGTAGCTACATACTTCCTGATACTTTATAAGTGCTTCGTTCTTGTTTATTCATGGTGTTTCTCATTTAATTGTCACAATTCCCACAAAGCAGGTCTTGCTACTCAGTTTTGTGGATGAGGAAACTGAGGTTCGAGGTGAAGAGGTTTGCCCAGGGCACACTAGGCTGACAGCTGGGCTTTCAATCCAGAGTGCCTAAGTGTGAAGTTAGTCATCTTTCTACCAGGAGGTCCAATGTGATTGTTTTTTGAACAGTATTTCTTCAGGAGAAATACTGCTATGAGTAGACACGCACAGTGCATTATATTAAAGGATAGGTCGTACAACTTCTGAAATTGAACAGGCAGGGTTTCCAGATGGGGCGGATGTCCTCTGCCTTCAGGCTTGGATTTTTTCACCGCTGGCTACTTCAGAAGGAGCCTTCTGAATTCTAAGACTCTGTGATTATTTTCCATTGATTTAGTACTGTATAATCGTTAGGAAGATTTTCAAAGGATGTCTTACATGCCTTTTATTTTTGCAGTGCTGTGGACTGAAGCCAGGCCTTGCACATGGTAAGCAAGCACCCTACCATCAAGTCCACCTCCTGAGTCTTTAAAAGATGTCTTAAAACCTAAAGTTCCTAAAATGGCAGAAAAGTGTTGCTAATTAACTACAGGTCACTTACGATTCATTTCAGGAAGCCACAGGAACAGTCAATCAGAAAATCAGACCTTGCATGAGGTGTGGATGGGAATTTTCCTCGAGGAATTTGTACTTCTGCACAAAGCTAAGACGGAGAGTAGGGTTTAGATGGCTTAGGAGGTGAGCAAAGGGCACTGCAGACCAAGGAAGGAGGGCTGAGAAGCAGGGAATGTTGAGGGCCTTCGCACCTGGGTTTCCTCAGTACGTATATTTTAGTCTCATCTCTACTTCGCATCCGCATTTGTCACGTTCCTATTCAGAAAACCCCATTTTTTCCAGTATGTACCCCTTGCTTTAAACATTTTTAACTGCCGCCAACATTTACTGAGTGGCCGGTTTTAGGCACATTACACCTATCATTTATTTCACGTAATTTCCACAAAATTCTGCAGAAGTTCAGGCCCATACTTTGTAATTGAAAAACTGAGATGCACAGGTACCCTGAGGGTAAGGCAGAGACTGAAGCATCAAACCCCGGTCCATATAACCGCGAACACCAGATCTCTCTCCAGTTCACTTGTTCGCAAATTCAAGTAACAGTGGCACTGTCAGGGATTACTCTCAGTCACAGCTACTCAGATTGTGACAGGAGACTGAAATTCCTCTCATCCAAAACTACCGCGTGCTCGATGAAGAACCAGGTGGACATTTCACGGGGAGGGCCACACATCAGTGTTTTTGGAAGCTCCCTGGTGACTGCGGTGGGCAGCAATGTTGAGGAGCCCTGCTAGACACAATGTTCTGGCTTGTGTCTAGATGTCCCCCAAAGCCTCACGCTGTCGTAAGTGGGGCTTTTTCAGAGGGGGCTGAACTCAGTGTGTGATTGATTCAGGGTGCAATGCTAGGATTACGGGAGCTAGATTAAGGTAAGGGTGGGTGGTTAATATATCAGTCCACTGGTTTGGCACCGCCCTAATACAGTACGAGACAGAAAGAGGCTGGTTTTCTCCCTTGCTTGTTTGCTTTTGCAGTTTCCTGCCTGCCATGAACTATTCTCTGCGATGCCCCTTTGCCAAACCATGCTGCCTTGGACCCAGCAGATTATGGACTGAAACCTCTACAAACTGTGAGCTAAATAAACCTCTCCTCCTTTAACTTTGGGATTTTGTCTCAGCAACGGGAGAAAAATAACTAAGACACACGACTTGGCTCATCGTATCTCCTGCTTCACTTCCTGCTATCGTCACACTCGGTTCCAGATGTGCTGGCCTTGCTTTATCTTCAGCAAGTTAGGGACACCCTCCTCTAGTGGGCCCTTCTCTCTGAACATTCTGCACATGTACATCCCCGCGTCTAAACCTCCTTCTTTGCTAAGAACCTCATCTCCCCCACGAGGCCTATCCTGAGCACCCTGTTATAATGGACCCTATCCTAATGTTGCAGATTTCTGACTTTTGTTATTTGTCTCCATGCCAGAACGTAAGCTGTATGAAGGCAGTGAACTCTGGTTTGCGTATTCAGGCACTTGAAGCATCTCCCCTGGGTTAACTGGTTTATGATGGCGTAGCTTTTTCACACCAGGCTAGAACTATGCTACAGCCACTAGTCACATGTAACTACTGCACTTTCCGAATCCACTTAATCTGTGTGATAATTATTCCTGATAAGGTGAACAAAAGGAAGCACTTGGCCATGTTAACTTTTTCAGCCAATTTCTTTTTCCTGGTAATAAACACCAGCAACTGAATAACCAATACTCCAAAATTAACAGCTTATAACACAACTTTTATTAGAAAAGTTATACATAACATAGCATCAACTATTTCCAAGAACAATATTAAACCCGATAAGCAACAAAAACCAGACTAACAAAATGTGTAACGAGAAACTAATGACCTTTCAGTAATCAAACATTCAATTATCTACAATGTCTTTTTACAAAGGGGGAGGACCATGGTTTACAGGCACATAATATTGAAAATAAAACTGCAATAGCAATTTAATACAATTACCAGTCTCAAAAACTGAATCGTTAAAACAGTAATTAGGAGTTCTCAAATTTAAAGCATTTCACATAATTTTAAATTACTGGGTATACACTGAAGTCTGAGTTTCAAAAGTGATTTTTTTTCCCACAAAAGTGCCAACACTTAAGACAGAACTTGCAGTGTAATTTTGCCCTAAAAAGTTAAGACGTTATGATAATCATTAATAGTCACATAATTTCTGGTGCTATCTGGTCTGTTAAAATAATAAAGCCTTTATTTGGATGTTTTTCTTCATTTAAATTAGAGGAAACCAGATAAAGGATTTCAGTTGCAAAGCTATTAAAATAAAAGTCCCAAACACAGGAGTGTGCAGCACTGGAAAAGGAGATCAGTACTAACATTTATAATAAATATCAGAGAAGCCATTAGTTTTTACAGCACTGTCGCTTAAAGGTTAAGCCCACCTGATGTGTAAGGTCCCACCAGTCTGCCCTTTCAGTTGGCAGAAGAATTTCTATCTTCATGATCTGAATACTCAACTCTAATTCATAGCTCCTGGAAAGTTACAAGTGTTTTTAAGTTACTCCACTTTAACAAGTCTATTTCTGGTCATTTTGGAGCTGCACTAAAACAGTTCAGGACTGCGAAGTTCATCCTAAAGATGCGACAGAATGATTTACTTCCGAGACAGAACGTTTCCCACTGCGCCAGGCCCGCCTTTGTGCAGCTGAGGGGGATCTGGCACAATACAAACTCACAACTCCTGCTCATTACGAATTACACTTTAAAACACCTCGCGGTGACGCTCTGGTTTCAGTACCATCCCTACGTACAGAGGTCAGCCGGACTGCTGGTTTTACTGATGGAGAGACACTTCTTCCTGTCAAACACATACCATGGTTCTTAATTAAACTGCCAGGCATTTTCCTAGACAGGTTTTCCTTTTGACACAGTAATAGAGAACTAAAAATCATGACTTTCGACAGCTACTCAACATTATTACATGCACCAATATTGCACACATCTGTTCTGAACTGTTAAAATCATCTTCTGGGTCCTTGGGGTGTTGTTTTCTCCACTGCAACACAAACACAACCCATATAAGCAATTTCCCCTAAAGATGAAATCCATGAATTAAAAACACTTGAAAAAAATGAAAGAAAAGGCAGAGATTTTGTACAGACAAAAATCTAAATTTTCTCAAAGGGTTTTGTGTGCCCTACACATGGGGGCAATCTGTACGCACTAGTGACGAACACTAGGTATGACGCCACTAGCTCCTCAAATGATATGGAACCTTGGTCCAGGGGTGGCGATGATGTCGCTGTAGGGTTCTTCTTGTGTCAGCTCGATAGCCTGTTGCTTTTTAAGAACCAAGAAGCTGTAGAACTTTGCCGCAGCCTGCTTTCTGTTTGTGTTTCGACATAACTCAAGCAAACTGATAGATTCAGCTCCAGTTTTGGCAAGAGCTCGCTGAAATAAAACCAGAAAAGAATGAATTGTGATAATCCTCATGATAAAGTAATATAAAAAGGGTGCCAATTTGGTGCTAGAAAAACTATATATTCTGTCAGGAACTGGGGCTGGACTTACATGAATACTATATCAGTGATTCTCACGTTAATCAAGGTGAATGGCCAAAGCATTATTTCAGTCCGTCCCAAAGCAAAACAAAGTCCAAGGAAAAGTAGTTGCTACAACACCATCAGTGTCATTCATCTCCCTGGACAGCTGATGTGATACAATGGTAAAATCTACCACTTGTACTAGTTTTTTTTGTTTGTTTGTTTTTGGGTTTTTTTTGTGGGTACCGGGGGGTCGAACTCAGGACCTCATGCGACAGCAGGTGCTCGTGCCGCTGAGCAATATCACCGGCCCTTTCTTCGTATGTGGGTACCAGGAGTCGAACTCAGGACCTCGCGCTTGCCAGGCAGGCGCTTACGCCACTGAGCTATCTCACCGGCCCTATACTAGTTTTTTTTTTTTTTTCTTTTTTTGTGGGTACCGGGGGTTGACCTCAGGACCTTGTGCGCCACCAGGCGCCCGTGCCGCTGAGCGATATCACCGGCCCTTTTTTCGTATGTGGGTCCCGGGAGTCGAACTCGGGCCCTCGCGCTTGCCAGGCAGGTGCTTACACTGCTGAGCCATCTCACTGGCCCCCTACACTAGTTTTTAAAGTGAAAAATAAATTAAATGTCAAATACTTAAAACTTTGCAGGAATTTACTGTAGGAAGCTGCAAGCAACTTGCTTGGTATTTCACAGGCGCTGAGGATGTCCGTACCTGGTACACTGAGGCTGAGAGACAGGCAACATCTGATGCTACAGAATGATTCAGCAGATTCAATGAGTCACTCTTTGCTCACCCCAAAGTAAGACGATGCGAACAAAGGACTTCCCTGAAATATCACCACAGGTCTGCTTTTCAGGAAAACCATGGCAAAATATTCTGGATGCTTTCCGGGGTTATTCATGGCCTGACAGTTTATGCATTCAATTAGAATATTTTAAAATGAGGTAGTCCTGGAAAGTTTCATGAAGGCCTGTTTTCCTGTCGTAACACATGACTTTTGAGGGAGCAATGCTGAAAGGGTCTGAGGACGCCTTTCCCTAAGATTCACTTACGCACCTGAAGACCATGAAGCATCTGCTGAGTCCTTTTGTTCCATCTCCTCTCTTCTTGATCCTGATCCCCCCCTGAAGCATCTTCTTCCTGAATGAAGAAGACCCCAAAACGCTGTTAAAACTGCTTTGTTGCAAAATAAAATACTCTGCACTGCTGGAAAGCTCTAGATTAATTCAGACCGTGTACTCTAACAGAAAATTGCATTTGATGCTGCTTAACAAAAACAAAGTCATGCGGCGTCTTGTGTGCATGTTGAAGTCTGTCCTTCTTTAGCAACGAAGGAAAGCCCTGTTCCAGCAACCAAACCCCCCGCTGAGCGTGAGCTTCCGCACTGCTGTGAGTACGCGGCCCTCACAGAATGGTCGAAGGACTGCTGCCAGTCACCAGCCTTTCCGTTACCACTTGCTTTGTTAAAAACGTATTCAAAGGCCTAAATCAGCGATGGCAGTAAGTGTCGTTTATTTCAACTAACTGTATCTACTTTTGTGTAGTATGATTTTCTAGGTGGCTTACATTCTGGTAGACTCTTAATCCTACCACGGACCAGTACAGGGAGCCTGCTGACTAGCTGAGTACACAGCGACCGACTCCACTCCGTCTTTAAAGAAAGAGGCGATCATCCTTAACGTTTTACCTCAGACCTGCTGCCGGGATGACTCTGTGAGCTTCAAAGTGGTGTGGGGCAACCGCTGCTATGCTCCCCAGCTACGCCAGAACCACACCCCACATGCCACAAAGCAGGGGCCAGCAGCTTCATACACAATGGAAAGCACGCTGGTTTTAATTTTGATTTGATACTGAGACAACGGCACACATGGCACAGAGACTGGAGGAGCTGTGAAGCAGAATTCTGGCTTTAAAATAATGTAGTATCGGTACTAAAGGAAAGCACTGACCTCTACAGCTGGTATCGTGAGAAATTAAAAGGACCTTGAAGAACTCTAATATACCCTAGGGAAATTTCTAAACTCCTCTACTTTTAAATAAGCCATTCTGACATTCACGAGTAAAGCCCTACCGTGGTCTCATTAAAACAAAACAAAGATGTAGACAGACAAGTGGGAACTGCTGGTTTCTTGATTTCCAGGCCACAGACAGGGAAGACATGAGTGATACCAGAGGCTGATGAGCATCGCAGTCAGCACTGACCACTGACCTCAGATCATGAACAGCAGCTACGAGCAATTTAGAAGCCAAGCAACAAGTGAGTGCAAGGGCAGCCCCAGGTCCTTTCAAAGCCACAGTGGAGCCTGTGAATTTCAGCACACCATTAAATTTGATGTACTTGATGATTTATGCCATTAAGAATTTGGATCCTATTTGAATATTGTTCAATGTTTAACATCAATTAATTTAGTCCAATATTAAAAGTAAAATGGTGAAGATTTTTGCTAAATTTGGAATACGAATTTACTCTTCAGGTATCTTACAGCTTCCTTACCTCTTCCTCTTCATCATCCTCTTTCTCCTTTTCTTTCTCCTTCTCCTTCTCGGGCAGAAGTTCTAACTCTGGTATCAGCTGACAGATATTGGGAGGCTCTTCTGGGGGAAGCTCTACAGGTGGTATTTCCATCTGCTCCACCTGCTGAGGCTGAAAAGCAATAAAATAAAGCAATTTAAGCTACACACATTAAAGGTAGCTTCTTTTAAACATGCAAATACAGGTGCTAAATTTTCTAGATGGAGGAATTAGGGTTATACCTCTATATTTTCCCTCAAACAAAAATATGGTAACAGTCTTTTTTTTTTTAACTGTAAAGTGACATTAAAGTAGCTTTTAAGAAAAAAGTTAATGATTACCCTAAAACATAAGGTTTTCAGTTTCACATTTTTAAGGCATCAAATACTTAAGAGTCTATAAAATAAAAGCTACAAGCCGTAAAAATACAAAAACTTACTGCAAGAACATTTAGAAACAAAAAATAAAAACACAATCCATTAGCTCAGTATGGTCTACTATCATCTTATAAAATTGTCTTACAGTTATTATTACAATGTATCTTAAAATTTTAAGCTCTGACTCTCAAACTTTTACAGTAGCAAATGGTAATGAGGTGATTTTTCTGAGCCTGTCTCCTGTATTTCTTTCCTTTTGGGCTTAATATAAATAGCAAAGAACATTTTAAAAAGCAAAATCTCCACCAAAGAATTAGCAGAAGGAGAGTGGTATCAGAGCCACGTACCCATTATCTGTCCCTACTCCTGCGCTCATGGTGAAAATGCTCTTACCGACAACTCCTTACTAGCAGAGGGCAGAGAAATGGCTCCTGAAATTGGCAGAGGAGTCCACTCATAGTTCTCCACAGAGGCTGAGCAAAGAGCCTGAGGTTACCAAGAGCCTCCTTTCCTCTAATTTATTCTATAGATTTAAAACTGGGAAGAACTAAACCAGACCTCACTGCTTTCTTTTCCTAACCTAGCTGAATGCAATGGTAGCCAAAGTATAAATGGAGTAGCCAGATACTGCTTTACATTTTTCTCAGTTACTCGCTTACTTAATAAGATAACCTAAAACTGCCTTGTACTAGAGATATGGAGGAATGTTTGCTACATAAATGAGAACCAAGTTCAGAGCCAAGGATTCCACACCAGCCGAGGCTGCTCGTTTTGGATCACTCTGAAGCAGGACTATTCAAGCAGAGTCGGGGGACCCTGCAGAGTCCCAGCACACCCCCGCTCGCGGCGGACCACACCTACAGCTTCAGCTGCCATTCTTTGGACCCACCCCTTGCCATGTTCTGCTTAACACACGATACTTCAGAAGGGCTGCTCAAATGCCCCCTGCTCTGGACCAATGCCGCGCTTACTTACAGGGATCACAGGCTCTGGGTCGATCTGTCCAGCCTTGCGCTTAACTCCCTGCGGCGGCGGCGGCGGCATGGCTGACTCGTCCATGTTTGATCTGCTGGTCTCCATCACAGACTCCTGGAGGCGGCTCGGCTCCTCCAAAATGGGCTCATCTGCAACCCATCAGACGAAGACTCAGGCCATACAGTTCTGAATGTTACATCAGGGCCCTTTTCAAAGTATGCATAGCTACTTTCTCTAACGCAGACCAAAAGAACTGTAGCTCCACAAAGACAATTCGGCTTAGGACAACACACACAAAGAGGGGAAAGTCTTAACAGGACCAGCTGCACCCCGAGGCCAATGCAGGACAGTTCTTCAGCACAGCAGTCCCCAGCATCTGACACCAAGGTCCAGGCCTGGTCTGGTGGAAGACAATTCTTCCACAGGGGGTGTATGTGATAATGGTCTTGGAATTAGATTCTCCTACGGAGCACACAACCTAGATCTCCCGCGTGCCCCGTGCGGGGCAGGGCAATCGAACGCCACCTCTGATCTGTCAGGAAGCGAGCTCAAGTGCCGATTCCAGAGATGAGGAGCTGTGGAAACAGGTGAAGCCTGGCTTGCCCACCCACTGCCCACCTCCTGGTGTGCAGCCCTGTTCCAGACAGGCCCCAGATGGTACCGGCACATGGCCTGGGGTCGGGAATCCCTGCTATGGCACTGTCAACCCGGCCACTGCTGAACATCGTATGTGTCCCGAGACAAAGCCCTGTATCCACCACGGCTATCAGATCCCAGCCATTTCCCTATCCACGACTCTGAGCCTACTTTCATTCCTTATTTCTTTTACTTTGGCAATAAAGGTAAATTCTAAGCCAAATATTTATTTATGCTTCATCAAGAATTATCCCAACTGAACAGACCGATAACGTCACGCTGCTGGTGTTGCTGTGGCTGGTCCTCTCTAGGAACCTCTGGATTTTCAAATTCTTTGAGGAATTCATCCAGATTGTCTGCCTCGCCTCCTTTCCTCCTTTTCCTAAGGTCTTCTGGTACCAGTGGTGTAAGACAGCGTGTAAAGAGCTATTAAAAAAGAAAAATACATTAATTTGAAAATAAATTATACTACATGAAAACCCACCATTGTCATTTCTGTTTAACACGGTATCAAGCATAATTCCACCCTAAAATAATTTCAAATACAAGTTTTGAAATCATGTAGGTACTGTGGAAAACTTGAAAACTGTTACTTTTATCCATCATTTCTACTCTTAAGATTTCAACATCCATAAACTGAAAACTCAACTGAACTACTTTTATACCACGAAGTTTTACAAGGTGTTTTTTCCCACGTGATACCCTACGGTACGCCTTACTAACTATACGTAAATGTTTTTAGTGGCTACATAATCATCCTGTGTGTGTGTGTGTGTGTGTGAGGCAGAATACCTCACACTCGAGCCACCGCACTACAACTTTAGGTTTCTCGTATCTTAACTGTTTGACAACAATGTAATTATCTTCGCAGAAGTGGCTTTTCCTATATTTTGAAGTATTACTTCCTTAGGAAAAAATTCTAATCAACAGTCTACTGGATCAAAGAATAAGTCTTTTTAAGAATCTTTTTCAAAATTACATGACAGCGCTTCCAATTAAAAGTAGCTTCTTCATAGCCTTGCTGCTTTGGGGTACTTTATAAGCAGACTGCAGTAAAATCAGCAAAATCAATGGGGCTTATGCGCATGTCAACTTTAAGTGATGCTTCACTCATAGGTGCCTCTGACCCTTATTTTAAAATAATTTGGATCCAGTAAAAACAGAAAACAGTCTATGAGTGACAAAAATTCTCCTAAAGCCAGAACCTGGGATAGTGGGCGAAACAGAGCTACCTCATGTTTTATTCAGAAAATGTTTGATGAATGCAGATTTGAAGCACAGCACATATTAGGGTAATATAACTAACAGTTTATTAGAGGAAGTTAAGGGAGAGCTATTATTAAAAATGTTGGTGGCATAAAATGTTACCTTCAGTAGTCTGTTATTCCACAGAGGTTGAGCGGGTAAAGAGAACAGCTTTTCTACCCCTCCAGTCTCTTTCCACATCATCAACTTCTTGGTGGGTGGAGCCAGATCCAGAGTTGTGACAATATCAGAATAATCACTAAGTTGGGCTCTAATAGTCTTGCTATCCAACTCTTTGACACTGTCAACAATTAGTTTCCTCTTCCTCTTGGCTTTTGTTTCTTTGACTAGAATAAAAGAAAATAAGGTCACTTTTCTGGAAGGCTGGCAGGAAACACACTGCTACTAGCTCTAACCTTCCTGTTTTCCCGATGCTGTCCAAGCACGACTTAGAATCGAGGCTGGCACACAGCAGGTCTTCAATAAAAATTTGTGGAATGAGTAAAATAATGCAAGGGCCAATACATTTTAGCTCATGAGGCTTCATGCTGGAGTGGACACGTCACAAGTGACTCCACTGGGCTCCAGTACTGGGTTCTGACACTGACTAGCCATGTGACCATGAAAAACTGAACTTCACCTTACTGGAGGCTTCATCTTAAAAGTCTGAACTAGGGTTACCCACATAGAGAAGGTCGTAACATACTCAGCACACCGGCACAGACGGTCTCCCATACACGGCTGTAACTACTGTGAGATCCAGTGGTCAAGTTGTGACCCGTATGTGGCAGCTGTATAAGCCGCTTGATAAAGTAAAACAAGCCCAAGTCCAATTGCAGAATCGAAACTCCCTCCTCCCCACTTTTTCTAATTGTTTCTAATACTCACAACCTTGCAAAGTGGGTAGCATTATGTTGATTTTTTGAGATGCTCATGGGATTAATTGCTCAAGTATCTTACTATCAGATGTTCTGCTCTGTACGTTTTTATATATAAAACATTTGGGAGGTTCAAAAAAACACATGAGGTAAAAAATACAACACAGCTGACAAGTCTCTCATCTCAGTGTCCTCTACCTGCCTTTCCCAGAATACAAGTTCTTACAAGGACAACCCTACTGTCTCCATAAACCACCCAGCAATTTTAGTTTCATGTCACAATTTATATATTTTGTAAATTGCTTTTCACTCAGAAGCAGCCGTCCATTTAAATAATGTTTTGTAATGTTTGTTAAGCACTAAAAGAAAGATTTTAGAATCTTTGATACTCAAGTTTTTTTCCTGAAAGAGTATTTTTAGATTTTCCCAGATTGCAGCCCAAATTTATAGAATTTGGAATTTTTAGATGATAACTGAAGTCAAACTGACTGTAAAACAAGCTGCAATGTTTTCTAATTGTTACACATGGGCTGCGAATACCTTGAGAACCTCAAAACACTAAGAAACACACTGACGAACTTGTTCTATACTTTTTCAGCAACCTGTGAAGATACTCTACAGAACATTCAAGTTCTACCTAGACAGAATAAAGATTCTACGACAGATGTCTGTGACGAAGGAGAAAGCAGCTCAGTTATCTCCAACAAGAGCCGCAGATCAGTGGACAGGCAAAAGCCAGAACAAGGACCTCATGTTCTGCAGGTCACGTCATCGGAAGGTCTGCTTACCAGTTATATCAATAGGTTCCAAAGCAAACGCTTCTTCCTCGTTTGGAACAAGTGTCGTCTGATCCGTCATGGTCGGCATTGGTTCAACGGGATCCACTGAATCAGGACTATCGGGCCCGCCCACTACAAAAACAAATACGCTCACAATATCTTGGGTATACGATGTTTATCCTAACAAACGGAAAAAGAAACCCCTCTTTGAAACTGAAAGAAATCCCACTGGTACTAAGAAACAGTATGTTTCTATTTATGGGGTAGCTCCTCCAAAGTTGAACTCAAATGCATGAAAAAGGGAGGGCACAGGATTAAACACAGAGACTCAGAAGCAGCGATCTTCATGAGCACTGCCGTCCAGGGTATTCACAGGTCACTCAAAGGCAGAACTCCCGCCTTCCGCCCTCTGAAGCAGCATCTTTCTGGATACTAAGTCATCCCCGGAACCACTAAGACCAAGTGCTCACTGGATACGTTGTCGTCCTCATCCATGTCATCGTGCGCAGGCTGCTCCGGCAGCATCACACCGGCCTCAGAGAGGGCAGGGGGGTCGTCGAAGATGCCGCCATCGTTATTACTGATAAGCTTGTCATCTGGAACAGAAGATGTCATTTAACATTTGAAAGGGAAATAGCAAAAGACTAGAAATGATGTTAAAGTAGATTTAATTTAAACCTGTATTCAATTTGCATGTTTCTCAGGGTAGTTTACAGAAGTAGTGTATAAACAGTATGAGAAAGTTTTCATTCATCATTTATATTTTCTAGTTCATGTATGTAAAAATGTATTAATATAGATAACAAGCGGAGCGGCTTAAAGTAATAGTTTAGAACTCTGAGACAAGCACTTTCACAAAAATTAGGTTTGCTTTTAACACTTCCAGGTTAGTATTACAGAAATCTTTTACTGAACTGATTGTAATTCACATATGTGCCTGGACAGCCTCTCCAAAGAATTAGCAACTGCTCCAAAACATCACGACTGAAGAAAGAATTCATAACAACTGACTTTTGATGACCTACCTAATATTCCACCATCATTTCCCTCTCCAAAGTTGTCGTCCTTATATTGATCTTCATACTCTAAGTGGTTGATTTTCTCATTGAGATTGCTGGTGCTCTGTTCAGGCTCCAGGAGGAGGTTAGAAGCGCTAGTGCTGACCAGCATGTCGTCATCCTCAAAAGCACTGCCTTCTCTCATTATCTCACGATCATCCATTCCAAAGTCACCTGAACAAATTATAGGAAGCCAATAGTTGAGAAAGGGGACAAACACCATTAAAAAAGATCATAGCTAACGCTGTATTACAATGACGTCACATTTGCTTATTTATCTTTTTAAACTTTGCAACTCGGGGGGGGGCATGACTAACAAAATCTGACTGATCTAAACTCAGGTTATCCTAAATATGTCACGTAAATGTAAACATGTATGTATGGTTACACTGACTTTCTAAGGTTTCAAGTTTGTTATAATGTGTTTTCATCAAGAAAAGAATGTGGTTTGCTATTAGTTTTGAACATCTAAGGAACAGTGGTTGCACTAACACAACTAATGGTTCCAAATGCTTAGTTTAAAAGTAAACATTGTTTTAATGCTCGGACTTTTCATACAAATCAAAATACAGCTTCTACCACTGTGTATGGGGAGCAGAGCAGGCAAAAAATAAACTCAAGTTTGGTCCATTAAAGGAAATGATGCTTACTATACTGATAGCAAGACAAATTCTTTTCTTGAAAAAATAAATTAAATTTTAAAATCGTGCCGCCATAAGAATGTACTACGTAGTGTGTAAATATGTAAAAGCTCGGTCTCCCTTTGAAACTGCTAGCAGCGACACAACACGACTGTATCATAACCGAGGGCGGGCACTCTGCTTCTCTCACCGAAGTCGTTCTCCTGTAGGATGCTGATGTTCCCAACTTCTTCTCTCATGGTTATTTCTTCCACTCTGCTCTGGTTCAGGCTGAACTGCTGGGCGACATCAATGTCACTGGAAACAAAGTTCAAACACATTTTAGTTTCAAGTCTAAATTGTGTTTATGAGGGGAGAAATACCCTAGTTCTTTCTGTACTTACAACCGATCAAGTTTTAAAAGCTTCATATTTAAATTTCAAAGCAACCCAAGAATAATTTGAAGTTACTGTGTACTTATAATGTGAAAACCATCAAGACTCAGCAACAAAACATGCTGAAATCACTAACAGAGTACACACTGTAGATGGATAAAACAATTAATGGGCCAAGGAAATCTGGGTTTTCATCAGGTCCCTCGCTCTCCCTTTACAGCTGAATTAACTCAAGTTACCCGACTTTTCTGAGACCCAGATTCTGTTAACAAATACAGTAATTACCTCTTAGTTTAAAAAATATTAAATAAAAATATGTAATGTTAAACAGCAATCTGGAATACTACTGGAAAAACCAAGAACATAAATTCTTCAAAACAAATGACCAAGTTTGCTTGGTATATAAATGGCAAAGAAAGAAACAAAAGAGATACAGAACTCATAGGATCTTGGAAGATTTATGGGACACAGCAACTCAATCCAGTCTGTAGACTTTGTGCAATCCCAAAATGAAAATAAAAATACACAAATAGAAAACAAGAATATCCACGTGCCAACTGGGGACATTTAAACGCTGATGCAGCATCATACTAAGAAATTACTGGTATTTCTAAGGTGTGATGTTATTATAGGTATGTTTAAAAAATCTCGTATCTTTATAGAGACAATACTGAAGTACTACAGATAAAATTATCTGTTATTTAATCTAAAATAACTCGGGGGGTTGGGAGGTGAGGTGGAAAAATAGATAAAACTGGCAATGCTGGGCATAATGGCACATGCCTGTAATTCCAGCATTCAGGAGGCTGAGGCAGGAGGATCACTGTGAGTTCAAGGCTAGCCTGGGCTACAGAGTGAATTTAAGGCTGGCCTGAACTACATGAGACCCTGTCCCCCCCCAAAAAAAAACGAACAAAAACAAAATCCAACGAACCAACCAAATACTCCTCCCCCGCCAAAATAACCAAACACAAACAAAAAAAATCTAGTACTATATTGATAAATAAACTGACACATGAGGTTTATAATACTAATCTCTTTTAGCTATGCTTAAAAATTGTTATGAGAAAATAATTTAAAATAAAATTATAGGTATAAGGAGAAAAAGAGTAAAACAGCAAAACAGTGTCCAACACTAACACGCAATGGGCAAATCGGTGAAACATTTATTCTAATTAAGAGTCACAGATCATTTCCAAAAGCAGAGTCGGCCTGGGTACAGAGGGTCTCTTGGCTGTCAGCTATGCCGCACCAACCGGACCCCGAGGCACTGAGGAGAGCGGACAATGCAACAGTGCTGTGCTGTGAGGGCCACCTGTGTGGTGCGACCTCCTCATCTTACATGTGTGTTGTGAAACTTTCTTGTTCCTCACAAAAAGTTATATTTATTAAAAACAAACAAACAAACAAAAGGCTCTGAGTACTTGGCCAGGAATACTGCTAGTAGGTAACTTTAATACACACCTGTGAAAAAACATTAAGCAATAACTGAAATTTCATATCCCAGCTGTTACAAGTTGACATCCAATTTTCTTATAAAAGAAACACCTTCTAGACATACATTTTATATTTATACCTTATCCTAAATAAAAGCATATGCATTTTTGCTAGTTAACCAATATAAAAACATACTAAGGAAAACCATGCACTTGGAAGCCAATGATATGCTTTTGTAGACTGAGGGAGCGAGGGAGACAGAGAAGACATACTCTAAGTCTGGCAATGGCTGATCAAAGTCATGAAATTCTTCAGGTAATGTGATGGCATTATAGGCTGCTTCTCGATTTTCCTCAGGCAGGTCAACAACACCTGGAAAAGAAATGTTAAGCTTGAAGGCCTGAAGGCCTGACGCCCTAGAGATAAGAGGTAGGTGAAGTGGGAATGATTTCCCGAGGTCATATGAGGTCATATTCTAGCCCGGTGATAACAGATCATATATGTAAAGTACCTTGGAGCAAAAGTACTTGTTTTTCTATTATAAGCCACACCACCTGCTTCAAATAAAAAGGCCCAAGCACTAATTATGTTTAAGATGATAAATCTTTAAAAGGATATATTAACAAGTAAGTATCAGTAACAGTTTTCTAATTAAACATGAAAGTTATGAGGGGAAAAGGAATGACTGTAAAGGAGCTGGTTATTTTAGGGAGAGCAGGGACACAATTTTACCTATACTGAAAAATTTCAATGATAAAAATTTAAAATAAAATGATAAGAGTATAAGTAGAGGAAAAATAGGATAAATATTTCAAGCTAACCACAATACATACCTACTACTTTAAAAGACAAAAATAAAAAGCATGTTATTTAAATAAAATGCACTTAGGGGCCATATGTTAGAATCATTTAAACATCATAGAATTTACCTAAATATTTTACCTTTAAATAAAATCTTAGATCTCAAACATTTTACAGTTCATGTATTGAAATAAAATGAAGTACCAGAATATTAACCTCAATGGAACTACTGTATAAAGAATCTCACACAGACTATTTTACATGAAATTTCATCAATGCTTAAAGAATTAACAGATTATGTGAATTCAGATAAATATTCCAATATATTAAAAGTGAATTTGATTTTAAAAGTACATTAAAATTACTCAGAATAGGGGGCCAGTGAGATGGCTCAGCGGCATAAGTGCCTGCCTGGCAAGCGCGAGGTCCTGAGTTTGACCTCCAGTACCCACCAAAAAAAAAAAAAATTTACTCAGGATGAATTAAAAATCTTAAAAAGTCTTTTCTGATCTACAAACAATCATCACATAACAAGTAGTTGTCTATATTTCAATCTTTGATGACCCCCCGTTTTTTTAATGTGGGTACCAGGAGTCGAATTCAGGACCTCAGGCTTGCCAGGAGGCTCTTGTGCCACTGAGCGATATCACCGGCCTTTTTTTTCCTTTATGTGGGTACCGGGAGTCGAACTCAGGACCTCACGCTTGCCAGGCAGGCGCTTATGCCGCTGAGCCATCTCACCGGCCCTGATGACTTACTTTTATGGGGAAAAAAAAAAAAGGGAAAAAAATTATTATTCCTCAGGTGGATGCCATTCAAGTGGGCTTCCCTGGAACTATTACCTCCCCAAGTATCTTGCATTATCTTTGAAGGGTTCCTTGCACTGTTACGGAAATAAAACAATATCCTGAGCTAGAGTATGTGTTTAACAGTTTTCCAGTAAAACATGGAAAACACGAAAAGTTAGAGGGGAAAAAAAAAAAAAAGAAAGAAAAAAAAAAAAGAAAAAATACAATACCTGGCCGAAAGGCCATCTTTATCTTAATGAATGCTTCATTACAGTCTGCAAGAAGGTATTTGGCTTTCCTGTGATAGATTCGCACTACTCCCAGTAAGAGATGTCCCGATGTTCGCAGTGCCATCTTCACCTAGGAGTAAAACATTCACATTAATGTAACTTAATTTTGTAGTTTTAGAGGTAACTGTATCTCAAGACTTGTATTTTTGTGCTATACGGAGTTTTTAACATTTTCTTTACACATTTTAGCGTTTACTTTTATTACCTCACAATCAGCCATCTTTTATTTCTTAGTCTTTGCCTCGACCAGTAAATACCTTCAGTATTCCCCTCCCCAAACAGGCGAGGCAGCAGTACTTTGTGAATTATCACAGCTGTGAAGGCGGCCAGGAAACGCGAACTGAATCACTCCGCAGGCCGTGGGAGACGGCGCTGACTGCCCGCCAGAGCCCCTGCTCCTCGCTGGCTTTCTCAGGCCCAGTTTTCTTTCAGAAGCAAATGTCCCTAGCATTTTTTTTTTTTTTGTGGGTACCGGGGCTCGAACTCAGGACCTCGCGTGCCAGCAGGCGCCCGTGCCGCTGAGCGATATCACCGGCCCCTTTTTCGTATGTGGGATCCGGGAGTCGAACTCGGGCCCTCGCGCTTGCCAGGCAGGCGCTTACGCCGCTGAGCCATCTCACCGGCCCACGTCCCTAGCCTTGAAGGATGGTGGTCTCATTCCTCCCTGCTAATGCCACCGAGTGGGCATGTGACATACTTCAGCCCACTGAGAAATAAGGATGAAGTGTGCCAGTGACTTTCGGAGAAGACTTCCCCATTAGGAAGCACACGTGCTCCTTGGCCCCTTGCGGCTTTGTGAGCAGGGTCTGAACCGCTCCCGGTCGTCCTGTGAGCGTATCGCGAGTACAATTATCCTACTGGTTCCTACTGATCTTCCTACTCCACATCTTCCCGGTGACAGTGTTTTTCAATCCACTTTTCATTACGTTTCTGTTTATTACTTGATCAAAAAACACAGTAATCAAAGGATACCGAAACCATCTTTTTTTCATCAGGAAACACACAGTTTACCCTGTTTTGTTCTGTTTAATTTTAAGACACATCTTGATCAACGCTAATGCATATGGTGTGAGAACAGCGTTGGGAAAATTAGACAAGCCCTCAGTGTAAAGAGCAGTGCTCAAAATCCCCTGGGCTGTAAGGAAAATTTATTGCGAGTCAGACGATACAAACTCAAGACTTTCCAAGACAGTTCTCCACATCATGCCATAAAACTCACCAAATTCTAATGTAACATAACTGTTAATCATCTGCTTAGAACGTAGACTGATTAGTATATTATATCACTTTAAAAGTAAAATGTGTTCTAAAGTTTTACATATACTCCATGGCATACTAAGGACCCTAATTACAACTCTTAAGCTCTGTATTTATGGTCATTTCCTGAGAATCACAGTGTATATCATAAAGTTTGCTGCTATATATTTTCAGATATCTGAAATTATAACAAATCTGCGATCAAATCTAGGACTTGAAGTGATAAACTCCTGACACAAATAATAATTTCCAAGCAAAATATTGCTCCGAATGGAGAAGCAGAATCTACTCCTATGTTGTCGTATCGCTGACTGTACTGCCCCCAAAGGGAGGAGGAGAAAATCTCTGCCTGTCCCTGTCATTACCTTGTCTAAAATTAGCAACTTCCAGAAACTGGTGTGTGGGCAAAGCTTTCTTTCTGGACTAGTCTGGTTCAGAGCAGGTAAAATGAGGTATGGCATTAGTGCTTTTGAGCAGAGAGTGTAAGCAGAATGCAGTAAATCTAACAAAGACCAAGGCTCCATCCACAGGAAGCTCTGCAAAAGGTGCTGACAGAGGCTCTTCCAGTGGGCAGACAGGAGAGGGGAAGACCATGCAAGCTTTCAGGTGCAACCAAGTCATAAGTCTGACACTTATTCCAGAAAACTGAACCAACATTTCCTCACAAAAACTTAACACAGCAAAGCAAACATCAGAAATGTTCATGAAGGTTGACTTCATGGAAATATCTTTACATCCTACTGCAATAAAAAGATCAGTCAAAAACCCACTTATAAATGTTTTAAAAACTTTAAAGCAAGTCACTTATTCACTCTTGCACACATACTGCCTTTTACATTATTCCTGAACTGAGTGCTTTGTGGCTGTTTGTGGTGCCCTCATGTGCAAGACCCTCTCACACCACCTGGAGTGCTCCTAACGGACACCAAGGTACTGTGCAAATGCAGTGAAAACATCAGCCTTTTAAGTCAATTCATTCTCAACGATCTGCTAATGGATGCTACAAACTAGCTACACGTATCAACTTCCAGTGCAATTCTCCCTTTGCTATTCACTTATCTCAAGCAGCACACCTACTGAAACAATATCATGTTCTCATACAATTTACCAGTAGTGCAAAATGCCACAATCTCACCAGAGAGCAAATTATTAATGCATACCAGGAATCTTAAAAGTAAGACTATCGCTTAGCCTACCAATTGTATTCCTAAACATCAATCTTAAGGAAAGACTTAAGGATGGAAGAGATTTAACCAGAAATGTTTCATAAACAGTTATTTTTTAAAAAGAAAACAACCTGTAAACCCTCCATTACGTAAATCTTTAGTAATATTTTGGCATACCTTCTGGCTTTTCTGTGTGAATGTTTTATGTGCATGTATTTTGTGTTATGTGTACACACACATAAAGATTTTTCATGTACATATTTACATAAAACTGCATGCAAGAAAAGCTGACCACAGCTCTTGTATCAGTGTCTAAAAAGGCTTTTTTTTTCAAGCAGTCTTAGGTTCCTAGCAAAACTGAGAAGGTAGAGATTTTTCATCTACTTCCCATCTCCACACATGCAGACATTCCCCACTATCTACAGCCTCATTATAGTGGCACATTTATTATGACTGACAAATTTATACCAAAATTATCAGTGCCCAAAGTCCATGGTTTACATTAGGATTCTCTGTAGGTTTTGTAGATTCTGTAAGTTTAGACAAATATATAATGATGTGAATAAACCATAGTAAGAGGGCAGAATAGTTTACTGCCCTAAAAGAAAATTCTGTGCTCTATATATACCTCCCTTCTCTCCCTAACTCTTCATCTTTTACTGTCTCTACAGTTTGCTTTTTCCAGAGTGTCATATAGCTGGAATCATACCACATAAAGGCTTTTCAGACTGAATTGTTTTATGTAGTAATATGCATACTTTTCAGAACCAGTCTCTGCTATATCCCCTGCCTTATTCTTGAGATTCTTCGACTTTTCCAACAACAAAGAATCTTCATTTTTTTTTTTTTTTTTGGTGGGTACCAGGGATCAACCTCAGGACCTCACGCACCAGCAGGCACCCGTGCCGCTGAGCGATATCACCGGCCCCTTTTTCGTATGTGGGATCGGGGAGTCGAACTCGGGCACTCGCACTTGCCAGGCAGGCGCTTACGCCGCTGAGCCATGTCACCAGCCCAGAATCTTCATTTAATACCTTCTGCCAACACTGTCAAAACTGGCAAATCTAAGAAGTATTTCCCAATGCTGGTCCCCACAGCTGTGATTTGGAGCATTTTCACTACAGGACAGGTGGTGCATGCATGTGGGAGTTGTGTATAGGTATAAATACAAGGCACAAGAAAGGCATTTAAAATACAGATGTAAATATATTTAAGGACTTTTCCTTTGAGATTAGCCCTTCACACATTTTTGATGTCAACCTGTCTGTTCTTCAATAAAATGCTAATTATCATAGTAGATGACAATTACATCTCATGTACTTTAAAGGTCTTTTCATGGAAAAGCAAAAATTCTATACTGTTTTAAAAGTTATACTATTTGTGAAATACAAGTGTAGAAACCACTGCTTCACAACATTTGTAGAAGTCAACAAGGGCTCCTCAAGGCTTCCATTCTCACAGAAGTCGGAAGTAGTTACTGTGAGGGAGCAAGTTTCTGGTGGAAGTGTCCCTTGGTGGGGGCACCGCGGTGCACGAATTCGGTGACGAGTCAGCAAGGAGGCTGCGAGGCTGAGGTAAAGCAAGTGGCGTGAAGAGATTTGCTAGGTGGATGAAGACAGGTAGATCTGGGGCCTGAAACCTAATGAGTCCCTCACTTTGAATATTCTGTAAATTCCTAAATCAGGAACATTTATATACTTAAGTGTAAAAACGCCTAGAAGGTTAATTATAAAATATTTGGGTAGTGTTATATGTTATGCTTATCTGCCATTAAAACAAAAAATATCTGTGCACCTATAGAATTTTTAAAGAGAATATCAAACTGTGACATATCAAAAACTACCTAGAGGTGATAAAGACAAAATAATAAAAGAAAACTGGAAAGTCAAAAGATTTTCCTTGCCTCCAATATCCATCTACAGATGACCACCTGAGGAGGGGCTCTGTAAGTTTTACCTCACACATGAGTAAACACACTGGATAACATCGCCAACACCGCACGTACCTTTGGCGAGATGATACTCTCCACACTGCTCTCTAAGTTACATTCAAACACGTGGGCTTTGGTTAGCTTCTTATCCCAATGGGCCGCCAGCCAAATTTTGGCCAGGGGCCCTCTTTTACTGAGGACGAAATGTGCGTAGAACATTGTTCTGGTTGGCTATGAAACAGGAGGAAACCTGAGGAGAGAGAAGAGTTAATGTAAGTACCGTACGAGAGCTGAAGCACACAAGTTTCTGAAAACACAAGGTTCCTACTTTTCATAGGAGAAATGTGCAAGGCTCAAAGATACATGCATTAGACAAAACACCCTAGTGTTTAATCTTGAGGGAAAGTGTATTAATACATAAGAAATGAAAGGCAGCCTGAAAACTTCAGTCTGATAAGAGTAAATTAGCAGTGCAAACTGCTGTTTCTTTTATATTAATTCCCTTTTCAAAGAAAAATTTCTTGCCAAATGAATTTCTATTTCTAATATGTCCATGACTATAATAAGATGTTAACTCTTGCTTTTTTAGAAATAAAACACAAATAAACAACTTAAATTTTAACTATTCAATTTTGAAATTATACAGTCGCAGGCAGGTGTAAGAACAGTAGAGCGGTCCCGCAGCATGGACAGGTCCCTGACCACATTTGCCCAGTGGTGACAGTGCGGATAACCACACAGTATGGAAAAGTAGACACCGACTTGGTTCAGGGTGCGTGCGTGACTCCACGCCACTGCACTACCTGTGGAGATCTGCGCAATCGCCGCTGTGAAGAAGATGCAGATCTGTCCCATCACCACAAAAGCATCACACTCAGCCCTTGCTCCCCACCATTCCTAAGCCTGGGCAACCTGCACTGTCGCCTGTATTTCTCATTTTGACAACATGGAATCATACGATATGTGACTTTTTGGTCTCAGCAAAATATTCTTGAGATCCATTCAGCCTGTCGCATTTATCAATAGTATGGTCCTTCTTACTGCTGAGTACCATTCTGTGGGATGAATAATATACCACAATTTGCCATTCACCTATTAACGGCCATTTGGTTGTTTAGTTTTGGTCTACTATCAATAAAGCTGTTGTAAATATTATGCACTATCTTATAGTGAACATTAGTTTCTCTAGGACAAATGTACTGACCTATAATTGCTAGGTAATATGGTGAAGTGTGCATTTAGTTTTAATGAAACTTTAACGTAACTACCAAAATCTTAGTGAGATTTCACAACTATAGAAAAGATTATTCTAAAATTTGTATGGATTGGCAAAAGAGCTAGAAAAAGCTATTATAAAGAAAAACAGCAAAATGGGAAGAATTAGCCCAGTTACTTCAAGATTTAGATAGCTACAAGTCAACACCATGGTATGGGCAGAAAGAGACTGATCAATGGAACAAAACACAGAACCCTGGCACAGACCGTGCAAAAGCAATGCACAGAAGGAAGGGTGGATTCTTCAACTCACAGTGCCCGAGTGACTGTCATCCACGGGCAAGACAAGAACACAAAGCACCGTCGCTGCCGCCATCGAAACCCAAAAAGAAACGCGACCTCAATCTCTCAAAGTTACATTAAAAGTTATTCAAATTAGAACAGACTTCAATGTAAAACTATAAAACTTTCAAGGAAAAATCTTCGGTGCTTAAAGCTCGGTCAAGAATTTTTTAGACATAACACCAAAAATACAATCTATTCAGAAAAGTACTCACTAAACTGGCCTTCAACAAATTAATAACTTTTGCTCTAGAAAAAATCCCACTGAGACAATAAAGACAAGAAACAGACTGGGAAAAAATACAGACTACATTATCTGATTAAAACTTGGGTCTAGAATATGTAAAGAACTTCCAAGACTCAAGAGTTAAAAAAATCCAATTTGAAAACAAGCAAGTGAAGAAGATATATCTATGGCAAATAAGAATACAAGATGTTCACTAACTTATTAAGAAAATGCAAATTTACTAAAATTTAAAGGGTTATCACCACACACTACAGGAGCTAAAAGAAACAAGCAGCAACATCAAACGCTCAAGACACAGCAAAGTGGGATCTAATCTTACACTGCTGGTGAGTATGTAAGACCTCTTTCATGTTAGTTTTTTTAAAGATTCAGAATAATTCTGTAATTCCCATGTTTTGACATGAAAGAGAACTGTAAATTTTACAGGAATTTGCTTATGGTACTTTCAATTACAAATGTGCCCATCCTTCCCAGTGATGTAAAAAAAGAATTTTCGTTAAACATACCACAGACAAGAGATTTCATGAATGTCACAAGTATGTGGGAAGGTGAGTGTGGTGGAAATAGTAATGTAGTCAGGTTTGCCTTACCTCTCATATTCCATCACTTATTGACGAAGAGTCCTGAAATTCTTATTTTTCTGAACCAGTGCTCCCAGGAAAGTATTAATCCCATTAATAGGAATTTTCCCCAGAGGGGCTGGGCGGAAAGGCTTCATTGACTGGCTAACACTGTAACCTTTCTTCCACATCAGAGTTAAGAGCTAAGGCATACTACAATGGGGAGTACCCTCCCCACGATCAAAGAGTCTCCTATGCTGAAATCAGTGTTTACACCTCATCAAAAAAAGCTTGTGAAAGCCGAACTTAAGCTGCTCCTATAGCGTTACAAATAAAACCTAGAAAATTCTATAGAAGTCCAATGCGGAAGTGTGTCCTTAGAAACACAAGACAATGTCACAATGTAAGCCCAAGTTTCACTATGGCAGCAACACACAGTTCCAAAGAAACATAAAATTTCTGAAATACTGCTTGTTGCATGACAATTCCTCAGTATGTGCTTAATGAGTAAGTAAATGGGATACACCAAGTGATCTCATAATTGACACATGTAGAAAATTCTAGAGGTTTTAAAAAGTAAATTACTGGCACTTTTCAACAGGTGTCAGCAGCTTACAGCCAACACTTCAGCTGCTGGTCAGAGTACTATGCCTAAAATATCCCAGCTATGCAGAGGCAGAGATTCCTCAACGGATGCCTTGCTGGCAGGGACTGGGGGGAGTGAGGGGTAAGGAAAGCAGAACAGTGCTAAAATTAATCTAGGAAACAATTAGCAAGACCAAATCACCCTGATAACTGAAGAAAGCCAAAAAGGAGCTGCAGTGGATCAACTATTGGCTTATATCTAAATAAAGAGAAAATGTAACCCTTGTTATCCTTTTAAACCAATCTTTTTGTGGTAATACTGTATTTTACACAACCTTAAAAAAAGTTGGTTAATCCTGTAAATTTAAAAGATTCTAAATTCTGGTAATCCTTTACAAAAGCCATTAGGAGAAAACCTACATTTGATACCAAAGCAGACCTTAGTAATTTCATGATTTTGGAATCAATTTTTTCCTAAAGCAGTAAGCAACTTTTCTTCAGTTGATTCTAAAAAAATTAAATGTGATGTGAGACACTAATATTTTAGGACACATTCAGTAATCCAAAAGGACAACCCCAAAATAAAAGCAATTTCTTTGATTAGTCCAAAGAACCAAGGTCAAACTGAAGCTCGAGTTTCTTCAGCGACTATACAGTTCCCTCATCTATTAGAATGGCAGTCGCGTAAATCAGTACAGCCCCTACGAAGGACAACTTGGCAAGACCTAATGAAAGTTTCACATACTCATATTTTCTGGACAGAAACTGCCCTTGCATTAACCAATGCAAAAAATATTCTTGGAGGTGTATGCATATAACATTAATCACACATACAACACCCCCTCCCAAGAAAATTTACTAAGCACACCAAGTGTTATGTATCTGACAGCCTGTATGGTAAATACCGGCCCATTTTACAACAGGGGAAAACAGGGCAAAGATGAGGATAAGTACATGTCACTGGTATTTAATACACAAGCAGAGTGTCAATTTCAGCATCCATCCACACCTTTAACTACACAGCCCCAGCACTAAAAAACATATCTGACCATCAGTAAGTAACTTGAAAATTAGTACATCCATACAAGAGAATGCAACAACATTAAATAATGATATTAAGCTGTATTAATACGAAAAATCTCCAGGGTAAGCTTAGAATAATGTGTGGAGGACTCTTACTATCTCTAAATATGTACAGCTGGACTTCAGTAAGTTCAGGTTTCACATCCTCAGATTCAACCAACTGCAAACTGGAAAATAAAATTTTTTCGGGGGGCAGTACTGGGAACTGAACATAGGACTTTCACAATGAGCTATGTCCCTGAGCCATTTAAAAATTTTTTACTTTGAGACAGGCTCTCATTAAATTACTATGTTGCCCAAGCTGGGCATGAACTTGTGATCCTCCTGCCTCAGCCTCCTAGAATGCTGGATGACAGGCGTGAGCCACTATGCCAGTATGAACAATGACAGACATTTCTCCTTCTCATCATCCCCTAAATGATACAACATGACAACACTTACAAAGTATATACATTGTATTAAGTATTCTAAGCAATACAGAGAAGATAAAGCATATGGGAACATATGTGTAGGTTACATGTAAATACTATACCATTTTCTGTTAAGACTTGAGTGTCCACAGACTTTGGTATTCTTGGGAATGGGGGGTATCCTGGAATCAATCTTCGTGGAATAGCAAGGGACTGTGAGCCTAATTTTTATTATTATTTAAATACATGCACACCTCAAAGATATTGTAGGTTTGGTTAGAGACCGCTACAATAAAGTGAGTCGCATGAATTTTTTTGGTTTCCCAGTACTTATAAAAGTCATGTTTGCAAAATACTGTACTCTTATTAAATATGCAACATCAAATGTCTAAGAAAACAATGTACATACCTTAATTAAAATATACTTCATTGCTAAAAACTGCTAATGATAATTTGAGGATTGGAAAAATGGTGCCTATGGACTTACTATCACAGGGTGGTCACAGACCTTCAACAAGTAACCATCTCCCTCTCTATCTACGAAGCTTATTAAAATGATGGATGGCTGTATTTCTGATCCATGGTTGGTTGACTCCACCTATGTGGGATGCACCGATATGAAGGGCCAAACACTACCATTCGCATTAAATACTGTGTTGCAGACATAAAATGGTGACAGCAATTACAGTACCTCTGGAAAGTGGATCTGCAGGCAGAGTGAGGCCCATCTTTCTGTACTGTTTGGTCAGTGAATTTTTTTTTAAACTAGGTACACATATCATGTATTCAAAGTCGAAACTACCACGTTGGGAGGCAAGACATAATATAGCTTTGCCACTAACTAGCAAGTTAAGCTACTTAACCTCTATGCAGTTCAACTCCGCCCCATAAAAACATGAAGGATGGTACTTGGCAATTTACCAACTTTAGACAACATCAGTACCTAACCCAGGGAAGAATGGAGCTGTCCCTTTTGGGGACTGTTGGATGAAGGAAGGGAAAGAAGGCATTCCCAGCTCTGCAATAAGACCAAGGGTTTTACAATCAAACACTCCTAAATTCAAATTCCGCTGCTCCCTACTTGTTTTGTAATGGTGCACGGTTGTTGAACATCCGAGTCTCTGCTCTCTCAACTATACAGTGCGGATAACAGCCACCAAGAAGGGTGATGAAAATTAACAGCACGCCTAACACAGGGAGTGCCACGGTAGATGCAAACAGTAACTTCAAAAAACATCTTGCAGGAAAATGTTAACCAGCCAGCATGACCACGGCGAATAACATGACAAACGTAACACAATGTTTTATTTCTCAAAAGTTAGAACATTTCCCAAATCACCAGAGTATAATATTTCTTAGAATCTGCATGTTATGCTAGGTAAGAATCCCTAAGTTTTCAACTTGAAGAATAACCATATACCACCTTCAGCCAACTTTATTCTATAGCATATTAATATACTGCCTTTATCAATACAAAAAAAGGTAAGTTAGTGGCAAACGTCCTCATTAATGCCTTCCTGCCAATAATCAGTTGCGTCCAACGCTAAACGAAGGTATACAATGATTCTACAACTTAGGAAAGCTTCCTCAGCAAGTCTCCAAAATTTTGCAGGCTCCCATAGCTCATTGGCATTTATTCTCATTAAAAACTGAAAACAAAAAACAGGGATTTTCGAAAAGCAACAATTACTCTATACAGCACACAAAGAATAAAGATGAACTTGCGCCTGTAAGGAGAATCCGTTAACTCATGCCTTTTCCAAAAACCCTTCGCAACACCAACGCGGCTCTCAACACTCAAGACCGCCAACAAATCAGGGGCCAAAGCAACCCCCAGCGAGCGTCTCCCTCTTTCAAATCTGAAGACGGCGGCGAATCCCGGCAGCACCGCGAGTGTCTCCCCGCCGGACAACAGAGCCCTCGCACAGCGCTTCTCCGCCGCGAAAGAGGCAGCAGGCGGCATCAAAGCGCTTGCGCAACACCCGACATCCTCGATCATTCTTAAAAGAAAGTTTAGAAAAGAGTTGGGGTGGAAACCATCCCCGCTCAGGTCCCAGAGATCAGAAGCACGATCGCGCTGCTGCCGATCGGTCTAAGCTTTAAGGCCGCGCGCGTTTCGGACTTTAAAGAACGCTTTTGGAAGCGGGTGCAGGGGGCAGCAGGCGCTGCGCGGGGTCCCGCCCTCCGCCCATCTGTCGCCCCGCCGGGGCCCGCGCGCCCCCGACCCCGCAGCGGCCCGGGTGCCCCCCGATGGCCCGGCCCCCGACGCGGCCGGCTCCGCTGGGTCCCCGAGGCCGCCCGAGCCATCTGCGCCGACGCGGGCCTGGACGCGCGGTCCGGCCGGGGGCGGCCCGGCGCAGGGGCCCGGGCGGGCGACCCCCGCGGTCGGCGGGACAGCGACGGCCGCCAAACCTCGCCCTCCGGCCTCGAGTCCGCACCGACGGCAGCGCGGCGGGAAGCGGTGGGGGAGGGCGCCGGCGCCGAAGGAGGGCGGCCGAGCCCCTTACCTGGCGCTCCGCGGGAGCCGGGCGGGCTGGGGGGCCCGGGGAGGGGAAAAGGGTCGGGGGAGGGGGCGGGGAAAGGGGGAGCCCTGGTGAGGTGTAGCTTCGGAGCAGCTCCCGTCGCCGCCACGGCCGCCGCCTCCTTTCCGATTCACTCAAACAAACAAGATGGCGGCCGTTACGCCGCGGCTCTTCCTGCCGCCCAAATCGTCGGTTCAAATCGGCAGGATGTTTACGGTCAAAACGGCCCTTGTGCGCCTGCGCAGCCAGTCTGCGCCCCAGAAAGAGCGACGCAGGCGCAACGACCATTTCCTTTTCTTTAGAACCCGCCCCCTGGCTGGGAAGCCTCAAACTACGCAGGCGCGGAGGTGATTCTTTGGCTAGAGGGTCTTTGAGGGTGGCGGGCCTGGCAAACAGCGCACGCGCAGTGCTTTCCACTACAGTGTCGGGGTCAAGCTCAATTTTGTGCTTGTCTCAAAGATCAGTCATAGTGCAGTTTTGTGTGCGCCCAACGCACACAAAAAGAATTCACGTAACGGGCTTTATAGCGATGAAGGATACAGAAAAACCTTAAACTAGCTCCGTAAAATGTAGGGATTCATTCGTTCGACCTGTATTTATAGGGTCTTCTGTTTGCCATAGGGCACCAGTGAGAGAATCCCTGCCCTCCTTCAGTTTGTGGACCATCTGGGCAGGCGTCGTAAGGCTTTTTACAAGTGTTTATTTGTACCATGAAGAGCAGGTATGGGTGGAGAAATCGTTACACTGTGTCTGGTTTCTGAGTGTAGACTCATTTTACACTCAGCTCTCAACCCTGAGCCCACCTTCCCGTGCAAGGATTTTCGTACAGTTTCTTCGCATGCTGTGCAGTCCCAGCCCCCTAAGTCTGCTGAGTTTGGTTCCTTTGAACAGATGAATATTCTTTTCTCTCAACATCCCATCCTATCAACAAAATCATTCATCTCCTTGCACTAAGGTGTCAAGTCAGATTTCTTACTGCAGGAGTTAGCTGTAGACTATCTCTTCCTTCCTGGAAATATTTATCTGGTGACAGTATTTGTCTACGTTAGTAATTGTGAATGTGTTGAACTGGAGCTGTGACAGGGTGGGTTTAAATTAGAGCTTTAGTCTTCCTTAGTCCAGCTGTCTGGGATATACTTCAAAATAATGAAGCAAAAGGACTGGATGAAAATGGGGAGAAAACAGGATGGCAGAATTGCCTGTGAGCTGGTAGTTGTTGAAGTTTGGGAATTCAGAGGTTGAGAGTATATGGAAGATTATTTTTAATTTCCTCTGTGCCTTTGTCTATGTCTCTTTTTCTACTTCTTTGTAAGTTTACTATAGAAAATTTCCATAAGAAAAAGTTTTAAAAAATGAGATTGAGACATGAGTTTTAACCTTAGGTAAGGAGATTTACAAAGATTCACAGAATTTTCTCTAGGTCACTTGCAACCATCCAATTCAATGAGTTACTCATCATTTATATTCACCAACAATGCATGAATTAGGAATAGGATTTCTCATTTGTAACCTTTCCTGTTAGCACAAGCTAGTGAACTTGGCTGTTTGCTGTCCAGAGCTGCGGAGCAAAACTGCACACAGGAGCCAGCAAGAGAAGCCCTTTCACCCTGCTGCACACCGCTTCTGCCTAAGTCACTCTCTCCTTGCTGGGACGCAATACCTGGTACCCACAAGTTACAGGAAGAGAGATTTATTTTGGCTCATGTTTTTTAGAGGTTTCAGCCTGTGATCAGCAGGCTTAAACCCAAAACAGCATGACAGGAGGGGCTGGGTGGGGGGAAGCAGAGAGGGCAGGGAGAAGCCGGGGTGGGAGGAGATAATCTTCCAGGTCACATCTCCAGTGACCTCTTCTTTCTGCCCAGGCCCTACCTCCCAACATCACATTTAGCTCTAGCAGCCTTGTGATCCAGTCATATTTTAACAGCCCCACCTATGAGTGCCTGAAGCTTTGGGGCCACATCTAGACAGAACAACGTCTTTCTGACACCCCTGCTAATAAAGTCCAACGCTGCACCTGCTGACAAAGGGAAAACATATAGTGCAGCTCTTGTACAGCAAAGTAAGATAAAGTGAATTTGGACTTCAGGGACAATACATTGATAACTGGCATAGATGGTTCAGAGGGGGAAGAGTGCAGAGGAAAGGTGGCTCAACAGGAAAAATTTCAGAAGTGGTTATTTATACAGTATAGGGTAGCGGTGAGTGTGATTCCTTTGAGGACAAAAACTCCACCATATCTGAACCAAGAAGCAAGTACTAATTAAAAAATAGATATGTTGAGGTCCACCTAAAGCTGTGTACCAAAAAAATTCCCCAAAGAGGAAATTTATCTTGCAACAGACCCAAAGATGTTACCAAAAATAGGTGCTATGAAGGCAGGCAGGTGTCAATACCGCACGTTCTAGATCAGTGTCCTTTGTTAAATGAAGAATTGCAGATGCCAACAAGCAGGTGGCTTAGTGTGTTTGCCTTGTGCGTGGGGAAGGAGCTTTCAAATCAGACCTTGCCTATTTTGGAGGACCATGAAAAATACAAATTCTTCCTTTTAGGAGTACATGAATGCAGAATGCTTTTTGCTGACAAGAATAAATGATCTGGATAACAGTGGTTTCAGAAGACAGCAAAAAGACATTTAATAATCTCATGGAACAAAACATCTGGAGGAAACAGCTCCTTAACTTCAAAGACTCATATCGCTTGCATCTTTCCACTCTGTCATCCTCAGAAGATTGGCTTATTGCTTCATTGTTGCAGTTGGTACTCCCTGTTGCAGGCATCATGGTAACACGTAGACAAGAAGGAAGAAAAGAGTTACCATGTGCATCTGCATTCAGCAGATGGCATTGGTATCTAGCTAGTTGACATATTTTTATTGAATTCTCAACTGTATGGCAATGTATCAGCCTATGGAATTTAATTATTGCTTAAAAAATGTATAACCTGGACCCTTTAGCAAATCCTGCAAATGCAAATGTGAGACCTCTTAGAGTTTTCTTTTTCTACCTATCCATGCCTGCACAGGGCAAGGTCATGCTCCAATCACCCCATCCTCACCAAAATTCTTCTTCCCTGCTCTTCCTTGTACATTCTGGGAGTTTTTCTATTTCTTTACTTACTCTGTACTATATTTAGAATTTTTTTTTTTGTGGGTACCAGGGGTCGAACTCAGGACCTCACGTGCCAGCAGGTGCCCCTGCCGCTGAGCGATATTACCGGCCCATTTTTTCGTATGTAGGTACCGGGAGTTGAACTCAGGACCTTGCGCCTGCCAGGCAGGCGCTTATGCCACTGAGCTATCTCACCGGCCCTTTCTGTGTGTTTTGAAACAGGGTCTTGCTGTGTACTTCAGGCTGGACTTGACCTCACTATGCAAATCACGCTGTTCTTGAACTTGCAGTGATCCTCCCACCTCAGCCTCCCACATGCTGGGATTATGAGTGTGTGCCACCATGCCGAACTCAAGATAATATATTTGTTTTTTGGTAATGGTATTTCGTGCTGTATTTCTCTGTTTGTAAATATTTTTAAAATTAATTTTTATAGATAGTAACAAATACTTTATTCTTTCAACCACTTCTCTCCTAAATCTAATCAACTATTAATGTTAAATAGTGTAAAACTACCCTTTTAAAGTAACATTCCCTGTGTTGTTAGGGTCTGGTTTTCATTTGGGCAGTGGCCAATTTAATGTTGACACTGATTGCAAAGAGAGAATCTCTCTTTTAGCAAATTTTAGGCAATTTCTTATTATCTAACTTACAACTTTGGAGGGACTGCTCGTTCCTTCTGTACTATTTTTTTTTTTGATCAGTTCTTCAAAATTTCTGGAATAACTTTTTAAGTAAGCAGAAAATATAGTGTGATAAAGTGCAATGTAGCTAACCCAAGTTATTTGATAGCTTTGTCTTACCTTCTTTTACATATCCATGAAAAAATTACGCTGGGTTTACTCATTTTGTAATCCCTGGACTTTATCTTCTTCCTGCTTTCTATATTGTGGACTTTTCTGTTACTTCTTCAGAGGAAGAGCCTGTCTTCAGCTTGTCTCTATAATGTTACCCAAATAATGGAGAAGATTTTTCCCTCTATGACATTTTTCTGAGATGGTGTTTTCTCCAAAAATATTTTCAATTTCAAAAAGCAAAATCCACAAAAAAATAACTGACTATGGGAAGAGTTTAGCTGCTTCAACACAATGTGCAAAAGACAGGAAGCAACAGTCAGCCTCTGATTATTCCAAATTGCACAAATCATCAACTAAATAACTTGCAAAGGAAAACAAGCCATCTTTAGCTGAAAGATTAGAGTATAATATGCACTGTAAACCTACAATGAATGCTTTATAACCAAGAAGCCAATTTTTGTGATTTAATTTGAATTTCTCAGTGTAGCATTTCTTGAAAATTCCTTAAATATTGTATATGATATTTAATATGCAACACACTCAACTATTGTGATATAGGATTTTCTTGTCTTTTGGGAGTACCTTAAAAGGCATTGCTGATGGGTGCAAAGTATTCCAGAAAGAAAGCCGGACTGGAAATTTTTTATTAAATCAGTTGTAGAAATCATCTTTCTGAGAGATCAGAAGAAGGAATCTCTTGGATTAAGTAGATTTTAACTATTCTGAGCCTTTGGAAGAGGAATCTAAAATCGTTCTGTGATGTTGTGAAATATGTATTTGGTCTTTGTCCCCACTTCCTGACATACAGCTTCTAAAATAGTTGAAATCTTCTAAGTGATAAGAAATGAGACCTTGCATATGCTAATAAAGTGACTGGTGGCTGGTCTGATCACTTAAAAAATCAAGATGTGATTAGAGCTTTATTGCCCAAGCCCCAGAAAGGGAAAACTAGCTGAAGGTTAACTTGCTCAGAAATGGCCAATGATGCAATTACCCTTGCCTATGGAATGAAGCCTCCATAAACAACCCCAAAGCACAGGGTTCAGGAAGAGACTGAATGCACGGTTTGCTGGATTGCTGAACACACGCAGGTTCCTGGCCAGTGGCGACCCCGAGAGGAAATGATTTCACACACCTTGGCTGTTTGCACCTGGCTGCTCATTTGTGTCTTTTATAGTATCCCACAGTTCTTTGTTTGGAGAATCATGTAAGCTTGGGCTTGAAGTGGTATTGTTGTCATATTTCTGATACTTTGTTTTCTTGTACTAGGGCCCAGATAAGAGGAGACATTTGGCTAATTGAAGTAAAGCAGCAGGTTGATCACAGAGAAGAGCTGGCCCTACCGTGTGTCTCCAAGATCAACTCCCAGAATATCAACTGAGAACCAGACAAAACCAAAGAAAGGGCTCCCTCCACAGCTTTGAGGAAGCTGGCAGTCAGTAAGGTACATTTCCAAACAGTTCCAGCATCAACCCTCTTAGCTATGGACTGGGGGAAGAAACTGCCACCAGCATTATAGGCTCAGGAGAGGCCACATCATGCCTGCTAACTTCATTCTGGGGGCATGGGTGGCACTAGCATCTGTGTCTTGCATTTCCTACTTAATGCAACACATATTTACTTAATACTTACTACAACAAATGGGAAAAATATATAGTTCATTTGGAGGGGATAAGTGCAGTGCAGAGAAACAGTGCAGGGAATGGGAGTAGAGAGAATTGTGGGGATCAAGATGGCCTCCTGAAAACGGTGATGTCTATGTGAAGATTTGCAGCACATGAGAGGACGAGCCTATGGGAATTTAGGCTAGGAGAAGCCCCAAAATGGAACAGAACATGTGAGGGCTCTGAGAGAAGAGATTCCCTGGAAGTCCAAAGAACATTGAGGAGACCAGCATGGCTGAAGTGGAGTGAGCCAGCGAATGAGCCCTCTGGCCCAAATACTTATTTCAAAGTAGAAATTTACTAAGCAACCCATTGCATAGATGGTGTATATGTATTTTGACCCAAGGTATTCAAAGATTTTGATAGAATTCAAACTAATATATGTTCCTTGAAATGCAAGGACACATCTACCAACACCACTATTATACTTTCAAATACTATTCTTGCTGCTAACAATGCCACTATCTGGCTTTGCACTTTTGTTTTTCTTTTTTTTTTTTTTAAGATTATATTATTGTATAAAATTAAAAATACTTGTATATTTTTGATGTGACTTTTTGTGTAGAATTAATAGGTTATGGGATTTCATTCTACCTATAGAGACTTCTTACAACAAACTTCATCTATAAAATAGTACAGTTATTACAGTTGAAGAAAATATGAGTATAAGTTGTCAGATTTATCACTGCAATATGTCATGTTGAAAGGGGGAGAATGATAAGTTGGCTTTGACATAGGCGAAGGCCAGAAGTGAGAAAATAAGCTCATTTCTGTACGAGATGGCAACTGACACATATTTGCCTTCAACAAAATACCCCCGAGCAAAAATAATACACAAATTTTAAGAATCCCAGTTTTTATCTGAGACAAAAGTGACATTACAAAACTCATTGCTCTAACATGTAATTACACGTTAGGGACTAAGCAGAACCCATACAGGTTTGCTGAAGGGAAAACGACCAAAAATGTGGTTCAGTAATGAAGTTCTCTAAACTTGCTTGGCATGGCGATGATCTAGAGCAGCAGAAATGTCTCTGTGACTTGTTCCACATGAGCCACTGTGGCCGCCTTACTCCTCTTTTCGTTCCCAGATCCCGCCCCTCCATGTCTTTGAACTCGCTCCTCCATGTATTTGTGATGCTTTCTCTCCCAACACCTGTGAGTCTCTCCAGCTCACTCTCCTCAGGTCTTACTCATGTGTCACCTTCCCAGAGAGGTCTTTCCTGTCCCCTCTGATGAATGAAGCAACCCCCATTTCTCCCAGACACTTCTTCCTCTCCTTGCCTTGCTTGAAGAAATTAGGATAGATTTATTATCGTCAGGTACATGGTGTGTTTCCTTGATCATGTTTAGTGTCTGACTCACTATCACCCTTTACACTCAAATGCTTTCTTTTATGTTAGCTGTGATATCTCCAGGGCCTCGAACAGTTGCACACACTCAATAAATATAGGAAGAATAGATGAAGAGACACTGCTTTTATAATACAGGGTAGAAGTTAAAAGAGCTGGCTTCAAAGCGATGTTGCCTGGGTTTGAATCCTGGCTGCGCCCTGGATTTAGTTATGGGAAAGGTTAACGAACATCTGTACTTCATTTTTTCCTCTTCTCTAGAAAGGAGCAGACATAAAAACATCATAAGAATGTTGAGAGAATGAAATAAATTCACGCATGTAAACAGCTTAGGATACAGCCTAGTACGTGGTTTTTGTGCTGTATAATATTAGCTATCACTGATACTGTGCTTCTGTGACATAGATGAAAAGTGCCCTTCTTGAGAACTGGGTGTATAAATGTGTGCTATGCACAGATGACAAGGGAAGAGACAGGTTGTCTGGGTCAGAGAAGTAGTGCGAAGCTGTAGCAGTTTGTCTGAAAGGATGGCCATCATCGAGTTCTGCCTTCCTTCTACATACCGTCCCACCATCAAAAGATGGAATTTATTTATTTCCTTGCCTTGAATCTGGGCTGGCAAAGACTGCAATGGAAATGATGTTCTTGGCTTTGCAAGAAAGATGATCACAAACTTTCAGCAACCTATTTGACCTCAAAGAATTTCTATCAAGAAAAGTCAATTGCTATGAAACCTTTATCATATAAGGTGTCTCAAGCGAGGGATGTAGTAGGACCACGTGGAGAGACAGTGATGCAGATCAGCCGTAGCTATTCTAGCCATTCCAGGCGAGGAACCAAGAATGTGGAGTCATTTTGGACCCAGGAGACGCTGTGGAGAAGAATCAAGGCCACCGAGACAGCCCCAGTTTAGTGATCTCATTTAGCCTTGGCCATCTGTACCATCCCAGATGGGGCCCCAGATTCCATGGAGTGGATATGAGCCATCCCAACTTTCCTTCCTCCAGTAGAATTTCTTATACAAAGAAGTATAACAGACTGATTTTTAAAATACAACCATAGTTGTATTTACAATTTACAAATACAGCCATAGTTAGGATGGTCTGTTACAAAGCAATACCAAGTGGAAACTGGAGCCATTTAGTTTGCAGAAATTGGGAAAACTTTAAATATTTTTTCATTATAACAATAAAAAGAATGATCTTACCTGGGTGTGGTAGCACTTGCCTGCAGTTTCAGAACTCTGGGAGGCTGAGGCAGGAGGATTGCACGTTTGAAAATGTAGCAAACCTCTGTCTCTAGACAAAAAATACAAAGGACCTGGGAATATAGCTCAGTGCAAAGGCCCTGGGTTTAATCCCCGGTCCAAAATATAACAGAACAAAAAACCAAACCTCAAAATAAATAAACAAAAAACCCCAGATGATCTTAATAGAATGATAGGCTATGTTTTATTAAAAATCTAGTATATCTCAGACTCTCCAATATCTAAATTCACTTTTTATACATTTGAGTCATGTACACTAATGTAATCAGATAAATTCACACATTTTCGTATGATGGTAAAATCCATTCAGACAGAATTTACTTGACTTCTTTCTTACTTTGAGCATCTATGGCATGCCAAGGATTTTGGACTTTACCTTAAAGGCATTGAAAAGCAGTCAAGCAGGTTGCTGCTGTGATCATATTAGAGTATTTATGCACAATTTTTGCTGAAGTGGTAGGAAATACTGTAGTCTGTGAGGGACGGGTTTGGTACTAAGGAATGGAGAGAATTAAGATATAAGAAAAGATGCTGTCTGATTTGACAGAGGCAGGTAGATATTGAAAAGATCGTGCCCAGTACAGTTGGTGGGTTTAGGGTTATTCTCCAGGTTTTTATTCACATGACCCTAGAAAAGTCTCATGGGTTTTTCTATGTGACCTGGCTGATCTGGTCAATTACATATTATTTAATTTCCTTTCATATCATTCTAAGATAATCAATTTTATTTGGAAAGTGGAAATGGAAGGCTCTGATCTTTCCCATTTACACTTCAGTGGGGCTTCAACAGTTGAGAGAGAGAGGGTGGGAGAAAGGGTGTTTGCATGTTCGTACTCGTACAGGATGCGTGGTGACAGGTGCGATGATAGCATCTTACCTTGTGACAGAGAAAGAAGACTCCATGAAATCAGGATACTGGAGGGGGAGCCTGTTGAAGCTTTGGACTTATTGGAAGGAAAAATTATTTTAAAGTTGGAGTAAGGTGGTGAGAGAGGCTCTCTTGCTCACACCGGCATACTCTTCCCATTCTTATGGCTCTCACGGACCATGACAGTCCATGGTCAGCATTAGAAGTCTTCAAGATTCAGTTTCAGGCTATAACTTCCCCAGGAAATAGAACGTGGATAATTTTTCTCATTTGATTCAGAGGCATGTGAATTAATTTGCATCTGCTCTTGAATTTTTCTAGCTCATTATTACTGCTCAGAGCAGCTGTTAACAGTTACATAGTGTGTTCCATGTACCAGATGCTAGGTAAGCACTCTTCATGTGTTGACTTATTTACTTGCTATGAAAACCTTAAGAGGTGAGTACCATCATCATCCTCATTTTACAGACAAGGAAACTGATTGCAAAGACGTGTCACTGGGAGGATGTGGAGCTTTTATTGAAATGCTGGAGGGCTGAGGCTCTCTCTCTCTTTCAGTCACACAGAGATGCAGATTAAAAAAACCCTGGAACTTTAGCTTTTAATCCCTAGACGCAGATTAAAAAGAACCTTAGAACATTAGCTAATGTTGGTAATTCTCACCAAGAATATTAATAATTATTTTGCTAATGACTTCTATTTCTTGAGCATTTGCTTTATTAAAGACACTTTGATACATAGTAAGTAAAAGCAGATGTGAACACTTTAGTTTCTAGGAAGAAAGAATATTATATGTATATGAACTGCATTATTTATTCAATACAGTTATTTTTATCCAATTTCACAAGTGAGGAGACTGAGACTTGAGGGTTAAGTATCTGCCAGCAAGTGGCAGACCCCTTCTGAATTGAGGTCTGTCTTCAGGACCGACGGGCTTGGCAAGCAGCTCATACCGACCTAGCTGTTGGGAATGTGGGTTTGCCACTGGTCTCTGCTGCATCTTGCAGGTCTTCCTTCCTACTAGCAGGATCTCTTGAGAATAAAACAATTCTTTGCCTGAAGCCCAAATATGGGATCAAAAAGCCAGTATCTCCTTTCAGTTGTGCAATCCCAGCACTCCTAGAGAGTTACAACTCACCCCAGACTGCAGGTATTATTCTGGTAGCTTGTTCCAAACACAGGCCACAGAGACTAAATAGTTTGCTTCATGAAATATGGGACGGCTTGAGGGATCGCTTGGTTTTCTAATATGGAGGCAGAGGATACCAGCAATAACTTCCCACGTTTCCATTAAGATATATCATTAGTGCTTGCATTCAAGTAGTTGAATCCATACTCTTATAGGAAATTATGGTAATTTTCTTCATCCCAGAATTCAAAAGTTTCCAAGTAGGAAAGCAAATTGACTTCTGTGTAATTTTTTTAGCTCCTTTATGCCAGGGAGGCTTTTACTACATGAGGTTTTCTGAGTGTAGCTCAGAGGCAAATGAATCTTTCCCTTTAAATAGTATGAAATATCTGGGAGTCAGTTGTTATCTGTTAAATTAATAGTTCACAGAATTCCCATTTTGTAGAGTTTTTCCTAAATTCAGGGTGGAATGAAAGTCCTTTTCCCTGGTGGAGAAAACTTTTGCTGTGTAGCTAAGATTGGTTTTGCATGGGTTTACTTAGCTGATTCTCATTTATGTTTCAGGGAGTGTTTCTTACAGAGAGATGATGCAGACAAGAATGAGTTATCAGCTTATCTCACAGATGGTTGTTCCAGTCACCACACTGCCAGGCTGAAGGGCCCTGATATGATGAGATGCTTGTCAAGAGCTCTTGTCAGATTGTGAAAGGTGGACCGTGTTCCATCTAACATCCTCCCTTCATGGCAACAGCGTCACCTCATAGAATTCAAACTAATGGCAAACATGAAATTCTCTATTAAACACTTTCTGTACTAGGCACTGTGAAACAGTTCTGTGGGGAATTTTTTTTTCACTAAAGACTTGCAAGCTCAAACATCCATTCCCAACACACAAAATTGTTCCCTTTTGTTCTAGACAGAGCCCTGTTTTCCAGATGGGTCTGCCTTGCACAGAACAACACTGTGCAAAACTTCCATCCTAAACTTTTTCGATGATGTGGAAGATCCAAAGATCGTGCAAAACAAGTGCTTAGTTAATGTTAATTGCTTTCGGAGACAGACCAAGTTCATATTAGTTTTGTTCTGTTGTATCTTGCTTGTATCAACCAAAGCCCATCTAATTTTTAAAAAAATTATATCTGGTGCTGCTAAGTCACATCTTCCTGTATCGTACAATCATTTCTTACATTTCTCTTTGGTTCATTTTTAGTGGATATTTAGCTTATCTTGGTTCATATTTTTTTTTGTTTTGATTTTAACTGTCATTGAAAAGTGTTTTGGCTATAGCTTTATGTAAGTTATTAATAATAAATAAAGAAGCAAATAAATAATAATTAGCACCAAGGATGGTAAAGAGTAGCTGGGTTGATTCTGCTACCATGACTCTGTGTACTTAACTTTAGCATTAATGTACACCTTTTAACTTAAAAAGACTAATTTATATAGCAGAATGCCAATGGATTGATTTGTAACAGAAAATTTAGCTGCTTTGACTGATGTCATCTCTGTGTCCTTCGGCTGGAATTCTCCTTCCTAATATCAAAAGCCCTTGGACTCCAGCTCGATAATCAGAAAATTGTTTGCTAAGAATGATCTTACAGATCAAAATCAAGTAAAAATTACCTAAGAAATATTTTCTTTGTTTTGTATCCTCCCATAAAGATCAGCTGGGATTCTCAATGCATCAATGTGTTGTACTTCAAATGTCAACCTGTGATCTTTTGTTTAGAATTTGTAATATTTTTCCTAGGAGGAAAGTTACCATGGTGATTAAATTCCTAGGCAATTCAGTAAAAGCTTGTTTGAGCTGTAATGTGGAGAAAAAAATGTACTCTTAAGCAAAAAGAGGTAGGAAATGGTCGCTGTGTGAAAACTAATAATTATGTCAAAGTAAAAATGGTCTCTAAAATATTCACAGAAATTTTCCCAATTTCAATTTGTCTTCTGTTTAGCTGGACTTCATCAGCCTTTGACACTTTTCTTACACCCTCAGGGGCCACTGGGCATGTTTATAAAGTGGCATTTGTCACACCCTACTGCAATTATTGTCTTCCTTTTTCTGTTTTTTCACTAGAAGAATGTAATGTATGACTCGATAACCTAATGGGGTTTTGAAATACTAAAAAAGAAAAAGTTTTTAGTGGCTATAATTATGAGCAGGATGCAAGCAAAAGAGCTTAGAAAATTGATTTCAAGATTCACTCCTGATAGGACATTTTATAGACGAGGGAATGGTTAGCTAGTCTTTGTGGACCATAGCAGTAATGTTTCTTAACAGTTACAGAAAATCAAGGGGAGGGTGGATTACTAGAACAAGTTCTAAACTCATTAACCTCATCGCAGAGTGCTTATGCATTTTATTAGGAAGTTTAATTTCTTCCCAGAGGGAGTTCTTAAATAACATTACAAAATAGAGTTCTATCCCATGCAAGCTTTTGGACAATTTTTCTTTTACAGAGATAATGAGGTCTTGGCTCTATAAATAACTCTGACTTAGAGTATGCGTCTCAGTTCAGTCTTGTTAAAGAACTCTAATTTAGCTCCCCACACTTTGAGATCACAGATGTGTGTGTTTGTGAGGGCAGAACAGAGAGAATGTGCGTGTGCATGCGTGTGTGTGCGCGTGCTTATACACACGTGTACGCTCTACCCTGTCAGTCTGTGGATCTGTGATCAGAAAAACTGTGCCCCCGAGCACAGCGATAATTTATGATGACGTAGGTTTGGCAGAAGCATGTTGAGACACCACGAGGAAGAAGGCAAGTGCTAATAACATTCTTTCTTCCTTCCTTCCTTCCTTCCTTCCTTCCTTCCTTCCTTCCTTCCTTCCTTCCTTCCTTCCTTCGTTCCTTCCTTCCTTCATTCTGTTTCCTTTCTACCAGGGATTAAACCCAGGGTCTTCACACTGTGCTACAATCCCAGCACATTTATTTTTTAATTTTCAAATTTTTAATACAGGGTGTCTCTAAATTGCCCAGGCTGGGCTCAAATTTGTGATCCTCCTGCTTCAGCCTCCCAGAGTTCTGGGATTACAGGCATGTGCTCACAAGCCTGGTTTGAGCCTTTTCTACTGCTCATGGCTTAATAACAGGTGTTAACATGACTGAAAGGAATAAATCAACATGAAAGTGAGGCAATGTCATTAGCATTGTGTTTTATGATTTTATGTTTTCTACAACTAGTATGCATTACTTTTTATATAAAAGTAATAAAAATTTAAAACCTCAAACTATGTAGTTTCTTCTCCATTCATAAGTTTTCTCATACAGAGGTAAATACTCACCTAACTTCTGAACCCCTTGCTCATACTCATGAGGATTAGACTCCTATGGGTCAGTGTGCCTACTAGGACACAAAATTTTTGAACAAAATCATATCTTGTCTATTTAGATTTTCACATACTTGTCTAATACTCTCTATTCCACAAATAGAGTATAACTAAAAATGTCATGTTCTTGTCTCCCATGTACTTTGTGCAAGGAACTGCCAAACATCTTTCTAATTTAAGCAATTTTTGTTATAAAATACATATTGATCAGAAATGTTCTGTTTCATGGTAGAATATAAAAAATTGTAATATGGCATCCTGTCCATTTCAAAGCCAAGAAAAATTAGATGAACTAGAAAATTCCTGACTCTCCTGACCCATGAGAAAGATGAAGATACAAAAAAAACTTAGTGAATTAGACTCACTGGTGCTTCAATGGGCTGAGGTCATTTTCTTGTCCTTGAAGTCTCAGTTGTTCAGCTTTACCTGTGACAGCTTAATGCTGAAGCAATGTTAAGAAATATCATGGTAGTTGTACTTCCAAGCTTCATCCTCCAACTAAGTTTTTTCAATAATCTTCTTTCTTAGGGGGTGTCAAGAAACGAGTGCTACTTATTACTTAAAACTTTACTCATTTGAAAGGCTGCTGTGTGGGGAAGGAATAGACATAATAGTTTGGCTTCCTAGTTAGATTATTTTCTTCTTGAAGATGACAATGTTAACTGATAAGAACACTCCGATTGGCCGGATAGCTATATTTTTCTGTTGCAAAAACTGTCTCTTTTGAGTTTATGAAAATAGAAAGCAAACATGTGTCTCATTATACTATGGGATTAGTTTGTGGGTCAAATCTACTTTCTGTTGCACAGTGTCTGTAATAAATTTAATATATAGAACTTATTAAGTAAATGTGTGTCTTCTTCAAGTGCCAGCATTGTAGAAAGGCTTTATCTTATAGTTCTGAAATTCCCACCAGATCAGGAATATTTCTACTTGAATAAAAAGCTAAAAGCAAAAGATTTTTTTTTCCAGAAGTTATGTTAGTTATTAAGCACCTTTCAATAGATATTTATGATTCTTGGGCTATGGAATCAAAATTTGTCTTGCTAATAACTGCTCAAGATTATGAAATTGAGTAACAATAATTTATTATTCTAAGAGACATTGTACTGACATGCTTAATAATGATATGAATCAGACAGTGTTATTAAGGATCGGTAGATATGTAAAATAATGCCATTTATGACAAAATTTATCTGATTCACTTTCTAAAAATAACTCTTGACGTATTTCATTTCTCTGGTAGTTTTATTACAATATTCAATGAATATCATTTAGCTAGGTAGGATATTTCATTAATTAAGCATAAATTCTACTAAGTCAAAGCAGGAAATAATAGTTATGTGTGAGTGTTAACATGTCTGAGAATAAATGATAAAAACTAATCTAAGCAAGATGTCAATCATAAAATAAATTGCATGGGCTGAAGAAAAATGTGAGCATCAAATTAGGAAGAAGAATTGCATTCTAAATCTAAAGCAAGGTAGATGAATAGAGTTTTATATAAAGAAAGATTGGCGGTCATAGCTATTAGACTTTATGTCAAGCCAACGAATCTCAATTTTGATTCTTTCTTGCTCTGAGCTGCAGCTAATACAGTATGTCTGCATTTTATGATGAGTACTGTCAAGAATGGTAATGGAAGAAAGGACTATCACGAATCTCCTCCTTGAATGGAAAGCCAGCCATGTGCAGGAAAGGAGACAGATTAAGCATGTAAAAGGTGTCATGTGAAGTTTTGATACATGTGCACATGACCCTGACTAATAAAACCCTAATGGTGAAGTATCTGAGAGGCAGGAGGAGAGGAAGACAGCCATGGCTGTGGTCACGTTTCGGGTGTGAAATAATGTGATTCAGGATTGAATCACAGTAGCAGTGGGCTTTGAACAGGGGACTCATCTGGATGCAGTTGCAATGACCTGGAAGCAATTCCAAGGCTGGCTCCTCCTTACATGTAACTTCAGGCCAGTTACCTCACCACTCTAAGCTTTGGGTTCCCTCTCACTGAAAGGGACACAATAGCTGTCTTCTAGGGCTACTGTGATGCATGTGAGGCGCTTAACACAGTGCCTGGCACACAGCAAAGGTTCGAGAAAGGGTAGCAACACAGCTGAAAAGGGAACAGGAGCAGGAGCAGTGAAGGCAGGAGGGGTAGATCCAGGGCCACTTGGTCATGGTGATACCGTTTAGAAAAACTGAAAACTCGGAGGGAAGACTTGGCTGAGTCAGCAGGTGATAGTGATGCTCTTGTGTATAAAGTGGTAAAAGTCAGTTTTTCAGGTGGCATTTGTGTTCAACGCTGCCCTCAGCCCTGAGAGAGGTTGCAGCAGCTTTTGTTTCTCTGGACACCAGGGGGCTCCCAGGTACTAGAAAGCAGTAAGCAAGGGTCTCTGGTTGCCTGCGCCTTGCTCACTTCTCTTGGTTATTGCTTTGTAAAAGTGAGGTGGCCTCAGGCGGTACCAAGGTTAAAAAGAAGTTGTGCCTTTCTCTAATCATAAAAGTGCAATTTTCTTTAGTGGGTACTCGAAAGCCATTGAGCTTTACAGAGCGAGCGTATCCCGGTCTTTAGTTTAATGTCCACCCATCCTTCCTACAGTATTTATGGAACAAAACCCACAAATTGCTAATATCACAAGCTCACAGGTGACAGGGAATGACAAGGGAATGGAGCCAAGCATAAAAAGGACGAAGAGTTGGAGCAGTGGACCCAGCAGGGGGAGCGCACGCGAGGGAGGCTCGATTCCTCTCCAGGGACTCGGGGAAACGCATCGGAAGAGTGGGTGGGGCGGGAAAGGTGGCCCAAGGACAGCAAGAAATCTTCCAGGTGTAGCAAACGTCATTTGTAGGAAAGTGAAAAATGAAAAAAGCAGAAGCCCAGAGGGGCAGGTGTCATGCACGGTGTCAGAATGCAAGTGAGGAAATCGCTGTTGTGCACAGGGCTCTCGCCCACCTTCACTTCCTTGCTCTGCTCTGCAGGGACCTTGGCTTTCTAGATCACTGGGTTACTGATTCTGCAATTTCTAACATGGTGTTTCCAGCAGTGTATTTTTAAATTTCTAAGGTGCACTCCCCTCCCCCACTTCACAGAACCACTTCTCAGACATTACTTTCTTCTCATTTTTATTTCTTATTCTTACTTGGGACGTTTTGTAATTTTTAAAAGAGTTCTTTAAAAAGCAGTTGTCGGGGCTGGTGAGATAGCTCAGCATAAGCACCTGCCTGGCAAGCACGAGGTCCTGAGTTCGACTCCTGGTACCCACATAAAAGAAAAAAAGGACTGGTGATATCGCTCAGCGGCACAAGCGCTTGCTGGCAAGCATGAGGTCCTGAGTTCGACTCCCAGTACCCACATAAAAAAAAAAGCAGTTGTCTAAGGTGGGTGTGGTGGTGCATGCCTGTAATCCTAGCACTAGGGAGGCTGAGACAGGAGGATCACCATGAGTTCAGGGCCAACTTGAGTTATGTAGTGAGTTCAAGGACAGCCTGAACTACACAAGGAGACCCTTCCCAAAAAAGTAGGTGTCGATTCACCTTGTGTTACAAGTAGAGTCTACTCCTGGATCTTACTTTTCCTTCTTTTTGAGACAGAGTCTTGCCAAGTTGCCCAGGCTGTCCTTGAACTTGTGATCTTCCTGCCTCAGCTTCCTGACTAGCTGGTATTAGGAGCGTGTGCCACAACGATCAGCTCCAGGATCTCACTTTTCATCATCAAAGTTCACACTTGACACTCACTTGTCCTAAGGAGTATGAATGGACTTGTGGCCAAAGAAAGTTATTGTTCAACCAACAAACTGGGTCCCTGTGAAAGCTTTGAAGTAGAATTTAATCACTAGATTTATTTAAAGTGAGAGAGATGCTGCTGTTTTGGAATAGTTTTCAGGAGTGTATGCTAATTTCCAGGCTTAGTATTTTTCAAGACTGTGAAACTCATTTGCACTTTACTGAGTGCGAATTTGAAAGGACTGAAGAAAATAAAGGTTAGTCCGGACAATCAAATTGATGCAAAAAGGGCAACAGTAACAAAAATGATGCTACTAACAGCATCTAGTGCTGTGCCTGGTCCTCTGAAATTCTTCTTGAATCAATGCGCGTTGAATGAGTGAATGTCGGTGTTCTGCCCCTGATCTGCAGGTGCATTAAAATCAGTGTGAACTGGCGTGCGTGATTTCAGACGCCGGGCTGTTTCAGTATTACACAGAAACCAATCCTGCACTTCATGTGCCCTGGTTTTTCCTAGAACAACAAACTCTGAATTGAAGTTCCTCTAGTTTCTTCTTATTTTTATGTCCATTTAAAGTTTCTGGCTCTTTTTCTCTGCTAAATGCACCATTATATCTCAAGTGTTTTTCTCTTCTGTGTCTATCAGAGGCTGTCACAGTTGTTATGACTGTGAACTGGCCTTTGCTGAAGGAGTGTTAGAAAGATACATCGGTGTGAAATTGAGAAGTAAGCAGCCAGGGCCCTTAGTTCTCCATTAACACAACTCTTCTGAAAAGTCTGTTTTTTTTTTTTGTTTGTTTGTTTGTTTGTTTTTATTTTTTTTCTGGTCAACTCTATACAGGTAGTCAGAAGAAAAAAAAGTTTGTTTTTTTTCCCCTGCCCCTAGAAAACCTACATTTTTTCTAATAATTTTTACTTGGTTCTGTTGATTTCTGAACATTGCAGTTAAATGTAGCCTAATTTTTCCATGCTAGAAATTGAATATTATACTTTTAACATCCAATGTTAATTTTAATTTAATGGTAGAATAGCCTGGCTGTGGCTAAAATCTTATGTATAGGATCTGTATAATCCGATTTAATTTCTTTGTCAAGATGGGTTCTACAGAGTACAATAAAAAAATAAAGAAAATATGTTTCCATTTCAATTCAGAGTTTTAAGAAGAGAACCTCAGCTCTGGAGGTCCCCAGCACCTTCTGATGGATATTAAGGGGCGTTTTGAAAGTGTTCTTGGACATATAGTATATTTGATATTTCCTTTAAAAATAAACTCATATAAAATTGTGTTTATGTTTTGGTCAAACAATGGAGCCATTCTACTCTTGGCATTAATGTAACGGAAGACTTCAAATGGCTTTCTGTATTTACCAGTAATTCGCAAGGGATACATTTAGGTTTATTTTCTGCCAAGCCAACGGCATTTTGGCTGAGTTGCCCGAGTCAGGTGAATCTCTTTTGTTGTGTACCTCGCCGTCTGTGCCAGGAGGGATGATCCAAAACCAAGGCAGCCTTGCAGCACGCAGCTGCCAAGTTTCTGCATTCTACCCTTTAAAAGATGTGAATTTGGAACCCAATCAATAAAACAGTGCGGTTTAACGAATTTCACAAATATTTATATTTTTATCTGTGTGCCGTATTTAACTAAGATGCAAAGAGAAATCAAAGCTAATAGAAAGTTGAAAGAAATGAATCTAAACGTGCAGATTATATTTTCAGTCAGTGCACTGATATGTTTAGACCACTGCACAACATCCTTGGCAGTTTGCCCCCTGTGCAACTGAAGCAGGACACTGTTTGGAAAAAGTCCAGGTAGTTAGAGCAGCATGAACTCTGATGACCCCCCCTTCCCCCCTTTTTCCCCTCCTTCCTCCCCTGGTCCTGGGGAACTGAACCCAGGGCCTCACGCATGCTAGACAAATGTTCTACCACAGAGCTATACTGCCAGCCCCTACTTCTCTCTTTTTCTTCACTTCCTATATCTTTATAACACAGCAGCACAGCACCTACTTACTGTTAAACATTGAAATAGTAGAGAAACACAGATCAGAGAATAAAAGATTCCTGCCTTTATAATCATTTTGCATTTATTTTTAAAACCTCCTCTTCAATATATAGACAAACATACCTATTTATGATTTGTAAAAGATGCTATTATAGGCTACATATTACTTCTCAGGTTACTTTTCTCTCTGGATAAAATGGACTTCTTGCCATGGTAGTACACAGATCTCTGTGTGTGTGTGTGTGTGTGTGTGTGTGTGGTACTGGGGATTGAGCCCAGCCGCAGCTCATTTTTATTTTTTATTTTGAGACAGGGTCACACCTGGCCCATAGATCTACTTTTATAAAATGATTGGGCCTATGAAATTCTAAATTATGAATACACCAATTATTAAATATTTCTTTCTTCTGTGTTCATTGGGAATTAGTTTTTGCTGTTAGTTTCAGAAACTTAAAATATACTTAGTGCAAAACCATTAGAAGTCCTACTTTTTTCGTGTAATAAGAGCGGGCAGTCCTGGGCAGGTGTGATGATTTTATGAAGTCTTCATGGGTAGCCTGACTGCAGTGTTTTTATACTGACTGTGGCTCCCACCCTCAAGGTAACATCATGGTTCCAAAGTGTCTAGTGGAGCTCCAGCAATCAAATCTTCATTTCAGACAGAAAGGAGCAGGTTAGTAATGAAAATTGTACACCGTGAAGCCCATCCCTTCTTCAAAGAACTGGTACACAATCTCACCTAGCTATTTCTGCTCATGTCTCATTGGCCATACGTTAACCCTTAAGTACCCCTTTCTGTAAGGGAATGTAACGTCCCAGCGCATCGTATCAACACCATCAACAGTTAGGGCTCTGCCTAGGGAAAGGGAGAGAATGGAGGTTGAGTACGCAGCCATCTACTAATCTCCAACATCTCTTGATAGATATTTTAAGTGTTTATAATTTTTGTTGCAACGAATATCATGACTATTATTCATTTTGTGGTATTTGTTTCACTTTTCTGTAACCCTTGTTTTTGACTCTGGTTGATTTGTTATCCGTGAGTATGCTCCACCAGCTACATACTCTGATTATTTATAACTTTATCTATTTTTCCTCTGCTTGGCTCTAAGGAGTAAGTACCCGTCATTTTTCTAAATCTAGTCCTTTGTTCCCTTCTCTCCTTGAGCTTGGTATTAAAATTACAGTAACAGATTAAGATACTGATGTTCAGATTTGGGAGAAAGATAAGTTGAGAGTGTCCCCACCTGACCATCTTATTAAGATCCCAGGTAGCCAGGTAGCCAGGTGGCTGAGCACACAGATGAGGTGTAACTCCTTGCTCTATGACTTTCCAGTGCCATGGCCTTCCTGGAGCAACTTAGCCTTTCTGTGCCTCAGTTGTCTCTGGCACATGGTTTTAATTTTGCAGTTTACCTCCTAGGGTTGCTCGAGGACTGAGAGTGAAGCCCTTAGAACAGCAGCTGGCAGTGGTAAGTGCTGTGTGCCGCAGCAGTCGTTAGCCAGTATCTCAGTGAAGTAAGTCGATGCAGGATGGTGAGCAGAGACACAGAGAGGGAAAGTGGCAGCCAGAGTCCAACACAGTTTTGCAAAAGACTTCGAGTGACAGAGCAGGAGTGAGTTAAAGGATTGTTGAGTGATGTGAAAGCACAGTTGAGGCTGAGAGTCATATATTTGTGATGAACATGAACACACGCCTGCTCAGGAAAAGGAGGGAGACAATGGGTGAATAGGCTAAACTAGAATTGGGGTTAACTGGGTGAGTTTTGCAGAAAACCAGGTGGATAGAGCACTAGGTGGTGTTGATACGAATGAAATGAAGTAATTTATCACAGGGTCCTGGCAGGGGTGGGAGTAGGATATGGGAAGGAGAACATGAATGTCAAGAAGCAGTTGCCTCTGAATTGAGGGGTTGAGGTGAATTATAGATAAAAGAAGGCTGTAGATGTGGACTGAGTGTAGATTTTCAAAATTTAGCCTTTTAAGGTATCATTCTGGGAATAAATTCTCAGGTGTAGCTATGTGAGCAGATGGCTGAAGTGAAACACAGGAGAGATGACATTCAGGGAAGTAGAGGAACCAAACATTTCATTCGGTGTAATCAAATAGGCTATTAATGATCACCGAGTATCCGCCAGTGAATGTGTGGTGCTGTTATGCACGAAAGGATGGTATTTGTCAACCTGAAGTTGCTTTCTGTGTGGCCGACTAGAAGGACGGACTGTAAACTGTAGACTCACCCGAGGGCACAGAAGGCAAACAGGAAGAGATCGATGAACCAGTAGCCAAAGTCCACAGTGAGTGGAGGAAAGACCAGCAGTGAAGGTCAGTGATAAAGAAAATGATGCAAAAGGACATCTTCACACAGAGTTGCCGGACTCAGGATGTCAAGTACTGGACGCGGTACTGTGAGTTGTCAGCACGTGTACTTTCCTCACTAGACCTGAAACCCTTCGGGGTATGGAATAGGTCTGTATATTCTTATAATCTGCTTGTAGTCGCAACACATAGCAGGACCTCAAGCAGTGTTTATTGACTCGTCATGGAAAAAGAGAGAACTAGTTCCGGTATTTAACTAGGCTCTATTAGTTATTTCTCTCTGTGTAACAAATTATCCCCAAACATAGAAGCTTAGTCTAAAACATGTATTATCTCAACATTTTGTGTGTTTAGGAATCTGGGTGCGACTTAGGTGGGTTCTCTGCCTCAAAGTCCTTCAAGAAGTGGCACTCAAGGCACTGGGTGTGACATCATCTGAAGACACCACTGGCAGAGGCTCTGCATCCGGGCTCAGTCCCCAAATGGAGCCAGGATCCAGTTCCTGATGGACCACTGGCTGTCACTCCTCACTGGATGCTGGCCCAGGGCTTCCCTCTGCTCCTTGTTGCAGGATCCTTTCCTTAGGGCTGCTTGTGAGGCAGCAGCGGGCTTCTAGCAGAGCAAATAAGCAAAACATCAAGGCAGAAAGAGAAGGTGAAACTCGTAATCTCTTCCAGACCCATTCTCAGAATCGACTTTCCATTCCGTCACTGTTGCTACTGTCTGCTAGAACTGAGTCAGCAGACCTAGGCAGGCAGGGATCACTGGGAGCTCTTTTAGAGGCTGCGTACTACAAATACTAAAATGGTTTCGGGCATTTACCACCTTTTAAATGTTAATCTGTGTCATCTGTCACCACTGAATGCATCTAGTGGTGTAGATACTTCCCTGCCTAGGTGTGTTTTAAACAGTGCATTGCACTAAGTTACAAGAGGTGATCGAAAATGCAATGGATGTTTAAATGAATAAAAACTTATTACAATAAATGACACATTAGCAAGAGTGAAGAGATGAAGTGTGTTGAAAGCTAGGAGAATACCTGAATATTTTGAGGGAAATTAATGGCAATGTTTTTTTTTACTGTAATAAATTTTTTTATTTAGTTAGTATTTTGTAATCACCCCTTGTTGATCCAATTGTTATGAAAATTTCTGTCACATAAAGACACAATGATATGTCCTCAACTACCGTATTCACTGGATCTGGCACCATGCAACTTTGACTCTTCCTCAAAGTAAAACTGACCATTGAAGTCAAATGTTTTGAATGAGTTCAGATTTTCCAGGCAGCCATGATGGGGTATCTAAAGATGCTCATCAAAAAAGGGTTCCAGACCTGCTTCAGAAAGTGGCAAGAACATGGGATCAGTGTTTTTAAAGCAAGTAGGAGTATTTGAAGGGAGATTAATGGTAATGTGTCTTTTGCTGTAAAAAATTAAAAAAAAATTAAACATTCACTGTATGTTTTGATCACACTGAGTACTGTTCAACAAATATGTATGGATTGTGACTTATGTTTAAATTTTACTTAAAAGTTTCAATGTAAAATGAGGTAATGATGCCTCTGGCAGATACTGCTTTTGGAATATGCAAAACTTTTAGAACGAAGGTTGTCAATGAGATGGTCACCTGAGTACTTCCATATATTAAAATACAAATACATTCATTAGAGTGTGTCTTAGAGTTGCTGTTGAGACAAATTTGACATTTGTTCTATTTCTCAGAACTCTTGAATAGCACAACAATCAAAGTCCTGTGAGAAAGTTCGATAAGGGTTTTTAGTTTCTATATTTGAAGGGTTTCAGGCTTAGTTGAATCTTATGATATAATTGAAGTGTGTTCACAATGAAAAGCATGAAAATATTAAACAATCTAACTACATTAAAAGAACCACAGCCCTTTTATGTTTGGTGCAGAAATGAAGCTGCGATGGTATTCTCAGACTATAAACTGACAGCCTAAAATTATGTAGTATTCTGTATATGAGTTTTTATATATTCTCTATCAATAAAAAGCTGGTAACGTTATGTAGGTTTCATACCCAATTTCAGTGACTCATCCAAAGAACAAATGTATTTGAATCGTTATTGGACATTTTTGTACCTCCCAACAACCAGATTTTCCTGTTGAGGCAAATATGCATCTGTGTATCTCTTCACAGCAATGATTCAAGAAAACTTCAATTTACCAAGACTTTCAGTTTTCTGGATGCTTACTTCTCCACCCCACTTTTAGGGGAAAGAGATCAAAAGGAGAATCAGATATCAGGATTTTCTAAAAAGCAAACAGACTAAACTCTATGCATTTTTGCTGGCAAACAGCACATGGCTCTTCTGCTTTCAGTTCTTTGCCTTGAGCAAGTACCACTGCCTAGCCTGAAGTCAGTGGAGTGGACAAGCACAATCTTTGCACTGGAAGAAGCAGAAAGTATTTCGAGCGATAATACAACCAGCCACATCAGGATATTGATCCCATATTGTCACTGGCACTTTAAAATAATCATCCAGCCCACTGGAATGGACACTGTCCAGCCTGGCATCACTGTTGAAATTCAGACCTGATTCAGTTTCTCTTGGAATCCTAATAATAATTTTCCTGTCTTTTAGATACACAGGTCTGTGATGCCTACTGATGCAATTCAGTAATGTCTTTATGGCAAGAACCTTGATCACGTCCCTTTTATTAGAAGCAGGAATAACATTTATGAATTGTTATTAACGTGGCTCAGTGCACTAATGGATGCTTTAGTTAATCTACCTGGTAACCAGGTAAAGAGGAAAAGATTATTCCCCTCTTACTTGTGAATAAGGTGATCTAGGAAGCATATAAAAATCTCATGTCCAGGAAGGAGTGAAGCTCAGATGTGGTAAGAGTCTTCCAGTGTTCTGGCAAATTAGGTAAGGAAAACAGTGATTACCTTTTGGAAACTCTACAACCAAAGAGGTATTTTTGCTATTAGTTAACCAGAAAATGAAATTACCACGTTCCCCACAGACTCTTGAATGGCCCTAACTACTAAGCTGCTCACAAAAGATATTACAAATATTTATTTTAAGGCATATTAGGAAGATCTCCTTTCTCTGAAGCTTGGAGAAGTATTTGTTTCTTCTTGCAAAGAGCACTCAAGGACATTCTGTTTGCCGAGGGAGCACACAGAGCCCATTCCTTAAAAGACAATTGTTCAGAGCTGATGGTGGAGGAGGAAGCCGAGAAGTGGCTTTAGGTCTAAGGCTCCCAAGGCACAGCTAAGGAACACTTAAAGAAATTGGGGTCTCATTTTCCCAGGGAAAGGTGAATAGACAGGAAAAAAAGTAGAAATGACTTATCCTGGATGTGTCATTTGAGTTAGGCAAAAATGAGCTACAACAAATGTAATCATTAGCTGTGCATCTTTATGAGGGGAATTTGGCTGCTGTTCTGTGTGACTTAGGAGCACGACATCTTATAATGTAAGAGTAGAGGCAGGATGGCACTTAAGGTAAGGAAGCCTTGGCCCAGACAACTGGAATGAAGGAAGCAGTGCTGCTTTAGCAACTGCATTGCCTGGCCTGGTACAGGGGAAATAACACAACCTTTGGAGCCACGTAAATGTGGAATCGTGTCCTACATCTGCCTTTTCCTTGCCTGCCATTTGACTTCTACATGACCTTGGGCAAATATCTCAGCTTCTTGGACCTCCAGTTCCCATCTGAAAACAAGCCCAGTTCTAATGATTTTTGTAGGAATTGAATAAATTATACACTTAGATAAATTATACACATATATGTATCTATAGCTAGATGCACATACCTATAGTGATACTTATATTTGTCTGTATTTATATCTGCATCTTTCTATCTCCCTCTCCCCTCTAAGAGGTGCTCTGTATTTTGTCCTCCTGTATTCATTGATTTGTTATTTAAGTTAACCAATATTTGTCGTGTTTGTTTCATGCCAGTATTGTGCTAGTTTCTGTAGATGATGAAAATGTAACTGAGACCCAGACGCTGTCCTTAGGAAGGGAGAACTGGACATGGAGACCACATGGTTCTAGGCATTATGTGGTTGCTGGACTTGGAGTTGATGATGTGATGTGAGCTGTGATTGAATCCTGTAATTCATCACATGAGCATTGGAGAAACTCATTGCAAGGACAGGAGTTATTTTTGCTCATTAGAGGACACTGGGTTCTTTTCAAACAGGCCCAACTTACCATTTTGTAGTCCCTCTGAGAACTTACATGTATTCCATGTTTGTTTCATCTCCCTGGCTGGTCCACTCAGCTTCTTTCTCCTTATTTGTTCCCCTTCTTCCTTCCTCTTGTCCTGCTACTTCCCCTGTTTCCCTCTCTTATTCACTGATCAAAAATTTATGTAGTACCTACTAATTGCCAGGTACCACCCTAGGTGTTGGAGATATAGCAGTTAGCAAAGGAAAGGATCTGTTCTCATGGAGATTATAGTACTGTGTATTGAAGCAAATAGACAACGGAAGAGAAAACAAATAAATCTGTAATATGAGAGTCGCAAAAGTGTTAGAAATAAAAGACAGAGTAAAGAGACAAGGAGTGACAGGGATGAAGGGGTGTGTATTATGCTAGTTTATATCAAAGAAGACCTCTTTGAAGATGTGACATTTGAGCAGAGACCCGAACTCAGTAAGGGAATGAACCATTACTATATCTGGTAGAAGAGAATTCTAGAAAAATGCAACAATAAAGGCAAAGACCCTGAAGTGAGGACAGCAAAGACCTGAGTGAGGACCAGGGTGGCTAGGGTGGAGTGAGCCAAGCAGAGACCGGAAGGAGAGGAGATCAGAGAAAGGAGAGGGTACTAATGGGGCAAATCAGGAAGGGCCTTGAAGGCTGTGGTAGAACCTTGTATTTTATCTGGAGTATGTTTTGGAGGATTTTGAATGAAGAAGTGGCGTGATCTGCTGTCAAGAGAATAAGATGAAGAAAAATAGGGCAATTGTGGATTAGGAGACTGGTCAGGAGGCCATGGCAATTCTGTAGGTAAAAGGAAATGGGTTCGCCTGGGATGGAAAGGGCTTGAGTTCTTTGATTTTGCACATGATACAAAACACAGCCGAGACATGCTGACTAATTACATGTAGTGTAAGAGGAAGGATCAAGCTGCAGGGTGATCCGGGGTTTATGGGGTGACTCACATAATGGAATTACCAATTATGGAAAGCGGGGGGGGGAGGAACAGATTAAAAGAGATAGGGAATCAAGATTTCAGAATAAGATGTTTTAAGTTGGACATCAAGGTGTAGATGGACTGAGAAGAGAGGTCTGACCTAGATGAAAGATAAAATTTTAAGGTGTCAGCTTACCATATAAATGGCAATAAAAACCATAAAATAAGATGAAATCACATTACAGTAAAGAGAGATAAAGAAGACAAGAGGGCCAAGGCAGACACTGGGGCATTGCAAATATGAAAGTCTCAAGGATGAGAGGAACAAGTAAACGAGACTGAGATGGATGTTGGGAGAACATTATTTTAAGGATTACTATCCTTCATGGTTGACCTCTGGTGACTTCGAGTCTGTTGTTCTGTATGTTTTGTTGTTTGTTTCAAGTGGGATGTTAAAACTGGTTCATGCCCTCCCATCTTTAAAAGATAAAGAAGTCATGTCTTATATTCAAAGTACATTTCTTTTAGAAAGAGTATAATCTGTTCCCACTTTAAAAACATTTAGTTAGACTTGTCTTTTAGTTGGAGTGTTTATTACAATATTTCATGTAATTTTTGATACAATCTAATTGGGGTTTACCCATGTAGATGGCCTTATGTTTGTACCCTCTGTGTTTTGATCCTTTGTATGCCCATCCCAGCCTTATGTTGAATTACTTTAATATTTCAGGAACACATTTTAGTTTAGCCACATCTCTTTGCATTATTTTTTAGGGATTATTCTAGGCTTAGAAATAAACATTCTTTTTTTTTTTTTTTTTTGTGGGTACCGGGGGGTCGACCTCAGGACCTTGGGCGCCTGCGCGCCCGTGCCGCTGAGCGATATCACCGGCCCCTTTTTCGTATGTGGGTTCCGGGAGTCGAACTCGGGCCCTCGCGCTTGCCGGGCAGGCGCTTAAGCCGCTGAGCCATCTCACCGGCCCAGAAATAAACATTCTTAACATTTTACAGTGTACTTTATTATAAACCACATAAAAAGGTTAATTTTTTTCTTAAAAGTATATGTTTATAAAAAATTAAGAAGAGTCAAAGTTGCTCCTATCTTTCACTATATACAAAAATAAACTCAAAATAGCTTAAAATCTAAAACTATGAAACTACTAGAAGAAAATGGGAAATGCTTCAGGACATTGAATGGGCAAGGATCTTTTGGAGAAGACACTAAAAGCACAGAACAAAAGCAAAAATAGATGAAGACTGGAGGTTACATATCATACTGAAAAGTTTCTTCTTAGTGTAGGAAATAATCAAATTAAAACCACAATGAGATATCTCCTTGCTGCAGTTAGAATGCTGTTATCACAAAGACAGAAGATAAAAAAAGCTAATTGAGGATATGGAGAAAAGAGACGCCTTGTACACTGTTGTTGGGAATTTAAACTGGTACAGCCATTATGGAAAATAGTACAGAGAGTCAGAAAAAAATTAAAATAGAGTTTTCATATGACCTAGCTTTCATATGATCATACTTCTGGGTATATACAGCAAAAGGAAATGCAACCACTATGTCAAAGAGACATCCGTACTCTCATGTTTATTGTAGCACTATTCAAAGTAGCCGAGAAACAGGAATAGCCTAAGTATCCATCAACTGATGAATGGATACAGAAAATGCAGTAAATATGCACAATGGAATAATATTAAGCTGTAAAAAAGACAAAATCCTGTCCCATGTGACAACATGGGTGGGTCTGGTAGACAATATGCTAAGTGACATATACCAGGCTCAGAAAGACAGGACGTGTACTAACTGACCTCACTCATGTGGAATCCAAGATCGTTGATCGCATAGAAATTAAGAGTAGAATGGTAGTGGGGAGGAGGAATGAGGACAGGTGTGGTCTAATAGGCACTAAATTGTAGTAAGGATTGGAGAAATAAGTCCAGGGTTGTATTGCACAATGGGGTGGCTATAGATGATGCTAATATATTGTGTTTCAAAAAAGCTGGAGAAAGGATTTTGCATGTTTTCACCACAAAGAAATAATAAATGTTCGAGAAGATAGATATGTTTACCCCATTTTAACATTACACAAAGTTCACATACATTGGGAAATCACATCATCTGCCATAAATATGCAGTTAAAAACGTCCAAATGTCCCTGCCTTCACTGTTTTCTGACAGGAAGTCAGCAGTCATTTGAAACATTGCTTACATACACGCAATGTGCAATGCATGTTTTATTCCAGTGACACTTTTAAAATATGTCTGTAAATACTTTCATTCTCCTTAGCTGAAAAGGTGGTGGAAATGAAGTCTCCTCCCTTTGAATCTGGTTCATGTTTAGAGGCCTGATCCTAAAGAATGGAGTATGGGGAAACTGGTGGTGTGCGACTTCCAAGGCTAGTTTATAAAAAAGTGGCTCAGAGCTGGGGATGTGACTCAGCTGTAGAGGGCTTGCTTAGCATGCGCAAGGCCCTGGGTTCAATCCCCAGCATTACAAACACCAAGAGGAGCTTTCATCTGTTTCACTTTTTATCCTCTCTTTTGTCCTGAGAGGCTCCGACTGCCAGGCATATGAGCGACTCACCTCGTAAATAGATTCTGAAGCTACAACCATATCTGGCTTCAGGTGACAGCTGTCTTGGCTGACATTTGACTATAACGTCATGAAAGCCCTGGGCCATCATCTAAGCTGTCCCCAAATTCCTTCCCACAGAAATTATGAGGGATAAGAAGTGTTTATTATTTTTTAAAAACCAATGGACTTTGGAATAATTTGTTATGCAGCAATGGATAACTAATACATTTCCTAATGCAAATGTTGGTGTGTGTTATCCGCACTCCAACTCTCTAGTATTCACTTCACTTTTTCTGTGCAAAAGAAAATAATGTCATAAAATTCAAGGTGCACCCCAGCTGAGAAATAAATCTAGAGGAGGAAAGTATTCATTTATGATTAAACTAGTCTCTTCTAAAACACTGTCTCTTTCATTTGCTATTGTAGCCTGAGGACCATGTATAATACATGGTATAGCAAATAAATATTGTTGAATGAATGAATGAATTTGCTCCCTCGGGTTTCTGGAAGGCAAGTCTGTGCCTATGCATCTTTGTATCTTCCTCACATGGTACACTGCTTAACATCCAACACATACCATTCCCTGTTTGTGGAAATAAATTGAACTTAACAGAAATTCTTGTTGAAATAAATGATCTGGAAACAGAAGTGAAAAGTCATGGCAGAAAATTTGTCTTAAACATTTATATCGTTCATTGACTAGTGCTGGTTTTCAAGCCCCATCAACCTATCACCAAAAAACAAACAACCCTCCCAATCGTAAATGTGTACTCTGCGGATGAGTGGTAGAGCATATGGATTTCCTAATTTCTACCAATAGAGCACATATTCAAATGTTTCCAGAGAATCAGTAAACAATCCACAGTGACAGGTGTTTTACTGCACTTAGGTTTCGTGCTATCGTCAGGTTGTTGGGAATAAATCCCCAGACTCAAATTGTTGGTGCAGATAATAAAGCACTCAGACATCAAGAAATCTCGACAAGGCATTTTTTTCCTGCAGAAAGGCACAAGCTTGAGGCAGCAGTGGTGGAGGACAAGGGAGCGTTGCCTCTCTCATCCCTGATGAGCAGCTGACCTTTAATTCGTTGGCTGAATGCAAAGGCGTACAATCTATCCTGGTTGACTAACTCGAGTGGGGGCGCATTTGGCATAGATAAATCAGAGAGGGGGGCGGGCGGTTTGGAATGCAAAGTGCTAGGTTCTTATCGTGGAACCGGCTGTGTTTTGGGAAAAGATACAAGGTCATTATTTCTTGGAGCTCAGTATACTAACGGGGGAAAGGGAGCGAGTAGATGGCCGGGTCATTTAAAACCAAACGGAGTTGTTTTCCCTTTGTGCTTTGACAGAAAAGACAAAGCCTATTTCTCACAAGGTGTTGAATAGGGCAGATCATGCACAGAGGGCTGCCGACCGGTTTCCTCCTTGTGCAGTGGAGACTAAAGGTGTTTCGGTAGAGCTGAGTTTCACGGGCACAGCGAGTTTGAGCGCTCACTCCCTTGTGCACGGAGCAGTTCTACTCCACCTCGGGAGGCTGCTGTATTCAGGGTGCATCCCGACGGTTCGGAGCACCGGGCAGGCTCCCTAGGCATGGACTATTTATCAGCTTTCTGACCTTTGGTGCGCATCTTGCCTTAGTTTCCTCGTTTGGAAAATACAGAAACTAATTGAAGGTTAAATGTGTTAATACACGGAAACTGCCTGGTGTACAGTAAACACTAATAAAAATCAGCTTATTGCCTTCCGGGGTTACCACAGACCCTGTAATGCTGCAGGTGATTCAATGAATGAGTTATTAAACGGGTAATTCTGATGATAACGCTAATACGTGAACAGTCTCTATTTTTAACTTTTGAGTCTATGATCATATAAAAGTTTTAAAAACAATTATTTTATTAGTCTTACTAATCTTACAAAATATCGTTTCCTTGTGGTATTTTCATACATGGATATAACATGTCTTGATCGTTGTTCATTCGTTTTTAGAAACTCTCAGATCAAAAAGAGGGAGTTGGATATGCACATTGAGAAAAGACATGGAAGTAATACTGGCACACGATGACACTGAGTTGGGATTATAAAATTGAACACCTGGGGGAGGGACGCTTGGCGTTTTCATTGTAACCCTTCATAAACGTGGACAGGGTAGCAAAGCGTCAAATATAGAGGCGCATGCGTCCCGCGTAGGAGTCACGCGCTTGCTGAAGCCAGCTCCTTCTAACTCGCAAAAGGGGCGAAGCTCGTCGTCCCGGGCTGTGGGCGGCACTCGGGGAGAGGCACTGGGTCTAACGCCCTCCCCGTCCCCATTCCTGGCACGGTGCCTGGCAGATAGCACACAGCCAGAGACTGTTCTGAAGGAAGTGCTCAATAACCAAGGCAACTGGGAGACCTTCGTGCCAAAATATTCCAGACCATCTACTGGCGCCTCCGCTCCCACCTGCGCGGCTGCTCAGTCTCCGCCTTCTACTCCAACTCTCCACCCCAAGGAGCAAGAAAGAGCGACCCGGGGAGCCCTGCGTCTGAACCGCCTCCTTCTTTGGTCCTCAGAAGGACGGAGGGCGGAGGCGGGGCTGGGAGAGCGAGCCCGTGACCCTGACCCGGGCCGTCCGCCCCTGCACCGCCCGCCCGCGGCCCGGCCTCGGCCTGGAGGCTGCGCCCGGGTCCCAGCGGCAGCGCCACCGCGCATGGGGCACCAGGACCGAGTCTCCCGCGAGCCCCGCGGGGTCCCGGGCAGGGCCGGGCTTTGGTGCGCAGCTCTTCGGGCCGCGCCTGGCGTCTCCAGGGACAGCGGCGGCCCCGACGTCCCCGAGGCGGCCCCGGCCACCCGCAGGCTGCTGCGGGACCTGGGGCGGCGGCTGGCGCGCGCGTGGCGGCGGGCGGAGCGGTGCGCGCGCGAGGAGCGGAGCTTGGCGCGCGTGGACGGCGCGCTGGGCCGGCTGCGCGCGGAGACGGTGAGCGCGCGGGGGGCGGGCCTCATCTCGGTCCTCACCTGGGTCCGCATCCGAGCGCCCGCCTTGTGCTCCAGATCTGTTAGTTGTACGCCCACCCCAGTCGTCCCCAGGGAGGGAGCACGGGCCCCGGCCACTGAGGGCCCTGATTACCCCCCTCCGGGCGGGCGTCCTCGGTGGTGTGGACGCCAGAACCGCCCCAGGGACCCTGGCAGGGAAGGGGCCCCTGGGATGGGTCAGGTTAGCAGAGCCGGCCTGAGGCTGCAGCAATCCCTCCCCTACCCGTTTCTGTTTTTCTGCGGTGCAGAGGGGAGGGAAAGAACGGGAAAGGGAAGTAAAGGGATCAAGCCCAGTGTGATGGCGCAGGTCTAGCGGGAGGATCACCCGGAGTGCGAGGTTGGGCTCCATCGCGAGTTCAAGGCCAGCCAGAACTACACAGCCAGACCCTGTCTCCAAAACGAAAAGTAACTAACTAGCTAAATAAAGGGTCAAGACGCGGTTTGTATATGTACCAATTCCCCATGATGAGGATATTTATTATGTATCGCAAACATATAATAATAAAAAAATGTTAAAAAAAAAAAAGAAAGTTCCTTATAGGAAACTCTCAGTATCTGTTTGCCTGGAGTGTGGGGTAGGACATTTCAATAATGAAAATTCTTTCCCGACATAGACGGAACGAGTCCACCAGTATTTCTTTATCTGCGTCTTGCAAATTATTATTTTTCCCCATGGTAATAACTTAGAAAACTGGAAATAATTTTACAATATTTTGTAAAATCGTTGCTTTTGAACGTTAGGCAGTTTAGGACCGAGTGTCAAACGGGGACGTATACACAGATATTTTAGATGAGTTTTTTAAATTAAAGAATTCTAGATTAGACTCTCTTTGAAAAGAACAAAATGAATAGTAGCAATTCAGGCTTTAAAATGTTGCTTCCTGTGAATACGTGTAAGAGAGACTGGATTTGGAAAATCCACTCTGCCACTGAATGCTAATTAAATTAACCAGTATGTTAAAACTGATTTAACCATCAGTAAATTGTCTGATTTAAGAACCTCCACAGAATACCCGCCTTGTTTCTGAGTTTGAGCAGGGCAATATGGTGGAAAAGCTAATTTTACCCATGTTCACAATTTGAATCGACAAGGGTGTGTTACATCTGATCCAGCCAGATTGAAGAAACACCTGGTTTTCATCCGGGGTCTACGCGGCGAGCTAACGGAGCAGCTGGGCAGCGGAGCCACCTGATTAGACAGCTGGACGCTCGCTGGTGCTGGGCCAGGACACCAAGCCAGGGGGCTGAGGCGGGGCTGGGCCACCTCTCTGTGCTGCTCACCTGGGATACGCCGCTGCCCCTGCCGTGCTTCGCTGGGCTCAGGTTTAAATTCAGTGAAGGCATCACCCCGAATAAGCTCTGGATGCTTAAACAACATTCTAACAAGTTGCGCTACCAGTAGGAGTTTTTAGACAAGGATTGTATTGGGGGTGGGGAGAAGGTAGAGAATGAAATTCCAAACAGATGAGGGTTCAGATCCCGGCGTTACAGGCTCTAACATTTGTTGGCCCTACAACTTTGGGAATGTTAACTAGTAAGATTGACTTTGTTTATTCATCTGTACAGAGGAGATAATAATCTCATAGGATTGTTGGAAAGATTAGTATGTGAGGCAATATTCCATGAAGTACCTGGGCAACAGGCAGTATTTATTGGCTCTCTTTCTCTCTTTCTTTCTTTCTTTCTTTTCTTTTTCTTTTTCTTTTCTTTTCTTTTTTTTTTTTTTTTTTTACAAAATATAAAGGCAAGTTATTCCCTGATAGGATAAGAAACTTACTTCTTCTCATCTGAAAATTTTCTTCCCATTTCCCAGTATCTATTATTCATGTGTGTCTGATTTATTTCACTTAAGAGTGTGGTCTCAAGGTGCATTCATTTAGCTAGAAATGTCTCAAGCTTATCCTTTATGGCAGAAGAGTACACCATAGTATAAAAAAACACATCTTCTTTATCCATTTATCCATTGATGAGCATTTGGACCATTTCCAAGATGTAGCTATTACAAACTGTGCTGCTATAAACATGGGTGTGCGTATGTCACTGTGGTATGATGGTTTTAATCTTTCAGAAAAATACCAAGAAGGGGACTAGCTGTGTCAAATGGAACCTTTAGTTTTAGTTTTTTTTAAAGGAATCTTCACACTGATTTTCACAGTGGTTGCACCAGTCTACACTCCCACCAACAGTGGAGAAGGGTTCCTTTACCCCCACAGCTCCACCAGCATTTGTTATTGGTTGATTTCTTGAAAATAGCCATTCTTTCTGCATCTCTCAAATGACCAGTGATGTTGGACATTTTTTCATGTAAGTTTTGCCATTTCTACTTCTTCATCTGAGAAGTGTGTACTCATCTCAGATGCCCATTTTTGGATTGGGACTTTAAATTTGGGGGTCTGATTTTTTTTGAGTTTTTTATATATTTTAGATAGTAGTTCTTTGAGGAACAGTTGGCAAATTTTCTTCCCACACTGTGGGTTGTCTCTTCACTCTGTTGGTGGTTCTTCTTGTTGTGCAAAAGTTTTTTAATTAGATGAGATCCTGGTTGTTGATTCTTTGTGGTATTTCCTGTGGGTTCAGGGTTTTGTTCATAAAGTCTTTGCATACACCAATGTCTTCAAGAGTTCTACCTATTCTATCTTCCAGTAGATTTTGTGTTCCTGTTTTAATATTTAGATCCTTGATCCATTTTGACTTTAGTTTAGTGTGTGGTGATAGACATGGGTTCTAATTTTAGTATTTGGCATGTGGAAAGCCAGTTTTTCTAGCATCATTTATTAAAGAGGCTATCTTTCGTCCAGTGAAGGTGTTTGGCTTCTTTATCAAAGATAAGGTATCTGAGTGTGTCTGGAGTTGTTTCTGAATCTTCTAATCTGTTACACTGATCCTGGGGTCTGTTTTTTTGCCAGTACCATGCTGTGTTTATCACAGTAGCTTTGTAGTATAATTTCAAGTTGAGGATTGTGGTGTCCCCTGCCTTGCCTTTGTTGACCAGAATTACTTTTGATATTCTAGGTCTCTTCTGGTTCAAAATGAATTTTAGGATTATTTTCTCTAATTCTGTGAGATATGCTATTGGTATTTGGATTGGGATTGCATTAAATCTGTATAAAAATTTTGGAAGTATGGCTATTTTCACTATATTGGTTCTTCCTACTCAAGAACAAGGGATAGCTTTCCATTTTCTGATATCCTCTTCAGTCTCCTTTTATGAGTACTCAAGTTTTCAAGGTAAAGATCTTTTACTTCCCTCATTAGATTAATTCCTAGCTATTTTATTTTTTTGATGCTATTGTAAAAGGTGTTGTTTCTCTAATTTCTGTCTCAGTGAGTTTATTATTTCTGTATGGGAATGCTATTGATTTTCGAGTATTGACTTTGTATCCAGCTACACAACTGAATTTGGTTATTAAATCTAGAAGTCTTTTGGTGGAGTCTTTGGGGTTTTCCATGTAGAGTATCAAGTCATCCACAAATAACGTTGATTTAACTTCTTCCTTTCCTATCCTTATTCTTTTTATTTCCTTCTCTTGTCTAATTGCTCTGGCTAATGTTTCCAGAACTATATGGAATAACAGTGGTGATAGCATACATCCTTGATTTGTTCCTTATTTTAGAGTGAAAGCTTTCAGTTTTTGTCAGTTTAGTATGATATTGGCTGTTGGTCTGTAATAGATGACTTTTGTCAGATTGAGATAAACACCATCTATTCCAATTTTCTGTAGTGTTTTTTTTTTTTTTAATCACAAATGGGTGTTGGACTTTGTCAAATGCTTTTTCTGCATTTATTGAGATGACCATACGGTTTTTGTCCCTGGCTCTGTTAATGTGGTGTATTCCATTTAAGGATTTGTGGATGGTGAACCATCCCTGTGTCCCTGGGATGAATCCTACTTGTTTCATGGTGTATAATCTTCTTGATAATTTGCTGCATTCTGTTTGCCAGTATCTTACTGAGGATTTTTGTGTCTATGTGCATTAGGGAGATTGGCCTGTAGTCTCTTTTTTGATTGGGTCCTTCTCTGATTTTGGTATCAGGGTAATGATTGCTTCCAGGAATGACTTTGGGAGTATTACTTCCCTTTCGATTTCATTAAGAAGTTTGAGAAGTAGCAGCATTAGGTCTTCTCTAAATTTCTTGTACAATTCAGCAGTGAGTCTGTCAGGGCATGGGCTTTTCTTTGTTGGTAGGTTTTTAATTACATGCTCAATTTCATTAACTGATATTGGTTTATTTAGAATTTTTGTATCTTCTTGATTCAGCTTTGGTAATTCATATGTATCTAGGAATCTGTCCATTTCTTCTGTGTTTTTCATCTTATTAGAATACAGTTTCTTAAAGTAGATATTGATAAGCTTCTGGATTTCTGCAGGATCTGTTTTGCCTTCACCCTTTTTTTCCTAATTGCATGAATATGAATCTTTTCTTTCCTTTTTTTGGATAAGATTGGCTAAGGGTTTGTCAATTTTATTTAATCTTTCAAAGAACAGATTTTTCCATGCATTGATTCTTTGTGTTTTTTGTTTTTTTTGTGGGTACCAAGGGTGGAACTCAGGACCTCACGTACCAGTAGGCGCCCGTGCCGCTGAGCGATATCACCGGCCCTTTTTTCTTATGTGGGTACCGGGAGTCGAACTCAGGACCTCGCGCTTGCCAGGCAGGCATTTATGCCCCTGCGCTATCTCACCGGCCCCTGTGTTGTTTTCTTAGTCTCAATTGCATTAATTTCTGCTCTGATCTTTATAATTTCCTCCCTTGTATGGGCTTTGGGCTTGACTTGCTTTTCTTTTCCTAGAAGCTTGAGATTCAACATTCGATTTTTTATTTGAGCTTACTCTGTTTTTCTAATACGGAAATTCACCACTATAAATTTCTCTCATAGGACTGCTTTCATTGTGTCCCTTAAGTTCCAGTTCATTGTACTGGCATTATTGTTAATTGTAGAAACTATCTAATTTCTTCTGTGACTCATTGGTTGTTCCGGAAGGTGTTGTTTGATTTCCATGTGTTTATGAAGTTTTGGTTGTTTCTTTTGCCATTGATTTCCAATTTCATTGCATTATGGTCTGATAATATGCATGGGATAATTTCAGTTCCTTTGCATTTACTTAAACATGTTCTATGAGCTAATATGTGGTCTATTTTGGAGAATGGCACATGTGCACCTGAGAAGAATGTATATTCTGACGTTGTGGGGTGGAATACTCTGTAGAGATCTACTAAGTCCATTTGTTCAAAAGTTTGTCTCAGTTCTGATATTTTTTTGTTGATTTTTTTTGTCTGGTCAATATGCCTATTTGTGATAGTGGGGTATTGTGATCCCCCATTACAATTGTATTAGTGCTTATTTGATTTTTCAGTCCATTAATATTTGTTTTATATTGTTGGGTGCACTGGTATTTGTTGCATATATATTTATGATTGTTATCTCTTCCTCTTGACTTGTTCCCTTTACAAAGATGTAGTGACCTCTCTCTCTCATAATCAGTCTTGGCTTGAAATCCACTTTGTCTGCAAATAGAATAGCTATCCCTGCTTTTTTCCGGGTTCCTGTCACATGGAGTATTGTTTTCTATCCTTTACTTTCAGTATGTTTCTTGTATGCAGCATATTGTTGGATCTTGCTTCTTCTTCTTCTTCTTTTTTTGGATCTTGCTTCTTGATCTATTCTACCAGTCTGTTTCTTTTGAATGGTGAATTGAGGCCATTTACATTGATGGATGTAACTGATACGTATTAATTTATCCTTGTCCTGTTATTTTCCTGTTGTTGAGTCCCTTTTTTCATCTCTGTTTAATTACTTGCCTTGCCTGGTGGATTCATACTGTTGGGCTTCATGGAGTTGTAGTTATTTTCATCTCTTTCTAGAATGTCCTTCAGAATATCTTAGAATGCTGGTTTGGCGTTCATGAATTTCCTCAGGTGTTTTTTATCATGAAAGTATCTTATTTCTCCATCAATTTTGAAAGACGGTTTTTCAGGGTACATCAATTTGGGTTGGAGGTTGTTTTCTTTTAGGGCTTGCAATACTTCAGTCCAAGGTCTCCTTGACTTGAGGGTTTGTGTCGAGAAGTCTGCCGTGATTCTGATGGGCTTTCCTTTATGGATGATTTGTTTCTTTTCTCTAACAGCTTTTTATATTGTGTTTTTATGTTGAATTTCTGGAATCTTGACTATTATATGTCTTGGGGGCTTGGAGTACATATTTTTTTGATCATGGCTAATTAGATTTCTATATGCCTCATGTATCTGTATGTCAAATTCTTTTTTCATACTTGGGAAGTTTTTTCCATTATTTCTGTGAACAGGTTTTTTTACGTTGTTTGTGCTATGTTCTGCTTTTTCATTGACTCTGATGAATTTTGTTATTCTTCTTTGCATCATCTAGTAGCTGTTGGATTGATTTTCCTGTTCCCTTGCTATTTTGAAGAGATCTTTCTTTTCATGATCTCTAATAGTAATCCTGTCTTCTATATCCGATATGCTGTCCTCACATTTGCTCATTCTGCTATGTATACTTTTAATGGAATTTTTAACCTCCTGGATATCTGTTTGAATGTTTCATGGATTCCATTTCTTTCCTGTGTTTGGTGTTCATGGTTTCCATCATTTTCCTAAGCTCCTCTATTTTTTTAAATCTGTATCTGTTCCAGAATCACTAACCATGTCGTTCATTATGGTCACCATCTCTGTAGTTATCTGATAAATTGTTTCTGATTTGATGTTTTCTAATGCCTTGTTCATCTGCTTTGTTACTTATGCTGTTACCACTTTAGAGAGTGTAGGTGGGTGGCTTTCAAATTGTTCCACCTGATTGCCCCTTGGGTTTGCATTTGGTGAGCTGGAATTCTGGGTTGCATCTTGCTTAGGTGTTTTCTCACTTTCTATTTTTATTTTTGATTTTATTTCTGGGTTGATGCTTGTAAATTGCTTATGGCAGGCAGCTTTATTGCTAGTATTTAGAACCCTTAGGAAATGACTAATTCTCCAAGGTGCCTTCCTGAGCTGACTTTTGGGTTTTGTGCCTGTTACAAGGGCCTACCTCTTCAATTTATTGGGGATAAAAAGTTGCTGCCTATTTTGCCTAGCCCCTGGTTCTTTGGCACTGGCCTATAGTATTGTTTATGACCCTTAGGCAATCTCAATCTTGGTATACCAGGAAGAACAACTGATTAGAACAATTATGTTACCTTGGCTAAAGTAGTACATTCAGCAATAACAATAGCATCAAACACAGCCTAGAAAATGACAAACTGTGGCAACTATTAAATTTCCACTTTTAATAATATGAACTATATTTGAGGTTATATAACAAAATTTAGAACAAACCAGAAAATGGTACACAGTAAATATGCCCTCAATATGATAATTTCTACCCTCAGAGGAGAGTATTTTAAAGGGTTAGGGAGTAAAATAGAGAAATAGAAGAGAAGGAAGGGATTCGAAGTAATACTGGAGGACAAAGGAAGATTATGTGAACTTTGGGAAGCTAGTGAAGAAGAGAGGTAGGAAAGAGAGAAGGAACGTATAAAAAGAACAGAACAGAACAACAACAAAACTAAAAACAATGCTCATATTCATATAAAAATAAGAATAAACAATCAAGAAAAAAAAGAAAACAAAAAACAAAAAAACTAAGAAAATAAATGCCCACTTCAAGGTGTGTCTCTGCTGTCACTGGTAAATAGAGTCACTGGTAGATAGATCTCACTGGGCAAACAGAGCCGAGATCCATGTTGATTAACCCCAGCAAGCCATCTGTAGATTTACAGTGGGGTAGTGGATAATCCCAGCAAGCCTGCACCTTTAGTTCAGTTGAAATTCAGGCTATTTTCTGGCAGTGAGGATAGAACCTGATTTGTTCAGCCTGCAACACTCTGTGTCCATCCTGCCAGCTTGAACTTGGCTCTTTGACCTTCTGCCTACCTGAACTCGGTTTCAGTGAATTCTGACACTGGGAGTCACTAGATAGAGCTAGGCCACAGTTGCTCTGAGTTCTGAGCTCTGTTGGCCCCTCTTCAAGACGGCTAACAGCCAATTGTCCTCTGCTGGTGACATCTGAACCCAAATAACTCACCAGGCACTGCAGTCTGCCGCATCCACTGCTCTGTCCCACTGATGTGTTTCTCTGTGGAGGCCTCTGGGGTCAACTGTAGTCGCCATGCATCTGCAGATTCAAGCCACCACACCCACACAGTGAGTCTGGGCTCAGGGAGAAAGCACTGATCACCACCTCCTTCTTCTGCATTGAGGTCTTTCTTTTCACTCTCCCTATGGGCTTCCATTCTTGCTTCAGACCCTTGCTGGGTCTTGGGGACCCACTTCCCTCCTTATTCTCTTCCTCACATTGCTATATTCCAACATTGGGACTCCATATCTCAGAGAGGCTGTTTTTCTGCTGTTCACCACTCCACCATCTTCCTGGAAGTCTGTCTATTGGCTCTTATTATTATGATATTAGTTTTATAGACTTGGAGATTGCCTAAAAGGACAAATACACACATACGAAAAATTAAGGTTTTTTTATGGAAAACATCCAGAGAATTTTATGCATATACAGCTGTGCATTCCTGTGCTATAGATCACAGCCAGCATCTTGACCAACCATCCATGTGTGTGAGTGGTCAATAGGAAAAAGCAAAAATGGTGTATACTTTGGTTTAATATTATTACCACCAGAATAAGTAACTTTTGATTATGGGCCATTAACTAGATTTCTATAGGAATTGGCGTGTATCCATACACGTAAGTTTATGTATCATATATTAGGATGGAATTGTGTAAGAAACGATGATGAACACAATTAGTTATTTTGAAGTCATGTTATTTAGACAATGTGTTCAACTTGGTGTTCCTAGTGGGATGTATTGATTTCTATGGTCTGAGAGTTGATTTCAAGGAGTTTTACATACAGAAAAGTATATGTAAAATTTTCTATGTGCATATAATGCTTTTTTCTAAGAGAAGAGTCATAGTATTTTTTATCAGATTCCCAGGGGATTCATGATGAGAGAAAAGGTAAAAAAATCATTGGTGTTTGAATATTCCTTTTTTTTTTTTTTTTGAGACAGGGTCTTGCTTTGTAGTTCAGGCTGGCACTAAACTCTCTATGTAGTCCAGGCTGACCTCAAACTCATGGTGATCCTGCTGCCTCCTGAGTGCTGGTATTACTGGCATGTGCCACCATGCCCAGCTGACTTTTCTATGTAAATGTGAATTATGCATATTTCTTTTACCTGGAGGCTGAACCATTAATGATAACTTCATTGTCCAATTCTTAGCATCAAAATAGAGGATAGATATTCCTCAGTCCATTCACCCATTCCTTCGTTCACTCAACCTTTCAACAGGCACAGAGGAACCACCCAGCTGTGTTCCCAGACAGAGCCTGCAGAGCTGGGGATACAATCATGAGCAGCAAGCAAACTCTGCCCTAACATCATCGCTCCAGTCTAGCCTGTGAGTCAGGACAGGCACGTGTACAGAAGGCTGTAGGAGCACTGATAAAGGGCCATCATGGCTGGCCATGGAATTAGAAGAATCGACATTTGATTGCACCCAATACAAACAGAAGTGGTGAAGGGTATCTTCAATAGAGAAGTTGGCAGGAGGTGCCACTCAGTTTGGAGGTTCTCAGGGACTGGCAGTGTGTGTGCCTACCTGCAGTGGGAGCTGGCATGGGAAGGAGTGCTGGGAAAAGAAAGTGGAAGAGGGGTGGCATTACTGAACTCCTAGGCTGCATGAGAAAATGGAAGCTTCCGGTGGGCCAGGTGCAGGGACTTTTGTGGTGACAGCTTTTTGTGTGGCTACTGTTATTGTTTGTTCATGAGATATCTCTCTGATTTATCTTTTACTAATTCTTGGTGTCAGAGAAGTGGCTCCAAGTGCTGAAGAAGGAAGGAAAACAGCTCAGAGGAAACAGAGAGCTAACTTTATCCAACAGCTTTATTTTGAAAAGTGGGAGTGGACCACCAATACACTATTTGCTTGCTACTAACACAATGACCTCGTTCATCCTGAGCTGGTTACTCATGATGTGTTGATGAAGGATTTTAAACAAAGAGAGTACATTTCTTAGGAATTACACTAAATATGACCCTAATTGCAAGTAGCTGGTCATTAGTTTTAGGTTACAATACACAGATAATGTTGGACTAAGCTTTGTTGGCTGCATCCTAGAATCTATTTTTTTTTTTTAATTTTATTTTAACACATATGAGGACCTTCATGAACTCCCATTGGAGGGGATATAAATCAGCCTTGCTATATAACAGATTTCATTCTAGAGTGAAGTGTTAGATTATATAAGTACACATAAGTATACATGTGCCTCTAAGGTGTCCTTAAATATTTTTGCTTGGCAGGGAGACCATTTAAGATCCTGAAAACTTGAAATGGTAAGTAATCATGTGAATGGGCCCAGATCCTGCACACTCAGGTGGCCCTCGGCAGTTATCCTGTGGCTCGGAAAGCTCATAAAGATAAATGATTCCATTGTGGACTGCACGGCATTGCTTGAAAACAGCCTCAGTGCATAGGCATTTTTCATATGGACAGCTTTGTGCATCAGCTATTTTTGTTTTCATTTCAAGGCCATTTTAAAAGCTATTTATATATCCGGGCTTTACCTTGTCGTATAGAAAGTCAGTTTTATAGTCGAGCCAAACCGTCAGAACTGAAGCATAAGATGCGAAATACATATTTTGTGATATCTTATTTTTCTTTCCTGCAGACTCCTTATTTCTCCTGTGCAGTCAGAGAGCAGTTTCATTTGATCTGTATCTCAAACTAATAAAAATTCTTATTTTTTTTCCAACTTTTAGCTGGAAATGTGTTCCCAAAACCAGGAGCTGGCCAGAACGTTACTGGATTTAAACATAAAAATACAGCAGTTGAAAGAGGATCATGAACTGGAAATCGCATCAGAATCTCAAAGCCCAGAAGATAATGCTGTGAATCGGGAAGACGGAAATGTGTGCTTAGAAATCTGAACCCTAAAAATAACAGTGGTGACTCTGAGACAATTCTAGTAGTAGCATTATTGATGCTTTGCATGGGCTCTGGGGGACCATTTACAGACCAAAAAAGTGGAAATGACCAAAAACACTGAAGAGAGGGGAGGGAGAAAATGGTGTGGGGCGTTAACTTTAAAAAATATTTATTCATTGTTGGGGCTGTTTTTCACAAGAAGTTAAACAAGAATGCCTTAATGCCAACTTCCAGCAGTCTACTTGTGCTACTTTCCTTTCTGGCTTTGCTTGAACTTTCAGAATCTGTGCTTGTCCTTGTTCTACTTGATTATTTATTGTAGGTTTGTCCAGTAGCCTGTTCCATATGTCCCCCTCCCCTCGCCCCCTTTTCTCTTTGAGAATTACTTCTGGCTGGATTCCAACTGTGCCCTTTAGGTGGTAGCTCCTTGGGAGTCCCACCTTCCTGGGTATGGTCATGCAGGTCAAGGCAGGCAGGTTGGTTTGCCTTCAGGATTCTTTGAGCTGTCGCAAGGCGAGGAGATGGCAATCCCTGACGGTAGAGGCTGTGGGACATAGGGCTTCGAAAATGGTGGTGGCCAACATGTGAGAAAACTCAGGCTCTAAAGAAGGGAGTTGAAACTGAAGCACTGAAAACACAAAAGGAGGGGGCGATATTGTATTCCCGGTCCCTGGGATCAAGCTGTGTAACTCCTAGGTCTTCCTCTTGTAGTAACATGAAACACTTCGGTATTCTCATAACATCTCCTTTTGCCTGCTTTGGTTCAAGTTGGAGTTTCATGACTTGACTCCAAAAGGTTCCTAATTAATACAATTTCTGTGTTCAGTTTCTGAGAATTAAATGGTTCTTATGTTGAATTAGAAAATCTAACTATACCCTAAAGTGCTGTCTTTTTAATGCAAAAAATAAAGTTAATAAAAAATAGTTGCCAGTCTAATTGATATTCATAGTGGGTATCTCTAAATACTAATTCATGCCAGTGTAAGTAATTTTAATATTTAACTAAGACAAAAATTGTTCTTGAGGATGAAAGAATAGAAGTGACGTGGTCTTTCTCTATTTAAATTAAATGCTGAGGCTGGTGGTGGAGCTCAGTGGGAGAACGTGTAGTTAGCATGCATGAGGCTGTGGGCTCTGGCTCCAGCGCAAAACAAAAAAACAAAACAAAGCAAAATGAGACAGCAACAGAAAAAGAAAGAAAGAAAGAAAAGCAAGTGGTTTTATATGTGTGAGGACTTGGGAATTATCTGGACCAAGTTTAGTCTTTAACTTTTTCTCCACAAAAAGTAAATTATTCTAGCTCTTTTTACTTAATTTCTTCGTGGTGTGAGACTGAAGTATTACTCTGTTCAACTCACAGGACATTTTCAGAGGAGCAGCAGGCAGCAGCTTGATACCCGAGTATGACTCTCTGCCTAGGTGGTTTTAATTTTATGCAAATACAGATATTCTTCATTTAACGACCTGTTTAATGACTGTTTGGACTTATGATGCAGGACTGTGAGCGGCAGTGCAGTCTAATGGTGGCTTCTTCTACCATACAGTATTGTGATTTTTGTTGACTGTACTGTGCAGTACAGTACTATAGTTTTATGTTCTGTTATACATGACAGTACTGCATGTATAAATAAAAACAAAGTCATCGAGTTCGAGTTTCCTTAGACCATTTCTTTGATCTGAATATTGTAGTGTACGTACTGTATACAATTCCTCATTGAGCGGCCAATGCATTTAACGACCTAGCCACAGGAATGGAACCTGGTCACTAAACGAGGAATGCCTGTCATGTCTTACATTTTATTTGTGGAATAGATTTCCTATTTGTTGCTTCCTTTGAATTTTATGGAATTTTGAGGAAAGGGTTGGCAGTGCTCCTTGTTGCGTTAGTCAGGTTTTCATTGCTGGGACACAGATACACAGCTAACCAACTTTAAGGAGGAGAATTTTATTCTGGCCTGTGGTTTCAAAGGTTTCCATCCACCATCGGCTGTCTTTTTTGTTTTGGGCCTGTGGTGAGGCAGGATCACTATGGCGGCAGAGGAAACCTGCTCACCTCATGGAATCCAGGAATAGAGGATGGAGGGAGGGAAAGAGGGAGAGAGAAAGCAGGGGGGAGGAAAGGGAGGAGGAAGAGGAGGATGAGGAAGAGGAAGAAGAGGAGGAGGAGCAGGAAGAGGAAGAGGGAGGAAGAGGAAGAGAGGGGAGATAAAGAAGGGAGAAAGACCAAGATCCCAATGCATGTGTTAAGGCCATTCCCTGTGTGACTTACTTCATCTGGCTGGGGCCCACCTCCTAATAACCCTTTTGGCTGTGAACTCTTCAATGGATCAACCCACAAGGCTTACTTCCTGGTACTTGCTTTGCACTGCCCAGTGAAGAGGCGCCAGCTGCATTATGACAGTTACCTCTCTAGGCCACATCTGTGAACTCTGCTGCACTGGCAATCAAGCCTTCCATACATGAGTCTTTCTGGACACTTCACATTTAAACCATAAAGCTTGTGGTCTGTTTTTTTCAAAAGCTCCTTAAATACTGGGACAGTCATTCGGAAGCTGATCTTTAAGGTTAGCATTTATAAATCATAGTGATTTTGTGCTTAGAAAATACTCAAGGTGATTTCTTGCATAAACTCAATTCCTTACAGAATACAGATTGCTGACATTGCTTAATATTTATTTAAGTAATTTGATTACTCTGATCATGTAGTCTATTGGACATAAAAAGGGAAAAAATTAAGAGAGAACTTCTAAAAATACATATATTGATGTTCACATTTTCAGACAAAAAAGGCCATTATTTTATTGTCAAGTTTTGGTCATTCCTTTTTTCTTTTATCTTTCAGTGATAAACTTCAGACAACTGTATCTTCTAGGGATCACAGATGCAAAAACAGAACAAGGGACTCGTTATCTTACATATGGTCATGGCAACCAGTGGAGTCCACCTGAGACTTCAACAGTGTAAACGGAAATACGAGGGGAAATGGATTCAGGGACACCATTATTATTAAACGTGGTTGCTCACTTTCCACTCTTCTGTGATGCTCCTCGCTTACATATTTTTTAAGCAGCAGAAGGCAAATGAATGTTTTCCTACTTTTCTTCGAAATGGTGCTCAGTTACGTGTGATCAGCTTGCTGGATTGTCCTCTTGTCAGCTGTGGCACATGGGAAGCCAGCAGGGAAAGTTTTCTAAGAATTGCAAGGATGCGCCTACAGTGGTTACAGTCTTTCTCTTTTCCCCGGGATTTTAAAATAAGCGAAGGCAATAGTGTGACATTTTTCAAGATCTATGAGATGGAAGGGACCAAAACCAGTGCCAGCTGGAGGGGAAAATGAGAAAATAATTATAACTTAAATTATGCATCAGGGAAGTAGTCACTGAATAAGCCAAAGAAAGTAAGCTGTTTATAACAAGAGTGCTTAGAGGGGGCCAAAAGAAAAGACACCCTAAACAGTTTTGTGAGGAAAATACAGTGCTTGAGTCTTGCAAATGACACAATTTCTCACAGTGTTAATCATGGGAGGATAAAACCACGTTAGCAGGAAATGGGCTTTTGCTCTCTGGTACTTGGTTAGCATCTGCCAGTGAAGAGATGCCGACAGCATTACGGTAGTTAGGAGCTCTGCACAGGCTGTTAGGCCTCGGATTCCTTCACAGGTGGCCTGGATGAATCACATTTGATCTGGCTTCCAAATACTTCTGCCAGGTGCTGCTGCAGCACCCAGCCCAGGGACACATCGGGGTCTGTTGTGGATAACCTTGTGATAGTTGAACCCACACCAGCTTAATTACAAGAATTCTGTCTCCTCTGTCCCTTCCTGGCAGGATCCAGGGCCTGGTGCAGCCATCAGCTCTGTTTATTTACCGCTGTAATCACTGCCAGAGCCCCTCTGGCCCTGGAGCCTGTGCCAGGCCCTTCAATTTCTGTTACTTTTTCTCCTGGTTGTTTTCACTGTTGCTGCTGCCGCCATTGCCACTGCCTCCCTTGCCTTGTTGCCCACATTATTAATGCAGGTTACGGTAGAATGAGAACTATGGTTAGATTTAGGGTTGATTCTGGCCCCCTGCCACCTCTGGGTCTGGCAGCCTCTTGTTTCACCTGGGAAAAGTGCTGGTGAAGAGAACTTGGAGATAGATGCATTCCTTTCAGAGCAGCCTGTGCCAGGTGCTGCCCCTGGCCTGGATGAACTGGGGTCCAAAGTGTTCCATTTCTTCCTTAAGAGCCAGAGTGCCGCCATCTTGCTCTGCCAGGCCCAGTGCAGGTGCGAGGTGTGGAATATATTGACAGTAATGAAACCAGTGATGATATCAATCACTGCCTGTGTCAGCTGTTGTGCCAAGAATAACACTTGCATCAGCATATTTAGTCATGTGATGATCTATAGTAGCGTAGGACCTTTCATGAAGACATCTGATCTTGATATTTTGTCCTGGCTTTGCCAGTTACCCGCCATATGCTTTAAATTCTTTGTGTCTGTCTAAAAAGAGTTAGTGGAAAAGACGCCTGTCTTATCTAGGTCTTGAGGAGCCCAAACTGGAGAGCGCTAAAGCAGGATTTGGAGACTGAGTGAAGAAAACTGTCCTACTTCTGTGTGAGTCCTTCTCCCGTATTTCAGCTCTACAGCATCTGACACCCCTTGTGGATATCGCCCTTCCCTGTTCTTTTCCACACTGTGCTTCCGTGCCTTTCTGATGCTCTATCCCTCTGGCACTTTGTTGATGGAGTCTTCTCTATTGACCGATAAACTGATGTGCGGAGCATGAGAACAGCTGGCCAGAAGATATAACATCAGCGGTAACCGCCACTTACAACCTGTGAATCCACCTGGCGCACAGTCCCATGTGCAATTAAACTGAATTGTCCTACAGCACAGTGTGCTTGGAACTATCTCTTTTCCCATTTTAGGGAGGGAGGGAAGAGCGATTGGAGCTGTTCAGATTCGTACTCGATTGAAGCAGACTTGTACACAAGTGAGTACACTGAATATTATAAAAGAAATTATGACAGGAGCTTGTGTGAACTTCCAGGGTTACATTTTCCAAGAGTCAGAAAAAGATACCTTCTTTGAGCGCATGTCTCCCTCCTGGTTAGCATTTGTGTCCCCCAGGAAAACAGCATTCACTGTGTGTCTCATGTCCCATATAAACTAGTTCAACGATCTTGGGATAAATGACTACATCTTATTTTGGTCTAATTTTTTTCATGTGAAAATGAGAGGGATAGTAGAATTGACCCCTAAAACTCCGACTTCGAGACCTCAATTCTGTCCGAATCCTGCCAGCTTGTGGCCTGCCTCTGCTGACACCTGTGTTAACGTGATGGACTGCTGCTTGTCACAGCCCGGTCAGGAAGTGGGCTCTCTTGGTTGCAGCCCTGCCTTGATGATGACAGGAAGGAATTGAAACCACCCTTGGATACATCTGCTCTTTCCACACGTGGTGACTGCAGCTGGGGGAAAATGTCACATTTGTACTTCAGAGGAGACAAGCACCACTCAGGACTCTTGGTGCTGTGATGTGGGAGGCAGCCTGCTGTGCCAGACACTGGTGGCTGAGAGCAGTGCTTCCTGGCATCAGAAGGGCCGTCCGGCAGCCAGAGAGTGCAGGGAGAGTCCTGGCTTCCTCACCACCTTGCTGTCTTGTACAACATCTCCACAGATCTGTTTGCTTGTCTATAAATGATAATAATCACAGCTGTCCCAAGGGGCTGCTGCCACCATAACCTGGATGGAGTAAAATGCTTGGAACACCCTGGCAGTGTTTATTATTATAGCAGCCACTGGCAGGCATTTTGCTTGTCCTTCTTGCCTACTAGAAACATCCATGTACAAGAAAGAGACTGAGAAGGACAGTTTCACATTTCTCAGACCCTTTTGCAGCTCAGGAAGGCTATGGAATCCAATTCTGTCCAAGAAGACCCAATTACGGGGGCATTTCTGAGAAACATTTCCTTTCCTTACATGAGGAGTGACGAGAGTGAGCACTCTTCCTATCTCTTCCTTTCCTGCTTACGGATAGTATCTTACAGTATTGCAAAGGCCACACCTGCTGCCACCCTCCTGTGCCCAAGATGGGAGCACATGACCACGTATGTTGGAAAGAAGAGAACAGAAAGATAAAACAAAGCAGTGTCTTGATGACATTATTGAGTTGCTGATCCGACCTTGCGACTCTATCCTTGGCTGGCCTTGTTCTGTGAGACAATGATAGCTATAATAAAACTCAATTGTTTAAGCCACTTTTCTGTGGATATCCAGTTCACTGCACCTAAAAGCACTCTAACCGACACACTTGCGCCCTGGCAGTCTCCTGGGATGAAGGTTTGTATTGGTGCATTTTCTGATGGCACATGTGGCATCATCAGAAACTATGGGCAGGGACTACAGAGACCTACAGGACCTCAGCCTTTGGCTGCTTAAATGTTTTGTATGTCTTTTGAGAGGAACTTTTCTGGATAATAGGAGACCAACTTAACCTATTGGAGGTGAGGAGTCCTCTCTTGAGTCCTCTCCTGGAATCCTACAGTAAATATTAATACTATTGGAAACATGTCCCCATGCTTACCCCTCCACCAAGGATGTCCAAAGGCCTATGGGACCTACTGCATATCTGATTCTACCCAGAGAAAGCATTTTACTTTTTAACAACCAAAAGAAGTGGAACTGAAGTATTTTTCTAAAATGTCTCAGGATTTACCTGTCAGCAAGACAAAGTAAACAGTTTATCAGCTTTTAAATCTTTATATGAGGAAAGGTTAGCAAATTGTTAAAAAAAATAGCCTGAAAATGAATTTTTGTAAAATGGCTTCTAAATTGGTGTTGAAGATGCCAGTCTCCCTAAACTTCTACAGCGTTCAGTTAGGAATTATAATGCAAAGAAATAGCCCAAGCTTTCAAGATAAGATGAGCACCGTCAGTGTTCTCTGAAATCTACTAACATTTGTGCTGGGCTTTAATAGTTTATGCTTTACCTGGTACCTTATGGCTTGCCAAGTGCTTGTCAGTGCACAGTGTACCAGCTGCTGTCGTAACTGATAGCTCATTAAATTTAGAACAACCCTTTGAAGGAAGAGTTGCTCGAGGCTGTTGAATGTCAAAGGACATCAGGAAAGCTTGCCTGTGACTTGGGAAATATCACCCTTACCCTTGGTTGCTACTGTCCCTGAGTAGGAGGGGCTATTTCTGGGAGGCAGTAGTATTAAGTCAGCTGTGGGCTGAACTGTTGTGATACCTGGGGAATCATGGATATCTCTGGTCTTCAGTTTCTTCATCTCCAGAGTGATTAACTTAACTGGGTAAGGGTTGGGCATTAACTCTGAAATAAGCATCTTATTGGATGCTGAGAGTAGAATAACAAGCATGACGGCTGGGGCCCTCTTAGCTGATTCTTTCTGTTCATGACCAATTTTCTTACATGTGTGTCCTGATAAGTATTCTGGTGAACTATTAAGAAGGACCCTTTGAAGATCTCAAGAGTCTCCGTCTATATGTCTGTCCCCTTCATGTACCCTGTTCTGTGATCCCTAGCCTTGGTCTCATCATCCTCTCTACTCTATTTCCCCTACTCAGAGAGCTGGTCAGGAACCTCCCTGCATGGTTACCTGGGAACTTCTTGAGGTGGAAGGGATTTCTCTGCCTGTTTTCCACCTTTCAGAGATCATCGCACTTCATCGTCTAGTATCTAGTGTGTTGAAACTATTTTTTTTACATATTTTGTTTGGTTTTGTTTGCTAGGAGGATAAATCTAGTCCTAGCAGAAATTGCTCATCTCATCATCTTTTAGGGACTGTTGGTTTGAATGAACAAGGCAACGCAGCATGGAATGAAACCTCAATTGATAGAACGGAGAGGCAAATTTGGTCCTCACCTTTTTGACAGGATGCTATTTATTGTTATTCACAAATAAGGAAAGAAAGTCCAATGGACCCCGTTTTCTTAAATTGTTGCTTATCATTAACTTTTTTCCATAATAATCTAAAAAGAGATAATTACTCAGACACTGCAATGAAAAGTTACAACATGTTTCACTCTTATTTTAAAAGCTTATTGGTACAATTTAGATATACATAATGATCATATTCATCATAGGGAATTTGTATGTGTAAGTGATATATCTTGATTCCTCTTTTTTCCCCCAATCCCCTCCCTTCCCTTCAACTCCTCTTCCCCTCCTTATTTACAAAGATTTGTTTCCATTTTATCCTTCTTTTATCATTTTTTCTTTTCCCTTCCTTCCTTTCCTCCTCCCCCTTCCCTAGTTCCCCTTTCTTTTGAAGCATTTCTTCCCATTTCACAATATCTATTATACACTTTGATCCTTATTTACACTTTCATTTTCTCACACTGGAGAAACAATGTGATATTTACACATATGTGACAGATTTATTTCATTTAAGAGTATGGTATCAAGGTGCATCCATCTAGCTAGAAATTTCTCAAGTTTATACTTCTTTATGGATGAGTAGTACTCCATTGCATAAAAAAAAAACTACATCTTTTTTTTTTTTAATCTATTCCTTGGATGATGGGCATTTGGGTTGTTTCCCAGATTTAGCTATTACAAACTCTGCTGCTATAAACATGGGTGTACATATATCACTGTGGTATGATGTTTTAAATTCTTCCAGGAAGATACTCAGGAGGGAAATGGCTGGGTCAAATGGGACTTCTAATCCTAATGTTTTGAGGAATCTCAACACTGATTTCCACAGTGGTTGCACCAATCTACACTTCCACCAACAGTGGAGAAGCATTCATTTTTCCCCACAGGCCCTCCGGTATTTGTTATTGGTTGAATTCTTGAGAATAGCCATTCTTTCTGGAGTGAGATGGAATCTCAGTGTTGTTTTAATTTGCATCTCTTGATCGACCAGTGATGCTGAACATTTTTCCATATATTTATTTGCTGTTTGTACTTCTTCATCTGAGAAGTGTGTACTCATCTCAGATGCCCATTTTTGCATTGGGTCTTTAAATTGGGGGAGGTCTGATTTTTTTCAATTCTTTATATGTTCTAGATATTAGTCCCTTGTCTGAGGGACAACTGGCTAAAATTTTTTCCCACTCTGTGGATTGTCTTTTCACTCTATTGGTAATTTCTTTTGCTGTGCCAAAGCTTTTTAATAGGATGAGCTCCCAGTTGTTGATTCTTTGTATTATTTCCTGTGCAATCTGGGTTTTATTCATGAAATCTTTGCCTACACCTGTGTTTTCAAGAGTCCTACCTATTCTCTCTTCCAGTAGGTTTAGTGTTTCTGTTTTAATGTTTAGATCTTTGGTCCATTTCGATTTTAGTTTAGTGACATAGTAGATATCTATAGAGTGTTCTACCCCACAACATCAGAATACACATTATTTTCAACAGCACATGGGGTGCTCTCCAAAATAGACCACATACTATGTCATAGAACATGCTTAAGTAAATGCAAATGAAACAAAATTATCCCATGCATATTATCTGACTATAGTGCAATGAAATTGGAAATCAACAGCAAAAGAAACCACAAAAACTACATAAACACCTGGAAATTAAATAACACCCTCCTGAACAACCAATGGGTCACAGATTAAATTAAAGAAAAAATTAAATAGTATCTGCAGTTAAGTAATAATGTTGATACAACATACCAGAACTTATGGGATGCAATTAAAGCAGTCCTAAGAGGGAAATTTATAGTGGTGAATTCTCGCATCAGAAAAACAGGATGAGCTCAAATAAACAACCTAATGTTGAACCTCAAACTTATAGATAAAGAACAAATAGGGCCGGTGAGATGGCTCAGCGGCGTAAGCACCTGCCTGGCAAGCACCAGGGCCTGAGTTCGGCTCCTGGAACCCACATACGAAAAAAGGGCCGGTGATATTGCTCAGCAGCACGGGCGCCTGCTGTTGTGTGAGGTCCTGAGTTCGACCCCCATACCCACAAAAAAAAAAAAAAAAAAAAAAGAACAAATCAAACCCAAAGCTTGTATGAGGGAGGAAATAATAAAGATAAGAGCAGAAATTAATGCAATTGAGACTGAGAAAATTATATATGAATCAATGAATCAAAGAGTTGGTTCCTTGAAAGATTAAATCAAATTGATAAACCCTTAGCTGACTTTATCAAAAAGAGGAAAGAAAAGATTCACTCTTTGATTACTTCCACAGTCTTTACATAGGGAAATATTGAAAGAATTTATAATTAGAGAAATGATCTTATCACTTCCTAATCAAGCGAGTACTTATTGATAACACTCTGCTAGCATTTAAGGCTTAGAATGGCAGGGAAATGGGGAGATTCATTTTTATGGATGTTTATAGTCTTGTTTCCAGGTACAATACAGTAGAAAGAGGTAGAAAATGGTTGCACTTAATTACAAACTCAGTTATTTTGAGAACAACTTTATAAATTCATTCAAACAATTGGCGGGCCGGTGAGATGGCTCAGCGGCTTAAGCGCCTGCCCGGCAAGCATGAGGGCCCGAGTTCGACTCCCGGAACCCACATACGAAAAAGGGGCCGGTGATATCGCTCAGCAGCACGGGCGCCTGCTGGCGTGCAAGGTCCTGAGGTCGACCCCCCGGTACCCACACACACAAAGAAAAAAAACAAAAAAAACAATTGGCTACGTGTATTTGGTGTATATATATATACACACACACACACACGCATATACACACACACATATATATATATTCATAATTTCTACTTGTTTAGGGTAGATTGGGTGAAATCTAGAGAGAGTGTATGAAAACTAGAACAATAACATGTAAGGAACTGAGGGAAATACAAGTCTTGACATTTTTAGTAAGAATTTAAAGTTAGAAAAAATCTCATTTTGGATTGTTGTCTTAAAGGATGTGGAAGATATTAATGCTTGCATGTTGTTGTGATTTGTTCCATACTTCTCTTTATGGCTTTCCTATTTTAAATAATGAATATTCTTAAGATCATTTCAGAATCTTTAGGACAAACAGGAGGAATAAAACGAGAAAGAAAAGCTAGGTATGGCTACTTGTTTATTCCTTATTTATTCAAGGCATAGTTAAATCTATTTATGTATTAATACAATAACTTATTTTAAAGGATTTATGACAACCTGCAAAAATATGCACAATGTAAAAACAGAAAAAAAAATGTCCAAGATAAAGTGCTAAATCTTTTGAGGGCCTTCTTGCTGCAACTTCCAGAGAAGGATGCCATGTTCTCATATGACGAAAAGTAGAAGGGCAAGGAGAGAGAATCCACTTCTGTGAGCCCTTTTTTTTTGTAATGACATCAATCTATTCTTGAAGGCAGAGGACTCATGGCCTAAACAGTTCTAGTATGGTTCATGTACCCCAAAGTTGTACCCCAAGGCATCCTGTGCTCATAGGCCAGGCTCATGGGGGTGACTGGATCATGGGGGCTAGTCCACCAGAGCTTATAGCTACACATTAGGCGGTGAGGCCTGGTCATAAGAGGTGGATCACTGGGGGCGTGGCCTAGATGGGTTCCTCCCTCCCTGGCTCCACTCTTCTGTCTGCTTTCTGTCTGCCATGAGGTGAGCAGTTTTCCTTCTCCCAAGCCCTTCCACCATGCTGCCTGCCATGCAAGGACTGAAAAGTCTAAAACATGAGCCAAAATGCATCTCTCCTCCTTCAAGTTGTAGATGCTGGATATTTTGTCTCAGTAAAGAAGAAAGTAACTAAGAAGACAATCTCCCACTAGGCCCCATGTCTCAATGCTATTGCACGGGGAATTAAGTTTCTAAGGTACAAATATGAGGGGGGTGCATATTCAAGCCATAGCACTCAGCACTTGAGATATCGAGTCTTGAATAGTCACAAAGATTGGGTTCAGTTTGGAGCTTTCTAGTAGCTAATAGCATCAACAGCAGAAAAAGATAATTTAATCTGTAGCTGATGTACCATTGAAGACAAATCGTTTGCAATGTACATGCCTAAGAGCGGAATAGGTTGACTCATTATCTTGTCACATTAACTGTAGAGCAATTAGTTTCAATGATGGCTGCCCAAAATGATGACTTTTGGCTTTGGCTGAGCCTTATAGGTCAGTAAGTAAAAGGAAAGACCATTTTCTGTTTAGACCAATCCTATGTTATATCAATAAAAGCCATGCTGCCTGTATATAAAAAATAGTTCTATTAAGTCTCTTAAGTAATCACTTCCTTTTCCCTCTTTCCATTTTCACTTTCTTTCTGCACTGATGTCAAGACATTATCTCACGATAGTTTTTACTCTCCTCAGTCCATCACTAACTGTTCTTATTGATGCGCGCGCTCGTCACATTAATTGAAGGTCATAACACTTTATGAGCATCAATAGCCTGAGTTCACTTCGTTTAGCTAATAATTAATTTTCGTAGAACCAAAAATTAAAGTGAGATCAATACAAGTCACAAAGATGTTACTCTCACACATTTTTTTGTTTTAATTTTACATATATTTTTTGGGTGCTGGGGATCACCTAGGGCCTCATGCACTGTGCTAAATCCTCAGCCCTCCCAACACATTTGTTCATAGGGTGATAAGTTGTATAACCATAGTCATGTCTAAAGGTACCTGCTTTTCATCTATGACATTGCCCTGAAAAGGTCTGGTTTTAGTTTATTGGAAGGAAAACTGACATACTCTTTATTAGAAAGATTATTCAGTAAGTTAACAGGTTCATACTTTGAGGACAGAGTGTGGTTGCCGTTATAATACACGAAGCAGAGTGATTTCTGAAATCCCTGCCATATGCCAACAGAAAAGTGACAGGCCTGAAGAGCAAAGAGTCTGGTGGAAGAGAGACAGGTCAAACACACAGTCATGATGTAGTATGATGGTTTTATGGCATTGAGGGGATATAAACAGGAATTGAGTGACTAGGAGTGGGGAAGTCTAGGAGGGCTTTGTTTAAGAACTTAGGAAATCTTCAGTCCTGGAAGAGAAACAGCTCACTTCTTTATGGAATTATAGAAGTTAGGGAATTAGGAAAATTACTTAAGCTGGGCTTTATCTACTCCTCTTGAATGTCAGCTCTAAAGGGACTCATGAGACTGCCTAAAGTTTCCTTTTTAGATTTTAGGCAGTGCTGTAGTTAAATCCTTATAGAAACAAGAGAATTGAATTTACTTATTATTTTTATATCATGATAGGATATGCTTAATGTATAATTTACCCTTAGTGACAATTAGTCCTTAGTACATCATACCTTTGTGCAACCACAATGACTTATTTATTCCAGAACATCTTCACTACCCCAAATGAAACTGTGTCCACTACACACTTCCCATTCTCTCCTCTCCCTGACCCTAGCAACCACTAATCTACTTTCTATCTCTATGTCTGTGTCATTTTGGATATTTCATATAAATAGAATCATACAATTTTTGAGTTTGGCTTTTTCGCTTGGCACAATATTTTCGAATTTTGCCCATATTGTATCAGTATTTCACTCCTTTTTATGGGCAAATAATATTTGTTGTATTGTGTAGACTATTGTATTTTGTTTATCTATTCATCCAGTCAATGGAATTTTGGTTGGTTCCACTTTGTAGCTGTTGTGAATAGTGTTGCTGTGAACAACCATGTACAAATTTTTATTTAAACACTTTTTTTCATTTCTTCAGAGTATATTACAAGGAGGAGTGGAACTGCTAGGTTACAGGCAAATTTTATTTTTAGATTATAAATGAACTGCCAAACTGCTTTCCACAGCAATAGCACCATTTTACTAAACTTACTTTTAATGAGAAAGTATTTCTTTCAAGGCTACTGTGTGCCTTGGTAATTTATCCTCCCTTCCAACTTCAAAAGATTGTTCTAAGGATTAATAACCTTCATGAAACTATTAAAGACTTTCTGAAAGTAGCCTTTCAGATAAATTAAAGGTATTATATACACAGGCATTCATTCTAGTATAGTTTGCAAGGAGGTTGCTGGATAGGTATGGGCTTTTACAATCTTAGAAGACCCGAAGCTAAAAACAGACAAATCAAGTTGAATGAGTTTGTCTTGATTTGATCTGTTTTTCTTAATGAGATATTGGAGGCATAAAAAAGTACTATCCCTTTGAGGTATGGGCTCACTGATTCTGGTTGTTAGATCCATTAATTAATTTATCTCTATTCAGAACATTCTAACGAGCTAAAACTCAAGACTGCTATTAATTTAAGGAAGAAGCATGGCTGAACTGGTAATGTTTGCAGTGCTTTAGCAGATTTCAGTATGATTTCTGTGAGATAGCCACATGAAAAACAAATTGGAACCATTTTTGTGATTCTAGACAGCTCTAAAAAACTCTTATTAAAGGTAGTTCTCCTTACATATCTGGTATATGCAGTGCTTTGGGTGAGCTCACCAGCCTTCAGGGTTCAAAGGCCCGTCCCTATAGCATGTGGAGCCTGGATGTAAAGTTTTCTATAAAAGAAAAAAATCCCATTTCTTAGTCTTGAGTCAATCCACAAATTGTCTAAGGGTTCAAGATATCAGCAGAAGTTCATGAAGCAGGCACAGAAACCAAGATGTCGAGAGCTCTGCCTATGTCCCACTCTGATGATTTCAAGATCACCTGATGTACTCTATGTCACTGTAAAAGGTCCTCAAGCCCAATTTGGCTAAGCTGGCATCTCTCATATACCTTGACCTAGAAAACACCTGTGAACGAGTTTTAAAATTATCAAGTATTTTAGTACTTACTTCATGTTGTGTGTTTCTCATTTATTAGCTTAGGTGTCCAGAGCAATGTTGTGAAATTAGTTTATCTTCGTTTTGGGAATGAAGAGACTGGGTCTCCAAAGTATTGGCAAAGATGAAATATAAACTGAAGAATACCTGATTGTAAAGCCTGAGACCTTACTAATAAACCAGTTCTCTTCTCAGATAAATTAGAGAAAAACATAAAAGTGACAACAAATATTAAAAATTTAATGCTATGCTCCTTCAAGACAAGATGACAACATATTTGAGACTAATTTAAGAATGTGTCACGTTTATCTATTCACACCTTAGCTGTCAGATGAGGTCATTCTCTTTTGCAAGATTCAAATAAATTTGACCACGAGCCCTAATCTCCTGTGCAGTGGAAGATCCTCATCTTCCCAGGAGTTTGAAGGGCGTCTTAGTTACTTTCTCATCATTGAGGCAGACACACAGGGTAATGGTTGATACATTGTGTCAACTTTAGAAGTCCAGAAGCCTAACTAAGTAACTCAGTAGTTCTAAATCCTAGGGTGTAGAGGACATGCCCTTATGCTCTAGGATGTTGTTCATTGTATCAACTTGAGAAATTTAACTAAGTGACTCAGCAGGGGGCCAGGGTCCTCACTTTGTAAACACACTGAACCTGTGCAAGTGGAGGGCATGGAGATGATGTGAGGGCTACACCCACCTGAGGGTGTGTAGTCTGCATACAGTATAAGGAAGGAAAAGAGGCTTGCTCTCCCTGCTTTTTGCTCTTGTTGCTTTTGCTGTCTTCGGCTGCCTTGAACTGCTGCCCCTCTGCCATGCCACCCTGCCTTGGAGCCAGCCAATTACGAACTGAAACCTCCACAGACTGTGAGCTAAATAAACCTTTCCTTCCTTAACTTTGGGTGTTGGGTATTTTGTCCCAGCAACGAGAAAAAAGTAAGACACACACCCAACATCTACAACTTAAGGCAGGTGAGGTTTTTTTCTTTTTTTTTGTGAGTACTGGGGGGTCGACCTCAGGACCTCACGTGCCAGCAGGCGCCTGTGCCGCTGAGCGATATCACCGGCCCCTTTTTGGTATGTGGGTTCTGGGAGTCGAACTCGGGCCCTCGCGCTTGCCGAGCAGGCGCTTAAGCTGCTGAGCCATCTCACCGGCCAAGGCAGGTGAGGTTTATCTGGGCTCGTGGTTTTGAAGGTTTCAGTTCAGCAGAAACAGCATGGTGAAGGGGTCTGCTTGGAGGAAAGCTGCTCACATTGTGGCGGCCAGGAAGCAGAGAGAAAAGGGAAGATCTGGAAGGGAGATCTGCACTCCAGGTCACGCCCCCCAGTGACTACCCTCTTCTGAACAGACTTCACTTCCTAACAGCCAGTCAGCTAAGTGCCCCAGGATCCAATCGCCTTCCAGATCCACACCTCTGCTCACCAGTTAGATGTCAGATGAGTTATACTCTTCCTCAAGATTCAAGTAAATTTGACCACCACCCTGATCTCCTGTGTGGTGGGAGCTCCCCATCTTTCCAGGACTTTGAGGGGCTTACCGTTGCCTATTCACTCTGGCTCCAAGCTCCAGCTTCTTCTGAATTAATGTAGCATAATGAAGAAAAACTGGCTCAAGTCAATTCTGACTCACATAAGATTTTATTCTTTCTTTATGTGAACCCTAGGCAGAAAAAAATCCTCGATAATTCTTGCCTCTGACTTTTCCTAGGCTTTACCTTGCTACTCTTACATATTTATATCTTTCTTTGGTTGTGTTTGTCTTTCTCAGTCCCTTTGTAGGTGAGAATTGGGGCTTCTAGCATTTCCAAGTTTACAAAGCCAAATAGAACAGCCAAAACAGAAGCAGAAAATGAGGCCGTGATTCTAGAAAAATGTTTTGCCTTAGAGGACATTCTCAAAGTCTGTAATATCTGCAAGTCACTTTATAGAATGTTTCCCTCCTTCTTTGTGGACTTTCATAATCACAAGTGACTGCTCAAACTGTCACAGTTTAGGTTCTGCAGGACAGAGGAATTGCAAAGAGATGGAGATTATAGTGGATGTGGCCATGGATAAACTGTGTTAGAAAATAGGTATGAGGTTCTCAATATTCTCACAGTGACACCGAATTCTTGTAAAATATTTGCTCAATTGTAAAAGAAAATTACCAGGGAAATAAGGGAAGAAGGTGTTGTTATGCAGACACAACAACAACAATAAAAGGACTGTCACTGCACAAGAGCAACAAAGTTGAGCACCAGACAGTACTTTATTGCCAACTTTCCAGCCTATGAACGTGTATCTAAATACAAGGACCAAAGATTTGAATGGAAGGCTCCGCTGAACTTATTCACCAGAGGGAGATTTGCAACGATTTGTGGGAATCTATTTTCATTCCCTGAACATTTTGACTGGACAGCTATTTCTTTTAAACCTTGAAAAGTAATAAACAGCTGTATCTTATTGTCACGAGAGAAAAGTAAGGGTATGTATTATATAAAGGGCAAACAATGTCATAACTAAAATAACAATCCCTCTGGCTAGAGAAGTGGACTTTTAGAAATGTAGAATGAATATGTTTTTCATATTAAGATTTTTCCATATTAAATAGTAGTCTAAATTTAGAAGCACAAACAAAATACACAAAACCTAATTTAGCTTATATGAAAAAGTAGATGGAAGAGAAGAAAGGAGATAATGAAAGCATAAAAAAATTGAAGAACAGCTAAATATCTCTTCCATATGAGTTTTACATTGCCTGAGGAATTACTCCAGTTAGCATGTATCTACTCCTTTTTTTTTTTTTTTTTGTGGGTGCCGGGGGTCGAACTCAGGACCTTGTGCAACAGCAGGTGCTTGTGCCGCTGAGCGATATCACCGGCCCTTTTTTGTATGTGGGTACCGGGAGTCGAACTCAGGACCTCACACTTGCCAGGCAGGCGCTTATGACGCTGAGCCATCTCACCGGCCCTGTATCTACTCCTTGATGCAAATGTCCTAATCATGTATTTTTTCTCCATGTTGCTCTGGGGATGGTCCACTCAGGACAATGACAGCTAACAAGAATATGATGCTTTCAGATTTTTAGGCTGATCCAGCTACACTTTAGTTCTATAACTCTGAAACATCAAGTTGAATTAGGTCTCATAATCTTTAGAGTGCCATAGTTTGCCTTTCAGAATTCATAGGGTCAGTGCATGTGTACTTGAGCAAATCAAGTCCCTAAATAAAAACCACAGATACTGAAATATCTAGTTTTCTTATGGTGGCATATAAAGCATAACTACTTTCAGTTAGAAGTGGCAGTTCTTTCTAAACAATATAATATAGGTCTTTAGGTTAGTAAATGGAGTAAATATTCAGACAAATCCAGCAATTTAGGAAACTTCCAGCTCTGGCTGGCTAACCATTGGAGAGTCTGAATTTTAGAACCCCAGTGTCATGAACTCTCTGTAGATAACCTAAGTCTTTGGGGATATTCTGTCTCCTGGGATATGATGCCATGTGCTACCATGAAAAAGGCCTATTTCATGGAATCAGTGGCACTCACAGGTAAGCACTGGGAATGGCTGTATTCGTGGCCAAGTTACTTAATTTGAGATCTATTTTCTCCTTCATAAAGGGAGTATTTTCCTGATAAAGCATGTAAAGATCCATACACACAAAAATACTTTTTTGAACTAGAAAGAACAATGTTTTACGGTTATAAGATTCAAGAATTTGTTTCAATTCACATTGGCACTCAGGAGATGGTAACTGTATTGATCACTCTTGCTGCAGTAAGAAATCACCTCAAAATCTCAGTGGATTAGGGCTGTACATATATATTTTTGCCCTAGAGATTGAATGAGAACTGGAGGAAACAATGATGCCAGTTCGAGCTTCTGAGGACCCTAGGAGACTGACATTCCTTTGGCCAGAAGAGTAAGTCACATGACCAAGCTGGTCATGAACAGCGAAGTATAGAAATGTAGCAAAGCACTGAAAGCCTTCTCTACAAAATTCAATTGGTCCATGTCATTGATTCTTCACCTTTTTCTTCCTTTGTCTTACAGACATTCACTTGGACATTGGAAGTTTTTGGACATTCACTTGCAAAAAGTGTAAGCAGAAAGATCTAAAAGTTAATGTTATGGCATAAGCCACTAAATTTGTTTCTTTTCTTTGAAGCGTTTTAATAATATTCATATTTTTCACAGCTTTTAAATTTATATATTTTTGTCTTTTTGAGACAAGGTTTCACTTTGCAGTTCAGGCTGGACTTGAACTCACTTTGTAGCCCAGGCTGTCCTGGAACTCTCAGCAATCCTCCTGCCTCAGCCTCCCAAGTACTGGGATTACAGGCACGTGTCGCCATGCTTGCTTGGCTCTTTCACAGCTTTTAGAAGAAGTATTTTTCCTCTGTGTTTGCAAATAATCAAATTCAGAAAGAGATTGGGGTGTGGGAATGAATATTAGTCTTTCTTTCCACTCTGGGCTTGTTTCTAAAGACAATCAGACTTGTATCCTTCTACTACTTTAATATTCTATTTTGAGGAATAAACACATGGACAATTCCCTCAAATAACACTGCAAAAGCAATAATGCAGAGGCTTCATGGCCACAATGATGAAAGTTCCGTAATGTAAATTGTACATGGCTTATTTCTTCTCTATCACAGATTCTGCTTGAAAATTTAGCATCCGTTTCCTTGTTTAGCTCATCTGAAATTTACTAGGTAAGGAGAGGCATGTATAAACAAAGAAATCCATTCAAATCAATGCTTAACTAAAGAACCATAATTTTTCCTATTATACGGAAAGCAAGCTGGTGAAAAACTAGCTCAATTCCCATAACTGTTGCTTTCAAATTCTTTTAGAGCATAGCCAATGAGTACACAATACCTCTGTCCAAACATTTTTACTTTCTTTTCTTCTCCCCCAATCTGTCAAATTATAAATTTACACGTTGTCTTCTACTTATAAGGCATATTATCAGTGCCCTTTATTCTTCTAGTGGTACCAGATTCAGGTGTCATAAATTTCCTGAAAAGATTGTCAGGGCACCAAGCTTGAATCAGAGATATGTACCTCATTGCTGTGGCCCTCTTCACCAAAATGAAGTGGAGCTATGGATTCTTGTTAAATAGAGGCAGAGAAATGCGCCAATGAACAGACAATTTCAAGAATGGAGGAACTGGGGGAAGGTAGATCAGACAGGAAGGGAAACAGACAAGAAAATACTCTACCCTCCCTTTTCAGTGTAGGTTTCCTGCCTTCCACAGGCTTGAGCTCACAAGGGAAGATTTAACTCAACAGGTGTTTGAGTTTTAATTATTATTATACTGGACCGCAAATCCATATTAGTGAACTGAGATGATTTGGGGGCACTAAAATAACTAGTAGACTTATATCTATTTGAAAGCAACCAGAAAATCCTCAGGCCAACATTAAAGATCGCTCAAGGGGTCAGGTAAGACTTGCCTCCTATGGCTGACATGCAGGGGCTGATGTGTGAAAAATGATAACTGGTTTTCTATTTAGGCTTCTGGAACACCCACTAATTGTTCACAATTCCTCACACACCTGTTTTCCATATTAGTAATGATCTCCCTAAGTTTTAGTTGGCCATATGGATTTCTACGACTATGTTCCCCAGTCTTCTATGGCCTAGATGTTTCTGCTTCCCCCAGATTTGTATACTGAAACCTAATCACTAACGTGATATAGGGCAAGGCTTTGGGAACTGTCTAGGTAGAGACTTTATGAGTGAAATTTGTACTTTTATGAAAGCAGTGCTGGAGAATTTCTTTCTGCCATGTAGGGACACAGGGACAAGATGCCAGAAAGTTGGCCCTCACCAGGTACTAAGTCTGCTGATAACTTGATCTAGAACTTCCCAGTCTCCAGAACAGTGAGACATAAATTTGTTTGGTTTATTAGCCAGCTACTTTATATTATTTTGTTATAACAGTCCAAATAGACTACATTCCTTGAAGTTAGCAGCCATCTTACTATGTTTGGATCAAAGAGATGTGGGTGAATTTTTAGGTCACTTTCTTAAAAACAGTCTGCTCTATCTAGATGCTATTTTCCTTATGGGCAGGAAATGAAAATAATGGAGCAATTTGGGCCACAATTTGAGGATATCAGAACCACACCACCAGCTTTAGTTTGCTTAGCTTTGGAATAGTATGCAAGAAAAATAAGCTATATATATATATATATGTATATATATATATATTTTTTTAAAGATCAAACACTGTATTTTTTGGTATTTTTGTTATAAAGCTTAATCTATACTTAATACAGAAATTAGTATCTGAAATTATGTTGTTGCTGTCACAAAAATCTAAACTATGTGGCCTGTCTTAGGTAGAAAACAAGCATGAAACATGAGAAGGCTCAAAGACTGGAGGAGTCATGGCCATTTTGTGATGCTTCAGAAAAATAATCGGTGAACCTGTCACCTGAAATGACTTGAAGGGTGGGCCACTTAACTTTGGAGATGTGGTTAGAAGAGGGTGGACTAGCACTTGTGCTGACTGCTTTTTGCTGCATTTACTGGCATTTCAGGAGAAAGAAATGAACTTGGATAAGAATTCACCATTTTTAAGCAGAGATAGAAAGAAATGGACATGTAATGATGGAGGCTTTGTCTGTCTTTGATCTATAGTCTAAACTGAAGGTCTAGTGATTTGGGAGCTGCAAAGTTGGAAAAGTGAACTCTTCCAAAACAGCAGGAAATAAGACTCATTTGTAGCCTATTTTTAGGTGTCCCATTAAGACTGCTGAGCTAGCAGGAGTAGCTAGAGGTAGTCCTACTGTCATGTGACAATAGTCACATGAAAGTTATGGCCACCTGATTCAAGCTTTAAGGTAGCTGTGGTTGAAGTGAGGGAGAGGAGGACGGACTGTCGAAGAAGTGAGTAAAGACAGAGAGAGCCAGCAGGCTCGGGAAGACTGTCCCCAACAGATCATGGGTGTGATTGCTTCCAGGTAGAATCAGTGGTGCTGGTAAATGTTTAATAATCAAAGTTGTGTTTAAAAAATGCCCTGACTTTCAGTATTTTTGACTCCCCTGGTGTAAATACTCCATGTAGCATGTTTTATACTACCAACGTGGTGCTGCTAACTGTATGGAGTTTAGAAGGAAGATGCATGTATGCACAGTAGGACCCAGACCCAGACTCTACTCTGTGTGACTGACTGGAAGAAAACTGTCCACCAAGTTTTGGAGGCAGCAGTACGTCCCAAGAAAACTATAAACATGGATCACCAAGGCCTGTAAATTTTCTCATGTGTAAAGACTTTCAAATGTGCAAGAGCAGTGAACAAGTTGCCCAGAGCACACTCACAAATACATCATCTTCAGATGTAATGGATAAGAATGGATAAGATGTAATGGATAAGGAAGGAGTGATGGATAAGGAAAGAGAAATGGATAAGGAAAGTTCCTTCAGAGGGCAAAGCCAAGGTCACAGAGGGCAGTGGGCAGGGGAATTGTTTCTGGAGACAAAAATACAGGTTATTTACCCTCCTACATAGTCAAGAGGTCCTCACAATTGCTGCTTAGCCAGATGTCACCACTGCTGTGGATTTGTGAATGCTCAGGGTTCCCCATTATTTTCTTCTCCTAATGGGAGTTCTTATTGTGGATGTGCTGCTCCTCCTCCGCCATCTTCTACTGGATTCGAGGGGCTGGGGAGGTGGTGGTGCTTGTTGCCTTCTAGATTGTCCTGAAAGAGAAACACAACCTCATTTAAACTATTGTATTTTCATCTCATTTTAAAATTAGTGTAGTACTGGTCTTTCAGTATAGTGATTACATATATAAAACTTTAGCCTAGAGCCTTGGTTATTGTATATTCTCAGTTAATGTTTGATGTTATTATTAATGAATATGCCCATTGACTAAATACCTGAGGAATACTTTTGTAAAGTTTATGTTACCATTAAAGGAATTTTATAAGGAACGGAAGTAGACATTTTTTTGAATACCATTTACGTCATGTACTAGAAACAAAAGAAATGAATAGAAAAGCATCAGTCATGGAGCATTAACGTTTGCTTTGAGTGTAAACTATGCTCGATAGTGATAAGAACTGTGATAAGAACTCCTTGGCTAAATGAGACAATCAGTAACACTGTAACCAAGGAAGCGTCTGACAAGGTGGTTTTCATTTGCTCTTTTTTACCCTTCCTTTCTCTGTTTTCTTATCATATGTACCAGAGCTGAAATATAACATAAAATGTTATAAAAACTGTAAACTCAGGACATACCTTTACACATAGAATAAATATCTCTGTGATTTAGGCACAATATAGGACCACCTTGACATACTCTGCATAGAGAGTTACCCTCGATTTTCTGTACATTTCTGAAACCAGTCCTTAAGAATGTTTTAAGTACAGGCTACAAAATTAACACAAAAAATCAGCAGCATTTCTGTACACAAACAATGAATTCATTGAAAAAGAAATCAGGAAAATGACTCCACTCACAATAGCTTCAAAATTAAATATTTAAGAATCAACCCAACCAAGGAGGTTGACTTTTCCAATGAAAATTACAGAATACTGAAGAAATGAAGAAGACATCAGAAAATGGAAAGAATATTCTTGTTCATGGATTGGAAGAACTAATATTGTAAAAATAGCCATATGTTACCAAAAGCAGTCTACAGACCCAATGCAATCTCCATTCAAATACCAAAAATATTCTTCACAGAACTAGAAAAAACAATCTTAAAATTTGTAAGAAATCAGAAAGATCCGGAATAGGCAAAGAAATCCCGAGCAAAAAGAGCAAAGTTGAAGGGACCACAATACTGGATTCCAAGTTATACTATAAAGCTATGGCAGCAAAAACAAGATGGTACCAACACAAAAACAGGCAAGTAGACCAATGGAATACAGCAGAAGACACAGAAAGAGCCCTCTGCTCCTATGGCCATCTGATTTTTGACAAAGCTGTCAAAACATATGTTGGGGAAAAGACAGCCTCTTTGAGAAATGGTGTAAGAAAACTGGATATCCACATGCAAAATATTGAAACTATATCTCTGCCTCTCATCCTGTACTACAATCAAATCAAAATGGATCAAGACCTAGACACAAAACCAGAAACTTTGAAATTTCTGGAAGATAACATAGGGGAACATTTGAGGTCATAAGCACAGGCAAAGACTTCAAGAAATAATATTGAGGTTCAATAAGTGGGATTATATCAAATTTAAAAACTTCTGCACAGCAAAGGAAAGAATGTCGGGAAGAGACAACCTAGAGAATGGGAGATAATCTTTGCTAGTTACTCTTCTGATAGAGGATTAATGTCTAGAGTATATAAATAGCTCAAAAAATTAACTTCCAAAACATTAACCCAATCAAGAAAATTGACAAATGGACTGAATAGACACTTCTCAAAAGAAGTACAAATCTGCAGTAAGTATATGAAAATGTTCAACATATTTAACCACTAGGGAAATGCAAATCAAAATTACTTTGAGATTCCATCTCACTTCAGTCAGAATGGCTATCAAGAATACAAAAAACAGTGAACGCTGGTGTGGATGTGGGTGTGGTGGTGGAGGGGATGACCCTACATTGTGGATGGGAATGTAAATTAGTACAGCCACTATGGAAATCATTATGGAGATTTCTTTAAAAGCTAAGCTAGAAGTACCATTTGATTCAGCTCTTCTGGGTAATATTCCTAAAAGAATGAAAGATTCTGTACTGTAGTGATACATGCATCTGTGCTCACAGCAGTGCAACTGACAGTAGCTAAACTGTGGAAGAAGCCTAGATGCCCGTCAACAGATAATTTCATAAAGAAAATGGGGCATGTGTACACAATGGAATATTATTCAACCATAAAGAAGAATGGAATTGTGGCATTTGCATGAAAATGGATAGAACTGGAGATCATCCTGTTAAGAAAAATCAGTCAGACTCAAGTTAAGGATCAATCTGGGCATGGTGGCCCACGACTGTAATACCAGCACTCAGGAGGCTGAGGCAGGAGGATCACTGCAAGTTCGAGGTGAGCCTGGGCTACATAGTGAGGTCAAGGCCAGCCTAGACTACATAGCGAGACCCTGTCTCAAGAAAAGAAAGTTAAGGATCATATGATTTACCTTATATGAGAAGCCTAATTAATTCAATAACTAAATACACAAAAGAGAGATGATAGGGAACTAGAAGATACACTTTTGGAGAAGGAAAGGGGGTCAGGAAAAGGGGAGAAAAAGGAGAGGGGGGTGATGACCAAGTGCCCAAAATGAACCTCACTATATACTAACAAGCTCTAATAAAGTAAATAAATACAAATAATGCTTTGGTGCACTTACATACATTCAGTATATATATATTGTTTGTTTTAAAAGAATACTTGTGATTTCACTGTCATTTATATTGTAATCGGATGCATTTTCTTTCTTCTTTTTAAACAAAATCATCATAAGGGAAGAAAGTTTTGTTTTCCTTTGGTATTAATTTTTGGAGTAATTCCGTTATAATTCGCTTCAACATTACACTTCCTCAAAGAAAATGCAAAGGTGTAGAGCAGAGATGGAAGAGCAAACACCCAAGAGAACTGGGAAGTGGAGTAGGATCCCTTTCCTTCCCATCTGCTCGGGTCTAGGACAGGAGGTTAGTTGTCCTAGGATGATTCCTTCACGCATCTTTGGGTACCAGCTGCTTCCAGCCCATTCCCAGGAGACGTCTGTCAGAATCTCGAAAGTTTCAGTCCAAGTTTCCGTGCATTGTACTCAATGGGCTGGCTGACAAGAAAGGGCAGAGCCTGGGGAAGGTTGACTCAAGTAAATTCCTCAGGTACTTGTATGTCAAAGGAATGCTGTGTCCCGAAGTGACCGCTTTTTCTAGCTGCTCCTCTAGAAACTGGAAGTTGTCTGCTATCTTCTGCCCTGGACGTTTTTGCCAGGGATTTGATTGCTTGAATGGTGCAAAGCATGAAGTAGTTCTCTGGTAGCAGAGGTAGGGTGAGAAGGAAAACTAAAAACTTCAATGAGGTGAAGACAGGATCATTTCCAAGGATGAGAAGGAAGTGTAATGTAGGCTGGAGTTTTCTAAAAGTCGGAATGACCAATACTCTCACTGACATTGTGAAACAAGGGAATCCACTGTGAATGATGTCTTGGTCACTTCTTCTGAGCCACGGGAAACTTTCTATAACAGTAGGAGACCTTATGATCTGATTGCTAAAATTTCTAAGAAGTACATATTATTTTCATTTTATCTTAACCCCTTCAATGTAATTAACTGAATATAGTTTTGGTTATTTTTTGTTTATTGTTACTATTTGGTCATAAAAATAACACATACTTGTCTTAGAGTGGGCTCCGCAGTAGCTGAGCCTCGGAGAGGAATTCTCCAGGTGGTCCACAGGGAAGGGGCTGCCCTGAGGAGAAAGGACTGAGGGTACTAGGAAGAAGCAGGGGGAAAACTAAACAAGGATACAGTCTCGCCTGGAGACCAGCTTTAGTGCGACCCCACAGGGACACCCAAAGCTGGGCATCCCTTGAAGCAGCTGGCTGAGATCTGGGGATATGAACTCATTCTCTGGCAGCAAGACTTCCATTTGGCCAAGGGCAGTTTTCCAGGAAAAGGGACAACTTGTGAGATATTTATCAGTCAACACTCATAGCACCAGAACAATGAGACAGCTGGGAAAAGGAATGGAAAACTCTGCAACACAACAGGTCAGGGTAAAGAATGGAGTAACAACCACAAATCCTCTTCCTATACAAAGACAACTATCATCGCCTTTGGGTGATTTTCTTTCCAGACATATCTCTACCTCTTCCCCTCACCAATGCACACGTAAGTATTTCAGTTGGGCTGCTATCATTTTCCTATATTAGTTATTATAAACATACTATCATTTTTGATGGTGCCACAGAATGCTATTATTATTCAGTCAACAAATTCTTTCACTGATGGATGTTCCAAATACTAACACTCACAAGTTGCCCTAATCTTAACAGCATAAAATACCAGCCATTTTTAAATGGTCACCGACGCTGAGGATCACGAGGTCAGGCACAATGTGACAGCTGCTCTGCTCAGTGATGGTTTGGGAACTAGAGAGGACTCAGTTGGCAGGCCCAGAGGTCCCTTGAGAAGATGGCTTCACTTCCACCTGCAGCCTTGAGGAGGAAGGTTGTGGGAGGTGATGCTAAGCTGGATGCTCTCTCTGGATAATGGTTTTGGTGGCCACATCTTATCTGACAGCTCAGAGCTCTAGAGCACTGGGTGGAAGTTACATGGGTATACAGGCTTTCTTGATGCCTCCTCAGAACTCACACAGTTTCCCTGCAGTTGTGTGTGCATGCGTGTGCTTGTGTGTGTGTGTCCCAGGTGTCCTCTCTCATAAGCAAGCCCTGATTCACGAGGAGGGGAAATAGATTTTATTTCTTGATGGGAAATACATCAAAGACTTTGAGGTGACTGAAAAATCTCTACAGTAAAATTAGAATGTTTCCAGTTTTGTATTATTCATGTTTTTTTTCTCCTAAGGCCACTATGAATATTCTTTTTTCCCTTTTATTATTTTAAAAAGTATTTTAATTGAGCCCATATTTACAGGATACAGTGTGATATTCAAATACATGTGCCCAATGTGAGATGCTAAGCTCATGGTAATTGGTATATCCATTACTCCAAACACTCACTTTTTTTTGTTGGGGGATTCAAAATCCTCTCTACTAGCTAGTTTGAAATATACACAATTTTTGTGAGCAGTTGTCATCCTACGGATCTTTAGAACATTCGTTCTATCTAACTGGACCTCTGTACCCATTAACCATCTTCTCTCCATAAAAATATGGAATGCTTTGGAAATTTGCATATTATTTTTGCTAGGGGTCCTGCTAATCTTCTCAATATCACTCTAAATTTAGGATATGTGCTGCCAAAAGGAGTACTGAATGTTATTATACAAATAATTGTTCATATGCAGAATATTATCACCAGAGGGCAATTTCCTTCAGTGGAATTTATAAATATTTAAATTTATGCTCTCTAGAGAAGTTGCACTAATTTATATTTCCATCAAAAGTACAAAAGAGTACCTTTAGGGGCTTGTGTGTATGAGTGTGTGTGCACATGCATTTGTGTGCTGAATTTGTCACTATCACAGTTATCATACATTAGTAAAATAAATTGAGAACTTTTCATTTTCTTATATAACCTCTATACTCTCTTAAATATAATTATTTTTATATTTGCTTGCATAAATTGAAAGAATCTGCCTTTGAAACCATTTTGATCAAGTGCATATTTTGGGAGTCATTTGTTACATTACTCTGAAGTTACTGCTAAGTTAATGTTTTTGAAATAAATTTCAGTAGTATATCTTTTCTCACAGAACTATCAATTATATTGAGATTTTCAAAGAAATTAATCTTGATAAATAAAAATTAAGAAAATGCTATCATTTTAGAAATTTCTCCAGCATTTTCATTTTACAAATATGACAGATAAAATTTTATATATTATTTATCTTTTCTTTTTGATTATAACTTTTGATGACTCTTTTAAGACAAAATAGTCATAGGCTGTGAACTTTTACATTTCTGCTCTTGAAATGAAAACAACACTGAGATTCCATCTTATTCCGGAAAGAACTGCTATGGTTAAGAACTCACAAAACCACAAAAGCTGGCAAGGTTGCAGGAAAAAGCAACTCTTCTACATTGTTGGTAGTAATGTAAACTAATACAACCACTAGGGAAATCAGTATGGATACTCCTCAAAAAGCTAAAAATAGAAATTCCATTTCTTCCAGCTATGTTTTCTGGGTATCTTCCTGGGAAAGTTAAAGACATCACATTACAGTGACATATGCACTCCCATGTGTGCAGCAGCACAACTCATAATAGCTAAATCTCAGAAGTGGCCTATATGCCCGTCTACAGATGAATGGATAAAGGAAAAGTTATATATGTATCTATCTCTCTCTCTCTCTCTCTCTATCTATCATCTATCTATCATCTATCTCTATCATCTGTCTACCTATCTATCTATATCTATCATCTATCTATCTGTCATAAAGAAGTATAAATTTGAGTCATTTGTAGGAAAATGATGCACCTTGAGCCAATAATGCTAATGATATAAGTCTGACACAGAAGGTTAAATATCATATGGTTTCTCTTACCCCGAGAAAGGCAAAGTACAAATAATTTAAAGAGCAAAGTGAAAGAGAGATGATAGGACATAGGGGGGTTGAGTGTGGAGATGGGAAGGGTTGCGGGAATGCGGGGAGATGGGAGGGAGAGGATGGGAAGGGGAAGTAGAAAGGATCAAGATGCAAAATGCATGTGTGCCGACACCCCACATTGCAGATATAGTCATTATGTATCACAAACACATACTAATAAGAAATTTAAAAAATAATTTTCTGCTTTTGGAACTTTTTGTTTTATTTTATTTTTAGGCAGAGCCTTGCTATAATTTCCAGGCTGGCCTTGGACTCCCATTCTCCTGCTTCCGCTCCCCTGGTTACTTTTTGGAATTTTGAGGTATTCTGCAGAGATAATGATACATTTTGGAAACAACTCCAGGGCATATTAAGTAGGATATTAGGTTACCAGGCTCAACAAATGACATTAATGTATTAAATTCTCCCACTGCAGTTGTATTTTGTTGCACTTTTCTCTGGTTTTTTCATACATTTTCATTTGTCTCCATAACTTTTATCAGTGTGAAATAACTTTGCTTAAAAATGCATCTTGAATTCTACTTTTTCTGTTCTTCTTGCTTTCTTTTGGGTGAGTGCCCCAATACATTTTTGGCTTTATCATTGCTTCTCCATTACTTCAAAATACTTTTCATTTGGTTCCAAAGGTAATATCTTGCAAAACTGCAATTCAAGGTCAAAACCAGGGAGTGACCTCAGGATAACCCACAGAACTTATTCAAGTCTTACCAGTTATACATGCATTCCGTTGTGTGTGTGTGTAGTCCGATGTAATTTTTATCATGTGTAGATTCATGTAACCACCCCAACATTCAAGGTACAAAGGGCTCCCTCATGCCGACCCTTTACACTCACACCAATCCTCTTCCCCATCCCTAATCTGTCATGCATCGCTACAATTATTTTCTTTCAAGAATGTTATATAAGTGGGATCATACATTAGTAATCTTTTGGGATGATCCTTTTTTATCCAGGTTGTTGCATGCATCACAAGTTCATTCCCTTTGTTTTTTTCCCTGTAGTCTTTCCAAGATATGGGTACATCACAGTTTGTTTAACCTTTTGTCTTTTTAAGAATGTTTCGGGCCGGTGAGATGGCTCAGTGGCTTAAGCGCCTGCCCGGCAAGCACGAGGGCCCGAGTTCGACTCCCGGAACCCACATACGAAAAAAGGGGCCGGTGATATCGCTCAGTGGCATGGGCGCCTGCTGGTGCACGAGGTCCTGAGGTCGACCCCCCGGTACCCACCAAAAAAAAAAAAAAAAAAAGAATGTTTCTAGCTTTCATCTGTTATTAGTAAGACTGCTATGAATACCTATGTCCTGGTTTTTATGTGATCATACATGTCATTTTTCTAGGATAAATGCTTAGGAGTACAATTGTTAGGTTGTATTGTAGTTGTATATTCAGTTTTTTTTTTTTTTTTTTTAAGACAGCCCGCCTTCTTCCAGAGTGGCATTTCCATCTTCCATTCCTACTAGTTGCATAGGAATGATTCATTTTCTCCTCATCTTCACCAGCTTTGATATTGCCATTATTTTTAAATGTTAGCCATTCTCACAGTTATGCAGTGATATCTTATTATGCTTTCAATTGATTCATGATGTTGAACATCTAGTCATTTACTTAACCCTCTGTATATCCTCTTCAGTGAAATGTCGGTTCATGTCTTTGTCCACTTTCTAATCAGTTTGACTGCTTGTTTTTATTTATAATTGGGTTTCAAGAGTTCTGTATATATTCTAGATGCAAGATATTTCATGTATAATTTACAAATATTTCCCTGTGTTAGTAGCTTATCTTTTTATTCTCTTAACTGGGTCTTCCACAGAGAAATTTTAAAGATTGATATAATTTAATTTGCAATTTTTTCTTTTATTATGCTCCTGGTGACAAGTCTAAGGCCTCTCAGCAAGCGCTAGGCAATACTTTTTCATGATATATATTTTTTTGGTATTAACATTTAAAATAAATTCACAGGGTCGAATCTCTTGGTGTTTTCATTTATGGTCTTTGTGTTTGTGTGTTGCTGGGGGAAAGCCTTCTCCACTTCAAAATTACAAACCTAACTCATGCATTATTTTAGACATCATTTTTTTTTACCAACCAGTTTTTATGTCGTAAAAATAACACATGGTCATTTAAAAAATGAAAAAATGTAAAAAGTAAAATCAGATGAAAAATTTGCCTTTATTTCTGCCAGTTTTATTTCTTCAGTTAGCTGCTGTTGTTACTTTCTTATGTATTTTTCTAGAGTTTCTCTATGCATATACAGTGTGCACAAACCTGTATGTATTTCTCTTCTGAAACCCAAAGGGGACACTTGATATATCTCTCTACAGCAGTATGTAAAGATCATTCTCATTACTTTCAATAGCTGCAGGAATAATTTATGCAACCTTCCTTCTAATAGAGAATAATTAAGTTAATTATAGGAGTTTCATTTACTGTGATAAATAATACGGCAACAAATGTTCTTCTATGTATTATTACACAAGTATTTATGAAAAATAAATCCCTGGACATGAAATCATAAAATGACGGAATATGCTTTTGCAATTTTGATTATATTGACAAATTACCCTTTAAAAATGGAGCGTCAAATATAATCCCAGCACTCTGGGGGCTGAGGCAGGAGGGTCACAGATTCAAGCCCAGCCTGGGAAACTTAGCCACTTAGCAAGACCCTGTCTCAAAAATATAAACAATAAAAAAGGCTGGGGGGTGTAGCTCAGTGTGAAGGCCCTAGGTTCTATCCTCAGTACCACAACGAACAAATGATTTCTACTAATAATGTAAGAAAATGCCAGTTCTCCCATATTTTCACCTACACTGGCAATTACCTAATTTTTTATTCTCTGCTACATGAGAAGGAAGAGATGCCCTCTAGCTTCTTTGAATTTTAATTGTGTGTAAAAGATGATGAGTGTGTGCTTGTATACATGTGTCATAGTAAGGTGTCAGGGAAAGTACTTTTACATTTCTTCTTATACGATTCAAGCTCTTTGTAATATGTGCTGACTGAGATTTTACAAGATATATCAAAAGAGATGGCTCCGGAACCAACTGACGTGAGTCTCCACGCTCTGGAGACCCCGGAACTTCTACTTCCCTGTGCTAAGGAAGAGGAGAGGAGAGTCACGTGGGCGGGGCGTCATGGGAAATACCCCACCCAGCACAGGATTCTACAAGTCCGCCTGGAGTAACTCATAGCTGTTGAGTAGGGGAAGATTCTTTGTAAACAGAAATGCACAATAAATACTTTCTTCTTAGTTTTTCATTCATTTCTCCATACATTTATTTGTTTATTTAATTACTATTTATATGTCATCCTAGTAGCATTGCCCTAGGCACTGAGGATATAGGACTGTGCTCCTTGATGTAGGCTGGGGTGGGGTGGAAGAACATAATCAACCTGTCCTCGCAGTGGTAGATCCCGGACACGGAGTCAGGGGAAGAGGACAGACACACGTTCCGTGTTGATGAGCAGGGCAGAGGACCCAAAGGGCAGTTCTGTCATTAGACATTCGCGAAGCGGGATGAAAACTTAATTAAGATTCAAATTTAGAGTCGGAGCCAGGGACTTACTTTCTATTGAAGATCTGCGGTGAGAATCAATCACCAAGTCAGAAGGTAGACCTAAAAACAAACAAAATTAATAGCTCATCTTATGTGCTGTTCTAAGAGAATCGATCAGCTGCACTTCCATCGAGGAAGTGGCATGGCAGGTAATCTGTGACAGCAGCAAGCACCCTGAAGGACGGGGGAGGGCAGGGCAGGCGCGGAGAAGTCGTGTAAATAGATGGCTTCAAGTGGGGTTTGCTGCCATTTATGATGATGATCTTCATGAACCAGTACATTCGAGTTTTCGAAAACTGGTTATAATGGAGAAAAAATATAGATGAGAAAAATCAGACATTTCTGATTTTTCTTTTTTTTTTTTTTTGTGGGTACCAGGGGGTCGACCTCAGGACCTCGTGCGCCAGCAGGCGCCCGTGCCGCTGAGCGCTATCACTGGCCCCTTTTTTCGTATGTGGGACCCGGGAGTCGAACTCGGGCCCTCGCGCTTGCAAGGCAGGCGCTTACGCCGCTGAGCCATCTCACCAGCCCTGATTTTTCTTTTATATATCTCTTTTTCTTCTTACCTTATTGCTTTGCACTTTTCTAAGAAGAGATAAAAGTGAATAAAATAACATACCTCATTGCCTGTTACAGGTCCACATAATTAATGTTTTTTTTTTTTTTTTTTGTGGGTACCGGTGGTTGACCTCAGGACCTCGCGTGCCAGCCGGTACCCGTTCTGCTGAGCGATATCACCAGCCCCTTTTTCATATATGGGTTCCTGGGAGTTGAACTCGGGCCCTCGTGCTTGCCAGGCAGGCGCTTATGCCGCTGAGCCATCTCACCGGCCCACGTTATGAATGTTTAGTCTTCATATATTGAAACACATCTGCAAGTAAAAGATGCAATACCACGTCCCACCAGTGACAGCACATGGATATGAAGCTAGAAACAGGATAGGTATTGTTCAAACCACAGAACGCTGTTTCTACTTCCATCCTGGTATAGAGCTTCGTCTATAGGGTATCTTCCTGAAAGGCAGCCCTGTTAAGAACAGATGACCAAATCAACATCTTCTGGGCTGGATTCGGGGTAATGAATTCTACAGCAGTGAAGTCTCTGTCCTCTTATTTCAAGTCTTGAATACCAAGGTGAATTTCCATCAGCTGTTATTTAGCATCTGATGCAGGCATTTCACCACCATCTGTCCAAGGATGACAATCAAAATAAATCTGTATCTTGTGATGTAGGGGAAATACTTTTATTCAGTTATTTTAATATTTACTGTTTCGTTGGTCTTCTCTTTTCTCTCACCTCTAAACTGTTATGTCTCCATTTGGCATTTTCCATAGCTGGAGTCCAGCTTTATGCTTTAGAGTTGGCAGGGTGAGGTTTGTGTGCCCTCCGGCTCTGACAAACTCACCCACGCAGATGTGATGAGTTCAATGCACACTGCTCCAAAGGGGCGTTCAAGGGGCAGGGCTGTCACATGGAAGAGCTCATGGCGGCTGGTTAGAAGATACGGTAGTGTAAGATTCACTTGGGAAAAGAAAGAAGAGACAAGAAGGAAAAAGGGAGTAGAAGGAAAAAAAGTGGAAACAAAGCTTTTGTAAATAAGGAGGGGAAGAGGGATGAAGGGAGGGGAAGGGGAGTGGGAACAAAAGAAGAAGCAAGGTATATCATGTACAGGTACAACTGCCATATAATGAATGTGATCATTATGTATATCCAAAATGTACCAATAAAATTTTAAAAAATGCAAAAAAAAAGAGATTCACTTGCAGGTCTGTTTTGTTGCTGCATGCAGTCAACTGAGGCAGCTCAGGGCTGGGAGTTCTAGATTCTCATTCTTCTTTCCAGATATCACCGCCCAGCTCTCCAGCTCCATCCTCACGGATGCCTCCCTCACCTCTCATCCCACCACACCTCTCTAGTGTGCACCGTGACGGAGTCTCTCCCCATGCTCTTCACTCCGTGGGAAATGTGCTTTGGCCCTGGATACATATTTTCTGTTCATCCTTTAAAACTTGGCTCAACAGGAGGCTCCTCTGAAAAGTTACTTAGAATTTGTATTTATCCCCTCCATTAATTCTTTTTGCATGATTTTCCTCTCTTCTTCTTTTGCACATTATACATATTTCTTTCCATACACCTGCCAAAGCCATGGCTATAATTTTAATTTAGCATAGAGCAAGCTTCAATTGAAGGTAGTTATTCATATTATTGAGCTACAATCCCCAGTCTCTAATGAAGCAGCTGGTGTATTCTTGGAATTTGATAAATATTTATAGAATGACTGAATACACTTGGGCTTGCATTGGGAACTTTATTTGCCTTTGTTGCTGTCTGGGCCCAGAGGTAAGAAGCGACTCCTCTGAAGTACTTTGGTGGGAAGCGATCTTTCTTCCTGTAATACTCTCTCCCGTTCATGCAGATTCTCTCCTTGTCCCCTGATCGGTGCAAATGTCTCCTTCTTGTAGAATACAAACTCCTTGAGGGTGCTGCTACTTTCCTGTGACACCTGTGGTTTCTATACCGCCTACCACAAGTCACTGAATGAAGTAGACATTCAAAACACTGCTTTGAATGCATGACAAATACATAGGCAAGATCACACTTACTGATTTCTTAGAACTATGGCATATTTATGCTGAATGAAACATATGACGAGAGGGTGAACAGAGATATCCAGATAATTCTGAATGTGTTTCACAACTCCAACTTCCCAGGAAAAACCATAGAATTAATTGTACAATATTTGCTGAAGAGTTATGGGAAATACAATGGCAGTGTTTTTCAATGTTGGAAAGCAAAATAAGAAGGCATCTATTTACACACCTACCACCGCTGCTAGTGCTTTAAATTAGATATTGTGATTAAATATATTTCAAGGTAATGGAAGATATCTTTAAATTCAGTAAAGCATATTTGGATTCCCAGGTCAGTGATCCTATGGCCAACAGCTTCAGGCATGATAACAGCTGATGGAGAAGCCGATGTCACTCGTTCCTTCCCTTACCTACCTCACTCCAGGGCTATTGTCACCTCATCCTGAAGGTAAAGACATATACAGCAGTCAAAAAGTGGTAATGAAAGCAGAGGTATTAGGCTGCAGCAGGACACAGCGTTGTGTACATTTGAGGATATGCATCATTCCAATGCAGAGGACATTTCAGTCTCTGTAGTAGTTTGAAGCATAAGAAAAATCCCACCTGGAAATGCATTGTGGGGAACAGTCTCCTTCCCTGGCCCGGTGGTCAGTCTTCCGTTCATGTTTTCCAGGAATGGCAAATAGTTTTCAATTTGTGGGCCAATGATTCTAATCAATGGGTAATGAAAGAATTTTAGTATTCCTTAATTGATTAATGGTTTACCATGAGGATGAAAATGACCTGCCCATGTATTTACCATCTCAGGTCTGCATCATCTACCATCTTCCAGCTGGATACCAAGCTAATTTCCAGTTCCTGAGGCTGAAATCATGGTGCTTAAGTATTTATTGTGCTGGGTTTTATTTTTGATTTAGTGATATATTTATTGTATATGTCAGGCTCCATAATAACATATGCTGTGTACTATTTTGGTGTTGTTATAAAACACTGAGAAAGAGTTTGGATTTATTTTTTTATTTGCTCTTTCAAGCTTGTTCCTAAAATCCAAGTTTTAAAAGCAATTGTTGCCCTTTCAGGAGGTTAATTTCTCCCGTCCCTATGACTATGGCTTCTGAAGAGTAGTGTATATAGAAAGGGAAAAAATACAACTCTACAGTGAAAAGAGTTAGAAAAAACACCAAACCAAGTGATTGAGGTTATCAGTCGCAGATGTAAGTCATGTTGACATCATGTACTCTCTGACATGGTGTGACAAGGGCATTTCACTTCTGGGGTAGTCTCTCCCTAAAACTGTAACTCCAAGTTTACTCATAAGAAATAATAAATCCATCCCAAGTTAAGGGCATCCTAGAAAACATCTGCTCAGTACTCCTTGAAACTGCTCATCTTATAAGAGTTAGAAGGATTTTCTTCTTTCTTTTCCCTTTGCAAACAAGGTTCTGCAAGAGTATTTGATATTTTCCTTGTACATTTTGTTCTCTACTATCAAATATTGATTCCACTGTCTTCAGCCAAGCATCTCTTTTCCTTTGGGTGCCCCCCCATATTTTCACAGAGTGTTTCCAGCTACTTCACTTTCTAGTTTCTTTCAGTTTACTTCCAAAGTCAGGCAGACTTTTTATCACTGATGACATGCGTTGTGAGTCTTAACCTTTAAACTGAAAAATGGATTTGGCTTGAATGTAAATTCAGTCCATTATTACTTTTTTTTGATAGTAGCTGGGACACATTTATAACATTGGAATTTAAGTTATTTTTTTTTCTAAGAAAAAAATACTTCTCAAACTGAATTGTAGCCCAAGATATCATGCAAGGGTCCACTGCTAATATACTAAAAGGAGAACATAAGAGTCTCATTAGATGATGTTGTCAAGGCCCATTTAGCTCCACAGTAAGTGTCCCATGGCTCCAAAGATTGGCAGGGTAGGTCTACGGTCCAGAATAACACCCAGCTTTCCAACAGTTATAAAATTAGCTTAAAATTTATGATTCTGGCAAATACATTTGCCTTTTAACATGTTGGTTATTAACCAAGAATATCTCCCTGGGGAGCTTCATTTGACTGAAGTGCATTAATACTTGCATCAGTGAACTATATTATAGGTGAAACTTGGTATAAATTACATGAGAAGGGATTCAAAATCAGCAATGCAGCAAAACTTAGAAAAACCAGTCATGCCATTTCTTCCCTTGATTTGATTTTAGCTTATTTTAACTTTTTGGCCAGAATGAGGAAGCTGAAGCAAAAATGGAAATGAGGAATTTTCAAAATAACAGAGTCACTGGTATCAGATTAACCTTTTTGCCAAGAACAATGAAGTTGAGTTAAAGCAAAAACAAAGCCAAAAGCAGATGTTTGAAGGCATTAGAATGAAACTAAGGTGATGAAATATGGGGCCAAGATTCAGTAGGCAAAGAATATACTTCACAAGCCCCAATTTGTCATGTTTTATCCTCCAAAAGCATTTGCCTATACTCATTAAGAGACTTAAATGCCATTGAATAAAAGTACCACATCTTTTTTTTTTCCATTCCTTTGTTGATGGGCATTTGGGTTGTTTCCAATATTTAGCTATTATAACTTGTGCTGCTATAAACATGGGTGCACATATGCCACTGTGGTATGATATTTTTAATTCTTCCGGGAAACTACCCAGAAGGGGAATAGCTGAGTAGAATGGGACCTCTAATTCTAGTTTTTTGAGGAATCTCCACACTGATTTTCACAGTGGTTGTACCAGTCTACACTCCCACCAACAGTGGAGAAGTGTTCCTTTTTCCCCACAGCCCCTCCAGCATTTGTTTTTAGTTGATTTCTTGATAATAACCATTCTTTCTGGTGTGAGATGGAATCTCAGTGTTTTTTAAATTTGCATCTCTCGAATGACCAGTGATGTTGAACATTTTTTCATACATTTATTTGCTATTTGTATTTCTTCATCTGAGAAGTGTGTGTTCATCTCAGATGCCCATTTTTGGATTGGGTCTTTGAATTTGGGAGGTCTGATTCTTTTCAATTCTGTATATGTTCTAGATATAAGTCTTTTGTTTGAGGGACAGTTAGCTAAAATTTTTTCCCACTCTGTGGGTTTTCTTTTCACTCTGTTGGTAATTTTTTTGATGTGCAAAAGCTTTTTAATAAGATGAGATCCCAGTTGTTGATTCTTTAAAGTGTTTCTCATGCAGTTTGGGTTTTGTTCATGAAGTCTCTGCCTACCCTTATGTCTTCAAACTACCTACTTTCTCTTCTAGTAGATTTAGTGTTTCTGTTTTAATATTTAGATCTTTGATGCATTTTTAAAAAGATGTGCTATTTTTATACAATGGAGTACTACTCAGCTATAAAGAAGGATAAACTTGAGACATTTATAGGGAAATGCATGCAACTTGAGACCATACTCATAAATGAAATAAATCAGACTCACATATGTAAACATCATATTGTTTCCCTAGTGAAAGATGCTGAAAGAGTAAATAAGATCCAAAATGTACAATAGATATCGTGAAATGAGAAGCAACTGTTCAAAAGGAAAGAGAAACTGGGATGGGGAAAGGAGAAAAGAAGGAAGGGAAAAGAAAAAAAATACATACATATATATATATATATATATATATATATGCAAGATAGTGAAGATCATTATACTACTAATTGCTGTTAGTTTATTGAAAAGAAAGGTTTGTGCCTATATTGTTTGGTCAATTTTTCACTCCTATAACTTGTAATATGAGCAACTACTTTGAAGATAACAATAGGCAATGTACTCACCATTTTTATTCTCCTACAATCTTGTTTTGAAATTTTGTACCATTGTTTTTTTCTTTTTTTCTCTTTAAAATAAAAAAAAAGAGAAAGAGAGACTTAGATGCTAAGAAAAAGTGGTGTCCTGGAGCTTGCAGTAGTCTTTTAAGTAGGAGAGGTAGAACTTGGAGAGCAAGATATGAAAATAATAAAAAAATATGAGTCCAAGGGTTTGTATACAGCCTCCTTCTTAGATATCTGTTAGTTATGAAGGGCTGCCTGACTTGATGAGAAAGTTCTTAAACTAAGCAGAGAGAGACAGGAGGCTAAGAAGTTAACTCCTAAGGAGAGGAGACTCAAATGGTTTTGAACTTACTATTACCAACATATGCAAGAACTGGACAAAGTATGCAAGATAACCATTTGCAACCAGTGGGCAGTAACCAACGCTGAGCTCTGGTCTTGAGAGAAGGACGACATGAGAAGTTGCTGCTTGCCTTATGTAGCATCACCTGATTGCAAGAGCAAGAACAGAATCCACATGGGGGACTGTGTTGTTGCTGAAGGAAGGAGACCTAGACTGATTCAGAGAGGTCAACATGCTTGAGGTTTAGGGGCAAGGGGCAAGGGAAAAGGCAGCCAAGTTGTTAAGGAGAAAGGCCCCCAAAATCTCAGTAACTAATCTCCATGAATCCTCAGTCTAATTCTGAAATACATGGAAAGGGGGTGTAACTCTGAGAGGGTTTGTAGAGAACAGTTGCTGTGGTGACCAAAAGCTTTCAAAGCTGAACCACGCTAGAGAGAATTGGGAGTTAAGGTCTAGACAGAGTGGTGGAAACTCCAGCACACCCGGAGTTTCACGCAGGTAACAGGAAGCTATATACAACTAATACCTAAGATCCAGACTTGCAAAGCCATGAGGAAATCAAGGTGAACTGCTTACAACTTGTCTACCAGAGCAAACTTGACATTCTTGAGTGAAGAAAACCTAATTGGTGGCATAATATGAAGCATCCACAATGTCTAAAAACCTGCCGATATGCTAAGATTCATGAAAAGTGGTCAATTATCAAGAGAAAAGATGTAACCAGACCCAGGCATAATCTAGGTATTGGAGATAGCAGTTAGACACATCAAATAACCATGATTTTTCTGTTAAAAATTAGAAGCAAAGATAGAAAATGAATGCAAATATGGAAAATGTAAATAGTCACAATCTACAAAACTGTAAAGCGTAATCTTTAAAGTTGAAAACTCATTAAATGGATTTAAAAACATGCTACATGCAGCAGAAGACAAGATTAGCAGACCCAAACACGCGTCAACAGAAAACACCCAATGTGAAAAATAAAGTGTTGAGGATAATAGTGATAAAGAATAACAAATATTCACAAAGAAGAGGATCGAAGGATATTAGAAAAATATAATACCAATACCTTTGAAAATTTGGATTTAATTGATGATATCTGGAAAAATACAACTTGTTAAAATTGACAGGAGAAATAGAAGTAACCATAATGTTCCTAAACCTATTAAAGAACTAGAATCTGCAATTAAAAAAATCTTCCTAGAAAAAAAAAAAAGCAAAAATCCTCCAGGTCCAGAGAACTTCATTGGTGAATCCCCCCACCACATTTTTTTTTCACATCTTGGAGACTGAACTCAGGACCTCGTACTAAGCCACATCCCCAGTCCTCTTTTAAAAACTTTAAATTTAAGACAGGATTTTACTAAGTGGTCAGGTTGCCCTGGCTGGACTCAAACTTGAGATCCTGCTACTCCAGGCTTCCAGAGTGCTGGGATTATACACATTCACCATGATGCTTAGCTCCAAATTTTTAAAGAAGAAATAAAACTAACTTCAGAGAAATAATTCAAAGGAATAAAAATGGAGAGAGGTTTGAGCAACTGCATCTCTCATATTTCATCTTTGGGAGTATAAATTGGTGTAATCACTTTGGAAAACCGGTATTATGTTTAGAATTTGAGCATAAGAAAGTCCCATGGTTATTTCTGCTATGTCTGAATATAGACTAAGCAGAGGAGAGAATATAGGCACACACAAAAAAGAAATGCACGTGTTAGCATCATTATTCATGATAGAAATGATCTGGATGTTTAGGCAACGGTAAAATAAATTGTAGCTATTGACACAATGGAATATTATATAGCAATGAAAAAGCACAGCTACTCCTTTCAACGTAGATGAATCTCTTTCTAATTTTTATTTATTTATTATTTTTACTAGTCCATGTTTGACATACATAATGATTGCATTCATCATGGGGTGTTGGTGCATGTACATAACAAATCTTCATCTTTTTATGTTTCCTTCCCCTCCCCTTCCTCCTTTTTACCTCCATCTTTTGGTCCTCCTCCCAATGAATCTCACGTGATTAATGTTGGCCAAAAAAAAGAAGAACAAAAAGAACACAGATTCTGTAGGATTCTATTTGTCACATTAAGAACAGGCAAACCCTCAAATCTATGGGGACAGAAGAATGAAGCAGCCATTTGGAAGGTGATGCTAGGGTGTGTGGCGAGAGAGGCTCCCCGACTCTTGGTAACACATGCTCCACTCGGCAGTGAGGTAGTGACGTGGGTGAATCACTTAGTAAAAACATTTGGAGTTGTAAACTTAGGGTGACGAGACTTCTGTGTGTATAGCCTAAGTTCTTTTCTCCTTTCCTTCTCAAAGGCAAAATAGTTCTGCAAAATTTTAACAAGTGTAATCGCTGCAGTTTGAAGCATGGGAGTACAAGGTGTGTGTGTGTTTTAGGTGGTGTGAGAAAGGACCTTTTTAAATGAACGACACACCTGACTTTGGAGGAAGGCTGCAAAAGTGTAGTCTGACTAATGTTGTGACTTTTCTCCCTCCCTCCCTCTCTCTTTCTTTTCTCTTCATTTGTGTGTGTGCTCCCATCTGCAATTAGCAGAGCATGGCGGTGTTGCTGATGCCTCTTCAAATGTTAGTGTGATGTATGTGTAACGTAAAGCAACTGGGAGTGCACAGGCGCAGGGAAGTCATTTGAAAGAGCTGTGGGGTTTAGACCCAGAGGGCTCTTTAGCCCAATAAGCCATCCAAGGAGGCCACTTAGAGCCACCTTCATAACAGAACCGAGGCCCTTCGTAAGCGCACGGCAAAAGAGCAAAGACCTCATTCCCCGCTGACGGGATTCTTCAGGGTGAAACAATTGGTAGCTATGAAACCTTGAGAATTTTGCATGTATTTAATGGCTCCAACTCAGTGACATCCAGACACGTGGAAAGGCATCTAGCACATTCTTTTTAGAAGAAAAGTGCAAAAGCAAATCGAAACACGGCCCAACTCCCAGTCCCGATTGTTGGTTCTTTTTGCTAAGTCAAAAATGATTTGGGCCGGTGAGATGGCTCAGTGGCGTAAGCGCCTGCCTTGCAAGCGCGAAGGCCGGAGTTCGACTCCCGGAACCCACATACGAAAAAGGGGCCGGTGATATCGCTCAGTGGCACGGGTGCCTGTTGGCGCGCGAGGTCCTGAGGTCGTCCCCCCGGTACCCACAAAAAAAAAAAAAAAAAAAAAAAATGATTTAAACATAGGAAACCTGACTGCTTCAAGATGGAGGCATTCTCAGGCATAACTTCACCCTGCAGAATCCAATTTAGCAAAGAAAATATGTGCAGTGTTTGCGTCTTCATGGAGCAGATGACCAGAATGACGCTTGAGCACTGTTTCTGAAAACCTGTTTGCACATCTGAGCTGCCAGAAGCAGTGGGGGAAAGGTGTGAAATAGGCTGTGTGACACCCCTCCCATGCTCGCCGTCCACCTGTGGAAGCAGGACCGCGCAGAGCCGAACGGGTCACGAAATAAGAAACCGAACAGTTTGCCTGCTACTCTAGTGTTTTTATGAGACGAGGGCCCAGAGCCTGCTTTAAAGTGTAATCTATAATTCATTGCAGATGAACCATAAAATGCAAAAACATTAAATTTTACAATAACTTTCATTATTTATGACATTTCCCTGTCCTCTGTTAAAATATTTCTTCATTAGAGGTATAGAATATTCACAGCTGCTAGATTATTTACAAGGGGGGTTGATAAAGAGTTCTAACAATTTAGCCATTAGAAAATTAAAGCAGCTATTTTTTTTAAATTTGTTTCTGAGATATTTTTGCATGGAATCAAGACCAGGACAAAAGAATACAATTTGTTTACCAAAACTTAATTGCCAAGTAAAATTGATCTAAAAATAAGACTTGGAAATTTTAATTTAGTCAGGGTATATAACAAAATATCCCAGATGGTATTTTCAAAAATGAGGAATACATATTAAGGAAATTTCTTTGGATTGAGGAAAATTGCAGAAATAGGGTTAAGTGAGGGCAAAGACTAATAAAGTGATTGAATTTACTCTGCTCATTCATTCATAGAAGTATAGGAGGTAAAGATGTAAACACAGAAGTCAAGATGAAAGTACAGGGTCTTTGGTGTCATGTGGTTCCCAGGGCCAAGATGAGCCTGCTGGGCCGGTGAGATGGCTCAGCGGCATAAGCACCTGCCTGGCAAGTGCGAGGTCCTGAGTTTGACTCCTGGTACCCACATAAAGGAAAAAAAGGGCCGGTGATATTGCTCAGCAGCATAAGTGCCTGCTGGCAAGCGCTAGGTCCTGAGTTCGACTCCTGGTACCCACATTAAAAAAAAAAAAAGATGAGACTGCACCTGAAAGAGGGCCGTCACTTGGCCTTTGCTGCAAAGAGCCGAGCCCATGCAGCACAGTCCCTCTCTGTTGTTGGAGTCTGGCACTCTTGTGAGAACTCAGTGCTGCAGCTAAGCTGAGGTTGCAAAGCGACAGATGGTAATCTGGTTGGACTTACACAACATGCATACATGACAAAAATGAAGGTCAAACTTGTCAAGGTGATGGAGTAGACTGGTGTTTTGGATGTACCTAAACCAAGAGTAATGACAAGTAAAATATAAAAAAAGAAAGTGATGCAGACAAAGACAGGTTTGGAACAAGGTAAACATCTTTAAGAACTAGAAATGGAACAGAATTGTAAGCAGGTGGTAAGTCAGGGGTAGGGAAGTGCTCTGTTCTCAACTGGTAGTGATGCTTGGGGAATTAGGCTTCTCCAAGAGACTGAGGTCCTCTGTGCAATGTAGACACAAGTCCTTCTCCCACTATTAGAGGAAAGGCTGGCAAAAATGCTGTAATTCCTGTGTAGTTCAGGGTACCCAGGAATAGCCCTATCACTGGGGCTGAATGAAACCACCCTACTAGCTTGACAACTACCTGTGTTCTTGATCTCATTTTAGGGCTGATGCTTGGAGGGGGGTGAAGTGGTGTCCTTCCAGAGTTCAGGCTACCCAGAACCTCAGAATGTGACCTTGGGAAATAAGTTTTTAGCAGATGTGATTCATTGAAGACCTCAGGATGGCATCATCCTGGATTTAGGGTGGCCCTAAAGCTAATAATTGGATGTCCTCATCAAAAGAAGAGAACACATGGAGACACATAGGAAGCAGGGCTTGTGGAAGACAAAGGTGGGTTTTGCAGTGATAGAGCTGTGAGCCAAGAGCACTGGAGCTGCCAGAGACCAGGAAAAGGGAGGGAAGGAAGCATGGTCCTGCTTGATTTTGGACTTCCGACCTCCAGAACTGTAAGAGAAAAATTTCTGCTTCTCTAAGTCCTAGGCAATTAACATAGCTTCAAACCTCCTTGAACACACCCGGTTCTGGACTAGGGGTTGGTGTGGGGGCAAAGAAGGGCATGCAGAGTGACAGAAAGACAGTACAAGACAAAGAAAGAGAGAAAGCAAATGACAGTACATGGATGTTGGAGAAATAAAGCCCAAACTCAAAGAGAAATAAAGCTCAAACCCAAATTGATGCCCTAAGACCCTCATTCAATGTGAGCCTCAAACAGGAATTCATAGACACAGCTAGCTTTAAGAAAAACAGCCAACAAAATAATCTTGTCAGAGATAAATGTACTCCAGAGGCAATACACTTGACAGCAGTGCTCGATGTAGCCTCTGCTTATTTCATTATTAAACGAGGTTTCCATTTATTACAAGTACCCACTTTACGCCATAGATTCTTCGATTTTCTTATATTGACACAGACTTTAAAATACTTATATTTACGAGACTCAAAGAAATAAATTGAAGTTCCATGTCCATTAAAAGGAAAGAAATAAGAAACAAAAGCAATTAGTACTGAAAAAAATAATGGATATTGAACAATTTATTATAGACAAAAACTTCATTTCATTAGCTGCCAGAACAATAGAAATATTTTCCTAAAAGTGAGAAAGTAGGTCCTGGTAGATTTTGCCCTAGGAGATAAGATGGCCCTGGGCATTTCGATCTTTGGCAGATCCCAGGTGGAAACACTGTCCTTCGAGGAGCATGTTTATACTTTGTGAGGACACAGCAGGGCAGGGCTAAACAATTCCTCTTGCATTTCAACCTGCCGGAATGGGTTGGCTTCTTTTTCAAATGCGATGACTCAGACCCAAGCAGTGTCAGCCCTGGCTCTTGTTTCATGGACAGCAGTTGTCATGTCATAAAATGGGCACAGATCTTGGAGTAGGGAGTGGATGGATCCACGAGGTGGGTGGCAGCAGTGGGGAAAGCAGGCGCAAATGACCATGATCAGTGGTCTAAATGTGGGTGAAGGCACAGTCATATCTTACCTAAAGACCTTTAGCTGTCCTCCTTTATTTTCCCTAACAGCTCAGGACAGGCTTATAGAAATGCTGACTAGGTTTATTTTAAGGATCCAATGAACTAACCCAGTCACTACTTGTTAAACTCTGAAGAGCTGTGGCAGCACATACATTGTAAACAAAATGATGACCAAGAATTTTATCTCATCCAATGTGCTTAGCTTCATGCCTGGATCTAGACATTTGTTGACTTAAAAAATGAAAACAGTTGACTCACGGAAGTAATTTGAACCATAAGGTTAGAGGAGATGTTTGCTGGGAGCTCGTCATAAAGGGGCTCCCTCTCTCTCTGTGGGTGAATGAGGTGGGCTGTAATATTACAGCTGCTGGTAACGATATTTAGATTGTAATGCTATTTCTCATGATACCATTGACATTGAGTAAGGCAGAGTGTGGAGATGCAAAGCAACTAGGTTACTGGTGAAATTATCGAGCAGCTGGATCAAGTAGCAGCTGAAACCTGACTATCTCTCTGCTTCTCAGTTCTGTGGGCCAATGCGTTTATTTTTGTGCAGTTTAGTAGGGGACTTCATCTTGACTGCAACTGCAAGCACTTGACACAAGTATTACTACTGTGAAACTCCAAGTAGCTGATTCATTCTAACTGTGGTAATTCCTGCACTGTGGAAGATATTCAGGTGACAAAATCAATTTTTGCCTTTTCACGTGAGCATATAAGTTTTGAAACTGGTCTTGGGTAATATTTCTGCAATATTAAAATTAAGCTTTAGTCATATTGCTTAGAAGGTAAAGAAGAAATAATGTAAAACTGTAAAAGTTGGATTCCTCCGGACAACCTTCATTGCCATAGAAACAAAAAAATCATATTGGCTGCTGTTTGTCAGTCACCTTCTGCATTCCAGACATTAGGCTAAATGCTTCAATACATTTTCTTAGTTCTTTCTCAGAATTCTTTAGAAAGCGTAAACAGTAGTTTTAGGGCCTAGTACTTAAAAGAGTGCTGAGCACAAGCTGAAGTTTCAGTGTATGTTTGTTGCATATTAATTTACTGTCTGAGTACATACAGTACTATTTTCTTCCAAGGACTTTGGTCTTGTCACAATACCACATTGCCTCTATGCACCAAATGCCCCATCTTATTACGGCAACAAGTTTGCCTGCTGGTCTAATGTAGAGGATTGGTATCCAGGACAAATAGTTGCCAATTGAAGAAGTTAGCTTCATCACAGTTAATTTTTAATTGGATCACATTTACAATAATGTTTTCAGAAACTAGAGGTCTTAGAACATTGCCAAGGGCAAGAGAGATAAGAGATACAAACTCCAGTTTGCTAAGCCCAAGTAGTGCTGGCCCTCTATGGAATTTGTTCTGCTAGAAATTACAGGCTTCAAGTTGACTTCCAGACCTTGCCCCAAGGACTTTAAAAGAGCTGAAAAATTTACAAACATTTTGGAATTCTTACCTAACCTGGGAACCCTATAAAAATATAATTCTTCTTTTCATTTATCTTAAAATAACAAACCCAAGATAAAAATATGTAATTTGTAATGAGATTTAAGTAAGTGTTGCTATCAAAATATGCTGTTTCCTTAGGAAGTGTTAATTGTGAATAGCAATATTTTGAAACATTTTTATCATGCTCAGCTTAATCATCTTGGATCCAGACAGTAAATGATAGTGAAAAATGTACTGTGCTTTTAATGAATAGCTTCATGTTTTTCTTCAAGAAAAAAAAGAGAGAAATGGCAGTATCTAATGTTGTTGAATTTTGAAGTCATTGATACTTTCTGCCACAAATCTTTCTTGCTAAGTGCAACGTTCAAGATCCAGGATGTCTGTGGTAAATGTGAAACTCAGGACTTCTGAGAAACACAGTGGTTACTCTGGTCTTTAAAATTTCCCATTAGTGTGCCATTGTTATTTAATAAAACATTGATATCATTAGTGCACGTGTAATAGAACCATTGTTTATCGAGTACCTACTAAATGGTAGGTGGAGTGAGGAAGGTGGGTAATGAACTGGAATATACACACTGGCTTAAGTTTGGAGATCAGCTTATTCAACCTGCTATCCTAGCTGCAACTCATCCTCAGCATCACAGTGGAGAAGAGTAATAGTCACCTTGGAGGTGGTTGTAAGGATTAGAAATATTGCATTGCAGTAAGGTAAGGTTGAAATAGCTTGTCATCATTGCTGCTACTAAAATGTAAAGGCAAATTTCTTGCCCATGGACATGGAACTAGAGGTGGCAGAGCCGGCTTACACTGTGATGTGAAGTCTGTCAGATGTGCTTGGTATTCAGAAGCTGCAGGTGCTGGAAGTTGAGCGTGGACATCCGGGGTTTTGTGGAAGGGGCTATATTTGATCTGTGTCTTCGAGGATGAATAGGATTTTAATAAGTGAAAATAAACACCATTTTGCCTTTCAGACTCTTAAGAATCTTAGCAGCATAAGCAGTAATGGCAAATAGAGTCCCTTACTAATTTGTTTATCATAACTCATTGGCAGAGTAAAACAATTAATGTTGTGTGTCATGTGGGCTGGAGGGAAGCATCTGGGATTCCTTCTTTTGCCTGTCATCCTCCACAGCTCTCCCCGTCCCCCTTTAATTCTTGATCCTTAAAAGAATGCTCCCATGAGAGCCAGAATTGTAAATGTTCCAAGCAAAAATTCACTTTATCTGAAATGGCCTTTGCAAATGTATTTGAAGAAACAATAATACATCTTGTTTCAGACAATGACACAGTGGGCAATATTGAACATTAAAAGCAACTCTCAGATCTGAGATCAAGCAAAAGTCAGTAACATCTCATTGTCAAAGCCCTGTTTATGTGCATCTATGCATAGCTGACCCAAGGTCAAAGGGATATTAATGGCCACAGTCACCCTTCAAATTGCCTCTTCAATCTGTGTATGTTCTCATTCTCCTTCTTCAAGAGATTTCATCTTGAAATTCCTGTCAGAGCTAAAGTACATGTTATTTAAAATATCACAAAGATATTATAGAATAAACCTAGCCAGACAAGAGACTTGGAGATACATTTTGATTAGATCTTTTTCAGTCCTTTTCAAAACAGTTATGTTATAATGTCCAGTCTTTGAAGACAGGCCTGGGGGATGTGTGCTAAACTGGGCATATATATTGGTTGTTAGAAAGGGATTCTTCTGGGATTCTTGAGTTCTTTGAATTATCAAATGTAAAAGATCTTTTCACAGCATTCTCTACCACATCCCAATCCATGTGGATAGAACATGACTTTTTCTCTAAGATAATTGGTACCAGCAAAGTGCTCTGAAATAAAAGCCATTTCGAAAGGTACCAGCATTTCTCAGTGGGTAGTTAATCATTTGAGCAACAAAAAGCCTGATTGGAATGTCATCTTTAATCAGAAGCCAAATATTGTGCAAATAGGGATTTCTCTTACATTTCATACAGTGAAGTTTGTGAACTCTACATCAATTAGAACAAAGAATGTACCAAGTATTGACTGTTGTTAATTTTTTTTGTTGTAGTGTTTCTGGATAAGTTGGATAATAGTACCAAACACTACGTTCCACTGCACATTTAACTTTAATGATTTGGTTCTACACAGGCAATTTGCACAAATATTTGAAGGTTGATCTCTTATTTTGAGGACTTCTTCCAATCCTCTGACACGGAAATCAATTTTTCCTCCATTCCCCCTGTAATGGTTTCTATCTAGATGTCCCCTCAAAGCCTCATGTGGTCATAGGCGAGGCTCTTGGGAGGTGATTGGATTGTATGGCTGGGATACTTATCAGTGGGCCAATCCACTGATAAGTTTATAGTTGAATGTGATGTTGGGAAGTGAAGCCTGGTAGGGGAGTTGGGTCCCTGGGGGTGTGGCCTGGAAGAGTCTGTCTCCCTCCTCCTCCCTTGATCCCTCTCTGCTTCCTGCTGCATGCCATGAGCTGTTTCTCCTCCTCCAGGCCCCTCTGCCATGCCGCCCTGCCTTGGAACCAGCTGACTATGGACTGAAAACTCTACAAACGATAAGCCAAAATAAAACTTTCTTCCTTGAAGTTGTGGGGATCATGTATTTTGTCTCAGTGATGAGAAAGTAACTCAGACACCCACCTTTTAAAAAATAACAGCTTTTTGACATTTAACTTACATATCATACACTTTACCCACTTAAACTGTGCAATTCAATGGTTTTACTATATTCATGGAATTTTGTAACTGTTTCTATGGTCAATTTTATTTTATTTTATTTTTTTTATTTTTTTTTTTGTGGGTACCAGGGGGACGACCTCAGGACCTCGCGCGCCAACAGGCACCCGTGCCACTGAGAGATATCACCGGCCCCTTTTTCGTATGTGGGTTCCGGGAGTCGAACTTGGGCCCTCGCGCTTGCCAGGCAGGCGCTTACGCCGCTGAGCCATCTCACCGGCCTCTATGGTCAATTTTAGAACACACTTCTCAGCTCCAAAATAAAGCCTGTGCTCATGAGCTGTCATTCCAAAACTCACCCAAATCCTTTCCCTCACCTCTACCCCAAACCATGGGCAACCACTAATTTGTATTCTCTCTCTATATTTGCTTACTCTGGAGATTTTATGTGACCACAAATATGCAATACGTTCTTTCACGACTGACTTCTTTCACTTAGCCTAATTTTCTCAAGGTTTATTCATGTTGTAGCATGTCTCAGTACTTCATTTGCTTGTATTGCCAAGTAATACTCTGTTCTATACACATACCACATGTTGGTTATGTAGACATAAACTGATGGGCTTTTAGGTTATTTCTACCTCTTAACTGTTGTGAACTGTGATGCTATCAATGTGCATAAGTACAAGTGTTTCAATGTCTGTTTTCAGTTCTGTTAGGTTTATACCTATGTGGAATTGTTAGACCATATAACAAGTCTATGTTTAATTTTTTGAGGAACTTCCAGCCTGTTTTACAAAACAACTATGCCATTTTGACATTCCTACCTAGTGTCATTCTCCTTTGAAATAGTGATTCATCGTCATCATTTTCCCGCTTCCCTTGCTAACTCGTTTAACGCTGCCAGATCCTCATTTGTGGATTATTCTGCAAAGAACCTAAGAAGGTTTCCAATCTAATTTCATCTACTTCATGAATTTCTGGAACTTTATTAGGATTTGCTACTTCTGCTGCAATAGATTTACCTTGTAGTGATAGATGCTACATTATTTTGCATATTTCTTGAAAGAACCCCATGAAGTAAGCATTCGCAAATGTAATGATGGGGAGCAAATTACATCCCCATCATTGGCTGTAGGTACTGACATAATTAGCTGGTAGAGTGTTCAATTGGCAACTGTTGTGAAGAATGGAATTGGCTTTACAGGAAAGGAAATGGGTTTAAAGATAGCATTATCCATAGGCAGAATTAACTTCTGAGCCTCCACTTACCATTTATTCCTCCCAGGAACTCTAAAGCAATAACATAAAAATTAGATAACTTGTGTTGCAAATAACCAAACACTTGACCAAATGTAGCTAGCAAAGCCTTTGGGAAGGTAGTGATAGTGCTGGCTGAAATCTTAGCATTGTCAAGTGTTCTGAGTCTATTTCGGTGGTATTTTATTGCCTTTCCCCTCATGGTCTCAAGATGATTGCAGGAACTACAAGCACCATGCCATTAAAAATGTTTTTTCCCTCACGTTTCTTTTATTCGGGATGAAAACTTTTTTCTCAGAATACCTTTGCAGATGTTCTTTTATATTTTGGTGGCCATGGAACAGTCATATTGCTATTCCTTCTCATAACGAGAGGAGATGGGAAAACAACTGTGGCAATTTCCGCATCTCTATCGTGGGGAGGGTTCTACTGGCTTGGGACAGGGAAGGGAGAATGACTGCCGAGTCTGCCATGTCCACTGGCATTAGGAATTAGTATCTCTGGTTTAAGTTGAGAACCGTGAGGTCCAGAGATGGCGAGTCACGTCACACAGAGAGTTAAAATAAAGGTCTGACTGGAGCCCAGGAGCCTGAAATCTAAATTCTGTGCTACAGCACACCATGTCACCGGTGGACATGTCTATTTGAAAGTGTACTTGCATGTGGACACCTGTCTTTCTTATTAGACTGCTGCAAATAGGAGAGAAAAAGATGGTTCAAAACCCATTTGTTTTCCAGAATAGAAAGTAAGATGATTTTTGTTTATTGTCATTGTTGTGAAGCATTTTGAGGCATTTGTTTTTGGATGAATTATGTACTTTTGGGGCATGATAAAAACTAAGATCTCTCTTTGTCTCACCTTTTTTGTTTAAAGTAGATTATTTTGAAACAATGTAAATGGAGATTTTGAGAGTTGGAAAAGTGCCCTGTAGTTCCTAGCATCCTAGGTTTCTGCTTGGAGGTGGGAGGAAAAAGTGACTTAAGTGTTTTCCTTCTGAGTAGCTATGGTACCTGGCAGGGAAGCAAAATAGCATATTCAGGTGCTTTCAATTCCCTCCCTCAAATACAAATCAGGATGTGATAGTTAGAGAGAAAGCGCTGATGGTTTTACCTATCTTATCTTATTGGACTCTCACACTGCCCCTATTGGATAACTATTGATTTCCATTTTATCCATGTGAAACCAAGGGATAGAGAGGCCAGATTACTTGTACAAGGCCACACACTAGTGCATAGTAGAACTGAGACTAGAAAAAAATGTTCAACATCTCTGGCCATTAGAGAAATGCAAATTGAAACAACACTGAGATTCCATCTTACTCCATCACAAAATCAAATAACAAATGCTGGCTAGATTGTGGAAAAAAGAAATCCTTCTACATGGTTAGTGGAAATATAAACTAGTAAACCACTATGGAGTCTTCAAAAACCTAAAAGTAGAAATTCCATTTAACCCAGTTATTCAAAATACCCTTCTAGATATCCTCCTGAAAGGGTTAAAGACATCGTATTACAGTGATACATGCACACCCATGTTCATAGCAGCACAACTCATAACAGCTAAATCTTGGGAGCATCCTCTGCGTCCATCAACAGATGAGTGGATAAAGAAAATGTGGTATTTATGTATAATAGAATACTACTCTGCCACAAAGAAGGACAAACTTCAGTTGTTTGTAGCAAAATGGATGCACCTAGAGATCATAATGTTAAGTGAAACAAATCAGACATACAAATCTTAAATATTGCATGAGATCTTTTATACGAGAAACCCGAAGTATAAATAAATTAAGGAGCAAAATTAAAGATAGATAACAGGAAATAGGGGGATAGATTTTTTGCAAAAGGGAAGAGGACCAAGCGATTGAGAAAGCAGGAGGGAGGGGAGGAGAAGGGGACATAAAAAAAATTAAAACATGTGATGTAATGCACCAACTCCTTATAAGGAATGCAATCATTATGTACTGAAAATATTTACTAATAAAAATAAAAATTCAGGGGCTGGTGAGATGGCTCAGCGGCGTAAGCGCCTGCCTGGCAAGCGCGAGGGCCCGAGTTCGACACCCGGATCCCACATACGAAAAAAGGGCCGGTGATATCGCTCAGCGGCAAGGGCGCCTTCTGGTGCGCGAGGTCCTGAGGTCAACCCCCAGTAACCACAAAAAAAAAAAAATAAATAAAAATTCAGAAAAGAACTGAGACTTAAACCAAGTGCTGTCTGATTCTCAAGCCCATGTTCTTACTCACATGTTATGTCACAACTACATCATAATACTATTTGAACTCTATGTTTGACCTTCCAAGGTGAGAAAATGTGGCCAGCATTTGACCTGTGATTCAAGAGTAAGTATCTGAGCTTGGATGAACTTCGTATGACCTCAACGATACCAACAAGGGCTCTATTATACTTAGAGCACTTAAGTGGACTCCAGAGGTATTTCTGTGTAACCTGCAAGAACATTTTTGAATGAAAACTGTTGAGTGCCATTGCTGCTGTAGGGATAGCAACTGTGAATAACTTTAGTAGATGATTCCAAAAATGCTATTGCATTTTGGAATGAACCTGCAACCACATGTAGAGAGCAGCTCTGAGCAGCACTTGGATCAGATGTCTTTGGACTCCTCCCTCTGCATCTTCTTCCAACATCCAACCTGCAGCAGCCTAACGCTATCTGAGTGTGGGCTGTGGAAAAATTGCTGAGACTGATGTGATGAGTGGGCGAGAATTTACAGTCTGCTGCAGTCCTGAATCTGAGGTTCCCATGTGTTCGCAGATGCCCTTGGCCGTCTTTATAGAGGAGATAGTTTCCTCTCCTGTTGATGGGAACTGTGTGTTGCGAAGAAGCTGTTTACCACCCCCCACCCCCTTCTGCTTCACGCCGTGCTCCGTGGAGCTCTACGTTGCCTTCAGCCCCAGAGCCCAGTCCAAGGACTCTCATCATGTCCAGCGCTGTTTGTGTCGTTTTTCCTCTTCTCTCTTCATCTTGATGAGCCCAGTGTTGTTAGGGTGTGGGGCTGTGAAGTTAGGCAGGCCACATCTAGAGCCTACAGTTGCTATTTTTGAGATTTAAGTTGTTTGAAAATTTACCCACTGTTCAAAAACTCAGTTTCTTTCCCAGTAAAAGTAGAGTAATATAGGCTTACCTGAAGGTCAAATGAGATGATGTCTGTAAAGTGCTTTATCAATTCTGGTTTCCTGCTCTATTCTCCAACCCAATGACTCCATAATCAAAATCTCCTCTTTGGAAAGCTGCTGGTAAAACCAACTACACTTGTACAGAACTTCGAAGGACTAAAAAGGCTTTAAAGGGTCTCTTTTCCCATGGATGCTTCTGCCTGACATCAGAGAAAGAATCGCTGATGGTAGGACTGTAAACATCAAGTCAATGAGACAGAACACAGGACACTTTCCGGAATTCAAAACAGAAAATATAACATGAAGGCTAGCACTCACTACTGAGCAATATTGAGAGAGAAGGAAAAAGATGCCCATTTTTGGACAATTCTAGGACTAGCTGAACTTGAAGTACAGAGTAGTCTTTGTTTCTTGTTTTTCTTTTGTGATTTGGGTTGCAACTTAGGTTGTAAGATTGGGGACTGGCAGCTCTGTGCTGGCGATATACCATGGGAAACCAATGAATATTGACAAGTTCCCAGAGAACTTAGAGTATGGGATTCCACAGTTGCTCCTCTAGGAAACAGTTTGTATCTAAGCAGTTTCGGATGTGCAGGGGAACTGGGTATTGTAAAACTCTGTACAGGACAGCCTGCTAAATTTGGGCTCTAAAACTCTGTATAGGAGAGCCTGCTTAATTTGGGCTGTTCATCAAACAGTTTAATTTTCCAGGAAGACAAAAAAGAGCAAACCAATATGATGAAGCCTTTCTGTTCAGCTTTGTAATAGAGAACATAAAATATTTACCCTGAAAAATTGTTGACTGGGTCCACAATTGACACGAAATTATGCTACCTTTCTGAAAATGTCATGGAGCTGTGTTTTTGTCCTGTTTGGAAACTGTTCATTTTCAAAACGTCATAATTCATTTCACAATAACTCTTTGGAGTTAAGCGAGCAGAGGCAACACACTTGATTTGAAGAGGTAGTTTATAGTAAAGGTCAACAGCACAGGCCTAGAACTGTTCCTTGGAAACTTGTCTTAGATCAGTTCCCTGGGAGAGGACTAGAATTAGAACTGGGCAGAAGCAGAAATTTAGGTGGGTTATAGTTGGAACAGAGGCCTCAGAAAAACCTGTGAGAAGTTCTTTACAGTCTCCCCAGTAGAGTCAGCGGGTTTGGACCTGGTTATTTCTCATCAAGGGGCCAAACTTTGGGCAGAGCAGCTCCCTTTGTGGTGGGAAACCACGGGAGAGGACAGTTGTAAATCATGGTAGCCAGCACTTCAGCGGCTTCCCATAGTTCCCAGCCTGGGAGTCCTGCTGACCTGGGTTAGAATCTGCAACTCTGAGGTTAGTGGTCATGGGAATGTGAGCAAGTCCCTCCAATCTCTGAGACTACCTCACAGGGTTTTGAAGGTTCAATGAGATTTACTGCTCAGTAGAAGGCATCGTCTGTAGATGACGCTCGATTAATGTTATCATTACATGGTGTTCTACGAAAATGATTAGTAGGTCTCTTTCTCCTGAGCTCTGTATTTGTGTATCTGATGACTGACTTCTCCCACCTGAGCGTACCACAGTTTCTCTACACTCTGCTCTCCTGCATGCAACTCTTATCTCCTGCATCCTCCCGGTGCTGGATCAACAAATGTCCAACTTGTAACACCCAGCTGAACTGAATCAGCATGGTGCTGGTGTGGAAGGCTGACCTGAGGATGGTTGCCAAAGCTTAAAAGAACTGCAGGGCAAGGTGGTGGGGCTGCTGATTCTCCTAGAGAAGCTCGTCACACTTCTTTTCCTGATATGAACTCAGCTGTTTTCATCATTGGAGGAGCTTGAGTCCTCGCTGTCACTGAGGATGGCTGTGGTTCTTTTCAGGGGAGCTCTGGTCCTTACCTTGAGCGTCGCTTCCTGGCTCTAGTGCAGGTCCCTCAGGCTGCTGGCACAGATCCTTCATCCCGCTGGTGCAGACTTTCTAGCTTCCACCACTGACCTTTGGGCCTTCCCAGCGCAGATCCTTGATACAGACTTGCAGGAGACATGCAAGTCTTCCAGCTGGACTCATGCAAGACATTGCCATGGGCTCTAGGTCTTCAGCTGGACTGGGGCATTGCTATGAGATCCAGGCCCTCGGCTGGATTCTTTGGGTCTCTAGTGCGTGGACAGAGATCCTGCACTCTTCTGTATTTGACTTTTTGGGTGAATATTGTAAAATAATCCTATAAATTATGTGTCCTGTATTATATCTATTTCTTATAAACCCTGACTGCAGCACTCAAGCTATATAGCCTGAGAGAATGAAGCTAATTTATATGGAGAAATTGCCAAAAGAATAGGAGTGAGAGGAGAGAGAATATTCTTTTTATTACCTGAACACCCTGAAGCCAGATTCTCCCCTGGACTTTACGGTAAAGTAAACCAATTCTCTTTTCCATTAAATTACTTTTAGTTGGATTTCTGTCACTTGTAATCAAGAGCTGTGACCAATGTTTCATTTCTCAGGTTTTGTCCTCCTTGTCTGACTTCTTATCGGGAAGTTCTTTGGAACATGCAGTAGCTCAGCATTTGTAAGATCCCTGAGGGGTCAAAGATGCAGAGAGCTTCCAAATTAACCACTTTCCTTTTGCTCCACATCCTAAGCCTGTGCAAAGGGAAGCCTGCAATGGACAGCAGAATTCACCCCTTTCTAGCTGCAAGGATTTGGAATTGTTGACCAGGAATCTGGGGCAGACTGTAACTTTGCATTGTGCTTGAGTATGCAACTGTATTGGGCAAAAGAGAAACCAAGGATGATAGTGGATTTTGTTTGGAAAAAAAAATATTCAGTCTTCTAAGCTTCATAAAGAAGTTTCATGGCAGTTTGTTGCATATTAATAATCATCTATTGACAAATGAGCTTTAATTATTCAATAAAACATAAGCAGGACTACAGCTTGATAAATATTTTGGAAGCTTCTAGTTTATGTATATTTATGAATGTGCTAAGATTGAATTATTTCAGAAAACTGTGTCTAACGTAAGTATCATCAGTTCAGAAAGTTTCCCTTTTCCACACTCTTGTTCCACTGCAGCTCAGTTTTACTCTTTGTGACATAATAACCTGCATTGAATTTGAGCTCCTTGAGGACAGAAATTGTATTCACTTAGCTTAATTGCTTCTAAGAAAATCCCGATTAATCCTCTTGCCTTCCTCCTCTGAAGTTTCAGGTTATTTCCTGTACACATACCTCTCATTTTGTTAATAGCATATGGGATCTTGTATTTTAACTACCTTTTTGTAATTTGGGGGGTGTATACATGTTATGGTTTGGATTTGAAATGTCCCCCAAAACTCCTGTGCTACAAGCTTGGCTGCCAACTAGTGGGCTTTTTGGGAAGTGGCCGTGAAGGTTCTAACTTCATCAAGAGGATTAATCTACTGACGAGATCATAATTTAATGGTATTTTGGGAGGTGATGGACACAGTTGGTGGGGCCTTGTTGAAAGCAGTGAGTCATGGGGGTGGGACCTTGGGGACTGTATCTGGTCCCTAACCCCTTCTTCTCTGACACTTTCCCTTTTTCCTGTTTCCTAGTTGTCATGTACAGAACTGCTTTTCTCCCCAACATCCATCTGCCATGTGTCTGCCTCTCCATGGGTCTAAAAGCAATGGAGCCAGTTGACCATGAACTGAAACCTTTGAAACTATGAGCCAAAACAAACTTTTCCTCCTTTAAGTTGTTAGTTTCAGTATTTTGTCACAATGATGGAAAGATAAAACAGTGCAAAATTAGAGTCAGGTGGAAAATGAAAAATAAAACATAAGCAGGACTACTGCTTGATAAATATTTTGGAAGCTTCTAATTTATGGAACTATGTAATTTTTTTCCTATAAAATTCTTTATTTCTTATTTTTAATTTGCATAAATCCTTTTATTCTAGATTTCCTTTTAATATTATATTATTTTAATGATAGCTAGTTGCAATATTTTACTAGTTAACCTCCCCAGTTTAATTTTCCAATCCTGAACTTAATTTTCCCAGTTACTATCATCATGTAGTCCAGCAAACACACTGGATCCTCCCATAAATTGTGCACCTTTGAAGACAGCAATCATGTATTTCTTCTAACATCTTGATGTTCTTGTGCCAAATATAGTGCTTTGCACTTTGTGGTAATTCCATAAACAGCATTTTAATTACAGCAGTTGGGATGACAATGTCACCTTACAGATCTTTGGTAAAGATCTAATTATTCACCATCGACCTGGCTACCTGGTTCTAATGGGGCTGCTTATGCTGGGAGAGCAGGCAGACCCTGGAGCATCCTCTGGCATTCACTGTAACTATCAATGTTTTATAACTTGGAGATTTGTTACCTCCTGGGTCAGGAGAGGTCTATCTTTGAGAATTCAAATATGTGAAAAATGTTAGCAAAATGGATTTGTATTCCTCCAGTCTAAGGGCAGAAAGGGCAAGAAACTTGAAAGATGGAGGGAGTCCAAGAATGGACAATGAGGTATAAGAAAAATATAAGAATGTTTCTTTGCCACTTTGGTATTTATCTCTATTGGAATTGTGCTTTCTACATACAGCTCATATTCTCTCTTTCTTAGATGATTCTTTCTCAGCCTCACACTTGAAATAGTTTTAGAAAATAAAAAAAATATATATTCAGTAACAAAAGACTGGAAATCAAGGATTGATTGAGGAAGACATTAAGTAAGAATTTTTCTCAAATCATCTAAGCACCTTTCCCAGCATTTACTGTAGCATAAGTAAAAGAAGAAAATACATATGTAAAGAGGGAAAATAATGAAATAATATTCATTCATTATTTGTCATTCAATAAATATTTATTTATTACCCAAAATGTTCTGGGCATGTCATGCAGCACTTTACAGCTTAAAAATTAAAATCATCTATCTATCTATATCTATATCATCTATATCTATATATTTGGAAGCAGACTTTAGGATGAAGCTGGAAATTCTACTCAGAGAAGAGACTTGGGGGCTTCAGAATTGTTTAGGAGCAATAAATGTGGTATGGGAGTGCTTTCTTTCAAGTATGTTTTAATCTCTCTTCTTTACTTTTCTTTCCTATTCTATCACCTTCATTTTTTTCATTAACAATTTTCACTTTCTCTAGACTTATTAGAAGAATGAATTCTTTCTGTTAGACCCAGTGAGAATTAACTCATTGTCAGTCATTTTTCAGTGGTAGCAGTTTGAAGCAGAAACCATTAACAACTAAATTTATGAATGATTTGGGCCTTGATAGCTATGGGATCTTTACTTTAAGAATATTTTTGGATAAAAGAAAGATACAATCAGTATGTTGTCATTTACCTCCTGGTGAGTCTCGGCATGAATGTTGTACATGGACATGTGACACATTGTACAGGGGACAGTTATGACTCTGAAAAGGTGTCTGACCCTTAGCCACAAATTAACATTCACATAGATAGATCATTTTTAAAAAATGAATCTTTTTTAAAATCATATTGGCTTTTTGTTCCTGGCCAGTTCTTCTTAGCCTTAGAGCATGGCTGAGAGTAACGACTGTGACAAATGAAGACTGCAGATATTATCCGCAGCTTTGAGGAAATCTTCACTAGATTGGCTGAGAGAGGAAAAGGCTGATGTGCTTGGTGGCTGGGAATCCCTGTGCTTGAATCCACTTCTTCCTCGGCCCTGACTGAGCTGTTCAAACGTGAACCAGTCATCTAAATATATTGAACCTATAATGTAAGACAATAGGATGGTCTTTTGGCTTTCTTTCAAGACTTAAAGAAAAACAAATATCTATAGAGGATGGGTTTAAAGATCAATACTTATTGTTACAACCATTTAAATACTGAGTGCTGGACCCAGACTTTGGGATAATGCTGGAAATTCTTCTGAGGGACAATTAAAAGGATTGGAATTCAGTGAGGTGACCTATGGGGAGCTGTACAACCAAGATTTTTCCATCACTCATACAGCCTCCTGAAAGTTCAAACACGAACCCTTACCTCAGATCAGTGCTTTAGCATGTGATCATATAAAAATTATTGCCCTATTTTACATTTTTGTTTTTGTACCTTGTCTTTAGAACCCAGTGTATCCTTACACACTGTATGGATATACACTCTGTATGGACTTGTCCCATTTCCTTTGGTCAGCAGCAGTAGGTGGCTAAAGGCTAGTGTATCATTCAGCACAGGTCTAGGTCATGGGTTGACAAGCTGTGTCCCTTGGGCCAAATCTGTCAAGGCCACCTGTTGTTTTATATGACTATCAGCTAAGCTTTAGTTGTATATTTTAACACAGTTAAATGTTACATGATTTGGTTTTGCCTCAAATTAAAATAGTCTCTGTATCTTTGAGAAAAACTTTTCAGACCCTTCATTCAAATTATCACAATTCCTTTGAAACCACCAAACCCCAGAAAACAGGACTCATTTGGTTCCATTTTTTATCCTTAATATTCATCACAAGACCTGGGAATACCTGAAGCTCAGTACATTTTCATAAAAAATGGACTCATACGTATAAAAATGCAGACAAGTGCTCCCAGTTATGAGGGATTAGCTTTAGACTAATAAGTGTTTACACTTGGGAGTCATTTTATTATACCTGCATACAAACATAAAAGCAGTTCTTGAGTTTTAGTACTTTTTTATCTCTCCTCCCCCGCCATTTCACATCTTAATTCTACATTGCCTACTTAACTATTATTCTTCAGTTTTCCCTCTATTGTTTCATTTGCTGTTTTCCACCAACGGCCAATTGTAAGAGGACAATAGGTGTCACTTTCGTACCTCCTTATTCTCCAGTCACATGTTTGGATTTCAGGATGGCTGCACCTTTCTTGTTCCATGTCCCTTTCTCCTTCCTCCTCATGGGTGAGGATGAGGCCAATATTAGTCACAACAATAATGCCGGTGCCCAGCACAGGAACTAGGACATGGAAGGTGTGCTGTGTTGAATACAGCATTTCAAAATATGCTAAAGTCTATGAGATGATCTCTGGGAACAGTGTTTTCGAAGAATATTATAGACAGAGTGCATAGCACAAACAAAGGCAATGGTGAGCAGGGACATAAGAAACCAGATTTGTTTTGAGAACTGCAAAGTTGGCGTGACTGGAATGTTGGGGCCATGGCAGGGTGAATGAAGGAGGTTAGGTGCTACAGATGGGCCTATCACACCTTTTCAAAGGACTCATGGGCATACTAACACTTTCAGAGTTCATTTTGAAGGTGAAGATCTCAAGCACTTAGCAGGGCCAGGCAGGGAAGAACAGCTGTAGACATGCACAAGATGTTAAATGCAACTTCCTGTCACCTCAGTGTGAGGTACAGTAACAGGAGGAGAAGGCTCTGATGAACTGGAGACAGAGTATAGCACATTATTGCAACTTCCAAGAAATGGAGAATATGAATGTTCCCTCAATACATGGAATATCTGCCGAATTAGTCCTGGACCTTGCTACAATTAATGTTTTTTTTTTTTTTTAATGGAGATCTTCTCAGGTTACATACCATAGTAAAAAAATCAATAAAGTGATACATAATAAAAGACTTATATTCATTAAATAGCAAACATTTAATTCATGAAATTGGCAAACACTAAAGGTCATGATAATATTAAACAATGGCAGGGGTAAGAGGAAAATGTAATTTTGTAGTGTATTGGCGGAGATGTGAATCATTATCTGCTTTCTGAAAAGCAATCTGGGATTAATTATTAAAATTAAACATACACATGCTCTTTTACCCAGCGATCTCACTTAGGACACTAACTCTTAGAACTAAAAATTCAAATAATTAAGGATATATGTATAAGAATATTTATAAATTGTTGTTTGCTTCATCTTGAATAAATTTGTGTACTTCCATAATGGAATATTACACAGATATTTGAAGAATAAATTATATCTTCATCCTTTGACTTTGAGAGCTATTGGTACTGCATTATTTTATTAGAAAAGCAACATACAGAGAAGTAGATGTGAAATTATTCCTTTGTTATTGAACAATGTTGTGGTTCCCCTCTCTCCATAAATATCTGCCGATGTTTGTATTTGATTATATAAACTAAAGGGAGGACTATTACATGAGACTCTTTATAGACCCTTAAATCTAGAGTGCAGTGAGTATTTGTGAAAATGACAAAGGAAATGGAGAAAAGAGAGAGAAACAAAATCCTAGAAAGACAAAAAGGAAAAAAAGATAATAACAAAACACTGTATAATGGTGTTTATTCCCAGTAATGTGATTTTGGGTTTTTTTCTTATGGCTCAAGAGCTAAGAATAATTTTTATATTTTTAAATGGTTACCTTTTAAATGAGTATATAGGTACCTGTGTAGTAGCATTACTTTTGACTCTTGACCCCTACAGCGTCCAGTATTTACCATGTGACCTTTTAAAAAAAACTCACGGACCCCTGGTCTACAGGAATAACAGCCAAGCTGTTAAAACCTGGAGGAGTGTCATTTCTACTTTGAAACCTACATGAGATAAATAGATGGTAGAACTTTTCTCTGTTTCCTAGTGCCTTTGAGATCGCCTCAACTTCATTTCAATGCTTGTTGTTTTCTTCTAAGTGTTATGCTTCTTCAAAAAGAGCCTTCTTTCAGAGGCTCTGCCACAGGATCCTCCCACTGGCCCCAGTATTCTTTCCACAGGGAATGGCAACATTTTAGGAGAGGAATGAAAGAAAACTCAAATGTATAGATGGTATCACATGCATGGTTAAGATCCAACACTGTAAAGATGTCATTTCTCAACAAATTTATCTATATGTTCAATGTAATGTCAATAAAATACAAGATGATTTTTAAAATTAGCATTAGTATTTTGACAGGAATTGACAAACTGATTCTAATGTCCATATGGAACTACAAAGTGTCAGTCTTGTAGGAGAACATAGCCACAGTGCTTATACAATGTTTATCAGGATTTATTATGCAATGATAATAATTAAAACTGTATGGTTTTGATGTAGAGTGGACAAGTTAATCAACAGAAAGGAATAGAGAGTCCAGAAATAAACCCACTGGTACATAGATGCTTACTTTAGGACAGGAGGGACACTCAAGGGGAATGCATGAGGACGGCCTTCGTGAGGAATTGTTTTGGATTAACTATTAGGTAGTAATGTAGCAGAAAATGGCCCCCCTTGTTTACCAGGTAACCTTCAGTTTACTTTAGTTCTGGTTACAGTTCCTGTTACTTCTGTTTCTTAGAAACGGCTGGTCACTGTGATGCATAGCTGGTTGCTATGATGCATGTTTTAAGAACCAATCAATAATTGCCAAATACTGTGTTTCTTGCTTGCAAACCCCATAAAAACCTCTCTCCCTAAGCCTTTGAGGCCTGACTTTTTTTTTAAAGAGAAGAAAAAACAAAACAAATCAAAAAAGAACAAATTTTCAAAACAACATAATAGGAGGGTAACAATGGTTAATGTATTACATATTATTATCTTTAAGTTAGTTATTCAGGATATCAGATATTAGCATTCAATTGTCCAAACATTATTGGCACAAACATTACTCTTCAATGAACTAAGTAAAATTAGCAGTGTATCTATCTTAACCATCTTATATATATATATATATACACAATTTTTTTTCCTTTCCCTTCTTTCTTTTCCCTATTCCCCTATTCTAGTCTCTCTTTCCTTTTGACCAGTTTCTTTTTGATTCACCATGTCTATTGTACATTTTGGATCTTATTTACTCTTTCAGTTTCTCATACTAGAGAGACAATACGATGCTTACACATGTGCGTCCGGTTTATTTCACTTGAGTATTTTCTCGAGTTGCATCCATTTACCTATAAAAGTCTCCAGTTTATCCTGGAATAATAGCTGAGCAATATTCCATTGTATAAAAATATCACATCTTTTTTATCCATTCCTCGGTTGATGGGCATTTGGGTTGTTTCCAAGATCTAGCTATTACAAACTGCGAGGCTATAAACATGGGTGCACATATATCCCTGTGGTAGGATGTTTTTAATCCTTCTGGGAAGATACCCAGAAGGGGAATAGCTGGGTCAAATGGGACCTCCAACCCTAGTTTTTTGAGGAATCTCCACACTGATTTCCACAGTGAGGCCTGACATTTTTTAAAGGTCAGTGCCCATCAAAGTAAATAAATCTGCCTCCAAATTCTGAGTGATGTTTCAGTGTTTCTGTTTGCCATAGCATCTGGTGTGCTGGCCAGGAAGACCAACCGTGCTGACCACTTTGGCCCTCGCTGATGGAGCAGGGATCTCTCCAGGTTCTGATGGGAAGGCATGCCCTCAAGATTTCTTGAGTCCCTTCAGAGGTCTGGAGGAGGATTCTTAGCTCCCTATTCGAGTGGCTTACATTGGACCCAAAAGGGAGGAGGAGGCAGTCTGCTTGCCTACCTGATTCCGGTAAGACCCCTGGGGACATCCAGTTTTGGTCTGTGCCTGCTCAGTTCGAGCAGAAGGAGAGGTTGATCAGCTCTCTTTAGTTAGGCCTCCCCATCGTTTGGAGGAGTGACTATTTTAACCTCTGAGTGCCTGTTGAATGAGTGTGTGTTTGTAATGGATGGTGAAAACAACAGACTGTTCCATCTGTGCTCCACGGTGTGGAGGTGGATTTCCTCTCCAAGCTATGGAGCTTAATTGGGCCCTAACCTCTGGTTCTGTGGACATGTCTAATAAGGACAAAATGGAGAACCTATTGATGCTTCTCCATAGTCCAGACATTCTGAACGTTGCCTAGAGGCAAGCAGCCAAGCAGGCATCTGAATGGTCTCTCTCTGAGGGGCACCCACCCTTGGTCTGTTGCACCATTGTTCAAGGAAGGGTATACAACACACACACAGGAAGTCAGAAATGGGAACTAATTAGTCAAAACCCATGGTCTCTGACTGCAGGCCCAAAATTTTTAAAAAGGGCCATTCTGGTGATTATGGAGTTAAAGTAAAATCAAACTGCTGCTCCCTGAACCTGAACAAGACCTGAGAATTCTGCCTTGGCAGATGCTGCTGCAGCTCCTCCAGCCAGCAAAAAGAAACAAAGCAAACTAGTCAAGCGCTTCTCAAAGACATCATAGAGGGGGGCAAAAAGCCCATCAATATGTCAAAACTTACTACTGTTACCCAGAAGTCTCATAAAGCCCTTCAGACTTTCATGAGAGCCTCTATGAAGCCTACAGTGTCTACATCTCTTTGACCCTAAGGCCCCTGAAAATCTACAGATGATAAATGCAGCCTGTATTGCACAAAAGCACCTGATATCCACAAGAAAATCCAGTCTGATAGACAACCATACCTTCTGGCCAAATGCCAATTTGTGAGTTATAAGGGCTATGGACACTAAAAAATAAATGCCCATTCAGATTAAAAGATAAGAACTCTCAAAAGCTTCAACCTGGATCAAATGACAACACTTTCATTGGTCTGATGGGCTCAGACTAGGCCAGACCTACCTTCTTCATTTGGGTCACTGATAGCCCACAGTCCATGTTTGTACTGGGGGTCAACTTTTGACTTTCCTGGTAGACAATGAAACAGAACTCTCTGTAGTTACTCAAAAGTCCCCCCGTCAGAGAAAGGTTACCATCACTGGGGCAACAATGACTCTTGCCTCTTGCCCCTTCTGCCAGGCACAAACTTGCAGCCTGGGAGGACATCTCACCCAACATGAGTTCCTGTATAAGCCAGCCCCCATACCACTTCTGGGAAGAGACCTCCTCTTCAAGTTAAAAGTGGCCACCAATCTAGTTAGCCCCCCTCTTGTTTAACCCTGCACCTTCAAAGTTGGTCCTAACTCTGACTGTTCCCTGAGAGGAAAGATGACACCTGCATCAGCCTGAGACAGATAACCACAATCCTGAAATTCTGAAAACTCTCCTCCCTGAGGTATGGGCCAAAGACTCGCCTCCAGGCCTGGCCATCAGCCATGTTCCCACAGTGAATGTCATGGAAAGCACAAACAGGTGTCCAGCACACATCAGCCACTGCCTTCGACTGGAAAGATCCTGAGACAGGACAAAAAGGGCCAGCTCACTTGAACTCAATTACCACAAAGGTTTAAGAACTCTCCCACTATTTTTGGGAAGGCTCTGGCAACAGATTTGGCCAAGGCATCAGCACCTTTTCTCTGAGACATCCTGTTTCTCTGTCCCTTCAAGCTCCACAACCACATTTCCTGCTTGCCATCACGGTCCCCCAGGCCCTGAGATTGGGCCATCAACCACCTGCCTCTGATTGTGAAACTCCATCCCAGGGCAACCCCCACCTGCATCAAACCGTATCTCATGCCATGAGAGACTCAATTAGAAATTTAACCACATATCCAGAGGTTTCAGGCTTCCTGAAATACACCTCTTCTGCCTGTAAAGAAATCCAGTGGGGAATATCATCCAGTTCAAGATCTCCGAGCTGTCAGTGCCACTGTGGTTGTCCTCCATCCTGCAGTCCCAAACCTCAGTCTTCTGCCACCCACAGCCTGCTGGTACACCTCCCTAGCCCTAAAGAATGCCTTCTTCTGCCTTCAGTTGGCTCCTTTCAGCCAGCCCCTCTTCATCCTTAAATGAAAAGTTCTGGACTCATAAGTCAACTGACCTGGACTCAACTTCCCAGAGGTTCAAAACCTAGTTTGCCCTCTTTGGAGAAGCCCTCAAAGCTGATCTCACTAGTTTTCCAGTGCAAAATATCACTGCACTTCTGATTAATGACACACAAGCTGCCTGCTGGAAAGGCACAATATCTGGCAGAAACTGGTTAAAAGAGGTCCTCTGCTCCATCCCAGTAAACTAGGGCCCCAACCTTGGGAATTCCAGATGTAACTGGAATTCAACTTTGTTTGTTGATGATAAGTGACTTCAGAGATGCTTACTCAGAATGTCAGCCCCTGGTAGTGCCCAGTGGCCTACCTGTGCAAATACTTGGATCCAGTCACTAAGGGCTGCCTCCCCCTTTACCTCCATGCTCTAACAGCCACTATACTTCTGATCAAAAACTGACAAGTTCACCTTAGGTCAAGACCTAATTGTCCAGGTGCCACATGCTATACTGGACCTCCTGAGTAACCATGGCTCCAACAGCGAGTCTCCCTGTCTTGTGGCAATAAACCATTCAATCCTGCCACATACCTGCCCACAAGGCTGGGCCCACCAGACCACTACTATCTGGCACTGACTGATGAACTGTTCTTGAGCTGATCAGACATACAAATGAACCCCTGACAGATGCTGAGTACACCCTGTTTACAGATGGAAGTAGCTGTTAGGAATGGAGTCTGACAGGCTAGATATTCTGTGGTCACCTTGGACAAAGTTATTTTGACCAAGGCTTTCCCACAGGGATGGGCTGCACAATAAACTGAACTATGGGCCCTCATACTGGCCCTCAATTCACCTAAAAACAAAAAGGTCTACTGCTTCCTGCTGCTGTCTGAAAACCTGCCAAAACAATAAAATATCCTAAGCCACAAAGGAAAAAGCCACGACATTCCATGCCTGGCCAGCATCTGCTCCACTCTCTGCCAACAATGCTAAACCTATGCTCAAAACAATCCAGTCCAGCGTCCTAAGCACCCTCTGAGGATCCAACTGACTGAAGCATCACCCTTCAAAAACACTAAAGTAAAGCCTTATAAGGGCCACAGATATCTATTGGTGCTTATATGCACTTACTCAGGCTAGCCCAAAACATTCCCTATCTGCACTGAGAAGATAACAAAAGTTTGTAAGGTCCTGCTGTGAAAAATCATCCCTAGATATGGCTTACCCTTGATTACTGGCAGTGATAATAGGCCTGCAGTTGTAGCAGAGATAACTCAAAACTGGCAGAACTATACAACATATAGGCCACAAAGCTCTAAAAAAGTCAAAGAAATAAAAGCATAACCCTACAGAAACAGCTTGTAACCAGTTCCATAGAGGTTTAGCGAAAAGACCAGCTATACCTGTAGACACCCCTGCACGCACATATAACCCAGATGCATATTAACTACCTCTACAAGTTTCAGAAATCCAGCCTTAGATCCACCATTCCAGAGTTAAAAGTTCTCATCCAGATGATTGCTGGAGAGTTTACCTGGACCAGACAGCTCCTCTGAAGCTCACCCTGAAGAGACGACACACTCAAAGTCCTGCTCTGGTCACTCCAGATGCTGATCAGTCTATGCATGGCTGAAGCCTGAGGACACCATTCACAAGATTGCTCCATACTTCAATACATTATTCCCCTTGATTTTTGTGCCTTTTCAGGCTGCTCCATTTCAGCTTAAATATGTATTTGTTGCTCCCTGCTCTCCTGCTAGCTGTGGTTTTTGCCTTAGCTCTATGGATGGTTGCCCCAAGAGAATAGAAAACAACCAGTAAGGCCCTTCACTTTCCAAGATTTGATGAGCATCCAAGGCACATTAGACCATCTCCTAGATTAGATTAACACCCTCACTCCCTTGCCAGAGTAATAGTAAATCACAGCTATTAAGGGGAAAACATTTCTCTTCCTAAAAGCAACTTAGGGAGAGACCCTGTATATAATAAGGAACACAAACCACAGACTCTGGTGGGGAGCTTGTCAGTCTTGGGGACCTTAGCTAGAGCCCATCCTAGGACCACTGACAGCCCTGTTACTGCTTCTAGTGGGGCCTTATCTCAGAAGATCACATGTAACATGCTCAGCAAAGACTTGCTGGAGAAACTAAAAGAGGGGGGGAAAGTAGCAGAAAATGCCCCCCCAGCCAGTATACCTCAGTTGCTCAGGTGACAGTTCCTGCTGCAGTTCTGGTTGCTTCTGTCTCTTAGAAATGGCTGGTCACTGTGATGCATAGCTGGTCACTATGACACATATTGTAAGAACCAACCAGTAACTGCCAAATACTCTGCTTCTTGCTTGTAAGCCCCATAAAAATGTCCCTCCCTGAGCCTTTGAGATTTGATGTTTTTTAGAGGTCAGTGCCCGTCAATGTAAATAAATCTGTCTCCAAATCCTGGGTGATGTTTCGGTGTTTCTGTTTGCCGTAGCAGTAATATTGAACAAAAGAAGTAAATTTTGTTCTTAGGTAAATTGAAAGTTAAGAAAGCTAAGTTTTCAAAACAGATTTATGACCTTGTGTTAGGCAAAAGATTTTTAAAGCAGGTCATAAAAATACTATCCATAAGGAGAGATATTGATAAGTGAAGTATATTTGCAGTACCACATTCCATTTTACATGGTAGCTAGATGATGATTGGTTAGGGATAAGTAGGATTTGAGTGTCCTATCAGGGGTAAAAACGGTTGGAGCTAATAGCTTTCACTATCCCTCTTTCAAACCAGAGAGACCTACTGGGTTCTATTATAAACCACACAGAGTTTATTTCATATTCTATCACTGAAAACAGAAGCATTGTCATCCTAGCTAATCTGAACATTTCTCAGCATTTTCAGATGGCCTTTTTTTCCCCTTTTGCTAGAGACTGCCAGTTTTGGGTCATTAGTGGCATATTTTAAAATATTTGCTTTTCACTTTCCAGCTATATTTAGCACTGGGTAAAAGCACAAGCCTTATTAAACTTGGAATTACAATAATACAATTGTAAATCCTTACTCATATTCAGATATCCAATATTAATGCCTTTTAAATAACTAGTTGCTCCGCTATTGGTTTCAAATTATTTATCCAATAAGACTTAGCCACTTTGAAGAGAATAGGTTTTATATGTCACTCATCCCACAATCTGCAAAAACAAACAAAAAAAAGTTTTCTAAATGATAAACAATTTTGAGAAATAAGATTTTTGTGTATTTTTTTTCATGCTGATCCATTTGATTTTGCTTTTGGAGTTTTCAACTAATTATTTGATTTATTACAAATTAAAAGTCTTCTGACTTTGAAATATGCTTAGATATAATGTCCTGTTGTAAATGTGATTTCTTCCCAAAGCCTTCCACAATCTCTTCTCCCCTGAACAGGATATAATCTCTTTCTTCTCAGACCACTCATTCCTTAGACTTAGTCTGTACCATCTTTATTGCAATTATATTTGCCAGCTCGTGATCTAATCTTTATTGTGGATTTGTTACCCCTTCATTTGACTGTAACCTTGCTAAGGGCTGGATACACGGTCATGTGGTTCAGGTTTATATCTCTAGCATATTCTTGTGCATAAGCTGATAGCATTGAGCATTTTGTTCAGAGGTCAGTGAACACACTGTACTCCTTTCACCGGAGATGGCTTGTTTTGGTGCTTCACAAAGATAGGGTGTGAGACCCCATGGTCCCTAAGGTGCCTTTCTTCCCCTACAAATCCCTGCCCATCATTACACTTAAGCTTATGCACAAGACTTTTATCTTTCTACTGGGTCTCAAAGAAATGAGGTATTTATTTTGGTACTTAGCTTAGGCAGGAAAACAATTTGTCAGCAATCTACCAAGTATCATGGTACATACAAAATTCAGAGTTTGAAAAGTAAATTTGGGGCTGATTAGCTAAAGTTGTAGCCTCTACTAAAGTGTGCTCCACAAAACACTGGCCCCATGAGTTGTTAACAGGTTTGGTTGAAAAGAGGTAAAGGGGTTACTAGCCTGTATATGTGAAAAATGCTGGATTAAACAGAATTAGTTTTTTTTTTAAACTAGAACATCTTAGAATTTTTTTATGCATTGTAATGTTTCTGAAAAAGACTGCAGCAATCAACATTTTAAAATTTATAACTTAAATTTATAATTAGAGTTAATAATAATTATACTTTTAAAATTAAAAAGTAGATTCCTCAGTGAATTTCTTGAATGATAAATGTTCTGTGGGATACATGGTGGAACAATTATATCCCTTGCACAATTAAGTATGATAAAAATATATTTTGAGTGAATGAATGAATGAACTGCTAGAGCATTAGAGACAATGTTATACTCTTGTCCTTCAAAGAAAGAACAGCACAAGCCCAAACACCTTCTAGTTCCTCCGTGTTCTCTTGGCCCATACTTCCTTTGGTCCAGGGATATTGATTATCTTTCTCCAGGGCAGAAAAATCTCTTTGCCTTTCCCAGGGACCACAGCTCTGGAAACTTCCTGCCTCACCTTCCTTATAAGGCTTTACTAGTAATCAGTGGCTGCCTGAACTTGTGGTGGCCTTGGAACTAAGCATATTTCAGGCAAAGATGTTGCTGTATGAGGTGGCTAATGGACGCTGTTAATGGAAGAAAATGGAGGTAGCACTGGGCCATTGGCAGTCTTGGGGCTTTTCGAGCATCCTCCATGCACAGGTTTATGACAACATTTCCTTGGCTTCTCAGGGTCATGGTACTTTTGTTCCTAGCACAGAGTTGCACTTAGGAGTCAGGGAGGGAAGGCAGGGGAGAGGCGCAGGGGCGGAGGAGCGAGAGCCACAAGTCCCCTTCACAGCAAAGAACAAAGTGTTCATCTTGTTGATTGCAATCTCCTGGCTGACTTCTGTGGGCTTCAGTTATAATTAACTTCCATATATTTTATTGGGATTAGTGACTCGTCAGCAGTTTTGGAACTTAGTACTGAGCATCGAATGTAATAACACTATATATCTTCCATATGGGTATATTTTAGGGTGATGGATAAAGATAAGTCAAGAGCACCCACACAATTTTCATGAAACTTCCGTTTGGTTTTTTTGCTTTTAAGAAAACATAGGGCAAGATTTTTTTTCCCCTCTGCTGCTTTTGCTCAGCAGAAATAGCAGAGAGAAATACTTAGTGGAAAGCAAGTACGTCCTTAAGAAATTCTTGTGTAACAGTTTTTAGATCAATGCTCAAATGAATCCCACGCTCCCAGTAACTGACCTTCCTCTTGTTGTACATGATATCCTCTCCCATAGGGCAGAGCCAGGTTTATTAACCTCCTTTCATTTTGCTGTGATTCAGTGCAGTACAGAGAACAAACCACTTAGAAAAGTATCTGAAGTTTGGTTCTAGCCCCTCCTAAATGCACAATTTTGGGCAAGTCACTTTATCTCCTTGATTCTTGGGTCCCTACCTGCAGAATGGGGGTCAGGGCAGGAGTGGCTAAAACACCGGCATCGTGTGGTTGCTTTCTGCCAGGTCCCATGCTATGCAATCTGGATACTTTATCTTGCAAAACTCTTGCAAAACAAATGCAGGGAGATGGGCATTCCCATTTTAAAGTGAGGAACCTGGGATGTAGAGTGAGTATGCCACTTGTCTAAGGTCACATATATAGTGAGGTAGCAGAACTTTAATGTGTGCCTGGACATAGCTACCTCCTGCTAGCTGCTAGCCACTAGGCTTCCCTGACATTCCAGGCATGAGGAAGAAAAGAGCTCACTGTAGTTTGCAAAGTCCTATATAAATGTGAGGCATTATCTGAGCAGCACTTACAGTGGTTACTGAGGGCTACGTTCTGCAGGAAGTAATTGGGAAGAGAAATAGTGTATTTCCTACTTGGAGGCATCTTCCAAACTAACAGGGCTTGTACTTGGCTGTTGACAGGTAGAAAGCTGAATAAATGAAGAATGGTGAAATCTTATCTTGTCTAATGGCCCCATCTGGACTCCATTTTCTATCACCTACCCTTATGCTCACAAGGCTACATCAACTTGCTTTTTAGTTTCTTCCAACAAGTCAAGCGCTGTCCAGCTCAGGGCCTTTGCATTTGCCCTCTTCTCTGCCTGGGAAATTCTTCCTGTAGCTGTTCTTTTACATTCTTCAGAACTCAATTCAAATGTCAACCTGTCAGAGAAACCCAGACCACTTAATTATTTTGCTTATATTTTTGTTTGTTCCCTAGTGAATTGTTTGGTCCTTCTGAGAAGAGGCTTTAGTTTGCCATGTGTGCTGACTTGCAAAATACCAGACTTTTACTAGATGCCCAGTAAAGGAGGTGTTGAACAAAGAAATTGATGCCAGGGCTTTAGAAGAGACCATTGAGAACTGGGTATGTCCTGAGTCAGATGCTAAATTCTTCAGTCTCACTATGATTTCTACGAGCTCTTGTATTTTAAGAACAAGACGATAGAATTCTCTTTCCATCATCTCTGAATAAGGCTTTGCTTTCACTCTAATGTCCTCCTGCCGGTCTTCTTGCTGCCACCTGTTTTTAGAGAAATTGTAACTCACAGGAAAGAGCAGCGTCTTTGCAGTGACACAGGACTTGGGTGAAATCTAATTCTATCATCTACCGTGTGACAGTGGGGAGGTCACTCAGCCTCTCTGAGCCGCGGCTTTTTCATGAATAAGATACTTTATAGGATTATCCTGAGTTAAATTAAGATGTTTGCAGAAAATTTAAAATAGTGTCCATCAAGCTGTTTTTCTCTTCTCCAAGGAGTTTAGCTTTCTTGGGAATAAATTTTGGTCCATGAGGATGTGGCATTTTAGTTGGCTACATTTGATTTATTGGTGTTGGAGGAGAACAAAAAAGGTGGAGACAGATGAGAAGGAAACTGATTTTAGATGAGGTTGCAATCCCTTTGAGGGCAAGGATTTTTGTCTGACCCAATATCACAATCACTGATAATTGCTAGCTATTAGTTAGCATAAAAATAAAATTAAGAAGGAAAGTTAAATAGCGATACAAGCCCAGCAGAAAATTTCTGATTTTATGAACCATTTAGATCACTTCCCTGAAATATGAATTCAACAAACCTTCTATGAGATGTTTAAAAAGAAAAAAAAATATTCTTAGGAAGAAAAAACATGGCGGTGCTGACTCCAGTTCTGGAACGATCTGTAGATCAAGAAGGGTTGCTGGATAGTGTCTGAAGCTGGAATTACAATCATGAGCCAGCCTTGATGCTTTCCCAGTTTTTTTTTTTTTTGACATATATGAATCTTTCTACCCTCTCAACACTGTCAGTTTCTTATTGTAATTAGTACTAAATTAAGAAGACTACTTTATTGTGGGAAATTAAGAAGACTATTTTAAGGAAGGAGGTCTTTTTGTTAAGTAGAAAAATAGTTCTTCCAAAGTTTAACCTATAATAACTTAGTTTCTGAGCCCCTGAATCTTTTCCCCTTAGCCTAAAGCAGGTGGAAGAATTACATATGATTTATATGATAAGTAAATATATATAGGCATATACATCTACACAGAAAAACATTATATTTATATGATGTGACTATAAATAATAAAGAACAAATATAATTAATAGATAAACAATGCCAAACGATTGATAACTTTATCTAAGGCAATAGGAAAGAACATTGTTGAGAGATAGTACCAACTTATCAAATAGAAGTCAGGACTAGTTTTCATGTGCCCTTGTGACATATTACTTCCTGTGGAGCAAATAATGCTAGTGCTATTTCATTTTATCCCATAGAGACTATTGGAGAAGAAATCAGCCTTTGTGTAAAATCAAATGATTTAAGGCAATATCACACAAGGCCAAGTAAGGGTGAAACTGCTACTTCTAATATTTGCCAAATGGGGATGATGTTTTTTGCCCATGGTCCCTGGATCACCCATTTTTATAAGATAGCTTGTATTGGTGCTGCCAGCAATGCTCACTTTTTACTTCCATTTATTCATGGGTAGCCCTGTTCCGATGATTTACTTATCCTAATTATTGTGAAAGAGTAGAAAAATTGCCTACTTTTTAAATTAACTTGTTAAATTATTATTTTAATTGTACATGTTTATGGGCTGCAGTGTCATCATTTCATGCCTGTGTGTGATGTGTAATGATCAAATCAGGGTAGTTGATCTTTACATCTCCTGCAACATCTTTTAATAGTAGCTTTTGTTGAATACACAATAATTGTTCATTTTGATGGGGAACCGCATGATTTTTGAATGCGTGCATTCGATGTGTAATGATCAGCTTGGGAAAATTAACTTTTCCATCTTCTCATAATTACTTTAAGTTTGATACCCAGGCCCTTGCAAACTGTCCTAAGAAATTCAACTCTCTGTTTTGGTAAACTATTCACCTAACGGTTGTGGTAATTCTAATGCAGAGATTTTTTTTTTTAAGAGTATCACAGTGTGGTCAGAAATTTAGTTTTAAAGCCAGATCTTCAAGGTTATAACATCAGGGCAAATCTCCAAAATAAAGACAAGTACAGAATCTATTTTGTCTAAATAATTTTGACTTGCTTTGAAAACTGAAATGTGAGCTTTTGAATTCACCAGCATATAATCCTAGCACCTCACATCACCCAGTTCTATAAGAGGGGATCAATAGTTATACATTTCCTAGGCTCACAGCAATGGCTAATGAAGCCATGCCTCTCACATGGAGACAAACAACCAGTGTAATGGAAAGATAATTATAAACAAGTAAATTATTGGAATTGAACAGAAAACCAAATTTAAGGCACAGTTTTACTTCTATACAAAGTTTTCTTTTTTTGCGGGGGGGGGAGTCATCTAATACAGTGAACAGTCCTGAAATAATCAAACCCAATGTCAGAGTATTTGACATTGAAGAAAAATTCCCTCTTTTGAGCAGTCACTTGGAAACCAATTATCAGACCAGATAAAGGGATGATTTTTTTCCAAACACAATGGCAAGATTTAAAGCATGGACGTTGCTAATAATTGCAGTGTTTGTTTTTATACTGAAGAATATGTGCCTCCTTTTAAAATTAGATAAAAATATAACATTTAATAAAAGCAGATCTTAGGCATTTTCAGAGTACAGGAAATTCCCTGCAGATTACAGTCCTAAGAATATCCTAGAAACAGCGGTATAGAGAATGAAGAAGTGATCCTGAATTTTTCACTGGTTTGTCAGAGGAAAAATGGCTACACACCAAATAAATGCTAATAACGCTGTAAATTTTCAGATTTTGACAAATCAGAGTCAAAAATTGCCATTATGATAGACATTTCTTGCTTTTGTAAAAATAACAACAAAAGAACTTTCATTAGGAAACAATACCCTGCATGTAAAAGTTTATTAGTGATATTTGCTCTCCCAAATTTATTGTTAACCAGTTATGTTTCCTGCTTCTCAGTTATGGTTTCTGTGACCTATTCACGTTGCCATCCACCTTTCTCTTTGTGTAAACTTCATGACATTTCCCTGTTCTCACCAGTTCTTTTTTGAGTGAAGCCGAGGCATGCCCAATGTCTGAACTCTATCTTTGGTCTGTCTTCCTCTGTGTCATACATTAAGTTATATACTTCTGCCTGGGCACAGTTGTTAAATGTGATGGATTTTGAAGAAAAATCTGTAAGCTGTGTCAGAGTAATCTCCATTTTTCTAAATTTAAATTCAGCTGAGGGTAGAGGTCAAAGCTATCGAGATAGTATGGAATGTAAATCTTTGAAGTTACAAGGATTTAAATAACAAACACTAACGTAATGTACTTGAAATGCTGTTAGAGAAGAAGACAGTTCCACTACTAAAAGTTTGAGTTCTCTCCCTTTTTCAGGAATATGTGCAAGAAGTATGAAGGAATACCATCAAAAAGATGTGTTATTTCAGGCTGGGTGTGGTGATGCACACCTGTAATGTCAGAACTCAGGAGGCTGAGGCAGGAGGATTGCTATGAGTTTGAGACCAGCCTGCACTATATAGCAAGACCTTGTCTCCAAAAAAAAAAAAAAAAAAAGATGCGTGATTTTTCAGGTGAAAATACTTCTAGGAAAATTCTCAAGGAAGTAATCCATTTAAGAGTCTACAAAAAACTAGAAATCATCGCTTTTTTCCTTCCCAAACTTACAAACAAAAAATACAGATCTTTTCAGGATTTTGGTGGTAGAGATTTTGAGGCTCAACTCAAATGTTTCACAAGTGAAAGATGGACCACTGTATAGTTTTTTCTGGGTACCAACTCAGTTTGAGTACATTAAAGCCTCTTATCAAGAACAATAGCCTATATTTAGAAATGCCTTGTGTTTTGTTCTATGTTAATTAATGTATAATAAGTACATTTTGGTCAGTTAATCCCCTCCAAACTCTTTGAGGAAAATAGACCATTTTAAAGGTAAAAAAATTGTTGCTTAGAGAGAAACAGTTGTAAACTAGGGAAATTCAAGTCCCAAGCTTATATGCTTGTATACCAAACTATAAATATTTCTTGGACTTTGAAAATGTACTCAGGAATTCAGTGAAATATTTTATGGTGTCTTACTCTCTGTATGAGTCAGTTTTCCTCTTGCTGGTGCAAAGTATCTGACACTTGGAACTTATAGCAAGAGAAGATGAACTTGCCTTACAGTTTCAGAGGTTTTAGTCCATGGTTGGCTGGCTCCAAAGCAAAAACATGGCAAAAGGGTGTGGTAGAGCAAAGGTGCTCATTTCATGGTGGCTGGGAAGTAGAGCTAGGGTGCAGTGGCCAGTGACAGGTATACCCCCAAGTGACCCACCTTGAACTGGGGCCCACTTCCTAATGGCATACTCAGCTGTGAGCATCAGTGGGTTAATCTGCTGATGAGTATAGCACACCCATTAGCCAATCACCTTTCCAGAAGTCTCTTAAAGCAGTCAAATTGACAACTAAGCTTAATCAATGCATCTAAATGATGCTCCCAGATGTAAGCCACACATTCCACATGTTTGATGTTGATGTTAAGCCACTGTGGGTTACTGACACCCCAGAATATTCTCACTGGTGGGGACTGGACTGCTTTCCAAAGAGATGGCCACACACTGGAAAGATCCCGTCATTTCTAGCTAGTACAAGACAAATATTTCCTTTTTCGTGTCATCTCCTCATTCTCACCTTCATGAACTATTATTTCTTCATGTACTTAGTTATTGTAAGGATTCCCTAAATAAATATGTCCTGCAACCGAGTGCTCCTGAGCCTTTGGTCATAGCATACAAAGGCTCAGCACATCTCTGATGGACATATTCCTACTCATGCTTAATGTTCTAGTTGAAAGTCTTCCTTAAGGTCATGCTTTGTTTTTTAAGCTCAGGACAATAAATCCTTGTAATCTACTGTACCCTTGTAACACTTTGTACATATCCTTCTTGGCATATATTGTATTCTTTACATGATTATTTGTTTACTATCTGTCTGCAAGAATGGATTCTCTGGTAACAAAGATCACGATATATAATCATGGCGTACCCCTGGGCACATGGCAGACAGTCAATACTTTTTTTTTTTTTTTTTTTGCCAAATGAACAGGAAGTTTGATATAAAGAAATACTTTATGAAGGTGAGGAAATCGTAGTTGTTATTTGGCCTTATATTATTTCTTACCTTTATTAAACAACCAACATATTTGCAGCATGTGTTTGTCACAGAGTAGCTTTATCAGAGTTTCTAAAATTCTGGAACTCTTTAGAGAACTTTATCAATCTCAGTGTTCCTGGCAGTCTTGCACATGTGGGTCATTCTTTAAGTGGGCTTCTGGTTACAGTTCATGTTAGAGGAACCCTACAATTCTGAGTGGCACTGGCAAAAGGTCACAGAAAGAGAGGGGATGGAGCTCTCTGAAGTTGTATTGAAAGTAGTTATGGCATGGTTCAGCTGCTGTGGGGAAGTCAGTGGTTCTTCACAAAGTTAGAACATAGAATAACCACAGGACCCAGTGGTTCCATTCCTAGGTATATGTCCCAAGTAATTCAAAGCAGCTACTCAAACACTACATGTATAGGTGGGTTCATAACAGCACTCTTAAACAGCCAAAAGATGAAAACAGTGCAAACATCCACCAATGAATGAATGGATAAATACATTTTGGTATTTCCATGCAGTGAAATATTCTTTTAGCCATAAAGAAGAGTTAAGAGCTGCTACATGCTAAAACATGGACGAACCTCAAAAGCATTATGCTAAGTGAAAGGAGTCAGAAACAAAAGGTCACGTACCTTTTGAGTTGAACTGATAGGAGATATTCAGAATAGGTAGCCCAGAGAGATAGAAAAGGTTGATGGTTGCTGGGGAATACGAAGAGTGGGAAATGGTGAGCTACTGCCTAGTGAGTATGGGATTTCCTTTAGGGGTAAAGAGTGTTTTAGGACTAGGTGGAGGTGGTGGTTGCACAACACAGGGAATGTACGAGGTCAGGGTGATGCTGTGTGAGCAAGACCTGGGAAGCTGCTACTGGTCTTGAAGATATAGGAAGGTCAGAAGCAAGAAATGAGTTCACTGCCAGCTATGGAAAAGGTAAGAAATCAGTTCTCGCCAAAAGGCTCCAGAGAGGAACGCATCCCCTGGAGTTCAGCCTGGAGACCATGTTGGACATCTGACCCACAGAACAGTAAGATAACACATTTAGAATTTTGAAAGTTCAAAACAGGTAACAAAATATCACTCATTGGGCCCACTGATGAAAAAAATTTCAGGTGTCTTCTAATGCAGTTGTTGGCAATAAGAGTTTCCAGGGTCACACAGCTAGTTGTCCCAAATACTCCAGAAATAGTATTTCCTTCTGTAAATAGAAAGGCAGGAAGGGATAAAACAAGGAGTGAATGAAGTTATTTTCCTGATTTTATTAAAGAAGGAACAAAATCAGTTGTATTAAGTAACTTGACCCACAACTCACATCTGGAACTATGGATTTTATTTTTTAAAATACTTAAAAATACCAACTAATGCATATATGTGAACAAAAATTAAAAATGATGTTACGGAGGACAGAAAGCCTTAGGATAGAAACCATTAGTTTCTCCTATGCCCTCATCCAGTGTTCTTTCATGGCACTTGCCTAAATTAATTTTCTAAAGCTCTTTCTGGTATAGCTTAAATTTGATTACATACTGCTAATATGTGCTGAGATTTAATGATGTGACATTTAAGAATATGGTGCTTGTTAAACAGGAGCATGGATGTGCCCTAATTTGTGGATGGGGAGACTGAGGCATGGAGAAGTGGGCTTGCCTGACACAGAACTACTAGAAGGTGTTGGAGGCAGGATTTGAATCAAGACTGTGCAGCTCTGGGCCCCATGCTCCTAGCTACAAGGCCAGGCTGCTCCCAGGGGAGAAACCGAGACCCAGCATGGTTAAGCAGCACTCTCCAGCTCATGGCAAAGCTGAGAGTTCAGCCTAGCTGGACTCTGGGGCCCTGGAACTTTTTTCCACATTTTACTGTCTCAGAAGGAAGCTGTCCATTAAAATAGCCATGACTGTCTTCATCCTGCCTGTGGTGGAGGGAGAGAGGAAGAGAGAGAGACAGAGACAGAGACAGAGAGAGACAGAGAGAGAAAGACAGAGAAATAAAGAATAACAACTGTCTAACAAAATCAATTTTAAAAAGGCTTTTGTTGGTATAATCTTTTTATAACATATTTTTAAAAAGTAGTAGGGTTTTTGTCAGGCAACAATCTGTCTACTGCTCTTCAACTATTGTGCTGCTGTTGTCCTGGAAGTCTGCTACCCAAAATGTTTGAGATGTTCCCTCTGTGGCTTAGTCCGCAAGACCTGAATCCCGGAGCTGTGGCGATGGCCGTCTCACCACATTAACTCTGCCTCTTTCTGAAAATATCGACTTGAGCTTAACTCCCTGACTGCTAGCTTTCTTTGAGCTAGATCAGAGATTTTCAGATGCCAAATGCAACTGTAGGCATCTTTTGATGATGCGTGACATTGTCAATAGGATAGGGGAGAGGGAGGATTAAGGGGCAGGTAAGCTGTTGGGAGAAAAGGTGAGGGATAGGCCAGCATGTTCCCAACCCCTTGGCCAACTTTGACTCTGGATATTCCCACAAAATTTTCTTGGGAGAAAGTAGGTATGCTATTGAGAAAAATTTCCACCATACCAGGTATAGACGAATATGTAGAACTGGAGGAATGGAAGTGAAGAAGGGAACAAAACAAAAACACTACTTGGAATAATGAGAAAATAAGGCATATGTATCTAAAGTGTCTAAATAGGAATCCCTAACCAAAGGAAGGTTCTGGAAACTGACCACCCATCAAGCTTGCATTCTGTGGTACAGCAGAAAGCGTTCGCTGAGGAGAGTTTAAAAGAGAGAAAAAGCTAGAAAATAAAAAGATTGAGTGGGTTAAGTGGAATAAAACCAAAGTCTTCCTTCTGGGGATGTAGCTTCTTAATAATTGAATTCACTGCAGACTCAGGTGAAGGGAGAAAATGCTCTGAGGAAATCCAGAGGTTTGGCTGCGGCAAGGACACAATTGAAGAACCAGACTGCCATCCTCAGGCCACGCATGAGGAAAGGAAGTTGGAGAGTTGCCGGAACCTTTGCAGCCCAATATGGCACCTGTTCGGCTGTCCAAATACCCCAAAGCTGTTTAGTCTTTCTGAGCAGTAATTTTATAAAATTTTTCTTGGCAATCGATGTAGATACATGGTAAAACAATGCAAATAATCCAGGAAAGTTTACATGACAAGTTAAGGCTCTCTTAGCCCCTGAATTTTCCTTCACAGGGGCAATTATTGTTTCCAGTTTATGGTTTATTCTGTGCACTTCTGCTAAGTGATACGTGCATATGTTCCCTGGAAGCCACCAACGTCTACTCGTATACCTCGATTTCCTTTCAATGCAACTATAGTTTTTGGACATGGTTTCCTTCTTTTTCCTGATTGCATGATCATTATTGAATGAACATACTAAAATGTACTTACTCATTCCTACACTAATGAACATTTACTTTGTTTTCAATATTTTTCCACTACAAACATTGCTGGAACGAATTTATTTGTCCATAGATCATTGTGCGCAAGGGCACAGCTATAGAAAAATTTCCTAGAAGTGGAAGTGTTAAAAGGTATGTGAATGTACTTTTGCAATGGATGTGGAAAACTATACTGTAGAAAGGTGAAGTAATCCTCCTATGAGCAATGTCTGCGGGTGCCTGATGTCTCACATTCTTCTCATCTTTAAACTACTATGCTCTAGTTGACCAGAATTCTCTTTCTATATTTTATGTATTCTTCAACACACTTTTCAAGTGCAGCCCAGATGACTTTAAAGAGAGAGCAGCTGGTTAGGTTGCTGCAACCACCCCTTGACTGTTTATCAAACATTTTGCCTGGTGGTGTGAAAGGGTCTCTGAGGAAGCATTAGAAATCCTTCCTTGCTCTGAGAACCCCTAGGCTATGTGTGTGGCTGTTGAGGCTGAGAAACTGCCAAGGATGAGGGGCCATGCACAGGTGCAGCGGTGGGAGAGATGTGGGGAGGGATGCAGGGATGCTCATGCAGGTTCTGACTTCTGACCTGGAACTCCAGGCTTAAGTGAAGATTTATACTTTCAGTATTCTGCAGTCTCTTGTACCTGCTGTGCTCCATGCTAGGATAGAATGAGCATGATGTGCTTTCTGCCTCCATTTTGATTTCTCATCCCTTTAGCTTCTCTTACAAGAGAGGACTTGATTTCCTGACGGTGGCATAGTACTTACGTATAGCAGCTGTACTTAAGATGTATATATAATTTTTTTTTTGTGGGTACCGGGGGGTCGACCTCAGGACCTCGCGTGACAGCAGGCGCCCGTGCCGCTGAGCGATATCACCGGCCCTTTTTTCGTATGTGGGTTCCGGGAGTCGAACTTGGGCCCTCGCGCTTGCCAGGCAGGCGCTTATGCCGCTGAGCCATCTCACCGGCCCTAAGATGTATATATAATTTTTGTAGGATGCATTTCATTTTTTCTTTCATATCAGGTGAAGATACCCTAGTAGGCAAATATTTCTTACCAGCTCTGCTATTTCTTTACTTCTACTCTTTATGGGGATCAAATCCCTTTGACACCTGAAACCACGGTAAAGTGTGCCCTGTGCCATCTAAACACTTGTCATATAATTAATTGTCTCTCACCTGTGCCTCCCAGCTGAGCTTTCATCTCTCTGGTGACAGGAGAGGACATTCGTCATGATGTTGCCTACCCAAAAGGTCCCTGGGTGTCTGTGTCTGTCCTCTCAGTGGAAGGTCCAGCAGGTGTCGGCTGGATAGTCCATTGCTTTTACTGCATGTTCAGCTCCTCCACATTTGTGTGACAACTATGAATACAGTGGACTCAGTAAATATGCCTTTGGGAGCATTTTTGAAGATGCAGAGCACAGTCTTCAATGCTATTTTCAATGGATTTTTAACTTTTCTGACCTCTGGATCTTTTGGTAGATTATCTCCACCTCCTAGGGCAGATATTTCCCTTAAGCAATGATGCTTCTATGTCTACAGTAACATCTGACACTCAGGGTTTACTGCGTTTTGCTTTTTCCTACCTCACATAGCTTGCCCGTGTGCATCCTCCCATGGACCTTAACCATACGGACACATGCTAATTCCTTTCTGGTCCCTGCAGCACACTGCACTTCAGAGGTCATTTTCCTGAGAGCTGTGACTAATTCAGGACACAGAGGAGCTCTCTAGATATCTTCTCCTACAAGAGAAGGAAATAATTTGTGACCTAACAAGAGGGTTAACACCAGCTGGTCATAGTTTAGTGAGTTTAATTACTGGAATTTCTATATAATATCTCCCCAAATGACATCTGGTTTGGAATTGAACACGAGATTTCTTTTGGGTGAGCACAGTACAACAGACCATGCCAGGCTGTGCTCTGTGTAATCCTTGTGCTTATGCACATGGGCTGTGGTGACATTTCTGAGTCTCATTTGCACTTAGCTAAGATGAGCTTTTTAATAAAATGGCAAGATAGAATTGGCATTAGCTATGAAGCAAAGTGCACAGTTGCACAGTTGGAACATGAGAATGAAAAGTACTTAAATAAAAATATCAAAGAATTCTTCCTCATTCCCTGGGCTAACTAACATCTATTCAACCCCTGAACAAATACTAGGTCATCATGGAAATGAAATGAAAACTTTCACCAACATTGTGGATTACATTAATTTCACTTCTATTTTACTGAAGTCAATGTGAGCACTGAGTGAATCATAGGAAATCTGGTCTACAGCAATCATGATCCATTGACCAGCATCCTTAGCTGCATCCAGAAGCTTGCTAGGGATGCAGTCTTAGGCTCAACACACAGATGCGCTTAATCAGTCTGCAATTAACAAGACCCCTCAAGAGACCTGTGCACACGAAAATTGAGAGTTGCTGGCCCGTCATGCTGCATTTCTGCTCAACGACTTTCTCTCATAAAATAGCCAAAGGACCAGGCACTTGAGAGATATAAATTTAGGGCCAGATTTGAAAGTTTCCAGCCACACAGAGAGGAACGCATGCCAGACTCCACAGTGCCAAACTGAGCAGCGTTCCATTTGCTCTCACTGTTTTATTGCCCTGAAACTATGTACTCGGCTTCTTGTGAGGCTTCCAAAACACAATGGATCTATGGAAAAATAATAATGTAAAGGTTTTCTAAGGCTTTTGGCAGCCAAAGGAATTTCTGTGGGTACTCTCTTTAAGTGGAGGGTGAAGTCGAAGGTGATGGAGAATTCGGACATATAGCAGAAAGGAATTCTTAAGCACTTGCCCTGGGTTCGTTATTGTGGCTGGTGGAGAGAGGAATGTGTACGTGATGGGTTCTAGGATTTACCCTTTAGAACTTCTGAGTGCTTAGTGGACGGTCGCCCAAGTGTTTTGAGCAAAGGTGGTTGTCTGTGTGTTTTAGTGAGAAATGAGTTGCTTCTGTCATCTCCAGAAGGATCTACTTCGGTCAGCATCTTCCTCTTACTCCCCTCCTCCTTTTGTATTTTTATTTTGGCCATAGACAGCTAAAGTACTGGCCAATGAAGGAAAACAGATTTTCCAACGAATTGATCTACACTGTGAAAAAATGAGATTAGAGGGATGCCTAAAGTAATTTCAGGTTATTACAGTCTTTATCTTCAACCTAATTCTCTGTGGTTTCACTCCTGGTTTATGAACAGAAATTTAAAGCCAGTACATTTAATCATCTGTATCATTTAGTCCCTTTTCGACTGAAGCATTGCAGTGTCCTCTTTAATTTCCATGTGAATGAATTTCACCTTTAATGACATTCAAAGACAATTATGGTGTCTTCATGAAAAATGATGTTACCCTGATACCAGCAATAAAATAACAATGTCCTAATGCCAACAAATGTACGGACTATATCTGTCATCTTTCAGCGTTCTTGGCTCTGCTTTGAAAGCCACACAAAACATTAAGTTTTTTCATCTGTGAGCTGTGCAGATGCACAACCACAGCCCTTTACCTCTTCCCTTGGTTGAATGCTTTGGAAATGGAGCATAATTAAGTGGCCGTCCCACTAACAGGAAGGGTGATTTGGCCAATGCCTACATCAGATGGGATACTGCAGACTTCCAAGCACATGGGCATGAGATGGAGCAGGGACAGGAAACTGTGTTCCCAAGTGCTACCTGGTCTGGATCTAGAGGAGCCATTGCTGTGACAATACGTGCTTTAAAGTCCTACTTTGGCTGTTACCCTCTGTAATAAAGCATCAGCTCAAAGTCCTCCCGGAATCAGGAAGGGACCTGGGATCTCTTGGATCCTTATATCCTCGTTCTTGTGATGAAACTGCTGAGACTTGAAATACGCTAAATAATAAGAATTTTTGGTTAATTTTGTGTTGTTAATCAGTCAATTCATAGGGTGGCCTATTCTCTACAAATCAATTTAGACAGTGTTCACTCTACGCCCAGGATCATATCAGAAACCCTGTAGGATTTAAAGCTGTATAACCCCAGGCTTTCTTTAAGAAGCTCATTTTTTGGTTAGGAAAGTAACTGGACAGACAGGAAATAATTGAAGAATAAGCAAAGCACATACTTTGTCCTAGTAGTCAGCATAGAGCCTGTATTCTTGGCTAATAGCCTGCTCTGTGCTGTTTATTTTGGGTTTTGACTGCAGAAATTGCAATCACTGGATACAGACCATTTTCAGAGATGGGGCACCATGTAGGATTCAGGGGCAGAAGGAAGCTTTTTAGCAGAGCAGACTTGAGTGGATTTGAACACTAGGGAAGTCTCCCTAAATCAGGCAGTCAGAATAAGTCACAAAAGTGAGAGGAGACTGGGAGACATATGGAAAAATAAGAGACATGCATGATGGGGGAAAGAGTACCAATCGGGTGATGAAGGCAAGTGAAGACTGGACCAGATTTCAGAGGAACTTGGGTGTTGGATCTTGATTCTGGAAGCTCTGGTACCAGACACTTTCCCCTAAAGAAAAACAGAATGCCCAGGACAGTAGGACGCAGTCCCACGAGTGACTCAGATTCGCACAGTTCTCGACATTTTCTATCATCTCGAGAAATAGATTGAATCTGTATATGAAAAAGGAAGCTCACACGTTTCAGTATGTTTTTAATTCCGGAATTACTGACAATGATTCATTAGATTACGCTATACTATGGACCGCAGGATCAACTAATCAGACGCAGACACTGCCCTGCGCTCTGGGGAGTTCTGACGCATCAGCTAGTAGTTATTAAGTCGAACTGGAAGGATTTCGGTAACAGAACCTTCGGGTGTTTTGTGAGGCACATGAAGGCCGATTCATGTGGCCGGGGCGTAACGATTGACAGCTCCATCCAAAGGAGGTGACACTAGATTGAAAACTGAAGGACACAGCGCCATCCCCAAGTGATGAGAAGGAGGCAGGAGCACTTTAGGCAGAGGGTGACCGCACGCAGAGACTTGGACGCCACCGGGAGCCCAGGCCAAGGACTCGCTGTCATCTTCCGGACGGCTGTCATGAGCAACAGGGACTCAGCACAGAAGGAAGACAGGAAAATGGTGATGTTGTTTACCTACTGAACAAGTCACCGAACACATACTGGGGCTGTTTGTCCTTATTAGATGATGTTATTACCTAAAAAAGGGTGATGGAGAATCCATGTAGTAACGGGATTTGGAAGCCAAAGGACACATTTGTGACCTTTTTAGTATGCCAGCCAGTCCCCAGTGGGCCACTAACAGCAGATGATTCTTGGTCAATAAACCAACGGTTTGGTTTGGGAGAGAAGGGCAACACTTCCCCGGGGATGACTGCTCCCTGCGGCAGCGAGCGGCAGCAGGTGAGCTGCGGAGCGGGCCTTGCTCTGAGCTCAGGCGCTGAGCGGGGACTGCAGGGCACGGGTTTGTCTTTGGGGGTAATTACGCGGCCCACTTAATAGTCTCAAGCAGGTCAACCCTGGAAAAATAGGGCTCGCTCCTCTTTGCAGCAGTGCGTGAACAAAAGGAAACTTAAAATCAATTAGAGGGAAAGAGAAAACCTATTTCTGTCCTTCTGAAGACAAAAGATGTAACACAATTGGTTAAAATTCAGAGGGATGAAAAATCTGGGCGGTGGGGGAAAAGCGCTCGCGCTACAGCTCCTCGTTGGATTCAAACGCAGACTTGTGCTGCCATCTAGTGTTGGGACGAGCGCCCTCCACCCCAGCGCCGCACCGCTCTTTCGTTTCAGCAAGATGCCCGGAATCATATCTACTATCATTATTGTCAATATTATTATTATGTTTCCAGTGGGAAAGAGCATATTTATTCATAAGCTTTTTCTTTTAAGCTTTCCCATTCTTGGTGTTCTAGAAAATATCCACCCCCCCATTTAATTTTTTCCTTTCATTTTGTTTGCATGGTTGATAGGCAAAAATATTTTGTTAGAGTTTCATTACTTATAAATTTACATTCACTTGAATAAAGGCGTAAGTAAATTTTATCTTTATGTTTTCTTCTTGTTTTTTGCCTTACTCTTTCTTTTATTAGTACATGTTTGTGTAATTGCATTCATTGTGAGGACTTGGTACACCAAGCAGTTCTTAAACAAGGGACTCCAACAGGGGATTTAACACTTCGTGGCCTGCCAGGTACTGATTTCCCTGTGGACAGTATTCAGTATCCTTTGTCCCCTCCTACTTGAAAAGGCAAATTTCATCCTTTTGGTAACTGGACTAGAAGCCAGTCTGGCATTGATGGAACTGCAGTCTGACCTTTAAGCCATGTGGGAAGGTGGTGGTCTGCACCATTTATTTTTATTCTCCTTCCCCTCAAGGGGGCCCCTAGTATTTCTGTCAGAGGAGCCTCCTTTCTGAGGGTAGGTGTTACAGCCTGAAATCAGGACACTGTAAAATGCCCTACAAATAAAATCAAGGAAAGATTTGTTTACTCACCAGCCTCATATTTTATTGTCTCCCTTCTATTTTTAAAAGATTTTTGATGATCCAACAGATGACTATTTTATTTTATTTTATTTTTATTTCTGCAGTACTGTGGATCGAACCAAGGTCTTCACACCGAGCTACCTCTCCAGCCCTTTTTAATTTTATTTATTATTATTAGCATTATCATTATTATTATTTTTACTTTGAGATAGGGTCTAAGTATCTAAGTTGCCCAGCCCAGACTTGAACTTGTGATCCTCCTGCCTCAGCCTCTCAGAGAGCTGGGATTGCAAGGATGCACCACCATGCCCAGCTCAAATAACCTTATTTAATTAAACAACAATGTATTGGCCGATTAGTATTAAGCAAAGAAGCCCTGAACTGCCAATTCTGGTTCCTGGTGACTGGGGCATGAAAACCGCAGCCAGGCTGGACTTAGAACACTGCAGGCCAGAGCCAAGAGGTCTGGTGCTCTGGGCCTCCCGCAGCCGCACCGGGCACGAACGGGCGGTGTCTCGGTGGGCGCTGGGCTTGCTGAACACAGGCACCGACGCCCACTCCCATCTTTGAAGAACGGAGCTGGATTCCCTGCATAGATGGGTTGACTTTGGCTGGCTGCTGTGCAGAAGCACGACACACCTCTGCTCCCATCAGCAGCTTTTTTAAAAACACTACCAGTGCAGGGCTGTGGAGCTAACAAACACCCGAGAGGAGGCTTCTCCTTGCTTCCCGTCGGACACTAATGGGAACCTGGACTTACAGCTCTCTTCAGACAGCCCGCGGCTCCCAGCCCCTGACAGCACCGCTTTCTGCCTGGGGTCCTTTATCCTCCTCCCAGGAGAGAGCCTGGCAAGCTCCCCCACCCCTCTTTCTTCTTCATCTTCTTCTTTCTTTCTTTTTTTAAGCTGACAAAGGAAAATAACCGGCAGAATTAAAGCTGGCTTGCTCTGGGCTGCCAACGTCCTGCGACTGATGATGGAGCAGGAGAAAGCCTCAGGAGCGAGCAGGCGGAGGGAAACGTTTCTGCAGCCAGGCAGGGCAGGGCCAGAGGGAGAGGCTGTGAAGGTCCCTCCCGAGTCCCCTCTGAGGCTGAGCAGGCTGAGAGAGGAGTAGACGGAGGAGTGAGCTCAGACCCTTGCCTGCAGGTTAACGCTGGGATCCAGGGCTGATGCTGGAGATGGCCAGGTGGATGCCGCTCAGAATTCAATGGTTAATTCCACGAGCAAGTGGACGGCCCTTCCACTGTTTCCCTCAGATTCCCTCTCGCACTCCTGAGTGCTCCCTATCTCCCTCTCCAATGCCCAGACAAATGCAAATATAGCATTTGGGAAGATACTAGTTAAACCCTTACTACAAATAAGCCAAATAAGACACACCTAGCACAGGCCAGGTGGTCAGGAATTATTTAAATGAGTAAGTAAATTTAAGAATGGTTGCTCAAGTGTGTGATGAGACAAATATTTGACCACCTTTGTAAATGAGGCAGGAGAACTAACATTTACTGAGTGCCTAATCATACCTTTTTGTTCCATCTCAGTAGAAATGGGGGGCATTGTGCTGATCTCAGAGATGTGGAATCAGAATGGAAAGCTCAGGAACCACCAGAAAGCTCTGTCCTTTTCGGAAGGCCTTTCTCTTTTCCTACACGCCTGCTTTGTTCTCCTCTTTCCGCAGCATCCTTTCTGTCTCCACTCTGCATATCTGCTCTCTGCTCATAAATGATGCTTGCCTAGGACTAGCATTCCAGAGCACCAAGGCAGCCATTAACATCCCTTTCCCTTTTTTCTCTTTCATTGTTAACTATTCCAGGCTCTCCTTTTTTCTAAATCTATGCTCCAGAGAGAAGAACTTGATGGTGCCCAGCTTGCTGATCTGCTTGTTTACTTTTCAGCCGGGGCCAGGGGTTGTAGTCGCTGGCTGCCCTGGGGATCATGGGATTTGGTTCATCATTGTGGATGAGTGGGAAGGGAAAACCTCAGATGACACACATGGCACTGGACCATAGGGACGTTAGGGACAGTTCCCCTCTGGAGAGGATTGGGAGAAGGGGTACTACAGACATATTTGGAAAAGCCTTGGATGTCAGATGCTGGTAAAAGTACTGTCCTATATACTGAATCCTCACAGTGACCTTGCAGGAGTAGCAGATTTGTCTTTGCTTTGTAGAAGAGGAAAGCAAGGCCCAGCTAGGTTGAAGAAACTGACCTGAGTGACAAGTCCTAGAGGGAAGGGACGTAACTAATGTGTATAAACATGCTTTTGGATCCAGCCTGGCGCAGGAGGTTCAGAGGCTGAGAACTTCTAGGATTCTTACGTCGGACAGTTTTAAGGTGATTTATGTCAATGTGCTGGGTGACCTTGGAAGTCCTACATTACCTTTAGAGCTGAGAAGTAGATAAAGTCAGGATCTGAGAGTGGAAGTCACTTTTGACCCTGGCAGGCTGTTCTGTCCCAAGAAGGGTCATTTTGCATGTGTTCAGTGTGATGGATCAGGACGGCAAGAGTTGGGTGTATCTATCAGATTAGAGGTCAACAGGCCTCAAACAGGAGGACTTTGGAACAAGGATGAGAGGTGGGAGGGCTGGGCAGCGGGGAGGAAAGAGGATTAAAATGGCATTGAGATATGTTCATTTCTCATGTCTATCTCCTAGAGCCTTAACACTTTATTTCAAGTGCTGTGCTTCACATCTTTCTGTTCAATGCCTCATTTATCACCAGATCCAACTGATTCAGGTCATTTTCAACGCTGTTAGAGCAGCCTGACCTTGTTTTTCTTAATTTTCTTTATCTGTCTGGTTTAGCAGAATGGCTCAATATATCGAATATATTTGAACAAAAATGTTGGCCGTTTTGTTCCTGCTTCCTGGCGAAGAGCAAGGCATGGGTGCTTAACAGTATTTGTTGAATGAAAGAATGCAATAAGTCTTTGGCTGCAAAACATAGAACTCACGACTAAAAATAAGACTTTGTGTTATTTGACGATCATTACCCTTGTCACAGTCTCTCTCAGATTGAAAAACAATCTCAGCTCCAGTTTCTATACTGGGCAAGAATGGGCATAGCACAAAGGAAAATATAGCTTGATGATAACATGCTGCTTTCACTGGCCATGGATGAATTTCCACCAATGCCGGAATTATTAAAAAATTTAAGACAGAGCTTTTAGAAACATGTGCCAATTAAAAATGCTGGAGATTTTTGGTATCACAGTATGTAACTTCATAGCCTTTAAGAGTGGGTTACCTAAGATTAAAATGAGGAATTTATGAACTAGAAGTCACTACACAGTGTAAGGCATTAACAATATCAATGATAATGACAACCCCATTAGGGAGATTTTAGAATATGAAGGATTTCTTTGTACTCCTCAAATTAAAAGCTGTATTTCTATTCTATCCACCCTGCACCCACTTCTAATTGTGTCCTAGTTTCCCTGGTGGTTATTTCATAATTTTACCCACCTGCCAGCCACTTACAAAATTCTCTCCGTAATCCTGTCAAGTAGATATATATGTAGTTACAGAAACAAATGCAGAGATTGTTTGACTTCCCCAAGGTTTTAAACAACACGCTGTATTGTCTCTCAGATGTTAATCTACCACCTAGGCGGTGGTAATACATGAATAAATCTGCTACAGAGCCTTTCAAAGACCCCTTTTCAGTCCACAGAGGTCCAGCTACAATCATTTCAATTTGGATGCCACAAAGTTCCACTCTTCATTTTTAAGGCCCTTAGGAATATATCCGTCACTTGGAAGCTTTGTAAATGTTTTTTACAAACTACCATCCTCTTTACCTGCGGCCGGATATGTGTTCCCAAGTGGGCACTCTGCCCTTCTCCGTCTCAAAACACTGAATAAATCTTCGGAATCTCTTCATGCAACCATAGATCTCTTTATCAGAATGAGCAAGAGCCCACCTGCCCCATTAGAAAATGGCTCTTGCAGGGGTGAGAGCTGATGTCTAGCCGCTCACAAGGACGACTGGAGGTGATCAAGAAGAGTAAGTCCATTGTCACTCACAGAGATGGCGCCACGTGGCAGACCCATAGGCTGCTGCTCTCACTCTGAGACACGGTCTGCGTGATCTGTTGAGATGCCTCGCGTGGGGTCTATTTTACCCTTAGTCTGTACCTTTCTTTCTGATACGTATTTTTTTCAGCATTTCTGCACTAAAAAAGAATGAAAATGTCAGGACCTTGTACAGATTGTACTGATGTGACCCTTGGAAGGCAACAGCATGCTCCCTTCCACATCATTACTTTTTGTTACACTTGGTGCAACCTTTCTGCTGAGTAGGGAGACAGGAAGCACTGTAGGGCTTGTCCCCTGGCTAAACGACCCTGATTTGTCACATCCGGCTGTGTTCATCATCTGCTCAAATACTTGAGCAGGGTCAATGAGAACGACTGCCTTCTTGGTGGCTGGTGGTTCTCTAAGGGCTGAGTGGAGATGAATCATGGAGGTGAAGCATGGAGAGCTTGGCTTAATGGAAACCCATCTCAGGGTTCTCCCCCTTCACCACTGATGTTGTCCTAAAGAAACGAACAAGGAGCAAAAGAGTGATTTGAATTTCTACCTGCCCTTTACACTCCTTCTTAGAAGGGGAAATGAAGTCACAGAGGGAATTAGGAGCAATAGACAGAGGAGCAAGAATTCTGGGGGACAGGCTTTGAGGTGAGGATTTGAGTCCATCTCTGTAGATAGTTGGTTGTAGGATCATGGGTGAGTCACCTGCATTCATTTGATGAGTTTTTAAAAATGTGAAATGGAGCTAAAATTACCTATGAATTGGGTTCCTATATCAACTGATAGCAGTAGATTAAAAGTTCCAAGAAAAGTCATAGCATCCTCGCCAAATATGAGTCTCGGTGTGGCCAGAGTATAACTGAAAAAGAGAATCAAATTGAGAAATAAAACCAGAAAGAGACATTATGCTAAGAATTTCTAGAATGAAGCAGGAGACAAGAGAAAGGGTAGATTATGAAGTTACTTGATGACTATAGTTTCATGATTTTTGTTAATACTGCATTGATTCATTGAGGCAATTTTTCCCTGGGAAATGTTTTTGAAATTCTTGGGACTGCTTTGATTATTACAATAATCAGGGACACTCTTGCTGGATTGAAGCAGGGATGCTAGAAATCCTCCATTGTGTGGAAGAATTCTGCCAAAAAATGAATTATTCTATACCCACCTAGCTTTTGAATGTCTACTTAGGAATTTTGAAGGTGAAAAATGTGTAACTGTCATTGTCTCAGAAATCGATTTTGTTTTATATCATCGCAGTCATTTTTAAGTGCAGTTTTAATATATATTACATTTCCTAAGCAAGCAATCACTGTATAAATTGAGAGACTATTCCATGTTTGTCTACTCAGAGCACCATCAGGTTTTGCATATGTCAGAAAAGCATATTGCCAATAGCAACACCACTCACAGTGAGTGAGTTCTTAACATTGCAGATTTGGGGGTCAGCTGGGTTCCAGCTGCAGGATTCTACACAGAGATGCAGGCTTTGCTTATTTCATTTAATTTCCAAGCACAATCTTTTCCAAGCTTTTACTTTCTGAAGTGCAAAATATTTTATTACAAATTACTTTCCTTTTTATTTCTCCTTTATATTGCAGTTCAGTCACTTTATTGATTTTTTAAAACATTATGTGTGCAGAGAGTTTCTATTACCTCTGAATTTCATTTCAGTATAATAAAGGATACTTGAAGCCTCTTTCTTAGTGGTCAGTTGTACTTAGTAGCAGTTCTTTTTCACTTTCTAAGATTTTTCTTCCTTAAGGGTCCAATATTTCCTTGCAACCTGGCTTCCAGCTTTCCCATCCCTGTGGAGAATCATGTCTGTGTACAGTAGTCTTCCTTTCATTTGTGGTTTCATTTTTTGTGGTGTCAACATGTGGTCAACTGTGATGTGAAAATATTAACTGGGAAATTCTAGAGGTAAACAGTTCTTAAGTTACCATTCTGAGTAGTTTGATGATACCTTGTAAATACTAACCATTCCTCTGTTCAGTGTATCTGCAGTGTATATGCTACCCACCCTATGGCAGTTGACAGAGAGCACCTTCACATAACTTTGATTACACTATATTATTATGATTGTTCTATTTTATTATTAGTTATTACTCTTAATTCCTTACTGTACCTAATTTGTAAATTAACATTTATCATAGTTATGTACATACAGAAATAAAGCATTGTATGTATAATGGACCAGTGTCTGAGGTTTTGAAACATCAAGTATCCCTTGGCAGTCTTGGAACGTAGCCCCTGTGTATTGGGGAAAACTACTGTATATTTAATGGCACCAATGGGCTTGGTTAAAGTTTCCTTCATGTATCATTTAAACAGAGGGAAGGGTCAGAAAATAGAAGCAGTGTCACCCTGATCCATATCCGAGGATGTCTGAGCCTTAGGCCTGACCCTGCTCTTACAGGGAACTCTAATACAATAAACTTTGTTAAACCTACTGAATAAATGGAAACAGAGAGGCTCCAAGAGGCCAATCAATGGTAGAACTCAGATCAAGCCCTATTCCGTCTTAAGCCTATGCTTGCTACATTCTCTATCCGATGACCCACACCCTCCCATATGAAGGCAATGAATGCAGCATGTATCATTCATCAGTGACTTAAGGAGAACAACTAAAAAAATTACTCACACCTGCATGCCTGGATTTGTTTGCAAATGTACCTGAAAACTACCAACACATTTGATCCTTCCCGTAATTTGGAGAAGGCTAGAGAAATACTAGTACCCACATTAGAGAGAGGAGAGAGGTCTTGAGTTATAGGAAAGAGCACTCATTAGGGTCCACAGCTGGAATCTAAGTCTCCAATTCACTTTAACCTTATCCTCCTTCTACTGTATGAAACAGAAGAGTTACTATAGATATGTGATATTATTTAATAAGTAATAGCTGGCACCAAAAAGATAGCTCATGTGTGGTAGGTATGCTGCTAAATCCTTTATATGTATCATTTAACTTAAGTGTCTGGGGTTGGAGTCTCCTTTTGTAGCCGAGGTAACTGACAAGACTAAATGATGTACCATTCTTAATAGTTTCCAGTTTGTCACCATCACTGTGAAAACGGAACAGCAAAAACCCCTGCGTGGTTGCATGGGCAGCATTTGACAGGTGTCCAAGCTGTTACTGGTAAAAATTGCCCCTCCCTCTCCCCATTTCAACACAGTGAGGTGGAACGATGGTGGACAAGGATTGAAACTCCCAGACATGTACAAAATATTATTTTGAGGTGAGATATTCCACGAAAATTGTAAAAGATTGCAGGGGATAAAAAAAATAGAGTTTTATCCCAGAGCTAACCCAAATCAGAAGAGTCTATCTTCTATAGTTTGACAACAAACTGTCAAAATCTCATGCGAATTCTGCAGCGTGTTTTATTTAGAGCTGTAAAACGCATGTTAGGTATTTTGATTTAGCTGTCTGATTTTCTTGGAATATTTTGATGAGGGAAAGCAAACGGCATCTGGTAATAAAAGAGCAGACCTTGATCTCCAGCTCAAAGACCTTGCAATTCAGCTGCTGCGAGACTGCCAGTGATTGAATCTCTCTAGACCTTAATTTGGCCATCTGTGAAATGGGGTGGATAAAATTGTAGTCTGGAATCATTTTGATGATAATGAGCTGCAATCAGGGCTTGGAAATGCCCAGTTACCAGTCCCTCTCTGGGGAGCAGAGCTCAGAAAGCTATCACAGAGGTTCAGAGCCGATAATTTTCAGATAGGGCTGGTGGGCGATCATTTCCTTCTACTTGGTCTGCTCTCTAATTGCAAAAAGATGACAGAGAGTAGAAAATCTGTGGCATGAGACCCCAAGTTCTGCCATGGGGATAGAAATCTTCTTGCTTATATGATTGTGGAGTGCTCAGTTTCAACTCCCATTGCCCTTACTCTTAAATTACAGCTGCTGAAGCAAATCTTAAATCGCGTCCTCTAAAGACAGCAGCAGTTGCTGGGCTGCATAGCATGACTCCTGGTATCAGCCACAGCGATTGCAGGACCAGCAGGGCCCCCTCCCCACCTCCTTGTACAATGTCATTTTGATTTAGATCCCAAATGTCACTTAAAATCTGCATTCCTAGTTTGCTATTGATTCTCTTAGTATTTCTGCCTTATAGTCTGGGCATCCTTACCCTAATGTATTCATCAGGATAGTTCCAATCACAGAACTTGTTGTGGGCATTTGGTTATCCCATACGAAATGATAGAATAGTGGGACAAAATTTAAAGGATCACTGGTATAACGAACGTTTAGAGGAAGTGTGTGTGTAGTGCCAAGACATCGGTGGGGCTTGTGGTACTGAGATATTAAAAAGGAAGGCATAGGAATTCTATGTATATTTGTTGATTATTAAACAGTAGATCAGTGAATGTGATAGAATACACACATATGAACTCTAATACCCTCTCATGTATACTTCTTAGCTGCATCTTAAATTTTCAATAGGATAGGTCAAACGTCAGATTTTTCCTTTTTCCTGTAGACATCACTGGAAGCTTGCAGACAGACTAGAGAATATGAACACAAAATTTTATTTATTGAATAGTTATAGTACAGAGGTCCAGCTGACAAGGCTGGTGCCTACCCTTAGGGCCTATCATAATCCAACTCAGATAGGCAAGAAATTTCACACATAAATTACCTAAAAGGAGGAGGTTGTTAAATCTCAGGTGATGTGGGAGCCAATGGATATAATGCAGGGAAAGGAAGTCTGGCCAGTCCTTTCGGTAGATGAGTGTGAGAGGTAGGGAGAGTGGAGAACAGGCCCTGGATTCAAGTCTGATTGGAGGCAAAGGAAGTTCAAGTACAAAACTGTGGCAAGAAAATGTTGAAGGATCAAAATGGGAAAAGCAATGTCTTGTATGGTCTCAGCCAAAAGTAGAAGGCCAGCAGAGTTTTAGCAATCAGATCAGTTTCCTCAATGTGTTGTAGCAGTCGGATCCTGAGAGACAGAGATTAAAGCAAGCCCAAGGTTAATTAAAGAATCTCCTGGGCATGACAGAAGAATCGCACCATCTCCAGTCTTCCTCACTCTCAGACGCATGTGCACCTACAGAGCCTTGATGCTCAAATCCACTCGTTCCATCTCTAAACATATTCAAGCATGTTTCCTTACTAAAATAATATTATAGGACTCTATGGAATAATCGTGAGTTTTTGTCAGTAAGCCACTGGATGTTGCTAAGTTCATTATTGGTTAGATCTCCTTTCCTTATCTTTGAAAATTTATGTTTATGCTACTTGGCCCAAACTTGGCATTAATAGGTGATTGGATTCCTCATACTACGATGAGAGCTTGGTTTTGGGAAGCCTGTATTTGGAAAACTGTCGTTTATATTTAAATACTTTCTTGGAAGACATCTTCCCCCAAAGCTCTGGAAATGTCAAGCAAGAGCGGTTAAGTACTACGAAAAAGGAAAATAATGGACAGGAATGATACACTCTCTCATGACCTACAGCCCAAAGTGCAAGGCATGGATAATAAATCAGTGCAGCTCCACTATTACTAGCTTGAGTGAAGAAAAAAAATCTCTAAAATTAATGAACAGAAGAAGAGGAATCTGAAGACTTGGATAATCTACATGTTTTTCACTATTTGACTGGTTCTAACTTTTACAGTGATTCCACATCCACGAATGGTAACAATCCAGGAAGCAAGCAACACATGATTCAAAAGATGAATTCTCTCTGTGAGAAGTCCCCTCACCCTGCGCACACCCACCAGCATCTCTGGAGTGCTCTGTTTCTCTTGGCTTCAACTTCTCAGTGCTCTCCCCAGGCATGTTTTCACACTATATTGTAACATCTGGCCAGTGACAATACAGTGAATATGGTCTGCAGGTTCAGAGTGTTTCTGGAATCACAGCTCTCCCAGTCTCCCCCCTTGGCCACCATCACCACCATCCAAAAAGATGGCAACCAGTGGGCACTCTTGCTGCTGCTTCTCTCAGTGCTCACTTTCCATCACCACAGAGGTGGTTTTGAGGAGGAAAATCTTCTGGACAGTCAGGGTTCTGTGCTCTGGCTGCCTTACCCCTGCTAGTCCCTATTGTAGGGCATGGGTCTGTTCAGCATCTCCAAGGAGATCCGTCCTGATCCCAAGATGCTGGGGTCATCCTGAGAGGAGCTCAGTAATGGCCTTTCTCTTTCTGTCTCCTTTGCCCCCTCCCACTTTTGTGAAAACTGAGCTCCGCTTAGTTTCTTTCCCTTCCCTTCCCTTCCCTTCCCTTCCCTTCCCTTCCCTTCCCTTCCCTTCCGTTCCCTTCCGTTCCCTTTTATTTTTTAATTTTTGCCATACCGCTACAGCTACAGGCCAAGGATGATGCTTAGTAGAGAAGTTTAACTCAAGTTTGGTCAAGGAGGGTATAATTGCCAATGCAAAATCACACATAAGTTTTTGCATTTAGTTTTTGGAAGGAGCAAAGTCACAGATCTATTGTGAACCCTTGGGGAAGATGAAATTTTGAATTTACTTGGTCTGATTTCAGCAACCCTTCCCCATGGAGAGGATGCAGTGCTCATCGCTTGGTGAAAGGGGTGGCTGCTTTCGGTGTTTGTGCATGTGGGGAGGCGTTGTCATGGAGTGAGGAGACCACAGTTCCGGTCAAGCCCTGCGAACTGCAGTTGGATGGATAACACTGACACTATTGTGTATGATTTCAAGCGCAAGTCATAGCAACTCTTGAGCTGCAGAATCCAACTTTAGAATTATAGCACTTGTCTTAGTCTATTCAGGCTGTTATAACAAAATACCTTAAATTTTGCACTTCACAAACTACAGAAATTTATTTTTCATAGAAATTTATATTTAATAAGAAATCCAAGATCAAGGCTCCAGTGGAGTTGATATCTGATGAGGGCTATTTCCTGCCTCAGAGGTAGTGCCTATTCATTGTGTCCTCATATAACTGAAAAGGCAAATGAATTACCCTGGGGCTATTTTTGAAAAAAATAATTTAAAATTTTATAGTATGTTAAAATTACTTATAAATTTCAATCGACAGAGACAGGATATTTTCAAATCTAACACATGGTGACTTCATATCAGCATATATTGTGTAATGATTATCACAAACTAACACGTATGTCACAACCAATGCTGCACATTAGATTCTTAGAACTTATTTATCTTATAACTGAAAGTTTGTACCTTTTAATCAACATTCCCCATTTCCCTGCCCCCCAGCCCATCAGCCCTGGGCAAGCAACACTACTTTCCCTTACTAGAAGTCTGACTTTTTCAGGTTCTACGTATAAGTCGTATCCTACAGTTTTTGTCTTTCTGTGCTTGTCTTCCTTCACTTTTCATAATGTCCTCCGAGTTCGATCTTGTCACAAATGTCAGCATTTCTTTCTCTTTTTTGTTCCTAACACTCCATTATATGCACACACTGCATTTAATTTTAAACCATTCATCTGTCAACAGACACTCAGGTCGACTCCATGTCTTAACTATTGTGAATAATGCTGCAACAGACAAGGGACTGCAATGATCTCTTCGACATATTGGTTGATTTCCTTTGGATGTGTACCCAGAAGTGGGATTGGCGGGTTGTATGGTATTTCAATGTTTAATGTTTTGAGGAATCTCCATACTATTTTTCACAATGACTATGCCAAGTTACACCTCCACCAACAGGGGACAAGAGTTCTCTTTTCTGCACACCTTTGCCAACACTTGTTATCTCCTATCTTTGTCATATTAGACTTCCTAACAGGTACGAGGTGGCATCTCGCTGTGGCTTTGATTTGCCTTTCTCTGATGATTAGTGATGCTGAACACCTTTTGATATATCTGTTGTATGTCTTCTTTGGAAATATGCCTATTCAGATACTTTCCCATTTTCCAAATCAGTTTTGAAAAAAAAATTTTTTTTTTGCTATTGCAATATGTGGATTCCATATTCATTTTAGATGTTAACTTTGTATCAGCTATATGGGTTTGCAGTCTTTCCTCCTATTCTGTAGATGGCCTTTTATTTCATTGATGGCTTCATTTACTGTACAGAAACTTTTTGGTTTGATGTAGTTCACTTGTCTATTTGTGATTTTGTTGCCTGTGCTCTTGGTGTCCTTTCCAAAAGTTTCTTGCCAAGGCCAATGTCAACTTATCTCCTAAATTTATTCCTAATCACCTTTTGAAAGACCCCATTTCCTAATATCATCCCCTTGGATTGTTAGAGTTTTAGCATTTGCACTGGGGCACGGGGCACACGTATTCAGATCATAGCGGAACTGTAAAGTTCTGGGCAAATTGTGCCATGAGCCACATCTAACCTGTCACACATTTTTGCACGGCCTGTGAACTTTTCATTTCTTTTTAAATTCTTAAGTGGTTGAAACAAAGAAGAATGATATTTTGTGACACATAAAAATTATACGAAATTTAAATATCCTTCTCCATAAGTAACATTTTATCAGAATGCAGACTTATCCATTCCTGTGCAGACTGTGGCCCACTATGTGATACAAAGCCAGAGTTGAGCTGAGTGGTTGAAATAAAGACCATGTGGCATACAAAGCCCAAAGCAATTATTACTTCACCTTTTATAGAAAAAAATTGCTAAAGCCTCCATTATAACTTTGTAGCCTAACTTGAAAAATAATTGTCAAGATTAAAGTCTCCAAAGTCTCTGCAAATTTTCCTATTTCAAAATATTACAAATGTGGGAAGTTATTATTATTGACTACCATTGTTACTTTTACACTGAGTCACATTTATGGAAGTCTGACTATGCAATAGCGCAACGAACTCATCCCTGAACTGTCTGAATCCTCAGGCATTTCACTGACTGCGTGGAAGCAGCTGAAAGATGAAAGGGAAAAAGGACTGCTGTTATTAATGTAGCTTCAGTGAGAGTTGACTCCCCCCATTGTGGATGAGTCCCGCTCTGAGGAATGCCTCTGTGCTCATGCTTGAGTGGATATTAACAGAAAATAGACAATCAGGAGCCACATTGATTTAGAAAGGCAAAAGAACACATCTGCTCATTGGGCGAGGTTTGTCCAAATACAAAATCCTGGCTAAAATGCAGGAAAAGCAAATTGCTCAGCAAGAATTCGTGGAGCAGCTACAGTTTCTGGAGTAATGAGCTGTGGTACGACAGACACAACTGGCAGGTCTTGCCTTGCAAAATCTGCTTTGTGTTTGGGTCACTTCTTGTTATTCCCACATCCCTCTCCATGAAAAATATGCTGGCCTATACTCCCTGGCAAATCCTGATTCTGGACCTCTCTCGATTTCTCCTCCATCCCATTGGTTTAGTTGGATGATAGATAGCAGTGGTGGATAAATCTCAATTGATGGGCTGAAGTTCCTTTGGAATGTTACTTGAGTGGCAGGATGAAGGGTTTGTGGTTAATTCCAAAGACAGAGAGGCATTTTGAAGTCTTATAGCTGGAGGCGAACAAGAAGATTGGGACTGTGTTTCAGGATGATTAATTTGGCAGCTGTGTATAGGATGGATTGGAGTGGGTGAAGGCAGAGAGATCAGTGGAGTAGTTTTCCTGGTAGGCTGGGCAAAGAATAATGAGGTTCTGAACCAGTGTGGGGGCAGAGGATTGAGGAAGCAGCCACGAGAGTCTGCAGAAGCAACTGATAGGATGTGGGACATGATGAAGCGCTTTGGCTCCATTGCCATTCATGGAAGCAGGGAGGTTAGGCAGGGGGACTTGGCTGAGGAAAGACATAATGAGCTTGGTTGTAGACATGTTGAGTTGAACGGGTCAGCAGGACACAGGCTGGGTGGTCAAAATAGCAGATGGAGAAGCTTTCCCACAGCTTTGGAGATCACAGGTGGATGGGGAAAGGAAAGTTTTGGTACAGAACACGGTTGTGCCCTGAGCTTGGAGACCAATAGTAAGAGAAGAACAAAGAGGGCTTGAAGCAATTTAGAGAGTCAGGGAAAGACTGCAGAGTTTCATCTGATGAAGCCTGACGTACAAGGGGAAAGGATTAGAACTGAAAAGAAACGATGCAGGACAGGATGACTTCAGGCAGCTGTAGAGACGATGCCAAATAATAGGGCTCAGCAAAGGGACACAACACAGCCAATATAGATGCAGAAAGCGAAGCCAATTTGTAGTAAATATTGCAATAAAAATTTCATCACCTGGTAGCTTATCAGTGTTCCAGAGAGATGTAAATAATGTTCTCCCAATGAGCTTCAGAAAACTGCTTGTCCCTGTATCCCCACTCCAGAGACAATTTGGCTTTTTTGAAATCTGATTAGACTTAAATCCTCTGTCGACTCGCTTACATCCCTGTTTTATCACATATGTTTTCCAGCTGCCAAAAAGTAGGGAGAGAAATGGTCTCAAGAAAAATATTCCTTTCCCTCTATCAAACCACCAGCTAGTTTAGAGCAGGTTTCATTTTCCCCAGGTAACTCTGCCTCTCATCCCCTATTTATTTATTTTTGTTCTTTTTCTTCCATATGTATTTTGGGAACAAAGATCTTTCAGTGAACTTCATGCTCGTATTTCTATCTCTATTTGTCCTTCATCTTTTTTCCTTTCCCTATTTTTGAGCAATAACTGGGCATTTCTGGGGCTGTAAAGAATTAGAAGATTACTTTGGTGTTGCCCCTTATGGTGGTTTTACTCGGCAGGCCTTCTCCTTTGCTCAAACATGAAACTAGTGTTGTTTTGCTAGTAATTGATAGAAGGAGCAACAGAAATTGATGAGCCTCCTGGTTAATTAAATCAGATCATGTTTTCCATGATCAAAGACCTTTACCAGGCTTCTCATTATGACTCTTGTTTGGTTTTAAAGTGATAAAATTCCAAACAACAAATCCAAGAACCATCTAACTCTCCACCCCCCATCTGCATTTCCGTGTGTTTAGGATGCATGAATGTGTACACGCATGCACCCTGTACCATCAGCAAGAAGTGTACAACCCTAGCCAGAAAAGCTTTCACATCACTGATAAATAGTGCACTGAAGACTCGCAGGTCAAGTTTTGCTCTCTTTATCTTGACCCCAAAAATGAGTCCTATAAAAATGAACATGTTTAAGTAAAGATCATTTCAGAAGAAGTAACTGAGTGGTACATAAGATATATCCTGGGCATTTTGCATTTTAGAAATGGAAATAATATATTTTTCCAACTCTAACTAATACCACAATATTAAAAAGCCTCTTGGACGGTGACCTACTTCCGGATTGTAATGACCAGCACAGCCCTTTATAAGTTAGAGGCCAAGATCTGGGCTGCCCAGGCTGGGGGTTGCATGGGAGCATGAAGAGGCTTGGCAGACCCTCGGTGTGTTCAGCCACTGCAAGCAGCTGTGGCAAGCAGCACCAGCACATGGCACTTCACTTTTGTGGTCTCTGAAGGTCATCTCAGCGGGCCTCAGCCCAGAGTCCAGTGAGGGAGGCACAGAAGAGGAGACCCAAGTGAGAGATGGAGCCTGCGAGTGGACCAAAGAGAGAAGTGCACATCAGAGAGCAAGAGGGAAAGTCAGACGCAAGGCTGTGTGGGGTCTGCAGATGTCCTGGCCCCTCCATGCAGGTGCATAGTCCCGCTCCACTTGGAGCCCCTGAGGCCAGCTTCTCCTAATTATGATGCAGCAGAATAAAACAAATGGAGTTATGTTGGAGTCACATTTCTGAGGGTCTGAATATCCCCAACAGCATAATTTATCCCCAAACAGCTTGAGTTTGTAGATGTTTCATTGAGGGAGTGGATGCACTGTTAGTTAGAATTTACATTTACAATCCATTCTCCTAAGCCAAGGCTGGAGGATTTAATACAGAACGCTACCATGCCACAGAAAACTAAAACATATACCAGTGTGAATGAGATACGATTTCTGTGGCAGGGCGCTGGGCTATTAAGAACAGGACCAACCTGGGTGTGGTAATGCATGCCATTAATTCCAGTACTCTAGGAGGCAGAGGCAGGAGGATTGCAAATTCGATCTCAGCCTGGGCACTTTAGTGATTCAAACCATGTCTCAAAAAAAAAAAAATTAAAAAAGAGCTCTAGATGCAGCTCAGTGCCATGTCTCTGGGTTTAATTCCCAATACTGGAATGTGTGGGGGAGAGTAAGACTGAACCTCTCTTTTGGCCTTGCTCCAATGTGCTTTCATACTCCACCTCCTCGCTTGAACATATTTAGATGTGCTCCAGAAATAGCAGTTTAATAAACAGATGGGATGGTTTTGGAAAGAGCTGGATCTTCCACAAAGCTAACCAACCAGGACTGAGACGAAACCACTGGGCCTGGATTAGTAAATTTAGAGACAGACATAGTTTTGGTTCTACGTAGGGCATGGAGTTAGCAGAGTGGTGGCAGGAATAGGATGAGGTGGGAGGAGTCTGCGTTCACAGTGACACACAGGTATGGTCGCAAGGTTGAGGTCAGGACTAGGAGACTGGAAGGAGGTGAGACAGCATGCATGTGCCTTCAGAGTTGGTGGGACCCCGGGGGGGCTAGAGGATAATGTCCCTCAGTCCGACACAAAGATTAAGTCTCTTCCTGCCTATGTTCTCTTTCCGGGCTTAACCTATGATTTTTGTCCTCAACAGTGGTGTTAGAGGGAGTTTAAAGCTTTCTTTGGAAGAAATAATCTTTTCTTGATTGAAGTCATCAGTTAAAATAGATTCCTTCCATTTGCACAACATGAGACCTTTTCTGAGGAACACCAGGAGAGATCCTCAGGCAACAGCTTTTCATGACATAATGCGCAATGACTTCGTGCCCAACAGTGTGAATTCATGGGAAGTATTTAGAGACCACACCAGCCAAATGTAATCAGGAACTAGAGCTTCCCATCAATAGACAAATCCATAAATATTTATTCTTGGCAGACATGCTTTGGACGGTTACTTACCTTCTTTACAAAATGCTTCCTTTTCGCAGCTCATTTAATCACATTAGGGAGAAAGTCTCATTTGTTTTTCTTCAGCAGTTTCTAAATTTCTCTTTCATCAGGAAGTTATGGTCCAGGCAGAGCTGGAATAAGGGTGGGTCAGCCAAGGGCTTCCTTTTGGACCCCATGTATAAAGGGATTTGAAAACACCACAGGCATAAATCAGCAATGTTGTACATGCTTCTTTTATCCAGATCCCCACATGTGACTTTTTATCAAACAGGAAAAATATAAATCAGGCCACCTCTTTCCAAAGGAGGCAACACCTCCGACGCACAGCAAAAGGCATCCTCGCTACCACCAACCACTCTTTAATGGATCACACAAATGTAAATGAGAACATATATTGGAAAGATCAAATTGTGTACTTTTGATTCCTTGTCCTCCTGTGTCTTATTCCCTGGCAGCCAGCTGACATTTCAGAGTCAGAGAAAGTGGGACAGATCCCACCTTGGAAATAAGGACAGACTATAGAGAAAGTTGGTTTGAAAGAAAGAGACATAGAAAAATTAATTCCTTTCTCTCTTAGTTGATTGTCAGAAAGAGAAAGGAGTGGAAGTTAGGCAAAATAGGAGCTAGACATGCATGCCCTGACTTTCCTCTTCTGAACAGAAATCTTGCAGTGAAAGTGGTATTAGGTGAGGTGAGAGAAGGGCCAAAAGAAGTGCAGTTGTCTTACTTTTCCATCTTACACGTCTGAGATGATGGCTCCTTCTGTATTATCTGTGAAAGCTCCCTCAGAATAGAATCTTTGATACAAAGTGTTCATGCAGACAGGGCTCCCTGCTCACATGATATGCAGGGGAGTGGGAAGTGGCTGTTGGCACACGGTAGCTGACCAAGAGGGGGGCCTCCAGGGTGTGCAGTGACCCTAGAGTTGATGAATATTGAGTGGACCATTTGCCTGCAGTTCACCTGAAGATTGCTGTGGATCTCAGAGTATTCACAGCAGTAGCGATTGCTAAAGAGAGGCCAATTCAGTTGGGGTGATCACTGGACACAGATCATGAGGAAATGCAGTAGATTTTAGCATTGAATGCCAGGCAGGATGGGTCACCACCTGGCAGCCTGAGTGAAGGAAAGGAAAGTTATCTGAACAAGACTGGGTGATGTAATGAGGATTGTTTAATTTATGGAGTTTGGCCATGTTTCATAGATAAAATTGATTTCAAGTTTGCCTCCTAATATCCAATAAGGTGAAGGCTTGTCACAAAGATCCAATTTAATCTGGGAAATGAAGAAACTCAGTGTCTTTATAAATAAAAGTCTGTGTTTAATTTTGACTTCCTGGTGTTAATTACATTTTATGTTTTATTTTTATTATCTAAGTTTTAAGAACTTTAATATGTCTCCTAAAAAGTCATTTGCGTCAGAGAAATTGTAACAGAACACTGGAGACCATGAATTTCAAATGAATGAGAAAGAAGACCTTAGCATTAAACCTAGAAACAAAGTTTAAAAACTTTTCTCTGTGTTGAGTGAGAGCGCCTCCATTTTCTGGACCATATTGATAGAAAAATCAAGGAAATGAGTTCAAAAATAATGCAATAAATTCCTTACTTAGAACATAAAGGAAGAAGGATACTCATATTAATAGAAACATTTCCTTTTTGGTCAAATGAATGAACACTAAATTGTATCCTGTGGGCCTAAATTCTGCGTTTTCCCCAGGAAGCAGCAATATTAGGCTTCGGATGGAGGCAATGGGATTTCTGAGACCTTGACACCTGTTGCATCATCAGCTCTCTCTCATTCCCTTCTTTTTAGAACCATCTCCTCTGCTTTTATACTGTCACCATGGGAGAAGCCACTCTTTGGTTATATTTGGGGGGTGCGTGATGGGCAGATGATGGCAGCTAGGGTGACTGGTTCCTTTTCCAGGAATTTTGAACTAAGAAGGAGAAGAAAGAGCTCAGTCCTGTTCGTACGGCTAAGACAGACCTTAACAACAGTTACAGATGACTCCATGTTTACATGGGATTCGACACAGAAGTTGCAGACGCCATGCTGTGGAAAGTAGCTCCCCAAGAGTAACTGGAGGCAGCGCTTTTCCTTATTAATACAACTAGAGCTGGATGGCTGGGCCTTTGCACAACTAAGAGGCCCAGGACGTTTGCCACTGAAGGACTTGACTGCCCTATTCCTTTCCATATTTTTCCCCAATTCTTCATGTGGGCCTCCCTTGTGTTAGTGGAACACAAGACATAGAACCCAGGGAATGTTTTATCTTGGATTAGGGGATCATCCTGTTGCCTGTGGGATACCAAACTCTCTGCTCAGATTGAACAGAATAGAAATGTGGGGGAAGAGACCCCAGGCAAAGCAAGACTGGGCAGTGAGTTCAAGAAGGCAAGCGCCTTCTGTCCCTGTTCAGTTGCCCTAGTAGTCCTGGGCAATAAGCAAGCTGGTAAGACCACTGTTGTTTTTGTATTTAGTCCACTGAGGCTCCTACTGTATCCATGGCTTGTTTGTCCTTTGTTTCCTCTTCCTCAAAGCTTATTCAGAGATTTTAAACTTCAAGGCAAGAGCTGGTGAAACTAGCTCCTTTCTTGAAGTCAGGACGCTGATGATCTGGACACTGTTGTGGGCATCTGTTGTTTTTATAACCCAGCATCCCTTGTAAAAGGATTATTTTCCTCTGAGAAGCCACCCTCAGCTCAGTCTCACTCCACCTATGGAAGGTAAAGCTGACTCCCACTGGCTGGGGTGAGCATGTGGTACAGACTGGGCCAATCAGAACCTTACAATCTTTTGGCCACAGTGATTGGCTGAAGATTGGTCACATGACCTAATCAGTGTCAAGGAGATTCAGTAAAACTTGCTAGAATTTCTTGGAAAGACGCAAAATTTTCTTTCTTTTTTCTTTTTTTCCTTTTTTTTTTTTTTTTTTTCTGCTGGGACTTTTACAAATAAGGAATAGGTTGGTGAAACATGAAAGCGAAGCCAATGAGCTGAGAAATAAAAGAAAATCAAACATCAATGACAGCTTTTGAGCCCTTGCAGCCACTTGTGCCTGAAAGTGTCCTCCACTGGATTTTAGTTGCATGAATCAATAGATGTCTTTCATGCTTAAGCCAGTTGGAGAGCTGTTCTGAGTTTTTATTTCTTTGAAAGAATTCTCATTACCACCTAGCCACCTGTCTGTGGTTACCAAATGTCTGTGGTTTTGGGAAAAAAAATACTCTATGTTGTCATTTATTCAATCATTCAATTCATAAATTTTATTATACACCAACACACACTCCTTTGTGCTCCAATCATTTATAAAATGAGGGGACAGCACTGGGATTCTTTCTCAACTGCCCCAGCTTCAGTCTCCATGTGTTTTGTTGATTTGGATCACAAGCCCATCCTTGGATCAGTCTCTGTGGCTGGGAGAACATGGTGCTCTAATTGAACGCTTCAGAGCGTGACTTCTACAGGCCGTTCTAATTCTCCCCTTCTAAGTTGGTAATTGGCTTTCAAGTTTACAAGAATCCATCTTAACAGTAAGGCAAGACTAGAGGATCTCATGTGGCCATGCAATCTGTCAGACCTGCAAATTTTCACACCCCATAAATGCAGATGAAGCAGTTCAACCTGTTGTTGATACTCAGAAATGCTAAGTAATCATTTTCTGATTTTTAAGGGGTGTAAATGACAGAAAAGTTATATTATTAAGGAGTGTCTCTTGCTCCTCATTTCTTCACTAACCACCACGGGAAAAAAGCAGCTCTATAATGTCCTACTCACATTAACAGTCCTTTAAAAAATGTGAGTTTACTGAGAAGCAAGGGCTTTCTCAATTGCAGGCAAGTTTAGGTTTCTAAATTTCAGCAGATGATAGAGTATTTAAAATTGACTACAGTGGTGAAGGGAAGGAAACAGCATAAAACAGTATAAAAACTTGCCTACTGTTTCCAAGTGGATCAGAAATATTTTGTACCTTATGAGACTTTGAACAGATTTATTTTTTATACAGTAGTGAAAAGAATGTTGAAAGTCATCCCAAATGAAAATCAATCTTTTTGTTCTATTACGCATTGATGAAAGCAGTTCATGATCATTAGAATGATTGAAGTCTGGATTCTTTTTAATGCATATTACATTCCTGCCCATTAAGAGGAGGCACCACAGCAAGGCAGACTGGAAGCCGGTTTTCTCTCCCTGTGGTGTTTCCACCAGGGTTTCCAGGAGCCAACTCCTCCAAGCCCTGCCGTTGTAGAAGGAAGGTTGCTTCACTAGCAAAATGTAGTGTCAGGCAAAATACAAAGATCTGTAGAATCCAAACGGACATGCTCAAAGCGAAAAAAGAGGGTGATTTTTCTAAAACAAGGATGACCATGGCTTTAATTAATTGGGATAAGAGTCATGCTGTTTTAATTTTTATTCATGTATGTTTGCACTATATCACAGTGACATTCTTTTTGGGGATAAGAGTCACATGGTTATGATACGTTGTGCTACTTTACCTGCTCCACTCATGCAGTATTTTGCTACTCCGTGGTTATCTTTGGCCTCTTAGTGCTTCCTTCCCTGTGTGCCCATATCAACCTGTGGTGCCACCTTCTTAACAAGCTCTTAAATCCCAAGCACTGTTCTCAGTTCCCCCCCTCGCCTCTAACTCTCAGCTTCCTCTCTTGCTCCAGGATTTATCCAACATTCCCTGAATCCATCCTTTATCTATTCTCCATTTTGCTAGTTTCCTAGCTCAGAGAATTAGCTATAAAAAAACTTTTCTAGTTTTATATAATGTTGGGAAGTTTTGTTTTTACTTTTTAATTTTGTTACAGAGAAATACAAACCCATTATTAAAAAACAACAAGAATATACACAAGAAAACCAAAGAATGGTTATAATCCCCTCCACATTTCAGTTCCTTATTAAAAAGGAATTAGAAGTGAGGGTATAAAAAGCAAATAAAATTGCTTAAAGCTGAATCAAATTTAAAAAAGATTTCATGGTGTACCAAAATTAAAAGTACTGGGGATATTTATTTTTAACCAAAGAGTTATTTCAGTAATTACTGAGCATCACTTTACAGAGGACTTAGCATATTGCAAGAGCTTAGTCCATGTTTGTTAAATTAAAAAGCAAATGAAAATATTATCATCAAAAATTAAGATGTGATAGGAAAGTATATCTTAGGGTTTTTGAGTTCAGTGGACTCCAATTTAGAGGGTTGAAAACTACTTTTAACATTTTTGGGATTCTAGAGAACAGTCAGTGGAAACCCAGATTAACTTTTTAAATCAAGTTAACAGAAATTTTTTTGAGATTATTAGGGATCACCATGGTGGGACAGAAGGCGAGGTAGCAAGCCCCTGGGTGCAGTAAACTGGCACGGCAGTAAACTAGCATAGCATGTGTCAACAGACCCACCACGAGACCACAGAAGCAGAATGTTAGTACAAAATGATGAATCACTACCAAGAAAAAAATCTAAATACGCCCTCTAGCTTCAGTTGCTCTTAGTCACACAGCTGGACGATACATTATTAGTTTCTCACTGGCTTTGCAGTAGATAACACCTCTGATGTGTGGGTTATAATAACAGTTACTTGGATTACTTCCTGGGGACCTGAAGACTGCTTTTTCTGAAAACACTGGCTGTTCCTTGGGCCTGCAGATGTGTGATGGGTGACTAAAATGCAACAAAAGCCATCCGTGTTCATATTGGCTGACCTCTTTGCTGTCTTAACCCTTGGGTCAGATTCTACTCCGCTCTGCAGGTAGACATGTTGATCATTTTAAAATGTTTTGTTCAAAACTTTGCTACAGACTTAAGTTGGCCTGCTGCTCACTGGAACTGGTAAGTCTTTTCTTTTCTTTTTCTCACGTCTCTTTTCTGTTTCTGCCCTGGGCTTATTCAGTGGCCACAGCAGCACAAGCACCTGAAGTCCTTTGGCCCTATCCTAGGGCTCAGACCCACAGGGCCAGGGTGTTTTGCATAGGATGGTGGTGCCAGACACTCAAAATTGCAACAGCCCTTGGGACAAGTTCACTGTGACCATCTGGGGGTCTAAGTCCTTCACAAGAAGAAGCCATGTTTGGAATCATGCCCCTGACCAATGGAAATTACTACACTTTAGCCCCCTGTAGAAAATGATTAAAAACCTGCTCTCTTTGTTCCAGAAGCAGCAACTTGGTCACTCTCTCAAACAATGGCTGGGTCCCTCCAGCCAAAGCCCTAATTTGGCTGAGCTCCTCGTCCCATAAAATTTTGTGCAGGAGTGTGTGTGTGCTTCTGGCATTTGGCCCAGTCTCATTTGTACTGTTCCTGAGTTAGAAGACACCGTTGCCTTGTATCAGTTGTATCTTCATCTCTTGGTAGTTAAGTACACCTCCGTCGCACCTTGGAAGGCCAGTTTGGAATTTAGAATTCTTAAATTCTTTAAATGTCTTCTGCTTTACACTGTGTTGGCATCGTGGAAACCCACATATCTCCCTCCTTGTCTCCCCACAGCAGCTGTGTCTTGTGTCCTGGGCTGCGAACCCCGGCAGCATGGCCTGCTCATGAGAGTGTGGCCCAAAGACACCCACACACACATGGAAGTGGGTTTGGTCTTTAGTTGTGATGTGGCTTCCATGTATACTTTGATTGTATCAATTACTCTTTCCTTTTAGAAAGAAGCACACTTCTGGCTCCAATCCAGACTCGAAGGCCCGAGAACAGGGCAGAGACGGGGAGCTCTCCTGGCGTGTTAGAAGACACAGGAACCACAGTGTCTGAGAGCAGGGGTGGATGGATGCCCCAGTGCAGGGGAGAGGGGAGCATCACCCCTTCTCAACCTTTTTATTCTAGGTCAGCCCTCAGTGGACTGAATGATGCTTACCCATATTGGTGAGGGAGATCTTTACCTACTAATCTCTTTCAGAATTACCCTCACAGGCAGACTCAGAAATGATATTTTAACAGCTATTTGGGCATCTCTTAGCCCAGTGAAGCTGACATATAAAATTAATTATCACGGATACAAATAGGACTCAGAAGCTAAATTTTCTAACTTGTGTTCAGTTCTTTTCTAAGATGTGGATGCTTTATAGGCATCAACCGTGGGTTGTAGCAGTATTATAAAACCTGATGATGCTTGAATTTTAACACTTTACTTAGAAAATCATTATAAATATTTAATTTAAGGCATTTCCCATTACAAAATTAAACATACCCATTTAGAGATGGAGATAGTGAACGAAGATTTTAAAAAGCCTATCCTTAACTACACTGACAATTGGAATGTGCTTATATATAATTTCTTTTTGTACCTTGAAAAGCATAATATTTCTTAATATTGAGCATTCATTTAATCAAGGATAGCATTTGCCAGACCACCACAATATGATTGCCCACTTATTTATGTTCTTCCTTCAAGTCCTTTCTTTGACTCTCCCTTACCATGTTCTATTCGACCCTGCGCAGCATTTTATTTTATTGCCATCACATACCTTTGATTTTATTTTCCTCATTTATTCCCAGATGTTTTATTGACCCATCTATATGAACTATTTTGTCAGTTCCTACATTAAAGGGACATAAAAAAAGAAGCCCAACCGAGAACATTCCAATAAACCAATAGCAATCTACCCCCCACCAAAGATAAAACCGCTCAGACCTCAATCCTACTTTTCCAAGGATACAGAGGCCCTTCTGACCAATTTTTAAGATTAGCAATTCAGATCTTCACTTCATGTATCCAAACTCCTGAGTCCTTGTACATGTAAAATTCCCATTAAATTTAATGGCATCTTTGGATATAAAATATACGCTGTCTGACATTTATGTGTGATGTGAGAATAGTGTTGTGTCTGGAGCTTTATTTTGGTTGCTGAGATTGCTTTCTGTCTTTTGATTTCTGGATCATTTTGCTGCATTTCAATAGCCACCATTATGCCTCTACTTGAAAACGTTCATTTTGCACTTTTTAAAGTAGCTGCCATTCTGCATGGCTGAGTACACACTGCTTCCAAGACTAGCACTTCTGTTAGTAGCATTGCTTTGTTTCCTTCTCTGGTTTCTGCAATACCTTTTTCTACTCCACAAACAGGTTTTGCCTTTTGCCTTTAAATAGGTCACCATCCTTTCAAAAATTTCTTCTGAAATAATGTTTGTCTCATTCAATACCATTTTCACCCCAACTATTCAGAACTCTTTCCCTCTGGAAAATTAATAATCTCTTACAATTTTAACTAGTTTCTCATATGAAATGTTTTTACCTTAGAGATACATTTCCCCCTGGTATTCATAAGGAACTGGCTCCAGGATTCCCATGGGTTCCAAAATCTGCAGAAGCTGAAGTCTTCTATATAAAATAGCATATTATTTGCATATAACCTATGCACATCCTCCTGTGTACTTTATTTTTTTTTATTTATGTTTTTTTTTTGTGGGTAGCGGGGGGTCGACCTCAGGACCTCACGCTTGCCAGGCAGGCGTTTATGCCGCTGAGCCATCTCACCAGCCCCCCTCTCCTGTGTACTTTAAATCATCTCTAAAATACTTACAATACCTCCTGCGGTGTCAATGGTTGTTGTTATGGTTTCTATCTAGCTGTCCCCCACAACTTCATGTGCTCATAGGTCGGGCTTTGGGGAGGTGATTGGATCATGGGGGTGTGATATGCATCAGTCGATTGGTCCACTGATAAGTTTATAGCTAAATATGTTGGGAGGCAAAGCTTGGTTGGAGGCGGTGGTCACTGGAGAACCGGCCTGGAAGGGTCCATCTCCATCCCTCTTCCCTTGATCTCTTTTACTTCCTTGCTGCCGTACCATGAACCATTTCGCCTCTGGCCTTGCCCCTCTGCCATGCTGCCCTACCTCAGAGCCAGCGGACCATGAAATGAAATCTCTACAAGCTATGAGCCAAAAGAAACCTCTCCTCCCTTCATTTGCAGGTGTCGGGTGTTGTGTCTCAGCAATGTGAAAGTAACTGAGACAGTCCTTATGCTGCATTGATGAAGGAATAATGACAAGCAAAAGTCTGCACATGTCTAGCACAGGTAGAAGTTTAGTGTTCCACACTTGTGGTCTGCAGTCGGTTGAAGTCCCCAGTGAGGAAATCATGGATCTGGTCTGCGTCACTTGGATCATAAACCCCGATGCACTGTGGATGGCATGGCTCTTCCGTGGCGAGCACCCCGGGCATAGTCCACAAGTTTAATACCTGAGCCCAACAGTCTGCTACTTCTGTCTGCTTTGCTTCCTTACAAATTAAGGTAAATGGCTTGGGGCCACTTGATTCTTGTTGCCATGGTGAGCAAGTAGAGGGCAGCCCGATGCTTGGTTAATTGGGAGGCTCTTTGTACCCCATGCCAGGAGGTGGGAGACTTCAAAAGCACAAAGTGAAGGAGACCAGTGTCACCTTGGGAGGAAGGTAATAACTACCACCGTCCTTTCAGAACGAGGAGCATGTACATTTGTGTGTGTTTAAGCTGTCATGATTTCCGTGCAATGGAGAACCTGAAATTTGTTTCGGAGTGGTGAGGTTCACTCAAATTGGTGAGCACAATGATTACGAGCTCCACGGCCCTTCTCATGGACTTTGTATGTGATGACATCATTCTGGGTCAGCACAGAAGCACCGTACTGGGCTCAGAGCATCTGCGCACTAGCGTGGATTCATGCTTCTGGGCAAGTTTTAACCTCTCTGGTCTCAGTGTTTTCGTGTATAAAATGAGCACAGCCATTTTGGACTGATCTCAGATGAGATAGTATATGGCAAATACGCTTTGAAAATTGCTACTGCTATGCGAATAAAACGGGCCATCATTTCAGTGGGCATTAATATTATAACTATTGCTATCACTAATACATTGGCAGTCCTCACACCTTTATTACCAATCCCAGTCTCTTTTGACCTTACACTTACATTTTTAACTACCTGCTTAACATCTCCTTGAATGTAACTAGGAGCACATTCAGTTTGACATATTTTAAATTATTCTCATTATCTTTCCAAGCTGCTCCTTTTCCTGTACTATTGTTAATGATGCCACCGTATTGCTCAACCCTTAGAAGAAATCTGAGAAGTATCCTGCACTCTCTTTTCTTCTTCGTATACCATAGATGTGAACGGCCCATCCCTGCCTCTGCAGCACCGCAGGGTCTATCTGTTCCTCTTCTGTATCATCACTGTCCCAGGTGAGGGCCTTTTCGTGGCAGAACACGCTGCCTGCCTGAGAACGAGATTCCCAGAATTATACTATTTTCCTTACCTATGTCTGTAGGAAGAAAACCAACAAGAAGGGTCAAGGCTTTCTAACTAGCGAGCAAATCCACGTGTCTTATGTAGGGGAGAAGTTACAGAAACAAGTCAGTGACCAATGATAGTGAATAAATTCAATTTTTTAAACAACAAACTGCAAGTTTCTATAATAAACATATAGTGAGTAAGTACACAGGAATACAAACATAAAACAAGCTTGCCTTCACCTTGAAATTAAGGATTATCTTCCATGGAAGAAAATGTTAAATCTTTATACTTACAAAGCAAAATATCACAGAAATCCATGTCTCTCTCCCTTTTAGCCAACCGCCCAGAATATCAATTTTTAAAGTAACAATACGTTGGGGGCCGGTGAGATGGCTCAGCGGTGTACGCGCCTGCCCGGCAAGCGCAAGGGCCCGAGTTCGACTCCCGGAACCCACATACGAGAAAAGGGCCGGTGATATCGCTCAGCACACGGGCACCTGCTGGCGCGCGATGTCCTGAGGTCGACCCCCGGTACCCACAAAAAAATAAAAATAAAAAAATAAAATAACAATACATGAAATAGTATAGGTTTAATTCTTCAACATACCTAACCATTTCTCATTATTTACCATGCTTTTATGGAAATGTGTTGGCAAACAGTTATCAACGTTTTTATATTTTTATAATAAAGTGTGCTTTTCAGTCCCAAGGGTTCTTGTGCCAACAATTCTCCTTAATCTTGAAAGTTCTCATAAAATGTCATTACATGTGATTTCTGGTTCAAATTGCAATTTTAATCAAGTCTCAGTCTAAGTTTTGGGCTTATGATTTTCTATCACCACATACGCTTTCGCCAGATGATTTAAATAGCCTTCGTATTTGTTTCCTCATCTATAGCCTCCCCTTCCTCCAGCCCATTCTCCACAGTGACACCAATGATCTTTCCCATATACAAATGTGATCTATTTCCTTGCCATCAATTAAAACATGCCTCCCATTTCAGAGATAGTAAAATAGAAAAGGTATGTGTCGTACAGGTGACGAAGTAAATTTTTCTTGTAGGTTTATCTCTAAATATCAAATGCCTTAGCAGTAAAAACAAAATGTAAGTGAAAACCTTAGCCTAGAGTGGAAGTTCCTTTGTGATAAAATCTCTTGTGTACCGTCTGCCCTGTGCCTTCTCTGCCCTTCCCTTCCTCAGGTCCTCGTGTTCCAGCCTCTCAAATGCTTTGTAGTTAACTGAGTACAACATATGGGTTTGTGTCCCTGTTCCTTTACCCAGAATTCCCCCTCTCCCCAGTGTCTTGTTCTTCCCACTGTGATCAAGACCTTCCTTCCTTCTGAATTAAAAAGAAATATTTTGAAGTAATTTCAGATTTACAGAAAGTTATAAAATTAGTACAAAAATTTTTGGTATTCCCTTCATCCAGTCCCTCGGCTTTTTTTTTTTTTTTTTTTTTAATGTGAGTACCGGGAGTCGACCTCAGGACCTCGCACTTGCCAGCAGGCGCTTGTGCTGCTAAGAGATATCACCGGCCCTTTTTTCCTTTGTATGTGGGTACCAGGAGTCGAACTCAGGACCTTGCGCTTGCCAGGCAGGCGCTTATGCCGCTGAGCTATCTCACCGGCACCCCCTTGGCTTTTTAAGTGCTATTCCATTTTATTGTATCACCCCAGCTATGCAAACAAAGCTTATCCTGAGTATTTCTTATCAAAGCTATCAGACAACAGCACCTTCCAAGTATTTTTGGTTTAATGCAGGTGTCAAGAAGAGGAGAAAGTTCTTTTTCTTCTCATATTTACTAAAGTATAAGAGCTACTGTTTTTTTCCTTTGGGAAGGCAGAAAAAAAAAAACAAAGTTAATCAGATATGAAATTGGTTCCTCTGCTTTTTCTTGGCTTCAGAAGTTTAAATTGCATTGAATCAGTTACTTATCAAAAGGAGTGGAGAAAATTGTGAAGTCCTCTGTCACAGTCATCAAACCACCTTGTCTTGTACTCTGATTACCTAAAGTCAGAGGGGAAAAGATGAGTAAGTGATTCCAGAAAGAACCATGCTGGAATTAACTGCAGGATGGATTCTTTTCTCCAAAACAATTTCCAGTTCTTACTTTTAGGCACAGTTACATCTTTACTCCTTTTGTTTCTATCCAACTACACATCACACCGTCTTTTAATCATTATCTTATTTATCTGTCTCCATGAGACACTGATGTCTTTGAAGAGAAGAGTCAAGTATTAGTCATTTTTCTTCTTTGGCAGCATCTACTACAGTGCCTGGTACACAGCAGGAATTTAATGATGTTTGTTGACTGATGAATTCGTGATGTGTAGCAAAAATTAACAATGATGATCTTCAGGATCATAAAATGCCTTTTAGAAGGGACAATCTGTTATTAAAGAGAGAGAGAGAGAGAGAGAGGGAGAGGGAGAGAGAGGGAGAGGGAGAGGGAGGGAGAGAGGGACCCAAAATAAATCTCTGTGCTTATTTTCTCTAACCGATAAGGCAACGTGCTTTTCCAACTGGACATTTTTGGTGTCTCTTCCCTTTAACGTCTTAACTTTCTCAGTAACTATGAAGTGGAACTCAATTTATGTTCAGTTCTTGCTTATCTGATTAATACTCTACTGTTGCTGGCATCTGATTTTGGTTTCACTATAAGCATTTGATCTTTGCAGACAAACAGATAAGAGGAAACTAACAATAAGAAGAAGCCTATTTTATCATCTGTCAGAGGCATATCTTTCATGTCTTAAGAAATCTAAAGATGGGATGTATCCTTTGGTTAATAGCATTTTTTAGGCTTTTATTTTTTTCAGGAAATATTTGCAGTACATCATGATTGTATTCCTTGCAAGGAGTCGATGCATGTACATAGCACATCTTAATTCTTGTTTTTATCCCCTTTCCCTCTTATTCTGTTGATGCCATTCCCATTTGAGAAAGATTTATCTACCTATTCTCTATCTTTTATTTTGCTCTTTATTTATATTTGGGTTTCACATCTAAGAGAGACCATATGATATTTAAGCCCATGTGTCTGGGCTTAATATTATGATTTCAAGGTGCATTCATTTTCCTACAAAAGTCTGAAGTCTACCCTTCTTTATGACAGAGTAGTACTCCCCTATGTGTAAACACCACATTTTCTTTATCCATCCATTTGTTGATGAATATATAGGCTGCTTCCAAGGTTTAGCTATTATGAATTATGCAGCTATAAACATAGATTTGCATGTTATCACTATGGTATGATGTTTTTAACTGTTTTGGGAAGATACCCAGAAGGGGGAATAGCTGTGTTGAATGGAATTTGTAGTTTTAGTTTTTTGAGGACTATCCATACTGATTTCCATAGTGGTTGTACTAGTTTACATCCCCACCAACGATGTAGATGGTTCCTTTTCCCCCTGCAGCCTCTCCAGCCTTTGTTATTATTGTATTTTTCAGTGATGGCCATTCTTTCTGGGGCAAGATGGAATCTCAGCGTTGTTTTAATTTGTATTCCTCTAATGGCCAGCGATGTTGAGCATTTCTTCATGTATTTATTGGCCATTTGTACTGTGTCTGTTCATTTCAGTTGCCCCTTTTTTGATTGGGTCTTTTATTTGGGGAGGTCTGATTTTGTTGAGTTCTTTATATATTCTACATATTAGTCCTCTGCCTGAGGAAAAGCTGGCAAAAACAGTCTTCCCATGGTAAGCTATGTCTTCTGTTCTGCTGGTTGTTTTTTTTTACTGTGCATTTTGTACTTTTTAAGGAGGGGAAAGGAAAGCAGTGGCTGGTGCTACCTGAGCATACATTCAAGGACTCAGCATCAAAACTTCTGAATGAGTGACAGTTTCTTAGAAAAAAATCTTGGAGACAGGAGTGGATGCCTCCTGTAAGTGCCGGAAATCAATTGTTCAGAGTATCAGTGATCTTTCTAGAGCCAAAACTGAAGATGTGCTTTATATAATTGCAACCATGTTAATAAGACCCAAAGTATAGGCTTTTGTGATGATATCATAGATTTTAGGAAATGCTTCATTCCCAGATTCATCACCAGCACATTGTTTTTGGTACAGAAGATGATACTGTGTGCAAAAAGTTGGATATCATTGACTTTAATTGGACAAAAGCTGAAGTTCAAGGGAATTTTAGAAATATCTTTATTTCACTTATGTTTTCTTTTTCGTAAATGCACAAGATGATTCATGATAACTATGTTTAATATGAAAATAATTTTCCAGTAAATAAATCATAAAAATTCTAAGTGATAGGAAAGTCTTGGGTAATAGTCTCATTAGCAGTATTTTTTTACTATTTTTCTTAGTGAGTGGAGTACTTTTTAACCATAAATAGAGCCTTACACTCCATTAAATGAAGTTATGACAAGGATTGAGTTTACCACTTAGTCACTATGTCAGACAACCTTCTACACATGTCACATGTCACTCATTTAATTTTCACAACCCTATGAGGTAGGTGCTACTGTTATTCTTCTTTTACAGCAAAGCAAGAAAATCAAAGATGTGGTTCTTACTTTGGGCTACTTGCTAGACTTTTGACCCAAGGATATTCTTCTCTCGGATGCTTGGATCCTCTGAGGCTTGGATCTGATGCCTGGATATGCAAAGGGATACCATAATCTGCCTATTAGGACTGCTGAAAAGATTAAACTTGCTGATACTTTTATATTACATTATTTTGTGGAACTTAGCACATAAGAATTGTTAAGGAAGACCTTAGTTCCACAAGTGATGATTCTTTTTTATACTAAAGATAATGTCAGGATTCTAGTCACTACTGGTTGCCTACATAGCTTCTAATAACCCTTTTTCCTATAAGAGCCCCTGCTTTTGTCCAGGAACCTAGCACCTTCACCAAGTAGCCCATATACCTTAGGGATATCTAATTGCTCAGAACTCTAGCAGTGAGTTTTCATTATTTTCTGCTCATGATAATAGTTTCCTGGTGAATGATGGGTTCAGGAACCCAGGGCTAAGCCAAGCAGATAATTAAATTCCAGTTACCACAAGGAAGTGGCATGGGCATTTGACCTAATGAGGTATGAATAAAAGTCTGTGGGCACTTCAGGAAAAAGACACAGAAAAATATACATCTTCTTTTCTGAATGCTGTAGATCCCAACATTGCACCAACCATTTAGCTAGCAGTCCAAGGATGAAGTTGGCACTTGGTGAAGGGCAGAAGTAAGAGAGCTACAGACAAACAGAGCCAGTTGGGGCTTAACTCTGCAGTGCAAGCCACCCCATTTCTGGGTTTCCAGGTGCCCAGCCAATCCCATTCCTTGTTACTCCGATGGCTTTGAGTTGAAATTTCTGTTGTTTGTAGCTAAAAGCATCTCACTAGAACAAATAGCTACAGTTGTTTTGCTCTTCTTTGCTCCAGGTCTTATTCTAGGCACTTTGTATATATTACATGCATTCTTACAATACTGTCTTTATTTTAGGGTTGAGGAAATGGAGGCTAAAGGCACACAATTGGTAAGCAGCTGAGCCTAAAATTTCCTTTTCTTTTTGCTTCACAGTTAGTGATCTTAACCACCGTACTTTTCTTAAACTTATATCTACTACAACTTTATAAAATCTGTTAACATTTTCTTCATGGTGGACTGTTTTATGTGGAAATGTCTGTATTTATAGAAATTGTTTTACCTCAACATTTAATCTAGTTTGTTTATGTCCATTTTAACATCTTCCCCCAAAGTCCCCATTTTCTTTTTTTCTTTCCCTGCAGAACCATGTGTATCTTGGTGTTGGTGAACACGATGCCTCTGGGATTCAGACAGGTGGTGAGTGAAATGGTCAGGATGAGGGAAAAGCATGAGGCACTGGCAGGGGGACAGCGGCTGAAAGTACAATGAGTACTTTAGTTTGCCAGAGCTACCATAACAAAAGCCACAGACCGGGTGGCGGAAACAACAGAAATTTACTGCCCAGAGTGCTGGAGACTGAAAGTCCGAGATCAAGGCGTCAGGATGTTTGGTTTTTCTGAGCTTCTGTCCTTGGCTTTCAGGCAGCCATCTTCTCACTGTATCCTCATGAAGCCCTTGTTCTGTGCCGGAGTGTTCTTGGTGTCTCCTCCTCTTCTTCTGAGCGTGGCAGTGGACTGTGGCCCTACCCTAACGGCTTCAGTGAATCTCAATGACCTCCCTGAAGGCTCTGTCTCCACATACAGTGGCATTTGATTCAGGGGTTCAACAAGTGCCCTTGGTCCACCACAGTGGGGCCAGTGGAGATTGGATAAACTGCCGATTGAACGGCTCGGCCTTCTGAGGAGAGCCACAACTACTTGGTCCCCTTTGATTATTGCCGCAGCAAGGAGGACCAGCATCGTCAGATTTGACTTCTCAATTCATGTTTAGAATACACCTTTCTAAGTAAAATCTTCCACTTTTAAAAATTGGCACCTAATTAAAAAGAAATTTGTGGCTGTCTGCCTGTTTGTCGGGTGTGGATTAAACAGGCAATAACTGCAGATTTACAATGATGGCTGCCCTCATTAGCATTTATGCTCTTCTCTTTCCTTCCCCCTCTCAGTACTGCTTCACTCATAGAGCATCCAAGTTGAACCCAAGTGGTGACCCAGCCCAGTTAGCCCTGGGTTGAGGTCATCTAGGTGCCATGAGTCATCTCCTGAGTCCCAGAGATAGAGAGAATTAAGTTTTGAGAAGTCAGCTGTTCTACAACAGACTTAAAAACTGTAATTGGTTCCACTAAGATGAAAACATACAGTTACATTTGAAGAATCAATAATCTCAGTCAATTATTTAAGTAGGTTAATAGCTACTGAGTGTTCAAGGACTGATGCCATGTATGCAGTGATCCATACCTTGCTTTAATTATAATTGGTCTAGGTCCTTAAAGCACAGGGTACTGCCTAGATGAAATATGTAATGACTCCTTAATGATGAAAAGTAACGTGTTTATAGGGGGAGAGCGAGAAAGAAAGAGATTAAATAGTTGACCAAAGAAAATGCACTTTCAAAGAATTTTAAAGTTGAAAAGTTATCTTGTTTCATTTTATCCCAGTTTAGTGGTCTTGGCTGAGTTCCAGGGTTTTTGCAGGGTTTTTAAGCACCAGAGATTCAACCAGGTGGGTGGTTAGGGAGAATAATCTAGAAGATCTAAGAAGAGGTAGTTGGCAGGTGTCTAGGCAAGAATGTTTAGCATCATGATCTAAAGTATGAGAATATGCAATTTGAAAAGAGCTGAATGTTATGTAATAGAACTCACCAGAATAATGTGAAGCCCAGGACTCTGAATTAATGGGGAACACTGATGGGGGGAAGCCTTAGTTTTGGAGATACTAAGGTATAAAGTAAGGGCAAGTCAGCACTAGGGGATGAGCCTGCTTTTTTTTTTTTTTTGTGGGTACCAGGGGGACGACCTCAGGACCTCGCGCGCCAACAGGCACCCGTGCCACTGAGCGATATCACCGGCCCCTTTTTCGTATGTGGGTTCCGGGAGTCGAACTCGGGCCCTCGCGCTTGCAAGGCAGGCGCTTACGCCGCTGAGCCATCTCACCGGCCCGATGAGCCTGCTTTTGCCTTTGTTGTTCTTTTTGTTGCACATTTGTTCTGTATGCTTTTTGGAGTTGGAGAACCAGAAAAGAAAAAACTAGGAAGTTTGTTTTGATGCCTAGAAAAGACCAGGACAATAGCTCAAGAGAAGGATCTCATCTTGAAACTCGGAGAGAAAAAGCCAGAAGAGTTTTCAGGAAGATGAGAGGCTGAAACCACACAAGTTATTACAAAGTCATTATCAAAATTTAACCTGCATGAAGACCATGGCTGATGAGCAAGCACCATTAGAAGAATAAATGAGTAGCTCCAGAAGAATCTACTTTCTCTATTGTGGCAGAAAAAGTCAAAGTTCCCAAGTATTCTGCTTGTTTTCCACACTTCCTAGATACCTGGCCAACAGGTAGGACATGCGACTTCTTCTGGTTGTTGAAAGGAGAACAGAAAGTAGTGTGTGTCTGTCAGGTGGCACAACTGCCCAACCCCCCCTTGTAGTGGACACTGCGATGAGCTGCCTGGGTCTGCCAGTCCGGACTCAGGCTCGCATTACTCCAACTGCTGCAAGAGTTGTTGTCTGAAAGCCCTCGCTGAGTTACTCTCCAGTTCACCTCAGCAGAAGAGAGCACCTTCCCCAAGGTCAGCCCTTCTCTCTGGAGTTGGGCCTATCAAAGTATTGGTTAAAGTTGAATAACAAAGGCCCAGTCCCCTTCCTCAAGGTGAGACCATGGAGGGAAAGCACTCTAGCTCTAAAACTCCATGCTGGGTTGGTAAGACCTCTACTCTGCCTGCGTCCTAGTTCCACAGTTCTCACTCAATCCAACCCCATTTCTCCCTTGCAGGTATCAATTCAGAGGCAACTCCCCAGAAACTTTCCTGCAATAAGTCTGGACCTTGATTTATTTCGAGGCAGCCTGATCTGAGACATCTCTGTTTAGAGAGAAAAGTGTTCCTGACCATGTGGCTATGAGATAGCAAAGTGTACTACACTGGGTCAGTAAGTGGAAAAGAGCTCTTGCCATCTGCCACTAGACTTGCATGAAGGAGAAATAAATCTCTATTGTAGGAAGCCCCTGAAATGCCAGGAACTTTGCTACCACAGCCTCACCTAGGCTATCTGGCTACGGAATTCTCTCACAGGTTCACTCCAGCTCTTGCTGCTCTTGGGGAGCACTGGGACTCTTGTCTTTAGTCCACTTTCAAGGTGACTGGTTTGGCAGCCCCTGATGAGAGACTAAAAATTAAGAAATAGAGCCTTTATGTACTCAGTAGTGTTGTAAGACTTGAAGCATTTTTGGCTGTAGTTTGATTTGAGAATTACATAACAGATCTATTGAATAAATGAGACCACTTCAGGCCAATGGAATGTAACAAAGCTCCTTTTTTTCTTTTCTACACAATGTTACTCTCCTAAATCTATTGAGATGGGAGGACAAGTGCAGAAGAGGAGAGATCAGGGAAACTGGCCTCCTGATGCCTCATGCTTATGGAGTCCAGCAGGATAATTGCTTCTCTGAGTCATCTGCGAGGAGAGGTCTGTTACTCCATTTGCCAAAGAGAAGGCTGTGTGATTTTCCCCACATTTTGTAGTCGGTGGGGAACAGCATAGGTGAGACACTGTGACTTTACCAATGAAAGAAATAAAAAAACAGCACACAGTTTTATTATGGGTAGCACAGGGGCACAACCTTTCCTTCTTTGATGTATAGATGCCCTCTATTCTCCTTAAAATAGGGGAATAAGGACAACTGTCGAAAAACCCCAGTGCAGTCAAACTCCACTCCCTAGAAATTCTATTTCCTTCTGCTTGTGTAGCACAAACTTTTATAGGTAGAAGTCTTGTTCCCTTGCTTCTTCTTTTTTTTTTTTTTTTTTTTTTAAGATGTGTTTTAGCTTTTTCTAGGTGCAAATGGTAATTCTAAAGTGGGCAGGAGGGAAGCTGAAGCCGTGCATAGATTCTTTTATGCTGCCGTAGTCTCCATCAGGGGCTCACAACTGGCTTCCACGTGAGCTACTTACAAGCTGGCCGTCTTGTCACGGTGAGTAATGAAGAAGGAATCCTTATGAATGTAAGCTTGACTCCACTGCCTATGAATGAGTAGCCCTGGAATGACCGGGTTAAGGCACATTTGACTCCTTCTTGATCCCATTGTGAAGGTTTGTATTAGCCAAGTGCCTCTGCACTCTGTGAAACAATTGATACCAATGCAAATTGATTTTAATTTTATGTTCAAAGTTTTCCTTTGAACATTCTATTATTCTTTGAACATTTGGACATTCTATTAAGAACAGACATGCACTCAACAGAGAAAGAGAAGTGGATTCAGCTATACAATGTTCATTTTCCCCCACTTTATTATTATGTAGCCATAATGACCCTGTTTTTGCAAATGAGAAAACCCAAGAATTATGTAAAATTTTAAGATTACACTTATTAATAGTACTCTGCATCATGAGTATTTAAACCTGGATCTCTTTGACCCCATAATGAATTATTTTCACCATTATGTCCGTTGATGTGTCTGTAAGGAATAAAACAATTATAGGAATCACTCATTCTCTAAAGATTTCATTGTTGATGTGTACAGTAAAGAGAATTCCAAGTTGTTCGTGAATGTTGGAAGGTGCCATTAAAGTTACTCAAATCTGAAGCAATCCATTCTAAATCGATTTTTAGAATCTCATGAGTCAGGTGAGCATATGCAGAATGTGGTACAGAGAAAAATCTGAGAGTTCTACCTGGACAAATATTATCCATATCATAATAACTTTCACTTATTAAGTCCTTATAATGTGACTGGCACTATTGAAGGGTTCTTAGGAACTGTCTCATTTAATTCTTAAAACAACTCTGGCAGACGAAAACTGTTGCTATTCCCATTTTGTAGACAAATGACATGAGACCTGGAGAATTTAATTTTCTTGCCCAGCTATACAGTTATGAGGAATGATCAAAGTATATAGTGAATGTTTAAGCAAAAAAGTTATAGTAAAAGACTCATTGCCATAAACCCCTCTTAACACACTTTCCCTCACTTTGAGCGCACATCCCATTGTTTTGGCTGCTTTCTGAAGCAGGTTTGGAAGTCCTGCTCTGTGAGTGTTATTACATTCATCAAAAATATGGTGAATGCTGCAGCCATGCATCATCCAATGGAAAGGCAGGCTCGTAAAAGTGAAAAACATTATGATGTGTCCTCATCCACTTCATTCACCAAACCTCGTACTGTGAAACTTCTGGTTCTTCCCCAAAGTCAAAATGACCATGAAAGGTAAATGTTTTGAATCAATTCAGGACATTGAGGCAGCCATGGTAGTGTAACTAAAGAAACTCATGAATGAAGACTTGCAGAACTGCTTCAGAAAGTGACAAGAATGATGGGACAAATGTGTTTGGAGTGGGGGGGGATTAATGGTGGTATGTCTTTTACTATAATACATTTTAAAAAATATTTCAGCATTCACCATTTTTTCAAATACACCTTATGGTAAGTGGGGCAAAAAATTCACTTAGTATTCTAACTTAAGTATGCTCCTTTAGCCACAAGGAACCCATGTGGGATAACTGTACAAGAGGTAAAAGACAATTTAGAAGGTTTTTTTTTTTGGGGGGTGGGTGCACATGAAAATTAAGGTATTTGTTGTTCAAACATGTAGAATAAATAATTCTAAGAGAGTCTATGGATTTTGGATAAGGGATGATGGACAAACTGACCTGGTCTTGAGCTGCTCTGTATTGCTTGCTCAGGAATTGAGTAGGTCATGACTTTTCTGATAATGTTCACCATATTTAAAGTCAAAAATAGAAATTGCCTATAAGCAGACACTCTACTCCATAATCCAGAATTTTGTTTAGAGGATGGGTCTGCTGCAGTTGGTTCTTGACTCTGACAACCCTACAGACCCCATGATATCCCCAAAAAGCTCTTTCCTGTCTTCCTGGGAACTGCAATTCTGGGTGCCCAGCAAGGGTCTAGGGGTTTCACCATGGAGAGAGAAGCTGAGTGCTCCTGCTAAGGCTCTTGCACAATGAAATCCACTAGTTCTCACACACAGGGCTGGGAGATTGGAGGTGTGAGACTGTACTGCTCATGCCAGTAATATTTAGCCTGCACTCCAATAATGGGTATCTGCTTGAGAAGTCTAAGTATGCCTAATTTGACTTCTCATGTGATCCAGTTGGCTGTGGCTACAGTGAGATTAAATTTTAACAATCTCAAAGTTTCACTGGCTTGCAAAAACAAACACTCTATTTCTGGCTCCAGCATCTGTGAATTGGCTGAGGTTTAGCTGGTCTAGACTGGGCTAAATTAGACTCACTTGAAAGCTGTAGAGTTGGGTCTAAAATGACTCCACATATCTCTCATTTCCTTTGCTCCAGCAACAACCCAAGGCATAGTCTTTGCACAGAGAAAGGTAGAAACACAAATTTAAACCATGCAAGCACCATTTAAATTTCTATTTATGTCACATTTGCTACATCATTTTGGCCAAGCCAAGTCACATGACCAAGCATAAAGCCAAATGGCAAGAAAGTACATTTTGCCCAATAAGATGAATTGGAAAAATTGTGAAGAATTGAAATGCATCTAATTAAACCTAACATTCAAAGTTGGGCTGGGGAGGAAACAAACTGTCAAAATGAGTGCTAAGAGATCATTAAGGTTTAACTGTGAAATGTCCCCCAAAGACTCATGTAATACATACTTGATCCCCAATGCAGCAATGTTAAAAGGTGGGGCTGAAAGAGGTGATTGCATCATGAGGGCACTAATTGCATCAACAGGTTAATCCATTGATGAGTTCATAGCTGGATGGGATTTTAGGAGGTGGTTCCTATTTGGAGGAAGTGGATCACTGGTGGGTTCTTCTCTCTCTCTCTTCTCCCCAGCTGCCACAAGGTAAGCAGCTTTCCTCTGCCACCCACTTCTACCATGATGTTCTCCCTCATCTCAGGCCCACAGCAATGGAACCAACCAACCATGGACTGACCTCTCTAAAACCATGAGCCAAAATAAACCATTCCTCCTTTAATTTGTGTGTGTCAGGGGCTTTTATCCCAGCAATGGAAAGCTAATGAGCACAGAATTGTGGCTGAAAACTCTCTTAGACACAAATCAATTGTCCCTATCAACTCCTATCTTTCTTTACTGCTAGCTGTTGTGTATAGAGATGTCTCACGTGGGATCTCCTTCCTCAAGGTCAGGATTTAGAGTTAAACCCAATGGAGAACCTATTCCCACATAGACAAACTTGGTTATAATGGGATCTCTCAGAAATAGAGCCCAGTGATATGGCAGGAAAGAAAAAAAAACAATATATGACTGGGCATTCAGCTTTGTCTGAAATCTAGGAAGTTGTGTTATGGTCAAACACAGTACAAATTCATATCAGGAAGAAATAAAAACTATTTCATAGGAAACCAGAAACTTGAAGCCCAAAGATAAGGTTAAATTATGAAGCATATGATGGTCAGGTGTTGAGTTCAATATTGTGGACAGAAGTGACCATGAAGATGTATTAGGAAAGCATATTTTCTCTGTCTCGGGAGATGTTCTTTCTCATTTAGCCTTTATCTGTAGGGTCTCAACACATTTTATTCCTTGACTCATCTTCCTTTTTTTCTGTTTTGTTCAGGTAACTCTAGCTAAGCTTGTATATCCTCAAACTACCTTTTTGCTGGTTTCATTTTTTTGTCTTCTATATTTTTTCTGTATTATTCACACATCTTATTTGTCCTGCTGTATATGGTACTCCCTGTTGAATTTTTCTAACTCTGATCTTGGAACTTTTTAATTCAGGGACTTCTGATATTTTCTGCCTCATTACATGCCATGCTTAGCAATTAATGTTTAAGGATACTTTTCTCTGGCTCAGTGTCAACTGTACTGGCATCATAGGGCAAGTAGTTCATCTTCCCTGTGACTTTGGAAAATCCTATGTTTCCCAGTTCCAATTCTAAGAAAAAGTGTTCTACATGTTTTAGTCTTATTTAAAATGCATTGAATGTGAATTCCATATTTTATTTCTTGTGGGGAGACAGGAGAGGAAATGGGAGAGAACATGAAAGTGTATAGTGGGAAAGAAAGGGAGGAAGAAAAGACAGAAGGTGACCAAATGGAAGGAGAGAGGGAACAATGGATGGAAAAATAGGAGGAGGGAGAGAGAATAGTGGGAGAGATGAAGAGAAACAAACAGAAAGAATGTGTAAAATAGAGAGGCAGAGACCAAAGAAAAACTTAGGAAGATGCAAAGGTTTTCTGGGTAGCTGGTACTTAAAAGATTCACTGGGAAGGCCAGAGGACTCTATGATTTGCTATGGGTGAAACATTCCCCACACTATATAAATGTGAGGGAAAGTATTAGGGAAACACAGAAAAATCATCCTTTAATTTGGAAGAAATTCTGAAAGTTTGTGAGCATGCTAACACACGGATGCCTAGGTTGCTCTCCCCCCCCCTTATTCCTAGAATTCAGTATCATTAAACATCTTTCAAATCAGAAAGTTGCAGCATTCCTTACGTGCATAGTTATTACCTGAACGTCTTCTAAGAGCTGCCATGTTGCAAGCATTCCTTCACTGCCTCAAGTACTGGCAGTGAAAAACACGTGTATAACTCACCCCACTCCTGCTTCTAGTAAACTCTAGTTACCAGTTACAGGTGCCAGAGGGAGAGAACTATTAGCTAAGTATGTCCAAGGCAAATTTGTTTTCCTCTGTATTATTTACTGAAAAGACAACAAAAAAATAATTGCTTAAGAAAACCCCAGATGGCTTTCAATACTTTTAGGTAAGCCATTCCTTTTCCCAAGTATTCCCTGTGCATGTAGACTCTGCAAATGCTTTCACAGATGGCGGTGGTCTATGAGTCCAGATGTTAGGGAAGAAGTTACTCTCATCTGGCTGTATTAGGTGTTAGTGTCTGTGGATGGGTGGAGCCTGACAACTGCACCTAATGCAGAAGGAAGCACATGGAAGTGTCCACACACACTGTGCTGGGTAGAGACACAAGTCCTCTCACCACTGTGACATGTGATCTTCTTCCACATCCACTGAGCATGTACACATTCCTATTTTACTATGTATTCCTTGCTGTGGATATTATGTTATTGCTCCCTTTCTCCTAGAAATGTTTTCTTGGCTTCTGTGACATCACACTCTCTGCATGGATGTCTATTCTCTTTTCATGGTTCTTAATTTTCTTTCATGTTTTCATTTCTTCCACCATATTTGTGCTGGTGATCCATTTTCTAACCTCTTTGATTTCACTTGACAATCTTCCTAGGTGAACTCTTCCAATTTTTGACATTAATAATTATGAAACTACATTATCTATGTGTTTCTAGCCACAAATTCCACACCTCTCAACTCATGACCAACTAGTTACTGGATATCTCAGTGTGGATTTCACTTAGCAACCTCAACCCCCCCATATTTCCAGCTGAATTTTCCATCTCCCATCTCCTCAAGCCTTTTTGTTGTAATCATGGTGCAGTGGGTTATTTTACTTGCAAATGGTGCTATTGTTGACTAGAACCCCACACCTGAAATCTGATTCCTGTTTCTTTCACATACCCATAACCAATCAATCAGAAATTTCCATGTCTTTTCTTTGTAAGTCCTTCAAATATTTTCACTTCTCTCTATTACCACTACTGCCTCCGTAGGAGGCCGTTATCTTTGATAGTAATTCAGATCATGGTGAGGCTGAACCAGTACCTCTGGGTTCACATACTAGCCCACTGCAAACCTATACTTAGCACTGAAGCCAGAGTGAGCTTCCTAAAACACAAATCTGGGAAATATTTCTTTCCTGCTTCCAACATTTCAGGGGCTCCATATTGCCCTTTAGGCAAAATCCTATCACTGAGACATGACTCTTGCTCACTTATTCAGGCATCTCTATCACTCTCCCCTTCTCACACCTTACTACCTGGCCATGCTTATGTCTTTAGATTTTCCTTTTTACCTAAGATTTTGCATTTGTTCTTTCTGTATGGAGCAATCTTGATAACTCCCAATAATTTTTTAAGGATCATCCTTATTTAACAACTGCCCTAGGAAGTTCTGTCTTGATTATTCACTTATTTATGCATTCAGTGAATTTATTAAGCTCTCACTCTGTGCATGGAATATGTGTTGGTCAGTCTAGGTTGCTGTAATAAACTACTACAAACTTGGTGACTTTTAAACAACAGAAATTTATTTCTGACAGTTCTGGAAGCTGAAAACCATAGATCAAAGTGCTGGCAAATTCAGGGTCTAGTGAAGTTCATAGTGGACATCTTGTTGGGTCCTCACATGGTGGAAGGGGTGCGGGAGCTCTCCAGGTGTCTCTATAAGGACAATAATCCTATTCATGATGACTCAGCACTTATAATCTAAGCACATCACAAAGGCTCCTTCTTCTAATACCAGCGATCACACTGAGAGTTAGAATTTCATTTATGAATTTGATGAAGCACAAGCATTCATTTTATACCAGAGCTGCTAAATGCCTGGACACTGGATTCTTTTGTTACCTCCTAAGATGTCCCATAGCATCTGTATGTTTGTCACATCGAAATTTATTTGCTCTTTCTAAGCATCTTTTCCACTAGACTAAGAGTACTCTCTGGGCAAAACTAATGTCTTATTTGTTTTGTTTCAGTACCCAGCTCAATGCCTGATGAATAGAGTAAGTGTACAGAAAACACTTTTTTGCCCCTGGAACACAGAAACAGGAGGAGTATGTTCACGATCTGAAAACATATTTTTTCTTTTTTGCAATTAGATTGGTAGAGGCCCTTCATCTCCGCAGGAGCCTGACCACTTGCCCCTGAGGTGAAACCATAGCAATCCTTCCAGAATCTCTAGCCAGCTCTTCCTGGTGTAAGAAAACCATGGGTCAAAGAAACAGAAAGCTAAAGCTCTTTTAATATACTTCATTTTTTGCTGGCATTTGAAAGAGGCATGGACAAAGCCAATTTCAGGCTGAGGATGTGTGTAATTGGCCACACACTGATAATGACAACATGGTTTTCTGTAGAGAATTCCTCTTATACTTTTCAGAAGTCCTTTATTCTGTTTTGCTAAATATCCTTGAGGTACCCAGGGAGAAAAGCTTGATTTACAGCCAGCTTCCAGTTTCTGTCCTGTCTCCTTAGCTGATCTTGGCACTGTAACAACAAGCATATGATAAAACTCAATAAATATTTGTTGAATTGAATTATCTTAGTGGTAAGGGAAATGAAACCTGTAGAACCACACAAAGCCACATAGGTCAGGGGCTTGTTTGTATTTAATCAGTTTAGAACTCTTGGCACTAGAAATATGGCAGATAAACATTGGCTACAGAAATCACCTGTTATGTGTTTCCGTCATTGCCTTTCTCCTTTTACCTCCAGCCACACAGACAAATCTTAGGAGGTAGTAATATGAAGGTGTCTCTATGGGCTAGGTGAAAACATTCCCATTGACCTAGGTTTTGCAGGTAGCTGCAGGGCTAAGCCAATTGCAAACATTTTGTGCACACAGAGCATCAGAGCAAATGCACACAGAGTTCTCACTGTCATTCTCCAAGACAGCAATGGTGTTCAAAGAAAAGTAAAAGACCGAGGAATCCCAACATATCTTTTCTTGCTCATTTATTTCCGTGTATTATGTAATGCTTATGCTGGGAATGATAACATAAAAACGTGAAAAAATAGAACAATTCCACCTTCTTTTTCTTCTTAGTTTTGTTACTCATCCTTCATCATCTGTGACCTGAAGGGAGAGAGTGTCGGTAGAATTGTAACAGGAAATAAAGTAAAAAACAGTTGAGTTAGTTTGGGACCATGTTTCAACTGTTCTGGTAAGATCGAGATACTTGTAGGAGTTATGAAATAAGAATTGTACAATTTTGGTGATTATTCATATGAGCTAAATGCTCCAATATTTGCATTTAAACTGTAATTGCATGGTTTAAGGAGTAAAATTCATGCTAATGATTTAAAATCTAAGTATTTATTTGGAACAAATGGAACAGCAAATTGAAATGCACCATGAGTGACAAGTTGAGAGTGATGACATGGAAGAAACAGGAAGCTCTCTATCTTTGTACATTTAATAGTCCCCTTTCCTGGCTCTTTGCACAAGGGGCCCCATATGGTATTTTCATTTTGCCCTGGGCTCTGCAAATTATGTAGCTGGCACTGACTCCCAGACTGATGACGTGAACACTCATTCATTTGACAAATACTGACTGAGTACCCATCAGTGCTGAGGCCAAGAGAAAGAGATTGGATTGAGAAGGGGGCTGTAACTGCAAAGTACAAAATAAGAAGCCAAACCTGGGAGGCACAGGCAAGGCCTCGAAGGTGACACTCTGGTGCAGGGTTGGGAGGCTCCTGGTCATGTTTGCCCCCGGAAAGCACTGAAGAAAAACTCCCAAGGACGCTGCCCCAGCCAGGCTCTTCTGTGTGCTCATGGAAGTTGTGTATTCTTTTCCGCTTGGGACTGGAATAAAAGAAAACTTACTGAACAACCAGCATCTTTCACAGGCTGCACAGCTTATTCTGGATTCTTCTCTGCCTTTAGTAATGCATATTAGAGGGAGGTATGTAAGATGTCTTTTGTCTCAGCCAAAAAATTAAGCAGTAGGCTATTAGTCTGTTTCAGTTCCAACTAATCTATCCTTGCCAGAGATTGATAGAATTAAGCTCTGATTCTTTCTGAAGGCTCTTCAAAAAGACAAGACCTTTCTGCCTTGAGTTTGGTAGACAATGTTCTCTTTTCTGTCTCCCACTGTTGGTCATGAGGTAAGATGCTCTCCTGGCCCAGATATCCTCCCTATCTCTGAATGAAAGAACTAGATGAAAATCACACCTGTGACTCCAATGGGACCATAGCTTGAAGGCTTCTCCACCTACAACTCTAACAGCTTATTCAAAGGGAAATCCATGGAGTTAAGATGTAGTTTGAAATTCCACCCAAACATATAATTAAGTCCACTTATCACTAAGCCTTATTTGGTTATTGTTCTGTTCTTGTAAAGTATTTCCCTCCCACTTTCCGCAATGATCCCCCCGCCCCCCCTTTTTTGTGGTTGTTGTTGTGTCAGATGCAGGAACTTATATCAGTCTGAGAACTGCTCATTCCTAAGGTGGGGGGGTCTATTTTTATTTGCTCAAACTGTTTTGTAATATTAAAATAACTTTTAGTAACACTAAGAACTAAAATATTCTAGATGTATTTTTATTAGAAAAATGTGCTTGTTTTTCTTAAAACGGTACTTCCATAACATAAACAAACTTGTCATTCCTTTAGCTTTCCTTGTCTCCCAGACTCAGTTAATCCCAAAGTGAATTAAACAAAAATCAATGAGAACAGTGTAGACATGATATCCCTTGGGACAGTAAGAAGACCAAAGCATCTCAGTAAGCCTTTCCAAAGATCCCTGAGCTCAGGCATCGAGCCACATATGCAATTTATTGAGGGTCCTCTACTTGCTAGGCAGTGAAGTGGGTATGTAGTCCATGTGACACAAAACAGTTTCAGCTTTGATGGAGATCTCAGCCCAGAGTCTAGTGGAAGACACATTTTTTTTTCATAAATCATGCAACTATAAATGGTGCTTAGTACGATGAACTAAATGTCTACACATCTGTCGTCACAGAACCAGAAGTCGGACACACCTGGGGAAAGGCAGCTCAGGGCCATGATTCCTGACAGCATGATGAGCTGAAACACAATGACTCTCAATTATTCTATAGCACATTCTTGAGTTCACTTTCATAGAACTTGTATTATTTTTTAACTATGTGTTTATTTATTTAATAGCTCTGTTCCTCTGCCAGACTAAAGGCAAGAGTGGGATTGATTTTATTCCTCTTCTCTGCAAATGTGTTTCGGCAATAAACCTCTGCTGAACATGCTGCATGGATGCTGAATACTCAGTGGTGCTCTGTGAGGAAAGAGAAATGGCCTACTACAACCGAAGAAGAGGTGTGGATACTTACCTGTACCTGGTATATAGTTCTGGTGTCATATCAGAAGTGTTTGGGTTATCTGTGGGTAGAGATACATGTTAATGGTATCTATATTATAAAGTCAAAACTTCGGTTGGGAACCCACATGAATTTACTGGTGAAGGCCTCTTGATTATGTGTCAGTCTCAATACCTGGGCTTAATAGAACCTCAGCTACTGTTATTTGTCCTTCTTTCTCTACCTTTTCGTTCCCCCTCATATTCATTTTTGTATGTTCCTTTCCCCAGTTACAAACTATTACTTACAGATCTAGGAAATGGTAAGGGGCCTAGTGTAGCCCAAGAGTTTGTAAGTTGTATTTTTGGGCTCTCCACAGATCCAGGAGGACCTAGGAAGGGGATGAGCAGATGGGTGGACCAAGCAATCCCCCAGTCCAAACCCAACAGTGCCAATTTTATCCAATGAACTCAACTGGAATACATATAAAAGTGTTTTTTTAAAAAACAAATTTCCATTGCTAAAATATGTCTGAAAACAACAAATAGTTCTCGTTCTTGTTTTATGGAAGATGCAGCTGAGCGCCGGACAGGAGAATGAGTTGGCTGAAGGCCATGTAGAATGTAGAGTCGCAACCCAGTGCGGCCCCAGGCTCAGAGTCCTGCATACTTGCTGTTCTGTTCTCAAACTGTTCTGCCTCTGGTCTTCACCTCAGCTCAGGAAAACCAGCCTCTCCAGGGAAATTATGCCCTGGAAGCATCACAGTTAAGGATTTCTGATTCTCTTCATTTAGAATTAGATGCTCAAGGTTGGCTGCGTTCCCTAAAACACTGCTGAAAACAGAAATAACTGAGAAATGCTTCCAGACATAAAGTGACAAAGTATGGGCAGAGTTGAAGTTGAGATTCAGCTCAGAAAAAGTGCTGCACAACCTGGGGAGAGGTATCTGAAACAGACACTAAGTGAGGGAAGCAAATCCTGGAAAGCTCGCCGAAAGATGGCCTGGGAGTAGTGGGCAGAACAGCAGATTGGATTTTGTAATGATATCTAGTAACAGAAAATAAGCAGATTGCTTGGGATGAAGGACAGAAAAACATGGAGTGATAGCATGTGGGGAGGTTATCCTGGTTTTTGGTAACGCCGTTCCTAGAGAAAAGGCTATTTCATTTTGTTAGCTCAGCAGCTAAAGGGTTGAGATGAATTGGAAGCGCTGTGCAGAACAATGGTAAATGGCTTCGGGGAAAGGTGATAACAGTGTAACACTTTTGAGGGACTGTGGTAACAGTTACAATGCTAGACACGGGAGACACCAAATGCGGGCTGAAATCACTTGGGTGCGCAGAGGTTTAGTGGGAAATGATTGCCTATGGCTAGGAATATCAGAAAACAGCCTAAACTGGGGGAAACCTGGCAGAGAGAATCAACTTCTCAGCAAATACTGCTCTAGAAGCAGGAGCAACTGCATAACAAGATATGTATTTTTCCTCATAAACTTTTAGCTATGCAATGCCTACAGCCAAACCATTCTCTTCCTCTTGAACAATGTTTGTTCTTTCCCGAGGGTCTTTGCACCTGCTGTTTCTTCTGTGTAGATTAGGCACTGTGACCATTCATAGTGTAATGCCGAGTTGGTTGGAGTAAGAAATGCCTAGCAGGTTACCAAGGCACGTTTTGGGTGTTTGGATGGGTCATGAAAACATGACCTTGGATATTACTTATGAGCCTGGCCCCTTCCTCTCTGGGGCTGTTCCAGTGCTCTGCTTCCCTGCTGCCATGCACTAAGCATTTTTGCTCTGCTGTGCCCTTTTGCCATGATATTTTTGCCTTGGAGCCAGCCGACATGGACTGAATTCTCTGCAACCATGAGCCAAATAACCTTCTCTAAATTGTGCACGTCAGATATTGTGCCTGTGATGGAAAAGCTGACTGATACATACAGTCATTACCTTCCCTCCCACCCTCCCTCCCTTCCTCCCTGCCAAGATCTTTGCGTGACTGGCTTCTTATTATTCAGGTCTGGTGTCTCTGCTACAATGTCATTTCCCTGTTTTACAGAGAGGCTTCAAATGATTTACTCACTTACCAAATATCACACCACGTCTTGCTCCTGAATCCAAGCCCTGCAGTCATGATGGTGCATTCCTCAAAATGAAATAGCCATTTCAATGAAAGAAAATATCATTTAGTTGATATCATATGAGACAGAGAAGAACAGCTTCCTATTTTACATCTAGGAAATGAAAGGAAAGTGAATATCTGGTGCAGAATCATCATGCAGGGTGTCTTGAAGAAAGCGTTATGGAAAAATGTACTGAAGATTTTAAGAGAGCCACGGGTTTATAGAATGAGAGATGAATGGTCTTTCTATGAACTCCAGTCAAACAGTAGTCAATAGGATTCCTGCTACATAATTATCATCACTTTCTTAGAAGAATGAACACTAATCAACTAAAGCTCCTATTAATACATTAAAAATGAGAATATTGTATCGTTAAATAAGATAGCATTAATTATTTGTTTTGGGGCAATATATATATATATATATATATATATATATATATACACACACATATAACTAAATGCTTTACATATAGTATCTTATTTAATCCTAACTACAACCCCATGAAAGAGATACAATTATTATATGCCATTTTACAGATGAAGGAACTGAGGTTTAGAGAGGATTAATGACTTTCTGAAGGTTACACTGCTAGTAAGTGACGGGGACAAGATGTGAAACATGAAATCTCAAGATGTCACACCCATAAAAATACACTCTACTTCTTTTCAAAGCATATTAACAAGCATTTTGTAAGAATAGAAATTATTTACTATTGCCTGCTCCAAGGTACCATTCTAGAGATTTTTATGTTTCGCTGAATTCTTTATGTGTATGTCATTTGTATTTATAAAAATTTTAGTAGATGGGTATTATCATCCTCAGTTAATAGATGAGGAATTAAAAGATGTAGGACATTGAGTGACTTGAGAGGTCTCACAGTGGAAATGACACATTTGAATACTGCTCTTTTGATTGTCTTTTCTACCTCTATCAACATATTTTGAAGCATCTTGTTGAGGAGTGAAGGGGATCCAAGTCTGGAGGTTTTCAGCCCCCAACCCAGGCCTGTCCCCAGCTCTAATGTTGCGTGTCCTCGCCGTCCCATGTAGCATGCGCGACTACTTTTAGAGCAAGCCTTGGAATACTAACTTACACTGGCAACGAGCTGTTTTGGATAACCAGGACACCCTACAGTGAGCAGATGTGTAGTTCCTGAAATTGTGTTGTTTTTGCTCTTATAATCCCCAAACCCATTTCTTCTGCAGCTCAGTCTCTAAGATCTAAAAGAGCTCACTGCTTTTTCGTAGTAGATGCTGACTATCAATATTTCTTCAAGGAATGGATGAAGAAAACTAACCCAGATTAAGCTTGTTTTTCTATTTTCCCCAGCTGGAATAATTGAGGTAATTTAGGACATCGTTACCCAGCGATGCTGTCTTCCAGTCTTCTAATGCGTGAATAATAACTGTCTTCTGAACCCTTCTTAATGTGTCTATTATGCTTTCTCGTGTCATTTCCTAAAACAAGCCATGTCACTCCAGAAGGTGAAGGAGCTTAAATGTAATCTTCTTTGTATTTCAGAATTTGGGAAAGAGGATAAATCAAAGAGTGAATGGATGGATAGCAAACGAACGATAGGAATTGCAAGAAAGGTTTAAATTTCAGACCCTGTATTTTTTTATAATGAAAAATGCTATTTCCACCAACTTCCCCTTTCTCCAAACCTATATGCTCACAAGACAGAAAGATAAGGTATTTTATTACTTTGTTGGACACTTTCAAATAAGGACTAAAACATCTTTCCAGAGCCTCATATCTAAATTTTACCTCGTAGACCAAAATATGCTCCATGAATAAGGGGTTCGGTGGAGAAATACATTTGTGGTTCTTGTGCAGAGAATTTCCCTCTTAGAGCACATCGGTGCACATCTAGTTCAGTAGAAAGTTTCATAGCCGGGAGACCCATTTAAGTCAGATTGATTCAGGTGTTTTTACGATGTTCTCATTGATGGCAATTGAACACACTTTGGAAAAAAGGCAATTTTTAGAGTAATAGATCTTAAAAATAACATTTTTCCTTATTTGGATATACGGTATTGGAGAACATAGACTGCTATACGCCTGTATCCTAGACGTTATGTGACTATTGAGTTGTGGGACTTTGGGCTAGACCTCAACTTGTTTTATTTTTTTAAATCTTTTTTTTTAAATGCTTTTCATCTTCATAGACAACTATATACCTATCTCCAATGCAGTCATACAAGCCTTTTCAGAATTCTCAGCTTATATCTCCTTTTCAGGCATAGTTTTTCATAAACTTCCTATTCTACGGTATGAACTGGTTCTCTACTTAGCTGTCTTAAATATACCCGATCATACTGTTTGTAACACCTCTCCGATTAAATAACTGAGTTGCTTAAATAATTTATCATTGCATGAATTTTCTTTACATAATTTCTTTCTTTTCATTGATTTCTCTGGCTTAAAAAGTTTTAATGTTTTTATTTAAGTTTCTCCCTCATCACCCTGGTTACTTTGAGTGGTGTATTGGTGTTCCACGACCACCCTAGGAAATCACTGCAGATTGGGTGGCTTAAAGTAACAGACATTTATCTTCTCATAGTTCTGGAGTTTAGAAGTTTGAAGTCAAGACAACAGCAGGGTGTTTCTCCCTCCAACAGCTAGGAATGAATCCTTCTTTGCTGCTTCTGGCTTCTGCTGGTTGCTGGCCAACAGAATAATTCCTGGCAGCATAATTCCTACTTCTGTTTTCAACTTTGCGTGGCATCTTCCTTATCTGTCTGGATGTCCCTGTATCCAAATTTTTCTCTTCTCTTACCTCTAGAAATCACTGGTCTTAGAGAACTCATCCCAGTATAGTACATGACTCAAATTGATTAGAGTAGCAAAAATCCTATCTCCCAAAAAGAACATATTACCAGTTACAAGCGGACAAAAAACTGTGGGAGACACCATCCAACCCAACACAGTGTACTCTTCAGTCCCTGTAAGTCCGTGTCCTCCCTATGTGCAAAATACATTCACTCCACTATGACATTGTGAAGACTCAACCATTCCAGTATCAGCTGTAAAATCCAAATATCATTAAAAATAATAACCCGAAAATTCCAAGTCTCATATTTTACATCATCCAAATCAAATATGATGAAGACTCTGGTTATGTTCTATCCTGGAGTAAAATTCTTCTCCACTTGTGCAGAAAACAAATGATTTCCTTCAAAAATACAGCGATGGGGCAGGCAAAGGGTATAAAATTTCCACTCCAAAATGGGCAAATGGGAAAGAAGTAAGAGATCATGAATCCTAAGCAAGTTTGCAATTCAGCAAGGAAGGTTCCATTAGTTTTCAAGGACTGCACGTAATCCTCTGTGGCTTGACGCTTTTCTGCAGGGCCTGAGGCACCCGTTCTCTCTTCTTGGCCCATAAGAGTGGCAGCTTTATCTTTGTAGCCTGTGACCCTGTTCCCAGAGCTGTCTTCCCCCTTTCTTGAAAGGCAGCATATTTTTTTCCGCTTAGTAGCTCTAGCAGTGTGTTTTCTGCCTGTAGAATCCCAGGGCCCCAACAGCTTTCCTTCACTTTATCCCACCTCTGTCCCCTTTGGCCTAAGCAGGAGTTTTTAGTGGTGTAACATTCTCTGTGATGTTGCTAGTCTTTTGTGGATGCCAAGGGGCTCCGTGCTAGTGTACGTGAAGTTCCTCCTCAGATCTTTCCTGGATAGCCCATCTCTCCTCCTGATTTTGCTGATAGGGTTGATTGGATGTGTACGTCATATGCCTAATCTCTTCAGCAAAAAGTTGTCCAACTATACCGTGGTGTTCTTTCTAAAACGTGCTGTATCATATTTTGCAATATGGACAGGTTGACAATTTTCCATATCATCAAGTTCAGATTTAGTTTTTGCTTGACAATTCCTTCTTCAATTTATCTCTTTACTTTTACATTTCACCAGAAGCAACAAGAAAAAACCAGGCAGAAACTTCCACACCTTGCTTGGCAATCTCATTTAAATATTACAGTTTCTGACTTCCAACTTGTACTTTCTATTTGGCAATGGAATAAAGTTCAGCCAAGTTTTCTGCCCCCTTATAACAAGGATTGCCTTTCCTTTCATTTCTAATAACATGTTCCTCATTTCCATCTGAGACCTCATTCGAAGCACCTTTAATGTCCACATTTCTAGCAATATTCTATCATGACAACAGACAACAGAAGTTTTACTGTCCTCTTTACTTCTTTCTGACATCTTACCCATCGCCTTCAAAGTCCATATGTCTACTAAGAGTCTCTTCGGAGATCTACATGTTTTCTATCACACACTACAAATGTCCTCTAGCTTCCTTCTGTTACTTAATTCTAAAATCACTTCCAAATTTTTGGAACTTTTTACAGCAATACCCTACTGTATCACACCAAATTTCTATTAGTGAGGGTTCCCATGAAAAACAAAATGAATAAAACATATATACACACATGCATAGACACATGTTTGTTTATATATGAATATACCATATATGTTAATGTATACATATACATACCCATGTGTATATGTGTATGCTATTTATTTTAGGGAATTAGCTTATATGATTGTGAGGCCTGGCAAATTTGTAATCTGTTGGACAGGCCAGGTGGTTGGAAACTCTGGCAGGATTTCTATGTTACAGTTTTGAAACAGAATTTCTTTTCCTGTAAATCTTAGCTTTTGACTTTAAGGCCTTCAAATGATCGGAAGAGGCCCAGCCATATTATCCAGTGCAATCCCCTTCACTTAATAGATGTTAACACATTCTTACAGTGCATTCACAGCAACACCCGGATTTGTATTTGATTAGGCACCTGGATGCTATGCTTATCCAAGTTAACACATAAAACTTCCCATCGCATGTGGTGTATCTATTTCTTCTCCATTTGCAACATACTTTTCTTAAATTATGGAGACCCAACTCACTACAGATAACAGTCCAGGTGTAACTTCACCGCTTCATTGAGAATAGAACGGTTCCTTTGCATTTCCAATACCCACCATGATTGTCCAGATCATTTTTTGGTTGTAGCTCTTTGTGAGGCTTTTTTTAGTATTAACTTTGTCTCTTATTCTATCATTTATTTATCCCAAAAACAGTTATAAAATGCTACCAGACCCTAGGGATTGGAAAATAGCCTTCTAAATCAATGATTTCTGCAATAATGGAAGTGTTTTATAATCTGCACTGTTTGGTACGCTAGCCAACAGCCACATGAGGATATTGACCACTAGGAGTGTGGCGAGTATGACTGAGGAAATACCTATTTATTTTTACTTAATTTTAATTCATTTAAATTAACATTTAATAACCAAATGAGATTACTGGGCAGTATAGTTCTGAATTACTGAGTTTCTTTTACTAAGATATAAAGGTAATAAAGGTAAATTGAATTTGATTATTGTTTCAGTGCATATTAGAGGAAGAAAAGACTTGTAAAAAGAGATTTTAGGAGCCATACTTCTTTTGTAAATGAGAATTCAGAGGCCTTCTGAGTTGCTGAGGGTTAGAGCTTGTTGGAAGCAGTGAAGGATCCAGAATTTTGATTAGCTGACTCTCAATCCAGCATTCATTCTCTTCACCTGTAGTACATCCCCATCTAATTAGACCATTTGATTTTCCACTTGGAATCCCCAGCCCATTTTGACTATAATGAACAAATACCTGTAAAAATTGAACTCAACCATGCACGTGGTTTCAGCATGATTATATATTACCTGCACCATGGCACAATGATCTGACATTTTCTCTTCCAGAAGTCAGTTGGCTCATGACACACCTGTCATCCTTGCAATGGTGCCAATGGGATGTTCCCTCCAGTCTTGCATGATCCCCATATGCTTTACTGGGAAGACAGAACCATTTTAACTACATAGCACTTATTCATTGCTATTTTCATTGGAGGAGATGGACATTTGGCTCACATGGTGCAAATTTTGCCATGACACTTGCCTTGATAAATCTGTAAGCGGCAGAAACCCAGTGAGCAGAACACCCAAAGAGTTTCTCACAGTGCCATTGATCTATTTTCTTGTACTATGAACATTTCTCTGTTCATTTCATCTCTGTATAATAAACAGGTTTATGTAGTATCAACACTGCACTTTTGCCAGGCCACTGTACTTGTTAAAATGAGCTTGAAACTATTTTGCACTATACTAAACATGGTATATTAGTCAGCTTTCCCATTGCTGGGACACAATACCTGACACCCACAGCTTAAAGGAGGAGAGGTTTAATTTGGCTCATGGTTTGGGGGATTCAGTCCATGGTTGGCTGGCTCCAAGGCAGAAACATGGCAGAAGGGTACAGCAGAGAAAAACTGCTCACCTCATGGCAAACAGGAAGCAGAGAGTAAAGGGAAGAGCTAGGGAGGGAGATGTACCCTCCAAAGGCATGCCCTCAGTGACACATCTCTTCTAACTAGGCCTGGCCTCCTGATAGCACATTTAGCTATGAACTCATCAGTGGATCAGTCCTATGATGAGTACAGCACCCCTATAATCCAATCATCTCCAAAAGTTCCACCTCAGAACACACAAGACCTTTTGGGGACATTCTAGATCTAAATCATAACAAATAGGATGTTTTGCTGTTTTTGCTGTTTTGTTAATTTAGTATCAATGTATAAAATATAGATCATAAAGCACTGCTATAAAAGTTTCCCCTTGCTCTTCTTAGATAAAGTAAACATAAAAATAATGGCTATCAGTTGCTGTATGAAATAGATCTGTGTCTTGAAATGTGCATTGGATTCAAGGAACAGATGGAAAATGTCGGAGATGAGAACTATTGAATAATATAATTTTAAACACATCTCACCAACAACAGATTTTCTGTCACACTGATCAATTATTGAGGATGAAATTCTTATGGCAGCTAGAAATGAAGATTGTTACTTAAGAGAAGGAGATGATACTATCCCTTGGTCCAGAGCTTTATCATTTGCGGCCAGATATCCAATCTACCATCTATTATTGACACAACCATCCAAATTCAATCATTCCTATGAGAGGTGAGTCATCCATCCATTGCTATCAGAGAATCAAATTTAGATTGAATATTTGAGCCATAAACCAAAGTTCCCTCAAATACACTCAGCTAAAAAAGCAGCAACAGCTAACACTGAAAAATCCATGGGATAAAGAGAAGCCATTATAAAGTCAGCTACAATTCAAAGATTGCAATTTGGAGTTGGGATGATTATTTTTATTTTACGCTTATGGAAAAGTGTCATAATTTATAGTAAATGCAGCAAAATAAAGTAAAACCAAATAAGCTCTCCTCCATTCTTATCAACTTTACCATTCTTTCATAAACTTGCTTCCTCTGAAATATATAAATAGTATTGTATAGGGTCTCCAAATTTTAGGAAACAAAAAACTCCCAGAAGAGTTTATTATTTACTATTTATCAGCCTTATTTTATGTTTGTATAATATTTTATTTTGATGAGCAAATTATGTTTTTCCCTTAATCAGCCATAGGCCACTCATGCAGTAATTAAAACATTTAAAATAATCATCAGAAGTATGAATAAAATATTAGCCATCTCTCAACATATTTAAAATTTTTATTAAAGTTAATGGGAGTTTTGTCTGCATGATGATTGCTGGATGGGAAATCTATGGAGGAAGCCAATATGTATTTAAATAAGTACATTAAAATCAAATGTCCCCGCAGGAGAGAAGAGGCAGAATGGTGTGTGTTGTAGTCAGAGTTTACAAGGGAATAGATTTAATTCAGGACACAAAATTTATAGGATTATTTTATAATATTCACCCAAAAAATCAAGTGCAGAAGCATGCAGGAGATCTGTCCACACACTAGAGACCCAAAGAATCCAGCTGAGGGCCTGGATCCCGTGGCAATGTCCTTCACGAGTCCAGCTGAAGACCTAGAGCCCATGGCAATGTCCTCCATGAGTCTAGCTGGAGGCCCAGAGCCCATGACAATGTCTCGTGCAAGTCTGTATCAAGGATCTGCACTCAGAAGTCCCAAAGGTCAGTGGTGGAAGCTAGAAAGTCTGCACCAGCGGGGTGAATGATCAGTGCCAGCAGGCTGAGGGATCTGCGCTGGAGCCAGGAAGTGACGCTCAAGGTAAGGACCAGAGCTCCCCTGAAAAGAACCACAGCCATGCTCAGCAACAGTGAGGACTCAAGCTCCTCTGATGATGAGAACAGCTAAGTTCATATCAGGAAAAGGAGCATGACAAGCTTCCCCTGGAGAATCAGCAGCACACCATCTCCCCCTCCAGTTCTCCTTTTATCCTGTTGGCAGCAATCCTCTGGTGGGCCTTCCATGCCCAGCACCACGCTGATTCAGTTCAGCTGGGTGTTCTGAGTTGACCATTAGTTAATCCACCACGATGTGGTATGTAATAATGGCCACACAGGTCTTCATATACTCTATTTGGACTTTTCCAGTTTACTCTGTACAGAAACTCTTCAGACAGTGAATTTTCACTGCTGCTCTTGAAAGGGAGGAAACAATGCCGGGAGGAGACACCTTTATTCTCCAACCTAAACCAATGGGTGGAAAACAATCCTTTCCCTGGCTCCTGTCTCATGAGTTTCAACCATCCTACAGCAAATTTAGGAAATCACCATTATCCCTCTTTCACAGATGATAAAACCAAGGTATCCCTCCTGCCTTACTCACACAGATTCTAAGTGATAGAGAGGATTCCAAAAGTTACTGGGAATCCTGAGAGTTTCATGAATAAGCTTGGAACTCTGGGATCTAGCCCTAATAGTCCACTCTACAGGAGGATAAGCCAATTCTCAGGAGACAAAGCGCATTTCTAAGAGTTGAGTAACAGAGGATCTAAGTGTCTTTCCCTACTCTAAGAACAAACACGCCATTATTAGCACCTCCTATGCATGATTCTATCATAGGAGCATTGGCTATTTGAGTACTTCACTAACCTATATGTCTGGTTTTTGTGTCATCATTTGATTTGAAATTTTTCTCTTTTCCAGTTTCACTATCTGGCAGGCTCTGTCCATGAGGTGACTGCCTGTGTCCCTACCCTTCACTCTCCTAAGCCTGAAAACCTAGAAAATGCCTTGACTGATGGCTCCAGTAAAAGTTCTGAGGTTGCATCTTATTGGCTTGTTCTGCATCATGTGACCACACCCAAACCAATCATAGTGGCCAGAGGGATTGAACACAGGGATTGGCCAGGCTGTGTCAACCCTTGAAGTCAGGGTTGCAGATACAGATCCATGAAAACTTCTTAGGCATGGGGAAGAAATGATTCTTCAAAGAAAAGTAGAGGTATTCTTATCACCAAAAGGAGGGAATAATGATGAATAGGCAATAGCGGTTCTATAAAGGTAAGTTATAGTGATCTGTATTTTATAAAAGAAAAATTGAGGCTCAGGTTGGTTAAGTAGTTTAAGTAAGAAAGAGATAGTAGTGAACTTCAGGGGCAAAGTCCTTAACTTCTAAGTCCTGAGAAAATTTTCACATCCCTGATCACTGAGGTCAGGGGAAGCATTCCTTTCTCCTTTTAAATGAGACCACTGCAAATGAAAGAAAACAAGAGCGGTAACTCCCCAGAGTTTCTAAACTCTCAAGAGTGCTGAGTGCATTCTGGCTGGAAAGCTGTTTGTTCACTTGTGTTTAATGAATGGCCCATTATCTGACAATGCTGAAATGCTCATTTAAACTACAACATCTGTATTTACATCTGCTGAAGACACACTGGTATTAAGTTGAAAAATTGCTATTTCAACAGACTCATGGGCTTCTCAACTCTGTTTGCTAAGGTAACAACTCTTTAACAAAGAGCCTCCGTGTTGTTAAGGACAAATACTGAGAATTCAAGGAAGAAACTCTTCTGAGGAGATGATCTCAGAGACGGATCACTCTGGATACTAAGTGGGAAATGGCTTCTCAGAACTGCCAACTCGGCATTTAGAGTGATTGGGATACTTACAATTACCCTCTCTCCATTGACTTTTCCAAACCCTCCCTTTTGGAAAACCTAAACTGAACTGCAAAGCATTTTGTCCACTTACTGAAGAATTTCTGCATTGTTTCTACCCCTGTTACATCTTGTAAGATAGATTACTAGAAAAAAACTATCTTGGTAAAAAAACCCTCCCTAACAAGATGACACATGAATCCACTGCCATTGCCGCATGGAGTGAGCCACGGACACGGATGCTGAGGCATGTCCAAATTCTTCTGAGTCCGCTGATTTTATAAGGATAAGCAACATTGGGGTTTTTTTTTAATTTCCATTAATAAGGTGGAAATAGTAGTTTAATACCATGCACATTATTCCTTGCTTATTCTGATTAATAGAGCAGAGGACTGCTTTCCAGTCCTGTGGATATAAGTCCTAAAAAGATAAAATGAACAGGGGCAATGGCATAAGGTGACCGTGTGCCACGGTGGCCTGGGTAGGGTAATAGTGACTCAGAGAAGAGTGACGTGTCCTCCCGCGGATGGCTGTCAGACCTGCAGGGCAGGATGGTGAAAAGCTGGAAGGGAGAGCTCTGAGCGGGCTGTGCGCCAGTGCATGCACTGGGCATAGGATGAACTTGACTTCTAGTGAGATAAAGTACATCGAGTCCCTGGGTGCCTGAGAACATTTGGAGACTGGTAGAAAAGGGTGTGCGTTCTCTGCAGAGCTAAAAGTGAGTGACTGTGGTGATTGGCCTGGTCTACATGTTTCTGTATTCAGATTCATACCTGTATCTGTCATTTCGCTTGATTATATGATGAACAATCATAATCATTCTGCTACTTGTACATCACCTCATTGAATCCTCACCATAGCACTGAAAGATGAGATAGGCAGACGAGGCAGGTATCATCTGTCTCACTTTACAGGTGAGGATATTAAGGTCAGAAGATGCCAGGTGATTTGCCTTAAAACAGGTGAGGTTTAATTGTAGGAAGTCCATAAAAATGTAGCCAGGTGTCACAGTACGGTAATTAATGGCTTAGGCCCCGACAGGCTCTTACATCCTGGTTCTTCCACAGCTGTCGGGTTATATTAGGAAAGCTACCTAGCTCTGAGCTCCATTTGCTTCAACTAAAAATGGAGTTGTGATAAAATACATGTTTATACGTGTGCAATGATAAAGTATTTAAAATATATAATGTCTTTAACATAAATCCTAGCACAAAGTACGTAATAAACACTAGTAGCCATCATAATATTGTTTTCAAGTGGGCAAATAAGATAGGAACCAAATATAGGGGAAGGGAGGGAGCCAGTTGTCAGAAATGGCATTCAGTGTAGGGACAGGGCTTTGGAACCAAGGAGAAATCTAATTACGAAAATTTAGACAGACTGTAAAACTGGACATTAGAATAGACATCTCTTATTTGTCTACTGGCCATCCATTTTTTCTTTCTGTAATAGCAGTCCGAGTTTCCTTTGGAGAAACTTTCCACACTGAATTTCTGATTGCTGGGCTGGAATGGGGCTCTGCTTTCCAGCCCATGAGGTAACCAAATAGGCCTGGCTATCCTGAGCCGTGTAACCCCTGGCAATTGTGATTGGTAGCTTTGAGCAAGCAGACTGAGTCAATCTCATTGGAAGGGGTTTGGTGACTCACTGCAAGGCATTAGTAAAAGAAACACCCTCTTTTCATTGGAGCCACTGCAATGTATGAAATATGATAAAAAATAGTAAATGTTTAAATAAAAATGTGTTGCAATGAAAGACACATTGCCATTAATTCTCCTCAAAATATTTAGAATGCGCTTATCCCATCATTCTCATCACTTTCTGAAGCAGTTCTGGAAGTCCTTTTTTGTGAGTGGCTTTAGTTGTGCTGTCACGGGTGCCTCACGGTCTGAATCAATTCAAAACCTTACGGCAATTTCTATCGAGATGGTGTGACTTCATCTACTTTATTCACCAGATCTGCCACCTTGAAACTTCTGGCTCTTTCCCAAAGTCAAAATGACCACAAAAGGTAAACCTTTTGAACTGATTCAGGACATGGAGGCAGCTAAAACAGTGCAAGAAAACACACCCATGGAAGAAGACGCAGAACTGCTTCAGAAAGTGGCAAGAACTTTGGAGAAGTATGTCTGAAGTGAAGGTGGAGTATTTCTTTTTTTTTTTTTTTTTTTTTTTTTTTGGTGGGTACTGGGGGGTCGACCTCAGGACCTCGTGCGCCAGCAGGCGCCCGTGCCGCTGAGCAATATCACTGGCCCCTTTTTTGTATGTGGGATCCGGGAGTCGAACTCGGGCCCTCGCGCTTGCCAGGCAGGCGCTTACGCCGCTGAGCCATCTCACCGGCCCAAGGGTGGAGTATTTCGAGGGGATTTAATGGCATTGTGTCTTTTATTATAATAAATATAAACATTCACCACAGTTGTTGATTGCGCCTAGGACGGTGAGGAGCTGGAGACCATCTTGCCATCCCAAGGGAAGCCCCTTGCTGAAAGGGAGGTCAGCCTGAAAGAAGATGGACCTGTGCCATGGGGGGAAGTGGCATGGCTTGAGGTAACTGTTCAGCAAACCAGCTCTGCTCCCCGTTGAGTGATTTTTGGTTATGTTTCTCCCCTCTTTATAACTGGAGAATTAGGTTCTGAATCCCAAGATGTCATTCTTATTCAGCATCTGGAAATGTCTAGATAACAAGGCCAAACTGTGACTCAGGTGTGAGCCAAGTGGCCCCATGGGTAAGACGAAAGCTGCAGAGACCCTCCCACCCCCCAAGCAGCAGCCTCTGGGATGGACTCCTCTGTAGGGAAGGGAATGGTACTCCGTCTCTCTCTATTCACGTTTTCAGTTTCTCTCCTCTAACACTGCTTCCTGAAAAACTTAGTTGCTGCTAGGAGTTTGTAGAGGTAGCACCTCCTGGGTCAACTTATAAATGAGAAGTGAGTTCACGATTCCTGAGGCTTACTCGAAGTCCCCCTGCGTCTTACACTGTGCGCCTTGTGACACGGGCTCCTGGAACACAGTTGGATGGGAGGTTGTAGTGTTCTATTTCACCAACCGTTCAGAGAATTTTCACCAAGTTATGTTGTGTTCATCCCTTACTTTTAATAAATCTTTTTACGTAACTCAGTCCTGAAGAGTAAATACTTTGAAGCACAACTCCCCATCCTCCGTGCAGAGCGTCGTGCAGACGTAGAAATAGCTGTTATGAAAAAGCCCTTGAGACTCAAGTGAGTGTCAAGGTCTGGATTGGGAGGCAGAAAGCCAGGCTCGAATTTTAGCTGTGCAGGAGAGATCGGAACAGGTCAGTCTTCTTTTCCCAGAACAAAAATGAGAATGCCGAAATTGGTTTATTTAACTGAGACTTGGCAGGAAGTACCAGGGAGACAATGTCTCCACAGCACAAAAAGTACTTGGGGGAAAAAGGTCACCATTTTACATATGGGATCAAAAATATACTCTGATGGATGCCATCATCTAATCTAAAGTTGTTATTGTGGGCTTAGTAGCTAGCACAGGACGAATTCTTGTACTTGCTCTGTGAGTCCTTTTTCTTTGATGAGTGTGGTCACATGCAATTCTGCATGATCAATGGCTTCTTTGTTTATTTGACCACTGATTCACTCTTAAGTCACTTCTAATTTTATGACTGTTTTACTATTTCCTCTGCACTGGAGGTGCAAAATGGAGGTCAAGCATGTTTGGTTCTTTATGAAGTCAACATGTACTTTTTTGAGCACTTACTCTGTGCCAAGCAGTGGAGAAGTAAAGACGATAGTCAGGGTCACTGCTCTACGGTCTTGCTGCTCAAACTGTGGTCTGGGAACCAGTGACATCAGTGGCCCCTAGGAGTTTCTTAGACAAACACAATTTCAGAACCTACCCTGGCATGCTGAACCAGAATTTGCATAGAAACCAGATCTCCAGAGAATTTGCGCACATGAAACTTTGAGAAGCTCACTACAAAGAAGGTCTATGTCAGGGTGTAGTTTAGCTGGAAAAGAATTATGCTAGTGATTTAGAAGCCTGGCTGCTACAGTTTGCCAACTTTTGCTCTGATGCTTGGAGGGAACCAGTGAATCCCTATGTATGTGATGATTTAATGTATATTTTCAAAAGAGAGATAATATGTGCCCTTCTTCCTTCATGTGCTATTGTGAAGATCAGAGGAGAAAATAGTTGTACAAGTCTGAGTGCTACCCAGAAGCAAAGCATTGCTATTATAACTTTTAAGGTTTGGAGAAACTCCCATGTATCAGATCTGGCTGCCTTGCCCAGAAACTAGGATTGGATTCTGACTTCAAATTCCCATGCATTGTGCTTCTCTGTCAAGGCATTTTTATCTCTACCAGTCAGAGACACAAATAACAGGCTATTGAAGGCGCCAGCGTGCAGCAAGATTCTACTGCTTTTAAGCTATGGGTATATAGAAATTGTTGAGACATTTCATATATTCAACTTATTTCAGTTCAGCTTACCAAGGACCAACTATAGGGAAAAAACTACTGGGTATAGCAGGCTTGGTCCCCACCCTCAAGTAGTGTTTACTTTATGATGGGGATGGATATGCAAAATTATCATTCATGTACACTAATGTGAAAGCCTGATGCAAAAAATAGGCAAAGATGTGGGTAGATTTATAAAGTAGAAACTTTGCAAAGCAAGGACATGACAGATTACTTAGGAACTATGTTTTTTATCACTGCTCATTTAGTAAATTTGCAGGGTTGATGGGTGATTCAACAGGTATTGGAGAAAACTATGTCATTAGGTCACTAGAAAGTGACAACCCAGCTCCAGATAGGAACAAACACCTCCTCTGAGCCACGAAGGCAGTGGATTCAGACACATATCACACGGGAGCAGGAACTCTTTTTCTCTCTGTGGTCTTTAAGACTTCTCCGGGAATATGCTATTTTACTGAACGTATTGAAATAAGTTTTAATTTATTCCCACACCTAAGAATAATTGTTAGATGAGATTGGATTAGGATTTCAGTGGGAAAAATTTGGCAATATCTAAAGCTGAGGCCTCACATTCTGGTCTCATGGCCCCTTCCATCTTGACCCGCTGAATTGCTATTTAGAATTAGCAACCCAGAGCTTCAACACCAAGCGAGTGTACACCATGGCATGGCAACAATTTGGAGATGGTAGAGTGGAAAATCAATCAAGAGGAGTTACAGTTTCTATCTAGATGTTCTCCTAAAACCTCATGCAATCACAGGTGGGGTTTTGGGGAGGTATGCTCTAGTTAGCAGGTGATTAGGCAAAGTGGTAACTACCTAAAGGCCATCATTGCCAGGTACCCTTCTTGTCCACCACTCATGGAGACATGATACTCACCAGTGGATTAGGCCGCTGATGAGTTTATAGCTAAAGGTGATGTGGGAAGGCGGAGGCTGGTTGGAAAAGGCAGGCATCTGGGAGAGTGTCCTGGAAGGGTTTATTTTCCTCCCCAACTGCTCCACTCACTCTCTGCTTCCTGTCTGCAATGCCATGAGCAGCTGTGCTCTGCCAGGCCCCTGTGCCACATTGCCCTCCCTTGGAGCCAGCCGACTACACACTGAAACCTCTGTAAACTAAGCCAGAATAAACTTCTCCTTCCTGAAGCAGGAGGCATTGGATATTTTGTCCTAGCAATGAAAAAAATAACTAAGATAAGAGGAATAAAGTTTTTTTTTTTTCTGAATACTTAAGCAGAGAGACTATCACTAGGGTGAATACCCCCATCAAAAGTTGAGCTGACCCCTGTCAGCTTTAAATCCCTAGCCTGCCTATGAAACAGTATTTTATTTTTTAAAAAGTGAATTAATTGGCTTCTTAGTGAGACAGGGACTCCTGATTTCCTACTTCTCATTCAGCAGATTATCAGCTATGTGATACCTAGCAACTGGAGGCCACCGAGGGACAGGAAGGGATGTGACAAAGTCATCTGATTGTGGGTTATGTGTCCTCAGCCATAAATATTCCATCGCTATGTGACAGTGATCTAGGTAACCCCAGGATGGCAGCCACAGAGGCCCTAGCAGGCCTCAGAAATGAGAACGAAGAGATCTGGATTACATTTCAGGCTACACGGGATAATCAGCTTCCTTGCTTCTCTGTATGAAAAACCATCAGGAGGAACTGCTCTAGTTATCAGGTGATTAGGCAAAGTTGTAACTACCTAAATAGAGGCGATCATTGCCAGATACCTCCTCGTGTGCCACTCCACACCGCTTTCCTCCCACTGGTCTCTGTTCCAATTCCCCTTATTCCTGTTTAAGGTATGCACCGCTGCCTATGTGGGACCTCTACCCCCGACTCGCCCCAACTCGCGCTTCACAAGATTTCCATCCTTTTTAGTAGCAGTAAGTATTCCCATTACAATTATCCTTCATAATTGTCATTTTATTTACTTTCACAAGTAGCACTGAGTACCTTCTACATATTAGACAGCAGACAAAAAAGATCCTTTCTCTCATTGAGATTCTTTTTGAGCAAAAGACACAGGTATGGTAAAAAACAACAAAACAAAACAAAACAAAACTAATGAAAGGAACAGGTTCATTTTCAGGACAGAAGACAGTTCAAGAGTTACAGGACGAAGTGTGAGGTGAGGGTCAGGAGCCACTGTGTCCAAAATGGTTGGTAATTCCTCTTGGAGGTTGTGGCACATGGGCTACTGGGGCCCAATTAGTGAGCAGGGGGGCTGTGCTGAGATCTGGGGACAGCAGCCCGCTGGGAGGAACTCCAGGTGCGAAGCCAGGAGTCCCCATTGTTACTGCAGGAGGTGTTGGAGGGTGGGCAGGAGGAGGGAGTTTCAAGATCTGTCTGGAGGCTGTATTTGCAGAGCAATCACATTGTTATGCTTGAAGTGGGTACTGCTTTTGTGGTTATCCTGAGGCTTGAGGAAGGTTTGTGGATACTTTTATGGGGTGGGTGAAAAAGCTTTTCCACCAGCCTTCTGAATACTTCTTGCAGACTTTAGTAAGGACTCAGATAAAAACAGGATGTGTCGAGAAGGCCAGCGTGGTTGGCGTTTGTTGTGTGAAGGAGAAAGCTGGGTGATCTGGGGCCTGAGAAGTGCACAGGGACAGAGCCAGGCAGGGAGTCTGACTTTTGTCTGAGTGCTGGGATGCTGATGGCAGGTTGCTTATGGATGCTTATGTCAGTTATAAGTGACATAACGGTGATTCTCATATTTTGCTCGAGGAGATTCCTGATTCATGGGTATGTTTAGATTCTGATTAAACTGGACTAAAATATGATGGCGACACTACTATCATAGAAAACTGAAGTTCTGAATAAACATTTATAAGTGCTACAGCTATCAATAGCACAGGTGTAACTTCTTCCCATAAGGGCCACAACTTAGTCACAGTGAAAAGTAAAATAAAGGCAATTCCAAGCATCCTAGCTGAAGGCTGCCCTTTTTCTATTCCACTCCAAGAGACACAGCAGAAAGCAGGGTGGCTTGGTGTGGGTATTACGTTCAAGTCTGCCTTTATTTTTATATAGAATTAGAATTAAAATTAAAATTAGAATTAAAATTAAAATTATTAATTATATGTTCTCCAAACATACCTCAGAAACTAGGTGAGCTGGTTGTCCTCTAAGTTGTTCTCTTTTTTCTGGCCACCATCAAAATCTCTTCTCAGCTAGCTGTTACAATGAAGTTGAAAAAGTTCTAATGGTTTCGTTTCCATTCAAGTGTCCATAAGAAAGAGCAAGTTAATATATTTGTCCTCCAAGTATGTGCTTTTGAGTAGGAGCCATGGTTTCACTAGTGGGAAATGTTTGGACATGGGGAAGTTCAACCACAGGTCAGGTGTGGAGGATTAACTAATGGTCAACTTGGAACACCCAGCTGAACTGATTCAGTGTGGTTCTGGGTGTGAAAGGCCCACTCGAGGATTGTTGCCAACAGCATAAAAGGACAACTGGAGGGGAAGATGGTGGGGCTGCTGATGCTCCTAGAGAAATTTGTCACGCTGGTTTTCCTGGTATGAACTCATCTGTTCTCCTCATCAGAGGAGCTTGGGTCCTCGCTGTTGCTGAGGATGGCTGTGGTTCTTTTCAGGGGAGCTCTGGTCCTTACCTTGAGCATCGCTTCCTGGCTCCAGTGCAGATCCCTCAGCCTGCTGGCACAGACCCTTCATCCCGCTGGCACAGACTTTCTAGCTTCCACCACTGACCTTTGGGCCTTCCCAGTGCAGGTCCTTGATACAGACTTGCATGAGACATTGTCATGGGCTCTAGGCCTCATGGATGACATTACCATGGGCTCTAGGTCTTCAGCTGGACTCGTGCAGGACATTGTCATGGGATCCAGGCCCTCAGCTGGATTCTTTGGGTCTCTAGTGTGTGGACAGATCTCCTGCACGCTTCTGTATTTGACTTTTTGGGTGAATATTATAAAATAATCCTATAAATTATGTATCCTGTATTAAACCTATTCCCTTGCAAACCTTGACTATAATATCAGGGTTATAGGAGACAAGTACACAGACAAGATCCTTGTTGAGATCTCCTGAAACTACCCCACAAAGATCCTTTCCACCTAGTGGATTTTGTCTATACTCCTGATGTTTTAGAACACTGTTTCCTCTTCCTACTACTACCTTGTGGCTTCTGGACTCCTAAAAATGAAAGATATGATGCTCTAGAACACCATGAAATGCAGAAATCATGAAAAATCATTTGCAGCTACCAGCACTTTCGTCCTATTAGGAAGGGCCTGTCTGCAGGAATTTCTCATTCTGCAAAGGGCTCTTTAGAACAACGCAAATACAGTGGGATTTATAGAAAGGAGCAGGCACATGTAGTGTTTCCCCGGTGCCACATGCTGTGCCGAGCATTTTAGTGATATTAACATGTTTGATCCTTGCAACAGCGCTTTATTGCAGGAACTACTGACATCCTCACTTCATGAACAAAAGGAGGCATTCGTGCTAAATTCACACACTTACAAATATGTGGATAATTTTGGAGATCTGAATATGTCACTTCACCTCAGTAAGAGCTTCAACCATTGAGCAGGTCCCATGGGATGTAATTTATTAATCACTAAGCCCGTTTTTGCCGAATGTGCCAAAGGCTTTCACTGGTGGGGAGGAAGATGCCGTATCAAGAAAATTTATTCTCATTAGAGAAAGCAATAGAGCTATGAAGAGGTTTTTGACTTTTAATTATTAAACAGTGAAATAAAATTTCGGATGAATCCCCCAGATGCAATTTATATTATAATGCTTTGTGGTAGTTTATGTACAGATGTCAGGAAAGATGGCTCCAAATGAATTTTACAGGATTTAAGGGAGGGCTACAGGGATGCGGTGGAGAAAGTTGCAGGTAGGGTCCTGGCCCGGGGCTACAGGTCTTTCTCCATCTCAGCAGGGAGTTCATGGCGAGGAAATGAAATCTTCACTGAAACCTGAAAAGATCAGGGGTGAAAAGTCCTTTCAAACTAAATATTTAGCTTCTACAGTAAAATCGCAAGTTAGACTAACTTGTAAGGACTGTCTCTTCTTTTCCCTTTTTATGATATTCGCCTTTTCCTCACAAACATGACCGAGAATTCATTTGCTAGAAGTCACCAAAATTATGTAATTGCTCATATCCTAACTTCTTAAAGACTTTAAGCTGGTGGAAATTTAACTCAAAAACATTTTAGGTTATTTTTCCAGTTCACATGCTGTACCTTTTTTTTTTTTTTTTCTCTTTCTGTTTAAAAAAAAGAAGCCTTAAAAAACAACAGTTGCTCACAGATAAAATAATAGCTACTGCCCATCTGTCATCAGTGGTCTTTTAAAACCACAAGTTGTCTTTCTAATTTCTCTTCAACTTTTGACACACAACTCAAAACAACTTTTCATAGAATATATATAAAGTATATATATTTATATTTTTTTCCCCATCCAAATACTCTTTGCAAACTCTATGAAGAAATTGGGTTAAGCACAGATGACTGATACTCTTAAAGTAATTTCTACCTTAGTGGTTCAACATGTGAACTCTGCCATTTATTACACTTTTAAGTGAACTAATCTAAATTAAAATCTTCGAAGATCAATAGCTCATTTTTTAAACCACAGAGCATTCCTAATGCATTCCTAGGTCAGATAAGTCATATTTTCAGAACTTGAAAGCCTATGGAAGCCTAATGTAGATTTGGTGGACTATTTTATTGCAGGCCACTTTTATTTATTTTCTTTTGCACAAATACATGAAAGAAGTCACCACTCCAGTTGTAAATGTCTGTGAACATATCTAGTTCCTTCTAGCAGCACGAAGAAGTCTCCTCTCTTGAAAGGGATCATTATTTCCTTTCGATGTGTAAAACGAACTCATCATCTGGTCTTTTGTTACTGAGTATAATTTGTATCATTCATCATTGCATTGCTGTCAGATAATGTTAAAATTGTGATGAATTTATAGAAAGAAAATAGTGTAAATGATTCAGTAAATGGTGACACTCACAGTCGTGGTATTGAAATTGGGCAAATATCTAGGAGAATCTGATGTGGATGATGGGGATTCAAACTTGGGAGAAATCAATCACACCAGTTTCCACATATTGCCTTCTATGAGAAAGAATGTAGAAGCTCTCATTTAAAAAGCACAAATCCAAAGTTTGATTACCTATAGTAGAAAGATATAGGGTCTAGAAAAGATATAGGGTTCAGTAGGTTCTACTTGAAGTCTTATAGAACCTTGAATTTGATGCTGGTAAACTATGAGTTTAGCAGTTGAGGGTACTTTATAAGAATAATGCCAGAGCGCCACTGTGTTCAAAAATCAGCCCACAGCTTTGGCTGTTGTTTCCAACATCCTTAGTTCACCCATTTTGTTTTAGGAAGATATTTGAAGCCTGCCTTGGACTGGAATTCTGTGGGCATGAGCCTGCATTGCCTTTTTCCTATATTCATAATTTAGACAGTTTGTGAAGGAGACAGAAAAGAAGACTCCTGGCGGATGCAGGAGCATCCCTCCCATTTGCCACATCTATTTTAGTCAAAGAGGAAGGTAAGAGGAAATGAGAGAAGAATATATTCTCTTAAGACCATCTTATCCCGCCCACCCTTCAACCACTGTTCCTTTGTTCTGCAACATCCAACCACCTTGATTCTTTATCACATCATTTAGTCATAAGCATGGTCATTAAGTCTAAGTTTTATTTTACATAAAGCTTATATCATATAACATCCCATCCTTAAAATGCTTGCAGGGGACCTACAGCCTTGGGAGATGGCGGAAGCTGTAGGACTAGAAAGACACAGTATAGTATTAAGACCGACTGTAAGACAATTTTAATAAATAAATGAATGCAGTAAAATGGCAGAATATAAAATCAGCATATACAATCAGAATCAGTTGAATTTCTGTACACTGGCAAGAACCCGAATAACTTGATTAAAAACAAGAAAGGACTTCAATAGGCTTTCTCCAAAGAAGGTATTGAAATGGTCAATAGGTATGTGAAAAATTGCTTTACATCACTAATCACCAGACAAATGCAAATCAGAACCACAGTGAGACATCACCTCATACTGGCTAGGATGGCCATTATAAAACAAATTCCAAAAAATAATAAGTATTGGTAAGGTTGTGGAGATATTGGAACATTTGCATCCTATCGGTGGGAAAGTAAACTGGCACAGCCATTATGAAAAATAATGTGAAGTTTCCTCAAACTAGCAATAATATCACCATAGAATTCTACTTCTCTGATCCTGAAGATAGGATCTCAGAGGCATATTTGTATTCCTGTGTTCACTGTAGCATCATTCACAATAGCTAAGATGCAGAAGCGATCTCAATGTCCTTGATGGATGAATCGATAAAGAACATACAGTATAGGCATTCAAGACTCAAGTACTTGATCTTGAAGAAGAAAAGTTTGCTAGCATAGTCTATTTGCATTAGGAAGTTTACAACAAGGTAGCTTGTGAGCTATAGGGATTTCTCTCTCACAGTTCTGGAAGCTGAGAAGTCTAAGATCAAGATACTGTTAGAGTCAGTGTCTGGTGAAAGCTGGCTTTCTGATTCACAGATAGCACCTTCGTTCTGGGTCCTCACATGGTGCTCACTGAGGCCTCTTTGGTAAGGGCACTAATTCCATGCAGAAGGGCTCTGTCCTCATGGATTAATAACCTCCCAAATGCTCTAGCTGCTATTACTATCACATTGGTGATTCGGTTACATACTGAATTTTTTTTGTACCAGGAATCAAACTCAGGGACTTTCACTTGCCAGGCAGGCGCTGTGCCACTGAGCTATATCCCCAGCCCTTACATACTGAATTTTGCAGGGACCTAAACACTGGAAATATACCTACAACATGGAAGAAATTCATGGAGAATCGGAAATAAGCCAGTCACAACATGACAAATACTGTATAGTTTCACTTTTATAAGATATCTGAAACGATCAAACTCATAAAGACGGAGATTGGAATGATAGTTGTCAGGAACCGGGGTAGGAGGAAACTGAGTTACCGTACGACGGTGCTGTAGTGTAGACATAGTTTGTATCCCAAAAGTTCATCTATTGGAAACTGGATCCCTAGTGTGACAATGCTGAGAGTTGCTGGGACCTTCACAGAGTGGAGCATAGTGAGTGTGTTAGATTATTGTGGAAGATTATTGGAAGTGTTTAAGGGAGCTCTTACGGAACCGTGAGCTACTTCCGGTGGAAAGGGTTGTTATCAAGGAGCAGGAAAAGCTACTCCCTGGTCGCTCCCTCTCGCCACACAATCCCTCTTCTATCTGTGCTTCCACCACGACGTGATGCAACCAGAGGGTCTTCTCCAGAGCTGGCTCTGGACTATATGGACTGTAAACTTTCAAAACTGTGAGGTGGATAAACCTCTTTTCTTTATAAGTTACCTACTCTCTGTTTTTTGTTATAGTACTAAAAAATTGGACTAATATTAATGATTTTGAAGTTTCACTTAAGCAAAACGTATAATACATTCTAGAGAGCTGTTGTACATAATTGTGTTTATAGTTAACAATACTATATTATCTACTCGAAAAAAGATGTATGTATGTGGATGTCATGTTATATGTTCTTACCATAATCAAACACAAAGATGACATATAAGATGTTCTTAGTGTATCATCCATGATATGCAGAACTTTACTGAAATGGAAACCAGGTTATTAGAATGCTCACTTTAAATAGTTGATACCATTACTTTGGTTATATATAGTGCAGCTAATTACTTATTAGTAACTAGACTTAGAAGCAGTGATAACACTAGCTTTCATATGGCCTGTAGACTTACTCTAACTGGTTTATAATAGCATTCCATGTGGGAAAATAAATATGAGGCCTACTTGCTGCAATGGTTAAGCTCTGACATCCTTTATTAATGGTAATGTATCTTGAGAGCTTGTGGCGGGCTAAGCAATATTCTAAGCACTGTTTATACATTATCTTATTTAATAATTACAACAGTTCAATAAATTAGGCATTATTATAACTGCCTACCTCTTGCACATAAGGCAACTAATTAAATTGCTTCCCTGAAGTTACCTAACTCATACGTAGTAGATCTGGGATTCATGCCTAGGCCTTCTACCCCCAGGGCGTGTACACTTGACCATAACCAGAGAGCCTCTCCGTCTCCTTATTTGTACTCTGCAAAGCTCCCAACATCTGGGTTCACCATCTAGTGGCATTCTACACCCAAGGGCCAACATCTGCTACAGCCCCAGATGAACTTGTCATTGAGAGAGACAATTTTAAACATGGTCCTATTCTCTTTCATTTGGACCTGGTAACAGGGACCAGACCACACGTGAGCTCTGAGTATTCCAGTGATGACCTCCTTCATGGAAGTCTAAGCTGCTTTTTTGACAATATGGACCACACAGGCTTGTGTTGTCTTTTGGGTCCTTATTGATGACCATATTCTGCCTTTTCTCAGTTTCCATTGTGCTGTGCCCCCCTATTGAGAAATCTTTGAGTCAACTGCTCCCCCTAAATTGTCACTGAACCAGTCATCCCTCTGCACCATCAGAGTACACACTGCAGAGAGGGACCTGTTGGGATTATTCAAGATTGCAGCTCGTGCACTGAGCACGTCGCTCCACACAGGGGAGGCATGAAGTCAGTGTGTGGAGTAGATTAATGAGAAGTTTCCCCCTCTTCTGTCTCACTTTAAAGGGCAGACCCCAGGCCAGGCTTCATCACCTTCACCTTTTTTCTTGCTAGTTGGAAATTAACCATCCTCTTCTGAGCCTAAGTTTTAGCATGTGACAACAGACAAAATGTGCCAACATTTGAGCTTTCTCATTTAGTCAGGTGACACAGAGTCTAAAGGTCTACTCCCTGACCAGATGCATTCATGTTTTACAAATGTGATCTAGCTGATTTTATGCAATGCATAAACAGACATCAAAATGATACTAATGGATGACATTTACATAGACAGGCTATCAGTATTAAAATAGCATGATAGAACCTTGAAATGTAACATTAATTGGAAACCTGAAGTTATTTCATTATTAGCCATTAACAGCCTGGGAACATGATCATACTTCTAGAGACATTGAAATGAAAGTTTATGAGGTATCTTTTATGTGCAGAATAATAGGACAATGAAATAACATAAAGTAATATCTTATTTTTAAAGTTGCACTTTACTAAAAGAAACATATTTCACTGTCAGTTTTAATAGCTGTTTCTGAAGTACAATTGACCCACGATGGAGTTCACTAAAGTGTACTGTTCCATGGCTTTTAGTAAGTTCTCAGAATTGTGCAATATCACATTAGAATTTGAGAACACAATGTCATCCTCAGTGCCTTCGTATGCAAGATAGTTGCGGAGTTTGAAAGGGCACTGAAGGTATTAGGAACTGCAGAGGGGAACCTTGCAGAAAGGACTTGTATGGGGTACAACCTGCTTTGGGGAAGCCTTCTTACTTTCACCTTTTGTGTGCACATCCTAGTTACATCCTTGAGAAGCAAGTGCCTGGTTAATTTCAACCTGACAGCCTCTGAAGGGAGATGTCCTAGGTAGAGGCAAAGGAGTGCGGGAGTGTGGCTGGCCATGAGGACCAAATGATACCAGTGAGCAGCACACCCTCCCAAAGTGGCGCCTTCTAGGCATTGAGACTCACAGACAGCGCTGTTAAAGGACAGAACCTGTTCTGAGTGGCCATTCCCCTGACAAAAGACCCGGTCTAAAGGGATGCAGTCTTGGGCCATATCTTCAACACTGTAAAGGATTGTGCTAAGCTTTTAAAATAAAAATATTATACTTGTTATAAAAGGCTACTTTGTGCTGCAGAAACAAACAAGCCAAAGATCCCTCAGAGCAGCCAGGATTTGTCCACCCTCACGTTACAAATCCAGCTCAGGTCAGTAGCGAGGCTCTGCTGGGTCACTGATATTATCTAGCCATCTAGGCTGGTGTAGACTTGGTGCCCACATAGGGCAAAATTCAGTGCTTCGGGATCTCAGATTGGCTTTTAAATACCTCAAGCAGAAAATAATTGGTTATGGTTGAAGAACGAAGTGTTCCCCAAAGACTCGTGTACTGAGGGTTTGATCCTCACTACATCTGTGCTCAGAGGTGGGCTGAGAGGGGTGATTGGATCATGAGCGTGCCAGCCTCATCACCTAATGCATGAATCCACTCAATCCAATGACAAGTTCATAGCTGAATGGGCCATCAGAAGGTGTTGCCCGGTTGGATGAAGCAGGTCATGGGGCATGCTGGGAAGGATATATCTTGTTTCTAGTCCCTTCCTTTATTGTTCTCTGTCTGCTTCCTGACTGCCACGTGAGCAGCTTCCCTCTGCCTTGCTCTGTGCCATGATGTTTCTCTGTCCAGCCCAAGGTGTTAAAAGCAATGGAGCCGGATAACCAGGGCCTGAAACCTCTGAGACCCTGAGGCAAAATACTCCTTATTTCTTTTAAGTTGATCTTTTGAGGAATTTTGTCACAGGGACAGGAAGCTGACTAACATGTAATTCATGTGACTGTCTTTCTCAATCCACTGGGCAGGATGAGTACCACGATCGCATACAAGTGTTCAGCTGCAAGGAGGCAGAGCCGTCCTGCCGCTTCCATAAAGGAAGAACACTTGAGAATTAGCGAATGGCAGTAAAAGGTGCCGCACATGTGGGACTACTTAATGCAATGTGGGAAAAACATAAACAGAGGGAGAAGCCAAATTCTAGTGTTGGAATTCTTTTCACTTGAGAAACTGTCTTGATAGGCAATTTGGTGAGCACACTGAGAACCAACAAACAGAAAAGCAGAAGGTTATCACTGAACTGCTCTGAATGCATAAGTTTAAGAATTGGCTGAGTCAGAGAAGAAGAAGAAGAGGAAGAGGAGGAGGAAGAGGAAGAAGAAGGAGAGAAGAAGGAGAGGGTGGGGGAGAAGAAGAGATGAAGAAGACAAGGAGGAAGGGGAGGAGAGGAAGGAGGATGCGGAAGGGAGGGAGAGGGACAGGAGAAGAAGGAAAAGAAGAAGAGAGGGAGGAGGAGGCAAAAGAAAAAGATTAAAAAGAGAACAAAGAGGTAGAAGTCACTAAGATAGCAAGATTGAGATAAGATGAGTGGAAAGGTCGAACACATTAGCAAAATGTCTAGGTGCTTTTCATGACGGTGCTGCCTATGGCCCCACCTCACATGGTGCAAGGGGTCCCGTGGCTGCAGTCCAGCCCCTTGCTCATCTTTGCCTGTGACCTTCAGTACAGTCAGCTGCATTTATCCATTCACTGTGTGCGAAGATTTCCTCCATGAAGAAGGGAAGAGTTTCCCTTACAGTTTAATAAATTGCTAAATGAAAATACCTTACATAGAAGCAGACCCTGGAGGCAGACACCTTTCTATCCCTTGTCCTTTCTTCGTTCCCAAAGAAAGTTGACAAAATACAGGGAAAACTTTGGATTTTCATGGGCTGTGGAATTTAGGGCGAAACGCACATATCTCGGTGAGATTGGAGATCCCCAAGTGGCCCATTGAGAATATATCTGGGTTGTTCATGAGTGTTGGTTTTTAAAAAATTTTTATTCTTTTGACTTAAAATAAAATCATTGTTTCTTTATTTCATATGAAGGGACACCGGCAAATATTTGCATAAATCTAATGTGATCAGTGGAGGAACTAGGAGTTATGCTACCAATTTGGATTCTTCTGGGATTTCAGACAACCCATGCATACTAAGACTTTTCTTTTTCAGCTCAAAGAAAAAAATCACCAAGTGTTGTTCTGAGTGGAGATGTGCATGGGAAATGTGTGCTATCGGTGGGGTGCTGCTGGGGTGAGTGAGGGCTTTCTATCAGCAACAGTTCTTCGGCTTGGAAAAGCAGTGTGGGTAGGGTGCTTGGAAATCAAAAGCTACCTGCTACAGGCTTTGCCAGGTGGCTGTGCCCTTTACTAATTTCAGCTGCAATTATAAGGAGGGTAAAATGGAAGAATAAACATCTGTGCAATGACTGGGAAAAGCCAATTAGTTTTGCACCAATAAGAAACCCTGTAGAACTTCCCATGTCTTATAATAAATTGGTTCTTTCCATATATTTTAAAAATGCATACTTACTGTACAAATGTACATAGAAAGTTAGGTAGCACTAGAATAAAGCATATTGTGTAAGTTTTAGTAAAAAATAAGGCAATAAGATATCCATTATTTTAAGAAGGAAAAAAAAAATTAAGACCTGTGCATATAATAATTTATCTAGCAAATGACAAAGTCATGGTCCTTTGGTTTCAAAATCAGTTTCCGTGATCTTATCTCCCTAGCTATCTTTTTTTCCTACTTTAAGGAAGCGTAGAGGTAACTACAAATTTCCAGTTAGCAGTGTAATTTCAGATTTAATATCCCTGACAACTCTAAATATTATTATTATCATTATTATTAAGTACAGAAAAGTTCAATCTAGTGCATATTTTCCTCTGCGTTATTTGACATGGGCAAGCTAGGCAAGCACTCGACCATTGTGCTACATCTCCAGCCCTACGTTGCTTGACTTGACAACTAGATATGAAGCTATTTTGTGATTTTTTTTCATATTTGATAAGGAAGAGTTGCCTATGTAATAACAAGCCAGTCGCATAAGTGAGGTATTAATTTTAATATCCTTATTTATTGAGCAATTACTATGAGCCTTATACGTTAAATGCATTTTATCTAAATTATTGCGCTTAATTTTTATAACAATTCTAAAGAAATCACAGTTGCAGAAAAATCTAATTATCCTCATTTTATAGACCACAGATTCAGAAAGATTATGATGATATAGCTGGTGATCCCCAACTATCTGGCTTCAAAGGCTTTCCTCCGAATCACTATGTAATATTTTCTCAGCAATATATTTTATGAACCCATCATCCATCATCCATCCATCTGTATATTCTCATGTACTCACTGATTTCCAAAACATATGTTATTGATTTATGGAGGAGGTAGGGATAGAGGGTGGGAAAAAAACCTCGGCTCGTCAAGAGCTTACCTTCTCACAGGAGTGGGTGAGAACAGAAGCAAACCAAACCCAAACCCAAACCAGAAAGAGTAACAGAGACAGCGATGAGAACCTGGAAGGCCTGAAGAGTGGGGTGTGTCGTAGAGCAAGTGGAAACAGCTCAGATCACTTGCTGATCATGGGAAGATCTTGGGAGGGCTCTGTGAGGAGGTGACACCTGCCATGAGGAAAAGGCAGCATCCTTGCGCAGGGCCAGAGACAAGGGGGCGCCCAGGCAGAGGGGAAAACTTGGGAGGACCATTTACATGTAACTGAGGTTTACTCTTTTAGTTTTGTAGTATTGAAGGTTACTGTCTTGAATGCTAATTTTAAAAACTAGGCAACCAGTGGAAGCTATTTACAACGAACACACCATTCTGTTCTTTAGATGAGAGGATGCTGAGGCTGGGGCACTGAAGCTCAATGGTAGATCACTTGTCTAGGATGTGTGAGATTCTGGGTTTGACCCCTAGCACTGGAGAGATAGGAAGAGAGAGAGAGAGAGAGAGAGAGAGAGAGAGAGAGAGAGAGAGAGAGAGAGAGAGAGAGATGGAGAGGCCAGGACCACTGGACATGTTCTCAGGATTTTGTTGATTACATGAAGGCTACTGCTATATCCACAGGTGTCCCTCTTAGTACAGCGGCTCTACAGTCCAATTATTATATATGCCACATTTAGTTTTGAAAACTAAGAGAAAAGAGCTTCGTGTGGAAGTTCTTAGGGGAAAATGGTGGGCAACTCACACATCTAATTAGTCTTTTCACGTTACTTAATGTCTTAGTTAAATTACTTTTTTTTGGTAGCCTTCCCATTTCCTCTCATCTGCTGAATAATAGGTTGCCGAGTGTTTGTAAACACCATGCTGAAGAGTAATAACTGAAACTCTGCAAGTAAAAGAGATCTGCAATGCCCTGAGGGTGTTGGAAGAGATATTATTTCTAGGGCACCATCATTACTCCCACAATTAGACTGAGCCAGAAAAGATTCACCTTCTGATGACATTTCTCTGCAAGACAGAAAAATATTTGCATGCATGTGACAAAATAAATGTCTCATTTTCAGTCATCTAGCTGTTCAGAACAATGTTATAAATTTCAATGTCAGTAATTTCAGGCACTAGAAAATGAATTTTATTTCTTTTTTCTTCTTTTTTCTTTTTCTTGGCACTAAGGATTGAACCCAGGGCTTTCCTACTGAGCTAGGTCCCCACTCCTTTTTTAAATTTTTATTTTGAGACAGGGTCTCACTAAGTCACAAATTGCCCATGCTGGGCTTGAACTTGCCTCCCAGAGTGCTGGGATTATAGGCATGCACTAAGATATTTTTTCAAGCCATGAGAAACAATACAACCATGTATAATGTATACTATTGTTTTTGATTAACAGAGCCAGATCTAATAATTCAAAGGGCTAAGGCAGGAGTTTCTAATGTTGAGGGTTGACACTGAAGGTAAGTGGGAAGGGAATACTCGCTTTTCTTCTTCCTCATTCTGTTCGGGTCTGGTGAATGCGTACTACAGAATTTAAGGGTAAAATGTTGTCAGTACCACGACAGGTTTGCTAGTTTGTGATTGTTATAGAATTGTCACTCACTACACAATGTATTGCTTTTCAAGGGCAGTTCCGTCTTAGACTGTAAATTCTCAGACAGCAGAAGTTGCATCTGTGAAAATTGCTGAAGTTTGGAGTGAGCGTGGAGCTTAGTCATGAGATGCAGGGATTCCTTAGGGATGGAAATAAGAGGGGGACGGCGATGTAGCGGCAGCTGTGGGGTGAACAGTAAGCTGAGCTGTCTCCTTAGGGTCCTTGCATTCTTCTCCCAAGTTGGTCCCAGTGAGAAGCAACTTGTGTGCATCCGAGCCCATTTAATTTGCTAGCACACCCGACAGGAGTTGAGGAGAGGGACCGTCACTGCTGACTGTGGGTGAGTCTTGGAGCAGCCAAAACCATGGAAGAGCTTTGGTGTGGAAGGGAGAGGACAGGGCAAAGCCACAGGAAAGAAAATAGCTTCATTATTGTTGCTACTTTAGCAGTTGCCAGATACCAGCCATGCAAAACTATGGCAAATGTTGTTTAAAAAGTCTAAGTGTGGTCTGGAAACACAAAGAACTCTGTGAAGATGTTGAGAATATTCTTTAAAACTTGAATGATTTCCTAGATCTTCACCTAGGATCTTAGGGAAGAGGAAGACTTTTTGCCCATTCTACCCTCTTGAACTTTGAACATATTTTGCTGAGCTTATGTGTTATTTTTTAAAAAATATTTTATTGGTACATGTTTATGATGTACAATAATTAGATTTGTTTTGGGGATTTGTATATATATTATCTTGATTGTCTATTACTTCTTTTTTAAAAAGTTAAAAGTGTACTTATCCAGCATTTGCTTGAGAGAATATTTTATTTATTTTATCAATATGTGATTTATCAATATTTAATGTGAATATTTAACACAAAATACTTGGAAAGTGTTTTTCCTAGTGTGACAGAGAAAGGAGATTAAATTTACTGGCCAGCTACTTCTAGGTGACATAGTAGTGTCACTAGCTTTTTCTCTGGCTAGGAAATTGGGGCAGAAAGAAGCAAACTTACTTATATTCATCGACACACTGAAATTTAGTGAGGGGGACGGAAATAGAACTCACAGCATCCAGATTTATCGACTGAGTGCATTCAGCATGAAAGCAAGATCATTTCTTCAGAAATAAGTAAAATGGGGACTTGGATGGGATTCAGGTATCAAATATGCTGGTCCTGAGAAGAGCTATCCTCAGAGATGAGTCAGTACTCCATTGAGTAGAAGTTAGGTAGTCACATCTACTTGGTAAAGAGGTTGAATTAATAGCTAATGACCTCACTGATTAGCGTGATTAAAAGCTCCCTGGCTTTTAATCTGGCCAGTCAGGGGTGCATTGATGTATTTGGGCAGACAGAGAATATACTGTGTTCCAACTTCAGGACTACTCAGTGTACCCTCTGTGGATGGGGACCTGGTCTTTATTAAAAAGTGGACGAGAAATGACATATAATAAAAAGTGGTTTAAAAACCTGATCCTCCTTTGTTGACAACAACATTCACAATAACAGGTGATTGTAACAGGTAATGGAAGATCACATTACCTTAACACAGAATTGGTTTTTACTTGTATGTCTTTGAATAGAAAAATCTAAGGAATCTCTGAGTTTCCTATTTACCAGATTTCTTAGAGAATAACTCATGACTAGGAAATGCAGGTTATACCAAATCCCATTCTAACTAACTCTATCAAACACTGTCCATATTGTTTCGTAATCTTGATTTTTGTTGCATAAGTAATGCTTATAACAGAAGGTTGTCATTGTGTCTTTGATATTATTTTTTAACAGTTTACTATGAACATTTATATTGACTAAAATGAAACTTTCATTTTTCGAATGATGAAGCATCACATTTCTGGTGAAGACTCAGAATAATCTTTGTTTTAGATTCTAGCTGTTCAAGGAGAACATTATCTTGGCACGTAAGGCTTTTTAAAAATCTGCTGCTAAGTAGACTATTTTCAATGATGCATTGCGTCTGCTTGTTTTTAGTAAATAAATGCTTACTCTCTTTCAGCGTTAGCTGACTGCAAAGTCCACGGGCCCTGTCATCTGCTCCCTGATCTGTATCTGGGTGATCGGGCTGCAAGAAGGAGCACGAGGCCTCGCTTGTCTTTGTTGGATACAAATTCAAAGTTCTCACCCTCTGATCACGCTGGTGAGGTTTGCTACAATTGGATTAGCAGCATTTTTAAAGTGTCGCTTCATTGGCAGCAGATTCACTAATACTAAAGAAGAGATGAATTAGCTGCCACGCCTTGTGGTTGTGCTTCTGAGCAGAAAAGACAGCTGCTGTCCTTTGATGAATTTTGGATTTGAGGTGAAAAGCAACAGCTCAGTCTTTCCGGAGAAAGTTCCAAGGTGGCTTCTGTCTTGTCTCCAGGACTATCTCCTGAGAGTCAGGCTTGTCATCCAGGAGTCAAATAAGTCCAGGCTTGGAGATTGGGAAGAGAAGATGAACGGCATGTTTGCTGTCTTGGCACGCATCTGTGGCTTTCTACGAAAATCCTTCTCCTTAAGACAAATTATGGGTCCCGGAGGCCCTTCACCAAAGGAAAGCAAATAGTACTCAAGCAAATTAAGTAGTACATCCCAGTTACAGGCAAAAAGGCTCAATTACTATTATTTTTTTAATTCAAGAACGTGAGGATTTTGTTTTCGGTGATACTCTGTGCATGTTTAGATCAAGGAGCTGGAATATCTGCAAGTGAATATTTGTCTACCTTTTGCATTCTAATTTCTTAAAATCATGACATAGGTGTATGTAATCTTCTCTTGCTTGCCTACCTAAATAAAATAAAGAAGCCAGAAGATATTGCTTTGAGAAGTTTGTAAAACATAACAATACCTAGACTACTGGGTGGTCGTAAGTGTTAATTAACTCAAATTTGCAGAGTGCTTGACAAAGAAAGTGTGGTAAATGGAGATAATTGATAAAATATACACTTTATAAACCTGTCAATAATCTATCTACACTATTTCTTCCCAAACACTGCCAGTTTATTTTTGTATTATTTATTTGCATCCCTGAGACTTAATAAAATATTTTTTATTATTTTAATATCAATATTTTATCAAGTCTTCCTTTTCTCAATAAACACAAATTACATTTTTGCTGGAACATTGCTATAGCTCAATCTCTTTAAAAATAAAAATGGTGAAAGAAAAATTTATATGGCCCTCATTAATCAAGAAGGAAATAAAATCAGATGGCTTTCAATCCATTTTCCAGTAATGTATGAAGTATTAGATACGGTTTGTGTTTTATATATGTTTACTTTAGATTAAAATGAAACTTTCATAATGCTATCTGAAATATAACCCAATTACATTTTTAATGTCTTTGTTTTCATGTTCCTGGATCCAACTTTTGAAAAACTTACACTGCAGTGACAGCCACATAACCACCTTGCTAAGGCAATGCTGCACAACTGGGAACCAATCAGATATTTACTGTGTGGTGATGTATAAGTCCAGCCTCTTTCATAGATGATTACATGCTGGAGCTCGAGTTTCTTCCCCTATTGTAGAAAAGAGCTCCTTAATGGATGACCCATTCTGAATGGCATTTGCTGGCTAGTGTGTAGCAAGAGCAGGCATAAATCTGTGATTTGTGAAAGGTGAGCCCAGAGAATTTGAAAGAGCTACCCAAAGTCATACAGCTGACGGCAGGTTCAAGACCCCAGGTCTTCTTTCCAACAACCTCTCCTTCCCTGATGGGCATTTCCATTCAGGGTGATTCTTAGCCTTCTACAGAAACTGGGGGAATATCTCAGGGCCAGCCAATAAATGGCCAAGTGCATAGCCACACGCAGCTATACAAAATAGTTCATATGCCAGATACTATACTAAGAAACTTTATACACGTTCTCTTTTTCTCTTCACAAGAGCTCTGCAAGGTGGATTTTATTATGTTCCCATTTTATGAGAAACTGAAAAACACTGAGGTGGCTCAACTTGTTCAAGGTCATATATCTTGCTCAAGCCAGAAACCAAAACTAAATCTGTCTCAGTTGAGAGCTCGTGTATTAAACTACTTCACCACTCTATGTTTCCACAAGACAGGAAAGGACCAATAATGACCAAAGTCCACATTTATTATTTTCAAAGGGCTCATTCTTACATCTATTTTTAAGATAGTTACAGACAAACAATGGCCTCATGAAATGTTTCTGAAATATGAATTTAAATTTGGAGAACAAAAATTGTGGTAACATGGTAGCTTTGCATAAATACATACATCCTCTCTGCAGGTGAAATATGAAAATGTGTAGGACCGTTGTGTGAATTATCTTTGCACAAGTATGAGCTACTGTTTGTAAAATCCTATTAAGAAATTGTTGCTGACAACAGCCAGCACTGGGAGTTAAACCAGTTCCTCTGTTATGTCAGTGATGTTCTTGTGGCTGACAGAATATTTATTCCCAGAGGTAACTGTTATAAATTGCATTTTACCCCTTCAGTTGCTTCAAGCTTGTGATGGAAAGTGGGTGGAGAGGACAACCTATAATTCAGGGTGGTTTGGAGCTGGTTGCCTAGGAAACCAAGATGTGCAGCCTGATGCCCACCAAAACCAGCTGTCAACAAGACAGGGGATTTTCTTCCAAATGCTTTCCCTGTGCCTCTCGAGGTGCTAATTGTGGCTGCCGGTCCTTTGTGGGCATGGCACGGGAAGTGGAATAAAGGTTAGTCAGGGAGGATGGGACCATTGTTATGAACACTGTATTTTGCAGGGGGATGATGGTGCAAGTGAAATGAGTTTGTAAGAGGATGAGTTGATCAACAGATGAATATTTTATGTAGCACAACATCTAGGCAATCTTGATCATAACTTCTCTGCATCTAAATTTATAGCAACAAAACTTATTTTTTTAACATAAATGTTTTATTTGCTATAATCTACTCTTCCCTGCTCTTGTGTTACTTACAGCAGAAGCCTTGGTTCATAGTATTTATCTTCAAGGGTAGCACTAAGAAAATCATAAATCTTTGATGAAAATGGTACCTAATTTCCCAATACTTTTAAAGGACACACACTTAATTTTTAATTTTTTAAATTTTAATTTAATTTTATTTTATTGTATTATATTTTTTGGGTACCGGGAATGAACTCAGGACCTTACGCTTGCCAGACAGGCACTGAGCCACTGAGCTGTATCCCCGGCCTAATTTTTAATTTTTAAAATTAAACTTGTGCAAGTTCACTTGTGTTTTATAAATGCATGCATACATATTTAATGTATATGGCATTTAACCATATGAAATGCTGATATTAGGCCACACAGAGCCTATAAAGGTGTCAATTTTATATAGTTCAACTTAAAAATCAATAGAAGGAATTGTAGAATGCTGTTTTTGATGTGCAGTATTCTTATCCTTTTTTTTTTTTTTTTTTTTTGGCTTGGATACCCCATTTCCTCTCTTCTCATCTCCACCTCACTTTCTCCTATTCTAACCCCACCCTACCCTCACTCCCTCCTTGTTCCAGGGTAATTCACATTGCAACCTAGAATGGAACCTTCAGACTCATGAAATTGGAGACAGATGCAAGCAATCGGCACCCACACGCATACCAGGAATAAAGCTTGTGGTGCGGAACTCCAGACTCCTGGATTATTTATAGCCAAGTATTCTCTTTCCTGTGTTGGAATATTACGTCTCTTCTCTTCCTTCCTCCTATCCTTTATGAAATTTTACTCTCATTTTGAGTATTTTCTTTGTTTTTTAATGTTCATGTACTTGAATTCTATTCCTCTCATATGTGCTAGAGATTGCTCACATGTGACTGAGGCTGTAAAGCGTGGCACTGTGTCACACCAGGCATTAGTAGTAATTCTTTTCTGGCTCCATAACTTTGCCTCCATAGAATAACTTATTCTTCTGCAAAGTGAAAAGTAAGTTTACTGGAAAAGGAAATACTATTGTTTTATTCTACTAAAATTAAACCCAAGATTTCTTGCCTTCTCCAACCAGGACAAATGGCCTTCCCCAAGCTACTTTTCTGGTTTCTTATTGTCAGAGCAAAGTCAACAGTCAATTGCACAAAAGGGTCCCATGAAAGGGCCTTAGAATTGATGCTATAGGCCAGAGCGTTTGAAGTGTTATGAGTCTCGAGAGATGCAGCTCTCCACTGCTGTGGTAGGAGATGTAACATTCTCACTCTCTCTGAGGACAGCTTCTCTCACTGCTTACTCTGTTGTGATTGGACTCATGTTTACTTTACCAGGTCATTGTGGGAAATGTCTGCTCAACAGGACGGGCAAACTCCCACGTCGCTGGGCCCGTGGGCTATTCCGATCTAACCCAGTTCTGAGTGTTCATCAGAGGGAGACGCTCAGTGGTGTGGGCCTCACCGCTCTTCGCCATCTGCACCCAGCCACCTCTTCTTTGCCCCCATGCAGGTGCCTGCTGTGTGACCAGCTCTGGTCACTCGGCTATGGTCCCTTCTCCCATGTGGAAAGGAAAGTGCTTCGTGAAGAAGGAAACTGTCAAGTTCTAGGAGTTTGTGAATTGAGGGCTCTCAGGAGTGGGTGGTACCTCTGACAGGGCTTCCTGCCATGCGTCTCTTTCCTCAGCAGAGAGGACCCTGGCCAAGGAGAACATGGTTCACCCTGCTTCTTGTGTAAGGCAGGACTGTTCATTACTCAGCGCATAGGCTGCCCTTCTCTTGCCCGTCAGAGGGTTTCAAAGCTGCCACACTAGGAACAAATTCAGATCACAGACTGCAGGAACCAATGACCCTTGTCTTCCCCTTCAGTAGTGAAACCCCAAAATAGTCCTACAGGGTGGGAAGCAAGTCCTGACAGCTGCTTAAAGGTTGTCTTATAACTAATCCCAGAGGAAATGCTCTTAGAGAGAGATCACAAAAATAAAGGAGAAGAAAAATGAGACCAGTGTACACAAGAACAGAAGGGCAGCTATTCGCAGCTCACTCAGGTGTGTTCTGAAAGTCAAACCCCTGTGTCAGCATGTGGTAGGAAACCCTTAAGCTCTTCTACCTCTCAGAAAGCACAGTTGAATCAGACACACACGCGCACACACACATTTCACAGGATCCCACCTGCAAGTCTCCAGGGAAAGAGGCTCATGTGGGTGAAAGATGAGGCCAGGTGGAAGATGAAGGCAAGCGACAGTCCAAGGACGTCGGTTTTAGCAGACCTACCGAGAAGACTGATGTAGGAAGCTGCTCATTTAAGTCTCCTGGCAGCCTTTTCATGTTTTCTTTTTAAAGTGCATGAATAATTGTAGTGTTGCTTTGTTTCCAAAACTGGATAGTGAGTCAAACAACAACAACAACAGCTACAACAACCAACACCGCCACCAGCAGGTCAACAACGCCCGTCCTGGCCACCATGGAGTCTCCTGAACGAACTTACCTTGTGAATGACAAAGCCACCAGGACGTACGACTGCACGCCAGAGAGGTAAGAGCCATCTGTGTCTGCTTCTTTATTTTCCGTGTCTTAAATATTCAATGAATTCCTATATCCTATTGCTTCTGAATGGTGAACTTCTACTTTGCAACTTAGCACATTTTGGAACATTTTAGAAGTGGGTGACCGACTTGTATAATTCCCATCCTGAAAAATGCAATTCCATTCCTTAAATATCCTAAGGGCATGAAGGAGAATTTTTATTAAAATATTTTTCTTCTGTAGTTTTATGACAGAAAATAGACATGTACAATCTAATGTGTTTACTTTTTCTTTTCTCAATTCCACTTTTACGATTGACAGTACGTTTTATTAAATTGTATTTAGAAAAAAATAAGAATTTTTGACAAATAGGGCAAAATTGTGGTTATACGGATCTTAAACTTAATTGTTTATATCATAGATACACCTATAATAAATATTGGCAGAAATTAATGATTGCCATAGTTCCAGTTCCTTTTGCTATATACCAGAGTGCCACATGCACTATTGTCCTTCATTTATTCATATTTTTAAAACAACTCTTAATTGAACACATCTTTGGATGTGTTTGACATATGATGGAAAAGAAAATATTCCTAGTCCTAGATTTCTGTCATCTAGGAGCTTGTAGTCTAATGTAAAAACTCTTTGAGAAAGGGACAACAGTGAAATAACCTTGTACTGTCAGGCTGGGTATTCAATGAGGAGATATCGAGGAATACTTGGTTTTACCTGGACTTTGGGTCAGAGAAAGCTTTGTCAGAACTGGTAGGTTTAAGGGCCGGTGAGATGGCTCAGCGGCGTAAGCGCCTGCCTTGCAAGCGCAAGGGCCCGAGTTCGACTCCCTGATCCCACATACGAAAAAGGGGCCGGTGATATCGCTCAGTGGCACGGGTGCCTGTTGGCGCACGAGGTCCTGAGGTCGACCCCCCGGTACCCACAAAAAAAAAAAAAATAAAATAAAAGAACTGGTAGGTTTAAGAATCTCAGAATAAAAAGGAACTCAAATAGGGTTAGGTAAACCTTACATAAGAAGTTGGTATCAAGAAAATTTTCCAAACTGAGATTACTGTGTGGTAAAGATAGGGCACGTAAAAATGAGAGCTCAGTGTATCGATCTGAGTCAGGGCTTAAGAGAAATATGCTTAGTATATATAAATGAATGAAGAAGAATATGAAATGAATTGATATTAGGAGGAGAATTTAAGTGATTACTTACTCATTAATAACACAAGTAATACTTTTGTTTGTTTCCCAGAACCAAATTAATATTCTGAAGAGTAGCAGTATGTTTGATAGCATTAAAAATTTTTAGCAACACAGGGACTTTTTAAAAGGTTATTTATTTATAATTTTGCTTTAAAAATCTGTATAATGAAGAATCTACTACATACACTACCTCACATTAGAATAATTGCTTTTCTTAGAAAATAATGTAAGATGTGATTTATTGAGGTCATGAACACCAAAAACAAAGCCTTAGGTCAGCAGAAATTTTGGATAACAAATTGTTGACACTATGGGCACTATGAATGGAGCATCTCTCTCTCTCCATATCTATCTATCTATCTATCTATCTATCTATCTATCTATCTATCTATCTATCTATCTATCTATCTACCTATCCTCTATCTATCTACTGTTGAAATAGCAGTGTTTCCCTTCTTACTACACTAGACTACTAGCACTCTGTAACCCTAAAAAAGCCAACCACTTGTAGTCACAGGGTCCCATTCACCTCATCAATGGGTATGCTTTTCACAATGTAGTGCTTATAAAAATCGTGAGTGCTCTGCAAATAATACTGTGAAGAAAATGAAAAGTCACAGATTGAAAGAAAATGTTTGCAAATTATCTTATATGGTGTGTGCATTGGAAAATAAGACTATTATAATTCAATAATAAAAGATAGATAAGTCAACTATAAATGTGAAGAATTCAGATAGATATTTCCCTAACAGATACACAAATTTGTAATTAGTACATAAAATATGTTCAACATCATTAGTCATTAGGGAAAAGCAAATTGAAACCGTAATGAAATATTATTTCATACCCACTAAGATGGCTGTACTAAAAAAAATAAATAAAACTATAATAAACCTTGGAAAGGATATAGAGATATAGGAACTCATATATATTGTGTGTGGGAATGCAAAATGGTGCAGTTCTTTGAAAAACAATCTGGTAGTTTCACAAAATGTTTGATGTAGAGGTATCTTACGACCCAGGAATTCCATGGTTAGGTATTTACTCAAGAGAAACAAAGAAAAATACTTCCAAAAAACTCACATGTAAAATTTTCCTCGCACTATTATTCATAACTGCCCTCTCCCTCCCCAAAAGAAGCAACCCAATGTATTAAGTGGTTAACAGATATATACAGTATTATATATCCATACAGTGAAGCATTTTTTGGAAATAAAAATGAAACACTGATACAGTGATATTTGCTACAACATGATGAATCTTGAAACATATGCTAAGAAGCCATTATGCTAAGCGAAACATAATGCTAAGTGAAGAAGCCATTTACAAAAGTCCACATTTTACATAATTTATCTACATGAGATGAGCAAACAAAAGTTTGATTTTTGATTATTCAAGATTTGTTTTGAAAATACCTATCTCAAAAGTTATTTCCCACTTCATTATTTCTGGAGAACAATGATAATAATGTAATGTGGTTCATAAAAAAGGCAGAATAAGTTAAGAAAAAAATGTGTCTCTTTGAAGGGTCTTTATATTTTGTCTCTCTATGCAAACAAACCCTTCTGGGAAGCCCCTACAGTGATCACTTCAGGAATGTGAACCACGTAATGTTACTTCCCTGATCAAAACTTTCCAACTTCCTCCCTTTAGACTTTGAATAAAATTCAGCTCTGTACAATGGCGTCCAGTTCTTCGGCATCTGAACCCTACCTACCTTTCTTTTTTGCTTTATCTTTTTTTCTTTCCTTATGCTGCAGGAACCATAAAGTAGTTTCCTGCCTGTTCAAAATTAGCTTTTCAACCAAAGAATACTTTTCTTGCCTTTGTGCATCTGCACCAAAATGCCTCTGCTTATGATGATCTTTGCTCACATGGATCATCCTTGACCTTGCTGCTAAGGCATTGCCTCCTCAGAGGTGAAAATTAAATTGAAATTAATTGAAAAATAGCGTCTTTCTCATCTCTCTTCTCATCTCTTTCCATCGTACTACACAACCTCTGCAGCTACTGACTCAGTTACTGCCTATCTCCTTCTACCAAGACAGAAACTCCTTACATTAGGACATTGAAACTCCTTACATTAGGACTCGTAGAACATAGTACTTTAGCACCTCCAAGAGGACAAGCATCTTGCAGGCATGCAGTAAATATTAACTGAATGAATGAATGAATGAATGAATGAATGAAGTGTTGGAAATGCATGGTGACACCAAAGCTTTCATCCCCTCTAACAGAATATGTAGTGATTGTTGTTCTTAGGATAAGTGATGTGAGTATGAAAATGTGTATAGTCGTATCATATGTAGTCAACATATGAAAAAACAAGGTAAACAATAAAATTATTACCAGTTCCATTCTGGAAATATAATAGGAGAAAGATTTAACCTTAACTACCAAAAGAAAATAAAAGATAAAATATTCTCTATGACAATAAAACACAAAGCCCTGTTTTCTAAATCCCATTTTAACAAATGAACTTAAATTTCTAGGCTATATGCATAAAATGTTCTAATATTTCTCTATTTTTTCTTTCTGCTTCTCCTTCTGTTATTCTTTTTGATGTTATTTGGCCCATTATTTCTACTCTTCGAAGTTTTAACAGTATTTGAATGCATGACAATCTATTGGGATTTATTCATTAATAGAAAATTCTCATTCTATTTTTAGATGCATCATAGCATTTGCTTTTTATTGCATTTGCTTTTAAGTCTCCTTCTTAAAACAATACTTCTTGGAATTCGCATTGCTTTTCAGATCAAGAGCCTGTTCTGCATCTAGAGAGCCTTAGATTACTTTGTTCTGATGAAACGATGAAGAATGTATTTGAACTTTGGTTTTTAACTTCTTTGGCAACACAAACCCTTTGGGGAGACCAGTGAAGACTGTGTGTGGGCTCTTACCTTCCCCATAGGACACACAGACAGAGACACACAAAGCACACTGCATCCAATTTCAAGGACCCTCTCAAACTCATTATTGATTCTGGCTCAGTGCTTTCAGGACCCATCTCAGCTCAAACTTTTGTTTGCTCATCTCAACATCCATACTCTGAGAGTCTGGAACTGGGAAGCAGGACTCCAATGTGAAAATTGGTTAGTTTTTTCATACTCCTCTTTGGTGTTACCTAGACGCTGTTCCAGTGGTGGGATTCCTACCTGGATCTGGCCTCTAAGCTCTTTCAGGTTAAATTCTCCTGGCCACCTGTGACCTGATTTTCTCCAGCTACAGATTGATAAAAAATATAAAGCCAAATTTCCTATGACAAGAGTAAATTTGACAGTGGCAGAACAATGGCACCCCTGCCTCAATCCTGCTGCCTTCTCAGCCCAAGGAGAGCAAAGCTGTCCCTGTGTCCACGTCAGCACTCAGGCTCCTCTGGGTTGGGGTCCATTGGTGAGCCACGCTGCTGCACTCCATGGTTGTGTGTGTTATATTACGAAGTCTACTCAAGATGTAAACACTCTGTGCTGCTGGCCAAATGGTTTTTATTGCAACAGAGATCTGCTCAAAACCCTAAGTGCAGTCAACATCATCAGTATCAGCATTTGAAGGCCATTTTGGTTATATACAGCAAAATTTTTACAAACGTACGCTTTGACCAGGTAATTTCCATTTTAGGGTTGTATTTTAAGCAAATAATACGTTGAGCAAAGATTAACTGTAAGAATATGTTATAGGCAGCTTGTATGAGCAAATAATTAGAAAATAAAATAGCCAACTAACAAGAAATTGGTTAGTTATGCTATGACATTTATATTAAATATAAAATTCTCCATACGATAAAAAGAAGATATAACATATTGATAAAATTTTAACTCTGTAGAGCTAGAAATCAGGTTCTAAAGTTGTATCTTTAGAAGGACCCTTTTGCAACACTGTTATCCTATTCTCATCCATGCCAGCCCTTTTCTACTGAATTGCTGCCATGTTATTTGGGTAGAATTTACCTTATTCTTGGATATGGGAATCAGCATGTTTGGGTTTAGCCAATTGTCTGAATGTAACAAGGCCTACGTCAGTCAGGTCATCTGTATGCATCTGATGACAGTGGTTGATTCTCATGTGGCCACCTCCAGACTTGCTAGCAGTCGTGAGAAGGAATACTTTGTCTCCATGTATATGAAAAAGCAAGCACATAGCCTGATTACCTTTGATAACCATCTCACTATCATGAGGAAGACCAGCCTTAGCTTAAAACATAATTGAGAAAAACTGGATTCCTGATCAAACAGTGCCTGAAGCTAAGATTACTCTATGTGTTTTCAGCTACAGACCAATAATTCTCATTAATTAATTATTCCAGCAAAAGCTTTGTTTTCCATACTTGTAACCCAAATCATTCTAATATGGACCCCAAGTATGTTAAAAATGTGTATTTGCATGTCACAAAGTCGTACAATAAAATGTCAATAACATTTGGCTCTTGGAGGTACGTTTACCAGTAATTTTTCTCTCTGATTTATGGTTTTCTGTATAGATTTTCTATAATGAATATGTATTTTTCAGAAAAATGCAAATATGATGATCATTAGAGTCATCATAAAAATCATAACTAAGCCAAAACCATTGGACTTTTAATTCCAGATGGTGATAAGCCAAATGAAGTAACTCATCAAGTGGAAGCTAATTTGTTACTGTCTTTTTCCTTATCTTTTTACTTTCCAAAGCCAGAAATGCAAAGTTTTTAATCATAAGAATCTCATTAATGTTTTCAAAAAAATTTATTAAATATTTTCAAATCTTATTGGTTCAAGAGCCATGGCCACTGGCACCTGGATCAGTTAAAGTTGGCTTTGAGGGCACTGATGCTAAAGTGGGGAGGCTGTGTATGGCATGGTAGAAGAATGGGTTGGGATTCTCTGCCTGCCATTTCCTGGCAATGACTTAACTCCTCTGAATTTGAGTTATTCAGCTCAGAAACTATGCAGTTGGACTAAATGCTATCTACCATGCTTCCATTTCTGAAATTCTAAGCTTCTATGAATGGCTCTAAATTATGCTTTATTGAGTGAGCAGAACTGATATTCACCATCACTTGGGAAGTTTATGTAGGTTTCAACTGGCGTGGTAACAGCAACTGGTAGAGATTGAGAAATTTCCCACAAAGGAGTGGTGAGAAGCTTTCTCAAGGTCCATACAGACTCAGTAGGAAAAAGTGCTATCATCGTAATGAGGTTGATGCATCTTTGAATATTGTCTGGGTCATGTATGGATATCTTTCAACGTCCCCGATTATTTTATTATTATTGTTTGGTAGCACAGTGTGCAAAATCTTTTCCCAGTGAAATAACTAAAAAAGACTTGCGTTAGCATGTACCTGCTTCTTTCCCCTTATTCTTTTAATATCTCTTAATCACTGGTTGCTATTGACTGGATAAGAGCTTGGCTAAATAAAATTAAAAAATGTAATGGTTATGAATTCAGAAGTACATTACTTGCATGTTCCTTACATGGGAGGGGGCTGTGAATTACAACTTCTAGGTAGTTAGCAAGTGTTCTCATTGTGGTTCTGAGAATGGGGAGGGCTGTCAGTGAGATGTGTGTTTGCAGCCATTTTCACTTTTTGCTTTTGTCAAATTCATCCACAGTATGGAACTCCAGCAGAACCCTGCAAATAAAGATCAGGGTCCAGGAGAGAGGCCAGAGGACCTGGAACCAGGCAGCATCTATCACTGCCACAGCAACTCCAAGGCCACAGAGAAAAGGGCAAAAGAGCAAGTGCATGCCAGGTGGCAACTGGATGCTGCTTCAACCATATGCCTCCTCATCATGATCGCAGAGGTCGTGGGTAAGTATGGCCCCAGAGGGCTCCTCCGACTAAACAAGCAATCAAACAAAACCGTACCCTGTTATGGGAGGGTTACCTAAGTTCTTTTAAAGTGAGATTCAATATTTTCTGTAAGAATAAAGTAACAATATGCTCAGTGTAGATAAGTTGGAAGACAGAAGAAAACAAAACAAAATTCATTACTATCCCACATTCTAGCGATAACTTCCAATAACAATATGGAATATTTTGTATACTATATTTTCTATGCATACTTCATGCTTTTTCTAACATAATTGAGAGCATATTGAATGCTTTTGACTACGTTATCAAATACTGCTCAAAAACATTTTATGCCTGAACAATATTCTATAATATGCTGCACTGTAATTTACATAACCTTTTCTCAATTGTTAGAAATTTAGAGACTTTTTTCCTGCTTGTGGACAATATTGCAATGAAAAAGTCATGAATAAAACTCTGCCTGCCTTTCTGCTTAATCCTTTCAAAGAGATTTCTAAAGGTGGAAATAATTGGTTGAAGGACATGAAAATTTTTCTTATTTCTTGAATCATATTGTTGTCCAGAAAACTTAAAATGTTTTAAATGTCTTCCAGTTCTACCTGAGAGTTCTCTCTCCAAATCTCTACTAGAATTTACATAATCCTCTAAAAATCTGTGTTAATGCAAGGATGAATATATACTTTAATATTCATTTCTCTAATTATTACTATTAGCATATTTTTGCAGGGATGTTAGTTATTAGTGAAGTGTATTTCCAACTCTTATGTATCTCCTCCTTGCCTCTCTCTGTCTCTCTCTGTCTCTCTATCTCTGTCTGTCTCTTTCATATATATAATATTGGGGATCACCCTGGGACACTCTACCACTGAACTACATCTCCAGCCCTCCTTTTTTAAAATTTTGAGATAGCATCCCACTAAGTTCCCCAAATGGGACTTGAACTTATGATCCTTCTATCTCAGCCTCACTAAGTGCTAGCTTACAGGCTTGCACTACTACTCCCAGTTCTTAATGCCTGTTGTTCATTTGTCTTTTAAAGAATTCTGTAATTCTTTGTATTGATCTTTGGAAGCTATTTATATTGATAGGTATTAAATATAGCATTAGTTATAACTACTTTTATAGTTTGTTTATTTTTAAATTATTTTGACTTTGAGAAATTTTAAATTTCACATAGGCAACTGTATAAAACTTTTGAGCTGAGTTATTTTACTACTTTTTTTTAACCCTTTTGGTGCTTAGTAATCCTTCCTCATCTACTGGGATGATAATTGCCTTGAAATTAGATGTACTTTATGCTCTAAGGATTGAAAATTCATTTTCTAAATATCTAACAAAAGTTAAGCAGCACTTATGCATAATTATTTCCCCTATTTATATTTGATATTTTAAAATTATTTATCAATCTTTTATAAATAGTGAAGTCTGTTTCTAAGGTAGCTCATTAATCTATGTTGCTATTCTTTGTCAGTAGCATACTTTTTAATGTAGGCTCATAGTTTCAATGTCTGTTGTCCCCTCATTATTCCTTATTTAACAGAAAATAAAAGCTTTTCTTTCCAGTTTGCTATCCTAATTAAATACGAGAATAATTTTGTTCAGTTCTCCAAATTTACTTATAATTTGGGAACACAAGTTTTATTTATAATTTATTTTAACTATAATTTTCCCTTTCGATGCTGTTTTTCCAAGTTTTTGAGTCAGGATTAGGTATGCTACAATGGAAAGCTTAGGTTTAATAATTGCCTTTTAATAAAAAATTCAAACAGTTATAAAACATTGTAATTATCTTCTTTGAGAGAATATCCTGGCTATCCCCTTTAGAGACATTTTTATATGTATATTCTTGATACATAATTTAACTTCTTCCTCATTCACTGATATACTCAAAATTTCTATTTCTTGAGAACATTCTGACCACTTATATTTTCCCAAAGCCACTCATCTTACTAAAATTTTGAAATTTATTATCATATAATGGGACATGATAGCCTCACATTGGAATTTACTCAGTTCAAAGATTTTGGAATGCAATATTGCTTTATTTTTTTCCTCAAGTATATTTTCCAGATATTCAACAATCTAGCTGCCAAGCTATTAATATTTTTCTCTTACCATGTCCCTACATGACTACACTGTTCCAGCCAAATGTGTTTATTCATCCTTTACAAAATAATCATTGCACTTTACAGTCCTTATGGCTTCCGTTTTGTTTGTTTTAATGGGAAAATCACTGTCCATCTTTCACATTCATCAAAGTCCTGAGCATCATTCAAGACTCTAGTCCACAGCTCCCTGCCTTCCCAAGGCCATTCTTGATGCTATCAGAGAAAGCAACTACGGAATCTGCCAAAAAATGTATACATACTTCAGTAGTTTGCCGTACTAATAAATGTCTGGAGGCTGATGGCCACCACTTTGAGCACCTCTTCTAATTGTAGAGGCCACAGGTAACTTGTATTAATCTCATGATGTCTCAATAAATTTAGTATTAAAATATCTACAAGTTTTTCTCTTTTTTGGGGCAGACTCTGCATTATTAGCATACCATGGGGATCTGGGAGGTCTTAGATGAAATGGCCTGAATAAACGGCACACTATTTACTGCTACAGCTTGACAGGTAGTACACATCTGATTTTACCTTGAAAGATTTCTAGTGGGTAGGTCTGATACAGATTTTTAGAAATCTGGGTGGCAGTGTTGGCAGTTGGCTGGCATCTCCTATTCTGCAAGCTCTCTCCTACTCTTGCTCTGGTTGCAGGTCTGGTCCTCGCAGCCTGAGTAGCTCCTGCTCTGAGGCAGGACTCAGTGTGAGCTGCTATGCTGGGCTAAGCAGTCCCTGCCTTTCTCATGGAGGGAAAGAAAACCTGTCTACGATAGGATAACTGATAGCAGCAGTGGAGACAGAGCAGGGTTCTGGCATTTTCTGAGCCTTAGAACTGGACTATACCTGATCCAATCCCACCCAGGTTTGTTCTTCTAGTGTGAGGCGATATATTATAATCCTATTGCTGTTTAAGCAAGTTTGGGCATTTACGACGTAGAAACGAAAGAGCCTGTCTAAGGTCAGTGGAAGATGTGACCTGAACGGTCATTAAGAGGCAGGTCAAGGAGGGTTGAGGTCCCGCTGGGGAATGAGACTGATCCCATAGACCTTGGTGAGTAATTGACATTTAGGGTGGGGGAGAGGCAGGTCACTGAGCTGTGTTTGGGGAAGTAACTGCCACAAAGTGCCGTGCGGAGCAGAGGGGAGGAAGAACTAAGGAAGAACGGACACAAGCATCATGAGTCCACTCTTCACGGGCCTTTGAGCTGCTGAGCTGAGACTGTTTCTGTTGCTTCTGAAAATTCCTCACATAGAAAGCCGTGAAGAGATGTATTGGCAGAAGCGCAAATGCGCCTGCGCTGGAAGAAACTGGGAGCGGCCAGGGATGGGGAAACACAAGCTTGCTGAAGGACATGCAGACACGGGCGCAGGCTGGGGAAGGTGATAGCATCTGAAGTGAAAAAATTTCCTCATCCTAAGAGAAAGATATATCTGGTGGTGTGCTAACCGCGTAGTGACAAGGGTGCTTACTTTTTTTCTACAACCAGGGTCTCAGTGGCTCATAAAACAAATATGCTGAGGTTCCTAGTATTGGAAACTTAACAAAGGTCAAAACATGGCCATGAAAACTGTGGTATGCTAATTGTCAGTAGTACCTCGAGCTTTCAGGAGGGTTAGATAATAACTTGAGGAATTTTTTGACACAACATAGCATATCATACAGTACGGTAGTCCTGACTATAAGATAGATTGATTTTAGAAAGTAAATTCACAGCACACAGTGGTGTAGCCTACTAATGGGATGCGAGGCTTCTGCTTTCGGATGAGGAGCAGATGTCTCCGTTCTCCACGGAACATGTCCTGAGGACGTAACAGCAATTATTTGAATTTGAGGTGATCTCCGGTGGTCACTCCACCACGTGGGCCATAGATAGAGTCAGTTTCCAGGACTGAATTCTTTCTGTACCTCTCCTGCCTCTTACAAGTGCACCATTCTGCACCTCTGGCCAAGTATTTCAGAAGTACAAGTGCTACTGCCCTCTTTCATTCCTGCCTTTATCATAATTTCCTATTGCTATTGCTGCTGCTTTTGAATCTCCAGCTTCTCCGCACTCCAGGTCATCCTCCATAATGCTGGTAAAGTCTGTTCTCAAACACAAACATGAACGTGTCACAGCTGTGGCTCAAAATCATAGCTACGTCCCCTTAACCCATAGAATAACATTCAACCTGAAGGGTGCCATGTTCTTTCACCTCTGTGACTTTGTGCCTGTTCTTCTTTCTTCCTGCTCTGCCCTCTTCTTTCCTCCCTGCTAATCCTTACCCCTCTTGTCTGTGAAAAGCTCCTCAAGGCTCCCAGTGCTTTCTGGTTCCAGCCCATTATTGGGTCATCAGTGCAGTGGGTGTAAGGCAGGAGACCACTAAAGAGAGGGACTGTGCTTTGCTGATCTTTGTGTTCCCTGTCTCTGGTACCATGCACAGTAAAGGCTTGATAAGTACCACCTGGATGATTGAATTGTCAATAGTACCTTATGCTTTCAGGAATAAACAGAAAAGTAGCCACAAACTACCTCTTGCACACAGTTTGCTCGTAGGAGTCATCTGTAATCTCCTGTAGTTCTAGATGTTCTTATGAGCAGCTTTGATAGTTGCAAAATGATTCTCAGGTCCCAGGCCTCCCTATTAACAGGCTTCTTCCAAAGCAAGCCCTTTTTCTTTCTCAGTTGCCTTTTGACTGAGCCGAGCCTGCTGAAGAATCCCTGCAAGATTTTATTTCCTTGACTTAGACTACAATTTCAGCACAGAGCATAGAATCATCCTCATTCGTTGCTGAGATGGCAGCACACTACTTTTCTGTGTGCAGTCATTCTTCAGGCGAAAAATAATGCATTATTAACACAGCTTTATTATCAGGACCAAGTTTAGCAGATAGAGCAACATTAGAGGATAATTGGAAGGACAGCTGATTTGTTAGCAAAATGTTGCCTTTTGGCTAATGAATCATTCCGATTTTTGCACTGACAGCTCAGTAACAAGCTTGAAGACTACTTTGCTTCAGACCATTAAACTTTGACAAACCAGTTATTAGCTACAGCTAGAGCCAATGGTCTGTGGGGATGACTGCAATTATGAGCTAGCTATGTAATGTTTTTTAATCATTAGGCGAGACAAGGTGAGTCTGATGATGGAGGGGCTGATGACTGACAGTCCCTTGCTTTGTAGTACACAGGGTGATAAACAGCTTCAGGGAGGACTAATCAGTCAGCAAAAGCTCTTTGCTGGGAAGATGTAGTGAAAGCAATAAAGGTTATTGCTCTCAGACGCAGGCCCTGTTCAGGGCGGAAAGGACAAAGTTTTACCTTAATTTCTATATTGGAAGCTGGAGGGCTTTTCAGAGGAGATCGGAGGGATGAAAAGGGAGCAAGCCAAACAGAGAGAAAAGCAAAGCAGGGCTCCCATGGCTGGGGGTCTAGTTTTACTCTTTATTGGACTGTTGCTGCACTCTGCATGCCCACTGGACAGCGCCTTCCCTTTTCCTTTCTGCCCCCACTATTTATAACAGGGATCTTTAACTCAGGTGGATAATACAAATTAGCAGAGCAAAAGGAAGTGGCAGAGACTATGGTAAAATCACACGATGAATAATAACACACCTGCGGGTCACATTGCAGCATCTGGTTGATAGAAAATATTCTTGCACCCTGCACGTAAGAATCTTGTACCTTTTCTCTCCCAGCCATGGTCTCTCCCTTGAAATCCATTTGTACGTGCTCGAATCCTATCTGGTTTTGGGGGGAGGTCTCAGTTTCCTTATCAAATTGGAAAGAAGAGGTGGATTAAACCAACTTTAAGATCCTTTCTCTTGTACAGTTGTGAGTCTGGCCTTTCACCAAATGTGGCTGGTGTACACACATGTGAGGGTTACTGGCCTTCCTGGCCTTAGCCCCGTGTCCTGTTTCACATCCCATAGGTGGGCACATTGCTGGGAGTCTTGCCCTTGTCACAGATGCTACCCATCTCTTAGTGGACCTGACAAGTTTCCTGCTCAGTCTATTTTCCCTGTGGCTGTCTTCAAGGCCCCCCTCCAAAAGGCTGAACTTTGGGTGGCACCGAGCAGGTACAGTTGTTTGTTTAAGTAGCAGTGACAGGATAGTACTTCAGAGGCAAACCAAGTGTAAAAATGGAGGGTAAAGAGCAAAGCCTTGTTCAAAAAAAAATCCCTTAGGGGACATGTCTGGTGCACAGGATAGAATCAATGTATTTATGGAAATGTGTTTTCTTAATATTAACTTGGCAGACTGCCAGATTAATGGTGCTAACTCCTCTCCTATGGGACAGCAGGGACATGTGTTCCATTCTAGCAGCAACCCCAGCCCCAGGGTTTCAGTGTGTGGAAACAGCCATGATAGTATTCATTAAATTACTCTGCATCCCTGGAAGAGAGGACTAAAGGTCAAGTTGCTGCTATATTGCAAACTAAGGCCCAGGGCACCCACGAGCATTGCAGAGACTGAAGAACTCCTCCCTAGGGAGTCAGGACAGCACATGGGCTCTTCTGCCCAGCCAGCATTTGGCCATTTCCATAATTTAAATGCAAAAAACTCATATTTCAATTTAGTTGTCATTATGACAGTAATAAGAGGTAGGGACTTTAAGAGATGAAGAGGTCACAAGGACTCTATTCTCATCAGTGGACTTATGCCATTATTATGTTACTTATTAAAAGTGAGTACATCCCAGTCTCCTCTCGTCCCCTGCCCTTCTGCCATATAATGGTGCAGCACAGAGGTCCCTGCTGGCTGCTGGTGCCTTGATCTTGGACTTGCCAGCCTCCAAAATGATGACAAGTAAATTTCTTTTCTATAGAAATTAAACTGTGTATTCTATTATAGCAGCAGAGAAAGCACTAAGACAACCATCAACAAATCAACCATCAATTAACCATCCACAAAAACAACAAAGAAAGAGGAGGAGAAGGAGGAGGAGGAAAGGAAATTCCCTCTTCTTTCTTGGAACAAGGAAGAAGAATGGCTAGCTCTTGTCTAGGAAGTGGCCTGGGTCAGGTGAAAGTCTTAGTCTCTGGGAAATTTTTTCCTTTGGTTCAATTTTACAACTCATCGCTCTCCCAGCACATGCACAGCAACTCCACTTCTCCACCTCCGTGTCATTCCTTATATCAGCTAGAAGAGCTCCTGGCTGAATGCTTTGTGCAAATCCTGGGAACCAATAGTTACAGCTGCATGTTTCCACACTGGTTAAGAAAATCAACACCAGTGAGATCTGAGGGCTGAGCAAGGTCCATCCACACGGGCAGCCGCCACCGACGGGTGCTGCGGATCACGGACCACAGATGAGAGACTGACAGTGCGGACAGCAGGCCTTCACATTCAGAACAGTACGAAGTTCCAATTTCCTGCTAAACATCTTATCATTGCAGGTGTTTTGAATTGCCTTCCCTTTGACATTCAGAGAAAGATGAAACAATAACAGCAATAAACATAGTTTATGACAGTGTGATCTGGGGAACCTTTTAGTCCTGAGCAGAGCTACACTTGGAAGCCGCCTGGCTTTGGCCAAACAGCCATCATGTGTTTGTATAAATTTTTACATGGACTTGGTCCTTTCTGATACCTTTGGTCAGAGCTATTTTGTAAAGGTGGGATTGTTTGTAAACACAGGGTGGACTCAGTTTAGATCACTGCTGTACTTTGTCATTTTGGCCACGGAAATCCATGAAAGTTGACATTCTAGAAGACCAGGGTTGTTCAGTAGAACTTTCTGCTGTGTGGGAAAATATTTTATAATACCAAGTATAATGTGGTCATTGAGAACTTTGAGTGTGGTGAGCACAACTGAACAATGTGTTTTATTTTACTTAATTTCCATTTCGATAGTCACATGAGTGGTGGCTACCACATCAAACAGCACCACAATAGACAGACGTGAGCTCAACACATGCCCACACTGGTCTGGCAGCCTGAGGACCTTGCTCGCGTAACAGATTTCTCAGTAATCGTGGTAACACTTGTCAAAGGCTCTTCATGTGTTTTTGTCTAACTAGTTACTGATTCCTGCCCTGACTGGTTACTAGACCTGACTCCTGACCTTTGCACTGGATGTTTGAGCTTTATCCTCCTAGCTCCTGCTCACTACACCTCTCTAGTCATGGGTTCAGAATGGACAGTGCTCTACTTACGTACCCGATTTCAGCTCCCCTGGGTAGGAAACACATTAATTAGCATCTACAATCCCAATTCCTTTTTCTAGCTAGCCAGAAATTCTTGTCTAGTCCTCTTAAACTTCTGCAAAGGGGTTTTTAAATTGTCTGGCTAGACTAAGAAAATAATAAATATTTCTTGAGTTTTTCTATATGTTGTATTAATTTCCCGGAGTTGCCTTAACAAAGTACTTCAAACTCAACTAAAAATAGCTCAATTAAAAATTTATTGTCTCATAGTTTTGGAGAATAGAGGTCCAGGTTCAAGGCATCAGCAAGGTGAGTTCCTTCTGAGGTTTATGAGGGAAAATCTGTTCCATGCCTATCTCCTAGATCCTGGTGGTTTGCCAGGAATCCCTGTTGTCCCTCGGTTTGTAGAGCACTGCTTTAACCTCATGCTGTTTGCACTGTGTGCATGTCTGGGTGAAAATCTCCCTAGGATAAGTGCAGCAGGTAGACAGAATTAGAGGCCCCCTCCATTCCAGTACAGTCTCATCTTAATTCGTCACAACGGTAAATTCCCTATTTCCAAACAAGGTCAAAATACGAGGTACTGATGGTTGAACATACAAACACTTGAACACTTGAACATACAAATTTTTGGGGCACGCAATTCAATCCATAACATATGCCAACTTATTTTACACATACCTATTATTGTACCTTTCTTATAGGTAAGGCACATCAGGCTCAAATAGGATTAGTTAGTTACGTAGAGTCTCTTGTGCCAGTCACTGGCAGATCATATGTGTCTGACATTTGAACCCACACCCTTAACAGCTGGACCAGCGTTTCCCATACTTCACACAGTGTTCTACAGATGGATAGTCAGGTGATTTTTAAGCATCATACGGGCACTCATTATACATCCTCATATATATTACATAATAAGGTAGCACAACACGCTTGTAATTTCATGGGAACTTTGTTTAGGAAGAAGCTAAGAGCAAAGAATGAATTCATTTGAAGAAAACGCGAGGTGGTTAATAAGGTAGGTGTCATGAGGATATGGAAGAATTATGGAGGTCCTATGTCCATGATTGAAGTCTGGACAACAATGACCAAGCACTAGCTCACAGTACATTACTCTGCTTTAGAGGGGACTAATATTTGGTATTAGTTCAAAGGGGATAAGAACATCATGGAATGTGCCTGACTTAGTCATGCACAAAATATTTCTAGAGCTTTGGTTTTTAGAAGAGTTAAAGATCAGTGTGAGGTGTTGCAGTTCTCCAGCTGAGCAAAAGTATTTTCCCCCAAGGGCACATTAAGCACTATCTTACCTTTAAATATTAATGTAAATGTCTCCATCCTGATGCTTCTTTCCCTGGCAGTTGCTCTTAAAAGGCAGTTAGAGTGTTGATGAGCCTCCAAGCTTGGCCTCAGTGTTTACAATATGTTGGGTTGGCAAATGGAACTCATTTTCATCAAGTACCCTCTGAAGCCTTCCCTTTTTACTATTTTATTCCACTAAAGGTGCTGGTACTAGCAAGTTGTAAATGTTTTATGATGAAATTAAGAGTTTCTAAACATATTTTACTCGTCGTGTCTCATTATTTCTTCTCCTAATAAGTTTTGATCATTTGAACACCTGTATAAATTACTATCCCCGAGGAAAACAGTGAGGGCAGGCAGCAATTAATATGTTCTAAGAAATGGCTGGAAATTACTTAGCAACATGGAGCATAGTGAACTCAGATGCTGGTGTTTTATGAATGCGACATGCAAGGCCCTCGTCTCAGTACTAAAATGCGCCCACACTTGCCTCGTGCATCACTATGCAAACTAGTTTGTAGTCACGTTTTCTGGGGGAGGACAGTAAAGAGTATTATGATTTTTGAGTAGGGAGCAGGTGGGGGTGCTGTGGGCAGTGTCGGGGTGTCCTTGTATGTTTGAATACGCAGAGGTCCCTGGTGCCCCACTGTCCATCCTCTGCATCTGGGTGCTGACCGGCGTGCTGATGCACCTGGTGAGTGAACGCCTGCTTCACCCTGACTGCCAGACCCAGGCCACCTTGGTGATCATCGTTGCTGGGTGCGCAGTGGTGGCCAACGCTGTGTAAGTCAGCCCCACACTGAATGCCCTGTGGCTTATCTCCGACTCTGTCCGCACGAGGAATTACAATTTTAACTCTACTTGTGCAGATGGCACAAACGTGACACGGTGTACGCATGCCTCGAAGATGGAAAATAATGCTGATTACCCTAAACTAGTGGGTTTTAAAACATTGACTTCCCCTAGGTACTACTTTCAAAAACTTGCAGTGTGCTAGAGATCCGGGTAGGATCTTTGGATATACATGATAAAGTGTATAACAACCGAACCTCACAGATTAGGAAGCAGCCTCTGTGAGCTTACATACATTACCAGTTAGGTTGTCCCAAGCTGGGATTCAAATACAGATCCTCACACCCAAAATCAGCTCCTGGCCATTCTGCTGGCTACTGCATGTTGATGGTTCCATACAGGGTGAGACTTTTCCTGTTCAATTTTTGTTACATGCGCAGTTATGCGTTCCCAGAGAGCTGAGTTGGAAGGGATCTTAAAGTCTGTTTATTTCAGTACCCTTCTACTTTAGCATTCCCTTTTGCAATTTCACCATAAAATGTCCATGAATTTCATTTTTTTAAAAGAACAATTAACAGAGAATTGAATAGTCTATTTTATCTTTTTGCATCATTGTAATTATACAAAAATTCTTCTTCAGCTGTGTTAACTAAATTCTCCCTTTGGTTTTCACCTGTTGATCTCTCATTTAGGCAATCTTAAATCAACCTTATAGAAAATGATGATTGACAGTCCCTTGCCACATAGGTTTGCTGTTTCTAAAATGAACTACTTGATTTCTCATGACAATATAGTTTTGAGGCCAAGGCATTGATGCATTGGGGTCAATTTTCTCCTTTTTTTTTTTGATAATCTGATTATCAGCAATCTTACCTAAGATTCCCATCTATCTATCTATCATCTACCTATCTACTTTTCACTCATTTATCCACCCTACCTTTAAATGTGGTAGACAAAATAATTATCCACTCCAAAGATTTCTACATCCTAGTCCTTGGAACTTCTGAATATGTGAACTTCCCATGGGAAAAGGAATTTTACAGGTGTGATTAACGATTTTAAGATGTGGAGGCTCTTATGGGCTTTCCAGGTGGGCTCGTGTATCCACAAGGGCCCTGAGAAGAAAGGCAGGAGGTCAGAGGGGAGAGAAGATGCCACACTGCTGGCATTAGAGATGGAGGGAGGGGCCTGGAGCCGTAGATTGTAAGTGGCCCATAGAAGCCAAAGAAGGCAAGAAAATAAGTCACTCCCCAGGGCCTCCAGAATGAATACAGTCTTACAAATCTACTTGAGACTTCTGACCTACAGAACTATAAGACAATAAGTTTATGTTGTGTTAAGGTGATATTTTATCACATCGGTAAAGGGAAGTCACATACAGGTTAAGCATCCCTAATCTAAAAATCCCAAATCTGAAATGCTCTGAATTCAGAAACTTTTTGAGCATCAGTGTGACCCCAAAGTTCTGGTTATTGGACCATTTTGGATTTTCAGATTAGGGAGGCATAACTAGTAAAGTCAATGCAAATATTCCAAAATCCAACAAACACCAAAATCTGAAACACTACTGGTACCAAGCACTGAAATGAGGTAATCAACTGTTACCATTTACTCACCATCTGCCTACTTGCAACACAGCCTGATGCATGCTCCGAGGTAGGTTTTTACATGGAAGGGAAGCAGACAATGATAGAAGAATGGTGCTTTAATCAGTGGGTCATAAGAGAAGGAATAAGGGAGTCTTTGGAATTAGAGGACAATCTGCGCATGTACAGCTTGAAAATGCTCCCTCAGGTCATTCAAAGAGTCTTCCTTTGGATGCTTCAGTTCCCACCTCTCACCTTGTGAACTATCGCTCAAGGTCTCCGAGCCAAACAATTAAAAGAGTATCGTTTGATTTGCTGTCAAAGACCAGATCCTATCTCCTACCAGTGAACTTGAAATTGTACTTCACATCGGCAATGGAAGAAAAAGTAAGGGCAGATCAATGTAAATCTATCACCTTTAGGTGATAAATATTCCAAAGCACATACCCTGCTTACTGGGGGTCAGTAACAACATCTTTGCATAAGGAGAACAGTACATCCTCAAGGCAGCAGGAAGAATGAACATAGGAATAATCCTCTAGGAGTCACGTAGGTTGTGTCAAAGCTACACAAAGACAAAGGATATACCTAGCCAACTACCATATCAATCTGGGACCTTAATGATGGAATTTGACTTTCAAAACAGATACCATCCAAATGTTTTTTTTACTGCAACCGCTTTTGAGCATTGACCTTAACCCTGCAAGTATTTTTCAAACTTAGACAGACAAGGGAATTGTCTGTGCAATTCTGTGCAAGCTGATAGTTATTTGTGGATAAAGGTGCCGAGTGGCTGTAATGTTTTCTCCAAGAACTGGGATTACAGGTTGCAAGTGCTGCTAAACGCTCTGTTGTCTGAATATAGAGATATCTGAACTCAAATTTGGGATAAGTCTATTTCTCGGGGACCCAAAACGAGGGCAGAAAGTTCCAGTAGAAGTCATGCAGGGATCTTGTGATGAAGGTTGTGGACTGAACCTTAAGGCTATTGCAGGCTAAGCTTTTCTGCCTAAAACATTCCCTCTTCTCATCCTATTTAACTCTAGAATAACCTTTTAGATTTGCTGAGGCATTGTATCTCTCTAAATACATTGGACTTTTCCATTTACTGCTGATAGCACCAGTTCTTAGTAGACATATTGTAATTAGAAATTTCTCTGTGTGTGTGTGTGTTACCTCTGCTGTCCTCATTACAATCAAAGCTATACTGGGGAGGGTTTACATTGACTGTCACTCACTTTTTTTTTTGTGTGTGTGTGTACTGGGGGTCGACCTCAGGACCTCACGCGCCAGCAGGCGCCCATGCTGCTGAGTGATATCATCGGCCCTTTTTTCGTATGTGGGTACCAGGAGTCGAACTCAGGACCTCGTGCTTGCCAGGCAGGTGCTTTTGCCGCTGAGCTATCTCACCGGCCCTCACTCACTTTTATGGCCCACGCATTTCACAGAGCCTGACATATGAGTTCCCAACTACACTTCCTTCTTTTTAAATGAAATGAGTAAACGAGCGAATGACATGTGACGAGCATCTACAGCAGATATGAGGAAAAGCTTGTTTACCGCCAGTCGTAGTGTCCTGCCTGCAGAACCTGGAATGGAAATAGTTAAGGATGAGTTTCTCCCTGGGCACTGACACTCACGCCGTGCATTCTGTGATGCTCAGATCTTGGGAGACAGCAGTCACTCCACTTGGTGGAGAAGGCCTGAGATTCGTCAAACACCTCACCTGCGAAAGGACTGAGTCATGGTATCCCAAACAATAAATTTAGGGTTTTTTAAAAAAAAGTTTTTGCTCCCAAATGTTGAGGAGGGTTCCTAGGTAAAACACTGTTCGTTACCCATCGATGAAACAGCTCTCATTTTACCTTCATTCTAATACCTTTTTAAGCGATGGAGAAATAAAATTGGGTGCATAATTTTTAGTGCCTTCCACTATATCACTGCGATGTGAACAAGAAACGCCACACCTTGCAATATGTCGTGCACACCTATGTATACACACAAGGACTTTAACAATACATTGGTGTGTTTCTGTTTCTGGAGACGTAACTCTACATATTAAGCCTATTACTACTATCATTGGCCATTAGAAAATTATTCCAATTTCAAATACTCACGGAAATTAACAAAATTAAGTAAAATAAAAGATTTAAAACCCCAGTGATGGTGAAATTCACTACTTCTTATTTTATTTTGTCCCTGTCTGCTGCTTTCTACATTTGGAACCAGTATACTTAGTCAAATTCTACCAAAGCTTGGCATTACATCTAACACAGTGCCTAGTATTTAGCAGATGAATGAGATGTCCTCTTCATTATGAAATGCTTGATTTTCATCAAAGAAATTATGTTTTCCCAATTTTAATGTGCAATAGAATAGCATTGGTGGATAAATGAGAAAACTGAGGTGAATTTTTGTAGTTCGTCATGTGGCAAATTTTTTAAATTCCAGGATACTCTTCTGTTCACGCATTAGTCCAAAAGAGTGTATTTTTAAAGCATAAATATTCTAACTACCTGTCGTTTTGGATACCTTGTGCCATCGCCAACTCCTTCATTGTGCTAAATAGGTTCTTAAGGGCTAATCTCACATGTGCAAAAGCATTGTTCTCTCTCTTTCAGAATAAGTGTGCTTTTGCACCAGGGATGCCTCGGCCACAATCACAAGGAAGTGCAAGCTAATGCCCGTGTCAGAATAGCTTTCGTGTGTGCCCTTGGTGATGTGTTCCAGAGCATCAGTGTGCTAATCAGCGCACTTATCATCTACTTTAAGGTGAGTGTGATTAAATTTTCCCATCATCGTGGTTCTGTAGATTAGGCAGTACAGAAGCAGACCTTCCACTATTATCAATACCACAGCCTATGTTTAGCTACACAAACTACTTTGCAAGTCTAAAAGACACTCAGAGTTCGAAATCTTCATCTTTCCCGAATTCCTAAGAGGTGTGTAACTATCGGGCTGCCAGTCTTTTAAGAAAATAGCTGTTTCGTTGTGGCATTAAGATGGATAGCAATGCAATTGAGAATACCTTAGGGTTCTTGCATTGTGAACAACAGAAAAGATCTCTGGCTCACTTAAGCAAAAAACACACATATTGGCTGAAATTTATTAAATGTACTTCAGGACAGAAATTAAGGTATGGGCCGGTGAGATGGCTCAGCGGCGTAAGCGCCTGCCCGGCAAGCGCGAGGGCCCGAGTTCAACTCCCAGAACCCACATAGGAAAAAAGGGCCGGTGATATCACTCAGTGGCACAGGCACCTGCTAGTGCACAAAGTCCTGAGGTCGACCCCCAGTACCCACAAAAAAAAAAAAAAAAGAAATTAAGGTAAAAATAAGGAGAAACTTTGGTATCCAGTTGTCAGAAAACAATTTCTGTCCCAGGCACCATGCTGAAAGAAATGTGACTGAGCCATTTTTTTCCTGTTCTTATCATTGCTGAAGATTCATGTTTCTCATCATACCACAGCGATATACGCACACCCATGTTTATAGCAGCACAATTGTAATAGCTAAATCTTGGAAACAACCCAAATGCCCATCAACCAAGGAATGGATTAAAAAGATGTGGTATTTTTATACAATGGAGTACTACTCAGCCATAAAGAAGGATAAACTTGAGACTTTTATAGGTAAATGGATGCAACTGGAGATCATACTCATAAGCGAAATAAATCAGACTCACATGTGTAAACATCATATTGTCTCCCTTGTATGAGAAATTGAAAGAGTAAATAAGGTCTAAAATGTACAATAGATATTGTGAAATGGGAAGAAATTGTTGAAAGGAAAAAGGAACTAGGATGGGTGAAAGGGGAAAGGACAGTAGGGAAAAGGGAAAAAATGCAAGTCTAGTTACACTGTTAGTGTCTCTTAGTTCATTAAAAAGGAAGGGTTGTGCTAATATCGACTGGAGAAGTTTTTATGTCCATATCTTGTACCCTGAGCAACTACTTTAAAGATAACAACATGTAATGTATTAACTATTGTTATTCTCTTATTATTTTGTTATGAAATTTTGTTTTACCTTTTTTCCCTAAAATAGAAAAAAAAACTAGGTAGAAAGGAAACAAGGAAATTGAGATTTTAAAATTAAGAAAAACTACAGCTTTAAGACACAAAAGTTACTCAAGGCGTTTCCCTTCCAGGAAACTAACTCAAAAAAAAAAAAAAAATTCCTGAAGTTCCTTTTACAATAAGCCTGTAAATCAGGGCTTTTAACCTGTCCTTCTTACCTATAAATTGTACTTCCTCCATTCTCAGGCAGCAACAGTATTGGTGGGCAGCATATCTCAATTTTGAACACAAGTAGATGGCTTGCACTGTAACCTGATAGTGAGAATACACATCTCGATCACCCGTGTTGAAGACATCCCCTTAAATGTACCCCAATCTGGTTTGTAGTGAGACTCCCTTCTTTGAGCACCCACACTCCACTCTTCAGTGCATCCTAATAAACCCTTCTGATGTCTCTAAAAAAAAAAAAAATTCATGCTTCTGGGACAGGGAGTCCAACTGACCTGGCTTGGGTCTTGCAGCTGCTCTTGGTTGGGGGAGGGCAGTGCATCTGTTTTCACTTTCTTGTCTATATCGCTCACAAGCCAGGAGTTCTTAGACCTAACAGAGCTAGAGTGAGGGGAGGCAAAGAAAGAGAAGAGCGTTTAGCTCTGTCTTTTTGCGTCACGATTGTTCAAATCACAGGGACTTTTTTTTTTTTTTACTATTTTTCCTAAATTGTGGAAGCATGTAAGTAAAAATGACAATGACTTATATGGATTCAGATGAGCACAATGCTCACTGAAAGCTTCAAGTTTAAGGCAAAAATACTTGAAAATCGTAAGCACTAGTGGAAAGTTAGTGTCCCTTACAAAGGCTGGGTTGAACACTGAGTTTCTTAGGGGACAGGGGCACGGACTTTTCTGTGGCATTGAACTTCAGTCAGGGCAGAATGGTGCGTGATCACCCCGAAGCCAGCAGTTGCAGTGCAGGGCCGGAACAAGAATGACATGGCTTAAACCTTTAGGAAAGCGTCAAAGATGCCTGTATTGAGGATGTGTCATACTGGGGAGGGAAAGAAATAAACTAACCCCAGCCTGCCAAGACCAAGGGCGGATTGAATGTTGGACAGGTGCAAGCTCTGAATAAATGATACCTTTTTGCTCTTCATCATAATTAAGGCTGAGAAGTCATTGTACCGGTGGGCATCTTTGTACACAGTTTCATTACACATTCTGTACTTGTATTAATCTGAGAGAAGTTAAATCAGGCTTCTTGAGCCAACACTTAACAACACTTCCCATCTTAGTTCTTAAGTTACGCGGACAGTGAGTCCACTGGTCTTCCATTCTTTAGTCTTTAGTTTAAAACAAAAGAAAATCTGAGTCTTCAGGAAGGATGTCATGACAATGTCTTTGAGTTGGAAGCCAAATGTCAGGAGAGTAAAAGGGTAACAGAAAAGGATGGAAACACAGAGGTTTATTTATCTTCTTAATTGGGATTTCTTCATGGGAAGTATGAATTTTCAATTAACCAAACTTGCTATCTTTTCCAGCCAGACTACAAAATTGCCAACCCAATCTGCGCATTTGTCTTTTCCATCCTGGTTTTGGGGAGCACTATTACAATCTTAAAGGACTTTACCATCTTACTCATAGAAGGTAGAAGGGATTTCATTATTATTCCTAGGATAATTTTTTTTCTATAATCACAAAAGGGATGGCTGAAAAGCATGCTCACTGTAAATTTGTATTATAGGGAAGTTTTAAACTGATCAGGAATTTTGTGATGAGAAATATTTGACTTCTACTTATATGGTAACAAATACATAGATGTGGTTTCTATTTTGCACCACTAGCAACTGTTAAATGATATCCCACTGTGTAAAACCAGTAAGTACAAACAATAAATATAACATAGCGGGGAGACTGCAAAAACGCAAAAGTACTCCTAAATATCCCTGGAAAAGTCTTAAGAAAGACAATGAAATCCTACCTCCCAGGCAGCATTCTAGTTGAAGAGTTGAGACTAATTGTGTCTGATAGTACGAGAACATGAGGGTGACCTTTTATCTGTTGCCCTAGCAAGTGCTTACTGAGCTCTGATTGCTAGCTGGTAAGCTCAAAGCTAGAGTTACTGAGAGGAGCAAATAGAGACTCTCTCTGTCCTCGTGGGAGAAAGATTATTTAGATAATTACACAGAAATAGAACTTTAAGCACTACTAAGAAGCAGTGCGGAAATTTTAACATGGCCAGGGAATAGGGGCTGAGGCCACAGAGGTTCAGTGATGAAGGGGTATTTTCTGGCTCACTCTTAACCCAGAGCAGGATCCCGTGCTTATTAATCTCGCTCCCTATAACCGGAGGCCAAGCCTGACAGTTCTTCTGGCTCGTCTGGCTGCTTGGGTCTTCCAATTAATCAAGAATAGATGACAGAAGTAGCTCTCATTGTCAAGGAATTCTCAAAGTTTAGGTTGCTTCTTCTCTCCCCATTCTGCATTTTGGTGATTTTCTTTTCATTTGGCATAAAGTAGTTCAAGTACTGCTCGTTTCTCTGCTCTTTCTGGGACACATCTTTATGGTAAAATTAGCTCCAAGACACATACTGTGTGGTTGTAAAAGCAAGGCCTTTGTTTCAGACAATCCTCACTTCAAATTCTAGTCATGGGAGTGTCTAGCTGTGGGACCTTAGACCCTTAACTCCTCTGAACTTCAGCTTTCTCAGCTGAAATCTAGGAATACTGTACCCACCTTGCAGTGTTGTGAGAGGGTTAGGTCAGACATACGGTGCAACGTCTAGACCATGCTTGGAACTCAGTAAATGTCACTTCTCAGCTAGCTCTGTTAGTTGACTGGAATATAGGAAATATAAAAGTAAGCTATGGAGATGGACCCTAAACTACACACTCATCCTCACATCAAGAAATTCCCAACTTTGGAACATTTCAGATTTTGGATTTTGTTTTGGATCATGTTGGCATTCAAAAGAGTTTTGGGTTTTGAAGTAATTAAAGTTTTGCATTTTTGGGTAGAGATGCTCAACCTGTATTGAAGTATACTAGAGACATAGTTACTTGACTACATTTGCAAGGTGACGTTTTATCATTCTATTGTCCACTTGCAATTAACACAAATGACATTACGTTTTCTATTCTATGTGTATCAGGAAAACAGATATTATGAAGGACTTGCCTAAAACCCTTGCTAGACTAAGCCAGCAGTTTTCAGACTTTGGAGACATCAAAATCACTTGAAGGTTTGCTAAAACACAGATTGCTGGGCCAGGCTCCACAGTTCTTAAGTCAGTAGTTCATAGTAGGGATAGATGTTGGCAAAATTTCAATTTCAAACAAGATGCTGATACTGCTTATCCAGCGACCACACTTTGAGAACCACTGGACTAATCTTTTCATATCATTCAAGGGATTCCTACATGGTGGCTCTGTGAATATCAGTCAAAACCAGAGGTTTACCTCATCATGCTTCCAGATGATGGAAAACATCCAGACATTGCCTGAGTTGTTCTTTCTGTCAAGAACATTTCACCATATGATACACAGCCTGGAGTACAGTCTCCTTTGGTGACTCTACTGAGTACACATTTCGGGATTCTGTTCTTAGTGGGCACTATAATTATTGGTAGATGGTCACACTAATGGCAGTGAAATGGATAATGGGGCAAACATCAATTGTCTATTTCCCAAACTGAATAACAAGCGAGATTCCCAGCTGTGAGCATGCATCTGGTTCCATTAAAGCACCAATGTAAACTTTTTCTTTCCTGAAAGCCAAGTGCTAAGGTGCAGCTGTTGGTGCTCTTATGGAAATTATCAAAGAGTGATAAGAGAAAATTGGTACACAATTTGAGATGACTATATTCTACTTTACCTGTAGCTCTTCCCTAGCAATTACGCTTCCTAATTTATTTAAGAAAAAGTGGAGAGACTGGGGTAACTTAGCTAGTTGTCGAAGCTAGCAGGTAACTCTTTTCTGGAAGATAATTTTTAAATTAGGTTAGTATGAAATAATTCTTATATCACATTTTATAAATAATACTGTAAAGTATTAAATAATATAAAAGTCTTCCCATATTACCACCTCTGAATTCTCAGTTCCATTCTTAAGGGTTATGCCTATTAATAAGCTGACGTAATTTTTCCAGAAATATTTATGCATTTATATACATGCAATATATGTGCATTTGTGTCTTTTTATAAAAATGGAATTACACATTGGTACTTGGTTCTGCATCTTCTCATTTGTAACTTGGTTGTCCAAATATTTAAATACAACATACTCTTCTTCATAGTTACAATTATGGAAATTAATTAATTATTAATTAACTAATAAACTAATAATTAACTAATTAATTATTAATCAACTAATTAATTACCAATTAATTAGTTGCGATTATACATCCACTGTATATGGATGTACTTGCTTACAATGGACATGACAAGTAGTGTAATTGTGTCTGTATATTACATATACATATATACATAAGTGTACGTATGTATTTTAACACCGGTACATCTGGGGTGTAGTTCCTAGCTACTGTATTGCATTTCAGAAATTATGTGCATTGTAAAATTAGATAGATATTGCTATTTCTACCAGTGATAACATGCTAGTTTCTTTCTCACCAACAGTATGTTTGAAAGTTCATTTCCTAATATCCTTGTTGTCATTGGCTATAACCAAATTATGATTCTTTTATAATCTGACAGTGATAGATTATATTACATTGTATCGGCTAGCCCATATAGTTCTTAGGGCTATTTAATGAAATAATTGCTATAAATTAAATGTTTAGCACAAGTTTACACATAGTAGATCATCAGTAGAGATCTGTTATTATTATTATTGTTAAAATAGAACAATTTCATTCATGACTTTATGTGCATTCTATGATTAATCTGAGGCAATCAGATTCCTTTAATCTGTTCCTAGTACCCTGAGCCTTTCGCTACTCATAAAGTAAAAGATTATGGTGGCCACCTGTTTGTTTAGTGGAGTGAAACTAAACTTTAACTACAGAAACTCTTAAATTATCCTTAATTAAGAAGGAAAGCCCATGAGTTAAGTTTCTTAAATCTTGAAAAATGAGGGTTAAGGATTCCTTATTTCTTTATGTAGGTGGATCTTGGCTCTAGATGTTCATTGCAATCATCTGGGAAGCATTTAAAAAGTACCTGAGCCCAGGCCTTCCACAGCAAGAGATCTGGATTTAATAGCCTGGTGTTTGGACAGCTTTGGTATGTTGTACACGTAACCAGAATACACAAGGTAGCATCGCTCGGGCATTCATAAATGTTAGTGCGGTGTGAACTCTTACACTGAGCGGGTTTTGGTTTTACTGTTCCAGCTTCTCCCTCTGGAACTAGCCATAGCCACTGTCCTTATACTTTCACATTCTCTCATCTTCTATATGACAAACCCTGCAACATTTGAAAAAAGTGATTGCACATCCTTTAGCCTTCTCTTCTCCGGGTTAGAGACACCCAGTTCCTTCAGCCCCAAAGAACAGCTTAGTTATCAGGCCCCCTTTTGCATAACCTACAGTGTTCCTTTGGAAATAAGGGTGGAGTCAAACTGTTCAATTCTGTGACCCAGACACTGACTGCTAACTAATGTAGCTAAACTAGAGGAAAATTTACAAACCAAATAATGAAATGGCTTACAATGTCAGGATCACCTATTAACATAGCTCATTAAATGACCTGTTGGATAACCACCACTTGTATACCATCATAATTTAAAAGAACAGACATCTTCTGAGTCGCTCCTCAAAACAATTATATGACCTATGTGTTGTTCCTATCACCCTTATTTTACTACAAATATGCTATCAGAGAAGTTTCACAATTTGGGCAATTTCAGAATCACTATAGTAGAATATAGAATGCTAAGCCAGGATTCATTGGTACCAAATCCCTGCTGTTTCATTTTGCTTTCAGAGTATATGTGAAGATAATTAGGAAAAGCACAATTAGTTTACTAATATACCTTAAAAACTAAGACTGATTGCTGCTGTGGGCTACTGCATAGTCAGTTCTGACAGTATTCTGCTGAGAACTCTTGACTAATGGCAAATCCTTTGACAAAATCTGATCAATCAGTGTTTGTAGAAAGAAGCCAGAAAAGGGGAGAGTGAGACAGTGCTTAGCTGTGAACCCTGCTGCCTATTTACCCACCTCCAAGAGCTGGTTCTAGCTGAGTGAATGCAGCCTCCCACTCCTTCCTTCAACAGGTGTACCAAAGGGCCTGAATTACAATGGTGTGAAGGAGCTCATCTTAGCAGTTGATGGCGTGGCATCTATGCACAGCCTGCACGTATGGTCTCTAAGAGTGAACCAAGTGATTCTCTCGGTGCATGTCGCTACAGGTCAGTGAGCTTTGTAAACACCTTGGACAATCTTCAGTCCTCATCCTGTAAAGTTAGTAATTTTCCTTCTCTTTGTAGAGCTTCCCTTAGTGTCTATTGCCCGTCAAAACAACTGTAAAGTGTTTTGCACTGCCAAGGGCCTTGGAAAACCAACCTGCTTATTGGTGTTGTCATAGCAACAGGGATATGGATGACATCTTTGAGGTTGACTGCAAAGGGAAGAGGAGAGGCAGCACAGAGGGAAAAATGCACCTCCCAACTTCAAGGCCTCAGACTCTGCGTGCATTGGGCGTGATGCCCTATCAGTCAAAATAGCAGAAATGAATTAAACAAGAAATTTTTATTATTTCTTGTGTGTAGCATGCTTTACCTAACACTGAAGATAGAAAGAGGAAGGAGACACAGGCCCCACCCATAAAGTAGCAAGCTAACAGATGTGCTGGTAGGAATTATGATAGGCCCCCCTGCTGGATGGTTACGAATTCTGTGATCATGTGAAAAAATTCACAGGATACTGGGTTTACACTACAACTACTTTTTCCAAGTAGAAGGTGATTCTGTTTCTGACATGTCTTAGGGCTGGGAGAAATAGGAAGTGGGAGGTCTTTCACTGCCTCTAGGGAGAGCTAAAGGCGAGGATGATACATTAGGCTGCTTAAGAGTGACTCAAGAAGTTACTTAGAGGCAGGGGACAGGAACCTCATTGGCAGTCATTTGAGTCATTTCTCAGACATCCTTTTCTCCGAGGTGCTCAGGTCAGGCTTCAGGGAATCGGCAGCATTCTGCACACCAATATTTCATCACAAATGCAAGAATATAGTAAACAATCAGGTTACTGTGGAGGGGACTTTACAGCCTCCTGATACCATTTGAGACAGGAAAAAAGATGGCAGAGAGGGTTGCTGCTCTAAGAAAGGTCTGCAGGGAGCTCTAAATGCTTCCTAGTCCCTGCCACTTGCCTTGATATAAATTCTAATTAAATCCAAGGGCTGCAACCCAGAGATCCCTGAGGGCTGGCAAGCTGGGCTGTATATGAAACATTTGTTCTGTCCTGGGTCTTTCTCAGGCCTCTTTCTCCTTCCATACTCAGCTCCTAGGAGTGCCAGGCTCTGAAGGTAGCGGTAGCCGGGCAGAGTTCCTATGGCGATGCTCCCCTGCCTCGTCTGTGTAACCAAGCTGTCAAGACGACGTGGCTTCTGAGAGCTCCGCCTGTGCCCCTTCCACCAGACCTGAGACAGAGCACTTGAAACTGAAGTCTTCGCTGTACTGCTGTGGGAGATCCATGCTAATCCCACCGTGGTTCTTTACCAACAGCGGCCAGCTGGGACAGCCAGATTGTTCAGAGAGGGGTGGCCAGAGCCCTCAGCAATAGTCTCACCGTGCACTCGCTCACCATTCAGATGGAGTCTCCAGCTGACCAGGACCCCAGCTGCCTTTTCTGTGAAGTCCCCTGGGACGAGCGTGGGGACACTGTCAGCTTCCTGCATTTGATGGGCCACAGCACGAGGCTATGTATTGGCTGGAACATCAGAAATAAGCAACCAGAGGAAGAAATGTGAGAAAGTCACGATACAGTGCAATGCACATTTTGTGCTTCTTTATTTAGCTCTGTCCACCATGAATGAAGATGCATTTGGGTTCACCAGTCAACTGCATTATACGCTCACCAGTGGCTGTGTTCTCTTGCAGGAGCATATGTATAGGTTTTTTCTAACTGGGGCTGAAATAACAGCTGTTTGTAAGCACACGTTATAAAAACTTCACCTCCCTCCAGTACTGCCTCCTGAAAATGAGTGGGTAAGGAATGTCATATCAGGAATCAGTGGCAGGAACAAATACTCACAAAATTTCCCCAAGATGTGAAAAACAAATATAGGAGAAGCCTCACCAGGGATAAAAGAGAATCTGAAGTTGTTAGGAATTGACTCTTGCACCACTCTTACGCAGCACCTTCTGGTTCCTATCTGTATCACTATTCAGTAAATGGGGTAGGAATTCTCTCTCTCTCAATCTTGCTTGCAGAGCATGTTCTTGCATGTTTGAAAGTATGGAATTATATTTTACTTTTCTACATAAAATCCTGGGCAAAAGAAAGATTATGAAATTGCTGCTTTTTGGATGTATTCCTAGAATATAACTTAATAATTCAGGAAATATAAAGGCTCAAAGAGGCATCATACTTATCCCAGGCCGCATAGAAAGTAATTTAGTCAGAATTAAGATTTAAAATGCTCAGGTTTTTAATAATGTTTATGGAACACTAACTTGTGTTCAGTTATTTTACTAGGCTATTAAGATATGTCACTTTATTTCATTCTAACAACTTTGTGAAGTTGGAGGTAACACCTTTATCGTGCAGATAGGATACAAATCTCAAAGAGGTCAAGTAATTTAACCAATGCTCTTTTCTTAAAATTTTATTTTATTTTATTTTTTATTTATTTTTTTTTGTGGGTACCGGGGGGTCGACCTCAGGACCTCGCACGCCAACAGGCGCCCGTGCCGCTGAGCGATATCACCGGCCCCTTTTTCGTATGTGGGTTCCGGGAGTCGAACTCGGGCCCTTGTGCTTGCAAGGCAGGCGCTTAAGCCACTGAGCCATCTCACCGGCCCAGAATTTTATTTTAAAAAGAAAAAAAAAAATAGAAACAACAACAAAACAGCTTCAAAACAGGTTAGTAGGAGAGTTACAATAATTAATACATTGTATATTGTTGTCTTCAAGGTAGTTATTCAGAGTACAAGATATAGGCATGATATCTTGTCCAAACAATATTAGCACAAATTTTTCTTTTCAATAAACTAAGAGAAACTAGACATATAACTATTTTAACTATATTGTGTATAACCAATGTCCTTTAATCATTCATTTAAAAATCTTTTTGATGGTGGCTGTGATCCTTGCATTTGGTGAATATCTTAGTTTCCTGTCTCTATAACTGAATTCCACAGACAGGTTAATTTAAAAAGGAAAGAGGTTTATTTGGCTCATGAGTCTGAAGGCTGGGTAGTTCAAACTCAGGAGGGTGCATCTGATGAGGTTTTTCTTGCTGGTGGGAGCTTTCTACAGAGACCCAGAAATGAAGAAAATCACAGGACGAGGGCAACTGAGCTCCCTGCATCATTTTCTTATAAAGCCACAGCCATTGGATTAGGGCCCCAGCTTTGTCTCATTTAACCTTATGTCAAAGGTCCCTATCCAAATATCATAGTCAGATTAAATTTCTACCATCTAAATACCTAATGGGTATATTGAACTTCAACATGAGAAAACTTCAACATGAGTTTTTGTAGGGCCTGTTACAGTTTAGATATTAAATGTCCTCCAAAACCTCAGGCACTAAGTGGGGCTTTTGGATGATGATTGGATCATGGAGATGCTGTATCAGCAGTGGTCCACTGATGTGTTTATAGTGAAATGGGATGTTGGGAGGTGGAGCCTGGTGGGAGGAGGTGGGTCACTGGGGGCGTGGCCTGGAAAGATATATTTCCTTCCCTTCCCTCCTCACCCTGTCTCTGCTTCCTGGCTGCCATGAGCCCAGCAGCTCTCCTCCACCATGCCCCTCAGCCATGCTGCTCTGCTTTCAGAAGACTATAAACTGAAACCTCTACAAACCATGAACCAAAATAAACCTTTCCTCTTTTAAGTTGCAGGTGTTGGATATTGTGTTTCAGTGATGAGAACAGTGACTAAGACGGGGCCATTCAAAGGACAGGAGTGAACCCAGACAACATGGCTTTTGCCCTCCTGGAGGTCTTTTTGTTTTTGGCAGAGTATGGATAATACACTCAAGAATATACTACAAGTGCACCAAGTTGATTTAGATTGAGAGAGGTTCACAAAGAGATTCTTTAAGGAAACAGCATCTGTACTGAAATGCGAAGAAAAAGTGGGTACTAGCCAAGTGAACTGTGGGAAGAACCATGTTCTAGAAGAAGCAAGCGAGTGGATAATCTAAAGAACTGGATGCATTTGAGCACCTGAGGAAGGCCCTTGGGTCAAAGGGTGCACAAAATAAGGGTTAAGTTAAAATACACGAAGGACATAAACCATGAGAGGGAAGCAAGGCCAAGTGAGAAAGGAGCTGAAAGCCAGATCTGTTTTATCCTAACCTATCCATGATCTCTCTGTGAACACTTTTGTTTTTGACCAAGGAATCTGTGTTGATGACCAGCCATTATTCCAGAAGTGCAAGCAAGAGGCAAGTCTACCTTCTTCAAAAGAATGAGATGAATAAAATGTTGAGTGTAAAAATATAGGACTGAAAGTGCTTCCTTGATGTCTCCTGTCCATCACGGACAGGTAGCACTGTTCCCAGGCAGCACTCGTCACAAGAGCATAGCTAAGGAAAGGGCAAACTTGAACGAATTGGAGTGGTTTTGGGCTAAGCCACCCAAAGACCTTCAATCAGACAGCTTGGTCATGCCATTGGCAATGGTGCTATGAATGGGAGAAGTGGCGTAGGTGAGTAGGAATATGGTGGGAGAATGAACGTGAGGGAGAATCAGAAAATGTGGTTTCCAGCACTGCCTGCTTCCTTCCAGACCTCTAACCGTGAACTCATTGTCAACATCTCTGGTTTCCAATCCTCATCTGATTCTGTTTTCACATGGGATTTCTATCAGAATTACATGGGATAATAAACATAACGAACAGGTTCTTCGTGTAGTAAATAGAGTGCTCACCAGATGTCCCCTCCAAAACAGGGTTTCTCAAGCTTGGTTAGCACGATTCCTATTTGGGTCCACATTATTCTTTGTCTTGGACAGCTGTCCTGTGCGTGGCAGGCTGTGTAGCAGCCTCCCTGGGCCCTATCCACTAGCTACCAGTTGCACTCCCCACCCCTGGTTGTAATGACCAAACATACAAACACACACAGAGGCACATGACCTACAGGCTATTACAGGACGATGGAGTTGGCTTGGCTTGTGGGGATTTGGAGCGCGAATGGCTGCCTTTTACCGAGAAGCAGAGGGAAATGAGAAGTCACTTGTGGCCACTCCTTTCCTGCTGGATCCGCTTTTGCCCACTCCCGTTAGGCTGGAGTCAGTTTTCAATATGATGTGTCTGAGACAAGGACATTTCACATGGCTAAGTTTTACTACTCTACAGAATTAGTGTCTTTTGAAGCCAGGGACCCCTGCTGCCAAGTTTTTCTTTCTTGGCCCATTGACAAGTGAACTAGATAGACTGTGCCTCTGAGAGCCAGGCCCATGCATGGTTCTCTTCTTTCCAACTCCTCTGACAAGGAGGTAAATTAGACCAAGGCTTTCTCTGCAGATCTGCCCCACCATTCTTCTCTCTCAGTTCCTTTTCACGCAGGGAAGATTGAACAGACTGCTCTTAAGATTTCAGTTTAAATAATAGAAAAGAAATGGATGGCTCACTGCAGGCTTCAGCCCGAGTGGTGCTGTTTGAAACCATGAGATTTTCACTGGGTTATTGGATCCTGACTCAGATATTAATCAAGTGGCATCCTGATTTGTAGTAGGTTATTATTCTTGGGCTACTTCTCCCAGGTCTCGTATGGGAAGAAGGGTGAATGGCAAGCCAGGATTCTGTCATTGTGAGCCCTTGACTGTACAGTACCATCTTACTATTCTGTAAACCTCAGCTCTTACCTCTAACCAGGAGAAAGAGCTGTTTAGGGGAGGAAATAAGAAGTTCCATTTTGAATATGTTAATTTTGAGGGTGCAAATGTCCATCGAGTGGTTAAAAGTTTGGTCACACACCTCAGAATAGATAATTTCTTGAGATTTTTTTTTCCCCTAAACTCAATTTTGACATATGCAGGAATATTCAGGGAGTCCCTTTAAAGTTAATCTTCATTTGTTTGACATATTTTTGGAATAAATCCCTTCTACTTTTAAGTTCTAACTTCTTTATTAACAAGTTATTGACCTATTATTAAAATTTCCTAGAGCCACTGTTCAAAAGAAAATATTCCTATGTACCAGGTTTAAACCCTGAAACTCACCAAAGAACATGGCTGCAGAAGTTCAGAGACTATCAAGAAGAGAACACAAGGGCCGGTGAGATGGCTCAGCAGCATAAGCACCTGCCTGGCAAGCGCAAGGTCCTGAGTTCGACTCCTGGATCCCACATACGAATAAAGGGCTGGTGATATCACTCAGTGGCACAGGCGCCTGCTGGGGCATGAGGTCCTGAGGTCGACCCCCAGTACCCACACACACACAAAAAAGAGAACACAAAAACATTTGAGTTAACCCTCCAAGTTGGTGTCACTATAGTTCACCCAAAAGGAACAATAAAACAGATGCAATTAATTAATTCAGCCCACCAGCCTGATCTGAGCACATACTTTGTGCTGGGGATTGTGCTTGATGTTGGAGCTATGAAGAGGAATCAGACACAATGAATGTATCTAAGCCTTGACTGTAACTCATCCACCTATGGAGAATAAATTAAAATAAAGATGTTCAGGCCGACAACTGAGAAAATCTGAGTCAGGAGCCTTGGAACCTGGACTTCTGTATTGGTTTATGTTACCCAGAGACGCTAAAGAAGAGCCAGGATCTCAAAGAACCTCAAGCGCAGGAAGCCCATGAGAAGCAGAGCTGGACACAGACCTAGATGACGGCAGTATCATCTTGAATTGCAAGGATGTGACTGGAGACCAGGGGGAAGTGATGAGGATTAGTGAGTGGGAGGAGTTGTCAAGGCTCACGTCATTAAGGAGGCAGCCAGGCTGGACTTTGAATTAAATAAGAAGGTTCTCTGACAAAGATGAAGAGCAGGGCATTCCTGACAAACAGAAGACAGTGTACAACCACACTTGTATTTACCCGTTCGTGTGTGTGTGCGAGTGAGTGTGTGAGTGTGTGTGTGTTGGTGAGGATTGAACCCAGAGCCTCCTACATTGCTAGGCACATTGCTGGGCTCAGCTACACCTCCAGTCCTTTCTTTAAAAATTTATTTTGAGTCAGGGTCTTGCTAAATTGCCCAGAGTGACCTCAAACTTGCCATCCTCCTGCTGGAATTACAGGCGTACATGCCAACATAATTGGCATGCATCTGTTATTTTATTTATTTATTTTTATTTGAAAAGGAAAACACAAGCGGCAAAAGAAACTGTCAGCTTTGTGAGTTTTGAAGATATATGACTTTTGCAACTTTATGATAATTAATATTGTAGAGAAGAGGATTCATGTCTTAGATGATTTTTATGTCATTGTCAGCCTCTAGCAGGGTGCTGGAAACTTGGCAGGCATTAATAATTGCTGGAAAAATGGCTCTCATACTAGAGAGCCATTGTCATTATTTTTTCACTTACATTTGTATTTTTCTGAAATTTAGAGGGCCAAGAAAACATTGACTTTGACAGAGGAGGTCACATCTTTGCCATTTCTGCAAATCAATCAGCACTGCTGAAATGCTACTTAGCATTCTGCTGATGGCTTTCCTTGCTCAGTGGTGACAGATAGACTTGTCCCCTACCTCAGTGAGCACGCTTAGGCAACCAGGATTAGAGCTGCTGAGATTCCTAATGTGTCCTGCCGTGTGGCTCTCAGAATGGATAGGACAGTCCACACCGAATCGTTTCTTCTGTCCCAAGGGCCCACTGAATGATTCTGCATGTCCATACTTTATGCAGGACAGGGGCCTGAAGACCAGATGACCTGAAAAATACACACATTCTAGTAAAATTGGTTGCTTTTGCTTTCTTTTACAAACAGTAGATAGATTTGATTTGTCAGAAATGTACTGAATATCAGGTAATCACAAGAGAGAGAGACTGGTTTGTCAAACAAAGAAATTGTCCCATGACTTCTAGCCACTCCTGTCATTTCTCTGAAATTCTACTTCTTTAGTTGGCTGGGTTGGAGAGTCTGGATGGTAAAATCCAAGACTGTGTACAGTGAGGATTTTTAGAATTTTAGGATGAAAAAGCAGATGTTACCAAGGGACTTTATATACTACCCATTAGGTTTAAAGCTCTAACTCCCCCACTACCTCTTCCTTGGCCTGGTCAGGACCCCAGGCCATTGAATTCACTGGAATAGTGTAGTGGAATTCTTTACTTTAAGACATTGTATTTTCCCAGCCATCAGCACATTAATGACTTTTCGTCTTTCAAAGCAACATGCTTCACTCTTCCAAGGACTGAACTCAGATCAGCTTCACTGCCACCTCCACTGTTAATATGCTTCTCCCTCATCCGGCACCCAGTTAAGATTTATTAAGAGCTCTATGGTGAAGTTAAGGCCCATAGAATAAGCTGACATTTTCCATATGTTTGGTTACAGATGGAGAATGGGGATTCTGAAGGACACCAAGGAGAGAATGTTAATACACTGAGCATCAGTTCTCAAGTTAGATTGTCTGGGTTTGAATCTTAGCTGTTCCTTTATTAGCTCTGTGACTGCGAGCGCCTCACTTCAGTGCTCTGGTTCCCCACTTTCTAAGCAGTAAAGTCTCCCCACTCAGGTAGATGAGTATTTAATAAATTAGGACACTTAATGGGGTTGGACCTGTGCATATAGCATGTAATCAGCATGCAGGATGTAGTAATTATTATTTATCATTCCATGCAAATTAAGTTTATGTATGCGAGCACAAATTTTTAAATCCTCCAAACTTTTAAGAGCTTTGAAGTTATTGATGCAATTCTCACAAAAGACTGGCGAAAGTATTGAGGATTTTTCTTGGTACCGGGAATCAAACTCACAACCTTGTGCTTGCCAGGCAGGCGCCGTGCCGCTGTACTGGGGAGAATTGAACAGCCTTTTTCTAAGACAGAGCAATTGAGATTTGCTGAGATAAAGGTGATTACTCAGAAAGCGTTACCAAGTGAGGCAGTCGCGGACTAATTAAAGTAGTCGTGTCTCTTTCTGACACTCTCTGAAAGCTTCCACTTCTGTCTTTGAAGTAGCAGTTGAATTAGTTGCTGAAAGTATATTTATTAACAAAAAGCACAACTGCCCAGCTCAGTGAAGACAAAATCAGAGATCTCTGGGGTCTGACTCTACCTCAATTCACTCTAGCTAGGTGCGTTTCCTTCTTCTGGTTTCTAAATTGCCAGTGACTAATTTGAGCGACTTAATATCTGTTAAATTTTGTGAGCCACCAAAGACCTTTATCACACTGGTGTCAAAAAGAAAAAGTCATGCTTCCAGGCATATCCATTTTATAGATTCCTGGAGAATGTCGCTCTTCAGCTCCATCCCATCCAGTGAAATATGATCCAGAAAACCCTGCACAAAGACAAGCTTCATTTTCCACTCTTAGCTCTAATGTGCCTTCAGGAAATGGTTTTCTCAGCTCATCTCCCTGCATTCCCTGCTTTGGATCACAGGGCAATCTGTTTAAATGACTAATTACAGAAATCATTAGAGGCACCAAGCAAATGTTGTCTTTGAATACCCATTTCCCAAGTTTTACAAGTCTTGCTTGGCTTGACAGTGATGAGGCCACTTAACAGTCCAGTGCAGGCGGATGTTAAAAAAAGAAGAAGAAAAAAAGGTGACCATATGTGGTTCAGTTTCCTAACTTTCAAGTTTCACACTTAAAGTTTGCCATTTGGTTACTGGGCACCTGTTTAAATTCTATTTTAAAATGTTAATGCATGTTGTTTAGAATAAAATCAGGGAAAAGAGAGTGCAGGTTAAGTTGCCATCATTTTATCATCAAAATTATGGCAGAAAATATTTTGCATGACACCTGGGAGGGCCGCAAAGAAAATACACTCACCCACCTCGATCTTTTTATTGGAGGAGAGAACCTCACTAGGGGAATGTATTGGTCTAGGAGACACGGAGCATGATCTGAGAACCAGGGGTGCTTCTGGAATCATCTGGTCGTGGATGTAATACTCCAATGGGGGAGGAGGGTGGTGGGCAAAGTCAGTAGCCCTTGAAAGTTGTAAAAAGCTGACTTGTGCTTCTTCAACCTTAAAAGCCAGGAAGCTGTTTCCAAGATCTGGCTATTACAAATTGTGCTGCTATAAACATGGGTGCACACATATCGCTGTGGTACGATGTTTTTAATTCTTCTGGGAAGATGCCCAGAAGGGGAATAGCTGGGTCAAATGGGACCTCCAACCCTAGTTTTCTGAGGAATCTCCACACTGACTTCCACAGTGGCTGTACCAGTCGACACTCCCACCAACAGTGGAGAAGGGTTCCTTTTTCCCCACAGCCCCTCCAGCATTTGTTATTAGTTGATTTCTTAATAGTAGCCATTCTTTCTGGGGTGAGATGGTATCTCAGTGTTGTTTTAATTTGCATCTCTCGAATGACTAGTGATGTTGCACATTTTTTAATGCCCATCAACTGAGGAATGGATAAGAAAGATGTATTTTTATACAATGGAGTACTATTCAGCCATAAAGAAGGATAAACTGGAGACTTTTATAGGTAAATGGATGCAACTCGAGAAAATACTCATAATTGAAATAAACCAGAAGCACATGTGTAAGCATCGTATTATCTCTCTAGTATGAGAAACTGAAAGAGTAAATAAGATCCAAAATGTACAATAGATATGGTGAATCAAAAAGAAACTGGTCAAAAGGAAAGAGAGACTGGAATAGGGAAAAGAAAGAAGGGAAAGGGAAAAAAAATTGTATATATATATATATATATAAGATGGTTAAGATAGATACACTACCATTTTTACTTAGTTCATTGAAGAGTAAGGTTTGTGCCAATAACGTTTGGACAATTGAACGCTAACGTCTGGTGTCCTGAATAACTAACTTAAAGATAGTAATACGTAATGTATTAACCATTGTTACCCTCCTATTATGTTGGTTTGAAAATTTGTTCTTCTTTTGATTTGTTTTGTTTTTTCTTCTCTTTAAAAAAAAAAAAAAAAAAAAAAAAAAGCCAGGAAGCTAGGAGAGATGTCGAGCTGAATTGCACCCTTCCCAGGGGTATCACTCAAGCCCTGGAGACAATGTATCAATATAATTGCCCAATATTTCCTTTCTTCAAAGGGGGACCCATTTGCTAAAAACATAATTATCCTCTTTACAGCCATTAAAGCCATATGGCTGCTATGCACAGTCCAGTGGGTACCAGCAAGTCTGTTTTCCGACATGTGCAGAGTTGGTGAGTGTTTGGGGGTATTGAGGAAGAAGAAAAGGGACACATTGTCCTGAAGACATTGTAAACCATGGTGAGTTAACTTGGACAATAGAATTAGGATCAGACAGGAATTTGGGGTCTTTTTGAAGTTAAAGTGCATCTTCAAGGGGGAACCAGTAGAGATTTAATAAACTGATGGTTTGGTGATTTTTCTTCTCCTCTCCCATTTTTCAGAGATAAAGAGGGAATTTTATTTGGGATATACATGGGATTGACAAACAAGAATCCTTACTATGGTATCCTCCCCTTCAAAATTGCTTTGGTATGGCCAAAGTCCATGACCAGAAAACCATGAACCCCTCAAGCTGATGTGTCTTTAGAGCAACACTTTCTATGAGTAATTAATAGCCCTGAAAGATGAAGCCTCTTTTATTAATTTCTACCTTTCATAGTGTTCAGCACCTTGTATCAGTTTGGTTGGGGAAAAGATAGTTCAGATTCCCCTGGCTCAGTAATTCATAAACACGAAGCTGGTTTCCTTTCCATCCATTGTCCAATACTTATATACATAAAGCTGCAAAGTGGATTTTTATGATCTTAAATAATCTTTCAGGGTGACTAAGAAAACAGTTCTGTGAGAGGTATATTGTTAAACATTGCTGACAAGGGGCTACAATTATTTTCCCTCCTATTATTTCTCTTCCTTCTTTTCTTTCTCTTGTTGAGTTATAACTGCTCTATAATTTGCCACTTATCTCTCTACTATGGAGGTCTTTTGCTTGAGTGTAAACATTTGCACTAACAGTAGTAATAGATAGATGATAGATTTTGAAGAAAACCTCTAATCCTTTTCCACTGAGACTTTTCGTTCATTCAATTCGCTTATTTAATTCATTTTCCTATTATTTATTGATCAACTACATATCAAGCACAGGGCCAGGGAGCACACTATTGCTTCACATAAGTTGATATTAGACCAGAAAACTTGTATTCACTTCAGGGATTTAAAATTACTGAATTGCTATATCCTAGGTGTTGTGAAAAGCCTCATATTCATGGCATCAACTGTGAGAAATAAATGCACATACACTGCTTGTCCCTTGAAAAATATATCTCACAATGGTATTGCTGGGTTGCAATCAAATCATGGAATTAGTCACATTTCCTGATGTATTTTTCCTCTTTATTCTACAACTTGATGAGGTATTTACTTCACTTTCCTTCTCCAGGTACTGAGATGTCGGCGTCCACACTGCACAGTAGTAAATACCAAGCGTGCTGTGTGAGTCTCTGCACTACGCTTGGGATGTTAGTGCTGGGATAGATTTCAGAAGTAGATCTGGGAAGGGCTACGAGGAAGCGTACGTGTGTGGCGGTAGAGGATTACAAATCTAGTATAAGACACATTAAGTTATCAAACAAACAGTGAAGTTGTTAAGAAGACAGTTGTTTATAGGAGCTTGGAAGTTGGAGCTACAGTTATAAAAAGAGTAGCCTCATTGGCTCCACAGTCACTCAGATTTCCATGGGGAGGAAGTCTGTGCTATCTTATAAATTGCTGCACCAGCTAACAGTGGAAGAGGGAAAACAAGAGAAATCCTAGCTCTTCACTGCATCTTACCCTTGTAAATTGCAGTGCCTTTCTCACTTCTGCTCAGAGTACATGAAGCACACAACTCCCACCTCACTGCAGGAGGGCTGGAGACACACAGGGAAACGCCTGGAAGGTTGGTAGGCACTCACTGGCATTGCCTCAGAAAGGGAGGAGGGCATGCCTGCAGGGGCTGGTGTACATGAATAAGCAAGTAAGCATGGGATCTCATGCATGAGCAGTGGCTTGGCTGTAGAGCTGGCATTTATACACGGCACAGAGCACCCACCATGCATAAGAGCGTTCTGCCGCTAGATGGGTGGATAGGGCGGAGGCAGGGCTGCATTTCCTTCTCACTGCTTCATTCTTCTAAGTGAAGTAGGAAGCAAGGCCAGCATCTGTGCCTAACAATGAAGCATGAGGCTTTGGGAATTTGAAATAAGAAGAGTAAAAGTGAAATAGTCACCTAGGAGAGCAGGGAGTGAGAAGACAGTAAGGCACGGTGATTGCCAGGTTGTGCCAGTTATTGAACAGTTGCTACCCAGCTCCCATCTCTTGTTCTCCGCCCGCACTGCTGGGGCAGGGACTGTGTTAACTGCCTGTCTCCTGGGCTCACTGCTCCTTGTTAGGAGACCCTTGAAAGAGATCAGATGCCTCAATGAAGGAGAAGGCTTTTTTTTTCCTGCGTGGTAGTTTCCCAATCAGTGTCAGCTCAGCAAGGCTTCTTCCCCTGGAAGCACAGCTCATTCTCTTTGCCACGGTGTTTCCGGGTTCCAGTTTACCCAACACTCACAGAACTGGCTCCCTGGAAGAGCACCAGCTTGCTGCTCGCTGCCCCCAGAGTTCTAGGTCTGGGGTCAGCATTGGTCTCTCAGTGCCTCCCCTCAGAGGCAGGGCTTCAGCCCCAGGGGGGTTTCATCCTCCAAGCACAGGAGCGTTAAACGTGCTTTCTATGATCCTTTCTCGCTATCTCAGTGTTCTCTTTTTGCCTTTCAGTTCTTCAATATTTAGTTAAAATTTTGTTATGGAATATAAAATAATTGATGTGGTGTCATTGGACACCTCCGACACAGTGGCTTTCTGAGCACTAGCAAGCCAGTCAAACTGTCTGAACCCCAGCTTTATTCTTGTTAAAAGAATTAATGATTCTTCCCTTGGGTGATTGTGAGGATGAAATGAGAAGCTGCAGGTAATCGTTTAGCACAGCAAACCACTCATACTAACTTCTCGATACATTCTAGTTATCATCCTTGCAGTCTTCATATTTGACTTTTCTCACTGATATCCCACCCACTGCCAACTGTTCCATTCTCGGGACAGCTTCTGGATCACGTAGCTTCCTGTGCTGCTGCTTCTGTGTCATGTATGTTTTGACCTGTTTTCCTCCCTAAACTGTGACTTTCTATTTCTTTGAATAATAACACTTAGCCTTAGCAGAAAGTAGTACTCAATGAATTGCCTTATCTGGAGGAGTATACTCGGCTAGAGAACCTTAATAACTATCAACAAGATAGCAAATCGTTCTAATGCTTTCACATGGTTCACTGTGAACACAGATATCTGCGCCAGCCGTGGGTTCACTCTGCACCTTCTTTCGAGCTTCCTGGTTTGGGACACATTATGAAGCAGAGTTTAGTTTCTTCACAATTAAATGAGAATGACACCAAGGCTACAAAATTGTTGTAATTATCAGATAACTAATGTGGCTAGCACATAGCAAGGCCTAAGAGCGGGAAAACTTCTTTCTATTTGAATTTGATCCGTGTTTGAAAGCATGAACCAGTGGAGCACATGGATGGTACCAGGGCAGGGCTGGGTTCTTTGCCTAAAAAGAAAGATTTATGGACTTCTATGAAGAATAAAATGATCAAAATACACCATAAGTGATTTTCTAGCTCACACCAGAAGATCTTAAAAATTAGGTTCATTCTATTAAATGTAGAACTATTTTAAGGAATTAGTAGACACGAATAGGAGGTGGGAAAGATAACTTGGAAGAGAAAAAGGACTTTTTAAAAAGAGGGTGGCAAAAGAAGTAAAGACAACATACAGTAGTGTTACATGAATACCCATGTTTATAACTAAATTCACAATAGCTAAGCTCTGGAAGCAGCCTAGAAGCCTATCAATGGATAAATGGATAAAGAAAATATGCTATATATACAGAATGGAATATTATTCAGCCATAAGAAAGAATGAAATCGTGCCATTTGTAGGAAAATGACTAAGTGAAATAAGCCAGACTCAGAATGCTAAATGTCACTTATTTCTCTTATATGAGACACCAAATGTTATGGTTTAGATCTAGATGTCCCCCAAGAGCCTCATGCATTCACACGTAGGGCTTTTGGAAGAGGATTGAGCCATGGGGCCACTATGGCTAACTTACTGTTAGGAGGTAAGGTGTGATTAGAAGAGGAGATCATCGCAATGTGACCTGGAAGAAGTGTGTATCTCCTCCTTTCCAAGTTTCTCCCTCTCTCTCTCTCTCTCTGATTTCTGGCTGCCATGATGTGATCAGCTTTTCCTCTGCTATAACTCTCTGCCATGCCTTCCTTCCTTGGACCCAGCCTATTGTAGACTGAAAACATTAGCCAAAATAAACCTCTCTCATTTAAGTTGGGGGTTTTGGGTATTGTGTCTCAGTGATGAGACAAGTGACTAAGACACCAAATGAATGAATGAATGAATGAATGAATGAATGAATGAATGAGTGAATGAATGAATGAATGAATGAATGAACAATAGAAACCAGAAGGTAGAATTTGAGAGATGAGGAAGGAAACTAGGCAGGGAGGAGAAGAAAGGGAGAAAGGGGCAATGGGAATTAAAATGATGACTGAGATAGGCTAAATGAAACCAATTGAAAAAAAATAAAACATTTTAATAGAAAAATACTGGTGAGAGAAATAATACTAATTCATTTTGATCCTTCTGGAGATATAAGCATTTATTTTACTCTGATTAATGTTTAGCAAGCATAACTTTGAAGATAAATAATTTTGTTATCATTGCATACACTGAAAATGATCATTTTGGACCTTTGTCCTTTGTATATCCATTGATTTTTCTTCTTTCTTTTAAAATAAATTACACTGAATTTAAAAAGAGCGGGTAAGTGGAGCAGTTCTAGTACAAATTTCAGGACCTAGACCTATTTGGAAGGCGTTTGTAGCACATTTCATTCACAGATACTATTTCTGACATGCTCATTGGTGTGCCTGGTCAATCCCCTCTATGGCCCTGAGATGCTTCTCATTGGAGCCTTTCTGCTGTCTGCCATTGCCAACATTTAAGTAAAATAATGAAAAATAAAGCTATATCTCACTTTTACTCTTTTCAAAACTTCTCAGTGTCTGCCAGGCTATGCCCTTCCTTCATGCAGTTCCCAAGGAGAGGCCATAGTGACAGTGTCCACCTGCTTCCAGGCTCCTGTCCTATCTACACCTCCCTTCCTACGGCCTCCTTCCAGAGCCAGAATTTTAACATTATTAACCAAGTCCTTTTGCACAATGCTTATTTACAAATGTTGCTGTCTTTTAAAAAATTAAATTCTGAAAACATACACAACGCATAGGGCTAGCAACTGGATTTCTCAGTGTAGAGTCATCTAGCTGCTGTTTTATTCCCTGCTCTTCGGTATCATCACTTTCCATAAGTTTCCTAAACTTGTAACACTGTTGCTAATTTTCCCTCCCCAAAATAACCTCCCTTCCTTTCTTTTCCTATCTCTTCCTCAAAACTTTCACAAGTCATTGTTTAAGGCCCTGCTAAAGATCAACTCTTTTTGCAGCTTTTCTGACTTCCACCCCCCAGAAGAATTTATTCTTCCCTCTCCCTTGCTTATTTAATACTTTTTGGGTACTCACCAAATTCCACAAGAGCATTCATTTACAATTTCAACCACTCCAACTGGATTCTGAGTTCCTTAAAACAGCAGTCTCTACGTTATTTGGCATTTTTCCTCCCCCAGAACTCTTCATGGCTTCTAGAATCTAGGTAATCACTGGATAGTTTATTAAATGAAAATTATGCAATATGTCAGCTTTTAAAATACAAGAATGGGTTTAGGGATCCTTAATTGAGCCTTTAAATAAGCAAAATATCAGGAACAGTGCCTATGTAGAAGCTTAAATTTCACATCGTTTCTCTAGTATGAGAAACCACAAATATAAGGAGCAAAATAAATGATAGGTAATAAAAAATAGGGAGAGCCATCCTTTGCAAATTGGAAGAGGACCAAGAGACGGAGGGAGGAGGAGGAAGGGGACACAAAGGGGGCGAAAAAACAGCTTACATTGGGCCGGTGAGATGGTTCAGTGGCGTAAGCGCCTGCCTTGCAAGCGCGAGGGCCTGAGTTCAACTCCCGGATCCCACATACGAAAAAGGGGCCGGTGATATCGCTCAGCGGCAGGGTGCCTGTTGGCGCGCGAGGTCCTGAGGTCGACCCCCTGGTACCCACAAAAAAAAAAAAAAGAAAAAACACCTTACATAAGTTATGTCCAAGTACCAACTGCCCACAAGTAATGTAATCATGTACTGCAAACATGTAATAATTAAAAAATAAGAATTGGAAAAAAAGAATAGGTAGTATGAAGTGTAACGGGGTAGGTGTCAACATAAGCGGTTCTGTCGATGTAGATTACTCATGGCTGACACTAGGAACTTTGCAAAGGTAAGATGGGACTAGGAACCCTGGTCTTTCCTATTTCCCTCCATTGTTATGGAGGTCGAGTGGCATATCACAGGCAAGAGTCCTGTGTGAATCGTACATAATTCAGGACACCCTTGGCATTTGAACAATTTTTAAGAAGGTAGAAGATCAAGGTCTGGGTGATTCTAAAAGCTTGAAACACACTTTCCACTATTATTAGAAGAGAAAGAAGAATTACTATTACTATTGCTATTGGGGTGGCAAAGCCATAAACCTGCAAGCATGTTCAGACCTCTTAAAGTGAGGGTTTGGCAGAGGAGTTTATTGAATTTAAGGTTCTGCTTTACTTAGAGGGGAAAGTATTTTCTAGTGCACCAAACCAGCTTATATAAGTGAGATGAAGCAGAAGAAAACTTCAGCCTGATTGACGTGGGCTCCTACACATACCTCTTTAGGAGGAATTAGCATCTTAGACAGGAAGGCTTGGAGAATTTTAATGTTATGTTAATTAAAAGCCAAATAACTTGGTTTAGTTGGAGGCCCCACGGGTTTCCTGGAAGCCCTGATTGCTCTGGTCCAGATGGTCTTTTTGGATGTGCTATTCTCAGCCACACATCCAGCCAGCTCCCTGATCAACTCAGAGTGGGAGAGGCTGCCCCCACCTCCTCCTGTGTTCCCACAAATGCTGTACCATCTCAGTGTTCAGTGAACATTAAATAATCAAAGTGGCATTAACAGCTTGAGCTTGGCATCTCCCTTGAAAAGTCTTGGGTAAAGAACAGGAGAGACTGACTAGCTGTTGAAAAGAAGGAATAGGGTCCTGATCTTTCTGCATTATAAGAGAAAATCATAATAACAGTATATTATTCATATAATATCAGTAGTAAAATACTTACTGGAAAGGTGTCAGCCACAGGGCTAAACAATTAAATGCATTTTCTTATTTAACTCAACAAACGTTATGATAGATGTATGATAGCCTCCATGTTACAGATGAAAAACATTTGCCCAAAGGTAATAAGTGATCATACTAAGATTCAAACCTAGATTTGTGTTGTTTCTAAACATAGGCTCTAAAACTTTCTTCTATGCCCCTTATCTGGCCTGTTTCTCATATGGCTATATGAAAGAGATGGAAAATTACTCAGAGGGCATGAGAAAGCCTTCAACTCCCTTGGTTGGAACCATAGGCGCCAAATTCCTTAGCAGAAGTAGAAGGTGGCATGATGAGTAGAAAAATGGAAGGAACAGACTGATAATAAAGAAGGTAAAATAATACTAAGTTTTGCAAATCATCTCCTAACTCTGCTATTCCCAAGAAGTAATGAATTTAGTCTAATTTGCAAAGTCCAACTATACTAATAATAATGGTGTTGATGACTGCCACATAACTTCAGAGAGAATTTTCCCAGCTGTTGAATAATAGTCAAATATTACCAAGGCTCATTAGCTATCAAATTGTAAATGTGACCACTACATATGATATTCTGAGAGCATCAAACATCCTAAGAAACTTGCTAGTCTTGATTGTGCCTCAATTTATTCTTTTAAAAAATGGGAAAGTAGCATTTTGTGCACTTCATTATCCACCTTTGAAATGGGAACTGAAATGGCTTTACTTGGGAATGTGAATATCTTTCGCACTTTCTCTTAGATTATCTCTTAGATTATCAAGCAAAACAAGTGGAATTTAAGCGGAAATTAAAACTTGCATGGTTGGGCCGGTGAGATAGCTCAGCGGCTTAAGTGCCTGCCTGGCAAGCGCGAGGTCCTGAGTTCGACTCCTGGAACCCACATATGAAAAAAGGGCCGGTGATATCGCTCAGTGGTATGGGCGCCTGCTGGCATGTGAGGTCCTGAGGTCGACCCCCGGTACCCACAAAAAAAAAAAAAAAAAAACTTGCATGGTTCATTTTCAGTCATACTAGGAGATAGTCATGATCTGTTAGTTCTAGTATATGAATAATAATTCTAGCATTAGCTGAACAGAAGAGACATGAGAGAAATTAAAAAGCATAAAGAAGGGCCAGCAGAACATAGATCACAAAAATCTAAATCCAAAGACTTTTACTTCCAACACAGATAAAAGACTTGACAAAATAAAAACCTCCTTTCATGTAAAAAAGAGTTCAACAAGCTACAAATAATAGGTAGATTCCTTGATCTAATGAAAACATATATTAAGAGCCCATAACTGACAACATAGTTAATAGTAAAAGACAGAAAGCATTTTATTAAATAAGGAAAAAATTAATAATATCTGTTTTTAAGGCTCAATTCCATGTCATGTTGTGCATTCTAGCGAGGGTGATTAGACAAGAAAAAAAAAAAAAACACTTAGGAACGGGAGAATTAAAACTATTTCCATTTGTACATGATATGATCTCATATGTAGAAATTCTAAGAAATCAATTAAAAATTTGTTAGAATTAATAAATGAGTTCACTAAGTTACAGTATACAAGATCGATATACAGTGGTACCTTGGTTCATGAGCTTCATTCCTTCTGCAATTCTGGTCACAAACTGAATTGGACAAGAGCAGAATGAGTTTTCCCCTTAAGGTCAACATTGAACCTAACCGTTGAATTTGATTTGGTTTTGTCTAATTCAATCTGTGACCAGAATTGTGGAAAGAATGAAGTTCATGAACCAAGGTACTACTCTACAAAACTCAATAACATTTCTATGCAGTAAGAATGAACAATTCAAAAATAGAACTATTATTCCACATACAATAACACTAAAATGATAAAATATTGAACTTAGGAATAAACAAACAAATGTAAGACTTATGCACTGAAAACTATAAAGCACTGTTGATAGAAATTAAAGATCTAAATAAACAGAAAGCCCACCCGCACACATGCGTCAGAAAACAATTTTGTTTAGGTGCCATATTTTTCAAATCAGTTCACAGATTCGACATGATTCCTAATAAAATCCTGCCTGGCTTCTTGTAGAAATTGATAAGTCATTCTCAAATTTGTAAAGTATAAGGGGCCAAGAATGGCCAAAACAATCAATCTTGCAAAATAAAAATAAATAAGGAGAACATTTAATTCTTATTTCAAAATTTACAAAGAAAATATTCAGGACTGTGGTACTACCTTTAAGGATAAGTGTAACTCAACTGCATAAAAACTGAAAATCTTAAAATAAACCTTTAGATTTTTAGTTAATTGTTTTTTTTAAAAAGTACCAAGCAATTTAAAGGGGAAGTCTTTTGTAAAAATTAAGGAGGGACAACTAGGTCTCCACATGCAAAGGAAATAAGCTGGGCCTCTTTCTCACACAAAAGCCCTCTCAAAGTGGACTGAAGAGCAATATCAACAACAAACCTCTAAGCAGAAAACCTAGGAGGAAATCTTCATGAACCCAGGATAGGGAATGGCTTCTTAGGAAAAAACCTGAAATACAAACAATAAAAGAAAAAAAATATACAAATATGACTTCAAGAAAATTTTTAAAAATTGTGGTGTAAGTGATACTATCAAGAGAAAAGATAAACCTATAGACTGTGGGAAAATATTTGCAAATCATATATCTGATAAGGAAATTTTATTTGGAATATATAAAGAATTCTTATACATCAATAATAAAAAGACTAATAACCTAATTTGAAAATGGGCAAAGGCTTTGAATAGACATTTCTCCAAATATATACATATAGCTGATAAACCTGTAAAGAGATACTCAACATCAGTAGTCATTAAGGAAATGAGAATCAAAACCATGAGAGGGCACCACATACACTAGAATAGCTATCATGAAAGGATAGACTATAACAAGTATTGCAAACTGGAAACACACCTAGTGCTTGTGGGGATGTAAAATGGTGTAAAAACAATTTGATAATTCTGTAAAATGTTAAACAGAGTTCCCTAGCAGTTCTACTCTATGTGTATACTCCAGGAAAATGAAACATATTTCCACACAAAAACTTGAACACAACTGTTCATTGTAGCAGTATTCATAATAGCCCAAATTAGAAACAACACAAATGTCCATCAGCTGGTGAATGAATACAGAAAACGTGCTAAAACCATACAGTGAAATATTATTCATCCACAAACGTCAGGAAGTACTGACACAGGCTAAAACATGGGTATTCTAGAAAACATTACACTAAGCGAAGGAAGCTAGTGACAAAAAACCAAGCAGTAGTTCAATTTAAATTAAAGGTCAAGAATAGGCAAGTCTATAGAGATAGAAAGTGTACTGCTATTTCTTAGGTCTCCGGAAGGGGAGTTTTGGAGAGTGGATGGAAATTGACTGCTAATGGACATTGGTTTCTTTGGGGATGATGAAAAAATTCTAAAGTAAGAATTGTGTGATATGAAACAGTTCCAAGTTGCACAGCTCAAGTGAGTGAACTGTATGGTATGTGGCTTGTTTCAGTAAAGCTATTGAGAAATGAGAAGTTCACGGTTGTTGCTACAGTGTGATTCTTGTCTGTCCCTCAAATCCCCTGTGTTAGAGGTTTAGTTTCTAGGTCAGTGCTGTTGGGAGAATGCGGTGCATTTAGAAGGTGGGGCCTGGTGGGGGGTCCTTATGTCACTGGAGTGTGCAGTCAACAGGGACTGTGGGACCCCGCTCTTCATTTTCCTCTACTTTTTGGGAATGAAGTGAGTGGCTTTGCTGTGCTACACGCTCCTCCTACAATGGTGCCTTGACACAAACCCACAGCAATAAGGCCAACTGACCATAGACTGCACCTCCAAAACTGTGAGCCAAGATAAACCTTTTCTCTTTGCAAGTTAATTATCTTAAGTATTTTGTTATTGTGACAGAAAGCTGACTCAGTTTTGCTAGCCATCTGCTCAGTAGTCACATGTAGCCAATAGTTTAAGAAAAGGATGAAGAATTTCCCTAAACACTTATAAGAGAAAAGCCGTAACTTTAGAATAGTATGTGTTAAATGCTGACTTTTATGTAAGAATATGGAAAAAATAAGAATATATATTTGTATTTTTATATGCCTGAAGAATCTCTGGAAGTACATATAGGAATGATATGTACATAAGAAAATAACAAAAGTGATCTGTTTGGAGGAAGTCTGTTGGAAACTGAGTAAATTAGAGCTGAGAAGAGAAGTGAAAATTCTATCTTTCTCCATAAACAATAAACACATATACACCTCTGTCTCCATATACATAAAATTAGGCACACATGTATATATGTATATAATTCTTAACAGGATGGGTGGCAAATTGTGTTTGTATTTATATTGTGAATATATTACTTAAAAGTAAACATCATAAAACAATCACCTTCAACATCTTAAAATGCTTAATTAAAATATATTTACTGAAGCTATACATCTATAGTTCCTGAAATTTCCACACTCAAAAAGACACAAAATACAACTCTACAGTGAGCTTTTTATATTGTATTCCCCTTGTTTCTCACACTCAGGAATTGGGTGGGGCAGAGTTTCATGTACAATTTCAGAAAAGGCACACTTGTCTATGAGGGTGATTTTCACTGCTCCACCACAAGGAAGGTGGTGGGAAGGTTGGGGGAAATAAAATCTCAATAAATTTCTAGCCTTTGTGATTGAGAACTACTCAGGGGGCCAAGATCTGGGTTTGAACTTGTGCATATCACATTAAATTATTAGACCATGATATCAGGTGCACAATACAGGGTGTCTGGGCAAACGAGAGGAGAGAGTTCTCCCTAAGAGGATTTTACTAATCCTAGGCTTGCTTTATGGGAGAAATGGGGGAAGGTATATGACAGTTTAATGGAAGTGGCTGAAATATGGACTGCCTTGTACTTTTGCAGAGCCTCTTACGTGCCAAATGGCTAACAGGTGCAGAAACTACTTCTGGTAATGATGATCACATTTGTCAAAAGGCCTCTGCCAGCCTCACACTCCCCAGGCAGATAGATGCCCAGTGATTTCTTCTTGAATTCTCAGTCTGCTCTTGCTCCTGGACATCCACCTGGAGAAATACGGACAGAACATGCTTCCCAACCCACTGTCCTCAAAAGCACAAAGCTGCTCTTTAGGGCCAACTCCGGGTAACAGTTCAGCTGGGGTCTGGGGCTGGGTTGCCTGGGTGTGAGTTCGAGGTCCACTTTGTGCTGGTTGTCTGACATCAGTCACTGAAATTTTCTAATGCTGAACTGTTCCCTCTGCATAATAAGAATGATTAAATTATTCACCTGGTGGGATTGTACAGTTAACCATGTAAAGAGCTCGGAAGACTTCCTGTCTCATTATCATGCTGCTGCCCAGCGTAAAATCCTTCCCGTGACTTCTCAGTGTCCTTATAACAAAGGCTGAAATAAGGAATAGGATTGACAATATCTTCCTCATGATCCACCTCTTCAGCAGCACCTGGGACTTCTCTTCTTTCCTCTGTACTGACTCCAGCTTACATTCTCATCCATCAGAAGTCCCAACTTTCTCCTTCAAGAACTTTCCATATGTTATCCTTTCACCTAGGACTCTCAGCTTTGTCCTTATAGAGCAAAGGCTAAATCCCCATGCAAGTCTTGATTTAAATCAGGCCTGGCTTAGATCTCTTGTATTGCACTCCCATAGCATCCTGAACTCCTTTGTAGCTCTGGTTGCATTTTAATTAAACGTATTTTGCATTTTTAAAATATGGCCTTGAGCCGGGCGTGGTGGCGCATGCCTGTAATCCCAGCACTCGGGAGGTTGAGGCAGGAGAATCTCCACAAGTGTGAGGCCAGCCTGGGCCACATACTGAGTTCAAGTCCAGCCTGAACTACATAGTGAAACTCTGTCTCCAATAAATAAATAAATAAATAAACAGAATAAATAAATAGAATGAAATAAAATAAAATAAAATAAAATAAAATAAAATGTGGCTTCAGTCTATATTGGCTGCAAGCCTATGTCCAGGGATGATACTTAATAGCTGCTGAAGAATAATGGCTGAACAATGGAACCAATGGTGTAAGCTACCTGGCTGTTGCTGGTAACTTGTATTATGCAATAAGAAATGTGGTTCCCAGTTTATCCATGTGGACTGGATACGGCAAATCTCTGGTGTTACTTGGACAACAATACCAGCATGTTTTGTTACAGACCTCAGAAGCTGCTCATAAGCCTATCTGTCCGCTAGATTCCATTCCTCGAAGAGGCGAGCCAAGGGTTGAAACATATTAACTCTAACATAAAGTGTGTAGAAATTAGTTAAAAATAATAAAAAAAGATGGCCACTTTGTGTTCAACACAGCCACTTGGCTGGCGAACAACTGAGGTTCACTATGTACGCACAGACAAGACACACGTGTCTCACATGGAAGGTGACACAGTGGGGGTGCTGTCACAGTTACCTGAGTGCAGATAATGCCCAAGGTTATGGGGTGCAGCACCCGCCCTGATTGTGCTGCGTTCCAGATAAGCAGCTCTGCCTACTACTGACAGTCTGCTGTCACTTCGTTTTGCTGCTGTGTCCCAGTGCTGTCAAAGAGCTTTCCGCTCAGAGCCAGCCTGTCTCAACTTACGACATCTGCTGGTGTGTCTCTTGCCACGGTTGCGTCTCAGCTCTGGAGGTGGTTGCACGGCTCTCCTGTGTCCGTGTTTCAGCGGCCCAGTTACTCCTGGCTTCTTACGAACTGTGGCTCGAGCACGTGCAGCTGAAGCCACCAGTAATCCTGGTCCGGATATTTCAACACAGCTCTTGTGCAGCAGGCAAATCAGTGTGATTTTGGTCTCCCTAGGAACAACCTAGAGAGGTAGCTAAGAGCATGAACTTGGTAGTGGAGTGGACCTGCATTCAGTCCTGCCACTGCTGTATGTTAACTGTGTGGTTTTGATAAAGCTGAGCTAGTTTCTTTAGCTTTTAACAAAATAGCTTATAGATTGTCAAAAAAATTGACTGAAGAAACGTATGTACAGTGATCAACATGGTGACTATTACTACTGCTGCTGCTATTACTACTTAACTACTACTACTATTATTATTTCAGGTTAACTCTGAGCAGATTGAATTTCACCGATCCATATGACCTATGGTGGTGTCCAGAGGCTGTTGGTTTAATTTAAAAATTCCTGAAAATATCCAAGTAAACTCTTATGTACTCTTATGGGAAGCCTTAAGCAATTTTACAGAGTTCTCACGCTGAGGTTCAAATGATGCTGAAGGGAAGAAGGGGCAGATGAAAAATGAGGACGATAAAAGACTTGTAAATTGGAAGTTATACCCGAGAATCACATGGAAGCCCTTGCTATCTATTTTGCAAATTAGTTTGCTTTTCAATTTCAAAAAAGCTCGGCTTTGCTAACTAGCAAGTCAGTGGGAAGCAAGATTTTTTGTGAGTTTCTTACACATACTGCATATTCATAATTCATTCCATAATGTACATAAATGAACATGCAATATATTCTTATGAATATATGTAGGCCCCTTTTGGGGCTTGATTTGCAAAATTACTGTATGTTGGCACCAGACAACTCTGAACGCAGGCTGTTTGGGATAGTGGAGAACAAAAACAGACACCTGGTAGGGTTCAGCATGGATGTGTTTACCCCTGCTCTCTTGCTTGGCTCTCTGCTGGGGAAACTTCTGCATGGAGGTGGGTGAGCCTGAGTAGCACTTCAGGTTCCCTGGCAGATGAGCCCAAAACGAAGGTGCTTCTGGTGGAATTTCAAGGTAGACGGGCAGGTGCATGCATGCCCTTCATCTTGGTTGGCTTCTTTGAGGTTTTAATTCACTCAGTTGGGCTTGGGGGTGATCAAGTAATTGTCCCAAGACTTGAATTCCAAGAGTCAAGGTACCATCATATGTGGCTTATCTACTTGTGGGGTTTAAGGCCCTGTACCATGAGGTTTTTATTTATTCTTGTAAAAACTTTTGTCTCAGCAGAATTCCAACTTGAAACTTCCAGTTGTCTACCACCGTGTTAGGCAATTCACAGAGATGAATTTATGATGCTCGTGAATATGCATGTGCATGAATACCTGCATACATCTGTCTATTCAAATATAGGCAATGTGACATATACACATACATGAACCATGTATACAGGCATATCTGTGTGTATACGTGGTGCCCAAGGCAAATAGATTCACAGACTTTTTATAAGTTTACTTTATACATTTTATAGCATACCAACAATATTCCCATAGCTCTTCTCAATCACTTCTGAGAAGTCTTCCAAAGACACCTTCTCTATGCCACTGCACCCAGCCTCAGCCACCGTCTGGTAATGGATACTGGAAGTTTCCAGCACACGAATGACTCTTGCTGTCTTTGCTCTTTTGACATCAAGCAGAGTCAACAGTTTCAGTCCAGATGGTGCCAGTTTAATCACTGGCACCTAATGTAGCATGATACACACCAGTATTGACCCACGATACATTATGGGTGATTTTCTGAGATTTTCACTTTGGGACAGAGAATAGAGTGGGGAAAAATTATTTGCAGTAATACCAAAAAACTGACCTAAGAATTTTTTCTAGGCTAACAAAATATATGAATGTGGCCACTTTCACAGTAGTATTAGCCATTTTTTAAAAGCCTCCAATGTACCACTGAATGTAATTGGTAGTTTTATATATGCTTATAATCTTTATATTCTTGAGTCTTTTCCGTGTTCTATAAAGTTCTACACAGTCTGGCTTCTTTTGACCTCTACAACTGCATCAATTTGTAGCAGTGAGTACTAACGTATGTTGAAATGTTGAATAAAAGAAAGTTAAAAGTGGGTCAGAAAAGGGGGGAATCAACTTTTCTCATACAACAGTTTTCCAGAAGTGGTTAGGTTCCTTTTATGTTTCTTCTCTGCAGTCTTTCCCAGTTTTTCCTCAATGCCACAAAACAGCTGCTGCATCTCCAGATACTAAGTCAGTATTCCAGACAGGAAGAAGGAAGAAACAAAAATGGAAAAGGCAAGAGTTTATTGTTTGAGACTTTGATGCTGTTCATAATTTAGGAAGAATGGCTCACATAGGGAATATGCCTGATCTTACTGGCCACAGATGTGCCACATGACTACCCTCACCCAAGGTCATCTATTACTGCTCCACACCAGGGCAGAAGGGGAGGCAGTTAAGGCCTGCCTCAATAACTGCATCCATACCACTCTCCATCTTGCTCCTCATGGTCCGCCCATGCTGGCTTCCTTCAGTATAGCAAGGTTTTCTCACCAGAGTGTGTTTACTGTCATTGCTTTTTCCTTTTCCCTGGCCCCTTCCCACATTGGCTTCTTCCTGTATAAAGTGATAGCCCACCACCTACAGACAACCAGCTACCACTGAGTACATCCTCCTTCTCCTCTATATTTTACGGCTCAAGCCACCATCACCAATTCATTTATTTGCTATGTGATGCTGGATTGAGTGAAATCTCTGTAAAGATCTTTGAATTTTTCTGTTCTTCATTACTGTGTCTCCAGCACCAAACACGTCAGATGCACGACAGGCACTAAATAAAGAGAAATTGAGAAATGAATATTTTATTTTGCGTGATATTTTCTGTAGTCCTATGGGATAAGCAGACATTTGCCGGAGACTGCAGAACTAGGAATGTGTTAGGGACAGAATTAGGGCTATGTCTGCAGGCTCATTCTAAAATCTTGCTTCTCACAAAAGGGGCTAAATTTCTGCTTCTCATAAAAGGGGATCATTTTGTAGTTCTCAGAAGTCGCTCTACTTCAGGGCATGGAGGCCAGGCCCTGCACCGAGCTGACTGATGTGTTTGCCAATCTACAACAGCCAAGGTTACTGACATTAGCACTGCCCTAGAAAGCCACACTTTTTATTTGATCTTCCCAAGGCCAGAAGCCTGAGTATTTGTGGTTGCCCTTGAGTGGCTTCATGCTCCATGATGGGAAATTAACTTCATTCTGCTGACCAGTGAGTGGAAAAGACCAAGTCTTTGTATATTAACAAAGCATTTCATTCAGAGATAAGGGAGTTATTTTGCTCAGAGTGAAAACCCCTTCCTGGATTCAACTGTTAATTTCATGCATTATTTCTAAAAATCTGTTTTGTACATTAATCTTATTTAATGGAACTTTTATCAAATTATTGATCCAGGGATTTGGTACTTAGAAATGACTCAGACCTAACTGTGGATCAGGACTGGAGGTCTAATGCAGAACAGAGTGACTGCAATTGGTGTATGTGAAGTTTGTTAAGAAACTGGTCTCAATTGGCCTTACACACACATAGATACCAATGATTATTACCTATGTGAAGTGACGGATCTGTTCTTTGGCTTGATTATGGCCATCATTTCACAGTTTCTATCACATCCAAACATCACACTGTTCCCTAAATATACAGTTTTTTATTTGCCAAGTACATCTCAAAAAAGCTGAAGTAAAGAAATGGATCAGATTTGATTAGTTGTCTATTTCTTCCCCTTCCCAACTCAAAATTTCTCCCTCTTGCATACTTGGTAGCTTTCAAAACTCATTTTGAGAGCTCCAAATGCCTTCCCATTCCTGCTCTGGAAGTTTCACTGCACCTCTGGAGGGTTTGTTTTTGCTTATTGCTGGTTTGTTTATTGGTTTAGTTATCTGTCAGCCATGTTTTTCTTTCTGCTTCTGTCTGAGTTACCATCAAAATATATTTTTTCAAAGCCTGCATTTTTCTCAATCTTCCAGATTTTGCATTTAATTTAATTTAGAATAAGAAGTAAAGATCTTTCTTTATTTGTTAAAATTGTGTTTCAATAATTTATTGAATAATATATCTTTTCCCCCATTGGGTTGAAATGACACACTGATCATATATTAAATTCCTACAATTATTTGGTTTTATTTCATCGTTCTGTTCAGTTCCATTGGAATTCATATGCCAGTACCAATACCCTAGGTTTGTAATCTTTTTTATTGTCTGGAAGACCTAATTCTCCTCCAATCTTCTTTTGCAGAGTTTTTGCACACAGTCTGTATTCATTTAACAACTATTTACAAAGAATCTTACTATGTGACATACAGCATCTTTCCAGGTAGAAATACAGTACTGAACAAAACTGAGGAAAGCATAAAGAACGTGACACTTTAGAAAGACATTAGTGACTTGGAGGAATAGACAAGTAAGGGGAAGACAGGATGCTACAGTCAGGGAGGAAAAGCCTTAAGTGCCACATCACTGAGGTGGCATTTGGTTGGAGACTTCCAGGAGGATTAGCTATTTGGGGATGACCATTGTTTGTGGAACAAACATCAGGTGCACAGCTGTTAACATAAGTACACATCTTGTATCTTAGAAAACTGAGTCCAACTGGACTAGAGCAAATGAAGTGAAAGGGAAGATGGTAACCACAGATGTGAGGAACCACTTGAGAGACCATGACTGTAATCCCTGTAGAGAGATGATGGTAGCTTGGAGCAGTGATTTCAGTGGAAGTTATGAATGGTAGAGAGAATCTGATTATATTTTGAAGGTAAAATTGAAAGTATTTCCTGAATTATTGGATGTAGAGTATGAGAAAAAAAACTTTTTAAAATGCTAAGGATTATTTTTGTGTAGACTAATAGAGGGTTGGAGTTACCACTAACATAAGGGACACTGCAAATGGAATAGCTTGGGGAAAACCAGGCTCCTGTTTGTAGGTTGTTCTAAGGTGTCTTTGGACATCCGAATGGAGGTATTAAGCAGAGAGTTGGACTTACACATCTGGAGTCCAGGAGGATTTCAGAACTGGATTTATACCTTTACAAGTCTTCGGTATATTGATGGCACTTAAAAACATGAGTCAGGCTTTCATGATTTTCTTGTATAAAAATATAAATAAAATTTTATCTTTATTGAAATTAAGATTATACATTACATTAAGGAGAACTGATGTCATTTCAGTACTGTTTTCCCACTGAAGACCAAGGTATAACTTCCACATCTCCAGTTATTCAATTCTTCTTTTTAGTCCCTCAATCTGATTTTTATGTCTTCTTCCTATAGCTGTTATCTATTTCTTGTTAAATTTATTCTTAGGTATTTTATTACTATTTTTCATGAAGCATGAACATCATATTCTCTGAACCAGCAGTTGGCATACTCTCTGTGATTGGTCAGCTAATAATTATTTTAGGCTTTGAAGAACACATAAATGACTGTCACCCACCCTGTGTATGTGTGCATGTGCACACGTGCACTTGTGTGCTCACGTGTCCATGTGCATCACAACCCCTTTAAGATATAAAAGCCATTCTGAGCTTGCTAGCTTTGCTCTCAAACAAATTAATCAATTCTTGTTCTAACAAGTTGTTGTTTATATATAGGAAAACTGGTAATTTACATATATATGTTATAACCAGTAGCATGACTTAATTTATTAAATCAGTCTTATAAAAGTAGGTGATTCTCTTTTTTAATTTCCTGATATGCAGTTATATCATCTGAGTGATAACTTTGTCTTTTTATTTCGAATTTTAGAGGATCATTCTTTTTCTTATCTAATGCTGAAGGTAATTATCTTCTGAAATCTGATAAATAAAGGTGGTGTGTTTTTCCTGACTTAAATGGGATTTGTAGTTTCAACACATGCATTAATGCTTAATGATAGCTGAAATGATGTATCCTAAAGTCATTTCTAAGAAAATATTTGTGCCTATATTATTATGATTTTTATTTTCAGAAATAAATTTATAAATTGTATCAGATGTCTTTATGACATGTATGGTCCTCCTTAGATTTTTTTTCTTCTTTGGTCTGTTAAACTATTAATTTTAAATGGGTGTAGACTGAGTGGAATGTAGTGGGCAGGACGTGTGTCTGCAGAGGAGAAGGCGGGTGCTGGCTGAGGGAGCCTGGCTGAGGGGTATCCATAGGAGCCGAAGTCCTATCTCCCTCTGCTGCCCCTTCGGGCAACTCGGGCAGTACTCCCTGGGACACAGCAGTATGCCCTGTCCTTATAGTGCGTCAGGATCACCATGGGGACCTGCATCACCAACATCACTGTCTTCTATTTGGTGCATCCAAGTAGGGCCGAGAATCTCTGTTTCTTACAAGTGGCCAAGTGAAGCTGTTACGGCTGGTGTGGGAGTCACAGCCAGGAAACCAGTGACCTAGGAGTGATCCGCACTAAGGAGTCCTAGCAGGGAATAACAGCGGTGGTAGTGGAATGTAAGCATCTGGACAGTGAGGACATTGTGAAAAATGTGCAAATGTACGATATCATAAAAATGGGGTGATGGTGACCCAGGTTGGGTAGACTTTGGCTACATGTAGGAGTCTGTTCACTGATAACCTATGAGAGGTTGACTTTAATAGAACGCTTAAGGTGAAGGTGAAATTTCAAAAAGTTAGAAATGAAAGAATGATTATCTAGAAATTTAAAGTAAAAAGTTGGATAATGAGAGAAAATAAAACTGTAGAAAGGAAAAGGTAATTACCAAAAACCAAATTTAGGACAGACACATGTTGAGGATAAAATAAGGAATTTATAAATGTTTTTACAAAGATGGGATGTCAAGGAACACAAATGGGACGTTCCGTAAGCCAGAAATGTCCACACCATGGCAGGGTGGCTCAGTCCCAATGGAAAGTGTGGCAAAGCATTTGGGAACATGGGTGCTGTGATTTGTTTCTTGATATGGCAAATTAGAAAATAGAAAATCTATGAAGAGAGATGCCAGTGTGGTTGGTGTTGTTAATAAGTACTTGGCTTCCTTCCTCTATGCCTTTGCCTATTAAGAAAGCGAGAAAAGAATGCCCTTGAGATACATAAATAGAAGCATTTCTATTAAAACAGATAACTGTAGAAAAATAAATCCACCCAAAACTTTTTCAGGCTGCCAATTGGAGTCTCAGTTACCTCTGACAGCAAAAGGTGTCGTTAGGTGAATCTTATTCTTTTTCACCCTCTTCCCTGACACAAACTGTCCTTTATTTTACTCAATTGCTGGCTAAGAAGGAAGGCCAGTAATACCTGGCCCGGGTCACTACCGTGAAACTGTCTTTGGCAGGTATTCTATAATGACCAAAGATGAACAGGTAGCCACAGTACTCAGGGCAGGAAGGCATCCTGGGAAGCTGTGACCAGAAGGAAAGCTAAAAATGTTACCACAGGTGTTTTGTTTCCATTGAACTCAAAACTCTTACAACAGATAAATTGGAAATCATCTTAATTATAATTGGGAATAGCATTACTCAATCCAGAACCAAGACTTGTGGCCATCATGTGAAGATATGTGAACCAGAGAATTAGTCAGATCTGGGAATACATACACATGTGTATTATTTTACTTTTTATCACCTTAAGCAAGTGTGGAATACTGTCTTGGGCACTGCAAAGAATAAAACATTCTAATTCATGTATTACACATCAGAGTGTTATCTGGCTCCAAAAAGGCACACAAGTTTTGAGTAATGATGAGTCACCTCATACATATGGTTCATTTGATCCTTCCCACAACCTGGAAAAGGCATGTCCTTATTGGCAGTGGTTAAAAGGGGGGAGAGGGTTTGACATCCACCAGGCAGTGCGGAAATCTGCCGAGTGACCTACAGTGTGCAGAAAATCCGCTTGCAATGGAGACCTGCTTCCATCCACATGGCGATAAAGCCCTGTTCTACACCTCATGATGTGGATGATGGGAGGGTGAAACTATTCTGAGAGTTAAATCCAAGCTTAGTGAGTGACGTCCAAGCTGGATTTGAACATCGGTTCAGTTCAATTTAATTTCTGCTGTTCCATGTTAGTGCGCTGATTTTTCATTTGCTACAACCTTAAGTGAAACATTTAATTTCTTGGTATCTCTCTGCGTTATGACCTCTAAAAATGAAGATATGGTCTACTCTGCTCTGCTGAATGTGATTGTGACAATCAAATAAATCGTCACATATGAAAGTGTTTCACAAAATAAGATTTGAGTTTTAGAAGTGATATTAGCATCGAGACTACAAATCCAAACTCTGGTGTCAAAAGTTCCAGACCTCAAAGCCGAGCCCTGCTTCTTCCTACACTTTGACCTTGGCCAACTTTCTTAACATACATGTGCCTCAATTTTCTCATCTGTAAAGTGTGGGGGATAGAAATTGTACACATAGTAAGATGACGAAATCAGACAGTAAATGAAATGGGTTTAGAAGGGTACCTGGTACATGTTAAATAAGTGATAAATATCATTATTACCATTATTATTATATATGTACTTACAGGTAGCTAATTATAAAGAATAATTCTTTCAGTTTTCCCAGACTACTGCAGATTGAGAATCCAGCTAACTTCACAACCCACTTGCCACCCACCTCTGTCACTCTCCCCTATTGTTAATGGGAGCAAACCTTTAACAAACTAAATCCCCTGAGCAAAGCAAATGATGAGAATTGCTAACTCAGAAGAAGGCAAACATGGACTCATCCCTCCCCTCACAGCCACCAAAAGACTAAAGATGAAATAGAGAGGAGACAAAATCAGAGTTGGGTTACCCAATATAAGTTTGAAAGATTGCATTTAGATAAGCTTCAGCAAGTACTTACTAAGACTTATAAAATGCTCCATTTTAGGGTGAAAAATCCCCATGGTGTTCATTATTGTAAAAGAGCCCCACAAGTTTAAATCCTAAATGTCCACATATATTGACCTTCAGGCAATTCCTGTAGTTTTCATTGGCAAAATCCTCCTATTAGAAGCTCCATGAAAAAAGTTCTAAATTGATCCTTTTTAAAAGATATAAGGGCAATGTCATAAAGCAATTTAATTTCAGGTTGTCTTTGACACAATGACAGTACCCACATGATCTTTTAAGTCCTGGTTCCCAACAGAGTACTGGCCTTGCAATGAGCTAAATATAAAGTCACTGCACTTTAGAAATAATTTTATTACTTCAATTCCGTACAGCTACAGTGACTGTATTCTCCTCTCTAACCATTCCAGTGGGGAATCAGAAAATCATTAATATAGCACAACCCACAGCTAAACATTTTCATCTTCAGTAAAAATAAGACAAAGAAAATTATTTATTGACTCATAGCAGTTACTGGATGCCAGGGCTATGTGTCAGTCATTGTTTTAGGGATGAATAAAATGGTGAGTAAAACAGACAAGACCCTGCCCTCCAGTGAGGGAAAACAAGCAACGCAGGACTCAATAAATGATCATTGCAGACAGTAATAAGTCCAGCGAAGGACATAAATGAACAACTGGTTGTGAAGCAGTACCTAGGAAGATTGAGCTGCAAGAGGACGATATGGGGGAAAAAGCAAACTTATTGAATCAGAGTTTGGAACTTCAGGGCTGGTCAATGGTAATCCCATATTCTCCCCCAACATCCATTCTTCCAGACTTTAATTCTTCCATTTGTTCCAGGCTTTAATTCACCCTCAAGGTATCACCTTTGCTCTTGAGATGGTTCAAGATGACTGTAGAGTTGTCATCATCACACTCACGTCCCATGAAGTAAGATGGGCAAAATGAGGACAAGGCGATATCTCATCCCTTCGGAAGACCGCCGGACCCTAGAGGATATTTCTGTTCCCGTCTCATTAGTCTGAGTTAAGTTACTTGTTCTTACACACCTACAAGAGTGTGCAAAATGTAGTCTTTCCATCAAGTAGCAATGTGCCCAATGAAAAACTGCATTTTGTTAATTTAAAAAAGAAGATTAGATATTGGGTAGAAAACCAATTGTATCTACTGTGAGGGCTGCTTTAGAATGGATAGTCATGAAAGGTTTCCCACCAAGTGTTCTACGACAGTCTGAGCTACAGGGAGGAGGACACAAGTGCGCAGCTGTACGAAAAGCTTAAGCATGGTGCCGAGGGCAGTCTAGTGGACGTGGAGGCATGGGCACAGTGTGAGCTTTGTTTTTTATCTTTATTTTTCTGTTTTTTTTTTTTTTTGAGACAGAGTCTCACTGTGTCTTGTGAGTTTTAAAAAAGGGAGAATAGATGAGTGTGCGGTGTGAGTTAAGTGTGGTGCATGAGGAGGACAGTGGTCCTGGTGAGATTAGAGGGGCTGGCATGGACCTTTCACTTAGGGATTTTCAAGAGCAGTGGTAAATAGGAAGGGTTTTAAGCAGAGAAGCAATGTGATCAGATTTTGCAAGTCTGTGAGACCATTCTTGATGCTCTGTGGGAAATAAACAACAGGGAAGAAGAGTGGATACTTAGAAAAGATATCTGTCCGCACAGCCCCGACGCCCCAGCAGCAGGCACGAAAAGAAGGAGAAAGAGCAGCATTTGTCACTGCACTGTGTGTCTTCCCTCGCCCCTCCTGACCTGCCTTCCGCCTTTCTCTCCTACTGCAACAACAGCCACCATTGCTCTCTGGCTTCTATCAGAGTAGGGAAGGGACTCGAAAGGAGACAGTGAAGAGGACGAGGTGAGTCTGGGGTTTTGTTTTGTTATTTTGCTTATCTCCTGTTAGGACACCACAGCTGGACTGGATTTCTCCACCCAGTTCCTGTGAGATGAGGTTTTCCCTGCCGGCTCTCTGCAGCTCTGGTAACCATCTCTTACCCTACACAGCGATGCATGGTGATGCTCCCCACTGCGCCATCGCTGGAGCTACACAACCCCACAGAGCTCTGCTGTTGTCCAAATATGGGCAGTGTATGCAAAGGTCCATGTACTAAAGGTTAGGGCTAAAGGATGAGGGTGGTGTATTGGGAGGTGCTGTGAACCTACAAGTTCACCTCACTAGAGGGAGCCCCCTAAGTTATTCACCTCTCTTCCTGCTTCCTGATTCATAAACACTTTCGTCCACCATGAGCTTCCACTGTGATATGTCACCCTCACCAGAAACCCAAAGAAATGGAGTCATCCCACCTTGGACTGGCACTTCCAGAACTAGGAGCTGAATAAACTTTTTCTTTTTATAAGTAAATTGACTCAGGTATGTTATTATAGTAGTGTGAGGGTGACTAAGACAAGTTCCCTAAATCTTATCCTCACCTTTGTAAATGGTCTAATAATTAGACACTCTTCAACGATTCAGTTTGAATGTGCTACCGACTTACTATCTGGACTAAGATGATTAAGGTAACTGCAAAATGCCAAGAGTCATGATTTAAATATGAAGTGTGCTCTAAAGCCTCATGTGAAAGGGGACATGACCCAGTGCAGCAATGTTCACAGGAGTGGCCTAGAGAGGCGACTGGATCATAGGGACACTAAGCTCATCAGTAGATGGATCCATTGATGAGTTTATAGCTGAATGGGTTTTTAGGAGGTGGAGCCCAGTTGGAGGAAGTAGGTCATGGGGGAGGTTTGCTTTTGAAGGGTAGGTCCTGTCCCTCACCCCTTTCTCTCTCACTCTGCCTGGTTCATTGTTGCCATGAATTGGGAAACTTTCTATCATGGGAAACTTCTGCCATGATATTTTTGCCTCACCATTGGTTTAAAAGAAATGCAATCAGCTTACCATGGACTGAAACCTCTGAAATCATGAGTCAAAATGTCTGTCCTCCTTTAAATTGTTTACTTCAGGTATTTTGTCATAGCAATAAAAAGCTGAATGACACATCAGGTATGATATCTGACTTAATTTTCAAAACGAAGTTGTGGGATAGGAATTATAATCACTGCCTTAAACATGAAAATATTCATTTCTGATACATTAATTAGCTTAGAAAGTGAGGGGCATTTCATTCTGAGTTCATTAACTTTCCTTTTCATCTAAGTCCAAAATGTGACTTCTACATTTTTTCTTTTTTCCCATTATGTCAGTGGTCAAAATCTATTTATTACTATTTTTTTTTCTTTCTGGTTCTCACTTTTTTCTTTTTCTTTTTTTTTTTTTACACACTACATAGGTGCATTTGAGGGACTTCTGTGTCATTATTTTTGGATAGTCTGTGAAATGAAGGCCCAGAGAAGGCCATTTCTTACCCACTACAGGTACATAAGAGCAGTAAAGAAAATAAAGTTCATTTCTTGCAAGTGACAGCCACAGATAATAGATACTATCAAACCAGGAATTTGAGAGCGGGTTGTAAATCACAATAACACAATATGCAATCAAATAGATAGGGAATAGGAGTGATAAAGGCACTTTTCATCTATATATTTATCCACTCTCAGCAAAAGATGCTGGCTCTAGAGAATCAAAGCTCCTGGAAATGCCAAATCTCATTGCTGAGCAAGGTTGGATGCTGACATGTTATTTCACACACAGGCGTCAAGCTGCCACTCTGTTCTCCATGGCAGAATCTAGCAGACCCACGAGAAGGCTGTGATGGAGGCGTAGACACTTTCAAGCATGGTAAGGAAGGTAACAAGGTCCAGCAGTGGAAGCACGTGTCAGAGTGGAGGTTGACAGATGTCTCAACAGTAAAAGGGTGAAATGTGCCCTTGGTGTAAAGCCGTGAGGAGCTAGATAGCACTTTCCCGTCATGACAGTGATAATGCTATTTAAGATTTATAAAGCCTCCTTTATTCTGAAGGACAGAGTGAGAAAACCACAGGAAGCACTGAGTTTTGCTAGTTGGCATTAATTGTCCCAGTTATGAGACGGTTCCTGGAGCCTGGAGAATACAGCAGGCTTCTAAACTAGCACCTCCCTGGTTCTGAAAATACAGCATCAGTTAATAACATGTGGAATTATTTTACAATAATCAGGCCCATGAAATATCACATGGCTCTGTTCTAAATCAGTTCTGAGTTCGCCCAGGGTTACACTGGAATGGCCACTGTCTGTCATTTTATCAAGGATTCATCTTTCCACCCTGGTTCCCTGGGTCCCAAACTGCTATGCAGCCCAGTGAGCTTGAGCATGAGCCTGCAAGCCACCATGTCAGGGCTGTCATTCTTATGCTGTGCCCAAGGTTTATTCACCGTCACTACTGTATTATTGAGCTTTCCACCATTGGGACAAAATACCCAATCCTGCATAACTTAAAGGAGAAAGAGTTTATTTGGCTGATAGTTTCATAGGCTTTAGCACTTTGTCAGGTGGCTCTAGGCAGATACATCAGAGCAGAAGGGGATGGAGAAGAAAGCCGTTCAACTCATGGCATCCCGGAAGCAGAGAGAAGAGACTCCAGAGACAGAGGGACCAGGGACCAGGTATAGTTCCCAGGATCACACCGCTAAGCCCTACCCAAACACACACACGTGTGTGCTTTGCCTATCACCTAAATGCCTCCCGAGCCACTCAAGTTTGTAGTCAAGATTAACTGACACGACCGGCTTGCTCTAAGCTGGGGCACAGAGCAACTCCCTCTGGCTTCCTAGGCACTGTTTTGGTGTTTGCTTCACCCCCAGTCCCTTCTGAGATCTGTGGACTATCACATCCGTCTTCGGGAAGGAGGTTGAAGTCAGAGGATAGAAGGAAATGCAAAAAGCAGTTGAACAAAGAAGCAAGACTAGTAAACTGAGATCTAAGTGAACATTGGCTTTGTTAAATAATCAAACACAATGACTCATCGAATTGCACAAAACCAAGGGGAAAGGAAATAAATAAAAATTAGTTGAAGTCACAAGAGAGAAAATTTCATTTCAAATGTGCTAAGAATTGTATGTGTATATATATATACATATATGTATATGTATGTATATATACATATATATATACATATATATATATATATATATGTATATATATATAGGTATACAGTCCAGAAGAAAGAAGATAGTAGTTTGCTTTATATTTTAATTAGCCATGAGAGTTAAAATTGTATGGTAATCCAACTGTATAATATCTAAGTGAGCTCAACACACTAGTAGGCAGAGAGGTTAATAAAAGAAGCAAAAAGAAAACATCCCACTAAATCAAAAGCAAAAAAAAAATATATATATATATATATATAAATAATAAATCCAAATACACCAGTATAAATTTAAAGGAGCTTTATTTGTAAGAGCCCCAAATGAGGAACAGCTCAAATACCCATTAACAGCATGTGGCATATCTGTACCATGCGATGTTTCTCAGGAATAAAATGGAAAGGATTACTGATACATTCAACAACATGAATAAACTTCACAATAATTAGGTGACTGAAAGAAGTCAGATAAAAAAATACTGTATTATTTATAGTATTATTCATATATTATACTATATTATACTATATTATTTATAGTATTCGTCATATATTATACTATATTATACTACATTATTTCATTCATATAAAATTTTATAAAATGCAAACAAATGACAGCAAACAGGTCAGCAGTTGCCTGGGTGTGAGCTATGGGTGCAAAGAGGTGGATGACACAAAGATCTGGGGACAGGAGATGCTCATCCTCTCTTTGACAGTGATGGCAGATGTTCGGTATCTGCTAAACCTTATCAGATTGTGTGCAGTTTAAATATGTGCAGCTTATCGTGTAGGACACTTTTTATAAAAAAATTCTGACTGCTGTTCCTTCCCTATATGCTATATCCAAGAAACTTACTTCAAATATAAAGACCCAGATTAAGGATCAAAAAACTATGGCCCATGAGTGAGCTACCAGCTTTTCCAAATAAAAATTTATTACAACAGCCATATCCCTTCTTCTGTGTAGTAATTGTGGTTATTTTTATGCTACAATGGCAGAATTGAATAGTTCGGACAGAGGCCGCATGGACCACAAACCTAAAATATTTCTCTTCTGGCCCTGTGAGGCAAGATCTTGGTGACCCAAGACATATTGGGTTGAAAGTAAAAGGCAAATATATATATCTATTGTCACTTTGCTTTTCTATGAAGAATGAGAAGAGAGGAGTTTGAAGACTCCAAATATACAAAAATTATTGGAAGATGGCAATTCTCATTGCCCTAGTTTGATCAGTACCTGTTGTGTGTAGGTGTTGAAGTAGCATACTCTATGCCATAAATATGTACAGTTATGTTAATCAAAACATTTACAAACAGAAAAAAATGGAAAAATATCAAATATGCAGGCATGAATTTTCAAAACTAGAGCAACTCTGTTAATGAATATTAGACAAAGTAGACTACAATCTGCTAAAACATTAATGAGGACGAAGAGGTATGTCACATAAAAGGCTCGTGGATTGATAAGACTTAGCAACCCTAAATAGTTGTACACTTAACAAAAATACTTCAAAAGAACTGAAGCAAAGCTAAAAAAAACTAAGAGGAAGTAGACATATCCAAAATATAGCAGGTTATTTCAACATTTCTCTCTTGGTAGTTGATAGAACTGGATGACAAAAACCAAAACATTTTCTTAAAATATTTGACAAATCATTCCAAGAATGTTTGATATATATATATAGGTTTCTTTTGATACCGTATTCTCTTAAAGTGAAACACATTTAAAATATGTTACACACAGTCTGATTTATTTTTAATCTCTTATTCCATTATAAGCCATTATAAATTCTTTTTTAATATATAATATCAGAGTGAATTTTCTATTATGTAAATAAAGCAATTATGTAGTAGTAGGTAGGCTGTTAGATAATAACAAGCAAGAAAGTAACATTTTGAGAATTACACAGTGAAAAGAAAACATTAACTTGGGCTTTTCCTGGTATGTTTGCTGCAGTTTTCTTTTGTTTTAAGTAAGTGTTACTATTTCAGTTCAGATCTTGCTCACATTTTCATTTCTGGCAGTGTGGTAGAGTTTATAACCAGAAAACTCTTCTGTAGCAAAACATCCAGAAATGCTGGAGGAAACAGAATTTTAAAGTACATTGTTGAGCTCACAAGCAAATACAGGGAATTTCCAGTAGTTGCCAAGAGGAGGCTGAAAATTCAACAGCTGCACTTGAGTGAGACCGATTAGACCAGGGACAGGTCTACAGCTTCTAAGTGGACAAGATTCAAAACCAGGCGGAGGCAGCAGGTGCAGAAGGCTTTCAGGTCTTGAAGAAAGAATGAGCTGCTTTCCAGCTGCAAAGGCTGCAGCCTAGCTGAAAGGGTAGAGTAGAAATGACTAACCTACCATTTTTTTAAAAACTTTTATTTTAATTTTTATTAGTGCACATTTATAGTACATAATGATTGCATTCATTACAGAGAGTTGGTGCCTGTGCATAACTCATCTTAATTCTTTTTTCTTCCTCCTCCCTCTATCTCTTAGTTCCCTTCCCTTTTGCAAAATATCTAGCTCCCTATTTTCTATTATCATCTTTTATTTTTTTCTTTATTCATAGTTTTGGTTTCTCATATAAAAGAAACTATGAGGAAGCAGGATGGAGCTTTTCTTTTTCTACCTGGAATGTGGTGGGGGAAGATGACGTCCAAAATTGGCAATCACAGATTTGAGGCTTGACTTTTCATTACCTGTATGTTTAAAGAAACACTCAACTCTACTAGATGTTAACAAAAGAACTGTTCCAGGTTATTAAAAGCAGGATATTGTGTGGAAGCAAATGTCAAATCTGTTTCTTGATACACATCCTAAATTCAGACCTCCTAGGGTTACCGCAAATGAATCTTTTAAAGATGAGCACATAATGCAAATTTACAAAGCTCAAATGTGAAGCAGTGAGCAGGTAAAGTAAGCAGCAGTCTTTCTCCCCCAAGCCTCAGAAAATGCTTGCACAGCCTATCTTAACTAAAAAATATTATCACATTTTGCAGTTGATTTAATTTAAACATTGTTTATTTCTTTGAACTATGGTCCTTTGCTTCATGAAAGTCACTGCTATTTGTCACCAAATAATAGTGTTTTGAATTCACAAAGAAAAATATGTGGACTTCGTGATCATATATTTCTAGTTTTGGGACTCAGTCAATAAATAATTTCACACATAGTTCTCTGTTTTACAATATTCTTAGAAATCTATCATTCTCTATTCTGTTTCTCTAGTTCTTGAGGCACAATAAATATACAAACAATATCACACATAATGAAAATAAAATTTCATAAATTTGAGGGCCAGTACTAATTTATGATAAAGCAGAAATTAAAATTTAATTTTTGGTTTGTTTGATACTAGGCTTTAATGATTTTTAGTATATGCAGTATATGTTTGTGGATATGTGTTTTACAGTGTTAATTTACAGACTAGATTTTTTTCAAGTGTCTAGAACAAAATAAATCTTGTGAAGAAATTTTATTATATGATTTTCATTTTATTCAATAATCAAAACTTGAGACTTTTTACAGAATAGGATATTTTTATTGAGGGAAATAAAGCTATATTTACTGGGGGGAAGAAAGCTTCTAGAAAGACAGAAGGGGTCCCGAGTGGATTGTCCAAGCCTTCTTAGATTGTCTAATGGCCATTACCTTTGGTAAGGTTGGTTTGTAAGGTATTAGCACCCTGAGCTCATTTATCTTCTACCTGATAAGGTAATGATTAATGCAACTTGGTAATGACTTTGCTTATTTTATATTAAGCTTTTAACATCAGCTGCATGTTCAATGGATTAGGATTGTTTTATAACTGTTTTCTTTTTCCAGGGATGCTCTAATTGTGATTTATACTCAATCTACTGCTCTGATGACCAATGTGAATTCAATAGTTTCAAGGATTTCATTCATTATTTGTTATAGACGTAAAGAATCTTGACAGGGAAACACAAGATGGAAACTATGTGGATGCAAAAGATAATGAATCTTACTAAAACCACCATGGTTCCTCTACTCCTCAGAACTGTGGTTTAGTTGACTGACTGCATCAGTGCAAAAGAAAAGAAGGAAGGAAGGGAGGGAGGGAGGGAGGAAGGAGGGGAGGGAGGGAGGAAGGGAGGAGGGAAACACTGAACCTTAGTACAGATGTAGATCAAAAGTCCCAGGAATGTCTGAAGCTTTTTGGAAGTGACCATGAAATTTTCTTTCAGGACTGACTCTGGGATTGTCAAGTCTGAATTTCAGATATTTTTATTCGACACTAGAAACACTGAAGGGCTGTACATGTCCTTGGTCTTCAAATTCTCAAATGAAAGTAATATTCTAAAAAGAGACTTAAGTAATTTCATAGAACCATGACTCAGCTGTGATGACTTTACCAGGGCATTATTAGTGGAATTGGCCCAGGCTGAGTTGTAGACTAAATGGTGGGTGATCTCTAATTCCCAGAACCTTCTATTTCTGGGGCTCTCTTTCCTGAAATTATGACAGAGGGAAGACATAGACAACTGGGAAATCATGAGGCAACTGCCTGTGTGCTCTGGGAACACTTAGAAAGGAACCCGCAAGCATCTTGGATAATTAATAAAGAACTCTGGGAGGGAAATGACAGAGTAAACCCTGGAGGGACAGAAGTGAGCCAGATGGACAGAGAGGAAGGGGATCCAGGTGGATGAAGGCTGCAGGGAGACAACTTGAACTTTCTGGGAAGGAAGAGAAGTTCTTCCTCGGCATTCATCTGAATACCCTGGCATCTTCTTCAGAAAAGCTTGACAGCTTCTCTTTTCAAAACATTTGCTTCTAAACTATCTGATATTGGGCAAACCAATGTTGACAGGTAGGTGCAGAGCCTGGCTTTTTAAGACATGTTTAAGAATAAGACCTTTCCAGAAGGTTGTGGCAACACCACCAGTGTGAAGTTATTCTGTAGGGTGCTTTTTATCAAAGTGGTTGAAATTTAAGTTCTAAATTTCATTCTGGTGACTTATCCTTTGCAGTCACATAGACTGTAAAGACATGGTCCTCCTTCATGGCTCAGTTCTGGAGTTTATCAAATCAAATCCCTCTATCAGCTGTATTTACTAAGTGTCCCCTCAGTGCCAGGCACTGTGCTAGACACCAGGGCTAAACAGATCGGATTAGGAAGAGTCTCAGCAGAAGGGACCACTTGAGATTTATCTCTGTTCAAACCAGTTTCATGACAAATATTCTATTACAAAAATGCTTTTCAATGAAGACTTCTCCCTTTTGTTCTGCTATATAATACATTCATTCATCTATCAGATATTATTATGAAGCAGGACAATCCCTTCTTTCATAGAAGTATAGCCTTTGCAGAAAACCCATGAATGTCAGTAAATACAGTGGCAGTTAAGCAATTCGTGGGATAAAGTTTGTTACTAAAGTCCAGAAAGACCCTGTGAGTACTGATCTCTTATCTCTACCCAGAGAGGTCATGAGTGGCTGCCTGGAAAAGGTGACATTTGTCTTAAACCAATAATAATTTTTTGTCTCTCTCTCAAAATTATTACATAAAAGAGTAACTGGAAATAATAAATTTAAGTACTGGCTAATAAGAAATGGCAGGATGACTGGAACTGATGAGTAAGGAAGGATTATCCTGGGTTTGAAACTCTGCATGCAAAGATATGGGGATTAGAATGAGCACAAAATAATTTGATGTGGCTGGGTTGTCAGTTGCTGGTAGCCGATATAATTGGAAAAGTAATCAGGGCTGAATAACATAGCTCTTCTCACCCTTCAAACAATCAAAGGTAGTAAGTAATACCGTCGTCTAAGTGCCAACTCGGTATCCACCTGGAAATCTACCTAGCCTCTCCAACGACATGTCCCAAACCAAAGCCCAGTCCTTCCCTGTCTTAGTTACTTTTCTCGTTGCTGGTACAAAATACCCAACACCCAAAGTTAAAGGGGGAAAGGTTTATTTAGCTCATAGTTTGTAGAGGTCTCAGCCCATAATCAGCTGGCTCCAAGGCGGGGTGGCATGGCAGAGGGGCAGCAGTTCATGGTGACGGAAGACAGTAAAAGCCACAAAAGCAAAAGTGTGAAACGAGGCTTTTTCTGCCCCTTTTATCTTGTCCAGACAGCTGGTATTAGGATGGTGCCAATCCAATCCGTGGAGTGATCTGGTAATCACCCAGCCTTAATCCCCGCACCCTTAACTCCAGCACTGCACCATGAATCAGTCATAAGCTACCTCTGGAAAAGCCCGCCCCCTTGACTGCATGAGGCTTCGGGGGACATCCAGACACAAACCATAACATTCCCCCAGTCACTGTTGCTCTGGATATTTTTCTGACTTACTGCAGAGCACCTTCTTATGTCTGGTTGTTTAGATCAAAGTAGGATTTGTGTCTGCATTGTGCTTGAACTCTATCTCCTGTTATTCTCCCAGACTTCATTTTCCTGGAACTCAACCACTGTTCCAGAGCTGATTCTTTTATTTCCTTACCATTCCCTGAGTATTTCCACGGCCCTTCCTCTCACCTGCTTCCAATCTCCTCTACCATGTCATAGGCTCACAAAGACCTTGCCAGACTCCCTTGTTTAAAACTTCAACTTTGGGGGCTGGTGAGATGGTTCAGCGGCATAAGCGCCTGCCTGGCAAGCGCAAGGGCCTGAGTTCGACTCCCGGAACCCACATACGAAAAAGGGGCCGGTGATATTGCTCAGCGGCACAGGCGCCTGCTGGCGTGCGAGGTCCTGAGGTTGACCCCTGGTACCCACAAAAATAAATAAATAAATAAAACTTCAACTTTCAACCCTTAACCTTTGGTTCTCCTTGCTTGCTTGATCCTTCTCTGTAGTACTTTATTTATTAAATGTAGTACATTTAATTTTTAAAATTATCTAAATCTTCCTAGTAGAATGTAAACTAATTAGGAAAGAGCCTTTTACAACTTTCATCTTTTTAAAAATTATTTACTTATTATTTATTTATTTTTGAGGGGGACTGGCTGGTAAAATCTTAATACCTAAAATAGTTTCTGACATACAATTAACACTCAAAAATGTTTTCTAAGTGAAAAGCGTGTCCCCGATTTACAAGCGAGGGCTAGAGGCACAGAGAGATTAACAAATGTGCTCAAGGTCCCCGCAATCTGTGCCCCATGCTGAGCTTGGCTATCTTACGGGTGATAGACAACGTTTATAGAACTGAAAGTCTTTATACTGGGCCGCAGGGTTTTAAAAATATTAGAGCAGGAATCAGAGCCAGGGGCTGATGAAGGTCAGTGAGGCCCTTTAGGGCCTAGGAGATACCACTGCCTTTGTTGTAGAAGGTTTCAGGGATGTGACCTTAGCCCCTAGGCCGCAGCTGTTGTCTCTCACAGGCAGGTCAAGGGTTCTTCTCCCCCAGGGACGGTTCTTCTTCCTCTCCTTTCTCTGGGTCAGGAGTTCCCTTTGAAGGCTTGAATAGGGTGGGTAGTGTCTGAGGGACTTTAGGGGCCTCTCTGTTATGAGATGGGCACCACTGGGCTATAGGGGTGCTTTGAAGCTTGCTTCTTCAGAGGTCCTCTGATGGTTCCATGGGGCTGGCCTTTTAGAGGCTCTACAGAAGGAAAAAACACCTTTATGATAAAAATTACCTATTCTGCTTTGACTGTTTTTGATAAATATGTGAAATTTAAAAATCTCATTTCAAAGAGGAAAAAGTGATCCTCATTAAATGGAATTATGTGAGGAAAATAAAACCTAAATGAAGAGAAAGGGGATTTGTCTATCATCAGTGTGACTTTATGTAGGAAGACAGCTTTGATGGAACTGATAGCGTGGTTATGGAATAGCCCGAGAATACAGAAATACATGTGATGTATTATGCACCACTTGAGACCAAAGGTTTGCTTCTCTTAGACGAGCATGAAAGTTCAATCTAAAGCTTTTGTTGAAAAGAGATTCTTTGTGATAAATCAGGAGGACCTGTGAAAGTTATCTTTAGTAGTCACCTCGTATACACTTTGGAAAAAAATTGTTAACTCGTTAAGCTTAATGGCCCCTGTGGCATCCTAGAATGCTACAGAAGCTAAACCTCGAACAAAGAACTTCACTCTAAGGAGGTAAGTATTAAACTTGCAAAAGAAAAATTCTTTAAAGTGAAGAATAGAAAGCTGAGCTATCATGAAAGAACCAGAAAAGAAGCTAAATCATTCTTTACTAAGGGCAGTCAACACTTCCAAAGATGGATACTACAAATTGTGTACAGCAAGACAACCACTCAATAATGGCCACCCACTTAAAAAAGTAAGTCTTAAAAGGTCTTCTTCCCAAAAAAGGCCAGGAGGAAAAGCTAACTAAATTGGAGTTGGAAATCTTTGTAGGAACCTATCTGAATCTGTGTGTGTGTGTGTGTGTGTGTGTGTGTGTGTGTGTGTGTGTGTAAAATGCAATTGCAAAATATTTATCCTGGAGATGATATAAATTGACAGAAAAAGAAATGGAGTGCAAGAAAGGTGTACTTGTCCCTAGGGTCTTCAATTAGTAGTATGCAAGCGAGACACAAATTCTAGTTCTGTGGTCACGATCTCAGTACAGAAAATGTAAAACAAAATGCAAAAATGAGTCATAATTACACATAAGAGAACTCAATAGCTCAGCAGCATAAGTGCCTGCCTGGCAAGCACGAGGTCCCAAGTACGACTCCCAGAACCCACATACAAAAAAAGGGCCGGTGATATCGCTCAGCGGCACAGGCACCTGCTGGCGCGCGAGGTCCTGAGGTCAACCCCCGGTACCCACAAAAAAAAAAGAGAGAGAGAGAGAACTCGACATTAAATGCAATAATAAAAATATTTAGTTCAGTGCCTGGCTTACAATAATAGCTCAGTGGAGAAACAGGCAGGTAGACTGTGGTGATGGGAAGGGGATCTAAGGGAGGAAGGATGGGGAGGGGGCTGGGAGGAAGGGGAATAAAAAAGGAGATGCAATGTGTACGTGCACCAACTCCCCCAGAGGAATGTGATCACTATGCATTGCAAACATACACTAATAATAAATGAGGAAAGAAAGACATTTAACCAACCAAAACCCAAAACAGCTCGTAGCTAGTGATCGACCACTGTAGTGGTCGCAATTATTACCATCTTCCTAGTATAAACCAAGCGTTATGTTAGCAGATTTATATGCAGTGTCAATGTTTGATTTAATTGCACACATATGGAGCTAATAAAGTTGAGTAAAAATTCTTTCAGACAAGCACCAAGAAATCAAAATCTTAAGAAATCTTAGATATGAATCAAAAAGATCAATTTCCATATTTGCCTACAGAAAATTCCTTTCATCTGTCCATCTGAAGCCAACAAATGAAGTAGGAATTGGGCAAATATATGGCATGGCTTGTGTCAAATTGCTCCCCTAATAGTTTAGATGTTTGTCTTTCTAATTTATGATGACCAGACACTCACTTCCACTTCTTTTCCCATCTTTTCCTCTGGCATTGAAGCTCAGATTCCCATTCGCCATTTGGAGATATAGTCTTGTTTCGTTCTTGTCCAAATTATTTGCAAAGATGCTGTAATTTAGTGTGGGCAACTTCGGTGAGTGCTACAGTTAAAATTACTGCTTGCCTAAGGTTTCATTTTGGAGCCCTGATAAGTCATTTCGAATGTGAGCCACATGGAGTGCATTTCAATTTATTACTTTTTCTAAGTGAACTAATCTAAATTAAAATCTCACAGAATCAATACTTCATTTTTATCATAGAGTGTTCTGATTCCACCACCCAATCATTTATCTCTCATTTTCTGTGGCTTGGAAATTTCTAACAATGAGGAGTTGTTTTATATCATATTATGGAAATGATACACATGTAGCCTGTTGTTTCCCATATGTGGGCTGAAATTCTACAGTAAATGTTACACTGTCTTAACTGCCTCATTTTATTTATTCTGCAGAACACCCTCAAATCTTCATCATGAAGATTACCTGAGGCTTATGATGTGTTCACAGTATGTGTGATTACAATCTGAAAACTGTCACTAAAAATGTCTCATCATTATTTGGTTTCAGTTTCTTGTTACAGTAATAGTTACCAGCCTAGACAAATGGGTGGACACCTTCCATTTTCCCCAATGCTATTCAGTGCCCCGCTCCCATTATACCCTTTTGAGTATTTCTTTTTGGTTTTGTAAAGGTCTAGTGTTGATTCAGAGGTATTTCAAAGGTTTTTAATGTACATGCCATTCTCCTAATATATTTCCATTCCTGGTGACCTAGAGAAGAACAGAAGCAAAAACAATGCAAGGGGCATTTATTCTCATGACACAGTATTTAAAGAAAAAAAAAAGCTTCCAAGTGATTTATTTAGTCAGAGCTCGTCTTTTCCATTATTCTTTTATGTCCCACTTGTATTGCATAGTCTATGGCCAATCTATAAAAGAATAATAAAAATTCCCCATTTTATGCAACCACATTCTAGTATGTCTGCATAAAATAGGTAATCCATATATTTTATGTCCAGAATTCCAAAAGGCTACTCATATTTCTTTTTGCTCTCAGCTTTCAAGGTTGTGTTCATGGTTTTTCAAGAGCAAAAGATCTTCAATGCATTTGCTTCATGTGGGCAGGGACTGTGCCTTATTTTCTAACTGATTCTGGAACTCAAAATGGATCCTGGTACAGAGCAAGATCTCAAAAAATGTTTGGAAATAATCTTTCTTCTCTATTTACCATTAGACAATGTATTAGTTACCATTAGCCAATGCTTGCTACAGGTATCCTTGATATTCTCATTGCTTAAAATTCTGAAAAAGATTTGCAATGAAATATTCTAATTTCTTAAGGGAAACAACATTGCTGCTAGCACAGGAAAAGTCTAAGTAATATGGCTTACAGGGAATGTGCTATTTGTTAAAACAATAACACAGGCTAAGAGAGCCATAGAAGTTGAGAGTTAGCTAGTAGGTTCTATGCCATCATGGGTAGACATTGGTTGTTTTGTCCTGCAGTCTCTCCAGCAAACGAGAGAGGATGTGTGCATCAGAAACCTGAAAGCATACAAAAACAATCGAAATGCTTATAGTTTGGCTGAAGAATAAGCATATAGAGTTTTTTTTTTTTAATAACACAGGCAAGGACAAAGATATCCTACTGGGCTACGATGGGCAGAGGAGGCTTCAGGAAGGTTTTGGACAGGAACAAAGCTCTGAAGAACAAGTGTGAAATTCCTAAAATTGGAGGAGAAAGACAATGGGGGTGTGGGAAGCTAAGAAAGAACGACAGTTATTTTGGGGAGAAGAAATGATACAGCTAATGATATATGTGTGCAAGAATGGGTGCAAGAGTAGCTCCTGATGTGTGAATACAGCGACATTGACAAAGGGGGTTTGCTCAGGAAAGTATTCAGTGACACAGGTAGGCCAGGGATTATGCAAATATAGTCATAATGAGAATTACATGATCTTAGAATTTTTCTAAAATACACGAATCACTATCATGTTTACATGGTAACAAAGGGGTTAAAATTCTCAGCACCTGAATTTCTCTGCTGAGGCAATCCCCCACAGCAAACGCTGCACAGTCGGGGTGTACCGCACTAATGCTGATTAGAAACAGCACGAAACAAGAATAAATAAAAGACTTATTTATCCCAATGAGCCCCTGTTCCTCTTCTCTTGAAGAGTTGGTGCATAGGGCAGATGAGATGGCTCAGTGGCATAAGCGCCTGCTGGCGCGCGAGGTCCTGAGTTCGACCCCCCGGTACTCACATTAAAAAAAAAAAAGAGTTAGTGCATATAGATACCCTTACCTAAAAGGAGGGGGGTTTCTGTGAGACAGAAGGAAATGACCTTGTCAATTTGCATCTTTGATGTATAACTTTAGTTACAATACAGGTGTTCCTGGAAGATTAACATGGAACAGAACGCCCTAGAAAATGCATTTCTAAGATATCTACATTTGCTATCTCAGACCTTTTCCCACATCTTCATTCACTTATAAACCCCCCCACCTCCCCCCGGAATGCACCTGCTGGCCCTCTGGACATTGTACTCTGGACTGAATAATCTCTTGTCTTATCTATAGTCCTTGGCTGTTGGTAAATTCTGTTATGACCCGTATCACTGGCCCTCCAGATGCTGTCTGGCATGGAAGTTTATAGAGAAGAATATATCTGGTGCCTGATTGCAACTGAGTCATTTGGTCAAACATCGATTGAGAAACTGCTTTCACCTGAGGAAGCAAAAGCTGAAAACTAAGTCCAGAAGAGTCTCACTAGTGTCCTAGGAAACAGATGGGCTTTGGAGAATGGGTCCATGTACTTCTCTTTTTGTAAGCAGTCAATAGCAGAAAATAAGAAAAGAGACTCAAAGCACCAGGCAAAGGTGCAATTAAATAAAATTTAATGCAGAAGAAAAGTGGGTACTTGATGACTTCTGCAATGAACTCCACGATTCTGTGGCTGCTTAAGTGCAATCAAGGATAAGCACAGACATCATCCCAGTTCTTCTCAGCCAGGAAGCCAGAGGAGCTCCCCTGCTGTGCCTGGGGCAGACTTCACGCTTGCTGCAAATGACTCTGCGATCCAGAGTGGGATCAGGGCTGAGCAGAACAGCTCCTATAGACAAGCAGCAGATGGGACTTTGCATCCCGTTGTTACCACCTCTTGCTCTAATTGCCATTACAGGGAAACCAGAAGATATCCACTATGGAGGAGGGATTGTTACACTCTGATATCCATGGGGCAATTTCGGTGATGTTCAGGAAGTTTTCTTATAGCTTATCTATCAAGAGCAAGTCAAGACCATGCACCCCAATCTAATAATATACATAAAGACAATAATTATGGCTGTGAGCTACAATTTACAAATGGGTGCTATTGAAAATAGCAAAGAGTTGCTAATAAGTTAAATAAATTGATATTCCATACATCCACTGGAATAGCGAGTGCGAAGCCCTTAAAAGAGGATGAGGGCCGGTGAGATGGCTCAGTGGCATAAGTGCCTGCCTAGCAAACGCGAGGTCCTGAGGTCAACCCCCAGTACCCACAAAAGAAAAAAAAAAAAGAGGATGAGCGACTATGAGATATCAACGGATAACCTTTGAAGGTTAAAAAAAGAATTCCCTGTTTAAGTACACTTGAGAAATGCTGAGGTAAACCAAGCTAAATGAGACCCCTTAATACGCACAGGTACCCAGTGAGGCTCCTGTAGCAAGGTGGAACCAATCGGCTCTTCCAACATCAATCCCTTCCCTTTGCCTAGCGCAGTATCTTGAACATTGTAAACACCTCCAGAATGGCCAAAGGTCTGAGGCAGGGCTTGGTGCTTTCGTTTGCTTTCTTAGTCTTGTTGGGCAAGAGTAAGCAGCACCCTTTGCAAAGTCAAGAAAAAGCCAACTTTGCTACTCACATTCTTAATAATTCTGGTTAATCCTGGTGTTCAATTCTGGTATAAATATTCAGTCATTTTTCAGGACAGTATTTTGAATTTTTTAAATTAATGTGAAAATATATGTATTCTAGGCAAGAGCAACGAATTTTATGTAATCAGCATCCCATCCATCACGGTATAATGTGTGCAGTCTCTGGAAATGGATAGGAAGGTATGAAAGTAGAGCTGATGAATTATGGAAACCTTATATGTATGCTTAGTGCGTTAAACACTTTCTGCTAACCTTTCCTCTCAACCTCCCAGCAGACATGGCTCAAATAATTTTAGGTAAACAAAACCCCTTAGTCCCCTTTAATATTAAAGAAAAAGAAAGTAGAATTAGTTATATGCATAGCGATATGAAAATATGATCTCATTTTCCTCTGTGCTACATTTAGCTATATTATTATTTATACCAAGTCTGTTAACTAATGCAAAAGATGGAAATTTACTCCCACCTTCAGGCTCCCATTAATTATAAATATTGTATGTCCTATCAAATTGAATAATTAAAAAGTAATTCATAAGTTCAGTGCTCGCATCATCAATAATGTGGATCACATTTATCATCCAAAAATAATAATAGTACCTGGAATTTCAAGTTTCCAGTTGGCATTTGAAGTTACACTAAAGGAAGGGCTTCTATTTATAATTGAATTATAAGACAAGTCATATACAACCACATAGAAAAACACAAAGTATTGGTCATTTATTTACCAGGCAAGTGCAATAGTCAGTGACTTGTTATTATGAAGAGAATATTGGATTTTAAATTAAAAGATTTTTCGCCAATAATTTGATTTTTTCCTCATTACCTAAAGAAATTGTTTAATGAGTAATTATTTAATATTCCAGTTTCTGTTCACTCATCTCAAAAAATGCACCTACCTTTTACTGAGCATTTCCTCAGTAAATTGATGTGCTGATCCCTCTGGTCAATCCACGTGCTGGTCCCTTTACAGACCTTGTTTAAACCTCATGAGAATTGTGTTGTATTGGAGTTAACAGATAAAGCAACATAAACCCCTAGAAGTTAAACAATTTTTCCAAGTGTGACTCAGAGAATAAGATCTAAAGGATGAAGTTGAACCCAGGGCTATTGGACTCTTTTCTAAAAAAAAAAAAAAAAAAATGCTTTGCAGCACTTCCTCTTGATGAAGAAAGATAAAAATATTTTCCCTAAATCATCTCCCCAGCCTGTGTGAGGCTTGTGACAGGTTGTCTTTTCCAAAGATGGTCACATCAGTAAATATCCTATTCTACATGTGCTTTGGTCACCTAATGCTGACAATTCTCCATTTTGCATCTGGAGTGACTTAGTAATTCCCTGGACCAATGGAATGCAAGGGAAGTAACACTGATGTTCCAAAGGTGGGTCATAAATGGCAAGATGACTTCTATTTGCTTGCTCTGGGGAGGCAGCCACCCCACGTGAGCCGGTCACTACGCTTTAGCAGCCCAAGGGAGGACACATGGAGAATTGAGACTGTGTGGGCCAACTATGTAAGTGAGCGCTCTGAAATAAGTCGGCCAGCCTTGGCTAAGTCTGAGTGATGAGCTCAGTCTCAACCAGCATCCAGCTGCACACATGGGAGAGATGGGGAGCCCCAAACCCTCAAGAACAAATCCCAAATACCTGCCCCACACCATGAATGAGAATACGTGGGAAATGCATGGTTATTATTGTCTTAAGCCACTGAGTTTTGGAGGGTTTGGTTAGGCAAGTCTGCCAATAAAACTGTGTTCTAGAAACTAATTTAAAGCATGGCTTATACTTGTAATTGGAGATGCATTATATATATTCTGAGACAAGAAATTTAAGTAAATAGGCACTTTTTAACTGAATAATTAATGTCGTGTATGTGCTACAAATAATCTGCCCTCCAATTTGTGCCAAGTTCACTGCCATAAAAGAAGAATGGTAGCCTGATTAATCAACATCCCATCAGGTGATGACTGTGGAGATGGGGAAGCAATACTGTCCATCTATATTTTACCCCATAGTCCACAACTCCCCCAATGAAAGTATCTCAGAGACTGATTCACCATGCAGTCAATAAAACTCTGGTTTCTGGGCCTCGCATTGTTATGAATTCTTTCCAAGGTGAACACATTCCTTGCAATGGTTTTATAAAATGTGCAAAAGTAGGGCTGGTGAGATGGCTCAGCGGCACAAGCACCTGCTGGCAAGCACAAGGTCCTGAGTTCAACCCCTGGTACCCACATAAAAAAAAAAATGTATAGAAGTAGATACTTCAACAGCATTTTTAAGACCATTCTCTTCTTCCTCTTACTCTGATTTCCTCTCCATCATGATTCTTCACTGACTTTAGAGGGTGTTTTTGGAAATTGACTAATATATATTTGAGTTGGGAATATAGTTTTGGGTCAATGTTTCATTGTTTCAGGTTTTTTGGGGGGGGAGGGGAAGGGGCAATTTTTAAGTAATGTATTATTATTGGTTTTCTTATTCTAAATTTTTACATTTAGAGCTAATTTAAAAATGATTTTTGTGGGCTGGTGATATAGCTCAGTGGCATAAGCGCCTGCCTGGCAAGCATGAGGTCCTGAGTTCGGTTCCTGGTACCCACATAAAGAAAGAATAAAAAAAAAATTTTGTATTCTGTTCTCTTAAAGAGTGTCCCCAAACTTCTCTAAGTTTCAGGTTTCACAGAACCTGAGTTTTTTCTTGATCATCTTATAATTGGAATAACCCCATGGAGTTCTTAAGGAAGATGCTGTCATTCCAGTTTTTTTTTTTTTCTTTTTCTTCTTTTTTATGTGGGTACCAGGAACCTAACTCAGGACTTTGAGCTTGCCAGGCAGTTGCTTATGCCACTGAGCTATATCACCGGCCCTGTCATTTCAGTTTTATAGTGAAAAAATGGGATTCTAAAACTACAAATATGAATTATTCATAGTCATGTAGTTTGCATGAAACAAAGGAGAGACTCAGACCCCAGATTGCTGATTCCTTGTTCGATGCCGTTTCCACTCTTCTGGAAGCACATCCCTTCTCTACTTCTTCCTCTAATTTCTCATTAAAAGTGATGTATCCTTTGCCCCATACTTTTGCATCCTAGTCCCTGCTATGATTAATATGATAGTGTGATTCAACTCTAATTAACTACAAATAATTAGGAGCATTGTCATTGGACAGGTGCCTTCAAAACTGTTACCTGAGAAAGGAGTGGGGTGGGAAGTTTAGGCACAAAGGCAGATTCAATGCAGTAAGATTTTTCCCTGCTTCTTTTGAATCATGTACAAATCCACCTGTCCATCAGACTAGCAAAGGGACTCCTGGGCAGAGGTAGAGCAAGGGCAAAGCTGGGAAGACCTGACAATGCTGGGCTGTACTTTCCTGGGGAGAGTCATGAAAGCGGTAGGTGAATAATGTCTACTTGCAGGTGGTTTGGCTGACATCATGTAGGCACTACCTCAGAACTGTCCCTCAGCTGCCTACGCCAGAACCTGGCCAAGCTGTCCCTTGCTGTGTCATGACATTTTCCCAGGGTCCCTCCTCTTCTGACTTCTCCTAAGAAAGTCAGTGCACCCCAATTCTGCATGCCCGTGGAAAGTTTGTTTTGAAAGCTGAATTACTTCTTGGATCTTTTCACAGAGCTAACAAATTGGAGCCATTTTTGTTGGCCCAGATGTGGGAAAAAATAAAGTCACCCCAAGGGCAGAACAGAATTGGTAGAGTTGAGGAACTGGAACAATTGATTTCAATTAGTCTTAAATAGTAATAACGAATGCTTACAAGAACACTTCCCCAAATGTCCTTCAGCTGATAATTTATTTCCACTCCTTTCCCGCTTCAAAGGCAAAACTTTAATGGACTGTCTTTTTGCAGCAAATCTTAATATAACAGTTAATATGCAGACAAGTGACGCAGTCCCCTTGACACATGTGTCTGGTCTCCATTTAGCAGGAATGAAAGGAGGGAATGAGGAGGAAGTGCTTGAGAGAGATGTGGTCCCCCCTCCACCACACAGTTCTTCTTCTGTCTGTTAAGAGTCTTCTGTTAGATTCTTACAAATCTCTCTCAAAACCAGCAAATTGTGGGGCCATTTTTTCAATCCCAGCAATGGTATTCTTGCTAAAATATAATTTCTACATTTGATATCATGAATACTATTTACAGTTGATATTTTACATTATATAAGATCTTAGTCACTCCGTTTAATCTGTTTCAAGATAAATGAATAACAAGTAAGAAGGCATTCATCTAGCTAGCTCTTTTTCCTTCATTTTATGCTTACATATCCTAAGCAGATCCTCTTCTTGTCTCTTCTTTGCTTATCTCTTACAATTTCCTTATTAACCACTCATTAAAATACCTATTAATCTAATTATCATTTGGCCTTAACCTTCTTATCTCTCTCACTTCCTAATTCTCTGAGGGCCCAAGTCTTGTTCTTATCAGTTTCTATTTTATTTTCTTCCCATCTTTCTCTACTGAGGTTAGAAATTATATTTACCAGTACTCCAGGGGGCTGCCCCTGAGAGAAGTGAGCTGACCAAACTAGATTTCCTGAGTGCTGAAGACAGCTGTGAATTAGCAATACGACAGCTGTTGTTCAAGGGCCTTGGAAAAAAGTAGACCATGCAAAGGGAAATGTTAATGAAGGGAATGGCTGAGTGATGGCTTGGCATTATGTAGACCTAGAGGGGAGATTCGTGAGTATCTCTATGAAGACTTCAGGATGTTGAGCATGAGAAATTTTAGATCATTTTGTTATTATCTGCTGTGGTCCCTCTTCAAGAAAATCTAGAAAAGAGTTACACTGTCCTAAGTTTTTCTATAATTGAAGTGGGGTGTGTGTGTGTGTGTGTGTGTGTGTGAATCAGCTTTTCCCTTGCTGGACGTAACATCTGGCACCCACAGCTTAAAGGAGGAGAGGTTTAATTTGGCTCATGTTTTAAGGGGATTCAGTCTATGGTCATCATCTGGCTCCAAGGAAGAAACATCATGGCAGAAGCACCTGGTGCAATAAAGCTGCTTAATTTATGGCTGCTGAGAAGCAGAGCAAGGGAACAGTGTCAAAGAGGAAGGGGTGAGGGACCAGACAAAGTTCCCAGAAGTGTGCTCCATGAATGTCCTAGATGGCTTCTAAAGCCAGTCAAGTTGACACTCCACCTATTCTTACTGTACTAAGGAGTTGTTTATAGTATTTGGGGAACAGAAGATGTGACCAAAATTGCATGGTGCAAGTGTGATAGCTCAAGTTTTACAGCTGCACTGACCCCTTTATTTACCCTGAGGGATTTCTTTTCACTTCTCAGGCAATAAACCTATAAATGCTATTTGCTACCCATTCCAGCTTGTATACCAACTTGACAACTTACATTTCTAGAACAAAACTGTGGTATTTCTCATCTGCCTGCATAAATATTACTGATATGAAAATTAGTTATAACCATGTATTCTTGGTATGTATGTACGTATGTCGTTCTCTTCCCCATGATATAAAAAATTATTTCAAAAGATAAATATCATAGAGAAAGACTCGTGAGCCACCTAAATCTCATTATCATTCATTGGTTGGTTGCAAGTAAGGGAATTTATATGTTGCACTGATTCGAAAAGCAGCAAAGAATTTCAGGAAGTGTCTAGTAAGTGATGTAAGATGTTTCTCCCTGATAAAGTTTTGTCAGACAAGTCTTGAGTCAAAGCCTGATATGTGAGGTTGAAATCGGTGGATGGTTTTCACTATTGTCTGAGCTTTTCCTTTATGACCCTTCACAGCCTCCATCCCCTACACAAGTGTGTAGTTGTGTGACTAGGGCAAGTTGCTGAGCATCCCGAGTGTCCCCCTGACAAAGGGGGAAGATTGTAGGACTTCTGTGCAGTAAGTATGTGAATTAAACAAGAAATACGTGTACAACCTTCAACATCGTGCTCAGGAAACAGCAACCCCTAGGAAATGTTACCATGATTTGATTCCTAATGGAACAATTCAGCCTAGAAACCTCTCTTCTCTTCTGTACTTTTCTATTCCTCTACACTGAAACATGGACAATCTGTTTTAGCTTGGTTTGTAATCATCCTGTAGTGCATGTTTTCTTTACCATTGTTTTCACTGTTCCCTCATCTGTGGATTCTTAGTTATACCCCCACCACCCCGTCCAGGCAGCACCCCCTACTTGTTTCCTGCTAGCAAGCTAGAGCGCGTGCACACACACAGATGGACACCCCCATTTCCTCCCTGCAGTGCGACAGCTTCAAGCTGTCTTATCACTCGGTGCTGCTCATCTGACTCCCTCGCCAGTGCTAACACTCTGTCTCGGCCTCACTCGCGACCTCTTCTCCTTTGTCTTTAGAAAAGATTTAAGATCTCTGTTTGCCTTTTCCCCCCCTCGTCCCTTTACAAGCTGATTGCTCTTCTCCTTTGCCTTTGCTTTCTCCCACTCCTGTCTCCTTCCTGACAGATGCGCTTGCTTGATTACATGCTTGGTTCTGTTCCATCCAACTGTACCCGGCAAGTTCCCTTGGTCCCTGCTCACTCTGGAGGCTTAATGCAGGGACTGAAGTACCACACAAATGCTTGTGGCAGCAGCAGCATCTCACATCAGGGTCTTATGGCCACAGCAGGACACTGTTAGAATTGATTTGGGAGCCAGGTGTCACCAACGGTGCCAGTTCCGGGGCCCTGATCCCCAGTGAATGACACCACGAGACCCGCAAGATGAATGAGAGCCATCTGTGTGCTCCAATCTGGCCAGGAGGGCAGTAAAGCCACGGTGCACAATAGTTAATTTTAATTTCCCCTGAATAACCCAGAGTGAATTTTGTAATTTTCAATATTGCAAATTTTGTCAACACACAGGGAACAAAAGCACTGTTTACCCAGTGCACTCTGGCTAATCATACCCTGGCTGTCTTTCTGATTGCTGATTCATTTCATTCATACTTACAAGGCAAGAAATGTGTTCTAGAGCAAGCATTTGTCTAGACGAAGTCTGAAGCCAAAGCAAGCTGAACTGCTAAAGATAATTGGACTTGGAGTTAAAATGTGCTTCTTGAGGGAGAGGCAGTTTTATGAGGCCATGGAAGGAGTTCAGTTCTTAGGCATCACGAGGAACAACAAATCAGTCTTGGCTTGTACTTTTGAGATACCTTGGTTATTTAAGAAACCTTTCCATCTTATTTTTTATTTTCCAGTGATAAAACTAAATTTTCTTACCAAAAATTTAGACAAATAGAGAATTCTATTGACCAGAAATCTCTATTATTAGTGATCTGCCAGTCTAATGTTTTATATAGACGATTACATTTAAAGTATATACAGCTATGCATAGTTACATGTTATACAATCATACATTATAAATGAAATATGTAATTATATGTTACATACAGTATATTACAAGTATAACATATAATTATTGGTGCTTTGACAATCAAATTAAGTAAGCAACAAGTAATATATAAGAGGTGTAGTTGTAATAAAGAACTCCTGGCTCATTTGCATTATGAAGCATATCTAATAATTTAAGGAATTAATTCATCATTTCAACAAATATTTAAGAAACTTCTATGTGTGTAATATTACCTCAGATACCAAAATGTGCTCAGTGAGTAGGTGTTTTTTATTGTTTTTCTTATTACTTATCAATTTGTATGTACATAGAAGATCAAACTTGATATTTATTGTTTGTTGAATGCCATACATTAAATAATATGTGTAATTCCGTGTATATGATCCCTGCAGGTTCCTTCTGCTTCTCTTGTCTTCCCAGCCTGTCTTGTCTTTGTTCCCCAGTTTATTTTTGAGGGACTACCCCTTTCCCATTGCAAAAAACAAAATAATACATACTTAAAGGGTGTGTATTTAATCAAATATCTTTCACAAATAATTTACTTATTTTTCTTTTCTGATTATTTGTAAGTCAAGGCTTCCCCTCTGGGTTACTTTTCTCTTGTTGCTGAGACAAAATACCCGACACCCAAAGTTAAAGGATGAAAGATTTATTTAGCTCACAGTTTGTGGAGGTTTCAGTCCATATCAGCTGGCTCCAACGCAGGGTGACATAGCAGAGGGGCAACAATTCATGGTGGCAGAAGATAGCAAAAGCAAGAGCAAAAGAGGGGGTAGAGCAAGACTCTTTTCCTCCCTTATATTGTAAGCAGGCTACTCACCCTAGGGCAGGTGTAGCACTCACACCATCTCTGTGCCCTCCTGTTGCTGAGGCTAAGGATCTTTACAAAGTAAGGGCCCTGGCCCCCTGCTAAGTCACTTAGTGAAGCTTTTAAACTCCTCAAGGTGACACAATGAATCAACCATCACAACATCCTAGGGTGTAAATAGCTATCCTAGGGGATGTCCTCTACACCCTAAGATGCAGAACTGCTGAGTCACTTAGTTAAACTTCTAAACTTCTCAAATTGACACAAGGTATCAACAATTACACTTCCCTTTTGCCTTCTTTTTAATACATTCCATTTTCTCCCACCAATCAGTTAAATTGAGGCCATTTGGGGCCATGTTTTGCTCAAATTCATAATCCTTGTGTTTTTCCTTCATTTTTACCACCCTCTGTGATCCTGTCCCAACTTCTGCTTCCTGAGAGCTCATTCTTTCCCTTGTATTTGGTTTTCTGGCATCCCTGTGGCTTATATTCTTCTCAGTCTGAAGAGCAACTAACAGAGAGAGCCAGGATTAGGAGTCTGAGACCCTCTGTCCTGTTAAACAGGTGTATGCTTCATGAAGGCTCCCTCTTCTGGATCTTTCAGGTAGACGGAAGGTTGCACCTCGGCTATCTTTTTTCCCAACTCTGAGAGATTAAGCCACCAAGCTAGCCTGATGGACCTCATTAGAACAGCAAGACACATAACTCCAGGCCACAGCCTGGACCCAGAGCTATGTTATACAATGAGGTGGCAGCATCTTTAACACCCAGAAAAGCTTGAAGATGTGATAACGTTGCTGTCTATCCTGCAAGTTTTACATCCCAATGACTCTTTGGAGGACTACATTTTCTGTAAGAGCAAATTGCACGATTCAGTGGCTTAACCAACTTGGTTGCAGGGGTGATTCTCATTTCATTAAAATTAAGAATTTTTTTTTGTGGGTACCGGGGGGTCGACCTCAGGACCTCACACGCCAGCAGGCGCCCGTGCCGCTGAGCGATATCACCGGCCCCTTTTTCGTATGTGGGTTCTGGGAGTCGAACTCAGGCCCTCGCACTTGCTGGGCAGGCGCTTACGCCGCTAGGCCATCTCACCGGCCCTAAAATTAAGAATTTAAATAGTTGCCTAGATAGAACTCCTTTGTCTGAGGGACAGTTAGCTAAAATTTTTCCCACTCTGTGGGTTGTCTTTTCACTTTGTTGGTGATTTCTCCTGCTGTGCGAAAGTTTTTTTTTGTTTTTTTTTTTTTTGTTTTTGTTTTTTTTTCCTGTGGGTACTGGGGGGTTGACCTCAGGACCTCACATGCCGGCAGGCATCTGTGCCGCTGAGCGATATCACCAGCCCTTTTTTCATATGTGGGTACTGGGAGTCGAACTCAGGACCTCGTGCTTGCCAGGCAGGGGCTTATGCCACTGAGCTATCTCATTGGCCCTGTGCAAAAGTTTTTTAATAGGACAAGATCCCTTCTGTTGATTCTTTGAAGTATTTTCTGTGCAGTCTAGGTTTTGTTCATGAACTCTCTACCTACACCTATGTTTTCAAGATTTCTACCTACTTTCTCTTCCAGTAAATTTAATGTTTCTGTTTTAATATTCAGATCCTTGATTCATTTTGACTTTAGTTTAGTACCTGGTGATAGACATGGGTCTAGTTTTAGTCTTCGACATGTAGACAGCCAGTTTTTCCAGCACCATTTATTAAAGAGGCTATTTTCTTCCAGTGAACATGTTTGGCCCCTTTGTCAAAGATAAGGTGGCTGAGTGTGTTTGTAGTTGTGCCTGCATCTTCTAATCTGTTCCACCAGTCCCAGAAAGAATGGCTGCCATCAAGAAATCAACCAATAACAAATGATGGAGGGGCTGTGGGGAAAAAGGAACCCTTCTCCACTGTTGGTGGGTGTGTAGACTAGTGCAACCACTGTGGAAATCAGTATGAAGATTCCTCAAAAAACTAGGATTAGAAGTCCTATTCCAACAAGTTATTCCCCTTCTGGGTATCTTCCCAAAAGAATTGAAAACATACCACAGTGATATATGTGCAGCTATGTTTATAGCAGCACAATTTGTAATAGGTAAATCTTGGAAACAACCCAAATGCCCATCAACAGAGGAATGGATTAAAAAGATGTGGTATTTTTATACAATGGAGTACTACTCAGGCATAAAGAAAGATAAACTTGAGACTTTTGTAGGTAAATGGATGCAACTTGAGACCATACTCATAAGTGAAATAAATCAGACTCACATGTGTAAACATCGTATTGTCTCCCTTGTGTGAGAAATTGAAAGAGTAAATATGGTCTAAAATGTACAGTAGATGTTGGGAAGAAATTGTTCAAAAGGAAAAAGGAATTAGGATGGGTGAAAGGGGAAAGGACAGTAGGGAAAAGGGAAAAAATGCAAGTCAGTTATACTATTAGTGTGTCTTAGTTCACTAAAAAGGAATATTCATGCTAATATCAATTGGAGAAATTTTTATGCCCATATCTTGTACCCTGAGCAACTACTTTAAAGATAACACATAATGTATTAACTATTGCTATTCTCCTATTATTTTGTTATGAAATTTTGTTTCACCTTTTTTCATAAAATAAAAAAAAAATTTAAATAATAAATAATTAAATAAATGGTTGCCTAGTAGCCTAGGTGGCTTAGGAACTCCCCAGGCGCTCTTTATGGCTGAGTGATGCCCTGCAGGTGCCTGGGCAGGAACCACCTGTAACTGACAGACTGCAGAAACTGCCCTTCCCTGCCACTGAACAAACACCTGGCACTCAGATGGCCTACTGCAGAGTATAAGACAATGTGATCCCCATTTAGGGACTCCACCAAGACTCTTCCTGATTCATCTGTAAATGTCCCTTTAATTCTGTCTCCCTTCCATTTGCACATTTCTCATATTGCTTATTACATAAGACCTTGATAAACAAAGAAGACATATTTTGTTTCATAAGTATCTGGTTTGATTTGCAAGATAAATATTTCAACCACCTCCCATCCCATCAACTTACCATCTAATGACTTACTAGGGATGACTTCGAGATGCCTCAAGTAATTTTGGAATCTCTACAAAAGAAGTGGACGTTTTTATATCATCTGCACCTAAACAAAAATCTTCTTGTGTAGCTATCATAATGTATTATCTATGAATTATTAAAATAAATATTTATTTTTTTCTCATTTTCTAGTAAATATTTGGACTCACGCACCATGCGTTTAAATTGGGACTCTTTTACTTTACTGTGCACCCTTGGGCAGGCTTTCTGTCTCTGTGCTCTGTTTTTCCTCATCTATAAAATGGGGACTAATAATGATGGTACCAATCCCACAGGAGGGTTAAGTAAGGCCTTCTGTAGAAGTGTTTACCTGGTTGCTGGACTTAGTAAGCACTCAGTTAATGTTTGAGATTAAGTAGCTACAGGGCAGACTACATGAGTTTCCATCCCTAACTAAAATATTCAAGATCCATTCAGGTTTTTCCTGACTCTGGTCTACAATGATGAATAAAATACAGTTTTTATTCTCAAGAAAAAAGCAGTTATTCCACAGGAAAGCTATGCAGTCATTTATGTAGCCTCTAAAATGGCTAGAGAAGTAACAACCAACAACATTTATTGAATATTTAATACTATGCTGGGCATTTTACGTGGATTACTTCATTTAATATTTTCAAAAACTTAAGAAATAAGCACTATGATTTTATTTATCATTCAGATGAAAAGATTGAATCTCAGAGAGATTAAGTAAATTCAGATCTATGAGATTCCAGAAGCAATGTTTTTTATGATTTGTCTTTAATAAGCACTAAGATACCAATATGCCCCTCTGTGAAGGGTGCCTCCAAAGATGGAAACTAACTCTGGTTCTGAAAACCTGTGAGGAAGAGGTGATATGTGCAAGGGGTGTGGACAGAGTAAGAGAAATGTAGCAAGAGAATGAAGCTAAAGGAAACCATCCCAATCCATGTAACCCACAGGATTTAGCCTGGAAGATAGCAGGACCATTGTTGCAGAGGATGGGAAGGGGTGAGGAAGAAAGCTCACTGAGCATGAGCTGGTCTGCGGTGCTAATGAGCTTGGTTCCTGGGCATGCATTCAAGAGAGGTTTTTAAAAAAGATGGCACATGACACAAGATCCAGAAAAAGGAAAGAAAACACCTGCCAATGCCTGGCCCAGGGGAGACTCCTGAACAAAACTCAAGAATAAGACAGAGCCCATGTGTTCTCTGACGTGTGCAGGAGGCATGCAGGGCATATCAGGTAGCACATTTATTCATGCAGTTATTGACAACCTTCTGTCTCCCCCTCTGGATTTTTGATTCTATAAGGTGCATTACTCATGTTGATTTTGCACACTATTTCAATTTTAGAAGCTAATAAAACACCGATACTTAGTAGAGGCCCTGTAAGTGTACTAGGCTTAAATTTTTGAATTAAATCTTTTTTTTTTTTTTTTTGTGGGTACCGGGGGGACGACCTCAGGACCTCACGCGCCAACAGGCACCCATGCCGCTAAGCGATATCACCGGCCCCCTTTTTCGTATGTGGGTTCCGGGAGTCGAACTCGGGCCTTCGCGCTTGCAAGGCAGGCGCTTAAGCCGCTGAGCCATCTCACCGGCTGAATTAAATCTTAAAAAGCATGAACTAGACATCATGCTCACAGAATCAAAATAAAGGGATCTTTGAGCTAACCCTCAGAGGATGACTGGACTGAGAAAATGGTGGAAGACAGGGCTGTGAGGTATAGAAAGATAACTGGAACAATTACAGGGGCATGGGAAGGCACAGTGAATTCAGAGGGCTCTCAGTACGTTGGTCTGCTGGAACAGGGCTTCTTGATCTTGACACTTCGGGCTTGATAATCCTTTGCTAGATACAGCTGTCTTGCACATTGTGGGAAGTTTAGCACCATCCCTGGTCCCCACCCACTGGATTGCTGGTAGTATCCCCTATTCTCAACCAAAGGTTTCTACACACATTACCAAATGACTTCCAGCAGGCTGAGTCCCAGTCCTGTCCACCCAATTCAAAACCACAGCAGGTTTTGCAAGTAGAAAAAAGTATGAGGACATAACATATGCTACCGGAGAGAAAAACAGAGGGGAGACATTTTGTGTCTACTCTGGAAGTTACACGGTTAATTCAGAGAGGAGGATGTTAATCAAATGAACAAGCGTGGGGTGGAAATGCCAGCTCCAGAGAAGAAAAGCTGCCAAAGCCAGCAAAGGCAAATGGGGGAAAACGCAAGCAGCAGCAGCAGAGAGCTGCTCCTGAAAACAGAGTTGAACTACATTAAAGGATTCAGATAGAGGGAAACAGATGGTCCTTGCGATGTCCTCAGTCACTCGACAAGCTGGATAAATAATTGTTGCCAGGGAAGAAATAATAACGGCAGGATTTTGCCAGCGGGAGCTGCTGCCACAGCCTTTGGTTCAGGGCATGCTTCTGGAGGCGAGGAAAAAGAAAATAAATATGGAGTGATGGAGGGAAATAAATTAGGCCCTCACAGATGGGCCTTCCACATCCTAGAGGCTGTTATTGTTCCTCATATGAGAAGTTAAGTAAGATGGGAAGAGAAATAACACAGAGAGGGCTGTGTTCAGGGTTTTATGAGATGTCCTCAGAGCCACAGAAGTGCCCAAAGAGATCATAGCACAACAGGGAGGTAGGGATGTCAGGACCCAAGCCAGCCAGGTCTGTGTGGAGAGTTCAAGCCATACTCCCCTGAGGGTGAGTGAGGTCCAAGTTGCAGAAATTGACTGGCCCAGTGATGTGGCCCCGAAGTTCCACTGGGGAGATACTAGAGAACCCCTATGAGTATGTGAGTGTTAGTGGAGAGGAAAGATGAGTGGATTGTCTTTCTGCCAATTAAATGTATATTTCTGCGGATGGAGGAGTAGCTCAGTGGGAGAATACACTTATTTGGGATACACGGATTCCTAGGGTTTGATCCCCAGCATCATACCCACACACACACGTGAGCGTGCACGCATGCGCACACATGCACATACAATTTCTGGAAGTATATCACACAGACTTACATTTTGAAGTGAATGTTCAGCACATCTGCTTACACCAAAAAACGGAAAGAGTACAGAATGGAAAATAATACACAATTTAATGTAAAGAATGATATAAAAAATGCTAGACTCTGGTTTCAGGTATTGTTCAACAAACTAGGATAGAAGAGGAAAGAGAAGAAAAAAGAAGACAAGGAGCCATAAAAGAAGAAAAAGATTAAAGTTGTAAGCAAAACCATCATTTTTTCATCAGAATGAGTATCAAATCAGAGTCTGGGCAATAATTTAAGTAGTAGTTCTTTTTTCATTCATAATTGAAACATTATTGCCACTTTTGGGGTACTTGAAATGATTTTAATTTATTTTCATCTTTTCTCATTGGATACCAGTAATACACATGAAGCCACATGGTGTCTAAAAGTGATTGCTATAAACAAAGCAATTACTTGTGTATTTATAGCTCTTTACAGGATTTTATTCAATTCTAACAACAGTCCTGTGAAAGAGGCAAGAGAGGCTGTTACTATCCTTAATTTTTTTCAGTAGGTATGGAACTACAAACTTGTAAAGCCTATGGAATCTTCTAAGCTTTCCCAGTCAGGTTGTGAGGTTGGGACTGGAGTCAGGTCTTTTGACTCTCAGTTTCATGTTCTTTCCTCTGTACCATGGTGCTTGCTAAAGGGAGACTGGCTCACAAGCTCAGAGCAACTGTGAATATGCTGACCTCTGTCAGCTGTCCAAACCCATCTTTAGATGATAATTAGTATAAAGTCCCTTTCCTTAATCAACTCATTCACCTTGCAAGCAACTTATCATCACTAAAGCTATTCCTGAACCTAATGTGCCCCCTTTCATCCCATCAACCCATATCCCTACCTTACAGCTAATACACCTCTACAACATTCTCTTCTAGAGAACAGCTCTAGAACAATCTCTTCTAGAACATTATCTACCTTCTTGATCACGCTTTGAGACTAAAACTTTATTAATTCTTAGTTTGCACCATGTCTGCTTACAATTTTAAAAACTAATGATTGTAGTTGTTGAAATACTTTCATGCAGTGGGAAAAGGGTTTCATAATATTAGTTGAACAATTTGAAATTACTATTTTAAAGGAAAAGTGGTCAAATACCAGCAATTTCATATAGTTCAGCTTAATCCTGGTCAACATTTTGTGGAAATTGTTTTCTTATAGTTTTCCTTTCTTCTCTTTCACAAAACTATGCTGGTTTGAGCTCAGATAAAAAGATAATAAAGATAAAAAGATGATGACAGAAAGCAAAGGAAAAGGAATCACTCCTGTCTTTTAGATCTCAAAAGACTGGGTTTTTAAGAGAAGAAAATGTCTTAAGGAACAAACATAGGTTTGGAAAAAAACATTTTGGGTAAGAGCAAGACCTTTGCCCCCACTTGATTAGAAGGAAAACAAACCATTCATCATTATAGGGAGAAGGTGGGGAATGGAACAGAGCCTAAGGGGTTGGCAGAAGCTCTGTGTTTAAATGTCCTGAGATGAGAGGGCAGGACCTGGAGGGACCACAAGTTATGGGAGAGCCAGGTGTGTGGATTACCCAGCCTCCTCTCAGGAAACAATGTCCATCATCAATGAACAGAAGCAACAGGAAAACTGGATGCCACCTGATGTCTGCAGCGGTTATGAACACCCAGCAGGGCCTGCCTCAGAGCTACATTTACTGTCCTTGGACAATGTCAGCGTGTTGTTTCTTGGTCAGCCCAACGCTGGGCTCTTGCTTGGCTAGTTCCATTCTACTTTCTTCCTTAGGACTAGCCTCCCCCCTCGCATCCTGAACTCCAACCCAAGCACTGTCTGCTCAACACTTTCGCATTGCACTTCCTTAGCTCACAAAAGCCGAAATTTATGAAGCCCAAAGCACTTTTCTATCCAATCTTCTTTAAGTTTTCCTGACAGATTTTTCAAATGAGTAAAAGCCATAGAGAAGTGCTGAGAATGGAAATCTTTTTAAGATTTCCCCAGTGAACCTCCTTCAAGGGACTCTCCCTACCTGCTGGGACATATGACATTTTCCTTCAGTTCAACATTGTCTTCAGAAAAAGGGAAGACAGTATTAATAGGCATTTGGTGCTTCAAGAAAATTAATCTGACACTGATAATGTGGCAGAGCCCGGGTCTTGGAAAGCTATCGCAGTAATCCAGGAAAGAAGTGAACCAAACGTTGTCGTACCAGGCTTTAAAAATGACAATTATTTTAAATGATGTTATCTAAAACCCAGGTTAGTCACTAAAACAAATCATTTATTCACAAATTTCTTATTCGTTGATAACCTACATATACTAGGCCAGAAAAGACATATGAGACACATGTAAAGGCCCAAGACAGGTTGCCGAAAGAAGAAAGATCAATTTCTCGGAGATCGCTTTCTTGTCCTTGACACAGTGCCCCCCTCTTTAAACTCCTTGCTTGGCATCTTCCCCAAGTCAGACCCCTCCTCTGAGGAAGTATCATAAAGAACACTGGCATCCATAGCTATTGGATAATAAAGCAAAAGCTGACTTTCAACAGAAGTGACAAAGGTGGAAGACACTGAAGAACCTCCAACATTTCCATGGGCTTTAAAGGTAAATTCAGTTGTTCAGAAATTGCTCCAGGGCCAGTGAGATGGCTCAGCAGCATAAGCGCCTGCCTGGCAAGCGCGAGGTCCTGAGTTCGACTCCTGGTACCCACACAAAAAAAGTAATTGCTCAAAACTGAAGTGCTCTCTGTCCAGGTGAGCACGACCTGACCTGCACAAAAAAAAAAAAAAAGCACACATTGTTTATCTTGACTTTTATTCACCTCTTTACTGCTCAGTTGCTTAAGCTGGAAATTGGACATTATCCTAGCCAGGCCAGGTTGAAGACTTACACTCCTTATTACCCTTCTTTGCCTTCAACCCACCCATCCAGTCAATCACTGATACCTATAGCACGGTGGCTCTTGAATTTTAGGATGCAGCCTAATCCCTCAGTAGAATTGTTAAAACACGGATTGCTTGGCCACACTCTGAGAGTTTCTGGGACAAGCCTGAGAGTTGCATTTGTAACCAATTTCCAAATGGCGCCATCAATTTGGAGACCACCCTCTGAGCAACACTGCTGGAGATAGATTCCTGAGCATCTTTCACACCCACGCATTTTTTACCAGTGTCCTTGTCTGTACAGCTGTCATCCTGGCCTCCCCTATCATCTTGAAGATTCCCTTTGTTCCTCTTTCATGCTTGATCTTCAGATTACTGTACCTGTTGTAAGCTTTTCCCCAGATTTTCCATGTAGCTTTTGTGGAGCATATTCTCCAGTAGTTTTTAGAGCACAATTGCCTTGGGAAATAAATTTATTGATATTTGGTACATGTCAAAATGTCTTTATTCTATCCTGATGTTTACATATAAATGTGGCTCAGTATAAAATATTAACTTGAAAATAATTTCCCTTCAGATTTTTGAAGGCACTTGTTCATTGCCTTCTGGTTGCCAGCCTTTCCTTTGATAAAATCTTTTGGCTCTTTCTTTTTATTTTGCCCTGGAAACACAGAATATTCTTTTTGACCTCACCGCTCTGAAATTTCTCTGTGATGTAGCTTGGTGTGATTCTCTTTTTGTTCATTGCATCACGCACTTGATGACTTTCTTTTATCTAAAAACGGATATATTTCAGGTGTGGAATTTTTTGACATGTAGTGGTTTTATTATTTTTCAGCTTCAAATATGCTATCTCCCACAGCCCATGAGTTATATAGATGTACCCTTAAATTTTTCCTACTATGTTTTTGCAATAGCTTTCTAATTTTATTGCATTATTGTGAGGGAATGAGAGCCATATGAGTTCTTTGATATTTGTTGAGAATTATATTGTGAACTAATATTTGCTCAGTTTTGAAAATGATTACTATGAAATTAAACATACTATGTACTGTCTAACTTTTGCATGTCAATCTAATGCAGTTTTTTTTTATTTTACTTTGTTAAAAATCCATATCTTATTTTTTGTTCAATTTTAAATCCCCACAAGTTTTTGGATTGTTTGATCTAGATATATTACAAAAAGAGAAGTGCTGAATATCTCATCATAGTTATGGATTTATTATATACCTCTTTCTTCTTATAATTCTTTCAAATATTGTTTCATAACTGCTGAGTCTATGTTGTTAGGATACAAAAATCTAACATTTGTATGTATGTCTGTTTAATTATTCCTTTCATTGTTATATACTAATGTTCTACATCTGTGACATTTCTCTTTGGCCACAAATAATTACTCTGATATTGATAGAATCATATAAGCTTCACTTATGTATTTCCCAAGTCTACCTTTAAATCTTTTATCTCTTAAAAGTAATGTATAGTGCTGTACATATTTGAATAATTGTTCCTGATCAATATGCATGTATTACTCTCCTCCATTTTGAACTTTTTCTTTTCTTCTGCTCTCTGTTGATTATCCTGTTTTCATTATTCACATATTTCTCCACAATTTCCATAGTCTACATAATTTATAATGCATTTCTACTTAGATTTTAATTTTTCACTTAGGGTCATTTACCTGATCTTTCTGTGTACATCATTCTGAGTTTCTCTATCCCAAGAAAGGAATTGATAGTAATGTACTCTTAACAGAGTCACTCTTAGCATTAAATCAGGCAATATATTTAACAATTTCAGTATTTAGCATATCATTAGACTCACAGTAAACACCCAACATTTAAAAGTAGGTTGTGATGATTGTTATCACTTTTTGACTCTTTCCCATATGTATCTGAAAATCTTTCCAGACATTCTGCTCCCTGAAAAATTTTGAGAAATAGATTGTATATTCCATGGCAATAGGAGTTTACTGGTGTTCAGGGAGTTTAATTATGTACCTTCCTGTCAAAGCCTTTAGCGGGAAGTCAGGCTATCAGCACTGTGGGAAATTGATTGATTAACTCAATCAAGATCATCCTCAAAGATGACTTCAAAAATATATCTGACAGCTTGTGACTGAGGAAATCAGTCAGCCTTTAGGAGTGGGAGGAGTCAGGTGGAGGGACCATTTTCTCTGAAATCTTAGTTCTGTAGAAGAAGGATGTTATGTGATAACCCCATGTGGAGAATCCTTCCTCATACTTGCTGAGTTTTAAAAATATCTCCTCAAAATATACCCCAAGAATATTTTGTTTCAGCCTCTAGAGTTTGCAAGTATTTATCTGATCTTCTGAATAAATATTTTTCACATAGACTATACACTGCAGAATAAGTTATAATTCTTGTGAAAAAATACACAATTCAGAGGGGCCATTTTGAAACTCTAGGTTAAATGTAGAAGAGGGCCTATTTCACGGAACCAGGTAACGTGGTCCAGACGAACTGCCCATGTTTCTCAAGTAACACACGTACCTAGGTAATATATCCAAAAGACGGTGTTGAACTCAAACAAAAATATAACACAAATCTCTGAGAAAGGAGTTTCACTCAGTACTGAAGAATGGGATTGCAATCTGGAACACATACACACAGGCCGTAGTGACGTCTGGTATATCTAGGGAACAAAGGAAAGGTTGAAGGGCTTTATTCACTCCCAGAAATCTATACAAGTTACTTTGAATGAACATTTATTGGCAGCTTGGGAGCTGGCAAGCTCTGACTGGCCAGTGACAGCGGTTACTCAATAAAGCTGGTCCTGACGTCATAGCTGGCTACGCGGATGTTGGTTGCTAGGTAAACATAGTCTTAAAAACATGGCAGATGGTTTCTTTGGCCTGGCTCTGTGCAATAGCTCCTGGACAGGCGTCGAGACCAGAGCACCTCCCCTTCTTTTCTGTGACCCCCTCCTGCGTTTCAGTGGGATGTGATAGGGATGACTCTATTCTGTATAATAAATTTTCACAATTTATAAGGCAGCACATTCTCCTTTGCCTCTTTTCGTGCTTGATTGGCTAATGGCTTACCAATCAGGCTGAGCAAAAGCAAAACTGAAATCAAATTTGTCTCTACCTATAGCAAGCAGGTCTGATTCTCATTCTCTCTCTCCCCGCCCCCACCAGTGTCAAGTGGGAAGCCAGCATCTCACAAGTTAGCTCATTCAGTTCTTGGGTAGCTGTAATAGTTACAAAGATAAAGTACTAATTGATCATTCAAAATGTTACTTAAACCTAACAATTTGTGTCAGCAGCTTTTATTGGCATGTATTCTGTATGATATTCACACAATGTCCTGAGAAAATTGTAGACAAGGTATGATTCAGAGTAGAGCTTACAATGCATCATTAAAGGTCTGTTTGTTAATCTATACACTTCGGGAATAGTCATTGTAAGAAGGCTTGAGTTCTATCTTGACACTATAAAATATTTCGATGGTTCTCCACCATCGCCACCAGTGTTATTTGAATTGTAGCCTATGAACTGGTGTTGAACTGAAACCTGTTTATTTTTATTCAGCAACAAAATAAACAGAAATTGAGAGCAATCATATAATTACTTGAAAGTAATTTAATGTCCGTTTAGTCTCATAATTAAACATTTGACTGGCATTTTGTATAACTTTATTCCTCTCCTAATTATTCATTTTGGTATAGTTTTTAAAAATTGGTCTGTGATAGAATACGTTTTTTTTAAGAAAACAGATCTTCCATTGAAACTCTTTGGGAAGTGCTAAGCTATCTACGGGAGAAGGTCACGGCGCCTTGATCTCCAAGGTCATCGGGGCCCCAGGCCCAGCCCAGATCTCAGCAACTCCCTCGTCCATTCACAGTGCTGAGCTCTCGCCCTGTAAAATCAGGACACGGGCCATTTATCAATACTGTGCCCCTGCACGGAGTGCTGTCCATATTCTCCGCTGGCTGCTAAATTTCTGCTCATTAGTTGATCCCAACTTTTCTGTATGAGTCAGGGCCCCAAATGACAAACACACAACACAAACCATTTACACAGGAAAGAACTCATGCACAAAGGTGGAGTTAGCTTCAGACTCAGTGGGATCCACAGCCTCCCTCCCTCCCTCTCTCTCTCCTTCTCTCTTCCTCCATCCTTCCCCCAATTCACTTTGTTTGCCCTCTCTCCTTTCATCCCTCCCTTAACTCTCTTTTATTGCAGACAGACTTGCTCCATGGAGCAGGAGATATTGTTGAACCCAACAGAACAGGGCAACAAGAGAGAGATGATATCTCCCTTGGTTTCAGATAAAATCGTCTGAGAAAAATTCTAATCATTCTCAATCAGCTCATTTGATTTTTGACCTTTGGGCAAATTTCCATGATGAAGGAAGGAGGACATTCTTTGTAATCTATCCTTTACCACTCCACCAGCGACGTTACTCTAAAGCACAATTACAGTCCATCTCCCTCCTTCTTCAAGACCTGTCTTCCTCCTTCATCTGTAAAGAAAAAAATTAAGATATTTGCTATTTCCTATCACATCTACTGCTAGAGTAAAAAATGCACTTATTGCCTGCATTTGTGTATTTCATATACTAAAATGTCCCTGCCAAACAGTCCTTGTGGAAATCCCTGAGAATCTCTTTAAAAGAACTGAGATGTCACCTTCTCGGCAAATTTTTTCAGGTTGTCCTTAAATAAAACTATTAACTACTATTTGAGACTCTTTTACACTTCCTATACTTTTGCTGGTACTCTTGTAACACTTTTATATTAACATGTTCTCTTTTCCTAATACATTTTCTACTAAATACTTTGACTTTCTTCATGTTGTTTAAAGCAGTGTGGAGAACCTATGGCGCTCATGTTGCAGTGGGCATGCAGAGCAGGGCCCTTTGTTGACACAGGAGCCAAAACACCCCAGTAGCTGACCATTGTGCATAACAGTTTTTTTTTTTGTAAACTAAAACCTCCATATTCAGGTTTAATTGCCATGTTGGCACTTTGTAATAAATAAGTGGGTTTTGGGTTGCAGTTTGGGCACTTGGTCTCTAAAAGTTTCACCACTGCCGAAATAAATTTTAGCCCACAGTAGATGTTCAGTTTCATGTTTGTTGAAAGAAATCATAGCACAGATCTCCCTTAAATTACAGTTCTCTGTTTATATACCTTCCTTTCACACTAAAGTTTGAATGGAGAGAACTTATCAGTGTACCTCAGATATTCATACACATAATAACTGCTAAGTAAATCAGCGTTGAGAATTGTAGCAGTTGGATTTCCCACTGCTAGAAGAAAATACTTGGCACCCACAACTTAAAGAAAGAGATGCCATGGTCAGCTGGGTCCCAGACAGAAACATCACGGTGGAAGAGCACGGCCCAAGACAGCATCTTAGTTCGCGGCAGCCGGAAACAGAGTACAAAAACAGCGCTAGAAAAAAGGGTTCAGGCACCAGATACATTACCCAAGGTCATGCCTCCATGACCCACCCAGGCACACACAGAAGTGTGCTTTATTAATTAGCTGGGCATTTCTTAATTCAATCAAGTTACATATCACAATTAACAGCCACACAGATGAGTAACTAAACAACTGAATAAACAAATTGAGGAGAAACAGGTACATAGGAAGCACCCTTGACAATGGAGCACTGTGCCAAGACTTAATTTGCTAAAAAGAGTTAGCTGGTATTGTGGGATGTGTGGGCCTTATCTTTGCATCTTCCTTCTCTGCAATGTATGTAATTTGTTGGTGCAAAACAAGTGAGCAGGTGCTATTTAACTTACAGTAGCAAAATCGATCATTGGGCTTGGAGCCATAGACTGAGGCTCACAGCTTCAGCTGAGTTCTATTGAGTCTTTATTTGGTAACCTCAGGTCAACTTATATCCCTTGCAACACTTGGGATACGGAAGGCAGATATCTTCTATTCTATTCTATTCCCCTGGATAAATACAAGGAAACATCCATCACTAAAAAGCCTTCCGCACAGATTCTCATGAGGCATAAACAGCCAGCTAATGATCTAGTTCTGCAGAGACGGGCGCTGCAGGAAGAGCGTATATCTTGTATATGGGGTTGGACTGGGCAGCAAGAAAGAGGGGGACTGATGAGACTCATATTGTGAATAAGAACAAAGTCAGTTCATGATAACCATTGCCATGGTGACGAGCCAGTTCTGTCTCCCTAGAACATACATAACTTATCATGAGTTGTCATTCCCACAGTGTCAGGCTGACACAACCTGAGCAGTCATTAACATCTCAAAGCTGCACATATGGGAGAGTGATAACTTCGCTGTTTATTTCTGCTCGGTGAGAGCTAGGAACAATCCCTCAGGTCTTTATTGGCAGGGATTCTGTGCCACCTTGGGAAATGAGAAGACAATTATATTTGGATTATTGCCTTTAGGTGTCTTAGTTGGAAAGATGCCACAGTCTGATTAGAAATAATTACTTTCAAAAGAGTTTTGTAAGGTCTGATATTTTCATTATTACTGAATATCCCTTTATAAAAACTCTTGACAATTATTTTGTCAGTCTCCCATGAAGTCCCTTGGAAAAAGTTTCTATGAGGTTGACGCCAATCAATGCATAAACAGACACAGAGCTGTTTCAAAATATGCTTTGTGTTTTAGATGACCATGAGCAAGAATACACTGGAATGTTGTGATCCCTGGAACAGAATCACATAGGCATTAGAGATAACTTTGAAAAATCAATTTTACTATTATTATTCATTCAAAGACGATGACTGCAATTATAACATTTGACTCTACCAATGGGATCAAACCTGCTACACCGCCTAACAAATAGTAAATGCTCAAAATCACTGAGCATTGAAAAAACAAACGAGTTAACCATTGCAAACCTGTGAGTATATGACTATAAATACAAAGGCTGGAGTGAAATCCCGGGAAATACAGGAAATGAAATAAATACTGTATCTTCTCTCAAGTGTTTACTGTTTTTCAAATACATCAGTGGCTCAGCCTCCAGTGTCTTGGTCCACACATTGCTCTTGCTGCCTGGAATGACCTTCTCCACTCGTCCATATGATCAGCTCCTGCGCCGTGTGTCCTCCTCCCATCCCCAACTAATGGCAGAGTGGGTCACTCTCCCCTGCAAGCCGCGCTGTAAGTTGCAGATCCCAATCGTGTTGATTTCTCTGACCACACTCTGCATGGTGAACTTCATCCTACTCCCAAGGCCAGAGGTACCTTTCTCAGCTTTGTATTTCCAGTGCCTACCTATGGATAAGACTCAATACATGTTTATCTTTAAAAAATGTTTCAGTATAGATGAGAACAGGACTTGCATACAGCCGGCACTGATACACTGAAAGCAATGGCACTTTGCCTCGAATCTAAATTATTTAAAATCACCTAGCATTTGTCTCTGAAAACCTGGGAAAAATTATACCCAGCTCTGTCCAATGCCAGCGTCTGTGTTCTTGCCACCAAGTCCTGAGGCGCGGCAGGGGCCGCGGAGCACACTGATGCCAGGAGGGGATGCTTCTGAAAGAGGCAGCTCAGTTTACTGCTTGCAGGGGCCAGGGAAGAAGCTGGTCTAGAAAGGTCATAGTAGAAGCAGAAAGAAAGAAATAAAACTTCTTCCCTTTAGGCTCTGCTCTGCCCAAATGTCCCGGGTCACTGGCACACAGGAGAGGTTGCTGTGATGTTCCATTGGGTCACTCCCCACAGCTGGCACACGCGAGCCATTCTGAATGGAGACTGCAGACAGCTAGGGGAATTTAAGTTTCGCTTCTCACCACATTTGGGCACAGAGCAGATACGCAATAAATACTTAATGAACAAAGAACCTGAAGCCAAAGCAATTACACTGCGGGAGTGAAGCTTCCCGCTCTCTCCAGGAAATGGAGGGATCTCACACGAGCTTATTTTTACCTCTGACTTCTCAAGAGTAGTGAAGGAGGTGAAAGCAGAACTTCGCTGAAGGAAGGCTTCGTATTTGGGGGTCTTATCCCTGACATTCTCTCTGGTGCAAAGGAGCTTTCTAAGAGGTCCCTTAAACACTTCCAATCTCCAGGCAGTGGCACTTTAATGTCTTTTAAAGTCTGAAAAACCTTTCCCCGCTGGCTGTCCCCCCTACCCCGGGTGATTTTGCTGAACTGCGTGGCATCTCTGCCGCTCCCGCCTTTGATCTTTCACACAGAGAACTGCAGTCCTTGGGCCCTGGACTAAAGACAGCTTCCAGCACTTACACAAAGGCTACTTTGAGCACTCTGCCAAGGACTTGGGAGACACTTTTTTCAAAGAAACAAATACATTTGGTTTCCAGAGATAGCAGGAGGCCAGGTCAAATTTCTTTTATTTTTTTTCTTTTCTTTACTTGCCTACCTTTTCTTTTTCTCTGTCTCAGTCTGAGATGTAGCTAATTACACACAGGCGCTGGAGGGACCAGCCTCCAAAATCACTTCTTCACGCAGATAGTACACCAGGAGGAAATCTAGGTCAGGGTTGTCTTCCAGAAATGCAAATTAACGGAGTAGCCTCTGCCTGCTTGTCGGGGCTAACAAGCTTTAAAATGCAGTGGCAAAAGAGGAAATGCTGTTCACAGACTCAAGATCGGTAAAAATGTATTCTTTCTTGGACTGTAGAAATTGATTTTCTGAGGCCTTGCAGTGTCCCCAAATGCCGCCGATGTTAAATCCCTGAAGCATCTACATAGAGCAAGCAGGTCTGAGTGCCAGGATCGAACTTCCTTTGGCTTTGAAGATAATCAGAGCAACTGGTTTTCTAACAGCAGCATGGCAGTCAGTTCCAACACAGGACCTGAGCTCAATAGCTTGCTATACACTGGATGCAAATACAGTCTCTGTTACTAGATTTCCTCCATGGACCAGGGTTGGCCAACATCTAAGAATATAAAGCCGAGTGTCTGTAGAATTCAGTATAGCTGAGGTAGAAAATCAGTTCACGTAAGAAAGAATGGTGGGCCGGTGAGATGGCTCAGCGGCTTAAGCGCCTGCCTGGCAAGTGCGAGGGCCCGAGTTCGACTCCCGGATCCCACATACGAAAAAGGGGCTGGTGATATCGCTCAGAGGCACGGGTGCCTGCTGGCGCGCGAGGTCCTGAGGTCGACCCCCCGGTACCCACAAAAAAAAAAAAAAAAAAAGAAAGAAAGAATGGAAACGAGATCATCAGTAATGTCTTTCCTACCCACTGGTATCTAACCCAATATTCCAGGTCTCCCTGTCCTAGCAGGACATCATTCTACTGTTTTCCTGATCTCACATTAATTTCAAAATTGCATGCATTTTAAATAATTAATTCCCCATTTGGGTATTGTGTACCCAACGCTGTACTACTAAGAGTTTTATAAATAATATTTGCTTGTTTTTCATTTGTACAAAAATATTTATTGAGCACCTGCAATTATTTTAAGACCTGGTGGTCGATTTTCACAGAGATTATGTGCTAGGGTGGAGACACAGGTAATATCAATATGTAATTCATTAATTCCCTCAAGAAAATAAATGATCGTTAAAAAATAGCCTCAAGTAAGACGCTGTTGAGAGAGGTAGTTAGTGAATGTGTTCAATGAAAGCTCTGAACAACCATTTGAATTATCAGAGACAGAAGTCATGCAGAAATATAAGCAGAGAAGTTTCTAAGCAGATAAAATAGACCCAAAGCTTATACTTAGCTCACATTTGGTGCCTTTCAGAAACAGGCAGAAAAAAGTGAGAGGAAAAGTGGTGGGAGAAGAGGTCAAACAGAAAGTCAGGGATCTAATCATGTAGGGCCCTAGAGGCTGCATAGGGAGTTTGCGTTTTATTTATGTATAGGATAACAGGGAGCCTTTCTGTGTATTATAAATGCCATCCCACTGGCTGTTGGATGAAGAACAGATGGTAGGAGGCCAGTGGAGAAAGAGAGACAGGAGGCTCTGGCTGAAGTTCAGGTTACAAAGCATGCCAGGGCAGGAAGGTGGATTTGGGGCACATGTGAAGGCATAGCTACTGAGATATGCTCATTCGCTCATCCAGTAATTCTTTGAGATGAAAAGATGGAGAGGGTGGGGCACAGCTATGAGCCTTTTGAAGGTGGATTTAATAAATTCACCTTGTAATAATCCAGAGAAGTAGACAAAACAGAGCTGATAGGGAAATCAGCATCTACTGCAAATTCAAGAGAGGAACTGGGGCAATTAAGTATAGAATTCAAGCTAAAACAGCTCATGACTTCAATTACTACCTGGAAATTTGCAAGGAAAGTTTTCATTCTGGCTGATTCTTGCAGATAAATGCCCATGATCCTGTTATTCCCTGTGTTTCCACACCAGGGAAGACTCAGAAACTTCACTGCTTGTTTCTTACTTGTATAAAAAGTTCATGTCACTATTTGACGTTTGCTTCTCTCTCATCACTGCTGATGAGTCACCAGAAAAGAGAATGCTTTAGAAACTTCTATAGCTGCCTGCGTTGCTCTGTATTGACAAGGAGAGAATGGTGTTGGCAAAATCTGATGCATCTGGCTGTTTTTTTTCTTGGAGCACCCAAAGGTGAATATAAATAATTTAAAATAGCTTTTATGATCTATCAGTAGCTGGGTGACAAAATTAAAGGAATCTTGCTAAGATTGAAGAGGGAGAACAATAAAAGAATTTGGAGGAAAACATAAAATTTGATTTGGCAGAACATATTTATTGAGCACTCAGCATGCAAGAACCACGAAAAAAGGAGTAAAAACCTATACTTACTGAATATTATACTTATATACATTTGAGTGTGGAAAGATAATGCAGTAGTGAAATTCCTGCCATCCTTTTATACATGAGGAAATGAACAGGTTTAGAGGGGTTAGGGAATTTGTTCTTCTTCCTTTTGGCCTTGATTTGCACCTGCTTGATTTCAGCATCATTCTCTCAATGACCTTGGTACTGCCCTTCAGGTATTCATTAACCGAGTGGTGCAGGAGAAAGACATGCTGATAACATTCAGAAGTGATTTAGGGTCATCAGGCAAAGTTACCTGGAAGAGCTGTCACTTATGCTGGGATTGGGAGGAAATATATGATTTAAATAAGAGGAAATATTATAAAAGTGAGAACTCCAGGCTGTTATATAATTATTTTACTCTGGCTTGCCAAGAAAAAATTTTTGCATATTTACTTTATTTACACATTTATATGTTGTATAGAATGCATATAGGACACATAAAATAATAAATATACTATATAATGTATAAGGTACAAGTTCCATATAATTTGATCCAAATACATAATCAGCTTTACATATAGGTCTATAACATAATCACATTTCTATACTTATAGCATATGGTATTTTAATATTTTTGTATTTTAATATGTATACTATATAAATATTACACATATCTTTTTCATTGGAGTTGACAGGTTTTCTTAGTTTCAATGTTGTGTAACAAAGAATCTGACTGCAAATCTGATGCTATGAGTTTCCATAATTGTTGTCAATCCCCTTGATTTCTCAGTGTGTCATGTTTTTCCTCTAGACCAGAAAAAGGTTGGAATCAAGATTTCTAGGATCCTGCATAGACATTTCTTAAAGAAAAAAGAAAACAACATACAAATGACCAACGGTTTTATGAAAAAATATTCAACACCGCTAATCGTTAAAGAAGTGCAAATTAAAAACACAATGAGATAACACCTCACAAATGTTAAAATGGCTATTATCAAAGAGAGAGATACTATCAAGTGTTAGTAAGAGTTTTGAGAAAGGAAACCCTGTACACTGCTGGTGGGAATGTAAATCAGTATAACCATTTGGGAAAATAGTGTGGAGGCTTCTTAAAAATTCAAAATAGTTTATAGTATTTACCAGTGTTTCCAAAATGAGCAGACTATTGAAAAGCATTTCTTTAATCCTGCGCTTCCCTTTTGTCACTAGATTATTAGCTGTAGATAGTGGAATTATTGAATGATGGAGTAAAGAGTGTGAGAATGGGAAATAGAGCTATATTTAGAATAATGACTTGAGAGACGAGTACAAAAGTTGAAGCCAGTAAAAGGAAGAATGGATTTTAAAGATGCTAATTTACATTATACAAATTTGGGCCAAATATCATGCAGAGAAAGTTGCTCTTGATCTCTACCAATTACACACACACACACACACACACACACACACACACACACACTGAACTGAACTGAAAGAGAAATTTATTCAATATTCTTGGTTAGTTTGATTTATTTTTTCCAAGAATTTCTCTATTACTTGGAACAAAAGACATGTATTTGTCCACAACTATGTTTCTCACTTACATGTGGATTCTAAAATATTGAACTTAGGTGCAGAGAGGAGAATGGTAGTTACCAGGTTTATTATGTATGTATCCAGAAGGGATCAGAGAGGTATTGGTCAAAGGATAAAAAAATGTCAGTTATTTATGGGGAATAAGTTCAGATCTATTATACAAAATTATGACTGTAGCTAATAATAATAATAATAATAATATTAATAACAATTTGTTGTCGTTAGCCAGACATGATGGTACATGCCTGTAACCCCAGCAGTCTGGGAAGTTGAGGCAGGAGGATCAAAATTTAAGCCCTGCCTGGGCAATGTAGCAACTTATTGAGACTCTGTCTCAAAATTATAAATGAAAACTGGGTTGATGATGCAGCTCAGTGTGAAAGCCATGGGTTAAATCCCCAGTACAGCAATTAATAATAATAATAATAATAATAATAATAATAAGAAGAAGAAGAAGAAGAAGAAGAAGTTGTATTCTTGAAAATCACTGAAAATCGATCTTTCAGTGTTCTCGTCATTAAAAATGATTACTATGTCAGGTAACGCGTACGTTATTTAGCCATTCTAACGTGTGTATATTTCAAAAACATGGTGTACACGGTAAGTATATATAGCTTGTCAATTAAAATTAAACTCACTGAATTAAAGAATATTTCTAGGAGATGGTGAAGCTCTAATATACTGTTTTTACATTTTAATGGACTCATAATAATTGTACAATTCCTGGGGTATAAGATCCCTTGATTTGGGCATCGAAAGTGGCCAACATGTTCTACCGCTGGCAATTCTGTACTTTTCATTGCACTGGATGCACACACCCGCTAGTGTCGGATGTGTTTGCTGGGGTGCAGTGAGCCTTCCACATGGTGAACTTGCCGAGGCCAGCCCTGCAGTCTTCTCCACCTTTGACTCAGTAACTGAATACCATTTTTCTTGTATGATACTCTGTTCAGGTGGCTCCATCTCAATTTTTATTGGAAAATATCACTTAAAATGTGTTTCGGGCCAGTGAGATAGCTCAGGGGCATAAACGCCTGCCTACAGAGCGCGAAGTCCTGAGTTCGACTCCCGGAACCCACATACAAAAAAAGGGCCAGTGATATTGCTCAGCGGCAAGGGTGTCTGCTGGTGAGCGAGGTCCTGAGTTCGACCCCTGGTACCCACAAAAAAAAAAAAAAATAAGTGTTTCATTCCCTGTTACTTCAAAGTGGTTAACTTCTACTTGATTAAAAAATAAATACACAGCTTATGTCAATTGGGGTTTAGGTTGGAATTCCTTGTTGAAATGTTGCTGAAAAGTCTTCATAATTACTACATATTTATCCTTTCAACGAGAAATCTCAAAACAATTTGCTAAGAAAGCTAGTACTTCATCTTTTAGGCTGAGGCACAAAGAGATCAGCGACTTATTAAAGGTTAATAAATCATTCTCTGATTGGGACTTAAGCTTCTGAGCCCCAGTAATCACGACTTTCTATATAAACCCAAAAGGGCAGGCAAAGGAAGTGTTCTTCGGAGATTGCGTTCCCAGTATACTTAGCATAATCAGTTTACCTGTGTCAATTTCATTACCGTTTATAAATAGGGATGCTGCCTCCTGGGAGAAGAAAAGCTTCCCTACTCTTTTTCCATCTTCAAGCTGAATAATTCACCATTCAAATCTATTCTGAAAGGCCACAGAATTTATTCCAGCAAGCTCTGAGAAAGAAGGCAGCTCTCTTCCAAAGCAGCTCCTCTGGGGTTTGACTGGGGCTGGAAGTGTCCTAGGTTAGGTGTTATCCGTCGCTCAGCCATTCATTCTGGCTGCCTTTTTCATCAGAACCGTGTGTGAAAATCCCGTTATCTTCCTTTGACCCCGCTACCCAAAGGAATACCCTCTAATCCTCCCCGGCCTGTCTGGAGAGATTTAGCTCTCTGTCAAAGGGGGTTTCAAAGGAAAGATTTTCAGTAGTTCTGGAAGGGAAATATATTGTTGTCTCTAAAGAAGTGGGTCATGTTGACTTGTTTTTGTGAGTAACTTGAAGATGTTTCAGGAAATTTGCAAATATGTATGTAATATATATGTACATGTATAAACATATTATACATATGTATGTATGCTTATACACATATGAGTGTGATCGCTTCAGTACTGCAGTATTTCAGGGAGAAGATAAATCATACATTTGTATAAATTTAGATAAAACCAACTGCGTGTTCCAGAAGAGCTTAAATTGGGGAATATTCAGCACCAAAAACAAAACAAAAAATATGCACTTTTGTTACTTTACTGCTTACTTTCCAGTACTAAAATGATTCAGATTAAAGATACTGTGCCTAAATAAAGTCCTACACAATATTTGCTTTCCTGGCCCAAATAGCATTGTTGAAAATTAGATTAATTGTATGACAATATAGAACAGATTTTCTTGGGAGTACTTTAATATTTGATTTGCCCTTTGTTTTACCATCATTTTGCGTTTGTTCCTTTTGCATTTTTCACACTTTTAAACCACACAAGTTTGTGTCTAGAGAAAATAAGCAAATTGTGTCTGTGCAACAATCCACACCTAGTTACAGTACCCCCCGCATTATGTGCTTATTGGGTGGACAAAGGGAGTTTGTTGATTTCTGAAGAGCTCAGATTCCTCTGTAAAAATGATAACAAAACACTTTCCTTGGGAGATGGGTGTGTAAGATAATGTATGCACAGTGCCTAGCAGCTGGTGGAAATTTGAAAAATGTTACTTTCCATTTCTAAGCCAAGTCCTGTCCCAATTTCCCTAAATGTCAAAATAATTGAGATGGAATTAAGAAGGTATTTACTGTGTTATTTCTCTTTGCTATGTTCACTTGTCTCTTTCTGTGCCTTCCCCATGGTCTAAGCATTTAATATATCTCTCATTATGCTTCTCTAAAATATATTTTTAGAATGTGACTGTGGTAAATTAGAAACAGACAGTTGGCTTTCTGTTTTCCTTTGGGAAAAGAAAATGCCAAATGACAATTCCTGGAAAAGCAGTAATTTTCCCCTAATTTCAACACCCCGGCTGGTTTAAAGATGCTCAAACTTACAGTTGCATAAGTCAAAAGGAAGAGGTATTCATGAATTTGGAAATTAATATGATGGAATAAATATATTAAAATTCTCATCTCAATAAACACTTTGTTTAGTAGTTGTGTGATTTGGAATAAAACTTCTCAATTCTCCGATAATCTAGTTCTTCAACAAAAAATGAGAAGGCTAAGGCAGGAGGATTGCTACAAATTCAAGGCCAGCCTGAGCTACATAGTGAGTTCAAGGCCTGCCTGGACTACATAGTGAGACCCTGTGTCAAAAAAAGGTAAAGCAGGGCAGGTGAGATGGCTCAGCGGCTTAAGCGCCTGCCCGGCAAGCGCGAGGGCCCAAGTTCGACTCCCAGAACCCACATACGAAAAAGGGGCCGGTGATATCGCTCAGCGGTACGGGCGCCTGCTGGCGTGCGAGGTCCTGAGGTCGACCCCCCGGTACCCACACAAAAAAAAAAAAAAAGCTAAAGCAAACACACAAATGAGTATGTATTATTGCAATAATTTAGACAAATGTTAATGAGATAAGTGTGTCAGGTGGGCATGATGGGAGTTTTGGGCAGCTAATTCAAATTTTTTAAAAAAGTGATACTAACAGTGACTTCCATTTTAGATGACCTTGTTAGTTTTTTCCTGCTAGAATTTAAACATCATCAGAAATGTCCTTGTCTATAATAAGTGACTTTGATAGATTCCCTTTCATAGAGCTCAATTTGTCTATTATTATAGGGATTTTGTTAGAATCAGAAATTCCCAGAGTTTCTGAAGAGTGGAGTTGGTCAAAAATACAGTATACCTACATGGAACCATGAGAAGGAGGGTGATGAGTGGAATGTTTCTGAAATGTCATTTTAAGGCTATGAATCAGGTTTTATTGTTTCTAAGGAGTAACTTCAGTTGCTTGACGCTGGTGGCTCTCTGGAATCTTTCCCTCAATTTAGGAAACTCAATATTACGCGAACAAAAAACCAAGTTGTCTTAATTTGCCCTTCTTTTTCTGAATGGAAAGACTATGATGTCATTTAGGTGTGGAAATATGCATCATTTAAGTCCCCAATTGACCTATTTCTTGTTCTACAGAAATAGCAGAACTTGTATTTTACTATGGGGAGTCGCAAAACAAAATAGCGATGTTGGTTTTGAAGACTGAGTGCATGTATACAACATAACTTGCTCATTTTCCATCCCTTTTCTCCCTTCTCCCTTACCTCCACTTTGCGCCTGATCCTCTTTTACATTTTTTTACTGGTTTTACCCTGATATTTTAAAATTCTTCTTAAGGTTAACCCTTGATCTCTGATGATTAATTTAAAGCACTTAAATGTTGTGAGTTCTGTTTCTATGCATATAATTACTCGTATCCAATGGCACTACAATTATAGAAAACAGAACATACGACACCCTTCTAGCTCTGTGATTCTGAGCAAACAACAATAGCTCTCTTGGAACAAATGTTTTAACTGAGCACCCTTGTAATATAACTTCGGAAGGCAATGTGTTCAGTAAGACTAGGCAAAAGAGTATGTTTGTGAAGAATACTTACTGGTGGTAAGCGAGTATCCAGGAAACTAATAAAGTTATAATACAGCAACGATCACTTTATTATCAGATGCTAAAGAACATCAAGGAAGAGTTAATCTTCTTTTAACTTCACCCTGAGACAGTTTCACATTCAATTGCTGGGTTGTTTTAAAGCAGAAGTTCGAGAGGAGAGTGTCTTCCAATAGGCTTATGATGATTTAGAGTAGGTTTAGTCATTTTCTTCTCTCTCCAGGAAGATTGCTGACCTGACTTAAGAAGCAGCATGTTCACCGACCTCAGAGAGGAGAGATGCTAAATGCTCATTTTGAACAAATGCATTTGTGTGGAGTCTGATTCCTATTCAGGAAGTCAGCAGAGATTCAGTGTGGAATCTGAAACAGCATTTAGAATGTAGAATATGGTGTGGCTTCTAATGCAATAAACAGAATTCTCACAGCCTCAAGGCTTTCAGCATAAATGAGCTACTCTCTAACTACAAACTTAATATCTACCTTAAATGACTGTAAAATCTACTTGGATGTATAAGTTGTTTTTAAGTGAAAAAGAATGGAACCCTCTGTTTGCTTGGGAATTTATGTGGATGTCTTTATTTTTCTGAGTAGAGTTCATCTTCCATTCCTTTGCTCTTCACACCTTATTTCCAGCCAGGTAAAGCCATTTTCACTTCCTTATACCCCACACTTGCTTTACTCCTACTTTCAGCCAATGATAAAACTCTCTTGGATTTCTAGAATCCCTTCCTACCTATCAACATGTGTGAGTGCTACTTATTCTTTGAGACCTAATACAAATATTATTACCTCTTTTGGAAAACCTTCCCTTGTCTTCACAAGTGGAAATAGCATAACCCCTTCTTAACTCCTATAATTTTAATATGTGGATAATTACAGCACTTTCTGTCTTATGAGATAGCCATATATTCATCTTGTTCCTTATTTTCCTTACAGGGTCCTCAATGGCAGCACCCCAACTTCAACTTTGTCTCTTACAGTACCTACAACACTTTTTCATCCTTGAGAGACCTTGCTGAAAATCAAAGGAACCCAAAAGTTCATTACTGCTATTCTTTTGTGCACGATAAATGTATGATTAGCAATTCTCACTCATTTATTCCAAACATGACATTCCAAGAAAAAGGTGAGACAGAACAAAATTGCAAGGAAAAAAGTTTGGCATGTTTGTCAGCTGGGCTTGGACAGGAAGATAGAAATCATCCTAGATTTTTCAAGCAGAAAGGGAGTTAATACAGGAAGTAAGATATTTCAAAAACGTTTGAAAAAGCTTTGGGCTCAGAAGTCAAAAATAGCTCTATCTAGCATTGAAAAACTCAACCTATGCAGAAATCAAAATCACCTGCCGACAAAGCACGTACATCTCGGGGGGGGAGCAGCTGAAAGGAAATATAGGTGTTACTGTAACAGGTTTGCGTGCTGATGGAAAGGATCCAGGAGATAGGAATATATCGAGATGCCAAGAGGAAGTGTAAGATTTCACATATGTATTCCTTGCAAAGTCCAAAGGGAAGGGAGCAGTGCCCAGTGGAGGTATTGGGCTTTTAGATGGTGAAGACATTTCATCTGGAGTCACACAAGAGAAGGCAGAGGATGTTAGAAGAGACACAGGTGGCACTGTATGATATGGAATGGGAAGAGGAAAGCAGTCCTGTCTGACAGATTCTATTTCAATAATGCATGAAAAGATGCCACTAGCCAACAATGTAATGTTGGGGGAAAGGGGTACCAGGATTCAGGGTGCAAAAAAAGCTATGAGATAGGCATCTGGAAGAGAAGAACAGCAAGCAAAATTATGTAAAACCAAACTGCAATGTTGATTTCCCACATGTAATTTTAAGTCTGGATCTTAAAATAAGAATGGTCATCATCAAATTTATCTTTTCTTCAAGAATGTTCAGTTCTTGAAGTGCAGGCAAAGGTAGGCAAATAATTTGGTTTAATAAGATGGAAGACCTTACCTAGTGAGCACAGTGTAGGGAGAGAGGAATGCGGTATTAGGGAGTTAAAGTGTTTGCGAAGGCCAGAGAGTGGAAGTTGAAAAGAGAGATGTGAAAACATGAGGGGATTGACAAGAGCAGGAGGGCGGTCCTTGAGGTGCAGGTTTCAGGAGGATGTGGAATTGGTGTTGCAGCATTGGTACACACGTCAGATGTACAGGCCAGAGAGTAAGAGGGAGGGTGGTCGTTGGTGAGGATGAAGTCAAGGGTATGTCCTAGAAAGAGTCTTAGAGAGGCTGTTGAATTAACAATAAATCCCCGCCCTGTGTGGCTTATGATTGACTGTGTCTTCTAATACTAAAATTTCGTGTCCATCTATTTAAAATAAAGACTTGAATGAATTACAAATTTATTTCAAAAGCACTGAAAGCCAATATGAAGTACAGCAAATAAGAGAGTACATCATGAATTTTGATTTATTGTAAAATGTTTTTAAAAATCAATAGAAACCTTTCACTCAGACTGAAAAACTTGCAATAATTCAACAACGTGGGTCAAAATTGAAGTTCATGGCCCCATAATCAGAGTAACCTTTGTCTTGCACCTTGTGGAGAGTTTTAATCACAGTAATGTTGACATTAAAATGATGACACTGGGACGACACTTAGTGAATACAATGTGCCAAGAACTTTACATAGGATTTTTTTTGTTTAATTATTTCCATAGTTGACTTTACAGACAAAGAAATAAAACATGAGAAACAAACCTAGTAAGCTTAAATAAGCAAACAAACAAATTAGACAAAGCCATCTGTTCATCTAAGCCCCAAGCAAGCCAGTCTTTTTGGTTAGCTGACTGAAGACTGAGTATCCAAGGGTTATGAGCAAAGACACAGAACTCACACAACCAGGGTAGGAATTATAAACTGGCCACATATTCACCATGTGGTCTAAAGCAAATTACTTAATCTCTTCATCTCAAATTTCTTACCTTTAAAGATGGAAATAATAACACCCTTGCTAGCATTAATGGAAAGATTAAATGAGACAGTAGCTGGAAGATTTCCCCCTCCTTTGTTAATGCAAAAGGAATGGATTATATTTACCTCTATGTTATCTAAGTTATCTAGTATCTTGCAGATAACAAATGGATTGATGAATTAATGGAGACTATTTTGAGGTTATAGAAGAGGAAAGAAGAAAAGAAAAGGAGGCAAGAGAGAAGAGAAAAGAGAAGAGAAGAGAAGAGAAGAGAAGAGAAGAGAAGAGAAGAGGAGAGGAGAGGAGAGGAGAGGAGAGGAGAGGAGAGGAGAGGAGAGGAGAGGAGAAGAGAAGAGGAGAAGAGAAGAGTAGAGAAGGGAAGGGAAAGGAAGGGAAGAGAAGAAGAGAAGAGAAAAGAGAAGAGAAGAGAAGAGAAGAGAAGAGAAGAGAAGAAGGGAGGGGAGGGCAGGAAGATGTGGATGAGAGATCCTTCCACATGGATTCGTAGACTATCTGTTCCATCCCTATTTTTCACTCTTTGCAGTGGGCAGAATCATTCGACTACTTTTGGCCAGTGCCCTAGGAACAGAATGAAATGTGTGACTTCTGCCTCAAAGGATTTAAGAGCCTGTGAATGACTCTCCAGCTCTCTTTTGCTTTGCTGCAGCAATTGTGGAGGACGTAGCTGGAAACAAAAGAGCTACAGGGCAGGACCGGCCAGAACAACTGAGTCATCCGTCACGGAATTACAGGACTCCCATCAGACTTTGAATAAACTCTGATGTCATTGAGTCCATTTGTTTCTGCAGCATAACCAAGCTTCTATTAATTCATACAAACAGCTGTTTTTCCTTTCCTTTCCTCACTTTATTTACTTGTGTTTTTCTTGTTTTTTTTTGTTTTTGTTTTTTTTTGTTTGTTTTGTTTTCTGGCCAGAAATCATCTTCCTGACATATCAAGTTGGTGAATCCAGAACCAGCCTCAGAATAACTGGAAATAATGTCAACAATAAGAAAACAAAATGTGAACAGAGAAAATGCTGTGGATAAGATTTGGTTCAACAGCTTCATAGACTAAATCATTAATCCTATATATGAACACAAAAGTGTTTTCATCTCATAGCTATGAAATTCATATTTCAGGGTATTTGAATATTTTGGTAGATCTTATTTTATCACAGACTTCTGAATCTCGGGTATGAAGTGATGGCAAAGGTCATCTCCTAAGACCTCTTTCTCTAAAAATACCAGGGCATTTGAGTTTCCCATGGTGACTCAGCAACTCAGGGGCAGCTGGATTTAGACAAAACTTACTGTTATCTCTTGAGCCAGAATCTTTCTAACCCTATACTCAGAAATCTCTTTCCATTGCTACAATTGCCTAAGGATAGTTACTGGTCTAAAAGAGTTAATACATTTCCCAACAGGTTAGTTTTTGTTAAATTATATCGAAAGCCAAACTGAATAAAAGCCAGAAGTGTATTCCATTTAATACTTCTAGAGATTGCTCCGCCAGAAAATGTTAGAAGATGGAAGTAATCCAGAGAGACTCTCAGTGAAATACTTATGGGTGGTTGGGGGTTCTATGTAGCCAACTGAAAACTTTGCATAAGTCTTTAGCATTTTGATGCCATGAAAGTCAGCAGCACTCTCTAGAGGATCAAGGGACCATGCCTCAATTCTCTTTTCATTTTTTGAAGTTCTACCACCAGGAGCATCTGAGTGAGTCAGCAGAAAGTGCTGTTAAAGAGTTGAATCTTGTTAAAGAGCTGATCTATGGAATGCAGGGTGTTTATCACATGACGATTGCTTCTCTATTTGGAGCAGTTTTCAGGTTTGCTGCAGTGCCCAACTTGCTCTTTCCTGGCTTTTTTGCATCCTTACAAAACACAGAGTAAGGCTGTTGCCTACAATAGCAGTAAATTGTTCTGAACTTTCTTCAAACATCTCAAGAGATTCTGTTATTCCAGATAAGAAAATCAGGTGTCAGTTTTATATTTTTGTCACACAATGTCAGAATTTCAGTAATTTCTAATTAATTAAGTGTTTTGGAGAGCAATTGTCTTGTATATAAAAATAAAACAAAGCAAAAAAGAAAATGTATTTGGTTGCAAATGATCTCTCCATAAAAACATGAGGGGAAGAATTTCATGATAATTAGAAAGCTATGGGCTTCTGGAACGCTCTGGAGGAAGCCTTCTAAGTATACTTAAATTTTAATGTTTTGTTTCAGTTTTCTCATTTGGCTTATCTGAGGTATTATCAATAAAGAAAACCACTACTGCAGAGGGTAAAAAATAATTAGCATGATAATTCTTCAGTAATACTCTCAATAATTATCCCTGAAATTTCCAAATCATTGCACATTGCTTAATCCTTAAGATTCTGATTGAAGCTTTCTCACTCTGAGCCAAAGAGGGACCTGTACTCATGCCCTGTACAATTCTAGCCTCCATCAAACTTTGGAATATTTGTCATTAACAGAGTTGGAAGTATCTCAAAGTTTCTCTTTGCAATGTGTTGATTTGTTTCAATGCTTTGATGATGCAAAGCTGTGATATTAATATCTTGTATAAGGTTTACTGGCCATTGTGGTTTTCTCTTCCATGATTCACCTTTTCCTAACTTATTTCTTATCTCTTTTGTTTATTCTTTTCTCTTCTCCTTTTCATTGATTTTTAGGATTTCTTTAAGCAGTATTAACTGTTGTGTGGTAAGTATATGATAAATATTTTCCTTAGCCAGGCATTTATATTTTAATTTTATTTATGGATTATTTGACTGTATCTGAAGGTTTTTGTCATATAGCCAAATTTCTCAGTCTTGGCTTTTATGGCTTCTGGCTTTGGTTCATGTTTAGAAAGTTCTTCTCATTCCAGAATATAAACATATTCTCTCGAATCTTCTCGTACTCTCCGTGTTTCTTACACGCCAACATTGTGCCTATCCATATAACCTATTACAGACTGTAAGACCCACTGGTAAGACTCCGCGGCAGGGTGCTTGGCCTCACCTTCCAGCCTTATCACTCACTCTATAACCTTGAACATCTGGGAGAAGGTGTGAAAGTAGTGCATACACCACAAAGTTGTTGTTAGAATTAATCAATTCATTCATAGGAAGTAAGTAGAATGGTATTCCAGTGAAGCATTAACTATTTTACATTTTGGTCCTTATTTGGGCATTTGGGCTGTTTCCACGATTTAGCTATTACAAACTGTGCTGCTATAAACATGGGTGTGCATATATCGCTGTGCTATGATGTTTTTAATTCTTTGGGGAACCTACCAAGAAGGGGAATAGCTGGCTCAAATGGGACCTCTAGTTTCAGTTTTTTGAGGAATCTCCACACTGACTTTCACAGTGGTTGCACCAGTCTACACTCCCGCCAACAGTGGAGAAATGTTCTTTTTTCCCCTACAGCCCCATCAGCATTTGTTATTGGTTGATTTCTTGATAACAGCCATTCTGTCTGGGGTGAGAGGAAATCTCAGTGTTGTTTTAATTTGCATGTCTTGAATGACCAGTGATGTTGAACATTTTTTCATATATTTATTTGCCATTTCTACTTCTTTGTTTGAGAAGTTTCTATTCATTTCAGATGCCTGTTTTTGGACTGGGTCTAAATTTGGGTAGTCTGATTTATCTGAATTCTTTATATACTCTAGATATTAGTCCTTTGTCTGAGGGACGGTTGGCAAAATTTTTTTTCCCTCTCTGTGGATTTTCTCTTCACTATAATAGATACTATTATACTAATAGTGAAATAGGAAGAAAATGTTCAAATGGAAAGGGGAACTAGGGAAGGGGAAAAAGGAAGGGAAAAGTAAAAAATGAGAAAAGGAGAAAATGAAAACAAAGCTTTCGTAAATAAAGAGGGAGAGAGGGGTTGAAGGGAGGGGAGGGGTATGGGAAAAAAAGAATCAAGTTATATCATGTACAGGTACAAATTCCCTATGATCAATATGATCATTATGTATATCTAAAATGTATCAATAAACTTAATTAATTAAAAAATAAGTGTAAACTATGTAAAGGTACTGAATATTATTTATCTCTATGAGCTTGGCCTGAGAACAGGTCCTGGAATATAGTTCAAAACTCTACAAAAAAATTGTATCAATTTATACAAAATATGCTCCCCTCATTTTTTCTTTACATAAGTTATTTATGACTACATCTGTCTCCCCATAGTCCCTATCACCAGTCCAGCAACTATTAGCATAAAAAGTTTTGATTCTCTATTGATCTTGAGGCTTTTACATGCACCATGTGAAGCAGCTTCTCAGAAAGATTTAAATCAACCCACGGGAGGAGAAAATGTGGACTCCCTCATGTCACAGCCACAATTCTTTGAGAGAAAATTAACACTTGTTAGCCCAAAGGTGTAAATAAGGACCTTACAACTTTTTCTCTCAAGTTTTATTGATATACTTTCACAGTCTCTGCCCAGTAGTTCAATGTTGATTTGTGTAGTTGCTGGAAAAAATTTCCCATTCTTTGATACAAATAATTCAGAAACCAAACTATGGGGTATGGGAAGTTTGTTCTTTGCCCTGGAGGATTTTACAGCTTTACAAGAAAGAAGAGAATAAAATTGAAAAGACATAAAAATATAAAACCCCAAAGCTCCATATACATGACAGAGTTGCTAATGTTATTCAGAGAACTGAAGACAGGAGTGAGGGTGGTGTACCCCTCAATTTATCAGGCATTCTCCTTCCATTTCACATCAGAAAAGTACAAACTCAGCTGATCGCTTCGGTCCCATCTACAGTTCCCTTGCATGAGCTGTTAAGGTTAGAAAAGTGGGACTTTTCTATTTTTCACTGTCATTTTCTTTCTAGTCAGAACTGCATATTTGAAGGGGCCACTATTCACTACAGGCGCTTTAGAAATATCTAACGTGAGTCCGAAGCTCAAGCAAGGGGGAGAGAAGAAAGGTAAAGTGGATTTAAAGAAAAAAAAATTTAAAAAATGAAAGTAGGTCTTTTGTAGATGGGAAAGGGAGGAAGAGCTGGAGGGAGGGAAGGGGAAGGGTACAAAAAATTATTAAGGTATGTTATGTACATGTACACATCCCCCATGATAAATCAAATCATTATGTACTGAAAACATGGACTAATTTACAAAATAAAATACTAAAAAACAAACAAAAAGAGGGGTCGGAGCTGAGGGTCAGCACGTGAGTGTTAAATGAAACCAGGACAATGGATGAGCAGCATGGAAAGAGGAGTTCAGGGAGCCATGGACGAGACTGGGCACATCGGCACTTCCGGCCGAGCAGCAGGAAATAAAAGGTGTGTTCAGGAAGAGAAGAAGGCACAGATGTGTCACTTCCGGGAGCGTCCTAGCACTGCTTCGCGGTGTCTATGACTGCAAAGGGCCTGGCACTCAGTGTTTGCTTCCCAAACTGGTGTTCACAAGGGTTTCTCTCTTTTATCCATGGAAACACTAAGGCTTGGGATATTAAATAATTTGAGCCAGAGCTAATTTCTAATGAACTCAGAATTTGAACTCATGTCTTTGAACCCAAAGCTTTAGTTGGTTTTCCTTATTACTCTTTGAAAAGCATTTCAACAGGAGAAATATTTGAAGATACAGGAAGTGTTTTACAACACCATGGTAGTGATTATGAGTTAGGCCCTCAGATGGTTGTTACTGTTTCCCTCCTTTCCATTTCTAACAGAATCCTCTTCCTTTGTTTCTCTCCCTTCCTCTTTCCCTCCCTCCCTTCTTTCTTCCCTTCCCTTTGTTCCTTCCTTCTTCATTCCTCCCTTTTTTCATTCATTTTTTTGAGATGATAGTGTGCCATAAAACTACGGTCCCTTTGTTTTACTTGCAGATAAACTGGCCATATGACAAAATAGTGACCAATGAGATATAGGCAGAAATTATTGGGCCCAGAGAATCTCCTTGAAGAAAAGATTGAGCTAGAATATGCCCTTTTGACTTTTTTCCCTTTCTTGCTCCCTACTTCCAGAGCAGACACGATAGCTGGAGATACAGTGGCCCCTTTTCAAACATGAGGCAACCCTTTGAATGAAAACCAAGGGTTAAGCAAGGAGGAACAAAAAGAAAAAATGTCCCTGGCCCTTTATCACCGCTGCAGAGCTTCTTCACCAGCTGTGCCCAAGAAGAAGGAAAAGAAATGCAGCCCATCTTGTTTAACCGCTGTTTTTCTGTACTACATTGCAAAGACTCAAGTGGACAGGGGGGCTGTTCCTTCTCAGAGAGGAAAGGAAAGAATTAAATGCAGAAGTGGAAAGACAAGTTTTGGAGTGGGAGGCAGGAGTGACAGGAGATTCAACTCACTGGCTTCGGCTTTCAGGATAAAGTAGGAGGTGAGGCAGTGTCTACTGAGACTGAATGCAATAGGACTTGGAGTAGGGAGATTTTCATCACTTTAATGGTGATGAAATGAAATACTCAAATGAAATACCTTGCTAAGTACCTTGCCCACTTGGCGCTACAACTTGTCTCAGCAAAAAACTGGACAGCTTTTCTCTAATCCTGGTTTTGTTAGTTGTGCCAGTTAATTCCATTTTGGAAGCTCATTGAGGACCTCTTCAATTTTTTAGTGGTAATAATAATAACCTGCAGGCTGGTGCAACCTGAAGAACGTCCTTCTTTTTCTGTACTTCAAAAGAGCTACGAGAACCTTATTTGACCTCAACAAAAGTCTTCCAAGTGGATCTAGAGCCAGTCAGACACAAGCAGACTTTCAAGGTAAACACTCACACTTACCTGAAAGAGTTCTCCACGGCTGAAAGAAAACTGATTGAGATAAGGTTTCTGGGAAGGACTCTAAGGCTTTTTCCTTTCTGGGGTGTTTAATTCATTTCTTAAGTCAATTTTTCAGTGCACCTGGTATAATCAATATTCTTAGATTTTTATCACACACTTCTTGGCTCTGGTCTCTAAACCACTGCATCTTGATTTATGCTCAAGTGTGGATAGTTGTGAGGTGAATTTTTATTTTTATCATGACTAGCTTTAATTGTCAGATCTCATGGCATTTGTGTCTTCCTCATCAGGATTCATATTCAAAACAACACACCATTTTAAGAGAAAATATTTTCATTCTACAAAGAACTTTGTTGGAAATTATGCAAGCTGAGATTTTAGTACATTTTAGCTTACGTTGCATGGGAGAGAGGTAGGGAGGGAGAGAGAGAGAGAGAGAATCACTGCAAATTTGCAATATCGCTGTTAAATAAAATGACACATACATACATATGATGAAACTAAAAAAGATAAATGTTAAGATTACTGGGACATCCTGGCTTTGATTTTTCAATATTCTTTGTTTGTTCTCTCTAGTCCTCTGTGAGCTACCAGGGAGCAAGGATACTGTCTCATTTATCTTTGTGCCCTCAATATTGAGCAAGCACAATTCTCACCAAATAGTAAGTCCTGCATAAATGACTATTGGGTGAACCATTAAATAACTGATTGAATCAACCACAGATGCTTGACACACAATTCCTATAACAAGCATTTTCTTCTAACCTCCCATGGTCTAGGTGTGGCACCAGGCACGGGGAATTGAATTAAAAACAAAGAAACCATAGGTCCTGCCCAGAGCTCATGGGTACGTGTGCTGGTACTTACATCCCGTATCATACGGTCAGAGGTCTAATACAAGTAAATACCAAATGCAAAGGAACGATGTAGATATAAAACAAATAAAAATCAAAGTATTAGAATTTGCAGGCTAATGGGGTAGGAACTATAGGGAGAATAAAGAGAGAAAACCAATTATGAGGTGTATGGCTTAAATTGGTAGTGATTGGTGGAGCCATTAACAAAACTATGGAATACACGAGGAACACAGTTTAGGAGAAAAAAAATGCGAGTTCAGTGAGTTTTGGACACACTGAAGTTAAGGTTTTCATGACAGAGATGTGCAGTAGGAATGTTCTCTGTCTGCTCTAGAGAACAGCCTAGGCTAGAACTACGAAGTAGGAAAACATCACAACTTACAAAGAGCATGTGAATTTGTATAAGAGAGCTGACCCGGTAGGATCGTAAATAATCTGAAGAAAAAGCACAAATGACACAGCCCCAGTCGCCTTCCTCTCGTCTATGCTTGGATCGGACTGCTGCTTACCTCTCCAAGGTCCATGTAATATCCCAGCCTTAACGACACTTACATGACCAGCAACATGCGCACAGCTCTCCTCTCTCTGAATGCTTGTGCAGGGCCTGGTTTTCTAACCAGATTTCTAAAAGGTGGAGAGCGCGCTCCACTGTGCCTCTGGGTCCTCTCTCAGCAATGTTTATGGGCAAGAGTGATGCCTATCTGTTTTGATAAGTAGATAATTATAATAATAATAAGGTGCTTCGGTAAGTGTATCACCTAAATCTGTCACCCTCAACACCAAATACGTTATTTATTAAGGGGAAAGAAAGCTCTCCAAATTATCCGTATTTGATCTCCATCGCAGCAGCAGAGACGGTGTAAAAGAAATCAGACATTCCTTTTAATGATTAATTTCATGAAAGTTCCCAGCTTGGAAGCCAGGCTTTTCCCTGAAGACAGGTTCTATTATAGAACTTCAGATGCTATATGGAAATTCTGAGCAAAACTCTTTCTGGTCAAACTTATTCAAGTATCTAAACTTAATTAAACCTTCAATCACTTTCCCTAGAACAGAGATAATGAGATGAGATTCACTTAGCTGTAATTTCTGGAATCTCCTTTCATACCCCGCCACCGTTTTCCCCAATAGATACAGCATAGCAAATTTTCTTCCAACTTTCAGGAAGAGAGAATATATTACGTACGCCTTTCTTGGCAGAGGCACAATTTCACAGTTTATTTCCCACGTAATTCTCAGATGAGTATCAAGGAATACTAGTGATTTACTGAACTTGAGTTCTTCAAAGGTACTCAAAAACTGAATCCTGAAAGAATATTCACACTTGTACTTACCATAAAGAATATTTGTGCTATAGAAATGAAAGATTTTTAGGTCTCACTCACCAAGAATAATATATATTTGGGTGGACTTTCAAGGTAAACACTCATACTTACCTGAAAGAGTTCTCCATGGCTGAAAGAAAACTGATTGAGATAAGGTTTCTGGGAGGGACTCTAAGGCTTTTTCCTTTCTGGGGTGTTTAATTCATTTCTTAAGTCAATTTTTCAGTGTACCTGGTACAATCAATATTCTTAGATTTTTATCCCTTATAACCAACAGAATCCTGACAGGAAGCTGTGAAAGAATTTGTGAGGATCAAAGTACTCTCCTCATGTAAGTGCCTTGCTTTCATACAACACCCATTTCCTATCACTTACCTCACAGGTAGGGTTTGTCTTGGTTACTCTTCTCTCATTGCTGAGACAAAATACCCGACACCAATATTAAAGAGGGAAAGGTTTATTTAGCTCACAGTTTGTGGAGGTTTCAGTCCATAATCAGCTGGCTCCAAGGCAGGGTGGCATGGCACAGGGGCAACACTTCAAAGTAGCAGAAGACAGCAAAAGCAACAGGAGCAGAAGGAGGGGGAGCAAACCTCTTTTCCTCCCTTGCATTGTATGAAGACTACAGGCCCTCACCACCTCCCAGCCCTCCTCTTCCACAGGCTGAGGATGTTTACAAAGTGAGGTCCCTGGCCCCCTGCTGAGTCACTTAGTTAAACTTCTAAACTTCTCGAGTTGAAACAATGTATCAACCATAACAGGTTAAAGATATTATTTAAGGATATTCAGCTAATTCTGCAGTGAAAATACCTTAATTACTTTTCACATTGCTGAGACAAAAGTTAATACCCCAAATTAAAGAAGGAGAGGTTTATTTTGGCTCCTAGTTTGTAGAGGTTTCAGTCTACAGTTGGCTGGCTCCAAGGCAAGGTGACACGGCGGAGGAGAAATAGTCCATGGCAGGGCAGGCAGGAGGAAGCAGCAGCAGTAGCGATCCTGGCTTCTTTCTGTCCCTTTATATTCCATCCAGGGTAAAGCCTTTTGGGTGGTGCCACCCACACCCAGGTTGGGGCTTCTGTCTACAGTAAATTCATTCAGCCACACCCAGAACTATGATAATTTCAATCAATGGATTTAATTTAGTACCACACGTCCTTAATCCCAGTATCATACACCCTAGACCCAGCCAGCTCTGAAATTCTCTACCTATGAGCACATGAGGCTTTGGGGGTGGGGGGATATCTAGATACAAGCCATAACAGGAAAGTTATCTGAGATTTGTCTACAAAAACAACCTATGTATTAACATACTCAGAATACCTCAGTTTCCATTACGTTCAATGGAATCTTTATTCCTGGGTTTGGGTTAGAAGATATCAAAACACAACAATACCCTAGATGATACCTCTCTTTTTAGGCATGATAGAGCAATAGTGCTAGACTTGTTCTTTCATGGAAAATAAACACAAATTTAAATTATATAATAATAAATAAAAATAGGTAAAATAGCTGAAACGACTGGTTTCAGGCATTGAAGAACAGGTAATACAATACTGCAATGCTTGAAACAAAAGGAAACTCAGAAGACAGGGTGATGGCCATACCGTGATCTCTCAGTATCCCTCTGGGATGCAGAACAGAAAGAAGCCCGGGTGGAATATGGGTGGGGGTCTCACCCAGCAAAGGAGGCAGAAGTTGGGACAACAAGTTTCTTAAGTGGCTGGAATTTGCAGAACAGTTTACCTAAAAAGAGACAGCTGAAAGGAAATGGAATAAAGGAGAAGAAGGAATCTAGATTAGGACTCAACAATTATATAAGATATAAAATGTATGAAATGTCCTTTTACTTTCTGTAAAAGGACAGCATTTTCCAGTAAAAGGACAAGACCCAACCACTTCCATTTATAATAAATCCAGTTTGAATATCTTCATATTCAAAATGAGTCTGAAAATAAAAGGAAGGGATATACAGCAGACAAAAAAGTAAGCATTCCAATGCTAGAGTAAGCATTTTTTTTTGCTACATGTTCATAACACATCTTGATTCTTTTTACTTCCCATTTATTTTCCCTCCTTTCCCCCTCCCTCCATCTCTAGATCCTCTTTCATTTGCAAAAGGTTAAATATTATACAAGACAGATTTTGAGATAAGGAGTATTGCCAGAAACATCCCTAAGTTTTATAAACATAAGTTTATGCTGCAGTGTTAAATTCCAATCGAACCCATAAAGTTCTTCCTATTCTTCCTCCTTTCCATATTTCTAACCTCCTTCTACAAGAATGAGAAATATGACTCCCATTCTCTACAATACATTACTCAAACCTACATAGAATCATTTCAGACTTACTAATAAATATTGTTATAAAAAGTTAGCTTACCAAGGCAGAAAATACATGAGGCTAAATCATCTTGTAGTATAAGAAAATAAAGTCTCAAAAACCAAACAACCAAACAACCAATGGAAACCGAATTGACACAAGCAACAGAGGAACAAACCAAAACAGCTCCCAATGCTCAAAGCTTTGAACAATTAGAGTGGCAAAATATATGAAGTAGTATTGGATTATAGTTCAAAATATAAAATAAATATGCACAGGGACATAATGGTGTGAATAAATAAATAAACAAGGGAAAATAATCAAATTTCCCCTTTGGAAGAGTTCCAAATACTTTATGTAGACACTGCACCCTCAAGGTGTATCTGGGGGAGCACACTGGGGCTTCTAGCAGTGATACGCTTTCAACGAGTACAGGACAGAAAGCCTAGGCAGTAAATTCACAGTAGAGAAACCTGACAAATGCTCCTGCAAAGGAATCGAGGTCAAGTTCAAGAGTGATAAATTGTGTTGATAAGGCCGTATGAACACTTGCTATGATGTGATGAAGATGGTAATTTTCCTTTGTGGTCTTCCTTTAGGAAAAAATAGTCTCAGGCTTATCACAAGGAAAACCTATAAGAAAGTGCCAATAGAGAAATATCCTGTCAAATACCTAACCAGTTCTCTTCAAACGTGTCAAGGTCATACAAGCAAAGGAAATCTGAGAAACTATCATAGTCAAGAGGAGTCTAAAAAATAAGACAATTAAATGTAATAGGGTATCTTGGATGAGACTTGGAAATAGAAAAGGACATTAAGTAAATCTAAAGTAATTCAAACAAACTATGAACTTCAACTAACAATAATATATTGGTCCAATAATTGTAACATGTACCATACTAATGTAAGAAATTAATAATAGGGAAGACTAGGAATGGAATATGTAGGAACTTTCTGTAAAATCCTCTCAAATTTTCTGTTTATTTTCTGTAAGCTTTTTTTTTAAAGTGTCTAAGAATACTATTTAAAACTGGTTAAATAAAGCTCCTTTACCATAAATTTTTAAAATTGTAGTTTTGATTCTTTCATATATTTCTTCCACCTGTAAAATGGAAATAAATACTTGCCTGTTTCTGTCATTAAAACAATCAAACCTACTAACCTAATGTTTGATATTTATTGAAGTAAAGAAATGTCGGTGTGTGTGTGTGTGTGTGTGTGTGTGTGCCCATGTGTATATATACCACTTTAATGCTCTTTTCTGAGAGGCCACAGATACACCACAGAAGTAATGACTATAACTAAGACAGATTTCTAAATTACAGTCTTCTCTAAAAAGAACCAGTTTCCTTGGAGGAATGGTTGACTGCAGGGCTTCAGTACAAGATAAATGTATTAGTCAGTTTTGCTGTTGCTGCAACAAAATACACCATACCTACAACTTAACAGAGGAGAGGTTTGTTTTGGCTCAGACTTTCAGTGGGTTCAGTCCACTGTCAGCTGGCTCCAAAGTAAGCATGGAAGAGGAAAGCTGCTCAACTTACAGCATCCAGAAAGCCAACCAAGAAGGGGGAGTCAGAGATGAGACTACAACTTGCACCCAGTGACCCCTCTCTTCCAACTAGGCTCCACTCCCAAATGTGAGACTCTTTGAGGCCATTTGTGAGCTGAACCATCACAAAAAGCCTGGAATGTTTTTCTTCACCCAAAAGTAAGGAAAGAGAGATTCTGAGGCTACTCAGAGGTTCTAACAGGACGTGGGGATGAGCTAAAAGGACTCTCCCTGGAGAAACCTGAGTGAAAGTGCATCTCAATGTAAATGAGGATATAATACAAACAAACTGAATAAAATAAGAATCTATGAGTCCATTTTGGATAAATAAATAAATACACCAGTTTTTTCTTCTGGTAAGATAGTAAACAATGCTATAATATAGAAGAAATTATGGAGCTTCAAAAATCACTGATGGGCAACATAAGTTTGATGAGGCATATAAATAAATTTGCATAAATCAAAGCATTCCCCCATGTATAACTTACAAAGAAGAATATAGATATCTTGCAGTGGAGAAATTGGGAAAAATATCACAGTAACCAAGGGATCAAAGCTAACATCACTAATCTGGGACAAGCAAATATCATGTGGCTCCCCTGAGCTGTACTGAGAACAGAATATTGCATCTCTAGCATTCCTGGCAGAACTGCTTAATTTGACTTTAATCAAGAACTCACAAAAACTGGTTTATTTTCTTTAAAATGTCAGTGTCAAGAAAGATAAAGAAAGGCTGAGGAACTGTAACAGATTAAAGGAACAAGAGGGAGCTTTGCGCAGTGACAGTATCGTAGCCAATGAGGTTTATCCGAGGTGTGATTATTGCTAAAGGAACAAGAAGGTCATGACAAAAAAGGCAATGGGTGATTTTGGATAGGATTATGGACTGGAGAAAATAATAGCTATGATAGATCTATTGGCAGAATTATATAATTTGAATATTAAAGTGGATAATGTAATACTCCTTTCAATACTACATTTCTTGACTGTGGTGATTACACTGCAGTTATGTAAGAAAATGTCCTTGTTCTGTATTCTGCCGAGAGTTGAATGAGTTTGGAAGTGGATTCATCTCTAGAGCTGCCAGATACGAATCTGGCCTATTTGACACTTTGATTTTGGACTTCCGAGATCCTAATCAGAGAACCTAGCTGAGTCTCCTCAGACTTTGACCTACAGAAAGATGAACTAATAAGTGGATGCTGTTTCCTGCCATTAAGTTTGTTATGCAGCAATACTGTACTTCGTTATGCAGCAATATAAATGATTACAATCCCCATCCAGCCACACACACACACACACACACACACCAAATAACCTCCTAAAGGGGAATAAAAAAATATATATATATAATAAAAGTGTTGCCATCAATCATCCAATAGTTATGGATGAAAATTAAACTGACTTAGACAAAAATCGAGGTGGTTAAAACATGGCTCTCTCCAAGACAGATTGCTTTGGATAATGTTCAATTCAAGGTGGATTTTCTGTAATGATAAAAAAAATTTACCCCAAAAAATGATAAGCCAAGAGCATACATCTCTTGGTTAGTGTATGTATGTGGTACTGGGGGCTGAACACAGAGCATTCCTACTGAGCTAATCCCTATCCCTTTAAAAACTATTCTGTTAATTTTCTTTTGAGATGGGGTCTCACGAAGTTGCTGAGTTGTACAGGTTAGGCTGCAACTCGAAACCTTCTGCCTCAGTCTCCCAGAGTGTTGGGATTACGAGTGTGCACCGCATGTCCACCACATTTGTTCTTGTCCCTAAGTACACAAAGTAGGACCTCCTGGAAGCACTTAAGAGCATGCATTCAAAACTATCCTTGGAACCAGAGAGTTTTAGGGATGGTGGGAGAGGGAATGGAAATGGGCATAAAAAAGTTTGGATTCAAAGGGGAGGCTAACTAAGGCAATGGTCAAATTAGGTAAGTAAAAGAGATTTCAATTTATACTGCATTCTCTTCTCAAAATGCATTCTCTTGTTCAAAATGCTTTCATAAGCTATTGTTGCATTTACCCTCAAAATGACTCTGTGATTGTTCATTCCTTCTTAAAATTCTAATTTTAAAAAGGTTGACCACAGAATGAAATCCAAAGCTCTTTGCAGGGCAAAGAAATTCTATACTGACCTATTTCTCTAGTGTTATGTCTCTGCCCTTACCCACCCTCGCCCTTTTCCAATGGTCACCTTGAAAACTAATGTCTTCCTACCATTTTTGCAGACCATAATTCCTATAACTCAGATAAATTCTGTCCAAAGTTTTCTCCTTGATGTTACCATCCTAGTAAATTCTTACTTACCCTTCACAATGCAGGTGATAGTGGTTCAAATTTTCACTGGGTCTGCCGGAGAGTGGTGAATTCAAGTGCGGAAGGAATTCCTATTTGCTCCTAGTTTATTACGCTATTCATTCTAGATTAGATTGCTACACAAAGCAGGAAAGTTCAACAAAAGCAGTTAGAAATCCAGTCTTAATATGCTATGGAGATTTGGTACCAAAAGTGAATAAATAAGTAAGTAAATGAATCAAGTAAGACAATATTGGAATAAAGAGTGTGGATGGTACATTGAGTTTCGATAATTCAACCTTCCAGCACATTTAAAGCTGTCGCTGAAAAGTTTAAAACTCTTTCAAGCTTAATGTGATATTTGGATGACTTACTATTTCTCAATTCCCTTTTTATAAACAGCCTTACTCAGGTACAGTTCCTGTATTAGTTTGCTTGCCCATTTCTGGGGTATAATTCTAAACACCTGCAATTTAAAAGAGGAGACTTTAATTTAGCTCATGATTGCAGGGAATTCAGTCCATGGTCAGCTGCCTCCATGGCAGAAACATCATGGCAGAAGAGCATGGCCCAGCAAACATGCTTAGTTCATGGCAGCTGGGAAGCACAGCAGGGGAATAATGCCAAAAATGAAAGAACTTGGGACTATATATAATACCCAAGTTTATGCCTCTATGACCCACCCAGACCCAGAATTGTACTTTATTGGCCATTTCTTTAAGCAATCACATTGACACAACTAACGTTAGCTGTCACAGTTCACATAGCATACATTTATCTGTTTACCTAGTACAATTCCATGATTTTTAGTAATGCACAGAATTGTGCAACTATCACAATTTTTTTTTATGTGGGTACCGGGAGTCGACCTCAGGACCTCACACTTGCCAGCAAGTGCTTGTGCCGCTGAGTGATATCACCAGCCCTTTTTTTCCTTTATGTGGGTTCCGAGAGTCGAACTCAGGACCTCGCACTTACTGGGCAGGTGCTTATGCCGCTGAGCTATCTCAACAGCCCTCACAATGTTCTAATAAAAGAACTTCTCCATTCCATGGTGTATTTATTCTAGATCCTACTCTTCTCATTCATGCACTTATTTATTCAATCATTTGACATACATTTAGCTATTTGATATAAATTCTGGGGATACCATGATACAAGTTGGTCCTGCTCTTAAAGAATTCTTGAGAGAGGCAGACATATAAAGAAAAATTACAATACAGGTGACAAGCTGTACAATGGACAAATGTACGGTGTGGTGCCAGGACTTAAGTACGGTTATCCAGCCCATAGATGATGGTCAGAGAAGTGATTCTGTAAGCAGATGAGGCCTCTGCTAGATGAAGGATGAGAGAGAGATTGGCAGGTGACAGTGGTAACAAAAGTGTAGACATGGCCTTCAAGGGAGAGGGATCCAAGAATAAAGAACAACCTCTGCTAAGACCCACATTGCGATGGAAACAGATTCACAGAGCTAAAAAGAGCCTAGTTTTTTGTTTTTTTGTTTTGTTTCTGCTTCTCAAAAGCAGGTCTCTCTTTTTTACATGAATGTTCATATCAGCTTCATTATGAATATTGGAAACTTGATAACAAGTGAAGCCCCCATTATCAGGGCAATGTATGAATGAACTATGGCATATCCACACTATAGAATAACACAAACTACACACTGTGCACACCACACCACAAAAGGAAGAGTAAACAATGCACAAGTCCATCTATATAAACTTTTAGAAAATGTAATCTAACCCTTCTTGACAGAAAACAGATTGTCTAGGGACAAGGATGGGTGGTAGGAAGAGGTACAAAGACAAAACTTTCAGAAGTGATAGAAACACTTGCTATCTTGATTGCAGTGATAGCTTTATGAGTGAACGTATGCATCAAAATTTATCAAATTTTAAGTTTTAAATATGTATTGTTTATTGTATGTCAATTACACTCCCATATAATTTTTAAGAGGTATCCCTTTTGTGATAATAGATCATCTGAGCTCTCTGTTAGGAACAGACCTGTCATTTAATAGTGCTCAGTTAGACAATGCTGAAATACTGGTATTAATAAACCCCTACCTGCCACAGATGAAAAGGCCCAGGAAAGAAGAGCTACAGATAAAGCCAGACCTTAGATCTAATAGTGGGGAGTTAGAGAAGCAGACCAGCACAGGTTGACAGCTTGAGTTTGAGAGATGAAAAAATGGGGTTAAAATCCTAGCTCTGCCATCTACTAAGCAATCTGAAACGTCCTCTTCTCCAGAAACCTTACCTGGCTCAAAATGACCGATGTTCTCTTCTGCATTCTCTTAGCCTTTTATGGACATCTCAACTCATGTTTTCCTTCTCACCAGGTACAATATCTTTAAATCAAGCAATAATTTTAAGGCAAATTTTGATTAGCCCACACAGAGAGTCAGAGAAAGTTAGGCAACGATAAAGTCAGGTTTAAAAAAAAAAGAACTGGGCCGGTGAGATAGATCAGTGGCATAATGCCTGCCTAGCAAGCGCGAGGTCTTGAGTTCGACTCCTGGCACCCACATATGGAAAAAGGGCCAGTAATATTGCTCAGAGGCACAGGCGCTGCTGGCATGCGAGGTCCTGAGGTCAACCCCTGGTACCCACAAAAAGAAAAAAAAAGGAAAAAAAAAAAAAAAAAAAAAAAAAAGAACCAAGAACCATGAACTGTGAAGCGGTATGCTGTCATAAGAATAACTGAAGTCATGAAAAACATCTTTATTTCACTTCTTTATCTGAAGACTATATATTTCAATCTTTATTTCTTACTTATAAAATAATGACTGCGTTTTATAACATGGAACTCTAAATGGTATAAAGACATCCAATATTCAAAGACCAAAAGACTCCCTCTTCCCACACCCCCAGAGAGTGGAGGAAAATCACTATTCAGAATTTTAGCTGTTTCAATCCTTAACAAGATCACTTTCAGAAGAAAATAGAAATAATCTGGCAAATGCAGGGCTCAAATATTTTATGAGCAGGGAAAAGAATGACTGTGTTTCTGATGATGAATAATTTAGTAAATGTCACATTGAAATAATTTCTAATAATAAGTAACATTCTTCTTAAGTTAGTGGCAATAGAGTTAGGAAAGCTTTGCCTAATCACTAACATCTTCTGAAAGCTCACTGTTTAAAATTCAATAAAAATCTCTAAGGCAACTTTATCATTTACTAAACCTGCAATTCAGTTCCTCACTTTTGGATAGAACTTTCTACATATTTATAAGTGAGCATTACACTTGGCAATGGCCACTTAGCTTTTGGGAGACATTACTTGTCAATTGATTTTATTGATTTGTCCACCTCAATGTTCTCAAAAACCATTAGAACTGTAATAGTTTTAAGTAAAGAAGAAATCATGCATATTGTTCAGTCCAAATTTTCTATTTTACAAGAAAGGAGACCAAGTCCTATAGAGAGAATGAGTGGATCAAACTCACATAGCAGGGAGTGTCCTCACTTCATCTAGAATCTGAGAGTGCTAGCGCTCGGTGTTAGTCCTCTTCTCCACAGAACAGATCACCAAACCTGCAACAAGGGTTCATTTTGTTTTTCACAAGGCTGTGTTTAACTGGGAAATTGTTTTTGGTATAGCTGGACATCTACTCAAGTTTTTCTTTGTGAGAGTCTTCTAGTTACTATTGCTGCATAACAAATTTCCCCATAGTGAAGAGGCACAAGATACCAACCATCTTATTTTGCTTATAAAGTCCCAGGTCAAACCTGCACAAAGGGCTTATGTGAGCAACTGGCAGTAGAAGTCTCCCTGCAGTTGCGGTCTGAAGACAGTCCTGGGCAGGATGTCCAAGAGGGCACACTCACATGAGTAGCAATGGGTGATGGACATCTCTCTACTGGAAACCTAGCTGGAGCTGTGGACTACAGAGCTGATGCAGAGCCTTTGCAGTATGATGTTCTCATGGTGTCAGGTGGTAGCTGGCTTTCCCCAAAGCAAGTGTCCTGGGAAAACCAAGCAGAGGCTGAAAAGCTTTTCAGACTTAGTGTCCAAACTCACGCAGCATCTCTTCTGCTGCAATCTGTTCTTTGTCAGTGAGTTACTAAGGCCAGCTTATATACGAGGAGACAGGGCACCCACCTCTCGGTGTGTGAAATTTCAGATTTGTAGAGAGATTTAAAAACTGCCACAGGATCACAGGAGGAAAAATCCCAGGTCACCTAGAAGATGTGATACAAAGATGGAAAATTTGATCCATCATCTACACCCATCGAAGAAATTTTGGTAAGTAGAACTTATTCCTCTCTTTGTTTATCACTCCAACACCCTAAAATAGAAAAATGTTATGAAGGATAATCAACTTCAGGTATGCCCCATTTCCTAGAAAATGAGATTGACATTCAAGATATGATAATGAGAGTGACATTCTAGAAGCCCAAATAATAATCTTCAAAGTCAGAAGCTTGAGCTGCAAATGAAGAGTTTAACACTTGAGTTAATGAAAGACCAAAGAGACCTTTTATTTTCCCCCAATGAGACTGTTGAATTAAATTTTATTGAACTTCTTGAAGAGCTAGAGCTGTCTTTTTAACTTGATTTGTATGGCTTTCCATAGAGCCCATTGCAGAGGTTAGTGCTTAACAAATTTCAAATGATAGATGATGATTTAATTGGAAGAGAGTGGACCATAAATGTCTAGTGGGTATAAAAATACCACAAAGACTACAGTAGAGACCACTCTGTGATTCCAAGAGTCAGGCTGAATAAGAGAATATTTTCAACCATCTGTTATTTCAGAAAATGAGAAATTGGAACAATTACCAATGGTGCTGATAGGAGCCACAAATACCTTTTAGTATTTAAAACTATTTCCAGAAAAGAGACACAAAGAGAAACAACCAGATACTTACAAGAATCAGCTAGGACACTGAATTAAAAGTCCTTTCCAGCTAGGTGTGGTGGTCCATGCTACAATCTTGGAGGCTGAAGCAGTAGGATTACAAGTTTGAGTCCAGCCTAGGCAATTAGCAAACTAGTTAGATTCTGTGTCAAAGAATAAAAGGGGGGTGGAAATGTAGCTAAGTGTAAAGGCCCTGAGTTCAATCCCTAGTACCAAGAAACGTCTTCCCAATTCTGATTTCTTAAGTTTTCCAAAGGAGGTGATGTTCAGAGGTAGACTGGAAAAGATAATGTGTGTGTAACATAAAAAGTATGAATTTTCAAACCATGTGATGAAGACAATAAGAAGTCATAAAACAGTTCTCCCTCTTTAAAATAACACCCTTGCATATATGATATAAAATTTCCAGATTAAAAAGTTTTGATTTAAATTATCATGTAAATAAATTATTTAAATTAATGTTCTAGAATTAAATGACCCGCCACCCAAAAATTTAAGAAGTTAAAAATCAATGTCATTATTTCTTTTACCTCTATAGGATGGTTGGGTAGGTCTTTTGCACATGAATTTACTGAACTTGCTGCATTCCTGACTGGATTAGAGAAGACAAAATGGCCCCATTCTCGTACCTGGTGTGTTGGTGCTGAGTCTTGGATGGTCTCCTCATTTTTCCTCCCATGAACTCAGGGGCAAACTGGAAAATGGTCCCCCAAAGATGTCCTTACTCTAGTCTTCAAGAGTTGTGAATATTACTATGTTACTTTACATGACAAAAGGAGTTGTGAAAAGTTAACTATCTTGAGAAGGGTCAATCGTCCTGGTCCAATGTAATCATGAAACTTTTTATAAGAAGGAGGCGAGGAGTCTGATTCAGTGAAGTTTTAGTTGTAGCAAGCAGTGGTCAGAGTGATGGAGGGCGGATACCCCCAGACAAGGAGTACCGGCCACCTCTAGAAGACGGAAAGGCATAGCGGTGGACTCTTTCCTGGAATGTCCAAAAGGAGTATGACCTTGCCGACCCATTTTAGACTTCTGACTTGCAAAGTGTAAGATAATAAATTTGTATCAAGTCACTAAATTTGTGACAATCTGTTAGGGCCCCAAGAGGGAACTCATAGCCATTGATCTTCAGTGGGCTAGACCAATCCCACACTAGCCCATTCGCACAAACATTTTTCAGGCTTCTCAGATATCACAGATGCTAAAACCCTGTTCACCAAAATATGTTACATGGCTAAGGCCAGACTTCATGGAAGAATAACTTGGAATAGTGACAAAGTCTCATTGCCTGCACACTGGGATCAAAGAAATTTTAGCTTAAAAAACAAAAACTCTCATAGTGGCTATAATATGCTTTATGTATGTGTTTTGGCATGTGCTTTGAAAACCACAAACCCTTTGATTCAGTCTTTTAGAGTGGTGCTTAAATCCCAGCTCTGCGTATGTCAAATAATACATCATGCCTAACCCAGAGCACGACCCACCTGTGAAAACCTTGGTTTTTGATATGACTGGATTAAAAGATGGCTGAAAAAGTACTAAAGCACAATTCTGGGTGTGTTTGTGAGGTTGTTTTAAGCTTGTGGGTCGGTGGAACCAAGAGGAGAAGTCCCATTCCGAATGTGGGTGACACCATCCAATAAACCAGGGGCCTGGCCGAACCAAAAGCGGTAAGCAGTGGAGAACTCACACGATACGCACCTTCTTAAGTGCGTGCATTTTTTGCTGTTGCTCTTGCCCACAGACGTCGCACTCCAGAGTCTTCAGCCTTTGAGTACAGATTTTCACGAGTGACTCTCCAGGGAATTTCCAAGTCTCCCGCTGAAGGCTAAGGCTGTGTCATTGGCCTTCTTTGTTCCGAAGCTTCTAGCTTCTTGGACTGAGATGCAACTGGTTTCTCTGGCCAGCGCACAGACAGCCGTTGAGGGATTATTAAACATTTGATTGTGTAAGACAATCTAGAAGATCCTCCTTATAACTGTATATGCATCCTGTTAGTTCTGTTCCAATGGAGAATCCCAACCAATACACTGCTCTGTCATAGCTGGAGCTCTGGTGGCTTGTGACTCTTTTTCCTCCCTGCTTCTACCTCTTTCTACCTTCTCCCTCCACTACTGTTCTCTTCCCATTCTTTGCCCTTTTAGCATTATGTACTTTCAAATAAACTTCTGAGGTTGCTGAGCCATTAGAACATCAGTGTTTTATTGAGTCTATAATGTTTTTAAATTTTTTCCTTGGGGAAAGTTACTTCACAAGCACTTTTATGTGACACATAATTTCTGTGACTCAATCCTGAGATAATCATTTGCAAGTAATACAATGCCAACTGCCAAGGCCAAGTAGCAAGTGTTATTAGGCATTTTTTTCCTTGTGTTTTAAAGTTGAAGGATGGCACTTGTTCCAAGTATTTTTAAAAAGGCAGAAAGAAAACTCTCCATGTTCTTTGAATTTGCATTTTGCTTCATCTTTTAAGTGAGAAATAATGTGCATTGGAACTCTCACATCATTGAAAAAAAATTTAAAATTTGCATTTAAATAAATTCAAAAACAAAGATTTCTGCAGAACCTGAAGGTAGATCAAGGGAAGTTGCCAGTGAGAAGAGTGAATAGTATTTTTGTGCCAAAATCATTGAAGTTGAATTCATATATGTTTTAATTGTCACATTTGTTTATTTTTAAAGTTTGTACTAGTCCAAACATAAACTGTGAGTTTCTTGAATACATGCTGTAGTACAGGTTTTCTGCAATGGTTCTGTTTTTGACAAATTAACATATTTGGCTGATAAAATTTTATACTCGTTTCGTCAAAGTCAAGAGAAAGGCAAGTCCAGGCGTTGCTTGTGGACAGGCTAGATTGACCAATAAGAAACCTTAGAAGGGCATAACCTTGGAACAAAACAAGAAACCTAAGCCTCATAGTTCCAGAAACCAGATTTTGATTGTCTCTTGTGAACCTAAACCTGTTATCAGCTGCCTTTCTTCTTGATCTTAATGAAATTGGCAGCTGAGTTGAAAGGTCCCTCTGACTGAACAGCCCTAATGTGTGGAAATGATAAATATTTCAGGCGATGGTTATGCTAAGTACCCTGATTTGATCATTGTATGTTTCTTACAGGTATCAAAAGACTCCACTGTGCACCATTAATATGTACATTTAAATTAAAACACAACTGAAATCACCAAAGAAATATAAAGGGCATCTTGGACATAGAATTTGAGCAAAGTAGATTCTCAAAAGTCATGGTACCCTGAGGAAGCCTGCCCTTCGATGGCTTTCACCTGCCCAGAGAACTGAAAGCCAGAGTCTCCAAGATTAAGAAACAGGCCGTCTCTACCCTAGATTGCTTCTCTGTTTCCCGTGTTTCTAGATAGTACATCTCAACTTCCTATGCCTCCTTCTCTTAAATATATCAATATTATTGATTAAGCCATAGTGTAGTGGAAGATTAACAAATAAGTGCATGCCATGTATCACCACTCTCCCTTCCTATGCAATTGCTCACTTGAAAAGCAACCCCTCTTTCCCATTAAATCTGCTCAGCGTGGAACCCCAAGCAGCCACTTACAATCAACTTAAATTGATAGATGATAGATAGATGCTCTGGAGCAGATGCCCTTTCTAGGGACTTGAAGACGACCTGTCTCTTCTCATCAGGCGTCTTATTTCACATGACCATAAATATAGCTAATTCTAGCTGTGTAACAAAGACTAAGGCAATGCATTCAGATTCCCATGGCTGATTGGTTTTTCCATGTATCACAAATTTAACTACACATTTCCTCCACCAGTGTGGAATCATAAAGGAGAGAAAACTTGGTGTGTTAAAACAGCTTGATACTCATTGTGGGAATAGATTATATTTGTATTTTTTGTCCCCACTAGATCTTGGTTATCATCAGAAGGACATGGCTATTTTGCTGACTCACCATCAGGAATGCCTAGTGTAACCCTGACACACAGGAGCTCAGCAATATTTAGTAAGGACATGCTTGCTTGTCTAACTGGATCCATGAACAAAATACCTTGAAGTTTGAACCTGTATGCAGTGAGTCACAGCTGTACAAGTCTTTGCAATAAAGTCTGTGTTATGATTTAAATCTAAAAAACTTCCCAACAGTCTCGTGTGCTCAGAGGTGGGGCTTTGGAAGATGATTGGATCATGGGGTCACTATTCTCATCAGTGCATTCATCCATTGATGAGCTTACGCTGAATGTGCTGTCGGGAGGTGGGGCCTGGTTGGAACAGGTGAGCAGGACCAGGGGCACAACCTGGAAGGATGCATTCTTCTCCCTGGATCCTCCCTTCTATCCTTGGGTCTTCTCTGCTCTCTCTGCTTCCTGGCCACCATGGGTTTAGCAGCTTTCCTAAGTAGGCTTTTCTACCATTGCATTTCTGCATTGGTGAAATTTCTGCCAACTATGGACTGAACTCTCTGAAACCATAAGTTCAAAGAAATCTCTCCTGCTTTAAGTTGTAGATGTCAACAATTTTTGTCCCAGCGATGGGAAGGGTGACTAATATAGTCTCCTTGATCTTAGGGGTAGTGTCAACAATATACTCAACTCCCATGTTGTAGAACCTAGCTGTTCAACTGCTTTTCTGTTCTGCTTGCTTGCTTTGTATATTTGTTTGCAGGGTTGTAAGACTATCACCAGAAGGAGAGAGTTGAGGTTAAACTAAATGCGTGTTTAGGAAAAGAGAAGATGAAGAAACAAACATAATGTGGTAGACAACGAGTAGCCTTGTCTACCTATCTGACTATTCTCAAGAAAAGCTAAAACTTCCCATCTGAGTAAAGATGATATTCAAGCTACTTTTCTTTCTTTCTTTTTCTTTCTTTCTTTTTCCTCTCTTTCTTTATCTTCTTTTTTCAATCCTCATTACAGTACAGATGGTAGGAGAGTTCTAAACTATGTGTCAAGATAGCTTTAGGAATTATAGTCACATTTAATTTTATTCAACAAGTTTTTCCAAAATGCTTTGTAGGAAATCATTAACTTTATAGTTATTGACCTGCCTCCAAGCAGTTTTTAGTCTAGGTAAAGGCTGAGATACATATAAAACCATTTTGAAAAACAATATAATATGCAGCTCAAATAAAAATATGTAATAGCAATAAATACAAGAATAACATATTAAGAAGAAAAATAGAAAAATATTCTCTAAGATTCTTGAAAATTAGAAAAAGGAGAAAGCCCACCAGTTCCCTTTCTCTCTCTTCTCTCTCTTCTCCTCCTCTTCCTCCTTTTCCTCCTCTTCCTCCCCTTCTCCTTCTTCCTCTTCCTCTTCTTCTTTCTCCTTTATATTCTTCTTCCTCCCTCTCCCTCTCTTTCTCTCCTTCCTCCCTGTCAGCTTTCTTCCACCAGGCCTTTCTGCCATGATGATTCTATCTTGCCAAGAGTCTAACAGCAAAGAAACCTGCTGCCCATGAACTAAAACCTCATTCACTGTGAACCAAAATAAACCTTTCCTCCTTTTGGTTATTTTCCTCGGATATATTGTCACAGACTAGCAGTCAGATGGAAAGCTGACCAACAGATACCATCAATTAAATGTATACTCTGCTTTAACATGAGTTTAGCATGTTATGATTACATTCATCAAGGCATGATTTTTATTTCATTATGAATAATGTAGACTGTTTTCAATAGAAAGAGAAGATTGTTAGCATGTACATATTAAAAAAGATTGGAAGCAAGTGCTTTGTCATTCTGGGGCTGAACATAGGCCTGGAATGCCGCCTTATATAAAGCAGATGACCCTGAATGTCATTTGAGTGGAGGAATGGATGGATGAATATTAGACAACCACAGGTTCTACAAAGTACCTTGCACACCACCAGGTCTCAGTACTAACGTCCTGCCTAGCACTACACTTTATTAGTGGCAGCGAAGACTCTGCTGTCACTCCAGCTAAAAGTCAAGAAGTCACCCCACATATACAAGACATCTCCAGATATCCTAACTCTTCAGCCCCTCATATGTTTCTCCCTACCGCCTTGTTGCTACTTAGTTGTGGTCATCAGGAGTGCTCATCTTAATTTCCTCCCTTTTCTCCCTCCAGCTCCCTGACCAATTGCACTAGGACTGTCTGTCTGAAGAACAGACGTGACCTTTGACATAACCCTTTATGGCTCCCCACTGCAGGCTAAGTGACCTCTGTGGCACAGCACACAAAGCTCTTCTTAACCTGGTTCTTACTGATCTTCATTGCTTACCCCTGGCTCTTATCCCAGTGACAACAGCACTCTTTCCCTTCTCGGTGGCTTAGAGCCTTCTTATCTCTAGGTTAGACTCCAAGCTGGAATTTTTCTCTCCTGACTCCTTGCCTAACTCGCTCCCTCCCACCAACCTGATCCCCAAGAGAAAGCTCATCTGAGATGCAAATGTGTCCTGTATTCACCCTTACTCTAGTCACTGTCACCCATCTTCATTGTTTGTTTGTGTCTCTACACCTATACAGTAGGCTTCTCGCTGGGCCTGAATGTCTAATTCGGTTCTACCCCTGGTGCCTAGTTCGTAGTAGGAACTAAACGCACATCAAGGGAAGAAAAAATAAAATAAAATAAATGAATGAACACAAGCGTGGCAGAGAAGGGGTCATTTCTTAGACTTAGCCTTGCTGACATATCACGCTAGAACTCTCAGTCCTAGGCACCCTGGACCTTTTTCGGTTGCCAGGATCACGGTGCCGGGAGGTTAACAAGCGCCCTTCAGGCCGCTTTCACCCAGAGCTGCCGTCATCTCGCAGATCCTGACGCCGGGACCCGCGGGAAGTCTTCGAAGCCGCCCACCCCGGAGAGCGCAGGCCGAGCAGCACGCGGGGCCGCGAGTGGAGGCGGCGGGGCGGAGGCGGAGACCGGGGTCAGCGGACCAATCAGGAAGCAGGGACCTGCCCCGCCCCCGCCCCCGGCCCCGCCCCCCGCCGAGCCTGGCGGAAGAAGCGTCCTCGGCGGTGCGCTCCTGCCATCTAGTGGCGCTTCGGGCTCTCCGGAACGCTTTCAGCACAGGTGGATTTCAGGAGCTAAAAACCAAGCAAAGATAGAACCGGCCAGGAGGCCAGATTCAAGTGGTGCCGCAGCACAGCCAGAGTCCATCAGGAGCACCACAGTGTCCCTGGGGCCCCCTGTCGGCTGTGACCTTGGAGAAGACAGCATTTTGACCCCTGGGGAGTGGAGCATGAGGTTGTCTCTCATCACAGTGTCAAACTGAAAATCAGATTTGAAAACCAGCTTAGATTTCCCTGGGAAATAGGAAATGATTTTCGTTGATCACGGGTTGGGTGTCCTTTTCTTTCTGACCTCCCCACTGATTCTAAATGTGTTGTAAACATCGCCTAGAGGTCGTTTTACCCTGCAGCAAACTAAAGAATTGCAACACTGAAAGAAAATCTCAGAATATCTCTGCTGCTCTCAGCCTCGAGGTAAAATAGCCAAAGATGACAGTGCTGAGATCTAACAAGGCGAATCCTTCAGGGAGCAGGCTGGCGGGATGAAAGAACATGCTCCGGGTTTTGGAGTCCCTGAGAGAAACAGCTCTTTTTTTTTATGATGCTCCTAAGGTAAATCATTAAAATATCAATAGTCTCTGTTTGCTCTGGGGTGATGAACTGGGACAGCTGTACAGGAGCACGTGGGTGTGTGGAAGACACAGTTCTCATCTGCACACGGTCTGTGCCTAAGAAAACCGGAGCCGAAATGATTCTAAAAGAGCAGCAATCAGGCCATCCCACAGGAGTGTGAAAAGTCCGAACGATAGATTCGGAGAAACAGAATTTCTCAGGGGGAAGGTAGATCCATATGCAAATGCATTAGACATACCGTTACGATGTAAGTTTAATATATTGTGAATTTAATATATATTGTTATATATATATTTCAATTTACACCAACTCTCAACAACAATAAACAATACCAAGAGCAACTGATGGGAGCAGGAATAAACTAGTGAGAAATCCTGCAGGTTACTTTAAAATTGTTTTCTTCTTTCTAAATGCTCCAATTTTATATGATGTACCATAGCTTCCAATATTGTAATGTGACCTTCAGCTGAAACATGCTAACAATCAACATTTACAAACCCCATTTTATCGTTTCACAAGATTCCTGTCTTTTTCTAGGTCCTATGCAGACACATGCAGTTTACCCTGTTTAGATAAATGGGTAATGTGTGCTGCGTTAGACCCTGCCTATTTTTTTTAACTCAATTGGTAAATTACCCCCCACAAGGAAGTTTATTTTTGATGCTAAATTGGCAAATTGAGTTTAAAAGATAGAAAAGTTTCTGGGGAAAAAAAAGCTATGCCAGGTGTTTCATGTCATATAAGAACAATCAATTTAGCTGTTAATTTAATAAGCTTAAATTAACTACTTTGCCAGGTTGACCCAGTCTTACGTCATAAAGAACTACCTTTAGGTCGGTTGGAAACTTTAAGTATATAAAACAAAAATACCCATATCTGCTTATTATACATTGTATACTTGTATTGAAATATCATCCTGGATATTATTAATATGTACAATTACATATCAATTTAAAATATTTTTGAATATATTAAGAAATAAGAAAGATATTTGTTGCTGGGCAGGTTTTCTAGATCTTTCTGTACAAAAAAAATTCACTCATGATGTTCAGGTTTAAAAGGCAATCATGCTCATAAAATACATCTGGGAGAAAGTTTCACATTTTAAAAGACAGAATAATGATTTATGGGGGGAACAGGTCTTTAAAATAGCCTTATTCGATGGGCGTGGTGGCACACGCCTGTAATCCCAGCACTTGGGAGGCTGATGCAGGAGGATCACTGTGAGTTCCAGGCCAGCTTGGGCTACAGAGGGAGACCCAGTCTCAAAAAAATAAATAAATAAATAAACCAAAAATAAATAAATAAATAAATAAAATAGCCTTATTCCAAAAGAGCTGTGCCATTGGCACTAAGGAGAAAGACAGAAGGAAACTCCAGTAAGAATATAAGGATTGGCTTATAGTTTTCAAAGAAATAGAAAGAGAAAAAAATGCTGCCTCAACAACAAACTTCAAATGTGCCTAAATTTTAGTCTCCTCTGTTAATTCTGCAATAACAAGTAATTAACAAGTGGCTTAAAATATAATTTTATTAAAATGACAATCTCAGCGAATAGGCATCAAGGCATGATGTCTAAACGCTTTGCAATAACAAGGGTAGTCTTCAAGGATCAGCTCTTTGCTGAAACTGCCCCCCTATATCCTTCAGTCTCCTGCCAAAAGCTGCACACTCTCCCAGGTCACTCCTACTGGTTAACCTGCTCAGGCCCATTTAATTTTGAGTCCCAATTCCACTACCTATGAGCTGTTTGACTTCGGGTAAATTACAAATGTTCTGAGCCACCTTTTCTTTATTCATAAAATGAAGATGATAATTACTCAGTTAGACAATGCAGTTTTTCCTAAAACAAAAACTATCAAAACCCAGCAATTTCATTCTGCCCAGTAAGTCACTGCTTTCAAAGACCCGTGAAGCAATGAATAAAAGTACAGTAGGCTACGACCTAGACCTTAAGGTCCATTTCTAACTAGCAGGGTGGACAAATTGTGGGAAAGCTTACTCAGGCAAAAAGGTCTCCGCGAGACAAACCCAAACCAATTTATCCATCAAGATTGCAGTCGGCTGTGGCAAAGGGTATGTAAATACACAAATACATGAATTTTTTAGAATTCTGCACTGGAGGAGTGAAAAATAATTTTAGAGAATCTATAGAAATAAGAATTTCTCAGATAACATTTTATAGTGGTTAGAGTTCTAGATGTGGACTACTTGAATACTTAGGCCAGAACACCCACTCTGATAAACCAGAGGTGTGAATTTGACATGGGTTTAACCTTTTTGATTTTCTGCTTCCTTGTGTGTTTGATGGAAATAATAATTAGGACCCTAAGTGCCACAGAGGTTATGATAATAATTATATTTATTCAATATTGCTTATATGCCAGGTGCCTTACACTAATTATCAGATTAGCCCCTAACAACCATATGAGGAAGATATTATTGCTAACGTTCCTGTTCATGAGGACCCTGAAGGGCAACAGCAGTAAGCTCAAGGTCACTCTGAAATTAAAAGGTGGAACTGCAACCCAAACACCAGGATTTTATTCTAGAATTTACTTGCCCGATGGACCAGTTGTACTGCTCTTAAGGAGAAGGACTACACTCTGGTCTACATCCTATTATTTACTTGTTTCATTGCACCTTAATTTCCTTTTAAGATAAATGACAGAACTGGATTAGAATCAGACTCTAAATGGTTTATCTCAAACACTCACCCTGATCTTTTTTCTTAGTCTTCCAGGATCACAGTGTTCAGAAGGATTGCAAGATCTGTCTTGCATCAGTGAGAGTTGGTGCTGTGATTAACTAGTGATGTCTGCCCGGGGTGTGGCATGGGCGAGGCATGCAGGCACTATCGTAACATCTTTGCTATCCCTGGGAGCAAAAAGGACACTTCTGGCTGTTTCAGGCAAGCTTTTATAGGACAGGGCTATCTAAAAGAATGTTCTGCCATTGTGAAAATGTGCAAGGAAGTAGCTGCTAGGCATGTGTGGTTGCTAAGTACTTGAAATCTAGCTAAGTAGCTCCATTTTTAAGTTTTAATCAATAGAAGCATCAATTTAAATAGACCCATGTGGCTAAGCAGACACTCTGTTGCTTAGTAGGGATCTAGAATAACAGTCAGTTGACTGTGGATGGGCGTCAGGGATGTGGAAACCAAGAATTCACCTAAAAAGGTGAAGGTGAGGGAAAGGCATGCTTGGACCCAAAAGGATGCTAAGGAGGTGTCTAGACATCAAAGCAGCTAAGTGATGCCAAGTTTAGAGGTAAGCATGAGGAGTAAGTAGTTGGAGAGGGACGAGAGGCAAGAGCCTAAAAATGTGACTTCTTTACTATGTAAACTATGGTCCGGGACATGCTCATTAATCCTGAAGTGGACAGGCCCTCAGCTTTGGTCATTTGAGTGCAAACAGTCATGCTGTGTTTGGAGCAAAATTTGTGTCAGCTTCCCTTCCCATTCCCACTTCTTTCTTGGAATATTTCCAAATCTCTGCTATTTCTTAGAATCTTCCTAGCAATGTCTACCTGCTGGGTGGGTGAAATGGTCTCAGCAGTTTAGCTTGACTGCCAAGTAAAGCATTAGCACACTTAGTAGGCACTCTGGTAGTTCAGACTCTGTATTCAAATTGAAATAGCTTAATCAAAATGAAAAATTCACAAGAAGAGTACTGGTGTGTCGCATACAAGAATCGAGCATGCAAGCCCACAGGAAGGGATACCTCTAGGCTTGTGCAGAAAAAGAGATTCACTCAGAAGTTCTGTCTCGGTCCAGGCCCTTTCACCCCCCTCCGTTTCTGCACAGTGGTCCCTTCTGCTTTGCCGGGCACATGGTGGGAAATACACCAGCCAGTAAGGAAAGACAGCCTGCACCTTGCTCTGCTTCCAAGTTTTAAAATATCAGCGGAGGAGGAGGAACTCCAGCTCATGACTCATCTCATCCCAGTTCAGCTGCCCATTGTTGGGGGTTGGGGGCAAAGAGGAGACTCAGGTCCCAGTCTGAGTATCCCTACTGAAAATTGTAAAGCAGGGACTCGGGGAAGAGAGATTCCAAGACAAAAAGAAGTGCTGTCCCAGGAAAACCTCAAAGGAAAGTTGGGAAAGCAAAATGGGAAGTCCGCACTGAAGAAACAACGGGATGAGAGAAGAAATACCCTTTAGCAAAGGAAGGCTTTTTTTCCTTCCTCTTTATAGAGCAAACCAAGCATAACATGGAACTTTGCCATCTGCAGAACCAAGATGACTTTTCCTCCTTACTAAGATCCAGAATGAAAGCAACCCAGATGCTTTAATAATTACTCTGATTGTGGAGGTAAAGGAGAGCCTTGCTTTGAAATGAACTTTGCAATTCTCCATTAATTGTATCAGGAAATTGAAGAGACGCTTTGCTTTTAGATTTGATTATCTCAACATCTATTGAATAAAAAAAAAGGATTTTTGCTTCATTAGCGGTAAAATATATAGGGATAATGACAGATCATTCTAAGTATTATTTCCTTATTTCTGATCTTAATCACTATATTTAATAAGGAAAGGCCAGGTTCAATAAAGGATGCATCTGGCTTCAAATGATTAATCAATTTTTATAGAACTCACATGCTAGCAATTCATTGGGAAGTTAGACAAGACGCCATGAATCTCAATTCCCTGTACACACTCCCTCTTCTCCCCTCCCTTCCAGCTTTGCTTTCACTAATCACTTTCAATTGACTGTCTCGGGGCATTTTTACAAAGGTGCATCCTTTGTCTCTCACATCCTGAATTAATGCTGTAGTTAATTAATTTCAGAGGCTGAGGTCTCTTTCATCTGCATGTAAGGCAACTAAATGGTTTTCCTTAGCTGCTTGAAATGTGAGTCTCTTTTCATTCCCTCTGACTCTCCTCCCTGGCTGCTTTAATGGGGATGTCAAATTGTATCATCCTGTGGGGAGCAGAATTTTTTGCAATAGGACCAAGACAGACATTTCTTGAGTTGGGGGCAATTTTTCTTTGTAATGTCATTTCCAATTCCTCCAAGCAGGAGATGAATTAATCTCGTGCATTAACAACAGGGGGTGAGTCTATGGCAAATGCTGCAGATCCTGATGAAAACATGAAATCTGTAGGAGAAAAACACAGGTAGATGCCAAAATGGGCACAGCTGGCTTGAAAGACAGAGGGACACCTCCTGGAGAGGGAATGTAAGCCAAAACATAAAATAAAATAAAACCCTGAGTGTTCCTGTAGCCAGGGAATTTAGCTACTTACAGTTATGTATGTGTCTTATTTATAGCTGTATCTCCAGTGACGGGAGCAGGGATAGCAAATACCTGGCATGTTCGCTGCCACAGCTACTTAATTCTTCCAAAGCAGACACTGCTAATCACTCATGACACTCTCCCGCTGAGCCCACTTGTACCCTCACCCTGCTACAGGCGGTAACCACCGGCTGATCAGAGCTGGCACACGAGATGGATCCTATTTGCAATCCCTGGTCTTGAACATTGTAAGTGTTTAATTGGTATTTGTTGACTGCACAAATAAATGAGGACATGTTTCTGCAGAATATGGGAATTTATGCCTGTCCCTTCCCTTGCGTTTAAAGTGCATTTTTTTTTTTTTTTGCATAGATGTGTGGGGAGACTCTGGCCAAAGAAGTGTTTGAAGTGAATGTGAAAAAGGAAGGGACTTTCTGAACAACAGTTCAGGATACCTGGATGCATGGTTAGAGTTTAGAGCGGAATCTGCAGCCAGCAGAACTAAAAGCAGTTTGTTCAGACATGTTTCTTTTGGCCATTGTGTACTCTCTGCCCTGATAAGATTGCTTAAACTAGGTCGACATGTGTCACGTAACAAACCATCCCATTCTGGCACTGTCCCCTCACCAAACCTTCTGTACAATATGTTACAAACACTTTTCTTCTATGTATTTGTTCTCATGTCTTTGAGTTACAAATAAATAACCTCAGAGGTCTCAGATCGCTGCTGATTCCCTGAAGCTCCATTATGCTGAAGTAGTAACCCCTCTGGGTCCTCTTGGTGACTGAACTAAAGTCTTGTCCCTGAATAATCTTTCTCATCCTCTATGCAGCCACGGTTGCACACTGTGACAGATGCCCCCAACAAGTCAGATCTGATATTCCTTTATCCGGCCTTATCAGATTACCCTCCAGCGTGACCTGATGCAGGGATAAACAATATATTGCCTTAAAGCTGTGTTGATCCTACCATGCAGGCACATCTGGCCGTGTCTGGAGGACTGCTGAAGTGGATCTCAGGATTTCACCCCAAAGCTTGAGACCTGAGCACATGGGTTTGAATATAAGACAATGGGGCAAAAAAGAAGAGAATGTCAGATCATGTATTCTATTTGGCGCTCCAATCATTTGCCAGCCTACTTCTGAAGGCAAGTGGGCTACAACGGAATAAAAAGTGCAGGTTAATTCAGTAAAGCATTCATGATGTGGTATGAGTACCAGGCACTGAGGGCACTGGTTAGCAATAGAAAATGCTGCCCTTAACATCTTCAGCATAGCTTTTTTGGCAACATGAGCGTGGAGAACGGAGATAAGCCTTTGGACACTTTTGGTTGTCATCCTAAACACCATTCACTCAGCTGCTGCTTGGGCTTGGTGCTACCAGGAGACATCACAGAGGAGCTGGGGTGGGGCTGGAAAGCAAATGAATGGCAGATCCCCCACAGTATTCGAGAGAACATGGTTTATCAGTCATAGGTGAAACACCACTTGGGAGAAATACTGGGCCAGTGTGTAAGAATCTCTGCAAGCATTTGGAGAGAGACGAGAAACATTTTTATATTACCATGATCCCAATTTATCTTTATGAGGTGAGAAACTCATCTTGCATGTGTTTTAAAGACTTTGCTCTCACAAGGACTTAGAGTACAAGTGCAGCACACACACACACACACACACACACACACACACACTTCAAAAGAGGAATAGTATTTTCTTCAGAGCATCTCAGTCATCAAAACATTAGTTTAATGACTAATGACATGTAGCATTCGGCTGGCTACACAGCAAACTCCACAGAATTCAGACGCAGCCCTGCAGGAATGTATACAAATTAAGAATACCTGCACACACTATAACAGTCAAATAAAAAGCTCAAAGTAATGCATGGATTGTTGGTGAAACACTTCTATCACATATAGGTCATTTGCTAAGAGGATTGAAAGCTGCTTTAAAGCACATAAATATATTATCCAATTTTCTGGACAATAATAAAAGCTCAGAAATTCAAAATGACAGGAGCCAGGTCTGTGTCCCTATAGGAGAATCAAAGGAGTCTAGAAAATTTAATTAACACAATTTGCCCCAGTTCCTTAGGGAAGCTTCAGATATCAAAATTACTATTTAATAGTCCAGGTAGTAATTTTAGATTGAAAAGAGATCTTTCTGATTTTCTGTACTTGGTTTTGAAACATAGTCTTAACTGAAAGGTCAGAGTCAATAAAAGAAGAAACACTGCGGCATTACTGAGCTTCCTAATCCAAAAAGAAAGAATGAAAGAATTTCTGTCACCTCCAAAGGTCCACCCTGGCCAAAAAAGCAATTAAAGCAAGGGTTTGGATAGGAAACTTGGATGTCCTTGATTTGAGCCTTATTCCTTGCTTCTTCTGCAGAATGAAGTAATGTGAGCTGGTGTGACGTAAAGCAGTTCTTAGCCTTTGAGTTCCACTAGGACAACTGGAGACCTTGTTTTAACTGGGAGTGCTGGGCTCCCATCTCCAGAATATCTGGTTTAGTTGGGTTGGATTGGGGATAGAAAGTTTCATTTCTAACAAATTCCCAGATGGTGTTCATGCTGCTGCCCAGGACAATATGCTTTGAAAGTGACTTGTGAAATGATTGATCACCACTACCTGGATCATTTATTTATTTGAGCTTATAAAGTGATGACTTTCTAAATCCAATGTTTATATTTACTAGTGAAATATTCTGTGTAGAAGAACTTTCCTTTATTCATGAAAGCTATGGGATAAATTGTGACACACAGGTCAAACTAGAAAGGCAGGATAATTTGCAATGCCCTTCCTTTGATCATTAAATTTTAGAGTAATGATTAGAGCTTAGGCATCTTTAATGGTGCCCAATGTGTTCTTCTACTCTGCAATATCGATAATCAGGTGAACCTCTCCTCATGGGAAACAGAAGTCAGGAGTGTTACACAAACAGATGGTCCTCTCTCCTTCTCCTGCCTGACTATCTCTCTGTCTCCCACACACATACAACTCCCAGTCCCTTCTCCAATTAAATAAGCGAATACAAGTGGATTGCCTATTTTGATTTTCTAAAAACTCAGCTATAAGAGCTATTGCACTTTTTCTGTTTTATTATAAATTTCTGCTCCTGTCTTTTAAAATTGTTTCCCTCTCCCTGCTTTCTGTTTAATTGGAGATTTTTTTCCCCCTCTGCTATTTTTGTTACTTGTTTCATTTCCCTTTTTATTGACATTGGCATTCAATCCTATGGATATTCTTCTTCGTGTGGCTGTAGATGTGTCCCACAAACTCTGTCAGTTTCTATTTTTATTTTCTACATCATCATTTATGTTTCCTTTCTTCTTCAATCTATAATGAAATACTTCAATAAAACACAAGACACTTGCAAAAGTTTTAATTGCCCACCCACGGTTCTTTGTGCTATAGTTGTAAAACATATTGCATTAATATACAGTCTCTACAATACAGATATGATCTTTGCTTTAATCATTTATCTTTTTATGTAATCTCTGTGTATGTGTGTGTGTGTGTGTGCGAGTGTGTGTGTTAGTCTTGTACCCATGTTTACCATTTTGGTTTCCCTTCTTTCCTTCATATAGATCTGCATCATTATATTGTGCCATTTCTTTTCAGCCTGACCCTTTACCCTTCCTTTTTTTTTTTTGTGGGTACCGGAGGGTCGACCTCAGGACCTCGCGCGCCAACAGGCACCCGTGCCACTGAGCGATATCACCGGCCCCTTTTTCGTATGTGGGTTCCGGGAGTCGAACTCGGGCCCTCGAACTTGCAAGGCAGGCGCTTACGCTGCTGAGCCATCTCACCGGCCCTACCCTTCCTTTTAAGAAAGATCTAGACCAATAAATATCCTCACTTTTGTGTTTTTATTAAAGTATTTACTTCTTCCTTTTGCAGGACAAGTTGAGTGCAGAATACCTAGTGGACAATTTTGTCTCTCAAAACAGGATGTATAATCCTGACCTTCCTCAGCCTTCTTCTGTGCTAACGGGACATCATCTCCTAGTCACAGTGTTGCTCCTCTGTAGCAGCTCATAATTTTCAACTTCTGTCAAGAAATTGTCTTTGTTTTGGCTTTCAACAGATTGACTGTGATGTAATTAAGTTGCCTTTCTTTGTAGTTTCACTGATTTATTTTGTTGAATTGATTGGATATGTCAGTTTGGAAACAATCAGGGAAGCTGAATCATGATATTGTCAGCTCTTTCTTCACCCCTTTCTCTCCACTGTAGCTGAATTCCAATCACACATATTTTGGACCACTTGACATTGTCCCATAGGATTCTAAGGCTCTGTGATTTTGCATTTTTTTCTTCTCAGTCCTTCAGAGTAAATAATTTCTGTCAAGCTATCTTCAAATTCCATGAATCTTTTTTTTTTTTTGCTATTTTAAACCACCTATCAAAATCATCTTTTTATTTAATTTACTTTTTAGACCTAGGATTTATATTTGATTATTTTAATAGTTTTGATTTCTCTATCAAAATTCCCTTCCTGTTTAATCATATTATATAGTCTGCAAAAAAAAAAAAAAAAACCAAAAAAAAAAAACCAAACTATATATATACACACTTCAGCAGTTCACCATACTAATAAATGTCTGGAAGCTCATGGCCACTGCTTTGCGCACCTCTTGTAATTGTAGAGGCCAAAGGTAACTTGTAATTAATCTCATGAGGTCTCAATAAATTTAATATTAAAATATTTATACAAGTTTTCTTTTCCTGATGCACACATTTTTGGTGGTCTCTCTCTCTGTCTCTCTCTCTCTATATATATATATATATTCATGTTTTCTTTAATTATGTGAGCATATTTAAAACATTTGCTTTTAATCTTTACTAAATCTAACAAGAGCTCTCTCAAAGTTCATTTCTGTAAGCTGCTTTTTTCCTAAGCGTGTTTCACCTAGTTTTAGTTGAAACTAAGTGTACTTAAGGACTATCTTGAACCAACTCTGAACTCTGGTATTAACTTCTAAGAAGTCTGGTACTTTGTTCTAGTAAAAACTTAACTTGCCTGAAACTATAAAAATGTGTCTCCCCTGCAGTGTCTTTTAATAGTAGACTTAAGATTGTTTTGTTTCGTGAAAGGGTTTTGAACTTATAGTTGTAAATATTTGTTCAGCCTCTTTGACATCTTGCTCATGTGGGAACTCCAATTACACATATGTTGTTTCTACTCTGCCTGTTATTTCACATAGTTTGAATCATTTGTCTCTTTATTTCCACTTCATTGTTCTCATATTGTTTCCCCTAACATGTATTCCCCTCAGCATATTTTCTATAATGTCTATGTACTTGAATTCAATCTTTTTTCTCTGAGATTTTCTAGTTTACGCTTCACTTCTTTCTGCTCTCTTTTCATCTCTTTACAATGTCTATCTCATTTCTGAACTATTTTAATTTTTGTTTCTGCTGTCCTATCACTTTTTTGGTCATTTTCTTAATTTTTTATTGAACTTTAAATAATTGGTTTAAATTTAATGTTCTTTGTGAACAAAAATGTGAATTTTATTAACATTGTATTGCCCATGGAAATTTTTGGTTCATTTTTACTTTTGTATCTTAGAAGAAGTTTTGAAATTTTTTCTCACTTTTTTTTTCTTTGCTTAAATGATACTACTAAGAGGAAGTTATTTTATAGAGGTTGAAGCTAGGCCGGATTTACAGCTTACAAGATCCTTCCTTTCTGTTTACTGGGAAATATTAACTATGGCATGGGTGTTTATATACTTCTCTTCCTCTCTAGGCTTAGCCTAATTCAGCAAATCTCCCTAATCCTATCATTTTCTCCTTTAGAGTTCTATAGGATTTGCTCTTCATATTGCTATCTTCAGCTCTATTTTGCTTTTGCAGTTTTGTTTATCTTCCTTTATTGTTTTTAGGCCTTTTGGTTAAGGTCAAGGGTAGTGTCTTCTGCTTCCTCCTCCTCCTCCTCTTCCTCCTCCTCTCCTCTTCTTCCTTTTCTTTGCCACACCCCCCAGAGCTCTCCCTATTTCACAAATATCTGAAACATCATCACCACTGGGGTCAACAGAATTTTCTTCCAAGCAGAGTTTTTAGGGTAAGTCTCTATGCTACTAATAGGCTACCTCTGGGATCCTTAAGGAATGAGCTACTACAACACCATTTGAATTTCTTGTGGTTTTGCTAACGGTTTTCTACAATCATTTCCAACATAATTTTTGCCAGGTCTCATTTTTTGTCCGGCTGTAATTTTTGTTCGGTTGTTCTCAGATTTATTTTTACTCATTATATGCTTTGCTGCTTCAAAAATAAATTGACAATTTTGAGTTCCAAGGTTCATATGATTCATTTATATTGCCCTTTCTCTCTGTCATTACTACTGAAAAGCTGCTCTTCCCTAAAGGTACTGATCACTTGGATTGAAAAATAATTTAATTCTTGATAAGTATTCAGAAAAAGCTGCAATGAGATCTCATCAAATAGAAAATTTTAAGGCAAATTACACGGCATGCATGACACAGGGAGAAGGGCTTGAAACATTCAAATGAAACTTAATTTCTCTATGGAAAATCTACCCATCATCCAGGTCACAGGGGAAATGTTCTTCCTGGAAATTGCTCTTAATTCCTATGATTCGTGTCTACCTACTGATCTAAATTAGTGTCCTTCTCTGCATTCCCATAGTACCTCTTGTTACTTCCCTGTTTTGATACCTCCATTATGAAACTTTTTTATTATTATAATTTTTCTACTTATATAATTATTCATTACTAAATTTTAAGCTACTCCAAGACACACACATATATACTAATATTTTCATATCACCAAAATCTAGTGTTTAATTAAATTCATTATCAAATATTAATTAGTACTTGTTATAGATCAGGCATTGTTATGAATGCTAAAAATTCAAAAGTGAGGAAAAATGCATCTATTTTTCATACCTAGTGTAGTTACTGTCTGCTATTAAGGTTCCCACTGCAGGGCCGGTGAGATGGCTCAGCGGCGTAAGCGCCTGCCTTGCAAGCGCGAGGGCCCGAGTTCGACTCCCGGAACCCACATACGAAAAAGGGGCCAGTGATATCGCTCAGTGGCACGGGTGCCTGTTGGCGCGCGAGGTCCTGAGGTCGTCCCCCTGGTACCCACAAAAAAAAAAAAAAAAAAAGGTTCCCACTGCAGGTGCAAGGGAAAAGCGTGTTCTTGAGTTTTCTGTCTGATTGTGGCAGTCAAGCTTTCTGAATGGGAGAAGACAGGAGAAAAGTAATGTAATGCAGAGAAAAACATGAAGACAAAATGATATATATGTAACTCGTGGATAACTTTATCTATAGTAAGGAGCCAGCTATACTCCAAAAAATTGAAAGATTGAGTTTAATAAAAGTGTACAAGGGGCCAGGGATATAGCTCAGCGGCACAGCGCCTGCCTGGCAAGCATGAGGTCATGAGTTCAATTCCCTGTACCAAAAAAAAAAAAAAAAAAAAAAAAAAGCATACAAGACAAAAAAATGTAAGCCCTTACCTCATACAACTTTTATTCTAGTAGTACAATAATAGCAAACACCAGTATGGTGCTTGTTACAGTACATGCCAGACACTGGTCTAAGAGTTTCAGATCTATGTTAACATGTTTGATCTCATAACAACTATACAAAAGGCGTGATTACTGTCTGGGTTTAGAGTATCCAGAAGCAGTCCTGAGGCAAAGATTTATGTGCGGGTAGTTCATTCGGATAGCGATCCCAAGAAGTGTGATAGGGAGCAGTGGCGATAGGGAAGGAGAGAAGATAATAAAAGGTGAGTTGTTCAATCATCACATTTTATTATAATGTATAACTAAAGCTACCTCTCATGGAGGAATAGTGGAATATAGGCAGAATAAATCTCACAGCTATTCCAAAGTAGAGTTAAGAAACATGAATCTATCATCGGTTTGGGGTTCTTTTTAAGAATCCTCTCTGGGGCTAAGAATACTACTGTGACCAGAAAAACAAGCCTCAGGCAGAAACCCAAGGCGTATTACAGTAAGCAACTTTCAGCATATACAAGGAAAACCGAGGGAAAGAGGCAGGGAAACACAGTTCATTACAATTATTTTCTCCATTTAATGAACACATTGAAGTACAAAGAGGTCAAATGGCTTATCAAGGCATATAGACCTAATAAGTAATGAACCAAGAATTCTATTCCTTGAAATCCAGCTCGAGTATGTACTCTCCACCATTATGCGATATTCCAACATAATACAGGATAGAAGAGAAAAAAGAAAATTAAGAAGACAGAAGGAAGGAAGAAAGGAAGGAAAGAAGGAAGATCATAGTTTTTCATGAATATATTTTATTTCTGACAATTTTAAGCTTCCTGATCCCCCCTTGTCCCTCCTGCAATTTGTCCTACAGCCCAGGCCAAATACTGTTAAAAATGTCTTGCATAAGTTACTACACACATAATAAATCTCAGTATATATTTGTTTACACATTTTTATTCTATATTTCTCCATAACTAACTTCATTTGCATATACCTCTACTAATGTGCTTTCAATTGCCCTGAATTGTAAAGTTGAAAACAAAGGTCATGGTTTATACAAATGAAAATAAAGGTATGTTTCAATGGATAGATTTTTTCAAATATTCACTCTCTCCCTTGAGATTTCGTACATTTTTCTTGGTGTGCTTTTTAAGACTATGTGATTTGCTTGGCCAAAGGAGAATGAAAAAATGTAATGATGTACCTATTCTAAGATAAAACTTGAAAAGCCACAGCAAATTTCCTCCAGCAGGGTTGTGTTCCAGAATTTTTCTATGGAAAGAGCATGCTCAAAATACTGCATCTTGATCCCGGATCCTGAGAGGAAAGGTATAAGGAGCTGACATGAACTTGATCTTTTATTTGTATCAGTGTTGAGCACAAGTGACCTACAGTCTTGATAGCAAGAAGTGCATTTACATATTCATAAGTAAGAAGTTAAAGTTTGTTGTTCTAAGCCATTGAGATCTGGGAGTTGATTTTATGCAATGTGATCGCAGCAATCGCGGGCTAATGTAGGTGTGCAGAATTTGAAGTTCCCATGTGTCTTTGATGGCTAGCCTCTTCCTGCTCACAGAGTGCCGCGGTCTCACCAGGTCTTTTCCACTTAAGCAGCGAAGATGTATTCTTTGCAATAAAGACTTTCCCTATCCCAGTCCACAGGTTCAGGACCCTCAGAGGATGCAGGAGTATTGGAAAGCCATGGTATGGTTTAAGACACAGGTGCTGATGCTTGCAGCCAAATAGACATATCATTAACTTAACAGAAACAACTTAAATTAAAAGTGATTTTTTTCACTTAATTACTATATCCCGAATTAAATAAAATTAGCTTTTCTAATTTTAATATGTTTATTTTTACCATATGCTACCTAGTTCTGCTAAGTCGGAAGCTTCAGATCCTTCAGCCAATAAATTGTTCCTTGGGTTTTACTTTGGGGACCAATTAAAACTATCAGCATGTTTTCTTCCATCACACCGGGAACCTTACCTCCAGCTGTTGGGATCCAGGCTTCTCAAAGTGTGATGCATGATTATCCAGGGGGAAGGCACTTGAGACAATGGGAGGAAAACAGATTCTGTTGAAAGCTCCATGATGCAAGCTCAGTGGCCCCACTCTCCCTGCTCCAGGCAGAGGGCACTTGCTCCACTAAACATGTGGCAGATAATACAGCTGGCACCACAGCGGGAAAGCTGCTGCCGTCGTGCCTCCAGGGAGAACTCCTGGCAGATGAGCCGAGGGTCAGTAATTTATCACTCACGCAGACGCAGCTCCTCTTGAGGGTCTCCTTTTACGTCTTCTGTTCCGTAAAACTTTCCACTGACGACAGGGATAAATGTTTTCCAGATGGTATCAATCATGGTGTTACCCACTAAGAGGAATCAAGGAAAAGAAATTGAATTAATTAGCAAGTCAAAAAGGAAAAGAAGAACTGTGCATGAAAAAAGGAAAATGGGGGAACTCAGAGGTGTCTGATCAACTAGAGTTAAGGTCATTCCTGACGAAGAGTTAGATTGAATATCCAAAAACCTGAGACCTGGCCAATTGCATGTTCTTCCAAACCTCAGGCTTTGGATTCCAATACAGGTTAGAATCTCAGTTCAGTCTTGAATTAATTGTGCATAGTGCGCAAACTACTTGGCTTCTCTGAGACTCAGTTTCTTCACATGTTTAAAAAAAAGATTTTTAAAAATGCAAATGTTATCAAACCATTTAATTGCATATCTGGCTAGCAGTTGGCACCAAAAGCCAAACAGTCCACTCCCATCTGTGGTCATTTGAATGGCTAAACCCAGCTCTTCACCGTAGCCTGAGTTCACGCCATCTCGGGCAGAGTGTACTTTCCCACCCCTTGCTTTGTGTTTCATCACGTGACTTGCTTTGATCGATGAATGGGGGTGGAAGTGACCATAAGCCAGTGCTGAACTTAAAACTTAACAGGCATCATATATTTCTAATTGCCCTTTGCCTCTTCACTGTTACTATGAAAAAAACAAAACAGAACAACAAAACGCACACTGGCTGGCAGCTGGCCCAAGAAGCAGGATGGAAGACATATGGAGCAGAGTTGCCCTAGCCTATCTGCAGAGCCACCAAGCCAAGCCACGCCTAGAACATCCAAATCTCACCCAGCAGGAAGACATCCAAATGACAACAAGTAATGGTTGTTTTTAGACATTGAATGTGGAGGTACATTAACTTGGGCTGCAATAACTCAAGAGATTGTATCATTCTGTATTCCTTCTCTGAGTTCTAATTCCCTCTCTGCCCAAAATTTATTGAATGATTATCTTCTGGAGTGCTGACATTAGAGATTAAGCCCAGAAAAAAGTAAGTTTAAATGTATTACAGAAATTTTTACTGTGTATTTGGTTTAAATCTTAATCTCCAAACTCAGGTGAATAATAAAAGTAACTTAACTCTGTTATAACAAGATCTATTTTTTACAACCTTAGTTATAAATCCCCTGTCCTGCTGAGCAGTGGGAGAAAAAAATCTCAGTCCATTCAGGGTTTATCCTTCAAGGGGTATGTTTAACTTTGTAGGGTTTTCATGAAAAGGAAGTGAAAGGGGTTGGACAAACTTGGACATCGTTGTTCCTCATCTTTTATTCTGCAGTTCCTTGTCTTGTTCTATATCAGCAGAGATCCTGAGTCCGATTCATTGTGGCTAACCCACTTTGAGAAGCATGTGGTTATTTTCACCTGAAGGAAGCTTGAAGAAACTCTTAGATATGTGGAAAATGTTCTGAAGTATCTGCATCTTACTGGGGTGAAGGGCAGTCATTGACACTGGTATTGGAACTGTCTGAAAGTACCTGGTGGGTGTCGCTATTCCAGGCTCTCATTGATTCCCCAGGGTCTCACAAGGAAGGGGACATAGAGCCCTTTGGGATGGAATCCTCAGGCTTTCTGGGGATTTTCCTCCTGAGACAGGAGACTCGGGTGTGGTAAAGCTGGCGGGGGAAGTAGGTGTGAGCTGTTAATTACAAAATCCCAGGACACATGAGCAGACTAGTTTCCTGCACATGGGCTTCTTCCAAGAACACAAGAGTTTTGGATAGGACAGCCTGGGCCTGATGTCAGTCTGAGGAGTGGCAGATACAAAAAGGAAGGTCCACACGGAGCTGTCCTTTACCGTGTTCTCCCAGCAGCCTGCTCTTCTCCTGTAGGGTGTACTCATTTTCCTACTTTTGCTTGCTCCAAACTCGCTCTGCGGAGCCTGTTTCTTTTCCTACCTTTAATAAATGCAAAACCTTGCAATCTTTTGTGTCTGTCTTGACCAATTCTTTGTTCAGGTCAGAAAGAACCTAGAAACCACCTCTACAAGGAGACTCCAGTATCCCAAAACCTGGTAACAATCCTTTCTTCTACCTTCTGGACTAAGAACGGAGCATGGCAGGGTGCAATTCTCCTCCTCGCTGAAACAGTTAATTTTGTACAAATCTATGTGTTTTTTTGTTTGTTTGTTTGTTTGTTTTGTGTGTGGGTACCAAGGGTCGAACTCAGGACCTCGCGCGCCAGCAGGCGCCTATGCCACTGAGTGATATCACCGGCCCTTTTTTCATACATGGGTACCGGGAGTCGAACTCAGGACCTTGCGCTTGCCAGGCAGGCGCTTATGCTGCTGAGCCATCTCACCGGCCCCTAAATCTGAGATTTTGTCTCATGAAGCTGAAGAATAAAATTGCAGACAAAGAGAGGAGGTTAGGATAGTATTTATTGAAAATAATAAGAAAAAAAGTTCTTGGTGGATCCCTAAGAGGGGATTCTGAATAGAAGTCCAAGACATTTTCTTTGTTTTGTGCTTATATAAATAACCAGAGCATGGAAGCTTTGTAGAGTTTAAAACATCAGTTACATAGCCAGACAGCTAAAAAGTGGTTACTCTACATTTCTAAATTTCTCTTCCCAAGAGTTTAGAGAAGACCTGTTAACATACTCTGCCTAATAAGTTCCTTTTCTGAGAAAAGGGGTTCTTATCTATTTTTTATTTTAACTTTTATCTTTTTTCCCAGTGGTTTCTTTTACATCTCTAAGCTTGAATAGCTACATGACTTAAATTAGCTCTTACCTTGGTATATATTAGTTCCTTTTATCTAGCTGGCACTATCTTAGGCTCATCCCTATTACATTGGAAGCCCAAATATTTACTCAGAATGTTCCTTCTCTGACTCTCTTTAACTCTTTTTTGGTATCACTTGGGGAGCTTTGTTTTTGTTATTTTTCTTTCCATCATTAGACTTTGAAAATCAAAAGCTGAGGAAAACTTTTCTTTTGTCTGGATCATTGAAACACTGAGTACCCTAAGCCCTAAACTATGCTCTGGGTGACCTGATGAGTCAAGGGTGTTAGGCAATGCCAAGAGAAAAGATGTTACAGCATTAACATTCACATTTCAAAGCTGTTTTGCTTCACAGTTGTATGTATTTGTTTTGTGGGATGCATGACATAACGCACTAAGTACTACTTTGCTTATGTGTCTGTTGGATTTCTCATAGATTCTACTACTTAACTCAAGATGTTGGGTAAATAATTGAGTTAATGAACTGGAATTTCTGTATCAATCTTTGGTCCTAGTTATGTTTCAGTTTTTGTTTGTTTGTTTTGTTTTGGATTTTTTTTTTCTTTTTAATGCTCATTCATTGGCCCAGCTGTATTCATGCTTACATCAACCAGAGAAGTTGCCAGCTGTGATTGCAGATGTGCTCTATTTCCCAATGCCAGGAAAATTCAATTATGTCTACGAAGGTCATCATTATAAAGTATGACCACACTGACATTTTATGGTGAATAGTGACCATCAGAATACTTAGCCTGCAACAGATTGTATCTGCTTATACTATAAGGGCCAGAATAACCACATGTGAAACCATTATTTTAGTTTATTTGTAACCCAATTGAACCTGGCAGTGATCCAAGCAATGGGCTGGCAATCAGCCTAATTCAAGCAGTGCTAGGGTGATTTCGTGCTGCAAACTTTAAACAAAAATAGGAGCCATTAAAGTATATATTGACAGCTCAAATAGAATATAACCTCCCGAAGAGATTAGATATTGCAATGAATAAGCTGGCTTCCAAGTATTTACCTCAGTTTGCAAATAACTATCAGGTAAATGTGAAATTCTCACACATATTGCCACCCTAGGGAACATTCGTTAGAGCGCTATTTCCAATCTATCATGGTCCTCAACACACTAATACCCATGAAATGTTTTAGAAGCTCTATTTTCAGCCATGGTTGCCATGATGAGGCAAAGGATTTACTCTGTTACCTTAAAACAATAAAAATAAACAGACAAAATACTAAAAACTAATGGTTGCCAGACAATGAGCAAAAGGTAGTGCTGAGAAGCGAGAGAAGAGAAATAAATGAGATGAGGCTTATGATTTTCCAACTTACTGTGTGAAGAGAGTTCTCAGGTTGACTTGAAGGGAAGCAGGATGCAAACAGAGCCCAGCAGTCTCCCTGAGGGGCCGAGACAGAATTGAGAATCTGGGCAGCCCAGAGTAAGAGGATCGATATTTTCAACTGCTTTAATTGTGTCCCACAACAAAAATCAAGACTATTTAAAGCTACACAAAATTACATAGCAAACAAGATAAAATGTGTAATGACTGGCATCCAATAAAACATGACCAGGAAGGCAAAGAAGCAGAAAAATGTGGTCAATGCAAGGAGAAGAACCAACCAGTAAAAATGAACTCATGAAATGGATGTCAAACACAGTAGATAACAATATTAAAATATTTATTATCATTACATTACAGGTATTTTAAGGTAGACTAGAGCATGAGATTGTTGAGCAGAGACCGGAGAGGCATAAAAAAGACCCATGGTAAAGTCTTAAGAGATAAAAAATAGAATGAAGTGAAGAATGGGATTAACAGCAGGTAAATAATAAAGGAAAAATGTTAATGAGTGCAAAGCAGTTGGTACTGTCCAAAATGAATGGGAGAAATACGTAAGAAATGATAAGCTAAAGTGTACTTCACACAACTTTAAGATGCTTAATATGTATGTAATCGGGATTCCTGAAGGGGTAGTGATGGAAAAATATTTGAAAAAATCATGCCAATTTTTTTCCAAATTTGATAAAAAGCATAAAGTCCACACGTGCAGGAAATCTCATGAACCTTAAGTGCAATGAAACTACTCCAAACACATAATAAAAAAATGATTAGCCTTGCGTGGTGGCGCATGCCTGTAATCTCAGCACTCGGAAGGCTGAGGTAGGAGGACTGCTGTGAGTTCGAGGCCAGCCTGGGTTACAAAGTGAGTTCAAGTCCAGCCTGGACTACACAATGAGACCTTGTCTCAAAAAACAAACCAAACAAACAAAAAAAGAAAAGAAAATGATTAAAATCATTTTAAAACAAGAAGCTTTAAAACAAGAGAGAATTGATGCATTCAAAACGGGGGGAAATTCCTTAAAATAGTGGGGAAACATCTTCACAGACCTGAGGAAAGTTTAACTTAGAGCTCTATTCACACTGAAAATATCTCTCAGAATTGAAAGCGAAATAAAGACTGAGTGAGACATACAAAAGCTGAAGGAATTTATTATCAATAAAACTTTAAGAAGCATAAAAACAATACTCCAAAAAGAAGAAAAATGGTACCAGATGATATCTAGATCTACAAAAAGATGAAGGAAACCAGAATATATAAATACATGGATAAAGATAAAACATTCTCCTTAATTTTCAGATAATTATTTAAGTATAAGTAACAATGAATTGTGCATTATATACCAAGTAGAAATAAAATGAATATCAAATATAGCACAAAGTGCTGAAGAGAAATAGTGGAAATGTACTCTTGTAAATTTCTTATACTGTTCAGAAAATGGTAAGATATTACTTAAACATAGACTGTGACAAGATAAAATTGTATCTAACAAACCCTAAACAACATTGTAAGAACAAAGTTTACCAAATAAGCCAACAAGGAAAATAAAATGGGATTGCAAAATATACTCAATTGCTCCAAAAAAAAGGAACAAAGAGGGGGACACAAAAACAAATCAGAAAAATAGAAATTAGCAAAATGTAATATTTACATTAAATCATATCAGTAATCACATTAAATATAAGTCATCTGAAGTTGTCAGTTAAAAAGCAGAGATTTTTCCTATTGTATAAAATGTAAGACTTGGCAATATGCTGCCTAAAAGCAATATTCCTTAGATACAATAGCACAAACAGGTTGAAAGTAAAATTGTAGTAAAAGATATACTAATGTAAATTTGTTTCAACATTTGGAAAAGTCATCCAGTAGGGTTTACATTTACAAACTAAAAAAGAAAAAATAATACAAAGTTTTAATCTATGTAAAAAAATTTGAGAGAAAACATTTGGAAAAGTCATCCAGTACGGTTTACATTTACAAACTAAAAAAGAAAAAATAATACAAAGTTTTAATCTATGTAAAAAAATTTGAGGGCAGGTGAGATAGCTCAGTGGCATAAGCGACTGCCTGGCAAGTGCGAGGTCCTGAGTTTGACTCCTGGTACTCACATATAAAAAAAATTTTTTTTGACAAAATCTAACTTTCGTTCATGGTAAGAAATCACGGACAAATAGGAATAACAGGAACTCCCTCGTGTTGACAAAGGATATCTATGAAAGACCTATGCAAACATCATATTTCATGGTATAAAAATAAATGGTGAAATAAAGAGCAAGAACAAGGAAGGATATTTACGATAGCAAATAAAATATTTTAAAGAAGCTGCAAAATTGTCTTTATTTCCAACTGACATGATCATGTGTGGGGATGATACTAATGACTTCACCAAAAAGGTACTAGTGTTAATAAGTAAATTCAGCAACACTGAGGACTGGAAAATCAGTATACAAAAATCAACTGTGTTTCTTTAAGCTAGAAACAAACAATCACGAAGCTCTAAGTGGTACCTTGGTGCATGAACTTAATTCTTTCCACAACTCTGGTTACAAACCGAACTGGATGAGAACCAAATCAAATTCAATGGTTAGATTCAATGTTGACCTTATGGGGAAATTTGATGCAGTTCTCATCCAAATCCATTTGCAACCAGAATCATAGAAAGAATTAAATTCACGCACCGAGGTACCACTGTTCAGTCATCATTATTTTAAAGTTGTGTGTTTGAAGGCAAATATGTGTGAAGTCTAGGAAGTTTGAAAAATGCTAGGTTTACAAAGTATTTCTTTATTGGTCTTTGATTGGTTAATGAACATGATACACTTTCCCCACAGATAGGTTGTATATTTTCCCAATTTATATGACCATAGAACCCACATTTTCATGTAGTCTCTAGAGTAACTAGGAAATTTCTCTTCTGTGGAGATACAGGAAGTCAGCGGGGTCTAAACTTAAAAAAAAAAAAAATACATACAGTTAGAAAAAGAAACCGGGCCAGTGAGATGGCTCAGCGGCGTAAGCGCCTGCCTTGCAAGCGCGAGGGCCCGAGTTCGACTCCCGGAACCCACATACGAAAAAGGGGCCGGTGATATCGCTCAGCGGCATGGGTGCCTGTTGGCGCGCGAGGTCCTGAGGTCGACCCCCCGGTACCCACCAAAAAAAGAAACCAAAAATAGAAAAAAGTAAAGAAAAGGAACAGCAAGGAAGAATTATGAAGTTATTATCAATTTATCTAGTGGAAAAGAGCTTCAAGAAGAAGCAAATATTACTTAACAATGTCAAATGTTCGCAGAGGTCAAGACTATCGGGGAGGTCACTGAGACCCAACGAGGGAACAGTACAGAAAATAAGGTTAAGACTATAAACTTGTCACAATTCTGGGAACTCTCCCTAGGCAACCATTATGTTTTCCCTTTGCGCATCCAGCCAGTAATAATTGGGTACCTACTTGCATTAGAATTTTAATCCAAAACCTGAGCATACTATGAAGAGGAAGACGCAACCCCTACATTCAAGGCAGTTGTAGGAAGCAGAACTATCTCTAGATGGTGCAAGGACCAATTATTCTGTCCTAGTTTAATGGAAGGAATCCTTGAAGTTAGGGCTGCTAACCTTCCTTGAATCCTGTTTGTTGAGAAATTTCTTACCCCTTTTGATCTGTTTATTGAATCTTCTTACAGTGACAGAAGGTGTTTACGTGGACAACAGATTCTAGGTATATTTCTACCATCATGTATTAATTTACTGATGTCTGGTTTATTTATCACTCCAGTGGGAGTTTAATTATTTTGAACAAATCCTTTAGTATCAATCAGCTCTTGAGATCTATTCAAAAAGAAAAATAAAATTTGAGTTAAGATTCTGTCTGTATTTGAGAATCTCTTAACTAGTCCATATCTTGCTTCTATAAGAATAGTGGCAAGTACTTAAACCCTCCAAGCCTCAGTTTCTCCACCTCTGGAACATAAGTAATATTAATATTCTGCTCCCTGACATCATAAAATCTCAGAGTTACAAGAGCTCTTAGAGATTTCTCGATCCACACTTGCCATTCCTACCCGCAGTACAACTATACAGGTTCACACTGATGTGTAGACACGTGTACACACACACACAACACAGGACAGTCAATAAATTGTAATGTAAATTGTAATATTAATCTTTTTATTGGAAACAGGCAAGCAATCCCATCTTTAATAGGTTAAGAAGCTTGCACTGATTACAGTGTTATCTCTAAAACTGGAAATTAACACTGCCCACTATGAGCTTAATCCCTTTCCTTCTGTCAAATGTTCAATACCACTCTTTTCAAAGAAAGGTGAAAATAAGGTGAGTTGCATGTGCGTGTCTAAATTGTGCAGTCATTAAAGCCCTCAGGACTCCACCAGCTGGACGACATCTGCTAAGATTACTGGAGCAGCTCATGGGCTGCTTCTGAGGATGACCCAAAGCTGGAGGCTGATCTAGGGTTTCGACTTCCTGAAAAGCTTCTAGGGCTATGTATCGAAATAGAGCTGGAAGTGGGAAAAGGGTGGTTGGGGAAATGGAGACTCAAGCGCTAAACTGTAATTAGTCGAAATTACAAAATGGTCAAGCCAAGTTTATCAATAAAATAAAGAATCCAGTAAAACTGTCATCCAGTTGCATTCATTCTACCTTCGTTTCTAGACCTTCCTATTTATTTTTGTAATAGAGATATCTTATCGGTCCAAATCCCTACCCATGCAGTTAAAGCAAAGATATTCTCCATAACTTTACCCACCTGCAAATGCCATTCATCTTCTGTGATGGGTCCCAGGGGAAGAGCAGTGCCTGAGGTCCCTAAAGTTAACTTAGGAGTCAAATGGTGATTCGCATGCAGCAACTGACGTTGTCTGTTTTCTTCCTACGATAAAGAGGCGCTTTGCTTTTTACCCATTTATCTCCTCTAATTATCACAGATTATAACTGGTAATATTGCTCTGTCTTTCCAGACTGAGATTCATATGATTTTATAATTCCAACTTATGCAGCTAGGAAGTAGCTGAGCTGGAATTTGAATGTGTCTCATCCGATTCCGAGTGATCCTCTCCACCGTACCACCCCTCCTCCACCTTTCCAAGGTGACAAAGGCACCTTTGTATTCTACATGCACACATGTTAAATGAGAATAAGCACACTGACTTATCTAATTTTATTTGCAATTATTTAGAAAAATAGTTTACTGATCAAAAGACAAGTCAGTCGGTTCACTCACTCAATACAGTAGAACAAACCAGCGACAAGACACTACTGACATCATCTACCAGCAAAGGGTGAGCTCTCCAAAGATTCCTAAATCTTGCTTTTTTCCGTGGGGAGGTAACTTCTCCCCCAAAGCTGCTATAGACTATGATGATAAATATTTCTGGACTAGATGGACAGATCTGGAAAACACAGCCTATTAAGAACTACTTTGCACTATTGATTTGCAAACCTTTCAATTTCAGGATATTTAACAAAGAAAAATCCTATTGTTCTGTTTTCAGATTAAAAACTCAAAAAGATTAAAAAAAAAAAAAGAAAAAAACAAAACAAGAGCTCAGAAATAGGCCAAGTAAAGTGGACCACGAGGCAACAGCTCCTCCTAGAGTCGCTGAGAGGGAAGCGTCTGAAAGTTTCTCCAGACTGGTTTATAGAAAATTAACCTGCCCCAAAATGCCAGTTTCTTTTCTGGTTTTCTCACGCCCCTGTCCCAGGTCAAACATTTTGATTCTCCTTCTCCTCCCAGGAATCTCCGGCCGCCAGACGCTCTGTCGGGGTGAGGTTCGACCTCACTCACACTAAGTGGGACGAGGCTGTGAAGAGGCCAGCAGATCCCCTCCTTAGAGCAATTTCAGTTCCAACAGAGCGGACGTTTTCCGCTGCTCTGCACGCGGGCAGGGCCAGCCCCGCGGTGCTGCTGCAGGAGCTCGCGGAGGGAGCGCGTGGGAAGGAGGGGTCCTAACTCGGTTGATTCGGCCCCGCTCTCGCAAAGCCCGGGGCGTCGAGGGCGCTGCCTTTTGATTTCTGGGCTCCGTTTCTAGGCTGCCACAAGGTGGCGTTACTCCCCAGCAGTTACCCGCGCCCGGCGGGGCCCCGGGGCACACTGTGCTCGCGAAGGGGGAGGGAGATGAACCACCTGGAGAATCACCCCCAGAACACCTGGAGGCGCATCCCCCTTCCACCATCTTTTTTTTTAAAGATACATTAAATCGGTAAACTTCACCTTTAAACGAAGTCTCAGAAATAAAATAGTTGAATGATGTCCTATTGCAACCTAAATTCTAGTTAATATTCAGGGCGGGTCATTTCGCACACAGCATTAGGAACTACCACTTTTCCAAAGGAGGAAAAACCAGCCGGGCGCGCGCACGCCTGTGATCCCAGCACTCGGGAGGCCGAGGCAGGAGGGTAACGGAGAGTTCAAGGCCAGCCTGGGCTACACAGTAAGTTGAAGGCCAGGCCGAGCTACATAGTGAGACCCTGTCTCAAAAAACCACACGCCCCTCCCCACCAAAAAAAAAAAAAAAAAGATTTTATTCTTTTTGTTTCGCTGCATCAATAATGAAAAAAAAAAGATGCTGCTTTTTCCCTTGAAAAATTTCTTCATGCTTGTGATGAGCTTTTACTTGGTTTTTTGCTGATTGTGTTCTTGGTTTTTTGCGGGGAAGGGTTGCTGGAGAAATGGACCGGTCGGCAGAATGTCTACTGTGGATTTTTAGGGGACTTCAATCACTGATTTGGGACGCAGGCGCGCGCGCACACGCGCGCGCACACACACACACACACACACACACACACACACACACGCCCCAGAAAACCTCCCTCCCGCATCCACGTCTGCGTCTCCGCTGCCCCCACTTCCGAGCCTCGCCTGCTCCCCGCGCCCCACTCTGGGTTCCAGGACGAGGCGCGAGCTCCCCCTACCGGCGTCTGGGGAGAAAGACAGGCGCTCGAGCCGTCCCGAGATTCTCCTCCAGTGGGGTCCAAATTCTGAAAAACGGCTGAAACGCGCGCACACGCGAGGATTCCTGCCTTTGAAGGGAACATGTGGAGCAGGTAAAATCTCCACTCCCGCCCCCTTCTTTCCTGATCTGTTACCGTCCTTTCCCTCGCTCCTGCGCACCCATCGTCTTGTTTTAAGATTTATAGGCTGCAGGCACTGCTCAGAACTGTCAGCGTCGTTGCTTGGGACATCCACGGGGCGAATGCCCACTTCCCCCGACACTGTTCTTAGGTTCTCAATTATGAGATGGAGAAAACAAGCTCGCCACCCTGGAGATTCTCCCAGCCCAGTGCAGCCAGCGGACTGGCAGGGAGCAGAATCCGGCAGGAGTGGAGGGCCGGGGGGAGACCGGCGTGTGGCCGGGGCGCCAGGTGTGCTTAGCCCGCCAAGAGGCTGAGGGGCGGTGACCTGGTCTTTTGGCTGCGTTTGCCTCTGCCCTTGGAAATCGCATCAGCCTCTCACTGTCACCGAGCCCACTCTGCACTTGTCATAAGTGAAGGCTCCGCTTGTCCACCCTGGCTTTGCAAAACTTCCTATACCTGCAAACAACACTTGAGTAACCTTTATACCACTCGTCCTTCCCCTGCTTCCTCAAAGGCCAGTGACTATCTGTCATTATGGTTACCTCACAATATCTTTAGAAATGTTCAATGGATGGATTTTCCACCCCTGTAGAATCTGTTACCCTGTCATTTTGCACTCATTAAAACCATAGTATTTATCCATTCAGGAGGAAAGCACCGCTATTTAAAATAAAGAAGGCAGTTTCTAGTCTGATGGGGATGGTGGGCTGTCAACATGATTGGCTTGGGAATCACTCAGGGCTGTTACTAAAGCATACTTCTGGGTATATCTGGGTGGGTCACAGAGGCACAACTGTGGGATCCATATCTGATCCATTGTCCCTTCCACTTTGTTGCTGTTCCTTTGCTCTGTTTACCAGCTTCCATGGACTGAGCCGCTTTGCTTCACTATGCCCTTCTGCCATGATGCTGACCATGGACTGAATCCTCTGAAACTATGAGCCAAATAAGTCCTTCAAATTGTGGCTGTAGGGTAATTTGTCCCAGCAACAGGAAAACTGATTAATACAACTAAACTTTGTGTTTTTACATGGAAGTGTTTATATCTACTATCATCCAGTAGTCTGAAAGCAAATGCTGTGATGTTGCAAGAGAAAAATAAAATTTCATAGAGAGAGTAGAACATTTTAGAATGGCCACCAGCCGGACATTGGAGAAGTAACAGTAGAACAGATCACAGAATGGGAAGAAATCAGATTAGGGCACAAGAGGATGTCTGACATGCTTTGGACTTGGGAATTAGGGAAGAGCTGTGGGCGGGTATCGAGTACAAATGGCTTCATTTTCTTCTCCCCCTACCTTTGGGATTAGAACTCAAAAACTGGCATAGAAATACCTGTGTTATATAGGCTTGGGTGAGTGGGAGCTTCTATTTCATTTCCCTGAACTTTGGGGTTGTTGGTCTTTCAGAACAACTTAGTAGCCATAAATGACCCAGAAGAGCGATGGCTTAGGGAAAGCCTGACAATGCCTAGAATTAAGGCTGCCGAAAGTAAGGACCTTAAAGCAGGAGAAGACGTCAGGCGATTCCTGACACCTTGAGGACATCAGCCTAGGATAGCAGTGACGAGGAAGGACCCGGGGAGGAGCTAGAGATAGACCTTTGCCCTGGAGGGCAGGGCGTTGCTCTGCTGGTCTTTAGTTCTTCACCAACACCTGCACCCAGGTACGTCTTCAGAAGGGAGAAGCTCCCGAAAGGAGTGAAATAGTTCTGCGAAGGCATTTCAAGGCTGCTGAAGGAGCTAGCTTGCTCTGAAAGTGAGAGCTGACTTTGTATATCTCCGCCTAACTCCTCCTTCAGTAACATCACGTCGGTAGCTGGAAATTGGCCCCAGTGGGTGTACTTACACCGTGGAAATTGGCAAACGCCACAAATCAGGAGATCCCACGCTCACAGAAAGTTGATGGTTGACACTGACGAGCACTTCATTAAATTTACGCACGTGTGTAGTGTGTGTGTATTCACCGGAGTATTTTAGACCAAAAGACACTAAGTTACCTTTATTAAGCGTCCTCTCCCATGTCTCATCGCACACATCCCCCATATACCACTATCCTCATCAGAAATGAGAATTTCAGAGCGAAGTGAGAGCTGTTATTTCAAAGGGAAAAGTTACGTTCTTGTATATCTGAGCCACGGAGAGTAAGTTTCAACACTGCTATGCTTAATAAGGAGAAATATCCCTTTCGGGTCATTTCTGGAAATATCAGCTTCTCTGGGCTCTGTCATCCTGCAGCTGGAGCAGCGTGCATTTAGATCCAAGTTAACTCTGTATTCACTCTCAGGTCCGACACTTGCCGCATCAGTCTCTCCACCCCAGCTTCGCATCCTACTGGAGACGCCACTGATGAGCGCAGAAAGGTGCAAAGTATCTGCCCATATTAAGACTGATAAACAATGACTATACGTAAAGGCAAATTAACCCTGTTCATTACAGCAGACACTGGCTCATTCCCCTGCAGAAGGCCCACAGGTGCTGAGGAGAGAATCAGCGTTCAGGAAAGTGAGGTATCACTCCATGTTTACAAACCGCTTGCGAGTTTTCAGGTGACTTGTGGCCAACTGTGGTCCCCCTGAGAAGGTGGGAGAGGGAGCCTTTCTGCAGGACTCAGCGGAAATGTGAGGTCTGGGCTCACAGAAGCCCCATCCCCACACTGGCCGCTGAGGCTGGCTACCAGAGGAGCTTTCTTAAGACAAAAGCAGAAGGGCCTGGAGCAGGCCGCTCCCTGAATGCAAAATTTAAAGCAATAGCAGCCCCAGCCCTGCGAGGAGAGCAGGGGCTGACACAGAATAAGGCTGAATCCGTGCCTCCCCCAAGAGACAAAAGAGAAGGCGAAAACATCCCTGAAAGGTGAGCAAGAGCATGAAAGGCCCTTTTTATTTCCAATTAAGCGTGGCATGAAAGGGTGGGAGCCCTGTGAAAAGGATCAAGGAAAGCACAGAGGAGAGGTTTTAATATTTGCTGTCTGCTGCTGGGAAGAAAGGGGCTGGATAATTGCTCAAACTTCCTGGTGTTTAATTACCCACATCCCCGAGGACAAATAAAGAATGTGCCAATAATACCTGCGACCCGGGTTCAGGTCCTGGCGCTGTGTCTCACCCCCTCTGCGGGCGTGGAGGAATTTTCTGTGAGGCTTTCGCACCCTGTGGGGTGCAGGAGACAAAGAACATCAGAAGATCCAATGGACCTGTACCCTCTGCCTGGCCCCTTTCTCCATAGGTCCCACTCCCTGTCCCCATCCCCATCCCCACCCCCACCCCCATTCCCCGAGCCCGGCCCCAAACACACGCACATCTCAGGCTGCATAAAAACAAAACAGAAAAAGTGAAGAGGCCTTCGGGGAAGGATTCCAGGCAGTCACACTCACAATCTGTTTTAGAGGATCAAAGAAAAGAATGGTTGCCTCGGCCTGGCTCTGCCACCCTTCACAGTCTCCCTTTGTTGCGATTCTTTGAAGATGTGACATGCTACTCCCGGGGCTGGCTTCCCTTAGTGAAGGTTTCAAGAGGCGCGCGATAAGGCTTCAGTGCTAGAAATGAACACAGACGTGAGCAATAGGAAGAAGCAGATAAGATTGAACCGGGAACTGGTGGCGGAGAAAGAGCAAGAGCCAGCACAGTGGGGAGTCCCAGCACGGAGAGGACACCCCAGAACCAGAGGGATAAGCCGTGCTCTGCTGTCTGCCACCAATGTGCAAATGCAAGCTGCTTTTCCAGCTGCAGACCTGTGGCTGTTAGCCCTCTGCCTCCCGTGAGATCGGAGGATACCTCTGTTGGCCTTACAGTCAGGGAACTAGGAGAGGGAGTTAGGGAAATTTATCAGAATGTTGAAAGTCCTCCAGCAGGACTTCCTCATTAGCATGTGTACACATATCATCATTGTCATTTAGTCGATTAATGGACTCACATATTTGTGAGTACCTGCCTGGTTTGATCCTGGGCAGAACAAGGGTTAGAAGAGAACTGGACTTAAGATGCTGGGGTCAGAGAGGAAAGATGAATCTGGCCTCAACAGCAAAAATCCCACATATGACAAAGTGCTAAACAGGAAAGAAAACCTAAAAAATAGTTCAAAAAGACCTTAGTACCCATTTTATTTTTCATTAATTCCTTGAGAGCAAGGAAAATGATTTTACTCTTCAGTTCTGTTCCAGAGAAGCAGAACTAACAGACACACACACAGGGGTGCACACGCACACAGACGCAGATCCGTGAAGAGACGTACTGCAGGCGTGGATTATGCAGTTACACTCAGCGGCTACACGGGCTGAGGCGTTCTACAATCGCCTTTGCAAGCTGGAGAAGCAGCAAAGCTACTGGTTTAATTGCAAAGGCCAGAGAATTAAGGAGCTGAGGCAAGGCCAGGTCTGAATCCAAAACTCCAAGCAGCAGGAGAATCCACGTCCAAAGGCAGAAGACGGATGTGAAAATGAGCGGAGGCTGACAAAGAGAAAGAGAAGTCCCCCTGCTGCGCCCGGGGAGCCACGCAGGCGGCGCCCGGTGAGTTGGGTGACGGCCACCCACGTAGGGGAGGGTGGGTATTTTTACTCAGTCTGCGGTCCAAATGCTGATTCATTCAGAGGCGCCCTCCGACGTACCTGGAAAGGATACTTGACCAGAAATCTGGGGGCCCCTTAGCCCACTCCACTGACAGCGCGATACGAACCATGACATGTGCCTCCTGCAACGCCAGATTCGAGACAAGGGTCCTGAGAGGTGGGTGGGATCAACGGACTTCCTGCACTTGTAGGGGAACAGATGACCCAGGAAAGCTTCAGCCACAAATACTCTTTCTCACTGGCGCGCAGGCTGCCCTCAGTAATGCAGGCAGTGGAAACGTCAGCTTGGGGTGCTTTGTGTGAGGCCTTGGTCCACAGTGGCTGACCGTGTGTTCTTTTTTGTGTGTGTGTGGGTTCCAGGGGTCGAACTCAGGACCTCGCGCTTGTCAGGCAGGCGCTTACACCACTGAGCCATCTCACCGGCCCTGACTGTGTGTTCTTGTGCAGTGCTTTAACTCTCTTAGTTTCCTCATCTGTAAAACTGAAATAAATATAGTTCCTGTTGGACTCTATTGTGAGAGTTAAGTGAAAGAACACCAAAAAAAATGCTTTACAGAATTAAATGCGGCCCGAATTCTGGGTTATGTTGATGTTGATACTGTAAGTTCCTATCACAAGCTTTCCCACCTCTGGGGTTAGCGTTGCCTTCTCCCTCTCCTTGAGGTATGGCCCGATCAGCGGTCCCCTCAGCTCTGTAGGAGGGGGCAGCACACATCCTCCCAGAGCCGGAAGGCCTTCCTGGGTATGGGAGGCCTGGGCACAAAATCTTTCAACCTCTTGCCTCGCCCTTCCCACACCAGTTTAGATTTATCAAGAGTGAGAAAAAAATGATGTTAGCACCTGCTGAAAACCTCCATGTTTATATCAAATGTCAGAGAAAGGTCCTTGAGATTCTGCCTCAAATCCATGACAGCCAAGGTCAAACGTGAGGCCAGCAACAATCATCCTTGCAACTTTTCAAATCTTGTTGCGGTAAATTTCGAGCTATTTTTGTCCGTTCCTTCTCAGGCCTCTTAGTAGGGCGAGAGCATATTGGGGAAGGAAGAGCCCTTCTCCACTTATTTTTCTTCTCCAGTTCTTTTTTTCTAAGGAGGGCCAGGACTAGGGAAGGAAAACGAGGTATCTGGGGCCAAAGTTTGAGGAGGCTCTCAGCTCCAAGGTCACGCAGGATGATACTCATTAGAAAAGGGACATCAAAGTCTTTCTTAAAAAAGGAACAAAATGCAAAGAGCCAACACTCAGAAGCCTGAGACTAAATACAGTGCCAAATGGGGACAGGGAGAGTAGCTTCCTACCTGAGACTTAGATACCTCTAAAACCAACTAGCAGAGCTCCTGTCTCTACCCTCCTTGCAACCATCTCTAGTTCACTGGCCCCCATCACTGTCTCAGAAGTAAACACGACGGTCAGGGAGATTGACCTGTTTCACTTCGCTGTGGTCTGGAGGTGCTAAGCAAGGTGTTTCATTAGTCCTTCCATCCTAGGTGTCCCCAGTGTACTCTTTACTATTATCTCAGTCACATTTAACAGAGAGAATCTACCTCTTTGATTGACATGGCGATAGTGTTTAATATATTTCGTGAAAGACTTAATCAATGCTCAAATGCATCTCAAAACTCATCTATTTAGGCCATATTATTATTCTTGCCTTCCATAGAGGGAGGGAGCCTCTTAATCTTATCTCTTAGATATTTATTCCATGGGTTGATGTTCTTGGAGAAATGTTTCCCAGTCATAATAGGAAATATTTAAGAACAGAGATTAGAACGTCCTTTTATTGAACAAAAGAATCAGAAAAAAAAAAGTGCAACCACAAAGAGACAGCAGAGATGTGTAAAGGAAATTCTACGATGCTGCGTGTGATCTAAGCCAGGAATTATATCAGTAGCATTTGATTGGCTGGTATTTCTAGGCTGGCTAACATGTAAGAAATTGGCTGAAGTTAAGGTGGCACATGAAAACATTTTTGCCTTCTTGGGTGGAAAATTTGCCCAGACACTAGGTGACAGTATTGGAAAAGTTACCCTTCCATCAGCATTTCCAGAAAGTCACACCTGAAATATTTCACATTACTCCTGCCCTGAGCCTGCAGCTAGGTCAGAGTTCTTACTAAGCAATCCACGAAGGAGTATGTTTGGGGCCCAGAACGCGCAGAAAATATGCACAAAGTACTATAAGAAAGCACACAAATCTGTGGGTGTGTGTGTCATTTTGTGAAGGAGGATCACGGTTTGGTCAGATGTCAAAATTTAAGAACTATTGTGAAACATTCAAGTTTTTTGAAAAAATCCAATAAATAAACATCATAATTTTATAGTTGAAAAAATATTGTCTGGAAGCCACAAGATCCAGCACCACAAAGACCATAAAGAAAAACAAGTAAGTCCTTGACAGCTCAGCTTTCTTAAGTGCTTTAGGGGTTTTTAAGTACTGCTATCAGGTGATGCACCAAGGTGCCTACATTTCTCCAAAGATCAGCTATTCAGGTGCAACCTGAGCCACGTGGGCCCTCCTCACAGAGAAAAAACAGCGAAGGATATGCGCCCTCCTTGGTATAAATCTTTCAGGATGTTCCATCTATCTGTTGTTACCAACTCTGACATTTCTCCAACGAGCCTTTAAAATATCACAAAAATTTGACAAGGCAGATGTCTAGACATTTTCTTCCCTTAGAAACAATAAAAACATCTAGATGAAGAAAGTTAAAGGTCAGGTTTATTATCCAAGAATTTCATACTTCACCCTCTACAATATAATCAAACCAAAAATGTGGCCAACAAATCAGTCTCAGTGTGTTTATGTTGCTATAACAAAAAAAAAAAAAAACCTAAGAATGGGTAATATACAAAGAATAGAACTTATTTCTCACACTTCCAGAGGCTGGGAAGTCCGAGATGAAGCTGCTGTCAGGTGTTTGGAGGATGGTTCTTCCCAGACGATCCTATCTAGGTGTCCCTACTTGGTGCAAGGGACACAAAGAGAAAAGGCGAAAAGAGCAAACTCACTCCTGCAAGCCCGAAACCCATCTAACCCCTAAACTAAGGAAGGGCCCTAAGCCCATCCAAGAGGGTCCGTCATGTCTTAATCACCTCTAAAGGCCTATTCTCAACACAATCACGTTGACCATTAAGTTTCAACGTACGAATTTGGGAGATATACTTAGACCACAGCAAACTAGTGATTAAGACAGAAATGTGGATACTCCCTTCCTGACTTTGGAGAAATACAAGGGTTAGCAGCTTAAGGAAATTTCCCCACAGAATAATGACATCCACTTCTCTTTATAGACACAGTAATGACTAAAAACTGGCTGAATTTGAATTGTTAAACCCAATCTGTCTACATTTTAAAATACATGAGACATTAAAAGACAGAAGGGTTGTATGTATAAGAAAAACACGTGACTTAATGATTTTTGCTCCTTATAGAAAAATTTTTTTCTACTCCCTCCTGCTCATTGTGAAAATGTTCAAAGGAGAAGATACCTAGTTTAAATATTTGATCTGGGACAAAGTAAGAGTAAAATAAACAAGTAAAAACCCAAGACACCACAATTACAAAACTTTTGCTAATTTTCTCTGTTTTTCAAAGCTCTAGGAGTTAAAAGACTGCAGCATGAACATAAGCAGAGCAGTCTAGATCATTGGGAAACTATACTGGTTTTGGAGAAAATTTCTTGAAGTAATTTAAGTAAATAAAAAGAATATTCTTTTCAACAAGTTGGAAGAGCAACTGAACAACTAAAACCTAGCAAAAAAAATGTACAACACATTTACATCAAACTATGGACAAAAATAACTTGAAATTTATTGCAACTAAATTTAAAAATCTAAAACTATGCAATTCCTAGAGAAAAAAATTGGAGAAATCTTTGTAACTTTTGGGCAGCCAAGAATTCTTTGATTACAAAATCACTCCCATTGGAAAAAGACAGACGAATTAGAACTTTATCAAAATTAAACCTCTTTGAAAATGAGTAGGCAAGCTGCAGACGTGGAAAGAATATTTGCAACTTATATTACAATATCTTATAAAAGACATCTTCAAAATGTATAAAGACATTTTACATGTCAGTAATAAGGCAAACTGGTCAATAAAACGTTGGCCAGATAATAAGATACTTCACAAAGGAAGATATTTAGATGGCCAAAAAGCACAAGACAAAATGGTTTTCACTCTTATTCATTAAGGAATGCAAACAAAATCATAACGAGATGCCATAAACACTCCCTAGAATAACTAACATTTTAAAAGACTGAAAGTACCACATGTGGGCAAAGATGGGGAGTCACTTGAATGCACACACTGACAATGGCAACACTAAGTGGAACAACGGCTTTGGGCATCAGCTTGGCAGGTTCTTCTAAGTTAAACACACTTACTATGGGACCCAGAAATTCAGCCCCATACGTGTGCAAGCATAGGTCCTCACAATGGTTCGCACAGCTGCAAACAACACACCTATGCATCAAGAGATTAATGGTTAATGCATTGTGGTATATTCACACCACAGACTATTATTTATCAATTAAAAGAAATTAACTACTAATACAATATACTCAGTGGGCTCTACAACACTGTGATTCCATATGCATGAAACTAAACTTTAGATAAAGAAAATAATTCCATGGTTATCTGAGTCAGGATTAAAGATGGGGATTGGCTACAAAGCTGCATGTGGAAAAAATTAAGTGTAATGAAAATATTTTTATTTTATTGTGCTGGAATAACCCAACACATTTCTCAAAGCTCCTTAAACTGTACAAGTAAATTTGGATCATTTTATTGTGCATAAATTTTATCTCAATAAAACTGATAAAACAAACAGTTGCACAGAGAGTTTATTTATAAGCTGAGAGAGCAAAAAATAACAGATGACCTAGTAGCTGAGATTCTTAGAAAGTCAATCAATGAGATGATTTGTATCAGGAACAAAAACATTTGTTAGTCTATGCCTTTGTCTTATTAGTGTAAAATAGGGTTTATATAAATACATTTTGCCTAAGATTGCTCTGAAATCAAATTAGTAAATATATGTAAAGAGCAGAGAATCAGTCCTGGCAGATATCAAGAATTAAATAAAGGTTAGCTATAGTTATCACTGTTACTACGAAGGGTCAGAAACTCTACTAGACACAGAGAGGGATACAGTGAGAAGCAACGTTGTATTAGTCATTTTCTTGTCACTGGGACAAAATGCCAACACCTGCAACTTAATGGAAGAGAGGTTAATTTGGGCTCACAGTTTTAGTGGGCTTAGTTCATGGCTGGGGGGCTCCAAGGCAGAAATGGCATGGTGGAAGGGCAGAAACTGTGTATTGTTTATTCTTTTTTTTTTTTTTTTTTAATGTGGGTGCCGGGAGTCGACCTCAGGTCCTCGCACTTGCCGGGCAAGCGCTTGTGCTGCTGAGCGATATCACCGGCCCTTTTAATTTTCCTTTATGTGGGTTCTGGGAGTTGAACTCAGGACCTCGCACTTGCCGGGCAGGCGCTTGTGCCGCTGAGCCATCTCACCGGCCCTGTTTATTCTTATTCTATAGCAAATATCTCCTAGCACTTAGGAGATTTTGGTAGTGAATGAAAAACTCATGAACTGGTCTATAATTTCGGGTGCTGTGAAAGAATCACGTTTAGTCTCATTCGTCATTGAAATTTCGGTCAGGTCTCCAAGCAAAAAGGTTAATAGGCCTCCTCCCCCTCAAAAAAACTTAATTCTGAGTCCTGGAGGCTTGGACGGGTAGAAATGCTCCCGGTGACCTGAGTTGCTCTGGGTTTGGGGAGAGAACATATCTGCAGAGACCAGGAGACAGGCAAGGCTCTGGCTTCTGAGGGAATAAGTTTCCCTCTTTCAGCTATCATAAAAATTTCTTCCTCACATGGACATTGAACAGATCCTTTCATAGTAAAGCACCAGTTAAGAGTGACAGATTATCTCTCCATATTGCAGAGTAATGCTCCATCAAGTGTAAATACCACATTTTCTTTATCCATTCCTCTGCCTCAATCAGACACACAAGCTTAAATATTGCATAGTTTCTCTTATATGAGAAACCCAAAGTATAAATAAAGAGCCCAGCGAAAGACAGATGATAGGAATTAGGGAATATAGATCTTTCTCAAAGGGGAATGGGATCCAGAGATGGAGGGAAGGGGAGAGGGGAAGGAAAGGGGATGAAAAAGGAATGAAAATGTGTTGTGTACATGCACCAAATGTACACAAGAAATGCAAACGTTATGTGCTATACACATGTGCTAATAAAGAAAATGGTGTGGTAGAAAAACAATTACAGATTATGTTCTTGTGAAATTTCTAGGTACAGAAGACCATAAACTTTAAAAAGCTAAATAACAGTGAGAACTCAGTTTTAGTTCATATGTTTTCCTATAGGGAGAGAGTGGATAGGGATGTGCAGAAGCACCCATTTTCCAAGGTCTCCTCTCCTCGGTTTCCTAGACACTGCCAGACAGACTTTCTCCCGGAAGTTATAACCTGCAGGGAAGCCCCAAGATAGGGGCTAACGGACAGCAGTCAAGAAATTCTCTTAGTGACATTCTCTAAGGCCTCCCAGGTGACACTTAACCACTCTGTGTCTCAATTATTGGCAAATTGAGGGCAGCAGTATGGATACTGGCTTACCCGACAGGGATGCTGTAGGAGCCAATTAACCATGGGCAATGTCGCCGGAGATTGATGGGTGAGCACCATTACGTAGCTGCAGAGCGTTATTACCGTGGTGTAAGTGGAGAGTAGAAAGCGGAGGTTTAGCAAGGATATTCATGGGTCTACCTTGCAGCAGCTTCTTGATAAATTGCCAATAAAGCCTTCCTAATTTATCTCATTCTGCCCACATGGTGACTTGTGCCTCACAGTCTCTGCAGATGACAGAGAGGAAGAGCCAGAAAGCCAAGTCAGTGACAAAACACTGACAATAGGAAAGCAGGTGCCACTGAAGAGGTGAGTTTTAATTAGCCTTTTAAATTATATCCAGAATTGGGACTGGGGAAGTGACATGGGGAGAGTTTGATGTGAAGTTGGAGAGGAAAGGATACATTTCAAAGATGACTTTAACCTGGCATCAGGGAAGCCAAGGCCCTAGGCAGTGACCTTCAGGATTTAAACTGCTGTTCATCAGCTTCCTAAGAGGTGCCCTAGTGAGAAATGGGACTTCTCAAACAGGGCTGGTGGCTCTGCATCAGCATTTTAGCAATGTGTGAAGCCTGTTTGGGCCACGCCAAAAGGACTGCCTTCGGAATGGAGCTAAAACACACAATAAGCACCACAGAGCTGCAAGTTTGTTAGTTTGCAGAGAAAGCCTAGAAAAATTAAAGACCGTCTTCATATGCAAGCCAATATGCAAGCCCCACCTGGGGAATGTGGCCCAGCGCCAGACCCAGTGTGTTTATTGCTTGCTCCTTGCACAGAACAAAAAAGTCAACTTGCCTAAGAAAATAAGATCTTTAAACACTGAGAGAACCTAGACTACTGGGACAAAAACAGCTGCTCAGAAATGCGATTCTGCTGGTGGACCAAGACGGATATTTGAGGGTTTAAGCAAAAATCCACAAATCCAGGGTACTTCAGAGCATAAATACATGTTGAAAGTGATTGGAGCCAGAGCGATCTGGTATGAGAGAAGAGGTATTTGGGGAACAGATGGTGGGAATTTTCATCATTGTCTGACTCCCATTAATTCCTTTTGCTTTTATAATCATTACCATTACTGTGTTCCTATTACACACTGGACATTGCGCTCAATGGTTTAGATATATTATCATATTTAATTATTGAAACACCCCTGTAAATTAAAAACAAGTTATTCCCATTTTAGACACAAGCAATCTGAGGCTCAGGGAGGTTATAAAATTCTCTCACAAACACAAGTGGTGAATCTGGGACTCGAAGCCTGGTGTTCTGACTCCAAAGCCCTTGTTTGATGACGACTATTATTCTTCCCTGGAACATCTGAGCAAGGAAACAACTGTGGAAGTAAACAGAATTTAAATTTCTACCTGAACTTGCTTCTCAGATTAAATGGGATAAACACTCTAAAAAGCTATCGGAAAGATTATACAGGGGGTTGGTGATGGAAAGATAGATTTTTCAAGCTTAGGAAAATGAATGAAATGAGACACTAGAGGGGAGAGGCAGCACAGATGTACAGAGCTAATGGTTCGTGCTTTTTTAGGTTTGTTGTTTTGCTGTCCGCATTCAGTTGTTGCCATCTCATAAATCTTCATAGCAGGTCTGTGACATAGGTAGTATTTTACTTACTTTACAAATGGGGAAAGTAAAGCAGAGAGATACAAGATAAAACACCAGAGCCCATAGCCATAGCAGAATGGGAAAAAAGTGAAGCTCTCTCTGCACATTGGAATTCAGAATGCTGAAGTCCTCGTCCTTCGAATTTCATCACATTCCTGCAAGGAAGATGCATCAGTGACTGTGGGACTGCACAGGGTCCAGAGTTTCCATGGCAGAATGGGAAAGGATATCCTAGATAAAAGAAATGGTCCATCTGAAGGTGCGGAGGTGGAAAAGTGCAGTGCTTTTTGGAAAAATTACAGTCCAACTTAGATGAATGTGAAGGGTCATAGAGGCCAGGAAGGAATAGCTTTCAATTTGTGACTTCTTCCTTTTTTTGAGAAGTAAGAACCTTTTTTCCGAAAACACTGAGAGTGACAGAAGGTGCTCTAGCTGAAGACATGATCAGGGCGGTGCAGTTACATTGGTGAGTGTGCTGGGTGAATGAATAGTCGGCAACCAAAAGCTGCTGGTCGATTCTCTTGACTCCAACCCTGGAGGTTCCAGAGAGCAAAAGGAAAACTGGGGAATCTACCAAAACTTAAAAAACCAGCATAATGGTGATGACAATGATGATGACGACTACGATGACAATGTGGGCTTGGGCCTTGTATAAATTCTGGGTAGAGTAAGGCAGAATAATCAAAACAGACATCTTGATATGGAGCAGGGAAGCAATTTTCCATGCACTATTTTCTCACCCTAATATTGCCTTGGGAAAATTATTAAATTACAAAGCAGAACAAGAGCAAAGGCCGAGTCTGGGAGGCAAGGGCGGGGAAACTTGGGGTGAACTAATGTCTCCTGGGGGATAGCAGCTTACACAGGTGCAACAGGCTGGGTGCGCTGGCAGGGCTCTCTTCTCTCTGAACATCGCCTCTACACACTGAGTGCTTGGTGATCTCGCCTGAGGTCACCGGTCCTAACCAAAAGCAGAGGCACAGTGGACACATAAGTAATTCCCAAGTCTTTCTGTTCCTAAATGTGTACCCCCCCCGCACACACACACCCTGTACGTACCATTAGGGGATACAGGGAAGCATCTGGGTTTCTGTACTTCCTTCCAAAATCTCTCAGGAAATAATAAGTTTACAGAGAAAACTAGAAAGATGTGTTGAGAGTACAATCACTATGAAAGACTATTGATGGCTAGATCTCTACCAAGTAAAAACAAAGTTAATGTTTCAACAGGAATAGGGGTTTAAAATAAATAAATACACTACATTTCCTAAAAGACATAAGGAAAGACATGAGATCCATGAAAACCTGAGAAATCATAGAAAAGATCTGCAGATGTTGAAGAAGAAAATTATGTATTTGAATTAGGAACTGGCTTGAATGGCAGAGAGATAGCAGCTTAAAAGCCATCTTGGAAAAATTCTTTCAGAAAAAGAGATCGAAATATTACAATTAAGAGACAGAGCTGGAAGTTGCACTGGCCTTATCATTCGGTCCTGGAAAGAGAAAATCATGAAAAGAAAAAATAATTTGAAAATTGATCAGTAGTAGCAATATTACTTTTAAAAAAATCAATGATCAATCCGATTGACACTAAATCCATCTTATTTTTGTGCATTTCAAATTAAATTAGACAATAATACACTTCCCTTAAATAATTCAGTGTATATAATTAGCTATAGTTTCACAAATATTACTATAAAATTTACATATACAATGAGCATAGAAATCTTTTTTTTTTTTTTTGTGGGTACCGGGGGTCGACCTCAGGACCTCGCGTGCCAGCAGGCACCCGTGCTGCTGAGCGATATCACCGGCCCTTTTTTCATATGTGGGTTCTGGGAGTCGAACTCGTGCCCTCGCGCTTGCCAGGCAGGCACTTATGCCACTGAGCCATCTCACCAGCCCAAGTGTAGAAACCTTAAGCATATATTTTCCAAGTTCTGACAAATGTATTCACCTCTGTAACTCAGACCTCTATAATATTTGAGCATATTATCATAGCCACAGAAATTTCTGCTCATTACACTTCCTAGGCCTTACTTCCCTGAGGCAATCGTGTCAAAAATATCTTACATGTGAAATTATGAGTACAGTTTGTACTCTTTAGTAGCTGGCTTTCACTCAGCCTAATAGTTGTTTCTTTTTATAGGTAACCTTTATTCCATGATATGAATAGACCATTTATCTATTATTTGTTTATCACTTATTTATCTCTATCTATCTACCCATTTTCCTGTTGGTGGACACTCGTGGTTACATCCAGTTTGGGATTTCCTATTCAATTCTTTAACAGTATTTTGGAAAGAGTGGAAGTTTTTGGTTGTTGTCACTTGTTTGTTTATTATGTTAATGGGAATAAGTCAGACACAAAAGACAATTACTGCACATTGTGTTTCTCATGTGGAGGCTAAAATATTGGAATATGGAACAGTGATTACAGGAGGCTGGGAAGGCTGAGGGTAGGGACACGGGGAGGATGGATAATACCCAGCTAAACACACTCAGGTACAAGGAGTAAGTTCTAGGGCACCACCGTGCAGTAGGGTGATGCTAGTCTACAGTAGCCTTTTATATATTTCAGGAATAGCTAGAAGAGAAAGAGTTCAAATGATCCAAACAGAAAGTAATGATAAATAGATGGAGACCTTAATGCCCTGATTTTATCAGTACATATTTACACACGTGTTAAAATCACTTGTACCTCACAAACACACACAATTATTACATATTAATCAAAACTTCTTTTAAATCCTAAGGAGATGGAAATGGTAATTACCTTGATCTAATCATACAGTGTACATGTATCCACTTATCACAATACTCTGTAAATATGCACAATTAATAATAAAAATGAATTCTAATTTATTATTATGTTTTTCTTTCATACTTTTTCTTTTGGTGATCTAAGGAAGTTTTGCCTATTGCCAAGTAATTAAGGGAGACAACTCTTACTTTCTTCTAAAATTTTTATGGTTTTATCTTGTATGACTATGTCGATGATCTGTGTGCATTTGTGTGTGTGTGTGTGTGTGTGTGTGTGTGTGTGTGATGTGAGTTCATCACATCCAAGTTCAGTTTTCCTTATGGATATGTAGTTTTTCCAGCAAAATTTGTTGAAAATATTTTCCTTTATATTGGATGTTTCTTAATATCTTGGTCAAAAATCAAATGAACATGACAGTGTTTGTTTCTGAACTTCCTATTGATCTAATTATTAACCCTGAAAGTCATTACTATATGGCATTTTCCTGATTACTTGACCTATAAATAAGCCTTAAAGCTGGTTAGTGAAGGCCTTCTAATTTTGTTCTTCTTTTTCAAGATATCTTTGCATATTATAGGCCTTTTGCAATTACATGTAAATTTTAAAAGCAGTATGTTTTAACTTCTAAAAATTACCTCTAGGGATCTGAAATTTTATTGATCCAACATATTATTTTGGAGAATATTGTCAGCTTTAAAATACTGAATCTTCTAGTCCAACAATATAGCATACTTATCCACTAACTGAGGTGTTTTACAATTTTACTCAGACATTTTCTGTATTTTAAGACATAGAGATATAAAAAGCCTTCAGCTTTAAAAAGAAAAGGAAATTTAGGTATATGGTACAATATAGCTGAACCTTAAAGTTATTATGCTAAGTCAAATAATCTTGCTGTTACTTCCGCCCACTGATTTGTCCTGTTATGGCTGACTTATCTGACTTCACATAATAACTTTATATATTTTATATTGTATTTTGATAGTAATTTTCATAATTTAATTTTCCAGTTGTTTGTTCCTAGCACTTAAAAAACGAAGGTTCTTTAATACTCAATGTAGTGACCTTGATTAATTTACCTGTGAGCTCTACTAGTTTTCAAATTATTTAGAATATTCCACATTAACAATGGTGTCAGGAGCAAATAGCGACTAGTCACATGACTTAAATTTATTTTCCTAGTTGTCATGCTTAATAATGACAGCAGCAAGCTGGGAATTCTTATGGCTGATATTAGGTAAAAAAGGTTCAATATTTTATGACTAAGAGGATAGCTGCAGGTATTTTATAGATGTCTTTTATCTTACCAGTTTGAGGATTCCTAGCTTAAAATTTTTATCAAAAAACAGGGCTATCTTCATCAAGTATATTTTCTGCATTAATTAAAATTATTATACGGATTTCACTCTTTAAGTCTACTAATGTGGTGAATTAAATTAAATTAAAAAGTCATAACAACCTTGCAATCCTAAGATAAAACCTCTTTAGTTATGATATGAAATCATTTTGATATAGTTCTGGATCTGACTTTCTGATATTTTGCTGAGGGTTTTTGCATTCACGTTAAAGAGGAATATTACGAGCTGTAGTTTTATGTATTTATCAGGTTTTGTTTTATAATTTCTTTGCTGAGTTTTGGTATTGGGGCCTCAAACAAAAAGACTAGATTTATTTTCTCCTTTTCCATTTCCCAAGAGATTGTATATGTATGGTAATTCTCCCTTAAATGTTTGACAGCATCCAATAAAGAACCACCTACGCCAAAAGTTTTCTTCACGTGAAGACTGTTGGCAAGAATTCAACTTCCTTCACAAATGTAGGACTCCTGGCATTTTATGTTTTAGCTTGTGTCAGTTTTGACCAATTTTATTTTCATAGAATCTGTTTATTTCAGGTAAATTGTGACCTAAGATTATTTGTAATGTTCTCTTAGTCTATTAATATATGTAAAGCTTGCAGTGATTCCTCTTTCATTACTGCTATTAGCACTTTATGTTCACTCTTCTTTTTTTCTCAGTGCTAATCTGTGAGGAGTTTATCAGTTTGTCTAATCTTTTGAAATAATTTCCTTTTTACTTTATTAATTTTTCCTTTTGTCTGCATTTTACTTCATTGACATTTGCCCCAATATTTATTTACAAATTTTCCTTATTTATACTTATTTAATTTATTTTGTTTTTTAAAGTAAAAGTAATTGAGTTTAACTTTTTAGTTTCTAATAGAGACATTTATTTTTAAATAACTCAAGCATTTTGATAGTGGTATTTTTATTATCAATCGGTCCAAACTAATTTCTAGCTGGGCATGATGGCACACACCTATAATTCAAGCTACTCAGGAGGCTGAAATAGGAGAATCCCAAGTTCAAGGACAGCTTGAACAACTTAGCAAACCACTGTCTCAAGATAAGATAAAAATAAAAGGGTTAACTTTTGCTTAACATGCTTGAAGCTCTGAGTTTAATTCCCGGGTCCAAAAATTTTTTTTTACTTTTTCTTATCCTTTATTTATTGACCTGTAAATTACATGCATTTAGAAGTGTGTTTAATTTTCAAATGTTTGGAGGGTCCTAGATTTTTACTTTCTACTTCACTTTCATAATCTAAGAATATAGTTTTACTAATTTTCAATATCTTCCAATCAAGATATTCTCTTTGTCACCCATGCACTCAAAGACAGTATGTGCTCTGTACATATTTGGTGTCATGTCCTATAAATGTCACTTATGTCAAGGCAAATGATAGAGTTTGTCGTAGTATCCATGTATTTAATGATTTTTTAGCTAGCTGTTTTATTAGTTGCGAAGAGATAGGGTTTAGCATTCCCAAACATCACTTGTAATTTTTTTATTTCTTCCATTAATTGTTAATTTTTGCTTTGTGTATTGTGAAGCTCTGGTATCTACTGAATACACAGTGAGGCTTTGCATGTCCTCGTGATAAACTGATTCTCTTACCATTATGAAGTGCGCCTCTTTATCTCTGGCAGTACCTTTGGTCTTGAAGTCTTTCTTTCACTGTATGTTAATATAGCCACCAACCCTTCTTATGTTTGCTGTTTGAATTTTATTTTTCACATCCATTTATTATTAACCTACATTCATAAATTATATGTACAACATATAGCTTGCTTTTTAGTATTCTGATAATTTCTACCTTTCAGTTATTTCACAATAGTTCCTAAAATTATTCATGTGGTTTTATTTAGGTCTACTATTTTTAAGTGTTTCTGCCCTCTCTGATTTAATATATCTGATCTTTGTTTCTGAAGTTTTGGGAATTGTTTCAATATTTTATTAGAATTCCACTTCAATTTATCTTTTTTTTTTGGTTATAGTTTTTTTGTAATTTTTTTGGATAGATGCTCCATAGATTACAATTTATAGCCTAATTTTGCACAGTCTATTTGAGTTACTATCCTACCATTCATGTACAATTTGGAAATCTTATAATCATATAGCTCCATTTACCCCCAACACTGTTCTTCATTCTATCATATATGGTGTCCAAACCTGTACTATAAAACAGAAATACATTACAAATTTTGCTTTCAAGAGTCAAGTACGTTTTATAGCAACAAGTAAAAACGTATCTTATAGTATTTCCCATTTCCAATGCTTTTCATTTGCTTCAAAATATCTGAGTTTCTCTCAAGTACAATATACCTATAAGCCTGAAGAACTTCTTTTACCATCCTTTGTCATCCATGTTTGCTGCAAATGAATATTCCTGCCTTACTTCATCATAAAATGTTTTTATTTTGTCTTCATTCTTGAAGGTAATTTCCATGGGAGACTTATGATGCAACAATTTTGCTTTTCTTTCAGTTTTAAAGATGTTTTCCCACAGTCATATGGAATCCTCTTTCTCTGATGAGAATTCAGAAGTCTTTTGAATTCCTGCTTCCTTGGGAGTTATATGCTGCTTTTCTCCAGCTACTTTTTAGTTTTGATTTCATCTTTAATTTTTAGTACTTTGAATGTGGTATTACTACGCATGGTTTTCTTCACAGTTGCTGTGCTGGGGTTCATCAAGCTTCTTGAATCATCATATTTATATCTTTGAGCAAATTTGGAAAACTGTCCACAATCCACTCTTGAGAATTTAGTCAAAGGGGAAGATGGAGGATTAAAACTAGCAGCACTTGCAGATGCTCAGACGTCGTTTGCCAGGATCTGCAGGTATTTGGAAATAAGAATGAAAGAAAACTCCAGGCACAGGAAGGCGATTTTAAAAGAGGAACCTACCACAGTATCCAGTATCAGGCATGTCTAATGGGAAAGGCAGGGTCTTTCCTCAGTCCCGGCACGGCTTTCGGTTCAGCGTGGTAAATATGCCCTTTTAGGAAAGTATCTAACCCCCAGAGGGAAGAGGCTGAGGGAAGAGGGAAGAAGCCCAGTGAAATAGTGGTGGCTGCGATCCACGCCCAGGTGGCAGTGATCCATGGTCAGCTGAGCACTCATGGACCAGTGTACACCAGTCCCAGCTCCCTTCCCGCAGGGAGATGGGGCCAGGTTACCAGGATATTCTGAAATTTGCAGGAGAGAATCCCCTCAGATTAGAGCACGAAGGAAGGCTGGGGCCAGAAAATCAATCAGAAGGTGGTAACTGAGCTGGGACGAAAGAAACGAGGGCTCCATTCTCCATAGGGACACCAAGCAAGGGTCACACAGAGGCTGTGACTAGAGCGATCCCCAGAGCAGAGAAGAGATGCTGGAGAGCCGTGCCAGTGTGGGCACATTCCCCCACACTCCAAGTTCTCTGTGCCCTCCAGCCCGCTGCCGCTTTCCAAAATGCCAGAGCTCAGCACTCCGTGGGATTCCTCTCACAGGCCACTAACGACTGCGGAGCTGAGGCCGGGTGAGCACGCCCCAGGACTCCTAGACTCTGGTGAGTTCCATGCAGAAAAGGGAAGCCCGCAACCCGCCCGGAGCTCCAGGAGCCGCTGCACCCAGGGCTGGAGAGAGAGATTCTATGAGAGGCACGGGCAGAGAGCTTGGAGAGGACACAGAGACACACAGAAGTAGCGGGACGAGGGGGAGTTGCATGGCGTGCCCACCTGCAGCAACTGAAGCAAGCAGGTGTCAGCAGCCGCAGGCATTGCCACTGAGGGAAGGCAGCTGGAACAAAGACCCCACCCCATCATGGCATCGGTGGAGGAACATCTGACCAGTTCCATTCCGCCATCTGCACCCTCACCCCACCCTCAGTTAATCCAGGGCGTTTGATCGTAGACACAAAACGTCTGGGTGGTCACACCCACAGGAGCCCAGCTGAAATCTAACAGAACACTGCCTGCTTGGCACCGACTGTCTAGTTTTGCATGTCTGTGTATGTTTTATTTTCTATTCTTTTCTTTTCTTTTTTCTGTGTTTTTTTTTTCCTGTTTTTATCTTTTCTTTTTTCTTTTTCTCTTTTTCTACTTTTGGCCCCTTTTCATCACATAGACGGATGGATAGAGATGTAGATACAGTGTCTGTTTATGTGAAAGAGACTAGTAATTAATTAGTGCTTAATTTTGAAAAGTGTCTTTCACGGTCACATTAGAGCAATCCCCACTATAAACGGCGTGTGGAGAACCCAAACACAAGCTTTCTAACAGTTCTTTAATCAGTTCCTGCCCTCCTGCAGCTTCCCCCACAGTCCAGTCATACTTTCCTTCCTCTTCTTTCTCTTCCTCACCCCCATAGGTAGCCTCTCAGCCCTCCTTTCACCTCTCCATTCACTTAAGTCCTATCTCTTTCCTTACTTTCATTTGTTGGTATCTCTGTTCCCTTCTTCCCTGGTTTCTGAACTGTTTTCTTCCTGACTTCTTCCTTCATCTTCTGCATTCTAGCCTACTTGTCATTAGCACCAATCCATTGTCTTCCTGCGTTATTGAAAAGGAAATAAAGTGTGAAATTGTCAAGTTTTAAATCATAGGATTGATATACGGCTGGTTCTGCAGATGCTGATATAAAATGATAACTGTTTTCTCCTTGCAAGACAATGACTGGGCCTGACTTTTTACACTGAGTAAGGTGAAGAGAGGTATAAACACCAAAAGATAACCAAAGCCAGGGACACGTCATGGGGAGACAGAATCTATGAAAGAGATCTCCACAGTAGTGGCAGTTTTTCCATTCTAACTGATTTTCAATCTGAAGCACAAAAAGAATACAAACACAGAAAAGTAAGGCAATATGATGCTACCAAAAACGCTTAACTTGCCAAAAGTGGACCTCACTAGCACTGAAGTAGAGGAAGCTACAGACAAAGAACTCAAAAACCAAATGATTAAAATATTTGAAGAGGGGCTGGTGAGATGGCTCAGTGGTGTAAGCGCCTGCCTGGCAAGCGCAAGGTGCTGAGTTCAACTCCCGGTACCCACATAAAGGTAAAAAAGGGCCAGTGACATTACTCAGTGGCGTAAGTACCTGTTGGCAAGTGTGAGATCCTGAGTTCCATTCCCAGTTCCCACATAAAAAAAAAAAAATATTTGAAGAGATCAAAGAAGAAACATATAAACAAATTCATAAGATATTTAGCAAGCTTAAAGAGGGTTTAAATAAGCAGATAAAGGATTTAACTGGTAAAATGCTCATTGAGCTTAAAGACACAAGCCATAAGCTGATCGAGTTAAGCAGAAAATACAAGATATAAATTGCCATTTCGTTATTTCTGTTATGTCTGTTTACTGCTCCTCTAGTTTCTGAACTATTTTAGAAATTATGAAAAGAAATCAAGCAGAAATCCATGAAAAATTCAATAGAAAGCGTGAGTAGCAGATTTGACCAGTGTGAGGACAGAGTCTTCATGTGAAAACAAGATTGATGTAGATCACATACTCAGTGATACCCTAAAAACAAAATACTCTAGGAGCTGAATCCAAAGATGCTAGATAAGTAAAAATAAAACCAACCTCAGCATTTTATGCATAAAGGAAAAATTAAACAATTACTCAAAAGGTATAAAAATTTTATTTATTAAAAGAATAATAGAAACTTTTCTAAATCTGAGGAAATAATCAATATTCAAGTACAGGAGGCATAGAGAACCGCAAATAGTCTTGGTCATAAAAGAACCCCTCCACAACACATCATAATCAAAATTCCACAAATTCAAGACAAAGAGAGATTGTTAAAAGATGTTAAAGAGAAAAAGTGTATAAAGGCTAGCCTATGAGAATATCAGTGGATATCTCAACAAAAGCCATAAAGTCAAAGGAGAGCTCAGAACAAAGTTTTTAAGATGAAAAAAAAAAAAAATCAAACTTGGCAACCCAAACTTCTACATCTTGCAAAATTCGCTTTCAAAACTGACAGCGAAATAAAGACTTTCCATGACAAGGAAATCCTAAACAAATACATGACCACTAAACCATCATTGCAGAAATTATTTAAGGGAATCCTAAACAGAGACAGGGATGCCGACAAAACCAAAGCACCAAAAGGAAAGTATACATTGAACTGGGAGAGTAGTTAAACAAAGGGAAAAAATAAAGGAATCAGCACCGGAAAAACAATGCAATGACAGAATTCAGCAAATACCTTAGAATAATAATTCTCAATGTAAATAGTCCTTACTCCCCATTCAAAAGGCACAGACTAGCACTTGGATGAAAAGACAAAATCCAACTGTATGTTGCCTACAAAATACAAACCTCCTCCCAAAGGAAGGTGAAAGTGAAAGTATAGAAAATGATACTCCGTGCAACCAGAGCCCAAAAGCAAGCGGGAGTAGCTATTTTATATTCAGACACGGCAGACTTCAACCCAAAGCTGATCAGAAGAGACAAAGATGGCCACTATATACTGGTAAAAGGAATAATTCAACACGAAAAGATAATAGTTGTAAATACATATGCACCAAAAGTTGGCAAAGTAAAAACTACCAGGCATAAAATTAAAAACTTCTAGGAACAAACTAAAAACTACTGGGCATAGAAGGACATATAGACACCAATACAATCACGGCAAGAAACTTCAATACACCACTGTCACAAATAGACAGTCAACCAGACCAGAAAATCAACAGGGATATATCACTGTTAAATCACATCATTGAACCAATGGATTCAACAGATATCTACACTGTTTCATCCAAATTTTCTTAGCAGCACATGAAACTTTTTCCAAAATCAATCATATCTTAGGCTATATGAATGCTTAAGTAAGTACAAAAGAACTAAAATGATTCCTTGAGGATATTAGGGAAATGGAAGTAGAAATCAACGGGAAAAGAAACTATGGAAACACATGGAGATTAAATAACACATTGTTGAGTAATCCATGGGTCACAGAAAAAATCAGGGAAGAATTCAAAAGTTCCTCGAATCAAATGGCAATGAAAACAAAAGGAATCAAAACCTATGGAACACCATGAAAGGAGTTCTGAGATGGGAGTTTATAGCTCTGAATGCGTACAGTACAATAATGTCATCCTGTCTTAGTTATTTTTCTTGTTGCTGAGACAAAATACACAACACCCAAAGTTAAAGGGGGAAAGGTTTATTTAGCTCACAGTTTGTACAGGTTTCAGTCCATAATCGGCTGGCTCCAAGGCAGGGCGGCATGGCAGACAGGCATTGCAGAGAAGAAACAGTTCATGGAAGGCAAAAGGTAGCAAAGCAACAAGAGACAACTACAGCTCTTTCTAGCCCTTATATCTTATCCAGGCTACTTAGACAGGTAGTGCCCTTAATCCTTGCATTGCACCATGAATCAATCCCAGTGTCACACACTCTAGATCCAGCCACCTCTGAAAAAAGCGCCAACAATGACCACATGAGGCTTTGGGGGGACATCTAGACACAGCCATAACAGATCATAAATAAATAACCTAATGATACATCTCAAGGTCCTAGAAAAGCAAGACATATCCAAATCTGAAACAAGTAGGAAAAAACTGATAAAGAACATAGTTGAAATCAATGAAATTGAGAGTAAAAACAATACAAGGGATCAATGATTCAAAAAGTTGTTTCTTTGAAAGGATAAACAAGATTGATAACAGTTAGCCAAACTTACCAAAGGAAAGAAAATAAAAGACCCACATCAGTGCAAATAGAAATGAAAAAGGTGAAATCACAATGGATGCTGACAAAATCCAGAGGATTATAAGAAACTATTTCAAAACCTGGTATTCCAATAAGCTGGAAAATTTAGAATAGGACAAATTCATAGATGTATATGAATTACAAAAAGTGAACCAAGAAGATGTAAAAACACTGAACAGAACAATAACAGAATGCAATAGAGGTAGTAATAAAAATCCTACCAACTAAGAAAAGCCTAGGACTTGATGAAGTCACTGCAGAATTCTATCAAAACTTTAGGGAAGATCTATCTAATGCCAATATCCCTCAAACTCTTCCAATAAATTTTTAAAAAGGAGCAGTCTTGGTTACTTTTCTCTCACTCCTGAGACAAAAATACCTGACACCCAAAATTAAGGAAGGAAAGGTTTATTTAGCTCACAGTTTGTGGAGGTTTCAGTCCATACTCGGCTGGCTCCAAGGCAGAGTGGCACATGGCAGAGGGCAACCATTCATGGCGGTAGAAAACAGCAAAGCAACAACAGCAAAAAGGGGGGAGCAGTGCAAGACAGCAAACTCTTTCCCTCCCTTATACTGTACGTAGGCTACCCGCCCCAGGGTGGGTGTAGCACTCACACCCATCATCCCAGCATTAGACAATGAATTAACCACAAACTCTAGAAGCCCGCCCCCTTGACTACATGAGGCTTTTGGGGGACATCTAGACACAAGCCATAACATTCCACCCCTGGACCCCCAAAGACTCATGCACATCCCTGTATGAGTTGCCAAAGTCCTAACAGTTTCAACAGTGCTCAAAAGTCCAAGTCCCAAGTCTCCTCCAAGATCTAAGGCAAACTCTTAGCTGTGAACCCCTGTACAAATGAAAAGAAAGTTAAACACTGCCAACATTCAATGGCACAAGATAGACATTACCATTCCGAAAGTTACAAACAGGGGAGTACAAAGGGGTGGGACTAAAGCAAGTCCAACATCCAGCAGGGCAAACTTTAAGTCTTGTAGTTCCACGTGGAACATCTGAAGCAATCTGTGGTAATTTGTGAGCTCCAAAGGCTTTTCATGACTCCACCCCTATGGCACTTCTGGTGGTTGTAACTCCCATGGCTTCTCTCTTAGGCCTGCTCTGCTTCCTCCTTGCAGGTTTCCTCAGACAATCCACGTTCCTGGCTTCTCCAAACTTCTGAGGCCTCCACAGCACCTTTGGCTTCACACACTGCTCTCTCAGGGGCACACTGCCTGGCCTCCCAGGCCTTCTTCTGAAATCTGGGTGGAAGCCTTTTTAACCTCAGAACTCTTGCATTCTGCACGTGTGTAAAATCAGTGCCGTGTGGATGATGCCAAGGTCTGCTGCCACCATTTTGGAACCTGGTGTGGCCGCTGCCGCCATTCTGGAAATGGTGCTCTGCGGCTGTCTCCTCAAAGCAAAGTCTTTCACTTTTGCAATTTTTTTTTTTTTATTGTGGGTACCGGGGGGTCGACCTCAGGACCTCACGCGCCAACAGGCGCCCGTGCCGCTGAGTGATATCACCGGCCCCTTTTTCGTATGTGGGATCCGGGAGTCAAACTCGGGCCCTCGCGCTTGCAAGGCAGGCGCTTACGCTGCTGAGCCATCTCACTGGCCCTCACTTTTGCAATTTTGAGGCTGCAAAGGGTGGAGATTTGCTGCTTCTTGTGATGCTTTTAGGCCGTCTTTCCTATTCTTGGATTCCTTATCAGCAATCACATAAACAGGAAGAAGGATAAAAATCACACAGTCATTTCAATTGATGCAGAAAAGGCCTTTGACAAAACCCAACATCTATTTATGACAAAAACCTGACAAAGATAGGTATAGAAGGACCTTATCTCAAACTGATAAAAGCCATTAATAACAAACCCATTGCTGACATCATAAAATGGGATTCCTCTAAAATCAGGAATAAGACAAGGGTGCCCACTTTCACCACTTCTGTCCAGTACAGTACTCAAAATTTTAGCTAGAGCAATTAGGCAAGAGAAATAAGTAAAAGGGATATGTATAGGAAAGGAAGAAGTCAAACTACCATTATTCATATATAACTGATACTTTATATAGAAGACCCAAAAAATTCCACCGGAAGACTCTTAGAACTACTAAACAAATTCAGCAAAGTAGCAGGATACAAAATGAATACACAAAAATCAATAGCATTCCTGTACACTAAAAATAAACCCACCAAGAAAGAAATCAGGAAAAAATCCCATTCACAGTAGTTTCAAAAAATGAAATACAGCACTTAGGAATTTAACCTAAAAATGGTAGTGAAAGGCCTCTATAATGAAAATTATGGTATTCTGAAAAAAGATATTGAAGAGGACACTAGAAAATGGAAGCACAACTCTGTTCCTGGATAGGCAAAAACAATATTGTCAAAATGGCCATATTATAAAAAAAAAGACACACAGATTTAATGCAATCATAATCAAAATAACAACAGTACTACCAAACGGTACTACGAAAATAACAGCCAGTACTACCACTCTTCAGAGCACCACCAAACAACAATCTTTAAATTTACATGAAACCAAAAGAGACCCAGAACAGCCGAAGCAGTCACAAGCAACAAGAGCAAAGCAGGAGACATCACGAACCCCGATTTCAAGTTATATTGTGTGGCTACTGTAATAAAAATGGCGTGGTACCAGTACAAAAACAGACATGTGCATTGACGGAATGAAATTGAGGATGCAGAAACAACTCCAGGCACCTTCAGCCATCTGACCTCTGACAAATATGCCCAAAAACATACACTGGAGAAAAATATAACTTCTTTAAGAAATGGTAATGGGAAAACAGGTATCCACATGCAGAATTATGAATGTGGACCCATATCGCTCAACCTGCACCAAAATAAATTCAAAATGGATCAAAGACCTAGATATAAAAGCAGAAACACTGAATCTGTTGGAAGATAAAATAGGTAAAACTCTTGCATAGGTGAGGACTTTATGAACAGAATTCCCAATTGCATAAGAATTAACACCAACAATCATCAAATATGGTTTTATCAAATTAAAAACATTTAGCACAGCAAAGGAAACAACAAAAGGAAGGGACAACCTACAGAATAGAAAAAAAAATTTTTTTTGCCAACTGCTGCTTGGACAGAGGACCAGTATCTAGAATATATAAAAAAGTCAAAAAATTGGAGCACCTAAGTTAAAGGCCCAATTAAAAAATGAGCAATTGAAATAAATAGACACTTCTCAGAAGAAGTATAAATCCAAATAAGTACAAGAAAAAATATTTCACATATTTGGCCATTAAAGTAGTGAAAATCATTGTATAAAAATACCACATCTTTTTTATCCATTCCTCAGTTGTTGAGCATTTGGTTTGTTTCTAAGATCTAGCTATGACAAACTGTGCTGCTATAAACATGGGTGCACATATATCGCTGTGGTATGATGTTTTTAATTCTTCTGGGAAGTTACCCAGAAGCAGAATAGCTGGGTCAAATGGGACCTCCAATCCTAGTTTTTTGAGGAATCTCCACACAGATTTCCACAGTGGTTGTACCAGTCTACACTACCACCAACAGTGGAGAAGGGTTCCTTTTTCCCCACAGCCCCTCCAGCATTTGTTATTGGTTGAGTTCTTGATAATAGCCATTCTTTCTGGGGTGAGATAGAATCTCAGTGTTGTTTTAATTTGCATCTCTCAACTGACAAGTGATGTTGAACATTTTTTTTGTATATTTATTTGCTGTTTGTATTTCTTCCTCTGAGAAGTGTGTATTCATCTCAGATGCCCATTTTTGGATTGGGTTTTAAAATTTGGGAGGTCTGATTTTTTTGAGTTCTTTATATGTTTTCAGTAGTAATCCTTTGTCTGAGTCATAAAGAAGGATAAACTGGAGACTTTTATAGGTAAATGGATGCAACTCGAGACCATAGTCATAAGTGAAATAAACCAGATGCACATGTGTAAACATCATATTGTCTCCCTACTGTGAGAAGCTGAAAGAGTAAATAATATCCAAAATGTACAATAGATATTGTAAAAGGGGAAGAAACTGTTCAAAAGGAAAGAGAAACTGGAATGGGAGAATGGAGAAAAGAAGGAAGGGAAAAGCAAAAAAAAAAAAAAATATATATATATATACACATATATACACATATATATGTATATAAATAAAAGATAGTTAAGATAGATACACTACTTAGATACTTAGATACTTCTCTTAGTTCATTGAAAAGAAAGGTTTGTGCTAATATTGTTTGGACAATTGAATGCTGATATCTTGTACTCTGAGTAAATAATTTAAAGATAACAATACACAATGTATTAACCATCATTACCCTCCTATTATGTTGTTTTGAAATATTGTTTTTTTCTCTTTAAAATAAAAATTTTTTAAAAAATGAACACATAAAAAAAGAACACATAAAAAAACAACATTGAGATTCTTTTTTACTCTGAAAGAATTGCTATCTGAAAAAATCAACAAATGTGGGAGGCAAAGAACTTTCTACATTGTTAATCGGAATGTAAACTAGTACAACCCCTATAGAAATCTGTACGGAGGGCCGGTGAGATGGCTCAGCGGCTTAAGCGCCTGCCCGGCAAGCGCGAGGGCCCGAGCTCGACTCCCGGATCCCACATACGAAAAAGGGGCTGGTGATATCGCTCAGAGGCACGGGTGCCTACTGGCGCGCGAGGTCCTGAGGTCGACCCCCCGGTACCCACAAAAAAAAAAAAAAAAAGAAAAGAAATCTGTATGGAGATACCTCAAAAAAAAAAAAAACTAAAAATATGTAGAATTTCCATTCAATCCCACTATACCTCTCCGGGGTATTTTCCTGAAAGAGTTAAAGACACCATATTGCGGTGACACTTGCATACCCACATTTATAGCAATGCAACTCATAATAGTTAAATATTAAAAATGGCCTATAGGTCAATCAACAGATGAATGGATAAAGAAAACGTATATATACACAGTGGAGTACTGTGCAGTCATATAAAAGGATAACTTTGAGTCGTGTAAGAAAATGGATGCACTTTGAGTCCATAATAATAAGTGAAATAAATCAGATACAGAAAGTCCAATATTGCATGGCTTCTATTATATGAGAAACCAAAAATATCAATAATTTAAAGACCAAAATAAAAGATAGATAATAGGAAATGGGGCAGTAGACTTTGTGAAGATGTAAAGGAGATGAAGGAATGGGGAAAATAGAAGGGCAGAGAGGGAAAGGGGAGTTAAAAATGATTAAGATGAGATATTATATGTATGAGTTCCCCAAGGTGAATGTAATTATTTTGTTTTGCAAACGTATTAATAAAACAATTAAAAATTTTCAAAAAAACAAATGCAAGAAAAAGAGAAAAATATGGTGTGTTTAACTTTAAAAAATTATTAAAACAAAGGACACATTGTCTTAATACTCCTCAAAAACTCCTCTCACTTCAAGTACACTTATCCTATCATTATTGCCTCTTTCTGAAGCAGTTCCGAAAGTCCTCTTTTGTGTCTTTAGATGGGCTGTCACAACTGCTTTGATGTCCTGAACCTATCAAAATGTTTACCTTTTGTGGTCAGTTTTAGTTCAGGGAAGTGTCAGATCTGGTGAATAAGGTGGATGAGGACACACTATAATATTTTTACAAACCTGCCTTTACATTGTATGGCACTCAGCAGCATCATTCATCGAATTTTTTATCACAACTTGTAAAGATCCTCATGAAAAAAGACTTCCAGAGCTGTTTCAGAAATGGCAAGAACGATGGGATAACTATGTTTGAAGTGAAGGGGAGTATTTTGATGGGGATTAATGACACTGTGTCTTTTCCTGGAATAAATTTTTAATCTAATAGTGCAACTTATGTATTTTTTGATCACCCTTTGAATACAATCTGGTGAGTGAGGCAGTCAGCAAAAGAAGCCAGACCAAAGAAAGCCACATGTTGTACAATTTTAGGTTATGTGAAATATCCAGAATGGATAAACCCATAATAAAAGAAAGCAGATTAGTGGTTGTCAGGGGCCAGATGCAGAGGAACTGGGGAATGGTTGCCTAATAGGTATGGGATCCATTATGGGGGTGATGAAACTATTTTGGAACCAGAGGGAAGCCATTGTAGCACAACAACGTGAATATCACATGTCGCAGTTCTCGACTGTGGCAGTGCAAAGGATGAGAGATTACTCAGAGTCAATGTCCAGTTTTACCTCTAAGATGCCCAGAGGGACTGTTTTACTGACACTCCTCTGTGTGACAGAGTCTCAGGGAAATGGCCCCAAAGTGATTCTTCTGTGGCTTTTTATTGATAGAACCAGGAAGCAAGGTGTTATGGTTTATGTCTAGATGTCCCCTCAAAGCCTCATGCAGTCAAGGTGGTAGGCTTCTAGAGTTTGTGAATGATTCGTTGTCTAGTGCTGGGATTATTGGCATGAGTGCTACACCCACCCTGGGGCAGGTAGCCTGCATACAATATAAGGGAGGGAAAGAGCTTGCTGTCTTTCTTGCTCCTCCCTTTCTGCTGTTGTTGCTTTTGCTGTTTTCTGCCATGTGTCACCCTGCCTTGGAGCCAGCCGAGTATGGACTGAAACCTCCACAAACTGTGAGTTAAATAAACCTTTCCTTCTGTAATTTTGGGTGTCTGGTATTTTGCCTCAGCAATGAGAGTAAAGTAACTAAGACAGAATCTGGTGCCAGTGAAGTGGGATCGTTGCTGTGACTATACCTGACCATGTGGCTCAAAAGCCTTTAGGAATGGCTTGTGGGAAGAGTTTGGAATGGTTCAGAGGTGTCGCCAGCTGACTTTTGAGATTGTCCCACAAATTTCTGAAGTTCTCGTTTCTTCAGATTTTTCTCCTTTATCACTCCATTTGTTTTTTAAACCCAATCAGTGAACTTTTTATTTTCCTTTACATCATCACACATAGCTTTGAAATCTGTGTGTTCTAATTCTAATCAGTCTTTGTAAATTGTTTATTTTCTTGAAGATGGATCACATTTTCCTAGTCCTTCAACTGTTAAGTACTTTTTCATCATATTGTAGAAGGCAATATATCCTTTTATATTCCAGAATAAGCATTCTTTGTTTGTTTTTATAAGCAGTTAACCTGGTTAAATTCAAGAGAAAAATTATCTTTCACTGGATAAAGATTTAATTCTGCACATTCATGTGGGATTCCATAGTTAGCCAGCTATTTAGGCAGAATTTATTTATAAAATTTGAAGCTTGCTCTCTCTTGTTCTTTATTTTTCCTTTTCCTGGATCCTTTTTTACTTTCCAACAGCTGTGATTTCATTGAACTCTGTCCAATAGTTCTTCAGATCATAAATTCTATTTTGTATTAGAGTTTTAGTCTTTAGCTACTTTCAGGCTAACAGCTGCAATAATGAACTATTTCCCTTATTATGTTTCCCACTTGCAAGTTTTGACTCTTCTCCAGAGTCTGCCTTCTCTTGTGCACGCTCTAATATATTTTCATACTTTTTGCAGAGTTTGAAGTCGTTATCCATAGAAGGGTAAGCCTTGCTGGGGTTCACCCCACCACACCAGGAAAAGAATCACCTCATAGCTTTTTGAATTTCTTTCTGTCACAACCCTTACATTCAATTATAGATATGTATGCATTGCCATTTCTTGCTGTTAGGATTTACTCTACTTGAACACAAAGACTCTGTCTTCTTTTACTCATTCTTTGTAGCATTCAATGAGTTCCTTTTGTAACTTGCTCTCCTTCTTCTGAGTAATTTATCCATCATGCAGACCTGTCTTTACCTGGCTAGAGGATTTGGTCTTTTGGAGACAGTCTATGTCCTTACGTTACTGAAATTTGAGTGGCTCATATAAGCCAGAAATTTTCAGGAGTCTTCTTTGCTGACATGTAGAGAAAGACTCCCTAAAATGAAAGCTATAAGGACATGAAGACCTAAAAGAAGCAGAGAGAAGGAGAAAGAGAAGATACTGATGACACTTCAACCCTGGAATTCGCTCCTGCTTACAGCCAATTTCATTACTTTGGCTGCCAAGTTATGAGAACCATAAATATTCATGAGAAAAGAAGTAACATTCATTTTCTTATACTGACAATATCTATTATACAAAATCCTCCATACATGGGAAAGTAACTACATATCTAAGGGATAATAAATGTTTAGATGATAAACAAATAAGTGATGAAGGAAGATAAATGCCATCGTGGCAGGGGCAGCCCATGAAGCAGCATAGTGTAGGCATCTAAGATTATCAAGTGGGTTGTTGATAGGGAAGTCAAACAGACTTCGCTCATCCACCCATATTATGGAATCTGCATCTAAGTCACCCTTTTTATCTCCATAAACAGCTAGGCATGCAGTGAAATAGATGCTCAAATGTCTGGGTAGCCTTGTTGTAAATGTCCTCTCCTTCAATAATAAGCGCAAAGTGGTGACCTGGGTGTTTGTGTATTTTTTATTGCTTGTTCCTAAGTGTTCCATTTGGAAAAGAAAGCAATTTGGCAGCACTTAATGACCCTCTTCCCCAGTATCTCCACCTTGGCATGTTCTCTCTCTGTCAGAGCTGTGAAAAGATGGTTGTTGCTGGCTGATGTGTTGTTCACAGCGTGCAAAGCCTCGTTGCAGGATCTGCCTCCAGTAACATTTGCAGCACAGGGAGCTCCACGACCAGCTGAGTTTGTAAAGTTTTTTCTTTACGTCTTGCCAAGAATTCAATCTGTTTCTAGTTCCTGCGAACTAACAAAAGCTGTTGCTGTGTTATCGCTCTAAAAGATGAAGCCACGTAGTCATATGCAGGCTTCCCTTTATATGGTAAAATGTCACCCACTGATAGACCAAGCACTTAGAAAACTACATCTGAGTGGTTGGCGACTCTGTTGGCAGCGTGTTGGCAGTTTTAAGCACATACTGAATACCTAATTGGTGATGCCTAACCTATTCTACATCCTCCCAATGATGACAGCAATAGTTTCCTGAGAAATTTCAACAGCCTTAATAAATGAAAGACTAAATCCCAATAGTAGAAACAACAGAAACACAATTCCAAGAGGAAATTTGGGTGGAAAAATGGCAAAAGTGATATGATGGATATGTATTTCTAATGTACAAACAATAAAAATTTTAAGAACAATTCATCAAAGATCTTAGAAGAAGACTAAAGGGTGAGAAGATGAGAATTCTAAGGATAAACAAGTAAATATAAAACAGATGAAAAATGTTCAGCTTAATCAAAGTAATATAAATTGGGATATACAATTTATTTTGCCACTGCAATACACAGGATATGAAAAATGTTACTAATGTGAGTAGGTGAGAGAGATATGTTTTTAATCAGTAGGTGAGCATGCACACTCAAACTCTTTCTGTAGGAAAATAGCAAACAATTTTATTTTTGTATCTGTTCATGTATTCATTTGTTCTAGAAAAGAATTTCAAGTTCATTAAAAAGATGTACATGAGATGGCTCAGCGGCATAAGTGCCTGCCTGGCAAACGCAAGGTCCTGAGTTCAACTCCCGGAACCCACATACGATAAAAGGGCCAGTGATATTGCTCAGCGGCATGGGCGCCTGCTGGTACACGAGACCCTGAGTTCGACCCCCGGTACCCACAAAAAAAAAAAAAGATGTACAAATATAACAAGAGAAGTGTTAAAAAAGAAAGAAAAGAAAACGATATTGGATGTCACAAAAAGCTGAAAATAAGTTTGAAAATAAGTATCCTGAAGACCCTCACTAAAGTTCTTAAGGCACCTGCCAATGAATGAAACAAGGAACATGATTGTGAGAAAATTTTTTCTTTTATAGTTCACTGGATTTTTTTCTTTAAATGTTACGCAGGTGCCTCCACACAACCAATGGAAGTCACCTTGATGGCCTGTCAGAAATTCAGATATGCATAGTCTGTCTCCCAGAAATATACAAAATACCTACTGGAGCATTTCTTCTCTCACTCTGTTGTGATGTGAAGACCATCTGTGTATGTACAAAGGAAGTTGCATCCTCTTATGTTGGAATCATGAAGTTGTTCTGTTGTCATGTTAGAATTTAAGCTTGTGTAGCAGCGTCTACCTAGATTGTGAATAGCCAGAAGGTTAAGACATTGTCCCTCAACTTTAAATCTATAGTTCTCCAGTGTTTTCTGATGGTAGAGTTGGAACCCTGTAAACCACATTTCTCCTTTGCTAGCTGACCTTCCTTAGGATGTGCTCATAGGAGTGCTGGGGAAGACGGAAAGGCGGGGGGAGGAAGAAGCACACTCTTGTTTCTGTTTGCTTCCTGTTCCTGCCGGCATGGCACTCCAGCGATGGTTGTTTAATTCCAGTTTGTGTCAACAGCTTGCTGCCAGAGTGCAATTCCCCCTAAGCCTAGAACCAGCCCCACTGCCCCTGCTCAGGAATGTGAATGCAAGCTTGAGCCAGCATGAGACCCAAATCCACGTGGTCCCTCCTCCAACCCCTAAGTTCTCATAATTCCCAACCTTTTCCCTTCTCTCTTCTCTGCAGACCTAAAAGTACAGTCACTGCCTTTGAAAATTTCAACGTCACCTCTTTATCTTGATACCTTGTATTAAATTCCTTCTGTAAAAGAACTCTGTCAACTGGACCTGGACAAATACAATGGGGATGACAATACCTGTACCATAGAATTGTGTGTGTTATCTACTCTAATTCTCTAAACCAGTCTGTGTATAATTATATGTTACATAAGTACATACATATTTTTCTGTAATGTATTCAGCATAGTGCATGATACATAGTAAATTCTCTATACATATTGGCTATTTATTAATAGTAACACATTAATATTAATAGTTCTGCCTTAAGAAGTGGTATTCTTTTGTAGACCATTTCCTGTTGAATTCAGCTGGATAGAGTGCATCCTAACCCCAAACTTCAAGACTCAAAAAAGTGAAACATTATATATGGAGCAGGTAGGACAGTCTATCTACATTTTCTGAAATATCAAAATATTTGAACAGAAAGATCTTATATAATCATGCTCTTTTGAAAATGATAGACTATAATGGTTCAGCATCTTGATATTCCAGGAGGTATCAAGTAAGAGAAATTACTGTGCACTGACCTCTGCTATTTGCCAGCCAACTTTCGATGTTATCCCCTGTACCCTTCCCACCAATCTAGCAAGTTGTGTATTACTACCCTCATTATACAGATGAGTCAACAAAGATTCAGAATGGTTAGTTTGTTTTGGGTTAAATATGTTAGCAGAGACAGAGCTGGGATATTAAGTGAGATTTGTATCTCTGAAAACAGACATCATTATAAAGGAAACAGCAGGGTGAGTACATGTGTATGTGGGAGACTACAACAAATCTACAGGGTAAAGAGTTCAATCCCACACCGTGTTAAAGACTTCATGATCCAGTGCAAAACAAAATCCAGGCAGCCAGACCTAAGAAGAAATTTGCAGAGTTAACACAACAAAGCTTTGCTAAGATCAGACTTTTAACCTGACATTGAGCACTGGACAGTACTCCTTCCTCCAAAGCACTCATCGTGGAGTTAACACAAATGAGCTCACTTGAAAGGGTGACCTAACTCCTGCCATGAAATCCCTCAGCTTATATAAATTGTGAACTCTGTGGAATTTTAAAAAATCATCTCCATCTACTAGAAGATGAAACACAGTATTTACTAAGAATGTTTGTGGTAAGTAGAAATATAATGAGTTCTTCATGAAAAAGAGAAGAAAAGCCTAAACTTACAAGCACGAAATGATGTTAGGAGAGAGATGTGGTAAGGAGGGCTGTGAGAGCTGATTATTCTTGGTGTGCAAGAACAAATGATCTGTGTCTTATAAAAAGGCTTACCCTGAAAGATTTCTATTACTCTTACTGAAGTAAGGAAATTCTATACAGGTAAATGTCACATGGCGATGTGCTATATAATGCTCACATCTGTTTCCATTTTCATGCAAGCACGCCAACGCTACATGTGAGGAAATATTCCTAGGTGAAACTATTTTGTAGCCAACTAATACAAGCACTCCCTATTCCCAGGGAATGCCAGTTACCCACTTCTATCAATTTTTAAGTGTTTCCTCTTTTTCAACCCCATTATGCACTGTATTAGTCATCGCTAGGTTATACTATGGTAACAAATAAACCCATAGTTACAGAAGTTGAAAAACACAGAGATCTTCTTTCTTGATTGAAGTGTATTTCAGGCACAGCTGACCCTCCAGGCTGATCTCCATATGGGCGCCCTATCCAGGTTTCTTTAACCTCACGGCTTCTATGATCGCCATCCAGGGAAGGTCAGATAAGACAGTCCAGCAGCCAGCAATGAAGCTTCACTGCCCTGAAGTGACACACGTTCTTTACACTCAGGTTACATTGGCTGTGCCATGGAATCCCTCCTGGTCTGAAGGGCATGGGGAGGGCAAGCACTTTGTGCCTAGAAGTAGAAAACTAGATTATAATGCAAGGTTGCATAATAACGAAATGTGGTCTTTACACACAATGGAGTACCGCTCTGCCATAAAGAAGGATAAACTTGAGACGTTGGTAGGAAAATGGATGCAAGTTGAGATCACAATGTTAAGTGAAATAAATCAGATGCACAAGCTTAAATATTGCATGGTTTCCCTTGTATGAGAAACCCAAAGTATAAAGAAATGAAATAGCAAAATAAAAGATAGATAATAGGAAACAGGGAGATAGATCTTTTGCAAATGGGAAGAGGACCAATATATGAAGATATGGGAAAGGGAGAAGAGGGAAGGGGAACTAAAAAGAATTAAGATGTACATGCACTAGCTCCCTACAATGAATGTGATCATTATGTGCTTAAAGCAGGGACTAATGAAAATAAAAATTAAAATAATACTAAAAGTTGGCAATGCCAACCCAGAGCACCCTACATGAATCTCATTTACACTTTTATGAGCCCCATGGAAAGAGCTCTTAGAGAGTAGTTTCCAGTGAGAATCTAACTGACCCCTCAGTTGAATATTAAGACCCTGACCCCTGTAGTGAAAAATATACCAACTATTGCCATTGCCAAAGGAAAATAAGAAGTTAGGCTGCACAGTCAGATTACTGGGGTTTGAATTATAACTCTATCACTTAATCAGTATGTAACTTTGAGAAAATTACTTAAATTTTCTGTTCTTCATTTTCTTACTTTAAAATGGAGATAATATTATTTAGAGGTTGTCAAGTGTGAAGAACCTCAGTATTCAGTTATATAAGACGTGTAAAGATATCAAAATAATACCTGGAACATGCTAGACAGTTGATTAATGCTAATTTCTATTAGCTGCTTGTATTCCTTAACACATACTGTCACATTCTTCATTTGGAATATGGTGATAACTGCCACCATATTAATTTCCTTGTGGGAAGGGCAGTACTCAGCATAAATGCTAAGTTCCCTGACACCTTCCCGAACTTGGAGCAAGTTAAATTATCTCAAAGCTACCAAAGACAAAGAAACCTTCTAAAGGCTAGAGATGAACAGAGGTGGTTTGCAAAAGAAAAATCATTCTAAAGATGACAAACGCAGTGTTATTCCTCACTGGGGAAAAGGGTTGATTGTAGATTGGTCTACTCTGGGACAAACACACACGTGCACAGAGTCTCTCTGCCCCTCCCTTTGCTTCTCCCTCTCCTGCCTCTCCTTTCTCCCTTCCTCTTTTTCTCTCCTCAAAGGCTAGGGGGATTATCTCTCCCAGGGCTTGTCTCTTCACACTTTTCTAGACCTCCTGTGACCTCAAATGAGGAAAAAGTTACCTAAAGAACTTGAATGCAGAACTCGGGCAATACGTTTTCTTTTTTGTTATTGTTTTGAAAAGATGGCGGCTTGCCCTGTTCTCCCAGTGTTCAACCTTGAGCCGGCAGTAATGACCTTACCTGAATTGTGATCACCTGCGTCATCCACCTGATTTCCATTTTGAATACGAAGAGCTGAGTCATCATAAAGACCGCAAACTCTGTCTTAATTTCTTTTTGATTATGTAATTTCACAGCAGCTAGGGAAAAACATGGTTCAGAACAGAATAGCATAATGAACGTGAGGGTTGTGGAGATTTAGAAGAATGTTTAAAAGGAATTACTTAGGAAAGGCGAAGGCTGATTAATCATTCCAAATGTGTTTTCCGTTTATGAGAGAAAAAGTAGCATTGATTGAATTTCTAATACATTTCAGGTGCTGGGCTGTGGCTGCACATATATTCCTTCATGTTATCACATGAGGATATTAGTCAACAAATGAGGAATCGAGGCTGACAGTGGCTTAATTACTTACCTGAGATTAATCAGGTTCTACACAGCAGAGGCAGACATAGTCGACTAAACAGGCGATTAATCCCAAAAACCTATATTTGATAACAAAGCTATATTACTTCAGAAAAATTGGTTGCTTCTTGGTATATATTGTAATAGCATTTGACATTTAGAAAACAAAGTAGAACAGAAAACTTCTTTTATACTGACATTTAAATTAGCCAGAAATATATCACTAGGTAACATGAAGTCTGGAAAATATTTCTTAAATGTCATTTCGTGATATAAAGATGCATGTCTGGTTCCAGAATCCCAAGTCCTCAAATGACATTAAGGGTGTGGCAAGCTGTTCCCAACTGATGCTTTAAAAAACTACTTCAAATTGAAATTTTCTTTATTGTTTTTCCTCCCAGTGGTGAAGACAGAACCCAGGGCCTCTGCGTTGAACTACTATATTTCCAACAGGTTTTTTGTTTTATTTTGTTTTGTTTTGTTTTTTACTTTGAGACAAGGTCTCACTAAATTACCCAGGCTAGGATCAAATTTATGATCCTCCTGCCTCAGCCTTCCAGAGGCCTGGGATTGTAGGTGTGTTCCACCATGCCCAGCAGTAGTTTCAAAATTACTGTCTTTGACTGTCTTTCTTTCTTTTCTTTTTCTTTTTTTTTCAGTTTCTATTTTTTTATTAGTACATGTTTGCAATACTTAATGATTACATTTTTCATGGGGAGTTAGTCCATATACACAACACAACTTCATTCCTTTTTTCATCCCCTTTCCCTCCCTACTCTCTCCTCTCCCTCTGTCTCTTGGTCCCCTCCCCTTTTGCAAAAGATTTACCTCCCTTTTTCCTATCACCTTTTCTTTTGCTCTTTGTTTATATGTCGTGTTTCTCATATAAGAAAAACTATGTGATAGTTAAGTTTCTGTGTCTGATTTATTTCACTTAATATTATGGCCTTATGGTGCATCCAATTTTCCTACAAAAGACTCAAGCTTATCCTTCTTTATGGCAGAGTAGTACTCCATTGTGTATAAATACTGCACTTTGTTTATCCTTTTATCTGTTGATGGGCTTATAGGCCACTTACAAGATTTAGCTAGTATGAGTTGTGCTGCTATAAACAGGGATATACATGTATCACTGTAATATGTCACTCTTTTTCTTGAATCCTTTCAATTCTATACCCATGAGCTAAACATATCACTTCAAGCAAAAATAAAAAAATCCATTCCACCTATTTTTCTATAAAATTTGATTTTTTTTTTCTGCTCCTTCTACTACGTTCCCAAACTCCTGAATCAGAATGGAGGAAGGGGGTGACCCCCTTGAGAGTGCTTTCCTGTGCATTGTTATCGGGGGATTGTTTATATATGGAGTTACACTAAACCAAGATTTTCATTCATGAACCTTAAGGCAGGCATCCCGTCTTACCTCATTCTAAGATTAGCTCTGAACTCTGAGCTGTGGCCACCCTCTCGCTCACAGGTTCCACTGTTATTTCTGGTCATGGAGGCGATTTTTGTCTTGGAATCATTTCAGTGCAACAAAAACTGGTGGGCACCCTGTACGTGCCAGGCACTGGCTAGACACTGAGGATAAGAACATCAGCAAGATGTCTGCAGACCTCTTCTCAGGGGTGCACAGTCCCTGAGTAGAAAAACTGCCAGGATGGCCTACGATATGTGCAGCAATAGAAAAGGACTCAGAAGGAAAGAGAAATGCCGGGTTTATGGCAGATGGTCTCGAGACTGAGGAACCTTAGAAGAAGACCACAGACTATGAAATTAACAGCAGAGAAAATGAATAATTTGCTGAAATGCAGAAGAAAAGGCTTAACTGTCTTCTCTTCCCCTAAGGAAGGCTGAGATCTTAGTGTCTGGTGAATCTCACCTGGGAAAAACTTCAAAACTTCCAAATGAGTTAGGACTAATTGAATCACAACTTGAAGCAATAGCAGTGTTACAAAAAACAAGGGAAAAACGGCACCGAGAAGGTTTAGGAGGCAGTTTATTACACCAGTGGGCTTCTGACTAGTATTTCTCCAGAACAGTCAGAGTCCTGCCCAGTGGGGCTTCAAGGCTTTTAAAGGGAAAGTAAGCGGGAGGTACAAAGGCAAATTCGGTGCATGTGATTGGAGGGTTGGGTTATGCAGAGGAAGAAACATTCTGTTATATTTTAAGTTACATTATGAGGCCATCAGTTCCACAAGGGCAGCAAAGACAGAGGTTGACATGAAGGAAGTAGTGTCCTGTTATCAGCCTTGCCAGACATGTCCGCTTGGTCTTGGTGGGCATCCTGGGCAGGCTTTTATTTAAACTTTTTATTTTCCTCCTTCAGCAGCAGAGAACATCTTTTATTTATAAAATCTTTCCCTAGACATTGATTTGGTGAAAGTGTGAAAAACCAAACAGATTTTCAACTTATAAAAGGAACAGCCCTTTGTAAGTGTTATTTTAATCTTGTAATTTGGCATCCATACCTGAGGAATACCAGATGGACCTTACAGGAGAAAGCAAGCCCTGTGGATGCATTCTTTCTTTCTTCTTTTAAAATATTTTACAAATAAATATTAATAAATTCCAAAGAGACCATATAGCCACCAACAAGATTCCCTTCCTCTTTCCCTTGGCTGGAGGGTCCCTAAGCGAACTCATTAATTTCCTTCAACTATCATGAAATAGCCACATTTCTGTATACATTTCCCTTTCAGCATTCTACTCATGTGTCTGCCTCAAGACTTTATTTCCATGAGAGAAATTTAGACTGTTTTCCAGAAGGAAAAGACAGGAGTCAAAGGAAGACATGATGGAAAAGATTCTAAACCATGAAGTTGTTCTAAGTTGGGGACAGCCTAAGCGTGACTCCCACCTTTGCCATCAGTTTCTTAGTTAACCTTGAGCCACTTTCTTAACAAAACCTCCACGTGTGTGGCCAAATAGCAAAATCTCCCCCAGGGAGTGGTCCTAAGATATAAATAAAAAGTGCCAATAATAGAATTTAGCACGGTGCCTGGCATAAAAAGTGTAGTAATTGTTATTTTCCTTCTGTTATTTCAAAAATGCCCAACTTTCAACTTGATTATCTTTGGGTAAACAAATGTCTCTAAAGTAGAAGGAATTCTGGTTGTTCAACACTTGTCTTAGTCACTTTGCCTGTTATGAGAACGAGACACCCAACACCTGCAACTTAAAGGAGGACGGGTTTATCTTGGCTCACACTTGTACTCCAGAGTCAGCCAGCTCCAAGAGAGGAAGCCATGGTGGAAGGGGCTAGGCAGAGGACAGCTGTTTACAACGTGGCAGAGAGGAAGCAGAGAGGGAAGGGAGGAGACAGGAAGGGAGAGACACCCTTCCAGTTTATACCACCAGCACCTCGCCTGTTCCCACGAGACCCCACCTCCTAAAAACAAGTCAATGATGGGCTCCAATAATCCAATGCCCTTCCAGAATCCCACCTTTGAGCACATGAGGCTTTAAGGGTACATCTAGATATAAACCATGACAACACTCCACACACTGAGGTTCATTCCTCCCCCCCACCTGCCAATACAGCTGCTGCCATTTCCTGTAATGCAATGGTTCCTGGTTAATGAACACTTTTCTGTTTAATTTGGATTTAACTAGGAAACACAGGTCTTGCTATATAAGCATGGAAGCCATTTTTCTCAGATTAAAATACTAAAAATGCCCAAGGAAACAAAATAACAACAACAAAAATACCTTTCCTAGAATCTCAAGATTGATGCAGAGCACCAGGCTATTTATCAAAGGTAGAGTTCACATTTGTAAATTTTACAGGAGTAAAAATATTCATAAAGCCAGATATACGACTTATGCAGAAATGTAGAGTCATGAGTGTAGAATTTTAGTATTTGAAGTCAGCTAAAAGAATATCAAGTCCTGGCCGGTAAGATGGCTCAGTGGCCTAAGCGCCTGCCTGGCAAACGTGAGGGCCCGAGTTCGACTCCCGGAACCCACATACGAAAAAGGGGCCGGTGATATCGCTCAGTGGCACGGGCGCCTGCTGGCACGTGAGGTCCTGAGGTCGACCCCCGGTACCCACACACAAAAAAAAGGGAATATCAAGTCCAGTATCCAGACAGCTAAAATGCAGAAGAAAGAGTGATTTTTAGGAAAATGAAAACAAAACCAGTTAATGAACTACAGAACTCTCTTTCAAGTCCTCTGTTATGTGGTCAATGGGCCTTTGGCCAGCCCAAGAATGGGCTGTTAAAACCCAATATAAACCCAGCATCCTGGAGGGGACAGAGGCAGACAGAGGGACAGGAGCTGTGTCTTTGAAAACATATCCTGGAAACTTGGACAGGTTGATATGGGTCTAGCTTTGCCCTATCCCCAATGGCTCAACTATGACTGTGAATCAGAACTGATAAGCATGGCCATCCACGGCTGTTCCTATTGCCGATTGAGAAGTGGGTTCACTGTACACTAGTTAACAACTTTCTTGAGTCTGATGAGACAGAATCCTACACTGACAAGTTATATGAAGTGAGCTTAATTACTTACTAATAAGGATCAGCAGACACCTAGGATCATGGTGAGCCGAACCACAGTGTTCAGATGAGCTTCCCAGAGCAATGGAAGCTTCTCTGCACGGGATTCACTTGCACCCCAGCTGAGGAACACAAAGGGAGCCTGCCCTGGGTTCTATACCTCAGTGCCACAAGACCCACTGCACTAACACATCGAAGGACACTCTGTTTTTAGGAGGGACCGGAATAGACCAGGCTGTTCACCCGGGCCCTCCTCATCTCAGGATGCTGCATTTCCAGCACATTCTACAGCTTTTAAGAACTATAAAGGGGAAGGACCGAATAAATCCAAGGCCACCCAGAGAACTGTTCTGCATTTAGATAAAGAACATGGGACCCAGTCAGGAGGAGTTAAGCCCACAAGGGTGGCATGAGCAACAGCAGGAGGGAATGAAGGAAGCCAAAAGGTTCAAGCAACGTCAAATACGAACAATGATAAGCAGAGCTAAAAGATGATGACAAGGTAGCTGACAGCACAGGTCACATGGATCTCACCCTCTTGAAGGCCATTCACCGTGGACTTCCCACCACCAGTCATCTAAGCACCTTTTCAGCTTCCAGGAGTCTATGATTGGTTATTTGCATTTATAGAGAGACGTACTGTATCTACCTGTTCCCTCCAGGAAGCCCTTACTATATGGAGTTTTATTAGCTCATTCTGGTACAGCAGGAGGCCTCTTGAGCAAACATCAGAAATTTTACTTTTTCATTAAATAATTTTTTAAAAGAAGTTACTTACTGCTTCTGGATTTTACCATTCTAGACACTGGACATCATATTCTTTTTACTTTTCCAATTTTAATTTTACTAGTGCATGTTTGCCATACATGAAGTATAAATTCATCTTGTGGAGTGGGTACAGATATGTAGAAATTCCATATGACCCAGCTACACTCCTACTAGCTATCCTCCCGAAAGAGCTAAAGACATCTTATTATAGTGATATATGCATACCGATGTTTAGATGATGTTAAAACATGTTTACATGTGTTTATTTGCCATCTAGTTTTCCAAAAGATTCAGATCTTTTGCCCATTTTTATTGGGCTGTTTGTTTTCCTTATTGAGTTGTAAGAGTCCCTTATGTATTCTACATACACGTCCTTTGTGGTGTATGTGAGCTGCCAGCCTGTGGCTTTTCAATGTCTTTCATCAGAACTGGGAATTTTACATAGGAAAGGCTCTTAGCAGAGGCAACTCAAGCTCATAGTCCATAATTTTAAAAAGTATTTAAAATGAAGATTTCCAAAATGATCCATGGTTTACATGTTTAAATTACAGTTGTTGGTCCACCTTTTGACATATAAGGCTTTATTTTTGAGAACAGAGCTAATGATTGGTCACTCTTTGATAAAACACCATCAAGATCTTACTTTCTGTGATTTCCAGTCTCAATTTCTTTATTTTTTTTTTTTTAAGCAAGAAGCAAAAGACAACAAACAGCAAGGCAGTCTGACCACAAAGTTTTGCTGGACCTTTAAAGTTCTTTCCTAATTTTTGAAAGTTGTCATGTACAGAATCTAAGTGACTTCCTATTATTTAATCTTTTCAGGGAGCTCATCTTAGCTTTTATATAGACAGTAACTCCACTTCGTTGTATGCTCACATTTTATCGGTTGTATAGTGATCACATAATAAATGCAGTTGACATAATTAGGTTTGTGATTAAACACAGTGACTCTTTGGAGACATAAAACTTAATCAGTGTATAATGGTTCAGATCTAAAATATCCCTTCAAACTTTTGTGTTCAGAGGTGTGGCTCTTGGAGGGTAACTGGATCATGACAGCAGTGTACTCATCAGTTGATTAATCTCTTAGTGAATTCAGTAGCTAAATGTATTGTTTGGAGGTAGGACTTGGCTGGAGATAGATGATCCCTGGGGCCATTACCTGGAAGGTGTGTTCTTCTCCCCAACTCCTCTTCTTTCTCTTTCTTTGCTTCCTGGCTGCCATGATGTGAGCAGCTGTCCTCCTCTAGAACCTTCCACCATCTCCCTTCTGCCTAGAGCCAGCCGACTATGGACTGAAACTTCAGAAATCATGAGCCAAAATAGACCTTTCCTGTTTTAAATTGTGGGTATCAAGCATTTTGTCCCAGCAACTGGAAAGTGATTAACACAAGTGAGATCAGAAGTAAAAGTGCAAAACAGAGCTGTCTCTGTACAGAAGAGCATACAGAGCCAAGGGATAGACGCTTGCACCTTTTAGAGGGAGATGTTGGGAGGGAGGGGAGAACGGGAGAATGCTGATTAATCCATGTGTGTGGCAAAGTCGCGGTCACCTAAGAGAGATCTTATTGGACATTCTCTTATTTCTCACTCAGCACACTATCAGGCACATATTGGGAGTTCGATAGATGTTTATTAAAGAAAATAATTCTGTCAATATTTCTAGAATTTTTACTCTGAGTAGAGCTTTTTCATTAATTACTGAAGAGAAAACAAAGGAGCATAAATTTTCTCTGTGGCCTTCGCTGAGCTCTTGTGCAGCAAAGAAATGTATTAATTAAAACTTGCATTAGGCTGCCAGGAACAAAGAGCAGATATAAGAGTATTTAAACAAAGTTGGTGCATATCCCCTCATATAACTTGGAGACTCAGAGTCGAACAGTGCAGGGTAAGTGTAATCATCTAATGATAACATTGAAGGGCAAGACTCCTTCTCGCCTTCCATTTTATCATCCTAGAGTTCTGCCTTCAAACTCATTTCTTGGGATTTGTTAGCCAGGATTCTCCAGAGTAATAGAACCCATAGGCTGTGTATATGGATTTATTGTAAAGAATTGGAAGCTGAGACATCCCAAGTTCTGCAGTCAGCAAGTCCAGGAGAACCAACAGCCAGTAGGCTTGGGACCCAAAAAGAGCTGATGGTTCATTCAAACCCAAAACCAGGAAGAGGGCCAGTGAGATAGCTCAGCGGCATGGGGGCCTGCTGGTGCGCAAGGTCCTGAGTTCGACCCCCGGTACCCACAAAAAAACAAAAAACAAAAAAACAAAAACCAGGAAGAGAATCATGTTCCAGCTCAAGGCAGTCAGGCATAAGGAATTCCCTTTCGCTCTTGATTGAGCAGCCCTTCCATGCTATTCAGGCCTTCAGCTGCTTAGATGAGGCTCACCCACAATGAGGAACACAAACTGCTCTACAAACATTAAAAGGACAAGGAAGTATCTTTTTTTAACCAGAATTATTGTCACCCAAATAAAACTTGGAATCTGTTACTATTGAAGAAAAGCCCCTTGATACTGAGGGGCTATCAGCAATCTCTTCCATGGGAAAATAGCTAAATTGTGTGAAACTCCAAATTCTTCTTGAGAACTCCAGACTGCCACACATATAGCCATTTTAAAATAATAAAATGCTAGGTTAATGCAAAGGACATTTAATAGAGAAGATCATCGACTTTCAACGGGAAGCAGAGAATTAATGGGCATAGAATAATAAAGATTCCTAAGAACCTCATTATTGCACTATGTATTTCAAAAGCCTCTTTATTGGTACAGAGCTTTCATACATTTTTCAATTAAAATGCTGGAGTGAAGAAGGCACTTTAGTGAAGGGCAAGGTACAAGTGATTTGGAATAAAAAGATGCCCATGCCATCCCATATTTCTCAATTACCATGACAACAGTGTCCCCCTGAAGTGTCATGTCTCTCTGTTTGTACCACAGGTGTGTGGCCCAGGAAACAGAATTCCAAAGCTCCTAAAGAAACGGATAAGCACTCCATTTGTTTCCTATCCTTGCTGTAACAGCCCTCCTTGTTAATAAGCATTTTTTGATTCTTAACCTCTCAGGAGGCCTTGTTTCTCTGATCACTAATTATTGCTCCTCTTTGTGGTGACATGCTCAACCAACAGCTCAGTTTAGGATCCTGAAAAACTTGTGAAAATGAAACAACACCAGATTTTCTCACTGACATCATCCTGCCTCTAGTGACAGATCTGAAATGCCTGTGCATGTTAAATTTGCTGTTAAAAAAACTTCAACTGGTGTTCAAACTGTCAGAAATGCTGTGGGGAGCCCTGACTTATAAGATGTGGCTTCATGTTTTGACAATTCTGGGATTTTTTTCCTATGCCTCTAAAACTTGCCAGGTTTCAAAAACAAGGATGATACAAGAGTAAAAGATTTTTCATCTTCTCTTTGGATCCATAATTCCCACCCTCTGGGGCACTCTTCTTTTGCTTCATTTTTGGGACACACCCTTCCTTTCACCTTCTCTAGGCCTTGTATGGCCAAAATTTATTGTTTCAATTTCAATTAACTTTGTTTTGACAATCTCTTGACACTGTTTTATGGTTGAAGACACCCTGAGGTGTGGCAAGACCAGGACTGTGAATTGCTGTTCTCGGCGTTCACAGAAAATAGAGTCACTGTTTTATGAGAACATTCAGGTAGAAGAGAAAGGCAGGATTCTGAGGTGGCAAATTCCCCAAAAGGAACACAAATTTGTTATTAACTCTGGCTTCTGAAAGGGAATGTTGGGAGAGATAATTGTAACCAATGGGTAATGTTTGAAAGTCTTAGAAAACCTTGGGCAGAGAGATTTTTCATTTTTAAAGGGAAATATTGTTTCCATTTCCATGGCAAAAATAAAAGAAAGGAAGAAAGGAATATCTCCAAGACTTTTAAATTTTTAGAGTTAGATGGCAAGAAAACGTTTATCATTTCAACAGTGTGTAGTAAAGTGGTTTTCGAAGTGCCACTTGGGATATATTAGATAAGCGATTATATTAGGGGACTTGGGAGAGAGGCTACCCTCTTGGCAGCTTGAATCAGGGTGGGGGTTTGAAGCAGGGAGAGAACATACAAAGGTGTGAGTTGAGAAAATTTTACTACTCATTCTGCAATTAACTGTTCAGTAATTATGGACAACTCAGTGTTTATCTGTGAGAAGGTTACAGGGTGACACGACCCTTTCAAGTACTAAATCTTATGCTTTGGTGAATCTTACAGTCTCGGCATCTCCAGAGAGGATGAAAAGAAAAGCCTTTTGAATTCCAAGAATTATAATGATCTTGGATGAGAGCAGTTAGTACTTCACTACACCTTCTGATGTGCAGTTAAAATCATATGAGGGGAAGGAGAAACCGATGACATAAATTTTATCCTGCCTACACATGGAGAAAATATTGTGATATTGGGGGTAGATTTCCTCTTCCTGTTTACCTTTATAGTTATATAAAACTTTCATTTTTGTGTCTCAAATGGGACGTGGCTGGAGACAAGAAAAAAAAGGAGACTATTTTGGAGCATACTTGACAAAATGTCCCATGCTTTCAGGTTCTAGGAGCATCTGGTTAATGTCCAAGCCCAGTAGGGTGAGAAGCAAGCACAAGCTTAGCAAACTATGCTGTAGAGACCAATGAGCCCCCAACCATAACAAAGCAAAAGAGTTAAAAGACCTTTTTCCTACAGGCTGGGACCATTCAGAACACAGATACACCAAGTAGTTGCACTCCTTTATTGAATACATCCATTCATTCCACCAACGAGGGCTTGCGAAATGTCAGGCTCTATGAAAGCTTCTGGGAAAATGCAAAAAGGAAGGAATCTTGAAGCATTCTTACTTTACAGATGGACACAGTTTCCAGGCAGAGTAGCATTTCAAGTGCTGGGCTGGGGATGTCCCTGGTTTGCCATAGTTGCGCGTAGACAGTAGCCACAACTCGGCTTGCAATGAGTCACAAGAAGGATTCCTGCAAGAGTGGATATTTTAAAAGAATCTTAAATTGAGTAAAAGTAACTATGGAAAGAGCCTGAGAATTTTACGGGCAAGATTATCCCAGGAAGAGAACATGCATACAGGTGAGAAACTTGCCAGGCATCACAAGGACAACGGAAGATTGTTAATCACATAAGCCTTCCTACTGGTTCACTCTCTGCCTCACACTTTGAGAACCAAAGAAAGGCTAAGATGGAAGTGGTGAGTAATTGTGCATTCCCAGAGGATTGCTGTACCCCAGTGAGGAAGAAATTACCTCATCTTTCCTCTTTGTCTGAGGAGTGAGAGGAGGAAGTCAAACACATATTTGAGCTCTGTCACAACCTTTGTTCTTTTTAAATCTCATTTCTCACACACTTTTATTTAAAATCTAATCATATGGCTTTCCTGGGTTGACATAGGATAACAAGGGCCTCCTAAATCTGGTTCTCTCAATACATTCCCCTCAAATCCATAAAATCTCCCATAATCTATGCTTTCTACATATCCAAGGAACAGAAAATACAATTTTCTGAGTTTAAAACATGGGCAAGTAGGAAATTCTTTCACAAATCTAGTTTAAAGGAAAAGAAACTGAACAAAATAGATAATAAAGAAATCAAAGGAAGGAAGAACAGAGACCATATGACAGACTGAATCCAATTAATTACCTCAAAAAGTGAAATACCCATCATGAGCTGGAAAGTTCTTAGCACAAAGTTAAGATCTGTTAGATTCAAGTGCTGGCTACCAGAAAATCAGATGGAAGGAATTCAGATGTAAACAGGGCCAAAGCAACACTCATGCATGGTGTTAGGGGGTTAGAGTTAGAGTTAGGGTTAGGTTTAGGGTTAGGATTACAGTTAGGATTAGGGAAAGGGGACACAGTCCCCAATTATTTGGGAAAGAGGAAATAGTAGAAACTGAAATTTCTGCATACACTTTGATTCTTGCTCTCTCTCTTTTTCTGAATCACAAAACAGAAATAAATAAATCCCATACACACAAAAATAATAGAATTAGCTAAAGAAACTGCATTTAATGCCACCTGAAGAGGACAGTCTTGGGATAAGGAATTGAGTAAACCTCTCAAAACTTTCACTTTTATGTGCATATAACTGCTATTTTTGTTCCAGAGAATTAGACATTCAAAACAAAAAAAGTAGACATCTATACAATTAGTCCACAAAAAAACAAAATATGAATTAAGACATATCAGCTGTTCAAAATGCTCTCCATTTGTCAACTATTAGAACATTTAAAAATAATTTGTACATGTACAATAAATATTCAAATAAGAAATTTAAAATCTGTAACAAATAGGAACAAAAGGAAGGAAGACGTAAAACACTGGCTCAGGACAGAAATAGAAAAAGTTTATTTCTTGTTAGAAATGAAAACAATATTGCAACTTACCTTATTTTAAGAAGTTATTGAACCATTTCACAATCAAGAGAATAAAAATAAGGCAGAATCCAAATAAAGAAAGGTATAAAAAACATTGAGAGAAGGAACTGGGTATAAGCAAAGAAGTACTAACATACAAACAATTGGAGTCTTTCAAGAAGAAAAACAATGTCTCAAAATGAATATTTAGACCATAATTCCAAATATTTTTCAGCTAAGACCTTTAAGTTGATTGAATCAAGGACACCCAGATAGTTTAGGATATCTCTCTTAATCAAAGTTAACAGTATTGTTCTGCTTTGATTTTCATAAGAAAATGACACAAATCATGTGGTCTAAACAGCAAAAATTTTTCTCACAATTCTGGAAGAAGGCAAGTCCAAGACCAAGGTCCAGTAAAGTTTAGATTCTAATACAGACTCTCTGGGTCCACATATGGCATAGAAGAGAGAGAGAGAGAGAGAGAAAGAGAACAGGACAGAGAGAAGGACAGGGACAGAGAGAGCACTCTTTGGTTTCTCTTACAAGGAAACTAATTCTATTGAATGAGGATACCATTCTGATGACCTCTTTTAACCTTAATCATTTTCTTATAGTCCTTGTATCCAAATATACACACTTTGGGGTTAGAATTTAAAATATGAATTTGGGGAAGACAAAATTCAGTCCATAGCATTAACTGATTATGCACTTTAATCACATCTTATCACAAGTTATCTTAACAGTGAGACTGGGGTTTGAATACCTTTAATTGTATTTGAATAACTTTATTTGTATTTGAATAACTTTAACTGAATGATTTTTAACTGTAATTGTAATTAGTTTATATCTAAACTAACTTGACCCATGGAACTGATCATCACTCCAGTAGATAACTTAGATTTCTTGGTGAAACAGGGATCACACTATAGTGGAACTATGGAGTCTTGATGTATCATTCAATTTACTGTAATAACCCTCTCCCCCATCCTCCAATATTGTTCCCTGCAGCAGGGCCTCTCTACCTTCAATGCGCATAAGAATCACCCAAGGATCTTGTTAAGGTGTGGACTGTGATTTAGCATTATGCATTTCTAATGACGTCACAGGGGAAGCTGATGATGCTAGTCTAGAAGCCAGACTCTGAAGAGCAGCCCTGCGAATCTAATTGCTGAGCCCCTTCCACCAATATCTAAATTAGTCTTGTTCTACTCTTTCACAAATAATTCTCCATTATGTCTCCAAGGATCCCCTGGATTCCTTACTAGAAATCAATTGCTGAGTGTTCGTGTGATAACCTGACACTCTGAAGTATCTTTCCCCAACATTAGACCCAGGCGTTAATACCTCACAAAAAGTTTAAACTGCCCTTCTAGAGTCCTGGCTTCTACATTCACTCAAGTAGCTATTTTCTCAGGCCATGATCCCAGTCCCTGTGGGTCCAGGACTGCTATTCCTCCTGGATCAAGACACATTAATCTTATTTCTCCTATTATGATAATATTTCATGGGCCTCATTACTCCTCCTTTTATGGGATCTGATCTGGGCTTTAGTGCCTGCTGAAAGATATTATAATGCCTTTTTATACTGGAGAAGGAGGGACTCTATATTTTTTATACACAGAAGTCACCTTGTTTCCTGAGATAAATCCAACACTCTCCATCTGTATTGTTTAGCTATTGCTGCATTAGCAATAGCCGTCAGAGGTTTATATTTGGTAGAGTATTCTGTCTAAAATTATTTTGTCTGAGGAACACAGACTTGGGGCCACTCAGATCCATGTGTAAACCTTAATTCTGTTACCAATTAGAAATTAACTTCTCTTGACTTTGGCCTCTCTGCTCATGTGTTCACTCATCAAACATGTATTATCTTGTCCACTAGCGTATAAGCTCTATAAAGGCAAAGATGATGTCTACCTTGCACACGGCTTCATCCCCAGACCCAATATTATACTTAATCTATGGTGAGCTTGAAAGTGATTTTTTTTAATAAATTCATGTATGAATGAATAAGCATCTAGTATTTTTCAGTTACTGGGTGTAGCTATCTAAGACAGAATGAGGACCTAGGGATGACTTTATCCTTGCTAGAATTTGTGATTGGGAAACAAATAATAATAAGCTCTTACAGGGTTATTATGGAATCCAAGGAAATAGTGTATACAAAGCTGAATGAAGTGTTTGGCACTTAGTAAGAGGCACCATGATTGGGATCCCAAAAATGTTTCAATAAAAGGTATTTTAATATGATGCATTACTAGAGTAATATATTGTCTTGATTATTTTCTCATTGCTGCTACAAAATACCTGACACCCACAAGTTAAAGGAGGAAAGGTTTACTTCCACTCACAGTTTGTAGAGGTTTCAGTCCATAGTTGGCTGTCTCCAAGGCAGGATGGCATGGCAGAGGGGCATCACAGAGGAGAAACAGTCCATGGCAGAGCAGGCAGAAGCCAGCAGCAGCAGCCTGCCTTCCTTCTGTCCCTTTATATTCCATCCATGCTACCAGCATATTGGTTGGTGCCACCCACACCCAGGGTGGGGCTTCCATTATCCACACCCAAAATTATGTTAACCAATTTAGTTATCACACACCCTAACCCAGCATCACACATGCATAAGCCAGCCACCTCCTGGAAGCTCCACCTATGAGTGCATGAGGCTTTGGAGGGACGTCTAGATACAAACCATAACATATATCAAAAATATTAAGAGACAGAAGTGTATCACTGAGTTTGTATACCTCATTTTAAGAAAAATGGTAAATTGAGTAACACTTGAATAACCTAAGAGAAATTTCCTAGAGTTGATTAATGTTGAATTATGACTACAAGAGAAAATAAGCATGGAAAAGAGGAACAGAAAATAAAAGAATAAATGAATGGATGAATGAATGAAAAGTTTCAGGGGCTGAACAGAATAGCAAGAAGACATGGAGTTTACTTTTGCGTAGTGCTTTCTCAGCGAAAACTAAATCACTTTCATGATTTGCACAGCCTACATCTCAGCCAGAAACAACTTTCCCTGGAGGGATGGAAGCCTCAGAGAACAAATATTCTCAGAAGTAGTATGATGATTCATGAGATGACTCCTAGGGAGACTGTCAGAAATAAAACTATCGGGAAAGAAAGAGCGAGACTAACAGAGGGAGAGAGAAAAATCACAGTGATTCATCACATTTATTTGCTGTTGATCATTCATTTGGTGCTATTTCTAGGCAACAGTCTAAAAAGAGGTAAAAGGATGTTGAAATGTGAAGTTTACAAAACTTCGGTGGCCAAGGACACCGAAAAGGAGTTTGTGTCAAGATGGTGCAAGGGGAGTGAGTTTGGCTTCAATGATTCCTGAGGTTTGGGGCCTTCTGGAATTCTCCTCTTGGCAAAATTGCAATAGCTGCACAATTGGAAGTCTTGGGCTGCCTCTTTTTGAACCACCCAGTAGATTTTTAATGGCATCACAATTTACTTCTGAATGATTAACGTGGTCTCTCTTATCCTGAAATGAACCATGAATATTAACAACATTTTCTTTTGCTGGGGGAAATTGCAGAATCAGTTTCAGAGTTGGAAGGGTCTTAAAGTCCACATAGTCCTCCTTCTTCATTAAGCACTGAAAGGACGAAGGAATTACATGCATTTCTGAAGTCATGAGACCCTTATGACAGTAGAAGAGAACAGATTTAGGAGGAAGGAGATATTCACCAGCCAGGCAATCAATTGATTCAATAAATTATTATGAACACTATAATGAGTTAGCTGTGAGCTGGTTTTAGCAATAGACACTTTGGAAAATGTTTGTGTTCCTTAAACACCAGACTAATTGACACTTTTTCTGCAATGGGTTTTCACATTTCAAGCAGAAGTATTACCAAGATCTGGCCTCTACTTCCAGAGCCAGCGTTTTTCAAATACGTTAGCAATGCTAGGCTTTGACTGTAGAGTTGAACGAGAGATCTCTTCCCACCCCAATAGAGTTGGCGCAGACAATGGGTGTGAAGGCTTTGCTGTGCGATGCTATAACACAGTAATTCCCCTCACGATATAAAGCTCCAGAAATCTCATTTTGTAATAAACCACTGTCACGTTCAGGTGAGGTCAAGGATGCTGTGCAGAGGGTACATGTTCATTCAATCAGAATTTCTTGAATAACTATCCAAGGTTGGCCCCTGGAGCACAGGACTGAATAATAGCATCTTCCCCGATATGGAAATATGAACAGCGGCGTCACCACAAGGAGGATGATGAAGGCCACCTGCGAAGGAAGCAGAGTAAAACAATCTTAAGCAATCTTGAAGGATGAAAGGAAGGTTTCCTGGTGAAACAGTAGGGAGAGGAATTCCAAGCAGATTTTCTGTTGATATTAACAGGTAGCATTTATCAGATGCTTTCTATAGACCGCAAGCTGTGCTTAGGGCTTTGTGTGCATGTGTTAGGTTCATCCTCACAATCCCACTATTTTTTTTTTTTTTGTGGGTACCAGGGGGACGACCTCAGGACCTCGCGCGCCAACAGGCACCCGTGCCACTGAGCGATATCACCGGCCCCTTTTTCGTATGTGGGTTCCGGGAGTCGAACTCGGACCCTCGCACTTGCAAGGCAGGCGCTTATGCCGCTGAGCCATCGCACCGGCCCAATCCCACTATTTTTATGCTATTTTTAAATAGCAGAGTTGAAAACTCAAGAAATTCTGTACCCAAGCTCCTATAAACAGTGAGTAGAATTCTCTATTGCACCCTTAGTCTTTTTTTTTTTTTAATCACAAATGAAATATTTCCCAGTATGGTCATATTCCTTTTTCTGATTTAAAATTTATTCAACAATAAAATGGTTATTTAGTTTCCTAAGTTTATTATCAGTAGGAGAAGTATTGAGTTCATGAATGCAATATTTGATATTCCAGTTACTCCATGGGTTTTAGAAGTTTTAAATGCACATATATTTATGGAATAGTCTCTTCTGGACAAACTTCATTTCTGGTCCATAAAACCAAGCCTCAGAAGTTGGACTGGGATTTTAGCTCAATAAAGAGTCTTGGGGTAGCTCCTAATTGAAGACATCAATGAGATTTCAAAGGCACATAGTCTCGAGTCAGCTTCTAAATCAGGTCAAGGCAAAAACTAAAGACAAGAAAAGCAAAAAGACCAATTTTTCAAAAAAATATCAAAGGAGGTGGAGGGTCTTTGAAAGTAAGGTATGGTCTGGCGATGTAGCTCAGTGATAAAAGGCTTGTGTAGCATGCGCCAGGCCCTGGGTTCAGTCCCCACACTGGAAAAAAATAAAGATATGGAAGAATACTCTGATCTCTTAGACTCTGAGCATACAGTTTTTGTATCACTCCTATGGCCAAGGGTAATGATTTTACTTGTTAACAGACAATAGCACCTTAATGTTTTTCCAGAAGAGAAAGTTACTATTCTTTGTTAAGCTAAGTTTTGTCTGGACATTTGATAAGATTATTGATCTAACCATTTAACATTTTGTCGTGCTTAGATAGAAGTACATGTAGAAGAGAGCAAAATTTGGTCCATATTCTGTGCATTGCACTGTTGAAATCTACCATGCTTACCAAAGAAATGTGTGTGATGTGAAAGCCTTTGGTGGTGCTAGGAAGAATGTGACCAGAATTACAGCAGAGAGAGTGGCTAAGCAGAGGGGCGCTGGGTGCTGCTTTAGACGAGGAGGTCAGTGTCTGCCTCTCTCACTTGCAGTGGACCTTGAAGTGAAGAGGAGGCATCCATGCAAAGGGACAGGCAAAGAAAGTTCTAGACAGAGGTGACAGCAAGGACAAAGGCTGCAGAGCGGCAGCAAGCTTTGTGCTCAAAGAACAGACACAGGCTTGATTAGGGCAAGTCATCAAAACCATGTGGCTCCTCAGGGAGTTGTACCATGTAGGATGAGCACTTGCAATTTCCAGAAGGCACTGAGACCATGGACGAGTGACTTTCCAGGCAGCTGTACTCTTTTAGAAGCTGAAAGTAAAGCACCCACAGATGGCTGCTGAGCTAAGCTTTGCTCTCTCACTTGAGTGTCAAAAAGCCATTTCTTATGTACTCTGATTTTCCTGGGGGAAAAAGTAACAGCATTTAAAAGATGGTGTTTAGAAGCAGACAGGCTAGCTTTTAATTCCAACTCCCTACCATGTTCTAGATTCAATTATTTGGACAACTTAAGCCAACCTTCACCCTTCACTTCTTTTTCTTCTTCTTTATTCCAGATTTCAACTATGGTTACAACAAACATTCACGTAGTGGGTGACTCGCTGACAAAATTTTGCCATAACCACAAATTACACTTTCTTTATGTGCAGCCCCAGGTCATATGCAACACAGAGGCATGGTGAACTGAACCATGCTCTGCACTCATACACAGCCTGCAAATGAAGGGAAGTTAGTATTCTCAGGGTATCCCTCAACCAATAAGTGGAGAAACCTAAGAATCATAAACCCCCAGAGGATGCTTTCTCTTTTCAACATCCAGTACCAGTCACACATTTTGGCCAGTGCCAATAGGTTGTGTCTCGTCTCAATACAGCCTGAACAAAGATTCAAGATTTACTATCCTGACAAAAATCTGAGAAAGTCCCTATCCATTGCTGGTACGGGTACTCAAAGGTTGTACACAATAATGGTGCACAGCAAATGAAGTAGTATGCCAGAATTGCCTAACAGAAAACTTAACGAGCCACAAGGCTAATGGAAGTTTAAATATTAGGCACAAATATTGGTATGTGAGGCCAGAAAACCCCACTAACTGCTTATTAGAAGGAACCATAAATAGTTCTTCCCCAAGACCATAATGAAGGCTCTCCTGATGATGGAGGGCAGAGGTAAGAAGGTCACCAGAGTATTCCATCTATTGTTCTAATAGTAAAATGTATGTCTTAGTTACTTTTCTCACTGCCGAAACAAAGTTAAAGTAGGAAAGTTTTATTTAGCTCACAGTTTGTTGAGGTTCCAGCCCATAATTGGCTGGCTCCAAGGCAGGGTGGCATTCCAGAGGACAAACAGTTCATGGTGGGCAGAAGGTATCAAAGCAACAAGGAACAACCACAGCTCTTTCTATTCCTTATATCTTATCCAGGTCAGTTAGGGTGGGTAGCACTCACACCTTAATCCTGGTGCCCTTGATGCTAGGATTGCACCATGAATAAATTCCAGCATCACACACTCTAAATCCAGCCACTTCTGAAAAAGTCCTACCTATCACTCCATGAGGCTTTGGTGGGACATCTAAACATAAGCTGTAACATTCTGCCCCTGGCCCCCCAAAGACTCATGCATATCCCTTTATGTAAAAGGTATTTAGCCCATCTCTAAGAGTTACCCAAGTCCTAACAGTTTCAGCATTGCTGAAAAGTCCAAGTCCCAAGTCTCTTCTGAGATTTAAGGCCAACTCTTGGCTGCAAGCCCCTGCACAAATGAAAAGAAAAGTTAAAAACTTCCAGCAATCAATGGCACCAGATAGACATTTCCACTTCAAAAGTTACAAACAGAAGGATAGCAAGAAATGAGAACAAAGCAAGACTGAAATCCAGCAGGGTAAACATTAAATCCCACAGCTCCACTTCCAGCATCCTTGGTAATCTGTGGCAAGTTGTGAACTCCAAAGAGCTTGGGTGGCTCCACCCCTATGGCACTGCTGGTGGTTGTAGCTCCCATGGTTTCTCTCTGGGGCTAGCTCTGCTCCCTTCTTGCTGTTTTCCTCAGACTATCCACATTCCTGGCCTTTCCAAACTTCTGGGATCTCCACTGAACCTTTAGCTCCACACACTACCTGGCCTTCCAGGCCTTCTTCTGAAATCTGGGTGGAAGCTTTCCTGACCCACCAACTCTTGCATTCTGCATGCACATAAAACCAGCGCCATATGGATGATGCTAAGGTCTGCCGCCAGCTAGTGCAGTGGCCAGGCTTCCTTCTCTCTTGGCTCTAGGGGTTGAGTGCCTATGAACCAAACCCTGGGGAACAACTTAATTAGGCTGCTGCCATTCTGGGAGATGGTGCTCTGGAGCTCACTTCTCAAAGCAAAGTGTTTCACCTTTGCAAATCTGAAGCTGCAGAGACTGGAGTCATGTTGGTTTTTGTGATGTCCTTTAGCTTTTTGTTGTCTTCTTCTGAAATATTTGGCTTTTTGTGCTAGTCTTTTCAATGACCAATTTCTGCTCTGTTCCATCTTTACAGACTGCAACTTTCTGGAGCTTCCTTTCTGACCAAACTCAAAACATTTTAAATCATTCTGCTGGGCTCTTTGCTCCTGATTCTCAACATAAATCTGGCTAAAATCCCCCAGCAGTAGCTATGCCACCACCTCAACACTAGACTGCCTTGAAATTTCTTCTGCCTGATTAATTAGTCTGCTGCCCTTAATTTTAGTCTCAGGTAAAGTTGTGACATGAGCAAAATGCAGACAAACTTTCTGCCAGGGCAGAACACACATCATCTGTAGACCAACAGCCAATGCAGTCCTTCTCCTCAGCAGAAACCTCTTGAACCTGGTCTTTACCAGCAGAATTTCTATCAGCATTCTGGTCTTCTGAGCTCTGACCAGAATCCCCCATCAAGTACAGCCTACAGCTTTCCAAGGTTGCTTTTTCATCCAGCATCTCAGAACCTTTCCAAACCCTCCCCACAAGCCAGCTCCAAAGGTTCCTGAACCACATGGTCAGGTACAGCCACAATGACCCCACTTCAGGTACCAAATTTCTGTTCTACTTACTTTTCTCATTGCTGAGACAAAATACCCAACACCCAAAATTAAAGGAGGAAAGATTAATTTAGTTCACATCTTGTAATTGTCCATAATTGGCTTTCTCCAAAGCAGGGTGGATTTGCAGAGGAGAAACAGTTCATGGCACGCAGAAGGTAGCAAAGCAACAAGGGATAACCAGAGCTCTTTCTATCTCCTATATCTTATTCATGCTACTTAGTGCAAATAGCACTCATACCTTTAATCCTAGTGCCCTTGATGCTAGAATTGCAACATGAATCAATTCCAGCACCACACACTCTAGATCCAGCCACCTCTGAAAAAGTCCCACCTATGACCACACGAGGTTTTGGGGGGACATCTAAACACAAGCCATAACAATATATTACCTTGCTACTGGATTTCTTTTCATCAGTGAGCTATGAAATGATCTCAGAATACCAAAGACCAAGTGATAGAGTCTAACCTTCATAAGAAAGGAAAAGTGATTTCATAGCAAGAAGGGCTAGGGAGCAATCATGTTGTCTTGATCTAAAGGAATCTACAGTCATGATTCAGGAATTAGAATATTCCAGGGGAAAATTATACCTGGACAGCCCATGAGGTGTTATTTAACTTAAATTAGTATAATTCTTACCCTTCCCCATCTCCTCCAAAAAATCAAGACCTGGCTAATACCAGCCAACACAATAAAAACTTTTGCTCTTTACTCAATTTCTAGATACAAAATAGTTCATAGACCCAAAGGTTAATGACTAAAGGCTAAGTTTGGGTCCCCTGATGAAGCATCCCATAATAGTATCATATGTGTAAGCAACAAATATTTCCCAATTCTACTCTCTAGAGTGACTGTACTAGAGGAAAATGGAAAACCTGGATCTTTCCAGCATAGCTCAACACAGAGTCTGACCTGACACTGGAAAAAAGGACCCAAAGTACCGCCAAGGAGCCCCAGATGGAGTGGAGGCTCATGGAGTCCAGGTGATGTTCTGACCTAAATCCATCTTCCAGAATGTTCAGTGAGTCCACAGATGCTGTAAGAGTATACTAGGCATATTTATATTTTACAACTGGCTGAACATTGTTTCTGTTCTGTGACCTACAGAGCCTGAGTCAAAATTATAGGAAACTCCTGAGATTACCTCTACTCCTCTGCCAAGACACTTAAGCACAAATAACATTCCTTTCCAGAGTACTTTTGGAGATAAGTCTTACATAACAAGTGGAAGTCCTTCCCTTTGGATCCTAATCAGTTCACCTGCATGGTTCCGGAAAAATAAAGTCAATTCATTGTGGTGGAAGACAATGGACTCCTATTAAATTTACCGAGGGTTGTGGTCATCCCAACTCAGCTCTCTCATGATCAATGTGAAATCTTTATAATACAGATTAATGAAGACTTCAGTACTAGGTATTAGACTATTGATTTGGTTGGTAAGAAGGAAGATCAAAGACAGTTTTGTGTGCCAAAGGCAACATCACACATTCGTGTTCTTCCCTTAGTGCCATAAGTCTCCCGCTCTTTGCCACAGTGTAGTCGGCAGGGACCTCGATCACACTGACATTCCTAAGGACATCATGCTAGTACACAGCACTGATGATACTATGCTAATGAGTTTGGTAAATGGGAAGTAGCAAGTACTCTAAATCTCTGGCCGAATGAACCCATATCAGAAGGCTGGAGATAAACCACACAAAGAATTAGCTTCCTGACATATTACGATGTTGTTAGTGGTCCAATAATCTAAGACATGCTTGGATATCCCCTCTAAGGATGAACAATTTTTATTTCTTATACTTTGTACTACTAAGGAGCCATTGTCTGGCATGGTGGTGCATGCCTGTAATCCCAACAGTTGGAAGGCTGAGGCAGGTGGATTCCTGCAAATTTGAGGTCACCCTGGGGTACAGAGTGAGTTCAAGGCCAACATGAACTACAGAGTAAGACCCATAGTATTTAATGCACTAGTGTGGATTCTGGAAATAGCATACTGACCAAATTTGGTGTCTTGACAAGTGTTCTGTGATAGATAAGGATGCTGTCTCAGTAGAAGTAACATAATGCAGCCCCCTTCCACGGCAGAGATGACTTACCATTGAAAAGCACCACCTGGGGTGCTACTGGTCCTGCCAAAGACAGAGCACCATCACTGGGGTTACAGAGAAAGAGACTGCCAATCACGAGCTGGGCATCGTCAGGTTCTCCTAATCACAATATTGGGTGAACACAGCATGTCTAGTAAGACATGAGGAAATGGACAGGACATACTCAGAATCAGACCCCAGCAAGGCTAGACATATAAGCAGACTACATGACAACATGCCTCAACATATATTAGTGTGCATCAACTTTTCCTGCAACTCACACATATGGCCTCACATCATAGGGGATTTCCTAGGACTAAATGATGAAGGCATAAAAAGAAAACTCAAATCTGCTTTACGGTGTGGTTTTCTTTTTCTCCCACTATGCTGATTTGAGCTAAAATGGACTGTTACTTATATAAAGCCTCATTTAGGTATGGCACAAAAGAACAACAGTGATGGTAAAGCCACCAAATTGGCACAGGTGCTGGCCCTAGGCCTGCTCATTCCCTTTGCATGAGTGGAGAAGTGCCTGGAGATAACAATGTACACAGGACTGAGCGTGCTGAAAGGCTTGTCTGTTTGATTGGGGGCTTGCAAGGAACAAAGTGGATCAGAGACAAGGCAGTCAGGGAACAAAGCAAGTAGATGTGCTAATGGAACTGGCCAAACCGTGTTGATCTTTTAATCTCATCTTTTTTTTTTTTCCTATGTGGGTTCCGGGAGTCGAACTCAGGACTTCGCACTTGCCAGGCAGGCGCTTACGCCACTGAGCCATCTCCCTGGCCCTTAATCTCATCTTAATGATGTCTACTACTGGCCTTCCATTGCAGAGAGTCATTGAAGACAAAATGGCATATTGACTGGTTGCCAGGCAGTCTCTTTCCTTGGCCTCCCTTGCGATTGGCCAATAGGTCCATGCACTGAGCAGCCATTATGGCAGAGGTGAAGGTTATACATGGGCCAACATTTAGGGTCCCCTGACCAAGACTGACCCAGTTTTAATATTCCTGAATATCCAAACTGTTAGCAAAGGAGCAACACTGCATCTTTGATGTGGCTCCATCCCCCTAAGAGATCCATCAGTCATACTGTAACAACTTGATCACATCCGACCTCACTCATCCTCGACAGGGTATCAATTCATCCTTAAATGAACTACACATATTCCAGACATGTATTATCTTCCCAGGACTACCGTGTTTCCCTCCATACCAGCATCTGAGGGTACACAGTGCCTGATTTATGGGCATGGGATTCCATTCAGCATGGTCCGCTCAAGGGTTGCATTTTGCCGCATAGAAGTTACAAATCTTACCATGTGCCACATCACTAAGAAGCAACCAGCAAGCAACTAAGGAAGACTTATTAAGGGTTCATGGAAGCCACCCCCTTAGGAATGATGCTTTCATGGTATTTTCCTCAACCACGGTATAACCCTGCTCATTACGTTTGAAAATAGAATCACTGTTAACTTGGTTATCATGTGCTGATATATATATATATATATATATATATATATATATATATATATATATCATAAGGGGGCATCATGGCTTACCAGAAAGAATCCAGACTTCAGAGAACTTCAGGATATTTAATGAGTATGGTGTAATTCATAAGACAGTGACTCTGTTTACTGTATGTCTGTTAACCTACTCACTGCTGAATTCTTTGTGCCTAGAAGGGAAATAGGAAACATAAATATTACTAATGCAGTGTATACAGACTAGGTAGTCTAGTAAATGCCTAATAAAAGGTATTATCACTATTGTTATGGTTAGTTGTGCACTCCTCTGAAGACCTCTTTAGTCTGACTGTCACTGTTTTACCCTGCAAGCCACCTCAGATCTTCCTCATACATACTTTCGTTCAAGGTCAATTCTCCAGGGAAGGAAGGCTGCAGTTGCCATTGCCGTTGCTGCTCTTCAGCCTCGCACAGCTGTGCTGATCAGTATGGAATTGGACTCCTGTGGGTCATTATGGGTCCTCCTCCAGCCCACCCTGCTTGTGGTCTCAACACTTCACCTCTCCTTTCAGGCTGTGCCTTGGGCACCCTGCTGCCATCCAGACTTGAGAAACCCCTCAATATGCATGAACGCCATAATTACCCAGACTTAGACTTCTCCCTTCTGAGATAATTATGGAAATGAACTGCATTTTTCAAACAAATCCGATGCACAGAGATGGGGAGGGTATCTTGGTGGGCTTATGGGAGCTCAGACTTACCATGGCCGCATGCCCAAAATCAGTGACACAAAGAGAAGCATCCTATCAGAATCCTTCTGGGAAATTTGTACGAGCAATTGCTGCCCTCATAAATAGGAATCCCACTGGCAGTTTGTTTTGTAAGGAAATCAGAAAAAGTGCTGATGTGGCTTCATCAGGACCTACATCCTGGGCTTCATCAAGAATACACGTAATTGAAACAATTCCTACTTGTGGCCTGAAGGGGTTTGCTGTTTTCTTATTTTGTTTCACACAGAAAGTTCTGAGCTCAGAAAAAGAATAAGAAAAATAAATCTAATGAATAAAATATTGAGGGTATTGTGATTTTGGAGAGCCAGAAACAAAAGAAAAATCAGATCATCAGCTTGTTTAGGTTCCGTGGGTCGAGTTAACTCATAAACATCCTGAGTGATGAGCCTTCCAACCGACCATCCCTACAGCCTAGTTCCATTCTTTGTACTTGGAGGGCCATCATTTTGAGCCTCGTGAGGTGAGATGCAGTGGGCACTAACTCAGCTTATGTGGGGAGGTGAGAAACCAGACCTCAGGAGCTCCAGTGTCACCAGATGTGGGATGATGTGAATAGGAGCGTCTCTCACACACACAAACTCCAAGGACCATCAAGATCTGAGACGACACAGGCAACTGTCAATCCCTTTCTACAGTGGCATTTGGGAATGAAGGCCCCAGTCATGAACAGTATCTAGGAAAGACTAACAGCGACTGGCTCTAGGATCATCCCAGTGCATTTCTCACATTTAGAATGAAATAAAAGGAAGAAGAATTCAGCTTTGAGACAGAAGTCTTAGAGATTTCTGTCCTAAAGAGCCAGGTAAGATGCCAGCTAGAGTTCAGAGTGACACACAAAGCTGGACTGTGGAACTAAGCAGAGAAACTAGAAAGGAGGAGTCAAAAGCAAAACAGTTCTCACCCTTGCCTAGGACCCCTATGTAAGGAAAAAAAAGATCCATGGATGTTCACAGCTCATTCCCAGTATGCAGGTTTCTGACTCATGGCCTTTTGGAAGCTCACAGAGCATGACAGCGCTGTCGATCATGGCTCGGACCTTAGATTTTGAGGCTGACATGCGACTTAGTTCCCAGGGTAGAGGCCAATGGGCAGGGCTACCAACACACTCTTGGCCTTCATCAGGATTATCTCAGCATCTGAGATGAACTTTGATTCACAAGTGTGGCTTAGGAGCTCCTTTTTATTGAAGATATACTATATTTTAGGTGATGGACTAAATATATTCATAATCTCATTCTTTTCAGGAAATATTAGCGATAAAGTTGAAGGAGATTATGGGCATTTCTGGAAGTCAAGTTTTGGAAAGTTAGCTGTTAAGAAACAGTAATATGCTTAAGGTACTATTACATCAGAATACTCTTGGCTTAATTAAAAGAATGGAAATTGTATTTATACAACAAAAGAAAGAGCTACTATATAGAAGATAAATTTTCTGGGTCGAACAGAATAAGCAACAATGGAACAGAGAAATAGGCAGTATCCTTCTAATGGCAGATCCTGGTGTGTGTAGCTGTGCATTATTTCACATATGCACTCTATCTAAATGAGCAACAAAATAATCTCAGAGAGGAATAATTTGTTCTCTGATCATCTTACTGCTCTAGGACCTGTTATTCCTCTCAAGCATGCTACCTGTAATTTTCAATTAAACTTGAAGCATTAGCTTTGCTAATACTTAAAATCTTCAAATTTTAATAAGTTTAATGTGATAGGTCCCCTTTTCTGGGTGTCCTCCCCTCTCTTTTACCTGCTATTGTACCACAGATGACTTCTGCCAGAGCAAGTGGCATGCAGTCCTTGTAGAAGGGACCTCCCTGTTCCTGTAGAGCGGATTGCCTTCCACGGTGACAGCCTCCTCCTTATGATGCGGGTTGTGCCAGAGATGGCTGAACAAGGCCGAAATGCTGGTACAGAATTATCTAGAAGACATGCGCACATCCACATTCATCATTCAGTGTGCTACATGATCTGCTTTGGGCTCCTGTTGATATAGCTTGAAGGCCAAAGCAAAGAAATTGTTTCCTGAGAAAGAGCAGAAGCCACAACACTGTCTTTTGTTTCAGCTGTGGCCACACTGAGAGAAAGAGAGGTATTCCGATCGTTTAGACAGTGTGTGTTGTTCATGCATTAGGTGCGTACATATCTCCCTTTATGGACTCAGTTGAAAGTTTCCACTCTGGGCCCCTGAAACAAACTTCTTTGAGCTTCTCTAATTCTTCCACGGTCTCCTAAGGAAATCAAGTGTGTGGTATATACTCTGCAAAGCAGAATTCCATTGTTGAAATTTAAGGTCGAAATATCCTAAAGTATGTTACAAGTGATTTACATTGTTCAGTCTCTGAAAGAGGAGAGGGTTTCCCTGTGGCAACTACACTTAGTATTTCCTGACAATTAGTATAGATTGTTCCAAGAATGGCCCTCAAATTTTTACCCTGGAAGGTAGACAGATGGTTGTAAGCCATCTCCAGGTGTCCTTGGATAGGGAGGGCATAGATAGGATGTTGATGCAAATGCTGATCATACCCTTGGTATTATTTTATTAGGACCTCATATCATTTGACAGAACCTCCTTTACCATTCACCTTTCCATTAGCAAAACATCATTAGTATACCCTCACTTTTCCTAATAGGAGGAAAAGCTAATTATAAAATTAATAAATTTAGAAGAAAAAATTGTGTATGCACTACAGAGTCCCTCACCTTTTCCTTCTCCTCTTTGGATCTACCTGATTTCAGGAAAATACACCATCCTCTGTACCTGATCATGCAATAAGCTTCACAGCCCTGTCTTTGTTAGAAAAGCCTGAAGTTGACCAGTGCTGACAGTGAGCGAATAAGTCTGCATCTCAATAGCGTTAAGTATTAGGAAGGTCATTGTTGCTCTTGCCCGAGCTTTGATTTCCAGGAATTCCTTCAGTAATGAAGCAAATATTTAATTTCCAGCTACCTGATTCTTTTTTTCTCTCTCTCAGTGGATCCAGAACTCAGACAAGAAATAGAATAATATAATCTATAGGTCACCTCAGCCCTAAAATAGCCATCAATAATTTTCACCTTCTACAGACCTATCAAGTTCTCTTCTTTAGTGAAACCCAACAGCACCATAAATACTGCTATAAGGAGTGATCATTACACTTCTAATGATGTAGTCCTACTATGATATTCCCCTTTAAAATATCACCTTATTTTTTCTAACCAAAAGGCATATATTTTCCTGAAATTATTAATGTTAGACATCTTTAAGGTGAAGCTGACATATGACCAAGGAGGAACTTTAAGACTGTTCGAAGATTTGGCCAAAGGTGAATTTTTAGAAAAGAATCAAAGAGTGTTTCAACATCTTTCATGAAATAAAATTCAGACTGATGTTTAAAGCTGTGCGATTTTACAAATTGGGAGGTAAAATCCCTCAGTCACAATTAGGTATTTCCAAACTGGAAGTTTTGGGGCAGGGATAACGAGGGAGGCTGAGATGTAAGAAAGCATGGAATGAAAATTCTTCCTAATATCAAATTTGACAAGGAAAATGTACTCATTTGCCACCCAATACGAGAACTCCAGTTTATTTAGATAAAAAGCAAAAGCAGGAGGCTTTCGTCCAGCTTTGAGACTCATAAAATAGAGTTCAGGAATTTCAAAGTAAGCAACCAAGTTTTCAGCCATTGATTTTGCTAGCAGCATTTTGAATGTTTCCTCTTTCTTGAGAGGAATCAAAAGTTATGCAATCAAAATGAGCTATGTTTTAAGTCTGCTTCCCAAAAAGCCTTCAGCTCTCTTTATGTAGACTTAAGAAATGCCGATAAAATTTATCCCATTAGGATATGTCCCATTAGGATAAAAACCAAACAGTTTTTATAAGAGAACTCTCAATGAGATTTTTCCCAAATGCAAGCTATTTTTTTCAAAAAAGAGTTAATCATTAAATCACTAGTCTTTCATGTTTATGTCCAAACCAGGTTCCCAAAGTAGTTAATCTTGATAGAGCAAACTTTAAAATATTTCATGATATGAAAGGATGTATGCAAAAGTCTTCATTGGTTGTTACATCGGTGGGCTGAGACTGGAACAAAAGGGTGAGGAGATTACTAGAATTTCTCTTTTAGGCAGAGAAAATTTTGCTTCAAAATTTTATATACTGAGTTGTGTTTTGAAAGAAGTTTAAAACTTCCTAAGGATGTTTAATGGGCTCTTATTGTAGGATAGATTGGCAGAATCAGTGAAAATCCCTCTAGTTTCTAGCCCAAAATTCTTGAACAATAGAATTTTATAAGTTGGAAATCTGGAGTTTTTGACTAAAATTATGGCCCAGAGACCCATAACATTCCAGAATAACATCCTAAACATATTTATATCTTTACAGTGAAACATGAAATTGATTTGACTTGGGATAAAGACGAAAATAACGTTTATACTGTAGGACTCTAAATAAACTTAGATGATGTTTTGCCGCAGAATATGACACAAAACAACTTGGGGTTTTCAGTGATTTGCAGATTTCGGAATTACAGTAAGAGATTATTTCCCTGTAGTAATATTGATAAGTTCTGCCAATAATTATGATGAGCATTTACATATTTCACATAATCATCTCAGTAATCCTATCAAAAGAAAGCTATCATAGTTCTCATTAAAATGTGTTAAAACATGAGATAAGCTAGCAAATAAGAGTAGGGCCAGGATTTGAATCCAAACATTCCTACTTTGGAGATTGTAGTAGATTTTAACGATGACATAGTAACTATGACATAGTTACATAGATTGTAACTATGACACTTTACTGTCTTCTAAAGGATTAGTGTTGGCCTCAACATGGGAAGAACCTGACCCCATACATCATTGATGTTGCCAGGAATGGCCATGCCCTTGAAGAATCACTACGCCCCACGCTCTCCCCTGAGACCAAGTAGCTCGTTAACGACTATGCCCTCCTCTCTCTCCCACCCCTCAGTTCTTGGATAGCGCTTGGCATTCATATGTCTTGTTTATTTGTTGATGGGCTGACAGTCTTTCTTTGGGGTCTTCAGACAGCGGTGAACCTCTGGTGGGAGTGGAGTGGGAACGGTGCCTTTCTGCTCAATGGCTGTGCTACCTCCTTCTCTCCCATCCAATACTGTAGTTCCAATACTGTATTCCTTGTAGAGGGAAGATGTGGATGTTTGAGCCTGGACCTCCTTAGATCACAAAATAGGAATGTGATTTATTTGTCTTTACATACAGAGTCTGATTAATGAGTGGTTAATTACTGTGGTTTTAATAATGAAAACCTATCAATGTATAAGCATGTAAAATCCATGTGATGTTAGAAATGCGCAGCACTGAGGGTTGTTCTGTCTCATGGAACAGGATGTATGTGTCTATTCAACCTCCTTCAAGAAACAAGGTGACTTGGGATAAAGGGGAGGCGCCTATTTTAGAAGCCCCCGGGCCCACTCCACAGGTGTGGAATTGAGTACATTTATCCTTCTTGCCAAGACTCTGTCTAACTCACAAATAGTCCTGCTTCCAATTTCTGTATCCTCTAAACCCACTTTGTGTACCACTCCTGTATCAGGTCCTCTCCACTCCCAACTCACTTTCCAAGAAACACCACACCTTTGCGCATATCTTCTCCTTCTGGAAAACCTCTGGCTACTTCTTCCATGATCCACACCCAACAACATCTCCCATCAGACGTTCCAACTTCTCTTCATCTCTCCCATCAGGTCGCTGTGCTATGTCCCAGACCAGAATTTAGTGCTCCCTGTATCGGGCTCACTTACGTTCCACCGCAAGTCTGTCTGTTTGCTTTCTGGCCGGAATGGTCCCAGCAAAGGTTTGCACTATCCCCAAGGTCAAGGAGTCACTGTGGTGGCTACAGGCACTTCCCCTACACACTGAGGTGCTCTGGCCCTGGCACTGACTGGCAAGAAGAGACAGACCAATGAACATCTGGGTTCCGGTCAGTGAACATCTGGGGTTCTTCTTGACCCCAAAGGTGCCTAGGAGGACTGGGTGACACCACCCAGAAGTGTAAGGGATTTACAGCCTGAAGAAGTGAATCGGCCAATGGAACAAAAGAGCTGGTCTCCTCCTTTCTCTCCCCTCTTCCTCCACTATGTGGACTGTTCTGAGATGCAGAAATGCACAGAGCCTCTAGAAAGCACCCTGCATGTAGCTACAGTCCGCTCTCTTTGTCATACCTGTGTGGCCAGCCTGGAGAATATCCCCCTCATTTTCACCCTACCTCCATCTCTGTTGTGAATTTTGATCTTTCACCTTTTGCTTCCCTGAGAGTGTTCTGTCCAATAAAGTACCAGTGCAAAACTTTGTCCTAAGATTCTGATTTCTAAGGAAACTGGCGGCCACACATCCCACATCTGTTAGCATTCCTTTCTGCCTATCTTTACGCTCTTCTCTTTCCTGATGCCTCCCTGCCCTAACATCACTCTTGTAAAATAATTACAGACATCATTCAAGGTACCTTATTCACATTAACATAAATTAATTTTCTGATCCTCCAATCAGATATGATTTCTCCTTACTAAAAATTCTATTATATTGTATTCAGACTTTTCTGTAGTATATAACACCTTCCTGTGCTTTGTTCAATGTTTATTCCCCCTATGAAGGCAGAGACTGTGTGCCATTAATCTGGGCTGTCTCGCCATGCTGAGTGTTCGCGAAAGCAGTTCTCAGTACAAAGCCCTTCCATATAGAAATTGGATTCTACTGGCCTCATCCCCCTACTCTTACTGACCACCCCAATCTATGCTTCACCCAGCACACACAAGGGCAGAATCCTAAAATTTGCTCGTGGTTTCCTACTAGTGTCTTTGCCCACAGTATTCCCAGAGCACCACCTTGATGTCTTCATGAGCAGAGATGCCTATGTGTACCTCAACACTGAAATCAAGTGTCACACATCAGTTTTTCTTTGAGGCTTCTACTAAATCCCCAACACAGCTCCACTATTACAGTTATATTTAGCCAGCATCAGCTAACTATTTTTGTAAGGGTCAAATAATTTCCAAGGCTATACGGTCCTTGTCCCAACTACTTAGCTCTGCCATTGCAACACAAAAGGAGACCAACGGTTTGGAAATAAATGGACCAATAAGCTACAAAAACAGCCAGCGGGTAGGCTTGGTCCACAGACGTAGTCTGCCAACTTCTGGAACAATCCACTGCAATTCTTTAAGTATCAGTAAATCCTTCATTCTTAGAATCTACAGTCATGCTAGGCACTTCTTAGGTGTTCAATGATTATTCATTGCGTGATTGACTTTAATGACAAATAAAAATGAGCCTTAGATCTTAACCTCCATTTTTTCTTTTTTTTATTTTTTTATATGCGGGTACCGGGAGTGGAACTCAGGACCTCACGCTTGCCAGGCAGGTGCTTATGCTGCTGAGCTATATCACCAGCCCTTGACTTCCATATTTTTCCCCTCTGTTTCCGCTATGAATACCCCTCCTGGTAAGCAGTAGTTTCTTTCTCTTTTTTTTTGGTACCAGGTATCGAACTCATGACCTTGCACTTGCCAGGCAGGCACTGTGCTGCTGAGCTCTATCCTTGGCCCAGCAGTAGTTTCTTGCCTCTCTTTTTAAGTGTGGAATTAGCCTGGCAAGATATAATCGAATTTCACGCCAAGACCAGAGAGCTGTTATTGTTTTTGCCAGATTATTTTCAGCCAAAACCTGGAATCAATCTCTTCATTAAAAGTGCTTTAGTAGCTATTGAAATCGTAGTATTTATCTGGTTGGTGAACAGTTTCATTCCTGACTCACTTCCCCACTGCCTAATAGAGGTTTCTGGCTGTGAAAGCTATGGTTGTATTTCTAAGGGCTGTAGAGAATACGGATGGAGTTTAGAGGCTGGAGTTACATACCCTGTTCTTGAAATTCTTTTTTCTCCTCCTGTTAATCATTTTTCATTCTGGAGATGACCTTCATCTTTGCCAGCTGTTTTAATATCATGTGTTTTTCCCATCAGCTCTTCTGAGCTTTTCCATTGCTTCTAATGCTTTTTCCTTCTTCATTTTTGGTTCCCCTTGTATTCAGCCCCTCACTACCTGTGGTACCTTCATCACTTTCATTGACATGACGTTAAAATCACCATAAACAATGATACCTTAGCTTCAGTTTCTCCTTTCCTACTAAAATCTTCTACCACACAAATGCCTCTCTTCAGGCTCATGTACCTTGAAGCTCAACACTTTCTGCATTAAATATTAATTTTCCATAAGTGCAGATTTCAAAAGGCAAGTTGGAAGGTTTTGGTAACAGGAAAATGGAAAAATATAAGATCAGTGGTATCAACAAATTTAATGGCAAATGGATTTATTTGTATTAGTAGCTTAAAGACGTGTATTTGATTTAATAGGCCATATTAGTGTGCTAAATAATTTTTATTTTAAAAGCTGTGTTGATACCAAGAGGAAAAAAATATAGTCATCTGTGAAATGCAAACTATGGTAGAAATAAAAATCAGATGAATTGCAATGGCAGGCAATGGGGTAATTAAATACACTGGCCCCATTTGGGACCGAGGCATACAACTTTCATTATCTGACAGTATTTCTTCAGCCATGGGAAATTCAGTAACTTCTTGATTACAGAAAATAGTAATCAAGGGTCTGATAGACTGTCAGGGAAACAAGTTAACTACAAGTTCCTGACATCACTCCCATGGCAAAATGTTTTAAACTCATGCATGGGATTCAGAGATCTTCCAAAGAGAACTGTGATGGAAAGAACAGCTCTTTTTACCAAAAAAAAAAAAAAAAAAAAAAAAAAGAAGAAGAATAAGAAGAAGAAGAAAAAGGAAAAAAAAATCAATGAATCCTGGATTTTCTTCCAAAATATCACAATGTCTGAAACCTCACAAACCCACCTAGAGAGGAACCTGAGGACCATACATCCCCTTGGCCCACCCCTGAATGTTGCGAGGAGTCCTAGGTGCTTCCATTGAAGCAAGGGAAATCTTGGAGAATGGGTACAAATATTCAGAATCTTGAAAATTATTTAGGGTGAGTAGGGAATGAGAAATAAGTAAAGGAATAAGTGACATCAAGATTATTAAAGATTCAACAGAGAAATTACATGATGAGGTGGTAAATTAGATATTAAAAACCTACTGTCATAGTACGTGTTACAAACAGCCTTTTAGGAAAGTCTAGAAGGAGAAAGCTCAGCACTGGAAAAGAAAATAACAGCAAAGCCTCATGGAAGAGATAGCATTTAAGGTGGTTTTGGTCAGTTTGGAATCAGGCTGTGACAAGGAAATAGGTAGGGAGGGCACACAGGGGATGGGAGGGGACCAGAATGCTGGGACTGAAGATTTGGGTTACAGTAGCTTGGGAACTACTGAAGAAACGAAGAGACACTGGCTTTTATGGAGCTAAGTGAGTCCTGGAACTGCAAGTCATAGCACTTTTTTATTTTTTAATAGCAGGCACATTGAGAATTTGTGGTGTATTTGGCATGACAGCAGGTGTTGTGAATTAAAAAACAAACGAGGGGGCCGGTGAGATGGCTCAGTGGCTTAAGCGCCTGCCTGGCAAGCGCGAGGGCCCGAGTTCGACTCCCAGAACCCACATACGAAAAAGGGGCCGGTGATATCGCTCAGCGGCACGGGCGCCTGCTGGCGCGCGAGGTCCTGAGGTCGACCCCCTGGTACCCACAAAAAAAAAAAGAAAAAAGAGACTCAGTCTCACTCTCAAAGATTTGACAATATAACAAGACAGACTGAAATAATAATAAATTCAATGGGCTATTAGTTACAGTAGAGTAGCTTGGGTAAAAGGTTTAAAGTGGACATGTGCCACCAAGAATTCTCCAGGGAAAGGGAGCATGTTCCAACACTGCATATATTGGGTATAAATCAGTATAATTTTTAAGAAAAAAAAAATTGGGTCATAGGAAGTTTCTTCACATCTTTTCATATGGTAATTTTCCAGTTATTATTTTTGCTTTAGAAAGTATTAGAGATGTAGCCAAAAAATCTGTATGAAGAAAATTTATCATGATTGTATGCGTACTGGTTCACACAGGTTCTCAAGCAAAATCTCTTGTGTTAGAATTCGCGTGCTTATCAGCTCCATGATCTTTGACGAAAGACTCATCTTCCACAGTATGGAATCTGCTCTTCTAAAAACTAGGAATAATAAAAGGGTCTTCCATAAAGGACTCTGAGATACTTAAAGTATTGCTTATATAAAGGACTCGGTAGCATGCCTGGTCCATAGCAAGTACTCATAAATATTCCGCTCATGAATTTGCAGTAGTGAAAAACTAGAAATACCTAAATGTTTCATAATAAGTGATTGACGAGATTATGAAACAGCTTACATAATAGAATATTATATAGCCATGAAAGCCCTTTTATACAAACTATTTTATGAAGAAAATGATGATATAATATTAACCTCCAAAAGCAAGACACAAAAGTATATTTATTGATCATTTTAGATTGTCCTGTAAGTAAATATATAGGTACTCAACCTGACACAGAAAACATACAAACAGTACCCTCAGAAGTTATCTGTGGGTGTTGGAACTAGGAATCATTTTATTTTCTTTTTGTATTTTTCGCAAATTCTGCAATTAGTATATACTATTTTTGTTATGGAGAAAAGAAATTTTTAAAAGTAGTTGGGCATTTTTTAAAATGCTAACGTTATTTGCCAGAATCTGGCACTAATTTTTGACAATTGTCCTTTCAGTTCTTTCCAAACTCTCCACATGGAAGGCTTTACACCTACTTAGTGCTCGCTCTACCCGGTAGTCATTGGCTCACGCAATACGTCACCAGAATCAATTGGGTTCGCGACACTGTGATGCATGCTATGTTGAAGACAGGGCAAGTGAAGTTCACAGGGCTGGCTTCCGAACATGTAGGAAAGAGTGACGAGCATGAAATATTCACACAGTGATGTAAGGTAAGAACCACAGTAATAAACAGAAAAGAAAGTGTTGTAGACAGGAATAGTTGGGGCAGGCTTCGAGGAAGGGAGAGAAGTGAACCGATCAAGAGAATGGGTAAGATTTACATTAGAGTACATAGGGAAGCAGATACCATGCAAAGATAATAAAAAAGTAGCAACTGTAAAAAGGTAAGTGATGGGCATAAGTCATCATCTTCAGGGGCCCAAAACATTGAGCCTAGAGACAGCCAATATTTTGTATGAAGGGTGAAAAATAGGTTTCTTCTCGCTTCCCATTATAGGACAGCAGTGAGAAAGATCTGGAGGCTGTACTGATAACCCTGAATATATGCTTGAGGAGGAAAGAGCACTGTTGTGGCTTATTGGTTACGGTGTAAAGGTAAGCAGTGTTTTCCACTTATGGCATAGAGAAGTGGTTACTTCGTAGAGTAGTGGTCCTGGGTGGACATAGGTAGAAGAAAGGCATTTAGAACTCATCTGTATCACTGAAGATTCCTCTGGCATGACATGTTGAAAAGAAAAATGAGAATAAAGAGGGAAAAGCCGGGATGGCTCAAGGAATTCTAAACTGGAAGTTTGCAGGGAAAGTGGCCCATGAAACAGACGAATAGAGAACACAAAGTAGCAGCTGTCATTCTATAACGGGAAGCGAGGGGGTTGATCAAGTTCTCCACATCTATTGTTCCTTCCAGAACAGGAGGAAAACGAACTTGAGAATTCCTGGTATTTCTTCTAACTCCACAAGTCTGTGACTCTAGGGCTTCTAACATGTTTAATATAAAATTGAGAAATTCAAGTCTTCTTCTTCCATTGCCACAGTTTCCAATCCCCCTTCAGGGCTTTTAATTTTTATTTATTTGTTTTTGTTTTTATTTCTAATGACATTTCAAAATCTTGTAGGGTCAGTGACATAGCTCAGTGGCATAAGAGCCTGCCTGGCAAGCGCGAGGTCCTGAGTTTGACTCCCGGTACCTGCATAAAATATATATATCTTGTAATATTGAATGCATAATTTAATTACTTTTAATGGCAAATATTTGAAAGAAATGAAATGTGTATCAAAAATTGGCTAAATAAGGTAGATAAATAAAATGTGGTCTATTTGAATTGTAGAATATCATATATTAATTTTTTAAAAAATTGGATTGATGTGTCAAGATAGATAGATCATAAAATATATTGTTGAGTAAATAAAAGCAAATTTCAGAACAATATTTATAATGTGACTCCATTTATATAATAAAGAAAAACATACAGCAATACTTATGTGTACTATGGAAAGAATACCCAACATAAATATGCATGTTTTAAAGGGCATGGATCTTAGCTCATATGAGTGATTATTTTTGAAGATAAAGTAAGGGACAAAAATTAATAATTTGTGGGCTTTATAATGTAATATTTTAAAAGATAATAGATCCGTGTGTTATTTGGGTAGTATAAAAAAGTAGAAGAGGAGGAAGGGAAACCGAGTAGAAAAGCAAGCATACCACAAAAAATAGTGCAGTAGGAATCAGAAAACTAAAGCGTCCAGTGTGACTCTGTCAATAATTAACTATTTAGCATGAAAAGCTCTGGGTTCCAGTTTCTTCCCTCAGCTAAAGGGTAAAGATATTGGCCAAGAGGATTGCTAAAATTCTGAACTCTAAGACACCAAGAAGGTTTTGAATCATTATTTCATAGGCGGGTGAGCAAATAATCAATGACATTTAGCCCAAATGTCAGAACTTGTGGGGTGAAAAGACACAGTGACCTAAACTGCCGGGATCCTCCTCTCCTGCTTAGTGACTTGGAAAGATGAGGCTCCCCAAGTAGCATATTCAGTCAGAAATCTGTAATGGAGCTGCCTATCTGGGCTTTTCTTCTCAAGGTTCCTAAATTTTGTATCTCCCCCCAAAAACACACCAGTTCTGGACATTAACCTGAGGAGATCTGAGCTACATGCCTAGCCCTTTTTATTTTATTTTGAGAAAGGGTTTTTGTGCTAAGTACCCTAGGCTGGCCTTGAACTTGTCGGGCTGCCAAGTATCTGGGATTATAGGCATGTGCCACCATGCCTGGTTTGAACACATTTGGTCACTAAGATGTTTAGTCTAACTATTCCAAGTAAATGTGTGTGAAAACATACCCCTAGAAGAGTGTTTAATTCAAGATTTTCATGAAGATGACCTAAGGATTTGCTGGAAATGATGAAATATAAACTCTAGAATAAAAGCGATCTATAATTTAATCTCCTTGGTTAAGTATGTCTGGGTACGAATGATTTACTGTGATTCCAGCAAACTCTCCTTGGTTCTCTTATCCAGGGAGTTTGATGACTACTGCGGCGGCTAAGGAAAGAGCCTCGAGGCTGTTCTTCTCCAGCGCTTCCTTCCTGTGTTCCTCACCGTTCTCCTAAAGCAAAGTCTGCTCTGTGATGTCTACTTCTTGATGTAAAAGCTCTTCACTTAGTCTTTACATGAGAGTTTGCTTGATTTTAGCCCCTACATGCTAATGTGCCATTGCAGCTGTCAGCCTCTGGCTTGAACACGCCGTTTAACCTGTGCCATCCTTGAAGGAATATTAATTCTGGGATGAGCCCCTGCCACTCTGGTGCCTAGAGGAAAAGCAGGAATTGATGTTCCCACTCTTTCTTTTTAATTTTCATAAAAGAACCCTCAGACCTCAGTTCAGCACTTGGCCCTAAAATAATGATCATACTTGTGGTCCTCCTTTTACAGCTAAGTATGGCATGTGACTAATTTCAGGCCAATAGAATATGCTAACATTGTGTGCAATTTCCAAGTTACGGCCTAAAGGGAAAATGTGTGTCCTTCAACTTCCAGTTCTTCTTCCCAGTAACTAAAATATGATGATGAGTCTTTATTAATCATGTGGACGGAAGCAATACTGAGGGGGAACAAGAAAGAAATCTAAATTGCCAAACCATGGGACAGCCATTTCAACTGTTTTCTTTAGACTTACATAAAACAGAAGTCAAAGATTAACCTGATTAAGTCTATTATTTAAGGTCTTGTCAGAGCTGTGAATAGAGCTGTAAACATGTTAATGAAGAGAAGCTGGTACCTATAAATGGGTTAATGGCAGTATGACTGAACTTATATTACATTGGCTTAAAGGCTGGGCAGTGAGTAGCAAGGATATAACTTTCAGGCTAACAATCTAATAGAAAAACATTTGGTAAAGTGCTGTATTCATTTCCTATGACTATTCTAACAAACTACAACCAATGTAATGGAGTAAACCAACACAAATTCATTATGTAACAGTTCTGGAGGTCAGAAACCAAAACTGCACTCTATTGGACTAACATCAAGTTATCAGCATGACTGTGATCTGTTATAGAACTAGGAAAGACTCCACTTCCTTGCTTTTTCTCATTTCTGGAGGCCACCTGTATTCCTCTTGGCCATCTTCTAAGCCAGCAACAGCAGGTCAAATCCTTCTCATATCAAATCACATTGATTTCCTGTATCTACATTTGCAACTCCATGCAATTACTATGGGCCCATCTACATTATCCTATGTAATAATGTAATAATTTTCCTATCTTAAAATTGGCTGATGATTAATGTTAATTGCATTTTCTCCCTTAACCCCCCTTTGCCATGTGAGGTAATATAGTCACAGATTCAGGGGATTCAGGCGCGGACATCTTTGGGGAACCGAAATTCTGCCTACCACATTTCCTGTGATAAATTGAAAATCAGAACACAGGCTAGCTGAACCCCTTAAAGGAAAGTGTTGAATATTTTCATAGTATCAATGCATGATATCATTGACTGCTTCTTGCCATTTTTAGCAAAGATCTACAGGAATGAGTTGGACTCTAGCAAAATTTAGCCTATTTGAAAAAAGACATAATGGAAATTCCAGCTCCATTTATGGAGACAATTTTTTTCTTTTTCTTTGGCCAGGGACAGGGTCCCAATATTTGGAGCCTTATGGGATTGAGAAGTTAATATCTTCTCCACTCTGGCGATTCCAAAGAAGTAGACTCAGCAAGAGACAAGCCTGAAGCTCAAGCTTTTCTGAAGCACTTCCCAGTCAGTGTTCTCCACCAGACAACGGGAGGGGGCACAGTAGCACAAATTGGACTCAGGAGTTTTCATTCTCAACCAAATCTGCTTTTTAATCACCTCAGGAACCTTAGAGACATGGACCAGTGCAGAAGTGGGCATTGCACACAGGACAGAAAGTAAAAGACTGAAATTGTCATGCTTAATAAGTATGTTGGATGAGACCACTGGTTATTGCTACTGTCCCATGGGATTGATTAGAAGCAAATGGACCCAGACAGAACTCAGGTTTTGAGAGAATTATGCTACCAAATAAATGGGAAACCCAGGTGACCAAAGCCTGAGGCTGCTGCACACCTAAAACACCCAGAGATCTTTGAACCTGCACTAGCGAAACAAGGCATGGCCAGCAGGAAGGATATTCTTTCCTGTGTTTATTTCAAATGCAATCAAACAGAATAAGGGAGAAGAACAAGTCCCAGAAGAGGAGAGGGAGAGGATGAGGGTGAGGTGAGTTGCAGGACTATCCTCAGCCATGGAATTGAAGCTCATGCAAACAAAACAAAAAACAGTGACCTGAATCTGCATAATATTTCAATCAATTATTGTATCAAGCCACATATTACAAAAATCCTTAATGAACAAAATAACAAGAATTTTAATTATGACAGGATCAGTAACCATGCTGTAGGAAGCCGTATTGGAGCCCAAGGCAAAAAGACTATTCTTATTAAAAATTGATATTTTGTTCATCGTAGATCCTTCACATGCATTTCACTTGTTTAAAATATCTCATTAAAATATTTTTATCTTGATGCATAAGGGTGTGTGTGTGTGTGTGTGTGTGTGTGTGTGGTCCCTTACATTTTGTGCCTAAAACAAGAACTTTACCACCTCATCTGCTATTCTATAATGTGGGTCCTGGGGGAGACAACAGAGAACTTTAATCCAGAAAGTTCTGCCCAGACAGCAGAACCAGGGATGCCACATGAGCTTGTGGTAGGGTAGAAGAAATAAAGGTATGTAGAAAGGAGACAAGGAAATCACAACTAACAATTGTACTTTTAAAAGATTGCAATTCTGGGACACCACTAAAGTGACCCATGGTTATACAGATCAGCATTTCCTTGGTTAATTTAGGCTCCTTTCCTTCTAGAGCCATCACACCCAAAATTCCTCAAGAATACTGTAAATCCATCAACTGGTTTAGTTTTACAAAGTAAAGAGCAGGAACTTAATCCTAAGAGAAAAGAAAAGTTGAGAGAATTCAAAGAATGCTTAAATTACCCACCATACACACACACATGAACTAGGCCCATACAAATAAAATGGGCCATTACTTTTCTGGGGGGGGCGGATCACTTTTTCCCAAGGGTTTTTACCCCTCTCAAGAGAAACATTAATGTTCCCAGATCTTAGAAACAATGGCTCTCTCTCTCTCTCCTTTGCTCTATTCCTTTGAGTGTGTACTTTTAAATTTCTGCCTAATAAATCCCTCTATACTTCTTACTAACTAGCCCTGAATTTTTTCCCCACCTGCAGTGGGAGTCAGCAAACTTGCAAACTTATTCCGTGGATACAGTGAGTTTAGGTTCCTCATCTCTACAGCTTTGGGGATCTCTCAGACCCTGTACGGTGATAAGCTGAAGAAGAGACGTGCACCACCCCCAGGGAAAAGAGCCGCTGTTAGTTGAATTGCGCGTCCCTCCACTCTTAGGTTGAAGCCCTATTGCTCAGTTTCTCACTAGCTGACTGCACTTGGAGTCAAAGAGGTAAATAAGTTGAAGTGAGGCCATTAGGTAGACTCTAACCCCAAATCACTGGTGTTCCCTTAAGAAGAGGAAGAGACACCAGGGATGTGCACGGAGGAAAGACCCTATGAGACCTCCTGAAAAGGGAGCCCACTGCAAGCCCAGGAGAGAAGCCTCAGAGGAAACCAAACTCACCAATACCTTGATCTCAGACTTAGCCTCCAGCACTGTGAGAATTCACACTTCTGTTGTTTTAGCCCCTCCATCTGTGATATTTTATTATGACACCTCTTGCAAACTAGTAAGAGTCTTTGGTATCCCTGCATGACAGGGTTTGACCATTTTTATCATGAGTGTTGCATGTTGTGATTCCTCTCTTTGCAAGCTTTTTGTTTACATGTTTTAGTTGCAGGTATGCAGGTCCTCACCCACTGTTTTACTTTGGTGAATGGTCAATAACTGGTCTTTCAGGTTCTAGCTCACTGGGTCACGAGCTCCCACATCCAGTCCTGGTGAAGAGTACTGTGAATCACATGCAGCTCTGGGGCTTTGAGCTAGATTCCGTCACTCATGTGTGACTCTCAAGGAAGCATGAATGTGTTCTATGAGCAGGAAGAAGGATGCACAAGGATATGGGGTGAACAGAGCAAAAGACAAGTCAGATTTGCTACTTCTTTCGAGATCTGCTTGTCCTTAGTAATAAGATCTCAAATCCTCAGCTGCACATATGGCGTCCAAACTAAAAACTCCCTCCAAATGAGACGGTCCACTATTTCTGAGCAAGAGGGTGTACATGGGAAAGACATGTGCAGCCACAAGATCACATCCTAAAAAGGAAGTGGCACGTTTCCTTTCATCGGGGTGCCAACATGGTCATGGGATATTTTAAAGTGTGCAGATAAAGTCTGCATCCACTGCTCTGCTGAAACCACAGATGTCTTTGTCACCCAGTTTGCCCCAGCAAAGTTTAGATAAGAACATATGATTAGGAAATATTCATGACTGTGTCTCTAAATAGGCAACAAAAAAAGCTGGATTCTACTCTTTTCTGGACTTAATTTGAGCAATTCTGGTAGTTCAAATTATGTTGAATATGAAGTGATTAAACAGTTTGGGGGATTAGTTAGTCTAGCAATTTAGTAACTATAAGATTTCAAATAGTAAGGTCTCAACAAGAAAGAATAGTTCTTCCTCTTCATATAACATTTTAAAGCACCATCCGTTAGGGTTGATATGGTAGTGCCATAATATCCAGGATCAAAGCCCTTTCTCTTTCTCAGCTTTGTTGTTCAAATTTACATTTCTAGCCCTGACTTATCTTCTGAAATTCAGACACATTTATCCATTGCTGAGTCAACATTTTGACTTGTGTGTCTGAAATGGGTTCAAATTTAAATTTCTAACACAGAACTCTTGTTTTTTTTTTCTCTCTCCTAAACTATATGTCTTCTTTTTTCCCCAAATTAGTAAAATGCACCACTTTTTACCCAGTTGTTAAGACCCAATGGCTTAGACCAAAATTCCAGGGAATACTCAAGACAATTTCTGACTGCTTGGAAATGAATCCCAAATCTCACCCCTTCCCACCCTTCCACTGTTATCTTCTAACCACCATTTGTCTGAGTTGCAAAAATCTCAATAGGCACTAATAATACTCCCTGAAATGACTGCCCACTGGGAAGAAAAGGGTTAAAAACTCTCAGCAGTGAATTCAGATTAGAGCCATCCTAAAACAAAGGAACTCTGAAGACATCCTGCTCTCTGCAGATGAGACAGCAACAAACCTTTAGACACAAGGCCCATTTATTCCTCCCAAAGAGTCCTGACCCATCTTTCTTAAAAAATATGTGTAGGCCTCCTGTCACCTTCTTAGCTAAAGCTAATGGCCTGAGGAAGTGATCTTGCCAAAACTACAGCTGTAGGGGATTGGGAAGGTACTCAGTGGTAGAGTGCCTACTTGAATATACACAAAGCCCTGAGTTCCATCCCCACTACTATTAAAAAGCCAGACTCTAAGCCATGGTTCTTTCTTCAGTATTTGTAGAAAAGGGCCTAACAATCAAAAAATAACAAAGAAAAATACCACCTTTAAATGGGATCAGAGATCCTACTGAACCCACAGTTTTATGCCTGTAATCCCAGCACTCCTGAGGCTGAGGAAGGAGGATTGCTGCAAGTTAGAGGCCAGCTTGAGCTACACAGTGAGTTGAAGGCCAGCCTGAGTTACAAAACAAAACACATTTTTTAGATATTCATGTTTGCTGTCATATCCTCAAACCCTTACAAAAACCCCAATCTTTCACCCTGACCACCCAATTTTTCTCTTGGAAACTTTCCCGTTGTGGCCCTCGGCAGTGTATCCTTATCTGAATGAACTCTGTTCTTTCCTCCATTTCTTCTCTATCTGCATCACAGCCCTCTGCACACTGTCTCACACGGCATGCCCTATTTTCACTTTTACATTATCTGTAATCCCACACAGAGGAGTTAGAATGCATATCAGTATTCTATCCTGCTGTAACAAGTGACCACACACCCAGTGATTTACGTATAATTCATTGTTTTACTTTTTTATAGATTGGAAACCTGACTTGAGTGTCAGTAGGCTAAAATCAAGGTGCTGTCCATCTGCCTTCTCTTTTGGGGAGTCTAACAGAGCCTTCCCTTCCCTTCTCAGCTTCTGTAGGCTGCCTGTGCACTGTGGCTCACTGCCTCATTGCATGGCGCTAACTTCTCCCATGTTCTTCCACTCCTAAGGACCCTTGTGGTCACACTGGGGTGACCTGGATAATACAAGACACTTTCTTTAAGATTAGTCAATTAGGGGCCGGTGAGATGGCTCAGCGGCTTAAGCGCCTGCCCGGCAAGCGCGAGGGCCCGAGTTCAACTCCTGCAACCCACATACGACAGAGGGGCTGGTGATATCGCTCAGCGGCACGGGCGCCTGCTGGCGTGCAAGGTCCTGAGGTCGACCCCCGGTACCCACACACACACAAAAAAGATTGGTCAATTAGCAGGTTTGCATTTATCTGCAACTTTAATTTCCCTTTGTTGCCATGTAAGGTTATATATCCACAGGTACCAAGATTAGGACATGAAGATTTTATGAAGACATTATTCTGCTTGGTGCACAGTGTAATGTTTAAACGTGTAAATCAGATTTTATTTCTCCCTTTATGTCTTCCATTCAGAATTGAAGAAAATAGGCCTGACATGGGCCACATATTTCATCTCTCTTATTTTATCCCCCATGACCTGTCACCACTCATTTCTACATAATCTCACCAGCCTTATTGCTGTTTCTTTGAAAAAAAGCTCATTCCCACCTCAGGACCTTTGCATATTCTCTTTTTCCTGGCAGGACTCTCTTCTCTGGACATCGGCATGGTCCCCTCCCTCACTTCACTCCTGCCTCTGCCCAAAGGGTTCTACCTCAGACAGATCATCCCCAGTTGTCAACTGGTGCCAGGCATTGTGGCATCACCACATCACCCTTTCTTTGAGTTATTGTTTTCATTGATGACATTATTCTATATATTTTTGTTAATTTATTTCTTATCTGTCTTTACCACCAGAAAGTAAGTTCCATGAGGGTAAGAGATTTGTTTGTCTTATTCTCTACCTTACCTGCAGCATATAATGGGCATCCAAACGGGTATAGTATTTGTCAAATGAGTGAATGAATGGTTGAATGTAAGAATAAAGTCACTGATTCACTTGACATTTTTACCTAGTCTCAAACATCAAAAAATCCAGCCATGCTTCAGCAAGAGAAGTACCATTTGGATTCAGAATAATCCAGGCAGCATTCTACACTTAAGCTTTCCTCAGTCCTATTTGCAATGCAGTTGAAAGCTAGGGATTTGTTCATTTTCTTCTTTGTGTGTCTCGGTTTCCAAATGAGGGGTTTAATTCCAGCCCGTGTGCTCAGCGTGTGCAGATTGTGCTGAGCCTCCCATTCCACCTTGGGGACTCGCACAAAGCAGGACAGCATCATTGATCCGCTTGCTACAGATGCTGCAGTTGCACCTCCCAGATTGTCACGGAACAGTGACAGATGTGCAGTGCCCAGCAGCCCCGAAAGATGACCTATGGGGTTCTGCACTAATGGCTTTCAGAAAAGTCATTATTGATCAAGTAAAGTTTCTAACTCGGGCAAAGTGATGGCTGAAGGAAAACAACATCGTTTCAAAACAGAGCTCATTTGATCTGTTTTCCTCTTAACATGTGGAACTTAATCATCTCAGTTCAAAAATCTAGATACGAAAAATCTACCAAGAGCCAGCATTTTGCGTCAGGAACCACAGTTTTAAGAAGGAAGGGAACACCATCTTTGATCTCTATGTGCGCCTACTCATTGCAGTAAATAAAAATTCACTACGTCCATAGGTTGGTCAAGGATGTGTCTCTTTGAAACTTGGAAAAATGACCCTGACTTCCAATCACCACTTAAAATATCACAGATGGGCTTTGATATTTACTATAGAAACAAACAGAAAAACAGCCAGTATCAAAGCACTATTTTTCGACACCATGACTAGAGAGCCAGGTTATGGAGTAGTATTAGATTCCCTAATCATGTAAGCAACAACAAGAAAAATAATGGGTTAGATGACTGTTACATGTATCTGCATTAAAATAGCTTCCCATCCTTACTTGTTTCAGTTCTGTACTCCGATCCCTGAGTCTTGACTTAATGTACCTACAACCTACTTTCTTCTTCAATTTGACCTCTTCTCTTGACATCTGTCTGCTTCGCCAATCCTTAGTACCCATCTCAACTCTTAGCCACTTCTGGGTTACTGGTCACTTACAAATGGCCCAAACCTTGAAGATAAGACTTTTAAGCCACTCCATGGCCAGTGCCACAATACCAGCCTGGTTTTGGACCCAAATCTTACATAAAGAACCCTCCTGTGTTGTTGCCATAATCACCCACAATCACAGGGACAGAGACTGTGAAGCAGGCGGGCCTTGGCCTGCCTGAGGGCTGACTGGCTTTGGATTTATTCTGATGGACCTTTTGCTATTTCCAAATAACTGAAATTTGAGTTCTGATGATAGGAATCACTTTGTGTGGATATCTTCAATAGCAATTGTAGATAAGGGCCCATAATAGGGACTCATTTCATTAAATAAGATTTAATTTGGGTACCATGAAAGATAACTGAACAAAATGATAAAACCAGTTGTTTTTCATTTCACTGTGAAAACCTGTTGAGATTATTCAACATGGGTCCCAAATCAAGAAAATAATACTTGACATCAGTGCTTCCATAGGCTAGATGGTGGGTGGACAGACAGGCAGACATATAGACAAAGGAAGTCTAGAAGAAGATACAAATGTTAGCCAAGAGGATTTGTATCCAATCTACCTATAGGAATCTCAGCTTGGCCTACCTGAAAGAAGTGAGATAGTAAAACACTAAGAAAATCTCTTAAAGGACGGAACTGATCCTTTACATGGATTCTGGCAATAAAAACACCAAGTTTTCTAAGATGAGCTAGAGCCAAGCAATGGCCTGAAATCCAAGGTTACTAAAAGATGCTGACTTAGACGACGAGATCACATCAGTGCTTTGAGGATTAGTGCTTCCAGGTGGATGCGCACACGACTAATGACAGCCTCAAGACTCGGCCTTCTAAATAAGCGCTGCCCAGGAGTAGCAATCTTAACCCATTTCAAGTAATATTTTTTCCTCACAACCATTTGCACCTCTGTGTTCTCCCAATAAGGGGGGATGGCGGGCCTACAAGTAATATGTCTTATATCTGTTGTGTTTGGAGGAGGCGGACGCAGAAGGAGGGAGCTGGTACGGACTGAGTTTCACCTCTCTACCAATATTTCACATACACTGACATGTTTAATCATTACTAGTCACCAACCTTTGAGTAATATGTATTTTGATTTTAGAAATGGGAAGCCTGAATCTCATACTTTTCTAATATCACAAGGCTGGGAGTTAGGATTTAAATTCGGTTATGTCTGAGTCTTGGGGCCATGTTTTTACCAATATACTGGCTGCTTGAGAACTTGAAGTTTCAAGGAGGGGAAAAGAGAATTACAAGGAAAGGGAAAGCATAGAGCGGCAGTCATGCTCCACCTGCGTCAGCTCTTGTAGTTCTAAGGCGTGGCCCCGTAGGATCAGCTGCCTGGTGGGTAGCGGAGCTCAGGAGCAGGGAGACAAGAGAAATCCTGACATGACAAGGACTTTAATGAAGGATGAGCTCAGGATCTTTGTCTTAGTGTTAAAGAAACCAGAACCCAGCTTGAGAAAGCTCTTTGGCAAGGTCTTGCTTCATTTTTTAACTTTAAATGAATTTTTAACTAATCCACAAAACCATAGAAGTACATATTCACGGGGCCATAATTGGTTTGACAGTTTTTCAACACTAGAGCTGAAATGAAAAACCCGTAAGTCTTGATTCTCATCCAAAGTTGTTTTTTTTTTTTTTTTTTTTTTTTTTTAATCACTCCATTCCATCTTTCCAAGAAGGAATCTTCAAACCTGGGCCCTACAATCTTTTTTTTTTTTTTTTTGTGGGTACCGGGGTCGACCTCAGGACCTCGCGCGCCAGCAGGTGCCCATGCCGCTGAGTGATATCACCGGCCCTTTTTTTCCTTTATGTGGGTTCCCAGAGTCGAACTTGGGCCCTCGTGCTTGCCGGGCAGGCGCTTACGCCGCTGAGCCATGTCACCGGCCCCTACAATGATTTCTTATGGATGTCAAAGTCAACTGCAGGAGAAAAGACCTAGTGTGGGACTTGATACTACTCAGAAATCCTAACAACTATTCAAAGTGAAGTCTCCTTTAAATGTACTCCCTTTTACAGTAAAACATGAGTTCGAGCAGTAACCAAAAAAGAAAAAACACATTTACCCTTAAATCCAATTCTGTCTGCTTCTTTGCATAAACAGCATGGATTAAGGCCGAGTGTTTACTTGTAATGCCGTATGTCACTAAATTTCTCTGAGCTGCATTTTCATCATCTATAAATGAAGATGGTAATAATACAGTGGTTCCTCATTATCTCAATTTTGTTACCTGAGTCTACACAATAATGAGAGTGCACAGGAAAGCAAGAGCCATCATAACATGAAAAAACTCAGTAATGCTCTAATGAGTTGATCATTTATAAAATTAGTCCACTTTCCACATCCCTTCTCTTTCAAGATTCATATCTATGTCTAAGCATTAAATTGATGTCTTTGATTATTAGTCTATAAATATCATGCAAATCTTTTGCCAAATAAAACTCTACCTCTCTGAAAAGCTTCAGAATGTAAAGCCATGAAGAGTAGTATTGGAGAACAGTGCAAATCACACTCAAAGCAACTGGTGTAGAAAGATTTCAGTTACTTAGGCAGCTCAAAACTAGACAAGAGAGAAATGGTAAGGTTGGTGACAAGGCCAGAATTGTAAAGAAAAAAGATTTGAATACCAAAATAATAAAAGTCTTGAGAAAGCTGATTAAACCTTGCATATTTCTCAAAAGTGACCTTTTTTGATGATGCTTTGTAAGTTTAATTAAACACGAAAGAACGTTGCTTTGCATTTGCATTTAGTTTTGTTAGAAATCATGTTTTTGTAAAGAAAAAAACCTTTATTACTTTCAATAATTAGCATTCATTGTCATTTCAACGAGAAGTATATTTATAAAAAACCATTATTTTCATTACTTTAACTCCTTTTTTTCAAGATAAAGTCTCAATTGAATCCTTTTTTCCTTTTCATACTATGAAATTTTTGTTGAAGCTTTAAGTGGATTCCCTTGTAGTGAATAATTATCCTTGCATAATAAACTCTCTTTTATCTGTACTGTTTCCCATTGTTATATGGAATAAATGAGATGAAATTTGCAAATGTATTTGGGGGAGTCCAAAATGCTATATTAATGTTTGAATTGACTTTGTTTCCAAAAAAGGTTTTGTTTATTAGGTGCAAGTTACTTTCACATCCATTATTTATTTTATTCCCTAAACAACTTTTGTAGGTAAGTGCGTACCATCTCCAAAGTATAAATTAAAAAAGTAAAGAAACATACTCAAAGTCCCACGTAACTATGGTGTAGTTTAGCTCTTCTGAGAGCCTACATTGGTTGTCCTCAATTTAGAGACTTCACTCTATACATTTAAGTAACAGGAAGCTGCCCATTTGTAGTTCTACAATGGTCCAACCTCTGCACTTGATGCGGTTCTACCCAACACATTCATTTAAGAACTAATTATTGACTATCTACTCCCCATCAGATATTAGCCTGAATTCTAAAAATATAATGATAACACAAGTAACGTACCCGTTTTCATGGAGGTTACATTCTAGTGGACCACATTATTCCAACAATAAGGAAAATAATTTAAACAAAACACATCTTACTGTGTTAAAGTGCTAAGCAGAGAATAACTAACATAGAAAAAAAGTGTACCATAGACCAATAGTACTATGCATCGATTAATTCATTTAATTCTCATAACAAGTCTGTGAGGCAGGGAGTAGTATTATGTTCATATTTCAGGTGAGAACACTGAGTTGCAGATCATTTAAATTAGTGTCCATAATCATATATCCAGTAGTAGAGGAGCCAAGCTTCATGCCTGAGTAATCTGGCTTTCAGAAATACTCTTGAGCGCTCTGCAGCAAAGCATGCTGATATAATGAAAAGCAACTAGAAGGGCCAGGGATATAGCTCAGCGGCATAGCTCCTGCCTGGCATGCGCAAGGTCCTGAGTGAGTTCGATTCCTGGTACAAAAAAAAAAAAAAAAAAAAAATAGATAGCTAATAGGTCACTACAATTGATTCTCAACATTTTATTCTTCATTAGTACTTGTGCTATGTTCAGAGTCTTTCTGTATGTATATGAAACATAATGGGTTATTTCAAATAAATTCCTTTGACTTTAGGAATTGGAGTACATCAACCAGAGTACATTTCAGTACATTTCACCCAGAGTCTGTAGAAGTGCTTAGGTTCTTGTCATCTCTATATGGATTCCCTGTAAACTTCTATTCATATGCATGAAGTACTGAGTCTTTAGGACAATCATTTGCTACTCAATAATACCAGAACTATGTCATGCAGTCCTTACTTACCACTTTCAGGAAAGTGCAAATTTGAAAAGCAGTGTTGGACAGACTGGAAATAGTTGATTTCAGGAAGATTTCATCTTTCTTCAGTTGCTTCTTTACTTACTGCTTAGCTGTGATCCTTGCTCATCCCCAGATCCAAAGATCAGAGGAAATGATGATCGTATTTCCAATTAGCACAAGTAGTAGCTATCTTGAGTTATATCATTAATCCTTTCAGGGACATTTGTATTGTGTTACTTATTCTGCAGACTAATGAGGCATAAAAGAAGAATCTCTTTCTTTTTCCTGTCTCCAGGTCCAAATGATTGCTCCTACTGCTGGAGACTAAGGTTAATTTAAAGTAAAGAGCCAGCTGGGGAAATTTTCACTTGTCTAAGCAATAGAATCAAATATGTATAGGCACTGTCATAAAACTGTTGCCTTGTGATTTCCCTTTTTGCAATGTGAGCCTCAATTTTGTAGCACCTTCGACTGGTATGTACCTGCTGTTTTTGAATGTTTGCTAACAAGTTTCCATTCCTTATGCACCAAAGATTTTTTTTAATTAAAAATTTTAGTATCTATTAGACTGTTCACTTATGCAATAGCAAATAGACCACACCTTACATTAGAGCTGGGGACATAGAGAGGGCTGGGGTGGCATCTCTACCTTTAAAGAACTTAGAATGTGATGAGAGAAGCATAGAAGGGATGCAAAATTTAATAACGACCCTTTAGAACATCATGAAAAATAAAAACATGGAAGATAATTTTCCTCACAAGCCTGTAGTGTTTCTTTTAAGCCCTTCTGAATGCTGATTTCATTCAGGTGATGCTGACCTCTCAGGTTTATCTCCCCAAACACACAAGGGATGTGACTCATCTAAGCCCTACTCCTGTTTTGGTGATTTTCACTTGGGGGGAATCTTGGTTTAATTGGGAAACTCTTTTGGAAGAAAACACACCCTGGAGATTTTTATTCACCCTTCACCTTTACTGTGTATTAAAAATTTGCTTCATGATAAGAATTAAGTGGAGTTGTTGTTCAATACCTGCTTTCACTAGAAGGTTCAGGGCATGCTACACATTTACTGATCATTTTCCCTGTTCAGAAGAATACTTCCCACTCTGTTCAGGAAGGGGTTAGAAAAGAACTCTTTCTCATCAACATTCTCAGACACAGAAAGCATTTTCTGGGATGTTTTGTGCTTAGTGAGTTACCCTGTCAGCCTCCTCAGGAGTTCTCCCAGTTAGCTGGATTGCTATGTCTGCATCTGAATTACTAATATGGGCCCAAAGTAAGTGCTACCAAAAGTAAGTGAATGGAAATATAAACAGCTTTAAAAAAAAAGGGGGGGGGGACTAGAGATAAGACTACCTCTAAATGCTACCAAGTTATATGTGGACACTATCAGCCAACTTGTGTGATAGGAGAAATTTGCCGTGCCCTCTGAACTTCTTCCTTAACTCAGTTTTTTACTCAATAGCAACCTTTTCCTTCAAATATTCAAAGTATCTGTAGTCTGCACACTCATTTCATAAACAAAATCTGCTCTTAGTAAAAGAACATATGTTTTGTTTATATCAGATACCGCTTCTGTATGAAGTAAAAATAATTCTAGTTGTAGTTGTAGAAATGTCAAGAATTATAAAGAAAACTATGGAAATGTTAAGGGTTAGTCATTCTGATATGCTGAAAATCATGTGATATAGGCTTCAAATATAATTAAGACCAGGTAAGTAATGAAATTCCTATGGAATCTTTAGAGTGTTTACTATGTTCATTAAATTGTAGAGCTAGTGCTAAGACGGTAGAAGTGGAAAGTGGCAACTTTTGCATAATATGAAGGAACAGAGAAAGGCAGACTGACAGAGGTCCAGTTTGTGTTTAATACAAATAAAAATTATTCAAAACCCTCAAAAAGTGAAATCTGCTTCTAGTGTTCTAGTTCACATGATTTGGGGAAGTAAATCTTTGTGTTTCCTCTGCTCCCATCCCTGGGGGTGGCATAAGATCACAGGAAGTGGCCCATACCTTTAACTTTGAAACCCTGGACTGTATTTCAAAATAAGAGTTGGAAAAAATGGCATAAAAAAAAATAATTTAGGTAGAATGTAATCATCAGGGAAAAACATTAGAAAGAGAAAAGGAAAGGCTAAAGCATAGAAAGTACAGTACTGTCCATTATAAATGACTTTATAAAAGAAGTAGAGAAAATACCTCAGTTTATGTCCCTGCTGAAACCATCTCCATAAACTTTCAGTAAGGGACTCTAGACTAAATCCACCAAATGGGGAGTGGTTTTTGTTTTTGTCACTTCGGTGGAAATGAAAGAAAGCGGTTGTGTTCGGTGTACACATTACCGAATGAGAACAGCATGCCTGGTGAGATAGGGCCCTCCCGGAAGCAAACTGTTTGATCGGAAGCAAGATCTCAGCACAGAGGAGCCCAGGGGGACACAGACGCCTCTCCCTTCACACACAACCCCTAGCACCCTGGACACACGTGCAGGATCTGCCACTGCTCACAGGCTGGGTTTGAGCCAACTTCATATGAAGCTCGAAAGTCAATTCACATTTGAGCTACACATATGATATGTAGTTAACATGTGATATATATAATACAGTATTAGAAATATAATAAATATACATTTATACTTAAATCTATCCAAACAGGGAGTACAATGTAGGCAGAGAATCTGTGTATTTTGATGGTAGTATTTGGTCATTATCAATTTATTCTCAGTTCCCTTGGTTGTTTTGTATTCTATCAGGCAGTAGAGCAGGCAGGTCTATGGGAAAGGAAGGAGGTGGACAAGGAAGTACAGTTCTGAGTCCTAAAAATGAACTTCCAATAAAATCCTGTGTATTATAAATGGAAACATCCTTTACCTCAACTTTCTACCTTGACCCTAAAGTGAAAATTTATGTCATACTATTTGCTGAAAGAATCAAGCATGTATGACTCGGAGGGGTTGCCCGTTCTCTTAATGTACATCTGCCTGTGAGGAGTGGATTGTGCCTTATTCCTGTACCTTCGAGGTGAGCACACACAGGTCAGGACCAGACATTTCTCTCCCTGCAGATCTGGAGCCCGTCACTCTGTGACCTACACAGCTCAAAAGGTGTAGCACTACAATTCTAAGTAAGTGAACTTACGTAAGATCCAAATTTTTGTGCTACATGTTTCCAACTGAGACAAAGATGGTGGGAAGCCTAGTTATAGTCATATATCCCAGTAACTTTTCCCAATCTGTGTTTACTAGTAATAAGGTTAGCATTTTGATCCCTGTACGTGCAATTTTCTCAGTTGAATCTAAATTGAGAGCAAAGATGCATGATTAATTATCACCCTAAAATTCCAATAGTGTGATCTATTTCCTGTGAAAACTATGCTATCACTAAAACAGAAATAATCAAGTAATTGATAGTCATTGCCTTGAAGCTATGCCTTGGATGTCATTTCTAAAAAGGAAGCCAATTTTCTAAAAATGCCTGTTAAATGTCATACACAATTAATTCTTTATGTCAGTAAGACAAGGAGGATATTACTTAGGGGGTTATTTATTTTATTTTATTTTAATGAATGTTAAGAACCTCTAAATCACTTATAACAATGAAGACCATTAACTTCGTGTGGTACCGTGATGTTAGAATCTCACAGCACACTTGCTGTTTCTGATACTTCATTTAGTAGAATTCACTTTGATAAATCACAAGTCACGGCAACACTGTCTTTGGCTTCTTGCTTGCTTGCTTTGGGAATGTTCTTATTGAATTTTAGTTTCTTTTTCAGATTTTTTGAGGAAAGGAAAGAGTAGTAATCCTTTAGCACATTTCACAAAGTTGAAATATTTTGACAGATTCTGGCCATTGAAAAATTTTAAGTAACATAAGCACCTTAAGTTTGGAGCTGACCTCTTTCATTCAGGATTCTAATAGATAACAATAAATTCTGTAGCATGAGTTATTTTAGTTGATAGCAGCATTCTTTGACTGTATATAATTCTACTCTCTGAACAGGTTCAAAATATTTCTAATATTGACACACATCTGTTTAAAATATCTTTCCAAAATATGTGGGTGGAAGATAATAAGATGAAAACTAGCATTTATTAGGCAATTAAGTTTCAGATGCTTCATAAAATCTGACTCCTTTAATTTTCACAATGGCCTTGTGACAATGTTCTCAAACTTTAATCACATGAGGATCACTTCTGCTACTTGGTAAAAAGGTGGATCCCCAGGGTTCATTGAGACAAGATTCTGATACAGTATATTTCAAGGGATCTTCAGATTACCCTGATATAGCAGACATCTGGAACACACTGAGAGAAACACTGCCTGTTACACACAGTCTAGTATGCCCATAATTTTAAATGAATAAACAGAATCAGAAAGGGCAAGTAGTTTCTTTAAGGATGCCTATTCATAGAAAAGGTGGACAGATGCTTTTGCTTTTATGAGTAAGCCATTAAACTTATGAGAAATGAGAAGATAAAGGAAAGACAACAAAAATACGGGACTATGACGTCAGCAAGAAGTAACTATGGAAATGAGGAATATCAGGAGGGTCTTTTGGTTCTGTTCATGGAAGTTCTTTTAGTTTGATATCTGGTATCAAACTTATCTTCTCACATTAAAAAGTGATAATAGGCAGGGAAAATAGATAAAATCGTACTTTAAAAATGTTGTTTAGTAATCAATATAGGACTCTAGTTATTAGAAGAAAAAATCACAAAGATAAATACTACATTATACTGATTTTCTCCCTGAAATCATTTTCTAACCTATGGCACAAAGAAATAAGTCTTGCTGGATCATAAAAACAGAGATTAAAGTTCGAAGCATCCAAGACAGTAAGATTTGATATTACATAGAAAAGACTTCACATTAGTCAGTTTTCCCATTGCTGGACAAAATACCTGACACCTGCAACTTAAAGGAGGAGAGATTTATTCAGCTCATGATTTTCAGAGGGTTCAGTCCACAGTTGGCTAGCTCCAAGGCAGAAATAGCATAACAAAAGAACATGGGAGAGGAAAGCTGCTTAGTTCACAGCGGCTAGGAAGCAGAGCAGGCAAACAGTGCCAGAGAGAAAGGGACAAGGGTCCAAATATAGACCCCCAAGGTCACACTTCAGTAACCCACCCAGACACACCCAGAAGTGTGCTTTACAAATTCTGCGGGAGCCAATCAAGCTGACAATCATAATTAAAGGCTACAATCTGCTCCTTGTCAACTTGACATCCAAATATATCTCCTTAGAAGATACTTAATCTCCAAATAGAGACAATAGCAAATTCATAATTATGCCTAATATAACTATCCTGCATACAATTGAAAATGTGCTAATCTCTTTTCAGAGTCTCATAAGTTTCAGCATTGCTCAAAATTCCAAGTCAAAGTCTCCTCTGACACTCAAGTCAAGCTCTTACCTGAAATTACAAAATTCAAAAAGCAAGTTACTTAATCTGAATATACAATGGTACAGGGTAAACATTCCCAATCCAAAAGGCAGGAAGAGGAGAACAACAACAACAAAAAAATAGGGCCAAAGCAAGACTGAACCCCAGCAGAGTAAACATTATGTTCCATAGTTCCATGCCCAGCATCTGGGTTATATGGTGAAAGCTGTGAGTCCCATAGGGCTTAGGTGGCCCCCACTTCCATAGCCTTGCCCGTTGTAGCCCACGTGGCCTCTCACTTAGGCTGGCTCCATTTGCTGTCTGCAGCTTTCCTCAGCAGATGTTCCACATTCCTCTCATTTCCAACTTCCTGGGGGTTTCAAATGAAACTTTGGGTTAATTCCTGCAGCTTTGTACACGCTTCTGTGAAAGGCACTTTCCCTAGACTTCTGGGTCTTCCTTGAAATCTGGGTGGAAGCTTCCATGGCCCAAAATCTTGCATCCTGTATGTCTGCTCAACCAGCATCATGTACAGAATATCAAGGTCTACATCAGTTTAAGCAGTAGCCAGATCCCCTTGAACCATGGCTGCAGTGACCTCTGAATGTACCAGTATGATTATCAGTCACAGATCCAAACATAAGGATCACTGAAACCTATGTAAACGTTTTTCATATGACTCCTGGCCAACTCCTAAACTGCATATTTACAAGGCAAGATTACAAAAGTCCTAGCAGAGACAAATTACTTGAAAATGGAGAATTTGGCATAGGTCCCAATGATATGGAATACTGAAACAAAGTTGAATTTTCTCAAGCCAGTGAGAGGAGAGAGACCTCTGGGAACTTTCCAGGCTTCCAGTTGAGATCATGGAAAGGCCATACCCTCAAAGTAATTACCATGTGCTAGAGGTAAGGGATATTCTCTAAGAGTAAGTGCAGAAATGAAATGGCTCCATCCTAATGAACCCCAAACCATGCCTTAGTAATATTCCAGCAATTTAAATCCTCACCCCCCAAAAACTTAACTCTCTTTAGAGGATGATAACATAATCTAGAGCCTCTACAATTTATCTCCCATAATATCCAGCACATAAAATTAAAACCTACCTGAAAAAACAAAAACAGAAGAAACAGTGAATAGTAATGAAAAGATAAAAATATCAGTGGAAGAAAATCAAAGATATTGCAGATATTGAAGTAATAGTCCTCCAAATAACTGTGATTACTATGCTAAACAACATAGAAAAGGATATGGACAAATTAAATGAAAAACTGAAATACTGCAACAGATTGTTAGAAAAAAGGACTCATTGACATTCAAGATCTACAAAATATAATATCTGAAAATAAAAACTCATTGGATAATTAAAAAGCAGGTGGAAAACAGTAGAAGATTAAAGAATCAAAAAACAATTTAATAGGAAAATGTCCAAACTGAAGAACAAGAAAAAAGAACCAGAAGAATGCATGAGACATCTACAAGGCACATTTAGAATTGTGTGATTGGAGTTCCAGAAGGGCAGGAGAAATTGTCCCACATCTGAATAAAAGTTGGCTGAAAATGTTTCAAATCTGATTAAAAAAAAAAAAAACCTACAAGTTCAAGCTATTCAATAAACTCCATAGAGGATTTAAAAATAAATAAATACGTAGGCACAATATAGTTAAATTACTTTCATTCACCAACAAAAGAGTGAATATCAAATTTAACTAGATGGAGAGGAAGTATATTAGCGTCAAAGGAGCAATAGTAAAAGTGACTATAAACTTGTACATAGAAAGTATAGAAGTGTAAGAAGAAAGAAAAATGGGCCCCCAGCCTAAAACTCTGTACTCATAAAATACCCTTCAAAAAATAAAAGGCAATAAATGTAAAAATCAACAAAAACTGAAAGACAAAAAAACAGCTCCTGAAAGAAATTTAATACTGGCAGCCTTGCATACAAGAAATTATCTTATACAGGAGCACAGACCTACAGGAATAAGTGGAGAACAAAAGAAGAGGGCGAAGATTTATGCCACTCTGCAAGTTTATTCAATAAAGAAATGTTCAGTGAAGGGCTCCATTTTATTTTCAAAGATTTTCCATATCACCCAAGCATGGAAAACATTACTGAAATATGTACAGGAATTGTAATTCAAACCTTTGTATAAATGTTAACATGTGTTGTTTTTATTATGACCATTGGTTGGTGACAAGTGGAAATATATGAATGAAATTGACCCAATCCAACATATTGATCGTGTGACAGCACATAGTCTGCTAATTTCCAAGTCATGTTAGTACCTCAGGGACTGTTACATAAATCAACAAGTTGTAATGACAGACATTTTGTGACATATTCTCTGAGCAAAGAAATGTAATGTGCAATTGTGGTTTCACTGTGTAAACCATAAGCATCGATTGCCCACTGAGGGTGAAGTATTGAAAGCACCTCCTTCTGAATACAAATAAAGGGGCAGAGGACACCACCCAGCCAGGTGTCACAGCATGTGCCTGTAATCCCAGCACTTGGGAGGGAGGCTGAGGCAGGAAGACCAGCACACGTTTGAGGCCAGCATGGGCTACATAGTGAGTTCAAGGCCAGCCTGAACTACATAGCAAGACCCTGTCTCAGAAAAACAAACACATAATAAAACAACGACACCAGAAAAAGAAGATGTCACCCAGCCATAATCGATTCTTAACTTCCTTATTTTAATGTCAGACTGCTATGAACAGTCAAAACTCTTCTCAAAAGGAAAAGGAAATATTGCTAAGCTCTACTCTAAGTGCACGGTCCAATATAATAGTCATGATGCACATGCGACTAAATTCAAATTTAATAAAATTAAAAACTCATTTTCTTGGTTGCACTAGCCAAATGTGAAGTAATTATAAGAGACAGTAGCTACTGCGTTTTGCAACTCACCTGACTGGTTAAGAAGCTTAAATTTATCTTTCACTCATGTAAAGGCCAAAACAGCAGTTCCAGATTGGAGGCAGTGGAGATTTGAATATCATAAATATTCATAAATTCAAACTGATAGTATCTCTGCCATCTTCAAAATGCAGCTTTCCAGATCACCAGATCATCAACACCCAGACTGGGGTGCAGAATAGAGGGCCACTTGTAGAAGACTGTGTGCACTAGAAATATAGGCGATGCCTGAGGTGTGATCATGAAATACAGTGAAAATTCAAATTAAAAACAATAGTGAATAAAACTCCCCGTCTTTCAGTACACTTATCCCTTCTGCCACTCTCTGAAGCAGTCCTAGAAATCCTCTTTTGTGAGTGCTTTAATTGCACTGTCGTGGCTCCCTCTATCCCCTGAATCAATTCAAAACGTTTATGGCAATTTCTGTCAATTAACAACATGATGCTGTGTCCTCATCCACCTTATTCATCAGATCTGGCACCATAAAATTTCTGGCTCTTCCCCAAAGTCAAAATGACCATGGCAGGTAAATGTTTTTAATTGATTTGGGACATTGAGGCAGCCACTGCAGTGCAACTTAAGACACTCAGGAAAGAGGACTTCCAGAGCTGCTTCAGAAAGTGGCAAGAATGATGGGACAAATATGTTCAAAGCAAGCGGGAATATCTTGAGGGAGATTAATGGCAATGTACCTTTTACTATAATAATTTTTTTTAAATTTAAGCACTCACCATATTTTGTGGTCACACCTCGTATAGCCCTTCTGCTAACATCTCATTGACTAGAACTCAGTCTCAAGGATACAGGAAACCTGAGAAATTGCTAGAAGCCCAGGAAGAAAGGGAAACAAAGTTTAGCTTATGATCTGAGCTACTGCTGATAACTCCAGGCTTCATTACGAACCTCCATTGTTAGACTGTACCATGACGCTCTCTGGGCCTTTTTCACCAAGGATTGTTTGCCTGTTCAGTGCTCCCATGGCCTGAGATATAAAGAGATTCTCTCCTCTCTGCTTCACTGTGAACAATGGTAGTTGTTACTGTTATTGTTGTTTATGATGATGTTTCCCCTCTTTGTATTGTAACTTAGATGAACACAGAAATTCCTGTAAGAAAATAGGTACACAGACTTGTTCAAGTAAGTCAAATTTCTACCACTCCAAATCAGTTTGTTTCTATGTATTTCATTTTTTGAATAAAGAGAACTGGATTTATGTCTTCTCTTTTTCTCTTCATTCACAGGCTACTTCATTTACTTTAGGAATTTATGATGGTTTTGAGATTGCTGGAAATCTGACTCCTGGTTAAGTTAGGCATTGTTCTTTATACCTCTGACTTTTATAAAAGACTTATTTTTATAGAACATCTATTTTTCTGGACTAGTAGCTGGTAACATTTGCTCTATTGCAGAGGAAATTTTATGTAATAAATGCCATCTATAGCCAAGAGTAGGAGGACATTGTTTATGAGCTAACTTTTGGACTTTCTGCAGTGCTCGTATATATGATATTCAGTGGCCTTTGCCAAACTTGTATTTTAAAAATGTTGCACAGTTTATGAAATCATTCCGTATGAGAATATACAATACTGGCAACTTCCAATTAATGTTTTAAAATCCATCGTTATTACTAACTCACTCAACAGGCACTATTTGACTATCTATTACATGTTAGAAAGTTCTAGATACTAAGGAAGTAGTAGTATACAATCCAAACAAGGTCTTAGCTTGCAGAAATATGAGTATCTAGGAAGAATGAGAAGCCTCAGTTCACAGAGGAGTTTACTTGAATATTGCAAAAATTGCTGTGCAAGCATTAAAACAGAAGAATGTGAGAACTATTATTTTAACCTGACGTTTGACCAGTGTGACACAGATTTTACATAAACCTATAGATATGTTTGGAAATAGAACTGAATAAAGACAAACACTCAATAAGTACACAAGCTAAAGTATTTTTTTCGGCAAGTAAACACTTACATTTAAGTAAACAGAACAGATGTGTCCTCATCTCCTCATACCAAATCTTGAAAATTCAACTTTATTCAGCGCTGGTGCTGGGTTCGGGCACAACCTGTTAGACAAATGAAAGCACAAGAGACAGAGAATATCTTTGTTGGGAAGCCAGGGACTTCACCGGAATGGAGTGAAGTCAAACTGACTCAAACCTCCAGATTATTGAGGAACAAAAGCAATAGAGTTTTTGCTGAGTGCAGATGTTTGTTTTAGGTTGCAAGGTGGTGACAGTTTGGCTGAATAATTAACTTTTATCTGATTTTCCCCTCAGGAGTTTCCTTGTTTTCCCCAAAAGGCCCAACTCTACTTGAACTGGCAAAACATACCGTCTTCAAGATGTTCTGATTCCTCGGAGTTAGCAGTCTTCTGCCTCCCAAGTCAGCTTGAGCAGACATTGACGAGTTGGGTGTCGCAAGGAACTCCACACACTGGGGATTGAACCCTGGTTCTTCACACTGAGCTACAGCCCCACCCCTTTTATTCTTTTATTTTGAGATAGGCACTCACTAAATCACTAAGGTGCCCAGGATGGGCTTGAGCTTGCAATCCTCCTACATCAGCCTCCCTGAGTGCTGGGATTAGAGGTGTGTGCTACCACTCCCAGCTGAGATGTTCAAGTCTTGAACATACTTTGTAGCAAACTTAGCCAGGAAGAGGCCAACCCAAAGGCAGCTTTCTCAAGATCACAGTCCTATGTAGAAGGCCAAAGATCTACAGTTAAGATAAATAATAACGGTTTCAGTCCATTCTGTTACTACAAAAACACCTTAGACTGAGTAATTTATAAATAATGTATATTTATTTCTCACAATTCTGGAAGCTGAGAAGTCCAAGTCACTACCAGATTCAGTGTTTGAAGAGGGCTGCTTTTCATTTCCATGATGGTGCCTTGTTGCATATTCATGAAGAAGCAGAAGAGAAAAGAGGACATACTCTCCTTCAGGCTCTTTCATTATGACAGTAATCTCATAGATAGGGCAGAGTGCTAATGACTAGTCTCTTGAAGGTCCCACCTCTTAATACCATTTCATTGGGAAGTTAGTTTAGAGGGGCACAAACATTCATCTCACAGCAGTACAATTAGTTCTAAGATGCTGGTGAGGAGCCACGATGTCTCTAGTTGCTCAAACACAAGGCTTTGTGAAGTTTCAACCGACTCTGGAGCCCATCCACACGCAGCACCAGAAACACTTTCAATGTGGGATACAGCAGGTTCGGTAAAATGTTAGTGGTAGAACCTAAGCCTTAACCTCATCGCCAGATTCCACCAGTAACATTTCACTCTCTATCCATCTTTCTATCCATTTATCTATTTTATTTTTTTGTACTCAGCCTCAATATATTTTACTGAATTTAGATTCAAATTCAACTAATCATTGTCACAAGAAGATTCAAAGGAGAGAAATCTGTTGAAATCACAAGCAAGTACCTAGGGTCTGTGGGCTGTTGCCTGAAACTTCATTTTACTGAGTCTCCACATCCTGGTGTAAGTGTGCAACATGAGGCTGCAGGATGTAAGAGGTGATAATTTTTTTTATTCTGAATGAGAAACATCAAACAAAAAACCCATAACGATCCTCCCTTTGTATTTGTAATTCTTAACTATAAAATAAACAGAACGAGCTCTAGGTTGGTCACGACATTTTTTATTAGAAGGGAAACTCAATATCATGAAAAACAAAACACTGAAATAAATACCTAAATAATTTACTTAAAGGTAGTTTTTGCTACATTGCACATTATCGTGTTATTTTTGATAGATTTCAGAGATTACAGAAACCCACACAAAATGCACCACATTAATAAAGTTAAGTATTTACTTGTAGTTGTCAACTGTCATAAAGGTTACATACAATGAAATGCACAAACCTAAAGTGCATAGCTAGTGAGTTTGGATAAGTGAATGCACTTATATTATCTAAATCCCCATTAAGACACTAATCATCGTCATCACACAAGGAAGGCCCATTAGGCTCCTCGCCTTATTTCAAATTTAAATCCCTTAAATGCAACCACCAGAGGCGCTGGTCTGACATTACTGTACTGGACATTAGATTTTCTGCTTTCAACAATTTATGTGAGGGCCAGTGAGATGGCTCAGCGGCTTAAGCGCCTGCCCGGCAAGCGCGAGGGCCCGAGTTCGACTCCTGGAACCCACATACGAAAAAAGGGCCGGTGATGGCTCAGTGGCACGGGCGCCTGCTGGCGTGCGAGGTCCCGAGGTCGACCCCCCGGTACCCACAAAAAAAAAAAAAAAAAACAATTTATGTGAATGACTCAGAGCACGTGTAGATATGCAGTATATATCATACAATGTAAGATTTCTTTTACTTGACATAATGTTCTAGACATATATTCATGTTTTTCCATGCAAGAATAATTCATTTCTTTTTATGCTGAATGATGTTGTGTATATTATGCAACTATTCCACAGTGTGTTTACTGATTCTTATATTGGGGGGCATTTGGGCCCATACGTGGTTAATATAAATAAAGCTGATATGAGCACTCTTGCACAATTTGTTTGTTACCATGTGTTTTTGGTCTATTACATAAATATGTAGGATTGAAGAAAATGGATGGCTACACAGCAATTTATCCTGCTTATTTACCCAACAGACAAAATATCATGTCAGCATTTTTGATAACATGGATGAACACAGAAGATTATGCTAAGTGAAATAAGCTAGGTAGAGAAAGACAAATCCTGCGTGAGTCCCCTTCTATAAGGAACATAAAATAGTCAAAGTCATGGAAGTAAAGAATATTACAGTGGTTGCCAAGGGTTGGAAAGAAGGGGAAATTGAAAATTATTTTTCATTGGCTATAAAAGGTGTGATCAAAAAATATGGTGAATACTTAGATTTTTTTTTTTTTTTAAATAGTAAAAGACACATTGCCATTAATCTCCCTCAAAAATATTCCTCCCTTATTTTAAACACACATCCTATCATTTTTGCCATTTTCTGAAGCAGTTCTGGAAGTCCTCTTTCACAAGTATCTTTGCAGGGCATAATATCAATTCGTCATAAAGGTATATTATTGTGGGTATATAATACCCACATTTATTCTTTAGAATATTTCTTTAGATGAATTATTAATTTTAATTTTATGAGTTCTGTTTAATGAGTTTCCTCATTAAACAATGAGTATTTAACAGGAAAAAAATCAAAAAAGTAATGTATTGTATTTTTAATATTTCTTGAGTGTTAATAAAAAACATCAAAATTTTTAATATTGATATTTTTTGGTGTACAAAGTCTAAAAATAAAAACAGAAATAAATTCCTCTATGAACTACAATGAAAATACCAATAGAGCTCTACAACAAAAATAATCTTTACTTCAGCTGTCACACCCCAGGCAGTCTTTACACACGACAATTACATGCTCCATGTATATGTCTCACTTGTACTGAGAGTACATGGACTTAGCTTTCCTTTCTTATATGGCAGGCCATTCTTGTCACTTCTCTTGTCTTCTTGTTTTGTCAGGAGCTTCATGCATCTTGTAGCATTTCCTCTGTTACAAACGATTTCCAACACTGAATGGCAGTGCTGGCATTCCGTCCAATAGGTTTAAACCCTACCAAGATCCTCACTATATTTTTGGACCTAGTTCTAACATTGGATTATACCATTTGATTGCATGACCATTTTGCACCATTTGTACTAGTCAATTATGCACTCACATTGCTGTTTTCTTCACCATCTGAATCAAGGAGGTCTGCAATCTGTGTGTCTGTATCGGTCACTTATTGCCCCATTTCACTGTCACAGGAACTTTGGCTCACATGGCCAACATCAAAGTCATTCTCATCTTCATCTTCCATGCATGAGTGATCTGTGGATTCACTTTCAACCTCCTCCAAAACTTGCAAATCTGGTTTTTCATGTGCCATTGTACTGAACTGGGCTACTTCTACCAGAAAAATCAAAAGAAAACGTTTCTAAAAAACAAATCCTAAATTCACAAAAATTTATCAATGAGTGTTTCATGGGTAAAACTCACCTATTGCTGCTTTGCTCCTGTATACACCTTGCCATTCATCTGCCAATTTGGTGAATCCCAGATAGGTTTTTCTTTCCTCAGGTGAAGCTACTATGAGTCACACCCACATTCCATTTATGGTAAAATACATGTTTACAGAACAGAAGAGTGGTGTAGTTGTATTTTACCCTCTGTGATACTCAGGTAAACATACGCAAAATCTATTGGACAGAGCATTATGTGGATAAAAATCCCAGTTTGACACTTTTGCACACATGCGCGCACCTTGCTGTTTATCATACCAAGTGGGTAAACACAACGATTGCTTCCGGTGTCCCCCAGGTGTGGCTGCTGAGCCACACAGCTTGCTACCATTATGCTAAAGTACAAATTTACAGTAGAAAATTATGGGAGGGGTTATTGTAACCCAATGTTATGCTCCATGCATAGCTAATTAGTTGTGCTGCCCTGACTTCCTTAGTGTGGTGAAGTGATTCAAAACATTTACCTTTCATGGTCATTTTGACTTTGGGGAAGAGCTGGCAGTCTCATGGTACCATATATAGTGAGTAAGATGGATGAGGACACACTCAAAGTTTTCATGAGCTTGCCCTTCCTTTGAGTGGAACTCAGTGGAACCATTCACCATATTCTTAATCAAAACTCATGAAGACACTCACGAAAGAGGACTCCCAGAACTGCTTCAGAAAGTGGAAGAATGATGGGATAAGTGTGTTTCAGATGAGGGAATATTTTGAGGGGCATCAATGGCAATGTCTCTTTCACGGTAATGAATTTTTTAAACATTCACTCTATATTTCACTCACACTTTGTATAAAGTTTGTGTCATGATTAATGAGTAAATTTGAGAGATCTGCTATACAAAATAGTAGCTGTGTTGTACAGTTTAAATATGTTAAGAGGACAGGTGTCAAGTCAAGTGTTCTTACCCCCTCCTAACAATAACCACAGAAAAGCACAAGGAAAGTTTTGAATATGACGTATGACAATATGTTCATTTTAGTGATGCTATCACAGTTGTATGCATATGTACAAACTCATCAACATGAATATGCATAATTTTGCACATGAATTATCTCTCAGTAAAGCTAAATGTGTAATGAATAATTGATTAATTTTATTTTTTATTAATTTTAGAGAAAAAACTGGTAAACCATTTTCCAAAGTGGATATAAAATTTTGAAATCTCACCAACAATGTATGAGAGTTCCATTTGTTCTACCTCCTCACCAACATTTGGTGTTTTCAGTCTTTTTAATTGTAGATATTCTGGTGAATATGCAGTAGCATCTAATTATGATTTTAATTCACATTATGATGAATGATGTTGAGCACATTTTCATACGCGTATACTCCATTTATATACATTCCATTTTGTGAAATGTACTTTCAGATTTTTCTACATTTTACACAGAGTTAGCTTCCCTTTCATTACTGAGTTCTATGAGTCCTGTGTGTACAGTGAGTGATCAAATTACACAGAGAATGTTTAAATTTTAAAAATTTATTACAGTAAAAAACACATTGCTATTACTCCTCCTCAAAATATTCCCCTTTCTTTTAACAAACTTATTCCATCATTCTTGCCCAAGATGGGCTCCAATTTATGATCCTCCTGTCTCAGCCTCCCTGAGTGCTAAAACTGCAGGCATATGCCACCATGCCTGGCTAAATGTATGATTTTTATGTGTCAACTATACCTCAATAAAGGTGTGAATAAAAGTTTCATAGCTAATTATGAGACAATCTAAGAAGTAGAATCACTGATTTAATAGTTTACATTCCTTGGGCCGGTGAGATGGCTCAGCGGCTTAAGCGCCTGCCCGGCAAGCGCGAGGGCCCGAGTTCGACTCCCGGAACCCACATACGAAAAAGGGGCCGGTGACATCGTTCAGCGCGAGGTCCTGAGGTCGACCCCCCGGTACCCACAAAAAAAAAAAAAATAGTTTACATTCCACATCTTTAAAGAAGCAGATAGAATCGGGTTAAGTTGGAAATTCTGAGATTTGTACATCGTGTGTCAGTTTTATTAATACTGTTTTATTTCCAAGATTTTCACTGGGTCTGTAAAATGATCATTAAATGTACCTTATGTAAGCCATAGTGCTTATAAGGGTCAAGTGAAATAATTAAAGCCAAGGTATGTGACAGATTATAAACTACTACATCAGTATAAAATACTATTATAAGAACCAGATCTCTTTCTGCTTCTCTCTTTCCTTCCTCCTTTTCTCTTTCCTTTCCTCTTTTTCCTAACTTTCTTTTCTTTTTCTTGCCTGCTATAGTGCATATAAAGCTTTTTTTAGTGCTAGAAAAAATTAGTGCTCCTGATAAAATTTTAAGCTGTTTATTATTGTCATTGCTTTTGTTGTTATAACCTGCCCTTTGCCTTATAATACAAGAATCCAAAGCTAAATACAAAGTGCCATAATAGGATGCTCACCTAAATGTCCCTTCTCACTTCCCTTTAGTTCTTGACTCTCATTTTTTACTTCCCTTAGTTATGGGTGCAGTTCAACATCATAAGTTGTTTCTGATTCTGTGTTTAATTACTTACTTATACTCCATCTCATTCTAGAAAGGATTTAAAAGTTCCTATACAGAAGTAGACTTAAAAAAATATATACCAGCTTTTGGCTCAATGGGGGCCAAGGTGCAACTTTCTTTGGTCAACCCAAATCTGTGTTCAACCCACAGCAGCTGCCTCCACCTTTCTGCCAAAGTTAGACCCCAAGGAGATCAAAGTCCCACAGGTAGCGAGGGTGGTGCCATGTCTTCCCTGGCCTCAAGATCAGGCCCCTGGATCTCTCTTCTAAAATGATGGTATAACCAGGTCAGTCACTGACTGAAAGAGTCTGAGGATGACAGTAAAACAGGCTGTTGAGAAAAGCCAGGCCCAGGTTCAGTGATACTTCTGCCTGTGACCTGATCAAAACCCTCAAGGAGCACCAAGGAACCAAAAGAAACAGAAAGGTATTCAACACAGTGGATTGTCAACATTGCCTGACAGACACAGCACTGATCTTGAGGCCAGAGAACTTTCTAGAATCATCAGAGAGATTCTGGGGACTGCACCCCTGATGGTCACCACTCTAGGGACATAATAGATGACATCAACATTGGAGCAGCCACATGTCCAGATAGTAAGAAGTACAGGGAAATATTTCAATTAAGGACCACCTGACAACAACCACAACAACAAAATGAGAGTATTTTATGCAATCTAACAAACACACTTGGTTCATTTGCTGCCCAAAATTGTTCTGGAGCCTCCTCACAATTTCAGCTGCTTTAAGAAGTTTCTTTCTCATTCTCTCTCTCTCTTTCTCCCTCTCTGATTCTTTCAGACTTTCTCTTGCCACTCTCTCTTCATTCAATTCCAGTTTCCTTTTCTCTCTTCTGTATTTCTTCTTTCTCTCTCGGTGGTGTCTATTACAAATCATTAGATGTCTTAGTAGAGAAGATGTAACTTTCTAAAATTGTAAAATGGCCCCAAATCTACTTCTTCTCAGTGCAGGTCTGTTCATTGCTTTTACTCAGTGAACATTTCAGCATCAGGAGAGTGATGCCAGGAGCATGTGTTTGTATGCAGTGTTCGAATGTCTTCTTTATAATCTGATAAACTGTGTTTTAAACCACGAGACTATCTGCAATGATTGCACTTCAGATTCAAAGAGACTTGGCCCTAGATAAGTTCCTATGGTGTCCATTTACCATCCAGGAGTGTCAAAGATTTGATCATGACAAAAGATTAGAAAGAGTTCTTGCTTCACACACTTTTGTAATAATGCAATTCCTGTCCACCACCCATAGCCCTCAGGACCCCAAAATACAGACCATTAGAAATGTGACAAGTTACAACTGGTGCCCTTTTCTTCAGTTTCTTTCATCTGGCTCAGTCCCTATCTCGCATAATTTCACTTCAAACAGTGTTACCAGTAGCCAGAACTTGCCAAGCAGTCTGTTATTGTTAGTTGTACAGAAACCATTTGGTCATTTATACAGTCTTCAGAGCAATTATGCTTTCTTAGAGGAGGGGAAGAACATGATGTTAAAGGAGATGTATTCTAGAGGCTTAGATGCCAAACTGGATGTAAAATTTCACTGGGAGTCATCCAGCGTTTCCATTAAATTCTTCCCAATGCCCGTACATTGCAGGAGCTCCTAACCCCACCCTGCACTGCTTTGAACGAAGGGAGAGGTCGGGAGGGAGGGTGACCTACTTGACCAAAGACTCCTAATAGAGAAGCATACATGTGGTCGTCTTCTTCAGAGGGAATTTAATTATTTATAAAAATGTTAAAGTAGGGGTGGTTGCCAAGGGAATGAGGCAATAGGCCCCTATAGGTGGTCTACTGACAAAACTCTAACTTCTTCTTCTCTTACTCTTTTGTTAATTCCAGTGATCTTTTCAAATTTCTTATTTTGGTGATAGATCCTAGAGATGTGTGTGGGTAATGAGGCAGAAAATCCAGGAACTATCTATCTCCAATTTAATTGAAACAGAGGTACATTAACAAATGAGAGATGGGGGTGAAACTAGAACCCGTTTTCTAGATTGAGAGTAGGGGAAATGATGGACTCATGTTTAAAGAAATGTCAAATTATTTTACCTTTATGTTTTGTTTCACGGCTCTGATGTCATCTCACATGATATTGAAATCCCCGAAATATTCCCAAGGCCTTGGGTATTAGGTCTTCTTCACTCCTTTGTTTCTTCCTAGTACCCTAGGGGACTTCATATACAACATATTCTTGGCAAGAGAGACACAGATATCTCCATGTCGTGGTTATACATGTATTTTAGAGAGGTATGCAGATTAGGCCCTACCATGACCTTACTTCACAGAGATATCTATGCATAGACATCTGCTCACTTGAAAAAGTGTGTTGTTTCTCCCTGGATTAAGCCAAATTACCCAAGGGTACATTTACACAACCTATGCAAATATGGCCTAAAAACCATTAGCCTTAAGTTTTCTTTTAGAGGAGGAATTTGCTTTACAACTACTCTCCCCTCCCCACCCACCGCACAAATGTTAATCTGTAAAACTCGTGATTTTCACACCATCATAGAACAAATGAGAGAAACCTCCAGAAAGCTAAATTCAAGTTATGGTTTTATTTCTCCATCTGTGTTTCCTTGAGAAAAATTACTAAGCCTCTGCAAACCTGAGTTCCACCATTTCTAAAGGAGGACAGTAACGGTAAAAACACAACACCAGAGTTATTGTGAAGATTAAATAAGATGAAGAAAGTAAACCCCTCTGCAGTACCAGGCACTTAGGTTTGCTATTTACATGACCAGCAAATTTATAGAACAACTACCAAGCATCTGACCACGTTCTGAGAATAGAGGGATAATGGAGAAATTCCTACACTTAATGAGTTCAAATCCTAACTGTGATATTAGTGAGTAAAAGAATAAAGTGAAGCTATTGTGATTGAAGGATGCCAAGCGAACTGAAGGAGGGCTAGGAAAACCAGACTTGACTTTGAGGAAGGTTTCCCTGCATAGGTATCTCTGTGAAGCAAGGACATAGTAGAGTCTAATACTCAACCTGGACCTTGGAAGTTGTGTAGACATTGGCTAGTAAAGAATTGGGTAAATGCTCTTGTAGGGAGCAAAAACGTTTTTAAAGGCACGGAGGTTTTTAAATGGCAAATGCATGGCATAGTCAAAGAAATTCAAATAACTGGCAACACCTGAAGGGCTAATAAAATTGTCAACATTTGATTTTGGAATTCATATTTTCATTGATATCATTTATTTCACTGTTTTATTTATTACTATAGTTTATTTCACTGTTTGAATTGTCTGGTCATTTATTTTTCTCATCTGCTATACACTATGTGCTATGAAAATAAGGACACTATCTATCTTATTCAATGTTGTATACCAGACAAAAATTAGTGTCTACAACTATAGAAAAAAAAAAAAATTTGAAGAACTAAATCAATGTTACTTGCCACAAACTATTCATTTTTAAATATGAAAGCCCAGCCCCAAAGAGGTTAATTTACTGACCTAAAAACACATGGCAGATCTGATACTGAACTCTGAACTCCTGTGATCCTTCTGTTAGGACCTTATGAGACTATCTCCATTGCAAGGGGATAAAAACTGCCATCGGCTTCTATCAGAGAAGAGTGAGAAGCTGGAATATGATAGCATTGAGTACAACGTGAAATCTTTGAATTAGAATGCAATTTTAATCTTTTCTTAGATAATTTAGTAACTGAGGATTGAACAGGAACACACAAATTATAAAATTTATAAAGTCTAATCCGGTAACTGGGAGAATCAATACACTTTTTAGAAGCAAACAGACTTTTCTTTCTTCTAGAAGATCTAAGACATTTCATTGTAAAACTTTATTAGATGAACAGCACGATAATAACATCTAGGAGTGGGAGGCCTGGCCATTATTATACAAGGTTCTAGAAACTTGGAGTTAGCCAGTAAGCATGAGTCTATTTTCACTGCCTCAGAGGCAGAGAATCAAGAAAGTCTGATGTAGCCCATAGGACACCCAAGTATCCAGAAAAGACTTTGTCATGTGGAATTTTGCAAGGCATTATGCTAAATTCAGGCATCTCCTTGATTGCCATGTGCTTTCTCATGCTCAGATATGAATGTACTTTCTAGTCTCCTCAGTCTGGGCCTTCAAACTAGCCTTACCTACCTTTCTCTACGTGTGTAAGTGTGTGTGTGTGTGTGTGAGAGAGAGAGAGAGAGACAGAGAGAGAGTTTTGCACTGATCTACATCCCCAGCCCTTTTCTCTTTTCTTTTGGGACAGAGTATTGCTAATTCACTAAATTGACCAGATGGAGCTCGAACTTTTGATTCTCCTAACTTGACCTCCCAGAGCACTGGGTGCTATCATGCCCAGCTTCGAATTCATGTCTTAATGTGTTGAGTATCTGTCTTTATTTTAGCTTTTAACGTGTATTTGAGAAAAGACTTAAAAACCCTCACACAGAATAAGAAAGCTTTAAACACCTCAGTAGGCTGTGATGGAAAGCGGAATATTGTGGGATTCCTTTCTCTCCTTTCTCTTCTCCTCTACCTCTATTCTCTCACAGAAACCATGCTCTGTGACAAGAGAAAAATGAACCTCTCTAGAAGTTATTATAGGGATTGTCTGGCCTCTACTTTTCCTTGATATACAGATCAGTCTAGAGGAGGAAACATCCTCTGTTTCTTCGCTGAAAAAATCCTGATAAAAGCAGCCACCTCTACACAGACTAGCATGAGCAAATCGTTGCCCTGCAGTTGTATTGTTTTTCTTGCCATTTGTGTTTGAGTCTGATGAGATACCCACAAATTCCCCCTTTGTTCCTTTATAAAAGGTATAAACCATTATACTGTTTGTCTCAAAGTAAATAGTGTCATAGCTGTATCATCCCCTGGGTGCCAATCTTGCTCTTTGAAGTTGACCATTGCACAGAACAACCACCCCACTGCTACTTTTTATTGCCTCTTGCCAATTCGCCCACCTATTTGAGGCTCATTTAGCACGATACACGTTTACTCGGGTGTTTGGAAATAGGACCCCCAAAAGGTCTACTTTATAAACAAGCCTTTATACAGCCTTGCTGGAGGGTATGTTTCCACTGTATAAAACTTATTTAAATAAATCAGTTTCTGAAGAGTAGTAAACCACTGACACCGTTTATATCACATAATGGTTCTTCTCAATGGGCCAAAGAGGCTTCAATTATCTTGAATAGGGACCACTTCAAAAGTGACATGATCTATATTAAGTTAGCTTTTATTGTGTTTATAGCCATCTTAATGGTGCCATGTTTCAGTGTAATAGAGAAAGTGGCTGGCATTAAAATGACCTGTTTGTGCAAACTCATCCCAAACAATGGAACCAACTGAACTCAAAAGTTACACAATGTCCTATCACATCGCAATAAACCTACAGACATACTACAGTATGCTGTCATGTGTGCACATGTGTGTGTGAACAACACATGCAGTGACAAGATGTTCAAATATTCTCCCATTATCGCTAACATAAGCACTCATTATATTACATATTAGTGATATGACTAACAATAAGCAACTATTTTACTTCATGCAGGTGTCACCATATTTAATTACTGAGCATTGGGCAATGAGCCAATGACTGTCTAATAATGGACAATAGAAAGTTACAGAAAGCTCTGTCATTGTAAATAGAGGTATCAGAGAAGGGCCAGATGGATCAGCCTCCATAGTTAAAAACGTACTGACAAACTAATCATGGAGAATTAGAATGCAGCATAACCACAAGGGAACATACTACTTGAGATATTTGGATGAAGTGGTCAGTAATTAGGAAGGAAAACCCTTCCTTGACCGTTCACTTTGATCCTATGTAAGATTGGGGAATCCTATTTGTAAGCATTCGCTATCCAACAGGTAAATTTAACTGACATTTTTGTAAACTAATTGTAAAGATTATAATGTGCATGGTGAGATTCTTGTCTCTAGGCTTCAGCATGGTGTGCTCACTGAACTCTGAGCTTACCCTTGGGCTTGGGAGAAATTAACATGAGTTATGTCGAGGTAGTAGGTACCCACACGAGTGTGCTGTACGTATAGTCTCATGAGAACAGAGCCAGAAATCTTTCCTGAAGAGCAGCAGGGACAAGGTTTCTTGTGCTCCTAGCATATAGAAGCCTGACTAGCACAAGCAAGGGAATTATAATTTAAGCAAGTAAAATTTACTTAAGTTAGCCAGTAAAGTAAAAATAATATATATAGCCAAAATTACCCTTGAAAAAAATCTTTCTTAAGGCCCTCAAAGCTTGAAAATGACTATTTACACTAAAGGAAGAAAAGAGAACTCTAAATTCAGAGGCTATACCTGGAAAGCCATTCTGTCTTAAAAATAATTATGAAATCCCTAGTTAATGCTTCCACAACTATATTAAATAGGAGTGGTGATAGCAGACATCCTTGTCTTGTTCCAGATTTTGGAATGAAGGTTTTCAGTTTCTGACCATTTAGTATAATGCTGGTTGTTGGTTTGTCATAGATGGCTTTTATCAGATTAAGATGAATATCATCTAATCCAACTTTCTGTAACGTTTTTATCATGAATGGTGTTGGACTTTGTCAAATGCCTTTTCTGCATCTATTGAGATTATCACATGGTTTTTGTCCTTGATTCTATGTATATGGTTTGTTACATTTATTGATTTGCATATGTTGAACCATCCCTGCATCCCTGGGATGAATCCTACTTGGTCATGGTGTATAATCTTGATGACTTACTGCATTCTGTTTGCCATTATCTGATTGATGATTTTTGCATCTCTGTTCATTAGGGAGATTTGCCTGAAGTTCTTTCTCAAGCAAATCAGACCCCCCTCCCACAAATTTAAGGACCCACTCCAAAAATGGACATCTGAAATGAATACACACTTCTCAGATGAAGAAGTACAAATGACAAATAAATGCATGAAAAAATGTTTAATATCACTGGTCACTCAAGAGATACAAATTAAAACAACACTGATTCCATCTCACTCCGGAAAGAACGGCTATTATCAAAAAATCACTAATAACAAATGCTGTCAAGACTGTCAGGAAAAAGGAACACTTCTCCACTGTTGGTGGGAGTGTAGACTGGTGCAACCACCACAGAAATCAGTGTGGAGATTACTCAAAAAACTAAAACTAGAGGTTCCATTTGATGCAGCTATTCTCCTTCTTGGTATCTTCCTGAAAGAATTAAAAGCATCATAGCACAGTGATATATGCATGCCCATTTTGTAGCAGCGCAGTCTGTAATAGCTAAATATTGGAAACAGCCCAAATGCCCATCAAGCAATGAATAGATAAAGAAGATTTTTTTTATACAATGGAGTACTACCCTGCCATAGAAAAGGATAAATATGAGGCATTTCTAGGTAAATGGATTCACCTGAGACCATACTCTTAAGTGAAATAAATTGGACACACATATTTAAATATCACATAGTTTGTCTGGTGTGAGAAATGAAAGTGTAAATAAGGGCCAAAATGTATAATAGATTTTGGGAAATGAGAAGAACATGTTCACATGGGAAGGGAAACACGGAAGGGAGGAGGGAGAAAAGAAGGAAGGGAAAAGAGGAAAAGAGAATAGAAGGAAAATAATCACAAAGCTTTCATAAATAAGGAAGGGATTGAAGGGAGGGGAGGGTATAGGGGAAAAAAGAATCAAGATATGTTATACACAGGTACAAACTTGCTATGATGTATGTGAACATTATGTATACCTAAAATATATCAATAAAATTAACAAAATAATAAATAAAAGAAATCCCTAGCAATGGAGGGAGGAGGGCCAGAGGGGAAATGAGGGGGCCATAAAATGAATTAAGATGTGTTATGTATATGTACCAAATCCCCACAGTGAATGTAGTCTTTATGTACTGCAAACATGGGCTAATAAAAATAAATAATTATGAAATCCTTAGTGATAAATAAGGGGTCAATGGATATTTTTAAAATATTCCACTTGCCTGAATGGTTTGCCCCACTCTGTCTTAAAGTAAATCTCTGAAGATTTAATACATAATAGTCAACTCATTCATTCCAATGAGGTGAGGTCTTGAGGGAGGTTGGTCATTCAAAGCAAAAATGAAGGAACTCTACTGGAAAGAAGGAGACACTGAAGTGATTTAATATCTCTCATATCTCCTGTGGACACAACAGTGGTACCAGTGGATCATAAGGAGGAAATTTTTAATTCCCTTTATTTCCTCATGATATTTTAATCTTTATTGCATAAAGCTAAAAACAATGAAGAAATAAATGAACAAAGTCAGCAGACTGATCCTCATTCTTGGAGAGAAAGCTCTCACCTGCAGAAGTCCTGTTTCTACATTTATATATTTCCTCAGTGAGGAGAATACTCAGAGTTATGTCAAGCAACTTAAGTACTTTCTCTTTTTCCTATTTGCTTGTGAGACGTACAAATGTGCACGCACACACACACACACACAGAGTAGATAGTAAATGAAAGCAAGAGATAACTTTGTCCTTCTAAGGTGTAAGATGATATTGTTTTTTCCTTGCATGAATCCACAATTGGTTGCTGTGTACAGATTAACCATTGACCTGCAATTAAAGATAAGCATTGAGTAAATGATACATTGTAGCATTGGTGATTAGATTGTCACTTTGGAAAGGTCCATTCCGAACACCATTCCTTCCTAAAACTCAAAGAGGGATATCAATTCCAGATGTTAAGTCATAAGTGTGGCTTAGTTATCGTAACACATCCAGATTGAATTGTTTTCTTTGTCATCTTTGAATTTGTCATTTAAAAAGAGATTAACGTTCCTAAACTAACTAGCTTTCAATAAGGAAAGAAACCTTAATATAAACAATTGTTCCTCTCCATCATTAATTTAATGGAAATAGTGCAATTATGGTAAGAGAGGAAATTGCAATCACAAATCCTTTTCTGCTGCTCACTCTTCCTGTGTTTAAAAATAAAAATTATCCTCCAGCAAATGTTCTTTACAAAAATATAAATTGCATGATGGGGATTATTTCATGACTTCAAACAAGTTTTCTTATTCTAAGAAAACATCCCAAAGTCTCCAAAAGTTTCTCTGAGCTACAAGATACATAAGCAGTTTAGAAGTGACCAAGACAATATTTTCCCCTCCCATCTAACCTTTTATTAAAAACCACGCACTTTATTTCAACATTCTGAGCAGATCCTAGACAACTCTGTACACACAAGTCCCAGAACAGCCATAAAACCCAGATGGGAAAGAGATTTACAAGAACCAATCTCAAAAGAAAATTTGCAAGCAGAATGTCAACTCAACATTGATTTCAGCAATGTATTTTGATTTACAATACAGATGTCTTTTCAAAATTTATGTATGAACAAAGTGCAAGGAGGATATAGTCCCAGCTGCTCCTTTCAAATGTCCCATCCCTAAACAACAACAACAAAAATTATCATTTACTTTCATCCCCTGGGAATTTCAGAAATTTTAGTAGACTTTATAGGCGAATTGTTAAATCAAGAAGCTGTGTCTATACTTATGAATATTTTTTTCCTGAGGATACAATCTTGTTACAGCTCAAGGGTCTTAACAAAGGAGAGAGAACATGAAAGTCTTTTCTTTTGTCATTCTCTTATTATACAACAATATATCGAGACTATATGTGACACCGGACACTGCGCTAGGTACTAAAAGCATAAAAAACACCTTCAAGGAGTACACAATCTCCTTGAGAAAGAGGTAAGAAAATGCAGTGAGTTGTCGGAAATACAGAGCTATTTAACTCTTAAAAAGAAACACATAATTCTACGAGGTCAAACAAGGGAAGAAGGACAAATGGAGGTAATGAGATACAACAGAAATGAAAGTATTGTAATACGATGAAAACTGAACTTCTAAGAATTATTAGCTTCTCATTTTCATTGACATAGGCAACAAAATAAATTGTGAAATAATTAAATATTACTACCATCAGCAAATATTTATTGGATCTATTATATAATGATTTCCAGTTGATAAGAAGTAACTATTCCAAGGCCAGGGATATAGCTCAGCAGCACAGTGCCTGCCTGGTAAGCGCGAGGTCGTGAGTTCGATTTCTGGTAACAACAACAACAAAAAGAAGTAACCATTCCACGGAAGAAGATCTGAAGTAGTTTGGTAGCCCACATGCAAGGGGCCCCTGAGTTTTTTCAGTGTTTGAAAATTACCATATTTAAGTTCGGTATTTTACCAGGGAGCTTGGATGAGTAACTTTACTCAAGATTTACTGAGCCAGTCCTGATGTGAATGCATTTGTTCCACAGGGAAAGTGGAAACATAGTAGAGTCAACAGTGAAGAAACTAAGTGTAGGGACACATGTGTGTTCTCACAGCACTGTGATGACACAACCTTGTTTTGGCAAGGCTACTCGCATCCGTTTGTTTCTGTTGGCTTTGTGGTAAAACCGAGGCAAAAATATTTAAACTCGCTGACCTTGTCAACTGAGGGTGTGTTAGAAAGATTTGCTCACTCAAAAAAGAACTTCACAATACATCTTCCAAGATGAAATATCACTGTGTTCTTTGTTTAGAAAGAATTTAGAAATAAAATCAGTTATTTAGAAAATATTTTTTTAAGTCCTTGTGGTGTTGTGTGCTGTGCCTACCCCTGTTGGACCGAAGGTTATTTGATTAGCCACCTCTCTCTATCAACCAGTATTTGTGCTTTCCTTGAGGTGTACTTCCACAAGTGATACTCACAGATTTTATGGTAAATCTCTGTCAGTCACTCTGAAAGTGTCCATCTCACCATTTCATGGACATACTGCAGCTTTCTTCACAATAGTTTTCATGGTTTAAAAGCACTTTCACATGTCCGTTTCATTTAATCTTTGAAACAGCACTTCGAGGTAGGTAAATTGTTAATAGATCCATTTTTAGATAAAAATTTTCAAACTACTTACATAGGTTAATAAATGTTATTAACTAATAATGAATATTCATCGTGATGAACTCTAAACCTCACAAGAATGGTTGAACACGACCCATACCATTTGTGTTAATTATCTGGTCCTATTTTAGACCAATTCATGGAATATATGCAATCTAAGTGTCATCAAAAGGGTCACTCAGGACCAGCTGGAATATTTGATTAACCTAAATGCCCTAAGACTATTAAATATTCTAAGTTTTCATTTCTTAGAAATGCAGCCCAAATTTGTAAACTTAAAGAAAGCATAGTGACCCTGGGATAGAGTTTTTGAGGTGTAAATTTCCAACTTTCCCTTGAAAGCAATAATTTATCAAAATGTACTTTTGATGAAAAACTGGGACAAGACCTTGGAGGTATATGATTACAGTCGGTTTATGCGCTAAGCTTCCAAGTACATATTCTATGCTGCCTATGTGAGTCAGAAATAGCTGTACGACTTCTTCTTTTTCTCTCTAGTGCAGACTCCTTGGATTGATAAATGGACTGAGCTGCGTCTTTCCTGAAGGACATTATTCAGCTTTCTGTTGGGTTAATCTCCCGGCACTAGGAAAGGTCCAAGAAGGGAACTTCCCGAATGAAGAAGGTAAACAGGAGGTAGAGAATGTTAAAGCAGACTCCAGCGGAGGGAGCTCTGATGCAAGATCTAAGCTGGTCTTGCTCTGAGAACACATTGAAATGCTTGACTTTAATTATGCACACTTAAGAAAAATACAAATAGCACCAACATATAAGGCTGCCTATAGGTTTGTTTTTATATCTTACGGAGCAAAATGTCATTTTCTTTCTTTGTTTTTCCTCTATTAAGGCCTTTTGGCAAGCCGTGTTACTGTTTTCTGAGTTATATAAATATTAATTCCACAAATATTTATTATTACAATTGAACTAAAGAAGTAGCTAAATTATCCTTATCCTAAAAATCAAATTTTTGTATCAAAAGACCTATTTTTGCTTTGTCTTGACCATCGCAAGTAAAAGTCTACCTGAATTTTTTTCATCGTCTACCTGAATTTTTAAGATCTATCTAAAAACAGTTCCAGTATTTTTCTTGTTAGAAAACATTTTCAGTCTGTTGGAATTCAAATACTTCTAAAAGGTTCTAAAAGACCTGCAAAGAATAAATAACATTATTCTCCAAGGAACTCGAGAGTCCTTTACAGGCAAAGTAGTACTTGCAGTATACAGGTAAAAGCGCATTGTAATGAATTCCCCCAAGACTTGTAATTCGGTTGTAGTGGATCTTTGCAGTAATGAAGGCATTGGTAGAAATGACTTTCCCAGTCTTCTGGAGGAGGTAATGGAATAGCTGCTGTCTAACAGACTAACAGGCAGGAGGTAGAGGTGGGGTGTGTGAAATCAGCTTTAAATCAAACAGGGACAAAACAGAATGTGTCGCGGCCACCACGCCTTGCTCTAATTCCTCTTTCCTCCCAAGCCCTCCTTTATCAGGTGAATGTTTTGGATGAGGATGTTTAAGGTGAGAAGTGAGAGAAATGAGAAAATATCAAAAGCTAAATTATCCTTTTGATCCTTCCATCCATCCCACATATAAGACCTTATCGAAGTTTCTGTAAGAGCTTCTATTGCCAAGTTATTCTTTAAAACAAAAATTGAAATTGATGGCTTTCTATAGCCTACTGGCAGGTGAAAATATTCCTGAAGGGAGCCCCGAAGGCCACCAGCCTTTGCCTTGCACCATTCACTGGCCTCCATGTCCTGTCTGTCTCCCTTTTCCATTGTGTGTGCTCTTAGCCCCAACCACAGGGAAAGGCCAAGGCCTGCTGGATCATATGGTGTGGTCATCAGCATCTCACACAGAGCCTGTCCTACTCTAGCTCGTACCCAGCGAGGCAGCCTTTCATGTAAGCCACAATAAGCCCAGAGAAATTCTCCTAGGAGTTGAATGTGTAGATTCCAGACCTCCAACTGGTAGGCTAGGCATTGTGTTTCCTTCTTTATGGTAGAGGGTGGATGCAAAATACAACCATTTCTTGGAAATTTCCGATTTCCCAGCCCACCCTTATGCCCTGGACCCCTAAGAACTTTAGTGAATGGTGATTCCTAAGTCTGCAAAGGACTTATCTCCTACCTTCTGGAGACTCCATCGCATAACTGAGCTGTGTGGTACTCTACAGGACGCCCACACGGTCCAGAGCTCTTTTGACTACAACATAACAGAAATTGAAAAAGTTCGTTTTCAGGCACAATAACAGATAACATAGGGTTATTCGTTCCCTGTGAAAGGAAACTGTTTCTAGTCCTTTTTTGCTGTTTGTTTATTTATTTTTTTTTTTTTTGTGGGTACCAGGGGGACGACCTCAGGACCTTGCGTGCCAACAGGCACCCATGCCACTGAGCGATATCACCGGCCCCTTTTTCGTATGTGGGTTCCGGGAGTCGAACTCGGGCCCTCGCGCTTGCAAGGCAGGCACTTACGCCGCTGAGCCATCTCACCGGCCCCTTTTTTGCTGTTTGAAACAGAAAAGAAAACTACATTCACCAAATCAGTGAGTCCATATTATGTACCTGGATCCTTGTTAATTTTCTGTAGCAAATTAAAACCTCATCATGGGCAGTAGCTATGGCTACTGCTGTACTGTGCTGACTGGTGGTTATCTGTGGTTATTGTCCAAGACCCATTTGGTTTCTGCATGGAGTAAAAGGAATTAAACTGGGATATGTTAAGAGCCACCAGGACTGAATCCTTTATATTTCCAAGATGTCTCCAATGTCTGCCTCCCGGATGTGATTCTAGTTTTGATTAGTGATCCTTACCAAGGCATGGAGGGGCAGTTTCAGAAGCTTTGAGTTGAGCTTCCCAGTACCTAACACAATGGCTATTATCCCATTAGGCCAGGATACAATGTAAGAGCTACTCCAAAAGTCAAGCATACCAATCTCAATTAAACATTTAGGAATTGAGGAATGATCGCCAGACATGTCTGCAGACCCACTGGACCCACCAGAGCCAGAAATTGGCCAGGATCCCTTTCTTGCCTGCTTCTCTTATACCCCATTTTAAACAAACATACTTTAGATCACCAGGTATCAGTGTTAACACAGACTCTGTGTCCCTCTGTTATCCTTCTCCAGTAGTCACTTGAGTAGGCTGCTGGCTGTGTTGGCGGACAGCGTGAGTCTACGGTGTGTGACAGGGTTCCTCCCCTGCACATCCCCTTTCGAGTCGGTGGGTCCCAGTCTGAAAACTAATTCAGGCCTAGAAACTGGGCAAGAGAATGTGGCTTTATTTGAACAACAGTCCTCAGCCTCCTGCTCATCAATTTTTTATTTTCTATTGATTGTGTTGGCAGTCAGTTTTTCTTCCCCAAAGGGACACCACACTCTGTTACCATCTCCATTGTTCTCTGCAGGTCAGGGCCCCTTGGCTGCTACTCTGCTCTCATCTGTTCTGATGAAAATAATGATTTCCTGGCTTCTGGTGTTAAAAATTGTTTCATGGCCACTATTGTTTTGGGGTCTGTTATCCCCATTGCTCTTACTGAGCCAAAGCCTGTGGTAGTTTCTCCTTCCTCCAGCCCCTGGCTATAGAAGACAGCCAAGACAGGCAGCGCTGAGCTCCACAGTGATTCTGACGGCTCTCTCAGCAGTGCATTCCTAGCATCTAGGGAAGGTGTGGCGGGGACTCTCCAGTGGAGTACAATCCTGCGGAGGTTCTCCCGACCTCATGTGATGAACCCGTTCCAGCATGCCCCCTTTGCTCAACCTTTTAATTATTTTCTCTAGTCTATTCCAGCAGGCAATGTAAGTATTTCTACTTTGTTCAGTGTGGGCCATTGCTTTTTTTGTTAAGGCTCTAAGTTCACCATCCCCTAGGGTCTTTTCCGGGTTGTAAAATCCTGTACCTTAAAAATGAGTGCCCACAAACCAACCCAGTAAACTCTTCAATAACCAGTCCTAAAACAAGTCCTCCTTCATCAAGCACCCTCAGCCTCCAGTATGATGGGGTTCGCTCCACCTCCGCATGAGCCCCATTACGGTCATGTCTTTAGCTTCATTGTAATGTAAGCCTACCTTATCAGATTTCATCCACCCTAAACTGAGTTATGCTACCATTTAACCTGGCAGCATAGGCCAAGAGCAGGAAAGCACTTATGGGCCTGGAGGCATGAAAGCAGTAGGGGCAGCTTCTGAGGTGGGTTACTTGTCTTCTGACTTTGGAGATAAAGCTCTGAGTGGGAAGAGTAGGCAGCTTCTGCAGGCTCTCCATCCCATGTGTCAGGATTCTAATTCTTTCCAGCTAGAGTCTTGACATGGACATAATAGACCTTCATTTAACATTCCACTATCTTGGGAGTTTAGCCACCCTATCAAACCTTATGCTTGATAATTGGCCTTTTCTGCTCCCCACTGAATAAGGTCAGGGCTTCTTTACAAGTTATCAAAAAGGTTCAATACAATTCAGTAATAACACCCAATTTCATTGTCTTGATATTTACTTTTCCTTGGTTTCTACCACTGCTCTGGCTATAATATACCCCTTCTGAAGGACATCTTCCCTGCTCACCATCCCAGCTCAACTTAGTGAACATTTTTACAATTAAACAATTGCCTCGTCCTACAAGCGGTCTGTGACGGATAGGATCCTCATTACTAAACGGTCAGCAAAGGGTACACTTCCAAAATCTCATCTTACCCCTCCTGCTACCAATGGTTCAGAATGAGAAAACTGAAATGGACTTGGGAGTAAAAGGAGTTTCTTGGATGGTTACTCCTACAAAAGGAAAGAAGCAGCATGGGGTGAAGGGGGGTGGGCATTAGACTGTGACACAGATCTAAGTTTCTAACAGCCCAAAGGACATTTTCAGACAAAAACTGCTCATTAGAGGAGTCCTGCACTCGGTGAAAATGTTAAGCCTCTCCTGCCACTACTTGACTTAGTTACTGGCTAGAAACTTCTCTGCGAATAGCAAGACATTGACCCAAAAATAAACAATTGGAGACTCTTTGCTATCCATGCCTTTTGCAGCTGGGTACTCAGGAATCTGAATAGTGCATCTTCCTGTCTGTTACACCTAGGTTTTTTCATGCAAATACCTCAAGGGTGGGCAAACCAAAGTCTAAATGTATCAATACTTGCTGTACTGTATGTGTATTCAGTACATGCACAAAAAGCTCTTTAACTCATTGGTTAAGAGAATCTCACTCAATAATCTGTTTTCAGATAAGGAGGGATGGGTGTTGGACTACTTCCTTTTAAGACAGTGCTTCTCAGTGCTGATTCTATGGAATCCTGAGTTCTCAAATAAGTGACTAGGCCTTCGGTAGTTGAAAAATGAAAACCAAGAAACACACAAACAACCTTTCATGTGCCTTGCAGTGCTATTGCCTGCCAAGATAACCAGTGCCCAAGCAACCCTGTTAGGCCGATTGAGAGAAGTGTTTCAGTTGGGTATGGCAGTAGGATTGTGTTCATAGGCTTAAGTCAGTTTTCAGTTTTTGAGGGGGGATTGTCTTAGTTATTTTTCTCATTGCTGAGACAAAATACCCAACGCCCGAAGTTAAAGGAGGAAAGGTTTATTTCAGCTCGTTTGTAGAGGTATCAGCACATAATTGGCTGGTTCCAACACAAGGTGGCATGGCAGAGGGGCATCGCAGAGGAGAAACAGTCTTTGTAGTAGGCAGAAGGCAGCAAAGCAGCAAGCAGCAGCAGCAAGCCTGCCTTTCCCTTTTACACTCTCCAGGCCACAAGATATTTGTTTGGTGCCACCCACATCCAGGATGGGGCTTCTGTCTTCAGTAAATCCATTCAGAACTATGCTAATTCCAATCAGTGAACTAATTTAGAACCACACAACCTTAATACCAGCATCACACCCTTAATCCCAGTATCACACCCTTAATCCCAGTATCACACACCCTAGATCCAGCCACCTCTGAAAAAACCTCACCTATGACTATGTGAGGCTTTGAGAGAACATCTAGATACAAGCCAGAACAAGGATAAAGAAGGTTTTGTGATCGGTGAGCACTTTGAAAAGGAGGACAGGAGGCTGATGGTGTCAATTTGTCTTCCTAACTTCCCATCAACCACCAACTGATTAGGGAGAAATTTCTACCTTAAAGAACGAATTGTTACAAGCTATAGTTTAGCTGCCCCCTACCACTTTGCTGTTGAAATTTGAATTGTGTGAATTCAAATCTGATTATGCTTAAAATTTTCATATTTTAGGTGAATTTCTTATTTAGTTATTTTTCACGCCTTATATCTTATGTTATTTATGTTTTAAAGCTCAGAGGCAAGGATGATAACTTTCTGTTAAATAATTGAAGCGAGGTTTTAAAAAAAAGGAATTTACTTTTACTGCTGATACAGTGTGGTGACTCCTTAAGGCAGATATAAAATACCAGTAAGTCTGGTACTCCTACTGATGAAGAATTACAACATCTGAGTCATTTCTCTGCCTCTGGCTCTGCTCTGGCTCTGGCTCTGTCTCTGTCTCTCTCTCTTTCTCTCTCTCTCTCTCTCTCTCACACACACACACACACCAGTGTGGCATGTCCATCAAGATACTTAAATTTTAAATGGCTGGTAATCCAAGTTTTCCAATTTTTTGGACATTATCTGTGACAAACAACTTAGAATTGCAGCAAAATTGAAAAGGCACATCTATAAATCACAAACAAAATCACCGATTATTTTAAAGGACTACTAGAATCTCTAAACAAAGTAAAGAATTTTTTTAAAGGAATAATAATAACATTCAGTGAAAGGCTCAGGAGATGATTTTTTGGTAGTAGAAATTATTAAAATCTATTATTAATTTTTATTTAAATTAAACATATGAAGCTTATCTTTAATAAAAGTAAACACCTTTTTTTTACCTAACTCAATTATTTAACAGAAAGTTATTATCCTTGTTTTATCAGCTTTTTAAAAATTACTAAAGGAAATACCGGGGTTAATGGTGTATCCTTGTAATCCCAGCACTAGGGGGAGGATAGCATTTTTGAGTCTAGCCTGGGCAATTTAGTGACTTAGTAAGATAAGACACTGTCTCAAAATTTAAAAGAATAAAAAGGGCTAAGGGTGTAGCTCAGTGGTAGAACATCCCTGGCTTTTATCCCCAGTACCAAAAGAAGGAAGGAAGGAAGGAAAGGAAGAAAGAAAGAAAGAAAGAAAGAAAGAAAGAAAGAAAGAAAGAAAGAAAGAAAGAAAGAAAGAAAGAAAAGGTAAGCTGAGCTATTATTATTATCATTTGAAAGAGTATGAGTACAAAGTTCTTTTGAGTTTTAAATAGGAAATAAAACCATTTTTACACATGTCATCTGTCATGTTTAATTGCTCCTTAGCCACTGGATGATAGAAATTAGTGATAAAATTTTCAAGTCTACTTGAACGAGATTTAAAAAAATCAAAAAGTCATTTAAAAACCAAAAGAATTCATGCTTCCTCTCTACCTTCACTCCTGAGCAGTACTAGATTGTGAGAAGGAAAAGCATACCAAAAAATAAAAAACAAACAAACAAACAAAAACCCTCACAATTAGGCCAGATAAATGATGTACAGAAAAGAGTCACTCTACACTCAAAAATGAGCACTGAGATTTTTATTGAATGATTATATATACAACTCATTGGTCACACTAACGCATAGAGAACTACAGATAGAGTAATTTTGCGCAGCGATTTCCTGAAAATTACTTCAAGTGTTTTCCTAGGGTAAAAAGGTTTTTGTTTGGTTTTTGTTTGTTTGTTTGTTTTTATTTTTTGTTTTTTGTTTTTAATCTTATCAGAGTTCTCCCTCACCCTGTCTCTTCCCTGTCATGTACAACTTCAAAATCAGGGTGAAATTTTCTAAAATTTTTCGAGTTTAAACATTCTAATTTTAAAACTTAAATTAAAAATGGCAACTAAAGATTAATGATTTGGGAGCTCTTTCCTTGATTTTTTGCTAAACTAAAAAACATTGTTCCTTCTTAACTACACAGACTTAGTCTGAGACATGAAGACTAGGGTAATGGGAAATATGAGTAATTAATGGTTAAAATGGACAGTTTTCTAGTGAAAGCTACCAAAATACACCCAGGAGAAGGATCTCAGAGTAAAATTAAAGTCTAAACTTGGAAAATATATTTGGAGGGATGCCATAGAAGATTTAGAGGCAAGCAAATGAAACTTAGTGAATTTCAAATTAATTTCACAGATGGTATCCAATTCTGATGTGACTGGCAGGGCTCCAGGTTATATTGGAAACATAAAGAAAAAGCAAAAATCTTACTTCAGTTTTCTTTGGAGATGTGAGATGCCTGATCTTTATAATTGTGTGTTTATATGTATGTTTGTGTGTGTTTGTGCGTATGTGTGTTGTGTATATGTAGCCAATATGATATAAAAATTAACAAAGGGAAAAGGTAATCCAGGCTATGATTCTGCTAGGAAATAAATTCTCAGACACTTGTCAAGGGAAATATCAAGTAAATATTTATGGGATCTAGTTTTAAGAACTGCCAGACATATCTTGTTATAACATTGAAAATAAACTTAATCTATACTCAGGGGACAGGGCTATATACCAATAACGTACAGTATGTATCATAGCTGAAGTCTTAATTCTGTATTTCTTATGCAGGAATATAAAAAAGGTTGTTAAAACATGCATGAAATATTGAATATTTAATATCCAATATCACGTATATACACCTTTTACTATGCTGAGAAGTGCAGAGTGATTGTTATAACCGTGGAGATTATTCACCTTTTGACTCATTCCTCTCCCCTGAGACACTTCGCCCTTTTTAGCAAGCAGATTTAGGGCAGTTTTGAGACATCTTAGTTCTCCAACATTATGAAGTTTTGAATTTCCCATCATATTTCATTTCAAACATAAAAATACATCTACATCAGGTATTAAATATAATGCTTTCATAATTTTGAAAGGATTTTTCATAATTTTTACAAATTTCAATTCTCTTAAGGATAAATCATTTTGTTCTTTTAGTTTACATTTATTTTGTTACTATTTAAGGAGAGATGTATTGAAATACACAGCATAATATTACATTCCTTAGGCATTTAATTATGCTTTTATTGATTTCAATTTTCCAGGATTTTTTTTCCGTATGTAGAAGCCAATGAATTTTTTCCACATTTTAAAAAAAGCCATGCACACGTTGGCAGATTTGTCCAGACGCTGAGCCCATGGTGCCTAATGGATAAAACTGCTGTTTGGTTTCCACTAATGACGCTATACTTGGTAGACTTGGTATAAAACCAAGCTTTCTACTGTGGCTGATGCTGCCCTGAGGGTATTTTTTATGCTTTCTTCTCAGGCCCTGTTTCACACATTCTTCCCTTTTTTACTCCATCCAAGCCATAGTGACAGTCTTTTTGTTCTAAGGAGCCTCACGTATTGAAAAGAGGATTATAGTTTGAGAAAGTATCAAGATTGAGGGGAGAGCTTCTAGGGTTTTTGTTTTGATTTGCTTAAAACAGGCAAGACCTGAGCATGCTTGTAGGCAGACAGGAAATAGCTTTGGAGGGGAAAAAGGGCAGAAAAAGAACAAAGGACTCTGTCTTTTTTTTACTGCTGAGCTCTTGCCCTAGCTTAATGTCTAGGTAGCCCATGGTAGGAGACCTCACATAACTTTTTTCTTAAGGATAGTGTCGTGCAGTAGGTACACTGATACCAACAGAGTGTGGTTTTCTACTTCTGGGAAAGAATTTTCTTCCCAACTCTGAAGTGGTTGTAGACAGAATTCAATTCCTCTTAGGCTGTCGACTAACAGCCTCGCCTACTCCCAGCCTTTGCCAGGGGTCCCCTCAGTTCCTGCGACATCAGCTTATCCCTTGGGTACTCAGAACATGGCCCCTGGCTTCCCTCAAAGCAAGTAAGTAAGAGAGCACTTTCTTTATCAGAGACACAATACCCAACAACTCCCACAGCTTCAAGGAGGAGAGGTTTATTGTGGTTCAGGCTTTTGTTTCAACATTTTCATGATCAGTGGCACAGTGGAAGGGCCTGGCCAGAGGAAGGCTGCTCATCTGGTGGCAGACAGGAAGCAAAGAGAGCAAAGGTAGGAGCTGAGCAGGGAGATAGACCCTTCTAGGCCAGCCCCCGGGACCCACCTCTTCTGACCAGGCCTCACCTCCTAACAGCACATTTAGCTATGAACTCATCAGTGGACTAATCCGCCAATGAGTATGGCAACCTCATGATCCAAGCACCTCTCAAAAGCCCTACCTGGGAGTGTGTGAAGCTTTGGGGAGACATCTGGATATAAACCATTACAGAAACCAAACCCCGTTTTATAACCAAAGCTTAGAAATGACATCCCATTGCTTCAGCCATCCTCCCTGCATTGGAAATGAGACAACAAGTCCAGTCCACACTCCAGGAGAGGAGTTACACAATGGCAGGCATATCTGGAGGTGAGGATCGCTGAGCGTTGTCTTACAGCCTTACTCACGCTCCAGCAGAAGATTCAGACATCTAAACAATAGAGGATGCTGAATAATATTTTAAAAAGCAATTCAGATAGAATATTTACCCATATCTGGAGCAGTGAAGAAAAATTTTCAAAGGTGAACTAAAGCTTGAAAAAAGAATAGAAATATCTCAGGCCAAAAAAAATACTATGAGAAGAGGAATAGATGTGCAGATGTTATACTGAGTTCCCAAGAAGTTCAGTGAGTTTGAAGGACGTTGGGGAATGTGGCTGAAGATGAAACACAGGGACTACTGTAGACTATAGAGTTTCTCATTCATTATGTGGCAGAGTTTAGGCTAGATCTTATATTTGTGAAGAAGTTACCAGAGCAAAAATAACAGAAATCATATTTTAGAAAAATAATAGGGTGCAGAATGAACACAGGGAAAAAAAGATGCCAAGCATATCATTCAGGAATATGTTGCGACAAAATAGACAAAAACAGGGTGCACTAAACCAATTCAGTGGCCATGGGTATGGAGAAGTGGGGACATATTACAGATACAGACAGGTTGAAAGACAACAAGTATAGAAGATGACTTCAAGGTTCCTGGCACGCATAACTAAGCAGATGTAGATAACGTGAATCATACGTGAGTGGATGGGTGAGAACGAATTTCTTTCTGGATATGTTGAGTTTTGAGACTCTTTAGGACATTGTAGATACAACACGGATAGGCTTTATTTCATGGACAGGTAAAGAGACAGAAAATATTGAGCAATTGGCCTTGAATGGAGACAAGTAGGATTGAATTTAGTTTTACAAATACTTATTAAATGTTTGCTATATTCTTGGCACACATCCTAAATGGAGTATCACAGAGAGTTATATTGAAATACTAAAATAGATTATATTCTAAAGATAAAAGGGATCTTCTGAATTAAGAATAAATTGAGATTTACCGTTCTAAGTATACTATCCTCAGAATCAATTCTGGACTTCCAGAATGTAGACAGAAATCCAGAAGAACACGAAACAGAAAGGATATGATCAAAAAACATACCAAAGAACTATATTTAGCCATAATTAAATCATATATACTGTTTCATTGCCCAGAGTTTACCTTTTATTGGTATTTATTTTCTCTTAATTTAATTAGGAATATAGCTCATAATTTGGAAGCAATTCTACATTTTAGGTGACTGAGTTTCACAAAAACTGTTAATAAAATGTAGGAAAAGACAGTACTCCATGAATCTCTTAAGTATTAACTCGATTACTAGAATTAAATCAGCTAGTTCCATTTAGCTTGCAATGCTTATGTAGCTTAGGCCAGTTTGGACTTCATAGCTTAGTGAATTAAAGTTTGTAGTTACTTATTAAAACTGTAATTGCACAGTACCATGACTGGGATTCTTTTAAGAATTAAATAGTTATTTACCCAAGTGGCACTGAATATTTAGTGTGTATGTCCATGCACACACACGTGCACGTCTTAACAACACAATATTTAAGACATTTCCCTCACATTAATCTGTTCTTGGAAAAAAATATATATTGCAGCTGCTTAGTTTTAGTGGCAGCTTTGTTTGCTCTGTCCTCAAACACTCCCCTATCTGCTTTTTCTCACTCTCCCCAGTAACATGACTGTAAGATTTCTTCGTATCTTTTCAGGATTTCAACATCACACATTTTACATAAAATCGTGCATACATCATCAGTTTCAATGTAATCCGTCCATGCCTACCACATGGTTTGAACCAAAGACTTGGCTTTCCTTAAAAGCCATTAATCAGGGGCCAGTGAGATAGCTCAGCAACATAAGCGCCTGCCTGGTAAGCACGAGGTCTCGAGTTCGACTCCCCGGTACCCACATACGAAGAAAGGGCCGGTGATATCGCTCAACAGCACCGGTGCCTGCTGGCGTGTGAGGTCCTGAGTTCAACCCCTGGTACCCACACACACACACAAAAAAAGCCATTATTCATCTGTCCTGATCCTGTGTCCTGGCAGTCACCATAGATCACCATGGTTCTACACCTACAATAGTTCTAAAGATGCTAGTAGGGGAAAAAGGAACTGTGAATTTTTAATTGTCCTCAGCATCAATGGAACTTCTCCCCAGAGAATAAAAGGAAAGCAAACACTTTCCAACTACATGGAAAGTGACACCCCCAAAATCAAGAGAACATCTTGAGCTCTGTAGAGTGGGATAACTACTGGCTGGAGGTAGAAGTTGAATTTAAGCAGGACGCTCAGTTTCACAGTATGTCTAAAAATGTATGCCTTTCCTTATAAGAAGACCTGACAGTTCATGTAATAGGCTTAGAGTTACATTTTTAACTACCTTTTAAAATTTCTCACTTAGTTGGCTTTTTATAGAAATGTGCTTGTGAGTCACTTTTGATTTCTGGTGATCTTCTATTAACGCTTGGAATGCACCAGTGTACATTTTCGTTTGTTAGATGCAGCCTGATTTAAACTCTGTAGAAGTCAGAGATTTTCATGAAGGAATGCAAGCTCATAAATGAAGGAATTCCTCAGTATTGGAAAGAATCATATCTAATTTACTCATCAACATATACCTGGAAGATAGCACATGGCCTAACACCTAGAAAACAATCATAACATATCCGCTGATGTAAATAAATAGTTATAAAGGAGTAAAATGATCAGGCTAAAAAATGAAACATATTGTTCAGACAATATTTCATGCCTATATCTTGTACTCTAAATAACTACTATGTAGACAATAGTACGTGTGTATTAATTATTGTTACTGTCCGACTAGCCTGTTTCAAAGCTCTGTTTTATTGTTATTTTTACTTTTTTTCTCTTTAAAATAAAAAAATGAAACCTGGTTCTTTATTCAGAACAAGAAAGTTGGGGAAGGTAGATAAATAGGTACTGGAATTAGGCCTACTTGCTCTGGAATGGCCCTGGACAGACAAAAAAACAGACAAGAATGAAGTGATTTCATGATGAGAAGGACCACTGCAGAGAATTCAACCTGATACTATTCAATATCCAAGCAAGAGGTGGAGACCCACCACAAGTAGCTCGAGGAGTTATAGGCAAAAGTATAGGAGAGGAAGGGATAGGACAAAGGAGCCCAGAGCAGGACATATGAATACAAACCAAGGGCAACACTCAGCAGGTCCCACTCTGACTGATTTGGAGCATGCAGTGTCAGGAAACCCAACCCCATATTTTCAAGTTGACAGAAAAAGGACAAGAACATGATGTCCCTGTTTGTATCACTGTGAATTAACTAGATATCCAAAAAGATACAAAGTACATGCAGGAAACTACAGAATAGTACCATAATCCAACCACTTGGGTTTTGACTATTCCTTTTTAGTCTTCATTTTTATTAAGTCACTGACTACTGTACTAAGAAGGGTTTGAAGTAGCCACTCAGTTAGAACAGTGATTTTCAAATTGTAGATGAGGGCGTACAAGTAAAACTACCACTCTAACTTGGTGTATCTCCAATCTGATGGCCACCATCGCAATTCTCTTTCTGAGGATGGTAAAGATTTCCAGCTAGAAGCAGAACCCCGACTTTACTGTTCACTTGTCACTTCTCACCTTTCTGCACTTCTCTCTAAAGTCTCTTCCACAAGAATAAGTCAATTCCAAGCCTTTCTCTAAATCCTTCAACCACAAAAAGATCCTATTTACGTAATACACGTTTACTTTCCATAGGGCTCTGGGTAAATCACTAAATTTCTCTAAGTCTCAGCTTATTCATCCGTATAGTAAGTAGGATGAAAGTAGTATGTGCAGAAGGTTATTGGGAGAATAAAATGACTACGACTTAGTAAAATACTCTATAAATTGTCATTAATGTTATTATTTTAAAAAATATTTTCCCTGAAGTGAAAAACTGCTAGAAACACAAAACAAGTAAACGATTAAGAGATGTATTCCTATTAATGAGATGGAAGAGGCTCAATCTCAGTAGGGATAACTGAGATTGACCTAAAACACAGAAAAACTCTACATAGAGACCCAAAGGACAAGTCTAACACTCAAACTGAGATAATAGCTTGTGTCCTAAAGTTAAATTGGAAGAAGTGAGGCAATGATATCCAATCAGCTTTCTACTTTTAGTTTCCTGAGTAAGGTAACTTCCACTCCCATTAGTTGGTTCATAGGTGTCAGGCACAAAAATAACACAAAAATTTTGATTCTAGACTATTTGGAATTTTTGCCTCATTAAGTTGCAAGTTACATGAGTTAGGATCTGCTCTTAAATCACCACTTTCAAACATCAGCATTTCTTTCTGACAAGGATCTCACAGTCTAAGAAAAATGACAAACATTTTCATACCTTAATGGATCAGTGACTTTTAAACTAGGTTACGTGAGTGCTAAATGGAAACCATCCTAGAAGTTTCACTTTCATCAGTTGCCTTCCAACAGTTCTCTTTGGGATTTGGACATCTCATTTATTATTGGGAAATAAGGAGTTCCGGATGAGTGGCACTTTTCAGAAAACTGAAATTCATTCCCTAGAATATTAATCTTCATTGAATGTGACTAATATATTCCTTGGAAGATACTAAAATTAATTTAACAATCTGGGTAATTCAGAAGTGTACTTGGAGATTTCATTATGAGAAGTAATAAGATACACAGATTTCAGTCAGAAAACCTGGAATTCACATTTTATTCTGCCACCTATGTTTGCATAACTTTGGAGAAGCTACTTAACTAGTCTGAGACACCAATTTTCACATCTGTGAAGTTGGTTTTGATAATACATAATTCATAATGTTCTTATGAAGATTCCATGAAATAATATGAATAATATCAAAGATTACAACCCATGATTTTTTACTACTAATGCTTATTGGTAAAGATGCTCTTTGTTAATATAATTTTCCTCCCAGAAAAGTATTCCAGTTAAAATACAATGTTTCCTAAATGAGATGCTAAGTTTTTTCATGACCGAGTATAAAATGTGGTAAGCTAAGCACAGGACTAAGAAATGGAAACCATGTGTTCTAGCATCTGTTCTCCTAACAACTAGCTATAAAATTCCTGGCTTTGCTATCCTCACCTTGAAACATCAAAGAGCTGATCCTCTGCAACTTTGATTTTCCCCCAGTAAAATCAATAATATTTAATGTGTCTTTATGTTACATGCCAAAATGGTTCAACATTGCTTAATTTTCCTTTTACTAACTACAAAAGTTTTCTCAATTGGAAGGAGATTTTCAGTGCACGTGTATCTCTGCCAGTGAAGTCAGTCTTGCCTCCTGTTTCTCTAGACAAACTGTCATCCTACCTAAGACCATGCTATCACGGTACTCGACACTAGCCCTTCTGCTCCTCTCGTTTAGTCATTTTCCCTCTCTCTTGCACCATCATTTCCCCCTCTTCCCTGGATCAACCTGAGGAGCACATAAACACATTCTGATTTGTCCCATCCTGTTAAACAGAAAGAACTCTTGACCTTCATTGACCTCTGGCTGATCCCTGGCTCTTCCTCAGCCTCTCTCTTAGAGAAAAGTTCCTGAAAAGCATTCTCTATATGCTCACTATCTAGTTATTTCTTTCAGTTATCTCTAAAATATTTTGCAGCCCATCTTTTGGTCCCTCCACTATAATAAAATGGATCTCACATGAGCATGGCTTCTGTGTTATTGTCTCCGTGTTACTGTCCCTTGCCCTATCTGGCCTGTTACAGCATCTGACATCACTGTTACTTGCTTCCTTGAAGTATTTTCTGAATTTGGATTCCATAACACTATACTATCTTCGTTAGCCTCCACAGCTCACTAGATGCACCATTTTAGTCTACTACTGTTAGACTTCTTGCTGTTCCTCAACTCCCAGTTCTCTTAATTTTATAACCCTCCAGAGATTAGTGATATCCACGTCACCTATATTCTGATAACACACACATTTGTATCTTTAGCACTCTGCCTTAAACTCTGGATTCTTGTATCCAGCTGCCAATTTGACCTCTATTTGGGTGTCTGAGGGAGATTTTACACATCATGTGTAAAAACTGTACTCTCATTCTTTCACCTCCAATTTTCTCTTCCCACAGCTTTTGCTATCTTAAGTAATGGCAACTACATTCTTCCTGTTGCTTAGGCCATAATTTTGGATTCATCCTTGACTGCTTTTATTCTCATATTCCACTCAACAAGTACCCTGGGCTCTCCCTTCAAGACCACTTCAAGACCACCTCTCATCTCCTCCCCCATGACTACCTTGATCCAAGACATCAAGGTCTCTCCCAGAATAGCTGTTTCCTGTGATTTTAGTCTCCTACGGTCTATTCTATTCAGAGCAACTCTGCTAAAAGAGAGGTCAGAGCTTTTCTCTCCTGTGCTCAAGCCACCCTTTGTCTTACTCAGAATAAATGCTGTCCATGATTTAGTCCCTTCACTCCACCTGCCCCTTGTCCCCTTCCCTGCACCAAGCCAGTCCCTACTGACCTATATCTGTTCCCTGAATGTGCCAGGCAGCTCCCTGCTCACTGCCCCTAAACTAACTTGTCCTTCAAACCACGTGAGACAGATAATAAGCAATCAGAGTGGTTTTTACTCATATATTCCTAGATTAGCACTTCTGCTCAGATCGCCTACTTGACGTCTCCTCTGATGATTTCAAATAATTGGTTTTTCTCTCTACCCCTTATCACCACTGTCATAGTATATACCTTACTTTATTTTTATTTGATTTATTTAAATCATCTATTGTCTGTTCTTTGCACTCTTGCAGGTAACAATTTTTCTTTATTTTCTTCAATGCTTTAGCCCCAGGACCTAGAACGGTATCTGGTACATATTAGGTAAATGAATATTTGGTAAATAAACACTGAATGAGACATAGAAAAAATTCACATACTTAAGGAATAATAATTCACAGACATAATGAAAATAATGTTATATTGATATTTAAAATGTTTCTATTATGGATAGAGAAAACACATGAGTCAAAAAACCCATTAACTGTGAAAGAAAGGTGGTCTTCCTCAGATCCATAGACCTTATCTCTTCTTTTGTGAAACAGAGCAAGAAAAAAATCTTTTAAGTGAAAGCAAACCATTGATCAGAGGAGACATAGAACAAGCTGCTAATGAGTTTCAAGTTGTTATAGTGTACGTGTTAAGATCCCGTTGAAAGTGCTAATAGATGTCTTAAGTTCCATACAATTTTGGATGGTCATGGTTTTTTTGTTGATTCACTTGATCTCACTGAATACTTTCCCAAGGCTCAGTTCATTTCAACAAGCTTCATCAAAGGCTTGTACGAGCAAATACCTGGAGTGCACATTCTGATAAAAAAGGAGAAGTACATAGGGACACTAGAGGGGGCTCCCCTTTGGTAACACAAGTAAAATTCTTCAGGTCCCAGTGTTTGGGTGATCTGGAAACATGCTGCATAGATGTCCACCCCTTTGGGAGGGAGCAACAGCTTCCCAAGTCAGTAGCAAATGATGTCACATCTGGATAAGATGGAGAGATACCAGTGTAGCACTGTAGCCCACGAGGTAAGGTGATGAAGGGGAAAGGGACAGGGCTTGGTGACAAACAGACTTGTGCCCAGCATCCACTATAAATTAGGTGACATTGCACAATGTAACTTTTCTAAGACATTCCCTAAGATACGAACCACAATCAAAAAAACAAAATCTTTATTGCTTATAGACATATAATGTATGGAAATTACCAAATACAATACCTGGCACATACCACAATAGATGCTTAATAGTGGTAAGTATTAGGGTCATTTCTTGGGTCATTTCTTGGGTCATTTCTTGGTACTCGACTGCTTTGAAACTTGTCAAATTAGGCTCTCAATGAATTTTGACACGAAAATTTTGTTCCAGTACCTGTCATTCGTTTGGCATTCAGAGAGCCATGTAGAACTTGTGGATGTGGATTTACTCCTGACTCAGTACCCTTTCTAGTGAAATCAACATTGTTAGTACTCCTTTTTGGCATTCATTGTACCTCCCAGAACCAATTAATAACTAGTACCAAGGTACCACCGTGTAGACAAGCGGATACAGGTTAGATATACAGGGGTTGGCCAAAAAATATGGAGGGTGTTTAAACTTTAAAAAAAGGTTACAGTAAAAGATAACATTGTCATTAATCCCCCTCAAAATACTCCCCTTCATGTTGAACACACCTATCCCATCATTCTTGCCACTTTCTGAAGCAGTTCTGGAAGCGCACTTGCATGTCTTTTTGGATATTTCCATTTTTATAGAAGCCTAGAAAATTTAAATGTACCTGTGAAGACAGAAATAGATCTGCCTGGGATGGCTGCCTGGGATAAGAAATGTAAAGAAAGGGAGGGAAGGAAGGAGAAGGAAGTAAAAAGGATCAAGCTGTGATATATGTATATGCCAATTCCCCATGAGGAACGCATTTAATACACGTTGCAAACATATAAAAAGCAAAAAGAAAAGCAATGAAGAATGAGTGCAAAGGACATGTAGAAACATTTGGAGGTGATAGCAATACTTGGTATCTTAATTGTGATAGTTTTAGGGTGTAAAATTGTATACTTTGATATTTGAAGTTTTACTGAATACAAATCTTACTTTGATAATAAGTAAAACATTAAAACAATATATTCTAGTTGTATTTACACAAAGATATATGGTGTCTACTTCCAAAAGATGTTTATACTCTATATTTGGAATAAAATAAAGATAAATTTTCAATTAGCAACAATCATGCCTCATTGGCTATGATACTGCCACTGCACAGAGCTGGAATAAATAAAGATAAAAGAAGAAAATAAAAAAGTAAGGGAGGATAAACCAAAAAAAGTAGAGATAAAGTCAATAATTTTGAATTTGGAAATTTAAACTAATAAAACTTAAAGTCGGGATTCTGAATGCATAATCAAGGCTTGCTCACTATTGATGACTTCTTTCATGTGAAGGTAGACAACAAATCTGATGATTCGTATTCAAAGCATTAAAGGTGACCCAGTTGTCTGTCTAAGCTTTAACTGAAAGCCACATTCGAATTATGCTCGTACATGGACCTCGATACATCCCCAGATCTTACGCCGGGGATTTGCATCTGTGACCCTTCCATTGCTGATCATTCGGACAATGGGAAGAGAAATCACAGATTCTTCCTCAGCAAATAGTTTTTAATGTGTGAGTAAAGGCAAGACCGCGGGACTTCGTGGTTCCCCTGGCCTCGCGCTTCGGCTCACTGAAGTGACTTTGCCTTCAGGTTACCACGTTTTCCTCACATTTTCATGACGGGTCTGGCACTGCATTTGGCACTCTGAGAAAACAGAGTCACTGTCCCTGCCTTCATCCATGTATATTCAGCCCAGTGTAGAAAGAACAATTAAGGAAAAACAGTAGAATAATGAGAGCCAAATCGTCCTTTTGTAAACCATAAATGCAATTAAAGGTCAGGGAAGAAGTCAACACTGAGATAGGGAAATGAGTGAAAATTCCTGAGCCTACACTTTCGTGAGCAGAAATGAAGGAAGAATTTATTATAATTCACCCATTCATGCATTTATCCAATGAATATTAAGAATCCGCCGTGTATGAAGCACTGAGCTAAGCGGTCAGAACGCAGTGGTGAATGACAGATCACACGAGCTTTATCCTACTCGCTACTCCCAGCCTAATGGAAGGAGCAGTCATCAAACAAATAAATATGTAAATACAAATATTGTGAAATATAAGTAATGCTGAGAAAGTATGGAATATAGAGCACTAAGAATAAGACAGGGGTAATATTCCAGTTGACAGGGTTGAAGGAAGTGACCTTTGACCTGGGACTTAAGGAAAGGGGAGCCGGCCTGGGCGAGGTGGGGTAGAGCCGTCTGTACAGAGAGAACTGTGATAACCCGGGGAGGGAAAGAACATGACACTTTCGCAGAGCTTCAAGGACCACGTAACCATACACAGAGCATGGGCGGAAGAGATGCAAGGATTAAAAAAAAGGAGATGGTAAGACATGGACAGGACAGGCAAGACCTCCAGGGAATGTTCGAGATTCCTGATTTTAAGTGCAACCTTGTCACCAACAGGTGAAAATGCCACACGCTCTGGAGTCACATTAAATAGGTGGCACATTAAAGAACAAGCTCCTCAGGAGCGACTGCCCTCCCACCGTTCCCCCGAGACAGCCAGCCTCTCTGTGGGCCTCTGCTTCTCTTTGCATCCATTTCCTGTCTCGCCCCTTCCTCTTTGTGCAACCCACTCTTTGTTTCTCCACTCCAAGTTCTGAGAAAGACCATCTGACTGGCCCAGTTTACTACCTCATCTCTGTTCGGGATTGTGCTGGCCAGCATCCCCAGTGGTTGCCTTTGGGTCACACAGCTGCTTCTAATCTAATCAGCTGTAAAGAGGAGACCTAGCGCAAAGAAACAGCTTTGTGTTCCGACTGTCCCGCTAAGTCAGAAGCAAAGGTAGCCAACACCATGATCGACCCGCCTGATAACACTGAGAAAGAAGGCCGCTCCAGTGCAGCGCGAGTGAAGAACAGGAGGCCTCGGAAAGGCCTCAGTCAGGAAAGCTGAGAGGTGTGGTGGAGATGCACGCTCTTCCAAAGGAAGCAGCAGAAACTAACATGACAAAAGAGGAGCTTCGTGGGGCCAGTGAGATGGCTCAGCGGCGTCAGCGCCTGCCCGGCAAGCGCGAGGGCCCGAGTTCAACTCCCACATACGAAAAACGGGCCGGTGATATCGCTCAGCGGCACGGGTGCCTGTTGGTGCGCGAGGTCCTGAGGTCGACCCCTGGTACCCACAAAAAAAAAAAAAAAAAAAAGAAAGAGGAATTTTGGGAGAATAATTGCTTAATCATAATATATTCTTGTTCTTTTTCCATTGAAAATGCACTGAGATTTCAAGGTTATATTTCTTTTTCTTTCACCTTCTCAGATCAAATGTGATGAGAAGTAGTTATAGAGGTCAGAGGGATGATGGTGGAATAGCAGCTGTACTGTTGACAAAGATGGATTGCAGAATATGGCTTAGCTTTGCCTTCTCCTTGCATTCTAAGACTGTCCCAGGAAGGTAGGGACAGAAGTGGAAAAGGAGATGTGCTCTTGGGGGTGGGGGGAGAAGGATGGGAAGGGAGGGGAGGGGAAGGGAGAAAAGGGGAGGGGAAGGAAGGGGAGGAGAAGCGAGAGCAGCCTTCCCTGGACCTCCAGTCTCATCACACAGTCGTCCCTCTGACCTTGCAAAACAGTGATGAAAGACAAGGACTCTGTCACAACTGCTCCTTTCTGAAAACTTGGCAGACAGCAGGTAAGTACCTTCTCCTAACAGCACCTCTATCCTGAATGCTGATTCTTCACCCCTGATTTGCCCGTTTCATCCTCTACCAATACACACAATATTTCCCCACCCTCCTACCATTATCTGGCATTCCTCTTTCAAAACTGCTCCAGTTTCAGCCTTCCTGAGGTCCCTCTAAGAGAACCTTTTGACTTATCATACCTTCATTTTTTACCACTTAGAATTTTTTTTTTTTTTTTGTGGGTACCGGGGGTTGACCTCAGGACCTCGTGCACCAGCAGGCGCCCGTGCTGCTGAGCGATATCACCGGCCCTTTTTTCCTATGTGGGTATCGGGAGTCGAACTCAGGACCTCACGCTTGCCAGGTAGGCGCTTATGCTGCTGAGCCATCTCACCAGCCCCCACTTAGAATATTTGAACATAATTTACAATATAGGTATTTTTCACCTAACATCATCTCTCTATCCCAACAAATACAGTTGTAAAACAATTCCTTCTACATTTTATAAAAAAGAGTCTGCTTTATTTATTCCAGGTGTCATTATAATGAAGCAGTAGATTTTGTGTGTTTTAGGTTGTGAGAGTGTGCACAAAATAATTATTTTGAGCAAATATCTAATCATTCCAATGCATTATGAAATCCGAAGACTACTCTGTATGCCACTGATAATAATGTAGAACACATCTCCATGCAGTGCTGTATGAAAAATTATGAAAAGAGAAAACTTAGAGAAGTAATAGCAGAGAACCAGACCAGAAACTCTTTTACTATGCCACACATCTTAAAATAACCAGTAATCACAAATTCCTTAATAACTTTTTAATAGTTTAATGACTATAAAACTATTTTTTTTTTTTTTGGTGGTGGGGGTACTGGGAATTGAACCGAAGGCCTTTGCACTGAGATAAATCCCCAGCCCTTTTTATTTTTTATTTTGAGACAAGTTCTTGCTAAGTCACTAAGTTGCCCAGGCTGGGTTCGAACTTGCAATCCTCCTACCTCAGCCTTCCAGAGTGCTAGGATTACAGGCATGCACCATCACAGCTGGTTGATGATTATAAAGCTTAAAAAGGAAGAATGGAATATTTCTGTCTATTGTTATATGAGAAACCTCCATCGTGCTGGGACCTGTGGTTATTAAACAATCAACCACACACAATAAGCAAATTCATGTATAGCTTGACTCCTTTCATTTCAAACCATGTTTATTTAAAAACTTCAGGACCTCATTAATGGTATTTCCAAATATCTTTTGATCCCAGCTAAGTGTTTCTGAATGCTGAATTTTGGCTAGTGATAACAGTGACACTCACAGAAAGGAAATATTAGGCACTCAAGTCATCCAAAACAGTTGACCGAGACTTACAAATTCTCTAAATTTGGAGGCGGAACCCTTCTTGAATGTGAGGTTGTGATTTAATTCATGCATTTCTTGAGTATGGGATTTAAGTGAGCATTCATGAAGCCAAGGAAGCCTTCACTAATGAACCTTCAGGGACCAGTTAGCACAGTTTGTTAAATTGGAATACTAATTAGGTCTCAGCAATAGTCTAAATCAACCTAAATGCTCCTTAGTTTGACCAATTATAGGTGCCCAATAAGTGTTTGTTTAAATTCAATAATTCTCTGTCCTGAGGGAATATTCCTAACTATGAGTGGCTGAATTGAAAAATATAGGCTATTAGTCATGAATAAATTGTACATGAACCAGTGCCTTTCAACACTGCTCCTGGAGGGCCAAGGTCACATCACTGACGGTCCAGTTGCACCCGTCTCCATTTCTGGGTCCTATGCCATGATATTTCCCAATGGAGCATGATCGTGTTGAAGCTTTTTCCTGGTCTACAGGGGCAAAGTGCAAGAGACACCAGGTATAAGTGTGAGACGCCTGGGTATAAACCAGTCCAAAACACCAAGCTACTTTCTGGAATCTGCTGTGCTGATTTGTGGGGAGCCTCCCTTCCACGCTGGCCCATTTGATCTTTCTTGATTCTGTTTCTCCCTTTCCTACCCTCAAAGCATGCTGCCTCCCACTCGATACACTCTCAGATATTGATTCTTAGGTTCAGACTAACAACTATGGCCTGTAGCCTTTTGATTCAACCACAACAGTGTCCTGACTGCACAAAATCACCCCAGAATTGTTCACATATCTCAGGGGTGTTAGGAAATGCAGAGGCCAGCACTCTCCGTGGCAACATACACAAAGCTGGCTCTGGTCCTGCAATTGCACGAGTGCCACAGGCACTGCTGCAAATAGTGACCAGCTCAAGAGAGTTTAGTCTGCTCTAGGCTGATTTAAAGCAGAGGCAGTGAATCACTGAGTCAGCACTGTGTACTCCTTTGGTATCAGAAACGACCATGTGGAGCTGAGGGTGAATTGGCCCAAGTTTGCCACCTCAGCAGTTAATATTTTAGATTTGGTTGCAGGTGACAGAATATCCCCAAAGAAACACTCGAGTGCAGCCATGATTTCTGCAGCCCAGTCAGGAGGAAGAAGGAGCCAGGGCTCCTTTCTATAGGGCACCTGCCAGCAGTCTCACCTGTCACTCGCACTGTAACCCATTGGCCAGAGCATAGTGAAATGGCCCTGTGTGGGTTAAGTCTTTGCTCTGGATGTCCTGACAGAAATCAGATGTTCTCTTGCTAGGGAAGAAGGTGAGCAGAGATTTGATAGAAACTGTAGTCTCACTTTTATTTTCCCCCTAGCTGTGGGAGTTTAGGCAAGATTTTTCTGTCAAAAGCCCTTCTGTAAATTAAGGCAGTGCCTGCTTTATGTGATTATATTGCTTAATTTCTCAGCGCATGTGACATAGTATACCGTGAGTTCCTTCCCAAAGCAATGTGTCCTTCCTGTGACTTCCACGGCATGATGCTAACCTGGTTTTTCTCTGGCATCTCTGGGTCGTCTCAATTTTGTTGCTGTGGTTGTTGCTTACTCTTCCTATTTCTGTTTTGTGGTATTCTTTTTGGCTCTATTCTAGGACAACTTCATTCTCACCTGATCCTTCATTCTTCTTGCTGTTACACATGGCAGAAAGAAGTATGGCATAAGTTTATTGAGTACTTATTATTTGCTAGGAACTAAGAATGCTCTCTGCACAGCATCTCACTTAAGCCTATCAGCACCCCCAAAGACATGTATCTTTGTTGGTCCTACATTTTTCGCAGAGGTTCATACAATTTGTTGGATGATACCAGTTTTGGATTTCAATCCACAATGTCTGACTTTACAATTACAGAGCTTACCGTTACATCTGCCCCATTCCCCTTGCCAAAAAAAAATAAATCCCACCAGGTCCAATGCGTATACCTCAATTCCTTCCTTACTGGATGGTCCTACTTATCTTGCAAACATTTTAAACTTAAGACGTTGTAGAGTAAACTCAAAGATCTTTTATTAATTGTTTATTGAGCATTTAGAGTAAACTCAAAGATCTTTTATTAATTGTTTATTGAGCATTTACCATGTGCTAAGGTGTGTTGTAGGTGGTCAATCTACTGAAGCAATGTAAAGAGAGAATCCCTGATTTCATGAAATGTACTGTTCATTTGGCAAGAGAAACAGTAAACCAAAGCACATCAATAAACACAATAAGCACAATAAAAGAAAATAAAGCAGGGTAAGTGGGTTGAGAGACGGAAAGGAACATGTGCCGGTGTATTAGTTAGCATTCTCATCACTGAGATGCAACACCTGACCCTCACTTAAAGGAGAGTTTTAATTTGGCTCATGATTTCAGGGGATTCAGCCCCTGGTAAGCAGTCTCCAAGGCAGGAACATCATGGCAGAAGGGTACGGTGGGACAAAACTGCTTAGTTCATGGTGGCCAGGAAACAGAGCAGGGAAACGGTGTGAGAGAGGTAGAGGCCAGAGACCAGATATAGAACCCAAGGCCATGCCTTCATGACCCACCCAGACACAACATGAAGTGAGATCCACCCATCCCTTAGCCAGATTGCAAACCCGATCAAGTCGACACCTCACACAGGCAGCTAGATGTCAACAGCTAATCCCACAAGGTGTGTCCATGTTGTGTTTCACGGAAAAGGAGATTTTGCAGTATGACTGAGGTTAGGGACCCTGAGATGGAAAAATTATCCAGGACAGTGTGGCTGAGCCCAGTATAATCACATGGGCCCTTAAATGTCACAGGAATCTGTGACAATGACAGTGGAAGAAGAGGCAGGAAAGAATTAAAGCATGAAAGACACTCAACCACTGTGGCTGTCATTGGACTTGGAGGAAGGAGCCACAAGCCAAGAATGTGGCATCTTGGAGAAGCTCTCAATGGCCCGCAGTTTACAACGAGTGAGAAAATGAGAATGTCAGCCCTACAGTCACAAGGCAGCAAACTCTGCCAAGGACACAAATGAACAGAAAATCGATTTCCCTACAAAGCCTACAGAGACCAGCACAGCCTCGTTAAGAACTGTTGTGGGCATCTGATCTGCAATAGCAAATACATTTCTGTTTCTCTAAGCCACTGAATTCTGATAACCTGCTCAAGCAGTAACAGAAAACTAACTCAGGCTAAACTGTAGTAGCCAGGGAAAGCCACTCTTAGCAGAGCCAGAGAGATAGCTGTGGGAAGAGCTCCTAGGTCAAAAGGCAAAGAACAGCAGGAAGGCCAGTGTGGCTGAGGTCAGGGAAAAGCAGCAGGAGCTGAGATGCCAGGAGAGACCAGGTCAGCACAGTGGAGATGCGCAGGTCATGCAGCTGTGCTTTTGCTCTGAGCATGATTGGAAGGCATTTGCACAGATACTGTGGTTTACTTGTCCCCACAATGCTCATATTGAGATTTAGTGCCCATTGTGAGGTATTTAGCAATGGGACAAGATGGGACCTTTAAGAAATGACTGGGCTTTGAGGGTTCCGCCCTCCTGAATGGATTGATCCATTCCCAGATTAATAAATTAATGGGTTAATGGGCTTAGGGGAGTTTCTTTGTTCTAAAACTGAGCTCCCTCTGGTACACTTACTATGTCTTGCCATGTGGTACCCTATGCCATACTCTATAAGACTCTGCGAGAACAAGAAGGCCCTCATTAGCTGTGGTCCCTTCGTCTTGGACACTTCCCAAACTCCTGAGTTACAAGAAATAAATTTCACCTTCTAATAAACTACTTAGTCTCAAACATTTTATTATAATAAAAGAAAACAAAGTAAGATATCAGAGTAGAGTCACAATTCAACTTACTTTTGAAAGGTTTCCTGTGGATATTGTTTTAAGAGTAGATTGAATGGGACAAGAGTGACAAGAAGAGATCCTGGTTGGGAGAGGATTTTTAAATTGTTCTCCAACAATCCATCCAAATAAGAGAAGACAGCTTGAACTGCCATAGAAGAGTTGGAGGAGTGAGAAGCAGTCACCTACAGGATATGTTTGAAATTTAGGCAACACTGCATTTTCTGATGGCTTGCAATTGGGGTAGTAAAGAAAGATCAGAGGGTAAGCAACTAAGCACACTGATGCCAGTTAGTGAGGTGGGAGAAAGTGCAGCAGGTTAGGGAGATCAAGGTTTTGGTTTGGGGCATGTTAAGTATTAGATGCCTATCCATCATCCACCTCGTGGTAGGTACATGAGTCTGATTTCAGGGACAGTTCGGAATGGAGGTCCATGGTCGGCAGAATAATCACTGCTCAAAGATGTTTACCTCCGAATCTCTAGAACCTGTGGATATGTTATGTTACAAAGCAGCGGGGAATTAAGGAAGCAGATGGACTTCACATTGCAGAGTTGCTGGCCTTAAAATAAAGAGACGTCTTGGACTCCCTGGGTGGGCCCAATGTACTGTCTCTCTGGAGAAGAGGGAGGCAGAGGACTCAGAACCAGAGAGACGGCATTATACGAAAATTCAGCTGGCCAGTGCTGGCCTTTAAGATGGTGAAAGCTGGCTTTCTGCTGGCACATGGGCCATGAGCCAGGCATGGGGGCAGCCTCGAGGAACTGGGAAAGACAAGAAAATGGATTCATTCTGATAACCCCCAGGAAAGAACAAAGCCCTGCCCGTGCCTTGCGTTTAGCTTAGTGAGACCCCTGTCAGACTTCTGAGCTACAAAATTACAATAAATCAATTTATAAATCAAAAATAGATTCATGTTGTTTTCAGCCACTGAGTTTGAGGTTACAACAGTAATAGGAAACCAGTACAAAGCAAACAGTCTTGTTCTTTCTTTCAGTGAGCTCTATCTTGGTAAATGGCATAAAACTCACCCATTTATTCAAGGCAGAAATACATAACATCCTTGATTCCTTCCTGTCCCAATCCAGTCAACAGTAAATTCTCTGGATTCTGCTTACTGAGTTCAAAGTTCCCCACTGTGCTATTTTCCTAATTCAGATCATCACTATCAGTCCCCTTTGCAAGGGAAGGGAGGGACAGTACACAGCCATTTAGCACCCAGAATAAGTCTTCTAAATTTCATATTTCAGGTGATTATTCCTCTCTCCTTTAAGCTCTCCAGTGGCTTGTATTTACCTCATAACTAGGCCCGAACTGCTTGATATGGCTTTGAAGATCCTCCAAGGCTTAATCTGCCTTCATCTGTATTTCTTCACACTGTCCTCACACTAAACTTCTTTGTGACCCTGAAAATATTGAGAAATCTCCTTACTTCCTTGTCCTCAACTGGTTCAAAGGAAAAGCTCTAGGCTCCAGTGTCTAGCACCCTTCTTCTCTCAACCTGTAGGTCTCAATTCTCTCCCTTTATGTTACTCCCAAGCTCCTAAGGGTATCAAGGGCATCAAGACCTCGAACTTTTGCTTCAATATTCATCACAATAATTAGTATCTGGTCTGTCTCTATGAGAGCAGAGTTTCTGCCTAGCTTGTTAACCAGTCTCTCTGCATTTCTAGCACTCAGCACATAGTAGGTGCTCAGTAAATATTTGCCAAATGGTAATTAATTGCTTAAAAACTGCAAATTAATAGTTCTGAAACCTTTACAATGGTTCCTATGCCATTTTTAGTAATAATTTCCTGGAAAGTCTAGGCTAATAGAACGTTCAACTACTTCTCAAGATGCAGTAATTTCGTGCCTATTACCAATTTCCACATTCTTGACTCTTGTGAGTTAGAGCTAGTGAGAGAAATTACTTTTGCATTTGCAATGTCATTCATCAAGCATGCAACAATCATTTGAGGACTCTGAGTACCTTCAATGTGCCAGTCAGTACATGCTGAGAGTACAGTAAGTGAATAACATAGTCTTTGTTTTTACTGAGTTGGCATTTTAGTGTGTGTGTATAGGGTGAGGGAAGTCACAAAGTAAACAAATCAAAATTATGTAGAATATCGGATAGTACAGTAATCCCTCCCCTTTTCTAAAATTTCGCTTTCTGTGGTTTCCCTTATTCAAGGTCAACTATGGTCCAAAAGTAGTAAGTGCAAAAGTCCAGAAGTAAACAATTCTTAAGTTTTAAATAATTTTGATTAGTGTATTGTTACTCTATCATTAGTTATTGCTGTTAATCTCTTACTATGCTTGACTTGTACATTAAACTTAACATAAGCATGCATCGTAAAGGAAAAATTTGCACAATATGTGGGGTTGCATGCTCTCTGCAGTTTCCAGCATCCACTGGCGGTCTTGGAACGCATCCCCTCACCGTTAGTAGAAATTACTGCAGTATCAGAAAGGAAGGTGTGTGCATGTGTACGTAGTGTTTTACTTAGATGGAGCAAACATTCGAGCAGGGCCCAAAAGCAATCCCTGGAGTTGGTAGCAAGTCACAGAGAAGCAGCCAGGAACAGGGACTATTGTTCAGGGTTCAAATCGCAGGTCCCAAGTACGAGCATGCGGTTGAACAAGTACTTTGCTCCTCTGAGCCTGCTGCTACAGGTAGCTGTAAAAGGGCAGTAACAGTACAAATCTCAACCGCTTGTTCTGACAAAACGCTCAGCGAGGAGCCCAGCACGGAATTACCGCACCGCCTGAGACGTGGGCTAACAAATCTGGGACCGCCCACCTCATCCCGCCCACTAGCACCGCCCCCTCTGACCACAGTGCTACATGTAATTGGCTGTCTACAGGTCCGTCCCGCCCCACCAGTGCGTCCGGTCCAATCCTGTCCCGTTTCCCGCAGAGTCGCGTTCACACGTCCTTTGAGTGGGCGGGGCCCGTGACGTTTCCTGACGCGTACGTCACGGTGGACGGAAGTGGCGCGGGCGGTTTGGAAAGCGGCGGTCTCGGCTCTGTCAGGCTCCTGCCCCGCGGCGGCCCGGTTCCGCGCCCACCCGTGTCGCCCGTCCTCGGCGCCAGCCGGCCGGGGCGGCAGCCGCGCCATGTCCACCCCTCCGCTGGCGGCGTCGGGCATGGCGCCCGGGTCCTTCGCCGGGCCGCAGGCTCAGCAGGCCGCCCGCGAGGTCAACACGGCCTCGCTGTGCCGCATCGGGCAGGAGACGGTGCAGGACATCGTGTACCGCACCATGGAGATCTTCCAGCTGCTCAGGAACATGCAGGTGCGCGGGCGCCGAGCCCTCGGGGCGGGGCGCCTCCTCTCAGAGCTGCCCCGGAGGGCGAGGTTTCCACGTTGTCCGGCTTCCGCCGCGTTCTCCGGTACTGGAAACTAGCTTTCAGAGTACCTGCCCTCTTCCAGTTATTTTAAAGTGGTTTCCGCCCCCCCAGCAACATTTCTCCCGAGAGGAGCAGGACCCTAGAATTCACATTCTGCTAACAGTTCTTTTTTAAAAGCCCTCCCCTTTTCTTGGCAGAACTAGTACGCGATAAACCACGTCCATGTCAAGTTTGTCAGGTGTAAATTCACTTGTGAAAGCAGCGCCACCCTCGCAGCAGTGAACATGTGCACGACCCCTGAAAGTTACCTCGGGTCCTGGGGAATCTGCCTCCGCCGTCCCCACCCCCGGGCAACCTGTTTCCGACGACCTGAGTTGCATGCGAATACAGTGCAGAGGCCTTCGGCGGGAGGTCGTGGTTCTTTCTCTCTGCAGGCGTCCCCAGGGCGTCCCTTTTCCTTGCCTAGCAGTGTTCCACTGTGCGACTGTACCACGGCCTGTGTGTCTGTCGATGGACATTAGGGAGGTTTCGTCTTTGGGTCCGTTAATGCTGCTGTGAATGTTTGCTTACAAACTTGTGTGTGAATGTATATTTGGGACTGTGTAAAATTTAAGAAATTTCTCCCAAGTGGTTGAGCTGTTTTCATTTCCATTAGCAGTGTTTAAGGATTCTGGTATCTGCTTAGCCTCATCAACACTTATTATTTATTTATTTTGCTTAGCAGTTTGTGGCTTTTTATTCTCTTTGCATATCTAAGGAACGGACTTTTTAAGTTGTTTCTTGGTTTCCCCTTCTTTTCTCCTTTCCTCCCTCTCCCTTCTTTCTTCCTTCCTTCTACTGGGGATTGAACCCAGGACCTTCATACTGAGCTGCGTCCCCATCCTATTTATTTATTTGTTTATTTTTGAGGCAGGATCTCAACTGAGTCACTAAGTTGCCCAGGCTGGGCTGGAACTTGCAGTCCTCCTGCCTCAGCCTCCTAGAGTGCTGCCACCATGCCCAGCTCATTTTTTCTTTTGATGGAAATCTGTTTGGTTGTTCTCTTTTGGTGTCATACCTAAGAAACTTTTGTAGAACCCAAAGTGACAAAAGTTTTTTCTTATGTTTTCTTCTAGAAGTCTGGTACTTTTGGTTTTTGCATTTAGTTTGTAACCCATAGTAAGTTATATAATTGGGGGGAGGGTAGTGATAGATCTAATTCATCATTTTGCAGTTGGGTATCTGATTGTCCCAACACCATTCAACTAACCCACTTTAATGCTTCCTTCTCTTAATACTGCAGGATGTGGACATCATTCTGTTAAACAATGTATATTAGAAAAGATTAGGCTAGACAAACAATGTATATTATTAAAAGAAATGAATGCAGGTTTATGACCTACATAGAATAAACTAGGGGCCGGTGAGATGGCTCAGCGGTGTATGCGCCTGCCTGGCAAGTGCGAGGGCCCGAGTTGGACTCCCGGAACCCACATACGAAAAAGGGGCCGGTGATATCGCTCAGCGGCACGGGCGCCTGCTGGCGCGTGAGGTCCTGAGGTCGACCCCCGGTACCCACAAAAAAAAAAAAAAAAAAAGAATAAACTAAACTGTTTCAGAAAAGTAGTATCGATAACTAGATTCCATGTGGACCTATATTGAAAGCTAATTTGTAAGGGACACGATAGTTACTTGTGTGCCTTTTGCTTAGTGATTCTGCGGTCCAGCTCATCTAAGACCCTTTGGGGCACATCATAGTTGGCTGAAAAGGCAATAACAGTGTGTCTCTTCCTTTCCAAGAAGCTTGAGAAAGAGGTAATGCAAATATGATGATCTTAACCACATTTAATCTGGTTATAATTAGCTTATGCACAGTCCTCTTGGTCACAGTTTGTTACTCATGGTCAACCATGTTCCAAATGGATATTTGATAGATAAGAGAGACCATATTTACCTTTTATAAGAGTATATTATGATAATTATTCTACTTTTTATTAGTTATTGTTAATCTTTTACTATGCCTAATTTGTCAGTTAAATGTTTTCATAAGTCTTGCATGCAAGAAAAAGTATAGTAGTAAATTAAGGTTTGCTACTGTCCAGAGTTTCAGGCATTCTCGGAGTTTTAGAATATATCCCTTTCTGAGGAGGGACTATGGTACATTTTAATAAGTATTCAGATTTAAAATCTTCCACTGTAGTATTAACCCATAAAGGTACAATAACATTAATATAAATGGCTAAGATTTCTTTTTTTTTTTTTTTTTTGTGGGTACCGGGGGTCAAACTCAGGACCTTGCGTGCCAGCAGGCGCCCGTGCCACTGAGCGATATCACTGGCCCTTTTTTCGTATGTGGATACCGGGAGTTGAACTCAGGACCTTGCGCTTGCCAGGCAGGCACTTATGCTGCTGAGCCATCTCACCGGCCCAACTGCTAAGATTTCTAAGGATATGAGTTAAGGAAGTGATTATATATTAGGTGTCTTTTACCTGCTTAGGAGTCTGATGAAAAGTATGGACTTGTTTCTGAGAAGAATACATAAGCATATTTTGAAAAAAATTTCAGGGAGTTAAAGAATATTTCCCCAAATTTCCCCAAGTCCCACATTAAGATTCCTGTAGAAAACTGCACTGCTTAAGACTCCCTGTGAAAAATATCATTGCTTTGGTTCTGTTTATTATCCTGTAAATCTTTTATTTTCAGAATATGTCATACATTCAGAGTTCAGGAATAAAACAGTTCAACATTACTGTGAACATTCCCCCTCCCATTCCTATGCACTAGGTACCTAATTTTCTCTGCAGGTCATGGTTGTTAAGGACTCCTACTACTATTTTGGTGTATCCATCCATACATTTTATGCATACTTAAGCAAATGTATACATACATATATATATATATTTTAATTTCCCCCACCGCACACATAGTAGTATATTATACACATCACGTTGTACTTTGCTTTTTTCAGTTGATATCTTCTGGAGCTTATTGCATATTCACACTGTAGATTCTTTTCCTTTTATAGTGCATAGTATTCCTCTGCATGCCAGTACTGCAGTTCATTAAACCAGTTCTCCAGTGAAAGTCTTTCAGAGCTTCTAGATTCTAGGTCAAGTAAGGAAGGTCTTCCCCACTTAACAATTAGAAGAATTCTGCGGCTTTTAAGTGTGAGGTATGTCCCAGCCTTACTTTTTACAAAAGGTCGATTACATAAATTCATTTTCTCTCTTCACTAAATCAGATGCTACTTTATACAAACGAGTCTGTCTGGGGGTGTTGTGTCAGCTTTCCATTGCTGTGACCAAGTACCTGCATAAACAACTGAAAAGGAAGAAGGGTTGATTTTGGCTCAGGATCCAGAGGTTTCATCCATGCTCAGCTGGCTCCAAGGAAGAAACATCATGGCACAGGGCATGGCAGAGGAAAACCGCTCACCACCTAGCATTGGGGAGCAGAGAGCGGGGGAAGAGCCTGGGATGAGGGGTGAGGGATCAGATGTCTCCACAGTTGAGTCCCTGTGAGTCACCCAGACACACCGGAAGTGAGCTTTACTCATCTGGGTCCTCTCAAGCCAGTCAGGCTGCTGACCATGATCAGCCATTACAGATGTTCCCTTCCATGGTTGTCCAACCCTTTGGCTGGCCTGGGCCGCACTGAGTCACGAGGAATGGTCTTAGCTGCATATAAAATATATAACTAACGTATGTAAGTAACAAAACTTCCTTTTTAGAATAATTTTTATTAGAACGAAAAAAGAAGCCAGCATAAACTGACATGTGGTGGGCCCAGGAGAAGGAGGAAGTGCTGCACCATACCCCCACCCCACTGTTCCCTTGTTGCATATGCAGCCCACGCTTGAGCACTGGGCAACTGAGTCATGGAAAATACCACCAAAAGTCACATATCGTGGAAAGTTTATGACCTTGTGGGGCCGCAATGCTAACTGTACAGGGCCGCATGTGGCCTGTGGGCCACTGGTTGGATACACCCATATTCTCCACAGAGCTGCCTATCTTATGTATTAGTGCCCGAATTTCTTATATTTTTTTGAGCCTCAGTAATGTTTATACTTATCTTTTAGAAGTTCCCTGGCTAGTCTGATCATTTACTTCGACATTTGTACAGGCTAATGTATTTTAAAATCAGCTTTAGCTCTAATAATCTGTTAGTGTTTTTATTAAGTCATTCAAGCTAGGAAGACGTGACATCATTAATATATTATCTTACTGACCAAGAACATGGAATATCCTTTTATTTTTTATTTCCCTAAGAAGTAAGTATTGTAAGTTTTCTTTCTCTCTTTTTTTTTGGTTTGGTTTTATGAGACAGGGTCTCACTATGTAGTTCAGGTTGCCTTGAACTCACTGCGTATCCCAGGCTGGCCTCAAACTCCCCGAAATCTTGCTGTCTCAGCCTCCTGAGTGCTGGAATTACAGACATGAGCCACCACACCCAGCATCAAGTTTTCATTTTGGTCTTGAGATTTTTAAAGTTTATCCCTAGATATTTTATCTTTTCATTGGTGTTGTAAATGGCATTTTGTTTCTGTTAGTTTTTGTAGGTAAAAGCAAAGTAGTGTTTTCTGTTGATTTTGTGCTCACCTCTTTATTGAATTCTTTCATCTTCAGTAGCATTCTGTCACAGTAGTGATCATTACACTGCTTCCTCGTTAGGGTTTCAGCTTTATTTTATACCCTTGTCCTTTCTTCCCTAATTGCTTTGATCAGTGCTTCTAGAACAGTGCTCATTAGCAGTGGTAGTGGTCTCGGGAGATGTCCTTTTGGTTCTAGAACTTAGTGGGGCTGCTGCTGCTATTTCTGTGTTAGTCAGTGCTGACTACAACTAAGATAAATGTATTTTCTCACATTGGGGAATTTTTATTGTGTTTCATGTTTGCTTTAAAGAATGAGTGTTGAATTTAGTTGAGTGCCTTTTTAGTGATTAGGGGTATGAAGAAGTATTTAGGGGTTTTCAACCCTAGACATGAGCGACATGGTTATTGATGAGCTATTCAGCTGAATAGTGCATATCACTAGTCTTTTTTTTTTTTTTTTTTTTTTTTTGGCATTGCTGGGCATCAAACCCAGCTACACAAGTGCTCTGCCCTGCTAGGCAAGCGCTCTATCATCCAGCAATAATTCCTGTCCTCGAGGGGTCTTGAGTGCTGTTACTGTGTGTGCTCTGGAGTATGGGAACCTCATCTCTCTTATGTCACTGCCACCCCAGCTTCGAAAACAGTGCCTGACATATTAAAACATGCAGTAATTGTTGAATAAATTAATTATTCCTTTCTTTGAGAAGCTGATATTAAAAACTAACATCCAAACTCACTAAGTTGGCATAATGGAAGAGTGTGATTCTTCACATTTCAAATGGGTTATGTTTTCCTTTATCACAGGATTTATCAAGAGTTCCTTTACATGATGTATTCTTCTTAGTGAATTAAGTATAAATTTGTATGTCAACTCAGGATGCACTTTAATATCTGTGTGTGTACACTAGACTAAATACAGATAATAAGTTCCAGCCTTTAATAAGTAGGAAACAAGGGCAACTTAGTAAATGACATAATAAAGATTCAAAGTATTTCTTATACAAGATATAAGTATTATTCCCTTATTATCACCCAAACAAGAAAGCTAGGATCCATTTGAACTCTGGATCATTAGCTAGTGCTTGGAAAAATTCACGAATTGAGAATTTATGAGGAGAAATCCTACAGTGTGTGATTAGATGAACTCTTGGTGCCATTTCCCCTTTGAAATAGTTGACTAAGTCACTCTTTGGTATTTTATCACGTTTCTTTGAGGCACTGTAAAGTATTTATCCTTGTGAATTTCTGAATATCCCAGGAATATTTTATCTCAAGTAGTTTCAGCAGATAGACTTAATTTATAAACCATTATATTTGGAATGGGGAATTTGGAAATGAAAACAAAAAAGTTATTCAAGACTGTGTACCTAGTACATTTTTTGTCAGCTATGTATAGCCTTTTCTAATCTTTAAGTTTGTGGGTACTATTTTTGTTCTCCTAACATTGTATTAGTGCTTTTTTTTTTCCTTTTTCATTGCTGCATCTTTTCTAAAAAGGACAAAAAAGTAAACTGAAGTCTACTGAGTGGACTGATCTTCTAGCTATTAGATAGTAGGTAGTGGCTTGACTCTAAATCATCTGATTCTAATCCCCAAGGTAAATATATAGGTGAACTATAAACACCCATATACTAGAAAACATTGTAAAACATTCTGCTCTTCATTCAAATATTACACAGATTCCACATATCAAAATGTGAGAATAAAATATTATAAATGTATACAGAAAAAGGAAGATTTTATTCATAAGTGTCAGCAGTTCACATCAGGTACATGTTTAGTTATACGTTCTAATAATAGTTTCCATTTACTGTGATTTTATCTCGTGTCAGTGCATATTTTTGGCTTTTGTTTTTTGTTTGTTTTTTTGAGACAAGGTCTCCCTATGTAGTTCAGGCTGGCCTTGAATTCACTTTGTAGCCCAGCCTGGCCTTGAACTCACAACGATCCTCCTGCCACAGCCTCCCTCCCAAGTGCTGGGATTACAGGCATGCACCACCACACCAGGCTATTTTTGGCTTTTCATAAAATTACTGAATAAAAATATACAAATATCTAGACCATGATCATTATTAATTATATTTAAACGCAGGCTGATTTGTACCTGTATTTCCTGTTAATGACTTTTTTTCAAGTAAAACTTTGGGTGATGGCTTTATATTTTACTGTGTGCTTTGAGAGTCTTAATTATCATAGCTAAGGTATTTTGGGAATATTTTTGCAACAGCAACAGCATACTATTCCTTTTCTTCTTAAAAAAAAAATCCTGAGCTTCACTTTTATTTAAACTCTATTTTAACTTCCTGCTTCAGCTCAGCAACTTGCTCCTTTCATATAATAGTAACATTAAAATTACATATTCTTTTTAAGTTATACTTCACAAATTAAAGGAGAAAAGGTATTTCAGCTATCACAAGGTTTATTATAAAGTTTTTTAGGGCTGTTTTATAGCAGTGAAACAGTATACAAGTTGCTAATAAATGGTCACACGTGACTTAAAGTTCTTTACATATTTATAAGATCATCCATGTTTACTCTTAAATTCTTAAGATTGAATTTGATTAATTGTGAAACACAGTACACTTTTATGCACTACTTAAAAACTGTCAGTTTTACCTTTAGAAAATCTTAACTCACATTGTATTTTTATTGTTTTGTTTTGCCTGGTAAGCTGCCAAATGGTGTCACATACCACACTGGCACATACCAAGACCGACTGACAAAGCTGCAGGACCACCTTCGCCAGCTCTCCATCCTCTTCAGGAAGCTCAGATTGGTGTACGACAAATGCACTGAAAACTGCGGAGGAATGGATCCCATTCCCGTTGAGGTGAATTTTCCCGAGAGGCAGGATGAATGAATGTAAGATGTGAGATAGTGTCAAGACATTTGTAATTTTTTTCCCTTTTCTCTTTTTCCTATTTTGGCAATATTTCCAGGATTTGACACACACACACTCTCTCTCTCTCTGTCTCTGTCTCTCTCTCTCTCTCTCTCTCTATATATATATATTTATATTTATATATGTATTTATATATATACTTTTTTTCCTACTATATTTTCACATTAATAATTTCTAGACACTTTGACTTCCCAGTCTCGGAGTGATTTTTTTGTTGGTGATGTTGGAGGAAAGGGTTGTCTGTGGCAGTTTGTAGCATGATTATCGGTATCTCCTTTTAATTAAATAAGTGTTTGTTCTTTTTTCTTTTTAAGTTGGAGTTCTAATAGCATCAGAAAGTACTTTAAAAATGGTTTTCATGAAAGTGCTTACAGATAAACGTTTTCTACCATCATTAATTTAGATTGGATTTGTAGCCACGGGGAATCACTCTATTTTAAATATTTATTCTCTAAATTTAATCTTGAATATATCTAATTAATTAGGTGGATGGTATTTTTTTTAAATGCCTCTTTTAAATGCCTACAGTTTAGTTCGCTGCCACCAAGCGTAGCTAGGAAGCTTAGGTCTTCTAGCACTACCTGTAAAGAACAATTTCATGGGCTTGCTGCTTCCTTGTCAAGTGATCAGCTTGTAGGAGGTGAATAGAGAAAGTTAAACTACAGAAGAGCCTGAAAAGAAATGGTCAGAGATGGGAGAGAGAGATGAGAAATGCTGTTGACATTGTCACATGCTGCAGAGAAGTCAGGGAAAGTGAGTACTGAAAACCGTCCACACATTTTGCTAAACAGATTCGTTGGTGTATTCTAATAGGGCGTCAGCGAAATGGTCGTGGCTTGAAGCCATATCACAGTGGGATGAAGACGAGAGGAAGCAATGAGCTGGACCAGCAGTTAGATACCAGCCTCTGATGAAGCAGAGATAAAAATGAGGGAGAAAAGGAGCAGAGGAAAGGGGGAGCAGGATCAAGGATCTGGGGCAGTTTTCACCTCTAAAGGAAGAGATTGGAGCGTATTTGGGGAAAGAAAAAAGTATAGGGAGAGGTTGAGGGAAGGGGCAGCAAACAGTGAGGAGGGAGGAGGGGGAATCGGCACTGACTGAATGGAGATGTCATCTTCACAAGGAAGGACCGCCGCACCGCAGGAGGAGAGGAAAAAGGAAGAAAGAGTGAATGTAGGTGGGACTGAGCTCCTGTCTGTTGCAGGAGTGTGAAGAAGTTGGGCCAGGTGACTTCTAAATTGTCAGTTACTCACCTCTGGCTTCTTCCTGCATCGGTGACACAAGATGGCGGAGACTGGGTGATCTGAATTCTGTCGTATTTACACGTGACCTTCATCACCAACTACACATTTAATTATACTTCTCCCACAAGTTCCATTACTCTATAAATATTTTGTCCTGAAAAAAAAAAAAAAAGAAAAACACTCTCACAACTAAAAGAAGTTAAAACATCCAGAAATTAGCATAGGTGACGAAGCTTTAGGTGGCAAGTTAACAAGACTTACATAATGCACATCCATGAAGTTCCTGTCCTAGTGTAGCTGGAAGAAGGCCTGTCTTGTTCAGTGGACTCTTAGGTTTTTCAGGGTGGGAATTACACTGACTTTAATTTTGCAGTATCTTATCCAGTGTCTGCCAATTAAATATTTGCTGATTGAATGAGAAGGGTATTATTTAATTGTATGTGACAACCAGTGTTGTAAAGGATACTTTTGCAGAGGAAACCCAAAGGGTACTATATACAAGCACTGAAGTGATAAACTTCTAAATCTGTTGTTTCTGACCATTGCCTGAATTAAAATTTATTTGTAAGCTGTTCAAAAGTATAAAAATTGACCCTAGTCTGGTGCATTCTCTGGTCCAGTCTGTTGAAAAATTTGGATCGTAGTTTTGACTTTTACCTTTTGCTCATCACTCCCAGCAACTGATTCCATACGTGGAAGAAGATGGCTCAAAGAACGATGACCGGGCTGGCCCGCCTCGATTCGCTAGCGATGAGAGACGAGAAATTGCCGAAGTAAATAAAGTGAGTTATTGGTCCCTACGTCCTGTAATTCAGATTTCTAGACAAAAACAATGAAGGAGTTTAGTGTAACTCAAAAGCATAATCTGAATTATAGATTACATGAAGTTGTTTTTTCTGACAAACTCAACCTATTCAGCATACAGCAAAGAACTAAAAGGTAAGCAGAATTCTGTTTGAAAAGTCACAAAACTCATTCAATAAAGCTCCTTGAAGAGCTGCACTGGCGCGCAGTCACAACCCATTTACTTCTCTCTTTTCCAGGCAGAATTCTGCCTTTCTAGCTTACTGCATATTTGGAACAGCAAATGATAAAAATTTGCAAGTGGGAAATTGACTGTCTAATACTTGAATAAGAAATTGAGAGAGTTATCAGAGTGTTGTCTTAACCCCAGCCTCCTCTAAAAGTTCCTGACTAGAATATATTTATTGCTGAATATTTTTAGAAGTTCAGAAGACAGCGTTCAGATAGTTCTCATGAACCTAAAATAGGGAGAGCTGCTAGTTCATTCTGTGGTAGCAATATGGCTCGGGTTTACCAAAACCTAACAGAAATAACACAATGAATAAAACTACCAACTCACTCTTATTTAGAAATACAAAGCACCTCTCCTGACATTCTTAATTCTTTTTAATTTATCAGTATATTAGCTAGCTAAAGACGGTTTAGCTAAAGACGGTTTTCTGAGACAGATGAGGATAATTGAATTTATAGACATAGTACAGAATATCATAGTTATGTTGGGAAAACATTGTTCTTGGGTGGCTAAAAGATTTGATAGAATTCAATACTGGTTGCTGATTCACAGAGCACTTTAAAACAACCAAGATTTTTTTTAACCTTTATTTCAAATAAATAGCCAACATTTTTCATACAGGTGAACTATAGAGGTATTCCTATTAAAAACAGGCATAAAGTATAGTAGTATTTTAGTATTTAAATTTTAAAATAAATTGGTAGTACTTTTTAGAAGTCACAGCCAGTTCAAAAAAGACAACAGACAAATATGTTGTTAGGAAATAGGAGTTATGATATTGTTTTCAAACCTGTTAAAATACCCAGAGGACCTCATTTGATAAAAAGTAGACTCTATAAGAGTTCCATAAAAGGACTTAACACAAGATTGATAACGTGTTTTTATAATGCTGTAAACCAGTTAGATTATAAGATATCGTTCACAGTTGTAACAAGAAATTTTAAATAGACAGGAATTATGTTAGATTGTGACTAACCTTACATATATAATACAAGTTTTGAGTAATTAAAAGAACATACAAAGTTCTTGAGGAGGCAATAAACATAAAAATGCCAGTCTTGCTTGTTTTAATGCAGTAACAGTCCAAATCCAAATAGGACTTTTTTGAAAGCGTGCAAAAATAGTACGATTTTAGTGCAATAACAATTGAAAAACAAACCCCAGTAAAATCCAAGTGGAATATTTTTTCTTGAAAGTATAAAAATTTCAGAGAAACTTCTGATAAATACGAGTAATAAAGCACAATTATTTGATTCAGAATTTAAAATGTAATACAAGGATTTTATAAACACAACAATTAAGCATGTGATATGGGTAAAAGTATGGACAGATTAGTAAAATTATATCCCATAAAACAGCCTTCCCATTGAATATGAGAACTTAATGTGACAGAAGAGGGATCATGTGGAAAATTATTCTTTAAAAAAATAGAGGGCCGGTGAGATGGCTCAGCGGCATAAGCGCCTGCCTTGCAAGCGCGAGGGCCCGAGTTTGACTCCCGGATCCCACATACGAAAAAGGGGCCAGTGATATCGCTCAGCGGCACGGGTGCCTGTTGGTGCGCGAGGTCCTGAGGTCGACCCCCCGGTACCCACCAAAAAAAAAAAAAAAAAAATAGAAAATTTGGTGGAAAATTAAACCAGCTTTTATATTACGCCATATGTCAAAATGGATCTCAGAGTGGAAAATAAGACCTGCAAAACAAAATATTGGAAAATTAAAAGAAAAATATATTTCAAAACAGGAGAAAGGAAAAAGGTGGATAGATTTTATGAAATATGGTAACTTTTTTAAAAAGGTAAAATAGAGATTATGATCAATATTTCCAGCAAATGTGTTAATAAATCAGTGACTTATAACAAAGAACTAAGAATTGGAAGTTGGTCAAGAATGAGGAAGAGCCTGGAAAGTTTTAATTTAGATCTTAAAAAGTAAATGGGGCTTGGTGGTCTGAAGTGTGAGACATTCATTGATTCAAAAGCGTTTTCTGTCTGTTGATAACGTGCATGTTAATTCAGGACCTTCTGCTGCCCTGTTAGCACTGGGTCCGCGGCTGTTCTGCTTCACTTTCAGAGCAGTGGGGCTCCTGTTCCCTAGGAGGGCGGGCAGGGGAGAAGGAACTCATCCACCTGTCGGCCAGGAGCTCAAGTGCAGGTTTGGGAGGGGTCTGGAGCTCCTGCTCCTGTTCCAACTCTGCCTCCGGTATTGTCTTCATGGTCCCTGAGCCCTGTGCGATGGTCCCTCTGTCCAGGTCTCCATGGGGGGCCCAGCCGCCTGCTCAGTGGCTTCCGCCTGCAACCCCTGGGTTGTCGTCTTCTCCTCCTGCTAAGTCACTGACCACTGTCCTCTTCATCTGAAAATTTACCCCTTTGTATCTGCTGTTTTGCTTCTGATCACTTTTCTCTTCACGGGTTTATAATTGTTTATGCTTCTGCCACTTTTATTAGGGCTTCAAAAAAAGAGATACATGCATGTATTTTGACCACAGTATTTTACTGGAAATTTTTTTTTTAAAGAGCTTTTAGGGGAACGTATGTTCTATTGAATGGCACAGGAAGTTCTCATCTCAAGGCTTCACAGCTCTCTCTCTCTTCCTGGAAATTCATATTCCTATATTTTGAGAAAGCACTGGAGAAGTAGGTAGTGAACAGACATAAAAGACAGAAGTTTAAATTTCAGTCTCAAAAAAGGAAAAAGAGAATAAAATCAACTGCCTGAAAGCAAGCAAAGTGGGTTTTTTAACGGAAAGTGGTTTTTTATTCTTTTTTTATATGAATTGAATGTAACATAAATTTTGACTGCAAACATAGTAGTTAACACAATTACTGCATTTTATTATTTTACTCCTATTTCTTCACATTCTGTATCTTCCTTCTAGAATATAGGATTAAAAAATGAAATTTTTAAAAATATGAAACTCATGATCCATTAATATTTTTTTTCCTTAATGACACACATAGTTGAGATGTTTCCCACAAGAACTGTTTATTTTGAATGATAAAATGTCCTAATCTAATTATTTAATCACAGGAATGCTATTAAAAATAAAAGATTCATTGATTGATTGTCAAGTGTTTATAAATATCTGTATTCATAAACTTAAATTTTTGTCTTTTTTCTATTGTTAATCAGCACACATTCTTATTCAAATAAGGCTTGCTTTTTTTTTTTTCAGTTAGTAAGTAGGAGAGTTTTAAAGGTGACAGAATCTTGCCTGTGTGTTAGTTTTCTGTTACTGTAGTAAATACCAAAACGTTTGTTTTGGCTCACAGTTTCGGAGGTGTCAGTCCATGCCTCACTGACTCCATTGACTTGGACCCAGGGCAGCACAGTGTATCACCATCACCAGTAGTGCATGTTGGAGGAGACCCCAGAGAATGAGAGCGTGGAGTTCCAGGATGCCCTGGAGGCCCCCTGCCCTCATGACCTGACACCTCCCACGAGGACCCCCTCCCCTTCAAGTCTCCACCACCTCCCATTGGTGCCTCTGGCTGGGAGCCAGGCCTTTACTCAACACCGGGCCTTTGGGAGCCTCTCATCCAAACCACAGCAGCTGATACCAAGACAAAACACGTTCTGAAATCACTGCCAAGGGTTTTGTTTGCTTATTCTTCCCATTCTTGTAGGTTTGGAGAAAGCCTTTTGATTTGATTTTATCTTACTCTTCCTGAACGTTCGTCTTTGGGTGCCTGCTCTGTGCCAGGCATTGTCCCGAGTGCTAGAATCTCTCCCGGGAAGCAGCTCCATGTGATGTCTGCTTCGTGCAGGATTCTGATGAGTGCGCAGGTTTCTTGGAGAACACAGGACTCTTTAATGGGAAGAGGGCAGCCTCTACTTTGTGTGCCCACAGTGTGTCCTGATGGATCTTTACAGAAACCAAAATACTACACCAGAGTTTTCAGGCATTGACATTTGCTTATATCAAGGTGCTTTATGGATCTATATAATCGGTAATAAGATTGTATTTTTCACATTCAATTAGAAATATTCAGTCTTCTTATGCTGCCAATATCTTTTTATTCTAAATGAACAAAATAAATAATTTATACCTTTGTCCCCAGTTGGTCATCGTCAAACATCGCTCTATCTTTGAACTAGTACAGGAGCACGTTGACTGTATTAGTCTGTCTGGTTTCCAGTAATACCTGTGCGTTACCAGTGCCTACCATAGCCGTGAAACTTCGAGGCATACAATTTGTAGTCAGTATGTGATGTAAACCATGATTAAAATGGCCTAGTGTTAGTAGCTTTTTGGTTAATTTAATACTTTTCATTTTTTCTTCACATATCCTGGAATTCTTAAGCCCTGATATCCAAGTAAAAAGCTGAATTCTTGTTTCAGACTCTACTTTAGGGACATTAGAATAAGTTTTATTTTGCTTAAAGCTATTCCACTGATGGGAAAATGAAATTGAAGAAAGTAGTGGGTAACATTTACAGGGTTGACATATAATCAAGTCCATGCACTTAAAAATCATTTTTGATCAGGTGTCACGGCCTTTGTATGAATATTAAATTGCAAAGTATGACTTAGCCTAAACACATTTTGTAATACTGTATCTACTCTGCTTACACATTCACCTGTTAATGTAACAAATTAGGCACAGCTGTTGGATTTTGAAAATAGCAGCTGTCAACCTCTGTTAAAATCAATCAGTGGCAAGAGTGTATATATTAAATCCTATATCATGTCATGAAAATTTATTTACAGTTTAACCACTAATAAGCATAACTGTCAGCTTTGCTGTCGATGTCTTGTGACATGTTCTGACTCTAGATATTTTGCTTGTGTGCTAATTTTTTAATTTAAAACTTTGTGGCATCTTTAAGAAAAATTGTCCAAGTACCTTATACTTTTTAAAAAAAGTTTATTGGCTAGATTTCATTGTTATCTTGAAAATACTCTTTTTGGAATTAATGAGGCTTTAAGAAGGAAAAAAACAAGTATATTAAAGTTTATATTCCCAAAGAGTATCCTTGAAGAGTCTTATCAGTAGGCTTTACGTTTGTCCCAGTAACGACAACATCGTGGGGCCATCAAAATCCTATTTTCACAGTGATTATAAAGTCTGCTTTTAACCACCCAAGAATATAATTTCATTACTTCTGGTTACTCATTTATTTTTACCGAAAATGTAGTCACTGAGCTCATTCACTAGACTTGGCCTTTCACTGGTTTTCAGCTGTCTCTTAAAACTTATTCTGTCCTCTTTTTCATGGGTACATGAAGGGTACTGTAGAGAATCCATTCCACACACTTACCCTTCTCATTGCACTATAATTATTTGTTTTACCCTTCAAAAATTTGAATGGGTCTCCATTACCCACTCACTACCAAGCCCAAATGCATCCTCCTTCCACTCTTGCTCATTGCCAGTTTTTCTAGACCCCAAACAGGTCCTGTTCTTCTTTGCTGCCCTTTTCAGAGGTAGTGTCTCTCTTTTGGAGCTCCACAGCATCTGATATTTTTCCTCTGCCATCTGCCTTACTAGGTTATAATATATTCAGTTAGGTACTATCTTCCTCCTCCTTGATTTTGTAAGTCTGAAACTTTCAGAAGTGATGATATTCACGAATTCAAATTAGATTTTTTAAAAAAGCCAACTCACATTCTTTCTCTTCCTTTTATTCTTACTCAGTAGCTCTTCTCCATGTTCCACTTAAAAAGTTGGAAATGAGAGGGTAATTGTGGTAGCTGAAGAATTTCAGAGCTGGGGGTGAAGGGCCAAGACTTTAGACTGGTAAAGAACAGCCAACTTGGAACCATTTATTTTGCAGCCATGAATTCACCAAACCAAACTTACTGGTTTTCAGCCACATATCTTGGTAGCTGATTGTCATCTTGTGTATGAGTGTACAGAAAAACAACTGGCAGGGACCTTCAATGTGATAATCCTATTTCATAGACTAGAACACGGAGGAGAAGTCATTTGTCTAGGATCAAATAATAAGTTAGATAAGAAGTTAGAACATGGACTAAGATCGCCAACTTCCTGATATTCGTCTGTGTTGCTGCTACGCTTGATGGATGGCACAGGTGTTGGTTTCTGGTATCTGTGATAAAAAAGACATTATGGGCTTGGGTCATTCCTCACCTGTCCCTGTAATGTGGGGTCATTATTTTACATAATATGCACAACTGCTTAGCTGTCTACTGCATAGTCACCGTGACAGGACTTAGAAGATGGCTCATCTGAAAGCTCATCAAGGAGACTAAATAACTAAAACTACTAATAGTTATCTGTTTTCCCAAAAACTGTGTTAAAGTGAGCCTTACGCCGCGTGTGGTGGCACATGACTGTAATCACAGCTCTGGGAGGCTGACGCAGGAAGACATGAGTTCGAGCCCAGCCTGGACAACTTCGTGACTTTGCAAGATCCTGTCTTAAAATAATAATAATAAATTAGTTAGAGATGTAGCTCAATGTAGAGGCATTAGGTTCAATCCCTAGTTCAAAATAAATTAATTAATATTGTAAAAGATTATTAGTCTCTGGAAATTGCTTTTCTACTTTTCCTTTTAGTTACCTGTTTCCTGTCTTTCTAACTCTATTGATGGACATATAGGCAGCTTCCAAGATTTAGGTATTATGAGTCGTGCTGCTAAAAATGAATATTCATATAACAGTATCTAACTGTACATAGAATATAAATGATTTAATCTTAGTTGAATAAAATGAAAATTAAGATTTTGAGACCTCTTTGAAGTGAATATATACTAGCTTACCTGGACGTTGTTTAATATAGTATCCTTAAAATAACCTAATAAAATATATATCTCCAAATGTCATGTTTCTAAAAGATTTTGAATACTAATGATGATTATTATAATATGTAATGAGCACTCTAACTAGAAGCTATTTTTATCTAAACAGATACTTGTCACATAGGAATATAGCAGTATTAGAAGTAGATTGCACCTCATGCCATGGGCACAGGGTGACTTCTGCCACATTTTTGAAAGGCCAATTGCATCAAATGTTGTAATTTTATTATACTTCGTCTTTAGATTGACAGTTTATGTAGTATGTCTACCATTAACATTTGCTTAGATGTCAGGCAATTCTAACACTTTATGTGAATCGAGTAATTTAATCTCTCTAAGAGCTCATTGAGGTAAGTTCATTTATTACCTGCATTTTTCTGAATATGTCCAGCATCATCCATTTATTAGAGGCAGCTGAGCTTCTGAACACCCCAAGAATCTGGCTCAAGTGTGTACTCTTGACCACTTAGTTCTGCCCCTAGGAACTCCAGATTCTTTAGCTTTGTAGCAGTCAAATGTTTAGCTTCTTTTCCTTGATGGTGGAAGTACAGCAGTAGTAGAGTTGGGGGCTGGAGCCTTAGGCTTCTGGGCTGAATCAGAATTCAGAATGCCCATCAGGGAGTATTTGAGGCTAAAAAAGCATTGAGACCTTTTGCTTTACAGCAATATTTAGCTTAATTTCTGTCTAGATCATTCAAGTCCTAACTTAGGACATTTTAATCTTATAACTTCATGCTCCATATTTCATGAAACATTTCTGATAAATTCTTTTGTTTCCACAGAAACTCAAACAGAAGAATCAACAGCTGAAGCAAATTATGGATCAATTACGAAATCTCATCTGGGATATAAATGCCATGTTGGCAATGAGGAACTAAACTGATATTTAAATTTCCTGTTCTTTACATGTTATATCATTGTTTTTCCCTCAAATATTTTTTTGCTTTGAAAAAGATTATTTATCTGCTTTTATTTTAGTCACTAGAACTAAAGTTCCTATTTTTACATTTTAGTTTTACCTTAAAGTGTTCATTAACTTTTCTTAATGCTGTTGATTCTGTGAAAGATTATTGTAATAAATTTCGATAGCATTTGTGTTTTGGTTATCTTCATGAATTGAATAATAACTTCTTAAAAGCAAAATAAAGCTTTGTAAATAAATTTTTAAATTTGATCAATGGTTTTGCTCATTTCAATTCCCCTTTTAGAGAAAAATTAATGTATTTTTTACAGATGAAAATATCTACAGTTCATTTGTGGCACAATTAAAATAAAAGATATAAGTTACCATTTCAACTCAATGTTTTAAATTCAGTTTTATTCCCAAACCAATTAAAAATAAGAAAATAGTGAACTTATATATTGCCATGAAGATCACGTTTATGATGTCCTGTAGGTCTTTGGTCTTAAGTGAGACGATCTGTCTCTAAAAGGAAAGAAACATGATTTGAGGACAGGACAGATTAAAATCACACCTGTGTGCTTATCTGCTGCCTGCTTTAGAACAGGAAGTAATCCCTTCATTTTTCAGATATGTCCTCAAAATAGTCATGAGGGTGTCTTGAAAACAGGACCCTTTTAAGAGTTTTAACTCAGCTCGTGCCCCGTGACAGGTGCCCTCCAGTTCACAGTAAGTCCTTCGCAGTCTGCTGATGGAGCTCGATTTCTCTGGCCTGATTCGCAGGTTCCTACCTACTCTCTAGCCTGAGTCAACTATGGAAATACTGTCTGACTTCTCTTGTATGTGAATAAAGTTTCCCTGGAAGGTTACTCAAGAAACTGCTAACTGGCTTCCTCTGGGGTGGGAGATGGAGTGGCTGAATATCAGACTTAAGAAGACCCTGGTTCTTCATTATATGACCTTTTGTAACTTTTGAATTTCATAGCGTGGATAAATACTGCCTATTCAGGGCATCCGAGATGAATAGACACTTTCAGATAAGGAAGAAACAGCAAATAAAGATACAAAAAAATGTTCAACATCACTGGTCCTTCGAGCAATGCAAATTAAAATGCTGAGATTCCATCTCCAGAAAGAATGGCTGTTATCAATAAATCAACCCATAACAAATGCTGGTGGGGCTGTGGGGAAAAAAGAACCCTTCTCCACTGTTGGTGGGAGTGCAGACTGGTGCAACCACTGGAAATCAGTGTGGAGATGTCTCAAAAAACTAAAACTAGAGGTTCCATTTGACCCAGCTATTCCCCTTCTTGGTATCTTCGGAAAATAATTAAAAGCATCATACCACAGTGATAATGTGCACACACTTTTATAGCAGTACAGTTTGTGATAGCTTAATCTTGGAAACAGCCCAGACGCCCATCACCAGATGAATGGATAAAAAAGATGTTTTTTTTTATACAATGGAGTAGTAGTACGCCATAAAGAAGGATAAGCTTGAGACATTTATAAGTAAGTGGATGGACCTTGAGACCATACTCCCAAGTGAAATAAATTGGACACACGTTTAAAGATTGCATTGTTTCTCTGGTGTGAGAAACCAAAAAGGTAAAGAATGGATAATGGATATTGTAAAATAGGAAGAAAGTGTTCACATGGGAAGGGGAAGGGGGGGAAGGGAAAAGAAAAGGAAAAAATGGAAACAAAGCTGTAAAGAGGGGAAGAGGGGTTGAAGGGAGGGAAGGGGAATGGGAAAGAAAAGGAAGTAAGATATGTATGGGTACAAATTCCCTATGATGTGATCATTATGTTTATCTAAAATGAAATTAATTTTTAAAAAGTACCAAGTCCTACTGAAAAAAAAAAACATTGCCTATTCAAAAATAGGTGGCGGAGTGCACAAAGACAAACCAAACCATGCAGACATTCTTAGACTTAACGTGACATTTGTCAAAGCAGTCCTGAGCAAGCCCAGTGTCTGTCAGGTGGGGAGTGGACTGCCCGGAGCAGAGGTCCAGCGGAGCTGCCAGGCAGAGGGCCAAGTTACACACAAAGCTGTGACAAGGAGAAGAAGGAAAACCAGGAGTCTAACCTGCATGGTGTCCCATGGACCCAATGGTGTCACTGTTTATTAAGTAAGACATACGCGGTTTTTACAACTTCGCAATACATAATATATAGCATGGTTACTATTGTGACTTAGTGCACTATTGCTAGTTATTCTTACGAATTTAGTGTTTTGCTGTTGACAACTATGTCAGAAAAAAACATTTTGACCTGAGGTTTTGGTGTTTTAATGATCACACTCACCTGCTTAGATCATTTAGAATGTCACAAATGCAACATTTGGAGGAAATGTGGAAACTGCATCCTTCGGACTATCCCAGTGTTTTTGCCCCTTTCTGAAGCAGTTCTGGAAGTCTTTCCTCAGTGTCTTCCGTTGCACCATCGTGGCTGCCTTGATGCCCTGAACAGATTCAAAACTTTTACCTTTCATGATCATTTTGACTTTGAGGTGCCAGATCCAGTGATTAAGTTCTGTGAGCACACACTGTAATGTTTTTATTTAACAAAAATTACTGTGAACATTTTGAACCAATTCAGGATGAGGCAGCTATGAGAAGACAAAAAAGAGGACTTCAGAACTGCTTCCCAAAGTGGCAAGACCAACGAGATTAAGTGTTCAAAGCCAAGGGGAGTATTCTTATCGAGGGATTAATGGCGACGTGTCTGTTACTATAATAGACTTTAAATTTTTAAATGTTCACTGTATTTTTTAGCTTTTATATAACCCACTAATACAAAATTTCAATTTTTTTCTTGAGGGTGAGCATGCCGGTAGATTGAAGGGCAAAGAAAAGAGAATTCAATTGTAGTATGTGTCCTTGGGCCAGTTAGTTTCTGTTTTCTCATTTGTAAAATGATATATGAGATTAGTACTTGACCTCATATTCTAGGTTAAAATTTTGTTGCAAATGTTAGGAACTCAGTTCAAAATAGATTAAGCTGAAAAGGGTATTTACTGGTTTCTGTAGTGAGAAAAGATGATAGAGAACTCAGAACCAAAGAAAATTTGCATGAACCAAGGCTTTAGGAATTAAGAGTCAATGCCTTTAAAGTTTTCATTGGACATTTTTTGTTTTTGTTTTGTTTTGTTTTGCTTATCTCTGTTCCATGCCCTCTCTTTGGAGACAAACTTTCTCCAAATGGCGGGGAAGATAAAGACCTGCTGCTGTCTTGACATTCCTGTATCCTGACCCCAGAGGCTGGGCTACTTCTCCAGCTCTAAATTGAGAAATGCTAGGACAGACTCTTAAAAACTTGGCCAGTACAACTGATAGCCCAACTGTGTGAATGGGTAAGATGGTTAGACTACCCTAGATCGTAAAACCACCCTGTGGTCAGGAATCGGGTAGGGCAGTCTTGAAAAGTGTGCTGTGCAGGGAACAAATATTAGGGAAAAAGACCAACAAGGAAAGTTTTCAAGAAAAGCAAACAATGGCAGCCATGGTCTACCGATGATCTATGTTTGTTATATTATCTCAGATATGAAATCAGTTATTCAGCCTCCCAAAGTCAAAACACATTTATAGAAAACCAAATGCATCCTTGACTGTGATGGGAAATGACTCGTTTTAATTTTAATTTTTTTCTTTTGAATTTGTAGACTTCTCTGTTAACGTGTTCCTTTGCAGCTGTTTCTTTGCAGCTGTTTATATTCATTGCAATTTGATCATGTCAGGTCTTGGTTAGCCTGGGTTAAAGCTAAGGAAAAATAAAAGCTAAGGAGAAATAAAAGGAAAGCTCAGTATTCTGGTAAGGACATTATCTTTAAAATGATTTCGTAATCCACAGCCTTGATTGCTCGGTCATCCAATCTCTGGGCACTGTGACAAGCCCAAATGTGTTAACTTGACATTTTGATATAGTTCCACCTTGAGTAATCCATTTTCTTTCTCTAAATTCCCACTGAAGTTGAAGGTAGACAGAGAATCTTTCAGCTCTGAACTAAAATTTGTGCTCATGCTAAGGCCGTAGAATGTTTGTTATCCTGAGCATTCTTCAATTTATCTAAAATAACCAGATGCCTTCAATTTTTGTCTAGTCCTTTAAAACACTAGGTTATGAGGACTGATTTTAAATATAAATTGAAACTATTCTAGGTTTTTTTAACATATTAATGTTGAATTATTTCACATCTTTTTAAACTAAAGAATGAGTTATTAGGTTCATTCAATATTTTTATACATTTACATAGAACTGACAGTATGTGCTGATGTAAGAAATTCATAGTTTTTTTTTAAAGTTCTAACTGGTGCCAAGATGTAATTGGCTCTCCAGAAACTACTAGAAAATTAGCAGAGCAAGGATAAACTTGTTTTTTCTGTGCATTTAAGAGGCCACTGGATCACAAGATCACCAAAGAGCCTGCTCTTTGTGAAAATCTCAACCTGTTTTAACTCTTTTAGATACCCTTTTCAGGCAGTACCTCATCAATTAAAGCATGCACAAGAATCCTCTGTACATTTATTTAAAATGTAGATACACTGAATCAGAATCTTCAAAGTAGAGCTCAAAAGAGTTGCACATTTAACAAATAATCCAGGTGATCTGCCACTAGCATGGAAAAATATGTTCTAAGCAGTTTAGTGAGGCTTGTTGCATGACTTTGATGTGAAAATAACTTCAAAAATAGTAATAGTGATATAAAATATTATGCCATATTTAGAGTTCTGGCCTTTGAGTATTTAAAAATTTATTCTATACCAGCAGTTCTCAACCTTCGCTGCACATTAGAATCAACTGAGGAAATGTTAAAATTCCCTATGCCAAAGCCACACCCCACACCAATTAAATCAGAATTCTGGTGTGGGATCCAGGCTTCAGTGGACTTAAAATCTCCCCAGATGATTCCAAAGTGAAGCCAAGAGGAGAGCCATTGCTCTAAATGGATTTATAGGCATGGAAAAAACCTTGGGGAATTTTTTTTCCTCCAGTAATAGTTAAATATTTGAAGCAAAGAACTTTTAAGACTAAAACTTACTTCTACCTACAAGTGTATTTTTTAAAGAATAATTTTGGGTATCAAAGGCAAAGACACTCACTTGTGTAACCCACAATCAAAACCGCTAATGAAAACAAACAAGAGACAATGCCATACCGTCAGCAACTTCTACAGGCAAAGGGCACGAAGGCAAACACAGCATGGTCTTCCATCCTAGTAAGACCTGAAACATCCAAGACGTCCCAGAGGTTGGGAAGTCAAAGACTGCCTTTCTCTGTGTTCCCTGTTCCACACAGAACATGGCCACATCTGGTTTTAGATGAATACCAACCTGCATCCATAATTTACTCCTCCAGCAGTCAATTACTGGTCACTTACAGACTCCAGGCACCATACTAGGGACTGGGCATTCAAGATGGGAAGGACCCTTCACTCAGTGTCACAGAATATAAGCTAAGAGAGCCGTTGATATACACAGGCTCTAGGATAGTCAGGGCACTTCTCCACATCCACCAACTGGCGGGCAACTCAAAAAACCAATGAACTGCTTTTATTGCATTGAAACTTGTATGGTACCTGTGGAGCAGATAACAGAGTTCAAGTTAGAGGTCTCCTGCCCGTGGAATACTGCACGAAACCTCTCAGTGAGAAGTTGCGAAGTTACTGTATGTGCCCAAACCTATAACAGTCTAACTTAGGATAAAGATACAAAGGGATAAAAAAAGGGAACTAAGATGTATTATGCACATGTAGTAATTCTCTACAGGCAATGTAAACATTATGTACTACAGCATATACTAATAAAAAAATACCAAAAGGAGAAGGCAATGCTATCGAAATGTTCAACTCCGGAAGATGAGAAGGTAGCACAACCTTAATCGCAATAAGGTGAGGGAAATAGTTTTCAAAACAGCTTTCCAAGAGGAAAAAAAGTCATTTGTGAAAGCTCAGTACCTAAACTCTGCAGATGGCATAGCTAACAGATAAATCAATTAAAGAATGCAGAGTGTGAACAGAAGCATAAATGTGAATTAAAACCATACAAACTTCAAGCTAATGTATGAAGTAAGTATTTTAACCACTGGCACTAAAATTTTAAATTGAATTCTCTGATGAAACAGAAAGCTGGTATAATTGCCTGAGTAAAGGGTGGTTTGAGAATTACAGCTGGTGGGGAAAGAAATAAATGTTGTTTCTGTTTTGAATAGATAGTAAAAACATGATGGATGAATACCAAGGGCTTGCCAAGACACCAACAATAGTCCAGGTGATAAATAACGAAAGCATAAAGTGCAGCCGCAGTGGCAGAACTTGAGTCAAGTAGGAGCAAGTTTTTCTTCTCGGGTGCTCGTTTTGATGGAGTCCTACCTAGGGCTGCTGCTTGCCGGTCCCTGTAAGGGTGGCACTAGACTGAGGTCAGCTGGAGCTGTTTGCTGGAGGTGCTTGTTTCTGATCTGGGGATTTATTGTTTCCCGGGCTTTTAAAGGATTTCATAAGGAGTGTTTTGTAGCCATACTGGGTGTTTCTTTTCTTGTCCCCAGGGCCCACGTTTTGCCCAATCTTCAGGGCATGGCACAGGACAGGGCAAGGCCTCTGTGAGCAGAGATGGTGTGCTGAAGGCAGCTGGGGAAAGGGCTGGCTTGCAGGAAGAGAGAAATAAATACGGATGAGTTTATTTTGAAAGATCTTTGTCTTTATCCAAGTTAGGAAAATGTTATCTGACATCAACAGATCCCTTCCCTTCTCCATGGCTTCTCTTGGCCTTGAACGTATGACATCACTTGTTAGTTAAGGTGTTGGTAGATCCCCCACTCAAACCTGGGGATTGAACCCAGGGCTTTTACACTGAGCTGCAGGGTCTTGCTAAGTTGCTAAGTTGTTCAGTTTGGCCTTGAACTCATGATTCTCTTGCCTCAGCTTCCTGGAATACTGAAATTACAGGCCTGCACCATAACACCCCACTGAGAAATAATATTTTTGAAGTCAAAATAATTGATATACTAACGAATACTTTGGCATCCATAAAATGAAAATGTAAACCAAATCTTTAGAATAAGCTTCTATACTACAACATTAAGAGAAGTTCAAACTCTTGTCTTAAGATTTTACCATGAAGAAACTGTGGGTACAGTCATGTTTCACATACTTCATCATCAAATCATGAAAACAGTCACATATTTTATTATTCCAATTTTACAGATCAGAATTGTAAGCACACCCTAGGGGGAAAAATGTAAGGACTGAAAACAAGAAATAGACTTTTCCTTGGAGAAGAAGTCATAGAGAATCAACAAAAATATCAGATTTTATGTGCCAGGCTCCATTCTACATGCAATACCTAATTTAATTTGCACAACCTACTGAAATAGGAAATGGAAGCTCAGAGAGTTCAAGTCAATTGCCCAAGCCATGCAGAGAGGAAGTAGCTGAAATGGATTCGAATCTTCATCAGTCTGGCTCCAGAATGCCCATCCTTAACCAGTACACTGACTATGGGAGTCAAAACCATGGCTATGAAATGCCCAGATGTGTGTGGCATTAAAATCTCAATGCCTCTGGAAGATTTAGACTGTTTAGCACTTGAGCCACTTCTACGAATCGGCTGAACCCTTGCCCCCCCCCCCCCCAGTGAAGGAGATGCAATATTTGTGTAACTTTAGCACAAGCCTGGTTCATGGCAAGTAGTGCTTGGTAAATGCTACGTTCCCCTCCATCAATGCTACCATCTTGCCTTCTAGCATAGCCAATGGCCAGCATCTCTTGAGGCACTTGGCTTCCCAGAGTAGAACTCAGAGATGCATGGTGCTGGCTGCGTTCCTGGCTTTTGTCCCAGAGGGGAATTTCAAACAATCTGTCCCACCTTCCTCTCTGCAGAGCTGGAAAGGACTTTCTGATGAGGTCACAGGAAAGAAAGGAAGGTAATGTCTGAAAACGGCATCTTCCTGTGTAGCTCCCACCTCAAAAATCACTTGTGCTTCCTTGTTTTCATCTATTTTCCCTGTCTCTAGTTAGACGCTTGCTCAGAAGCCACCAGGAGGCAAACTCAGGCCGGTTCACTCTGTGGGGACCCCATGCACTTGGCAAATCAGGACAGCCCTTGGCTGAGCAGGGCACTCACTGCACGAGCTCAGAGGGCTCGATTCAGGAAACTGGGCTCGAGGGCTCAGCGGTTTGAAAGGCTCTCACGGGCCTGGTTTGGTAACAGCACAAAAGGCCGGTGGGCAGTGCTGCATCCCTGGAGTGGTAGCATGCTTTGCTGAGGAAGGATGGGGCTTCCTGTACAGACAGGGTAGTGGCACAGCAGCTGCAGGGGGTGTAGTGACGAGGTCGCAGGCACACATCCCACAAGGTGGATGAGGTGTATTGAACATGACCAAGAACGGAACATTTCCCGGAATAAGGACAATTCCTGGCACATAACAGGCACTCAATAAATAGTTATTGAGTGAATAAGTGACTTGTAAGGAAATGATACAGTATTTAAGAAAAGAACATATATTTATTGACTTCTGTGCCATGTGGCTTATATCCATCACTTCCCCTCAGCCTTACAGATACCACTATGAGGTAGGTGTCACTGAGATCTTCATTTTACATGTGAAGAAACTGAGATGAAACAGCTTGCCTTTCAGACCTGTAACTAGTAAGCGACAGAAGACAAACTCAAATCCAGGTCACTGTTATCCTAAAGTCTTTGCTCACAAACGCTCTGTTTCCATTACTGTTGTTGGATGAGCAGTTTTTCTTTTCCAAGTATTTTCCAGAATGTTTTGGAAAGGAAGTGTTGACTCTGCCTCCAGGAGTTAACTCTACTCGAGAAAGCTGTATTGGTGATACTTAGTTCTGAGTTTACTGAGAGGCCACAGTCACCTGACCACGCTTTGTCTGGCCAGCGGGGATGTGTGCAAGGGGCGCCTGTCCCCAGCTTCTTGTCTACTTCAGCACCAGCTTATTCGAAAGTGGACTCCACAACTTTTACCAAAGAGCCAAAACTCCGCATCTTAAGTGTGTAGTGCATTGCAAAAACCCAGATAAGAGGAAATTATAAGTTGTCAATCCTGTCCCCTTGACAATTTCCCAGGGAGGAAGGGCCATTTCATACCCACTGTTGAGAAGGAAGGGAGACACAAGAGTACTTTACCCAGCACTTGAGCAGCACCGCCTCGGCTCCTTTCCTCCCCTCTGGAATTGCAAGAGACCGATGCCTTTTGAATTCCACTTGAAGACAGTGAGGAGGCTGCAAGGACCATTGTCATCCTGACAATGGAAGATGATTTTCATAGACAAGTTGATTGCTTTTGAAGCTGCAGAAAAATAAAGCCGATTTCAACAACTACCCAAGAGTCTGTGAGAGCAGCCACTTCGGAAGGGACAAATGGGAGGGAAACAAAGTCGAGGCAGCTTTCCAAGCCAGCTTGTTTCCTCCATCTGGGAGGAACATGGGCTGCACAATATTTTCACATGAGATCAGAGAGCATACTGCCCGGGGTGCCGGTGAAGTCTGCGTCCTGCCGAAGCTCATACAGACTTGGAAAATGGAACCAGAAAAACATGAGACAGAGACTTACACCAGCCTAGGCAGATGCAGAGAGGGTCTTAAATAGATACCACAGTGTAAAGTTTAAAATATCCTTGTACTGTTTGTTCATTCTCTGGTTCCTACTCAAGTCAAGATGACAGCTCACAATTAATGATCACAAGATCTGAGAAGGATCTCGTACCTGGCTTGACCAGCCAGCTGGCGGCGAAGGCATTTGCCAAGCTTTTGGTGCCCTTCGGTTCTGACACTATTGCAGTGTACAAAACTTCTTCCACTCTGTTCTCCTGTTGTGTTTATTGGCTTCTTCCTGAATGATCCAGATGTGTTATCATTCCATTTTCTTGTTTAACATTAATGGCTTTTATCAATTCCCATATAGAAAATGATCTCCAATAATTATAAAGTAGGATAGGAATTATTACAAAATATTACCTTGTATTAACATATAAATATAAAATAATGTGCATTTAAAAGTTATTTTCATTTGCACAATAATCAGGCCACAGGAGCATCAAGAAATAAAACATTGCAAATAGACTTTTTGTATATGTAAACACAGACACACACACACACACACACACACACACACACTCTCCTGGATACACAGTTGTGAAACGAAGAAAAGAGCGAAGTCTGATCCTTACTCTAAAAGTTACCTTCAGAAGAAGCAACAAGGACAAACACTCTAGTCCTTCCCGTCACCTGCACCTTGACATCGGACACATTATATCATGCCATGGAGCCTTCGTTTCTGACTTGAGCATGAAGATAAGAATACCTGCTCTGCCCCATTGGTGGAGAATGTGGAGAAAAAGTAGATGAGACACCTAACACAATGTTGAACCAGACCTACAGATAGTTTAAAACACTATTGTTGTCTACTGTTGTTAAGACAAGGAGAGGAGATTTAGTTTTGTTAACAAGGTTGGCTTTCTACACTCCCGGGAGTTAGTCCTAACCCTTCAAGGATTCTTTAGAAACCTTAAAGTGGTATATTTTAAAAAGTTGATATCAAGCTGATGGCCTAATTTCGGTGGTGTCTTTGGTCTTCCCAAGGTCCATGAGGCTTTTGTGGGCAATCAGCTTATCATGTCTGCGATGAGCAATTGATTCATCATGTCTGTAATCATCTCTAATAAAGCAGACTCAATCAGCTTTTGTTAATGATCTCTGATCTCAGTCACCTATAAAAGCAGGGAATTTACCTTTGACATTGATCTCTAACCAAAAGATGCTTCCTCTGTTTCAGTCCCTCCATCCCTGCAGAAGAACGGTGTTGACTTGATTGGGCAAGTGACAGGACGGTTTTTCCAGTGTTTGGAATTCTTTGTTTCCATTTCTTCTGGCACTAGTTAGGCTACTACCTTTTAGTTCCTTGGAGTAGTACGTTTTGTGGCTTTCATTAGGGTCCGAGGAAAAGAGGTAAAGTAAATCAACTTGCGTTGAGTCTAGACCGAGGTTCTCAGAGTACGGTCCATGTGCCGGCGTCATCAGCCCTAACAGGAAGCTTATTAGGAACAGCAAATGTCAAGCCGTGCCCCAGAGTGTGCAGAGCCAGAAGGTGAATTTTAACAAGATCCACAGGGAATTCACACAGACAGTAAATTTGTAAAGGCCCATCAGAGGTCCCTAAACTCACTTCATTTAGATAAAATGGTTTTCTACCTAGTCCAACCTAACTGTCTGGATCACTACACTAAGATTTGGTGTAAATTTCTGCTTGGCTTCTTAAAAAATATTCCTTTACATAGCATTGCCATTGTTTCTTGCTCCAAGACATCCCCCTGGATTGGCTTTGAGAGGGGTTCCTCTGTGATTAGCTGACGCCAGTGGCCAAGCTCTGAAGGGCCCATTCTGATTGTCTTTTCCCAACTTCCCATTCAGAGATGTCCTGCTGATAGCAACAAATTGGCGTGGTGGCAGTATTTACATCACTGAACTAAGAAAACAATACAAACCAGAACTTTCCCTGCAGAACTGGTGTGTAGCATACCTGGTCTAAACCAAGTGCACTGGCCTCTGGCTTACTACCATCACACAAGTATCCCAATCTGATTGTCTCTTCCAACACACTCTGATTCTTCTTGCAACAGATAAAGTACATTTCTCTTCATTCTACCATTGGTAGGAATGGAGAATAACCAACTACCGCCTGACATCCTCTTATCAAAATACTGTAGCTCTACAGTTTTGGTAATACGATAAGACTCTCCTGAGGTGTCCATTTACAATGCACTTTTATAACTTCACACGCAGAATTTTTATTTTGTAGGTTTGTAATCAGATCTGGGCTTCTGCATTTTTAAGATATACTCCAAGAAGAAGCAATGCAGGTGGTCTTCAGAAAACCTTGGAAATTCCTCAGGTCTGGGGCACACCATTCGGGAAGCAGCTCTCAGCCTTTACCAGGGAGCTCTGAAAGCCCCTTCATCCTCCACCAATGCTCACCCGCCCCGACACCCCATCTCCCAGAGAAATAAAACTCTACGAATCAAATGCCGGCTCTGAACTCAGATGTGCATCTCCCAGTCGCAAAGCCTAAAGTAACTGCCTGCTCGGAGAGCAGGGACTAGTGATAAGTACCGCGATCTCCAAGCCCTTACGTTCTCTATCGGAAACTGAGACCCCGCTGGAAGGCTGCTGACTGCCAGCCTCTCAATGATACCATCTCTAGCTGAAGCCAGCACTGCATCCGCAGAGCCCACGGCTCAGGTCTCCTCAGTACATCATTATTATTCTAACGGATTTGGAAAATTACATGTTCCCTAATAATAACCCATGAAAGGAGTACACAAATAGAAATACAGGGACAAGTCACTTGCAATGGGCGTTTTGGAGGAGTTGGTGACTGAGTTAGCTCAGCTGTTATTAGCTGATTGAATTAGATTTAGCCTACTGGTCCTCACTGAATAAAAATCAGGAAATTTCCCATGAAAATGTATATTCTGAGCTTCTGCAAAGCAAAAAAAAAAAAAAGAGGAGAAGTTCTGATATCACTGCACGTGCATTCCGTGCAGCTCCAGACCAGAGCTGAGGAATGGTAGCTTTTTTAAAAAGGTCAAAATTCTCCAGTTTGTAGCAGTTTACATCATTCTAGTTTACATCATTTTTGTTTTCCTAACTGGCCTTGTCCATGGAGGTTCTGAGTCTGCAACCTCTGCTAAACTTTATTCCCTTCCCTGGTTCTCATCCCCTTTCCTTACACCACAGCGCAAAGAACCTGGGAATTCTCCTTGCTTGCTCTTACTATCAGGCCCAAGCCAATCTCATGCTTCACCATTATTTGCTATCAGTAACTATCCAAAGTTAAAGGTAGGTGAAATCTGTAGCAGAACACTACAAATATTAACGTGGCCACGAATCACCTAGGATCTCATGAAGACACAGATGTGGACTCAGAATGTCTGGGGTGGCCTTATCCTGTGTCACTAACAAACCTCCAGGTGACACTCATATTGCTGGCTGCATGATCCACGCTGTGAGTGGTGAAACTGTAAATTTCTGTCCCCAGAATTCTGCTCCAAGTTCTACTAGGAGCTGAAGTTTGCCCCTGAGTGTTTATTAGCAAAGGGAAAAAATAGTCACATAATTTCCCGTAGACTGGATGGAATCCAAATATTTGCCCTCTTAATGGGGACCATGCATTTGCATAAGCCAAAAATGACAATGTTCTTCGAAGAGAGATACAGTTAATCTTAAGAGAGTGAATCAAGGGGCCGGTGAGATGGCTCAGCGGCATAAGCGCCTGCCTGGCAAGCACGAGGTCCTGAGTTCAACTCCCAGTACCCACCTAGGAAAAAAGGGCTGGTGATATCGCTCAGCGGCATGGGTGCCTGCTGGCGCGCAAGGTCCTGAGGTCGACCCCCGGTACCCACAAAAAAAAAAAAAAAGAAAGAGAGAATGAATCAAGCAATCTCAGAACCAGTTGATAGATTTAAAAAAAAAATTCGGAATCAAGCTTTAGGTGGCATGGTGACTGCTTCAGGTGACTGCTGGTTTCCCTGGATCATACAGTTTGGGTCTAGGTGTCCCCACAAAGCCTCATGGGGTCGCAGGTGGAGCTTTTTCAGAGGTGGCTGAATCTAGAGTGTGTGATGCTGGGATTAAGGGTGGGAGGTTACTAAATCAGTCCACTGATTGGTTTGGCACCACCCTAATCCCAGTAACCTGGACACACTATAAGGGACAGAAAGAGGCTCATCTCCCTTGCTTGCTTGTTTTTGCTGTCTTCTGCCAGCCACAAACTCTTTCTCCTCTGTGATGCCCCTCTGCCAAGCCACCTTGCCTTGAAGCCAGCCAATTATGGACTGAAATCTCTACAAACTGTGAGTGAGGAAACCTTTTCTCTCTATAACTTTGGGTGTTGGGTATTTTGTCTCAGCAACAGGAGAGAAGTAACTAAGACATTATGAATACTAACAGTTGCATCAGTGGAAACCTATTTATGAAAACATGCTAAAATCTGAACCTCTAGTGTCAACTGAAGATAGAGATAGTTGGATGCTTGTAGCAACCATTTCCACAGTTCAGCCTTTTGATGGAATGGTGTGAGCCTCTCCCTGTAGTATGTAAACAAATGAGGGCAACTAGCAGCACGTATTTTTATCATAGTGTCTCTGGAGATGTATTTTAAATTAAATTACAGACCCCATAAGAGACTCTTACTAGGAAATAGGTGATTCAAACTGGATTCTTCCCCTGATGTGAGGCGGGAGGGATCGATTCTACAGCTGAGACTATCAGTGTGAAGGAGGCAGGAAGAAAGCGCCCCTTCTGCGAAGTGTGAAATTGTCCACCCTCACATCCTAAACTCAAGGTCCCCTCGCCCAAAACCCTAATGCCTTTGGCACATTCATTTTACAAGGTCACTTCAGTCTGGACCTTTTTACATCATGTCTTCAGCACAAAATACTCTCTTGTCACCTCAGGAGAGGTTGAAACAGGAAGTGAGAGGCAGAAGCAAGCCTAGAGATTGCACAGCCAGTCAGCTTGCCTTCCAAACTTAGCTCTGATGCCCTCTGTTCAGACCTCCCACTGCCCTGTAACGCAAACACATAAGCCACATAAAAAGAGGGGCGTTCTGGAGGAAGCAGGGAGCAGTGGTGGGTGAGGCTGAAATACAACGATTCCTGTTCTCCCTGGCCCTTTGGCTCTTTGTCCTTGAATGGCTTCCGGTGGACACCATTTAGCAACACTAACTTGACCCAAAGTCACTCTTCTATCACCCATTTACAAACTAGGAGACTGAGTCCTTGAGGAGATAAGCAATTTGCCCACGTTCTCATAGTTCAAAGGGCAGAATTTAAACTCTGATTCTCTTGTGGGTTAGATCACAGAGCACGGGCTCTGAGGAAGTGCGGTGGAGGTGCCCACCTTCTCCTGAGGCTGAGGACACTCATGAGAGCTCAGTGGGATGACCTGAGCTGGACACCCCATGCGGCTGTCCACGCCTCACCCCCACGCCACCCCCAGCTACAGCTCAAATCCTTTAGCTCCAGGTAATGCTCAGCTTTCCTTTTCTAGGTTGCAGATGGAAACTCCATGGAGTTTCCCCAGCATCACCTGAAAACCAAAAATTAAGGATTTTCACTCTTCTCGGTGCCTTCCAGCGCATGGTAACCATAGGTCCAGAGAGACACATGGTAACGTGTCATGGTGAAAACGAGGTGGCTGCTCCCCAAAAGGAGGTGCATTTCCTGCTTTTTCTGGGGTGAGTTATGCTCTTTTTTAAAAATTTGATTCAGATATGGTTCATCTGCTGATATTATGTCAACCTGCTCATTCCGCTTCCCTAAAGGCTCTCCTCTTCTCTTGGTCTCCTCTTCCTGCTCCATTTTTCCATCTTCCTAAACTTACTGTGACCTGTAAGGACCTCATTCACACAAGAGCAACCTTCCTGAAGCACACACCTGCATTCCAGTGTTATCAGCCAGAGCGGTGGTTATAATCGGGATGAATTCTCCCCATCCTAGCATAGTAAAGTATTCTAGGAAATGATTTTATGTTCTTTGTCCTGTGCATATGTCACCCTGAGGAATTCCTGTGAGGCTTCTTTATCTCCTATTCTTTCCTCTTCCCCTTCCTTTCTCCTCTCACAGGACTATTCCCCTTTCTATGCCCATCTGACTTCTAACTGAGAATTTGGAAGAAGGTGTGTCCAGCTTTTGTAGAGGTCAGCCTCCTACAGTACTGACCCTGATCTGCCAGTGTCTCATTCATCACCACACCACATTATTTACCGAAAGCAAGAGGGTCTACAGCCTGTTCCTGGAGTAGAGTACCGTCATCATCACAATGGGGTGGTGATGATTAATGATCATAATAATAAGAAAGTAGAAGAAACAAGAAGAAAAAATCTTAGAAGGAAAAAGAAGAAAGGCAAGGAACGGAGAAAAGAAAGAAAAATGAGAAAACCATGAGCCAGTATCACTAATAACACAAATAACATTGTGGAACACTGTATCCTGTACTATTTGTGTGTACTGTTTTTTTGTATCCTGTATTACATGTGTGTGTTATAGTTTGTGTCTGGAACCATTAAAGCGTTTATTGGGACCATGGCCTACCTCTCTCTTCTCTCTCTTCCTTTGTCACTCTCTCTCCTCTCTCTCTCTCTCCACACACACACTGGAAGCCATAAATAAGCAACTTTGCTCCACTCCACACTCCCAACCTTGATGTTCCGTCTCACCGCAGAAATAACAGAGCCAAGCAAAACCTCTGAAACCATGAACCAAATTAAATCTTTCCTCCTTGAAGTTGATTTTCTCAGGTATTTGGTCACAGTAGCAGAAAGCTAACACAGGGTTTATGTACACTACATCCTCCCGAGCACCTTGCTATTTCCCCTTATTTTATGAGTGAGGAAATCTAAGCACATCTAAGCTCAACAAGCAAATAAAAAACCAGGATTCAGTGCCGAGACCGCAATGGGTGCCCACATTTCAGATTCTGTTTCCGGAGACTGCTGCCCAAACTCAGTGCCCCTCGTTTGGGATGAAGAACAAGGACAAGAGAAGCGACCACTCCTGGGATTACACATAATCATGGCCCGCAGACCCCGAGACCAAGTGTGCTGTAATACCTTTGCGGTTCCTCCACATCCAAGTCATGGCAGAGAGAGGTTTCCGCGATGTGAAAGGCAAAGCTGTTTTATATTAACAGGCCAGAGAACGTATTGTTTTATATTAACAGTCCAGGAGAAAAGGCTGGAGCACCGCCATGTTGGTCTTCCCACAATTATTATACAGGATTGATAGTTTGCTAGACTCTCACTATTTTAGGAGGCTCAGACTAATTTACTTTCTTTATAAAATCACTACATGAGCTCTGAGGCTGTTCCTTCTCCAATCGTGTGTTGGGGCTGATGTATTTCTGTCACCTGCTCCCAACACACAGATTATCTACTCTGATGACCACTGTGGGAATCCTAGGGTGGCTTTTTCAGGCTAACTCCTGAGCTCCTGCCTCCTTTTTCTACTGCCAGCCATGACAAAATTAATTTCAATAGTCATTGCTTCTGAGAGGTTTCCTTAGGCTTCCTCAAATGAACCCATTTAATTTGAATTTTCCATGTCACAATTCTCCCTTTGTGTCCACCCTCACGCAGACAGGGATTCGAGGACACTTGTCCCATTGTGTTTTAAAGCAGGTCCTGTCATGGGGGAGTGAGCATTCCTTTAAAGCTGAAGGAATGTAAACACGCCTTCCTCTATGTTCTCAATTTCTCAGCACTGTGGACTTCTTTTGGAAGCATTTAGGAACCAATGTACTGGCTTTTTCCATCTTGGAGGAAACAATGCTATTAAAACATAAATGGAAAATGAGACTTCTCATCTCAGAACCAAGTCACACTTCCCTGCTGTCAAAGCCCTACAAGCTCTGCTTCCTGTTTTTGTCTGACTTTATCATCGTCATTTTCCTCTTGTTGTCTCTGTCCTGATTACTGTGCCGCTTGGTCCATCCATCCCTTTGGCCAGACATGAATGTGCCCCAAGACTTTCCTAAGTGTCGTTTTGTCTGCCTGGAATTCCCTTTCCCCGTTAGCTGTTAGTTCACTCCCACCTTCTCTGCTCACATGCTGGCCATTAGCAGGCCCTTCCCTCTTCGTCTAGTTTAAACAGCTATTACCACACATTTTCTATTTCTTACACTGCTCACTTTTCCCTTCACACTATAGCCCTGCATTTTATATTTCTTTGCTTGTATATTGCATGTCTTCCCTTCTAGACTCTAAGATCCATGAGCTCTTGCCACATTAAAAAAAAAAAGGAGTTATCATTAAGTGCTGCAAACACGTATTAAAAATTAAAATAAAAAACTTTCAAAGGCACAAAAACAATGACAGCACTATCATATCTTTAATCAACACTTAGGACTTTGCTTGGCAAGTAGTAGCATGTGTTGAGTGAATAAATGCGAAGCTATGGTGTGGGAAGGGGCAGTGCACTCGTGGTAAGTCACCAAATCTCTAGAATCATACATTAGAAGTTTCTGCACCAAACTCTCTTCCCAAGATGTAAATTGCTGGATTGTACATGAGTATTCCTTTCACCCCTCCAGGGTCCTACTTCAGTAGCAACTATTTCACTAGTTCTGTTTTGTCGTAGCCTTTACTGGAGGGATTATCCTGCATCATCCTCCACCAAAGAGGACACTTTCCGAGAAGGCGCTGGCTTCCCTGTGCCCAGTGATTGCCTAGGGCACCCTACTGGAAGGTAAGGGTCCAGGTCTTCCTCTCTACTTCCCAATCCTCACTCTTCTTAGCTTGTCCCCTGGTTTGCGTTCCTCAGAAATGGGTATAGATCCCTCCTGGAATATAATACTTATTGGGCAGTCTCCTCGGGTTCTGGGTCAGGCACTTACACACTCTGATTCTCCGGACCCTCACAATTCCAGGAGGTAGGTTCTACAAGTAAGCAGGTCTTACATGTAAGGAAATCAAGGCTTAGAGAGCTCAGGCAGTCACCTAAGAATACAGTCAAAGCAAGGATTTGACCTAGAGCTCTAGCTCATGACCACTCCACTGTGCGATCCTCACAGTCCTTATTGTCACTGGTGCAACATGGGACTTTGGGTCACAGGCCCAGGCTCTATGGCTGTCTTTCTCAAGTGCTTCAGACTTTGTCTAACTTCATGACTGGCAAATCTCAAACCTGGCTACAAAGCAGGAGGAGAGAGCCTTTCTGTCTGTTCTTTTTTTTCAAAGTGGGACACTAGTAAAATTAATAAAGGCTTTCCTAAGTATTCCCACTAATGGCATGGCCTTTGAAACATCAGTATAACTTCTTAGCCTCTCCATTTTCTCAAACATAAAAGACAGCCTTGAACTAGAGGCTCAGAAACATTCATGAGTAAATAAGTGAATGATTTTCATTTTCCTACATCCAGTGATTCTGTAGCTAAGACCCAACTTCTGTTGGGTTCTGTCACCTTCTGGATCCGCGTGCAGGGCTCTGTGCACATTGGCCCACTGCCTTCAGGAGAAATCCTCACTCACACCCATGCCACGTATTTCAACAGAGCACACAGAGCAGTGTAGTCACCCAGCTGCCTCCTGGGGTCAACTGTAATCTCATTTCTTACACTTCTGTTGCACTTTCGAATACTGCCGTGATTACTGCTAATAGCAGTAGCTAACGGTCACAGCAGCGCAGATTCTTCTAATCAGCTGGCATTGACTTAACACTAAGTCAACCTTCCTAACAATCCGAAAAAGGCAGGTTGTGGAGGACACCTGGATGGCTCTCCTTGAAAGAAGAGCAATTATCTCCATTTTGGCTAAACCTGGCCCTATCTCCATGAACTGATATGTACAGAGCTGGCTAGGACTTTTCCTTATCTCTTCAATCGGCTTTAAGCAATGCAAATCGGGCCAGCCAAGGTGCTGATGTGTAGTCTTTGAAGCAAGCAACAGGTCAGTGTTTCCCCGCCCCTTTGCTCCCAAAACATATGGTTGAGCCTGGCAGGATGGAGAGCCGTGCTGCGCTGTCGGCTGGGATGGAGCCTCAAGAAAGAGGCTATGACTTCCCAGGGCATAGAAGATTACACATCAGAGCTGAAGCAGCGACCCCAAAACATTAGATACTACAATGAATTGTGTTATGCAGATTACTCCTTCTGCATATCCTTCCCTCTGCATACTGCAAAGGTGATTTCAGGCCACCTACCTATCCCAGCTCACGGTACTCACCGACTTCCCGCCACTCTCACAGTCACTCATCCCCAAGCCACTCCCCTCCTTGAGAATTAATAAAACCCAGGTTCGGCCCTGGGTTGAGGCCTTTTGTTCCAGTAACCACCATCTCGGCTGGGCTTAGGACCCCTTGGCTCCCCACAACTATAAATATGCTTTAGTGTCTTTATTCTCACTGTGGGTTGCACTAGAAGTGGTAGATTGGAGTTAACTCACTAGAATTCCAATAACTTTTCCAAGGGATTACAAATATAAACTTCCCGGACCTTGATGAGGATCGGGAAGGGCTCACTATAGCAGGTATTGTTATTGATACCTGGCCATCAAGGAGAAGGAGTCACTATCTAAATGGCTGGAGCTCTTCTGCTGTTAAAGTTTCACAGCAGCCTTTGGTGGGTTGGGCATCTGCCAAGCCAGGGGAGGTGGGGGTTGCCCAAGTCAGAGTGAGAGAGAGAGAGACCGTGAAGACCACCCAGCTGCTGCTCAGGGCTGCTATGTCACTTCAGCACTGCCATCAAAACAGCTGTTCCTCACCAGCCCTGCAGAAATTGGCAAACTGGAGAACGTCGCGGACCTCCACATGGTTCCCCCAGCATCTCCTCTCCCTGGCGAGATCCCTTAGAGACTGAAATGTCCTGCTCCGAGTTGTCAACAAAAGAGGCTGTTCCTTCAGTGTCCTTTTCCCCAAACACCTCAGGGAGCTGGATGCTCCTGGCCCCATCTGACAGGGCTGCCTTGAGTGGTCTTTGGAGTGGGGGGAGGGATGGAGGAGGTAGCTGTGTGAAAATCAGCAAAGACAAGAAAATACGCCAAAAAGGAGCTGCTATCAGCCTTGACTTTGACCAGCTCTGTCTGTCAGTTTATAACTTTGGGGTGAATTTTCAGGTTTGTATGATAGTAAAGGGACCAAGCGTCACCATCCATTCCAAGAGCCATAGACACCAGTCTTGCTGAACATTGCCTAATGAGGCTGCAGGATGACCGACCCTTTATGTTTACTCCCTCAAGACTAACCGTGTGCTGCTACTTTCCTGCTGGTAAAGAACTCTCACAGTGACATTATTTTTGCAACAAGAAGGGTCAGAAATTTCTCAAAAGTGACACACATTCATTCACCTTTAACTTTATTCAAGGGGATTGATTTTTTTTCTTTAAAAAAAATGGGTTTTGGCAGTTTGGAAGTTTTTAATCTCAGCAGTTTCCAAGGCATGCTGAGAGAGTTCTTGGGTTTGGCCCTTTCATTTAACCATTGTAAATATGCACCCTGCTTAACAAAGCAGTGGGTATGTGCATTGAAAGTACCAGAAGTGTCACACATTGGAGAAGGAAATCTTCCTTGGTAACTCAAATCCACTTCCCAAACTCCTTCCTGTTATTTCTCAGAACTCACTGGACAACTGCAGCAGTTCCTTGCTCTGTGGCTTTAGGTGTCTCTCCTCTCGATCTTCCCTGTGTTCCTCACAAGGCTGATCCCCATAAAGACTTACACGGACCAGAGGAAGTCTCTATTTCAAGAAATCCTGGAGAAAAATCTCAGCAAAGTGAGAAATTGTTCCTGATGCCAGAAAGCTTTACAAAATTTACTTGCTTTGTTCATTTGTATTCAGTTCAATGAATCTTTGACATTTGTAGAAGACCTTCAAGAATTTCCAAATCATAAAAGTCCATTATAACAGAGCTTTTCCCTGAAAAGGCTTAGTAAGTGTAATGGAATATTCGAGTAACAGCTTTAGACATTTGTTTTTTTAACGAAGTATATTCTACTTTTTAAAACTTACCCCAGACTTTTACTTTCTGGACAAGAACTAATCATCAATTGTATAGAGCTATTTGATACCTTTTTAAAGCAATTTACCAATGCTCTTTATATTTTAATTAACTTTGATTTTTATCAAAGCAGTACATAAACATTGTTGAAAAGTCAAACAGCAGTAAAAGGTTTATAATAGAAAACAGCAGTCATGGGTTCTAGTATCAACAACTTTTGACTCTTAATTGTTTCTTCTATAATAAGGCCATAATTTTATAATGTACATAGTCTCCCATTTCTTCATGTATCAGTTTGAGATATTGGTCATTTACATTTTGTTAAATGAAGTCAGTTTCCTTCCTCACATACACTAGCACACATACATACCCATATTCCAGTGCTTCAAAACTATTTCTGTCTATAAATTAGCTTAGATAATCCTGGAAATTTATATTTTATGACTACACAAATATTGTTCTCATTCAAACTGTTTACAGCAATTTTTGTCAAATGAAAACATTGTGGTGTGTCCTCATCCATCTTATTTACCAGATCTGGCATTATGGTTCTTCCTCAAAGTCAAAATGACCATAAAGGTAAATGTTTTGAATTGACACAGGACGTGGAGGCAACCACAATAGAGTAACTAAAGATACTCCCGAAAGAGGACTTGCGGACCTGCGTCGGAAAGTAGTAAGAACAATGGGATAAGTGTATTGAAGCAAGAAGGAGAATTTGAGGGGATTAATGACAATATGTCTTTAACTGTAATAAGGTTTTTAAAAATCTAAACACTCACCATATGTTTTGATCACATCTCCTACGTTATTTGATTCCAAGCACACCTGCTGACACAAGGCCAAATACACCCAATAATTTATCAGCTCCAACCTCTTCCTAGAGCCCTCATCTTTCTGCCCCAAATCTGGGCAGTTGCCTCCCAGGTCAGCTCCTTCCCTGTTCTGGGGCTCCTTTTATCTCTTCCTTATGCTTTTTGTCCTGATTCTTGGATTCATGTTTTGCTCTTTCTTCCTTTCCTATCTTATTTGGCAAAACAATGTCTTCTAGTACTTTCCTCAGAAATAAACTCATGAAAGTAAAATTTTTGAGTCTTTGAATATCTGAAACTGTGTCGCTTGAGGTTGGGCAGGGTTTGGGATTGCAATTGCAAACATGTTTTCTCCACATACTTATGATCTCCTTTTGTTGCCTAGTGTTGCTAAAACTAAATTTTATTCTTATTTTAGGAATGATCTGTATTTGCAGTGTTTGAAATTTTATCACTGTGTTAGTCAGATGTGGAAGAGTGCAAAACATCTGTCTGTGTGCTAGAGACCTGAAGGTTCCAGTTGAGGGCTGGGAGCCCACAGCCATGTCCCCTGCAAGTCAGTGTCAGGAGGCCGAAGATCCAAGATGGGAGACCGAAGGATCTGTGCCAGAAAGACCTAAGGGTCAGAGCTGGAGTCCATGCCAAAATGCTGGAGGATCTGTGCCAGGAGGCTGAGGGATCTGCACTCGAAGCCAGGAGACGATGTCCAAGATGAAGACGACGATGGAAGCTCCGCTGAAGAAAGAAAGAGCCAAAGCTCTTTCGAAGAAAAACCATCGAAACTCCTCCAAAGAAAAGCAGCCACAATGAAGCTCCTCCAAGGAAGATCAGCTGAAATCCTTCTCTCCTGTTCTCCTTTTTATAGCATTCTGGCAACAATCCTCCTTAAAGTGGGTCTTCCAGGACCAGAACTATGCAGAGTCAATTCAGCTGGGCATTTCCACTCAAGTGCACAATCAATTAACCACCAAAATCATAATGTATCTTGGTGGATTTTCTTTTATTCATTGTGGTGTGCTGGAAATTCTAAGAACTATTTCTTTCTTTCTTTCTTTTTCTTTTTCTTTTTTTTTTTTTTTTTTTTTTTTTGAGCTTTTTTTTTTTACAGAGTCTTGCTATGTAACCCAGGCTGGCCTTGAACTTGCAGCAATCCTCCTGCCTCAGCCTGCAAAATGCTGGCATTACAGGTGTGTGCCACCATGCCTGACCCAGGAATCATTTCAGTCTGGAAATTCAAGTGATTTACTCCTTGGCAGTTTTCTTGTAATATTTCTTCAATACTTTGATTTCTATTTCCTCCTTTTTCCTGGAACATTTCAAATAAGGGAAGGGGGAAGGTTACAGTGGATTTCTAATTTCTTATCTTTTTTCTGGAACTTTCTTGCTATCTTATTGTCTTTTTCTTCTGTCTTCTAGAGCATTTCCTTAAGGTTACTTTCAAGTAATTTTTTTAAAGTTTAGACACATTTCAGTTTAGCAACATTTCATTTTTGTTTCCAAGAGCACCTTCTTATTTTTGATAGTTTCTATTCCCAGTGCAAGGATGCTGTATCTTTTTGGAAGGATGGGATGAGACAGAGAGAGAGAAGAGAGGAGAGAAGAGAAAAAGAGACAGACAGAGACAGAAAGACAGAGAGACAGAGACAGAGAGACAGACAGAGACAGAGAGAGAGATCTTCAGATCTTCAGTTCTTTGCATTTCTTTTCCTACTCTCGTCCCAGTTCCTTTTTCAGTTTATTAGTTTGGTTCCAGTTGTTCATGTGGAAGATTTTCTTCAAATGTCAGGAGATATTTGGATGAGAAACTGGAAATCCAATTTTCTGAGTACGTGGGCCTGTGGACTAGAACCAGAGGGTGATGGAACGAGTTAGCTTTTCACTGCAGGACTGTGTGTCCGTGTCTGTAAGCCTGCCCCCTGGAGGTGTTCATTTTCTGTACTGATGAATCCTTGGGTCCCTCACTATGGTCAGATGCTTGTCTGTGGAGGTGCAAGGAGTAGGGAAGGAAAAGGGCTCAAGGTCCCCCATTCTTCAGGCTTTTGCTTATCTCCCCCTATGCAGCCTAGATTTTATCCACTTTGATTCAGTTCTGTGGTGTGGTCCTATCATGTTTGTTTCTACCCCTGTGATTAAACTTCTTCAAGCAATAAATTTTCGTGTGTGTGTGTGTGCGTGTGTGTGTGTGTGTGTGTGTGTGTTTTAAGGGCAGGTAAGGAAGAAAATACCTATGTCCATCCACTGATGAATAGATAAAGAAAATGTGGTACATATGCATAACAGAATACTATTCACCCACAGAAAAAAAGGAAGTCCTGTCATTTACAATAAAATGGGCGGAACTGGAGATTGTTATGTGGAGTGAATAAGTCAGGCATAGAAAGAAGAGTGTCGCATGATGTTACTCGTATATAGAATCTAAAACTTGTTCTGCAGAAGTTGAAAATAGAATAGTGATTACCAAAGGCTGGAAAGAGTAGGGGCAGGGAGGGAGGAAGGTTAATGAATGGGCACTAGGTCAGAGCTAGACAGGAGTAAGAAAGTGTGGTGGGCTATTATTGCACAATAGGCTGACTATAAGGACTATAAGTAACAATTAAGTACTAAAAGTGTATTTCTAAAAGCTAGAAGAAAGCATTTGCAAATAATAGATGTTGGAGAAATAGATATGTTTAACCTAATCTAAGCCTTATACAAGGTGAACAGGAAGTGAAATATCACAAGGTACTCCCATTAATAAGTATAATTTCTATATTTTATATATAAGTTAAATAAAGAAAACATTTAAAGAAAAAAATGTAGGAAGTGAGAATGAAGACTTAGGAATGCAAATACATAATACAGCATTTTCCATCAACACACCTGTTTTTAGCTCCTGCCTTTCTCCCACTTCCCAAAACACTAGGTATCTAAATCGCATCTGTGGGCACCAAGACTGCCACGCCCTCTTCTCATGAATCTGTCCCTCCCCCTCAAACCACTGTCGATCTTCCCAAAACGTCCCGATTCTTCAGTACTGTTGATATCCTTTGCCTCCTGTTGCCTCTTCCTTAGTTTTCTTGATTCTTACAAGTTTGTACTTTAAAAATTCCCCAACTCGGTTTTAGTGGCACTTTAAATGCGACAGACAGCACAAGTCGCCACGTGATCATTCACATGCAACTCGAGTCCTCTTAGCTTTCTTTAGGCTACCATTCCCACCCCGCAAAGGGCATATCCTTCACGACTTGTTTCTAACCAAAAACATAAAATCGCTAGTTAGCTCAAGAGTTGCTGTTCTTCTCTAACCAACTCCACCGTGGTGGGCTTGCTGAGTCAGCAGTTGAATTTACTCTGTAGATAAATAACTTGCAGGAAAAAATTCAAACTTGTGCCTCAGCGAAAGGATAGACCATCATATTACAGTTTTTAGGAGCTTTATGAATGGTTAATTCCCCAAGTACCATTCCATAGGTGCAGTTCAGATGTAGAGAGGCCCTGGCGAAGCTTGGGGTATCTTGATATCTTGATACATTACACACACACAAATGCACACAAATGCACAAATGCACAAGTTTGCTCTAGGTCCTAATAATCAAAGGGTACCTAATTAAACAAGGAAGCTCTTTTAGCTTCCAATAACTGTGGCAAAGGAAGGCTCCCTTTAAAACACAAGGCATTTATTATCTATCCCTGGACTGTCGGTTTTGTCTCCTTGGCTTGTAACCTTGCCTCCAGGCATTTTTCCTGATTGTTGTTCACCTGGAAAGTGTCCTTGCCAAATGGGACTACATTTGCTTTCTGTACCCATCTTCCTCTGCCAAACAAGGACGCAGCTGCAATCAATAACAGAGTACTTCCAACTTCAGATGCAGTGCAGGCTTCCAGATGAGGGACTTTGAAATCTAAGTCCCAAGGGAAAACTTAGAGCTCTTTGTTAGGGATAAAGCCCTCATGTTGTCCAACCATTGGAGTCCCCACTTCTCCCAGCCCTCCTCTGGCTGTGTCCCAGGTTTATGTATATACCCGGCCAGCAGTGGCAGAGAATTGCATACAAGAGTCCATGACTACCCACAGGTTGTTTAGAAAAATCTTGACCTCTGCTTACAAGTACTACACTCGTAGTATAATGAATCTTGTCTATTTGTTTTAGTTAATATTCTCTCTTCTTGTAAAAGGAAACTGAAATCCTTATTTTTAGTTATAGTTGTCAAAAATGTAGATGATGGGCATGGGCCAGTAGTGAGGTTGATGGAGTTTGATGCGGACACCACGGTGAGATAGTATCCCTTGGGTAAGAAGCTAAAGAGGGACCTGTTCCCGACTAAAGTAGCCAAAACGCAGGTGTATTTTATAGAACATCCATCACAAAGAGCTTCCACCAATAAAGATTATTTTTTCTCTGACACGATCGAATTTTAAGCCTCGCATTCATGTCGCTAATGTCACATTTTGGCAAAAGATGCCTTTCTTTATAATAGTTTCAGTTGCCAGGGCCCTGAATAGAGATGATGCATTATTACACCATCACATTAACTATTCAGACTGAGTCAATGACAGCTTGATGAGGCACCTGATTTTGCGTAGAGCACACACCACGGTGAGCTCGCTCTTCATCATGCAGGCAGAGGAGGCTGTTCTTTTGTTTATCGGTGTTAGGTCGTTCAGAGGTGTGGTACCAAGGGCTCCATCTTAAACGCATTTAGTAGCTCCTGAGACAGCCTGGAAATTAACTGGTCAATTAGACATACAGCCTGGATGTCTGTCTAATTGACAGTGACTACATTTTGATACTATATCTGCTTAGGAGATTATCTACAAATTGCTTTATGCAGTGGATGGTTCCAAATTATTATACGGACATGTTTTTTTGGCCACAAACATGCTATTTACAATGACAATTTTATTATTAACTGAAGCCATGGCTTCACCTACCATATTATCCTGAAAATTTTTAACTTTCTTATAAATATCTGGAGGGGGAGTGAAGAGTTTATGAGATGCATCTTTCTATTCATTCAGCCAAAAGAACATGGGTGCCCTAGCTGTATACGTGTACATGTTTCCCACGTGATTCATTTAATGCTGACCCTGAAGTCGCAAAGAACTGTGGTCCTCATCCCATGCTTCGATGCTGGCAATGCAAAGGTTATTCAAGAACTTCTCCTCATGAAGCCAGCATGCATTTGTTTAACATTCAAATTAGGTCCCAGAGAAAACTATCAGACAGACTCCTACTAACAGACATTTCACAGAACATCTGATCAGTCCTCAAAACTGTCAGGGACACCAAAACTGAGAAAGGGCTGAGAAAATGTCACTGTGTAGAAAGGTCCAGGGAGATATGATGTCTCAATGAAATGTGACAGCCTATGTAGAATCCTGGGACAGAAAAAGGAAAAAAATAACTAAATCAATAGATTATGAAAATATAATGACTAATGATGTAGTGATATTGGATTATCAGATTTTACAAATGTATCATACTAATTTAAGGTAAGGAAAATTAGGTTCATGTTATGTATACTACCTTTGCACATTCACTTAAATCTAAAACTGTTCAAAAATTTAAACTAATAGCTTAAAAACAAATAAAAGAGAGATCACATCTAGAGATATTTTCCAATTTGCTTCAAAGAAGGACATTGGTCTCTGCAAAACTGTCATCTTTTAATTCAATTTTCATGTCATGGTGGAGAATACAATAGAGTCTTGGATCACTCAAACAAGTTAGTTTTTCTGAAACTCTGCTTCTTTATCTGTTACCTGTAAAATAGGAGTCACGATGTTGACCTCACAGCTACCTCCAGAACATCTGATGGGATGGGGTTGAAAAATGCTGTCATGGTGCCTGCAAATAAGAAGTGTTCACAGAAAGAGCAGCTGCTGTAAATAATAGTAAAATATATTTGAATTTTCCTATTGTGCAGCTCTGGCTTCAGGGTAAGAAGATCTTAAAGAGCAGTGCTCAGTTTTCTTGCCAACAGGAGCTGTGGAACCGTGAGGCTGTAAGACGTGTTCTCTGTAGCAAGGCTGGCAGGAAGGATTTCCACAAAGGGAGGGAGGCTGTTGAATGCCAAAGTCCCTGCTAAATTGGAATGAGGGCAATGGCTTAAAGCTGCTTATAGATTAGTCACAGATTATTACTTGACTTAAGTTCAGTGACACATCTCACTGGTGGATTGGGTAGAGGGAGCAGAAAGTGGAGAGAAGTAGGTAAACAAGGCTGCCCTTGTCTGATCTCTGTGATGCATGCCCTTCCATACCATGGTCTACGCATCATGACGCGCCATCTACATACTTGTTACTATGACGGGTCATTGATTTTCACATTCAGTTTGATGCTTGCCTTGTGGTTTGCGATTTGAAAATCTATTCTACTCAGAAGGAAGCTACAAATGGCCAGCAAATATAACAAATCTTGAACTCTAACTATCCACAAAACAGCCTCTGAAATTGATGAGTTGAAAGTCAAGGGCATTTTGTCTTCTGTTTCCTCAGCTCTGTGAAACATCAGCTCTATTAGGGGAAAAGAAAATACAGCTTCTATTTTTGTAACCAATTGATAACAGTAAGTTCTCCCTGAAAAAAAAAAAAACTTTTGTCTCTTTCATTAAAAGTCTTAGAAGGGACAAACTTATTCTAAGGTATCCATTACAAGATGATTGCTCATTTGGGTTAGAAATTTACATTTCCATTTCATGACTGGCTTATTGCATGTTCAATGGTTGTGCTATATTAATGTCCACGTGAAAATCAGTTGCTGTAAGCATTATTTCAAAGAGTAGGTGAAAACCAATGGCTATCTAACAATCTTCTGGGCCTCGCTTTTCCACTGTTAACTGGTAGAGAGGCTCAGTAATTGGCCACCTGAAGACAAGGCCATCACCTGAGTTCACAAAACATAGTTGGAACCAGTGTTTATTAATCTTCAATTTAGGTTCATCACAGCAAACCCATCACAGGAATAGAAGTGACCTGTACAAATAGGCTGCAAAGAAAACCAGTGTGTTTTCTAGCTTAAAAAAAAAAAAGATTTCAAGATCCACAAATAAAACAAAAATACTGCAAAGCAAAGCCATTCCTTTTGAGTAAATTAGAGGGCAGATGATTCTCTCAGAACACAGGCCCAGTAGTGATAAAAGATGGTGTCAATGTCTCAATTAGGATGTGCTAGAGGGCTTGCCAGTGATGACCCATTTGGAACAGGCACCCATCAGGATAAAAAAAAAAAAAAAGAATTTCATGAAAAAATTCCAAAACTCCAGCCCATGTTCAATTAGTTTTAGACATTTTCCATTCAGGAAAATTCCGTCTCTGTGGAAGAGGACATATTACTTGTTGGGTGTTTTATGAAACACAGTGAAAGGAAAAGAGAAAATGATTTGCACAAGGGAGATTTTCAAACATATTTCAGAAACCTGACTATTGCGTGAAGCGAAATATACCTGGTGGGGGTGCTACTTAGAAGGGACGAACTTCTCACTGCCTGAACTCTCTCTAGATCAACTTCTCCCTTTGCTTTGAGAAAAGAATCAGAGAGAAAGGGATAATAACTACTAGGTTTCCTCAAGAAGTATCAGCTTCATAGTTCCCTAGAGCCTGAGCCCTATGGCCCCATTTTCAAACTTTCTGTATCTCTGTTTGTTCGTCCTCCAAATGGTATCACAGCTGGGACACGACCTGTGGAATGTTGGGAGGATTACACGAGTGAATGCATTTAAAGCCACTTGCTGAGAATTTGCTACTGATGTTATCATTATTGCTGAGGCTGTAGAAGATGGTTAGATGGCTCCACTGCAGTTCCAGCCTTACGATGGGGACAGGAGAAGGTGTGATTTAGATAGTGAGATGCTGGGGATGATGGCACGCTTGCCTTCAAAGTACCCCCTGCACTGGATGGCAGCAGGAGGAACTCTAGGCTTAGGCATTCCCTGGTCCCCTGAACCTGGCAATCGATTCAGGGGCAGACCCAAGCCTGTGGCTAAGTGAATAGCCAGCCCCTGTCTTGTTCATTGCTGTGCCTTCTCCCACTTCTTTGAAGAATGTAAAATAAATTTGGGACTTAATAAGAAAGATGCACCCCCTTTTCACTAAATGTATGAAACAAAAACCTTGATTTCTACTTACTTTATTTTACTCTGATGGAAGGATGACAGCCTGCTTGAGAATGAAACCAATCCAGAGGACAAAAGAGAAGAAAAGAGTGATAGGTTACTAACGGATCTCCTAGCACCTGGATACAGCTGTACCTGAAGGGAACTAAGACTCTTATTTTTTAACTACAGGTTAATAACAAAATCAGTATCTGTGTTCTTGTCATTGTTCTTTTTAAATCACTTTGAGTAGGGTTTATTACTTGCAAATCACAGCCCTCCGGCTTTTATTGTCCTTGTCCTTGGGTCCTCTCAGACACTGTGGGTTAGAATGAGTGGAGCAGCAGTACAGAGGCCGTGACCCCAGGAGCGATGGGGAGGATGGAGAAGAGAGGACGAGACTCTCTAGAGCTAGAGTCACAAGACTCCACCTGTCCTAGGGAACTCGTAAGGAGAGGAGACTCACCCCTAGAGTTCCATCCTCTCGATAACCCAGGCCTACTCACGGAGGTAAAGGACCCCGAGGCCTCTCAACCAAGCTCACCTGGCCAGACAGCATTCACCGGGCATGATTTGCATTCCATCCCCTGCTAAGTTGACATATCTGGGGACATACAGGTCTATTTCGAAGTTACACCTTTTTGAAAACTTTTATTTTTATTTATTTATGTTTTTACTGAGCTTTTCCTTTTGGACTGGCCTCAGCTTCTTCCTCCATTCTAAAAGAACACTTCTCAGTCCGAATCACTGAGGACAAGTACAGCGTCTTGTTTGCATTTTAATTCGTGTTCGGCAGAGGACCAGGAGGCGAGCAAGAGTCTCCTGTAATCAGTTCCTGCCCTGGCCAAGCCAGACATATTTCATCTTCTGATTGGACCCTGAGGGCTGAATTTGCAAAGAATGCATCCTAGGCCATTAAGTCAATAAATGAGCCTATTTTCAAAAGGACCATTTAAGTAGTTAATTCAGTTATTTATAAGGGACTTAAAGATGTGAAATCTCTAGTTTAGAAGGGATGCAGGTCAGAGCTCATCTTCCATTGGATTTAGTGGTCGTGGAGGAGGCGGCAGCCACTGTGAATAGAGTGGCTCTGTCTTGCTGCTCTGACCACTGAACGCAGAGGCACAAAGAAATGCCCATGTGGCATCTGCCCCCAGCAACTGCATCCAACTAGTCATGAAGTTGAATGTCCTTCGTCAGTCATCAAGTCAAATTTCAACAGGAAATGAGTTCTAGTTAATATCTGCAAAGGACAACAATTAAAAAGGTTTAATTCCATCCTAATATGGTAAAGGTGGTATAAATTCTACTCTTCATTATGTTCAAATCTTTCCAACTTCACATCATAGTATAATTAACTCCACACTGATTGTGAATCAATGAATACATTGAACCTGGTAGCCCATCTTCTCTCTTGCCCTTCATAAGGGAAGTCAAGACATCTTTGCTGACTTTCCATTGGCTCACATTTCCGATCTGCCTCCTAGGGATCTAGGGTGATGAGTTTTTATTCTTGGATGCACCACCCCCATTCAAGGGTCAGGTCCAATGTTCAAGTTTCTCAATAGAAATCATCCACATTAAGTAAACATCTCACCAACATTTTCCAAAAAGTGTTCCACTGAAAACTAGTCTTACAGAAGCTCTTGAGCACACACACACACACATACACACACACACAAAGGAGGATGGGGTTCCAGAGGCAAATAAGTTTAGGAAATGATACATCCTCTATCCTCCCCTCCAAGATTTACATGTCATACTAAGTGCTAATTCTCTGCAAAGTCAAATAAAACAAAAACCCACTTAGCTTGATTTCATGCAGTATTTTCAAAATCATCAGTAGGATCTTTCCATTATAGATCCCAAAGCTAGTGGCTGGGGAACCAGGTTTGGATGTAGCTTCAGGGACAAATGCTAAATTCTCTCTAGGCTGAGGAAAAGCAATTTCAAAATCATATTCCTGGAGTTTGACATTATGGCACCTACCTGTAATCCCAGCATTCTGGGAGGCTGAGGCAGGAGGATCACAAATTTTAACTCAGCCTGGACAATTTAGCAACTTAGTGAGATGAGGCCCTGTTTCCAAATAAAAAAAGAAAAAAAAGGAGGGAGGTTGGGAATTTAGGTCATGGTGGAGGCCCCGAGTTCCACCCCCAGTATCTCAAAAGACAAAAAAAAAAAAACCAAAATGGTATATGTGTGTTCATCCTTAAGATTACATTTTGTTGATCAAGACCCTTGGCTTCATTCAGGAGAATTTCAGGATATGAAAATGGTTTGCCATCATGGTTTCCTGGTCACAAGTGCAAAATTTTGCTAAGATTATTTTTAAATGCGCACTTTGATTAGATAACATGGGGTTTTTAAAATAAGAAGTAATAGTGGGCAAAACAAATAATAATACAGCTCATGAAAGTTCTTACTGACTTTGTGTCATGTCTGGGAAGGGTCTGGGCTGGGTTGCTCTGGAAGTCACGCTCCGCTCCCAGCCCCCCAGGTCTGCCCACCCACCTCAGCCTCCACCCCTTCAGGGCTGTGACTCCTCCTTTCAGAGAGATGCAAAGGTACACAGGCAGAGAGCAAGAAGGCAGGTGAAAGGAGCTCCCAGGGGGCAAGTGGGAACAACCCAGGAGCTGGGGGACAGAACTCAAATGCATCTGCTGCTCTCTACCCGTTTCCTAGTCTCAAGTACCTCGCCCAGGCTGGTAATCCAATTACTTAGTTCAATCAGTTAAAAGTGTCCAGCAAGAGGAGGAAAAACCTGTCAAGCAAGAGGGGAAAAAAGCTCCATTTGGAGTCTTAAAGTATCTCTAATGCTAAAAGCTTTAAATACTTCATGAATATTTTATACAAACATAAAATTAAAAAGATGGTCATGCCATCTGTGTGCAGGTGTAAGTGTTCATAGTCAGTCAATGAGATCATAGAGCCCACACAGTGAGTTCACTGACCACAGTTACAAAGGGAACCAGCAAGAAGCGTGGGGCTCCCGATTCCTTCTGTTTACCCCATACAGTTGCATGCCAAATAATGACATTGCAGTCGATGATGGGCTCGTGTGCCACTGTGGTCCCATACGATTGTACTGTGTAGTCATGCAGTAGCCGTCTTTGTCTGTGTAAGTATATTCTATGATTTCACACAGTAACAAAATTCCTAACAGCACATTTCTCAGAAGGCGTCCCCCCTTCAGGCGATGCAACACACTGACTTGCGTTGTCACAAGGGAACCAAAGCTACCCGCTTGGCTTAGAATCCATTCTTGTTTACGTACATGTGTCATGTCATTAGACAGGTACCTCCTTTAAATACATCCTCCTTTTTCCTTTTTCCCTGCTTTCATGCTCTATCCCAAAATGCTAAATGGTTGTGTATTTCTGAAAAAAAAAATATTACCTTTAAAGTACCATAAATGTCTGAAGGCATTTCACGTAACACCAAAAACCACCACACAAAGCAGAGGAAACTCAATCTACTTGCTATTTTGTCTACAAATGTCAAACAACCCAACACCTGGTTTGATTGATTTTCTGAATTTTGCTGAATGAGTGGATTGGTGGTTTGCATGAAACAAACACACAATTTAATCCTTCTCTTTCCTAAATGTAGCTTCATGTTCACTGTCACACTCCATTGTTATTAAGATATCCACACTATGAAATATTCCCCACTTCAAATACGCCCCTCCATTGTATTCAGAAGCATCTGTGTGTTGGTTAGACAGGGGTTTCAGGTAGGGGATCCTTACGTGGCACTGTGGAGATGAAACAGGTTGAGAAGATCTGAACTCTGTTGGAAGAATTCTTGACCAGAGATGATCCTTTCTACAACTGAACCCAGGAGGAAGGCTCATGAAGGGGGCTCCCTGGAGATGAGGCATTTGAGGTGAGCCTAGAAACATAGGGTTTTACACATTGCAAGGAAAGGAACAGTACAGGAAAAATCACAGTGGTACCATCATGGGCAAGGTGGGATGGCCTTGGGTGGGCCCTCGCTTTAGAGAGGTAGGTTGGCTTCAGCTTGCAGTGGTCTTGGTATTTGGCTGAGGGGGTTGAACCACACTAGGTGTTCATGGGGGATTTTGATTTCTCACTGCTCTCAGAAAGACAGAACAGGGGGCTAAAGATGAAGGCTCAAACCCCAGCACCCCTGTTTCCTGGGCAGATTACTTAACCCCTCTAAGCCCAAGTTGCTGTCTTCCCTGTTCAGAAAGCACTGATGTCTATAGGATACCTTAAATGCCTGAGGGCATTTCATATAACAGCAAAAAGCACCATGTACAGCAGAAGAAATTGATCCACTTGCTGTTTTGTCTACAAATGTGAAACAACCAAACACCTGGTTTGACAGATTAATGAGGAAAACAGTAACTCCTTTCTCTTAGATGTGAGAGAATTAGGTGTTTATTCACTCAAACACAAATATTTATCAAGCATCTACTACTTGCCAGGCATTCCTCTCAGTGATACAGTTGTGACAAAATGAGACAAACTCCTTAGGAGGGGTTACATTCTAATGAGGGAGACAGACAGGACACCAGGTAAATTATGCTTGTAGACCATGATAAGTCCTAAAAGGAAAAACAAATCAGAAAAGGAGAGTTAAAGTAACAGGTTGATAAATTGGGCAAAGAAAAAGTGCACTGAACTGATGACTTTCAACTGAAGACCAGAAGAATACGGGTGTGTGGCCATAGATACCGGTTGTCAAAACATCCCAGGCAGGTGGAGAAGTAAGTGCAAAGGTCCTGAGGCAGGAGAGTGGCTGGCGTGTTTAAGGCAGCGTGAGCAGAGTGAGAGATGAGTCCATAAATGTTACAATGGGGTGAGGTGGGGGAGGGAGTACCTTTGACCATGTAGGGCCTTTGAGGTTCATAATAAGGACTTTGCCATTTACTTTGAGTGATGCAGGAAGCTGCTGAAAAGTTTCTCAAGGAGGCAACATGGTCTTGTGTTTTTAATAGGATACTTTAGGCTGGGAAATAATGTATGCCTTGATTAGCTGGGGAGTTGGTTTGACCTCCATAAACGTTAGCATTATTCTTGCTGTTTTTCTTAATATTGGCATAAATAGGGTCTGGGGAAGACCAAAACCTCTGAATCTAGGTAGGACCCTCAGGATACCAGAGTCTTTTCAATCCCTCTTCCCAGCACTGTTTCACAAGTAGGATGTGCACGACTGTGACAAATGCACTGTTCCTCTCAATAACAAGGTTGGACAGATTGGCTGTCGGGTCCACCTTCCTTGGTGACCCCATCCCCTGGATTTGCTGGGTAAGGTGATCACACACACAAATGTCAAGCTATGTTCAGCTGCCTTGTCCAGACCCAGCTGAAGTGTGTAGGCAGGAAACAGCCAGGAAAACACTTTCTGAAAGAGCCAGCAGCTCCTGGATGCCGTGCTGGGTTATTCCCAAACCAACTGATGACATCCGGTCATCAGCAAGCAGCCCTGCAGTGCTCAAAGCCTCAGAGCCACCTGGGGGCTGTGAAGTGGCAGCTTCTAGTGTGTGGGGAGCACATTTGGTCCTCCTTTGGTTTCAGGAGCTGAGATGACGATATAATGAGTTAATAATAATAATAACAATAATGTCAGAGAGTCACCTTCTTATACCATCAGTGGATAAAGTTTTCTGAAAGGTAATTTAGGTATGAAAATTCTTCAGAAGATGCAGAGCCTTTTACCCAAGAATTCCACATATGGACAAAAATATAACTACATGTAAAAAGAGGTAACTTAAAGTGTTTACTCTGGTGCTCAAGCACTTGAAACAAAGGATCTGGATGTTTTATTTTTCAAGATTTCTTCAAGGATGTACTCATGATGGGTAGAGAATTCAGCGCAGTGCCGCCAAGGAGCCATGGAGTGCTATGAGCAGGAAACAGAAGGTGCTCTGGGGAGGAGCCCCGAGAAGATTCCACTGGCCGGAAGAAGCTGAGTGATCCTTGCCCGACACGTGCAGGACCTTTCAAAGCATCTGCCATCCTCTCACTGGCTCACGTGGTTCCTGAGCTGGATTCTTCAGAAAAAAACCCACATCTGCCTTCTCCTCTCTCTCCACAATTACAATTATTGGGTCACATTCAGAAAACCATGTTTCAGGAAATGAGAGCCTTTTTTTCTATGTAATCCCCCTAACCCCGAATGTACTCTACACTATGTTAGTAGGTGTTAATGAACGAATAGGAGCCATGGGAAAGAGTTCCACAGTCGATGACTAGAGGTGATACGGTTGAAGTTATGCAACTGTCTTGGCTGCAGGGTTTTTATTATACTTTAAAAGAAAACAAGAGTGGGACAACATGAGCAGAAGAAGGTTCCAAGACTTATTGGAATTTGGAGTTCTTTCTTCATGCTATCAATATTCTGTAAACCAAGTGTCACAAGGAATGCAAGTTTGGAACCTTCTAGATTGGCCAGGACCCTGGACCTTGCCCTCTCCACACCAGCCTTTGTTACCACGACTTTGGAGTATGACTTCTAATTTGTGTCCTCTGTTTGGCCCGGGTCTGAGAGGACTTCCTGGCCAGTGAAGAGCCCAAGCTTAAAATAAACCATGGGGGAACAAGGAACCAACAGCAAGGAAGCACCATCTCACCCAAGATCTTAAGCCCCTTGTATAAACAACACATGTGCCAGTTGCCAGATAAACATGTTTTGACAACAAGACTGCTGTGCTAGCTGTCAGTCAAGAGAAGCTGGGAGAATTCTCAAGAGGGGTTTTTTAAAAAATGCCCAGACAGATGTGCATCTGGGACACAATCCCACATTCCATTCTCACCCTGAGGCAAAGGGCCACATATTTAAGACGACTGCAGGGTTCACCTTGTGTTGTCAAAAGTAAATATGTCAATCACACTCAGATAATGCCTGACAGCCTGTGATTCACATTTGCATCCAATCCGAAATAGCTGCCTACAGCTGCTTTTGCCTGGGTGGCAATCTCAGAATGAGAAAAGAGTTTGTCCCAGTGATGTAGTCACCTCTTCTTCATTTATGGTATTCAGGGAGGTGAGTTCGGTAACCACAGCAGTGGGACCTCATGCCTCCAGGGTTGGCCCTACATCACAGCATCACAGTACAGGGCATGACATCCCAGCACGGCAAGGCAAGATGAGAATAACATAAGCTGGCCCAGCAGGTCCTGTCCCCGGCTTTGAGCAAGCGAAACTCATAGACGGGTGAGAACCCATAAACCTGCTGACTACTGAGGCCCACTGAGAGGTCTGAATTTACAGCTGGTGACAGTGGTCTTTGAAGTAAAATGCAGACTTGCATAAGGAGGTACTTGTGAGCGCCTTTGCTGCAAAGGTAAGGATGGCAGGGAGCTGCCTCGGACTGCTTGGATTTGAATCTTTCTCCCACCCACCACCTTTGTCCTTCATGGACGTCTTTACTGAACTACTCTGTTTCAGTTACTTCACCTGAAAAAAGTGACAGTGCCTGTTATGACTTAGATCTAAAAGGCCCCCCAAGCCTCATGCACTCATAGGTGGGGCTGTGGGAGGTGATCTGATTATGGGGGCTTATAGTTGACTTGCTGTCAGGAGGCGGGGTCTGGTCAACGAAGGTGGTCACCAGGTCAAAGGGCTAGGCTCTCCATCAAGCTTCTCCCTGCACTCCTGTTTGCTTCTTGCCTGCCTCGAGGTGAGCAGCTCTCCTCCACCCGGGTCCTCCCACCTGGCCTTCCTGCCTTGGACTGACAACGTGAGCCAAAATAAACCTCTCCTCCTTTAAATTACGGGTGCTGGGCATTTTGTCCCAGTAATAAGGAAAGTAACTAAGTTTCTAACTCTCATTTAGGCTTCTGTGAATATTAAATATAGAGAGTGTATATAATTTCCTATTCGAAATTATATAAAGTCAGCACACTGGGTACTTTCTCCAAAGCTGAGAAATTCTATTTCTGAGCCAAGAATTAAGTGGAGGATGTAACATTTTTCCTTTCAAAGTTTCTCCGTTTCTCTTCCTCTCCCTCTTCTCCAAAATACACTCTTCACGCAATCCCTGGGCTGCATTTTCCAGACAAACAGAAAAATATATGGTTCTCCGTGGACAGAAAAACCACACTCACATATCCTTCTCTTGTCCAAAATGTGTTTGTAAACCACACAGAATGGATAAGAAAGGACTGTAGGTACAGAGGGTATGGTGCCATTGCTGCGTCTGGCCTTCCTGGACAGTTAATTTCTGTCACCCTTTCCCAGGGAATCTTGTTAAGGGCTGTCCTGGGCATTTCAGAGAATGTACGTGCTTTGATTTGGTAAGGATTTTCTTGGGGAGCTATTTTCAGAAAGCTAGTTCATTGCGTTTCAAACAACCTTGTCCTATTGAGACAAAGGGGTACAGTAAAGTGCAAGTCATCCATGACCAGAAGGGCCTGCTTACCACAGTAGGGTTTAGCTGTGAAGCCAGTGACCTGTGCTTTGTTTTGGAAGACAAATGGCCTTGAAGAGACAACCTTCATCCCCAGTAGGACCTCAGAGAAGGTTGGAAAATAAGTGTTGGGCCGTGGAGATCAAGCAGTGAAGACAATGAGGAGGCAAAAGCAGCAAGGCAGCCCTGGGCCATGTGAGGAAATCATGGGAGAGGCAGTGGCTGGAGAGGTTAGAGGCTTGAGGCAGGCTGATGACAGGAAATGAAAGAAAGAATGTGGATGTTATGGATGGACAATTGAGAGAGCTGCCTCTGTGTACCAGGCAAATCCAGAAGGAGGTGAGACACATCATATATCCACATGTGGAGAAAAACAAAAAAAGACTGAAGATCAAGAGGTGACAGAAATTAGGCTGAGACCTTATCCTACCAAGGAGGGATTGGCAGCCCATTTATAGCCAGTCACGGTGCTTAATTTAACTAATTAAAAGCTGAGCCATACTTAATAATAGGAAGCTTTATCCCAAGTAAAAGCCAAAGTATCCCAGGTACTGAGTCACTTTTTGGGGAGTAGGTGAGTCAGGTTCATAGAACCTCACAGCCACCCACAGAGAAACCTGGATTCAACACCACATCACATGAGATGCTTGGATCACCAGGATGCTGCGTGATCCCATTCTGACAGTAGGGAGGGACGTTTTGAGTCAAGTCAACCACTTTCATTAAAATGACATAAAGAGCATCACTTCCCCAGCACTGGACAATGTGTATGGCAAAAGAGGAAGGAGGGAGAAGAGCTACTGAAGTGGGGAAGATGCCCTGGGAGCAGAAGGGGCTTAGATACTAAGGAAATGGCCCCAGGCTCTGCATAGGGAAATCTCTGCCCTGGGCAGAGGTGTGTATCTCAGAATGCTCGCTGGATGAGCTGAGAAGCTGTGACAACTGAAATTGGAAAGAACCAGTGGGATCCATCTATAAAAGGCCCTTGAGCCAGGGAGATATGGTCAGGATCCTCGGCTGGAAAGAGGAATAATGAAGGGAAGCAGCAGAATCCCAGGAACGTTATACAGGGCTTTTATTAACAAGGAAGAGATTAAAGTAGGGAGATTTGCATATGAAGATGTGGAGTAGGACAGGATCCTTTTAACTGGTGGAATATCTGACAACACAACTAAAAGGAAGATAACTCCTATCACAGAAGGACCTTCTCAGTGCCGCAAATCATGCTTTCCTACTCTAACATACAACTGAGACAGATTTGTCAATTTCTCATAAAGACAGAACATGGCCCTGCCAACCATCAATGATTCTCATATTTATTCCTGCAAATCCCACAGCTTTGCAACCAGACATGGAGTATCTTAAATGTATTACTAGAAGTATTGCTTGATATCCTGCGAAAAATGGTTTAATGGAGAAATAAGATTGAGAATCATAGCTACAGCGGGAAGAGTTCAGGATCAGGAACCAGGAAATCCAAATTTCCAACTTTGCCACTTTTTGGCCATAGGACCTTTGGAAGTCACTTTATCTCTTTTAATTCTTAGCATTTGAAATCTGAAATGCATAAATACCAGTCACTAACCAAGTACGATAATGTATGTGAATCCTCTGGAAATTTACAATGGAGTAAAGCCACATAAACAATGCAGTGAGAATTCACCGTGCACTCTTAAATGCTCATCCATTGCTATGAACTGAATTTGCACATGTCCCTCAAATTTATGGATTGAAACTCTACCCCATGCCATGACATTTGAAGCTAGGACTTTTAGGAGGTAATTAAGGTTAAATGAGGTGATAAGGGTAAGGTCCTAATCTAATAAGATTGGTGGTCTTATATAAAGGAAAAAAAGTGAGATCTCTCTCTCTCTCTCTCTCTCTGTCTCTTCATCCCTCTCCCTCTCTCTCTCTCTACACACACACACACCTTGAGGACACAGCAAGAAGGCAACTTCCTGCAAATCAGAAAGAGGGCCCTCACCAGAACCTGACCGTGAGGACACCTTGACCTTGAGCTTTCCAGAACAGTGACAAAATGAATTTCTATTATTTAAACCACCTCATCTATGGTATTTTGTTATGGCAGCCAGAGCAGACTAAGATATCCATATGTGTTCATAGTATTTCCATACTTCTATTTATGTTTTTACAGTTGATATAAGGCATTAAGGAATAAAAACTGATATAAACATCAGAAGGAACTCATTCTTGCCTCTTTTCTGAAAAAAATCTGTACGGGAGAAAACTTGATTTGTTGAGACACTAGGAAGAATGCCTAGAACTTAAAAGGAGACAAAAGCTCCCCATAACACAGATGACCCTGTGGAGAACTCAGTGCAGGATTTCCAATGTGCAGAGTGAGGCTGGAAAGAGACGCGTGACATTCGAAGCAATTAGTATGTCCAGCTACAGAGCTCCGTGAACAATTGTTTTCATGTAAGTTTCAGTTCAAGAAAAAGTAAAATCTATATGCTTTATATTTTTCATTCAAAATGAAAATAACTATCAAAACTCACATATTAAAAATTGTATTCCTACAAATATCTAATGTTCTACAGCACAGTAGGATAACTATGGTTGACAACATCTAATTGAATATTTCAAAATAATATAGAGGGGTTTTTGCATGTTCACAAAACCAAGAAATGACAAATGTATAAGGTGATAGATATGCCAGCTCCAGTATACATTACACATTGTATACTATACCCCATAATATGGACAATTACTACATGTCTATTAAAAATATATGTAATTTTAAAAAGTATATTCCTACATCTAAGATTACCTATTTTACTGAACAAAAATTACAAGTGAGAATACTGCTCAGTTATTTAACTCATGATTTGAAAAATAGGCCAGGAGCTCTGAAACCATGGAGAGCTGGCTTATCATGGTACTCTGCGTTTCTCTTTTCTTCGTTCTCCCTTAAAGTTTTAGGTTAATTTCATCTCCAACGATCTGCAATAGCAAGAAACAACGATCGCTTAGAGGGTCATTTTCATCAGAGAAGACTCTGTGGATGCATTTTGAGTTCCCTGTAGGTTCAGAGGGGATGTGAGCTCACTGCCACCTCCCCCCAGCCTCTCTAATCTCTGACATTGATTCTTTGTTTCATTCATTAATTCAAAGGGTGCGATCATCATAAATCTCTTGGTTCATTCATTAATTCATTGGACCAGTGCTGTAGTTCATTGATTCATTTTTTTCAGCAAACACTTGTTGTTTATATGAGTGTCATGGAATTTTATGTAGCTTATATGAAGGAGAAGACAGATAATAAAGGAATTATATAATTCCTTTTCTTTAAGCACCATTATGATAATGGCTACAAAAGTAATCTCAAGTACTCTGAGAGTGTAATATAAGGGATACTTATGTAACCCAAGATTGATGGGGAAAGTCTTTCAGGAAAGCTCATTATTACAGATAGCAGTTTGAAGGTGGTAAAAACAAAGTGTGTGTGGTGGGGCACAAGTATATGCCCAGGAAGGGCCTAGGGGTAAGGAGGGAAGGGAGAACATGGGATAGTGAGAAAATGGAAAAAAGCAACATAGCCAGATGGAGAGAGTGACAGGGAGCCTGGCCCAGCAGCAATGGGGCACAGGTGGCAAAGGCCCTGGAGAAATGGGGAGTAGGGGCAGAGGCCCAGGAGCAAAGGGGTGCAGGTACAAAGGCCCAAGAGCAATGGGGTTCAGGGGGCAAAGTCCCGGTAGCAATGTGGTTCAGGGGGCAAAGGCCCAGGAGAAATGGGGTGCAGGGAACAAATGTCCAGGACCAATGGGGTGCAGGGAGGAAGGGCCCAGGAGCAATGGGGTGCAGGGGCAAAGGCCCAAGAGCAATGGGGTGCAGGAAGCAGAGGCCCAGGAACAATGGGGTGCATGGGCAAAGGCTCAGGAGTGATGGGGTACATGGGCAAAGGCCCAGGAGTGATGAGCACAGGAGACAAAGGCCATGTGCCCTGACACCTGTGAGCTTTGGAGAAATGTACCCTTTAGGAGCGAAGCAAAGGCTCTAAGCCACCATTTTCAGCTGGAAGCAGGATGATCACAGGGAAGGCTCTCCCTGCTTCCTGTAGCCTCTCCAGTCCTATCAGGGCTTTGCTCTCCAAAGCACTACAACGCTGCTTAGAGGAAAATGGAAAGTGCGGTCCAGCTTTCGATGATGTCATGTGCTCGCCTAGCCAATTTGGGGGTTTTGTTGTTCTTTTCTGAGCACAGTTAAATATTAAAGGCAGAGCACTGGACAGCTATCGACTTTGACCAGACATGAGTAATTAGTTAATGGCCGCAAAGTGTTTTGTGGATGGAAAGTAAAGAGGGACGCATTATTACAATGACCAGCACGGGCAGTGGCCGTTGATGGAGCATCAGGGCAAGCATTTCCTCTGCAGTGTTCTTCCGAGTCAGGGCAGCTGGCCCTCCTGCCACAGATAAGCACAGGCTGCTTTGGGGAAGAGAAATCTACAGCAGGGCCAGGGCTCCATTTGCTTCTTTTTAATCTCAGATAAATATCCAGTGGAGAGCTGCCAGGTGGGCACGCACTCTGCTTTAACACAGGTAAAGATGCTGTGAATGGACCGCCCTTCCTACTCTCATTTCCTGGACAGCAGAGGGTAGCAAAGCCTGAGACCACTGCTAACCAAGTCTATGAGCTTAGGGAAGTGGCCTTAGCTAACTTTAGTTATTTTCCTTCTTTGACGAAGCCAAGCTGTAGAGTGCTCAAAAACAGATTTGTCCATTCACTCATCCAAGTGTTTGTGAAATCATTTGCAAACCAAACGGCAGACTAGGCCTGTGGACATAATGGTAAGCAAGACTGAATTCCATCTGTCTTTCTTAAGAGAGAAAGATATGCAAATAGTGAGGTAAAGATATGCAAATAGTTAGGTAAAGATATTGAAGAGGTAACAGCAGTTGCTGTAAGAGCACATACATAATTCTAACACATCTTTTTTTACCTTTTCATTTTGAAATAATTATAAACTTAGAGAAAGTTCCAAAACTAATACTGTAAGGTATAGCACACCCAACTTCCAGTATCCCCTAAAACGAACATCTTACATAACCATGTTACACTAGCAAAGCCAAGACACTGAGGTTGGTATAATCTATAGAATTTATTGAGATGGTGCCAATTTTTGTATGCCCATGTGTGCGTATTCTGTGATATTTTACCACATCTACAGATTTTTATAACCACCACCATATTCAAGATACAGAATAACTCCACCACAGAGGAAATTTCTCCTTTACAATTGAATTAATTTTTTAAAAACGTATAGGTATATGTGAAGTAGACATTAATGGCACTCAGGAGAAAAATGAAAGCTCATACTCTGAAGGTGTTCACTACTCAGTAATTTGAATGATTGGGTAGTTTTTTTACTTTTAATTATTTTATTGGGATAGAAGTTGGTATTCCCAAGTTTCAGCTGAAGCCATTATAGGAAGGAGAAAGGGAGCTGGCATTTTGAAGATCTCCTATATACCAGGAAACTTGTTGGGAGCTTTATCTTGCTAACCCCCTTTTATCCAATTGATTTCCTGTCTTGCTTCCATGGCCTTGCCCACTTGCAACCTTAGGAAGTGACACAGCCATTTCTCATGTGGGCTATTTTGTTCTCTAGACAATCAGGTCCTTCATGAAGGTCATGAAAAACCCAGTGAGTAGGGACAGGCATTAAACCCTTTAGCTGGAAGTACAAGGTCTTAGTGTTATTCCTAAGGAGAACCCCATTATAAATTCCTTGTGGGCAGGGACCATTCCATAGACATATCGATACCTTCAATGACCAATAAACAGTGTCTGCCAATTGGAATTACCCAATACATGTTGGCTGCTCTCTCTTACCCTGGCAGTGATTCTCAGCTGGAACAGTAGAACCCAGCATAACACCGAGCCAAAGATACAGGGTCATCTGTGACAGAGTGATGGAGGAATGAAATTTGATGTGGATCTACTTCTGCCATTACATTACTTTATTGAACTCAACACTAAGCCTTGAAGTGTGTACCATTATTTCTGTCTTATCAAGCATGGTACAGCGGCTCAGAGAGATCAAATAAATTGCCAAAATGTATCCATCTACTGAGCAGCTTAGCTCCGTTTGAACCCAGCTCTCTGGCAGCCTAATCCTGTGTTCCCTCAGAGACAATTCCAGGAGAGGAACTGCCAGCCCCAGCTTATTCTCCAGTGCCCAAACCTCGACACCTGGCACTCAATTCCTTTTATTTCACACTATGAAAGTGCACAGGGAGACTCAATCCTTTTTGCCTTTATTTATCATTTATACACTAGCAGGAAATAACTTTTAAGCTTCTTTCTATTTTTTTTTTTTTGTGGGTACCAGGGGGTCGACCTCAGGACCTTGCGCGCCAGCAGGCGCCCGTGCCGCTGAGCGATATCACCGGCCCCTTTTTCGTATGTGGGTTCCAGGAGTCGAACTCGGGCCCTCGCGCTTGCCGGGCAGGCGCTTAAGCCGCTGAGCCATCTCACTGGCCCTTAAGCTTCTTTCTTAAACACAGCTGACAAAAAAGTTTGAAAAAAATGGAAAATAAATAAAGGGATGGATCAAAGACGGGCACACAGATACCACAGACAAAGTCTCCCTGTGCTGGAGGAGGGCCATTCTACAAAGTCCTTTCAGGATGGTCTGATTCCTTTTCTAGGAGCCTGATTTTGACTGGCTCATCATGAACCATTTCTCAATAAATTATCCTTTGACCTGAAACTTTTATCCACGATCAAATATGGTAAATTGATGGCAAAAATGTCCATAGTTCTCCATTCTTTCATGAATCCATGTCTTGTACACGTGGTTTTAAAGCTTTTCATACAACCTCGAATCTGGGTTGTCCTCATGATTTGCTTTAGCCAGTAGAACGTGGGAGAGGGGGAGGCCTCCCAGTTCCACACCCAGCCTTCAACACACCTTAAGTCCTTCCCTTTGCTCTCTTAGACTCTAACTCACCACACGCGCGATCCTGGAGGAGTCAGCTGGAGGGTGAGAGGATACGGAGCAAAGCCAAGGCATCTGAGCCAGGGCCATGCAGGTGTCCAGTCCCCAGATGTCCTACCAGCTGGCCACAAACACGTGAGCAAATCCAAACAGATCAGCCACACCTGACCCGAGCAACACCACCTCACTCGCTCAGAGAAACACTAGCAAAACTGAACGTTTTAATATGTGCCACTGAGGTTTGTGGTTGTTTTTATACAGCATTATTGTGGCAGTAGATAACCAATAGAGCACGGGTCTTAATCATTTTTGCTGTCTTGAGAATTTCATTTTCTGCCTGGATACGGTGGACTCAGAGCTTTATCTGAGTTATGCTAGATTCCTGCCTTGTGAGAGCAAGAAGCAAAAGACAATGATGTGTTTTGCTCCTGTGTACAACACAGCCCACAAATCTCTTATAGGCTGCTCTCTGGCAGAGCTGGAGGCAAGAGGCTGGCGTCATCCTTCAACCTGAAAGAAGTTAAATCGAACACTAGCTTCTGGGTCCAAGCACTTCCCATCCAATCCCTAACAAGAATAAGAGCTGACTAGGGAACTTCAGGCCCTAGGTTTCTAGCTTGATAGTCCAGAGCCACAACATTTCCACATGCAGATATTTGTTACAAATATTTATAGGTGGGGGGATCATCTCTCAGCACAGCCTGAATTGTGATATTCTCTGCTGTCAGTAGATGTCATGTAACTCCATAGTTTCCCTGACCCTGATGGATTTTTTTTTAATTGCTTTGAACAGAATATTGATCTTCATAAATTTCTTTTCAAAGGCTGAAATTTTCTCCGATAGACAAGGAAAGAATGCATTATGAGGATCTGTTAACAATCATTTCACCAATTAATTCTCATTCATACTTTATGGCTAAATCTTGCGAATCAACTAGCCTTGTATACCCTAGTTACGGATTCCAATGCAAAGTCATCAATAATGTTGATGACTACTTGCTCGCATTACCCATCCTCACAATAATCCAATAAAAAGCTTTCATCTCTAGGCAAGCCGCAAATACAACTCAACAACTCAATATTGCCATTGCTACGCATCAGCTAACTCAAGCTCGCCTTTAACCAATCAATATAAAGACAGTTCTCTCCCTTCTGTGGAAAACAGAGGCCAAGGTAACAGAATCAGCAAATCAGTCTGGGCTTGAATAAACCTGAGAAACCTAACTTATTTGTGTGCTGCCTCTTAAAGAAACCAACATTTTCCCGCTCCAAGTCTGCCTACTTAAAGGTTCAACTTGCTCTATAGAGGCTACGCTTAACAAAAAATGCAGGTCAATGAGATAATATTCTCAAGTTTACATGCACCTGCAGAAAAATTAGGTAGAATATATTATGTAAATTTAGCTACAGCTTAAATTTTACAGCCAAAGCATGCATTGGAGCTACTCAGAAGCTTCCAGGAATAGCTGCCCCCTCTATTTACAGTCTTCAGTCTTATTTTTTCAAAAATAACAGTTCAAGTGAACCAAATTTAGAAATAAAAGTGAAAAAGAAATTAACTTCAGTAGACTTATACCAAATACAGCAATTAGATTCCGGTTAGGTTATACTCAGATAGAGCAACCTGTATGACTCCCACCTCCTACTGAGTACAGAGAATACATTCAATGGGTTAGTACTAAGCTCAGGAGCTCGCCTCATTTACACTGCTGAATCTTTTTCTTTCTGAGTGCTCATCGCTTAACTGGCAGCTGCAAGTATGCAGAGTGCGGCTCCCCTGTAATGACGTTATGATTATTTCTGTCACTAGGATGTATGCCCCTTAAGGTCGGGGGTCCCATCTTGTTTCATTTGTACCTGCCCAATGTCTAGAAAGGTAGTGTCCGCTATGTAGTGCACATGCAATAGCAATCTGTTCAGTGAATTCATGCGTGCGTGAATGCGTGAATTAATGCATCAAGAAAGTCATTAGCACACATAGGATTGTGGTAACAATAGTCACTCTTCTCAGACAGCGTGAGGCTCCCATACTTACAGAAGCTTCTACCATTAACCCTGCAGAGATCCCCCCTCCCTCTCTCTCTCTCTCTGCAAGAACTGTTAGCATCTTGCCCAGATCCCTTTATAAGGATGGTCACCCATCCTCTACCTTTTATGAGTGTCAACCTCTACGGGGGACATAGCTGTGCCATTCTCTGAAAAATTGCCCTCAGTTGACAAGGGCTGCCTCCTCTGTAGACGTCTGGTAGATTACATAACTTCTCCCTGGGACTGGCCGACAGCCCATGACAGAATGAGTTGAGAATATAAGTCTGGTTCCTCGCCTCAAGGTGGAGCAATTCTGTGACGTGTCCTTCAGGCTCCAGAGCTCCCTGTATGAACAGGATTAAACTGGATTTTAGCCAAATCCTGCTCTGGACTTCAATCCCATCATGTCCTGCATCCACACTCCCTTGCAGGTTTCCCTGAGAGCACTTTCTTAATAAACCCATTGCACTAGGATCCCCATCCTCAGCCTCGGGGTGATAATGAAACACCCATCCTTGAAGTAGATGGATTACCAAGAGTGCCTTGCCCATGTAACTGTATACTTGCACTTTTCACCTTAAATGAATTGGGTTGTGGTGTGGCTATGAGGGAATGCCCTGGCTTCTGGGTCTAGCTCTGGTATTTAGGAAATTTTGAAAAAGTAGTAATTATAGGACCTGTGGAATTGATTTAGCTGATCAATGAAGAGACAAAAATGCACATTTAGGAAGATAACCAATAATTTAAAATAAGATGTGAATTTCAGAAAGCCCCTTGGTGGTATTTATAAAGACCTTCATCTCCTGTAACCAAAGAGTCACATGTGCTGAAAATTAAGACCAGAACCTAGCTGGAAGAGCTGGAAACTTCTGAAGGGATGGAATTCTTGGCTTTGACAAGGCTCCTCACCAAAAGTTAAAGTCCTGGCAGGGAAAAATGAGACCCTGATACTGAAAGTAAGTCTGGGAAAGGATCCTGAGGATGTTGTCGCAAAGAGATGAGGACAAGCTAGATGAAGGACGATTTCTTGATACTGGACACCTTCCAGGACACAGAAAGTAACATCCTGGAACTCCCTGAGCACTGCTTCAGATACCCTTTGGGATGCCTCTGCGTGGCTTGAGTAAAGTAATGGCCACATTAAGTACACTAAAGATGCCAGGATTTCAACAGCAGAACAGAAAGAAAAGGATCTCAAAGCTCTCAGAAGATTGAGCATGCAAGAATGTGTTAAATGGATAAAGGAAATGTTATTTACACAGAATGGAGTACTACGCTGCCATAAAGAAAGATAAACTCAAGTCATTTGTAGGAAAATGGATTTACCTTGAGACCATAATGTTAAATGAAACAAATCATGCAAGTTTAAATATCACATGGTTTTTCTTATCTGAGTAACCCAAAGTGTAAATAAAGAGCAAAGGAAAGGATAGATAATAAGAAGTAGGGAAATAGATCTGCCTCAGAGGGGAAAGGGATCAAAAGGAAAAGGGTGGGGGGAAGGGGAGGGAGAGGGGATGAGAAAAGGGATTAAGATTTGTTATGTATCTGTACCAACTCCATACGAGGAATATACACATTATGTATCACAAACACATACAAAAAAACAAGAAGGAAGGGGATCAGGAGATGGGGAGGGAAGGAGGGGAAAAGGAATGAAGAAAGGAATGAAGATGCGTCATGTACAACTCTCCACAAGGAATGTAAACCTCATGTACTACAAACATGTGCTAATAAAGTTAACTGACAAAAAAGAAATGACTGACCCTACATGACCAGGAGACCATCATCTGAAAATGCTTTGCTGGAGTGCCCAGAGAACCATTTCTTATTCTGAGGTGCTTGTGATGGGAACAGCAATATTGGTTTTAAAAAATGCAAAAGAAAAGGAAGACTCGTGGTATCAGGTCTCCATAGATCAGGACCGACAGTAGACAACGCTGTTATAGAACTGGGCTCCTTCTTGGATGATGAAAGATCAGAAACGTAGAGACCAGGCGGCCGGCCTCGACTGTCTAAAAGAAAGTGGGCATAATTATTTCAGTCGGCGTCTAGGTTGATATTGCTGCCATCTATTCCCCAGAGGTTCCATTAGCACCCCGTATTTCCCTCTGTCTTAACACTGACCCTTCTGTGCTCAAATTAGAAACTTGCTTACCTGCCCCTAAATCATAAATTCAAAGCAATCTTGTATTCTTCATAAAATAAGAGTATGAAATAATAAAATAATATTTTGAGAAAAAAATGATCTCCCCCACACTGACTAGACTGTAACTAGATAACAGGAAAAGTGTCCCCTTTAATCACACTAATAGTTTGGTATCGCATAAACACACACATGCACACAAATGAAGCCAGGGGTTACTTGACAGCGTTAAAGTGTGAATTGTTGCTTTTCACTCACTTTGGTTAAACAATTTCCGGTTCGTAAATACAGTTTGAGGGCATCCTATAGTGTGTTTCTAGGTCCAAAGCAATGAGGCATGTCTTCAAAAACCATCAGACATTTTGGAAAACACTCTTCAGACTTGCCTTTTAGAACAATGGCTAACTAATCAGAGAGATGTCACAAATATACCCAAATCCCCCAGGCCTAGCATCACAAGTTGTTTCTCATTCGCATTACAGGCCAATGGAGATCATGCATGGAAAACATCCTATGGCCCAGCCCAGGTAATGGTGTCTCTCCCTTCTGCCCACATCGTGGCACATGACTCCACCTAAATAAAAAGGTTCTTGGAATGTCATTGAGTACAGTGACCAGGAAGAAGGGGAGAAGCAGAGATAATTCTTAGTACCAGCTCTGTCTGCCAGCATGAAGGTTTCACTTAGGTGTTGTACTTTTACCACCCCCTGGGACATTCAGCTAGATACTAATGACTGTTTCTAGGGCCTCTAAGGAAGTCGATTCTCCTTCCTTCTCCAAGAACCCCAATGCTGAACTCTTTGCTAGTGGCAATGCTAAGTAGCTCATTTACCACGCCATTTCTTGGCACTAACAGATCTCAGCAGTAGGTGTTTCTAAAACACTCTTCTGGAAAATAAAATATTACCTCTTAACCCTTAGGCACTCAAACTTTTGCAGTGCATGGTGCCACTGATCGTACTACAACTATCAACTTCTGCTATACTCGATACTTGATTCAATGCAGAGTGTGATGCAAAATGATGTTTCTACTGCTGAGGGACAGTCTAATTTAAAGAAGCTGTCATCTGCTTTTCTGCACCTACTACACAATCATGCCTGGCTTCTGATGTTTGCGCCTTTGTGCCATCCCCTCCCCTTTGGTGATGGCCGGGCTCTGCGGAGAAAAGAATATGATAGAAATGACAGGTTCCCAGCTCCAGGTTTCGGTTCTAAAATAAGATTGCGGCTGCCCATCTCAGGTGCTTGCCTGCTATCACTTCCTCTTTTTGAGTAAAGCCAGCTAGCTGCCAGGTTGTGAGCCGATTCATGGAAAGACTCAAGGGGAAACTGAGGCAGAACTCTGGTCAACAACCAGGAGAAACGCAGTCCTGCCAGGAGTGTGCAGAAGAACAGATTGTCCTCCCAGTGAACCATCAGCTGAGACACAGCTCCAACTCCAGCTCTGCTGAGACCTCCTGAGAGGCTCTAGGCCGGGGACACCCGTCACCCTATTTCTGATCTACAGGAACTATGATATAATAACGACTTTGTTTTGTTTACTTTTTATTTTGAAATAATTATAGATTCATAGGAAGTTCCAGAAATAGTAGAGAAATCTCATATATACATTCATTAGTTTCTTTCAAAGGTTGCACAGCAAAAGAAACCACGAACAGAGTGAAGAGACAACCCACAGAATGGGAAAAACCTTTTATATTACAATGTCACCACCAAGAACCAAAGCAAGAACCAAACTATATGTGTGGAGGCCAGTGCCATTTTACATAGTATGTAGATTCATGTACTCACGAGGGCATTAAATATAAAATTCTTCTATTATCACCAAGATCCCTCTCATGCTACCCTACTGAATTACAGCCATCACGGATACCATCCCTCTTCCCTGGAAGCCACTATCTGTTCTCCACCTCTATGATTTTGTTATTTCAAAAATGTTATATGAATTGAATCTTGCAATGTATGAGCTTTTAAGGTTGACTTTTCATTGAACATGGTGACTTTCATATCCATCTGTTTTTTTGTTTTAAGACATTAAGCTTTGTAGTGATTTGTTATGCAGCAGTAGATAACTAATACACCACTCTTGAGGGGAAAATTAGTTTCTGATTAGAATGTGAATTGAAAACACATTTGCCATTGTGCACAGGACAAGAACCTGAACAAGTAACTTGCATAACTGTTTATTATATCATGGAAGAGAAATTTATGACAATCGCAAACTCATGTTCCTAGTACTCCCCTATTCACACAATGGATGAGTTTGGGAGGATCCCAATTGTATAAATATACACCAGCATTACTCAAAGTGTGTCTCACCAAGCAATTGTGCCACGAGATGTCATCTTTTAGAGACTTCTCTCATCAAGTTGAGCCTGGAGAACGAAGTATTATGTAGTACTTGGTGGCTGTGTTTGGTCTGTAAGTGTGTATAAGAATCGCTTTAAATTCTTCAGGGAAAATACACATCCTTATATCTTTGAGCCTCATGCCTAAGGATTTGGATTCTATGGTCTAAAGGGGGAAGACTTGTGATTCTTTTAATTTTGAACAAGCTTTCAGGGACAATTCTGAAGCCAATTTCTCAGCATCATATTTGGAGAAATTCAACAGCATTTTCCCCTTCCTTTGGATTTTGGCAGGCTCTGAACATTTCCTCATTTCTTTTTAGCCTTGATAGCTGACCCTTCTTCTTTGATGGTGTTCACTGAATAGTAGGGAGTAAAAGAAATCAAGAGTCACACTGGTATGAGACATAATATTAGGTCTGCAACTATCATCCTTGCAATACTTCCTCAAACTACCTCAGCCTCAGTGACACTGTCATCGCACATGGTTGGTGTGGGGCTTTCAGAATACTGTTTGAATTGTGCTAGTGCATGTAGGAGCACTGTAAATCCTAGCTGGTGTTGGGCACTGTTCCTCTTCTTCCTCCTAAGTGACCCGGAGGTCTGGCTGCTCCATCTTTCCGTTCTCCAGCACACTTCTCTCTTGCAACTATTGTTACCCTCATGCTCTGCCACTGTGTCTGGGACACTGACAACTAGGATGCATTTTGTTACTGCTTTTGCACCACGGCTGCTCTACGGTATGACATTTCCCCCTATAAATCATTCTCTGTGGGCCAACTGCCAATAAAAATAACCACAGGAAGAAGTTAAAGCCCGATTTTGTTTCCTAATACATTTTTCCCCTTTGTAAAAGACACCATTATTAAAACATTTTTAACAATTTCTGGAACCAGTTACCTCTTTACAAGAGTCTCTGGTTGGTAATGAAAGAATGAACATTAAATGCTTTCACACAAGTGGCTGGGGGGGAAATAGGAATAGTTGTGTTAAGAATAGTTATTTAATTATGAGCATTTTATGGTGCTGTTAAGGTATCAGAACCCTACAGCTTGCTTTACTAATGCTGCATTTTGAAATCTAGCTTTTCCTGGTTTCCTTCCATTTTCAACATTGCGTTTCCTGGGCAATTTGAAAACAGCAGGCCAGTTTGGGGATAAACATTAAAACACAAATACTTCAGCTCTGGTGATTTTGCAAAGCAGCCACACAAAGCACTTGCAGTTTTAAGCACATTTTTAAAAACAAGTTTCTTGGGGACCGCTGTGCCATATCTTACCCGAGTAGGTTTCTGATTCGTGGCAATGCATTTAATGTCAGTGTTTTTATTACTTAACATAAAATTCAGGCAATAGACCTGGTCCAGAGTGAGAGGGAGCGAATGCTGACAAATTTCTGTTTCGTTGATGTGCTTGTTCCCTTTCATGGCAAAACTGGATTTGTAAAACACTTTGGGCACACTGGGGTCTCCCAACAGGGCTCCTTTTACGATGGGCAGTTTTAAGCGCTGTTTGTATCACTTTGGCAAATTCTGTTGTGGCCAAGTATACCGGTCAGCAGCTGTCATGTAATGCTTGCAGTTTGTAAGGGGTTCCCTCGCACGGAGGGCTCAAATCTCACGATAGCTCAGTGAGGGTGAATGTTACTGCTTCCATCCTAGACGTGGGAGCTAGGGCCCGGGGAAGTGAGGCAACTTGGGCAAAGCTCCTAATGGGCAGAAATAGAGTTCGAGCTCAGGATCCAGGCCAGTGATAGGACTCAGCTCCTCTTGCTGAGTAAACATCTCCCCTAAATGTCAAAACGATGATGCCTAATGATGACCCTTTTCAGGTAAACAAAATGTCTAGTGGTAGGAGTGAATCAGCAGGTCAGTCACTTGGGAATGTTCCACCGACTTTAAATGTTCAAACATGCCTTTCCCATGGGACTTCCGGGCTCCCTTCGAAGCCCAGTTCTGTGTGTGCTTGTCTCCAATTCTGTCAGAAAGAACCTGCCGCAGTCGTTCTTTCAGCCGTAGTTATACAGTGCTTCTCGTGCTTGGAATTAGGCTGAGCATTAGGGATTTAGCAGGACAGTCTTGGGTTTTAGGAAGTTACTGTCAGGTGAAGTGGGACAGGTATTAAACTCAAAATTGCAAAACAGGATTTTTACATTAAGGATAAGGACATGGAGTTTTGAGGATATACAATAAAAACACCTAACCTAGGTAGAGAAAGAGAGGAAGGAGGATTGAAATGGTGGAGGGGGGGTGTGTGGTTAGAGAGTCCAGGGTGGGTCTCTCTGGGAAGATATCAGGGTTCTTGTTCTGATGGTTATAGCTGGCAACTGATGTATTTCTTTCCCATTATCCTTCCCCTTGGTGAGGGGAAACATTCTTATCTATACTTCACTCATTGCTGAACTTAGGGTAGGAGCTCAATGCTACATGGCTAGTTGTTTTCTTGTGCCCACTGGGCCAATGAGTCAGCGCCCTTCTCCCTAAGCCCCAAGGCAGTGTCTGCTCGATACAAAGTTGCCAGATGATTGTGGTGTTCATTCTCGGTGGGAGGCTAAATAACAGGGAAAAGATTGCTTGCTCCCATTTCCTCAATCATTGCCTTTATTAAAATTTCAATCACCATTAACAATCTTATTTTATACTTGCATCTTGCTGTATATGTACTTAAAGTGTCTGTCATGTTCATTCATCACCACCTGATATTAATGGGTTCTCTATATTTATATAATGTTAATTATATCTAATTAATATTTAAACTGTGCTACACCCTCTTCTGGTTCCTTCATAAATATTTTCTAATTTAATTTCATATAAGACAGGAATTGTTACTTTACAGATGGGAAAACTGATGCCAAGAAAGCTTATGTAACTTCTTCAAGAACCCAATAAAGGGTGGTACATGATTTGAAGCAGGCAGCCTGTGCTGGAGCTAGCAGTCTTGAGAGCTATTCAGAAGTATATTTCCCCCATGATTTCTCGAGTCTAGAGTCCACCCAGCGCAGTGATCTTTATCATCCAGTACTGGATTGCTGCCAAGTTTTACTGTTTCATCTTTAAAAATTGTTCTAGGGCCGGTGAGATAGCTCAGCAGCATAAGCACCTGCCTGGTAAGTGCAAGGTCCTGAGTTTGACTCCCAGTACCCACATTAAAAAAAAAAAAAAATTGTTCTATGTGTGTTCCTCGTGAGTCGGTGCATCCGAATACCATAACCCTGTAGGGATCTTCGTCCACGAGGGGCAGCTGGCATTGCCCTGAATCTATAGATGAGGAGATGCGGTAGCTGTGTGCATCCTATCCCACCACTGAACCATCCAGATTGAACAGACCTGTTAACGGAGAGGTTGACCTGTTGGCTACTGACCTAAAAGGCTCTGTAGACAACCGGAGGGTTTCAGTGGTCATCTGTCCTCAGGAATCCGGAACTATTCTCAAAGAGTTCAAATCTTGATAGTCACAAATTAAAATCGTCATTTTCTTTTTGGTTCCACAGATTTCCCTCTTCATACGAGGGAAGCCCTATGTAGACGGAACAGAATCTTTGGGTGCAGCTTACCTGCTCCCCTCAGTGATACCTGTATCTGCTCCCTGATGGACCCAGTCCATGCAAGTGGGAGGCCCAAACAACCTTCCACTGCCCCCCACCCCGGCTAAGTGTTAGATTTTCCAGAACAAGAAACATCAGGACAAAGAAAGCTTTGGTCCATGCCTCCTTCATCTGCTTAGAGGCCCAGCATTGGTCACTCCTCAGTATCATTTCAACATTAACAGGCCCATTTTATTTTCACGTTATATACATGAACATCAAATTCACATGCTCTTTTAGGATGTTGTTTTACTTGCCAGTACTTGTGGCTCAGACTTTCTTCTTGTAGTTTTTTCCGAGTTTTCTTCTTTTCTGCTTCTCAGAGCATCCTGCTTCTCAAGCTGTGAATGCTGGAGAGTGCTTTGGCCTGGTTGTCAAGAGTTTGGGGTTCTGGTCTGGGTTCCCCTCGCAAGTCAGTCACATGATTTCTTTCCCTCCCAAAGTCTCACCTTTTTTATCTGCAGAATGGGGTGTGTGTAGGTGTTAGGATCATTGTAAAGAACCTTGTCGGGTATGCATAATTTTTCTGGTTCTATTTTTCTGATTTTAGTAAAGTACTGGGGTCACTTAAGGTCAGTGTCGGTGGAGGGAGATCTGAGGATAAAGAGCCTAGATATTTCCTTATGGAACTTGACTGAATTGCATAAAGGGGGAGAAAAGGAGAGATCGCCACTCCTGGTTCACAAAAAGAGTGACCAGAAAACAAACTGTCTCTCCTTTCAGGATACTTTAAATGACACAGCACACCAGTGGCAAGGATAAACTGGAACTCAATTTTTGCCATGACCACACTTGGCCCTGTTGGCATGTCTCATCCAAGTGACTGAGTCTTATCCAAGTGGCTGTCGACCAGAAACAGGCAGAGGAAAAATTATGTATGACTCTGGATTTGGGTGGTTCTCCCTGATATTAATCACTTGTCAGCAGATTTGTCCCTGAGCCCAGAGCTGGCACTGGGCAAAATATAAGAAACTAAAAGAACTGCTTTGGTTTGCTTAATATTTGTACAGCTTCACGTATCCTGCCCAGCTCTCACCTCTGCAGGGTTGGAAGCCGCCCTTCACAGACTGCCCAAGACTCCGGGGCTATTAGCCTTGACAGTCTGCTCAATTCCTTCCATTTCTGACTCTCCAGAATATCCATCCTGGAACTCAGACAGGAGCAACACATCAAAAATAGACACCGGCATCCACACTTCTTGCTGCGACCATTATCCTCGGTTACAGTAGTTGGACCCGCTCTTTCAAAGCCTTCCCCAGTAATATGAACTAGGAAAGAATATTTGTCTTCTGAGTTGACAGCCAAAGTCCTCAGATACTCAATTTGTACTCCCAATTAATATTTGTGACATATTCAAATCTTAATTTGTTGAAGTTTTTAATTAAATATTGAAGAATGTTTGTTACACAACATGATAGCCTACTGTCAGATAATTCACACTATCATGTTACATTATTTTTTAGAGCATTTTCCCTAGTGTGTAAAATCCTTAAGGCATGCCATTAAGAAAAAGCATTAGGGTTTTCCATGAGTTAAATTTTAAGGAAAGATCACTGGCTGTGGTGGGGCATAGTTTTATTCCAGCACTCAGGAGGCTGAGGCAGGAGAATCGCCATGAGTTCACGATCAGCCAGGGCTACATAGTGAGTTCAAGGCCAGTCTGAACTACATAACAAGACCCTGTCTCAGAATAAAAAACAAAAACAAGACAAAACAAAAAAACGCTTTAAGAAAAGATCTGTATAAGTTTAGTTAGTATTTCTCCTTTTAAAAGATTCCAGAAAAATGAAAAATATATAGCATATTTTATATCAACATATTTTAGGAATTTTCTTTTTTACACAAATATTTATTGAGCTATTAAATGTTTTAATATACCATCTTCTTACAATTTTATGAATATTCAGTACCACAATAATTTCTTATTCCCCTTAAAGAGATGAGAAAACTGAGGTCAAACTAACAGACCAGCTTCTAAATTTTACAGAGGAGAAATTGACAAACCCGGGATTTAAATCAAAGTCCATTCAAAATCCTTTCTCATATTCTGGCCTTTCTGTTCTTTCTGTTAAACATGTTAATACCCTTTTCTTGAGGATTAAGAGAGTGACTGATGATCCTGCACATTTCCTTCCAGTTCTATAATCCTAGGATTTGAACTAATTCCTTTCTTCCTTCCCTGAACATTTATTGACCACCTATTATGTGCCATGTGTCAAACACAAAAGTAAAAAAGGACACTGCACCCATCTTACAGGCCAGCACAGTGCCTTTCCAGTCCTGAGAGTGTCTCTGTCCCCCTCCGAGGCGCCCTCCAGTCACCAACAGAGCACATGTTCATTGTGCGTCTCCACGTACATCACACCATGCGCTGGGGATTTGGCCTCCTTCCTGCACTCGGGGGCTTGTGCTCTTGTCTCCCCTGTCCCCCTCTTCTTTTCCTCTTTTCCTTCCCTGTGCTTGTTCTATAAGAGCTTTGCTGCTTGTGAAGGACTGGCAGGCTCATGAGTGCAGGGTGCATATTTCTAAGTGGGAATTGAGGTTCCAAGATGTTCTGTCAGCAGCTTATTTCCACTTACTTGATAATCAATTGTGGTGCCGGAAGATGTTTTCGTTTATGTTATTTCGTGTCATCTAGATTTTATTTTTATTTAACCTTTCTATGTGCAGCTCACACCTCCCCTAACTTGTCTGTAAGCTCTCTGAGTCACTCCATGGTGACTCTACTCACAGTATGGGCTATAAAAATATCCATGGAATAAATGTCAAATCCATTCCTCTGTCCCTTGCTGTTGCTGTATGTCTATAAACATGAGGTGGCAACTCTAAGGTCTTGTTATAACAGGCTGGCTGTAAATATGAATAATACATACATGCCAAGCAAATTCCCCATGCCAGGCACCGGGTATTGCCAGTGAGTGACACTACTGGTGACTATAACTTCTTGATAAATATAACACCTAAAAGTTTTGCTCTCCTAAAATTGGGTTTCAGACTTTTCTTCCCATCTCAATAAAAACATTACACAGCTGGATGGGATGGGGAAGGGACAGTAGAACAAATGCTGTCACAGAATTTTTCATCTATATTTCGGATATACTCAAAATAGAAGGTACTCCATCCATACCTCTACTATGTGAAAGTGTTTTCTAAATAATAAGCACAATGCTCATGTTGTAAACCAGGTTTAAACCATCGACCACATTATAGGCCACATTTAATTTTTGGTCCTTCGTTTCCCATTTTGTGCTTTCACCTTGCCAGTTTTATGGCCGGTTTCCTTAGGGCTGTACTCACAGATCTGATAACTATTTACACAGAGCTATTGGAGCAGGATGATGATTTCACTATCAATTGCCTCTAGATTATACAACTGATGGGTAAGCTCTGCCTCTGATGACTTTCTCAAGAAGGCAGATATGGTAAAATGGAGAGGTAGTTCGGCTGCTCATCCTGCAAACTACGGAGGTGTCTGCCACCGGTCTGCTCCCAAGCCCAGCTCTGTCAGTCTCTCACCATGGAGACTCATGACACCTAGTTAGTCACACTGGTTTCCTTCGTTTCTTCCAGCCCCATCTTTTCATGCCTTCTTATCCTCTCTCATGGCTTCTTTTGCACGCATCGTGCCCTCTGTGTGGACCGCATCCTCACCTTTGCCAAGTGCTCACTCATTTCCCAGAAATGAGCTAAAGCGTCTCCTCCTGTAGGCACACACAGGCACTTCCTACTAAGTTTGAACAGTGTTATGGTTTGTGTCTAGCTGTCCCCCTGCAGTCATGGGGGCAGGTTTTTAGAGTCTGTGACTGATTCATGGTCCAATGCTGGGATTGTGGGTGTGCGTGCTACACACACCCTAGGGCGGGTAACCTGCATGTAATATAAGGTACAGAAACAGTCTTCTCTGTTCTCTTGCTCCTCCCTTATTGCTGTTGTTGATTTTGCTGTTTTCCGCCACCACGAACTGTTGTCCTCTGCCATGTGCCACTCTGCCTTGTAGCCAGCCAGGTATGGACTGAAACCTCCACAAACTGTGAGCTAAATAAACCTTTCCTTCTTTAATTTGGGGTGTCGGGTATTTTGTCTCAGCAACAAGAGAATAGTAACCAAGACAGAATTTGGTACCAGAGAAGCGGGTCGTTGCTGTGACTATACCCAACCATGTGGTTCAGGAGCCTTTGGGAATGGCTTGTGGGAAGAGTTTGGAAAGGTTCAGAGATGTCGCCTGAAGGAGTAGCATTGGAACGCCTTAGGTTGTTCTGTATGGGAGATCCTGGTCAGAGCTCAGAAAATCAGAAAACCAGTAAAGTCCAGACTTGGGAGGTTTCTGCTGGAAAGAAGGAGTGCATTGGCTGTTGGACTCCAGACGATGTGTGTTATGGCTTGGCAAAAAGTTTGCCTGCATTTTGCTCCTGTCCAGAGACTTTGCCAGAGACTAAGATTAAGGGTGGTGGACTAATTAAACTGGCAGAAAAAATTTCAAGGCAGTTGAATGTTGAGACAGTGGCATGGCTATTGTTGGGGGCTTTTAGCCAGATTTATGTTGAGAATGAAAAGCAAAGAGCCCAGCAGGATGATTTAAAGTGTTGTGAGTTTGGCCAGAAAGGAAGCTCCAGTAAAGCTGTGGACTGCAGAGATAGAGCTGAGGGGATCTTGATTGCTAAAGAACAGGAGAATATAAAAGACAACCTGAGGGCATCACAAAAAGCAGCAAGTCTCCACCCTTTGCAGCCTCAAAACTGCAAAAGTGAAAGACCTTGCTTTGAGGAGAAAGCCGCAGAACACCATGTTCCAGAATGGTGGCGGCTGCACCAGGTTCCAGAATGGCAGTGGCATAGAGAATTTGTTCCTCAGAATCAGGTTCACAGTGCTCAGCGATCCAGGCACTGGACCCCTACAGCCAAGAGAGAAGAAAGCCTGGCTACTGCTCCAGCTGGCAGTGGACCCTGGCATCATCTACACGGCGCTGGTTTTAGGCCCGTGCAGAATGCAAGAGTTCTGAAGTTAAAAAGGCTTCCACCCAGATTTCAGAAGGTTTAGGAGGCCAGGCAGTATGACCCTGAGAGAGTAGTGTGTGAAGCTGTAAGTGTGAAGCCAAAGGTGCAGTGGAGACCCCAGAAGTTTGGAAAAGCCAGGAATGTGGATTGTTTAAGGAAAGTTGCAAGGAGGGAGCAAAGCAGGCCCAAGAGAGAAGCCATGGGAGCTACAACCACCAGAAGTGCCTTAGGGGCAGAGCCGCACAAGCCCTTTGGAGCTCACAACTTGCCACAGATTGCTTCGGATATTCCACATGGAACTACAGCACGTAATGTTTGCCCTGCTGGATGTTGGACTTGCTTTGGTCCCATTCCTTTGTATTCCCATGTTTGTAACTTTTGAAATGGAAATGTCTATCTTGTACCATTGAATGTTGGAAGTGTTTAACTTTTCATTTGTACAGGGACTCACAGTTAAGAGTTTGCCTTACATCTTGGAAGAGACTTGTGACTTGGACTTTTGAGCACTGCTGGAACTGTTAGGGCTTCAGCAACTCTTAGAGATGGACTAAAGTGCCTTTTGCATACAGGGATGTGCATGAGTCTTTGGGAGGCCGGGGTGAAATGTTATGGTTTATGTCTAGATGTCCCCCCAAAGCCTCATGCAGTCATAGGGCGGGCTTCTAGAGTCTGTGATTGATTCGTGGTCCAATGCTGGGATTATGGGTGTGCATGCTACACGCACCCTAGGGTGGGTAGCCTGCATACAATATAAGGGACAGAAACAGTCTTCTCTGTTCTCTTTCTCCTCCCTTTTTGCTGTAGTCGATTTTGCTGTTTTCTACTGCCATGAACGGTTGCCCTCTGCCATGTGCCAGTCTGCCTTGGAGCCAGCCAGGTATGGACTGAAACCTCCACAAGCTGTGAGCTAAACAAACCTTTCCTTCCTTAATTTTGGGTGTCGGGTATTTTGTATCAGCAACAAGAGAAAAGTAACTAAGACAAACAGCCTAGAACACAAACTCTTATTAGTGCATTTATCTGCACACACCATGGTCATCTGTCTACCTCCCCATCCCTAAAGAGTTTTGCCCTGGAAATGGGATGAGCCTTCCCTTCACCTCTATGTAGCCAGCGTGTAGTGTGATATCTGACACAGGTGACACAATCTGTACATTGTCTCCCAGTGGCACTGGAATAAAACTGATTTTATATTAATAAAAATGACACTGAGAACCAGAATTCTGGAAAGCATTAAACATTTCCATTTTCTTTTGTGGTTTTCCAAATCAGGAAATTACTTGGTAGGCATATTAAATGGTTTAAAAATTAAGTAATGAAATAAATCACTCATTTCTTGTAATCAGCATTATGCAATGTGTAACCAGAACAAGATTTAGGACTGCGTGTCCCTGTTTCTCTCCTTTCCATACCTCTCCTACTCCTTAAAAGGAGTGTTGTCCAGCCCAGTTGTTGAACGTAGAAGGGTGGAAAATAGAGGAAAGGGGCGGGTGCAGTAAAATAAGACAGGAGGAAGGATTAAACCAGACAACTGAATCTTCTCCATCATGAAGAGCAGGTTGCAGAAGTTAAGCCAAAGAAAGGCAAAGAAGCAGCCTACATGAGGACAGAGAATACAGAGGGTGACCGACGATGGGACAGGGTCTGGGACAGCTATGAGATGAAGGGACTGAGGTGTTTGGAGGAAGCTATGAGAAATAAGATAAGCCATGGATATGCTTTCATTCTTATGAGATGTGAGTAAAAGCCATTTTAAAAATTATTTATGGTTAACCAAGTGTTCTATACGACTCCTTTAAGAAATGGATCCAATTAGGTCCCCAAATACTTGAGGCTATATATATCGTTTTCTTACAGGATTTTGGCTAGGACTACATGGATGCTTTTTAAAAATGCTCAAAAGATGCATCAACAATTTTTCAGTTTTTTAAATTTTATTTAAGGGCAACCTCCAGCAGCAGTTTCTCAACTGCTTTTCCCAACTCATTCCAGGGATGGTGCAGTTTTCCTTGGACCCTCCTGGAAGCTGACCCTGCTCTGTCCTTTAACCTGGTTTTCACTAAGAACAGAGGCATTTGTGATCTAGAGAAATTTGTCTCTCATTATACAGCCGTATTTCCAAAAATTTCTGGGTCTTTGATTCCTTCAAGACTCCAACGGAAAGTGTGAAAACTCCTCAGAAAAATGAATGTGCCTAAGGAAACACCCAAAAATGCTCGCTTGCACTTTAAATAGACTCTTGAATATCCTGCAGCCTTTCTATGGACTGTCCAGGCTTTCATGAACTTGAATTATCAACCCTCATTATTCCTGTGTGGGTTCATTCGACTACCAAGTTCCACCATGTAAAAACATTTAGCCATTTTGCCTTACTTCCTGTAATAAGTAAGCCAATGTTACTCCAGAAAGCAATCTGGAGTTTTGTTTAACCCCAGTGTAATTCTGGCAACTAGAAATTCCAGATTTGATGCTTTCACTTGTGACTGGAGACCACAAAATTATTTAGTGGTTTAGAAAGACAAATATTGGGGCCAGTGAGATGGCTCAGCGGCATAAGTGCCTGCCTGGCAAGCGTGAGGGCCTGACTTCGACTCCCGGAACCCACATAGGAAAAAAAAGGGCCGGTAATATCGCTCAGCGGCACGGGCACCTGCTGGAGTGCGAGTCCTGAGGTCGACCCCTGGTACCCACAAAAAAAAAAAAAAAGAAAGAAAGACAAATATTAGTGCTTATCATTGCTGAGATAATCAAGTCACCCTCCTGCAATGGGCATTGTTAAATAATTGATACGTGGTTCTACTCCATAGCAGATTTGTGGCACATAGCTGAGGACTTTAGCTAAGAAGGGTCACCTGTGAAGAAAGGGGCAGTTAGAGGAGGTTGGAGATGAAGAGTTTATTCCATTTCCTGGACAACAGCTTTGAGGCTACTCTTGGCTCTTTACAGGGGACTCCGTAATTGATGAGTGTTTTCTAGAGCCATCTCCAGATAAAGCATTTCACAGCAATCTACTCAGGCAGTGTTTACTTGCTGCCAGTAAGTCCCATAATTCAGACTGTCCCCCGAGTCACTCCTTGAGGAGTGTGTGTAGAGACTTCTTCCTTTCCCCAATTCCTCTCCCCCAATCATATCTTTCTCAGAAAGATGGTTAGCACTGCCAAAGGCCCTTTAAACTCATCCTCAACCTGACAGCCAAAAGAAGCATTCAAATTTCCTCTACTCCTCTGAGGAAACCACCTACAATTAAGTAACACAACGATTCCAACCAAACGTCGAAAGCTTTTACAGTACGATTTCTCATGCATTGCTTCTTTCCTGTAATCACTTTTAGGGAATATTCATAAAAATAAAATACTATGCTCTTAAGAATTATATGACATCGTTGTTTTTCCTTAACTAAAACATGAGGCTTACTTTTCCAATAAGATATCAAGAACCCAACATGTATTCTTAATTCTATACAACAAACATCCACACTATTAAGCCAGAGTATATCTTAATGTCACAGCATTTAATATAGTATATTAAATAAGACTTAAATAAGAAGAAAAAGTATGTTACATCCCTGTTTTGGACCAGGTCCGTCGCAGAGCTGGGGACTGGTGTTTCTTTTCTTTTCTTTTTTTTTTTTTGTGGGTACCGGGGGTTGACCTCAGGACCTCACATACCAGGAGGCGCCCGTGCCACTGAGCGATGTCACCGGCCTTTTTTCCATATGTGGGTACCGGGAGTCGAACTCAGGGCCTCACGCTTGCCAGGCAGGCACTTATGCCGCTGAGTGAACGCGCCCGATCTCGTCTGATCTTGGAAGCTAAGCAGGGTCGGGCCTGGTTAGTACTTGGAAGGGACTGGTGTTTCTTTTTGGCAGACAGGAAGCGAATATCTTCTGCAGCAAAATGTCAACCTCATGTAAAATAACCCAAGAGTTTTTACAAAGGGAAATTCAAGAGGGGAGAATTCAAAAGTGAAAAAAATGGATGAGGGAGAACAAAGGAAGATATCAATGTCTAGAATAAGGATTATTTAGAATAAAGTCAACTTAACTGCAAACAGAGGGTTCCACTTTGCCATGGAATGCCAGAAGGTGGTTAAACACCATCAAGGATAATTTCTTCCATATCAGCCTCACTTTGAGTATACATGGAGCTAAGACCCAACATCTGTACATAGTTTATTCCTTTCAAGTTGAGACAAATACATTTTTCCTCACTCCAGCCTTCAACATACCAACACCCGGAGTGCATTTTGACATCTAAAGGGAGGAACTGTGTGGATTGTCTCGCAATGGATGTTTGTCACTCTTGTGGGCTATGCAATGGTAGAAACAATTCCTCCTTGGAGAATCCTCCTTGGTGGCCAAAGCAGGACTCATGTGTCACTCCGGAGACTGAAAGTTCCTGATCCTCAAGTGACCAGCCTATCTTGCACCTAGATACAGACTCATGACTCGGGCTCCATCAGTCTGTGTCTGGTACTCTGGACTTTGAACATCACGTGATATAGCCAAAAGGCAGAAGTCCTCGAGATGAATACCTGGCAGTGGTGATGGTCATAAAAAGGTCAATCATCTGGAGCACTGACAGCAACTGTGCTGATGGCATTGTACTGTCAAAGCCAAACACAGCAGCAAGGAAAATGCAATGCCCAGCACATCATACAGGTGGCACCACTGTCCACAAGGGTCCCCTCCCAGCCGGGATTTGCAGCCCTGCTTCCCATCCTGAAGTCTCTCAGCTCAGATCCCTAGCAACCCAGTCTACTGTTGAGCTATTTGCTGTCTTCCTCATTGTCTGTAGAGATTAAAGCCAGTATCAGAAACCGGTGCAGCCCTGCAATCTTCCCTTCCATTTCTTTCCATCACTAAACATTGTGGGTGTGCAATTTAAACACACATAAATTTATAAGTATTTCTAAAACTTCTTGGAAATCCCTTTGGCCAGATTCCTAATGCTAATGATACTCTACATTACTTTCTTTTTGTTCTTCTCTACTCTTCCCAGCTCCAGCGTGTGTATAAATTTTCTGAACTATTTAATGGTAAAATTGCAGATGCGAAGCCTTTTCCCTATAACATCGTGTGTTCATTAAAAAGGTTCTCTTACATAATCACACACAATTTTCAGGATCATAAAATTAAAATGGATACAAAACTATTACCTGACCTGCAGACCTTATTCAGAATTTGCCAGTTGTCCCAATAATGTCCTTCATAGCAAAAGAAAATTTAAAATCATCCTGGAACTCGTTAGTACATTTTAAATAAATCCTTCTCCTGTCTGAATCAGCCAGTGTCATTTTCTGTTGTTTGTGACAGATAACTCAGATTGATTTTTTAAAAATTGGAAATAGGAATGAGGTTCCACAGGTAGTGGAATTGAAAATGTGTAATTGCCTATGCAGAGAAAGATAGGAGCAGAAGGGAGAGAGGACCTCCATGTGCCAGGCTTGCAAGATGTTGAACGATTTTGTGCTCAACTCGAGACCATCTATGTGCTAAGGAAACTATCATATGGATGAAAATGGTAGAAATGGCTCAGAAGTTTGCAAGCGATTTCTTACAGCCATCTGTAGAATCCTGAAAGAAAGAGACATGAGGTAAATTGCTCCATCTTCCTTCTCTAGACATGATCATGCTTGGAGCCAATGCCTGGCACTCTAACATGCCATTTGGTGATCAGAGGAGTCTGAAGGCAAGGACAATTTTCTGAGGACAGCATCGCACAGGCATGGCAATGATGGCTCCTTCCCAACATGGCTAACCAGCCTACTTCCAGACTTGTAGCTTAGTAAGACACACTTTCTTACTATTTAAGCAGTTTCTATCACAGTTTGCTATAACACACCACTGAAAACACCCTAAAGATAAACATACCCCGTTAGATGACTCCAGCTCTGTGCTGACATTTTGTTTGCTGGGTTAGACATTCTCATAAATATAAAACCAGAGGAGGTGTCCTTATCCTCTGCTGAATGAGGCATCTACTTTCCTAGGTCGTCCTATTATGGTACTTCTCCTTTTTAAAAGCATCAGAGGATAAAAAACAGTTTTTAAACCACTAACAACATGTGAAATACCACCAATGAAAGCAACAATATGAGAATTCCTCATAAAATAAGCTTCTTGTATAATTAGGTAGGGAAAATGTGGTGTTCTATGGACCAGCACCATATATCTCAAAATAGAAGAGAAGATGTTGAACGTACTCATCATTGAGAAATGATGAAAGTATATAAAGGGATGGATTTGTTAATTATTCTGAGTTGATCACTACCCAATGTAGGCATGAATCAAAATATCACACTGTGACTTATTATAAACATGTGCAAATATTAGTATCAATCAAAAAATAGAATAAAATTATTATAAATTGATGAAAGCTGAGTCTCTCCATGTTATTACAAAACAGATGAAATATCCCATCAATATTTATTAAGTACAAGTCAGTCCTTTGCAACAGTAATTAGTCCCATTTTATAAATGATGAAACAGGATAAGCGACTTCATAGAGATCTTAAATGACCATTATTCAAACTGAGGTAGTCTAGTCCCACGGTGTACTTCCTTTTTGATTAGTCAGGCCAAAGTGATAACTCCTTTGAAGAGAAATTTAAAGGGTCCATTAGAACTGAGAAATAGGCATGCGTGGTGAGTGAGGGGTGGTTTCCAAGCCCTTACAGGTGCGGTGAAGACACTGGGCCTATCAGTTTGGAGAAAGAAGGTTGTTATATTTCCATCAGCAATGACTCTCTGCCCCGCTCTGGGCAGCCACAGCCACCCACCTGCCTCTTCCGTTGAAAGTGGTTGGCACAGAGGGACCATCAGGAGAACCGTAACATTTTCAAAGGCATTGTTATGTTTAACGAAAACCTCTCAGAGAGCAGCTAAGGGCTAACAGCCTCATTTTCTGCAAAATGAACCTGAAACACTTGCTCAATTATATCCCTGACCTGCTCTCTCGTGCTTCAGAGGATAAGATGGGCTGTGAGCTGCCCCAAGGTAGGGAAGAGCTTGCTGATTTTAACAGAGTTAGGATCCTCTCTCTGCTCTGCAGGGGCTCCTATCCCCACCCTATCCACTCACTGGCAGCCTGATAATCCAGCCTCCAAAACAGGCCTGACTGGTTCTTCACTGGAGAAGCACTGAAGTGTGTTTCTCCCACTTATGTCCCTTCTCTTAAAACATCATTTACTTCAGTTTCATAAATGCTGGCTCTGAATGAGGTGAGACCTCTATAAACTATTTAGTAGAGGGCGTAGGGATAATAAAGAGGTATTTATTTCAATGTAGAGTGCTTGGCTTCCGTCCTCTACCAGTAGTATGTAGACATTATTTCTCTAATGCACTTCTAAACAAGCAACCAACTAAGCTTCCCAGGATTACTTTATAGTGATCTATTTTCACACCCAATGAAGTACGGAAAGAAGAATAAAGGCTGCCATTTATGGTCTCCTTACCTTCTGCAGGCCCTGCACTTAGTGTTTTGTATACCTTCTATTAATCCACATGACAAATCTGTAACATGAACATTGTCATGCCCAGGTAACAAAGGAAAAAACTCAGGCTCCTAAATGAGATTCAGGAAGATTCCCACCTTCCACAGCTAGGGAGTGTTCTTGCCAAGATAAACGCCAGTGCTGAAGCACAGACCCAAGACCCAAGAGTCTCCTGATCCATCAGATCCCATTTCATCCACTTAATACAATGAACTAGAAGGGAAAAATAGCCCAACAATTGCTGTTCTGTAATTAACCTCTTTTCCAGTAGGATCAAATGCTAAGGAGAAGTGCATGGCATTGTGAGAGTTTGGGAGAAATACAAGCAGGAAATGGGATAGGACATACATCAGTTCTCAGTATGTGACTTTCTTCTTCCAGAAACATCTCCACTTGGTTTCAGAACATTGCTCACCCCTGATTTTCCTCTAGCCTGAACCTTGCTCCTTCTTAGATTCCATTTCAGGCTCCTCCTCCTCCTCTGCTGACCCTTAATTCTGTCCTCCACCCTCTTTTCTCTCTAAATCCCTTCCCTAGGTGACCTCATTCTCTTGTATGGCTTAAAATAACATTTTTGTACTGATGATTCATAAATCTCGAGCGCCAGCTCTTAACACTCCCCTGGGCTCTAGATTCATATATCCAACTGCCTACTTGACATGGTCTCTCAGCTAGCTGTGAGATATCTCAAATTTAGTATGTTCAAAATAAAACTCTTGATGTTCCCACAGCTTATCTTGGTGGGTGATGTCATCCCCACCAAGTTTCTCGGGCCAAAAAAGTAGAAATGACCCTCACTTTACCACTTTCTTTATATCTCTCATCTGATCTGTCTCCAAATCTTGCCAACTTTTATTTCCAAAATACATTCAAAATTCCACCATTTATCTCTGCTGCTGCATCCCAAATCCAAGTGACCAGTATCTCATAACTAAGCCCCGTGGGCTGCCTCAATCCTTCCCTTACCAGAGTTCATTCTCCACCCAGCCAGAGGGAGTGTATCAAAACATAAAACAGATCCAATGAGTTCATTCTTTAAAAGCCTCCAATGGTTTCACTGGATGTAGTGTAAGACGAATTTCTCAGCATAACTACCCTTCCCAAACTCTCAGACATGACCGCGAGCCTCTCCTCTAACACACTCCTGCCTCCCTGGTCTTTCTGTCCTTCCGACACACTGAGCCCATTCGTGAGCCTGGCCTTTGTAACCTGCATAGAAAGCTCACTGCTCAGATCTTCCTAGTCTCCTTTTTCCCCTCATTTGAGCTTCAGCTCGAATGCTATCACCTTGCCATGACTTTCATTGGCCACTCCAAAAAAAAAGATCTTCCTCCATCCCCTTCCCCAATTTCTGCTACATGCAATTACCTAGTGTTATTATTTGAAAAGCACTCGTGTTGCATGAAAAGTTTCACTTTGTGTTCACTGCTTGTTGTCTCTGTCTGCTCCCTAGAATGTAAATTACAAAAAGACAGCCCTGTTGGAAGGAAAGTGTCCCTGCGAATGAAAATCTCAGTCCTGGAGTGCCCTAAGGGAGGTCAAAATTCTGCAGGGACTGGCTGAATTATCCACGAGGATGTCCGCTCATGATCAAGAAATCCATTAGCACTTAATCACCAAGAAACATTCAGATTAAAATACTCATTTCTGAAATCCCTTGCTTGCCCCAGGGAATAGCATGCTCAGGTTACAAACCACAGGTATTATTCACTTAGATGGACTTTCAATTTTAAATTTAGAAGTTAGAACTTTTATCTATAATCTCTTGAGTTTGAATGTGTATTCCTGTTGCCTGGGGACAATCATTTGATGACAATTAAATTTCAGGAAACACAAGAATTACAAAAGAGAAGAAAAAATCTCTCTGACTTGATCAATATAAAAAATAAGTACCTAGAGTTGGAGTAATACTGAATCAAAAACACATGTGGCATTGGCTCAGCATCTAGGAGGCAAGCAGCAAGGAACCTTTGGTGGCAACCAGAAATAGAGCACTCTATATGATGCATAAGTGCCCTATTTTGTAAAATCATCTGTGAAAACTTACAAGGAAAATAATGTTTTATGAACTTATGGCTATAGGGGAAATTATTAGAAAACAACTTTTCTAGTAGGTATTGATAGCTGTTGGCTGCATTTAGCATAGAACAGTAAAACAATGTGCTAAGAATACAAGCAAGGGACTTACAAGCAAGTATGGGAAGTCACAGAAGTGGTCCAGAAAATGTGGAGTCTTGCGGAACTGGAATAGGCATCTGTTTATCACAAACTGTTAAAAATATTGATTAGAACTCAGCCTCACATCAAGGAAAAAAAATCAATAATACAATTTTCACCCCAGTTTCTGAGCTGTTGAATGGGTTAAAACAGAACCAAGTTAACCTTTCATTTGGACAAAATAACCCAAAATATAAAAAAAGACTGAAACTGTGGGTCTCTCACTAAAGCTCAGCTGATTTAAAATACCTGCAGTTCACATGCATCAGAGAGAGGCATATCTTTAATAAAGAACCGTGTGTGTGGCTTTTGGTACAAGGAGTTGACCATAATCAACTGTCAAAAAAAGCTGAATAAATTTTCGAGAAAGTTGTTCAGCAAAAGAAACAGCAAACCTTCAAAAATGTTTGTGACAGCTTTTTGAGATAAACACGTTAGTAGCTGTATTTTATGAACTAGGAACAAGTTGCCCATGAAGGAAGGTTCTCACCCGGGAAGAAAAGAGCACTGAACAACACAATCTCCCTCAGACTGGTCAAGACAAATCAAAGAAAGGACCTCCAAAAGCTCAGTCAAGGGCACTGGAGAAGAACCGACTGGAGAGCTCCTCCTCACAGCACCAGGAGAACCTACTCAAGAAGCTTTTCTGACCCAGAAGGCTAAGGACTTACAGTAACATATCAGAATGGTTGGGACCTACCTATCTGAAAGGGAATGTCATAGACACCCTGCCCCTATTCTACCATTCTCTACTAGCTGTATTGGTGTGGCAAAGTAAACTTTTTTCTATTGGGTTGATGATCGAAAGGAGCCACATCTAGATATGGTATCACATTTCTGTAATCCTCTGCAAAATGGGAAACTGAGGCAGGAGATCACAAGTTTAAACCTAGACTGGGCAACTTTTAATGAGACTCGGACTCAAAAAAAAAAAAAGAGCCACACCATACCTGATAAAGAGACCAGACCTTTACCATTCAGAAATGATGAACTTGGAGTTTTGTCACCTGACCTGATGGGATTTTGAGGATATGTCCCTGGAGACCCATTGAGGGAATACTGAAGACCATAAGTCAAACCCTTAGTGCTGTTCAGAAAATATTTTGAGTTCTCTCATCCCCAGTTACATGGGAGAATTATAATTCTTTCCTCCCTTTGGGATAAACAAGACATGTGGCAAGATTTCATCCTAGAGTTGTGAAGAAAATACAATCTTTTACTTCTAGACTAGAGTATTTAAGTTCCAATATGAACCTTCCAGAGCTCTTTTCTGTATAGTATGGTGCCCACATTAGTCATGATACAATTTTCGTCTGGAATTTGGAGCAATTACAACAGGCAAAACTTCTCTGCTACCTCACAATAGCCATAAGCATAAGCCTCTAAAATTCCATAGTTTTCTGTTTGAGTTTACCAGTGTCTGAACCTCGTTTTAATAATTCTCATTTTATCATCTTCTAACAATGGATTACCACTCCATGCATTGCTTTATGACTTACTCATAAGAGTTTCATGGACCCTTGTCTATCATTTATATATTTTTCTGCAACATCAGCATTCATGACTGCCCAATAATCCATAGGCAGGATGTTATATAATTTTTACTCAGCCCTACACTGATAGACTTAAATGAGCCATCTCAATCCTTTAGTATTATAAATAATAATATCACATATATTCTTTTTTTTTTTTTTTTTTGTGGGTACCGGGGGGTCGACCTCAGGACCTCGAGCGCCAGCAGGCGCCCGTGCCGCTGAGCGAAATCACCGGCCCCTTTTTTCATATGTGGGATCCGGGAGTTGAACTCGGGCCCTCGCGCTTGCTGGGCAGGCGCTTAAGCCGCTGAGCCATCTCACCGGCCCCTCACATATATTCTTATAGCTAAATCTGAATAGGTTCTTAGAATTTGTGCATCAAAGCATATGTAAAATTTTAAGTATTTGAACATTTAATCATTTATTCAAGTTGCATTCTAGATTTTAGTGATAAAATAGTAAACAAGATGTACAACTCTTTCATGAAACACATTACCTAATTGTTTTCAGAGTCTACTGCTGTCCTCCAATACATCTTGCTACTGAAGAAGTCTAAATGCCCTCTTTCCACACCCTTGGCCACATTGCTTCATAAATATCTTCTTGCCATCCGTAACATCATCTCTCTGGAATGTCCTATCCATATTTGAAGAGGACAAATGATAGTAATCCCACAAACGCAGTCTAACTAAAATTTGCTTGTTTATTTTAAGAAGAGTGCACATCACAAACTAAAATTAGTAACCAGCCTTCTCCATCAACTTAGGAAATGGGGCAAAACACACACATCCACAGTGCTTTCTTTAGTCCACTTGATAACACTTCTCCCGTTGTGGAAGTTATTTGTTGGTGTCTCTTTTCCTTCAGAGTCTATCAGGTCCTTGAAAAAAACTAAGGGTAAATGTTTAAAAAGGGTGAAGGCATCAAGTTACCCAAGTCAAGCTTCAGGAAATAAGCATGCATCACATCTCTACCCACCCTCTCCAGCTTCGCTTTGTCAGTCAGTAGCAACCAGCGGTGAATGCCTATGATTTCCTTCTGTTGTTGTCACCTGCCTTTGCCTAAAAGTAAGTTAACTGTCTTAGTCACTTTTACATTGCTGGGACAAAATAACTGACACCCACAACTTAAAAGAGGACAGACTTATTTTGGCCAGGGTTTCAGTCCATGGCTGGCTAACTCCGAGGCAGGAACAGGATAGCAGAGGGGCACAGAGGAGCAAAAGGTGCTCAAACCATGTTGGCCAGGAAGCAAGGCAGGAAGTGAGGAGTCAGGGAGGAAGGTGTACCTGTCTTAGTCACTTTCTTGTCACTGACACACAATATTCAAGACCCAAAATGTATAGAAGGAGAGGTTCATTTTGGCTCACGGTTTCAGAAGTTTCAGTCCATGGTCAGCAGGCTGACACACAAAAGTGGCATAGTGGAAGGACCTGACAGGAATGCTGCTCACATCTTGACAGTGTGGATTCAGAAAAGGGAGGGGCTGGGGAGGGAGAAAAACACTTTCGGGTCAGCTCCAGTGACCCACATCTTCCCAGCAGACCCCACCTCCTAACAGCAAGTCAGCCATAGACCCCCACAATCCAGTCACCTTCCAGAAGCTTCCCTGTGAGCAGATGAGGCTCTTGGGAGACATAATGATGTAATCCAAGCAATACCCTTCTCAGTCACGCCCCCAGGTGTGACGCACCTGCTACTGGGCCTTGCCTCTTAACAGAGCATCCAGCTCCTGAACTAGTACAACGCTCCCAGGATTCAATCACCTTTCAAACACATTTTATGGAATCTGGGGGGACACTTTCGACCTAAACCACAACATTAATTATGAAATAAAAGTGGGAATGGTTCACAGTTGAAGAAATCTGGTCACAATAACTAGTAATCTTTTGCGGATCAGGAAAAATGGAGTTGGGGAAATAACTGCAAGTATGTTGGCATTATTTATGTCGGGATAAATGTTCTACATATGACGATGTAGAAAAATTATCTAACATAATCACATAGATATAAGAAATCAGAAATAAAAGGATGTAGAAGACTATATTCTTCTTCCATACCAATTCCACACATACACGCACTGCGGACACACAGCGATGATGCAGAACAGAATTTGGTACCTTGGATCTATGGGATTCAAAATCTAAACCCCAAGTTCTCACCTTCAGAATTCACTGGCAATTTTGTATGGTGAGGCTTTAAGTATGATCATCTTTTAAGCCTCTCAAGGGAGAATTTTGGAATGGGCCTAAAAGGAATATGACGTTGATATTTTATAAGGGAAATATTATTTTTCAATAAGATATAAAATATTTACTGCCTGCAGTGATGGTATTCTGAGTGATTTGTAGCTATAACTTTGACAGCGTAGTATTTAAGAATGCATTTCATCCTACATAAGCAATAATTTGAGCTGTATATCAAAACCTTAAAAAAAAAAAAACCCGAGGAATAGAAATTAACTACTTCTGCAAGTAAGTGCATGACTATTAACACTATTAGTTCACTGTGGGTTTCTTAAATATTCCCATTTAGACCGTCTCATCAAACTTGTAAATTCTGATGAAACATCAGGAAATGGTGTGCAACAAAAAGATATGAAAAAGGAAATGTGATAGACTGCATGCTGTATTTAATTTGCCAGGATGATCTTATTTCTTTTAGAGGTCCTTGCTAGGTCTTCAAGGAATATTTTGTCTTTCTCTAAAGTAGGAGTACAGTGTACACCTCTTCCAAAACTCTGGTTTACACTCAGTCTTCTAATAGGAAAAATGTCTTGAGCAAACTTTCAACCTTCTTACACTGGCTGCTCACATGTCAGTGATCCAACCCCATTCCTCCACAGAAGGTATTGGCTCCACTCAGGGTCTTCTCTACCACCTTTGTAACTCTTTTCTAACCCAATTCTCTTTCCCTTGTTTCCTCTTCTGTGTGGTTCCCTTCCCTTTGCGTTTATTTCTTTTGCTTGTCACAACTGGAATGCCTTTTCTCTACCATTTAGGCCCCCACGTTCTGTATTTCTTTTGAGTCCTGCTCCAGACTCACCGCTACCCTTCAACTTTGAATTTTCTTGCTCAGTGATGAAGAAATTTCCATGTTCCATAGATTAGGCACATCCGATAATTTCATACTTGCTTACATGATGATGTGGGATTATTTATTCTGAAACATTTTAGCCAGAATGTTATGTCTGACTTACCCAGTACCAATAAAAACAGTTATCAGAGTAGGAATTAGTGTTCCATGTTACATCATATAGTTTTTGAATATACCTTAAATAAATCACCTAATAATTCTCTCTTTACCTTGAAAAAGGGGCATAGAATTACGATAACATCATCTTTAAATTACCTTCACATTTAACATACTATAATTCTTCAAAGGTAAGAATTGTCTTTTATTTCTCCTCTATCTTTTACAATGTCTACTATAAAGGTAAATGAGTCTTTATGCTACAAATGTAATAACTGTGACTATTTGTAGATAGATGGGCAAGTGAACAGGTGAGTGACGGACTTATACAGCACTACGATATTATTGACTTTATAATCACTCATTTCTTTGAACAAGTTTAAAGTAAAAACCCTCAAATATTTAATTATCCTCTTTCTATACCAATCACACATGTTACTAATGAATCTTATTCTTTATCTTGTTTGCTTCTCACATCTGCTCCAATAAAATCTTTCTCCCTTTATAAAGGCCCTGTGGAATCTACCTGTTGAAATCTAGACATCTAGTTGCTTTTAAAACTGTAATTACTAAAAAAGAAAAGATAGAATTCAACACTTAGAAATGTTATGATTTTTTTTAAAATGACTGTTTCTTGTTACGTAACTTACGTAGCATAACTTAGACCTGAAATCAGATCCTCACCGATGGTGGCTGAGGCTTTTCCGACATGGTGAAATCATTTGCGTTAACAGCCTGACAGCGAAAAGCAGAAGAAAATTATCTCGTGTCTTCTACCAGCTGCAGATCTGTGAGCAGAGAGTAAATGACAGGAGTATATTTGGATCAAAGTGTGAAAACATATTTAATTCTCTTCCAGCTCTGATTCTCAGCACCATTTTAAGATATAAGAATTAATTCTTGTGCATGCCAACAGGATCCAGATTCCCATGTGAGTTACTGTCTTACATTTCCAGGCAAAAATTGGGTCTAAAAAGCTCGTGTGAAATAAACCCACAGGAAAGTCCCATCTCACTGTCCCTGTGAGAGATCAGTGTCTCTGTGAGGACGGGAATATTGCTCCCTCAGGAGTCTCTTCTGGGGCAGCCTTCAGTCCTCACCACATCCGCTTATTTTCAGATCCTGTCCTAACCAACAGAACACAGCATTCTTTGTCAGGGTAACCACCACGCAGGAGAGTGAGGGGCATCGTGATATAAATACTTGCTCCAAGTATGCGGCCTGTGAGGTGTTGCTGCTTCTCATGTATCCAACACTTTATCGTGGTTCAGGCGTACTTAAATCATCTCATCTAATCCAAAGTCAAGGTGCTCTACAGCAATGACAGCGGGAACTGCCCATTTTGGAAATTTTATACAATATTTCTTTATTTAAATTAAGTTAGTACATTAATTCTTTTGTTGTTGGCACTAGTTTTTTATTGGTATATGTTTGTATCCATAATAATCATATTTCTCGTGGGGAATTGGTACATATACATATTACATCATAACCATTTTTACTTCTCGTTCTCCTCCTGCCCCTACCCTATCTCTCTTAATTCTCAGACCCCCTTCCCATCTCCATAAAGTTTACTTCCATGTTTTCTATGATCTCTCTTTAAATTATTTATATTTTGGGTTTCTCACATAAAGGCATACATGTGATATTTAACCTTCTGTGCCTGATGCATTACGGCCTGGTGATGTGTCATGTTTCCTACAAATCACTCAAAGTTATTAATCCTTTTGACTAAGGAGTCCTGCATTGTTTGTGTGTGTTTCATATTTTCTTTGTCCATTCATCTGTTGTCCAGCATGTAAGCTGCTTTCAAAATTTAGGTATTGTGAATTGTGCCACGATATACATGGGTATGTATATAGCACTGTAATATGATATATTTAATACTGGGGGAAGGCTACCCAGAAGAGGCATAGCTGGGTCAAATGGGATTTCTGTTTTTATTTTTTTGAGAAATCTTCATACTGATTTCCATAGTGGTTGTAATAGTTTAAATTCCCACTAAAATGTAGGAGAGTTCCTTGTTCCCCACAACCTTGTCAGTGTTTGTTGTTTTTGAGTTCTTCATGATAGCCATTCTTTCTGGAGTAAGATGAGACTTTAGCCATAGTAACAAAGCAAGAGAAAGAATTAAAAAGGATATGAATCAGAGAGGAAGCTGTCAAACTATCCTTCTTCAGAGATGACATGATCCTTTACATAAAAATACCAAAAAACTCCACAGGAAGACTCTTGAACTGAGAAACAAATTAAGCAAAGTAGCAAGATACAAAATCAATACACAAAAATCAATGCCATTCCTGTACATCAACAATGAACCCACCAAAAAAAAAGGGGGGAAAAACAAGCCCATTTACAGTAGCTTCAAAAAGAATTACATACCTAGGAATTAACCTTACCAAGGAAGTGAAAATCCTCTATAACAAAAACCATAGTACTCTGAAAAAAGAGATTGAAGAGGACATTTGAAAATGGAAATGTATCCCGTTTGTGGATAGGCAAAACCAATATCATCAAGATGGCCATATAATCAAAAATGACATCTAGATTCAATGCAAGTCAAATCCAATACTATCAGCATTTTTCACGGAACTAGGAAAAACACTCCTGAAATTTATAGAGGTTTGGGAGATTAAAGATTATGTAATTTTTGTACTAGGTCTTTATAATCGGCTGTGTACTTTAGTCTCAATCACCTTGGAGGACTCAGGGAGACAGGTATGAGGATATCTAGAAATACTCAGGCATCGCCCATTCAGCAGCCTGACCTTCACAGCTAGGAAAACTGCACATCAGTAACTGCTTTCCTGCTCTGATTGGTAATACTGTTCCCCTCTTCCTCCCACCCAAACTATTCTCTTGGGGCTCTAGGTCCTTGTGGAAAACTAAAATCCTGATTCTGTCTCCCTAGGATCTTGCTCTTTCCACTCCTCTTTACGTCATGTTCAGGTCTCCATTCTGAGGTCCCCCCAGATCCCCTCAGATAAGTTCAGAGCCCCCTTGCTATGTAGATTGAAGCTATCTTTTCATGGCAATTTTCACACTCGTAACTTCACATCTGTTTGTATAGCTGTTTGATTAATGACTTTCTACCTTGAAAATAAAGATCGTTGAGCAAGAACTCTGTCTATTCTTGTCGGGCTCTGCCACCAGTCTCTGCCATTTACTTGGAATAGAGTAGACGTGTAAAAATATTTATTGAATGAATGAATGCAATATTAAAAATCCTTATTGAAACCCAATGTTATCTGGAAAGGCTCATAAACCTTAGCATGAATCGGTGCAATGGGGAGATGATTAATCTTGGTTTTCAACTTGACTGGCTTGAAAAATACCTGGGTGGTTAGGAAAGTGCACTTCTGGGTGGGTCACGGGGCTGTTACCTTAGGGACTATATCTTGTCTCTGTCCTTCCTCTCCGGTGCTTCCCTTGGTCTCTACAGCAAAGGTGCCATGAGTTGAACAGCTTTTCCCTGCCACGCCCTTCCTCATGAAGTTCCTGCTTCCGAGCAAGCAGACCATGCACTGAAACCATGAACTAAAGTAAACCTTCCCTCCTTTAAGTTGTTCCAGAAACCTGACTCATACAAATAGATTCCAGTATTCATCCACAAATGGAATCCGGTAAGGAGTATTAACTTCCTATATTTTTGTACGATTTAGCTTTATTTTTATTTTCAGTCCTTCATTCACAGTTGAGGTGGCAGAAATTTAGTTCCAGTGTTTCGGTGGTAGAGGCATTCCTTGCTCAGGACTCCTTTTTCTGCTGTGATAGAGCAATAGGAGGAGAACCCTCATTTTTTATAAATTTCCTCTAAATTTGGGACTCTACCAAGATCCTGACCCTTCCTTCAGAGATCACAGCCTGGAAGGGGAACTTCCACCCTGTTGTATCTATTTTCTTAGGCAATGGATGCTAATCTTTAGCTGCATGAATGGAGAAGGGAGTAGAAGAGGGAAATAAAAAGAAAAATGCTGGGGGGCGCATTGGTCAATAATTCCAAAAATACGCCATCACATTGGCTTATTTGGAAAATAAGAGCTCACAGGTGACTTTGAATGAATGGATTTCACCTCAGAGACATTTTAGCTGCAGCAAGGAACATTGCAGCTGCAAGAACCATGAGAAGGAGGACCCGAGGAGATTCCCAGGTCAGGCCCAGCCACTGGACCAAGCACAGCTTACTCACTTGTGTGCCTCACAGGCTTAACATTCTGGGCGGAATCAGCCCTCAGCTCCTAGTTCCTGAATGAAGCACCATCTTACATTTCTCCTTCGTAATTCATTACTCAGCACCCACTGGATTGCTGTCCTCACCTCTGGATCCTAAGGTCCAAAAGGCAGTCACACCACACCCACCTCACTCATTGCCACATTGCCAGCATCACACCAATGTCTGGTACAAAATATGTGTGGGATAAAATTTTATTAAATAAGTAAATATGTTGAACAGGAAGAGTGAATTCAAAATTCCCTGCTCCTTTAAGTCCCAGCTCAAATATTAAGACTTTCAATGAAATGTTTCACTCCTACTTCTGACTTCTCCTCAAAATGTTGCCTATTCTCAGAGAACCAGTATACACAGTGGTTAAGGGTGCAAGCCCTAAAAGCAGCATGCTTTGTTTAAATACCAGCAGAGGCATTTGCACACTGTATTACCTTGGGGAAACAACTTAAGGTCCCTGAGTGCTGTTTCTTTATCTACAAAATGTAAACGGTTGTAGAATCAATTTTATTAGGGTTGTTATGAAGATTAATTGAGATGATAAATGAAGAGTTTTGAGTTCATTATCTAACACACTTAAGCACTGAATAAATGTTATATTTATCACTTTCCACTTTTATGATAGTTTCAAAACTGCTACATTTATTGAACACATACTGTATTTTGAGCACCGAGGAAAGCACTCTCTATGGGTTTTCACAGTGAAGCCATGCTTGATCCTATGGGTTATTATTTTACCTCTCTACCATTGTGAAACTAAAGCTTGAAGTGGTAACATAAATTGTCTGACGTCTCATAACTGATAATTAGATTCAATGTCACTTGAGCCCAGGTGGTAGTGCAGCAGCCTTGCCCGCTGTCTCCAGAGATGTACACGTCTTAGGTCCTTCACTAGGCTATAAATTCCATTCCAGGCAAGGATTTGATCTGATTTATCTTTGTATCTCCCAAAGCATCCAGCTTAATACCTTATACGCCAATGAGTAAATATTTTTAAACGTTTTAAGGTAGAGTGAAAGAGACCCCAAAGTCAAACTCCATCAATGTCACGAGGTTGCCCTGGCACTGACTCTGCAGAAAATACTCTCATGCATTTTGAACAGAGGGAATCCTTTCCTCCTCTGAGCAACACCCGCTCTAATACTCACATTATGAAGGATTGCCTTCCCAGGGCAGAAATGTCACAAATAGGTCCTTTGCGCTGCCAGATCTATCTGCATGTTGGCTGGTTCATCAAATGTGTAGAACTTTCAAAGTGTGTGTTTATACTGTGTAGGCAGCATAGCAAAACAATTTACTAGTGCCCCCAACACATTTGAAATTGAAAGTGATCATTTGTGATGAATACAGTGATCTTTCTCAGAAAACACCTTTATGCAGAATAACTCACTGAAAACTTGGGGGGGCTTTCTTCACAAACCGGGAGGAGCCCAGCAGTAAATCATCAGCTCAAGAAGAGAAAAAGATTTCAATGGGAGAGTGTGTACAAGTTCACAGTTCACAGAAGTGCTGGAGACCACTGATTAGAGTGGTCCATGGACCGTCAGCATCATCCGGGAACTCAACCGCAAAGGAATCACTTAGGCCTCACCCTGACCTTCAGAATCAAGAATTTGTATGCAGGACTCAGTAATGAGTGTCTGAACAAGAACTCACGATCATTCTATCGATTCTCAAGTTTGAAAATCACTGGGCTACAGCATGTATCTTCACAACCTTTATTTTACAGGTACGAATGCCAAGATACATAATCTTCCCGAGATCACACATCTACTTGGTAAAGGCAAAAATGTTTATCTTCTGATTTAAAGAAAGAGAGTTAAGAGAGGTGAAGACAAATATGAAGGGGCTTTGCGTTCCTAGAAAGGAATTTCCATTCCTACCTGAAGATCATGAGTCTAGGTAGCAGCTGTCCCTGGATGAGGCTGCAGGAGGAGGCTCCGACCTCCACCCATCGATGGATGGCAGCACTCCCGTAAGCGTTCTCCCCTGCGGAACCAGTCCTGGGGTGGCACTAATAGTAAACCTCCAGGAAATAAAAAGAGGAGGTAGCAATTTCCAAATTTCTTTTTACCTCCAACCCTGTGCCAACATAGATTTTTTAAAAGTACACAAAGGTTGCCTTGTGACCACGTATACTCTGCCTTCTGAATTTTAATTCAGAAGATGCTTTCTAGGTAGCACGCAGGGGAAAATGGTAGGAAATTCTGATCCATATTGTGTCAAAACAATACGCAATTTTTCTTACAATTGGTTCATTTATTTAAATGCCAGTCAAGTCAGTCTGAATCAAAGCTGCTTAACTTGTAGTTCACAGGTTCCTAGGCATCCCTAACCAACCCCCTAAATTTCTAAGCAACATCTTAAAAGTTCGTGGAAATGAAATATACACCTCAAGGATTCCCATACATTTTTACTAAATGTTCTACAAGACCTATGGCTTATACAATCACTAGACCTCTTGGCTCAATGCAAATTATTTTACTTTTGATTCTCACAGTTTCTTACGAATGTCTGAGACCTCTCACTGTAAGACAGGGCGCTTATTACCTGGTGCGATCCCTCCCTTTCTTGTGTATCCTATACACAATTTCTTTTCCATAAAGGTACACTCACTTTAACTACCTATATATTCGGAACTACCTATCTCTAATTCCCTCTTCAGTACACCCTTTGCGAAAGCCTTCTTTTCCATGAAGTTTTCTTGATTTCCCAGATATCCATTATCTCCCTCTCATGCCATGAATCCTAAAGTAGATATGTGCTGATCTCTTTATGAAGCCAAGAGTACTTAAATCTAAAGCATCATTGCTGATGCGCTTTTCCCCATCCTGTGCTTGAATCCAGGCACTATTACACTTGTTTGCAATTTGTCCCTGGATCCTTTCTCTGGATCACCCCATTCAGAGACGCCACCAACAAAGCAATATTGTGTCTCATGTTTTTCCTTGAAATGCTCAGATTTTGTTAGGAAAGAACTTTTTTAGTTTAGAAACCAAACCACAGACAGCAGTTTTTAAATTCAGCTTATTACCAAGATGAAAGAATACAATTAAAACAGACGAATAAGACAACAAAGATGTCTCCCTTTCTCTTTGTTCTCCTTGTGTCGAAGAGCTATCATATATAACTTTGGAAGTCATAGGTCAAAAATAATCATCCACTTCTAATATTCATTATTTCCTACCATCATTTTCTTTTCTCCAAGAGAAATGCCTTTGTTGGAGGAAAAATAGAAAGGATAAAATCAAGGTCTTGGAGGTCAGCCAGACTTCTTACATTGATGGAAAATTCTAAAATACAAATTTCCAGTTGGTGTCAGAGTTCTCCAGGAAGAAGTGCAGAGGGTTAGAATCCCACTCGTAGACAATCTACAGTGTCTTCATAGTGATGTACAGAGCCAGCCCAGAAAAGAAAGCCACATGTTCCCCGCCTCAACCCCGGGCCCTAGTGTCTGCTTCAGCCGGACACATGGACAAAATCACAGTAGCGCTAGGGCTGGAACAGGGTGGTAGGAAACAGTTCAAAGTCTGCTCCACGGTATGCTAGGAGTGGGGGAGTTCTAGTTAGGAGGTTCAGATCCTCTGATATCCTAGGGTCCTCTTCTCTTCATTCCAATCAGAAAAGAGGATTTGGAATAAACACATTGGCTCTGGGTCTTTGACACAACCAAAATGTCCCTTTTTTGGGGGGGGTTCTGGGGGGTCGACCTCAGGACCTCGCGTGCCAGCAGGCGCCCGTGCCGCTGAGCGATATCACCGGCCCCTTTTTCGTATGTGGGTTCCGGGAGTCGAACTCGGGCCCTCGCGCTTGCCGGGCAGGCGCTTACGCTGCTGAGCCATCTCACCGGCCCCAAAATGTCTCTTGAAGTAAAACTTAGGCACAGAACTTTGAGTTTTCACTTTGAAAAAAAAAAAAAAAAATACCATATCCACCAATTTGCACTCTTATGAAAGATACACTGGGTTGTGAAAGGTAATTTCCCTTTCCTTTCCCCTCTTCCTCTCTTGGTGGCTGACTAATGCCAATTTGCAAAGACGGGCAAATGCAACCAGTAAATTGGCTTCACAGACAGGTGCTGCCAGCCCTCTTAGTGTTTATTTGTGAGCACTCTTTTACTATTCCAGAGCGCAAGAATCAACTGTTCTTTCTCAGTACAGTTCATTTATTCCTGGGATAGACTTCTGCAGCAAACACAGCTTGGGTGTAAGTGAGAAGAGCCACCTACCAAGGGTAACATGAGTGGGTCCCAATTGCTCAAAAATAAATCATTTTATGCCTTTCTCGTTAAGTCTCATGTCTGCTGTAAATCATGTGATGTTGTGATGTTAAATAGTGCTAACAGTTTGTATCTCATCCTGCAAAAGCACCTTGAGGGCTTAGGATGAATCCAATAAATAAACCAAAATAAGTTTGATCCCTGGGAGAACTATTTAATGGAAGGGAATCGGAGGTGCTCCCAGTTCATTATTACCAACCAGGCCAGTGGAAAAAGATGATTTGCTTGTTCAAATTTCAATTCAAAAGATTGATTTCATGGCTTCTATGGTCTCCTTCAATGTTAAAATCCTAAAAAAGAGGGGTAGGGTAATCAATAAAAGAAAAATAAGTCATTATTGCTTAAGCCAGGGTTACTGCTCCTTCCCTCTTTCTATTTTATCTAGAGCCAGTGTTGCTAGCATGGTAGACACCCTTCAAATTCTGTTATGATTAATAATCTACATACATCACTTTCCTTTCATAAAACAAATGTGCATGGGTGATGATACTCATTGTCATGGCCTTTTACGTGTGCTGTGAGCTATCCCAGAATATTGGAAAAATGTACTTTCAAATATTAAAACAGAAGACCTGCATGAAACATACTTATTTTCATTTGAGCTTATCTGTTTAATAAGCCATTTGATTTAGAATCTCTTTTCATTACGGTGCCTGAAATGTCACTGATTTGCCACCTTAGAGGCTGACTAAAGGTGGTAATATTACAAAAATCATATTTTATTATAATTTTGTTTTATAATCATATAGAAGATGTGGTCTTCTCACGATGACTGACTCAGTGCTGCAGGGTAATGCCTGGTTTGTCCAGGATGGCAGGAGAATGAAGTGGTCTCTATTACCATTTATCCTAATAAAGGAGGCTTATTCCCTACACATGCCTCAGGTTTTATTTGAATTAGTTTTGATGGAAAGATTTCTCAAATGTATTACATGCCTTATAGCCTAATTAAATATCTGTTGAAGCTATTACCCTGTCCTTAATCATAAAGCCAGCACCTGGCTATCAGCCGTTGCATGGGACCACACCCCGGTAAGAGGGAAGCCAGGAAGGAGCAGCTTGCTTACGCTTTTGCTCAGTTTCTGACTTGTGCTTTCTGAGGCATGTCTTTATATTTCTTTTCTCACTATTCGTTGTCTTTTTATCAGTTTTTCAATGCTCCTACTTCAAGCAATTTTTCATTCCTTTTTCAAAAAATTTAATTATATGTTTTGTTTTGAGATAATTAAAAATACAGATATTCTGTGTACTATTTGCTTGATTTCCTTCAATGACACATCTTGGAAAACTATGACACAATATGATACAGTGTTAGTGCCAGCACACTAACATTGACACAAATCACTCCATCTCATTCAGATTTCATGTTTCACTTGCACTGATGTATGAATATGCATTTATTTAGTTCTATACAGTTTTATCACCTGTGGGTTTATGATTGTCACAACCATGCTATGATACAAAATATTTCCATCACCACAAAGTTCCTTCGTGTTACCCTTTTGTAACCACACTTGCTGTCTTTCATGTTCTTTGCTTTTTTTACTGGCAGCTACTAAACTGTATCCCATTTCTATAATTCAAGAATGTTATACAATATAGATGAAATTAGACAGTACGTAGCCCTTTTGATTGGCTTTTACCACTGGGCTTAATTCTCTGGGTATTTATCCAAGTTGTTGAATGCTGTAGATATACCATAGTTTGTCTCACCATTCACCCACTGAAAGACATTTGGGTTCTTTCCAGGTTTTAGCTATTACAAACAAATCTGTTATGAGCATTCATGTACAACTTTTTATAGGAATATAAATCTTCACTTTTCTGTGGATGAATGCTCAAGTGCAATTGCTGAGTTGCACGGTAATTGCGTGTATAGTTTTATAAGAAACCGCCCAACTGTTTTCCGGAGTGGCTGCAGTACATGTTTATTGTCAGTGTGCAGAAATATAACTGATTTCCTGTGTGCTAATCTTGTGTACTCAGACCTCGCCCACGTCACTTATTTGTTTGAGCTTTTTGTCAGGTTCTTTAGAATTGATATGGTCATCCACATGTCATTTTTTCCTGACCTATGTTTTCTTTTAAAATCTTGTTTTTAATTTGTAGAAGGCCTAGGAAGAAAGTCCTGATAGAACTCTGTGATAAAGGGGAGCCATTCAACGTTCACATAGACGTTTAGAGCAGAGGCACAAGTAGGAGTCGATAAGAAAGGAATTGATAAGAAGGTGTCCCAGCTTCCTGCCCCTTTACCAAGACCCCAAGCACCAGTACTTAGCACACTGATTCATATTTGCATCTCAGTATTTGTGTCCGTAACTAGATTATAAAATCTTGAGGGCAGGAGACTTATTTTATCATATTTTGGATTTCTGACGTCACTTAACACAGAGATCTGAGTAGATAAAAATTCTCTCTGTGATTTGGCTATGCTATGCCTTCCCACCCCAGGAAAATCTACACTGAAATGTTCATACGATGGCATTCTTAAAATTTCTGTCATTTTGCATGATTTATGCCACACCTTCACTCCAGGAGAATTGACTGAGTTGGCCCAGGCATTACTGTAAATATAAAGATTTCTTGTTTAATCCGTGGCACTGTAACTGGAAACCTGACTCCACCTCAGTCGTTCTCTTTGCCTGCTCCACAATTCTTTTGCAGAGACTTTTCTTTAATCTGTGTTATTTGTAAGCAGAATCTCAAGGTGTACACTGAAGCCCAGAGGTAGCTCTTATTTTTGCCACTTTGTGTCCAGTAACTTGCTAATATTTCTTAAATTAACTATAAGCCTAACTTTTTGGCCCGTCAAATGCCCTCTGTCCTTTGATTATGACAGTCAAAAGAGTTTTGAGTAGAGAAATGAAATGCAAAGACCCTTTATTTAAATGGATCCAGCATATTTAGATTTCATTTTTGATTTTTTTCCAGTGATCTCAATTCTCACTCTGTAAAAGTAACCTCAGAAATCGTGTTTCCTTGTGACACTAATTTTCTCTGCTTCAGATTCTTCATTTGCCCAGGATGTGAAAGCACATGCTCTCTTGTTCCCACTGCAACATTCCTTTCCTCTCTCCGTAATGTTTTGGTTTCTCCTGCAAGCGCTTACCAGACCTGTAATGTGTCCAGGCCGCTCATCTGTAGACACTCGGACAGAGAGGTCACAGTCAGAACCCCATGTGCTGACACCAAGCTCTGGTTAACATTTTGCATCTGCAGAGGGACTTGTAGAGTTGAGCAGCCTTATTTACATTACCTGAAACCAAATCCTCCTAGGGACAGGAAGGTCTGCTCAGTTTCTGATCCTACTGTAATAATTCACTGGGTATCTCCTTTAACATGACTTTCTTTTCTCAAAGGTAGCTTTTTAAAACACCATTTTATTTAGCTGTGAGGAAGCAGGTGCAAAAGTCACTCTTGTGCACATTGCAAACATTCATTTTTCTTCATGACACTGTTGAAAATTCAGAGTGACTACAACTTATTCTTAAACTCCATTATCCATAAGCAGGATGTAGGAATAACACAATATAGTCCTAAGGATAGGTGAATATATTTTTATAGTAAAATATATGCACTAAGGAGTAAATATATATAAACATATATACATGTTAGAGAAAAAATACTCACGTACTCATCAAGGATTAGAGACACTGAACAGTGTAACTCTTTTAGCACCTTGGATTTTCCTCCCTAATCGTATCTTCCTTCCTCCCTTATAGAAATAACCACCATCCTGAATTTTCTCTCTCTGTTCCTTTCTCACCCTTTCAACCTTCCTCTTCTTCTGCCCCCTCAATTTCACGGTTTCCTGCCTTGATATTATTTTTTAAATAATAGTTTTGATGCGTGACTCTTTTATTTATCCCAATGAAATTCTATGTGTAATTTTGTAATGCAATTATTACATTCCATATTAAAATATCTATAAAGGGCCGGTAAGATAGCTCAGCGGCATAAGCGCCTGCCTGGCAAGTGCGAGGTCCTGAGGTCGACTCCTGGTACCCACATAAAAAAAAAAAAAAAGAACAAAATAAAAAATAGACAATAAAAAACAGTGGGCCAGTGATGTAGCTCAGCGGCATAAGTGCCTGCCCGGCAAGCACGAGGTCCTGAGTTCAACTCCTGGTACCCACATAAAGGAAAAAAGGGCCGGTGATATGGCTCAGTGGCACAAGCACTTGCTGGCAAGCGCAAGGTCCTGAGGTCGACTCCAGGTACCCACATAAAACAACAACAACAACAAAAAATCTATAAGATTCATCCATGTGGTAGCAAGTAGCTGTATGTCATTCTATAAGTTATAGGAGAATATTCCAGTCTGACTGCATCGCAACTTAGGAATCCACTCCACTAATGGTCAATGACTTCAGTAATTTCCTGTTTCTGCTATTACACAGGAATAATCTTGAATAATCTTGTGGTTTTTTGGTATGTGCACTAGAATTCTTCAAAAGCATATATGTAAGAGTGGATTCATGATTGTGGGGACTCTTGTGCATATCTCTACTATATAACAGCACACTGCTTTCCAGTCGTACTTCTTTGCACTCTTGCTTATAAAAGTCCAGAATTTCTATTGCCCTGATCCTTACCATACTTGACATTAATCACCTTTTCATTTATTGATAAGCTAATGAGCATGAAATGATATTTCATGGAGGGTTTATTATCATTTCTATGATCAATAGTAAGGTTGGGCATCTTGTTTCACATTTACAGTAATTTTTATTTTCTTTTCTGTAAGATATATGTTCAAGTCTTTTGTCCTTATTTTCATTTTTTAATTTTAATTTTTACTAGTATGTATTTGGAGTACACAAAGATTAGGTTCACTGCAGGGAGTTGGTACATGGACATAGCATATCTTTATTCTTTTATGCTGCCACCCTTTTCTTCCTGTCCCCCTCCCTCCATCTCTTGGTCCTCTTTATTTATATAATGTTGTTTTATCTTTCCATATACTATTTTAATCTGATCTCAGTTACTATAACAAAATACTGGAGACTGAGCAATTAATAAGGAATAGATGTTTACTTGGCTTGTTGTTTTAATTTGCATTCCTCTAATGGCAAACAATGTTGAACATTTGTTAGTGTATTTATTGAGATACCATCTTACTCCAGAAAACGGATATCATCAAGCAATCAAAGAATAACAAAAGCTGGAATCCTTCCATACTGTTGGTGGGAATGCAATCTTGTACAGTAAGTGCAGAAGTCAGTAGGGAGATTCCTCAAATAACTAAAACTAGAAAACCCATTTACCCAGCTGTTCCCATTCTAGGCATCTTCCCAGAAAAGTTTAACTGATCATGTTACAGTGATCCATGCTACCTATGTTTATAGCAGCATGATTTATAATAGCTAAATCTTGGAAACAGCCTAGATGTCCATTAACAGATGAGTAAACAAAACATGGTATTTAAACACAACAGAGAACTACTCTGCCATAAAGAAGGATAAACTTGAGGCATTTGTAGGTAAATGGATGCACCTTGAGACCATAATTTTAAGTGATATAAATCAGATACACATGCTTAAATAGCATATGGTTTCTCCTATGAGAAACCCAAAGTATAAATAAAGAGCAAAATAAAAGATAGATTGGGGAGATCTTTTTCCAATGGAAAGAGGTGGAGAGTGGGAGAGAATGGGTATAGAAAAGAATTGAAGAACAAAATGGAAATAGTGCTTCTGCAAATAGGAAAGGGACCAAGAGTTGGAAGGAGCAGGGCGGGGTAGGAGACAAAAGAATGAAGATGTGTTACACGCGTACACCAACTCCTCATGGTAAATGTAATCATTATATACTGGAAACACGTACTAATAAAAAAAGTTTACTTGGCTCATCGTTCTAGAACCCAGGATATGCAGGATGTACCAACATTCGTGCAGGCTCCGATGCCCCATCGCGTGGTAGGGAGTACCGCACGGCGAGACAGAGCAAGTGTGCTCGCTGGAGCTTCTCTTCTTTTCCTTATAGAGCCACTAGTACCACCGTGGCGCCCTATGCTTATGACCTCATTTACCCCTAATTACCTCCCAACACCGTGAACTTATAAATTCGGGGATCAAGTTTCCAAGAACTGAGATTTTGGCGCGCACATTAAAATCCATAGCAGATACACATATTTCCTCGTGTATGAGAATCACAAATAGCTTCTTTCAGTACAAGACTTCCTTTTCATAGTCTATATGGCATTTCTGTTTCATAGAAGCTTTAAATTTTAATGTACATAAATATTACCAGCAATCCCTTTTGAAATTTGTGTTTCGTTTGAGAAGCAATTCTTTAAATTTGTAAGAGTATCGTCCAGAAATTCTTCTAGATGCTCTGAGATATTGCCTTTCACATTTATATCTTTTATCTGCTTGAAATTATAGTTCAGTCTATGAGATACAGAATTGATTTTTAAATATTTTTTTCCATTTGAGTAACCAATTGGCCAAGCACAATTTATTAAATCGTCTATCCTTTACTCACTGATTTCCAATGTGTAGACTGGCACAATTTAAGTTTTATATATGTTTTGGGCTTGTTTTTGAGATCTCAGTTTTTTTCAGTTTATTTACCCCTGCAATAAGATGCTGTCATAATTCTAATAGCTTTAAATGAGGTTAAATCTAGTACAGCAAGACTCCTTCCTTATATGAAAGTATTGTTCTCAGGAAATGTTTGAGCTAAGGTTAGGTTATTAATTTTAGGGTTTTTTCTCCCTTTTAGTATGGAATATTTCTGGCTACCAATGTTTCCATAAGTGGTTCTTTAACAAGAGAAACACTTTGGATTTAAAGACACAAGTAAATTGAAAGTAAAATTTTGGAAAAAGCTATACCATCCAAACAGTACCCAAAAGAGAGGTGGAAGGACTGCAGCAATACCAAACAAAATAGACTTGAGAACAAAAATTGTTACTGTAAGCAAAGAAGGATACATTGTAATGATAAAAGGACCAATCCAACAAACCGACATAAGAACTGTAAACATATAGACATGTTACAGAAGAGACCAAAGAAACCTAAAGCAAAATCTGACAGAAGTGAAAGCAAAAATAAATAATTCAATACTCTCATTAAAGAACAGAACACCCAGACAAAAGATCAACAAGGAAATAGAAGATCTGAACCCCGCCATAAACCAACGGAGGCCAACAGACTTCAGGAGAACCCTACACACAAGAGCAGAACACACGACCCCCCGGTGCACGGAGCAATTCTCCAGAACAGACCATACGTTAGAACGAGTCTCGGTAACTTAAATGAGTTAAAATCATATAAAGTATATCCTTGGATCACAAGAGGATGAAATTAGAAATTAGTAACACAATGAAATTAGGAATTTCACAAATACGTAGAAATTGAACGCAATACTAAATAAACACAAGTTCAAAGAAGAAATTACAAAGGAAATTAGAAAATATAAACAGGTGAATGAAGGTGTTATGGCAACTAGAGTTGTACATGCAAAAGAATGAAATTTGTCCTGTTACATTTTGTAAAAAATTAAGTCAAAATGAATAAAATACCCAAATATAAAGGCTAAAACTACAGGATCCATATGAGAAAAGAGGTGCAAGGCTTTATGACTTTGCATTAGACAGTGCTCTTACATATGTCAATAGAAGCACAAGTAATAAAATAAAAAATATGGAAGTTCCCCTTCCTCGTGGGAGACACATCCCAAGACCCACAGGGATGTCTAAAACTTCAGATAGTACTGGACCTTGTAATTTAAAGTCTTTTCTATCTTATCTAAGCACTCATTCACTGTGGCCATAATTTTTGCAGTTTGAGATGTGGTAGTAAAAGTAGCACAAATATTCTTCCTCTTTCGCAGCTTCACAGATAAAAGATTCATTCTTACTGTAGATTTTAGCAAACTCAGTATATAATATTTTTCTTCCCTTTGTTAAATCAAGAATTTTTACTTTTCCACTACACTGAAGCATTTTATGGCTTCTCTTTGGCACATCTGAGTTACTAGCACCACTACTTGGGAACACCATTAAGTAAGATAAGAGTTATCACGCAAAGACTGTGATACCCAATCTGATAACCAAGACAGTACTAAGTGACTGATGGGTGACAAGTGTACGGATACACTGGACAAAGCCACAACTCACTTTCCTGGTAGTATAGTGCTGTGCGTAAGATTTCATCCTACTACTCAAAGTTGCATGTGATTTAAAACTTACGGATTGTTCATTTCTGGAATTTTCCATTTAATAACTTTGGCCCACAATTGACTGTGGGAAACTGAAACCAAGGAAAGTGAAATCAGAGATGAGGGGAGACTATGGTGGCTAAATTCGATTTCATTAAAACCCAAAACACTTCATGCTGTGAATGATGTCATTGATAAAGTAAAAAGGAGATCTACAGACTGGGAGAAGTGATAAATTATATATCTTTTGTAAGTCTAAATCCATAACACATAAAGAATTCTCACGACTCAATAATAAAAAAATAACTGGGGCCGGTGAGACGGCTCAGTGGCTTAAGCGCCTGCCTTGCAAGCACGAAGGCCCGAGTTCGACTCCCGGAACCCACATACGAAAAAGGGGCCGGTGATATCGCTCAGCGGCACGGGTGCCTGTTGGTGCGCGAGGTCCTGAGGTCGTCCCCCCGGTACCCAAAAAAAAAAAAAAAAAAAAAAAAAAAATAACTGAAGTTAAAATGGGCAAAGAATTTAAACAGACATTTCTAAAAATATACATATACAAACAGGGCAATAAACACACAAAAGATGTTCAACAAAATTTGTCATTGGAGAAGTGCAAAACTATAATTTGATTATATCTTCAATTTTATTGACTGATATTTGGTTATTTCAAATTTTTATATCTTCTTGATCCAGTTTTGGTAATTCATATATATCCAGGAATCTGTCATTTCTTTGTGTTTTCCATCTTATTTGAGTATAAGTCCTCCAAGTAAGTATTGATGATCTCCTGGGTTTCTGCAGGATCTGTTTTGGTTTTACCTTTTTCATTCCTAATTGCATGGATTTTGAGTCTTTTCTTTCCTTTTTTGATAAGGTTGGTTAGGAGTTTGTCAGTTTTATTTAATTTTTCAAAGAGCCAACTCTTTGATTCATTGATTTTTTGTGTGTTGTTTTCTTAGTCTTTATTGCATTAATTTCTGCTCTGATCTTTATAATTTCCTCCCTCGTATAAGCTTTGGGCTTGACTTGTTCTTCTTTTTTGAGAAGTTTGAGGTTCAATATTAAGTTGTTTATTTGAGCTCTCTCCATTTTCTTTATATGGTTACCCACCTCTATAAATTTCCCTCGTAGGACTGCTTTCATAGTATCCCATAAGTTCTGATATGTTCTATTGGCATTATCATTTAATTGTAGAAACTGTCCAATTTCTTCTTTAATTTTATCTGTGACCCAGTGGTTGTTCAGGAGAGTATTATTTAGTTTTCACATCCTGATGGTTTTACTGTTGAAATGTACAAGAAATTTACAGAAGATCTAATGCCACTATTCCTCAAACTCTTTAATAAAATTGATAGGGAAGCAATACTCCCGAAGTCATTCCTGGAAGCAAATATCACCCTGATACCAAAAGCATAGAAGGACTCAACTAAAAAAAGAGAACTACAGGCCAAGCTCCCTAATGAACATAGATGCAAAAATCATCAATAAGATACTGGCAAACAGAATGCACTAAATCATCAAGGAGATTATATACTATGACGAAGTAGGATTCATCCCAGGGATGCAGGGATGGTTCAACATATGCAAATCTATAAATGTAATATACCATAGCAACAGAGTCAAGGGCAAAATCACATGATCATCACAATAGATGCAGAAAAAGTATTTGACAAAGTCCAATACCCATTCATGATAAAAAAAAAAAAAAAACCCTACAGAAAACTGGAATAGAGGGTCTTCATCTCAATCTGATAAAAGCCATCTATGACAAACCAACAGCCAACATCATACTAAGTGGTCAAAAACTGAAAGCTTTCACTCTAAAATCAAGAAGAAGACAAGGATGTCTGCTGTCATAATCCTTATTCAATATAGTTCTGAAAACATTAGCCAAAGCCATTAGACAAGAGCGAGAAATAAAAGGAATAAGGATAGGAAAGGAAGAAGTTAAATTATCATTATTTGCAGATGACATGATACTCTACATAGAAGACCCCAAAACTCTACCAAAAGACTTCTAGATTTAAAACTATAATTTGATAACACTTCACACATAGAGTGGCAATAATAATAATAATGATAATAATAATAGTACTATCAAGAGTTGGTGAAGAAGTGAAGGATATAGAACACTCCAGTGATATGGGATGTAAAATGGCATAGCAGCTTTGGAAAAATTATTTGGCAGTTCCTCAAAAAGCTAAACATAAAATTATCATAAGGCACAGCACTTCTACTTCTACATATACACCTTAGACAACTGGACATATGTAAGTACAGTGTAAGCATATGTACATTTTACCCCCATATACACATTTAGCTGTCTATGTATCTATAGATGGATACATACATATATACATACATATGCCCATGCAAAAAAACTTGTATATTAATTTTCATTCTTAGTAGCCCAAATATTAAAACAGCCCAAATAACCATCAACCAATGATTGTATTAATAAAATATGGTATATCCATACAAAGGAAGACTACTTGGCCATAAAAAGAAAATAATGAAGGACTGATACATGCTACAAATGGATAAAGCTTAAAAACCATTAGGCTAAATAGGGAAACAAATTCTAAAGGCTACCTACTGCATAATTCTACTTACATGAAATGTCCAGATTAAGCAAATTCTTAGTGACAGAAGTAGGTCAGTGGTTGCCAGGAATTGAGGTGAGGGGGATTGAGGGGTGACTACTAACAGCTGCAGGGTTTCTTCTGAGTATAATAAAAACATTATGGAATTACATAGCTCTGGTAATTGAGTATATTAAAGACCACTGAATTGTCCACTTTAAATGGTGACTCCTAAGGTATGTGAATTCTGTATTTCAATTTAAAAATTGACTGTTGGTTTACTGATTCTATTATCTGTTTGTTTTCAATTTCATGAATTTATTCTCTGATCTTCATTCTGAAATTGTTTTTCTAATTCCTTACATTAGAAATCAAGACCATTGTTTTGAGCCTTCATTATTTGCTAACTTTAATATTCTATGGATATATATATATATATATTCCTATAAACACTGCTTCAGCTATTACCTACACATCTTAATACTTAATATTTTAATTATTACACAGTTTTACATACATTTTAATTTCCTTCATTATTTATTCTTTCATCCATGAGTTGTTTGAAACTATTTTTAAACTTCCAAGTGCATAGCTTTTCTCACCATTATTTATGCTTGATTTTTACCCTAATTGCAGTTTTGTCAGAGAACGCAGTTTGCAAGATACTCTTTGTCAGCTACTTGGTACTATAAGCAGTTCTAAAACTCAGCGACTTAGCACTTACAAAATCATGTTTGTCACATAAAGCGACTGGTCAGCACACTTTCCTGGGTGGCTCTCCTCCCGGCCACAACTAGGGATTTACACGTCTATCCACTAACCTAGTCCCCTTAGGGCTCACAGACACCCTGCTACACTAAGCTGGCTGATGAGGGAAGAGAGAGTGGGACCAGGGCTGGAAGTGGTGTAACGACTTTCTCCTTCATTCTTGCACTAGAACTAATGCCATCTTCCAGCTCAGTGTAAGGGGACTGCAGAACATGGTTCAGCTATAGACATAGAAGAGAAAGCATATTGAGGGGGCATCCCACAGGTCTTCTCCACAACCATTCTTTGGGATCTCTCAAGACTAATTTTGTGACCTAGCCATAGGAAACATCCATAAATCTTTTACATTTCTTTGGAAATTATATGTGCTCTGTGACTGTTGAAATCAATGTCCCATAAATGTCCATCAGATATCACTGAAATCTTCTACACTGTTACTAATACATTTTATGTGCTTGATTTGTCAACAGAGAAAAATCTTACAATTTCTTGCTTTGATAGGAAAGTTGTCACTTTCTCCTTAGTGTTTTATTCATTTTTGTTGTACATAGTCAAGGCTACTTGGTGCATCCAAGTTTAGAATTATTACACCCATCTTCCCAGAAAATTGAATATTTTATCATTATTTAATGATCATCATTATCAATAACAATACTTCTTTCATTAAAGTATATTTTGTCAAATTATTACTCTAATTATATCAGCTAGCTGAAATCATGTGTTTTCAGACAACACTGTATGATTATGAAAAGATTCTTTTACATTTGAGATGTCATTAATTGATTACATTAATAGCAACAATTTTGGTGATCTTTAAATTTTATAAAGAACTTTTACAGGTGGCCTTGTTTTTTCATTAAGATATTTCATCCAAGAGCATCTAGTATTGCAGTCAGGCTCTCAAAACATCCAAGAGTTATGAACAGCTATCCAATATGCAATCACGTCTATGTCATGAGTTACGACAAATGATACTGAAATACATTGGTTTTTACATCACACAAAGAACCTTCTTAATTAATCAGCTGATATGATCAACAATTAAATGGCTTTAGAAGTCAGAATTACTCATAAAACTGGGTTTAAATATTTTCTTCGCTCTGTAATACTTAAAATGTGCTTTGACATAGATATCAAAATAAATCATTTTTTTCTTCACCAACACTTGCTCTGGACCAAGATGTACTCTACAAATACAGACCTTCTGTAACAAGAACTTTAATCCACCCATTTATTTTATCACTTTGTTGACCTGTGTTCTCTGCAATTTCAAGTACAGTGCATAACAGCAATACTACCTTTCATCTCATAGAGCTCTTTGAAGGCTGAAAAACACTTGCTGGCATATTAGTAGATGCTCACTAGCTATTTGTTGACTCGAATTACCCTGTTTCTTCATTATTACCAAATACGGTAGGAGTTTAACAATGATGCAGTCAAGAATTTTCTGTGTGTGGCACTGAATGCCCTGACAGCTGAGTTCATCTGGGGTTTTCTACCCCATATTCTTGAAATATCCACTGCGATTTCCTTCTTTATTATGTGCCAAGAAAACACTGCTCACTTCTATGAAGTACGACTAAGCTTAGAACATTAAATTCCATCTTTACCATTGAATGTGGATCCCTGTGAAAATACCAGTGCGTTTCTAAAAGCTGAAAGGATAACCTGAAAGTAATTTTCAGGTTAATTAATATTTATATTCAGGGACCCTAAAAGTCCAACACAAGAATATTTCCAGCTTTATAGAACTCTACGCTGATTAGAATTTGACTGGATTTCCTTCCTGGTTTTGAAATAGTCAGTGGAATGTCACTGCCCATGTGGAGCTCTACAGTTTTGCTAGTCTTATTGACATCATCTATTTCTACGGCAAGACTGCCAATTTGAGATAATCTTTTGCCTGCTGCGCTATTTGTAGTGATGGACAATGCAAGGAAAAGTAACACTTTCCAATTTGGCATCTTTTAGGCATTAACTAGGTCTTTGATTCCACATCCTTTCAGTCCAACCTTATTTTTTGTTTGAACTCAGTGACTTCTAGACAAGAAAATGACACATTTCCTTAAAGAATCCTGCCTAGGTAGGAATCAATGTCATTTAAAAAAAAAAAAAACTTTAAAAAAAATATAAATTTTGTTAAAATATGTGAACAAGGATTTGTTTACTTAGTAATGCAACATATTATGTAGAAGGGAACACCTGATGCTTCAAAGAAGGAGTTTTGTGAAAATAAGGGGAGAATAATAATTTGCAACATTTGCAGTAGGTCTGTATGAGCAATGATTTTTTGCTGTTGGCCAAGTATTTCCACTTCTCCCCTCTGTACACACAGCGCCATTCTGTGCATCTTGGCCTCCCTGTGGTTGGGAGGGGCTGGGTAGCTTGTTCTGCCCGATGACTCACATTGGCCATGAGTGGATGGTGCAGTGCAAGGTCCCCAGGAGCTCCGTACTCCCTCTGGCAGGCAACTGACAAACTCTGAGACAATGACCAACTTCAGTGGTTCAGATGAGTGTCCCCAGATGTTCATGTGTTCCTTTTAGGTGACCAGCCTGTAGTGCCATTGAGAAGTAGTGGAACCTTTAGGAAGTAGGGCTTAGTGGAAGAAAATTAGGTTCTTGGGGTGTGCCCTTAAAGAGTGTCGTGTGATCCTGGTCTCAGTGTCTTTCTGCTTCCTGGCTCATGATGTTAGTGATCTTCTCTACCACATCCTTCTGTCGTAAACCTTTTGTCTTTATAAGCTGATTGCCTCAAGTATTTCCTTATAGTAACATGAAGCTGACTAATTATAGCTATCTTGGCAATCTGGGCCTCCAAGTCACTGCTCTAGAGAGTCAACCTCTGCTGATTTGCAATAGACAGGTTGCAGGACCAACAAATAATCCAGTGTTGTCTCAAACTACTGGGATTTGGGAGTTGTTACTATAGTTTAAGCCAGTTTTGTTCTTTATTTTACAGACATTGCAGAAATTGATATTGACAATAGGCAAAAATTACAAATCACCTCATGTTATGATTGAGATAAATTTAGAGATGAGGTATTCTGTGGGAGTCTAAGGTTCTTAACCCATTTATGCTGAAGGTTGTATTTTTTTATTTTTTTGAAAATTCATATTTTTTTAAAAAATTTATATATGCTAAATTCATATGTGTTACCTAAAGTATCTCAAGGGAGAAGAACTTGAAGAGAAACATTTTTATTATCTTCTATTGTGTGTGGTGTTCCAAAAATGGAACAATAAGCATAAGTGGGTGAATAAGGACAACCATGTTTTCTTATAAAATTCTGTCTAGTTTTGCTGAACAGAATCATGTGTTGTGCACTCCAGGTGTTGGTAAAATGTGACCATTTTAACCTCTGAGAAGTAATATGGCAAGGGGTTAAAATTTAAAAAGCATGGACTCAGGCGCATTGGTTGTATTTCTGACTGTATTCCTTGTTAGCTCTTACCTCTTGAAACCTCTGTTTCCTCATCCGTAAACTGGAGAGATAAGCATGCTGCCCCATATGGTGGTTATGCAGAAATGTATCAGTGAGAACAAGACAACCTTCCTACAAAAGGGAGTAAATGTTGTCCCGGCGTGGGATTTAGAAAAAGTGCTCAATATCGCATGACTTGCCCCCTGTTTTGAAGGGATAATGACACAATTTAGATCCCTTACCAATATTGCAGTGCTGTTATACCACATTACCACCCTTTTCTGTTCTACTGATTCTGCTCTATTTTTTTTTTTCATGAGAAAAATCAACCTGAGTACCAATCTTCCTGTGCCATTTGTGCCAATACATCATGGGTAAGAGGAGCATGGTGATGTTGACAACTGGCCTGTCTTATGTAGTGGGCACTTATGTGTACCTGGGCCTTTGTGCTAGGCAATTTTTGCATTTTCTCCCTGCAAGAGCCTACAAGTGCTGGGGCAAGGCATATATTTTTGCACTCATTGTACAAATGAGAAGGTAAAGGATAGATAGATGCCTAAAGTTAGGCATCTATTAATTGATACGGCCAAGATTTGAGGCAGGATGGTCTGAATATTAAGCTCAACAGTGGAAGCATATATCCAGGTTTGTCTCAAACAGTCTCTGCGGCTAGTATCCTGGGATTCCATCTGGTTCAATGTGTGTTATGATTTTTTTATTTTTGTGAAATTAGTAGTGGTAGTAGTTTCAGTAAAATATGCTGGGCTTATTAGGCTTCCACTTCCACTCTTGCCTCCAGCTTCTGCCATGGTTTCATCTAGACTGTGTATGAAATTCAGATGCTGTAAGCACAGCTTTCAATGTAACACCTGGCTATATTTGAAAAACACCCAGAGATGATCTCTCTTTCTTCTCCTCACTGGTTCTGGGTGTGATATAAACAATGCCCCTTTCTGAGACCATCAAGTGATCTTGCAGACTAGGGGCTGGAGGAAGCTACTTTCTTCTGGTCTCCGATGCTGGTGATCCAGGTAGAACTGTGCAGTAGTGGTGTCCCTGTCAAGAAAATGGCACCATGACCTGTGGTACAGCCTGCAACATGCACGTGGCCACCATACTATGGGCCACAGAGCCAGGGAGCTTGCGAAGTTATAGGTGAGGTGTATGTGAAAGATGTGGTAAGCAGAAACCGAGCGGTCTTTTCATAGACTGTGTGGAGAACAGTTTGTACTGCAGTGGTTTTAGAACTTACTCTATGCTGTAAATCAATAGTTTTTTATTTATTATTATTTGTTAACTTTCAAAAATGTATGATAACCCTTTTCAGCAGCAATGAATTCTAGAGGTATGGAAGCACATGTTTAATAAAATTTTAAGTGCTAAATTTCTTTTTCCTCACCTGTAACTTGCACTGACTGTTTGCTGGTATTTGACATCCAACTTGGGGATCATAATGATATCACCACCATTTGAAATGTAAGGGGCAATTCTACTGGAGAAATATCAGCATCTATTTTTAAAGCAAGCAGTTTGTACAGGTTTTTCTGAAAGTATCAATTTAATGAAGCATCACTAAACACCAATAAAGCAAAGGAAAGTGAACCCTTAGGGAGTGCTGCACATAATATTTAAATTTGAAAGTTTGTAAATCAGACAAGTTTATATTCTAAAACTGGAACACGGTGAAAATAAAAATCCCTATGATTTGCAATATCTGAGTTTGGAGAGACACGAGAGTCATAGAGACAATTTAAATGAAAAGTTTTGTTTAAAACATTTTCAAAATCCGATTATTTGTATGGTGGCAACAAGAGTATTGATGAAATATTTGGGCTGACATATTTATATCTTCCATGTAGCAACATTTTCTCTGTGTTTCCAGGATACTTCAGTATCTGAAGAATTTTTATTCACTTTAAAGTATTTGGTATTTGGTATGCAGTGGAGTCAGTTAAATAAGCTAGGAATTTCAAATTTATTAACCACAAATTACACTTAAAATAATACGCAGGTAATCGTACAAGAAAAAATTAATAGGCTCCTGTTTAAAAAAATAATTATTTAGGAAAATATCAGAAAAACCACATTAGAAACAGAGATGAGTACAAAATGGACTAACATATGTGCAATGTATTAATCATAGTTATTCTGTTTATGTTATTTTTAATGTCACAGATAAACAATTTAATCATCAATATTCAAATATCTTAATTTTGCTGAAATGTAAATGGGTGTGACCTGTTTTTATGTTTAGAAAAAATTTTATTTTTGAAAATAGGTTTCTAGAGAACTCTTCAATAAATGCAAAAGCATTTTATAAAAGCAAGTGTATTAAATAATAAATTTCCCAGAAAGTATCATTTTAAGATTTAAGTAAGCCCTCTCTAAGTACACAGCCACTCATCCCATATGGAGAATCCACATGCAACTTAGAGAAGCAAAACCCACTGGGTGTAGTGAGCGGCCCCATTTCCATTCCAACTCCTTAGGCATGGTGGACCCGTTTCATTTATGGCATCCCAATGAGTCCTTAGGACAGCTGCTAAAATCATCTTGCTGCCTCTCCTAATTCAAAAGAAAATGTCTTTCTTCTGCATTCCTTTGTATTCCACAGCACCAAGGATTCCAGGACCCAGAGGTCACCTCAGCATTATAGCTGATAAATGCCTTCATTGCCTCAAAGAAATGTTCCAGGGCTGTGGTGCTCTCCAACATTGCTTAAATTTCAAATGGAACTATATGGCTTTGCAGTTTGGAGGATTAATCTCTGCCACTCACAACTCGTTGGCTTCCTTTGCTCATTTCTGCAGTATCTGCAGATGGTGTAGAGTTCCGTGCCAGGGTTCTTTATCCACAAGTTCACTTCTCACATAGCTCCTCCTCTGAGCCAAGCCAGGGAAAGTCGAATATGGAACAATTACACAACCCTTTTATCAACCCATGGGTCTTCACAGCTCTGGTCCCAAAGAACATCTCTGCATTAATACAGCTATTCCTGGAGGCTGCTGTTGATACCGCTCAACTCTGCATGACAAGCACATTGCCTGCAAGAAGTCTCTCAAGCCACAAAAAGAAGCATTTTCGAAATACACATGGACAACAAAATTTCATCTGTAAAAGTTCCTAATAAATTTCCAATGTTGCCTGTTGCTTCATTGCACTTTTATCCCAGAGTTTGATTTGTAGGATTCACCATCCACCAGCATTTTATTAATCTACAAATCACCAAACATTTTAGCATTCAGAACCATAGCTTTGGAAGAAAAAAATAAGGGAAAAGTTGTTCAAAGGAATAAGGAAACAATGATTGTGATTAGTAAGATTTTTACATGCATTATTAAATTTTTCACCAACACTGAGGGTATTTTATTATCCTATTCTACATATGAGGAAACTGAGGCTGAAAGATAGTGAATAATTTACACAAATCATATCCTTAATAATGAGAACTAGAACTTGCATTCAGGAGTTTGCTTTTAGAGCTTACAATCAGAATGCCTAAGCTATCTCTTCAACACTTGAGAAAGTAGAAGCAGAAGCAAAAGGAACAAATTGGAAACAGGGAGAAAGAGGATGGAAGATACAATAGACAAGAGGACAGAAGAAAAATGGGAGATGATGGCAAGAGGACTAAGGACAGCTATGAAAGAAAACATTGGAAAGAAACAGGAAAACAGGGACCCAAGACTAACTATGGTTCATGACTTGAGTAAAACATGCCTTGATAAACCCTGGACAAATTTAACAATCCTTAAAATAGCTACCATCTTTTTTTTTTCAATTCATTCACCAACACCTTTGCATACTGTAAAAGCCCATTGTCACTGATTTGCTAGGGGATACTTCAAGTGTTAGAATAATGCTGGCTTTCAAATAAGTAAGATTCAAATGCCCCATTTGGGCTACTGGGAATACATACCTTGTATCTCATTATAAATATGCTTTAGAAATTTTGAATCAAATTCCTTTGCACTGAGAACCATTACTTTGATAGTGAAACGCAAGTGCAGAAAGGAGGTAGATAGACAAAGACAGGACAACAGAAGAGGAAGGAATAGGACACACAGCACTCACTGAGCACTTTGCTGGTGTGTTGCCATGGTGCACAGGAAGGTTAAATTCTCTTCCTCCATCCTCTCCAGGAAAAGCAAGCACCAGCTGGTACATCTAGAACTAGACCTCCTAAACCTCAGGCAAGGGGTGGAGTATTAAGAAATAGTTGTAAGAATGGGCTTGGAGCCACACACTGGTTTTAATTGCTGCTGCACCATCAGGCTCATTACTCCCACTGTCCCCTAAGATGCGTTCTCAGCTTTACACTGAGCCCTGGGGGCCGCACCTGTGGGTGGATGGCTTCACTTTCTGGCTTCCAGTTAATCAGCCCCTGGGAGACCCAGCTCTTACCTCTCCCCTTTCCTTTCTGCTCTGGTTGGTTGGGGCAGTAAAGGACTGCCTCTGCTAAAAGCTAATTTTGCTGTTTCTGTGACACCGTGTCCAGGGCTGCTAACATGTTCATGACAAGGCCATAATTCCTATGTCTTGCTGCCAGGTGGCTTGAACCACTGGTGTTGCATGCATGACTGTCCCATGCATAACTACACCACTTCTACCACCAGGGATACAAGTCACCCCATGGGACAGTCCTGCATGTACCATCGGTGGTTCAAGCCTGCAGGAGTGTGTTAAAGTACCCTGATCCTTGCTCATCTTTGGAAGCATTAGAGCTGTCCCTACGGAGTCCTTTAATGCTTCCTTCGCTTGTGGAAATAGACCTTTTATTAAATTGCTTTCAATCTTCTTTTAGAATTTGCCATCTTTTGCCTTCTCTGTCTGACACAACATGTGCTATCTTTGTGATTTTGGACAAGTTCTATAGCATCGCAAGCCTCCATTTCTCCATCTATAAAATGGTAGTGCAGTGTTTCTGAGGGATGTTATGAAGAGTGAATGACAGTTGTAAGTGGTTTGGTGCTTAACACATTCTCAGAACATACACATAGCTGTTATTATTTCCACCAAGACACACACACACACACACGAAGTTCTCTCCAATATCCAAAATCTGAGTGACTGTCTTAGCACCAAGATCTCTACTAGTCCCTAATTCACTGTGTTTCAAATGGGATCTAGAATCTCCAGCATTTTCATTGAGTTTGTTAAAATCTGCATATAAAGGAGGAAAGGACATAGGTATATGTGGAATCAGTCTGCTTTTCTGCTTTCAGAGGAGACAGAAGGCTCGCAATTCATACAGCTACATAAAGGCTAATCCAAGTCCTACTTTGTTCTTCTGGAACCAAGGATTGCTCTCCAAATCTATCCTTTTAATTTAAGGAGTAAATCCAACACTACTCAATGGTCTAGTGCCCACGATGATCACATCTTTAATATATCAGACATAGGAATACCCCACTGCTCTGCCAATTGTTCTGTGTCTGGGAATTGCAATTAAGTTTCTTTTTAAATGCCAACTTGGATCAATTGGTAGTGGTTGCCTGGAGTGCTGGGCGGAAAAAAACTCTCAGGCCAAGTGCAGGCTCAGCAGGATAAATAAGAGTAGTGATCGATTAGCAATGTCTGCAAAGGACTTGGGGTGAGGAGACTCTTCCACACTTGCTGCTTGTTTGCTGACCATGCATTAAAGTAGTAAGGGATCTTCTGAAAGACAGTAGAACGGGGTAGTGGCATCCCAGGGACTTGTGCGGCTGCCTAACAATACCCTTCTTTGCATCCTCCTCCTGTAGAATCTGTTTCAAATGAAAGGTAATGACTGAGATCATTGGCACATTTCCTCATTTACACCTTTCATTTTTGTGTGCTTTTGCATTCAGCGGTGAAATTATAACACATATTGGGTATCTGTTGTCAGCATCTGGGGATGGTTTATATTATAGAGATTCAGGAAATAGAGCTCTCTACTGGACAGTGATTCAGCCAGAGATGTTCAACATAGCTCACTGAGCTCATCTCATCAACGATACTCTCATGCAATGAAAGGCAAATGTTTAAACGTTTGGTTAATTTACCATATGTCTTAAATGCTTTAGTTCCATCTGACATTTTTTAAAAAACTATTTTAGCGGAAACGTGCCAAGTAAATTTACTTCTCTGGACGATGATTGTTCCATTCATCTTAAAACCCAGTTCTCGGGCCGGTGAGATGGCTCAGCGGCGTAAGCGCCTGCCTTGCAAGCGCGAAGGCCCGAGTTCGACTCCCGGAACCCGCATACGGAAAAGGGGCCGGTGATATCGCTCAGCGGCACGGGTGCCTGTTGGCGCGCGAGGTCCTGAGGTCGTCCCCCCGGTACCCACAAAAAAAAAAAAAAAAAAAAAAAAAAAACCAGTTCTCCTGGAACCTCTGAAAGAGAATGGACTCCTCACTCGTACACTTCTGAATTCAAAGACTACACTATCTTCATGTTTCTCCTCCTGGGTATGGGAAAATGCCAAGGTAGGGACTCCATTGAGACAGTTTACATCCTGAGGACCACACAGCTAGCTGTAGGCAAGGGAGGCTCCAGGAGGACCTAACCATCAACCCTGGAGCTCCATGGAGTGGTAAGTGAAGGATAAAATGAGGATCAATAAAAGAAAAGGTTATTCCTTTTTGCAGTGAGAGAAATAGAGTTGGTATCTTAGTCACTTTCTCATCACTGGGAAACAATATCTGACATCCACAAATTAAATGGGGAGAGGTTTATTACGGCTCACAGTTTGTAGAAGTTTCAGTCCATACCTGGCTGGCTCCAAGGCAGGTCAGCATGCAGAGGGGCAAGGCAGAGGAGGGTTGCTTATGGCAGGGCAGCAGGACGCAGAGAGAGAGAGCAAGGGAGGAGGGAAAGAGGTAGACCCTTCCAGGCCCTGTCCACAGTGACCAACTTCTCCGATTAGGCTTCACTTCCCAACATCACATTTAGCTGTAAACTTGTCAGCGGATTAATCCACAGATGAGTATCACACGCCCATGATGCAGTCACCTTCCAAAAGCCCTACCTATGAGTGCATGAGGCTGTGTGGGTACATCTATATATAAACGGTAACAGTCAGAATAGAAAAAAATAGAACAAAGGAAAATAAAGAACATTTACAGTAGACTATAGAACTCTTACTTTATGCCACACCCTCCTATGGATTAAAAAATAATAGCCATATAACTATGACACTTAAGTATAGTGGTTAGATACACAAACCTGCATACCAAATAAACTAATGTCTCAAATCTTAGCTCTGTCCATCGTTAGCTATGTCTTCAGGCAAATTATTTCAACTCTCTGAACCTAGTTTCTTCAGAGTTGATTAGAATATTAGACATATACAGTACGTGGGAATAAATATGCGATATATTTTTAAGCTAATCTTTAATGTATTTTATTAGTGCGTATGAATTTTACAAAATTTTGAATTTCAATGTGGTATTTTCATACATGCATATAACAATCAACTTCATGTATAAATTCTCAGCCTACCTATAGCAAAATATTTTTTTTCACATTGCAGTCTATTGGTTTGTGCTTTGTGATTTTTATAAAGCCAAACTAAAGGATCATTCTTTTAGTCTTTTTCTCATTCAAATCACAGACACTTTTGACAAAGAGTTCATTATTTCTCTGGTTTCCCCTACTGTCCTTCACCTTCTATCGAGAGTAAATCAATTCGAGAGAGGTGTTTTATATAATGTTCTAGCTTCTAATCCTTATCGGTTTGCAGTTGCGACATCTCATTCTGCTTGGCCTTTGGCCACTGGCCTCTCTCTGGCCTTTCTCTTTTGCTCTCTTGCTAAGCCCTGGACATCCTGAATTGGCCTCCATTCAAGCAAAACTTGTCCTGCTGGACCTTTCTGTTGTGTTGCTGACGCTCTTAGCCAGTACCCCTGGTCAAAATGTCCCTGACTTCTACAATGTTTCTGAATTGACCTCAGACTTTGTCCTCTGAGTTTTTTCTACAGTTCTGTGGCCCCCTTGAAAGTCTCAAGAATGCTTAGCTACTTCATTTGTGTGATACATGAGAGCAGAAGAACCAGGGAGGTGGCCTGAAGCTCACCATCCACACCTATCTCTCAACCATTGCTGCTCTACACCTCTTCCACCATATTTGACATGGAATGGATCCAATAATGGGATTTCTCTAAGCATATGTCAATCCCCCAAGTCTCTCCTCACTCAGAAATAGGGGCTCTGACCTAATCACAAATCCTAAACTTGGAGCTCCACTGTCTTTATGTGTTGAGAAACAATGGGAAGAGATAACTAAGTGAAGGAAAAATGGATGAGCAGGAGAAGCCACTCTACCGGCCAGCCCATGAAATCTGAAAGTCTTTGGAAAGACTAAAACATTTGGAAAGGGGAGAACGATTGTAGCAGCTGCAACCAGTCATGAATTGGTTGGTGGAAGTGGGGAGCAGAATTGGGGGAAATGAAGGAGAGTGAGATTGTAGGGAAGAGAATTTGGACAGGCTGTATTTTAGAGGAAGAAACACGATTCCAAAGTCAGGACTGAAAGACAACCCAGAAATTGTGAGACAGGAAGTAAGCTTGGGGTCATGGCACGAAGCCTGTTCTTGCTCTCACTTTCTGGTGGCTTCTGTTCAGCTCCAGAGACCAGAGACAAGCAGTCCCTCTGGCTGAGAGGTGACAGGGTCAGAGCGGCAGCCTCCATTTCCTCCAGATTTTAACCAGAACACCTGCCAAATATCCCCTAGTGATTCAAGGCTCTCTCAAAGTTTATATCCGCTCCTCCCTCAAAAAGCTCTGTCTGCATTTATGATTGAGCAGCATGGGAAAGAACAAGGGGAGAGACCAGAATCTAGACAGATCTTCACTCCCACTTTCTTGGCGGGGAGGAGGATACCAAACAGGGGTAGAGATGCTTTGGGAAGAGGGGTTGATGAGGAAGGATTTACTGAAGAGGGATAGCAGGGAGAGAGCCTTTGAAAATATTTAATCAATGTCTTTTCTTTTAGACCCTTAATCATTACTTGTTTTCCTGTCACCCTTGAGGCATTCAAAGCTTCAGGGAAAAGTTAGAACATCCTAGATTAAATAAATCATTGCTTGGCTTTAAGTTTTAGAAAATACACTTGTTTGTTGCAAGACCATGGGCTCAGGACAAGTGCCTTTAATTTTCAGAATCCAGAATTTTGACGAGGTGTTTTCCTTGAATGCCAAAAGCTGAGCTTTACAAATCAAGAGCGAAGGCCAGAGAGGCTGAAATGCAAGTTTTAGCCTAACCCGTGAGGTGGGGGAAGGCTGAGAGCAGATTGAAGGGCAGTTTTTGTCACTGCAGTTGGCGTGAAAGATCTCAAGACAGAGCCTGAGAAGGGAGAAGTCAGAGTGCAGACCGGTGAATTTGTTTGCCTGACCCCTAGAGGCCCGTGTTGGGGGAACAAGACATTTCAGCTGTGGGTCATGGGGAGACAGAGGAGGATGTTTATTCTTCGACTGCTCGAAGTTCACACCTTGCAGAGATGACTGAGTCAGCGCAGGCAGCCAGGCCACCATGGTGTCTGGATGTCGCAGTAGAAGTGACTGAGGAAAGGTCCAGATGGGAGGGCCTGAGGGAGCATTTGTCCACTTCCTACTCTGCAGTGGTCCCATCACCTGCCCCGTGGTCCTGAGAGCTTTGTCATTTCCATGAGATTCCACGTTTCCATGATGAACAGGAGGCATAGCCAGGCCCAAAGGGCTGGCAGCTCCAGAGATCGTTGAGGTAAGGTGTAGGCCCAGCTCAGGGAATCACCAGCCCTAACGAGCCAGGCGGGTAGGTTATCCCACCAAAGACAGCATCTGGCGATGACTGCAGCCCTTCTCAGGAAACGACCGGAGGGCCTGCGTGCCCCAGCATCTCCAGAAGATGCCCCTCTGCTCCTAGGCACTGCACTAGGAAAGCAGAGCTGAGGCAGCAGGTGTCTCAACGGTCTATTTCAAACCAGAAAGCCAAAAGCTTTCAGTGGCAAGATCAAGTGTTTGCCCCACTGACAGGGTGAGAAAGCAAGAGACAAAGTCCCAGAAAATATGTAAGTTGAATTATAGAAAATGAAGGAAAATCGGAGGAGGCTTAAACAACAGAAATTTACTTTCTCTCATCTCCGCAGTTTCCAAGTTGAAGATCGAGATGCTACCAGGGTTGGTTTGTGCTGAGACCTCTGGCCTTGTCCCACAGGTGACACCTTCTCCCTGTGGCCTCACCTGTGCAATCAGAGATGGCGGGACAGTGGAGGGTCCCTTCCTCTTCTTGTAAGGACGGGAGTCCTACTTGATGGCCCCATTTAATCTTAATTACCTCTTTAAAGGTCTTATCTTCAAAACAGTCAAAACGGTCACCTTGGCAGTTAGGGCTTGGAAATACGAATTTTGAGGGAGCACAATTCATTCATAAATACATGAAGTAAAGCTGTGGCATAAAAAAGTTTTATCAGTACTACACAAATAAAGACCTTAGTCCTGTTCTTGAACTTAAATGCTTGAAAAGAGAAAACTGTAATAATAATATTGCTGTGCTATATAAATAAAATTAGCTAAATTTTGATTTGTAGAGGCATTAAGTGCTTTATGTGTGTTATTGCATTTAATCTAACAACAATTTTGCAAGTCACGTTCTATAACTCTGACTTCATTCCCACCAGCTATCCCGGAAAATTACCCCACCGCACAGCTAAAACTTGGTCACATGGTCCTGATAATGCACAGTGGGCAGCTTCCTTGGGATACTAGTTTAACTGGAGACCGCGGTGTTTTATTTCCTCTGGCTTACTGGGATTGTACCTTCAGTGTCACTCTCAGCATCAAAAATGTTGGTCTTGCCCTTGGTACCCACTGAGAGCACTGTGCTAAAAGCTTTTGTCTGATGGAGACTCTGCTGCAGATGCTGCCACCACTGAGAATGTCCCGCGGCAAGATCACTGAAGCAGCCACCACTCAGGACCACAGCCAGCCACACTCTTGTCACCACCGATGTTACTGCAGCTGTGCCAATCCTGCTGCTTATCTAAACAATACCACCTCGCTGTGTCTCAGGACAATGACCCTTCAGATCAGACCATTGCTGGGAATTCATATTCTCTGAGCCCAGTGTCACTTGTCCCTTTTAAACATCTGCACTTTTCCTCCCAATGGATCTACCCATCCTTAATATTTACGTTGACATTTCTGGATTTTATGAGGAATTCAGTTTGGGTTCAACATACAGTTAAGAGAATAAGTAGAAAATGGAATAAGAGCAACTGAAATGGATTAGCAGTTAGTACTAAGGCTAGAGATGCAAAACATAAAATAAAAGATAATTTTTATTTAAATAGTATGCTATAGATTAAATCTCCCAGCACCATGAATGCTTTTCTGGGACCTTAACCCAATGCATAGCATCCCTTTTGTATTCAGTAATTAGTTACTGAGTGGTTACTATCTCTAATATCTCTAGAGATTTTTCCTGCCATCCTCACAAAATTTTTCAAAAAAAAAAAAAAAACCACATTAAACATGGAGCAAAAATAATTCTATGGAGAGATTCTACTTTGCTTTTGAGCCCTATCTGATAGGAAGCTGCCACTTTTCTCTCAACCCGCCAAAGCCCTGAGCTTAGAGAAAGAAAGAAATCTACAATTCATCTTCCCACAGATGTTATTTTGGAGCAACTCTATTCGATGTCTCCTAGATTAAGCGATCAACCTGGAGTGGAGAAAGGAGCCCATATACTAAAAAGTGACATATAATTATTACCACACCTATTAAGTGAATAAACCAGCCAGAGCCCAATTACATCTTTGCAACATACAATGAAATATCTCTTAAACAATTCTTCAACCAAGAAGTAAACCTGTCATGGAAGAAAAATTTGCTGTACATAGAGGCTATATATTGAGGAAGTAATGTTGGCGTCAGGGTCGTGCTCACTGTAACTCAGTGTGCAATTAAGGGAAATTAGAGGGAGCCCTCATTATACACTTTTACACTTTGTTTATTGTGCTACAAATTCTGTAGTGGAACCACTGACTTGCAGCAACAATAGCTCATTTAGTAGAAAATGAGAATGTTAACAAAGAATGGTTGATGGCTGAAGAGCAGAGTACAGCAATTTACATTTTTCCCCGTGTGTCCTTGCTTCAAAACCATGTCTTTGGATTGCAATGAGCATGAAGTAGCCACAGACAGAGCCAATATGACATACCTAAAGTTTTACTTAAGAATCAAGGGACTGGGCCGGTGATATAGCTCAGCGGCATAAGCACCTGCCTGGCAAGTGTGAGGTCCTGAGTTCGACTCCCGGTACCCACATAAAAAAAAAAAAGAAAAAAAATCGAGGGACTAGAAAAGTAAACTAAAACAGGAAATAAAAAATGTGTCAATGGTTTTCAGCTCAAAGAATAAGTTTCCAATCAATTATTTCACAAAACTCAAGAAGAGAGAGTACAAAAATGACTGAGACAACCAAGGCTCCGGACTTATCAGAGGAAAATGCTGGTCTACCGAGATCATGCTTGAAGGCTATCATTCCCCCCGCAAGAATACTTCATGAAAATTCCCTAAATCTTAAATTCTGACATACTCAGCCTGAAAACCTTATTGTTATCTACAAAGCATTAGTTCTATAGATTCCTACCATTCAATCTCAGGCAAGTAATAGTAAGTGGGGCTATAAAAGGATTAATTGCAGGACTATTCGTGGTGTTCAGAAGATGGACCAACTGGGAACCTTGGGTTGGTGGGTGGAAATTGATCCCATAGAGTCACATAGCAGATAAGCATTTTAACCTTGCTCTTGGGAAATGGGTCACTTTGCAGATCTCTGATTGAAAATGATTGTTGGATTCCTAAGCTAGGAATAATTCCCATGGCTTCTTATATCCTCGCTTTGACTTCAGAGGGGGATTTCAGGGTGTGTGCCCATAACAGTAATATGAACAGCAAAGAAATGGGAACACATGAGCTTTGGAAAGCCTCTTACAAGAAATAAAACTCAAGACTATTTTTGAATGATGAATATCCATCTGAAACATTTGAGTTCTCCTCATTCTGGAGCTTTTAATCCCTGGCATCTTCACCACTAACTGTTCTCACATGAAACAGACACTTGCACACTTGGTGCTAACTATCCATGCAGTCAAACTACAGGTAACATTTTCTTTCAAGAAAATTAAGAGTAACCCAATGACTTTGGAATATGATTTGCCCATTCACTTCAGCATAGCTTTAAAAAGTGGTGCCTGGGGCTTAAGATGAAACATACACATCTCGTCAGGAGGGAGGGTAAGTAAGCCTGCAAAGAAAAAGTAAAATGCCTAAAACAGTCGCCAGAATTCTCAAGAATGGCAGATTGTGCTTCTGAGAAATGAGAGGCATCTTCCAAAGTCAGAGCTCTGCCAAGCTGGAAACGAGAAGCCATTTAGAATTCGACTTCTCCCCCAGGGAGAGAAGGGACAGTCACATCATTAACCCTTCTGACTTCGCAGCGGTACTTATGAAATAAAGTTTTCACACTGTGTGCACTCTCCTTTCTCTCAGCTCCTTTTTAAAAAGTAGTTTTGTATTGCTGGAAATTATTTCCTATGAATACTTCTATGTCTGATCTTAATTTTTTAATTTTTATTTTTATTAGTACATTTTGCAGTACAAAATGCTTACATTTGTTGTGGGGAGTTGGTGCATGCACATAGCACATCTTAATTTTTTTCATCTACTTCCCATCCCCCTACCCCCCAATCTCTTGGTCCCCTTTCCTTTTGCAAAAGATCTATCTCCCTGTTTCCCATTAGCTGTCTTTTATTTTGGTCTTTATTTATATTTTGAGTTTCTCATATTAGAGAAATCGTGTGATTCATTACACACTACAAGGGAGAGTTGGTATCTATGGGTGCCGAAAGGACTGAGCTGATGGAAGTTTCAGAATTTGGTTTCAACTCTACGCACACTTATTGAGTACGTAATTTGGTGAATATTACCTATAAGGAACATTCTGAAGTTCCTCACAGTGGGTGTGGCATAGATCTGAGATCTGTGAGGTAAAGGAGCCTCTCATGTTCCCACTCATTCCCGTGCACATATCCATTCACCCATGAGACGGCTGTGAGCACCGCCATCTACGCATGCAGACTGGGTGCAGTTGGTAACGAAGTTTCTCAACCGTACAGGCCACAGCTGTACAGTCACATCTGTGCTTATCGTAGCTATATAGTCACATTGCCATATAGTCACCTTATATCTATTTTCAGACGAGCTTCTAGAAATGAAATAACAAATTCCTAGGTTTTCTACCATTTACATTGTCAAATAAAGCACAAAGACAACCAGATCGTGTGAAAAAATACACAAAAACTAAACAAATCTGAGTTACTGCTTGCCGCGGAAGGAAGAGTCAACTCACTCAAAAACCAGTGCAGCTAACTACTCCGAGTTACAGGCAAAAAAAAAAAAAAAAAAAAAAAATTGGGTAAAAGGAAGAAATTTTAGGCAAATAATGCAGAATCCCGAAATGCACCACTTGTGTGTTTGGGAAGGGGTGGAGCAGTGCTCTATGTATAAATCCTGGGCGTATCTTGCAAACAGGTTTGGATGGGTTCACAAGGCTATAATGGGTTCAGGGTCACAGAGGGAGAAGGTATATAGTCACATGCCGAAGGTTAGCTGGGGCTTTCCTTTAACAATATAACATGATTTTGTCTTCACCACGCCTTACTCCCACCTGTCTGAAGCCTGGACAGACCAAAGTTCTCGATCCTTGTGTTCTTAGACACGTGCGCGTGTCCAAGCAGAGTTGGAGGCCACTTTCAATCACTATGCTCAGTTGCTATCTGTCAAGTTAATATCTGAATATTTAAATCCCCTCAAAACCCATACACTGAAACTCTTAATTGAAAGGCCATGGCGCAAGGAGTTGGGGCCTTTGAGGGAGGACTGGGTGACGGGCCAGAGCCCTCATGAACACCACTCAGAGTCAGAAGCAAGTCCTCATCAAACACCTTGACCTTGGGCTTTTCAACCTCCAGAACTGAGAGAAATAAAGTTCTGCTGTTTAAGATACTCAGTTGTAGTATTTTTTTCCACAGGGACTAAAACTCCAATTCCCACCCCAGAATGAAAAACCTTTTTCACATCTCTTTAAAAAAAGTTCATCTACTCTTCAATGGTTGGCTGAATCTGCTGTTCAGTCTTAATGATTTGCTGCTGAAAGCTTCCTTACGGTGAACTGCTGTCCTCTCTCCCTAACAGGCCATTAGAACCAGAACACACTGTGTGCTGGCCTCTCTGCTAAAGGGGCTATGTGCATTTAATTCTCACAAAACCCAAGCAGCATGCATCTTATTAGTATCCTTATTTCTAGGTAATAATAATGACTAGCATTAACTGAGGCTTTACTATGTGCCAAGTACTTTACAGGTCAAATTAAATTTCTGCATGGATTCAAATTCTGTTCAAGAAAGCTATTAAGATTTTGTTCCATTAATGCTTTGTTGACATATTTCTCTTCAGAAACATGTGAATCTTCATTCTTTGGGAATACATTTTAAGAAACAGATGACTTCCTTCTCTGAATTATAACTTATAACTCAGAATATATGACATATGTACAAATATATGTATATATACGTACAGCTATGTTTCCTAAGCTGCCCATTCTCGACGCCCCCTCTTTCTTGCTTATAATCCAGTCTTTACATGACCATCAAGTTTCTAGGTCCATCTTTGCTTTATTTCCAAAATTATTGCATCTGGTTTGTTAAGGACACTACCACTGGCATTACAATTTTTCTAAGAAAAAATATTTTAAGCATATGTATTTACATGGTAAATAAATTAAATACCAGCATCATTAAATGCTCTGCAAGGGAAAGGAATCCAACTAAATTCTTTCTGCTGCGATAAGGCTGTATGCTCTTGACTCTCTTAAGAATTACTGATTCATTTGACAAATAAATATTGCGCACCTCAACAGGAGTAAAAATCACAACTTAAAGATAAAGCAGGCAAAGTAATGCAGTTCAAAATGACAAGTCATAAGAGAATAAACTTAAGTCCTTTGGAGCAGACAGCTCCAAAGCTAAGCACTGCAGCTAAGGGGCTGGAATTGCCTGGTTCCATCTTAATCCTGGCTCCACAATTTTAAAGCTTTATTCCCTTAGCCAAGTTATTTAATATTGCTATGCCACAGTTTCTTCATCTGTAAATAAGAATGATGCTAATATTCTTTACCTTAAGAGACATGTTTTATAAAAAATTTTAAAACATATATGTTACTTATAATTGTGTCAGGTGCACAGAAAAATGCTCATTAAATATTAGTTATCATTTGGAGCCCAGAGAAATGTGCATGATAAATACATTACTTCTTTGGCTCATCAGAGATTTTACCGAGGTGCCAGTGGAAGAATGTCTGGAACTTTAAGTCAAAGTATGCTTGACAAAGAAGACGGGAAGTATTTTGGGGGTAGAGTGAACCCCAAAGGCAAAGGAATGGAGAATTGATCAGCAGAGCACATTCAAAAAGTCAGAAGAATTTTCAAAAAAGAAAAAAACTGTCATGGCTGCCAGTTTCCCAACCTTTCCTAAGTTATAACCTCTAAGATGGGGCAGATGGTGTTTTCCAAAGAAGGCTAAAATGCCTATCAACCTCCATGCTCACCTTACAATGATGATTCCTTACCATTATTTCCATCAAGTGATGGAGTCTATGTCTCCTCCCCCTTGAACTTGAATAGAACTTTGTTATTGACTCAACCAATAGAGTAGGGCAAAAGTAACCTTAAGGATATATCATAAAAATGTCCTCCTGCACTCCACTCTGTGGTCAGGGCCACTTGCTTTTAGAAACCAGCCACCATGTCATAAGGAAGCCCAAATTAGTTTATGCAAAAAACCACAAAGAGAGTTGAAGGGCTTCAGCCAACAGTCTAGATGAGGTCTCAGCCAACAGCCAGCATCCATGTCTTAGTATCTTCCAGCTTCTACAACAAAATACCACCAACTGGATATCCAATAAATCATAGAAATTTACTTCTCACAGTCCTGGAGGCTATTAAGTTCAAGATCAAGTGCTGGCAGATCCAGTGCCTGGTGCGGCCCCATTCCTGATAGACAGTGCGCTCTGGCTGTGTCCTCCTGTGGTAGAAGTAACTCAGCAGTTCTCTCAGAAGCTCTCATCTCAGTCATGAGGGCAAACCCTTCCCAAAGCAACATGCCTTTATATCATCACTATGGGCATTAGGATTTCAACCTAAGAATTTTGAGGACAAAAAAATTCATAGAAAGGAACCTCCAAAGATGTAAGTAAAACGCCTTCAGATGACTCCAACCTCTATCTGTCATGTCACTCACGGTCTTCAGGTCTTTCCAACTGAGGTGCCAGCCATCATGGATCACAGACGAGCCATCCTGTTCTGCCCTGTCCTATCTCCTGACCTAGGAGGGAAGTCACAGACATGACTGCCTGTCCTGCACCCACTTCCACAGAGAAAACACACAGCTGAGAGCGAGTGCTCGATAAATATTTGTGGACTAAATGAATGGGCAAGGCACTGTTCTTTTTGAATTAATGTTCTCTTTCTGCCTCTGCTCATCTGGGCCTCTAATTGACCAAGCACTTAAATTTCAGAGGAAAGGACAAAAAAGGAAGAAGGACTATGGAGAGGTCCAACCTCGCCAAGCCACAATTTGGAGAAACCTCTCCTTGGCGTAACCCAATTCTTCCAGAGCTGTGTTGGTGTTCAGGGCTGTGCTATTGGGAACAGGGATCTCCAGTAGTTGGGTCTTAGTTGTCTTCTGGGAGCATACAGCTGGAGCACAGCTGCTTGCCAGAGCTGATTTCCTGACAGAGCCTAGATTAGGAAATTGCTATATTTCACAGCTGCGCTCACCAGCTAGTCTTAGCCAGCCCTTTCCCCTTGGAGGAGAAGCCATTTGACTTCTGGTGCAAACTTGCAGACCTGACAAAGGCAAGAGCTTCTCTCATCAGCTCTGGCATACAATGGCCCTTGGAGGACTCTTTGAGGTGAATTTGCAGAGAGCAGTATTAGACTGAATAACTTGCGGGAACTCAGAGTATGCCGAACAATCTTGAACCCCTTCTCTGTCTCATCACCTGGCACACACAGGCTCTGATAAGAAAGCAGCATCCATTCAGTGCTATTTCTGTCCCTCTAAAAACAGCCCACTCCCTGCCCTCCTGGTATTTACGTCACGCTCTTAGTGAATTCCTCCTGTGGGCTGACCGCCTTCCACTCGCACAACAAAGGATGGAAGAGTCTAATCAAGATTTTTAATTTGTCCACTGTGAAACCATATGAATTACAAATAGAGATGCGATGATTTCCTGAGAGGTGGGAGAAATAAAAATATTGACAAAAACAGATTCATTGTAGTATTCTTTCTGGGAGAGAAAGGAGAGAGAGGAGAGAGGAGAGGGGAGAGAGGAGAGGGGAGAGAGAGGAGAGAGGGAGAGAGGGAGAGAGAGGAGAGGAGAGAGAGGAGAGAGGAGAGAGAGGAGAGAGGAGAGGGGAGAGAGGAGAGGGGAGAGAGAGGAGAGGGGAGAGAGAGGAGAGGGGAGAGAGAGAGAGGAGAGGGGAGAGAGAGGAGAGGGGAGAGAGAGGAGAGGGGTGAGAGAGGAGTGGGGAGAGAGAGGAGAGGGGCGAGAGGCGAGGGGCGAGAGGTGAGTGGTGAGAGAGGCGAGGGTGTGTGAGGAGTGCGGGTGAGAGAGGAGAGGGGAGAGAGAGGAGAGGGGAGAGAGGAGAGGGGAGAGAGAGGAGAGAGGGAGAGAGAGGAGAGGGGAGAGAGAGGAGAGGGGAGAGAGGAGAGGGGAGAGAGGAGAGGGGAGAGAGAGGAGAGGGGAGAGAGAGGAGAGGGGAGAGAGAGGAGAGAGGGAGAGAGAGGAGAGGGGAGAGAGGAGAGGGGAGAGAGGAGAGGGGAGAGAGAGGAGAGGGGAGAGAGAGGAGAGGGGAGAGAGGAGAGGGGAGAGAGAGGAGAGGGGAGAGAGAGGAGAGAGGGAGAGAGAGGAGAGGGGAGAGAGAGGAGAGGGGAGAGAGGAGAGGGGAGAGAGAGGAGAGAGGGAGAGAGAGGAGAGGGGAGAGAGGAGAGGGGAGAGAGAGGAGAGGGAGAGAGAGGAGATGGTACCATTTGTCTTGATCTGTGAGAAAGCACCATGGGTGGATCTTATGTGATTGATCTAAGCATAGACTGAATAACCACCCCAATTTTCCCTGGACATTGAAAGTCCCACATCCCAGAAAACCCCTGACACCCAGGAAAATGGTGACACTTGGTCACCTTATAAGTATGAAGACTCCCTGGAAAACATAGATCCCCTATTGGCCTGTTAATGGAGGCATCAGAAATGTTATGCCCTTTTCCATTAAAAGAAAAAAATCCGTAAAAAAGAGACCTTACCTTCTGAGTACAAATTACTTATCGAATAGGCATACTTTAGTCATCGATTCAACAAATATGTATTGAGCACCTAATACATGGGATGAGGTACTAGAGATGCAATTATAAGCCACAGGGCCAGACATTAGAGAGCTCAAAAGAAGGGGAGGGGAAGTAAGAAGAACTGGGATGTGTTATGTACAGTTTCCGATTCTCCAAGAGGAATGTATCATATGCACTGCAAATGCACACAAATAAAAGTCAAAATAAAGGAAAGCCTACAGCCCATTGGGCAAGAGAGACAAATAAATAGTCACGGACGGCAGAGCATGATCGTACACCCTTTCGCCGTCTACACAAGCACACAGCAGCACACACAGAAGGCCAGGTTCCTGGTCTTGAGGAACGACGCAGGTGTCTGGATCCAGTGACATCTCAGCCCTGAAGGCCACCGAGAGTTAATGAGCTAAAAAACAGAGATGAGGGAGCGATAGAGCAGGCCTGCAGAAGGGCAGGGACAATGGCCCCAAAGGGAAAAGACCCTTGTTTTTCCAGCCTAACAATCACAAAGAAAAGTCTGGTTTTCTTGGCTGGGAAAGAACAAGAAAAGGACTAGGTACTTTCTAGTTTTGCCTGGGGCCAGACTTTTTGGTTATTTCTCCAATTATAAAAATGTTAAACATTCCATAAACATGATTTCTTCCTTTTCACAGGAAAAAGTCAACTCTGGCAGAAAAAAAAAAAAATGTACCACTTCACGTTCCAACTCTCAGTATGTGTTTTTGTCCTGGTGACTCAGAAAGATAAACCCAGGAGGAGAATTCTGACTGCCAGCTCCTTCATTCCTCTTCCCCTCCTTCCTCGACATTCATTCGGAAGCAGCCTCCAAGGTTAGTCTCAGATTATATCTCCATGGAACGGATACAGAGCTCATTTGTGTTTTGTTTACCAGCGCCTTGACATTTCTCATGGATTTTTTTTCCCACCAGGACTCGTAGTACTTTAAAAACATAATGATGGGTGCTGGTGAGATGGCAAGTGCAAGGGCCCGAGTTCAACTCCCAGAACCCACATACGAAAAAGGGCTGGTGATATCGCTCAGCGGCACAAGCACCTGCTGGCACGCGAGGTCCTGAGGTCGACCCCCGGTACCCACAAAAAAAAAAAAAAACGTAATGATGTAATAAAAATCACTCATCAAAATTTGGAAAAAAGCTTAAAATAGCAAATATCAAAAGTGAAACTTTTCTTAATATTTTATTATTGAGTAACCTATTTTTTATAAAATTTCAGAGCAAAGAATATTAATTAGAAACTAAATCTATGGCCAGTGAGATGGCTCAGTGGTGTAAGTGCCTGCCTGGCAAGCGTGAGGTCCTGAGTTCGACTCCTGGAACCCACATACGAAAAAAGGGCCAGTGATATCGCTCAGTGGCACAGGCACCTGCTAGCACGCGAGGTCCTGAGGTCGACCCCCAGTACCCACAAAAAAAAAAAAAAAAAAGAAAGAATAAAACTAAATCTTCCTTCTTTCTCTCCCTCCCGCCCCCATGTAACTCCCAGTTTTGCTTAGGGTCTGCCTTTTGGGTTGCCCATTGCTATCAGTTCTCTCTGTAGTCTTCTTTGATATTTTATATATGTATATAAGCAAAGATGAGTGGATAGATGGATGGATGGATGACTGATGGATGAACAGATGATTTTTTAATGCCAACTGCATTGATAATGTTATATAACTTAATTTTTTCACATGTGTACTCCAGATATTGTCTCTATATTAGATGTACCCACCAGGTTTTGCTGCAGTAATGTTATGCATGTAGCAAACAACCTTAAAATCTAAGTGGCTTACAAAAAATAGTTACTGATTGCTCCTGTTACATGAGAGTTGCAGGTCAGATATCGTTCTATGAGCTTGGCTTGGTTTAGCTGGGCCCATCTGGCTCTGCCCCAGTAGGCCCTGCTCAACACACTTTGTTATTTCAGACTCCAAATATTACACCCATTGTATCCCATGGGCAAGACATACTCGATGGCCAAGAATGAGTTCAATGGAACAAGGAAGTAGAGCAAGGATGGGAAGAAACTGAAGAGCTGTAAGGAAACAATGCCATATACCACATGGTATCTCCCTATTCTTCTGAAAATCTGCACTGCATTCTCCTTACAGATACACAGATCAGTGCTTTCTTCAGCAGCACTTGTACAGACACATAGACTGTATTCCTTACTTTTATTTTTTAAATCAATGCTACTATAGTTAGTCTTGAAACACATATCTTTGAACACTTGGGGAAGCATATCTGTAGGAATAAAATTACTGAAACTAATAATATGTATGCTTAATTTTTTCAGACAATCCTAAATTGCTCTCCAAATATATGGCATCAGTTTTTGCTATCCCAAGATATGTGAAAGTATCGTTCCACAAATCTTCCCCCAAACTCTTTATATTATCAAACTGTTAATTCAAAAAGTAAAGCAGTGATGTTTTAAACTGCATTTCTATAGTCCATGATGCAGTATTTTTGAGTACCCTAAACTTGGAGATAATTCTGTCACAGTCTCAGAATTTAAATTAGCTCACATCTCTTGGGAAATGCCTGAGTTATATTAATACCAACCAGACTCACCTTCCACCCACAGTTGGTTTCCATGTACCTCTGGTTTTACTCTGGAGGATCGAAGGACCAGTCAGCTTGCTCTACAACTAGGTTGGTAAAAGGTTTTCAACTGGAGAACCAAGTCCTATAATAGGATTGTGGCTCTGTTAGTTACATGATGAGAAAGGCTGTGAATGAGAACAGGCTCAGTGGAGAAGAGTGATGGGATCCATTAGTAATGTCTGCCCCAAAGTTGGGAACAGCAGGTGGCAACATGCGTAGTATTTATTTGCCTTCCATACCCTCCAAGCTGCTAGAACTCTGCCCACACTGTAATCTTCTCTACCATTTAATTTATCACAAGTCACATCACAGAAGCTAAGTCTGTTGCGCAGTATTCAGTGAAATTATGCCTTGGGCTCTTTCCCATGCCTGGGAAGATACCTGTCTGTGTGATATGAAGCTGTTTTCAAAAGGTCACAGAAAACGGCCTTGAAAAGAAACACAGTAAATATTTTGGTAATGTTTTGGTGTGGGCTTTGTTCAGCCTTTTTATTTTTGCTGAGCTAAGTAGTGGAAGCTTTTAAAGGTACTTTTACCATCAGAGTAGTATTATTTTGATAACCCGCTTCCTGGTGATGTTTGAAAGATGGTTAATTATTGTAGGGGGTTTTAATACAGTGTCAAAGTAAATCATAACAGGATTCTTTGGTCAGGCTCAAGGTTAAAGACAACCACAGTTCCCAACAACAGAGCAACAGAGTCATTCCTTTTCCCACAGATAACGATGGTCTTCCTGTCAGCCTACGGGAATCACATTCCCTTTCCTCCACTGTAACTGGACTTCCTACCACAGAGGACCAGCACCGTCCTCCGCGGCTTCGCCACAGGACCATCAGCCATCGCTACGCCGGCCCAAGCTCCAAGTGGTGCAGCAACCACGGAAACCACACAGAGCTTGGACAGAGCACGTGGTTGTGGACACAGTCATCATTTCTAATACGAGAGATGAAGTCACTCCGTCTTTTCCCTGAGGAAAAGAACACACTGAAATATAACATTAAAAACAAATGTTCTTCCAAAGGACAAATGTGTCGTAAAGACCCCATTCCAGGTCACTGGGAAAAAGCAATGGGACAAATCCCTGAGAGGAGTTGAAAAGGGGCTCCAGTCTCAGAATAGGTAAGAGGGAGGCGACACTACAAGATAAAGGAGATTGTCCTCTGCAGGAAAATTACGCATGTTTTCCTAGAAGAGCATAACGTTGAATCTCCTCAGTCACAAAAGTTTGGGAATCCCAAAGGAAGAGAAATAGCAAACTCAAAAGCATTGAAAACTAACCTAGCAAAGGAAATCTTGGCTTATAAACGGCAATTTTCTTTTCTGGTGAGTGAGCAGTAATCTTTGAAGGAGAACAGCAGAGCCCCTTCCCAACAGACCCTCAGGCTTCAGCTGTGAGAAGGTTATTCTTGGCTCACCAACTCTGAGGATTTAGTCTCCCTTGAGGCAGCTCCATAGCCTTGCTTTCTACCTCAGCTTCCCAGTCACCGAGTGGGACACCCTACTTGCAGTCTGCTTCACTGGCTAGTGTGTCACGAAGATCAGTTAAGAACCTTAAGATCCTGAATGTTCTTTGGGATGGACAGGGAGGAAGTGTGATTATGATCATTATAGCTAAGGATTATGAAGTAGAATATTGTCAGAACTATACAAAATGAGATGATTGCAGGGATGCACTTGGGAATAGAAAAGCAGGCCAAATAGTGATCTTTGAATGGTTTCAGATGCCTCCGACTCAAAAATACGTCATTGATATTCTCGGCCTGGGACTTAAAATTTCCATAATTATGCTAGTATAGTGGAAAGTACACTGGACTTGATTCAGAACACCTACGTTCTGTTCTATCTTTGCCACTTAATGGCTCTAATCAAGTGCAAGCTACTTAATTGTCCTCAGTCTCAGTTTATTTATCAGTAAAATGGGTACACTGACACCATTGACATCTATGTGCCTCATGGTGTAGGAGATGTCAATAATTATGAAAATTGAGCTTGTAAAAAGACAAAATAGGGCCAGTGAGATAGCTCAGCGGCATAAGCACCTGCATGGCAAGCGCAAGGTCCTGAGTTCGACTCCCAGTACCCACATAAAAAAAAAATAGTATCATCTCTGAGATTTTTTTTAAAAGGTTTTAGCCAGTACAGACTATCCTTTCCTATAAATTAGTTCATGAGATTCAATCCACTAACATCTAGGACAGTTTTTATTCTCTGGAGAGAGACCAGAAAGGTGATGTGGTTGTAAAGCTGAAGACTTTGGTCAGCCAGGGATCTGTTTGGTGTGGTTGGATATCAGAGAAAAGCCAGGAAGGCACCAAGTAGAAACTGCACCTTTGGGTCTTTCCTGACATGAGGCCTCTCTGAAGGGAATGGAAGGAAAACTTTTAAGGCCTTAAAACCATTATATCTTAAAATGTTAGGCCTAAAAAGGACACCGAGATCATTCTAGTTCAATTTCTTTACTTTATAAAATAGAAAACAAAGCTTCGACTTGACCCTAAAACCCCTTTCTTCTGGATGTTTAGACCAGGGTCATTTCTGCTGCCCACCATCTCCAACAGGAAAAGAACTATTAAACGTTCTTAAATTATTACTCAAACCCATGTCTTGCATTCCAATTCGACTGTCCTGAGCTGGGTCCAAACCCCAATGTTATAGGATTAGATTGGTGCAACAACCTCAGATTCCCTCTTCCTTTAATTTCCCTTCCTACCCCTGATTTTCTCTAAGCACTGCTCTCTGATGGACCTTCTAAAACTGCCCCCTGAATAGCGCCTGCTTTGCTCCAATACCCATGCACAGCCACTGTGTGCGGAAGAGTGACGGCAATATCTGCCTGCCCTGTCCTATTTACCGAATACACTCTATGCCCAAGGGGGTGACACTGTGTGCCTTCGTCCCTAGTGCTCAGGTTCCAGAAAGGGATTGACAAAAATGATAAATGCACCACTTCCCTGAGTTTGCTGTTCATTTTAAAAAGAAATCCAATTACAGTTTGCAATTGCATTCTGGAGAAACATAATGAGCTCTCTTTGGAGTTGCCTTATTCAGATCAAATTACTTCTTGGTAATTTAAAGTACATTACATTTCCCAGATACCTCTCAGCACACCCATAGAGTTTGAGGCCCTGTGTAACTGTTACACAAGCATTGGCCAGCCACCTCTGGATGAGGTCATAACCAAAGGGCCATTCCGTGGTTACCCACAGACAAGTCACTCTTCATTTCCCTCATGTTAGTGGTCAAAGGTCATGCAACTCCTTGGGACAAGTTATTTCTCAAGAAAATGAGAGTTAGGGAAAGTTTCCTAACTTCATACTTAGCTGTTTCTAAAAAAAAAAAAAAAAAAAACAGGCCTGCAAAGAGGTCTAAAGTGATAAGTGTATAAGTGATCAGTATTATCACTCAGAAATTTCCTGTTCCATCACTCTTAGTATTGATGTAAAGATACAAAGCCATATTACGACTAGCAAAAATGACACACCCTGAAACATCAACCCATCAAACAAAACTTGCAAAGATGATATCTTCTAAAGCATGTTCATTTTAGAAAAAAGGCAGAGAAGGGAAATAACACATGTGCTCAGAAGTTGTGACAGTAAGACCAAAGAAGTAGAACAGAAACTTTATAATGGCATACTGTCCCCTGATTTCTCCAAGAAAGTTCAGCACACAGGATGTCAGTATATCTGACAATTATTCAGAACTTTCTCCACTAATTTTGACAGGACCTAAAGGTCATCTATGGCACAACCTGATTATTCTGCAGTATTTTTAAGCCAAATGTCTCATAAAGGTATGTTTTTTCCTTTTCCATATGAGAATCATAGGCCTCAAGATCTTTGATTTTGATGTTTTATCTTCATTTACCAGGTTGTACACCATGCGGCTATATCAACACTTACATTTATCTTCTGATGAATTCTCTGCTAGTTGTAAACAAGAGTCTAGAGGTTGAAGAATTTTTGGAAAACAGAAACAACTTCCTTTGACTCCAGAAATCATACATATACCATGTCTGATAGATAATTACCAAACACAGCATGAACATTTTCAAATTAAGCAGGATCCATTATTGGACAGTGGTCCTTCGGGCAAAAGATCCATTTGACTCCAAATGAAATTTATGTTCTTTTCTGTTTCAAATGATAACTTAGGCCGGTGAGATGGCTCAGCGGCATAAGTGCCTGCCTGGCAAGCACGAGGGCCTGAGTTCAACTCCCGGAACCCACATACGAAAAAGGGGCCGGTGATATCGCTCAGCGGCACAGGTGCCTGCTGGCGCGCGAGTTCCTGAGGCCGACCTCCGGTACCAAAAAAAAAAAAAATGATAAGTTAGCAGTATGAGGACTTAGCCACAAAAGGGTTACTCCTTGAAACAGAATACTACACTGCCTCCAAAAGTGAGGACACAAAATAAGAACTATGGGTCAGATCACACAGACATAGAAATGACTGATGGAGACAGCTTGGTTTCCAAGCCAATGGAAATTTACAGAAAACTATTTTAATATATTGTCATAGTTTTGAGATTACATGAGTCTTGGAACTGCGGAAGAGGAAAAGGGAACAGTTGATCAATCGTGAAAACAAACCAAAAAGGAAGCCACCCAGAGCCGATATTATCAATGCCCAGGCAAGCACTACCCTAGGGAAAGAGAATGTTGGCTAATGGAATTAAAATTTTCTAGTCCATAGGTGCAATAGAATTCCAATATGCAGCTGAATAGAGGCAGTAGATTGTAAGTGGATCTTTTATTTTTTTTTCTTTATGTGGGTACCGGGAGTCGAACTCAGGACCTCACATTTGCCAGGCAGGTGCTTATGCCGCTGAGCTATCTCACTGGCCCTGGATCTTGGTTTTAATTTACTTATGATGAAATAGAATCCCAAAGTTACTCTAAGATACCTTGTTCCCCTGTTCCCTCAGTCAGGACCACCGCTCAACTCCTTCCCACTGTTGACACTGATGATTCTTTCACTCCCAGGTCTTCAGTCAGACACCTCATCTGGATTCCATGATTCTCCCACACATGTGCTTAGCATCCTGCATTTCCTTTATCACAACCATCCTTATCCATTGTAATATTTATCTGCTTCTCAGTATTTAAATATCTCCTGAAGATTCCTAACATTATGGGTTAGGTCTTCCTTTTGTCTCTTGCAGCCTCAGAACCCAGAACCATGCCTAGCACATGACAGATGCACAAAAATAGGGTTGTTTTTGAATTGGTTAATATAGTTTGACCACGGGAAGAGAACGTACTGATCAAACCAATGGTAATCATTTTGGCTGTGGATCACCTCAAATTCCAGGGTGATTCAGTAAGCCGAAGTCACTTTCTAAGGCTTCGTCATCTGTCTCCAGACTGGAGCAAGACAGCCTTTTCATTAGATCTGACGCAACTAGGCTTTCCCCAGATGGCGTCTTTTTTATACATCTTATATTTTCTTCTAATTTACTTTCTTGACTCCTACATCTGCCACAAGCCTGGCCTATATTTGTAGCTCTCAACTTTATAATTTCCATGGTAAACAACTTGATTCTTCTAAATTCTATTTGCAGGCTTTTCAGAGATTCCTAGGGACAGAAGGAGGGGGATCGGTGTTTGAAATTAGCAATTTAATCTGCACACCCAAAATTATGAATCTCAAAAAACCATTTTAGAGACCTTGGAATTTCATGTTGAAGATTTAATTACACTTGCTATTTATATAACTACCTGTTGCAGAAGAAAGCAAATGGAACCTGAAGTTATCACCCTACCTTATACAAAATGATAGATTTTAAAATGGGCTGGTAGGAGGAATGAAATGGGAAAGGTGTAGGACAGTATGCACCGGAAAGGGACAGAGAATGGATGATGGGACGTAGGAGAGCAGAAAGGTGTCACACTGGAAGAGAGATGGGGAAAGTTCGAAGTTTCCCTTTGCAAATGGATTTCAAACCTCCCAGGGAGGCAGGGTGATCCTGTACTGCTGCTAAGAAGAACGTAATGGCTTACACTTTCACAGAAACTTTAGTTCCTCAGCAAAGGGAAGACTCATCCGGGCACATGGCAAGGCCCTTCTATGGGGCTCAAATCTGACCAAGCCATTGCATAGGCTTATGGCCTGAAACACATCCAAGAGGGGCAAGGTCTGCCGACATTCATCCAGCCCACAAATTGCTACCCACTTTTGATGATTAATTGTGGAAAAATGAAAAGTTAGGGAAAAATCAGAAATGTACCTCTAAAAAGTCTATAGTACTTTCTAGAAATCTAAAATCTACAAAACTCCAGTATTTTTTGCCTCTTTATCCATCTGCATTCCTTCTTCTAGCTACTTTTGAGACTATGGGGGAAAAAAAGAAGACCTCAAAGTTTAATCTACATGAAGACGGGGCAATGGTCCTGTTGCTTCACAATCCAAATTCTAGCATAAAAAATGGAAAATAAGTATGTCTGTGATTGAATACACACAGTTAAAAGATGTCTCCATAGTTATATAAAAGATGGAGAAGCTGAGGCAGGGGGCTCAAAAGTTTAAACCTAGCCTGGGCAATTTAGCAACTTAGCAAGACCCTGTTTTAAAATTTTAAAAGGGGGAAAAGGGGTTCTGGGGATGTAGCTCAGTGTGAAGGCCCAGAGTTCAATTCCCAGTACCACAAAGAGAGACGGAGGGGGAGAGAGAGAGAGAGAGAGATCACTAGTTTTCTAAGAGTCGGCTTAACTTTGTAAGTAGAACAATAAAATGATGAAACACATACAGGGTAAAAAAAAAAAGTCACAAGTGAAAACATTGTTTAAAAAGTGCTTCATGACCAGACATAGTGGTGCACACTTATAATCCTAGCACTCTGGGAGGCTGATGCAGGAAGATTGTAATTTTCAGCCCAACCTGGCCAATTTTGTGACTGAGACTGTCTCAAAAATAAAAAGGGGTTGGGGATGTAGCTCAATGCAAAGGCCCTGTTTTTCAATCCCCAGTACTGAAAAACAAAACACACTTCATTCATTTAACAAATTTTAACCCACAATACAAAAAGAATTGCATTCTAGGACCCTCACAAAACAGGTGCAGTCACAGAGCTACTGCTACTAACAATGAATCTTTTTTTTTTTTCTTTGTGGGTGCCAGGGGTCAAACTCAGGACCTCGCACTTGCCAGGCAGGCGCTTATGCCGCTGAGCCATCTCACCGGCCCTAACAATGAATCTTGAAAAATGGAGAAGACTCCAGAAGATCAGACCTGAGGAAATATTATTCAGCATTTCATAAGGCAGTGGATGAACACTGAAAATGAGAAGCAGATAAACTTGCTGCCAATCCGTAACCAGATTTGACATTATTTGTCTTCTAGGTGTTTAAGAGCTATGGTTAAGACCATCAAATGACTCTAAAACTAACTTGTAAGAATATGAGAATTCTTATTAAATAATTACTTTTAAAGAACTACAAGGGAAAACTAAGCTCATGAGATCTTTTAAAACTTCCGTTAAGCAATAATAATGAAACTCATATGGTAATATTTCAAAGTTAGGAAAATCAATCCATAAAACATGATAATTTAATGTATGATTTTAAAATACTCTAAGTATGGAAGAAGGAGCCAATCGCGGTGGCGCATGCTACCTAGGAAGATGAGGTGGAGGGATCACAAAGCCAGCTTGAGTAGTACGATGAGACCCCATCTCAGAACAAAAGCAAAACACTCAGAAACAATGAAAAATGGAAGAAGGAAACATCACCTAATACATGGCGAAAAGATAATAATTTGAAGGGGAAACATCACAGATATATTCCAGTTAAATCAAAGAACCTTACACGTTTTAATTTAATCAAATAAATTTATGAGACACTGATTAAATCCTTCTACAAGAGATGGTCACTTTGAAGGGTCTGAAGCAAGCAGGTCTATTTTATGAAATAAATATTACCCAACCCTGTTTAGGTACTGGAAAGGGAGTGGTAAAGAGGCCACTAGCTTTCATACTGCTTGTCCTGCATGCTAGAAGAGGAGCCTGGCACCTGATACGTAAACAAATCAGGAAAAATAATTCCCAGAAGTGATAACATAATAGAAAAGCCATCATAAAATGTACATAAGATAAAAAGAGATGCAACTAAATAAGAAAATATTTGCGTCAAAGATGACAGAAGAAGAACAATTCCTAAATGATCTTAAAATACATTCATATATTTTTTAGAAATTACCCCTAGGATTCCACTAGCTAAGCAATCAAGTCTCAAAGCGAGAAGATTTACGAGTACACAGGAGAAAATACAAATAGGAAACAAATGTCTGGGAAAATGTTCAAACTAACTTGTAATCAAGAAATGCAAATTTAGGCAACTTTTTAACATCTGCTAAGTTTTAAAAACTAGACTTACAGGAAGGATGACAACATAAACACAGTCTCCACTCCCCTCCAGGAAAATAACTGCAGTTACCAGAGGAGGGAGGTTTGGTGGGGGCACGAACACCAACGGTGAACCGAGGAATGGCGCCAACAACATGGGAACCACCCCGGGGGAGCCTGCCAGTTTCAGTACTTACTGTGCGGGGAATAACTACCGTTCCTCAATGGCGGCTGGGGAAGGAAGGGGGGGAAATTACGACAACTGTCCTTGTCCATGAGCAGCAGGTCAAGAGAGGATGCAAGACGGTCACCATGGGGTCCATTCCCCTAGGCTGTGGACAATCCACAGGCCTTTCAGCAAGGAGGGGGGGAGAAAACCTCAGCCATTCTCCTCGTAATTTGGCAATGAGTATTAACACGAGGAAGAGAGGGTTGGGGGGATTCTAGAAGGTCTGGAAGGAAAGGCATCCTGTGGGAAAGATGGGAATCAGTGAAGGAAGAATAACAAAAGGAAAGGCTGGTGTTTGGGAGAATATATCTGCAGCTCCATCAAGAAAAAATCCATGGGCCAAAGGGTTTTCTCTTAAAGGAATTGTTTCTAACACTATTCCTTTGCCCTAAGCCTTGGGCTTGATATAGAACTGGAAAAACCCTCCTCAAAGGACTGGATGTGCCCCAGCTCCTGAAGTAGATTCAGCAAGGAAAAATGATGCAAAGTGCGCAGGTCTTTAATGTCTGTGGCTCATGGAGCCTTTCTATCCCCTTTCTTTTCTTTTCTTTTTTCTTTTGTTTCCTTTTCTTTTCTTTTCTTTTTTTCTTTCCTTTCCCTTTCTTTCTTTCAGTCTTGCTTTCTTTCTTTCTGTCTGTCTTTCTGTCTATCTTTCTTAATTTTGAGACAGGTTCTCCCTATGTAGACCAGGCTGGCCTGGAACTTGCAGCAATCCTCCTGCTTCAGCCTCCTGAATGCTGAGATTACAAGCGTGCACTACCACACCCAGCATCTGTCATTCCTTAGGTCAATGAAGGCTTATTTGCTCATATGGTGTCACTTCATCCAGATGTCCACTTATGTTTTATGGGAAAAAAGCCATATCACACTCAAATAACTATAGCAGAAAGCTTATTTATTTGCATTACTTAGTGAGAAGAAATAAGTTCTGATAGAACATTCCTCATTCAAAGAAGACTAAATAAAAAAAAAATCAGCGTGGATGTAAGAGACCATAAAGCAATGGAGGAAGCATTTAAGCATGCAGGCTGTAGAATCAGAATCCCGGATCTGTTTACCAGCTATGCAACCTTGGGCAAGGTAGTTAACCATCCAATGCTTCATTTATAAAAGAACAGTAATAAGATTAAATGAGACACATATGCCAAATACTTACCGAAATGTTCAACACATCATAAATGTTAGGTATCATTCCCATCATCTTTATTTTATTATGCCTAAACAAAAATTTTGCAACTAATAAAAGATAAATAAATTTTGGACACATCATTCATGTTTTTCACCAAGTATTCCTGGCTGTTCTCCCAGGCACATGTATTCCCACCTCTTTTAAAGCTACACAAAACGATGTGACTTGTTTTGATCACTGAAAAGGTGAGAATCTCTTATCTCACTTCTGAAATGCAACTTTAAGAGCTGGTGCATGAATTTACTAAGATTTTTCTCCCTCAATCACAGTTACCCCCCAGATAGTGGTGACTCCATCAACTCGAATACTGGAGCGAGGATAATTGGAAGCAACTGCTATAGCATGAATAAAAATGAAGCTAAGCCACTAAGAAGTTTAGGTTCTTTGCTAGAGCAGCATAACATAGCCTGACTGATATGGAAGGAAAAGGAAAAGGCAGAAACATTTCTGAAATTTTACTTCCGGAAAGAGTAGAGAGTTTTAGATAGCATTTGCTTTACATACTTAGCAAAGATAAAATAAGTCTATGAAACTACAGTTACAACATGAAATGTCAAAACATATTAATGAGATTCCCAGCGAGGTAGCAAAAGCAAAGGCAGAAAATCAGGAAATAATTGTGGCAGGAGCCAAGTCAGAACCCGAGCTGCCCTGTGTCGCTGCATTGGCGTTAAGCTCAGGTATGGAGCCTGGAACTCAGTCACGGATGCACCTGAAGCTCACTACGAAGTTGTCTACTGCAGTAGATCCAAGATAGAGGATCTGCTCAAGAAAACTGTAAAAACCTTTAGAACTTCGTATCAGCGTTTTCCAACAGGCTTTCCACACTAACAGAACAGTTTGCATGTGTGCCGTACGGTACAGTAGCCAGTAGACATGGCTGTTGAGCCCTCGAAAGTGACGCGTGTGACTGAAGAAACAGAAGTTTTAATGTCATTCAACTTGATTCAATTTTCATTAATTCAAACTTAAATAGCCACTTGAGTAGTGGCTTCTCAACTGGACAGTTTATATTTAAAGCAATGGTATAGACTTGTGTTTGTTGGCATTAAAACATCCCTAATTTATTGCCAAAGTAGGTTATAATGAGAGCACTTATAATTAAATTTTCATGTGTGTTCAAGAGTGTGTGTGTGAGCACACTTACAGGTAACTGAAGGTTTCACACCAAAATATACTAGAGGCTACCAGCAAGTGCCAATAGGGACTATTTAAATTTCTTCTTTAAACCTTACTGTATTGTCTGAGGTTTTCAAATGAGATCATAATATTTTATACATAGAAAGTACAACTATTTTCATGTCAAAAAATAAAATTGTTAAAAGCTAATATTTGTAATGCAGGAAATATGTTGATGGTATTGTACATTGATGTAATTATTTTTAAAATACTAAATAGATTTATGCTTCAAGAATGTACCTTACAATAACCCTCAAAAGAAGAAAAAATTATTCAAAAATCTGTCCCTATGCAATAGTTACTCCAGATTATGTTGTGACAAGTTAATTATGACTCTTTTAGACTATGTCTATAAATTATAATGGAAGGGGGAATTGTTAAAAACTGATTTAGGATAGTAGAGTGCTATCTCTTTATTTTCTTTTAATATTTTAATACTATTCATTCAGTAAGCAACTCTTTGTAGAAGAGCTAGTATGTCAAAAGGATAAGCAGCATTAGCTATGAAAAGCGGTCTCTTTGTTCTCAGTAACTCAACGTGAATGAGTTTTTCCCATCATTGACATCAGTCTAGTGCAGGTGGGGCGGCTGCCCAAGACGGAAGGGAACAAAGAGCTTGGATGTTCAGCCAGGGAGTTTAGTGACCTAGAACCTAGAAGTGCCTTACGTCACCTCTGTCCACTTTCTGTAGACCAGAATCCAATCACGTGGCCCAGACGCCACTACAAGGAATGCTGGGAAATAAAATCACCCTCTATGCTCAGGAAGGAGAATGGCATCAAGAAGCATCTATCCAGTCTCTGCTGAATTTTCCATATCACACCAAATTTCTTTTCTTGATAAATTTATTAAACAGGTCAATCAGGTTGATGGGTGCTGTTATTGGAGTACCAAATACTGTATTTGGGGATTAGAAAATGGCCAATGGCTGTATGAACTCATGGAAACCATCACTAACCAGCAGGAACATGCATATCAAAATCTCAGTGAAATATCATTTCATAGTTGGTAGGATGGCAATTATTTCAAACAAAGTCTAACAAATATGAAGATGTAGAAAAATTGGAGCACTTGTGCACCATCGATGGGAATGTGAAGTTATACAGCTGCTACACGCAATGGTGTACAGGTTTCTCAGAATATTAAAAATAGAGCTTCATATAATCTAAAAATACCATTTCTATTTATCTAAAAGAATTGAAAAGCAGTATCTCAAGATATCTGCACGCCCATGTTCATCACACCAATATTCACAATAGCCAAAATATAGAAGCCGTTTGTCTGTCAAATGGATGATTGGATAAAGAAAATGTGTGTATGTACATGCATATAATATATATCACATCCATATGATATATATAATATATATGAAACACTATTCAGCCTTTTCAAGAATGAAATCATGGGCCAGCAATATAGCTCAGGGGCATAAGCGCCTGCCTGGCAAGCGCGAGGTCCTGAGTTCACTTCCTGGTACCCATATAAAAAAAAAAAAATGAATGAAATCCTGTCATTTGTAATAACATGGATGAGTCTTGAGGACAATATGCAAAGTGAAAGTAGCTATTCATAGGATAAGTATTGCATGATGCCCTCTTTACAAGGAACCTAAAATAGTAAAACTCATGGATCCAGAATGTAGAACTATGGTTTCCAGGATCCCGTAGGAAAGGAAATGTGGAGTTGCAGTCCCAGGAATATAAAGTTTCACTTACACAAGATGAATAACTTCTAGAGATCTGCTGTACAACACTGTGCTTACAGTTAACCACACTGCACAACACACTTGAAAAACTGTTAAGAGGACTGACTGCTCTGAGTAACATTTCGTCCATTCTTTTCAGATCATGATACACAGTATATTAGCCATTCTTATTCTCTAAATATTTTGTTATGAAATTTTGTTGTACTCTTTCATAGAAGAATGATTTTTTACTTTCTTTATTAATATTTACTTGCATTACCTTAAAATAATTTTTTAAAAGATGACACATCTCATGTAGCTCTTACCACAATAAAATGAAATTATATTTTTTAAAATTCCCTATGATAACTTCTGTTCAACCCATCATACTGGAAATCACAGCTACTACAATGAGACACTTCAAAAATATAGAAAATGCCAAGTATAATTTAATAATTACCCATGTTTCTACCAGGTTGAGTAGTCCATTTTTAACATTTTGTCAATAACATTTTGTTACAATATCATATTGTAGGGTATAAGTATCACTCTGCACATTGCTTCTTTTATCTATATTTTTAAGATTAATCATTAGCATTCTAGTTCACTTCTTCTAACTTCAGTAGTAGAGTTATTGTATGAATATGCTGCATGGTGTTTATCTGTTTACCTACTATGGAATATTGCGGTTATTCTCAATTCTTACTATAAAAATTCTGCAACAGATATCTTTCAGCAGATCTCTTTATGTAGATGTGTGAAGACATTATACACATAAAAGGGTAATTACAAGGTCAAAAAGACTGATTTTTTTCAGCATTTTAAATATGTATAACTTATATGTATATATGAAGATATAATGTGTGATATATGTGCAGATATAATGTAAGATATATAGATATAGATATAGATATATGTGTATATATATATATATATATATATATATATATATATATATATAATGTAAGATACATATGTGCAGATGTAGCAAACCCTTAAGGGGGAAATCATATGTTGGATAACAAAAATCAATGCTAAAACTTTTCATGAGTGAGACTACTGGACACTAACCAACAAGACTGAGTTTAAGAAAAATAAAGATAAAATCTTGCATGTAGTTAAAAGAAATAAATGCCCACTGCAAAAAGGCATAACTATAACTTGATGGCAATTTATTTGAAAAATGTCTGGGATATTAGTTAATTTCTTTTTTGCTGTGAGCCACTAATGTGACACTATGTAGACCCCCTCCCCCAAAAAATGTACCTTTATACTCCTCTGTTATAGGAGAAAATACTTTGGAAGGGTCGTAACTCTAACCTTAATTCCACCGCACTGAGTCCAAACTCTATGGCTTCAAATGAAACCAAATCACATTAACACAATCAGAAAAGGGAAAGCAATCACTTCTTGCAGAGAAGACCATGTTAGGGTTAGGCTGGGATAATTAAAACACCTCAGATACTGGTCATGCTCTCTCCCTTCCACCATCTCTCATCAGTGCCTCTCACTGCCTGCCAGATTTACTCTCTATGCCACCAAGAGCACAAAATTGCCAAGGGCATAGGCAGATCGAGATGTTCCTTATTTCCAGCTTCAATTCAAGAACTTCCTTGCATCCACTCCTTCAACAAATCAGGACCAGAATCAATGGCTGGACAGAAAAGAACAACTTCTTGACAGCTTTAGGAGGATTTTTGTTGGCAAGGAAGCCACTGCAGTTTGTATCACCCAAGCTAACTGTCCTTCGCCGTGGGGTCAGTAGGTGCACAGCTATGTGCAAGCCTGTTCAACCACTTTACTTGTGTCTTAGAATCCTCTCCTGATCCTGTTTGTCTTACTTTGGCTGTGTGGTCAATGTCCCATAGCGAATTTATGACAGTGACTGTGAATCTGCGATATATGAGACATGTAAACTAAAATACATGGTACTGTATAAACTAAGTGATATCTTTCCCATTTGTTTTATAGTCTTTTTTTTTTTTTTTTTTTTTTTTTTTTTTTTTTTTGTGGGTACCGGGGGGACGACCTCAGGACCTCGCGCGCCAACAGGTACCCGTGCCGCTGAGCGATATCACCGGCCCCTTTTTCGTATGTGGGTTCCGGGAGTCGAACTCGGGCCTTCGCGCTTGCAAGGCAGGCGCTTAAGCCGCTGAGCCGTCTCACCGGCCCTGTTTTATAGTCTTAAGATTCATAAAAAATGTACTAGCTACTCGTTTATCATGACAGGTACATCATAAATGACTGCAGCAGATGTAATCAAAATAGCCACCTGAACTATGTGTCTTGGCCATTACCAAACTTGACAAAATTGAGCTCTGGCTGTATGCAACCCCGTAGGTACAGTCTACACAAAAGGATTTACAACTGCAGAGGGCCAGGCAAACTTCCAACAACCAGGGAAGATGGGTTCCATGCAGGGGGAAGACTGCATCAGCTGCCGCTTTCTGAGCAGTAGTTCCAATCACTATCACATCTTGAGGGGGTCTCAGTAGAATCCAGACAAGAAGCAGATGTTAAAAAAGAAAAAGATGTTTGGAAGAAGTGAGATTTCCAATAGAACACACAGGCATAAAAGCAATTCAGTTAAAAAAGAGAGAGAAAAGAGACCTAGAGTAAAGACTCACATTTAATCTTTTGGTGTTTTGTTTTGCTTTGCTTTGCTTTGGTTTTTTTACTGGGCACTCTACATCAGGGGTCTAAAACCAGATCTAGAAGTAAAATCACACAGAAGCTCTATAAACAGGACTCTGGGCTCCAGCTCTAATGGTTCTCATCCAGTTCATCTGAGTGGAGTTTTATGATTTACACTTTTAGTAATGATATAGCTGATACTTTACAACGCTTGTGTGTGGTGTGTGCCTCTTAACATCCTATGTATAACATTATCTGTCGACATCCTCATTTAACCATCTGAGTTAGGAATTGTTATATCCTTAATGGTGGAACATAGAGAGTCTGAACCCGGGCAGTTGGGTTTCAGAGTCCACGAATCACTTTGTTCTGCAGATTCTCAACAAAAGAAAACAAACTGCGAAGCTCAATAGGTGATGCTGATGAACTCAGTGTTGGATCAGCACTCAGAAACTACTGTACTGTAAATCATAGGAAATTTCCAGGTACTGAGCGCTATTTAAAGATAAGGACTCTGTATTCAACAGATAGAGAATGCCGTTGAACATATTTCAGGCAGGAGTCCTTAGAGAAGAGTTTGAACACTGAATTCTGCTAGGCCTACTTTGGAAGAGAGAAAGTAGGACAAACTGGGTCACTTATCCAATGTTTCCTGTCCCTGTGAAAGGAAAGTCCCAAGACCAGAAAGTAAGAGATGCCTCATTCTGGCACTTCCTTCCATGGCCTGCCCAGCCCCTCAAATGTGTGTCTGTTTAGGTCTGCCTACTAAAAACAAGACTCTCAACTCTTCTCTTTCAGTTCATCCACTCTGCCAGTTCCATCTTTTTTAAAGACACCATAGAAGATTAAGAGGATGTAAAACTCCAAGCAGTTGATTCCTCGCTTGTGTAGAGTACAGGTAAATTTTCTGTATCACATATTAGACAGTTGGGAGGATGGATGGACAAATGGACAAAAGAGATTGGCAAAGATCAAATAGTAAGACATAGGCCATGCTCCCTCTGGATGTGGCTGACCATGCGCCCTCATGGGGGACATGCCACAGAGGGTCACACTCAAGCACACGGTCTCCGGATCAGAGTGCTCGGGCTCAGTCCTGCCCCCACCACATGCTAGCTGTGTGACCAGGAGCAAGTGACTTATCCTCTCCAAACCCCAAATAAAAAATAGCACTTAAACTGGCGGCAATAATAACACCTACTTCCACAAGAGTTGCCAGATAATGTACATTCAGGCTAGGGATGTAGCTCAGTGGTAGAGCACTTGCCTTCCCTTCCCAAGGCCCTGGGTTAGCTCCCCCGCTCTGAAAAAGAATACATGCTAATAATCACAAATGCAGCCCACTGAAAATGCTCAATGATTGGTGACAACTCCATGAGAAATTTTAACAAATTTTGTTGCTTGAAACTTGTTTTTTAATATCTTTTGGGATAAAATTTTGGTGATGTCATAACTTTTGAAAAGCAAGATGTTTTGGAATATGAAAGGAAAATGAAATGCCTTATTTAGATCGGCATGGGAGGAAGAGTAGAAAAAGAAAGAAAGAAAGAAAGAAAGAAAGAAAGAAAGAAAGAAAGAAAGAAAGAAAGAAAGAAAGAGAGAGAGAGAAAGGAAGGAAGGAAGAGGAAAAGAGAGAGAAAAGAAAGGAAAAGAAAAGGAAAGAAAAAGTGTGAGAAAGGAAGGAAGGAAGAGAGGGAGAGAGGGAGGGCGAGAGAGGAGGGATGGAGGGAGGAAATATAAAAACTCAGACTTTCCTCTTCTAAAAATCACACTACCTCACTGACATTTCTTTAAACAGACATAATGCAAAAGGGTTAGCTACCAGGGATAATGATATTCCAGTTATAATTATAAGTCAGAAAAGTATACAGTCAATTCCCGAGAAAATGGTTTGACTCTCTAGAAATTTCCCGAGGTTTAAACAGGTTTAAATAGTCCATGTTCAGAAAAGGGAAGATTATGACCTAAGGTCATTCCAGATGAAGAGCCTGCTTAATACAATATATCTTCAGAACTTACACTGTTTCTAGATGTACATTTTATTTGTGTATTATTTATGTATTTATTTTACTTATCTTAGTACGCTAGACTCAGTGCAGCACTTCAGAGTTAGACAAACCTTCGTTTGAATCTCAGATGCAGCATTCAGTAGTTGCAGGCCTGGCTGCACCGCTAGCGACCCCAGGCCTCTGTGTCTGAGTATCAAGGGCAGGTGACAATGTTACTGTTCACATCCACATGCTCAATGACTAAACACGGTCATACACGTGAAGCTCTCCTTCTAACATCTGGCATGTCGTCAGCATTCATTAAACATTAGCTATATTTTTATGTTGTGGCTATGATTTCCATACTTCATTCTCTTCCTGAATGAAATGCGTAATACTCTTGGGCACCATGAGAATTGGCCTATAAGTGTAGGGGGGAGCCCTGCACTTCTGCTTTGCTTGGAGTCCACCCAGCTAAACAAAACCCAGCATTTCTTTCTCCTTCATTTCGATTTGTCTCTTATTCCACACCCTATGCCTGGAAGATTTTCTTATCTTTCCTTACCAAAATGTGTTTGGGCCTCCTCCCCTCCCTTCACGTGGAAGTCCATAAAACCTGCACTTTTCCCAGCAGTCTTTGTCGCCAACTAACTGGAAATGAAGAGAACCTCTTCCCTCCATCCAGCACTGATTTTTACTTGTAATTCCATTTCAACAAAACCACTGGCACTAATGCTGATACACAGTGTAAATAATTCATTAGAAATATATATTCATTTGATGTTTACATACTTGCAGTACGTCCGCAGAGTCTATTTTATCAATCAAGGGAATAGCAGGACTCTTAGTCACCAACAAAGGATGGAAAGTTCCCCTCTTTAAATAGGTAAAATTGAAGGGGTACAGAGATCAAACTTGGAAGTACAGATGCTAATACAGCTGGGGACTTTAAAATACCTGTATTTTAACACTTTCAGTTAAATGTGAAAAATAAAAGTCCCAGAGCATTGTAACAGAGCCTTAGCAGGCCTCCCAGCATTCTCGAATTTAGAGGCCGGATTTTGAGAAGGAAGAAAAAAAAAAAAATAGAAATGGCAAAATCAGGTAAAACCCAGGGCCACCACTACCATCATCATCATCGTCATCATCATCGTCATCGTCATCACAACAATCAACAGTGTTACAACTTGTAGCAATGATCTTGGCACTGAGCAGATTGCTTCACATTCAAGTAGAAAGGTAACCAGGGGTAATGTTGTGGCTTTTATTTCCATACAATTTCCTATTCACTTCCTGAATGAAGTGCTTAATACTCTTGGGCACCATGAGAATTGATCTATAAGTGTAGGGGGAGCCCAGCTAAACAAAACCTGCACAGAGCTTTGCTCAGAGTCCATCCAGCTAAACAAAACCTGCACAGAGCTGAACACCCAGACTTTGAGAACCATCATTGTGGGATATCTTGTCTGTGCTTAGGACTAGACCACACTGCTATGGGAGAAGGAGGTATTTCTTCAGGAGGGAATGGATCTTGTCACTATAAGCCATGCTAGGAAGTGTTTCACTGCAGGCAGGAAATGCCTGTACTCCAGTGGAAGGTCCTAGACCAAGGCAAAGAGAACCTTCCTGCCCTTCTGGAGCCAGTTGAATCTCCAAGAACTGGAGAAAGCTAAATCTCTCCCCTTGGATGTGAGAAGCCACATGGGAGCAGACCAGGAATAACGAATATTTAGGGACTTCAAACAGTAGAATCTTGTGCCATCTTTAAGTTGTTCCAGGGTTCTGGGCCTTCATGATGCCTATTCACAGCTGTGCTAGAGAAAGGGAGGCAACTGTGCCCTTGTGGGAGGAAACAGCATAGGTAGAGCACGACTTTCTCCCCAAGGCCAGAGTAGAGGGAGAAGAATATGCTTCCCATTACAGTGGTCATCAAGGCGAGATACATTCAGCTTTATAAAACCTGCTGTTACTGTAAAATGTTCACTGTTTGCAAGACGGTTGCACACAGATGTCTCGTACTTGGAGAAATCTAAGGAAATGAAGCAAAATAGCAAGGGTTCCATGTGATGCTGAGAAAAAAGTATCATTGAATACACAGAGAACTAGGTGACATAGAATGTTTGGCATAGCAGAGAAATAAGAGGAAGTGGCAATCAGATGTGCCTGTCCTGTGGGAATTCCAGCGGGTAGATGGGGCTGGGATGCACCAAATTTTCCACTCTACATGCAAAGGAAGGTTGGGACATTTTTATTTGAACATTAAAGGACAGGGAGAGTCCCTACACTTGAAATATGTATCAGAAGGAGTTGGTCATTTATAATATATATGTTATCTCAATTAATCCTTGCAACAATTCCTTGGTCTAGAAATTATTTCTCTCATCTGTGGAAGACACTGAGATTTACAGAACTTTCCCAATGTTCTCTGATATTTCTTCCTTCCAAAGCATGTGGCTTTTGGCTATCTCTTGTAGAAATGCTTCTCATCTCTCCCAAGAAGGTTGAAGACCACTCAAACAGTCAGGACAACGCATCACTACCCCACTGCCTTCTCCAAGCTTGACACACGAAGCAGGAACTAATTTGCATATTTCTTGATACAGGAGAGGGACAGTTTGGCACATTCTCTGGTGAAATTCTTCAGCAAGCAGTGATGGTGGTAGCCCTGGGTTTCTTGGGCCCAGATCTCAAACCCATGTCACTTATGGTTGTAACCAGCATGCCCAGAGCTGGGGGGTACAGTATTGGCTTGGCAGCACTTGTACCCTATTGTCATCTCCAAGCCTAGCTGTCACAAGCCTGAGGACAGCAGCCTTGAGAGAGGCTTGGGAATCCAGAGAAGAAAGTTCTATGTGCACACCATTGTTTACAGACCACTGCAATCACACAGTGATTTTCATATAACCTGTGTGTGGAGCATTGTAGGAGTGGAGGAGGGAATGTCCTTATTCTGCTGGAAGGGAGATAAGCAATATTTCCTGGAATCCAGAGGCAAAGGAAATTCAACATTGAAGGCCTAATCTGGGCAGAGTGCTGAGTGGGCAGGATTTAACAGGGAACACGAAGGAGAGCCAAGAAAGAAAGAACAGAAGAGAAGAAAGGTAACTTTGTGCCCAAGTGGCTTTATTGGCAAGTTGAACCAAGTATTTAAGGAAGAATTTAAACCGAATCTACATTACTTACCACCTCATTCTATGAGGACAGCTTTATTCTAATACCAAAACCAAACGAAGACATTTTAAGAAAAGAAAACCAGAGAGCAACATTCCTCTTGAAAATAGGTGTAAGAATTCTTAAAAAAGTTTAACAATAAAATTTTATGGTCCAACAAGGCTATTGATCTAAAAGGGCCAGGGAGAAGGATAAAAGTCAAGAACAAGGCAGCAAAATGAAAATTCAACTCCCAAAAGAAGGTCAAAAGCAAACAATAGATGACATTACCTGGAAGAATTTCTTGAGCATTTGATCCTAGTGGCTGGGCTCTGCTAATGGATTCCTGCAGCCTAATTCATGAATATTCTTAGGTTGGGCTACCTGGAGGCAGAAGCCAGGACAGGGATGTCTAGCTCGTGTGATTTACTACAGAACTGCTTCCCAGGGAAAATAGGTAAGTGTGGAAGTGAGGAAAAAAGGATATGAGGCAGAGACATAGCAAGGATGCAGTCCCAAATAAGGAATACAGTTGACCTGATACACCCCTTGTCCCACCTTGAAGCAAGGGGTTGGACGCCATTTGTACTCTGCTTCTGGCAGTCATCAGAAGCTCCTAAAAAGTAGGAAGCATCAACTCCCAGTATCCTTGGTTGAAAGGCTCTCATAATCCACAGTCACTCTCTGCAGAAGTCGATAGGTGTGCACTTCTGGCCACAGCACTCACTGTATGTGAGGGAACGGATATAGCAGCTATAAAGGAGCTCTGCATGTGGTCCCAGTGGCCTCTATCATAGAGGACTTCGGGCAGCCACCCCATCCAGCACAGATGTGTTCTGAAGCAAGCATGGTAGCGGAGGTAGTTAGGAGAGGATGTGTTCAAGAACTATTCAGATGGTAGAATTGGGAACATGTACAACTTATTGCATGTGGGAGGCCTGGATTGGTAGCAGGAGTTAAGCTGATGGGCATAGGAAGTATAGGGTCATACACAGGCAGTGGGAACCAGAACAATGGTGGGGCCATTGTCAAAGGTAAGGAAAGCAAGACAAAGTAGAGGACTTGGTGGGGGGAGACATCAATTCAGCCTGGGTATTTTCAGTTTTAGAAAAAGGATGAGTGGTTCATGAATAGCACACCTGGAGTTCCATAGGTGTTTCAGGGACAAATTGCATGAGGAGAGGGCCAACTGGCCTAACACTGCCCTCCACCCTTCCAACACCAGAGCACCTCTGCTGTCTCGGTTTGACTTCCCCAAATGTGAGCTCTGAGGGATGGGCTAAGACACGGAAGTACACTGGAAGATAATCTCAGGAAACACAGTAAAAGTCATGAAAGTGGAAAGCGAGAAAGAGCCACAGAAGGGTGTGTTCAAGAGTGGGTTCTCTTTGCAACCACAAGGGCATGATGTGTTGGGAACTCTTGGCAATCTTTCAGGGACTTGTCTCTACTGTTTCCCACTGAGGATGAAAAGCTGGGCAGGGGACCAAGACATGGAGAGAGCAGGAAGGGAAGGGGATGACAAAAGGAATTGAGATCTGTTATATATATGTACTAACTCCCCACAAGGAATATAATATTATGCGCTGACTCACGTCAGGAAACTTACTGGCTGGGGGTGGGCCCTGGGGTATCCAAAGCCCCTCCATTCTGTGCTGTCCTGTGGGCCAGCAGGAAGCTTGTGCAGAGGCTGTGGGAGAGAAGTCTTGGGTACAGCAGCACACACACCTCGGCAGGGGCCTCCAACCCGCCAGGCCACACAGAGCACATCAGGCGCCTGCCCTGTTTGCTCACTCTGTTCAAGACTGAATTTCCAAGTGGTATTTTTTTTTTTTTTAAGAGATCTCTTCTCTAGAAGAACAGGACAGTCAATAGTCCCACTTTGAAAGAACGACTGTTGGCTTCTCCGGTCTCACCCCCCAACCTCTGTGTAAAATTAATAGTGCACTCGGGGGACACCCCTCCCATTATCTAGACTTGGTGAGAAAGGACAGTGGTAGAAGCTGGGTAATTTCTGCCCTATTGATCTCCTGCATTGGCTTCCCTGTGCCTCCAGGGAGCCACCACCGCTCTCAGTGCCTATTAGCAGTTGTGTCTCTTACCCTCCCGGTCAGCCCAGCAGTGCAAGTCCAACAGAGGCTCTGGCTACAATTACTTCCCAGGCTCACAGCCTGCCTGGACCTGAGCTCCTAGTTCCACATGCTGGAAATTGCACTTTCCACCAGTGCAGGGACAAGCAGAGAGGGGCATTCCAGAGCCTAAGCTATAGCCCAGGACTCATCCACAAATTCCCCGGGCTGCTGTGGCCATAAATGAAATGTGACCTGGACACTCAACAAGGACATTAAGCCTGGATCCTACTCTTCCATAAAGAAGGATAAACTCGAGTCATTTGTAGGAAAATAGATGCACCTGGAAACCATAATGTTAAGTGAAATAAACTAGATGCATAAGCTTAAGTATTACATGGTTTCTCTTACATGAGAAACCCAAAGTATAAATAAAGAGCAAAATGAAAGATAGATAATAGGAAACAGTGAGATCTTTCTCAAATGGGAAGGGGACCAAGAGATGGGGGGAGAAGAGATGGCAAAAGAAATTGAGATGTGTTATGTACATGCACCAACTCCCCACAAGGAATATATTATGTAGTGCAAACATGGACTAATAAAATAAAAATTGAAAACAATCACACTGAGCCCTCAGAGCAGGCCTGGGACCCCTAACTCTATGAACAGCAATAGCTATCATTCCATCCAAGCACTATAATCCCACAAACTCAAGAAGGTAACCCATACAGCCAGAATGGTTTTAGAAATGTGCACTACTATTAGGAAATAATCCTCCACTTGCAATCCTTTCTAGGAAGTTTTTGGCAAAGACTCCTATCTGCGAAGTGAAATTAAATAGGCAAATAACAATACATCATATTGGATACCCAGCACCTTCTCTAGAGATGTTAGCTATCTTACAAGGCTGAGCCAAAGTTACCATTCAATAGTTTCACATTTCCTTTATGTGGGCCTAACGCCCACTTATTTGTGTTTGATAAAAAAAAGTTCATAATAGCAATTTTCAATCTTTATTGTGCCCCAGTAGGCAACATCCTTGTTATATATATATATATGATGGAAGGGACTGGGGATGGTGGTCAGCCTTCCCTGGGTTCCATCCCCAGTGAGAGAAAGAGAGAGAGAGGAGATAGGGAAGGAGGAGGGAAGGAGGAGGGAAGGAGAAAAGAAGGGAAAGAAGAGAGAAAACAGCTGATCGGAGAGGGAAATTACCACTGCTTGGCAGAGTCTAAGAAAACACTGTAGAAAAAGAACACGGTTCACGAAATGCTGGAGGAAGGGCTCCCCATTGCTGGGTGCCTGCAAGGGTCCCTCACTTTTTTGGCTGACAGTTGCTGCAAATGAAACCTTACATCGGCCAAGGTACAAAATCACGGGAGCTGCTCAGTGGAAAGGGCCCTGCAGGCGGCTCCACGGCTTGGGCTCTGGGGCAGTCAGGGCGGACCTAACACAGCAGGCCGGACCTGCGCTCCCAGGGTCCCTCTCTCTCTGGGCCTCTCCCGGGGTCCTGGCGCCTCTTCTGTGACACACTCCTCTCCTTCTGCTGCTGCAAGGGCGAAGAGCGAAAGCCACCGCAGCCAGCCCAGCAGCACGCTGCACCCGCCAGCGAGTATGGGATGGAAGAATGGGGCGGGGAGAGGGCAGGCGTCGTGAAGAAGCGAGAATAACTTCCCTGGCTGAGAAACTACAGGACACGCAGATGAAAGCAGTCTTCGAGCTTCCCCAGAAAAGGGGAGCATTGGCCTTCGGAGAGGGAATCCCTGAGGTTCGGCAGGGGAGCTCTCTGCGCGCGCACAGGGGCCTTGTTGGCTCCGGGCTGGGCCTGCACGAGGGTCCCCGGGTGCGGGGTTTGTGCCCCGACGCGCCTTTTCACACTGGCTGCGCGGCCTGAGTAGGCTGTGAGAGTCCGAGGGGGACGCCCTCTGCACCGCTGTGGAGTTCTGCGGTGTTCACAGACGAGTAAGAGCTGCGGGAGGGTCCTGCCCTGTCGTGGAGAGGCCTGCCCCGGGGAATCCGCATGCGCGAAGGCCGAGGAGCCCGGAGTGGTCGCAGGGTCTCTAACCCACGGGTAAACCACCTGGCCGTCATTTATGGAAAGCCTCTCCTACTTGAAGAGATAATGGTCATTGTCAGGACTCCAAAGTTGGGGAAAATATCTATTTATCATCTATCTATCTATTTATCTATCATCTATTTAGCCATATCTATCTATCTATCTACTATCCATCTGTTCCAAAACTCGGATAAAAGAGGACCTCATGCTATTTTCAATGTCCCGCTACAACGTCATTCCTTAGGGCCACTCCAATATTATGTTTAGTTACTTAAGGGAATATACTTCTGTCTTACCTTTCTCTTGCTACTGATTAGAAGTTAGATACTGTTCCAGTTAACCTATACATATCCAGTATACACGCAAATGATTTCTGTCCAGCAATAAAGATAACCCCTAGGGGTACGGTTACATTGCCCTATAGGTCAGTATACAATGTTTTTGTCTAGCAGTCCATTTCTAAGTTACCGGTGTTAATCTAATACTCGTTTATATTGGCTCTAAATACTTGCTTCTCCTGTTTTTCCTTGAATTATCTTTGCCATATTTCTGATTCCCTCATTAGTGAACTGAATACATTTTGACATGAATTCATTATATTTCTATGAAGGTCTTTTTTCTGACTTAATTGGAAAATTATACTTTGAAAGTAGGCAGCCATTTGCATATTCTCCACTGACCCCTTAACTTCCCTCCAACACCCACCCTCTCTAAAAATCTTCTCCAAACAGCTCCCTGATGCTGGAAATCCCCGTGTTGGTGACTCACCGCTGAGTCAAGTCTGCCATGTCAAAACACCTCAGGTGAGTGGTGAACCAGACCACCCAGCCAGTCATTCCTCAGGGCTCTGCAAGAGTAGAGTTGCAGAGAGGCAAGAAATAAGGAAGAAATAACAGAAGGCAAGAAAGCTATCGAGTGTATGCAGGAGGGAGGCGAGGGCAATCTAGGAAGACAGCAAATATAACGGCCAGAGCACCTGAGGATAGAGGAGAGAAGCAGAGCGCCCCATCTGAAGGGGAGGAAAGTGTGATAGTTAATTGTGTTATCGACTTGAGTAAGAAACACAGAGCAGATGGGTTTAGCACAGCTCTGGGTGTGTCAGGATGATGGACTTACTGAAGAGGGAAGCCCCGCCCTGGGTGTGGGTGGCACCAGCCAATAGGCTTGTAGCCTGGATGGAATAAAAAGGGAAAGAAGAAGGAAGTCTGCCCTTTTGCTTCTTCACAGGAACTTTGGAGGTCTTTCTCCAGGCTTCCAGTGTAGACTTTTCTTCAGCTTCCTGATAGAACTCACACAGGACTTGACAGTGAGCTCCAGGTCTTTGACTTTTGAGTGGATCCTCCAGCTCTCCAGTGTGCAGACGGCCCTTTTGCACTCTTTCGCCCCCAACTCTGCAGGTGGACATCATAAGCCAAAGTTATAAATTCTTTAAATATCATATATAATATAAATAAAATTTATATATCTATGAATAAATAAATATATATGTCTGTTCCTCTAGTGAACCCTAACTGATATAGTAAAGGACATTACAAAAACTACCGTTTTGCAATTTTCCCCCAGGATTAGGCTATTATATAAAGATACATGAATGAGTGAATGGAGAGAGGCTACCTCGATCTCATCTTTCTAACATCTCTAACTTAGAGCTCCACGACAGGTGATGTCGGGACGAATGCCTACCACCCAGCATGGGTGCCACTGACATGGCCCAGTTAGACCAAATGTCACTGGCCCTGTCTTTTCCATTGACTGTTACTTTGCCAAAGTCACATGTAGGATGATTCAAAGGAACCATTGCTTCTACGTGGAAATTCACCATCCTCTGTGACCATCAACCCTCTTAATGATTGCATGCTATAATGTTCCATGGAAAGTCACCCTATTTCCTTCTCTTCTATGGCTGGGAGGCCTTACTTTGTTTTAAATTAGCGTCAGAGCAACTCGGCTGAGCAAGCAAATTACAGGTCTGATGTTAGGGGTTTGTCCTACTTCCATCCCTGCCATGAGTCACACACTTAAAATCAGCATTTTTTTTCAGATAGTTCATCAGCAATAGTAGGAGACTTTTCTGGGAAGGTCACCATACTGCTAAAGCAATTATGTGTGTCAGTGCCCCCAGTCAGGCTGAGCTAATTTAACAGGAAGTAATCAGAGATAAGAAAAAGCAACAGGAGTCATAAAAATGTACACTTCGGGGGCTGCACCTAGAAGGAAAGTGAAGTTTACCAGGAGGTGAAGGGAGTGCATTAAAATGATAAGAAAGTGAACTAGAGAATGAAATGAAGATTTTATGAGAAGTTAAGCTAAATAATAGAACAACACTTTTTCTGCTATAAAAGGAATAAGAAGGTAAGTAAGGACTCAGCAGGGTTTTGCCAAGATAGGAAGGAAGGTCATTTGCCAGCGGAGTTCAATGCTACAGAGAAATGAATGTGTTTTCAGTGTTCACTAGGGAGGAAAAGGCACTGTGGGCCAAGGCAGAAGTGCTTTCCTTAAGGAAGAGAAGGTAACCATGGTGGCAAGAACATCTCCAGGAGGAGGAGAATTTGGATATCCACTGGGAAATACTCAAGCCAGCTATTTCCAGTGAAATTTCCAGTAAGTATGGAAGCTATTATGAGCACAAGGATCAGTGAGAGACAGTCTCAGTTCCAGTAGGTCGGGGCGTGACACTGTCCCTAAGAACAAACTTTGAAACATGATGGTAGGACTCTGTTGACAGAGCTGAATGTCAACTCCCTTCCCTTTCACCAAATTCTATGATGTCTCTATCACCTGCTCACTCTGAGAATAAAGTTTAGTTAAACACTTGGCCTTTGGGCCGGTGAGATGGCTCAGTGGTGTAAGCGCCTGCCTTGCAAGCGCGAGGGCCCGAGTTCAACTCCCGGATCCCACATACGAAAAAGGCGCCGGTAATATCGCTCAGTGGCACGGGAGCCTGCTGGCGCGCGAGGTCCTGAGGTCGACCCCCGGTACCCACAAAAAAAAAAAAAAAAAAATTAAAAAAAAAAAAACACTTGGCCTTTTACCAAGCAGAGCTAGTCCAGAAGCTGGGAATAAGAGCTTTTGCCAAAAGTCTATGTTCTTAACCTCTACACTCAGCTCAGCATCAAACAGCAATTTCCTTTTTACTCTGGCCCGATGAGGCCCCAGTGTTCTATTTCATTCATCAGTGTTGAAAAAACTCATTAGCTGTCAGGAAACGATCATATTAAATCTCTACCTCCCATCATATAGAAAACTAAATTTCAAGTTGACTTCTAAAAGATATAAAAATATCAGAAAAAAATATAACCAAATACTGAAGATCCTTGTTCTACCTGTGAGCTACATCTCAGAAAGATGAAGGAAAACTGATGCTGTAAGTGCTCCCTGTCCCTGGTCCTGGGATCTCTGCTGTTGGGAGTGAAATGCACTGTTTCTTCAAGGTTGTGCTACCCCAGGTGCACTGGAGGATTACACTTCGACAGTTTAACCTTCTGGGCTGTAAGTTTTGTGAGCTCCTCCCCCAGCCTCTGGAAGCTGAGTCCACAGCTAACCACATCCTAGCTTCTTCCTCTTTCCTGGCCCAATTTCTTCAGTTTATATATGGTTCTCTCCTCTTGTACTGAAATCTCTACCTCAGCCTCCATTTGTATGAAACTCAACTATGATATCTGACTTAATTAAATAAAACTGTATGGAAATGTGTACATAAATTTTAGAAGATATTTCTTTATGTACGCATGTATGTATGTGTGTAGAGCTCTGTACTGAAATCAGTTGTGTCCTCCCCAAAATTCAGATGCTGAAATGGTAACTCCAGTCCTCACAATGTGACTGTATACGAAGATAAGCCCTTTAGTAGGTAAGTTCGAATAAGACTGCTAGGAAAGATCCTAATTCCATCTGAATGGCTGATGTCCAAAGATGATGATGACGATGATGACAACAATGATGATAGTGATGATGAAGAGAAGGAGGGGGAGGGAAAAGGGAGGGGGAAGGGGAAGAAAAACAGGAGGAGGAAGAGGAAGAGGAAGAGGTTGGACACAGACATCAAGGGCCTGTGTACAGAGGGACAACCATATAAAGACGCAGTGAGAAGGAACAATTTACAAGCGAAAGAGAGATCTCAGGAGAAACCAGACCTGCTAATGCCTTATTCTCGAACCTCTAGCCTTAGAAGTGTGAGAAAATAAACTTTGCTGTTTAAGACATCCGTGGTATTTTGTTATGGCAGCCCTGTCAATTGTATATATACAATATATAGGGAGATATTTAGATATATTTGTTTCTCCCTCACTTATACATAGGAGGAACCATTTCAAATCGTAATCAAAATATATAAAAATCACCTGTAAGTCTTCAAGAAAAAGATAGGAAAATAGACGAATGACTTAACTAGATAACTAATAATTAGAAGAATAAATTGTGTCAATAAATATATAAAAGGAGGATGTTCAGCTTCGTTATATTCTCACTTTAGGCTTAGTCTGCCCTACCGACTGAGCCCTGTCTCCTTACCGTCTTCCGCATGTCACTGTCCCAACCCGCTCTCTCCCAGAGATTGCTGCGCTCACACCCAGGGCCTGGACAGCTCTGTGCACAAAGTAGGAGCTAAATACCCATTAATGACAATGTAATGGTGTTCGGAGATGGATACAGAACAACTTTTAAGACAATTCAAGAAGCTATCAAAATGTTCCTGAAAAATCATCAAAGAGGAAGAACAACCAGATCCAGTAAGTACAAATGAAGCCTCTTAATCACAAATAATGAAAGAAATGCAAATCAAAGGGCTGAGGTCACTTTTTGCAAGTTTTCATAAGAAACGCAACCAGAAACTAGCAAGCTTTGCTATCTCTATGGTGATAAAGTGTGTTTTCAGTTTGCTGGTGGCATTGTCGGTTGGTAAATACAATTTGGCAATGCATTTCTGGTCATAATATCTGAAAAGTAAGTCAAAATATGGAGAATGTCATGAAAAAGATAAGATCCACAATCATGGTATTTATGAGAGCTAAAAATTAGGAATATCCTCAAATGTTTAATAATAAAGGAATTGTCAACGTGAATTTTAAGATGTTTGTTCAAGAGAATATAGACTCCCCAAAATGGCAAAAACAAAAACAAATGCCAATGTAACAATTAACGTAAGTACACAAATTAGGTTATAAAAGTACATATACGTGATAATTATAGCTATACAAACACCTACAAATAAGGGCTAGAAGCAGGATGTGGTGGTGCACACCTGTAATCCCAGCACCTGGGAAGCTGAAGCAGGAAGATTGCCATGAGTTGGAGGACAGCCTATGCTACATAGTGAGTTCAAGGGCAGCCTGGAATACATAGCAAGAGCTTGTTTCAAAAGAGTAACATATAAAACAAAATAAAGAGTAAAATGAACATAAAAAGATTTGGTGTTAAATTTTCTTCTTCCTTTTTCTGTATTTATAACTTTCAATGTTTTTTGTGTTGTGTCTTTCTTGGAGAACTAAATTTTAATTGAGGAAATAAGACATGGATATATTCCAACATAGAAGTCCAGAATAAATAAAGACTTGGATGTTCATAATAACAGCTGACACTTCCGGAGATCTCGTTGTGTGTCCAACATTGTTTCTGGTGCTTTAGAGGGGCTGTCCCATTTAGTTCTCCAACAAGCCAGTGAGGTAGGCATGATTATCTTCTCTAATTTAACTGATGGAAACATGAGACACAGAGAGTCAAGTCACCTATCTAAGTGCATACAGTTGACAAGTAGTTATCACAAAAATGGAGACTCCCCCCTACAGTGCACGCTTCCTTGTCTCTGCACAGAACTCTTGCTGCGAGGTGGCTGCTGAGCCAGGAGCATTTGCCAGCGCTGCCTCCCTTGCTCCTGTCCTCCCTTTTGCCTCCTGGTGGAGCCATCCTACTGGAAACCAGCACAGCCTGTAGTCTGTCTACGGAGGAGAATCCGGTCCAAAAATTAGTGAGAAATCTGAAACTAAGTGGAGTGATTGTTTTTTTGTTAATTTTTATTTTTATTACTACATGTTTGAAGTACATAATTTTTGTATTCATCACAAGGAGTTGGTGCATTATATAACACATCTTGATTCCTGTGTGTCCCCTTCCATCTCTTGGTCCCTTTCCCATTTGCAAAAGATCTATCTTGCTGTTTCCTAGTATCTATATTTTATTTTGCTCTTTAATTTATGTATACTTCAGATTTCTCATATAAGAGAAACCATGGGACATTTAACCTTGTGTGTCTGATTTATTCCATTGAATATTATGGTCTCCAGTTGCATCCATTTTCATACAAATTTATCCTTCTTTATGGTACAGTAGTATTCCTTTGTGTATAAATACTACATTTTCTTTACCATTCATGTGTTGATGGACATATAGGCCATTTTCAAGATTTAGATAAATGATGTATTAAAAGATGACAATACTATTTCTCAACAATTCAACTGCCAATATTTTAAAAAATACTTTCCAAAATCGAAGAGTGCCAAGAAATAAACTATCTCCTATTGTGCTGATAAAAGTTAATGTTACTAGGTTTTGGGCTGCTGGAGGCTCCTTCTAGAGATTCTTTCTAGGTTCTTCTGCCCTAAACAAAGAATTGGACAAAACAAGCACAAAAGGTAGCAAGGTTTTACATTTATTAAAGGTAGGAAACCAAATATGCTCCACAGAGTGAGTCCAGGCTAATTAAAAGTAGGAAAAGAAGGATGCTCTTCAGGATGAGCGTAGGCCACTGTAAAAGAGAGAGCACAGTGGCCACAAGGAAAATGGCCACCATCTTTTGTATGCCCCACTCCTCAGGCTGACGTGAGATCTAAGTCATCCTATCAAAAACCTGTTTGATTTCTTGTGAGAAGAATTGAAGATAGCATTCTCTGATTGGCTCCAGATGCATAGCTTGCATGCCTGTCCTGGATCTCCATGATTGACAGGTCATGTCCTCTTTCCCAGCCAGTTTGCCACACCCTAATCTCCTGCTTCGGTAAATTAATACTTTCTGTGGAATAATTTATCAATCTATATTACAAGTTCAAAACTTCAGAACACTGTAAAGCTTCTTAAATGGGAATTCTAAGCTTTCTTAATGAAATAGTAAAAAAAGTGAGTCAACATGTGTAGTAATGGTATTGTTTATCTCAGAAATTTTTTTTTTTGTGGGTACTGGGGGTCGACCTCAAGACCTCATGCGCCAGCAGGTGCCTGTGTCACTGAGCAATATCACTGGCCCCTTTTTCTCGTATGTGGGTTCCGGGAGTCGAACTCAGGCCCTCGCACTTGCAAGGCAGGTGCTTACGCCGCTGAACCGTCTCACCGGCCTTCAGAAATTTTTATAATAAAGACTAGTAGAAAGTACTTAAATATCCAGTTATGAGGAAGTAGAAAAATCATACTTTAGCTACATATAAGTTACTAGGTATCTATTTTAAATTATGTTGCAAGAGAATATTTAGCACTATGATATATTATACAGTGTGATTCTACTCTCAGTATTTTAAAAAACACATCTAGAGCCGGCAAGAATATGCTCTTTCAATGAAGGTGCAAGAACTATCACATTTCTTCATCTAGCTAGTTTTGATGAAATCTGGCTTACAATCCAGATCTTTGTGACTGCAAGGAAGCATAAAGTCAGGGAAGGTTGCTACTCCCTCTCCATTCCTTCCCCTTGCACAAACATACACACACACATACACACACACACATGCATTTGTATCTTCCTACTATCCCAGGGCTCGTGTGGTACCAAGAAAGGAAAGAGCTGCCTGTCATTTGCTGTGATTGTTGTCTCTGTTGCCATTGACTCCTGAATATAAACCTGGATGACAGAAGTTGCAAGTCTGGAGGGAAGTGCAAAGAGACGTAGAGCTAGACTCCACAGTACTGGACTTGTCACAGGCCTGGCTTCAGGAGGCTTCTGCCACTATTGCCACAGCAGTGGTGGTTGGAGTCCTGCTGCAAGGGTGTACCAGGAGAGATTTTTCCATTGCCGAGGTGTTGAGTAAAGAGACAGCGTTATTCTCTCTTCCTCAACCTCTGCTGGTCACTTCAGTCCCTTCTAGGGCCATGCTACTCGCTGTATTTAAACTCCAGTGTATCTCTCTTTTCCCCTTGTACATTAGTCCCGCTTTAATCCCGTGATAAACCTAATCCTCCAGATGAAGGCCTTGGTTGATTATTTTTTGATGACTCCCAAGACCCAGTCTCCATCCTTCAAATCCAATCCACAGACACGAACACATACATAAACATCCTAAGGCACATACAGGAAAAAATTCACACACAGAGAAATTTAAACTTGAATTCAGAGGCATGCGTGACTTTTTCATTGTTTTGGTTTTTTCCAGAAGTATGTATGTGTGTTGAGGAATGGAGAGATGAGAATAGAAATGAAAGATGTGAAATAAGAAAAGTAGAATATTATGGTTTATTTCTAGATGTTCCCCCCAAAGCTGCACATGCTCACAGGTGGGGCTTTTGGAAGGTAATTGGATTATGGAGGCTTACAGCTGACTTGCTGTTAGGAGGTGGGGTCTGGTCAGAAAAGGTGGGTCCCCGGGATAAGAGAATAGGTTTTATCTTCCTCCCTGGCTCCTCCTTTGATTCTGCTCCCTGAACAGCATTACATGAGCAGCTATTCCTCCGCCAGGCCCCTCTGTCACGCTGTCCTGCCTTGGAGCCACGAGACTCTGGACTGAAACTTCTACAAACTGTGAGCCAAAATAAATCTCTCCTCCTTTAAACTGTGGGTGTCAGGTATTGTGTCTCAGCGACCAGGAAAGGAACTAAGACAAAGAGAAATTATCTTTCACCGAAGCAGTGAGAACAGTCTTCAAACCTGTCACCTACGTGTGCATTAAAAAGCTTGGAAGATGTTACTTACATCATTTTTTTAGTTCTTAGATTACAAATGCTTATTTTCTTTTTTTATGGTTGTTTTCTAAATTTTCTACAAAAATATATAATATGCTGCTTAATCATTTGAAATAGTGCTTTGGGAATTGATCCCACTTCCTAGGCAAGTACTGGATGGCTAAGCTACATCCACAGCCAGGAGTGCATTTTCTCCCCAATGAGGGAGATCAACTACATTTCCTCTTTCCCCTGATGTTTTTACCACACTTCTTAAATTACAAACATATTTTTAAGCAAAGAATACATAAAAACAATGAGAATTCCTTTACTGAACAGCACAGATCATGACTATAAAAACATTTTGGAAAAAAATGAGAAAAATTCCAAAACCACTTTTTAAGTTGTCGTTCTACAGGAATCAGTGTGCAACATTCTGAAGTAGCTAAGTTAAGGGTAACATTGGTTTAAGATATAAGCATTTGAATAGTTTACTTGCTTGATTTAATCTTCTTCTCTTCAATGAATTTTCTAAATGATGCCACTATAGGGGTGTGAATCCAACTGTGACTAAAATCCTTAGACTTAAATAATGTTTAACCCTTCCCTTGACCTAAAACACAGCCCCATTGGAATACAAGTTCATAGATGGTTCCATGTTCAAAAAGAACTGCCAGTTCCTTCCACTTTCTTTCTTTCAGAATCAAAGATTCTCTTGACAACTGTCAGCAGCCAGCTACCACATAGGGCTGCAGATGCTGATTTTGCCACAGAAGAATCCAGCATCCCCACAGAAGTGCCCCGATTGGTGACAATCCCAAGGGTGGCCCAGGTCATTCTCCATCCTGGAGACATTTTATTTCAATGCTCTCTCTTCCTTCTCATACTTTTCCATCCGGGCACCTATTCAGACATTAAAATTCATATCTTCCTTTAAGAAATCTCCATCACAAAGCCATCATTACCCTTGGCTCCAGCATAGATAAACCTTAGATTTGTGATCAGAAGTTCCCTGGAGGGAGATGGGAGTTGGAGGGGAAACAGAAAAGACAATAAACAGAAAGTATTTAGTAACATTTTCCCAGCATCTGGGCCCATCTGACTCAGAGATGCTTTGTGTTAATTACCAAACCCAGGGATTATTTGACACAGATGTACTTAAGGGGTTCTTGTCATCTTCTCTGTTACTCAAGTTGCCCTTAGTCACCCTGAAATAAGGACCAGATTTTTTAATAGAAAAAGGCAACCTGGCAGCAAGCTTGGCCAAGATGTGAGCTCATCTGCTACTCAGTGGATCCAAGTTCAGGCCCTACTTCCTGTGTGGGTTCTCCATGTCCTTGGTTTTCAGAGCAGACTCTCCTCCTGGGGTGTTCAGAGAAAGATAAAAGTCTGTACGTGTAAGACGGGGGACGACACAGCTGTGTCCGACAGATCTTCACATTCAGCTGATTCGAAGGCAGTTTGGGTTTGCAGCTGTAGCCAAAAAAGTGTTCAGATCATCTTCTCCCAAATTCACATTGTTCTGTGTATGAACTAATAGGCTATGGTGTCCCTGAGGGCTTAGTCTTTAATTAATTCAATATTTATTGAGTACGACTAAATGCCAACCGTAACACTTGCCTTTGTAATAGCAAAAGTCTTATTCAAAATCTGTATTGTTTGTTTGTTTCAGTGCATAAATATTTCCCCACCTAGAATGTGAGCCCCAAGAGGTCAGGAACTGGGGCTTATTACTCCTACAGGCTTAAAAACCCTTTCTGAAATTAATTAATTAGTGAGTCAATAAAGTAATAAATTCACACCAGAAATGTAGCTCAAAGTGGCACGAAGTAGTAAGTTTGTATAGGGGAAATACTTTGGATTTTTGAGTTAGACCTGGATTCGAGTTCAGATTTACCTTCCTGATTTGGTGTCCTCCTATATAAAAGGCAAAAATATTTAATCCTAGTGACTCTTGAGTATTTAATGAATTAATAAACATGAAATTCTTGGTATATTTAATTAATATAAAGTACCTGGCTCTTCATAACTGGTTAAAAAATGCTAATTTCTTGCCCTATCTCCTGTTTCTAAATCTCAGTTCATTGTTGCTATGGTTTGGGGGTGTGGTTTAATTATTTAATTATGTCCCCCTAGTACTCATGTGTTGGAGTCTTGGTCCTGAGGGTCATGGTTTTGGGAAGTGTTATGGACCTGCAAGACATAAAGCTTAGCAGAAGGATCTTTTAGGTCAATGGGGGGGTGGCCTCAAAGGAGATTGAGGATGATCTCTCCATCTCTGCTTTGGTTTGAATTGTGACCCTTTGTTCGTACACACACTCCTACCATGATATGCCACCATCCCCTGCCCTAACCAGGGGTCAAAACAATGGGACCCATGCCTAATAGTGCACCCTGAACTTCCAAAACTGTGAGCTAAAATTCAGAAGTGGCCTGTCTCAGGTATTTCATTGCAGCAACACAAAGCTGACCAATGGAATTATGTTTAAAATGACAATAGTATTGCCTATTTCATTGTGATGTTGTAAAGATTATATCACTGTGGAAATTTTCTGAAATGGTGCCCAGCAAATATTACTACTCTCCTCCTTATATTTCTCCTAATTTCATTATGAGGCTAATTGATGAGGCTAAAAGAAAGAAGTGGATTAGCCCTTGATAAGAGACAAGCATTTCTAAGTTATTAACACTTCAACATACCCCTGGGAAAGAAGATTGTAGCAGACTGGTTGTGTCTTATATTTCTTTTTTTCTCAAGTCTGGAGTCCCTGGGTTTTAATACATAGATACTCAGAATGAAACTACATTTCCCAGCTCTTCTTGTCAGTAGCTATGACCGTGTAACCAGGTTATAGTCAATGGACTATGAATGGCAGTGATGAATTTACTTTAGATCCTGCCTTTACAAGGGAGGGACTGTGTCCCCTCTTTTTTCTTTCCTATTCTGCACCCCTGACAGTCATAGTGGTGAACCGTATGGGCCAGTGAGGACAAGGGCCCTAACCTATGGAAAGCAGACCATGATATAACAGCAGCTGATCTAGGTCCATTCCCACTACTATAAAAAAATGCCTTAGACTGAATAATCTACAAATGCCAAAATGTTATTACTCACAGTTCCATGGGTTTGGAAGCCCAAGCTCAAGGTGTCTGGTGAAAACTTGATCCGGGTTTCCCTGGAGGTGATATTGCTGCATCCTCACATGGTGGAAGCAGGGAGCTCACTTCAGCCTCTTTTATGAGGGCACTAATCCCATTCCAACCTCCTTCATCATCTTCCCAGCACCCTACTACTTCATGCTATCGGCATAAGCTATCACCACGTTCACACCACAGCAGTAACCAAAGTCCCAGGACCACGGAGAAATCACGTCAGTCCCAGAATGCTTATTTTCAGTCACTTGAGAGAGAAATAAATATCTGTTTTGCTTAAAATACAGATATTTTGGGTCTTTGTTGTTGCAGAGGAAGCTAAATCTGCTCTAATAACAGAGATACAAAGAGATCTGTGGCTGTCAGGTTTTGTCAAAGGCACATTCTCACCTTAGGCACTTTTTAACATACACACACACACACACACACACACACAGTGTCCCTGTCACCAGGCAAGGCCGATCTGCTTGCTTGGTGCCGTGGCCATCTTCTTACTGGCTTGTCTACCTGCAGGTTTTAAGTCCCCTGCTTAATCATGGCCAGCAAATCTGAATTCAACCTAGCCTTACAAACCCCTTCCAAGACCAAGCTTGTCTATGAAGTCCTCCCCAGTACATTCACTTCTCTGGGCTGGCTCCTTGGTCTGAGTTTTCTAGAAGCTGAACATATCATTTGCTGTTTGGTTCCAACCCTACACTGTTTCCTAGCCCCTGATAGTTTATTTGTTTTCTTGCATACCCCTATTCTTTGTCTTAACAGCGAACTCATTAAGAGCAAGAACCATGTTTTAGACACAGTATCAGAATTTTTGGTATTTTTATCAGATTTTAGAAGCAATTTTTAACTGTGAATCATCATGCTCTGAACTCTCAAAACACTTGCAGTCTTTAATGGTTCATTTATATATTTTTCTAAAGTGTGATGTCCTCAAGGGCAAGAAAAGAGCATGTCATCCCAATTTCTGCATCCACGACACCTGACTCACACGCGTAACTCAGTACACGTCATTGATAGATGAACAAATGCATCTTGGTAGCACCCTAACATGCAGACAAATATCTTGTACTTAGTGCCTAGATGCCTCTAAGCTAATGACTTCAGGAGGGTATTTCCAAGGAGTGAAGACTTTTTATCTTTGGGTTTGGTACTTATATTAACTAAAATACTTTCAATTATAAGCCATAGAGGTTTGAGAAGCTGAAATTTTAGTCTCATGTAACAGGGAATTCGAATGAGTGCCTTAAATACTGCTGGATGCAGACATTCAGAGTCAGTGATCAGAGCTGTGTGTGTCTCCCTCTCCGTGTCTTACAGAGGTCTCCTTATGGTGACCCTCCATAACAGCTTTTTCTTATCCAAGACTTAGCCTAGCAAACCCAGCAGCCCAACAAGAACATGTTTTCTGATGTCTGTATCAGAAGAGCACAAGGAGTACCTTTATTGACTGGTCTAGCCTGGGACATATGTCCATAATGAAATCATTATGGCCAATAGGCTTGGGCATTTTATTGGACATATGTAGGTCACATTTCCACCCCCTGAAACTACAGGTGAGGACTGAGTTAGCTCCACCCAAGCTCCAGCATAAAAAGGTTATTAGAAGATGAGGGAAACAATATAAAATAGACAAACAAAATATGTCCATCACCATCCTGGAGCTGATTACTCTTCCTAGATTCAGTCTACTCAAAGCCTTTTCCCAGGACCTGTGCCATTCTGGATTTCTTCTTACCTTATTCTTGCCAGTGTTGTCCTGCAATTAACTTAACGCCTTTGTTTGGTGTCTCTTTTTGACTCAGCCTTTCCCAGCTCTGCCAAAGTGTAGCTGGTGGTCTATCAGACAGAAAGTAAGTGGGTTTCTCTGGAGTTTAGAAGTTGCTTTACTTCCTGACTCTTTCAAACTTAGAATGTGGGGGCCTGGAGCCAGTCCCTGGTGATACTACACAAAAGGATGCTACTTCTAGGCATGGTTTTCTAACAGGAAAGAAATTCAGGTTGACCTTTTTGGCTCGCCCAGTCAGCCTAGCAAGAAAGCATATGGTAATTAATCAAGTAATTTGTTTTTTAATTGTGACCAAGGCTGGTCTCCAATGTCTTGAGAAGACACAGGACCACTCCGGACTTTGAAAAGATGAGCTCCTTGAACAATATCAGAATCTCGGGTCCCTGTGTTCTCAGTTCTCCCAATTTTCTGGCACTTGTAGAACATAACTGGTTCTCAGTGAGAGAAAGGTTGTTCAAGGCAGTGCATTGAGAAGTTCCAAGAATGAATTTTGGAAAGAATTCAGCTTCAGAGCTGCCCTCTCACTTTTCTTGCCTCCTACCAAACTACGCACAAGCCTTCTTTGAAATCTCAATCCAAACGAGATTTCCTGCAAGATTTCTTGAAGCAATTTGTCCTGCTTCAGCAATCTGTGGGGTCAGTGTCTCCCTCTGCTTTTCTCTCTAGGGCTTTCTGGGTATCTTCAACATTCTCAGGATCTCATATAGTTACTACTATGGCCTTAGAACTTCACAGTTTATAGATTATTTTTCCCAAGTATAATTCTGTGTTACAGCAGCACTGAGAGACAAATATTACTGTTGTGCTATGAGTGATGACAAAACTGAGATTCGAAGAGGATTATGTAAAAGCTAAGGTCACATGACCAGTAAGTGGCACAGCAGGTCTCGTACCCAGCCCTCTTTTTTTTAATCAGTCTCTTACTTTTCTTCCTATACAACACTATCTCTAATTATATGCTGGTGGACGACCTTGACTCCCCAGTGAATTGGCAGTCTAGAGGATGGGAGGCAGGCTTTTTAATCTATGGGTTCAATCTGCAGAAAGACTTGCAGAGCTCTATGGCATTGGTATTCACAATAATTTATTGGTTGGGGGAATGGGCACTTGGCTACTGTGCTCCTTGTGACTGAGTGGTCTTGGGAATTCAGCCTTACAGGAAGGGTCTTTTAATTCATGATTAGAAAACAGGGCTTTACAATCACTAGCATCTGAGGGTGTGCAAAGTGAATATTTTCAAATTTGTTAATTAGATTTGGACTTTTGTAACTTGCGACCAAAAAACAAGCAAACAAACAAAACACTGAAAACCATAGCGTAGTAATCCTTGTCATGGAAAAATCAAAAAATAACCTCCACCTCTCAGAATCTAAACCCCAAAGCCTTCGATCTCTTCTTGGTCCCTCTGAAAATTGAATGGGCCACTGGAAATGCCACTCTGCCTTCAGCCTCTCCAGACTAACTCATGAGGCCCTCTACGTCCTGCAGGAGAATGCAGAGACCAAACATCTAGAGGCTGATACTGTGATGAACGATGGGACAGACAACCACCTAAATCTTGTGACTGAGTTTTTCTGAGGGATATCGGGTGTGCATATTGCAAGCAAATGACAATCGACATGGCTATTGATTGCTCTGACCAGCTAATTACAGCCTGTAATTCCCTAGGCCTTAGGGTTTCTCCTCTATTGCCCATACTGGAAGTCTTCCTTGGGATCTCATTTTTTTGCGCTCAAATCATCCCTAGAGAGGAACTTCCTCTCACATCAGCCTTCCCCACATCCTTCTCCAGCCTTCTGGCATCTCAAAAGCTGTGTCACCAGATTCCAAAGGGACTTTCAGCTTATTGCATAATCAGCTCTTCCTCTGAGACCGCCCTCCTCCCATCACTACCTCAGGGTGCTGGAACTTTGCTGTGAGCTGCTGACAGATCATTAAAGATCCCAGCTGTTCCTGGGCCATAACAACCCCTTTCAACTGAGTCTCCTTCCAGGAACAGCTGCAAAAGCTCCAGAAAGGAAGGGAGGAGACACAGTTAGCAGGATAACAAATCAGTAGGGAGTGGCCAGTTTACTCAGAAAAGCTGTGATGCATACGCATCCACCCAGCAACTCTCCCTAACCCCTTGCCCCAGGAGAGAGGCAAACACATGCTAGCTTTGTGTAAAAACTCTTGATAATCAATGGAAGGAAATCAAGAATCCTACCCCACCCTTGCTTCCAGAAGAGGAGTCTGGAAAGACTTCTTGCTTTCTCCATTATGCTTCACAAAAAGGCCTAACTGTGGTTACAAAAACATTATCATCTCATACACATATACATGTAATATGCCTCATTGATACCAGATTAACAGTATGGATGAAGCATGGTAGCTGATGTCTAATCACACCCAAGACACTGGGAAAAGTGCTCAACAGGTGTTTTCTTGTGTATATTCAGGCAAGTCATGGATGGATGAAGAAATCAAGGTACGCAAAGCAGCAAAGTTTTAATTAGGAGACAGTACTCTCAGAGTGAGAAGACTCGCTCTGGCAGAAAGGAAAATGGCACTGAAGGTGATGGTTTTAAGAATTTAAAATTTTGCACAGGATCTGGGGCATTTCCCATTGGGTCTTCCAGAGCATGACTAACAATGTGATAGGCTGAGGAATCATATCTATTCTATCTATTGCACATGTCCTTTCCCATAATTCACTCTGTTATAAGTGGATGCATGAGACACAGTCCATATGAGCGCCAAGTGAAGAAAGGTACTGTAGTCATGTAGGAAGATCTGGCCTCCATAACGCTTATCTCTGCTTCCCGGTAGAAAGCCTTAAGACAAAGCTCAGAGGGTTGACCCTGGGGCAGAGCCCAGGTTCAGCGGAGAGGAAGGGAGCAGCCCATCAGCCTCCACTGTAATATTTATATTATCTGCATGCCAGCCAGTGTGAGTTCTCCAGTTGTTTACTTGGTGAGAACCTGGTACTTGGTAGATCCTCAGTAATTTTTTTTAAATGAAGACCTCTTCACAGCACTATTGTTTTCTCTTCCAGAAATGTCCTTTAATCCCAAACACTTTGCTTGACAAACATCTAATAATTCTTCCAAATGAATCTCAATCATAACATACAGTGTGAAAATCTTTCCAGGAAAGCACTCTTCTGTCATCCAGTGGTGCTATGGCCTGTATCTAGATGTTTTTTGGAGGTGGCTGGATGTAGGGTGTGTGAATATGAATTAAAGATGTATGATAAATAAATTAGTCTACTGACTGGGTTAGCATAATTTTGGGTGTGGGTAATGGGAAGCCCTACCCTGGGTGTGGGTGGCACCAAAAAATAGGCTTGAAGCTTGGGTGGAATATAAAGGGAGAGATGGAAGGCAGGCTATTGCTGCTTTGCTGCTTCTTGCCTGCCCTGCCATGGACTGTGTCTCCTCTGTGATACCCCTCTGCCACACCAACCTGCCTTGGAGCCTACTGATTATGGACTGAAACCTCTACAGACTGTGAACTAAAACAAACCAGTTTGCCTTGAAATTGTGGGTGTGGGTATTTTGTCCCAGCAATAAGGATGTAACCGAGACAAATGGGTAGTCTTAATTATTTCTTCCATAATTTTACATGACTCTATCATGGCCTATGTGGCATAATTCTTTATGTACCAAAGATGTTAATTACTCTCTACCTCATGAGAGCTAGAAAAATTGTGTCGAACTCACCATTTACGTGGCTTCAGGAAATGCTACTCAATATGTCTGCTAATACCCATGTGTTTTATATCTCCTGCCCTATCTTATCTCTCAAGCTTCAGATTCCACTATAATTGCTGTGTCCATCACTGTGTCATTTTGAACTCCACACTTTTTTTGATTTCAGCAATCAATACCAGTTTTTTGTGACTGCCATAATTTTGAGCAGAGGGTGTCAAGTGGAATCAAATCATGTAGCATTCTGCCTTCTACCCTCTTGTTTACTCCTACCTTCCTTTTATCTCCTTTTACTTATGAGCAGTATGCTTCTTCCAATTGTTCACTTAGTCTTGGTAGAACTATGTTGCCCAGACTCCTGGCACCAATAATCATCAGGGTATTGGAATAAAGAAACCATGATGGGGCAAGAGCTGTGTATGGGGAGCAGCTAATATCCTACCCAAGCCCTCATGTGTTCCACAACTGTTTACTGAGTACACACCATCTGTAGTATAATTAGGATATAGAGATCAAAGACACATGTAATATCTACTATTATGAAGACTGCATCCTAATAGAGAGGATGCAAATCAAATTAATGAGTGAGATGATTTTTGATTATAGCTTTATGAAAGTAACTTGGTAGGGTAGACAGTGATGAATAAGATATAGTGATCAGATATGGCTGGTTACAGAGATATCATTTGAGCTGATAATTAAGGAGGTGAAGGAATCAACCATGTGATGAGCTTGAGAACAGTGTTAAGAGCTATAAGGACAAATACTCTGAGGTAACAATGAGTTTTGTGCGTTCTAGGAAAAAAAGCAAATGAGAAAGATGATGACAGAGGCAGGTCACAATAGACCACATCAAGGATATTTTTCAAATGAAATGGAAATCTATTGCAGATTTTTGAGTTATGAGACACAATTGAATCATCAAAGTATTTTGCCAAGCAAAATATGCATTTATTTCTATCTATTTATACACGTGTTTCCGTACTAGACTGTAAATTCAGGAAGTATGTCCATGTCATTTTCATCAGTTTACAGGAGGCAACTAGCCTAACGCCTACTTGGATGCATGCTCAGTTCATGTTTTACAATGAAAAAGTAATAATTTAAGAAATGAAAATGATGGGCCGGTGAGATGGCTCAGTGGCTTAAGCGCCTGCCTTGCAAGCGCGAGGGCCCGAGTTCGACTCCCGGATCCCACATACAAAAAAGGGGCTGGTGATATCGCTCAGCGGCACGGGTGCCTGTTGGCGCGCGAGGTCCTGAGGTTGACCCCCCCGGTACCCACAAAAAAAAAAAAAAAAGAAATGAAAATGAATTATTAAAAAATGCATGCTCACCAAGCCTTCCAAAGTTTCTGTAGCATGTATGAAGGACTTGGCAATGAGGGGTTCTGAGGTGCATATCAGAGACTTCTTGGTCTTCTGCCACTTCACTGATGCCTGCTCACCCCACCCTCTCTCTGGGTCTGCTTCATGTCCCTCAAATTGAACAATAAGCAAAGTCTTCCCTTGCACAACTGCTAAGTAATTCAGGCCCCATTCAACTCCAAGCATTTATCAGAAGAATTCTGGTACGTGGTAAAGAAGTTCTGATAAAAAAAAATGTTGGTATCAGCTATTAATATAAAATAAGTATTAACTGTTTTAAGCAATATCCATATTAATGTCTTACTGAATCTACAACATATAATGCATTTACAAAATTGATATATTTACTTGATTAATCAAGAGAAGTCAAGAAAAGATTAGAGAGCAAGAAAATCCAGATGTGATTTAAAAGAAAACAAGACCAAAGCATAATAAGATTTATATCGGTGATTACTTAAGTGGAAATGGTTTTTAAAAATCCAATTAAGTAGTAAATATTATCAGACTAGATTGAACAGAAAACAACTATATTTGTGCACGAGTGTATTAGTCAGCTTTCCATCACTGGGACAAAAAGTGTGACACCTACAACTTAAAGGAGAAGAGGTTTATTTTGGCTCAGAGTTTGAGAATGTTCAGTCCATGCACGGTCAGCAGGCTCCAAGCAGAAAGGGCGTGGCGGCAAGGCCTGGCAGAGAAAAGCTGCTCACACCGTGGCAGCCAAGATGCAGAGAGAACGGAGGGACTGGGGACAAGAACACACCCCTCCAGGTCACACCCTCAGGGACCCACCTCTTCTGGCCAGCTGCCAGCTCCTAACAGCGCATTCAGACATGAACTCCAGTGTACGAATCCACTAATGAGTGCAGCACGCTGTGATGAAAAACCTTCCAAAAGCCACAGCTCCGAACTCATGAGACTTTGAGTGGACATGTTAGAAGGAAAACATAAAAACAAGAGGCAGCACTTTTTAAAAACTGAAAGTAAAAAGATAGGAAAAAGCTATTGCAATGCAAATCTAATCTGAAGAAAGCTGACAGTGAAACATTAATATCAGATAAAGTAGGCTTAAGGCAAAAGAAAAGGATTTCATGATAATAAAAGGGCAACTCAACAGGGAGATAATAGCAATCTGAATTTATATGCAAGTAACAAGCCTCCAAATATATAAAGTTGACAGAGCTAAAAGAAGAAATAAATAAATCAGTGATCATAATCCAATAGTTACAGAAAATTTGTGAGGAAAATTAAAAATTAGTTTGAACTGAATGGTAATGAGAATACTGTACATCAAAACTTGTGATATAAAGCAAAAACAATGGGTACAGTAGAAAAAAGATTTAAAATCAATGTTCTAAGCTTCCATTTTAAGAGACTAAAAATGAAGAAAATTAAACTCGAAATTTCTTAGAAAAGGAAATAATAATAATAAAAATATACATCAATGAAATAAAAACCACAAAGATAATTGAGAAAAATCAATAAAGGAAAAACAATGCTCTAAAATATTAACAAAATTGATATACCTAAAACAATACTGATTAAGGAAAAAAAAAGATAGAAATACAACATCAAGGAAAAGAGTCATCACTACAGTTCCTAAGGAATTAAAAAAATAATGCAGTGCATATATTCTGCAAAATGCTTTCAACCAGAACAAGTAAAGAATTCTTACAAATCAATAAGAAGTAGAAATAACCCCACTCTTTAAAAAGGAATAACCTTAAAAGGAAATTTATATAAACATATACAAACGTCAATAAACAAATGAAGTATATTGGTCATCAAGAAAATGTAATTGGGGGCCGGTGAGATGGCTCAGCGGCTTAAGCGCCTGCCCGGGAAGCACGAGGGCCCGAGTTCGACTCCCGGATCCCACATACGAAAAAGGGGCCAGTGATATCGCTCAGTGGCACGGGCGCCTGCTGGCGCACGAGGTCCTGAGGTCGACCCCCCGGTACCCACAAAAAAAAAAGAAAATGTAATTAAAGCCATAATAAGATGCTATCACACCTAAATGAGGATGACTAACATTTAAAAAGTAATTAATAAAACCAAGACTTGATGAAGATAGAGACCAATTAGAATTCACAGACACTGCTGGAGGGAGTATGAATTGATATTGTTTGGAAAACATTATCAATATCTACTAAAGAAAGCATGTGTGACTCTATGATCCCTTAATTTCAATCTTGTAAACATTGTCCTCCAAAATATATGCTTATATCCAACAAACGCACACATGAGAATGTTCATTATCACTGTATTGTTAAATCCCCAAACTAGAAATAGCTAAATATATGAGAGTGAAATTGATATATCTGTACAGCCACACTCAGTTATATGAATCTTACAGAGAGTACTAGGCAAAAGAAGCCAAACAGACAGCTTCATACTGTGAAAGTCCATTTCTATAAAATTTAAAACCACAAAGCTAATCTACAGTGTGAGAAGTGGCACGTGTCAGCTAGTAGGAGGCATGAATGAGCCTGCTACGGTGCTGGAAATACCCTGATCTGAAGGATAATATCATAGGTGTTTACATGTGTAAATGTTTACACTGAGCACTGCACCAAAGACCCATGTACTGCAGTGCATGTGAGTAATGCCTCACTTAAAAAGTGCAAAGGTTATGTATTATTTAAACATTCCTTTAACCAATAAAAACAAATTAGTCATTAAAGACAGTAATCACATAGCAATAATAAATAACAACAGTATACTTATTTCTTTCCCACAAGCTTATAGGCTCATTCAGCACAAAAGGACAACTAATTCATAATTATACTCTCACTTCTTGGCACCTAGTATGGTCCAATGTGAAATTGTTGAATTTACAGAATTATAGTAATGGGAAGACATGCAAGGGACTGTCCCCCTTTTTAGAGTACTCTCACCCACCTGATGGTAAAATACAGATGGTGAATCTCTAGGAATCTATTGTTTCTCACTGTGTTGGCCCAAAACAAACACACCAGCTATTATGTGGAAATTTCTGAACTTCTGAAAGTACCAACCCAAATGAGTCCAAGAGCTGGCTGATACCTGGGAATGCTGATGCCTAATAGTGCCAAGTGGCCTCAGTGAAGGCTTGGAAAATGCAAAATATGAATCGAATTCAGAAAACTGAGGTAATAGTATAGGCAAAAGTGAAGTGACTTCAAGAATGTAAAAATGAGGGAATTCTTCAAAGGAAGAGCTACTAAAATCTATCTGTAAAAGATGACACAACCTATCTATCAATGTTGACAAATCAACTCAGGGTTTGGGGAAAATGCCGAAAATTCTAATCAAAGTAATCAAGAAACAACCTCAGAGAAGCACAGATGACACTATCATACTTCAAGCTGTACACACACAAAACTGGTTTGGCACCTAAGGGTGAGCCCCCTTCTCAAAGCAAGCACATTGATTCTTGGACACTTGACCAGAGCCAATACCTCATCAACTGCCTTGATTGAAGAATGGGTGTGTAAACACAAAGGAATGATAGGCATACTGTTATAGTTTAGATCTAAAATGTCCCCCAAAAGTCCTATGTGTTAAGAAGTGGGGTTTTTGAAATGTGCTTGGATTATGGGGGTGCGATGTCACCAGTGGACCCATCTGTTGATGAGCTCATTGCTAAGTGTGCTGTGAGGAGGTGGGGCCTGGTTGGAAGTGGTCCCTGGGGGCAGGGGTGACCTGGCAGGGTGTGTTCTTGTGTCTGACTGCTCCTTCTCTCTGCTTCCTGGCTGCCCTGGGGTGAGCAGCTTCCCTCGCCATACCCTTCTGCCATGCCTTTTCTGCCTTGGAGCCAGCCAACCATGGCCTGAGTACTCTGAAAACACGAACCAAGATAAATTTCTCTTCCTTTAAATTGTGGGCGTCGGCTATTTTGTCCCAGCATTTGGAAAGTGACTAATACACATGCTATCTGTAAAAGGCTCTCCCAAAAAGAGCAATAGATCACCATTTACCTTGTCTTGACTCCAGACCAGAAAGCAGAAGTGATATGGTTAATAGAAATAGCTCACTTTTGAGGCATAAGGGGCATTTTTCTTGCTTTTCTCTATTATTTTTGCCTTGTTGCCATTGCTTATGGGTTGAACTACCTCCCTTTGCTCTATTCCTTTAGTAAGAAATGCTCTGAGAAATATTGAGGCCTTACTCAATTTTTTATGTGGAGTTACAAATGGGTAGAGAAAGTGACCATGAGTATCATGGTCTGATGGTCTGACATTTCTAGATCATTCTGAGCAGCCAGCTATTGTGCTGCATAATTCAGAATAAGTTTTAAATGCTGTTTCAGAAACCCTAAGTCTCAGTGGTTAAGCTCAAGAAAGTTTAAAAATATTCCCGTCCCTCGTAGTTGAGTGTAGGTCTTTGGTCAGAATGGCCAGGGAGGTTCTGAAACACACATTCAATCAGGAACTGAGGCTTCTCCTATCATTGGCACCACCACTCCCTCAGATCCACGAAGAGCCCTGAACTCAACTGGTGGAGACAGAAAGAGAGCAAGTGTTGAACATGGGAGAGTTGTTGAGACCATCTGAAAAGACACACTTCCCTGTATTTACACTTCAAGGTCCAATATGAAAAGTACTTCATATAGGATCAGAAAGGACAACCCAGAAATTGTCTTGCCCTCAAAATCTGCATCCCATGCACTAAGTGCTTAATATGAACTATAGTATGCCATCTTAATGATGTTTCTTAAAGGCTGATAGATACTCATATCCTTATCTTACAGGAGAGGAAAATGAAGCATGGCTGGCACGAGTAACTTGTGCAAAAAGGGTTAACTATGTCTGAGCCAAAAAGGCAAGTAGATTTATTGTACTAAATTCATAAGTTGGCCTTCAGGTTTATAAGTTTTAGAACATTTATAAGACTGAATTTGAACTTGTGAATGGAAAACTAGTGTCTTAGGTAATTTTCTCATTCCTGGGATAAAATATCTGGCACCCACAAACTAAAGAAGGAAAATTTTATTTCATATCACAGTTTGTAGAGGTTTCAGTCCATAGTCAGCTGGCTCCAAGACAGGGTGGCATGGCAGACAAGCATGACAGAGGTAAAACAGTCCATGGCAGGGCAGGTAGGAGGCGGCAAGCCTGCCTTCTTTCTGTCCCTTTATATTCCATCCAGGCTACAAGCCTATTCAGTAAATCTATTCAGCCACTCTGAGAACTATGTGCTAATTCAATCAGTGGACTAATCCCACACCCATAAGCCATATTCAGGCACCCTAGATACAGCCACTTCTGAAAAGCCCCACCTATGGGCACATGAAGATTTGAGGGGACATCTAGATATGAGCCATAACAACCAGGTTCTAGAACACAATGACCCACCAAAGCATGTCCTCCTATGAGGCCATACTGAATAGACAACCAAACCGTCTAGAAGACAGTACTTCCTATCTGGACAAACTGAACCAAACAAGGATAGAAGCTAACCGCAAATGTCCACTTATTGCCAAGTTAGACAACATTCTCAGTGTCGCACGTGAACTGAAATCTTGGCTTGGCATGGTGGCCTCCACCTGCAATCCCAGCACTGGGGAGACCAAGGCAGAAAGATCAGAAGTTCAAGGCCAGCCTGAGCTACCTAGCATAACCTTGTCTCAAAAAGAAAAAAGAAAAAAGAAAAAAAAAAAAAAAGGAAAGAAAAGAGAAACATATTAATCTCTACAACTCTGTGAAATAGGTACTATTAGGAAGCTATTGAAACAGAAAAATAAAGAAATTTGCCCAAGGCCTCAAGGTCAGAAGCAAATTCTTCACCCAAGGCAGGTTTAGTGCTGGAATCCATTCTATGTTAAAGAAAATCCCAACCAAAATGGCACCAACACCACTGTTGGTAGACTCTCTTCATCCCATCATTCCCTGCAATCACTCACATAGAAAGAAAACTCACTGAAACTCTGTTATCACCTCCTCTTTCCAGGAGGAGAGGTCAGTTCTTCACACAAAATAAGAATGCAGGAAATATGTATGCAGATGAAATTATTTCAACTATATTAAATTGAACTATATATATATTGAACTATATAAATTCAACTATATTAAATTGAAGGTTCTAATGTGGTATCATTTTTCCTTTAGCCTACATAAAATTAAAGCTAGTTTAGTGTTTTCTATACATTATCTCATTTAACCCTCATAAAACCCCACCAAGGAGGTAATTTTATTTCCATGCTGGAGGTCAAAATGCCAAGTCGTAATATAAAGAAAGGAAGTGTGACGATGTCTGACTTGAGGGTGAATGCAAACCTCTTGGTGATACTTCCGTCACGATCGCTGAGCCTTTCTCTACATGACAAGAAATACCCTGCCATGGCACTCCAAGAATATAGGCTGCCGAAAATTCAGGACTTCACTTTCACAATTCTATCTTTTTTACTTCCCGGGAAGTCATTTCCATAAAGCATTGGTGTGAACAACAGTCGCATGTGGGAAGAGTAACAGGACAAGGAGGGGGGAGAAATGAAACACTCCTATAATTTTAGAAAGACTGAAAAAAGAAAAAAAAACCTTAGACTTTTAGATTCTATTTCTGGCCTTGCCTCTGTTTTCAAGCCAGCAGCCATCTCTCTAGCTTTCTATTGTTCTCCAGAGAAGAACAGAGTCTAAGTATACAGCACGTTGTAGTGCGTAGACAAAAAGTCCTGTGTTCTGGCCAGCACCAGCCCAGATTTAATCACGTTGTGAAATCCACACTGCGTTGTAAGTCATTGGTTTCAAGTTTTGTTAAGAATACTTTTACACTGAATTCATAAGATCAGCAAAGACAAAACTGTATCTTTTCATGGGAACATCAAAAATAGATGTAGCACATGGGAAAAAAGACATTGGTTATGAATGAGGCTGGCCCTAAAACAACTTGTGATCGTGGTGAAATTTGTGGCCCATCCTATCCTCCTTTCTTCCTGAACTTTTTCTTCCTTATTTAGTGTCCCATCCCCTGGGCCCTCAGTATAAGTTACCAGATGGGTCACTCCTCTCAGGACTATGTCATGTCAAAAGGAAAGGAATCCCAGGAATGAAAGACTGTGCGCCCAGCACTGTGGCCCCTTAGCTATCCCCCCGCTTTGATACGCACATGAGTGTCCTGTTTGGGAAAGAGGGTGAATGAAGAAGAGAGCTGAAAAAGTCTGAAGGCCATTTCAACATTGTGAAGTACTCTTATTCAGGTTAGAACATTTGTTGAACTTGGATGATGTGTTTTCCCACAAATATCACTAGCAACCATCAACCTAAATTGCATTGATTGTGGTAGGTTTTAACCTGGAATTTCATAAAACACAGTGGGGGTTTCCATTGAAGAAAGTGTGGCACTAGTTACAGGCTTACTGCGGGCCCTCATCCCAACAGTCTTGGTCCAGGGTTGGAGTTTTGACTGGGGTCCATCCACTTGACACAGAGTTCCAAGAATATCCGATCTTTACTGAGCTCTTCCTTTCTCCAGCTGACACGGGGTCCAGGATGATGTCAGTACTGAGTAACACTTGGTTAATTCCTCCTGATCCCCAATCGAATACTTACAATACTAAAGCAGTATCCAAAAGTAAAAAGCTTTGTCCCCATCTCCTTATTTCCTCCACCAGGAGCATTTTCTTCTCAAGTCTCATTGGTAGAAATGGGTGCTCCAGCTTATAGACACCCCCTGCTCTAGGGCACCAGTAAAACCCGGGTTTGTGTTCTGATACTGTGACGTTCTCCTCATGCCCCTCAGCTCTCTTCACCTTCAAGGAGGGAGGCATCAAGGTGTTTTAGAAGAAGCCCTCCTAATTTGAAGTAAATCACCTCACAGAGATCAGCAGTTGAAGGCTATTGCCTCCACCACTGTTTAGATACACACAGACATCCAGAAGCTCTTTTAGGCTCACCAGAGCCTTCCCTCCTTCATGCTACACACGAAAGCATGGATATCAGGCCCATGTACTCGATGTCACTGCATCTTCCCAGTGCTGTTTCATGTAATTTCTAGAGAGCTACAATAATATCTTCAAAAATGCCTAAGGCTGACAGCCCCTTTTTGAGTACCTTACTGTGATTTCTTTATCTTTCCTCTAAATGCAACAATTAATTCCCTTCTATCCAAACACATGTATGTGGTTCTCATAACAACCACACTTCCTGTGTCAGACATCTTACTCCTGCAGTGCTTCACCTCCAGTCTCTTAACAATCTCCTGGTGACTTTATAATTTGGAAAATGTCTAGGTTTTCACTCCAGCTTTGACACTATTTGGTTGTATCTTGGAAACTGACCCAGCTCACTGATCTTATTATGAAGAGGAAAACATTCTTCTTAGCCTAAAACATAAGCAGTTGTGCCACACATCTTTGTGTTTGGTGAATTAGTCATTAGAGAGAGAGAAAAAGAATAAAAGAGACACCTCAGTGGAGCTTAATCCCTTTGTCTTAAGTAGCATACAAATTCTTAGACTGAATTTGCTGTCCAACATCAAGTTCACACTGGTTCTGTGATCTCATTATTTCTGGGTCCTCATTAAAAGGAGGGTACTAGTTATTCTAATTTTGTGTGTGTCTCCCCACACTCTCACATACAAAACCTTAGTTAAAAAAAGAAATCTATGTGCTCGTTTGATACACACGGTTAGTCACTTTGGCTCATTATGTGCAAATAATGCTATAAGCCTGTGAGTTTATTTTTTGTTTTGTTTTGTTGGGTGTTTTTTTTGGGGGGTAAGCATAGGGTGGCCTTAAATTTAAGTAGATTCTGCATGTCTAGCATGGTGATCACCTCTGGTCTCTCATTGGGTTATTTAGGGAGAAAACAGTACTGAAATACAAACATATGAATTGTTTAGAGAATTACAGATTGTGATGATCTTGGACCGATGTCAGTGATTTGAAACAGTAGGGAAGTTACATAAATACCTTCCAAGGCAGGAAGTCTCCCAAATGCTGGGAAGTTGTTGTAAATAGTATCTCATCACCTTCAGATCCTGGCCATTTATTTTTCCATATATATTCATTTAATAAACATTATTGAGTATTTAAAATATTGAATATTTAAACTTTACATTGACCAGAAAATTACAATAAAAAAATTTAGTCATTTCTTCAAAGCTCAAAAACTATTGGGAGATATTGATTCACAGATAATAACAATCTAAAAACAAAAGGGGACATAAAGAACGTCAATACAAAGTACATTGGGAAATTACTATGTTAATAAAGGAGAAAATTCTTCAGATCATATCCACAGGTGCTAACAAAGCATGTGAAAACACTGAACCTTTTGGCTACAGAGGACAGTCCTTAGCTCTTTTACCTAGCAGAGCATTTGTATTCTCTTCCAGGAAGGAGATACACAGGGACTAGTACTTAGCGCATTTGCTCCACCAGCTAGAGGTTTGTCATCTATCTAGGACAGAGGGAGCCACCAAGCTAATTTGTTAGTTGCCACTAGTTAAGGCCCTTTAAGGTGGCCTCCTGCTCCCTTAGATAATTGGGCTCTTGGGCAGAAAGGGGTGTTCTTGCTTCTCTGCTTCTTGTCTCAGTATAGCAAAGTCCCCTCACCATACAGAATCTCCCTCCTTCTTCTCAAACTTTTCCTCTCTCCGTCTAGCTCTCTCTCTTTTTCCTATCATCTCTGTCTTCCTCTTTTGTCTCTTACTCTCTCTCCCCCTTCCCTCTCCTTCTCCATCTCTATCTCTACTTCATCTTGTACCACTGAATGGCTGTGTTCATCAAGCCTAAGGTTCTACTTGGCTAAGATGTTACCAGGAACTCTGAATTGTGGTGAGTGGTGACTTGCTCAAGAATATTAAGTAGATATTTTTGTCTACTTTGGTGGTGATTCATGGGTCTCTTCTCTATAGTTTAGGACCCAGACAGAAGAGAAAAGAACCATAGCCTCTTCATCTCCAACCTCGCACACTGGCTCACTAACTCAGTCTTCTCTTTTAAGCATTCCTGGACACTCCAATTCTCTTGCCACATTTGCACTACAGTTCAACTATCACCATCATTCATTCATTCGCTTGTTCATTCAACAGATATTTGAGCACTTACTTTGTTACCAGCTCTGAAAAATGTCCTTAAAAATTTAATAGTCCACAATTCAAATGCATTCTCTGCCATTATGAATTTATAGGTCCATCTGGGCAATAGATTACAATTTATAACTATGCTTCTGACATATGCTGTGGAATAAGTTGAGTAAGCAATCTATTGATCATGAGCCGGCCAATCTTAACCTGTGGGATCAGGGAAGGCTTCCTTTGGAAAAGTCACATTTAGAATGAGATATAAATTACTCAGATTTGGCACAAGGAAAATAAAACCTTGAATTAGGGAACAATTTAAGTGATTTAGAAGTGAAATTTGAACAGAAGTGTTATTTCATAAAGGGTCTTCTAGGTCTTTTGAACTTGGTCCTAAAGGTAATAGGAAATCTTTGAAGAATTTTAAGCAGGGGAAGAAGATGATCAGTTATGTGTTTTCAAAAGTTTACCCTGGATTGCAAAGCGACTGCTGAAAGACCAGTCCAGAGGTCTCCGCATGATCTACTGGGGGACATTGGATGGAGAAAAGAGGATGCATGCAAAATACATTTGGAGGTAGAATCAACAGCCCTAATAACTGAAAAGTTGCAAAGGATAAGGGAAAGGTGGATTCCCAAGTTTCTGGCTGAAGCAATTTGGTGGATGGAGGCACCCTTTTGAGAGATGAGAAACTAAGAGGGGAGAACATCTGGGACCCTGGAAAAGGATCAGGAACTCCCTTCCAGAGTTGAGTTCGAAGTGATATATGCAAAATCTGCTAACAGCCAGTTGGATATGTGATTTTTGCAGCACATGCACACACCAAAAAAGATGACTGAGATGAAGATATAAATTTGGAATTTGTCAACTTATACATGGTATTTAAAACCTAGTGAGTGGGGAGATCCCCTGAGGAGAAGGAAAAGTGAGAAGAGACTAAAGGAATGAAATCTGGTTACTGCTAGAATTAACTACTGTTAACTGTCACTGGGGAGAGTTTATCTTTGAATTCACAAAGAATAATGGACAAATTTACTTTCAATTAAAGTGATGGCAGTAGGGTGCCGGGGAAGTTTTCTGTGACTTTTCTAGGCCACTGTATTGTTTGGCATCTTCTCCCCTCTCTGATCCTGAAATTCATCTGCAAAGTTACGGGACTATGGGACATAAGAAGGAATTGAAAGTAGAGGAATTGTGCATGAATTGTGAAAATGCTTGATACTTGGTCATATAGGATCCCATCAAGGAGAGAAATAGAGTAAGACTGACTTCAAAATTTCCTACAGTGCATTGCAATTACCTTGTCGGCCAAATTCTGTGCCATGAAAAGTTGGTCATGGCGTAGAATCATTATTTACCCAAAATACCAAGTCAATCCCTTCAAGACTGCAGTGTAACTATTCATTTCCCATTTCCTCTTTCCTTTTATTTTTAATAGCAGGAATCGGGAGAAAAGTACACCCAATTTTTTGCTGTTCACTGGGGAAAATATTAAGGTGTGACCCATACTAGCAGTTCTAAAACTTTAATATGTGTAAGAATCACCTGGGACAGTGGTTACAACAGTTTGAAGGGCCTCATCCCCAAATTCTGATTTAGCAGGTGAAAGTGAAGCCCATAAATGTGCATTTTGAATATGTCCACAGATGATGCCAATGGTGGTAGACCTACAGTGATATTTTGAGAACCAGTTCCTACCCAAACCCTCAGAGGAGCCCAGTGGAATTGAGTCTTAGTTGCTGTGACAGTGTCAACTTCCTCAGTAACTCACTCAATTTTCTTTACTTTTCTTTTCTTTTCCTTACCCATTTAAAAAGATTTATTAGTGCATGTTTGTAATACATGATGCTTGCATTCCTTGTGTGGAGTTGGCACACATACATAACACATCTTCATTCCTTTTTCACCCCTTTCCCTGCCTTCCCTTCTCCCTTTATCACTTGATCTCCTTCCAATTTGAGATAGCTCTATCTCCCTACTTCCTATTAAATCTTTACTTTTGCTCTTTATTTATATTTTGGGTTTCCAATATAAGAGAAACCATGAGATATTGAAGCTTGTGTGTCTGATTTTGTTCACCTAACATGATGGTCTCAAGGTGCATCCATTTTCTACAAATGACTCAAGCTCATCCTTTTTTATGGCAGAGTAGTACTCTATTGTGTGTAAATCCCACATTTTCTTTATCCATTCATCTGTTGACAGACATATAAACCACTTTCAATATTTAGCTATTATATAATTGTACTGCTATAAATATCACTGTAGTATGATGTCTTTAATTCTTTTGGGAAGATACATAGGAAGGTCAAATGAAATTTCTAATGTTATTTTTTTGAGGAATCTCCATACTGATTTCCAAAGTGGTTGTACTGATTTACATTCCCACCAACAGTATAGAAGGGCTCCCTTCCTTATTTGATGTTCTTATTCTTTACCTGTTTTGCGGATCAACTCCTTAATAAGCCACATACAAACACTTGAATTTCAGGATTAGTGATTTCTTCTGGGATTAAATCAAAACAAAGACAAAGGCAGAGCTAGGAGACAAATAAGCATAAAGGAAAGCCCTCAGAAACATCTCTCTGGGTTGCAGCCCCTGTTGCTATGCACACCCCTACTCCTGACCCCCTAGGTCCTGGAACATTCCATCTGTGGGTAATCTTTGCTTGCCTCCCTCCCGATTTGTTCTCAGGCCTCAGCTTCAGATGCCTGAGTTTTAATTTCTTGCCTATTGTTTGACTCCCTAAATGCCCACTTCCAAAATCTTGAAACAATCTTGGATTCCTCACTCTCCATTTACTTTCCTCATCGTTTGGGCATCATATCTTGCCACTCTAGCCAACTCATTTCAAAAATGTTTCTTCATCCATATTTGCTGTGTTCAATTGAGTCCCTCTTCCTTTTTCCTTCACCAAACAAGAGTCAACTGACTGATCTCTTTGTCCTTAGTCTTATTCCTTTTCTAAAAATTCATCATAATTAGCTTTATAGAATGAAAATATGATCAGTCCCTTAAAGTCTTGTACCATTTCTTCAGAGATACAGACAAAGGTCAGACCTGGAAATGTGGCTCAAAGGTAGAACACTTCCCTAGTATGCACAAAGTCCTGGTTTCAATCCCCAGCACTAAAAAAGACAGACAGACAGACAGACAGAAAGAAAGAAAGGCCAACATCAAAGAAGGCTTTCTTTTATGGGGTCTCTATTTGCTTTTCCAGGCTAGCTTTTTATTTCTTCAAAGCATGTAACTTGCACTTAAGCTACATCAGATTACTTGCATTTTCCTAAACAGATACTCTCTTTCACTTCCATATTTCTGCTCACATGTTTGGAATACATTTATTTAACAACATTTATTGAACTCCAAAACTGTGCCAGGACTGTTCTAGAATCTAGAATGTAGCTGTATGACTATGAACAGAAGTGACAGAAATTCCACCCTCATAGAGCCTACTCTCTTTCAGGATAATGTAGGCAATAAACAAAATTAGTAAATAGAATCTCAAAAGGTGACAAGGGCCAAAGAAAGAAAATAAAGCAAGAAAAGTGGTAGGATGTAATAGGGGAAGTAGTTCAATTTTACGTAGCGTGTAGGTGGAAAGTATCAATGAGAAAGAAGGGATATTTTAGCAAAATCCTACTGGAGGGAGACAGCGAGTATTGTATTTATCTGGGAAAAGCCTTTCTTATACATGGGATACCAGGGCTGGATGCTTCTCCTTGTCTAGCTTACTCTGCCCAGCTTCACTTCTCCTATTCACCCTTCAGAACTCCTACTGGATCTGCTGAAGCCAGATCCTGTCTTGACTGGCATTTCCATTCTCTACTAGGAATCCCATTTCATTGCTTTCCCAGCATCCAGTTATATGCTTATGATAGTGTACTAGTAAGATTTCCTGTCATAGCCACAACTTAAAGGAATAGAGGTCAAATTTTTCTCCTGGTGTCAGAAGATTCCATCTATGACCAGCTGATTCCAAGGCAAAAGCCATGACACAAGGGCATGGCAGAGCAAAGATGTTCTGTTCATGGTGGCTGGGAAGCAGAGCAGGAGAACAGGTCCAGAAAAGAAAGGGCCAGGGACCAGATATAGGACAAAAAGTAACATCTCTATAGGTCATCCAGATACACCCAGAAGTGTGTTTACTAATCTCCTAGGTGGCTCCCAAGCCAATCAAGTTGACACAATAAAGCTTACTTACCACATTCCAACCCTTGTCAACTTGGCACCCATATTCCCTTAAATCATATTTAATTTCCAAAAAACACTATATAATAAGTCCACTTAACATGGTAAGACTATCCCATGAAGAGATGAAATAGAATAAACCTTTCACCAAAGTCTCAATAGTCCCAGCTTTGGTGAAAAGTGCAAGTCAAAGTCTCCTCTGAGACTCAAGGCAAACTCTTAGTTGTGAACTTTTGTAAAACTCAAAACCAAGTTACATATTCCCGAGGTACAATGGCACAGGGTAAGCATTCCCATTCCAAAAGACACGAATAGATAGAAATCAATCAGATCAAAGCAAGACAGAAATCTAGGATGGCAAACATTAAGTTCTGTAGATCCGTGTCTGGCATCCAGGACACATGGTGGTAAGATGTGAGTTCTAGAGAGCATGTGTAACTCCACCTGTATGGCCTTGCTGGTTGCAGCCCATGGAACTACTTTCTTGGGCTGGTTTTACTCGTGCATGCAGCTTTTCCTGGCAGTCATTACATATTCCTAGCATCTCTGACTTCCTGGGCCTCCACCAAACCCACTGAACCTCTCAGGGCCTCCTTGCCTAACTTCCCAGGCCTTTCTTTGAAATTTGGGTGGAAGCCTCCCTGACCCTACTCTTGCATTATACACACCAATAAAACCTGCATCATGTGGATGATGCTCGCAGGGGCAGTAGCCAGATCCCCTTGGACCATGGCTTCAGCAGCCCCTGAGTTCCTGGATGGTTGAGCACAGCGGAATGGATCCCTTGGAACCAATTCCCTGAGAGGCCCTTCACAAGCAGGGGTAACAGAGACTCTTCTCAAATGAAAGATTGACACTTTTGAGCTCTAGTGCCTGTGATGGGTTGGGTCTTCCTGATTTCTGACTTGTTCTCAAGGCACCTTTCTTCTTGTCCCTGTACAAGTACTTGGTTTCTTTTTAGTGGCACTAATCTCTTCCTTTGGCTTTAACTTTACACGTGGAAATAAACAAAATTATTAAATGGAATATTAGAAGGCAACAAGGACCAAGGAGAAAAATAAATTTGGCTCCCTTGGGGCCAAATTTTAAGTTTTTAAAATTTGCTCTGCTGTTTTTCCTTGATTCTCACTGTAAATCTGGCTAAAAGCCGCCAGGATTATCATGCCACAACCTGGATGTTGGCCTGCCTTGAAATTTCCTCTTCCAGATCAACCAGTCTAATGCCCTTAATCTCAATTTCCTGCAAAGTCTTAGGATATGGGGAAAATTTAGACACAATTTTTGCCAGAATGTAATGCACATGGCCTCTAGTCCTGAGTCTGGCCTTTACTGTCTGCATTTTTGACAGCAGTCTTCTTTTCTGATTCTGACCAGAATTGCCCCTTGGGCTTTGCTTACAGCATTCTAAGCCCACATCCCCAAATATTTTTAAACACTTCCCTCAAACCAGTTCCAAAGTCTTCTGAGGCATATGGTCAGGTACAGTCACAGCAATAACCCCACTTGTCTGGTACCATTTTTCTGTATGAGTCACCTTTCCCATTTCTGAGTCACTATACCCAGCATCCCACAATTTAAAGGAGAGGTTTAATTTTGCTGACAGTTTCAGGGAATTTAGTCCACATCCAGCTGGCTCCAAGGCAGAAACATCATGACAGAACAGCAAGGCAGTGTAGAGATGTTCAGTTCACGGGGCTGGGAAGCAGAGCAGGAGAACAGTGCCAGACAGGAAGGGGCCTGGGACCAGATATAGTACCCAAAGCAACACTTCCATGACCCACCCAGATACATCGAGAAATGTGCTTTAATAATCCTCTCAGAGGCTCCTAAGCCAATTAAATGGACACAATTAAGGCTAGCCACCACAGATAGCATTTAAATATTGACGATAATAGATTGCATTAACATGTATAAAGTACTTACTGAATGCCAAGTACTGTACTGATAGTTTACATGATGATCTACTTTCAGTTCTCACCATCATAGCAAGAAGATGTGTATTTATATTGTTTCTCTTTTTACAAATGAAGAAATTGATACAGAGGAGTTAAGTAATTTGTTGAACATCACCATGAATTCCAGTTTTCACCTTATGGACTAAGCTCTTGGATAATGAGGGTGATGTAGCTCTCGTATTTGTATGTTCCATAATGATGTGGCTCTAAAAAAGGGTCTCAAGCTTAATGCTTGAAATAGACCTTCACACATCTATAAAATAAAATGGAGCTAATCTTCACATGCATCTTTACAAACCATACAGAAGTGGCCATGTACAGAAGTGGCCATAATTCATGAGTATGTTAGTGATGGTCTGACTTAAGAGTGGAACTCACAGCTGAGCGTGGTGGCATCATCCCAGCACTCTGGGAGATTGAGGCAAAAGGATCACAAGTTCGAGCCACGCCTGTGCAAGTTATTGACTAAGCGAGACCTTGTCTTAAAAGTAAAGGGCTGGGAATGTAGCACAGTGTAAAGGCCCTGGCTTTATTCCCCAGTACTATTAAAAAAAAAAAAAAAAAAGGTTTATTTGGTGAGAACCTGAGGATATCCCCCCAAAGAAAAGTGGACATTTTTAGTGAAGTTGATATGGAAATTCAGTTTCAAGGTTATTTTGACTGCCAATTCACAGAGACCTGCTCTATGAATTAGGGATCCATAGACTGACTAAACAACAGTGGTTTCAATTATGAATTTCAATTCGATGGTCATTTGGAAAGTATTCTGAATCACACGCTGATGTATCATTAAGCTACTTCCCACATGAACAACTGTATTTTGCTTTCCAGGTGAATACCAACTCACCAGATGTGCAGCTCCAGGGAGTTACTGGTGTAATAATTGTCAACAATTCTCCCAAGCAATGAAGCATCTCCACCTGGGTCTGGAAATGTCTAATATTTTGTAGAGTTCTGCTAAATATCCTCACCATTATTCAGTTCCAAAATTGTACTGTCTATCTTTTTAGCATAGTGTTTCTGAAGTGTGGGTAATTTTCTTCCTTAAGGAAGAAATGAAGGTGGAGAGCAAAGTGTTACTAGAATCTAGTGGGTAGAGGCCACAGATACTGTTAAATATCAGCTATTTTAATTTTTACTGTAAAAGTGACTCTTTTCTCTCCAGTTTCTAAATATGATGGAAGCCAAGCAAACTACAATGTCATCTTTTTGCCCAAACTAATGTTCAAATTCATGAGCTATTCCTCCAGTGTCCTCAAAACAATATGAACTCTTGGTAATGGTAGGAGATGATAATAGAAATACACAAGGCAGCTCTACGACAGAGAATTATCTAGTCCAAAATGTCAACAGTGACTTTATCCTGTCATGTGGCCCCTATCTTTTTTATTCCCTTCCAGTGTCAAAGGCGTAAACACTGTCCTTGATGTTATTTATTGTGAGAGAATCCTTGTTACAATACATAAATTTTATGACATCATATCAGGATGGATCATTGAAGCAAAAATATTTCCAGGTTGCTTCATCATCCTGGCATTTCCTCCACACCTATCCACAGGGTAAACACTTACTCTTCTTTAAATCTCAGAAGTGTTGCCTCCAACAGGAAATGCCACTCTTTCCTTCCACCCCAACATACTGTGTATGTGACTCTTGCTTAGGAACCATATTACTTTATTACCATTATTGATTACATCTCTGTCACCTCTGTGACTTCCTCATCAGTTCCTCATTGGAGTTCAGAGACCAAGTCTTACTATTTTTGGTTGCTTAAGTTCCTAGCACAGCACCTGGCCTTTAGCAGGTCTTCATTGCATGTGCTTGAAGTGAGCGCATTTTTAGGGGGAAATCCATTTCTGGGAATGGTTCTATATTCAGCTACTCTAATTTTTCCTGTAAAAGTGACCCTTTCCTCTCTGGATTCCAAATAAGAGAGAAGCCAAGCAAACCACAAAGTCCATCACCACCATTAGCACTACTAATGCTCAAGTCCGTGAGACTGTCCTCCAATGTCCTCAAAACAACTATATGAACTCCTAGTAATGGTAGGAAAGGATGATAAAAATAGGCTGCTTAAAAATCAAGTACTTTTGCACAGAGAAACAGCCTCTGGCACCTTCCTGTGAGTAACAGAAGTTTCTATTTTAAAAGAAAGGCAGTCAAATAAGGAGCAACTTTATCACAATGCCACTTTCCCAGATTTCCTGGCCAAGGCAACATATCAGCCTGTATCAGGTTCTTGGCGTTCCATGACGGACCCGGCTCCAGTGATGATTCAGAACAGCCATGTGAGGAACAGAGACTTTCACACAAACTCACCCCTCTAAAAAGAAAGATGCAGCCACTGAAAGGCACAGCTCTGGCAGTCATGCTTGCAGCACTCAACTTCCTTTCCTGGCAAATAACAAGTTGAGTGACGAGCATTACCAAAGGTGTAGACTCTCAGAGGTTCTCCTTTCTGCTCTCAAGTGGCCCAGATGTACATTTCCTATCTAGGCTCAGATGTCCCCTGTGTCCTAAGTTCCATGAAAATGGTGGAGAAACTTGGTTCATGAATCTATTTATCTATTTTCTTCTTCTTAAATTTTTTTTGTTGGTTTTGAGTAATCTACATGGATTTTGGATGGCTTTCAATTTAGCACTTTAAAAAGTAGATCTGTTTACATCATTTTGACTTCCAGGTACTAAGGAGTTGGGAGTTCTAAGTGTGTTTATGTTTTCATTCGGTTAAGGTTTCCATCACCATCTGCTCCTGATAGGCTTTGAGAAACAATGCTGACTGTTTAGGGAAAAAAAAAAAAAGTGCATACAGTGCATCTGAAGGAACAGAAGGGCTGAGTGAACTTTGTGACCCAAGCCGAGTAGATGACCATTCTTGGGCAAAACGTGGGCACTAAGTTTTCCTGAAGCCATGTCAGAATAAGAACCAGGTTGCAAGTGCACGTGAGTCCACACTGAAGGTTGGGATACTGAACATCGGGGAGGCAGACTTGGACACCTCTTTCCTGGGAGAGCTCCACAGGCAGCAGGGGCACATTCTTGTCTTGGCAGGAAGTGGGCACTTCCACCTAGACGCACAGAGGCTAAAGCTACCGCTGAACTTCAGTCTAATTGACACATTCAAGGGGACAGAGCCTAGAAAGAAGGTCTTGGACTCCAAATCAAAACCTCCCTGTGCTTTTTAGATCCGGTTCACTGTACTTTTTAGATCCGGTATGCCCAACTTTTAAAAAGTGATCTTATCCCAGACTTCTAAAACTCAGATCATTTCCTTATGCCATTATCAATAGCTGCATTTATGAAACCTTCCTAACAGGCCAGAAGCTGGCCTTGTCCAATCCTCAGCAGAGCTCAGTAAGAAGAACGACATTTATGAAGGGTTTTTGAGTGTCAGGCGCTGCTCTGAGCTCCTTACATACCTTAATGCCAGTAACCCTCTAAACAGCCCAGAGAGTAGGTCTGTGACAGTAATCACCCTGGTGAGGACACTGAGTCACAGTTACTTAATGGTGTTGCCGTTATACAAGTGCTGATTAGGGCATTTTCAATAAAACCCGGGCAAGTGTTCTGTCTCCTAGGCCCTGCTTCTATTTATTTTTTTTAATAGCAGCATTATTGAGATGTAATTCACATACTATAAAACTCATCCTTCTAAAATGTACAATTCAATAATTCTTAGTATATTCATAAGTTGTGCAACTGTCATCGCAATTGACATTAGGGTATTCCATCGTCCCCAAAAGAGACCTTGTATGTGTTAACAGTCACTCCCATACCCTACTCCACTCCCAGGCAGAGGCACCCACTAATTTACTTTCTGTCTCTGTAGATTTGCCTTTTCTGGACATTTTATATAACAAGATTATAGCACATGTCATCTTTCACAACTGGCTTCTTTCACTTATCATAACGTTTCTGAGGTTCCCCCATGTTACAGCATATATAGTACTTCATTTTTTTTATTGCTAAATAGGTCACAATCTTAACCACTGCACTGTGCTCCTCTCTGAAACTAGTGTTATTATTATCACTTTATACATGAAAAAAACAAAGTTCACCAAATGATATAAGTTGCCCAAGGTTATGCAGGAAACCAAAGGCAGAGCTAGCATCTACTGCCTCTGAAACTATACTCTCAAAATCCTGCTCTATTGCCTCCAAAATATGTTTTTCCTTAGGAAAGTTGCCTACACAAGGGAAATTAGTCTCACTTATCCTGGTAACTTTCTCCTTACTTCCATGAAAAGCAATAAGTAATGGTTGAGAAAATTAAGATTTTTAGAATTGAGCTCAGAATCCAACTGTGTGGGGCTGGTGAGATAGCTCAGCGGCATAAGGGCCTGCCTGGCAAGCATGAGGTCCTGAGTTCGACTCCCAATACCCACATACGAAAAAAAGGGCCGGTGATATCACTCAGCGGCACGGGTGCCTGCTGGCACACGAGGTCCTGAGTTGGACTCCCGGTACCCACACACAAAAAAAATCCAACTGTGTGACTTTGGACAAAGCACTCTATATACCTGGTTTCCTCACTTGCGAAAGAAGAGTAAGGACATTGTTATGGTTTGTGTCTAGATGTCCCCCCAAAGCCTCATGCAGTCATGGATGCGGGCTTCTGGAGTTTATGACTGATTCATGGTCTAATGCTGGGATTATGGGCGTGAGTGCTACACCCACCCTGGGGCGGGGAGCCTGCATGTAATATAAGGGAGGGAAAGAGGTTGCTCTCTTGCTTGCGCACGCTCCTCCCTTTTGCTCTTGCTGTTTTTGCTGCCTTCCGCCACCATGAACTGTTGCCCTCTGCCATGTGCCACTCTGCCTCGGAGCCAGCTGATTATGAATTGAAACCTCCACAAACTGTGAGCCAAATAAACCTTTCCTTCCTTAATTTTGGGTGTCGGGTATTTTGTCTCAGCAATGAGAGAAAAGTAACTGAGACAGAATTCTACATCTTAGAGCGGGGAAACAATTGTAAATTGTGTTGTCTAGCCAGGCACACTACATGGGCTCCTTCAGTAGTTTCATTCTGTGGGAGAATATATACTGAAGGAGGTTTATCAATGGCTGCTTGTGTAATCAGAAGTGGGACAATGCGAATGGCCATAGGCACACTGAAGAGCCAGAGGATCCAGTTGAAGGTTGAAGGCCTGGAGCTCACTGCAGAGTCGGGCGAGTCTGCTTCAGAAAACTGAAGAGTTTGCACTGGAAGTTTGAATGAGCTGGAGTCAAAGTCCAAAGGCAATGGCGAAGACCCAGCCACTTCTGAAGAAGCAAACGGAAGATGTCCTTCCTTTCCCTTTTTATTTAGTCCAGGCTACAAGCCTATTGGTTGGTGCCACCCACAATCAAGTTGAGTCTCCCCTGCTCAGTGTGCCTCCTACATCTCAATTATCCACAGACACTAGAGCTGTGCTCAAACAATCCCATAGGTATTTCTTAATCCGCTCAAGTTAACATATCACAATTAATGATCACACAGGTCTAGGATAAAGATGGAGGTTCAGCTGGAGGAAGAAGGAGAAAAGGGCAAAGTAGCAAAAGTATGGTTATGTGACAATGTCTTGATTGTTTTCATGCTTCTGTCTCTAGAAGAAATCAGCAACATGGAACTTTCTCAAGCATAACTTAATCTACGCAAAGACACCCGGAAAGGACCACAAGGGAGAGCTGTTCCTCCCTCCCCTCCTCCCAGTCTGCGCATGGCTGCCCCTTGTCATCTATGCATTTTTACCCTTAAATCCCTTGATGAAAAAGAGTTCAAAAACTTTTGATGGGAGTGGAGATGGCAGTCCATTCCCTGGGAAGACTAAACAGCTAAAACAGTAACCTCAAAACAAGCATGTCAATTACATACCCAACCAAATTTATTTCTGTATTCTCCTTCACACAATTAGAAGAGATAAGTATTAGGTTTAGGATTCACAGTAGGTTTCTGGGTTTTGAAATGAAATCATTTATAATTAATTGAAAATTGTCTTTTTCGAAATCAATGCAGGCCTATTTTTAAGATCTTACTAGCAGGCCCTGTATCAATTTGGAAACTATAGTTATAAAACAGGGGATATGGAAAAGACAATTAAAACATCTTTTTAAAAAGGGAGGAGAGGGTTAGGTTAATTAATATTACAAGCTATAAAAGAGCAAGTTATTTCAATCACTAAATGGATTGTTTTACTTTTGCAAGTAAAGCCTTTCATTGGTTTCTTTAGGTAATGTGTACCTATCGGTAAAACACAATGGTTCTGCTGCTGGTTTCAGAAAATTTCTTCCTATCAGTACAATTTTTTTAAGGTTGTTCACATAGAGGGAAATGAAGGTGGTGAGATCTAAAGACATTTTTAGATAGTTCAGTGCATACTCAAGAGAACTATATATATATTGGATCTAAATCATTGATCCACGCTGGCCTGGACTCCTTGAACATTAATCTAAAACGTTTATGTTTTGGAAAGTGGAAGGTGATGGAAGCAGCACATTAGCAAAGCCTGCTTGGCACCATCCAGGGCTATTTAAAGATCATGTGTGCATTGATTTGAAGAATAATTCATAAGCATCTACTACGACAAAGACTACAAGCTGATGGCTTGAGAATTTGTTCTGGTGCTACAGAGCTCTGGTGGTAGGAAACCTCAACTTGATGGCTGTTAACAACCTTGCACCCCAGCACCCACGCCTTGTGTGATTTCCTGTCCCCTCCCCTCCACTGATCTGGACTTGGTCATGGGACTGACTTTGGCCTAGGGGACATTATCAAGTATGATGTAAAGGGAACTTGGCTTTTTTGAATGTTGCTTTGTGAGCACATGCTCTTCAAACCCAGGCACCTTGCTGTGAGAAACCCAAATTCACCAAGCAGAGGAGAACTGAGGCCCTCATTGAGAGCCCTAGCTGAGCTCTCCACCAACTGCCAACATCAACTTCCATCTTCGTCGAGCCAGGCCGCTTGAAGGAGATGCTCCAGCTGCCTTTGAGGTTAACCCATGAGACAAACTACCCAGTGCTACATGGAGCAGAGATAAGCTGACCTTGCTGAATACTGTCCAAGCTGCAGGCTAAGGAGTAAATAAATGCTGTCGTTTAAAGCCATCGTCTTGCATAGCTTGTTTTGGAGCTTTAGATAACCAAAATATTGGTGTAAGCATTAGCATCAAGCACAGCTGTGATGTGAACTCTGCCCTTCTAGATTAGTTTCTGACTTTTGGGATCCTCAAGAGGAAGGGAAGCCAGCTGTGATGCCACACGCCTGTAACCCCAGAACTCTGGGAGGCTGAGACAGGAGGATCCCAGTTCGAGCCCAAGCTGGTGACTTAGAGACTTACCCTATCTCAAAATAAAAATAAAAATGAAAAAGGGCTGGGAATACAGCTCAGTGAAAAGGAGGGTTCAATCCCTAGCATGACAAAAAAAGAGTAAGGGACCTTGCATCTGACCTACATTGAGCATTTGAGAAGGTTAACTCAAGCCCTGATGTTCCTGCCAATGCCGTCCTCTCATAGTGACAGCCAAAGTTGCATTTATTCTTACAGCTCTTTCTGTGTCAGGGGCCATACATGTACAGATTCATAGTGTGTCATTTTATTCAAATGATGGTTCTGTGGGTAAAGAAATATCTCTCTATGAGGAGGAAAATGAGATTTGAAGAAAATACATCAATTTTCCCAAGATGTTCCAGTAGTAGAGTTTGATTCCAATCAATCCTCTACCTGTAATGCCAGCTTCCACACAGTGCAGGGTTCCTGTGCACCAGGAAAAGATGAAAACCCATTGCCTACAGCCCAGGGTTGTATGTCTTGGCCAGCAGAGAGGAGAGGATTCTATCCCACCACATGCTCATGTGTGTGTGCGTGTGTGTGTGTGTGTGTGTGTGTGTGTGTGTGTGTAGGAAAGAAAAAGGACCAAATCTTTTCAACACTTCTACCTCACAGGGATTCTCAAACCTCATTTGGATGCAGCCACTGGTCAACCACCACAGCTGCATTAGAGAGCTTGAATCAAAAATAGGGGAACTCTCACCCCATCTGTCCTGTCACACACAAAACCTTCGATGTTCTTTTGGGAGATACACACACAGGGACAGCCAAAAAAGAGACAAGGGTTGTTTCCAGTTGAAGGGCGGGTCTCTGATGTCAGTATTGGTCCTTGCAATGCTAGAGTAAATCACATGGCACCTCAGGACCATGTCCTGTGTTGGCAATAAAGCCTGTTATGTCTTCTTTTCTCTTTTCTCCCTAAATTCACACTGACACACTCTTGGCTGTGCATGTCTTACTGGTGTCTCTGATGGTCTGAGAAGAGGCTAAGAGAAAGGGAAGCCCTGAGGGCTGGTCTTATTAGTCCACCACTCCATAATGGCTCTTCAACGTGGCAGTTTTGAACAGTAGAATCTTTGTACATACTGAAATGTATCATGTTTTTAAGATGTTAATAATAGTAATTACAAAGGGAAAAAAAGAGGGAAAGTGAGGCAAAGAGAAGAATGTGGATGCGTTTCATGACCAAGAAAGCCTGGTGTCCTTCCTAGTGGTTGCCATCTGCTCCTAAGCTTGCTCCTCAGCACGGCCCTCTTCCATGATGATTCATTTGTAAATCTATCTGCCCTTCTGCATGGAGAACTCTTTGACAAAAGGAACCCTGCCTGAGGGATATTTGCAACTCCATTTTATGTAGGGCTGACGTGTACATTGTTTCAATGATTGAGAATGAATGGATAATTTTCTTAATTTCTTTCAGTCGCTGGCATCTCGGCCTTGGGTCCAGACTCTAGTTCTATCTCTTCAGTTTCCGTGGGCCACAAGTTACAATATGACAAGAGAACACTGAGAAAATTGCACTTTGCCAACACATAGAATTCTAAATCCTTGAATTCTTCCCTCTCACAAACTCTCTTCTCAAGAAATCCAAGATTGATATAGAAATGAATCATAAAACACATATATTTATTCCATGAGCATTTAGGTTCCATATCAGTCTCCATCTCCAGTTTCCAATAAGCAAAGCTGGTTGCTGTGGAGGGCTCTGTCCAGGCTTAAAAAGAAAAAAGGAAAAAAAGACCTAACCCAGGCTCTTTTCTTCTCCCTCTGAATCCACAACCATGATGAGGTGAGTCCATGTGAGTCCGTAAGAAATCACACCAAAGCCAAGCACACTGGAAAGACAGCATTTGCCATTGTAGTTGGGCTAGTGGCCCACTTCAGAGCAGAGCATCCTTGAGCAGAGAGACCATCAGACAGGAACATTTTCTGTACCTGTTATGGGGAAGAAACAAAGGAAGAAGGAAACTCTCAAGAATTGCTTAAGAACTCCAGAGAAACCCCTGGTACACGGGACCCAGGGCTTATCCTCTTTTCTTTTTAGCAAGGGTGTTCAAATTTTTTGTGCACAATAAATGGCCTTGACCTTAATCTCTTATCAGCAATTATCTTTGAATGTAAAACTTGTGTCTAGGAGAAGGTAAGGCATATCTACCAGAGGCCAGAATGGCTCTGAAGCCATAGAGACTGATAATCTTTTTGCCAGAGGTCTGCTGTTTTATTTTATCTATGGTGAGTCTTCTCTACTACTGCCTAGTTTTCTGCCATATCTTTGATCCCATCTATCTTGACCTCGATGCTTAGTGTACATGCCCCATCTCTCATCCATGAGTTTTCAGTATCTTGGAGGAAGAGAACAATTTTGTTTCAATCCCTTCTAGGATCTTCATATGTCACCTCCCTTCCTCCTTGTGTTTTCCCTGCTGGAAGGTGTGTATCAATCAATCAATCAATCAATCTATACATAATCAAAACTCCATCTGTCTCTTCACCCCCCATGATAAATATGATGTTTAGACTCAGAGCACATTGCTCTCTTGAGCCCCACCTTTCCATGATATTTTTAAGATCCATTTAAAATATCCTTCTGTCAGTTAAAAGTTTTGAAAGATTTGAGCCTTTAAGGCAAGAGGTAGAAGGGCCTCTCCTTCCACCTGGCACTCATCCCCATCCCAGTTTCCTGGGCAAAAAGATATCTAAGACACCGAGATGCAGTCTTTGTTGTAAGGACCTCCATCCAAAGCAGCTTCAATCTCCTGTCTGCAGAGTGTCGGCTGACAGCTCACAAGACCGAGCATGAATTAATACCTCATGTTAAGCAAAGTCAAAATCAAATACATCACTCGCTTAACTAAAAGCACACTTCAAAGGAGGACACAGCCAACTGGATAGCAATCCTGAGCAAAGCCTGCTCTGGCAAGCAGCTGACGGAGACACTGCCCTGTCATGCTCGCAGAGATCATCTAAGCAGACAGCTTGACAGCCCAGGGTCTTGATGGAGAGGGTGCTTCCACATCCAGGAGCCAGGGCTGCGCAAAGGGAAAGCAGGCCGCTCGCAAGCCATGCCACTACTTCACATTGCCCCAATGCCTTGCCCAAATGGGCAAATGGGTTTTGCCTAGAGCCTTCCCAGAACTGGGTCAGGATCTCCATGCTACAGGTGCAGAGATGCCAGTTTTCTACCCATGTGCACTGAGTGGCTCACCTTCGCCTTCAAATTGCAGAGATCTACACTTGCCCTCTAGGTCACCAGGGTGCTCCTCCTCTCCAAATCAAGGCCTTGTTGCCACAAACCAATTAAGAGAGACTGGGGATTGGCGGGAGTGAGAGGAAATGATATCACCAGAACTTTTAGCCTTTCTTCCTTCCAGACATCTCCAGCATCATCTTTGAAGGACGCCTTCACCCTGGGTTACTAAGGGGCACCTACAGCAAAGGATAAGTGAACGCTCTTCTCAAGACCACGGGGCCAGCCCTCGGTGGTCCTGCTGGCTCCATCAACTCTACTTCCCAGACTTATAGTTGAGCTATTTGATCACATGGAGGAACAGGACCCTGGAGAGTGAAAAAAAAAAATGCATCTTCCCTCTCCTAAAACACAGCAATCTGCCTCAGTTCAAAGCTTGTCATGCTGCTAAAACACAGTGGCAGGAACAAGGGCCAGCACAAGCACCAAAATGAAGAACACGAGTGATTACAGAAAGCTCCCAAAAGGAAGTGGTACCCCTTGAGGATAGTCCTTTAAAAATACATACCTGTCACTAGTGGCTACTCAAGTCCCCCACCCTACACCAACTACCCCATGTGGGTCTGTTATAACCAGGGAGGCCGCAGATACCCGATTCTGTAAAAAGCAGCTTTTAAAAATAAAATTCAATTCTTGGCGTGTGTTGCAACACTTCCTCTGTTCCAAACTTAATACTGAAGACACCCACACCACCACTGACTTAGCCAAATACAGTAAGGAAACAAGCCTTCTCCCAGGAGGGCCAGAGGGGCAGCATCTGACAGCCAGGGCAGGTGACAATGTGGGCAGGCTGAGGTGGCCTCTCTGAGGGGACACCACTGGATGTGCCACAGCTGGCCTTCTCAGGGTGCTGTTCATCAATATAGCATCCCATAGGTGGCAGGGACAGATGGCGCCTGGCACTCAGAACTTCTGACTAGGAAAGGCAATGCCCACTTGGCCAATCTCTATAAAGAGAGTGTGACTACAGAGAAAGAGGCCTCTCACACAATCTTCCTATAAACCGCAATGCCTTTTCGGCTGCCCCTGACTATCTACTTCTTACATAGTTTACTAATCTTTTCTATACATAATTCCTCTCTTTTCAGCTAGATCATAAACTGCATGAGGGCAGACCTAGACAGTAACTCTAAACCATCCTAACCAACCCCTCAGACACACCTCACACCTTGCTTCAGAAAAAGAAACCTATACCTTCAATGTTGTACATTATTCATGACGTAGTCCTGAATCATTCGCTCTAATTCACCCCATTTCTTTCTCCCTGAACTATTTCCCCTGGCTTTTAACCTTTTATCTGTCTTCTTACAGATAAGCTATCCCTAGTTCTTGTATGTAGCCTTAAACTTGGGACCTTCCTCAGAGGTAGGTAAGAGAGCAGGTTCTGAAGCCAGCCTTCCTGAATCCGAATCCTGATACCACCATTTATTAACACTATGATCCTGGGTAAGTTATTTCAATTCTCTAACCCTTAATTTTCTCAACTGGGAAGTGATGCTCATACCTCAAATTGTTGAGGAGATAAAATGGTTTATATGCAAAACAATCCAAATCATACTTGGCACCATAGAATTGCTCAGTAAATGTTACCAGTTATGAGGCATTTTCCTGCCACCTCTATGGCCACTCGGACACTTTAGTCAACTTGGAAAAACACCCAGTGCTGCTCATCTTCCAGGTACTGCATACCGGATATGTATGCCAGGTTTACTCCAACAGATGGAGGAGAAGGCATTTATTTCTGTTACACACATAGTATGCCTAACGCAGTGAAAGACATAGTAGTAAGTGCTGGGACTTTCTCGTCCACTGATTAATTCTTATTGGCTCTAGCTTGTTCAAATGGAGCGCCACAGAGTCTTACTTAAATACGAAGTCTTTTTCTTTCCTGTTTAAATTGATTTTCTATCAAAGAAACATTTGCCTTGCTCTTCACTGCATAGTAAAACTCACAAATAACACACTGCATGTCTTATGTACCCATTCCTGGTGTCCCCACTTCAGTGGCCACCATGAAAGTATTATTCATTCAGTTCACTCACATTTATTTGCCAGGACCCTGCCTTCTGAACATTATCAAAGAATAATAGAAAGTATATAATTAAGTGCTGAGCCAAGTACATGGTGCTAATTATAAACACAGTACTTCTGAAGAGACATACGAGGTAGCAGGTCATGGTAATTCACTTTTTTACTCAACACATTTTGAGCACTGTGTGTCAGTTTCTGTACCTGGCTCTGAACACAGGTAGGGGACGTTGTGGTCTTTCTTCCTTAAAGTCTGGCATAATACAAGTCAAGCATTTAGGGGAACAGATTGATCTGAGCTAGGATCAGTCACCTCATTTACCTTGCTGGTGATTGATTCCTAAATGGCCATTGAGGTTGAAGAGTTGGCTGACTTCTGGAAAAGTTCTTCCTCCCTCTGAAGAAACCGTTACAAGAAGACACACTCCTTTTCCTCTGGTTGTTGGCCATGCATGGAAGGGAAGTCTATTACTACTGCTAACATCTTGCCACCAGCTGCAAATAGGAAAGAAGCAAGTGCCAAAGAAATGGGGAAAGTCAGTGCCATCGATCGAGTCAGCTCGTTACAGTGTTCCACTTCTGAGATTGGTTTCATAATGCAGTACATCTCCGTATGTTCACCTTAGCTTGAGCTTTGCGTTTCTGTTGCTTGCAGCCATACACATTCTAACTCATAGAACATATGAAAATAAATGAGATCTGGCCAGGCGTGGTGGCACACACCTGGGATCCCAGCACTTGGGAGGCTGAGGCAGGAGGATCGCCGTGAGTTCAAGGCCAGCCTGAACTACATAGTGAGTTTCAGACTAGCCTGAATTACAGAGTGAGACTCAAAAAACAAAAAGAGTAAAAAAAGAGAGAAAAGAAAAGAAAAGAAATGAGATCTGAATAACAGTCATGAAGCTCACACATTCCTGTTACAAATATGGAATTATATGGCACTGCTGTTTATTAGTTAAGAACAATAGAAGGATGTTCCAGGAATAAAATTAGATCAACTAGAAAAAGAGGAGTTGGTGAAGATATAATACAGGTAGCTTCATCAGCTTCAATTAGGGCAGTCAGCGAATGGCGACAAGACAGTAGGTAATGAGCAGTACCCTGGGAAATCACTAGAAATTGGCATTGTTCTTATTTCTTCATCAGTTTTAGTTGTTATCCTTCACCATTTCAGCAAGAGAAAAGAGAACCCTTTCCTAGAATGTAAAGCTAAAATACGGAACATGTTCCTTCAGCTTAGTTCCTGTTTCTGGATTCAGTCTGGAAGTTTCCATTTTAAAGACTATTTTTTTTTTAATTTTTGAAGACAGGACTCACTGCTGAATTATGCAAAATCAACATGTTGCTTACTATGCATAGGTCTTACTAATTCTTTGCATGCAAAACCAGCACTTTCTCTGTTTGATATCATTAGATGATTGAAAGTATCCTTTCTGTTCCCTTTCTCTGCAGAAAGAATTTTTTTTCTTCCAGTCAAAAAACACAGATACCCATTAACTACACTTGTAACTGTTATTTTAGGTATGGTTTGGGCTTCACTGTGTGGTTATAATGTTGAAAATTTCCAAGCCAGATTTGGAAAACAATATTAAAGTTTTGCTATAGTTGTGGTTAGGAGGAGCCCTGGCATGGAAATGTTGTCTAGTAGACATTCAGATCCTCCAATTAATTTTTAGTCTTCTCTAATTCTTATAAATAAAACCATTCCTAGCAGTATTTCTGTTATGGTGCTTTCCAACAAGGCTTCTCAGGAGACCACTCGGGTCTCCAGAACTGCTTAGCAGCCCCCTTTATAGTTTCTGATCTGCCAGGACCTAAATTTATTTTAATTAAGAACACAGATTTTAGAATCAGACTGATGCATTCAGATCCTGATTATGTACATTACTAGCTGTGTTACTTTGGACAAATTACTTAATCTCCCTGAGTCACCACATAAAATATAACTGATCCTTAGATTTTGAATATTAAACGAAATAATGTACCCAAGATAAAACAATGCCTGGTATTTATGGTCTTTCAACAAATTTATTGGGCCAAAGACATAAAGCAGACAAAAGTACACCCACAGAGCTTATGTAATAAATGTCCAATAAATAACAGCCATTATTATTTTTAGTAATACCAGGTCCTCCTCCACAACACATCCATTCTCAAGAGCTTGGGGAGAAAAAACAAAGAATAATCCTAATTCCCATTTCCTCGTACTTCCTGTCCCATATCCATTCCACCCTAAGTCCTGCTGGCTCCACTGCCAAGTTTTGGGAAAACATCTCCTCTACTTCTCCTGCTCCAGCCACAGCCCAGGCCGCAGGAGCTGAACATCTCACCACCCCTTGCCAACTCATTCTCCTTACATCCATCCTGCACATGCTGGCTGCTGATTGTTATACCATGAAAATCACTGATGTTATATGTCCACCCCTCAAGTGGCAGCCCACCATATGTGAAATTAATTCTAAACTCTTCCCATGTTTTTGGATGACCTAGGCACTGCCTCACTGTTCCAGCATCTTATACCTTCCTTACCACTTCATGCTTCACGCTGACCTTCCTGCTGTTCCTTGGACGTTCCAAAGTCTTCCATGCTTGTTTTCTCTGTCTCCTTCATCTTCATATAGCTGGTCCCTGATCATGATTCAGAAGTCAACTCAAATGGACTTGTGAGGCTGTTTTTGACTTCTATGATCTAACCCCAAACAGCACTCCATCTTCTTCATAAAATAAAATGAGCTTGTCTACTTATTTACCTCTCCATGTGTTCTATTGCCCTCTGTGACAACAGGTGTCGGAACCTCCCTGGCAATTCTGCCTCCCTGCACTGCACCTTATAAGAGCCCCCGTCTCATAGCAGGTGCAGAATGAAGGTTTGTTGAGTAGTGTAATACTAAGGCTCTAAGTGATGCTTCAGTTTACTAACAAGTTTCTTGGATCAATTCACTTCCTACTGGAGGGCAATTTAGGTCTTTAAGGTCATGAGTTCAAAGAATAGAGACCTGAGGAAATCATGAGGCTTCGCAGAATCAGTGACAGTGCCTAAGTAAAAACGAGGGTTTCTAAGGTCCAGATATGTGTTCTTTATAGACCTTTGCCAAACATCATTTTTCTAGTTCCCCGTGTCTTCTGACCCTCTGGATTGGCAAGAAGAAAGCAATGAAGTTTGAAATCACAGCGACCATTTTCAGGGGAATTAGAGACTAGGACCAGCATGAGAACTACACCACTAAAACCAACGAAAGAAAGGGTGGGGTCAGAGAAAGCACAGGAGCTCGGGATCCTAAAAGAAAAATCACCCCTCAGGTACCATTGAGTGGTAGAGACCTCAGATGGGCAGCTACAAGTTGTTGGCATGGAAAGCGTGTTTTGAACCACTCTGATGCAGAATCTCGGCACAGAAAGGTAACTCATGGTTCTTTGTTCCTCCTTGGCTCTTTCTCCACTCACAGTGTGTCACCTAGAAGTCATCAGCCTTATTTCAAATCTCTCCAGTGAGGGAGATTTGTTGACTCCCCAGGAAGTCAACGACAAGAACAACAGAAAGTCTTCCAGCAGCTCTGATACAGAAACATTCTTCATTACGCTGAACTAAGTTCTCCCTGGAAATTGTGCTGACTTTCATTTTTGCCATGCTGAAGTAGCTAAAGGTAGCTACTTTTGCACCCTCAAGTTTCTCCTTTTCCTCGCCTTCCCATTACTTTTTTTCCTTTTTATGGAAAAAAAAAACAAATTTCATAACCAAATTATGAGAATAACAGTTTATTACACTGAGTTATTATTTTCAAAGTAGTTACTCTGTACAAGACATAAATCAAAAAAGATTCTTACAAAAAAGAAACAAATAATAACACAAATTTTCTTTTCAACTAAGATAAACTAATAGTATAAATGAAACAAATTTTCATATACTGTATATTGAAATATTTTTAAAACAACAGGCTATGTAATTTGGGGAAGTATTTGAACTTTTCCCTACTTCCTATTTATCTCTCTTCTATTTTGGTCTTTATGGAATGATCTTTCATGGACAAGAGGATTTTCTTCCTGGTCTCTCCTTCACCATATAGTTAAATATCTCAACACTTCTTGTAAAGTAGGTCTTCAGGCATAGAGTGAATAGCTTAGAAGCCAGAAGGTTCTTTGATCTGGAGATTATATTTATCTGATGAAACAATAAGTATTAGCCTGTATGAGTGCTCTCAACTACCCCTACCTCCCTCAGCCAATTAAAAAAAAATATCCTACATTAACGGTTCCATTCTCACCACTTGGCAATTGTGCTATAGGAAGGATTTTTAGCCTGCTGGGAGAGAAGTTAAGTTGACCTACATAATAAAGTGATGAAAGGGGACTAAGGAGAAGAGAGATCATAAAATGTTGTAGCTTGGCTATCAAGGAAGAGTATTTTTGGAGCTGAGGTGCATATGTAGGAGACACTGGGGCGGTTGAAACATGCAAGGGAATCAGAAAAAAGCAAGGTGATATTGTTAAGTGTCAAGGTGGCTTAGTAATGGATTCTCTTTGATGTTCTCCAAGAAATGTAAATAGAAGGCTTCAATTGCTTTGAACTGCTGGTAACTGTTAGAGGATGTTCCCTTGGATATGACACACTACTCCATGGTTAGACCACATGGATCACTGAATTTATAAGCTTATGTACATTAAAAATTAATCCTATAGCAATTATAATGATTTGTAGCCTGACTGATTTTACTGTGTACCATGAACTATACTAAGGATTTTACATTTATTATCTCATTTAGTTCTCACAGCAACCCTTTGAGGTACATGCTATTACAATCCTCATTTTTCAGACAAAGGTGTTGTAAAACAGAGAGGTGTTAGAGAAATTGTCCATAGATACACAGGTAAGTAATAGCATAATTCTCAGACCCACGTCTGTCGAATTCTACATCCCATTCACTTCCTCTCATGGTGGCAGCTGAGTAAAATGGCATCCATAATTGTCCAGAAAGAAAAAGAGAAAAAGCCAGAGCTGTAAATGTGGAATTTAGGAATCTTCTGATGTTCTGGGAGATGCTTGTCTCAGGGGCTGTCAAAATAAAGCACTGACCCATGGTTGAGAGTAGAACCAAAATCAAAATGATAATCATGATTTCCAGCACATTCCTTAGAAAGAGACCCAAACTTCCAAACACTCCAACCTCATTTCCCATACTGTGGCTTGCACAATTTTAGCACATGGGCATTGAACATATCAATGTACAAACCTTTAAAAACAAACCATGAAAATATAATTGATAAAGCTAACTCTTTCCTGGCTGACTTTTTATGGTTTCAGCTAAAATGCAAGCTAAACTGAATTCCATAATGGACTGTTCTTCATAATAATTGTAGCCTATTTGTATGCAAATAGCTGAGCGGCATCTCTCAATTTCAGATTCTGGCTGTAAACTCACATCAGTTTTGGGTAGATTCTAATTATGCATCTGATATAATGGGTATTGAGTCAATAAGAAACTCTAACACCAGTTTTGAGAGTTAACACTCATTACTCAATATTTGAACTTTGGGTTCAAATGGTGTGTCTTTATGATAAAATGGATTGGGTGGCACCATTATTTAGTAACTGTTTGAACTGACACAGTTGTTTAATTTCTCTGAGCAATAGCACTGGAAAAAATGGGAAAAATGGTGATTCCCTGATAGGATTATGGGATAATTAAATAACATGATGTATATAAACTACTCAGGAAAATATTTGTGGTTCAATAAATTACAGTTTTTCCTATTCTCTGTTGCCAGATCACCGTGATGTTCTTTTGGTGCAACCAAGTAGTCAAATCTTAATGCATTGCCTTGCTACAGATGCCCCCATGCTGCAGATGCCCCCAAATAAAGGCATCCTCTGTGACTCTAGCTCAATCTTAAGTGAAGACAAAGACAGCATCTAAAAGGAACCAGGGGAGCAAGAATTAAACCACAGGACAGGGTCACACAGACATATACAAAGGGCTGCTACAGGTCTACAGTTTTGCCCACCTCATGTCACCTGACTTGGCATGCATGCGGCTACCCAGGCCTGCATTTCTGAGGACCAGAGCCATGGATGGAAGGCAACATTTTTTTATAGGAGCTGTTTATTTCTCCATTAATAAAAGGAAATTACTTTGTTGGTTGGGAGCCCAGATTTCAAAATTACTCCCATGGCTATATCTAAAACCAATTCAATATTTTAAAACTCAAATTTGTTTGGCATAATAGACTTGAGGCTGTCAGATCTTGTGACATGGCGAGTCATAAAATGTTCCATGGGAACAGAACGGAGCATACTGGGGGGAGTGGGAAGAGAGAAAATGTCATCATTTATGTCCGGAGGGGCATAGTAAATGCCTGGGACAAACCCAGCTTCAGAAAACAGTAAAAAACTTCATCCACGTGGGTGGAAAATGTTTATACTATTTGTTGACAGTATGGTGTGATTAAAAGAGCCCTGGCTTTGGACTTGGACAAACAGATCTTGACTTAAATCCAGGCTGTGCCTTTCTTTCTCCGGGACATTTGGTGAGTTACTGAGCTCACTAAGGCTCAGGTTCTTCATCTGTAAAACCAGAATCATAATGTTAATTTTGCTACGGGAATAAAGATAATATACATAAAGCACTTGGCTTGACACGTCCTACATTGTAAGTGTTTGATAAATAACGGTTGTTAAGGTTGTGTTGCTGTTGTTGTTTATGTGTTAGCAACTACTATGCATTAGGTCATCTGCTCATTCTCCCTCTTACCTCCAGGATATAACAAACATCCTGTCCTGTAATTATTAACATCCACATTTTATAGATCAGAAAATGGATCCACATGTCCAATGCCTCACAGTTAAGAGGAAGCAGAGCTAAAATTAAAGCCTATGTCTGCTGATTTCAAAGCTCATGTTACCTCCATTGCTAATGTTACCATGTAGAAGTGGAAAACCTCATTAATAAGATGCAGGCTATAATTTAAGAAAGATATTGGCATGGAACAGGAAAAGACAGCAGGACATCCTGACAGGTGTGTATGTAGAATCCAGTGGAAAAATCAGGTCAGAGCTGGACAAACGGGGCTGTTCAGGTAGGTAGGTCCAAGGGTAAATTCAAGAGCCCAAGGCAAGGAGAGGCCCAGAGCAATGCAGGCTTAGACCTCAGGGCAGGTGGTTCCAGGTTACCTAGGAGTCCCTTAACCTTGTTAAAATCCTGTTGACAGCAGGAAGGATTAGGCTCAGGGTATGAGGTGGCACCTGCTGAGCTGCAGGTGGGATTCAAGTAGATCCAGATGTGGGAGGAACAGAGAAAAACAGGAAATCAGGCAAGTCCTGACATCAGCAACTACTTGATTGACATTTTTTTAACTTTGCAAACAGTTTCCCTGAAATTGTGCAGACATAGTCTTAAGCCTGTCAGCTCAAGAAGCTCCAGATTTACACATGCACACTGCACTGCCATTCCCAAGTACGAGAATACAAAATGCAGTGTTTCTTTCTCTTTATAGCTATCCACTGTTCCATGACCTTGAGTTTGATGACAGCCACTTCTGCAGCTCTTCAAATTAGCAGATATCTTCTCCATGAGCACTGGAAATTCTGGAATATGTGTAACACTCCTTGGCTTGGAACCTGGATCCAGGACCCATGACCTCAGGGTCAGCACATATGACAGACAGGTGAAGTCATTACCCTAACCATGTCCATGGCAGATATTGCTAATCGATCACAACACTCCTTTTAACGTAGCCAGAAAATCCTCACCATCATGCCTCAAGTGATTGCTATCAATAGATAGGTTTAGCACATGATAAAACTTACTGACCAGTGACAGCTAGTGGCTTACCTTTCAACACACCACTGAATTATAAACAAAGTCAGTAAAGGCAAGTATTAAATCAATCTCCCTGGTTAAGTACATAAATAAATGTCCAAATTACACTGGAATTTTGTGGCAGGATTTTTTTATAAAATGGACCAAAAACCTCTGATCATGTGAGAAGGAACAAGGAGTCTGGATTCTTTTACTAGCTACGTATTGGAATTTGCCCGTGTGAATATCTACTATGTGCCACACCATATTCTAAGACCTTACCTAGGCCATCTCATTTAATTCAGCAGACCAGACACTTTCATCATTCCAAATTAGGTGAAGAATGAAGTACCAAAAAGGCAAAATAATTTCGTAAATGTCATTCAAGGTCATCCACAATAGCAATAAGATTCAAATCCAGATCCACCTAACTGAACAAACAAGGCCCTTAATCTCTATATTTTATAATTCTCTCTAGATAGATGAAGGCCAACATGAAAACAAAAAGCTATGTTGGGGAACAAGAGGTATGTCCTAGCATTCAGATAACCTCTGACTTAAGACGGTGGGAATTATCCTTTTTTTTACTTTATAATGGTGAAAAAAGGAATCCATGCCCCATAGAAACCATACATTGAATTTCGATCTTGTCTGGGTCTAGCAATATGTGGCACCATCTTCTATTGCGATTGTGGGCAGCAGCCGTGAACTGCAGCTCTCAGGAGGGTAAACAGCCCATGCTCTGCTGTGTTGCTAGGTTGTGATGTTCTGCAGGGGAGGTGAATTAAATGCATTTTCAAGTTATGATCGGTTTATCAGAAGTAACCATGCTACAACCAGAGGAGCCTTTGTATTCTTAAGGCGGGTGAGAGCTGCGAAGACTACGCCAGTTCTTTAAAAGCTACACATCAGCCTGTTTTCTGGGGGACCAAAGGATAATAAAGAGCTACGACAATGCAAGACAATCCCTCTGCACAATTCCACCAGGACCAGGACAACAGAAAATTTCCCATTGGGAAATTTCGATTCAGCAGTTAACTAGGAGATGAAAGGAGGATTACCTGGGTGCACAGCCCATTGAGTCCCCCTGCTCTGCCTGGGTCACTGGCTCCACAGAACCTGCCTTCTCTTCAGGGCCACATGGACAGCCTCAACAGATGTCCTTGCCAACTAGGGGAGGCTGAGATATGAGAGAGGATTCTGAGCCATCAGTTACAATGCAGAGCTCCATCCCAAAGGCCTTGTCATTCCTTAAGTCTGCTGCTGCCGCTGGGTAGTTCCGGAGACGATGACAGCAGAGGCAGGAGCTAGAGGACCCCAGCCTGTCCAAACAGCAACTTCCTCTCCTGAATCTTCTGCCACTGCAGAAAATTGTGACCAAGTCCGCATGAGCTTCCTTCACCTCTCTCCATCTCTGTTTTTCCTCATCAGCACCTTCCCTCTCTGCCTTGGACTCCCAGTGGAGATCTTCTCCCTACTGGCCAATGCTGCTGCCCCTCTGCAACTCTCTCCTGTGTTTCTCTCAGGACACTGCTCCATTTGGGTATCTCTTAATGGACAGAGCGAGAACTCAGGCAGTCGCACTTCTCAAGCAGCCTGAAATGCATCTCTTCCCTTGAGCCTGTTACCCTGATCTCTCTCTTCCCTCACCTGCCAACATCCTTGCAGAGTAGCATGCATCTATCAACCTAACGTCATCATTGCCTCTCACTGTGTTACCCTTGTAATGTCACCTGTCATCATAACTCCAAGAGAAAGAACATTTTGATCCTTCACATGGATATCTGTATCAGATTGTGCAATGAAGACTTCTGTTTATAAGTGACAGAAATGGACACAACTGCTCAAAGTTAAAGGGAGGTGGGGGGTGTTAGTGCACTGGTTCACATACCCAGACCTTGCAAAAACAAGAGTAGCTCTGTCTAGAACATCATCAGGGTGTTCTGTATGGCTGTCCATCTGTCTCTCTTTTGAATAGTTGTGTGTCAAGAGAGAAAATGGGCCACAAACCATTCTGACTTCATATTTTTCACTGGATTTACCAGTCTGTTGGGAAAATCCAGAAAAAGGGCAAAATTGGCCAGCCTTGAGTCCTGTGGCCACCTCTTGACCCATCACTACAGCCAGGGGGAAGCCACAGCAACCAGCTCAGTCTAGGTCCTGGGTTTATGAGGCTGACCATAGTGCAGTAGCATTTGGGATAGAAGCAGCTGGGGGACCAAGCACATGGCTGCTGGAGAAACCATGAACTGTACAGCCACCATAATTTGTGTCTACTTCTGGGTGCAGCTGAGAATTGTGTGGCATTAAGTAGTAAATGGTCGAAGAATCCGGGTCATTATTAAAATCACCTCATCAACATTGAGCAGAAATATGAAGGTAACAATTGAATTTCTAGCCCAATATACATACGTGACATTGGATCAAGCGAGCCTGCAGAATCTGTGACGCCCGAGCTGTGTGATTGGAAGGTGTGTCCAGTAGGGCCAGATGTTCTGAAATGTTACACCTACCTGTTGCTCTGTTGTCAGTGGAAAGGCTGTTATAATTACAAAATTTCACAATTCAAGCACAAGCTCTTAAGAGAGGGCTCCTGCCATGGCAACAAGCCCTGGGAAGGAGTAGTTTCCAGATGAACTTGAACACAGAGATGCTGCAGCAACAAAACAGAGCAGAGGTGTGGGACCAGTGGAAGGTGAAGGAGCAGCTGCAGAGTCAGGAAGTCTTCCCGAATTTGAGTTTAGCACACAGTAATGACACATGGCAGGAGAGCACTCTGGCGTTTTCTACACATTATTATCTCTAGTCAAGAGAAAGAATCGGTGAAACTAGAAAGATTTGTTGTGGAAGCATCAGATGATAAGCATGTTAAATACCCCCTCTCTGGGATTTAGCCCAAACCCATCTTACAGATGTCAAAACAGAGGCTCCGGGAGCTTAATGATTCTGTCCAAGTTTGCACAGCCTGATAGTGGCCAGTTGGGACTTCTCATTCAAGACCAGTAACCCTGCTCCAAAGCACTGCACACGGAGCAGTCAACAAATGAGAAAATTTGAGTCCAAAACAGGCTTTCCGCCCTCCAACCTCGTCCTTTTTCTGCTGAGTCACCATCTTTCTTGTCTATGCCATAAGATTGGACAAAGCATTTCCACAAGAGCGATGCTCTGGTTTTCTCTTTACATATGCAAGGTAGGCAGGAGGAAGGTAATTTTCCTCACTTAACCGCTACAGGGACCAAGGCTCTGAGGTAAACTCAGACTCGTCACGCAATCCACCAGGGCCAAGGTCGCTACAGACACCTGGCTTTTGGTCTCAGTAATCAAGATCCCCCCACATTCAGCCGATCCTGAGCTAGCGCCAGGCATTGTTTTCAAAAGAACTCCTCTCTCCCCGTGCTGAGCTCCAGCTCCTCTTGCCATTTTATATTCTGAGTCCTTCCCTTACTTTCAGTCTCTCATGAAGAAAAGTTGTTACAGTCAAATTGAGTGACTCCGTCTGCCTCATTCTTCATCTCAGACTGTATTTTTACGTTATCAAGTAAATTAAAAGCTATACATTATAGATACGTGTGTTATGGGAACTCATTTAATATTCTGTTTAGCACACATTTGTAGGACGTCTGCTGATTCAACGAATGCCACACTTACCAATCAGGTGTAAATCAGCATTTTGCTATGGGGAGTATTTTAGGGCTGGCCAACCTGACATGGTCAATTTTGTACTTTCTGAAGTTTCAACTTGTCTCCAGGCCCCTTCATCTGAGCATGTAACAGATGAGGAGCTGCTCCAAGGAAGGAGGTGTGCCATGCAGCATGCGCCCACAATGCCACAGGGGAAGAATGAGATGCCCCATTCCCCAGTGCCAACATCTCCCACAGAATCACCACAGTGACAGTAATACTACAGAGAGCCAAGGCTGCCTGCTGGGGCCCTGCACTTGGTTGAATTCTCTCTTGCTGTCATCTTGAATTTCTCAACAATATTCTCACAAGGGGCGCTTACCTTCATTCACTCTGGACCCTGCATATTACATAAGCAGTTTTGTCACCGAGAATTGCTTAGTGAATATTTCCCCCAAGTTAGACATCCAGCTTTGTTAGGGCTTGTATCTAGATGTCCCCCAAAGCCTCATGCACTCATAGGTGGAGCTTTTCAGAGCCGGCTGGATCTAGGGTGTGTGATTCTGGGATTAAGGGCGTGTGGTACTAAACTGATCGGTTTAGTATAGTTCTGGGTGTGGATAATGCAAAGGCCTACACTGAGGGTGGATGGCACCACCCAAAAGAGTTGTAGCCTGGATGGGATAAAAGGGAAAGAAGGCAAGCAGGCTGCTGCTTGCAGCTTCACAGCGTCCTGCCTGCTCTGCCATGGACTGTTTTTCTCTCTGCCATGCCACCCTTCCTTGGAGCCAGCCAACTATGGACTGAAACCTCTGCAAACTGTGAGTTGAAATAAACTATTCCTCCTTTAACTTTGGGTGTCTGGTGTTTTGTTTCAGCAACAAGAAAAGTAGCTAAGACAAGCTTCTTTTGCATCATTAATTTAATCCTTATAACATTCAGTTATTCAATAATTATTGAGGGACCCATTAAGTTTCAGGTGCTGTCCTAGGCCCCAAGGATACTTGAATAAACAAAACAGATATGGATCCTGTCTTCATGGAGATCACATTCAAGCAATACAGACACAAATAATTCTAAGATATAATAATGGTTCTCAAGGAAAAAATAAAAGGCTGAGATACATAAAATTGGAAGGATCCATTTGAAAGAAAGTAGCCAGGAAGGGCCTTTCTAAAGACCCAAGAAGTGAGAATCACGTGCCAGTTTTTCATACACAGAAACTGATTTCCAAATAGCTTAGGTGACTTAGCTTAACTCACAAAGGCAGACAGTGGCGGAGGCAAGGTTTGAAGTCAAGTCTGTGTGGCATGGTGGCTGGGGTTCTAGAACAAAGCTTCTCAAACTTTAATACCTATAGGAATTGATTCAGCAGATCTAGATGGTACTGATCCTGCTGGGCCCAGAACTGCACTCCAGGACAAGGCCCTGAACCTCTCCATGTGGAGGAGCACGGTCAGCGATGGCCAAGGTCAGAACTCTCTAATTCTGAGCACGGGAGGCCTGGTTCTTTCCATCAGAAGTCTGTGCCAAGGGACAAGCCCAGAGCAATAACTTGGTGACTCAGGGATTCCGTGATCCTGTGTGAACCTCAGAGTAGAGAATGAAGAGTCACCATAACAGTTCTCGTGAATAACTCAAAAGGAGAGTTAACTTTCAGAGAAGAGAAGCTTCTCCATTCTAAGGTCTCAGCTGATCATCTCGAGTACTGAGGAGGCATTCTGCTTTCCATCCAACCATGGTAATTTGAGCTCTCTTTTATTTATTTATTTATTTATTTGCTTATTTATTTATTTTGCAGAGCTCTCTCTTTGACACTGGAGAACAAACAGTTAACATTTTTGCATATCCGTGTTACTTTCAAAGCCTCTTTCAGGTTTCCAAGTTCAAGCCTAAATAACCTCACTGCATTTTATTTTTGTCCTTATAGGAATGTAAGAGTCACTTTTAAAACTCCCTGTAATAATCTTTTTTTCTTGATTCTTCTGCAGTTTTTATGAGCCAAATATAACATTATAAGATCTGACTAATTCATAGCAAAAATAAACACTTCCCGGCCCTCATGGAACATATTCCATTCCCCCCACAATGTATTAAACGTATGGTTAACGTAAATGCCAGGTCTCTTTCTACTGTATGTGTATGTGTGTGGTTTCTGTTCTCTGTATTTTTTGCTCATTATTGAATCCATGGTGATTAACACAGTACCTGGCACACAGTAGATGGTGAAGAAACACCTGTGGAATGCATGTATAAACAACCACGGATTAGTTTCTGCTACACTATAACCAGTTTTTTCAAGTCTGCTTGTCTTTCAAATCACTAGGGACCTCCCTGAAAGGGGAAGTGATCTCACTTAGATCAAAAATGTGGCGCCTAATAAGTAGTTTTCCTAAGTGGCGGTTGACCAAAGAAGAGGCAGAGTCCATAATTATTGAGATGCTATGAAGAAAAGAACATGGGAAGAGCTGGACTGGGAGTTGGGCAGTCTTGGCCCCACCCCTAACTAGCTCTGTGATGTTCGAGAATTCATTAGACTCATCTGGGCTCCAGTTCGCTTAACCAAGAAATAACGACTTGAGCTAGGTGATCTCCAATGTTCTGTTTAGCACTGATAATCTCAGTGGACCCCTAGGAACATGTGATCAGAGATCTAAAACCGAAATAAGATGCCCAACAGAAGGATGGGTATAGAAACACAAGATTCTGTTAGGATTCTTGAACCAAAACAGCTCTTACTTTCTACACCGGATTGATTCCCTACACGAAAATGTACTACAATCACCTTGAATGGACATAATTTCCCATATGACCCCTGTCTGTTCTCCAGAAATATCTAGCAAAGTGAGACAGCCTATCACATCATTTACCTCACAGTCCACCTGTGTGTGGCTAAAATGTTCACAGCTCTCTTAGAAGTGCATTTGATCTGCTCTCCAAATTCCCATTGACCTCGTCCATTCATTGCCGATCAGACCAATTTAACCAGCACAACTGTCCAATATGAAGGTGGAAAATTGACATTCTATGGGTTCCAACCCTGTTCTCTAAGAGGTAAGGGTTTCCTGGCAGCATCGTCTCCCCAAATTCCTTGAAGTTCCCTGAAGGCTCTTCTTTCAGAGCGTAAGGACAAGTCATTCCCTGCCTCTCCTTTCCCAGGGGCTAGGCCTTCTGTCCTGAGGTCTTGCACTTCATTCATGCCAGGGCCATGGCTGGGATGATTCAATGACTTCAGCTCCAGGAGGGCAGCACTGCGACATCAGCTGCCTTCCATGTGCCTCTGTTCCTCCCTATCCGCCCTCTATCTGGAGCCCGTTTTGGCTGGGAGGTTTTGTTTTTGTCTGTCTCCAGTCCAATACACAAACTCCCCACAATACCTAATGTGCCATCTGTACTTTAGCAAACATTGTCTCCTCATTCAGTCTGAATCCAGGGTTATTCTCTTAGCATCTGGAATTTATAGGTAGCTGTGTACATTGGCAGAGCCAACCACGAATGGAAACAAAACAGCATCTGTAAAATGGGATAATTCAGGGACAGAGGCCAAGGCTCCGAGTGTAAGCAAGAAGACTTCAGGTGTGTTTAAGAGAAAGGGAAGCAAAGCAACACCTATGGTGTGCTGTGTGGACCTACTATGTGCCTAACATCATGCTGCATGATTTTCATAATGTCATCTAATCATCTCGCTAACTCTCTACACCATTAGCTTCAATTTAGAAGAAGCAAAGCTAGGGAAGAAAACCAATTTGCTCAAAGTCAAATAGTAAGTGTGTTCACACTTGGCCTGTTTAGCTTCATAACTGTCCAGTTGTTTTTGTCCAACTGTTGGGGGTGCAGTCATGGGTGAGACTCCTTGGATGCATGCTCTTCCTCCATCTGAAGATGTGTGAAATTCAGAGACAAATTGCCTGTCCCCCACAGACATCACTGAGTAAACATTCATTCTGTATTAGGCCCTGTCTCCAGCATTTCACTGAGTTATCTTATTTAATCCTTATTTAATCAGCAGTCCTGGAAAGTCAGTAATATTATTCCTCATTCCAGAAGAGGAAAATAAGAAACAGAAGGGTTAAGTATCCAAGTCATTGTAGGGACCAAGTGGAGACCACTAGCTCCTCAATGAAGTTAATGGAACACACATTCTAGAAATACCATATAACAAGCGTAAGTGTAATTTATATTTAGCAGTAATTCTCAAGTGTCCACTCCTCATACTTTTGAGGAATCCCTGACACATTTTCAGGAAACCCAAGAGGTCAAAACTATTGTCATAATAATATTAAGACTTTATCTGCTCTTTTCACTTGAAATTTGTATTGATGGTACAAAAGAAATAGGAACCAAAAGAAAGCAGGCCTCCTTGAAGAAATAGCTGAGGCAGGGACTGGTGCACGGTAGGACAAGATGAGCGAGGAACAACTTATTGTGCCAGAAAGTAAGAAAGTGCTCAAGGAAAAAGCATGACTGGGACATGCCAGAAAAACATGGAGAGAGCTTGGAAGAATTGCACTGGCCATGGATGGAATGATTTTAGCACCAAAAGAATTAATTACATGAAAGTATTATAAACAAGTGAAATAAATAGGAATGCATGAGTATATAGTGTGGGGAGGGCGTAGATCAATAATAATGGTAGATAATAAATAAATAATAGATCAAAAGGGGAGAAAGGCAGGCTTTTGCTTACAGTAGAATGCCGAGGCTAATTGCTAAGTGTGGAGGGAGCATTGGGGTATGAGCCTCATTATTCTGCAGCCACCCCAGTAAAAACTGGATGACGCATCAAATGGATACAAAATATAGGGGAATGTTTGATGAGAAGCAGGATATCTGTGGTCTCCCCATAGACTACTTACTGTGGTTGAAAGAAAGAGAGAGAGCTAAGCCACAGTGAAGAACTTGAACCAGTCCTTGACTGGTGGTCACAGGTAGTTAACTACTAATGAAAGGTACACAGTGATCATGGACCTCCAGTTGGGGCCCCGGAGGACCCCTGCCCAGTATTCCAGCTTAGAATGCGCAATCTGAATCTAATCACAATGAACATTACAAAATCACAAAGTGAAGAATAGTCCATTTTTTAATGAAGAAGGGTAGCTCCTACTCTTTAAAATGTCAGTGTCATAAAAATATTGTTAGAGAAAAGGATGGGGATGAGGAGAAGGAAGAGGGAGAAGAGATACTTAGGAATGACAATAATCAAAGTATGCTAGATGCATGTGCCAAAATGCCAAAAATGATAACCATTATTCTGTGTATTTAATATGCTCTAATTAAATTTTTAAAAATTGTGGAAATCTTGCAAATTAAAGGAGGCTTAAGAGACAAGAAAACTAAATATAATACCTGACCCAATACTGGATCTTGTATCTATAAATGCTTTCATTAAATTACTAAAAAGGAAAAAAAAACTGGAAGAGGGAAGAATAAATATTTTATTATCAATGCAATTTCTAGAGCTGATCACTGTGATTACTGAAGAGAAATAAGCCCTAAAATATTTTGGGGCACATGGCCATGATTTATGTCACTTACTCTTAAATGATTCAGAAAAAGGAGCAGATGAGGTGATGGGAGAGAGGGTAAATAATGGAGCAAATGATGTAAATGGTGCCAAATCTGGTGAGTCAGAGTAAAAAATATCTGGGTGTTCTTTGTATTGTTTTCATTTTTGGCTTTTTTTAAGTTTAAATTTTAAAAAGTTTAAAAAAAAAAAAAAACAATGGTGGGTCACATCACCAGTACTTTTGGCAAATTGAGGCAATTCCATGAAACAGTACTGGCTGTATTTTATTCTACACCTTACACCACAAGCAGCTTTTTTTAAAAAAAGAAAAAGACCTGATTTCACTTACAAATATCACTGGTGAAACAATAAAATCATAAATTTTATTATGCCCCAGCCCCTGAGTACCAAGTATTGGTACAGTCTCAAAGAAAGGATCTCCACAACAACATGAAAGGTTATTAAAATACTCTTCTTTTTTCCTAAGACACATCTGTGTGAGGCTAGCTTTCTTTCCACATACCTTAACCAAAATAAAGTATCACAACAGAATAAATGCAAAAGCAAATATGAGCATTCACTTAGTTTTTATTAAGACAGACATGAAAAAACTTGCAAAAATATAAAACACCTCCTCTTTTCATCATTTTTTGTTTTTTGTTTTTAGAAAATAGTTATTTTCATTCAAAAATGTATCATGTGTGCTAATATGAAATGAGTTTATTGCTACTTTTAGATGAATTAATAAATCAATTCTTTTTTCAATTCTCAGTTTTAATCTCTAATATGTATCTACATAGAACAAAGCTCTTTGGGGTAGGGGGCTGATAATTTTAAAGCCTATAAAGGGCCACTAAGATTATTTTGTGTTCTTAATGGAAAAGCAGAAACCCAGGTACTTAACCTACAGCAGTGGCAGTTGGCGCTGTCCTAGGAGGCCACCTCTGCAGGCGCTTGCATCAATTACACTGGAGAGTCAAGTCGGGCACATGACCCAAGCTCAGCCTCTCATACTCTCCTCCTGGGTTTTTGGTTCTTGAGTAAAAAGAAACAACAGCTGAAGCTGTAGTTCGTGTTCATCCATTCTAGTTTTTGAGACCATCTGGAGTTGCCTGGTTCCTCTGTGTTCAAAATCTGGTTCCTTCAGCCTTCCTTTCCATCCTACGAAGTACATTGTAGCAGGACAATGCATTCCCCCAGCCCTTAATTTCACAAGTATAGGATTCTATTGCTCGTTAGTAGATCTCAGTAATATATTAATGTCTTGCTTTACCCTCTAAATGGTCACTGTGTTTCCTCCAGGCTGAAGATCTGCTCTTTACATTGAGTCCTGGGCATTTGGTTCTGAAAGCTTAGTCCTCTGCCTCAGGTGACAATCAAGAGTCACATCTGGTCTTTCTGGTCAGTTTTAATGACTGGGGTCCAAGAGCAAAGCCCCTCATGCTGGTGAAAAATATGGGTTCTGTGACACTTCCGGTTTCCCTTGGTTAAATTCTTCTTTGCCTGGAGGAGCTCAGGACATATCCTGTTTAACCAATTGAAGTATATTAATTTTTTGTATTTTCTCAATATAAGTAGTGAAAACACTTTGAAATATAAAGGACATTCTAAAAATAATTCATTTATTTTTGTTGTCATAATTATTATAATATGATAAATTCATTCATTTTTGTTGTAATTATTGTAATATGATAAATAAAGGAGCAAAGGTGTCTCGTTGGGAGTAGATGAAAGAATACCAGATTTGGAATCAGAAAAGCCGAATTATAGTTCTAATTTTTGACTGCCCTAAAATACGTCCATCAGTGAGGATCTGGGGACCTCATCATTCCCGTCCAGTTCTAAAGTTATATAATTTAAAGCTCAGTAAATCACCAGTGACTATCCCTTCCAACTCCGTGCCTCTCCGCATGAGAGCAGATGCCACAGTGCCCTCCAGGCCACTGGGACCCAAGTAGTCAGGTGCCCAAGCCAAATATCAACTCACTCACCTGAAAAGTGGGAATGGTGAGGTCAAGATATTCCCGGCACATTTGGCACACAGCCCGTACTGGAACAAAGGCTTCACGAAGGCCACAGTGCTATTCCCGCCACAGCTGAACATAATCTCCACAGATCATCGCCATCCTGCCACTGAATCCATTTCTTCAGACTGCTTGCTATTTCTTCTGCACTTCTAAATGAGTTTTACCTACAACTTAGAAAGAGTTAGGCTAAATTTATCACTTTGCACAAAATCAGCAGAAACAGTAATAGGGAATACTGTCAGTGAGAGACAGCATATATTTGTAAGGGACCAGAGTCTCTTGCAAAGGAGATGAAGGATTCAGAACCCTATCTAGAAGATCTCTTTTGTGGCTGAAAATTCATGTCTGCTGCGCTTCTGCCCATCACTTGGCTGAGGGGTGGCTCAGGAAGCAGAGAAAGAGAGCACTGTGGGAAAAACAGCTTACACTTAAAGGAGGCAGGGCTCGGGACTTACCTTCCTGGCGCCCTGCAGTAGCCCTGTTACGAGTGGACTTGTATTCCTTCAAAACCCGTATGTTGAAAACTGAATTCCTAGTACTTCAGAATGTAACTGTGCTTGGAAAGAAGTCTTTGGAAAGGTAATTAAGTGAAAATGAAATCCTTGTCTCTAATTCAACATGACTGGCATCTTTACAAGAAGGGGAAATTTGGACACAGACAGGCATGGAGGGAAGACCGTGTGAAGACGCAGGAGGAGCCAAGGAGACAGGATTCAGGACGCTTCAAACCTGCCAACATCTTGGTCTTGGGTTTCAGGCTTTCAGATATGAGACAATACATTTCTATTGTTTGAGCCAACCAGTCTGTGACATTTCATTATGGTAGCCTGGCAAACACATATCCTCTCAAAAGCCTAGAAAAGTGTCTGGCTCACAGTAAGTGTCCAATAAATATTTGTTGACTACCTACATGAATAACAGGAGCAACTGCCAGCTGACATCCAGCTTTTTTTGTGTGTGTGTGTGGGTTCCGGGGGTCGAACTCAGGACCTCGTGTGCCAGCAGGCGCCCGTGCCACTGAGCAATATCACCGGCCCGTTTTTTGTATGTGGGTACCAGGAGTCAAACTCAGGACCTCGCACTTGCCAGGCAGGCGCTTATGCCACTGAGCCATCTCACCGGCCCACCCAGCTTTTAATGAAAGCAAATCTCAGACATATTCGGCACTCAACTAGACATTTACTGACAGCCAGCAAAACCCAGCTACATACACATGTCTGGAAGCTCCGTGGACTTCAAGCTCTCTGCCCTTTTGAAACATAGAAGATGCTTTGCATAAAAGGTCACAGGGCCAAAGGCAACAGCATTCCAGCAGCAGAATTTGTCTGTCCATCGTCCCTCAGAGTCAGAACGGGGGTGCTATTTAGATGTCAAGAACAAAAGAAGCAACAGCTGTTTTCATCCCTGAAGGAAAAGATGCAAATGAGGTAACCACACCACTGAATCCTGCCCAACACAAACCTCTCTACCTATTCAGGAGGAGCCAAGGCCATGGGTAGACATGTTATGTCAGGGCGGTCAGCTGATGATCCCTAAGCACCACAGTACAGCCTGAGATTTTCCAAAGCTTTTTCCCATTCTCTCCTGTCCTGGACATGGATACTGAGGTTATGGCTGGGAAGCAATCTGCCTACAGTTTCTGATTAGCTAGCAGCTGTATCAGGGAAGCTGCATGTAACAGCAGTAATGATTCAAACAGCTATCAACCATGAGGACATTTACTTGCTCACATAACTGCAAGTCTAAAAGTATAATCCAGGATGCCTTTATCTAGAAGCTGCACCCTGTGCCCAAAGACTTAGACTCCTTTTGACTGACATCCAGCATTTCAGTGCTGCCCAAGAGACAGCCTTTTCATGGCCATAGCTCGGTGAGTGCTTCTTCCATATTTTGTAGATGGAGTAACATTTAGGTGTTGTTAAAGGATGAGAAGAACCCTCACAGGCCCCTCCTCATTTCTCGGTAGCCCAGTTTCGGCACACATGTCCACTCATGAGCCAATCGCTGTCGGGGGAAGAGGATTATCGTAAGTCAGGCAGGCACATTCCTGAGCCATAGAAATGCCTCTCTCTTAAAGAAGAAGCCATAAAGTATGTGACAGGAGCAACCAGCAATTTCCACTACGGTGGCCCAGTTGGAACAAGAACCAGGTTTTTCCTGTCTATCATATCATTTATTACCTCAAGAAACTAAAACTTACAAGTAAGTAAGAAAGTGGTTAGTCACATTGTTAAACAACTTTTTTCTCCTTAAAAGGGGCAATATATTTTCTTTAAATAGTGACCTTCTTAGGAGTAATTTTAAAAGGTTATAATATAGGAAGTTGTGATTTTCCTATGGTTTTCTTATGATCCTATGCCCTGGAAGTCAATTGAGATCTTCCCACATGAAAATTATGCCCTCTCTTATCCCACCTCTCAGTACATTAAATGTAATTGGGACTACTCCAGGAACACTAAAAGCCACTATTTTATTACAAACAGTATTTTTCTGCTCGTTAAAGTAGATACATTACACTTAATGAAAGCTCAATAAGTTATCAGCAAGCATTCTCAGGAGAAAACCGTCATGATTGCCATCCTCGGCGGCAGCTGCAGAGCATCCCCCGAGGCTGGGAAGGGGCGTGTGGGGAGGCTGCAGCTCCCACCTACAGATGCTTGGGCACTGCAGGCTGCCTTCTTTGGGCCTGGCCCTCCAGGAAATTGATTCTGATCCTTTGGCTCAGAGAAGCCGCCTCTTCTTTAGCTTCTGCAGCAGGAAGCAATAAAGCCAAATGAAGAATTTAGAACTATACTTGGGCTTTACCGTATCTTGAATCCAACCCAGAAGGGCCCACTGAGAAAGCTCCATACACCACCCCATAATACTTGAGCTCCTAACATATCAGGGTACACTAGAAAATGGGGGCTTCCATGGGATAGAAGAATGTGGCTCAGGAAGAAGGGGTGATGTGCCCCCAAAAGATAAAGTGTGCTATGAGTAATACCAAGTCTAGCTACAAATCTAAATCTCAACTCAACTCTCAAAGCAGATTATCCCACTCAAATTTATGTTGTTAATGTCTTCCTCATCTGTCAGTCACTCAAGTTTGAAGCCACATAGTTATATCTAACTTCTCCCTCGCCCCCAATTCCTAATCATCTGTCAGGACCTGTCAGTTTTATCTCTTCCACTCCTTTCTGCTTCTTCCTCTATTTTATTTGCTGTCATCCAAACTCAGACCCCATTAACTGTTTCTTGGGATACCAAAATTGCCTCATCACTGGTCTATCCATCCCCCACCCCTCTGCTGCCCTACCACCCTGCTGATTTCTGGATTGATTTTCATAAGATGCAGCACCAATTCTGTCACTTATCTGCCTATAGAGAAATTTCAATATGTCCACTTTTCCTATAAAAATAATTCCTTTTCTAGGTTTCAAGATGCTTGGTATTCTGATACTCTCAACCTCAACTTTCTTTTTTCCTTATGTGGGTACCAGGAGTTGAACTCAGGACCTCGTGCTTGCCAGCAGGTGCTTATGCCACTGAGCGATATCACCAGCCCTTTTTTTTTCCTTTATGTGGGTACCAAGAGTCGAACTCAGGACCTTGCACTTGCCAGGCAAGCGCTTATGCCACTGAGCTGTCTCACCGGCCCTCAGTCTTTTAAACTTTCCCTATGTATACTCACTCATACAAGGCTTCTCAGGGTTCTCCAAGTGCATCCCACATTTTCCTCTGTAGCTCCTACCAAAAAATACTCTGTGCCTAGAATCTCTCAAATCCCCATTTCCACCTGCCATCCTTCTTCTTTGATCCAGCTCCAATGTTGTGGCCTTGGAAGTCACACTTTTTAATTGTCACCTCTGTATTTTCTGAAAATCCGGAAAGCAATACTCTCTCCTACTACACTGACATTTCTATTTATTCAAGTATAAATCATAACTTTCCCACTGTATTAAATCATTGATACCTTAATTCAACAAATATTTATTGAAAAGACTACTGTTGCTGCTGCAGACTAGAGATATCATAATAAATGTATAAAGCAGAGGAAAACTTCTGCCTTTTAGGGATTACATTTTATTAGAGAAGAAAAATAAGATTAAGAATAAAATTCTCTAATACGTTAGTGGTAAGTACTAAAATGGAAAGATAAAGCTGGGACTTGTTAGCATGAGATGATCAACATTTTACATGTGCTGATCAGGAAGCCACCCCTTGAGGCATGACCTGGATAAAGAGGAACTCTGCAATCAAATGGTCGACCACTGTGCCATATCCCCATAAAGGGGAATTCTGAAGGAAGAAAGAGAACCAACCCTGCAGATGTCTTACAGGAAGAGCAGAGGCGGAGACCCCAGAGTGGAAGTTTGCCTAGCATGTTCAGAGGACTGGCATGAGAACTTAGTGGTAAGCAATACTGTGTCTTGGACACAAAGAGATTGTTGAAAAGCAAAAAGTAGAAATCCCCCAAACTATGAAGTTTGATCAAAAATACATTGAGTGTTTAAATTTTAAAAATTTATTACAGCAAAAGACACATTGCCATTTATCCCACTCAAAATATTCCCTTTTGCTTTGAACACACTTATCCCATCACTCTTGCCACTTTATGAAGCAGTTCTGGAAGTCCTCTTTCATGAGTGTCTTTAGATGTGTTGCTGTGGCAATCTTGATGTCCTGAACTGACTCAAAACATTTGGCTTTCATGATCATTTTGGTTTGGGGGAAGAGCCAGAATATGCATGATACCCAATCTGAAGAACAAGGTGGTTGAGGACACACTATCAGGTTTTCGACAGAAATTTCCATAAACATTCTTAATAGATTCAGGACATTCAGGCAGCCATGAAAATACACTCATGAAAGAGGACTTCCAGAAATGCTTCAGAAAGTGTCAAGAATGATGAGATAAATGTGTTTGAAGTAAGGTGGAGTATTTCAAAGGGGACTAATAGCAATGTGTCTTTTACTGTTATAAATTATTTTTACTTTTATTTAGTCATCTGATGTATTCTTTGATCATACCTTGTAGACATGGAAAAGAATATACTGAATTATTGAATGTTTCCTTTAATTCCTTCTGCATTTTAGGTTTACAAATTGAGCCATTTATTCCTCCTGAAGAACTCTTTTTTATTCTTTTCAGGCTACTGGTAATAAACTTGCATAGTTTTGCCTGGGATTGTCTTTATTTCACTTTCTCTGGCCATTTTTTTTCAAGGTAACACATTCTCTGATGGCATCATTTGCTTTCATAAGTGTACCTTCCATTGTCTTCTATAATCCATACTTCCTATTAATAAGTCAGCTGTCTGGCAAAACAAAAAAAAGTTTGTAGTCTGATCTTTTTTTTTTTTTTTACTTTGCTATTTTTCACATTTTTCAGCAGGCTGACTTTGAAGTATTTCTCTTTGTATTTGTTTTGCTTGAGATTCATAGAGATGTGTGTCTATGAATTGATATCATTAATTAGTTTTGGGAAATTCTCAACCATTTTCTCTTTACATAATGCCATATCCATGTTTTTCTCAGCTTATCTTACAAGTCTTATAGGCATTTACTCTTTTTATGATTTCATGGTACATTTATTGCCATATATTTTTACACTTATTATCATGCTTCTTATTCTCTCTTCCATTTTTGTTTTTGTTTCACTTCATACTCTGTATTTGTCTATTGGGTTAGATTTTGCCATTTACTAATAATCTCCTCATCTTCATTCAATCTGTTAGTTTCAATTTGCTTTTTAAAAAATATCACAATTTTATGGTAAAACTTCCATGTTGTCAACTATTTTCTTAAACATATTAAGATAACATATTAACCTAGTTCATAGTTATTTTAAAGTTCATATCAGAGTAACTTTAATTTTGGATCATCTGCCATTCATTTTTCTCTTTGTCCAATTTTGGTAGAATTTATAATGTTGGATATGAAAAACTACTACTACTTGGGGTGATATTTTTCTTCAGAGAGTATTCACCAAATCATATGGCAGGTTGCTGAAAGAGGACATTTTTCCATTAATTATTGCTGCCTAATAAAATCACAGCAAAAGTTAGTCACATTAAAAAACAGTAAGCATTTATCACGTTCATGCTTATACATCAGGATTTCAGACAGAACCCAGCAAGGATATCTTGTTCCTGCTACATGCTGTCTATGATCAAAGCAGAGGTGACCAAATACCTGGAGATGATTGGAACAACTTAAATAGAGCCGTTTGTCTGAGGCCTCTGGTTTAGTTTGGTTTGGTTTGGTTTGGTTTCCCCATGGTGTCTACGGGGGAGCTGGCTCCATTACTTATATACTGTGACGTGACAGATGAGAACTGGCTGGAGTCACTCTCCACACACTGTAGTATCTGGTTGGTAGGGCTTCTTTGTTGCAACTGTCCTCCTGCACAGTGAGCAGGTCAACAGAGAATATTCCAAATGGTATAGGTGGAAGCGTCAAGACTTATTTTTATCTTAGCATCAGCAATCCCAGAAGACCTCTTTCTGGACATATTTATGACACACTTATATTTGTGCAAGATTCAAGGTAATGGGAATGGGCATCAGAAGAAAGAAAATTGATGAAGTAGACTATGTCATTCCAATTAACAGATGCAAGGCTGGATTTCAGACTTCAAAAGTTTCGTCTATTTCTTTTGCCTTCAGTCATGGAGTTTAGGCCTTCAGGGATACAAATTATGAATCTAGGTGTCTTGGTTACTTTCCCTTCATTGCTGGGACAAAATACCTGATGCCCAAAATTAAGGAAGGAAAGGTTTATTTAACTCACAGTCTGTGGAGATTTTGTAACAGCAAAGTTATAGAATAGCAAACTTATAGAAATTTCATAGCAGAAATTAGAAATCAATTAGTAGCCTCTGCCTAAGCTCCTGCTGCCTGTCACGTAGTTAGACTCAGCGAGCCTTGACCACCATGCCAGCTATAACTCAGAGACAGTTTGACTCAGCCTTATCTGACTGCATCCAGCTGCATTGCCTGTACTTTCCAGCCTATAAACATATTCTGTTTTGCTTGCCTATTCCAGGGACTTTCCACCTAGGACAGAATAACCCAGTCAAGGACATGCTTGCTTGATTTCACCCACCCACTCGGACAGCCCCTTCCCTAGCAGAGCCTGCCCAGAACAAATCTGCCAGATAAGGTGGGCCTTAGCCTATGTAACCAATCATATAATAACTGGCAGTCAGCTTTGTATTTCTGGCTTGCAAAAATGTATTTAAGCTGAACTCTAAGCTGACTCTGGGCTAGTGATTTGGACTTGGTTCCCACTAGCCCACTAGCATTAAAATAAAGTTACCTTCCAACTCCTCAGATGCAGAGTCTTCCATTCAGTTTGATATCAGATTTCTGCAACAGTTTCAGTCCATAATCAGCTGGCTCCAAGGCAGGGTGGCATGGCACAGGGTGACAGTTCAGGCGGCAGAAGACAACAAAAGCAGCAAGAGCAAAATGTGGGGAGCAAGCCTCTTTTCCTCACTTACATTGTATGCAGGCTCTCTACCCTAGGGTGGGTCCTTTACACCCATACCATCTCTGCGCCCTCCCCTTGCACAGGTTCATGGTGTTTACAAAGTAAGGACCCTGGCCCCCTGCTGAGTCACTTAGTTAAACTTCTAAACTTCTCAAGTTGACACAATATATCAACCATTACCCTAGGGTACATAACAGGGCCCCCCTTCTTTCTTGGGCACTGGATTATTATTTGTGTCCTTTGGAAAGATTAGTTTTTTTTTTATCATATGGTTTCTACTCAAGTTCTTGGCCATATTTCCTTCTCTTCAGAATCTTCTGTCTGCCTTGAAAGCCCTCCTATTTCTTCAAACATATTTTTTGAGCTTTTTAAATTTGTTTTTAATGGTGGGTTTGATCCACTACAAGCTACAGTACCATATTCAGAAGTGGAAGTCTGTAACTTCAGTTTGAATGATATTCTCTAGTTCTTGTCTTACAACACTCTTTGTTCTGTTCCTGGTCATCCTATTCTCTTACCTCATGACATATTTTCACATATGGAATCTTCTTGTCCTTACACTCACTCTCCAGCTTTGGCATGAATTACACTCCTGTTCTACCAGGACCATATGTCCTTAGTTTTTCATGTGGACACTGCCTATATTTCTTATGACTTCTCAGAAACAAATACCATATCAGAAAACTTACTGTCATGAGCCTTAATAAGAGCTAGAGCTAGACTTTGTAGCTCACCTTGGTCTATGAAGCAGGGCCAAGGTATATGCAAAATAGATGTCTTTCACATCCCACCCTTGGCTGAAGATTACAATGAAACATGTCCCAGACTTACCTAGAAGGCTGTTCTGTGTCCTTATACTTGATTCATAATTTGGTGCATAAGTTTAAGATTTCTGCCTTGCACACCAAGTACCAAAGTAGAAAAAATCTAATCTCTCTAATAATAATAAAAAATGTTAATACTCCTTTCTCTCTTCAGAATACAGTAATTTTTATTCCATGTTGCCAAATATATCAATGGATGAACACCACCTATTTGTTGGTATGAAAAAGAAAATAAATGTCAGAGAACAGAAAGGGTACCAGGGCCTCAGCTTCCCGGTGTACCAGTTTGTGTTCTTTCCTGAGCTCTAGGCCTGATAAGATTGATGTCAGATGCAGCCTCGGAACTCTTCCACATTAACAGCAAGAATTAGTGCCTCAGAAGAGAAAGCCTCTCCTTAGTGACGCCTCCAGCAGACAGGTCCAGTGTATGTGTGTGTGTGTGTGTGTGTGTGTGTGTGTGTGTGTGTGTGTGTGTAAGCATATATACTAACAGTTTGGTAGATAATGGCCTTTTTTACCATTTTGCTTAATTTTGGTAGTTTAGGGATTTTTCTAGAAGAGAATAAGACTTCAGTTTAGGTAGCAAGTTCTTGACCTTGCTGACGGGGACCTCACGAATGATTTTTAATGAAATGAATAATAGAGTGACTCCTGGAGGCAAGCATGCCCTCTTTTAGGATAAGCAACAGCAAAACAAAACACAAACAAAGGACAAGCTTTCTTAATCTAACACGGAAAAGAGAAATTCCAGTTGGGAATGTGAGAGAGGAGAGTCTCATTTTAACTTCCTGCCCTGGATTCCTCACAGCAGAAGGTTCTTTCTGTAGGTTCAGAAAGTTTTTTACTCAGGTTAGGAGATAACTAACAAAAACCAAAAGAAGGATGGGTTGAGCTACTGTGATTGGTAAGACACAACATTTTCTCTCTAGGCTCAAAAATTGAGTTCCAGCTGGGCTTGGCGGTGCACACCTGTAATAATCCTGGCACTCTGGGAGGAAGGCTGAAAGATTGCAAGTTCAAGTCTAGCCTGGGCAATTTAGCAACTTAACAAGACCCAGTTTCAAAATTTAAAAAAAAAAAAGGGCTGGGGATGCAGCTCAGTGCGAAGGACCTCAGATCAATTCCCAGTACCACCACCACCACCACAAAAAAAATCAATTCCATTAAAACACGTGTCTTAGTTACTTTTCTCTCATTGCTGAGACAAAATAGCTGACACCCAAAGTTAAAGGGGGAAAGGTTTTTTGTTTTTTGGGTTTTTTTTGTGGGTACCGGGGGTCGAACTCAGGACCTCGCGTGCCAGCAGGCGCCTGTGCCTCTGAGTTATCTCACTGGCCCAAGGGAAAGGTTTATTTAGCTCACAGTTTGTAGAGGTTCCAGTCCCTAATCGACTGGCTCCAACGCAAGGCTGCACATAAAAGAGGGGCAACAGTTCACGACAGACAGAAAGTACCAAAGCATCCAGAGACCTTAACAGTGTCTTTCTGCCCCTTTTATCTTATCCGGACTACTTAGCGTGGGTAGCACTCATGCCCTTAATCCTAGTGCCCTTGAGCCTAGCATTACACCATGGATCAATCCCAGTGTAACACACTGTAGCTCCAGCCACCTCTGAGAAAGCCCCATCTATGACTGCAATAAGGCTATGGGAGGGCATCTAGATGCAACCGATAACATTCCATCCCTGGCCCCAAAAAAACTCATACACATCCCCTTATGCAAAAGGCATTTAGTCCATCTCTAAGAGTTGCCAAAATTCTAACATATTGTACTGCTGAAAACTCCAAGTCCACAGTCTCCTCTGAGATCTAGGGCGAACTCTTAGATGTGAGCCCCAGTACAATGAAAAGAAAGTTAAACACTTCCAACATTCAATGGCACAAGATAGACATTTCCATTCCAAAAGTTACAAATGGGGATAGCAAGGAAAGAGAACAAAGTAAGACCAAAATCCAGCAGAGCAAACATTAAATCCCGCAGTTCCACTTCCAGCATCCCTGGCCATCTGTGTCAGCTTGTGAGGTTCTGGTTCTGCCCCTGTGGCACTGCTGGTGGTTGTAGCATCTGTGGCTTCTCTTTTGGGCCTGCTCTGCTCCCTCCTCGCAGGTTTCCTCAGACAATCCACGTTCCTGGCTTCTCCAAACTTCTGGGGTCTCCACTGCACCTTTGGCTTTGCACTCACAGCTTCACACACTGCCCTCTCAGGAGCCACTGCCTGGCCTCCCAGGCCTTCTTCTGAAATCTGGGTGGAAGGCTTCCTGATCATACAACTCTTCTTCACGCATCTAAAACCAGCACCAGGTGGATGATGCCAAGGTCTGCTGCCAGCTGGAGCAGTAGCCAGGTTTCCTTCTGTCTTGGCTGTAGGGGTCCAGTGCCTGTGAACCAAATCCCAAGGAACAGCTTCTCTAGGCTGCCGCCATTCTGGAACATGGTGCTCTGGGGCTCTCTTCTCAAAGCAAATTCCTTTGCTTTTGCAATTTTGAGGCTGCAAAGGGTGGAGTCTTGCTGCTTCTTGTGATCATCTTTTCTATTCTCCTCAGGCCAACTTTTCTATTCTCCTGTCCCATCTCAGGAATCAAGATCGCCTCTGCTTTTTCTTTGCAGTCCACAGCTTTACTGAAGCTTCCTTTCTGGCCAAACTCACAGCATTTTAAATCGTTCTTCTGGCCTTTTTGCTCTTGATTCTCAACATAGATCTGGCTAAATCCCCCAACAGTAGCCATGCCATCGTCTCAACATTAGACTGCCTTGAAATTTCTCCTGCAAGATTAATTAGTCCACTGCCCTTAATCTTAATCTCAGGCAAAGTCTCTGGACATGAGCAAAATGCAGACAAACTTTCTGCCAAGGTATAACACATATTGTTTAGAGTCAAACAGCCAATGTGGTCCTTTTTCCCAGCAGAAAACTCCCCAGCTGGTCTTTACCAGCAGGATTTCTATCAGCCTTCTGGTCTTCTGAGCTCTGACCAGAATCTTCCATCAAGTTCAGCCTAATGCGTTCCAGCTCTACTTTTTCAGCCAGCATCTCCGAACCGTTCCAAGCTCTTCCCACAAGCCAGTCCCTAAGGCTCCTGAACCACATGGTCAGGTACAGTCACAGCAACAACCGCACTTCTCTGCTACCAAATTCTGTCTTAGTGAGTTTTCTCTTGCTGAGACAAAATACCTGACACCCAAAGGTAAAGGGGGAAAGGGTTTTTTAGCTTGCAATTTGTAGAGGTTTCAGTCCATAATTGGCTGGCTCCAAGGTAGGGTGGCACATGGCAGACAGAAAGTACCAAAGCAACAGTGACATTAACAGTGTCTTTCTGCCCCTTTTATCTTATCCACACTACTTAGGGTGGGTAGCACTCATACCCTTAATCCTGGTGCCCTTGAGCCTAACACTGCACCATGAATCAATTCTAGTGTCACACATTCTAGTTCCAGCCACCTCTGAGAAAGTCCCACCTATGGCTGCATGAAGCTTTGGGGCGGCAACATTCCAACGACTTTCTTTGTTTCCATGTTTGAGAGATCATATTTAGCCATCCCTACCACAGTGTACCTTCCTAGGCATTCCAGATTCCTCCTAGTTATTCAGCCTGCAAGCATTCACTGAACGCCATCTCTAGATTAGGCACTGTCTAATCACTGACACTCAAAAATTACTAAGATACTGTCTTCCTCTTCACGTATCTTCCCCACTTCTACCAGTCAGGCACTTAAATAAAGAACTCCAATATAATATGTTATTTGCTCTGAAGTAATTAAGCACAGGATCTATGGCAGAATAGTAAAGGGGACCCTCTATACCCTAAGAAGCCAGGGATAGTGGGTCAAAACTTCGCAGAAAATGTTTCTCTGAGTTCACTGTTGAACTGGTGAGCAGTTACTTGATGTATGCATAGAGAGAAAAAAGAATAGGATTTCAGGCACTAGAGAGAAAAATAAGAAAAAGGTTGAAGACTGCAAACATCAAGATATGTATGGGTAACAAGAAACCATTCCTTGTTGCTGAAAAGAAGTGAAACTTGGAAGGGCAGGATCAACATCATGGGTGAGGTCATGAGAGGCCTCTTGCTTCCTGAATCACATTCTGGACTTGGACTTAAAAACCTATGTGTTTTTTAACAGCTTCTTTTGTGGTGTTGATGGGCATTCAAGTTCAGGAGCTACTAGTCAGGACTGCAGGGCTAGACCCTCACTCGGCCTACCCAGGGGTCAGATCGCATCTTCCCTTTCCTGCCTCTTTTGCTTCATCCACATCATCACTGATGACATCCCTCACGTGAGGTCATAACTTCATACATGAATGTGGCCTTCATCTTTGAAGATTACGATAGGAAAACTATAACTGAATAAAGTAATCCCGATTTTCATGCAAGGGCTGTGGCCCCCTTGAGTAATGTAGTAGGGTGACACTCTCAGAGAATCTGTGACCTGTGCTAGTTCAAAATGGTACTTAGCTTTGGGGTGGTCATCTTGGGAGTCGTTTTTAATGTCCATGTGGAATGACTAAGGTATTCACCTAAAATAACATGAGAACAGCTGTTTCTATAATTAAAGATTCAGTAATATACTGCATAGTCATTGTCTTTATGCAGTTTGATGTTTTATTTTTATAGTCACTACAAATTGATGGGCAAAGGATAAAAGGGGGCCCCGAATAAAGTCTTTAGACAATGTTATGCAAAAAATAGCTGAAGGAATTTGTTCCTGCCAGTATCTAGAAGCTATAAATAAGAAGTTAGGGTGTGAAAAGGAAGAAACTAACATGCGATGCTTCTGAGATATGCTTGGCTTAAAGAGATTATTTTCTTCAAAAAAGCTGGAAACAGATTGGAGATAGATATAGAGATATAGATATATATGACATTCAGTGGAAAATCTGAATGTTCTCTTCATTACCTAAGGAAGGGGGTAAAATGTCACACTCATTAATTGAAAAAGCTAGGTCAGATTACACGCATTCACAAATGCTACAGTCAGAGTTGGGCCAAGGGTTTGGGATCATGAAGGAAAACAAAGCAAATTAATTACTCTCACTATCCAGGTAATTTTCCACTTCTGCCACAAATGCAAAATGTCAACCCCCGCAAACCTTGAACCCCCATTCTCATCTTCAGAAGCAGTTTTACATACCATGGCTAGGTAGGCAATTGTTTCTACCAAGTAGTTCAGCAGCATGAATTGTATTTTTGGTAACCAACACACTGGTTCATATTTTGACTCAAGGTGACTTGGATTTAGAGATGGGTTTAATTTGCCAGTGAGAATCCTTAGGCCAGTGGATTCAATCTAATTTGAGAACCACGAGTAATTGATAATTTTTCATTAACCTTGGGCACTCTCACAAGATTGGTTAGCAAAAAATAATCCAAAGCTTGGCAGGATTTGACATGCTGTATTTAGTTAAAATGTCATATAAACCAGAGGATGAAATTTTCTTGCAAAATTGAAATCTAATATTTGGAAAGACGATCTAAGAATTTTACCTTTTATTTAGTAAAAGATAGGATCTTTCCTCTGTAATTTTCTAAACTTCAAGGATTTAGGAAGACATTTCTTACCCTGCCATCAGTAGACTCCTAGAAAAACAGAGGTAACCTTCAGGGAGTTGATGGAACTCTTTTATGGTATATCAAATATTGTGTGCATGTGCTTATGGTATCCCTGGGCCAGAGGCAGAGCATTGGTTGAATCTCAGAAGAGCCTGAGAAAACCCCCCAAAACTTGCAAATGAATTGTTTTTAGCATCCCATAACAGCATAAAGCCTTCATGCCCAGATTCTGAGAGTCCCACTTGGGTTATCTACTCACCTAGGAAAGGTTGCTATAACTTCTCACTAGTTAGTATTTGGGGTCCCCTTTAGCTGGGGTGAGAATCTTTACATCTGATGTTAATTCCTTTTAAAATTCTTTCTTTCATTGCTAGAAATTTTCATATTCTAAACACATTTACAATTGAGGTATAACTAATATGTAATAAAATAGAAGTGTATAATTCCTTGGGATTTGACAGTTCTACACATTGATTAAAACAAGTCTCAAATCAACATATAGATTTTCATTACCCTAAGAAACTCCCTCATTTTGCTTTCCAGTTATTTCTCATCTTCATCTCAACCTAGAGACAACCACTATTCTTATTTTTATCTTACAAATTAGTTATGGAAATAGTCTCCAATCTTTTCTTTTTTTTTTTTTTTTTGGTGGGTACCGGGGGTCAACCTCAGGACCTCGCGCGCCAGCAGGCGCCCGTGCCGCTGAGCGATATCACCGGCCCCTTTTTTCGTATGTGGGTTCCGGGAGTCGAACTCGGGCCCTCGCGCTTGCCAGGCAGGTGCTTACGCCACTGAGCCATCTCACCGGCCCCTCCAATCTTTTCTTAAATAACATTGATTTTGATATGTTGATCTTATATACCAAGACCTTCCTCTAGTCACTTATTTTTATAGGTTTTGCTAGGCTCTTTGGGTTTTCCAAGTACTTTCAAATGTATAGCTAAAAGTTTTACTTCCTTCTTTTGAATCCCCGTGACTTTGTGCTTCTTGTATTATTGCACTGGCTGAGATCTCTTTAAAATGATAAACTCCAGTGGTAATAGTGGGTTTTGACTTGTTTCTAATCTTAGAAGTAAAGTACTTATAATACATTAATGAATGTTAACTGTAGGGTTTTCATTGATATCCTTAAGCTAAGAAATTCCCTTCTGTTTCTATTTTACTAAAATTTTTTATTGATGCTTTCTGTATATATTGACAGAGCCATATTCATTTCCTCTTTGTTAATACATAAGTAACATCGGTTGACTAATATCCAACCAAATTTGCATCCCAGGGAAAAATTCCAGTTGATCATGATGTGCTTTTTTGTTAGTCAGCTTCCCACCATTATAACAAAATACCTGAGATGGAGATAAAAGGTTTATTTCTGCTCAAAGGTTTGGAGGTTCTGGTCCGTAATGAATTGACTCCTTTGTTTTGGGCCCTTGGCAAGGCAGCACATCAGGGCTGGCATGCACGGTGGTGTAAAACTGCTCACCTCATGTCCAGGAAGCAGAGAGAAAGAACAGAGCTGGGTGTGGGGGCAAAACTGGCTTCAAGACCATGTCCTCAATGACCTAAGGCTCCACTCTTAGAGGTTCACTATTTCACAATAGCACCATGCTGGGACCAGGGCTTTACCACAGGAAATCTTGGGGGGCATTCAAGATCCAAACTGTAGCAGTTATCCTATTTATATACTGCTGTACAAAAGGATGCCATGTAAAATGTTTAAGAGAGTTTTGGATGTGTATATTTTGAAACATATCAATATGTAATTCTCTCGTCGTCATTTTTTTCAGATTTTATCAGCATTATGCTCACTTCATAGAATATATTGGAATATTCCCTTATTTTCTGAGACTTGTGTACCATTCTTTTTTTTTTTTTTTGTGGGTACCGGGGGTCGACCTCAGGACCTCGCATGCCAACAGGCGCCCGTGCTGCTGAGCGATATCACCGGCCCTTTTTTCGTTTGTGGGATCCGGGAGTTGAACTCGGGCCCTCGCGCTTGCCAGGCGGGTGCTTATGCCACTGAGCCATCTCACCGGCCCACCATTCTTGATTATTTGATATAATTCATTAGTGATGACAGTTATGCCTTGATATTTTTTAAAGGAAACATATTTTTATTACAAAATCAAAATTTTAATAGATGTAAGGCCATTTAAATTTTGTTTCTTTCTGGGTTGGTTTTGGTAAATTATATTTTTCAAGGTGCTCTGGCATTTTAGCTTGCTAAATTCATTGGCATAAATTTTGCTCAGTATCCTGTTTATAAACTTTTAATATCTAAGAATTTGCAATGATAATCTTTCTTTTGTTCTTCATATTGGTGATTTGCTTAGTTAAGGTCTGCTAGAGTTGTGATTTCTCAGCTTTTTCTATCCAAAAGTGTTTTATAATCATTTTGGAGAAGTTTCACAGTGTACTCCTTACATTTGGGTTTTAATATCTTGACTATTTTGTGCCTATTTTGTATACATGTATATATTTTTTCATTTTTGTCCCACTTGGAGTTCATTGAGTTTCTTGGATTTGTGGGTTGATATCTTCCATTTATTTCAAAGAGTTCTCAGTCATTATCTTTTCAAATATTTCTCCTTATTCATTCTGTTTTCTTCTAGGACTCCAATTGTTTATATGTTACATTATTAGATACCCTGCTCTTTAGGAAACTTGACTCATTTTTAAATTATTCTGTCTTTCTGTGCTCCAGTTTAGATAACTTCTGTTGACAAGTCTTTAAGTACACTGATTCTTTATTCCACTACATTAAGGTTGTTGTAAACCCATCAATTTCTTCACTTGTGATACTTTAATTTTGAGTCCTAGAATTTCCATCTGTTTTTTTCTATAATTTTCATTTCTCTGATGAAATGTCATAGCATTCCAAAAATGTTATGGACCTTTGTCACTAGATTATTTGACATATTTATCATAATTATGTTACTGTAGTTTTTTGTTAACCCCAGCAGTGGTGTGTTAACTCCATGTGTGGGTGCCCTCTGTTAACTTTTCTTCTTTTCATTACTGATTACATTTGCTGTGACTTTGTGTGTGTCATAACTTTTTATTGCATGCCAAATATTGTGTATACAATAATTACGGTGACTGAAGTAAGTAATATTGTCCCTGGAAAACACCATGCCTCTTCTTTGTTAGGCTGCTAGCTTGAGGGCTAAATCACTCCGATCTGTAGTTGAACCAGGTCTGGGTTTCATTGTGGTGTTAGTTGAATTCTGTTCACCGTTAGCTTCAAATATTTGAGGGTGGGGTCAAGGCTTTCCCTTTAGAGACCTCTCTATGCCTTGTGTCCCAGCTTATAGCTTTCCAAGTCCCATGAAATTGCTTCATGTTTTATAGTTCAGCTGGCAGATTTTAAGGAACTGAGAAATTCCCTTTGCTTTTCATCTCTATTCCTTTGCTCTTCACCTTGGGAGATCTGTTTCTCCCAGGCTGCTTCACTGCCCCCAGACTTCAGAGAGACATCACATGACACTAGATGAAGACCCCGATCACCTCAGAGCATCTACATCAGCAATGCTGTCCTCCTTGTCTTCCAATAAGCCACTGCCTTTCATTTGATAAAGGTCTTAGACACACTGAAGGGATTGTCATCTTTCATGACCTGCTGAGAGGCTTTGCAGGGCTGCTGAATTATATTTCATGAAAGTGAACCTCAGGAGAATTTTTCCTACCTTTCCTGCTCTAGCTTCAGCCTTTGGTTGGCCAGCGCCATGTATTCAGTGGTAGGTCAGTGCACGTAGCAGGGGACTTCCCTGCGTGCTTTGGCAGCCTTCTCTCCACTTTCCTGCTCTTCCCCTAGCCCTCAAAGGGCCAATCTTTGTGTTTCAGGAGGCAGGGGATCTCACTCAGTGTTCCTCTCCTATCTTAGACATCAGTGTGCTACTGCTTTTCACCCAGCGAAGATCCAAGAAGATCAAGTGTGGCTCACAGGGATCCCTCTCAATCTTCTAGTCCTGCACTCAGTATTCAGTTTCCTGCTGCTTATCCTTGGTGAAGTTCTTGTGGAAAAGACTTAACCGTGGGTAAGGATCAACATATAACTAGGTCACCTTGAAATTCTAATCCTTCATGTCCACCCACTCATGGTCACCAAAAGTTTATTAGCAGGTAACCTGATTTCTCCTTACCTGTCCCAATAATGGATGACATCCTGGAGTTGCTAGGGATAACAGCAGGCGTGAGATAGTCCTAGGAATGGATTTTCTCTTCCTAAATTTTAGTTCATTTAAATGTCTTTGTATTCCAGCTCCCTGCTAGGCTTTAGTGCTCATGATATTGTTGCCAATTGGACTTGGCTTATTATAAGGACAAGAGTGATGATCTGCAACTTCCTACACTCTAACCAGAGCAGAAGTCAATTCTTTTCAAAAGTCTTTAGAGCCAGAACTTACCTGAAGATTCTGAACTCAACAAAACAAATTTTGTCTTATAGTAATGTCTTTTAAACAGATCTAGGCTCTCACTTTTCTCTCTGCCACATGCTCCTGATGGAGCATGGGGGGTGTTCAAGTCCATGTCCTTGTGTGAGCAGTGTCCTTTCCATTCTGCTCTGATTTATACCTTCCCTACTTCTTCAGATCTCACGTAAATGTGTATCTTCCAAGAAGTCTCCCCCAACGTACGGTAAATGCATTCAGCACCTCTTACAGCCTCAGTATACTCTTAGAGTAACCCTTACCACTTTGTGTTGTGTCTATAATGCTGGAACAAAGACAGGACTTCCTTCCTTCCAAGTTTGATCTAGAATGGAGACTCACCGAGTTGATAGGGCTCCTAACTCCACTGGAGTCAGGATGAGGGTTGAGATCAACATCATTAAAATCAGAGGACCTAAGAGATAAAGAGAGGCAGATCTAGCAAGGGGGGAAAGGAAAACAAAACAGACAAGTGAACAACAGGCTGCTATGGTAAGGAGGGGCACTGGCTGCCAAGGAGGATGATATTTAAAATGCCTTTATTCAGACTTAATTCACATGAATGTTAATGGGAGAAGAAAACATTTGAGAAGGAAGTTTTTTTTTCTTTCTATTTCAACCTGAAGATAAGACACGAAGGATATGGTACATAGGAAAGTTTTCCCAGCATCCCACAAGAAGGCTAATATCAGTAAATTAGTCCCTGCAAGGGAATGGTATTCAAGTGTTTTTTAAGCCACTGAGTACCACCTCTCATTAATCTTACCTCTATGGACTCAATTTTTTACAACATTTTGGCTGCTAAAGTGCAATATTATGACATATTCTGTATAGTTTTTTTTTTTTTAATTTCAAACTACTAACTCTTAGCAATCGTAGTATGGTATTATTGTCCCATCCTTTAAAAAACAAACAAACTGGCAGTTACTCAGGAAATATTCTGATTTCCTCACTCAAAAACCTATATAGCATTTTATTAAATGCTATTAAATGTTTGAATTTTCTTCTGATAGAACTTAATGAAATATGTTGCAAATACAAAGCAAAAAGCTTTAATATAATTATAACATTTGAAATGCCAACTTCATGTCTCTGATTTACCCTAAAGTAATGGCCTTGGATGTGAACAAAGATAAATTTTAGGGTTATTTACCACAGCACTGATATCACTATTTACCATATAACTGTAAGAAATTATAAAACATCTAAATTTCTAATGATTAGAAGTTGAGTAAAAATAATTATATTTATATAAGAGAGTACTATGCAGACACTAAAAGTTGCTTGCACATGATTCAATGAGGTGGAAATATGTTCACTATATATTCATTTTTTGAAAAGTAGTCATAAAATAACATGTATATATGGATCTATGGAGAACCGGTAAAGTAGCTTCTAAGACTCCATCCTCCCAACTTAACCTTTTCTACTGTGAAATAGGATAATCTGATCCTAATTAAAGACACATTTTAGGCCTGTTTCACAGGTAGATTTGGCCAAGGAAACCAGGTAATCTGCTGTTCAGTTTGGAATAGAGGTTCAAAATTGGCAAATAATTTACATATTTGTAAGAGTATGTCTTCTTTCTTCATATGATTCAAGCCACCATGAAATTATTTGAAAAGAGACAGATTGGCACTCAAACTTTATTTCTGTCCTGAGCTACTCCAAACACATTCCACCGAATAAGGATGAAAACCGACCACCCCTCAAGGAAGTTTAGCCATTAAATAAAAGTACAACACAGCACAATTTCTGCTGGTGGGTCACCCATTTCTGACTGTTATGGTGATTTTGTGTTGTAGGCCTCAAAACAGGATTCTAGTTAAAAACGAAAGGTGCCGGTGATACCAGAAAGACCAGTTTATTTTGGGTGAGTATTGAAATATTAAACATTAAGCTAAGAATATTTCTTCTTTAACAAGGGAAAGATTCTTAAGCCATTTTGGTAAAATATTAGCTACTACTAATAGGTACACATTATTTATTGCTTATATGTGTGACATTTTAAGAATACCATCTTTTCTAACTCATTTAATCCTCAGGAGAACTCTGCGAGGCATACACTGTCTAATTTGAGGGAGCTGAGGTTCAGAGAGATCAAGTAATTTCTATATGGACACGAGACCATGAGGGACTCAAGACTCAGAAAGCTGGGCCCAGTAATTTGCTCTTAAAGATTGCACTTGGGCAGTTCATCTGTGGAAGGTTGAAAGCTCATAAAAACCCTGAATCATTGAAGTAGATGAGTGATTAACTCCATTTCCTCCTCCAAAGCATATTTGATCCTAGAACAATAGGCAGGGAGCCTAACTGAATTCCTACCAACCAGAGAGCCAGCCCAAGTCAGGGGAGGCCAGTGTAGAATGACGAAGGCATCTACAGATGACTTCTAGTTTTCTCTTCTCACGAGTGGACGTGGTGGTGGAAATGATCAGACCATAAAAATGACACCATCTGTAATTTGTAATTTTCTCAAAGTATTTCTGCATGCTATAGCACTCATTGAAACTTCTAAGAGGTAGGGTGAAACCAAAGTGAAAAATAATTTTCAACCAGCCTTCTCATTTGTCCTCCGGCTTGGAAATGAGTCTAGCATTAGCCACACTCTGGGACCAGATCTTATGAGTAGCTCCGTCCCAGCAGAGGTCCAGGCTGGAACCTGGGGCTTGGCACCTTCCTTGCCAAGCCTATCCTTGTCCAACCTCCCCCTGACTTTTGCTTCACCTAGTGCTCTGTATAAAGTGGTTGTTCAGAAAATGTTTATGAATAATGATTTTTTAAGCTGCTATTTTACAGATGGGCAAACTGAAATTCAGAACAGAAAACTTAATTGATATCATAAAACCTACAAATACTTCCAAATGAAGTTTGGCATTTGTTCCCTTGCAAATATGCGAAGTTGGTGACATGTCCTTTCCGTAAAAATTTCCAAAGATAAAGGGTAACAGGTAACAGGGATGGGGAAGAGGTACTACTGGAGTTGAAAGCAGGGAGGAAGGAGGAAAGGAAAAGAATATGAAAAAGAGGGTCATTGCTGTTAGAAAACCTTACTACAGAGGTCCTGAATCATGGAGCTGCATCACACCTGGAACCATTTATAAATTCTTTTGAGAAATGCCAGTCTAATAAACACTTCGCCAGCCAGTAATTCATGAGCTCCAGGCAGTAGTTGAAACCGAGGGGGGTAATGGCTACAGCTGTCAGGCTCCAGATGCTCTGGGGCCCGGCCCTGCCACTGTGTCCCAGCATCCGTGTGGAAGAAGGCTGAGAACTGGCACACCCACCACCGCTGCCCTGGCCTGCTCCCAACAGCACCAGCTGCATCTGGCCTGGAAGGCGGCTGATGCTGGCGGCCTCATGCTCCCCGTGAGGTTGAGCTCTGGGCGGAAGCCAGGCTGCAGGAATTGGACCTCCCCTCCCCTCAGCACACTTGGTCCAACCTCAACTGCCTGTCTCCCCCAGAACCTCAAGGGAGCTTTAGCTTTCCTGGCACACTGCATCCTCCTGGGGTCCGGGCGTCTTCCTGAAGTCAACAGAAAAGATGGAATGAAAACCACGCAGATGAAAAGTCATGTCATTTATTAATAATTTTTTTCTTCTATAAATTGGAAGGAAAAAGTCTTTGGTGACACTCTCTATTAAACAATCTATCTTGGATGGCAAAACCCAGACATAAAGTTACACAGGTCAGTGAAGTAAATCAAGATCTATGGCTTTGTAATTTCTTGCACACTCTCTCATACACACTTCTGGGCTTAATTGCACTAAATCAATAATCTATAACAAATGGGGAAAACACTTCAGAAAAGACCTGTGGTGACACTACAAAAACATTGGCAACATATTAGAAAACTCTGTCCCAAATGTACATTGTATACAAAATAAGGTATACTATTTTTTTTTTTTTGCTTTACAATTTGCCACCTAAAATAGTTCCAGTTTTAGATGTCTTTCTTTCTACCCCTCACCATATCCTATACATATTTTTCTTTCAAAATAAATATACAGGTTCATTACATGGTAAACAGGTCGATGTTTGACCCTAATTTTAGTAAGAATTACAACCAAAAAGAAAGGAATGTAATCCTGCAGGAGAAGAACAGAAAACTACTGCAGAAAACAAATGACTCGTGAGGTCTCAAAGGCAAACTGTTACAAAAATAGAGTGACTGAAAGGCTAGCTGGACTTGATTTTAAACAAGGGTGAGACCATGCTGTTCTGTGCTTTTGGGTACCTCACATAGCCTCCCGATGTGGAGCACACTGTAATTCCAGATTAGTGACAACTACAACCCCAGCAAAGGAAAAATCATGGGAACAAAATCCTTTGATTTTTGCAAAGGGCAAAAAGGAGGAGAGATGGCTTCCAGGAGTCCTCTTTCCTATCAAAGTATGGTGCAAATAACAGGTTTTCTATTCGGAGCTCTTGAGCAGCATTACTGAATCGAGAGGAGAGAACTTGTGCAAGAAGCTCTATGTACCACCCCCCCCCTTTAAGGAATGAAGGAATAATCTAATCTCTACACCCTGAACTTCACAAAGCAAGCGAGACAGGTTTAGTTCAGCCTGACAGTCATGCTTATTCATTGAGACCTAAACACAAACCAACTCTACCCCCATCGAGCATGCCGAGGGGATTAGGCCTGCAGTGAAAGGACTCTCTAGGTTAAATCTGGCCAAGATGAACAGAAGCATCTGCATGCAGCCTGTCCATAGTCACCACGAATGGAAAGTAGGTAAAGGAATTCAGCACCTGGAGCCCTAATGTACCAGCTGCATTTTGATGGTATTAAATGGTAGCGACATTTTTATTTGCACGTTCACAGCAATAACAGCAAAAACTGGTACTTTGAGAACTGGAGTTCTCAGAGACCCAAAGGAACATAAGCCACTTCCAGGTCTAGAAAGTTCGGCTCTACTTTTGCTTGCCTAATTCAGCCTTGTCCAGCAAGAAGCTCATTCAGATTCTAACCTGATGAGGTTTTTCTGCCTTCACTTGCCCTTCAAACAGGTTTGACTGAAATTTCATTTGTTCTTAAATCAAGCATGCTGCTTTTTTCTTCCTAAACAGTTTATCAGTTTGTTCACTTCATTCATCTCACCCCTGATTAAATTAAGGTTCGGTAGCCTTTATGAAAGGCCACTGGTGAAATACTCCTTCAAGTCACTAGGATTTTGAGAATCACCAAAATAAAGGCTAACATAGCCTACTGTAATGAAAAACAAAAATCATTCCAAAAGGGAAATTGAAGGAAGCAACCAGGATTGATCCTTCTTTGAGCACCATTTATAACAAGAAGAAATTAAACTGTAATGCACATAAGATCCCAGGTATGAAATTTTTCCTTTCTTCTAAAGCATCACCTCTAGAAAGTGTGCTGATAGCCCCAGGCATGCCCACCTAGTTTTCATCTTTTGTGAGGTGACTACAGTGATTATTGCATGGGTTTTTCTCTATAGTTTCAACTTTGCCATTTTATTTGCAACAAAGGTGATGTGTTTAATGTTTAATGTACATGTAAGCTTTAATACTTATGATTCTTTTCATCTAAATAAATACATAGCCACCTTTAAAAAATTATTTTTAAGACTATGCGTCCCAATGTGTAACAGGAGAAAGTTGTGGAAATCCTGAGTGGTCGAGTCCTTCATGTAATTCATTGTGTGGTTGGCACTGCAGTCTCTGCCCTTGGCATCTTACCAACTCAGCATATGTTAGCCCCCTTAGGGACCCCTGATTATCACTAAAGTTGGCTAAGAGATAATTCCTGACATCCCATGGCAACAGCCATGATTTGTCAACTTGCTGCAACGTAATATACAATGCTTTCCTAAGAGAATTAAAATTATATCTTACTGTTGGGCCTCACGAATCTGCTCACATTGTTCAATTCCCAGCTGCATATTTCAAATGTGAAAAGAACATGCTAGCCAGCATCCCAAAGAGATATACTCAGAGAACGACATAAAATGAAATCATGGAGATTTAAAGTAGAGGAAAAGTGTGTCAGATGCTGATCTCATTTATAATTACCATATTTTTTCCATATAACACATTGTTTGTGGGGACTATCTGCCCTATCAGCTTTGACAGGTTAATCTGTCCTTGAAGCCACTCATGGGACTGACTGGTACAATTAGGGACACAGCTTCACAAGCTAAGATGACAAGTTTCAAGTTGGTTTGGGATTGTTAAAGCAAATATTGCATTCATTTCTGTAAAGAAGAAAGACATAAGACTAATATTCCAATTCTGAAAATAAATACAAATTTGCAAAGGGCAGATGAATAAGGATTGTTAATCCTTTAACATGCTGAGCACTGCAGTTTAAATGACATGAAACTATTGGGGCATTTTATAGAAAAGCGCAAGTGCAAGTGTCAGGACCTACAAGTTATTTTTCAACAAATACATAAGAGAATATCACATCTGCTTAAAGGACAATGCCACATGCCTGAGAGTGTGGGCAAAGGAGGGGTCAAACTGGACGAGAGATATTTAGGGAGCTGTTCTGAGTCTCAAGTCCACACAAGAGCCCCTTTTAATGGAACCGCGTTGCATATGTACCACTCACAACACGGCATCTAGACACGAGTCTCTGGTCTTTGCTCTGCTGCTAGCTGCCCATGGAACCAGCATTCTTGGCCTTTGCAAACACCTGCTTTCACTCCTCATTACAGCAGCCCCTCGGGGCTATCGTTGCAAGTTCCTCTTTTGCTCCCAGATGTCTACCCGGGATGCATGCGTTAGAATCTACTGCAACTATGGATTCCACTGACCTCAGCCCATGGCTTTAAAGTTACTGGAACGTGACTCTGTGATCAGTTCTTCTAAAACAAAACCAGAAATAAATGTATGAAATGTATGAGATTTTGGGGGGAGAGAGTAAAGTGCTTATTGTTTATTCTGCATAACAGGTGCAAAGGTCAAATAATCTTTCTAGTCCCTGTTCTCTTGCTTCTTCCAAATAGAAGAAAGCATTTAATATCAGAAGTCTCCATTTTTTTAAATAGCAGAGCTAAGGGGTAGGGTTTGTATGTGTTTTTCTTGCAGTTTCACAACCACCATAAGCTCAGCATGGCATTTGCAGGAATAAAGATATTCTTTTTAACAAGAAACACAACTAAACTTCTCTACACATTTAAAAATGAAAATGAAATTTAAAAGTTCTCCTATTTGCTTCTGTTATTTTGTTTTAGCCGATTCTTGCTTAAAACAATATTTAACCAAAAATGGTATTAGAATGCCCATGGGGAGGGACACCCTCAGATATTTCAGAGCAATTCTTTTGTTCAGTGATGTGAGTTTACACAGTAATACTTCTTTCTCAACAAAGACACTTTCAAAATTTGAGGTCTCCACAAACAGTAAAGAACTGGTAAGCAATTGCACATGATCAGTTTCCCCCCAAACACCCATTTTCTGTTGTCAATGCCTTTCCCTAATCAGACATACATCAGTGGTTGGATCTGTGTTCCAGTCAAAGCGATGGGTTACTGCTGAGGGTCAACATCTCCATCTCACTGACATGCTGGTGGGTTGTCTGATGGTTCTTTGTGCAAACTGAATATGTACTTCTTAATTATCCTAGTGTTTTCTTGGTACTAATTCCCCCCGCCCCCCAATGAGAAAAAGATTATCAAACTTCTATATCTCAAACATAAAGTTTTCAACTAGAATTGCCTACCCGAAAGTCATAATACTTTCTCACATGCAGCAACATTTTAGAGATAAAAAGTTTAAGTGGACTGGAAAATTCCGATTGGAAAGCAATTTGACTGGCAGAGTGGTACAATGGACTTGTCTTAACATACACTCAGCTATTTCTTGACACTGGGTGGAGTGACACTGTTTCCCATGAATTCTGAGCTTTTGTCATGGCAGGAACCCCTGCGTGACCGATGGCAATGATATCTGTGGGAAGAGGAGTAGCAGCTTTGAAATACTCACGACCAACACCATTTTGATTAAAGAAAGAACTCTGGTTTTTAATAGTTTTGATCATTAAAAAAGTTTAAACCTGCATAGCAATCATTTCAAAAATAATTATTTAATGTTCCATAATTAAACTGTACACAACCTAGTCTTGGGACACCGAAGCCAGAAGTGAGTTGGAGCAGTCTGGTGCAGTCCCAGGAGCCAGGAGTCGAGTTCTCATTGGCCGTTTTTTTGTTTTGTCATTGTGTTTATCTAAGTTTATTTGGATACTTGGCACAATCTGGCTCCACTGATGTGTGGATCTGCACGGGAAGAGAGAGAGCAGCTGAACCCCTGTTCCTTCTCACTTCCCCAACCCCACTCGGCCAGACGCCTCAAAGCCGCTCAATGTCTCGGTATTTCTTCCTCAGGATGGAGACCTGGTCTTTAAAGAGTACAGGGTCGAGCCTCATCTGAGAGTGGATCAGCGGCATGTAGCCAAACCAGCTGGCAAACGTGTTCATGCAGCTCTGTCGCTGGGCAAAGTGGTCAGGGTCAGCCCAACGGGAAGCCCGAGAAGTCTAGGGGAAGGACAGAGACAAGACGATAATGAGAAACAACGCAGGAAACTGAGTCAGGCAAACGTGGGTCAGGCCACCAAACCTCACCAGCCATGTGACTGGTAATGGGAGGGACGTGGAAGCTGTTTTTAGCCTCGCGCAAAGGTTTTCACGTGATAGGCGAAGTTCGTCAATGTTAAAAACACATCTATTTGCAAAAGATCTAACTTGCTGCTTCCTATTATCTATTTTTCATTTTGCTCTTTAATTTATTTATGCTTTGGGTTTCTCATAGATGTGTTATAGACCCATATCAACTCCCTATGATGAATGTAATCTTAACTAACACATATACTAATTACTAAACATGTATTAATACAAATAAAAATTTTTAAAAACAGACCTAATTCTCTGAATTGACTAATTCTCTTCTCAGTGAATGATGTGTGTCTCAGTTATTATGGTCACTAACCATATGTCGTTTTTGCACTAATACCATGACTAACAACATATTTCTGCCTTCAAAGAGAGTTTTCTAAATTCTTTTTGTTTACTTGGCTGGTTTTGAAATATCAACCATCAATTGTCAAAAGTCTTATCTTCTTATCCATCCTTTTCTTTTCTTTTCTTTTCTTTTTTGTGGGTACCAGGGTCAACCTCAGGACCTCGCGCGCCAACAGGCGCCTGTGCCGCTGAGCGATATCACCGGCCCCTTTTTTTCCTTTATGTGGGTATGGGGAGTCGAACTCAGGACCTCACGCTTGCCAGGCAGGCGCTTATGCCACTGAGCTATCTCACTGGCCCCCTTCCTCCCTTTTAGCTCTCTACCTTTATAAAGATTTCACTGAATCCTTTGTTAAAAGGTCACACGTGCAGGTGAAGGGGAACAAACAAAACCCTTATCCTTCATTAAAGGTTAGTATTATGCAGCAGCTTAAATTTCCTTTTCCTATCCTATAAACTTCTTTACTGGGATGACTCCATGAAGTATAAGAAAATGGATTCAGTGATATATCAGGTACATATTTATATGACTATCCACTAAAATCTCAAAATTCTGTTCTCTTAATTCAAGAATTATTGCATTTTTTACTAAAATGCCCAAAGATTAATTTTTAAAGGGCAGTTGACTACAAAAAGTGACTGTTCACCCTGAATAGAAAAAAGATTTACTCTGGGTAAGTGGGAAAGACAGCTACTATCTTTTCAGCCTTCTCTATTGCTTCTTTGGGTGCTTAAATACTTCTATACTGTGTAAATGATTGGTATTGATTAAAAAAAAAAAGCCTTAAATGATGTTAAGTGCTGAAATTTAAACAGAACTAAGCATATTGTCTTTAAAACCAAGTTTTTATAAATAAGAAAAAAGATGGGTTGTCCAATTATAGGGGAAAAGTCCACAAATCCATTTAGGTAAATAAGCAATTCTTTATTGATATATGTGTGTGTCCAATGTACTTTTGTTCTCAGGCATTCTGAGAAACCTTCTCATGGGCAGGTATGTTTCAGTATAAAAATCACTACAAGTCACTTTAAAATCACAAGTGTCAAAATGCTTGAACATAACATCAAAGATAAATACAAATGTCAAGTTACCCCTGAGCAGCTGAATAATAAAATATTATTTGCCAAGTGTGTTCATGAAGCTTATTTGAGTCTTGCAACATCAGGGTGAAAGGATCTACCCAGGTAAGGACATCTGCTTTTGCAGAAAAGGAAGTTATTTGCTCAAGGGTAGAAAGAGATAGAACTCGGGCTTCATCCTTTAGCATTTACACTAGGAGAGCTCTACTTGGTGCATGGGAGAGAGGTAGAAATTATGCTGACTGGCCAAGTTCATTTCACAGGAGCCAGTCCCAGGGGTATCTTGCTTTGTTCCTAAACTGATAGGGGTTTGTGGGCCATTTCAAAAGTGCTCACAAATGCAAATGAAAACACTGTCAAGAGCCTCAGGTCATTCTTATTCTCGGTCACGATTTTTTTTTTAAAGTCCAGGTGATTGATCATTTAAGTATCTCTTTGCCTCTGAATTTTAACATGTACTCTGGGTCAATCAACATATGTTAGGAAAGATGTCTTCCCTACATAACGAAAGCATAATCTTAGAGCATAACATCCCTTTGTTTCACCAGTCACAGAAACAAACATTTGGTAAACTAATGGCTATGACAAGAAAGGGCAAACACAGTACCTGGCTACATCTAGTTAAACCTAAGATGCAATTTAGATTTGTCCCTCAAAGATGTGAGAAGTTACTGAAATATTCAGTAGAACTAGGCAAATCTGTGAAAAGGGCACAAAACCAACCTGATGAAATCAAGTGCTACTAGAATTCCACCCTTTATGGGTGCACTGCATATCCTCAGGGAAATCTGGAGAACTCTCTGAGCAAACAATATCAAAGGAATGCTGTGACTTTAAGCGAGATCACAGGCACAAAAATGTCTGGGCAAAGAGTGCACAATACATCTTGCTTGGACTGATTTGTCTTTTAGCCTTAAAGATTAAAAATTCTTGCAGATCCTCTTGCCTGTTCTGTGGTAATTACGAGGAAATGGAATTTTCCACGAGACCTTTTAGGTACTAAGGACAGCTCTTTTCTCATAACCAGTACCTACATCAGTGCCGACAATCTGCCAGCGCTCAGTAAATACTCGTTAACTAAATTCTATAAACTTAAAATCCTGTCAAATTTTTGCTTTTGTTAAATTTTGCAAATGAAAAATGACTAGTGGTGTTAATGTGAGAGATAGCTAAGTTTTCCTTGAAACCTAGATTTGTGTATGATTATCAACACAAATTGTTAGAACAAGACACATGGAAAGCCCCCAAAATTGAACTGATGCAATGATGTTAAGCATGCTCCCCGAGGTTGATACCAACCCTGTCAGATGTTCCATGATTTAAATTGGGTAGATCTAATGGTTTTATTTAAGTGTTTTGATTTCTTACATATAGTATTGGTTCTGCCCGAGAAGAATAACAATAGAAGAACTTTGGCACATTCAGATAGGCTTGATACTGCAGGGACAGTTAGGGGGCAACAGGCAGCATAGGACATGACCTGGGTGGGTGATGTGGTGGAGATGACAGGGTGACCACGTGCTTACTATGCATGATGCAGTTAGGGAAGCTGCTCTTTGTGGGACATTTGCATGCAGCTGCCGTGTGCCCCTGGACCCCTTGAACCTTAGTTCACCCCAGAAACAAAGGCTAAGACCTTGGTTGGCCTAATTAAACCAATCAGTGAAACAATTATTTTTAAGGATTAGCTTACCCCTGTAAGTCCTCACAGGGCAAAGATCTCCCAAGCTTCTCCATGCCACACGGTATGCCGTTTGGCAGGCTCCCCACCTCTGCAGTAGTATAAGGAAAGCTTTGGCTTTGGACTTCTTTCGTTTTCTGAGCTCCTCATTCTACACTGGAGGGACCTTCGGTTTGAGTCAGCCTCACCTCACCTCCTGCATTCTTGCTGGCGTGAGGGGGCAGAGCCAGGGAGGCAGAGGGTCTCTCCATGAGAGGGTCCCTCGCCTCCCAGACCCCCACCTGATGTGACAATACGGGACCCCAGGAGGGAGAACAGCCAGTAGTATAATGAGCAGAGCCTAGGAGCCTGTTCTCACATCTGTCCCTAACTTCGTGGGTGACTCATGGCAACACTGTTAAGTTCTTAAGGCCCTGGTTTTCTGATGCGTAAAAAGAAAGTGCTGGATTATATTTCCTTGAAAGTTTTAGTCCTAAAGTTTTATGACCCAAAGAAACATTTTACTTTCCTTCTAAAAGTTTTCAGACATATTACTCAGCCTCGTGAGGCAGATTTCACCATGTTCATCCTGAAGGTGAGCTGACTGAATTTCAGAAGGTAACGTCTCGCCTATGCCTTATGAATGCTGGTCCCAGAGCTGAAAGTAGAATACTGTGACACCTGGTATTTCGCTAAGATGCACATTCACTCAAAAGTGTCCACCAGAAGGCATATTGAAGACAGTATTGTTTAGTAGTCATTAAATAAGGTGTCTATGATACATTTACACACATTCTTTGCAAGTCTTTCACTTTGCCAAGGACCCAAATATTTGCGTCTCCCTGAATTTAAGTGTTAAAGCTTAATCCTCAGTGTGATGGCACTGCAGGTGGGAACGCCAGAAAGGAATTATGTCATGGGAGTGGAATCTTCGAGAATGTGACTGGAGCCCTTATGAAAGGGACCCCAGAGAGCTTTCCTGCCCTTCGTTCCACCATATGAGGACACAGCAAGCCGACAGCTGTCTACGAATCAGGAAGCAGGCCCTGGCCCAATACTAAATCCGCTGGTGCCTTGGTTTTGCACTTTCCAGTCTACAGAAGTGTGAGAAATAAATGTTTGTTATTGAAGCCACTGTGTCCATGTTGTTTTGTTACAGTAGCCCTAAGGGATAAAGACTAACTGAGGACGTGTCTTTCTCATGTCACCTTACAGGTTATATGAAAGCTTATGCTCTTAGGACGCAGATGCTCTTGGATCACGACATCTTCCTAACTATCCGCGTGCCAACCACTCGCCCCCGATGTGCTGTGCTCCGGGGACCTCCTGTTTCTGTTCGAACACAGCGCTCCTTATCACGGGCTAGACCGCCAGCCAGCACAGCAGGGAAGAGTTCCCTTACCTGCCCCATCATTGTCTCCTTATACTGCTTCTTCTGTGTCACTTTGATTGGAGGCAACTTTGTCACAGCAGACACCAGGAAGTTCATGAGAATGTCCTCACAGTTGGCCAGTTGGTCCACCATGTTCTTCAGACTGGCTGGCAGGTAATGGGTGTACAGGTAGTGATAATATCTGCAAAAACCAAAGAAAGGTTACACAGGGGCCGCTGTTACACAATGACAAGTAGGCTTTACACAAGTAAGCATTCTTTGAATCCCTAAGTGTGTTGCCAGTGGCAATCATGATGATGCTGATAGCTATCACTTTTATGGTACTGTGTACATGCTTAGTAACATTTGAAAATATTTTACAAAAGAAGGCCCTATCTAATCCTCATAATGAATCTAGAGGGAGGTGGCATTATCCCCATTTTATAGGCAACTAAACAAGGCAAAGAGATACAGACAGATGCAGACATTGCTTGCCTGTCTAATTTTAGTATCAGGCCAATCAGAAGGAGAAACTACTTGGGTGGCAAGACAATTTATATTACCTCCAATTGAGACAAATCATTTGTATGACCCAGATTCTTCTGCGTGTGGTGGCAGGGGAAAGGGGAACAAAGAACTTTTAAGGGATGATATCTGAGATCAAGATTCAGCCAGCCTAAATGTTTATACCTTGAGCATCTCAAAGCCTACAACTGAGATGACAAGATTCTCTTGCTTGCTACAAAAAAAAAAAACTAAAGTATGATCGATGTGTCCACCTTAGTAAGACAAAAGACCGGATGTTTCATTAATGATGGACTCGGAAATATTAACTACCTACACTCAGTAGTATTGTGTCTTACAATCTTACTCCGGTCTGCTGGCTTTCAAGACCAAATATATGCAAATGAGTGTGCAAGTTTTATCTCCATCCATGACTGCTTTCAGCATATACTTTTGGATATCCTAACATGCTCAAAATGAAACTTCTGTATTTTCTTCCATACTTATTGCATCTGTAGCTTTCCCCACCTCTGTGATGTCTACTCTATCCTTCCAGCTATCAGGTCAAAAAACATGGGAGTCATCAAATTCTACATCCAATGGGGAAGGATATCATGCTGACACATCTTCAAAATATGTCCACAATCTGGTCATTACTAACCATTTGCATCACTGACTTCCTGGTCCCAGCCTCCATCAACTTCTGCCTCGAAAATTCCAATCACCTCTTAGTAGATCTCCCTGCTTCTACCCCTGCTCCTGGAAGACCATTCTCAACACAACATCCAGAGAGGATGCCTGAAACATAACCCTGCTGTCTCCTCTGCCAAATCCTTGTATGGTCTCCTCAGGTCAGACAGAGGAATAGTCAAGTCCTCCTGCACCTGAGCTCACAGACTTCTCTAACCTCCCTCACCCACTCCACTCCGGTCTTGCCATCCTTCTCAACGTTGCTCCTCCATCTCTCTGGGAACACCGTTCTAGCTGCCTCACACCAATCTTAGCTAACTGCCTCTTCTCCTTCAGGTTTCTGCTCACACCTTACCTGCTCAATGAGGTAGCCATCCTCCTCCAACCTGCCCCAGCTCTGCTACTGCTGATACTCATCTCCACTTTGTCTGTTTGCTGTAACATTCAGCTTCTTAACATCCTATATAATCATGATGTATGTTGTGTCTTCCCTTGTTAGACTGCAGGCACTGCATAGGCAAGGAATTTATTCTATTTTACCCATTGGTGAATCCCAAGCACCTACCAGAGTGACTGGGGCTGTTTAATTAAGTACAGTATTTACTTTCATTAATGTTATTCTCAGTATTCAGTTACTTAACAGCCCTGAGTCTATCTTCAGACTTCAGCTTAACTGAAAATGCTACTCTCCCATCCTCTCTGGAAATGTAATAAGCCAAGAAGTTTCACTGTTATAAAACAACATGTGCTTGCCACATCAACAAAACTTAAGCAGGGATACAGATTAATCTGTGTTAATGTTGTTAGCAAGATTTGACCTAAGTTTCTACACATGCAATTGCCAGCTCTGTAAAATCTCGAAGAGAGATGTCTAAACTCCTCACTTGTGGTAAATAGCAGCTCCTGTCAACACCATGGAGTAGTCATTTGTCCATTTAGACGTGTACCCCCAGCGTTCCTTAGAGTTATCCCAGAAGTGGCTGCGAGCAGGGTACCCCACGATCCTCTCGGGGAAACTCTGCCACACCGTGAAGGCAAAATCCACCTGCAGGCAGAACACAGCCAAACAAGCAATCAACAGTGTTAGCAAATGTCAACAAAACATCACCTTTCCCCTGCTAATTCATAATGTGAAATCCTGGGACTGTTTCAAAACATTAATTCCATGTATTCATCAGCAAATTAAACTGACTGCTTGACATTTTGCCCTGTAATTATGCACATTTTAACGTTTTCTGCTAAAGAAACTTCAGACTAGTACAGAAATGAAAGAAAAAGGGCCGGTGAGACGGCTCAGCGGCTTAAGCGCCTGCCTTGCAAGCGCGAAGGCCTGAGTTCAACTCCCGGAACCCACATACGAAAAAAGGGGCCGGTGATATCGCTCAGCGGCACGGGTGCCTGTTGGCGAGTGAGGTCCTGAGGTCGTCCCCCCGGTACCCACAAAAAAAAAAAAAAAAAAAAAAAAAAAGAAATGAAAGAAAAGGGGGAAAAAAGTTTGCTGATATGTTCTTTAGAAATCCAATCTACTCAAGCCAAAAAAAAAAAAAAAAAAGTCAAAAAAATCAGTGGCTTCCCCAACTCTAGTGGTGCACGTGACCACTGATTCGGCAGAGGTACAGACACATCTTATAAACAAGAGCACATTCCCTGTACACAAATGGACAAGGAGTACACAGCACCATGACCAGCCTGTACTAAAGCACCTCTTCAGAGAAAGGGAAAAGATTTTCTTTTAAAAAGAACATGGTCATACTGTGAAGTGAAGTAAATCAGACGCACAAGCTCAAATATTGCATGGCTTCTCTTACATGAGAAACCCATAGTATAAACAAATTAAAGAGCAAAGTAAAAGATAGATAACAGGACAAAGGGAGACAGATCTCTTGCAAAAGGGAAGGGAACCAAGAGACAGGAGGGGCAGGGAAGAAAAGTGAGTTAAGGTGTGTTATGTACATGCACCAACTCCCCACAAAGAAGGTGATCATTATGTACTGCAAACATGGACTGATAAAAAGATAAGAAATTGTACTAGTAAAATAAAATTTAAAAAATTAAAACGAGCACGAACTTGAACAGGAAGCATAGTAGATATCCCAAAGCAAATATAATTCAGGCATTTCAGGTTTGCAGATGCACATAGAACAAGAGAAATCTAGAAAAAGCATCCCCAAAGCAGTCCCTAAGAATAATTAGGGACAAGGCCAAGTGAAGCTATAGGATTGTGAAGGGCAGCTAAGTAACTTCCCAGTGCTCATGAGAAACCAAAGATGGTACGTCCAAGCCTGCTGTCATTTAGCACATCTAATTAGCAAACATTGTGTTTCCAAGTCTGTAAGCTGACTTCTGACTTTGTATGATCATTGGATGAGTCATAAATAAAAAATAAATAGAAAATAAAAAGAACAAAATAGTAATAGCAAGCGATCATATCCTACTGACAACGTGTGACACTTACAATGTGGCGGCCACTCTTAGTGGTACTTACACTTTTTAACTGCATCCTCACAGTCACCCTGTTAGGTACTCGTATTTACAGAAAGGAAAACTAAGATACACGAAGGACCGAGCAATTTGTCTAAGTCAGTTAGCGGCAGAGCCCAGCTTCGAACCCAGGCAATCTGGTTTCAATTTCCGTGTGTACTATATTCTAACCTCTCTCTGGCTCTGTTGCTATAGTGTTGAAAGCAATTTATCTCTTCCAGAGGTCACAACTCACCCTCCAACCCTTGTTCTGTCTCTTCTTGAGAAGCGGCATGGTGGAAATTTCATTCATTCTGCAAATATTGTAAGTCCCAGCACTGTGATAACAGTTGAGGGACTGATTGATGCTGTTAAGCCCAGATCTCAAGGTAAAGAGTTTCAAAATTCTGTTGACTAATGAATGTGCCCATACAATGGAGTACTATTCAGCTGTGAAAAGAAACGAAGTGCTGACAGGTGCTATAACATGCGTGAATCTTAAAAACACACTAGATGGAATGCCACATATCATATGATTTTATGTGTATGAAATGTCCAGAACAGGCAAATCCACGAGACAGAAAACAGCAGTGGTTGTCAAATGCTGGGAGAGACTCTTCAGTGGGTACTGGCCTTCCTCTGTGGGTAATAAAAATGTTCTGGAAGAAGAGAGAGGTAAATCTGGGTATAGAGGTGCATGCCTGTAATCCCAGCACTCAAGAGGCTGAGGCAGGAGGATTGCTGTGAGTTTGAGGCCAGACTGACCTACATAGCGAGACCCTGTTTCAAACAAAAAAACTAAAAACAACAAAAGATGACAGAGGTGATGATGACCAGACAACACTCTCAATGAACTAAATCCCACTGAGTTGCACACTTTACCATGGTTAACTTATGTTGTGTGAATTTTACCTAAATAAAATAAAGAGGTGGAACAAATGAGCCTAGGTCAATATTTCCCAAGCCTTTTGCCATATTCCTGCACCACATATTCTACTCCTTAAATTACTTAGGTAATATTTTTCTTTAAATTGGCTATTTTTTTTATTTTAATTGGCTTCCTTCTAGGTAAAAAAAAAAATCTCAGTGAAATCCTAAGTGATTACTGGCTATGTTATTTTCTAACAAACACTGAAGTAAAACCATAATTGTTAAAATAAAACATGCTTATAATGAACCACGGAAAACTATTTTATGTATACAAACCATGTTTTGGGAAACACCAGCTTGAGTGATTTTTAAAGATCCTTTGATCACTCAATTCTTCAGATTTAGTTAGAAGTCAAACTTTTTGTTAATAGCTATACGTTTAAATTTGTATGAAGTCCAGTTTGGTGTCTATAATGGCTAATTTTATGTGCCACTCGACTGCACCAAGAGGTACCTAGATTAAAGAATAATTCTGAGCGTATCCATGAGGGTGTTTTGGGATGAGATTAACATGTGAATTGGTGGATGCAGTAGGGCTGCTCATCCTTCCAACTTGGATGGGTGCCATTCAATACACAGAGGGAAGAACAAGACAAAAAGGAAGAAGGAAGGAATTCTCTCCTTTTTTCTTCCTGCCTGCCTGCTTGTGCAGGGACATGGTCTTCTACTGCCCCTGGATTGGGATTTAACTACAGCTCCCCTGGTTCCAAGGCCATCCGACTCACTGGTATATACCTCCAGCATTCCCAGCTTCCATAATTGTGTGAGCCAACTCCTCAGAATAAATCTCTACTCCTTCTCTGTCTTTGGAAAAGTCTAATACCCTGTCCTGTTTCAAAATCAGAAAGTTACTGTGGCTCGTTCTCCAAGACCACACCTTCCAGGGGGACTCGGAGGAGTTGGGTGGTGCCACATATACTAAGCGAACTTGGTGGGCAAGGAGGCATCTTCAAGTTCAAGACAGCAGGGGAGTGGACAGCATTTGACCAAAGACTGAAATTAGGTCATGAAACCTGCACATCATCACTGGCCTTCAATACCAACAGTGCCAGCGGATGGGCTAGTGGATCATGCAGGCTATTGTCAAAGAGGCCGCCCAGCTGCCAGCAGTCTTTGGGGTTTTCCATTACTCTTTGAAAAGGAAACACACGCACTAGCAACCACTATAGAACCCAATGGGGTGTTTTCACCATATGCATTTCTTACTATCTCAAAGCTGTTTCAAGTCCTTTCAAAGGAACTCAAAAGTAAATTCAGTTAAAACTATGATTCTTGTGATGGCTGTGCTTTCATGAAGATCATTAGCACATCAGAGAAGGCAAAGGTCAGCGTAAGGCCTGTTCTCTTAAAATCAACATCTGTTTTCTTTGGAGGGTTTGCAGCAACCTAGATAAATGTAAATAACTATAAACCAACTATATCTAATTCCTTTATAGGATGCTGCTGAAAAATCTATCCTTAATGGTACGGAGAGACATTTACACCAGCTAAGAACCCTGAACTGAGCCAGCATCTATTCACCTAAAAAAAGAGAAAAGAGAAGTCCTTGCCCGCGACTATTTTAGGCAACACACCCATCCTACCGATGAGCAGGCAAAAGCAAACCAGACGGCCAGCCTCTCAAATTTACATATCATGTTCAACCCACGTTAACTTCTAATTACTTCACATACAGCACATGTTCCTCCCAGCATGCGCTGAGTAGCTGGAATTGCTGTTCGTTGAAAGGAAATTCAGCAGCACAAAGAGCTATCATAGTAGCTTAAAGTTATTTCACCCTGGGACGTGGAAAAACAAACCCTAGAGTGAGACTAATTGCTTTGTGCCCAGGAGAAGATGTAAGAGGAATCAGGACTCCAGGTCGCAGGATGAGGAGTTGGACACATGGGTTGACCATTCGTTCCACCCTGGCGCCATGCTGTTTTTCCTCTGTCGGCCCTCAGAGATGCATTCTCTGTTTTGTGCCCTGGGATGATGGAATCCTCGGGGCCTGATCATCATTGGTTGCTGGTGTTTGGCTAGATTAGGTCAATGGGAGTCATCAGCTTGAAAACGAAGGTAGGATAAAGAGGTAAGTCAAGATAATCATTTCCTGCCTCCTTCCTACTTTGGCACGAGAGTTCCGGCAGCAGCCACGCTTCTCCATGAACACGGCTCTTGCAGGAGGGCCTCTAATTTCCCTCCTACTTGCATCTTAGAGACTTTAGAAGTGCGATTCCTTGTCCAACTCCTTCCAGCCTAGGGGTAGACACTGCTTCCTGCTCTTGCTACACACCAGGTGCCTCACCATCTCCTATGGAACCCACTAACCCCGCCCTAAGTAATCTGAAGTCCTTTCATTTGCATCATCTGATTTGAATTCTGCTTGCTGCCAGGACTTTGATAGACACAGGCAGGAACTATAACAAAGAACCTGGCATGGACTCCAGAACAAAGAAATCTCTCCATAAATACTTATTGAATCAACGTGTTCCGACAACGCCAGCTCCCCTCACAGGAAGCAGCGGAAGAACGCAGGCTGGAGTGTCCCATAGCCTGCATTTCATAGCTATGTCCAAAGCCCTTTGAATGTTAAGCATATTTTCTCCCCAGCAGCCACTCCTGCCCCCGATGCACACATGACACAACTGGCTGTGTGTCCACCCTTTAATCTGCACAGCACTCGTTCCCACCGCCATTCATTCAACAAGTATTTACAGAGCTTGGACTACACAGAAGATATTTCAACAAGGCAAGGCCGAGGACACTTGGTCCTCAGGTTATTTAGGTTGTCCTTGTACATAGTGTCTGTGCACCTCTGCCTGATGGAAATTTGAAGCAGCCGTGGAATTTCAAGGAAGAGACACTGAATTGTCCAGCCAAGGGCAACATCTAGTTCCACTATTTGAACCAGACTGGGGTCCAGGAAAGTAAGTGCTGGGATGGGCTGAGGTTTAAACTCAATGGAAAATCATTATGAATAAAAAGAGAAAAAGCAAACGAGGAGGAAAGGGAAAGCGGTTAAGACTCCATGCTTTCGAGAGCAGCTACCATTAAAAATGCATTTCTGACATGTTACATTTTTACACAGTGGGCTTTGATCTCATTTATGACTTCAGAGCTCAGTATTCAACTGAATTATAAAAATCGGTTTTCTACCAGATCTACCTTCCCGCTTCTCCCTCTTTGCCACACACATCCTTTGGGCAATCTTATTTTGGCACTCATATCTGAACATCCAACCTAGCAGGAGTCTCCATTTCAGCCTTCGGGGAAACTGCTCTTATGTATGTCGGGGAAAATGAGAACTGTACATGAAGACAGATCTGCCTTCAGAACCCCCCCCCAACAAAACACGGGGCACAGGCATTGGGACAACTGGCAAGGATGGGAGTGTTTGCTCTGAGCTGAACATTTTTAGTCCCTCTCCCCGTGGTTCTGCACACCCGCGTGCAGCTGTGCTGGTTAAAAACAAAACAAAGGTGGAGGGTAGCATGCAGATGAGGAACCAATTAGCAAAGAAAGGAAGGGAAAAGTTCCCTCACAGGGTGCCAGGTGATGGCAAGGTGCTAACAGCAATTGGGCTAATTAGTACTAATTTTGCAAGAAATTTTGAAAAATGTCTTTGTGTTCCACCAAGACAAGGACAAGAGAAGTGCTGGCACCTTGGGACCTGGGGCACCCCGCCTGAAGAGCCCACTCCTTGGGGTGGTTCTTACCTCGGTTGTGGAAAGCACAGTGTCTTCGTCAAGGCTGAGCACAGCATCTGTGACGATGTTGTCATAGGGCAGAAAGCGGCTGCTCATAACCTGGGGCCAGTAGAAAGCAGGTGGGAGGGAGGGAAGGGGAAAGAGGTCACGTTAGATTCTTGCTATTAGGAATGTTCCCATCCCTGCCTCCATGAAGGATGTTCTACCATCAACACTGGAAGGCTTGCATCGCCTGTCAGGGCCGACTCATTTGTTCAGAAATTGTTCTTCCGTGCATCTACAGCATGCCAGTCCCTTGCTGGTCAAAGGTAAGTAAGATGCATGTCCTGTCTTGGAGGAGCTCATGGTCTGTAAAGCCCTGGAAGCAGATGACCAGTTCTAGCTTGAAATGAAAAGATGCCAGGAGTGCAGAGGCCTGAGCAGCGAGGAAAAGAGAAGGCTTCATAGGAGAAGTGACACTAAAGACCTCGATGGGCAGAAAGTTACCAAGAAGAGCGAAATGGGGCAGTAAAGACAGGTCCTCCTCAGGTGCCAAGAGCCAGAGGAGGAAACCATTGCCCGCAGGGCAGCGGAGTGAAAGAGGCTGTAGCAGCGACTCCAAATGCAGATCATACACTGGGGAAGATGTGCAAACATTTACACACTTGACCACATGGTCATTTCAGTACAGATCATGATGAATACATACAAATCTACCTGGCGGCTATACCACCAAAGGTAATAAGCTATTTAAAAATAATTTTATTAGAGTGAAAAGTTAGTTGATTTAAATTTTAAAAATTTAAATAAATGGCAGCACATGGAGCTCACAGATTTAGGAAAATTCTGAAGGTGGTATTCGGATAAATTTTGGGCAATTCCAGAGTGAGGCATGGTGAGATGTGTGTTTGTGTGTGTGTGTGTGTGTCTCCATGTGGGTGTGTATGGGTATGTGTGTTTGTGTGATGAGTTGGGAAAATGGGGGCTGAGAGGCCCCCTTGTGATAGTCACAGCTCACTTTTGTGTCGGATGCCATACGAAGACTAGTTCTTTGGAACATTTAGGATGCACCAGGAAATGGTCCAAGTCCTTTCAATACCTCATCTCATTGCATCTTTGGGACAACCCATTTTATAAAGGGCAAACTGGGGCACAGAAAGGTTAAGTTTACACTGGAGATGGAACCCCAGCTTCATCTCAGTGCTCTTGCTGTACCTGTCTAAGGTCTGGGAAGAGCCTCAAAGTGAATCTAAGGATATATGTGGCATTCCTGTGATGCTATGTGACAGCCCCTCCAAATTTACATGTGGAGATGCCAGGGACAAGACACACTCACCATCCACTTTGAAGGCACCAAGGCCGGGGAATGAAGCAGTTGAATACTGGAGATAAAGGCAAAAGGGAGAAGGAGACCCTGAGCCAGCAGCCAGAGGTTCCCTCTTACAAATAGGGCACCCCAAGAAACCCAAACTGTGCTAATGCTGGGAAGCCAGCTTGACCACAGGCCTTGTCTCCAATTCGGGCTATGTACTTGCGAAGTGACTGGAGATCTTCAGAGAGTAAAGAATGGAAAGTGGCCCAGCTATCCCACCTTGGAGAGCTTAGGGCATGGATCTGCAGCGCAAATGGCTGCAGGGGATGTTCCTGCATCTGTCAACTGGGTCAGGATTTAAAAAAAAAAATCTTTCTCAGGCTTTCAAAATAAAATAAAACACAAAGCGATCAGCAACCCCACAGACAAGGCACTCACAAATCTCAGCCTGAAGCAATTCTCCTGGTGCTGTTTACATGTCCACCGAGGAATGAAGAAACCATTAGCTGCCAGCTTAGCAATGCCCTGACCTTTCCCTTGTTAAGCCTACAGGGAAAAACTGCAAAGGCAAGGCCTATAAATTCACAACAGAAATTTGCAGCCAAAGCAGTACACACATCAATTTTAAATTGAAGGCTAGGCATGGAGGCTTTAAGGCAGAGAATGAGGAGGATACACGGCTTCTTCCCATCTGGTCCAACTACGGGCTTTCAGGGGACCTGCCTGCCTCTCTCTGATGCCACTCCCTCAACAAACAGGTTCCTAGCGCATCAGCCAGCCACTTCCAAATTCCCCCACAGAAACTAGAGGCTTTCTTTTAAACACCCTGCCTCAGCTACCTTCCTGAAAGGATTAGGATGAGAAGAATCAAAGCATGCACTGGGGCAGTCCTGAGTAAGTTGGCTTTTCTCTGTTCATTTAAGAACTATTTAGCTATCGTATGAGACCCAACTCTTTTGGAACTAACAAACAACTAACAAACGACCAAGGCCGAAGAAGCTTATTGTCCAGTGGGGAAGATAAGAAATGCACACAAATAATTACAAAGTCCAACAACAGTTCATATTTTGGAGCATCGGCCATATTCCCGAAGTTCTCTGGACATAGTGTGTCATATCATTTGCTTGTCTTAGCTACCTTATGAGTTGGGTACAATGACTGTTTGCATTTACTCAAGGAGGGATTAAAGCACAGGGATTAAGTAACTTACCTTAGATCACACGGAAGTGGGGTTCTAGAGCCCACAATACAAATCATGACATTAAATGTCTCTCAGGAAAACTGCTGACATTTATTGAAACTTTAGTGTATGTATAACAGGCACCGGGCTAAGCACTTGATATGTCATAGCTTGTTTAATCCACCACATGGGCCTATGTCTTACCCCAGGTTCTTTGGAACACAGAGCCTGAAGCAAGACTAAAGGGCAAATGCTTCACCAGAAGGGACAATGCCAGGGCACTGAGAATGGGGCAGAAGGCGTGGAAACGAAAATGCAGCCCATTGTAATTAGCGGCCAAAGTGGAAGCTTGGACTGAACAAACTGCCAGAAGCCCAGGTGGAACTATAATTGGGAGAACCTGCAGCATCTCTTAAGAGACCTCTGATAAAGCCCACAAAGTCCTCCTATTCGCCACTGTATTTTATAAAGAAAGCAACTGGGAGTTTCTTTTCACTGAAAGTGGAATAGGAAATCAGTCAAGACCGGAGCATGAAAATACAATACTACCTAAAGTTGAGCGGCTCCCAGTCAGTCAGACTGGGACCAGCCTGCACATCCTAACATAGCCAAACAAAGTCATAACTACCCATAGGAAGATTTGGTGACCCAGAGAGGCATAAAATCCAAAGAAAATCAAAGTTCGAATTTGCCTGCATGTGCCCAAGTCCTGCCCACCCTTCAGGCGTGGTGGCTGGAGCACTGCCTTCCCTACGGCAGGCTGCTGGCTGGGGAGAAGACATAGGGGCTGTTGGCAGGAGAGTCTCGTGTGCCAGTTGCTCTCATGAAACCAATGCCTACAGTGAGCCATAGGGTAAGAAAGACTGATGCTGGGAGGAAGCGCTTCATCTCCACAAAGGCTCACCGAGCAGCTCTGATAACGGGGATGCTTCACTCAGCTCCACGAACGCTGTGACTGCATTCACTGTGCACCCCACTGGGTTCCAGGCCTGCTACACGGTGCCCAGTGCACAGAGGATGGGACAATGGGGAATGAGCAGATAATGCACTGATCGCCTCGTCCGTGTGATCATTACGATTCTCACTGCATTACATCGAATCGTATGAAACTGCCACTTGCGTTGAGTCAGATGACGATTTCAAAAAGTTTGACCTAAAATCACTATTTGTTATTCTGGCTCAAGGGTATTTTACTTGCTGGGAGCCAGTTTCTCATGACCTAATCCTTTGGAGACTAACAAAGTTAGTCTCTTAGACAACACTGTTTCGCTAATCTCAATTTCAATTTGTAGCTACTGATTTCTCCACAGTGGGGAAGATTAGAAGAAAACAAGCAGAAACTTGAGAAATGAGCTCACCTCTGGCTGCCAACAGGGGAAGACATTTCGAGGAGAAGCTAGTGGGTGAGCAGGAACTTGGAGGACATTATGGCGTAGGTCTAGAGTGTCCCCTAAAGTCTCGTGTGTTTAGCGGGTGACTGGACCATGGAGGCGCTGTGCTCATGAGCGGACCGTCCTACGGAGGAGTTCATAGCTGAATGTGCTGCTAGGAGGTGGAGGCTGGTTGGAAGAGCTCCTTACCCTTTTCCTCCCCTCTCTCTCTGCTTCCTGGCTGCCATAGAGCAGCTTTTCTCTGGCCAGGCCCTTCCTCTATACCATTTCTGCCTGGAACCGGTCAAGCATGGACTAAAACAGTGAGCCAAAATAAACCTCTCCTCCTTCAAGCTGTGGTTGTTGGGTACTGGGTCTCAGCAATGGGGAAAGTGACTAAGGCAGAGGCTACATCGGAATTCTGGAAGAGATGAATTGAAGGGAGTGGAAAGACATATGAGAGATGGTAAGAGAAAACTAAGATGTAGGAAGGCCACAGTGCAATTCAGATGACTGTAAATAGTGTCTGTAGGGGAAAGCCAAGAGGGAGAGCATCGGAAGGCTGGCTCGAGCCACATTACATGTGGCTTCACGTGTCAATTTAAACATTAGTGGATGGAGTCCCTGAAGGGCCACAAGATGATCAAAAGATTGTTTAGTTCTAGGCAGAGTGGATTGGAAAACAGGGAGCCCGCAAGGCAGCATTGGTGAGACTCTTTTGGATGGAGGCATCAAAACAAAATCAGGGTGAAAATGTCCCTTTTAAGGCAACAGCAAAGAAAGACTACTATTCTTGAAGACACAACTTGTTTGGATTAATCAGCTAAGCAAAGCTTGTGTATCACCACCACCAGCAGCCTCACCCTGATCCTCACCATTTATGGAAAGATTACTATCGCTGGACTCTGAGTTCATTTAACCCAAGTAACAAACCCAGGACATAGGCATTCCTATTTGCACTCTGTGCATGAGGAAAGTATGGTTCCAAGAACTTGAGAATGTACACAAAGTTGGAAGCTACCAAAGGGTTCATCATCAGATCCAGGTTCTATGGATTCAAAGGCCCAATGGCTGTCAAAGCAGAGGACGTTCTGCGTTTAGATGTATGGTTTTAGAAAACATAGGCCAGGGTGGGGCAAAGACTTTGAGGCCCGATACCTGAGGGACCCTGTGAGAAATGAAGGCTCCTCGGGGGTTGCACATTTAGGTTCCCACAAGCCTACCTTGCTCTCTCCTTCAATGACGATGACAGGCACGGCAGTGGCAGGCCAGCGGTGTTTGGCGGGTAGGGGCTTATCACAATTCCATAGGACAATGATCTGAAAGGGACAGGGGTCGTGAGACGGCTGCTTTCGGTGTATTTGCATAGGCCTCCAGCCCACCCTCTTAAAACAAAGAGCAAAGGAGGCAGCTGGAGCTCAGCAGGGTGGAAACAGCGGGCAACAAACCTGGACTGTAAAGGGCACCCCTCCCCTACAACCCTCAGAACCAGAGAGGGGTCAGAAAGAACAACCTGAATTTGTGTCCAGGGCCTGGGGAAAAGCTGGAGGAATAAGAAATAATTTCAAGGTTGCCAGAGCTTACTAAAGTGTCTCTATAAATGCTTATATCTTAAAATGATGCGTGAGATAACTCTGATCAAGTTAAGTAAAAATGTATACTAAACATCCGAACATCTGCTATGAGCTTGCATTATACCAGGCAATGTGGGCGAAATAAAAGAATTCAAGATAGAACTGGGATGAGCTCATGTTTTGGATTTCCCAGAATGGTTGTTGATTTTATGTGACTTTATAATTTCCAATAAAGGCATTTAATTAAAAAAAAACACACACACACTTTAAGATGATTTTATTCTTTCCTAGTTTGTAAACCTTCTTATCTACACTGATTTCACAAGTCAGAAAAACCACTGTTAAGAGTATGGGAGTGATACTGACTTGGAAAATATTGTTATCATAGATATCATCGTCCCCTTCCAATTTTAGAACTAGTCCTGGCGGCTGTGAAAGGAAAGTTGATTCCTCCCAACACCAAGTCTGTGTCTTCTATTAAAACTTACGCGTTCTGTGGTTCCTCCCAGTGGCCTTACTTTATCATCTTGACATTTGAAAGCAAAATAATGTGCTTGTATATTCTTTAGAGAATATGTGCATGTGTTAACTTTACCCAGTGCAAAGTCCTTCTGTAACTACCCAGTACCTGGGCCGGTTTCCCTTCCTCTGATTTGCTGGAAAGATGTGCAAGATGTCGTGAGCCCAGGACCCAGGTGCTGAACGGGGAGGGGAGGGCAGGTGCACTCACCTGGGCACAGTACTGAGACTTGGCTGCGGCCACGAGAAGCTTCAACACTGGCTGGGACTGAGAGACCAGGGGGGTGACCGCGTGGATGACCGCAGTGAATTTGGAGGGGGGCTTTAAACCTGGAATGGCAAGGAGAGAGGAGCCTAATGGAGCCATGAAACATGATTTAGAAAATTACTCCTTCGTGCTCCATTGCTTCACCCTAGAGCTAATGTTCCCTTCTAGCACATTTTTCCTTTGCTTTTTGCGTCCTGACAGTATAGAAACAAGGTGAAAAGCTGCTACTTAACCATGGCCTCAGTCCAGACACCTCAATAAATTACAGATCAATGCCCACTTCCAGGCTCTTCCTTGGACGGCCTTTGCCTGCCGCGGTGACATTCCTTTGATCTCCCTGCGGCTCCTCAGGGACCTGGTGCCTAAACACACACCCACACTTGCGCTCCAAAGCAAGGTTCTACTCTGGTCCCTCACATCTTAATATGGGTTTACGTCAATGTGCTACTTCTCGTAGGCTGTTCGCACGTATCTGATCCTTAATTATGCCATTAGGGGTTCAGCCTGATAAACAGTATTTCAAATAATGACCAGCAAGTGGGAAAAGTTAAAAGAACAGCTTCCGGAGACTGACTGTCTAGATTTGAATCTCAGATCTACCACGTAGTGGTTGTGGGATCTTGGAAAAATTACTTAATCCTCTGTGTTCCTGCAGCTGTGAAATGGAGCTACAAGGAACAATACCAAACTAAGAGGGCTGCTGCAAGAACTGAGTAAAAAGTTAACACACCCAAGACACTTAGCATAATACTTAACAAATCCTAAGTGCTCAGTATGTGTTAGTGGTTACTGCCACTACAACCATCATCATCAGAACGTCTCCAGACTGCAAGAATCTCTTCCTTGGAAAGCAGTAACACAGTTGAGACAAAAAGTGTATTATGCTGACTTCTGCCCATTTTAACTCCGAAGCCCGAGGCAGAAAAGGACCATAAATATACAAAGCAACCACTGCCACCAAAGAGAGAAGTGAGTTGGTTTACCCCAATGAGTCTTCTATAAAAATTCACTAAAAAATTAGGAACAATTTAAGAGCCTTTTAAAACTTCATTAGCTTAGACCCACTAATCCGGCACTTTAGTAGCTTAAATGTGAATAAGGGAGTGTGGGGACATTTGAATTAAGTTTATATATGGATGGGATAAAGGTTAGAATCAGACTATACATGTTAAAGGATTATACACGTGCTTTGTAGAGAAAATTGTAGCACCCAATTAGCACTTTAACCGTACATTAGAAAGGAGCTAACTAACCTTCCCACTTCTGAATACACATTCAAGTAAGAGGAATAAACATGGTTGAGGAATTGCCTTTTTAGCCGCAGAAACAAGTCACTGCTTTTAGCTTTTCCTGCAATCATTTAATAAGCATTATTTATACACTTCTAATGTGCTAATTCCAAACAAAGACACAGAATACAAGAAATATGTGGAAATTCCTAGCCACCACTTGCATTGGACAGCTCCTAAACTCTGAATACATTACCCAAAGTGGATTGTTTGCTGAATATCATTTGGTCCCCCTTACACCTCTGGTTCAGATTAAAGGGCTTTTTATCATTGGTGGATACTTTATACCATGAATTTAAATTTAAGTTTCACTTTTTACTTTTTTAAACTTGGTTTCAAGCTAAGCATGTACAACTTAAAAAAGGGTAAGACTGTTTTAAACAATAGCACAGAACGGAAACTCTTGAGTTCTTTTGCCACATCAATCTGAAAGATGCTTTGCTATTCCAAGGTTTCTCAAGTTTGGAATTATGAGGGGAAATGTTCAAGATGAGTCCAAATACGTAAATGCCCAAAGCAATGGTATAGTAGCATTTTTTGAGTTTCATCCTTGTGCCCATATTGTAATTAAACACTACCTCAGAGCAGAAATTGTGTCTTATTTCTAGTGCATAGCATTGCATTCAGAGCATGTATGCGGAGCATAATAAAGGTTGAAAGAATGTATCTATTTGCCTTGTCATATAGTCTTATTTATTCTTTCCCCTTATTAGTTCAGTTTTCCTTTGGTATAGAACAGAGAAGTGGAGTTGTGGAAAAGAATTAGGGAGAGCTCTTCTAATTCTGTATGATATATGATGAGACTTAAGTTTATAGCTAATCCACTATCATGGTCGAAATGATCCACCATTTGAGGGACCTATTTCTCAACAAGAAATACCTCTATTAAACATAGCTGGTAGCTCTCATGGAAAAAAGGGGACCTCCCTCTCCCAGTGTTCCGCTAGGTCTGTAATTCTTGAGCCCAATCTGGTATTAGCAACAAGGCTCAGAAAGCAATCTCCGACGCAGGCTGTTGGGAAGAGCCACTACTGGACAGAAGAATCACAGGGTAAATAAAAGCCTCCTGGAAGGAAGTCACTCACCTAAATTAGCATAGTAGTAAGGAAAATCTCCCAGATAAGATGAATACTGTGGTAGTACGAACAATCCTCCAGGATGTTTGTTCCATATTAAACTGTTACGTGATATGTGCTTGAATATTCTGTCCTGAATAATCTAGAAAATAAAAAGACAGCACATGGTGAGGATGAGACCCTGATGGCATTTGGTAAGGATCTTGCTTAATCCAAATTTGAGGGACAATGGTGTTTTCAAAGTACTATCTCACTCCTCCCCCCAACCTCCACTCATAAAAATGTCTGCAAAACAAAGAGAAGTAACAAAAGGTGGAAAATGATACGAGAAAGAGATGAATTATGGCTGGTCAAATTTCCTAAATAAACGTGAGTTTAACCATCAATTCTATCTTTGCTTTCTCTAACAACGAGTCCATGCTCATGCTAATGTACCATGTGTGGCATAGATAATATCGCTGATGGCTGAACGTAGCAATGGATCCGCAAGATCTGCTCCGTGTTCACAAAGACGTCAGTGTAGAACACGTAGACACAGAACTGAGACTAAACATACTGAACACATAGCACATTTGTGAGGCCATTCAGATTTTGATCTGTTTTTTTAAACCAGGAGGTAGTTTTCTTTGCTTGGCATATTTAATTTCCCTAAGTCAATTGTACGACTTTGGATACTGGTTAGCTGAAGTTCTTTCTGTATTTCAACCTCAAAAAAATAGTGAGTCAATAATTTCCAAAACATCCTACATAATAGGACAAGAACCATGGCATATGAAGACTAATCATAGCTGAGCTAGTTCATTAGTTTCTTTGGACTTTGGGACCTCGCAGATCATTAAATTCTACATTTAGAGTCAAATACTTTCCCTTACTTAATCATTTGTCAGTTCAATGTGATTAGTCCACTTCAGTGCTTTCTCTCTGTGACTTCCAAACTCTTGTAACGATACTATCCACTCATTAAGATATGACTGGGCAAATAATTAACTTGATACAGAATTTCATGTTTCCAGCAAGATTTTTTTTGTACTTAAAAAAATAAATCCATGGGCCGGTGAGATGGCTCAGCGGCTTAAGTGCCTGCCCGGCAAGCGCGAGGGCCCGAGTTCGACTCCCGGAACCCACATATGAAAAAGGGGCCGGTGATATCGCTCAGCGGCACGGGCGCCTGCTGGTGCACGAGGTCCTGAGGCCGACCCCCCGGTACCCACAAAAAAAAAAAAAAATCCTGGGGGCTAGGAGTGTAGCTCAGGGGTGAAACGTGTTTAGCAGGCATGAGGCTCTGAGTTCAATCCCTAGAAGCTAAATAAATCACCATTTTCCAGGTTCCCATTTAACACACATGATTTTAGGTACAATCCATTTTACATGGAGTTTTATTATTTGCTAAATGAGTAGCACCCTCATCTCATCTTCTCTCACATGGCAACTGGAAAAGTATTAAAGTGAGCTACATTTACCCTTGCACACCTTACCATGTTTATTTTCCTAATGAGAGAGAAGGAAGCAGGAGGGAAGAAATGTAGACAAACACAAATATCTGAGTTCAATGATTTCCGCATTTTATCTTTCATTCAGATCAAAAGTGCTAATTTTATATGGCGGGTGAGAGGTTTTGGATTTGGCGGCAGTTTAGGAAACTAGCTAAAATACTGATGTTTACTCCCTGCTGCAGGAGGAATGTATTTCAATTCTGTTATCCAGGCATTAATTCCGAGAAGACCGTCATGGCTATAGAGGGCTTTTACATGGCTAGCAATTTTATTCTGTACAATATTTATTCCAATATTTTATAATTTGTAGGCTTTCCAAGTCTACTGGCTATGTATTTCTTCTTAAAGTTTTAGTTTTTCGTTTAGATCTTTTTTTTTCTTTTCGAATTTGTGTGCCTTTCAGCACATGGTTACTTATCTCACCTACAAATGATGAGGCACTTGAGATGCCACAAACGGGGTCGCCACCATTCACTTTGGGTCTGTACTGGTATGTTTTGCATGGTCAAAGGCTACCTTTTTGGTATTACAACATTATCTTTTAAAATTCCAAGGCACAATAATCAGTTATAGGACTCTTCTGAAATATTAATAAGCATTTTATATTCTCTTCAAATGAATCTCGACGAAAAGATATCAGCGCAGGTTTGAGAGCAATAACAAATGTTGAATTTAACCTTGGCCAAGCAATTTTCCACGTTTATTTCTCACCTTCCTCACTTGTAGTAAAACAATAAAATAGCACATTAATTACAATGGCCTCTCAGAATTTAGAATGGCTGCCTATGTTTTTATACTTGATTCTTGCCATGGAAAGAAATTTTCATTCCTGTGTTCATTTTCTAGGCACAGGCTTTTCCATTTTTGCATAGCTATAATATAATAGATATCATCACAGACTTCATGGTTTACTTATGCTAAAAGACCAATGACAGGGCAATTTTTTTCCATGCAGAGGAGTGAAGGTATTTATGAGTAAAATTTTTCCACATTTCACATTGATTCTTTAGGACTTTGGTGAAGGATATGAACACTGTTCACATGTATTGTCAAACGTCTTTCTAAAAGGATGATATATTCTTGCCTTGTCAAAAGTCTGAAAGAGCATGGATCTCATTTCATCAAATAGAAAGATCCTTTTTTCTCTTGCCTAATATCCAATTCTCCTCCTCACTACATTGGACAGCTCCCAACATCCTGTCATGGTACTCAGTGCTAACATTTATGTTGTATAAGAAGACATCACATTTAGAAGTTGGACACTTCTTGTCTATGAAGCAAATCAGCGCATTCATACACACAAACACACACATACACAATACAAGACTCTCTTTGTTAAGGAAGGTGTCCTCGAATGGGACCTTTAATAAAGATATTTCTCATTAAGTGAATTCAAAGGGAAGAATTACAGGCTTCTTGTTTTCTATGTGCCACTTTGATTAAAAAATAATGGATAAGAGGTTATAAGTTAGCCATTCTACGTGGCCTGGTTTGGCCTGCTGGCCAGAGCAATGGTGTCTTCTACATACACTGCCACCGTATACCACCTCTCTCAAAGCTAAATAAAGCAACCTTTTATTTCTATAATCTCACTGATTTTAAAATAGTACAAAATAACAGCATCAACAGTACCATGGTTTGAATATGCACAGTCAGATATCTGAGGAGGAAAATACAGAAAAATTCATAAAAGTCCCTAAAAATGTGCTCTCCAGCTACCGTTAGTTGTCTCCATATATCATTATAATCTCATGTACTTTCCTCTCACTTTCCTTGATTCTGACTGAATTCCTATGGTTCAATTCTTACTACCAGGTTATTGTGCAATATTCTGACAAATAAAGAAATCTTTATGGTATCTTACTGTTGTCCCCATTATTACTTCTCAATTTGCACAAAGAGCTTAGCACTAAGTCCAAGGTGCAGCATTAGGAACTTTTCTCAACTGGAAAACCTAACAGAATCTCAATCATGACAGAGTGCTGCATGATGAAATAAATGTACTAAAAACTCGAACTTGGCACTGGAGAGAGGGATGGGAAATCCCGTTTTCAAGTGTGTCTAAGCACTACCTACATCTCTAAAGCTCTTATTCTCCAAAGACTCAGTAATCCCACTCCCTTGACCTGCAATATAGTAAGGAAGGAAGAAGGACCCAGAATTCTGGAATCTGAGCATAGCGCATTATGAGCAAAGGGTCCTCAATGCTATGTTGCCTAAAGTTACCTTTAAATTATTTTCATATTTAAGAGCTCCAGCAGTGATCAAATGATTTATATTATCTAACTTCTAAACCAAGTGGGTATTTTTCATATATGATGCTTAAATTGCTAATATGCACACACTGGGTCTGCTTATTTGTGTATGTGGGTAGCATTTCCTGCTATTTTCCCTGCTTTTCTGTGTATGCTGAATTCTGGAGTGATCTCAGTTCTGAATTAAGAGGGGAAAGTGAATGGTATCTCTCATGCAACTTGATTGAGAGGTCAAATTATTATAATCCAATCTCGGGATAATATAAAGAGATTGGACAGCTGCTGTAAATTTGAATGAAGTATATGGTTTTTAGTGTTTTAAAAAGCAACTGTGTGGCTAAAGAGTTGCTCAGCTTAAATCCAAGTGGAAGAAGGCCTTCCTAGGCTCAGAGGCAAAAACGGTTTGACTTAAGATCCTATTCTGATGAATATAACACACCCAACTGTTGCTATAGGATAACAGACCACTGCTAACTTAATACACAAGAAAATGGATCTGTGCAATAAACCAAACTGAAAAGAAATATAATTAATAAGACACAGTCTTGCATCTGGTAAATTAGCAAAGGTGTATATGTATGTGTATTAATTATGATCCTTCAGCTTGATGATTTACAGCAAGAGAGTCTAGGGCAGCAATGGCGAACCTTTTAGAGCTTTCAACAATAACACCCGGCTGCAGCGTGCGCGCCATAGGTTCGCCACTATGGGTCTAGGTTGATACAAATTTTATGAAGACCAATTTGACAAAAACTAAATTATGAGCCTTAGAAGTGCTTACATTCTTGTGCTCAGTAATATCCTTTGAGGGACTCCATCTTAATGAAATAAGCAGAAATACGGTCCAAGATACATGCAAAAAATCACAGCTTGGACAAAGACAATTGTCTGCGAAAACTAAGTTATAAGAAATACCATTAATAGTAAACAATAGCAGGTTGGTTAAGTAAATAGAGGTTTACTACTGGTTGGATATTGGGGTGAAAAAAAGTTAAAATATGTTGATCTGGGTATATTAGAGATGGACGCCAACAAGACAAAATTAAAAGATCGGAAACACCGAGTCAAAAATAACAAGAAATGTACTGGGACAGCTACACAACTTATTAATTAAAAAAAAAAAAGAAGAGTATGGTTAGCTTATTCAACAAAGATCATATATAAAAAATTGGATGAATGGTTAAATACATAAATATTAAAAAACTAACCATGAATGTACTAAAAAATGTGTTTCTATGTATGTATATATAGATAAATAAAATTATGGGTCAAAATGTGCCTTCTTAAAAAGTAGCAAATGGAGAAGCCATAGATGAAAACATTGAATTATAAACAAAACAGAAAAGCATACCATAAACTGGGGAGAAACATTTGCAACAAAAGAACCAAAGGGTTAACATTTTTAACATAATAAGCTCTTACAAATTAATAAGAAAAAAAGTAATGGCAATATTGCAGCAATTCCTTTTCTCTTTCTTTGTGAGTTGTGTGAGCAAGACGTATATGAAAAATATTTGTTTTACTAATATCCTAAGAAATACAAATTAACACAATTTATTATTTTTCATGATACAATGTTTAATATTAATAAAGAATAAAAATTGAAAATAATGTAAACAGGTCCTTTCTTATTAGCTGGAAGGAATATAAATTATTTTGGTTCTACTGTGGGAAAATTGACAAATCACATTAGAAATCTCAGCATTTGGGATATTGAACCAGGACACTGAGTTAAAGGAATTTATCCTAAGGAAGTGATTTTGTATCTGCACAATTTAGCTTCAAGGCTGTTTGCTTTGAAGATGTGTATATTGATGAAAAACTAGAAACAATTATAATGTATCTAAAGTGGGAATTTAAGGAATTAAGTGATACCATAAATGAAATATTATAGTTATTAAAATAATTTAAAAATAATTACAAAAATACAATGACATAAGAAAGTAGTAACTATATCATTCAGCAGAAAGGCATGTTATATTGCCAATATAGAAAGATATTTTTAAAATTAAAAATTACAACAAATTTTACATTTGTATATAAAAAAACAAATGTACATATGTGTATGTGGTTCTATAGTAAGTCTATAGTGGTTTGTATGGGTAGGCTTTTTTTTTTTTTAATGCTTTAAGGATTTTCTCAAATGTACATGTACTTCTTTGGTAAAAAGCACTTATTACTCCAAAATTAATAAATAAAAATTAACTTTCAACTTTATTTAAGGTCTTGGATGGAAAACAGGATTGAAGAGAAGAGCAGACTCCATTGAAGATTCAAATCTGCTGGTACGGACAGAATTGAAAGCTCACAATTTTCATCGAGGACCGTGCTTATGGGGCAGGAAGAAAAGTGGGCTTGCAGTAAGGAAGGTCTGACAGCCACCAGGAGCCTGCTGCCTGCGTGGGCACGAGGCCAGGTCCTGAATAATGCATTTCACCTGGCCCCAGGATGAAAAAAATGCAGCTTGCCAGGAGGTGGAAGTAGAAGCCCAGGTCAGGCAAGAGTAGGTGATGCCCTGTATGCGGTGACCAGCACTGACTCCAACACTCTTGGTGGCAAGAAAACTGCATGTGGAGGCAACAGAGTGGCCTTAATTTCCTTCGCATTATTCACAGTTCACATGTATGCTGCAAATGACACTTGCTTTGGGAGAATTATCTATTCCCAGAGAAAATACCCCCCAAATGCAATGATAAATGCCCCCATCCCATTCTGTAGACACCTCCGAGTCTCCTGGATGCTTTACCTCCCCAAGGACCTCTGCCCTCCTTCCTGCAAGCCTGTAACTCATGAGTGTGCAGTTTCCTACATCTTTTCTTAGCTCTTTGCACTGCTTGGGTGTAGCCTCAGGCCACTGCCAGTTGCTCTACCTCCAAAGGTTTTAATCAGCTGCATCGTTCCCTTTCCTTTTCTCCTCCTGCCTTAACAAAAGAAACTCGAAGATGGGCACCTATGAGCTTAAAAGATTTTCTGCTTTCATAAAGCTTAACACTTTCTGCGCTTGGTGGTTGCGATCCCAATTTTCCTCTCAACACAATCTTGCAACAGAGATGCTGGTTGGTTGGACTCCATATGTCCTGAGAGTTAATTTTGTTGCCCCCAGTGCCCCTGATCTATGATGCCCACTAATGTATTCATATTTCTAGAGAGGTAGATTTTCTCCTACCGTTCATTATCTTTTTTCTAAATGAGCTGCAGAAGTATGTCTTCAAAGGACGCCACCAAGTGTGAGTGACAGCAAGACAATCATTACCCACCCAGTCCTGCGTAATGTCAGAGCTAATCTCTGCCCATGTCAATTGTCCAGGAACAAGGGCATTTGCTTGGGCAAGACAAAGCAGATCAAAGGGGGTTAACCAACATACCCACGTACAGAAAAGTTGGCTTTGCCCCACTTGACCAACTATACACCATCAACAGCAAAAGAGAAGGCTGAGATAAGTGAATAAAGGACTGTTATTCAAGACCATGAACCAAGCAGTCTCACTCACCTCTAGTGTAGTTAATACAATCTTCTCAACTGAAGAAAAATAAGCCTCCCACAAGAATTGAGTCTGCTGTCTAAGTGCTAGGATTTTATCCTGATGAATAGACCTGATTGTAGAAGGAATCTGTAACATAAAGTGAACACATAGTAATTATAACTGTAAAACAAAGAGATGTACTTGATCGAAACAACCCAATCGGGTTACACTTTTATTCTGCATAGCAGTCAGCCTCCAGCACACAGCTACACCGGAATCAGCAGCCCCTAAGTAGAAATGCCCCTGAGAAGCTTTTGGTACAAACAGCACTTCCAGTGAGTCAGCTTTTAATGCACAAAAGTTATGCATTAACTTAGTTCATTTCTAAGATTGATTTGCAGCTAGTCAGTTGCTTAAGGTGTTCCTATAGTCACAGCTGTTTCATCCTCTCGGAGCCCCAGAAATCTTCAACCCTGCATGTGGACAATCGAATTTTACAGAGAGAAGCCACAGGCCTTGGGGAAAAGCCAAAAGACTTCATCCTCCAAGCAGTTCTAAGATTATTCCCCCAGGACCTCTAAAATATCTATTAAAGGGCTTTGTAGAGAATGCTGAAGAGCCTCCCCATCCAACGGCAGCCAGGGTTAGACACTTCTATGTGCACATCCCTCCTTCCTCCACTCTGAGCCTTCTCACTCTCTCGATCTCTCTTTCTGGCTCCAGCCCTTACCCAATCTAACTGCAACTTTCACACATCATGTATCTTTAGCGACATGCTGCTCTCCACCAAGCTATACAATCTTAAAAGAAAGTCTTCTCTCCTGTCCATCCTGCTACACATTTTAAGGCTAGAAGAGTAGTGTTTATGTAGTAGTTATTCAAGAAATAAGAGCTGAATTTAACATGACTGCTTGAAGCCACTATCATCAGGATATCATAATTCTTAATAGTTTAGCTTGATGGTTAAGCCTACAGGAGATGGACAGTCCAAGGTAGAAATTTTGCCTCTAGCGGTGGTCCCCTGGATTGTCCAGACAATCTCGCAAACACTCCATTTCCTCACTTATAAATGGAGCAAAGGAACATCATACAGCCTGATGAAGTTTATACAAGTTTTTAGCACAGAGCACTAAAATGTGGGAAGCTTAATTAATATGGCTTGTTATTGCCAATATTATTACTACCATTGACATTAGGGTGGTACTGTTCTAAGTTGGATCCCTTGATTCTATTCAGAGTTAGGCCAATTGCTGAACACCTTCCGTGAACTCTGAAATGGACTTCCTGGGTGTCTGGTAAAGTGTCTCAGGCTTGGTCCTTATTTTCACCTACCGTCCAAGGTCTGTTTCATTTATGGAGTCTATATTCTTTGGAGAGATTCCTTGTGATTAGCAAATGCCCTTTTGTGCTCACTTCTTTCTGCATGCTTGCCTCGCTAATGCATGACTAATCAGACAGACATGGGAGCCCAGGCTGAAAGGGGAAGGCTCAGTTCGCTGTATTAACAGGCAAGTTACCCATGACATTTGACAGAGACTATAACCAAGTTCCCACCAGAGGGGAAGAGATGGTAGCACATTGCTTCAAGACTCTCCTCAGGAGGAGCAACGAAACTGCTTCATGATGAGAACAGAAGGAAAAGCTAGAATGCCCTGGCCATGTCCAAAACCAGATACTAAATCTGTGCCCCAGAGTGTGCATGTGGATTCACAACAATGAGAAAAAAAATGCAGCAGGTAAAGGAGAAATACTGGCAGGCGACATGAGCCTGAAATCTGAGTTCCAAGTCAGGTGTCAATAAAGTATCCCTGGAGAAGGTAAAGAAAGTATTCATATCATGAATCTTTGATAAGTCTAAGAAAATTCATTTTTATTTACTCATTGAGAGAACTACCTAGATTGTCAAAGAATGACTAGAAAAAAGTTACCCAATTTTCATAATCACACCCTCTTTTAAATGTCAGTGGTCATCCTGAGTTGGTATCAATGTTTTATCATGGTCAGGAGGAACCGAGCCATTAGACAAAGGCCTAAAGCTGTGTGGTCTCCAGAAAATTGAGTCTGCTGTGGTTCTGAAAGGTGAAAAAGGAATATCAGCGATTCTCCCACAGGTGATTCGCTGTCTTACACAGCCACACCTTGATTTTTCTATCTCCAGAGCTGTGTGCATATGATACAAGTGTCTGACAGCACATTGCAAAATGCCCCAGAAGACAACTGCAGTTGATTGAAAGACAGAGTTCCAAGTTTTAATGGCATTTGGCTATTGGTTATTAATCTGCCTGTCCTAAGAGACAGGTATGGGAAAGTGACAAATTAATTCCAATTTGGCCAGATTGTTTTGGAAGTTGAAGAACTCAATGAGGTCTTAATAAAAGGTCATGTATGGTAACAAAACTAATAGAATCTACCAAAATAGATACAGAAAAGCCACAGTAAGCTCTCTCGGTGACAGGATGACAAGAATATATGCAAATAAAAACATCCGAGCCGTTCTAAAACAGGAAATGAAAAATCGTAACATAACGAAAACATTTCCCAGAGCACATATTTGGGCTCAGTGCCAGGTCTTTAAAACCATTGTTAACGACAGTACAAGTCGCTGTTCAATATGGAGGCAGCTGTGCAAAAGCAGACTGCAGATGAGAAGGAAAAACAGCAGCCAGTTTGGGTGGATGGGTGGGTGGAGCATGAAAAACACCATCTTCAGAGTCAAGCCAGAGAAGCTGCCCACAAGGAGAAACACCCAACAACTTTGGTGACATGGCGGAAACCGGACAACCACAGTGAAGTAGCCCGGAATGCTGCCCATCCCCAAACAACTCCAAATGTGTTCCAGTCAAACTCATAGGACCCTTGGCACATCAGTGGAAAAACTACGGGTGATGTTTTTCATACCTTTTATTACCCAAATTTCCTTTAATAGGCATGTGTTATTAAAAAATAGAAATGGAAGGAAAAAGGCAATGTAGAAAAGCACCATATATATTATTTTTTTCTCTTTTCAAGAGTAAACGGGTCAGGTGTGTGCTACCCCTGCATGGGGTGAACCCTCCCTCGGTGTGTCTACAAGGATTTCCCCAAGGGGAATCGCCGCCATCGAAGTGATCCCTTCACAAAACCTCCAGACCCCTTTATCAGCAAACACCTCAGAAGCCACGCTATATTTCGGACAGAATGAGACAGCCCAAATGAATGGATTCTGCCATTCCTGATGCCGTATTTCTCTTTGGTTTCATTTGGGATTACAGCAACCACGAAGACCACAGCCCCGAGGCCCAGATGAAAGGAAAGTTGGTGGAGCTGCGATCCGTGGGCTTTCCTAATCCGTAGCTCACTCAGTCACTGCTATTTCACTGTTGCTCAAGAAGAGGGATGAATGCATTACGTCCTCAGCCTGCTAGAGGTCAGCCAGCAGCACTGAAGTAGAATCAATAACAGTCAGAAATGCAATTTTCTAGATATCGAAAATAAAAAAAGGAAAAAGCAAGGTCATTAAAGATAATCTTTCCAGAAATACTTCTGGTGATTTAAAGATAAAATGTAAAATATCATGAAAGAAAACCATTAAAGTACTCTACAGTTTTTAGAGGAGAGAGCATGGTGATTTATGGTGAACCTCAAAATTACCGCACAGAGGGGCTTTAGGAATCCATCCTGGCTATTCTTGCCTTTGCATTTCTCAGAGTTTTGTGTCCTCCTCTCTCCTTTGAGCAGTTCAGACTTTTAGCAGGGGCTGCTCTCTTAAATAACATCCAAAAGACAACACTGGTGCAGGCATCCAGACAGATCATTCAAATAATGACAATGCCAAATATAAGAACCAATCCTAGAGAGAGTGCTTCCTGTAAAGTAATCTGAAGGTAAGTGTGGAGCCAGGGGAAAGGAATCTGAAGTAGGAGAGCAGTATCATTTCTAAACATCCTGGGTGTTAAAGGGGGTGGAGAAGCACCTCTTCTCACCATCAATCTCATGTTATTTACCTGCAACTTCTCTTCACGACATATTCTGTGGGCCTGGACAGATTTTTGTGTTGGAAAGTGAACAATATCATATTAAATGACTTCATATTCGCCATGACACAGGACATTTTCTCCTGATAAAATTTCTTTTATAGCGCTGACCTTTTGAATTCATCTTCTCTGAAAGTCTGGATGGGGGCCGCAATAATCTGCCGATCTGCGAAGGCCCAGCTCCTTCCTTACCTGTAATAACAATCTCTCATCGCCTATGATGGCAGCTTGGTTCCAATTAATCACTTCAGAGAACGGCAGCTCCCACCCATTGCTGAGCATCACAGGGACGCAGGCGGCCTGCACAAAGAAGGTACTCGATGAGCGGGAGGAAGGCGACAACAGAAGCCGCCCCGATCAGGAGCAAAGTCAGCACGAATTCAGTTCCTGGCATGTTTGATGTTGCACAGAACCCGGGCCACTTGGGTTACATGTCTCCAGCTTAGATTTTCATATTTGCAAGTCTTTCCCTAGAATGCTAAAACCCCATTGCCATTCTGGTACATGGCTTGGCTGACCTTCCTTCCATGGAGATGACTGGCCTTGCCGCAGAAGTTTTATTGATGCAACAAAAGCCTTCACTAACAAAATCCAACCATAAAACCAACCTTGACTATAAATGGTTCAGTTGATGTAACTGCCACACGACACTTGCAAAGCGGTTTACCCAGTGTCACAAGCAAGAAAGGGCAGAATGGGGCCCTGCCGTCCTATGTAGCATTTTGTGGACTTCACTATTACAGGTGTCCACTTTTCCTTTGCTCTGCATACTCTGAATCCAGATGCACATAAATAAGCTAAGGACAAAATACTGGTTCCAAATAACTCATAATCCAAACCAGAGAACAGTTGGCTCCATGCAACATCTCAGGAAGCTGCAAGAAAATTAGTGGTGCCATGTGTCATGGAACACACAGGGTGCCCTGGAAGTCTTTCAGGAGAAGGAAGCTCTTCTGTCAGAGGACCTGACAAGAGTGATTTGCAGTTAGGAGGGAGCTCTGCAGCAAACGCAAGGTCCAGGGCACGGACGAGGAAAGGGTACAGCCGCAAGAGGACAAGGAAGGCAGGGTGAGAGATGCCCGTAGAGAGCGTGTTTTCTCCCTGTGATGGAAGGAGGTTGGCTGCCACTTCCAAGGTAATGTGGACAGCTGTGTCAGCAGGAGAAGGCATTTCTGCAGTGAGGTTGATGAGCAGGGGGACTCCCACACAGGCTCGGGAGCTACAGCAGGACCTCTGAACTGCAGAGCCTTTGGGCTTGGCTGTTATAGGGTGTTACAGGGTGTTAGGGTTGACCACTGGCCCCAGAACGGGGCTCTACAGGGAGCATTATCCATGGGGTATCACCCTCAGAATTTGGAGGAACCGAGCAACAGAAGACAAGACGGGGTGAAATGCACAATTTTGCTTTTGAGGAGTACCAGCAATATTCCCTTCGTGTTGCTTTTGACATTGGCTTCCAGGGAAAAATCCCTTCAAGGAACCCAGCAGGTCAACCTGGCAACCCCATCTGCCTTCTGTTTGCAGGCGTGACCCTGAAGAACCTGTCTTTCCTGGTGGCAAAACTACTTCATTTTCTCATCTCCAAAGGCAGAGTGAATCCTTCCCAGAGCCCATACTTCGAAATAATGCTTCAGATTTTCTTAGAAAAAAATTCAGATCCATCAGGAAAATCCGACCTTCTGTTTCCTGGGTGATAAGATTAAACTCACTCATGTTGACCTGACTCCTTAGCCCTACTCTGGGGAGCTTTCCAGGTCTCTTACCTGCAAAGCCTCCAGGAATCTGAAGGACCCCAGCCTGCGACCACGAGGAACCAGACAGAAAGTGGCGTTGTGCAGCATTTCCCGATAATCATACCTAGAAAGAGAGGAAGAGCAATCAGCAAACACGACCCAACGGGCGTGACATTGGTGGCACGCAATAGGGTGGCTGAGCCCTGCAGGTGCACACTTTTATAAATTTACCCAGAGCAACTCAGGAGAGCCCTGGGGGAGGGAGCAGCTCTCACTTTTCCATTGTTGGGGAGAGGGTTTGGGGATTTGTTGCATGATAGAGAACAAATGTGAACAGATAATGCAGTTGGGGTCTCTTTTGCAAACAGTACATAAAAAGACAAGTCTGATTGTCCTAGAGACAATTTGTCTTGCCTGGTCTTTGGTTCCCAAATGAGACTTTTGCATCTCGATGAAATATGAGGCTTCTGTAGGCTTAACAACAACAAAAATGACAACAAATCACTGCTATGTCCTCTTCTCCCGCTCCCTGAACACCATGCCTTCAGGAAAACTGAAACATTTCTTGTTCCCTACCCTCCAAACCATGCTATTAAAAACTGCTCAGGAAACCTCTATCATAAGCACAAAACAACACTTGTTTCCTCCTTCAAGCTGGAGCTTCTCCATTTAACCAATAACATTCTGTTTCCCCAGACAAAATACTGCGGTATAAGAACGGCTGACCTGACTCACGGGAGAAAGACGAGGTGAGATAGAAGGAAGCTGGCCTACAAAATGGGAAAAGAGGAATGACAAGAGGGGAAAAAAAATAGCAGAGGATACAGGGAACTGGAATACAGAAGAGATGATTCTTTCTATTATTCAGCACCCTTTAACAGTATTACACTGTTTTCGATTTTGGGAAAAAAAAAATACAAAGTATACCATGAGGGTCACCTGTCTCCTAATGCTAGTGGAGTTTAAGAAAGATAAAAGGCATTTAATTTGTTTAGACTGTCACCTCAGAAGTGATTACTACAAACTCATTCCTAAACGTGCAGTTTCAAGTTCATTATTAATTTAAGAAAAGCGGAGAAACTAGAGATGGCTCCTGTCCTGTGAAGGCTCCAATCCGCACAGCCAAGATGAAATCACTCTCATTTTTCAAGAGCCTCCTAATGCTGCGAGGACAGGTGTGACTTCGACAGTAGCATACGTCACCAGCATTTTCTGACTCTAATAGTCTAATTTAATCATAGCCTGAAGGCACAGGATTCTTCCTCCTCTTTTTGGGATATTGATATATACATTTATATTTTTAAAGTCCACATCTATTTTTACATTCCCACACAAACTAGGCAGATGGGAGCAAGCCAATTTTCAATTATAAACCCGTCATTAAGAAGCGATATCATGCATGGGACCATTTGCTTAAACAAGCCTGTACAACTAATTTGCACAAGAAAAGGTCACGATGAATAGATTAAGATTATCTCCATTGACAGTAAAATAAAAAAATCCTTGCTGCATTAATTAAACTGCAAAATAGACTTCAAAGTAGAAAAGATTTTTAAGAAGGCTCAAATTTTGCTAAATAAAAATATATTACATGGTAATGACTTCTCTTTCTTCACCTAACACAGAAAGATAACTGACAAGTACCTTCAATTCCGCGTGTTGGTAATGTCTGAATCTCTGCCTCCTCGAGAAGAGGGGACTCTGTGCACACACACATTTATGTGTAAAATTTCAGCTGGTTTTTTAAATATAGAAAGGTTGAATATACTTCAGATTTTAGCCAAGTTTAACAGATGCTCAGAATAGAAACGCCAGAGGGTCTAGCACACGGGGTCCTACAGCGTCCTCATTAGGCTGCTAAAAATGTAAAACCCTATTAGTGTTCTGAATTGTAACAAGTTTCAAAGTTGCCAGTTATAGAATTTACTTTAGGGAATGGGTAGAGGGAGAAGAAGGGCAGCAAACGTATAGGAAAAATTCAAATGACAGCTATACGAGGGTATTGGTTTTTCAATGGTGCATAAGCGTTTGTTGCTGAGGAGCACATGGAGCGATGAAACTAAGCTTGCTGTCATCCACGTAATGAGAAGGGGAGAAGGAGCCTGCCAGAGATTTGAGAGACCAGGAGCAAAGCAAAAGTGCTTTTCCAGCCTCAGTTTCCTCAACTGCAAAAAGAGCCAATTGGGTCACATAAATAAAGATTTAATTTTTTTTTTTTAATGTGGGTACCGGGAGTTGAACTCAGGACCTCGTGCTTGCCAGGCAGGCGCTTATGCCGCTGAGCCATCTCACCGGCCCAAGATTCAATTTTAACACTCGAGTAGTCTTCATGTTATCGTCCTCAGGTTAAGAAAGAGGAACGTCCTTTGAGAATATGCCATTGCTTGGAAAGTTTCTATAATAATGAATGTGGTGTGTGTGTGTGAGTGTGTGTGTGTGAATGCATAAATATCTGTTTGCATGTACACAACATATGTTGAGTATGTATGTACTCATATAGACACACCAGGACATACAGATCTAGACGCGCATAACTTAGAACAATGATTTCCATCAAATATGTCAGCATGCTCAGCCCAGGGCCCCTCTGTCTTTCAGGCTCTACAGATAGTGAGCCTATGAATCAGCGGTGTGTCCCACCTGAAGGGGTAATAATTCTCTGCAGGTCGGACCATTTGTTCGGTGCCCTCCCTCCTCTCAGTCATTGTGATGCTCCCGCCTTTAGATACAGTGGCACCTCGGTTCACAAACTTAATTCTCTCCGTGATTCTTTTTTTTTTCTTTTTTTTTTTGTGGGTACTGGGGGGGTCAACCTCAGGACCTCGCACGCCAGCAGGCGCCCGTGTGGCTGAGCGATATCACCGGTCCCTTTTTCGTATGTGGGTTCCGGGAGTCGAACTCGGGCCCTCGTGCTTGCCGGGCAGGCGCTTAAGCTGCTGAGCCATCTCACCGGCCCTCTCTCCGTGATTCTTGTCGAAGAATCCATTCCACGACATGGAAAGAATCACAGAAAGAATTAAGTTTGTGAACTGAGGCACCACTGTACTTAAGTCCATTCATTTGCAAGGTATGATTAAAAAAAATAACAGCGTGTGGTTTAAATAAAAAATGTATTAAAGTAAAAGACATATTGCCTCTAATCTCCCTCAAAATATTCCCCCCACACTTCAAACAAACACACTTATCCATTCACTGTCGCCCCTTTTGGAAGCAGTTCTGGAAGTTCTCTTTCATGAGTGTCTTTAGGTGTGCTACCCTGGCTGCCTTGATGTCTTGAGTTGATTCAAAATGTTCACCTTTCATGGGTATTTTGGGCAAGAGCAACTTGGTGCCAGTTTTGGATAACAAGGTGAAAGAGGACACACCATAACGTTTTTGTGAGCCTGCCTTTTGGTTGGGTGGCACTGGCTGCAGTATTTACCATATATGTAATCACACCTACTAGTGACACGCAAGAGTGTCCAGAACTGCTTCAGAAAGTGACAGGAGCAATGGGATAAGAACATTCCAAAGGAGGAGGAAGTATTTTGATGGGGATTGATGTCCACATGTCTTTTACTATAATAAATGGAGAAATGAGAACTCTTCATACCTTGCTGGTAGGAAAGTGAAATGGTGCAAACCTATTAGGAAAATGGTTTGTCAGTTACTTTTCCAACTAAAAATGGACTTAGCATATGAGCCAGTAGTTGTACCCTTGGGGATTTATCCCAGAGAAATGAGAACTAATTTTCACATAGAAACTTGTCTACAAATATGCACAGCAATTTTTATCAGTAGTAGCCCCAAACTAGAAACTGTCAAGATGTCCTTCGTTCAGTGAATGATGCAAAAAATTGTGGTACATCCACAGCCTGGAGTGTTTCTCAGCAATAAAATGGAATAAAGGACTGATGCGCACAACCTCGAGAAAATTATGCTGCATCCAAAGCCAGTCTCAAAAGGGTACAGACCGCATTATTCCATTTACATATCATTCATGAAATAACATAATTATAGGGACAGCGAATAGATTAGTGGGTACCACTGGACAGAGATAAGAGACAAAGCCCGGCAGAACTCGACAGGTCAAGTCCGGGGGAACGATCTTTTAAAGACTAATCCTCTCCTATTACTTAAGTCTAGAAACATAAATCACACTATAATCATACATCACTTGAAAGTAAAAGATAAACACATGCTATCCCAAGTGAGAAGGTAAGTAAATGAGACATAATGTTAGAGAATTTTCAGCTTTAATTAATAAATGGTTTTGTTACCCCTTTCAGATGACATTAAGTTTTCTACTCTGTAGGTAATGACACAGAAGGTGGAAGAGTTTTCATAAATGATTGCAAAGAAGATTGCAATTAAAATGTCACGACCCTGAATTTAACCTACGAACCAGTGCCACTCAACAGCCACAAGATTTTCTCCCTGAAGTTGCACTGAATAATGAGTGGGATACACCCCCATTTAAAATGGGCTTTGTGACAATGCACAAGTGAAGTCCTTCCCCTCCACATGAAACACATTTTTTGCCAGCACCAATTCAATGCAACTGGGATGGGGGGGCAGAGTGACACAGTGCCACCAAGTGTCCTCCCAGCCTGCAGTGTCATCTCCATCACCTGTGAGCTGGGTAGAGTCGCACATTTTCAGCCTTACCCAGGCATGGTGAATGAGAAACTCCAGGGAAAGGGCTCAAGATTCTGTGTTTTAACAAACCCTCAGGGAATTATGATGCACCCTAATTTTGAAACCCATTGGCACGAAAGTTAAGTGTTTAGTAATTTAGAGCTTAGTGGTTAAGCAGCTTTAGACGCAGCCAAACCTGGGTTCAAATTCCAGCTTTGCTATTTACAAACTGAGTGATCTTGGGAAAGTTATTTAATTTGTTTAATTTAGCTTCCTGGTTGGCAGAAGGGGATAATGCTTCTATTGTGAGGATTAAATGATACATTTTAACTAAAGCACAGGCACATTATAAGTGATCCCTAAATGGCAGCTATCATCATTACGGAATATAATGAAAAACACAGACAGTTTAAAGTTAGAAAATCCGGGTTGAGGAATTTGGGTTTTAGATGTACCACTTCCTGTGCGACCCCACACAAATCATTTAACTTCTCTGAGCTTCAAAGTTGTAAAGATCAAATGAAATCATGTACACATGGTATAATCAGTAAGGCACTATGCAATTGTAAGTTGTTAGGGCAAATTATATCAGAATGAGAGGAATCAAAATATTAAAAAGCTACCACCACCAACAACAGCAAAAAAACACAGATTCCCAAAGACAGTGCCAAGAGACAAATGTGGAGCAGACCCTTTAAAGTAGAATGAAAATAGAAGCTATAAATCACAACAGAACACCAGCTTCTAATTGAAGGGATTTTGCCTTATTATCAAAAGCAACATAGACAAGGATGTCGCCAGTCCACCGCGCAGGTCCTCCTGCGGCTCCCATGGTCCTCTGTAGCATGCACATTTGCCAAATGAGCCTGTTTTTTGCTAATCAGAGAGGACAGGAAAGGAACAGGCGATCCAGCCTCTCACCTCTGTACTCACACAATTCTAGTCTCCCCAGAATGTTACAGTTTGTCTCGAGTATTTATTTATAAGGCAACGTAACATCTACAGCTGATCCGTCCCCTCAGCCCCCACCCTCATAAGTAATTCATCTTCTCTGCTTATTCCCAGATTTGAACACATCCCTTAAGAAAGAACACAAACAAAAAGCTTATGAATGCTGGAGTTCTGTAAAGTGCACTGGAATGAGAGAAATAAAATTAGCATCCTTTGAACCAATCTGTGCTGTTTTCATTCACTGAGTGAACATGAGGTGGATGTCTACCATGTGTCGGGCGCTATGCAGAGAGCTTGTGGTCCAGCGAAAAGAGAGACAAATTAGGAAATGCGTCTAACTCAGTGGAAGTGCTAGGATGGGGGCACAGGGTGGGGGTGACAGAGAAAAGAAGTAACGGCCACAGCTGCCATTGTGGGGGACGGTGAGCAGCACAATGCCTCCTGGATAAAGTGGGGCTCTGAGCTAAGTACCCAGCTCGGGTGGGCAGGGAGGGGGTGACGAGGGCCTGGTCCAGGTGGGGTCCCATTGGGTTGGCCTCATGCTCTGTCTCCTGGAGAGTGGGTGTGACCTGTGCAGGTGATTCTGCGTCACTGGACAGTGTAAACCTGGTGTCAAAGGTATCCTGGGGACTACATGACCCACATCCACAGGGAAGTTACTAAGTGCCCCGAGCTCAAAACCCTGCTAACATAGGTCAGAGCAAGGCCAGTAGCATCAGAGTTCCAACTCCGGCTTTCCTGCTCCGAAGGCCCCTTTCTTTCCAGTGCATCCTGCTGCCCTTGTTCGGCCACACAACACGCAGTGCCTGAAAGTCAAATTCCTCCTGAAGGCAAGTCCTGAGAACTGCACCACCCTTCAAGCATCCGCAACAAACAGCTACCATTTCAGAGGATCCTTTCTCTCCTCCTCTAAACTTCACCCCGGGTCGCCAGCAGGAGTGCAGCCCAACATAGCCCGCTGCTGTTTACTAAGCCTCTTCTTTGGCTTTTCCAGATTTAACACAATTTCCATTATTTTTGAGAAAATCTAGAAGTTTGTAGCACGTGATACTATGAAGTTTGCCCTCAGCAAGACTGGAAATGAGAACATGTGAGTGGGAGCCAATGGTTTAGCTGAGAAGGGTCCAGCTGGCCACTGTACCAGCCCTAGGAGTGGTCCACGAAACAGCTTGGGACGTGCAGACTCTCATGGTCTTTGGGAATGTGCTGGTTGCTGAGTGTCCTCTCCCCATGACACCTGCTCACATGGGTCTTCGTGCACATGCATATGCTACTGCCGGTGCCGGGATCAGATAAATAAATGCACATGAGCTCTTCCAATGCACAGAGCTCAGCCCACGGCATGGCCCATCAGTGTAGCTGCAGCCTCGGGGACACTCAGCACCGCCAGAGTGGTGGCGCCATTCCTTGCACTGGAGATCAGTCACCCTGTGCATTGCCTGCTTCTAGAACCCCCGGGGTACCCAGTCATGCCAAGGACGAGCAATGTATTTATTTATGATTCTCCTCTATGGTGCTGCTAATCCCAAGCTGTCCAGAGAGCAATGCTCAGTTAAAACCAAGAACAGATATTTGTGCTCACTCTTTCTTACTTCTTGGCTTTCTTGAGCGCTTGGGAGAAGCTCTTAGTCTCACAAACATTATCTCATCTCAGACCAGTCATGAAGTGAACACAGTTACACCTGCCTTCCACAGGAAGAAGATAGTTGGCAGGATCCTTAGCTGAAATATCCTGTCTGAACACACAGTGGGTCATAATTCCACATCATTTCTAACCACTCCACCACATCCCTCCCCTAACCACCTACTGACTGCCCAGAACTGTGAATTTAGACGAGGTGTCCATTGCTGCCCGTGCATATGAATGAACAGAACATGTCTCGGGTACCTTGTACTCCCAAGAGGGAGGAAGACCATCTTGGTTCCTGCTCTTTAAATAGCAGCTTGGTGGCTAATACAGAAAGACATCTTAAGAAATATGACAGCCATTAAGGAGAATAATTATAATAATCACCCAGTGATGAAACATTTCTTGTGGTGGGCACTGTACAACACAATCTGCACCCTTTAGTGCACTAAGTTCCAACTACATAACTTAGGTGTTCTTGGCCCCATTCCACAGAGTAGAGTGTGGAAGAGGGGTGTGTATGGGGTGCAGGCTCTAAACACGCTCCATTGACTCTCACAGACTTTCCCAGTGGGAAGGAGTAAATGAAGCCAGCAAAGGTGGAAGCGAGAGATTTTTAATACATTGTGCCCCATGGCATTCATCTCAGGAAGATTTTGGGAGGAGGTGAGGTTTTGCAGAACTCACTTTTATACTCGGCAACGTCAAATTTCAAAAACTATTCTGAGATAAATGCAAATTCCTAGACATGTGGGTCTACATTCTCTGGCTAGAAAGAAAGCATTTCTGACAATGATAAAAAAGGGTTAGCTGGGCAAAAGCGGGGAAGAGAAGGCATTAACAATAAAAGAGGGCCGGTGAGATGGCTCAGCGGCGTAAGCGCCTGCCTTGCAAGCGCGAGGGCCCGAGTTCGACTCCCGGAACCCACATACGAAAAAGGGGCCGGTGATATCGCTCAGTGGCACGGGTGCCTGTTGGCGCGCGAGGTCCTGAGGTCGTCCCCCTGGTACCCACAAAAAAAAAAAAAAAAAAAAAAAAAAAAAACAATAAAAGAGCTGGCAGCACCAATGGCCGTGGATGGATAAACGGTCCAGAAGAGGAGGGAAGCCCAAGGTCATTATCTTAGCATTAACCTTTCACCAGGCACCGAGCCATGGGGAATGGCCAGGTGGACCTGGGCCAGGCATCACAGCCTGGAGCCCAAGAAGGCCAGGACAGAGGAGCATGGAGAATGCGTGCTCAGAGCCACAGGGCTAGGCTGAGTCCCAGGGGACCAGCCATGGAACGGGTGCTTCATGCCCTCTCTCCTTCTGCTTAACTCCCACTTGTGTTGACTGCAAAAAACCTTCCAAGTGTGAAGTTCCCCATTCTTTTCTTCCCTTCCTTCTTCTGGACTCCAGGAGGCAGGGCTCCCACCCATCTTGGCACTCAACTCTCCCTGGTCCTGGCCTAAGGCGGCCACCAGAAGAGAGCTGGTGAGTGGAAGAATAATGCTCGGTGTCCGCCCACAGGTACAGGAGTGAAGGGAGCAAGGAGAGAAAGATGAGAGGGCGTCAGCACCACAGTCTCTACCTGGGCTGCTAAGAGCACATCCGACTCTTGATCACGCCCCGCCCGCCCGGGAAGACCTTCATACATATGCTTAGTGTAGCCCAGTTATTTAAGGGATTGGAAAAAAGTTTCTTTGTTTGTTCGTTTTATTTGGGTTTTGTATATTTTAAACACCTTCTCCTCTGTCTTTATATCTAAAGGCTGGTTAAAAATTTCGTCTCCTCTCCAGTGATGAGGGTGGGGAATGTGTGTTTCATCAGCCCTGACAAATAGCATTATTTGAAAAGCAAGCTAAAGGCCTGCACAGCACAATGCACTCAACCTTCCTCCAGCCTTTTTCCTTGTCTGCACTGACGAAACCACTGGTGAACCTCCTCACGGCTCTCCAGTGACAACCGCCACCTTGGTCCAAAGGCAACACCTCGCCACCCACAGAAGGAAACTGCACTCAACACAGTGTTCTGAACAATCTCCCTCTTGATTCAAGACCCGTTTTCCTGCGAGGTCAGCCCTGATCAGCTCTCAGGTTAGACACCTGGGAATTCCTGCCAGGCTGCTGTGCTACCCAGGTTAAGGACCACACAAAGGCTGCCCAGTACCCTGCATTTTTGGTCAGTGCTTAAGCTTTGGATTGGCCCCTACACTTAAGTGATTATTAAATATTTTGATGAAAGATCATGAAATGGTTCAATAACCTCCCCTTCCTGTCTCCTTTCCCACTGTGGCTATCACTGGGTCCAGCCCATCAAGGCTAACTCATTCTTGGACCTGTTGCACTGAGCATGCCAATAAGATCTCAGAACTGCTTAAGCAGGCATGATGCATCTTCAAGGAACTGTAGGGTCTTGGGTGTAGCTTGGTCGTAGAGTACTTGTCTAGTATCTGGAAGTCGCTGGGTTTGAGCCCAAGTAATGAACAGAGAAAGGAAAAAAAGGGGGGGGAGGGGAGAGACAGAGACGAAGAGAAATTGAGAAATTCTAGGATATTCAACACAACATGAAAGTTGCACAAAGCAAGAAGTCTTCGGAAGTTTAATTTTTCCCATCTGGACCCTGTGAGTGTATAAATGTAGGGGTGTGACCACAGGACATTATTAAAACTGTGACACACTAAAAGGTCTGATGCCACCTCTTGCTGATTTCCCAAGTCACCCCTGCGTGAGGGTTGGGTCCCTGGGAACTGGGAAGGCCCAGAAGTCTCCATTCTGTCATTCTCTTGGCAGAAGCGCAGCAGTGGCCTGGGGACACAGCCTGTGCAGCTGAGTCACCTTCTCCTCCTCCACTGGCCATGCCTCCCACCGTCCCCCGGAGACAACATGAAGGAGCTGGCTGACTCCTCAGTGGCCTTGTTCTGGGAAGAGGCTGTGGGACAGAGAGAAAACTGAACACGTAACTGGGAAAGACAAACCAGATGGCCCTGCAGATGCCTTTGTGCCCTGACATTTACTCCCTGACAAGTGAGGACCGGCCGCTCCTACGTGCCAGGTAGCATCTGGGCCCTCCAGGGACTGTCTGCTACTGGGTTTTGTAATTCCATAGAGCCAGAGTCGTCCCGAGCCCCTCCCTCCCTATCTCCTTAGTCCTTCTCCTTCAGATGGAGCAGGAGCAGCGCAGTGGGCAGCACATGCTGGTTCTAGTTTTAAAACAGATGAGGTTCAATCTTCTCTTCATAAAATCCACTTTCCATCAAGCAGCCAAAGAATCTTTTCACATGTCACTCCCAGGCTGAGAACACTTCAATGGCTCTTCCCAATGCTTACGGAATAATCACACCCCTTGCCTTGGCCGACAGGGCCCAGAAGAACTGGCCTCTGCTCGCTCTACTCACCGACAGCTACAGTGTCCTGCTCTCGGCTTCCCAACATGGCACACCTGCTTCCGGCTCCTGCACTTGCCCCCACTGTGCCCACTGCCTGGACTGGAACATTCTCCCACATCTACTTCAAGATGTCCCTCGTCCTTCAAACAGCCCCTCCTCCAACAGGAGCTCCAGACCAGGCTGTGCGTCCCCTTCCCATTGCTCTGGTCCTACTTGCTGTTGACCTGGTGCCTACCTACCCTTGTCCTGGCACTTACTGCTATCCGAAGTGTGCATGCATTTGCTTTGCTGGCTACAGTCTTTCTCCCCGAATACAAAGGATACTGTAGAAGAGTAGAAACTTATCTGATCTTATTCACCCCTGTGACCCAGCCCCTAGTACTATGTCCGACTCAGATAATTGTTTAGGAAGTGTTGGGACTTGGGTTGTGGCTTTGTCATACAGCACTCTTTGTCATATAGCACATACAGCACAGTTTGTGGGGCCCTAGGTTCTAAGAAGAAAGAAAGGAAGGGAGGGAGGGAGGGAGGGAGGGAAGAAAGAAGGGAAGGAGGGGTCAGGGAGAGTGAGAATGAGAGAAAGAAGGAAGGAAGAAGGAAGGAAGGAAGAGGGGGAGAGAGAGAGAGAGAGAAAGGGAGAAAGAGAGAGAAAGAAAATCATTGTTCAACAAACACCAGCTCATTCTACCCTCATCCTACCCCTCAGGGGTTTACAACACCTATGAGGTCATCGAGGGTCCAAAATTGCTAGTGATATTCATAAGGAAAATTCATACGACAACTTTCTACAAGGACGTAGAGAAGTCCTCTTCCAGACTTGTTTTAGGCAATAGTAGCCTTATTCTTCTAGTTCACATTAAGATTCGTCAACTTCTCCAAATGCAAACTGCTATGAAAGCAAGGGCCCACTCAAAATGTCTTCAGAAAAAAACGTTGTTTAAAAGAATGTCTAGAAACGTTGATGCACAGTGATATAATGACATCCACACAAACTAGCATTTCATCATTAACTTATTTTAAGCAAGTCACTTCCGATCTGTTTATAAAGTGAGGTCAACTTTCCAGTGTCGCCCACCTAACCAGGTCTACCGAGCTCTAACAGAGCTGCGTACGTGAAAGCTTTTTGCAAACTGAAGCATTTACAAATATTAGGACGGGGCTTAACTTTCCTTGGAATGGCTTTTGTCCATATGAAGCTTAGTGCTGAAGATGTCAAAGACCTGGCATTGTTTCTTTTTTCTCTTCTTCGAGTCCCTAATTGTTACGACGTATCCCCAAAATCCATCCACGGCTTCAAAAGAACAGATCACTTTCCAAAAGAAGCATCTGGAAAAGCTAATTTGTTCCCAAAGGCAACGATGAAACACACACGATACCGCAAGGTAAACAGCCGGCGACGAGTCCCCGTTTTCCACTATATTGGGTTTCAGCTATTAACCAATCAGGGCATGAATTTGTAATGAACATGGTTCTGAACTCTTGGCTGTGGGGCCCTTAAAGAGAGAGCAATTCTGTCACGTGGAACGTCTTGTTGCTTGGTTCCCATTAAAGTATCTTGGCTTTTAAATAATCTGTCAAGTAAAACTTGGCATCCGTATACAAAGCGAGTAACTTCCATTGTAGATGAGCGGACAGCTCAGCCATGTATCAGATAGATAGCTGCTAAGAGCTGGCTCCGAAGGCGCTTGCATCCTCTTTGGAAGGATGCCGTGCCTGCAACTGCCTCTTTCAGGATTAAGTCTAAGCAAAATTTAGGGATGATCTTTATGGAAAGTTAACCCAGCAACAGCCAATCAACCGTATCCCTCTCCACAAGTGTTGGTTTTGGAATTATAAAAGTTTTGGAGGTGCGAAAACATAATTGGAAAACTTTTTTTCCCTGCTTAAAGGGCTAATTGATTTCACAGGTGTTTAATTATCATTTGCTGTGAGATAATACCTCGTAGTGCCATAAAAAATGGATTTAATTTTCGAGTGCTTGCAAAGCCATCGCCAAAGCCAAGTTAGAGCTAAAGCTAGATAATTATTCTATAAATCAAACACACTGCCTCCTTTCTTTGAAATTTTTAATACTTGGGGATAATGATATCTGACAGCCTTGAAACTAACATGAAAAGGGCTTGCCTGCCAAGTGCCAAAAGGCAACCATTGGAGCATTTCAGGGAGTTTGGCTCATTAATGTGACTCAGGCAGCCTCAGGACCCTGCGTGCGGGCTTCCAAAACCTGCCAGTGGTGAGAGCACTCATGTGTGTCCACACTGTGTCCTCCACTGAGATCAAATGGCCGTACATCCACTAAAGTCCACAGAACAGCAGAAATAAAATCCCAGCGACACTTACAAAAGAAAAAAATGTGCCTGGAAACAATGGTAGCTCTCCAAGCTCAAACTAAACATCTTAGAAATGTGGAAAGTGGCGCGCTTTCAACTTGATCAATGAGTACTTTCCTGTCCTACGCTTAAGGCGCAACACTTGTTCTTCTGTAATGACAGGGGGAGGGAAATCATGAAATCAAAACAATGTCAACAGCTGGAAGCATCACAAAGGTTAACGGGTCCAAACACCCCGGGTGACAATCCGCAGAGACGGAGGAGGTGGGGAACCCGCCACCAGGGGCAGAGCCCAGATGAAAAGGTGCCGGGCAAGCTGAGAAAAAGAGAGAGCCTGAAAATAGATCGGGAGTCCCATTCTCACCCAACTTCTACAAGTAAAAAAAGGGATTTTTTTTTTTTTTATGAGAGAGAGAGAGAATAAATAAAAGCAGCAAGGCTCCATTCCATAGGAGTGACTATTCTTAAACCAAGCACCAGTTTCCACAGAGTGCTTAAGCTGCCTTAAATAACTGCAGGGAGAATTTAGTTGGTGCCATGTTTCAGTTGTTTTTTTTTTTCTTTTGGTCTCCGACTTTTATTCAGAAGCTGCAGAAGTCAGAACACGTTCCATTAGATTAAGTGTGCTTAAATGATTTAAGAAGGCAGGGCGCTCTGGCTGGGCATGCACACACACTGTCAGCACTGTTTAATTTATTTCATGCCTGTGAACACGGCGTGCACACACCCAAACCACTGTACGGCATGGATCTGCAGACAGTGCAAGTCGTCCTTCCCAGCGCTGGTGAAGTCATTATGAGGCAAGATGCAGAATCTGTGGTGCCATGTTCAGAAATTGTGTTTGGGTCCAGGTTGTGAAAACATGGGCTGTGGCATGTGGACAGATGGGGCAGGAGAAAATGCGCTCTCCACCACCCTGTGAAAGGGTGGGAGGAAAAAGCACCCACCAGGACTGGCTTGGAACTGCAAAGGAATAATGACTACAGCTAACATAATCGGGAGCTTCCTACATGCCCAACGTTCTCCAATGCACTCTGCGTCCACTTGACCATTTGATCTTTCAAAACCCTACAAGGTAGGCAGGACTATGTCTCCCCCATTTTATGGAAGAAGAAACCAAGGAGTGTACCTCATCTACATAAATTCACTTCATAAACAGGAAGGTGGGATGCTGACGTCAGGGCCCAAATTATTACACACAGTGCACTCTGCTTCCCTTCCTTAACACTTCCAGAGACATGGGCCAGCTAGGTGAGCTCCATCTTGGGCCCCATGAAGACCACTACAGAATCCACTGCGCTGGGTAAGAGTTTTTACGAGGCTCCAAATCAGAGACGATGTCCTTCCTGAGCCCAGCCGCTGTCTAATGTTTTACTCTCAGGTCCTGGGCAGTAGACAGAGCAGGTGCAGAACAAATTTCTGCTCATCTGTTTTATTTATTCCAGCCAAGACCAGCTTTGGAAGACAGAAAGCTTCAGGCCTCTTTCTAAGACTTTACATGATTCTATTTTCCCAACTTGCCATGGGGACTTGGGCGAGACCTACAACATACCTTTCAGGTCCCCAATAGGCGAGTATGGAGTTCCTACTATGTATGCAGATTCCTGACACCATGGGGACAAGGTGGGAGAAAAGACATAAAACAAAGACTGTAGGAAACAAGGGCATTTCATCCATCCATCTGTCCATCCTTCTATCCACCCATCCATCTATCATCCATCAATAATGCTGTAATCCAACAAGTACCAAGCATTCTATTGTCAGGAGAATATGATGATGAGCAAAGAAAGCAAAAATCATGTTGCTTTACCTTCTGGAATTCACTGTTTGGAGAGACAGACAGTAAATAACTAAGCACATAATAAAATCAACAGCTATGGTAAGTGCCCAAAAAAGCAACTGACGGCTCTGTCAGAGGTCAAAGGGAGAGGAACGTGACCTTATCCAGAGGTGAGAAATAAGCTGAGATTGAATAGCTAGGTGTCAAGCAGGACTGGGGCTGAGGATGCAGGCCCTGGCAGTAGCTGCTGAGGCGACCAATAAACTTAAAATACATTCGAGAAAGCAAAATGCACATACCACAGCTAGTCATCTGGACAAAAATATCTTGCTGCGACATAGACTAAATCCATAGGCTATTATGCAAGACAGGGGCTGGGACTTCCTCCTGCCTTGAAAAACGAGCATGATTAAAGACTGGAGGTCTGGGCAGTGAAGTGTTTTCCATGAACACATGGACGGTGTAGGAGATTCCACGCCCCACACACCTGCTGAGCCATCGCCGGCTCAGCCCACGTTAGGGACAGCAAAGCTGCAGCAGGAGGCGCCTCCCCCACTCATGACAGCTAATGAAGGACACTTGGGACTGTCCTGGTTCATTTTACCTGCTCTTCCCCCAGGACCTGCCAGCCCACTGATGTGAACACGTATTTATGAGCCCCCTTTCCTTTGAGTGCAAACTTCTACAGGCTCTGTAGAGACGGTGCCAAGTCCCTAAATAAGCATATCTTCACAGTAATTAAAAGCCAAATTCCCTAACTCCCTAAGTGCACGAGCAGCCCCAGTGCCTGCATTTGGTCCTAACATGGCACAGCTCTAGGGTGAAGGAAAACCAAGGTAGGAAATGCCAGGTTGACTCCATTGCAGATAGAGGCAGCAGTACGGTGGAGCAGCAGTGGGCAGAGAGGAAAGGGAGACGCAGCCTCAGCAGGGAGGCTGTCCAGGGAACGAGACTGGACCCTGTCTCCCCGAATCTGCCCCTCTTTGGGTACTGACTGCTGAGGGGCCCGGGCCCGGGGCTGCAGGCCAGGATTCCTGCTGACTCCAATCGTCCATAAGGTGAGAGAGGTGTGCGAGGGAATTTCAGTGATTAAGGCATTAGTTTGGATTGGAGCCAAGAACAAAAGAAAAGCCACAACCTGGCTTCACCCAGCCAAGACACTGTTTTCATCCATCTTCCTCCTAGACTAATTTAAGGATTATGGGATCTGTCCCCAAGAACTTCCAATGCTGAAAAATAAAAGGTTGTATTGTGAGGCCAGGCCAGGTTGGGGCAAACCACCGACATCTGCATCTTTAAGGTTGCTAATCCCTTAGAAAAAAACTGGAAGATCTGAAAAAATGTATACACACAGCTATAATAACGAAAGAGTCAAAGACACCATATTACAGTGATACACGCACACTCATGTTTACGGCAGCACAACTCATAATAACTATATCTTGGAAGTGGTCCATATGTACATCAATAGATGAATGAGTAAAGAAAATGCAGTGTTTATACACAGTGGAGTACTACTCTGCCATTAAGAAGGATAACTTTGAGTCAATTGTAGGAAAATGGAGGAACCTTAAGTCCATCATATTAAGTGAAATCAGATACACAAGCTCAAATATGGCATGATTTCTCTTACATGAGAAACCTAAAGTACAAATAGATTAAAAAACAAAATAAAAGATAACAGGAAAGAGGAAGATAGATTTTTTGAAAGTAAGATATGGACCAAGAGATGGAGAGAGTAGAGGGCAGAGGAAAGGGATATATGGACTACAAATATATATAATAAAAATAAAAAACACATACACATAGACAGATGGACCGGAAAACACATTTCCATTCATTCAATCAAGTCCCACCCAGAATAAGAGCGCTGCTAAGGCAAAGCTCCCAAATAAGATAAAATGTGTTTATAAAACAGTGCCTTCACACGTAGAAATAACAGTAGTGATGGTCTCATAGCAGCAACAGCAATTAATAGCACACTCATGTGCTCAGCACCGCGCTGCCTCTTTACACACATCATTACGGACCGTCCACGAGGCTAACACGTTCTACAGCCCCTAGTGCACATCTGAGCCCGGAGCTGACAGAGACGCGACAGTTCGCCCTGAGTGTTACAGCTAGCGAAAGAGAATCAGGGCCTGAGCACAGCGCCTGAGCCTGGAGTATGAGAGGCTGCTGAACTGCAGAGGCGTTCTGCACCGGCAGCTTCGATGTCACGAGGAGAAATAGGTGCAAGTGAGATCTTTCAAAGCGGTGACCGTGGAAATGATTTTGGTGCCCATTCTAATGAGTAATTCAAATAAAGTCCCACTAAGCCTTAAAACACAGAGCTTACTTCCACGCATGCTGATGTTAAAGTGGTTTATTTACAGGTTTTCTGATAGCTGCACACTGGCTAAGTTAATGCATACACTGTCTGGTTTCCTCTCTCTCACCTCTGCTCTGTTGGAGAGGAAGGCACACATTCAGTTGTCTGAAATCTTCCTGAACTATGAAAACCCAAACACAGTGGCAGGTGCATTCACTTCGTCTGCCACTGTGAAATCTTCTTGGTGTAAATAACTCCATGATCAAGTTGGCTACCACATCCAGCCACTGGTTCAAAACCTCCTTGGGAGACTGAGCAAGACTGTGGAACAGTGATGAGGTAGAATAAGTCAGCAAATGCTCAGTAATTTTTTAAAAAAGAAAATAAAAAGAAATAATTCAAAGTAAGCAAATTCAGAATCTATATGATATTTAAAAAGATGCATGTTCTTCTCTCTCATTCTGATGTAGAAATGCGGAAGGCGTGAAATGAGAGGAAATTCTTTCTGATGAGTATGTTAAATGAATCCTTAAAAAACCACACAAATGGGCAACCCATTCGGGACCCCTCCTGTCTCTCAGGAGCTATTCCTATTTCCCATTCTGCATTCCTATTCTCCAATAAATTTTCCTACTCTAAAAAAAAAAAAAAAATTTAAAGATATAAAATACCCATCTGAATTAAGGTCAGGGGTTTATATTGATACATTGCTTCTGGATTATTCTATTATAACCAGGAAAAAAAAATTCCCTAATGAAATGCACCTTATTCCTTGCTGAGATGCTACTGTCTATTACTCTAGAAGTGTTTTGGTTTTACTGAGCATATATTCTGATCACATATTATGGTACATACACATATATATATATATATATATTTCACATGTTTTCAGTATCATGAATTAATGAATCAATAGTGTCATTGCAAAGAAAAGAAACTAATGCATTACATGGATTAATCTTCGTCAGGAATTCTCTAGCTAAAGCCACAACTTGGATGGAACCATAAGCATTATCCTGCTCATCTCATATATTTTCGGCTTCTCCCATGTGGAATCTCAATGCTTTTTAAAATTAATTGCCCACATTTTCAAATCACGAGGTTTCACGTTAAAACCCAGATTTTTCATGAAAATGGGAAGATCAGCAACACCAGACGTGCTCTCCCTGAGGGCACATGGGCAGGTGCTGAGCTGGCTGGCCTTACTTAAGGTGACATTTACTTGGCCCCAGGTGGCGCCTGGACCAGGAACTCCTGGTCCACAGGTAAAGGGGCTGGAGGTCAGAACAGGCTCAGTGCAGACGGAGGAAGCCATGCCAAGGACTAACAGTGGGACTTCAATGTGCAACTGGCCTCTCTCCACCTCAGGGCGGGGGATGGAACCCAGGGCCTCATGCATGCTGCAATCTGCAACATTCATGCGGGCTACAAAAGGATCCTAACTTGGCAGCAGGACATTTTGAGCCTCTTTCCAAATGACCTTGGGATCCCTCTGCCCACCTAAAACACTTCCTCTGCCTAGTGCTTGCAGGAAAACACACCTTCCAGCCCTGAAACCAACTCAGCAGCAAAAGCGAATGTCACAAATGCTACCCACTACCCCTCTGCCAGCAGACCCTGCTGGGCTTCCTCTACTAAGTCTACTTAGGAGCTAATTCATAGTTCACACAAGGTATTCAGGCACAGAAGCTGCAACATAAAACACTTACTGACAAAGGGAACAGTCTGTCACTTTAAAATAATTGTTTCTTTAAGCAAACCGACAAATTCCATCTTCTCCAATTTATTTATTGAGCACTGCTGATCTGAGGAGTCTGAAAGGAAAGCAAGATTTCATGTGTTCCCTGAATCCCTTCTCTCAGAACATATGATTCCTAAAGGGATCAGGTGCGATGCCCACACTTCCCTGAGTTGTCTTGCAGAGAAGGTATTTGCTCAGTGGCGTAAAGGCAGTCAACATAATATACAAAAGGACAACTAAACAGTGAACACTGATACGTAACTGTAGATTTTAGCCCCTGGATAAAAGTGAACCTTTGTAGCTTCGAACTTGTAAAGCCCACAGGACAGAATGTGTGCACCACTGATGAAAATCTACATACTTGAGCTGTCAAAACTTGTGTTTTGTCAGTAAAACAGGTTTTAGGGTTACTTTTGTTGCCAAAAGGTTAACAAAATAGGATATAAACTCTAGCGTACAGTCTCAACAGACGTTTTTTAGGTTTTATTTTATTAGTTTTCATTATTATTAGTACACGCTTGCAGTGTATGATGATTACATATACATTACATATTGTAGAAAGTTGGTACACACACGACACACCTTAAATTTAGATTTTAAGGCCCGTGTTCCCCGCACAGGGCAGTATAATCTGTTAAGGATGTAGCTACCCAATCCAGCCAGCAGATGGGGCACATCCACATGGCAAGTGTCCCCACACCACGGAAGTGGTCTCCTGAGAGAGGAGCCTAGGTATAGGCCCCGCTTCTTTCTTCAAAGCCTCTTACCAAGGAGTCAAAAAGATGCAAAATGGGGAAGCTGAGGGTGTAGCCGATCCCTAAGAGAGGCGGTGGATAACAGCTCTGACTTCTCCTCTACTCCTATTACAGTGTGAATAGCAGGGGCTGGAAAATAGTGGGATTAGGAGGACTCAGGGGTGACCAGCCAGAAGGGAATGTACGTATTCTCCACACCACTTGGAATACATATTGTCAGCACACATCAGTCACCTCCTTGTTCTCACTTTGGGACATCCCAGTGCACAAGTGTACGTCCTTGTAGTTACGAACTCTGACGGGGTGATTCTCGGTGGGAGGTGTTTGAGGGAGGCGTGGACGGTCAGTAAGACACTGAGGTGTGAGGGCTGCAGGGAAGCCAGCTCCTGAAAGAGGGGTGCTGCAGGAAGTGGAAGCAGAGCGCTGAGCCACAGCATTCCTGACACACTCAAGGAACAGTGGGGCCAAGGCCAGTCTGGGTGAGGGTGGTAGAGGCAGGAATGTAAGTGGAAAGGCCAAAGCCATGTGTCTGTCAGCATGGGGGTGCCCCTGGCCAGGGGAACACACACACACACAATTATATAATGCTTCATTTTCCAGGTGGTATTTAAAATTCCTTTCATAGTGAAACTTTATCTACTTCTCAAAATACCCAAAAAACTAGATACAGTGGTGCCTCGGTTCACGAACTTAAATCAGTTCCGTGATTCTGGGGAAGATGGCCGGGGTAGTGTTCGTCACCGATGTTGTTCGCGAACAGAAGCACAATTTTGCGGAATATAAACAGAAGCATTCCTGAACTGAGGTATTACTGTTTTGTTACTATCCCCACCCCCCTTTAATGACACTGAAGATTGAACCCAGGACCTTGACACTGAGCTACATTCCCAGCCTGCGTTTTATTATTTTGTGACAGGGTCTTGCTAAATTGCCCAAGCTGGGCTCTAACTTGCAATCCTCCTGCCTCAGCCTGCCAGAGTACTGGTATTACAGGTGTGCACCAGCACACCTGGCTATCATTCCCCTTTTACAGATGGTGCAGCAAAAGCAAAAAGAGGTTCTGTGACTTGCTCTCTGCCAGTCACACAGCTACTGTGAACAGAGCCCGGATTAGAGGCCCTGAGGTCTAATTCCAGTGTGCTTGCTCGTAAGTGCTATGTGCTCAGAGGCATCATTTTATTTCAATATTACTCTGTATTTTCTGATGTAAATATGCAAAACGTTGGCTTTTCTCAGTTTTGAGTTGTTTTGAGACTGGTGGCCGAGAAGAACGATGTGGCCCAAATAAGAAATCTACCATTTGGCATCGAGTACAAGATTCAGTAGACTGATCGTTAATCCCTACTCCAGCCAGGCACCCGCTTCCCCATGAGTCTCGGTTCTGTACATGGTCTCCCAAAGGACAGTAAATCAGCGTGCTAGACAGCTCTGCAAGTCGCCGGCACATGGCCATCATGTGCTGATTCTCCCCAGCTCCAGATGGCTCCAGAGACGGGCCCCTTCTCCCTGCAGGGGCTTCAGATCTTCAGCAAGGCAGGCACAGGAAGAAGGAGGGAGGCTCAGAGCTGGAGTGGTCCTTTAAGAAGCCCCCGCGAGCCAGGCCCTTATTTCATACATCCAGATCGAGGACTCTGAGGCCCAGGCAGCATGAATCACTGTCTTCACTACCTGGATCCAATCATCCAAAAGAAGTTGTTTTACATATTGCAGAAAAGGCTCCTGCTGCCAATTACCCAGTCGCCTGCTGCAATGTATTCCAACCTTCTTTGTAGGCAACATGTTGTATAGAATTTTACCACACTGACTTATTAGTATGACAATTCTATGCCGACCCCACTCTCTCAAAAGGGAGAGCAGCTATGGTGAGCAACAGGCTCCAGGAAGATGTTTCTAAAAAAGTGCCTGTTTCAAGTCAACAGCGAAAACATAAAAATGAGAGCTTTTTTTCCAGTACTGGGGATGGAATCCCGGACCTTCTCATTGAACTCCATCCCCTGCCCTTTTAAAAAATATTTTATTTTGAGACAGGGTCTCACTAAGTTGCTGGTTGACCAAGATGGGTTCAAACTTGAGACATTCTTGCCTCAGCCTCCCATAGATCTGGGATTACAGGGCTGCGTCACCACAAAAGACTTAAAATCAGAAATTAAAAAAAGTCCACACACCTTTCTATCTATGTTGTAAGTACCCTTGACCTTCTATGGTTTATGCACATGGCTATCAAATCCTGGAGGACAGAACGAAGTCACTGAGCCTGGCATCCTGTCTTTAGGGCAGTCTAGATACTCTCTACTTTCCTTTTTCTTCTCCAGAGATGCACAGATTTTTGCTAGCATTGGCTCTTCTTTATAAATGATAAATTACCACAACAGAAGCCCAAAATCTCAGAGCCAGAATGAGTGTTTGTGATGAGCTGGGCAAGCCATGCAAACATTTGTTGATTTGCTCCAATCCCTTGTAAATTTCACTTCCTGTTTATTGGACCTTTTGTTTTTCCTGGAGGCCAGGAGGCTCCAATCAAACCTCCCTGACTCTAACCAAAGGTAAAGCAGGGTCTCTCAGATCTTCTATTTAGTGTTTCACAGACCTTGTCATTTCAGATGGAGAAAAACAACCACCGGCTTATTTAGAAATGACTTCCTTTTGTTTTGTACCTTATGAAAATTTTCTCTATTTCATTCATCCCTGTTAGACCCTTCGGGGCCGGGATATTTCAGACTCATTGTTTCCCATCTATCTCATTCCACCGACGGAGATAGTTACGGTAAGAGTATTTATTTCTGACTTTCATGACTCACTGCAAGGCTAACTTGCTTGTATTCGATATCAATCCTATCTGCAGATGATGACGCTAATCCTACAAATCCTTGTAAATAACCAGGTATCTGTACACGCGAGACATCTCAACGTGCATTTGGGGTGACAAATGTTTGTACTGAACTACATGCTGCTTTAATTTACCCCCCGCGGGGGAGGAGGAAGAGCAGGCAGAATCACATTAATAAAGGAAGAAGGCACTAAATCCTAAATGTATGAAAAGTTAAATCATTCAAAAAAATTTTTTAGTTATAAAATATAATTCTTAACTAAGCAGAAACTTCACCTCAAGGATAACTGACAAAAGACTGAGGTACGGAGAGGTGAAGGGGCAGAAGCAGCACTGCGGAGGAGCTCAAAAGCCCAGGTTCCCCCCAGCTCCTGAGTGCTGCCATATTGCCCCGCCTGCCCAGCCAGCCCACCGAAACAAGGCACCATCCTCTGCATTGCCTCTTAGAATCACCCGCAGGCTCAACTGAGCTTGGCCATGGTGAGGGTGGTCCAGAACCAAGAGTGCAAGTGGTCAGCATCATTGTTCAGGAAGCAGCTATCAGTTACAGTTAAGGAAGTGCAGACTTTTCTCCTTTTTTGGATATCTCCCAGGAGCATGTGATTAGCCATTCTTGGAGATGATTCTCTGAGCTGGTAGAAATTTCTGTGGGCCAGTAGGTCTTTCTGAAACTATTTCCAGGCTGTCTGAATCTTTGTCTAGGAATTTGTTTCCTGGCACTTAAAAAAAAAAAATGCAGTACATTTTGCTTTGTTCAGATAGCTTTCCTTCCTCCTATTCCTGGCCAATAAAACCAACTCTGAAAATACAAACGACCCTGAACACATCCCAAGGACATTTAGTTTATTTGCTTTACCTCTAATCCACTCCTTCTTTCCAAAAGCAATCTACTAGAAATTTATAGCCCAGAAACATGGGTAGAAAAAACAGATGCTACTTAAATGCAAAATCACTACAACAGGTAAGTACAACTGGGAGGGGGGTTTAGTCAACAGGGCGAGTGGACAGAGAGGGTCGGCTGGGAGAAAGGGGTGAGAAGGAGAAGTCTATCCCGCAGGCAATTCAATGTCTAGCTGCTCCACAGAGACAAAGCAATTAGTGTGGACTGTCAAGGTGGACTGTGTGGATTGGCTACCTGCCCATTCTGATCTGGACTGGGACTGACTAGCTCCTTCCAAACACTCCACCAAACAGCAAACAGCCATATGAAAATGATTTTCAGTCACCAGCCCATCAAGGATGAGTTGGATTAAAGACTTGGAGGTAAAAGCCTTGCCAACATCCCACCAATCTTCTAAGAAAGTGTTACTCCTTCAGATCTATCTACCTGATTGCCCTAAAGATTCCCTCTGCCCCTGTGCTTTTACTCTTAAAACAACTCTCTTGTCCATGAGGAAGCCATCTGTCCTTCTGAGCACAGACATCCCAACCAACCAACCAATCCACCCAGGCAGCGATGGCCAATCTGCATCAGCAAGACCACGTATGTGCTATAGCTTTATGAACTTGTTAGTCCAAAACCCCGTAAAGAAAGACACCACTACCTAATCTGCAAGTTTCACTCAACCCACAGTCTTGGAACTGGTCCCTTTCAAAGAAAAGCCCTGAGAAACCTGGGTTCAGTGTTGAAGGATTCAACACATGACCAATGTCATCAGTCCGTTTAATTCTTTGTTTCAATTTGTAATTGGATCTTCCCCTTGTTCCAGACACCAAGTCTTTACTTTACAGTCCAGGCTTAGGAACTTGGGTCCAGAACTACGAGGCAAGAGAAGGTTTACTCACTTTTCCCCAAGCAAACGAACTCTACACCAGGGTAAACAACCTCATGCAAGGAGCCCAAGTCAGATTTCAGCCGCAGCTATCAGTGGTATCCCTGGGGTTTCTACATTAGATAACTGCCGCCTCCCTTCCTCACAGCCAAAGCTCTCTGGGGAGCCAAGTGGTCCTTTTAGCTTAGATGAGACTCATCACCACCGCTCTCGGCTTTCAGGGCAGCATCTGATCTATGTGTGATCCTATTCCCCAGGCTCTAGTCTTTCAGGTACGAAGCCAGGAACCATTTAAGTCAATACGGTGTTGCTCCTCTGGTCACATTCTTTTGGTCAAAGTGGGCAGTGTCTGCACTTCAGTGTCTCACAAGCTGTACATGCATCATTCCATGCATCCTCACTACCAACCTGTAAACGACCATAAAAAGATGCCTCGGAACAGATTCTGCAGTTCTGCCAACATGCCAGCCCAGGAAGCAGGGTCTGATACCCACCGCTGGGCTCCGAATAGTGGCACCACTGGGCAGGCCGCGTCCCAGACTTCCTCCACTCCCCTGCCCCAGGGCTCTCAGGAGCTCCCCAGAGTCTGGTGGCTGCCAAAAATCTCACTTTTTGCACAACTCTGTGTTCCTTGCTGTGTGTTCTGCCTGGAGGGCTGGACTTGCTGCCAGCACCCGCTGGGTGGGCCCCCACCCAGTGTCTGCCACGCTCCAGTGGGTAAGAATTCCCTCCAGACCCTGGTCCTTTGTCTGCCCTGTGAACCCTAATCAGCCTGCCCCAGCCTGCCTCTGCATCCAGAATGGGGAAGAATGTAATGCAAGGAAACTAATCTGCTAATCTATGCTTTCAGAGCAAAACTTTCCAATACGCAAAGAAGCATGACCTTGCCATAAGTAGCAGCTTGTTTCTTCAGCCCACAGGACCAGAGGTACAAACTGCAAGCCAAGCCTGAGCTGGCTGCAGGGCAGGTGGGCAGTCCAAGGCTGGGAGCATAGGAAGCATGGGAAAATTCAGCTCTCGATTGTTTCAACCACATGATGAAGTCAATTACTAGAAAATGCCGAAACCCTTCAAAACATCTACCTCCTGGTCATAACCTATGCCTGGGAATTCAAATAAAACAAACTTAGAAAAAAATTTTTCCAGCAATATTGGCTCTTACTGAACAATGGTATAAGAGCAACAAAGCCCATTTTCAACAGAAACATTTCATTTTATATTATCCATATCTTAATGTCAAATATAAAAATCATCAGCCATATAAGTTCCTGACTTAAAAATAATCCTATTTGATTAAGCTACATTTTAGAGAATTCTATTTGGAAAAAGAGGGCAGATTTTGAATTTGTTAGCCATAAATATTCATATATATATTTTCCCCTTCTGGAAAAGTTTATGCTAGGTGAGTTGTGCTTTTAATAAGGTAGTTGAGAAAATTATACCAACTATAATTATCCTTTAGATTATGAATTTTTAAGATCTAGGAAAAAAGCTCACTTTATTATGAGAGATAAGGCAAGAAAATAATATGAGGTGATGTTACTACCCCTACAGCAATGGACAATGACCTCAAAGGTTGAGCACCACCAATTTTAAATAAGAATGTCATTTCTGTATTCCTAAGCCTTAGGTAAAATCAGATTTAGGAGAACGACAAAATTTCACCTAAAGATGACCAAAGGAGCCATCAATTATTTCCACAATGGCTCACTTTTCCTAACACATAAGCAAAACTAAAACTGAAATAGTTAAACATGCTAATAACATATCTGTCAGATTGCAGGGTAAAACCGGAGGCACAGTGACATTAAAACACATCTGCTACACTGGTTTTCCCCTGATTTTAAGGAGTGGGTGTTCTTTTGTCAAACACTGGATAACTGCTACGTCTGGAGGTCCACTCACTGGACAGTTGCTGCTCATCTGACATTTGCTAGGGACTTTTCCAGGCACAGGTACAAAGGTGGTCCTCTGAGAGCTGACAATCAGTGTAACACTGGGAACGAAAAAAAGCAAGGAGAGATCTCTGTTCATCTTGGAGGTACCATGTTTTCCCAAATTCTAGCAAATCGTCCAGTGGTCTGTACTGTTCAGCGTGGCTGTGCTGATGGTGAATTGTAATCCTGGACATGGAGCACAGTCATAATCAGGCATGGAGTCTACACTTAATTTATGGTCATGCAACTTGCTCCAGAGTAGGAGGCCTCTTCACACTGCAAGAGCTAAGAAGCAGAAGCCAATCTTACCGTTCCACAAAGCACAGAGATTGAGATCCTGCTGAGAGCAGCAACTGGGTCACTCTATGTCCTGCATCTACCTTGGGACCCACCTAACGGATATGCCACAGTGCTTTGTGAAAAAGGAAATGGCCAAAGGAATAAAGAGGATTCTACTTTAATGATGCAATTAGGAAAAAGTTACCTTGGTATTAAAAGCAGAATTCAGGGTAATTCACCAGGTAAGTTTCCATTCTACAAAAGGATGAAGCAGCAAAGCAGAAGAAGTAAAAGGGCAAATACGGGCTGATCTCTAACCTCACGGTTCAAGCTCAAGCTACGGCTACTTTGTAGAATTTTCATATATATTGTGTCTTACACAGATATTTAGAAGCATCCCCTAATCTGCCTTTTAGGGGTGGAAGTGATGCTGGCGCTCAAACCGAGGACCTCGTACATGCTAAGCAAATGCTCTAGAAAGAGGTGCATTCCCAGTCCTGCCTTTCTTCAGTTTTAACTATATCCCCGTATGGTTTCTTAACATAATCAAGGGAAAACCAACACTAATAACATTTTGTTTATCTGATAGTGCATTTATTTGGAGAGCATGGCATCTTCTAAGCATGTCCCTGTTGCAGTGAATCCACAGGCAGAAATGCAGTCGCAGTGCTGTGTGCACACATATATGTACTGTAATACTCCGGCACCAATAAGTAGGATCAAGTGATAGAGCTCCACCATAAGAAGCTCTCAGCCCCAGCTCTGTGAAGGGCTTTTGCACACATCTGTTTCAGCTCAGTCCCCCTGAGATATCTAAAATCTAATTAACCAATTAATTTGCAAATATATTCTAATTTATTCAAGGCAGATTTTCTTGGGTGTTAAATTATCTGACAGTGAACCATATGCAGTACACAAGAGCAGGATCTTGCTGAAATACCACAGGTTACCCCCATGCAAGAATGGCTCTGCACGTTCTGGTCCACACATATTTCTGTCTCCCAAGGACTTGGCATTTCCTGTACCATCAGTATATTGTATTTGCTTTCAGGAAGCATTGCTAAATGTGTTTGTGGGGCAGGGGGTGATCAAACGTGTCAGGCATGTTTCCCAGAAGTGATTCCATATCCCCTACATAGGGCCAAAGTGGACATGGCTGCTTAGGAGCAAGGAATTGGAGAAAAGGATGACAATGTGCTTTGCCTTAAGCTGTTTTCCTGAGGTAGGAGACGGGAAGTTCAAGTTATGGGAAAAGTATACTCTGTCATACGGGAAATTACAAACCACTGTTAATTTGCATGCAGAACTCTGTTCTATAACAAAGCAGCCACAGCAGGTAACATTGTTTACTCAGATAATCAAGTTGTAATTTACTGAACTTGTGGATTAAAAAAAAAAAAAGACAGGATGTTCTTAATTGCTACATGGCAACATTTTATCCTGCTCAATGACTGTATAGCTACAGATAAGAACTGAGAATAACGCTATCAAATGTTAGGAGGATTGCCTAATTTACAAAATAAAGCGTATCTCCATGCACACCATGTCACCTAAAATTACGGACCATGGATTTTAATACATTTTCCATGCCATGTTTTGATAGCTGTTAATTCTGTAGCCTTAAAAGAAAAGTTAAATTTTTGTTACTCCTAATTTCTTCAAAAGACTAATCATTTTTTATTATTTGTACAATGGGAAAAAGTGGCAATACTGCACGATGTGTTTTGGCATTTCATTCCTTTAATATAAATTCTTCTACTATTTAATTAATTTCAAAGATCTCCAAACACACGTAAGCCCCTTCGTTTATGGTACTGTGTAGCCGCTCAAACAAAGAGTTCTTCTAGTAAGTGCTTTGGTTGGTTTAAAACAATTGCAAAATTATTTCTGATAGTAAAATTATAATTTCATCTGAAATTGGGGAGGGTTAATGAGAGGAGAGAAAGGCAGGATTTCAACTCGACAGTCCAAGCAGGTTTATTGGCAAACTTGAGAGGGACCTCAGGTGTAGGAGGCAGAAGAGAAAAAGTGTTTTCGCACAGACTTGGGGATTTTCAGGATTTGGAAGGGCTGGGGGGTGGTTTCTGATAGGAGACTTCCAGGAGACTTAACAGGGGACTTATGATTCCCTTTTTTGGCAATCTGGCCATTTTGCCTGGGGAAACCAAAGTTTAAATAAACAGAGACTTAGAGCTCCTGAAATGGGGGGGCTTTGGTTGAGATAGCTGTACTTTTGCCCAGTCTCCATCAGTTGAGGAATTAAAGTGAGGTCTAAAGATAAACATTCTAGTCAGATTGGATGATTTTCAACATTCATATAAATAATAACAATTCAGTGATACTCAGAAGAGATTTATTTGGTATTTCTGGCTTTCATTTCTGGTTGGATTGTTTAAAATGCCATCAAAACATGACACACTATGACTTCCTCCATCTAGAAAGACAAATAGTGTGGCAAATATTAAGGTTCTAAGGAGGCCGAGGATAATTTCTTAGGTATCTACTTTGCCCAAGATCCTAATACTCTTCACTCTTGCTTGCCTCACTGTTCGTTTAAATGTAAATCAGTAGGTGAGCAAATTTGGGTACAGTGGGTCAGCCTAGCTTCTTTGAATAGTAAGAAATTCCTAAATTTAAACAACCACTTCTTTTCAACACTGAAATGAACAGAGAAGGGCAAAAGCTTTGGTAGATTATGTGATAGTACATGGTGATGAAAAAATACACAGGACAATTTAGTTTTTCAGTGCTTTCCCCAGTCTATATTTAAAATAACAATCTTACCTCTTTTCTCCCCATCATTGTGCGTGATTAACTAGAGGAGCAACCACTGAATCCCACCAGTTGATCCACTAACTCTCTTACTCATGGGCTCATAAAAGTGTCGCACTCTACTGACAATACGGACTTCGAAAGGTGTCTGATCCTAATGGATTCTGATTCTGACTACAGCCAAAAGACAGCCAAAATTGATAAGCACCTTCCTTTTCCATCTTCCTCAGGCTCAAATCACAGATGCGGGTGACTGCATTTTAAACACCGCCCAGTATTTAAACATTCTTCACTTCCCGCATTCCTTCTTTCTAACAGTCCCTTGGGGGATCCTACAGAAGGTTCAGCCAGTGATTCTCCTGCCTACAGATACTTGGGGAGAAAAGAAAAGATTTTAAACTGCAGCACAAGAGGAAAAAATACATGAAGACGTTAACGAGGTTTGCTACGGATGTGACATTCGAAGACACTGCCAATGGAAGCAAAGGTACTCTCTGCTCCGCTTTGACGCTCTGGCTAGGAATCGCCTGCTTCCGCAGATCTGCTAAAGCGAGGAGGATGGGAAAGGAAGAAGCCCCTCCCCCTCCCAGCCTCTGATTTCTAAAACAATAACTGTGATTCACAGCCCTCGCTGCTAATTCCACGTGCAAAGCTGTTTTAGGCAGTGCACCCACGGTGTTCCAGCGACTTGTGATGGCCGTTCTTCCTTTTGCTACATTTCCATGATGCTGTAGATTCTAAAGTGAGCAAAATAACAAGTTTTCAAGTCCCACTTGTAGAGGACAGGGGTTGGGCTGGGGGGTTGAAAAGGATAGGGAAGAATATAGTGGAAAACTGAAAGAAAACCCCTGTACCAGGACTTGAGGTTTCTGGTTTCCAGCTCAACAAATGCCTGCCTGGCTTTTCTCTCCCAGCAAGCAATGGGTGGCAGCCATGGGGGCCGCAGCAGCAGGTGGGACCAGTCCTGAATTCAAATCTTTCAGGCAGCAAAGAGGGCAACTGGCTAGCAAAAAGAGAAGCCACAGATGCTTAAGCCTAACTGCAGCTTCACATTCTAAAGAAAACAAATAAATCCATACGACAAATACCCTGAGCACCTGCTGGTGCCAAGAACGACGTGTGATACCCACTATGCAGAGAAGAGTAATAGTCAAGCCTTGGCCTAGAGGCGCTAAGATTCTAATCATCCAACCATTGATCAAACGGCAACGATAAAGAGTGATAAATAGTATGCGCCGGGAGTCTACTCAGAGCGCATCACGGTGCGCGACATGGAGAGGCATCTAATTTGTGCGGGGCGGATCCAGAGGAAGTGACACTTGAAATGAGTTTTAAAGAATGATAGGATTTGGAGGCGGCTGCAGGAGGATCGTGTGTGTGGAAGGAGAGATTGCAAAAGAGCACAGGGAAACTGAGAACTTTGGAAGAGGAAGAGGCAGAAGCACAGAGCAATTTATTTCAGAAGCACTCGAACTTCCTTTAAAACACGCTGAACTCCAGATGCAGAGACTAGAGATGGATTCTTACAAAACTGCCCTTAAAAAATGTCCCACATGTGTGGTTCAATGGAATTTTGGAGACATGCACCCCATTCCTTGTTGATGACATAGAGTTGGGTTATTTGCTATATTTTAAGAATCATTCTCTATTTCTTAAAAAGGACTCTTCTACTGGTGATTAGAAGACATAGGGTAAATGATGATGACGATGACGATGATGATGCTAGGACATGCAGGGCATGGTGGTGCACACCTGTAATCCCAACACTTGGCGGACTCAGGTAGGAGGATCGCCATGAGTTCAAGGCCAGCCTGAACTACACAGTGAGACCCTGTCTCAACACCTCCCCCCCAAAAAAGCTAGGACATATAGTGTGTGCTAGGAGATGTACATAACTGCAAAAAAAAAAAAAAAAAAAATCTTAACTTGGACTTTCTGAGTCATTTTCCTGATAAGTTACAGAACTAGCAGTAAAGTACTGAAGACTGATCTGCAATTGAGCAATTTCTAGTCACTAGTGACTGGATATTTGTCTCACCTGTTTGCCATTCATTCTTCATCCAATCAATACTTACGCAGCATGTATTCAGTCTTAGGCATTTTCTAAGGTATTTAAAACCACAACAATAAACAAGAAGAAGAAGAACAACTTGTAAATGGTATAAGCAAGCAAACATCCACAGCCATTTGAGCTCCTAGGCTACGGGCAAAAGGAAGACATCAAAATAAGAAACTATAGGGCCAGCTGGAACCTACTTTTCTATATACAGGGTCCCTGGATGGGCCTCAAAGCCAACCACGGCTCTGCGCACGGCGGAGGCTCCGTTTACCCAGCCCTCATGACGGAGCGTCGCGAAGACCCTGGAGCGTAATTACAGAATCTGTTTTGTGCAGGGCTCCTTGGAGCCGGCTTCACCTGGGTCCAGCACAGTCTGAAATAACCAGAGGCCAGGGCAGGAGTGAAGGAAGGTCACAGAACTAATGCGAAAGCAGATGTAGGCCTTCATAGTGGGACCCAGTGCCCCAGAAAACGCCCGGGAGGGGACGCGAAGCAGCTCCGGCGGCTCAGCGCAGAGCCCTGGGGAGCGGAGCAGGGAGCCCCGGCTGCCCGGCCTCTGGACCCCGAGGCCCGCTGTTCCCACTGCAGCGCCGCTATGCTGAAGCGGAGGTGGGAAAAAATAATTAGGTCCCAAATCTGCATTAAAACATTTTTGCAGGGTTTTGTTCTTGAAGTGGAAAACGGTTCCCACGGGGTCTATTTTTAACCGTTTTATTTTAAAGAGATCAGAAAACCTCTTCATGTTGAAATTTCTCAGTGGGAAATTTTACAGCAATGTTACTTCAATCCAGCCCGGAGCCGGCAGAGCAGAGGAGGTGGGCAAACGGGCGGCGCGCGTGGCAGCAGCGCGGCCCACGGCGCCTCTCGGGTGCAGAGCATCGATCAGAATGCTGGAGTCAAGCGGGACCTCGGGTCTGGGGAAGGTTCTAGAACACAATCACCCCTTCTGTTAAACTGCAACTTTGGACTTCCACCGCCCCAAAGTGTGGCAAAGTCAATATTTAAGTAACTGATGACCCGTTGGTGGTAATACACAGGGAACTCTTGGTGAATTAATTTATTAAGAAAAATAAATAGCCAACCTGAGTCAATTTTCTGTCAGAGGCTGAGAAACATCGTGAAAGAATGTGATTGAAACCACACACTTCAATAACATCGAATGAAAGGTTAATCCCTTAGACAGAAATGACAGCTCATCCAGTCACCAAACACTGGGTGAGGAACGACTGTGCGCCAGGCATTAGAGATGCATCATCAGACCCGCGGCACAGTGGCAACGCGCCTGGAGTCCCAGCGCCGGAAGCTGAGGCAGGAGGAACATGAGTTCAAGGGCAGCCAGAGCTACACAGCGAGACCCTGTCTCAAAAAAAATAACAACACAAAAACAGACTGGACCTCTCCCTCCACGAAGCCTTATTCTATCCCTGAATATACACACTAGTTCTTTCTAGAAGGTAGATGTCCTAGCGTAAGGATGGCCAAGTCACTTGTGATTCAGTTTCAAGTCTGTCATACTGCAAATCTGAGAAAAATCAAGGCATGGCAAAGAGGATTTTTAAAACAACCAAACACTAATGATGGGAAACTCATTGTTTTCAATGCAGCTGGCTCAATTCTGTCCCTTGTTCTGAGAATCACATCAGTCCGGGGTTATGCTCTGTTCCATGATTGCACTGCAAGACCATGCACTCAGCGTGACGCACTGCAGTCAGCCAGGGCTAAGTCATGCTGCGGTAACAAGTGGCCCAGAGTCTCAGTGGCTTTCGTCATGTCCAATGAGGGCTGCTGTGAGCTACGTTTCACAACTTCACTATGGGACAAGGCCACAGAGCACGTTGTCTCAACAGGAAGAATGGGGGGCCTCTCAATGGCCCTGCAAGCTTTTCCTCCTAGAGGGACAGGAGACTGGAGCATGTAACGCACCCAGAGGTCAACGGTGCAGGAACGTATTCTTATCCCACAGGAATGGTGAACAAAGCAACCAATGATGGGTGGGTCCGAGCATTCACCAGGATGTAGCCAACTACCAGAAAGAGATAGAGAAGCTCTTTCCAACCCCTTCACTTCCCCAGACTTGTCATTACTATTAAATTGTGGCCGAATCTGAAGGGAACTCCCTTTCATGTCGTCATTCCTTACCAGACCAGAAGCACAAAGGACATAGAGTGCAACAAAAACAGAGCTCAGAGAAGCTGGCGGAGACTAATTTTTCCTTCTGTGGTTAGATGTCAAGCAATTTCTTTTCCTCCTCCATCACTGTTTTCCACATGAAGGTAAGGGAACTCCAGAAATTACATCATGGAAGACTGCATTTTACTTTGCAACTAGTACATTCGTCCTGAGAGCCACATGCCAGTTTATACTAGCAAGAAGAAGGAGGTAGGCTGAGGTAATGCAAACTTGAAGTAGTGTTATGCAGCAATTAAGTGGAATCAGACTACTAGGAAGACAAACCCTAGCAATTTGAAAGGGCATTTAGGCCTTTGTTTCTTAGCAACATGATGAAGGAACAGACTTCAGTATGCAGCCATGAGAGTTCATATCCAGCATTATAATAGTTGATGCTGATTTCACTTACTGTAGGCTGGATCAGGGTAATTCTACGCCACTAAAAAGCCCAACAGACATAAGATTGTCCTGTAATACACACACACAGCATACACTCTGAAAGTGAGAAACAAGTGCAGAAGCATGCACAATTGAGAGTAAAGAAATACTGTATGGGTTTTTTTTTTCCCAAAACACAAAAGAGCCAGGCTCGGAAGCACGGGCCTGTAGTGACAGCTACTCAGCAGACTGAAAAAAAGGATCACCGAGCCCAGGAGTTCAAAAACAAGCTGAAGAGCATAGTGAGACCCCATGGAAGAAAGGAAGAAACAAGGGAAGGAGTGAGGAGAGGAAGGAGGGAGAGAGAGAGAGAAGGAAGGAGATACCCAAAAGAGAACTGCAGATTGTTTGGTTCAGTCTCTGGTCACTTCTAAAAACATCTGAGTTGGGATTCTTTGAAGCACTTTGGAAACAGGGGGCCAGCTACTTAGGATATAAAATTCATGAACTAGATGGTGTTCAGGGGGTAATTCTTTCAGCTTTTCTCCACCTTTGAAAATTTATGCTAACTCATAAATAAAATATTAGGGAAAACGATATGTAAGCCTAGAACTGAATTAGTCCCAGAACCCCAGGAGTAATGATTCTCCCTACAGTGGTACCTGGGTTTATGAACTTAATTTGTCTTATGATTTGGGGAAAGGTGGCTGTGTTTGTGTTTGTTCAGGGAAGATGGCTGTGGTTGTGTTTGTCTCCCAATGCGGAGTTGGTGAACGAAAGCAAAATTCAGGAGCTTACTTTCCTCATAACATTATCATAACCACCTGGTAGAAATGAAGTGCAGATGACAAGAATGTACACTCGACCAGGGCAAGGTAAGGTCCACTTCAGGAGTAGTAAACTATGATCTGTGCCTGCTTTTAAAAATCGAGTTTCACTAGAACATAGGGAATGCTCACTGTATTACAACTATAGCTGCTATTGTGCAAAAACCAGAGTTGAATAGCCACAACAGTAAAGCCTACAGTGTCTAAGATATTTGCTATCCGACAAATTATTGCACGCACAACTCCCGGAGCCACACTGGCTCTTTTGGGGGCTCTCTAAATATTAGTTGAATGAATGAATTCATGACTAACTCTCGGATTTTACTGCAGGGCTGACCAGCATTTAGCACTCATTTCAAACCTCACTGCCTCACACTCATGGGGTGATCATGGGTGCTGTTTCTTCATGGTGACCCAGAAGTCAGGCAACTTAAGTCAACTAGTGGCTCAAACCAATTCTGTGGTTGCGGGCCAGTGGCCAACTGAAAGACAGACAACTAGTTTGCAGCGATGTGGGGACCCATGCACACTTCTGCAAAGACTATATTGGGGAGGCTCCAAACACGAAAGCTGGCCAGTCTCTAAAAACCCAAGTCACTGTTTATCTCTAAAAAAGAAAAGGAAAAGGCAGATGGGCCAATATTTCTTCCCCTTTCCGTAGGTTGGCAGTGATTTTGTGGTCGAGGTGATGAGCTACTATGAAAAGTAAAGAGGAAACCACAAAACTCACACCCAGTGCTCCTCCCAAACTATAGCTGCTGCTGCACACAACGAAATTCACATCTTCTTCCAGAGCTCCAGGACGCTCCTGCATGGAGCCGCTCCCACAGACAGTATTCTGATGAGAAACACTGTACCGATTCCCCGAGATAAGTGGATTGTGTATCACAAACATGTACCAATAAAAAAATAAACAAAGCTAAGGTATCATGAATCTAGTGGGAAATTTCTGCTACTTAACACGTATGTCAAGACTGAAGCCCGTTAAGGAACTTGCAACCATACAAAACTGAGTGAGCTACAGTCCTGTTGGTGCTTAGTTGCTTTTAAATGCCAAGTGTCAGGTTTGTTGGGGGCGGGGGGTACTGTCTAGTAGTCTGCTTTAATTTGTTTTTGTTGGCCAATGCCTCCCTATCCCCTGCACCATATTTAGTTCTACCAGTTCCCAATTAGTGTCAATAAAATTCCCAGGAAATAATATGATATAGATCATTTCTATGAGCTATAGAGGTGCCCTAAGTCTAGTGCTTCCTCCAAACCAGGGCCATCCAATCAGTCCTGGGTGTCTGTCACTGTTTTAGAAGCTCTGGGTATACAAATACGATATGGTGTGACATTTTTAAAAAGGATTTTGTTGCCTAGGAGAAAGACCTGAGTGCCCATGTGATATCAAGAAGAGACAGACAGAGAGATAGAGAGACAGAGAGACAGAACACCACAGCATGCTCAATATTCAGGGAGGCATTCTAACCCAGTGAACCCAGCCTCAGAGGTATAAGCCTTGTTCTCCATCACCAATAAAGAAAGGATCCATGGATGTGATTTAAAATTTTTCTTTCATGCATTGGAACATTTTTTTTTTTTTTTTTTGTGGGTACCGGGGGGTCGACCTCAGGACCTCGCGCGCCAACAGGCACCCGTGCTGCTGAACGATATCACCGGCCCCTTTTCCGTATGTGGGATCCGGGAGTCGAACTCGGGCCGTCGCGCTTGCAAGGCAGGCGCTCACGCCGCTGAGCCATCTCACCGGCCCACATTGGAACATTTAAAAGTAGTCCTGGGCACCTAGCACTTGGGAACAAAAATCAACATTTAAGGTTCAATGTGTTTGGCATCATCTTGTGGTCAATTTCTATTTCCTTTTTAAACTTCTCTCTGGCCTCTGCTGTCATTCTTGAGATTACAACCCAGTTCCAAGTAATTTCAGGAACTGCTCTTATCAGACAATGCTTAGCCTTATTGCCTGATGGTGCTGCCAGTGAAAGCAACAATGAAATCCCATTAAAATCATCACAAGGATGAAGCTCCCATTGGCAACTACTCAAAGGCTGTGACTAACCCCGAGGTCTGTTCAGGCTGTCTCCTAAAGGTGCCTCTATTGATACCACATCTCTCTGTGGCTTTCTGAGACCCCTCATTACCTCCATAGTGTGAAAACTGACAAGTCCTAACCAGAGCTATCCTCACAATGTCCACTAGCTCAGTGCTGGGCTGCCCTTGGGGAGGGAGGGTGCTGTGCAGGCAGTTTGGGGGGGCTGTCTTTGCAGAGACCCCAGATCCGCAGGAGTGTGGGCCAGACATTACTGCAACAGCATCACCAGGTCAACTGCAGTCAGACTGGCACGCGCATCTAAAAATCTGCATCACACGAAGTAGTTCATCTGAAAGAAGACTTCCAAGTTTTCACGACAGAAAGGTGCAAATCTGTTCTGCCTTCATATCTGTGAGCTTCCCACCCTCTCCACCAGCTGATGAATGGCACTGGGGGATTCGCAGGAGGTCGGAGGTAAGAAGGAAATCTCTACTCTCTGTCCTCAAAGAGACTCGGGAGGGTCTGCTTATGTAAGCAGAGGTTAATCAGTGACTAATCGAGAAAATGGCCACATACTTGGAACAAGCATATTCGGCTCTGAAAATTCCTTAACTCCATTTGAGCATGAAAAGAATAAAACTAAATATTGTGATACTCCGCCTTTCTCCACCCTGTTCCTTGGCACCTGCTGCTCCATACCAACCAACAGGAAGGCAAGGAAGAATCTCTCATTCCCGACAGCTGCCAAAGAAAATGAAGGGGGGAAGAAACTGGCAAACGCCCCTTGGAGTCAGTGCGTGGCGAAGAGCGGAAGGAACTACAAGCCACGTCTACGCTCAGCAGGCCCAGCTGCTGGAGCGTGCAGCCACTAGGAGATCACGAGGCAGGTGAGGTTTTTCTTAGATGCGATCTCGAGGGCCGAATGTACAACATGGGCAGCTAGCTCCTTACCACCCAAGGATGTGCAGCCGCTGATTACAGTAAACACGCACAGCAAACGCAAATCAAACACATCCCGCTTCTAATTGCAGTTGTGTCACTAATGTGCAACAGCGTGTACACTTTCCTTAACAGCGTGCTGGAAACGGCCCTCACCCTCAAATTTTCCTCTGCTCTGTCTACTGCACCAAAATGAAATTACACGTAAATATCCACCTGCTGGGTTGCTTTATTAAACAAGCACTTAGGAGACTGGTTTGTCGGGGAAGGGGAGGGCGTGGAACCAAGCTATATACAGCATGATTAACACAAAAGAAACTTGTGCCTTCTTCTCTCAAGCGTTTTGTAGTAACAGCACAGCTCAATTTCCCTTGATTAGCACAAGGATTTGGATTTGCTTTTCAAAAAGTGCTAATCAGTTTAGCTTAAATGGATCGAAATGCAGCACAAAAGTGGTTTCCAGTTAATACACATTTCTGAGTTTTTTGCCCTCTTGAATGCTACATTGGTGATGAATCTAAAGACACAGTTACACACGGTTGCTTATTTTGAAAACATCAACTTACTGCACGTTACTAGAGTATAGAAAATGGTACCAAGACCCCATCTACCCATCCATACCCTCTTCAGGATGAAGGGGTAGCTGATCTAATGACCCCCTCCCAGCTCATCTCTGTAGAGAGGGCATTATCTGCTCAAGAACAAAGCAAATAAATCAACACTCATCTTAAATGCATTTCTACCAAGGGCCACGTATATGTGTGAAGGCAAATATTTTAAGTAAATATTAAAAGACTTGCCTAGAGATTTACATGTAAATTTAACAGCAGAATCAAATTGTAGTATTAAGTCAATGTTTCTTAATATCTAAAAGTCTGAAGTTGTTCTGGCAATATTGACATTAGTATTGGTGGAGGAGGAGAAAGGAACCCTAAAATAGATACCTTATGATGGGAATAGCAGCGAGAAAGATGTAGATGAGCTGTGAGGTCCATGATGATGACACATATTGATGCTGCTTATGGATGCTAAATAATAACAGAACAAGAGGAGGGCGAGGATCCATTTCATAGCTCAGACTGTGGTACTGGAATTCACGGTAGCGCCCTGAGCACCTAGTACCATCCGCTCTTTCCATCCTGCTCTGCCTCCAGCTTTCTGACAGCCATTCACATGTCAGGAGGAAACCTGATGCTTGATGCTGAATTTCGGTGGCAGCCGGGCATGGTGGCGCATGCCTGTAATCCCAGCACTCAGGAGGCTGAGGCAGGAGGATCGCCATGAGTTCGAGGCCAGCCTGGGCTACATAGTGAGTTTAAGGCCAGGCTTGCTTGCACTACAAAGTAAGACCCTGTCACACACACACACAAAAAAAAATGGTGAATGCTGTTCATGGGTTCCAGAGTCTGCTAAGTTTCTTTCCGTCTCAGTGGGAGCTCTAACAGAAATACCACACCAGTGACTTGTCGGTCAATTTGAGTCTACCAGTACTTGGCAGCTACTAACTATGTCCTGATATAAAAATGAGTGTGAATGGTTCCTACCCTCAAAGACAAGGCAGCTAAGTTGTTGACTTAGTAGACATGTCCTCAAATGAATGTCAGCACTATGCCATGGAGGTGACTGATTCACCTGCAAATTGGCTGAGCACAAAAAATGTCAAATTTCAAAGAAAAGCTACACTTTGGAGAGAGAAACCAGATATTTAACCAGTCATCAGCCACCACCAGGCAAAGCCCTGAGAGATGCCTGGGTCTCTGGCATCTACCCCATCACTTTGGTCTCTGCTCAAGCCAACCAAGTTGATTAATTCTGTTCATCCCATTTATCAGTTTCAGGAGGTGCGCTTCCTGCCTGAGCTGAGGCCGCGGTTAAATGGGCAAAATTATTCAAGAGCTTTCCTAGCTGGAAAACACATAATACAGGACAGAGGTTGAAAGCTTAAAACAATTTAGGGAGAGAGAGAGCGAGAAAGAGAGAGAGAGAGAGGGATGAGCAGGAGACAGAGAGAGAGAGAGAGAGAGAGAGAGAGAGAGAGAGAGAGAGAGAGAGAAAAGAACAGAGAAAAAGAAAAGCTTAGAATCTGAACTCATTGCCAATTTAAACCCCACCTCTTGGACTCACTACCTGTGTGACTTTGGGCAGGCTACTTAATTTCTCTGTGCCTCAAATATGAACCTATAATATAGGAATACAAAAAAAATCATAAGAGGCATGCAACTTTTGCTTAACAATTCAACCAAAATTCTTCTAACAAAAAGCAAGCAACTCTGTTTTTCCTTTGTAGTGCATGACACATATTGTTATGTTTATGTTCTAGGCCATAAAATATAACTGTTTCTAGAACTTAATTCTCTAAAACATTGATGTTAACTGTTCAATTATTAATTATTAATTATTCAATTATTAATTATTAAGTAGGCTTTTTGGTTCAGTCAGAACAGTATCTATATAACTGCAGCATTTCTTTATCTTGTCTTTATTAAGACTATTATATTCAACTTCACCAAATACTTAAGGCTTATTACTAAACAAAACATGTTTTCAAGAACATCTCTAATCCCTTTTTTATTTTTCTCATTCAATAGCCTCTCTTTCTCATTGCTTGTCTGACTTCTTTTTAATCAAATATCCACAACTTAAAAGGATTATTGTCCAAAACCTGATAATAATATAAAACTCTTCTATTTAAATACCATGCCACTCCCCAAAATAATTATTTGTAAGAACACTTAAAAAGCAAAAATTAGACACAAGATAGTTAACATAGTTGTACAGTTGTACAGCTAGTATCTCTTAGTTCATTGAAAAGAAAGCTTTGTGCTAATATTGTTTGGACAATATTTGGTGCCTATATCTTGTACTCTGAGCAACTATTATGAATATAACAATATGTAATGTATCCGTTAGTATTCTCCTACTAGCCTGTGTTTGACTCTCTGTTTTACTGTTAGTTTTAATTTTTTTCTCTTTAAAAGAAAAAAAAAGCAAAAATTTCAGCAGACGAAGTACTAGACAAACAAATGATGTTAGTAGAGGGCAAAGTGGTTTTCATGGAGGCTATCATTTTATGCTGTAATGAACTGTCTCAAGATTATGGTGATAATAAAAATAATGGATGATATAATAATAGATTAAGTAATACAATTACATTCATATGGATTCATGGTCCTTGTAGATAGAGACAGCACAAGTTTCAGACCTTCAAAATTGGTTGCTTAACAGCTTGGGAAATAGGCTGAATAATATGATATTTCTCATTCTGTAAAATGCCGAAGGCCATTGCCACATACAGCCATACATACTTTTGTGCGTGCGTGCATGTGTGTGTGCGTGTGTGTGTTCCTAGAAAGAGTACATAGGGTCAGTTATGCATATTCCAGAAGGGGCAACATGAGTTCGTTAAGTGCTCTGTAAATGCCTACAGAAACTGAGTTCTCACGGACCTGACCACTCTCTGCTCTCAGGACTTCACTAAAAGCATTGAACCTGGCTCCTGAGGAAGGCAGAAGCTGGCGTTTCTGCTCAGAGCCAATTCTGTCTGGGTTCCCCCTTGCTTTGCTTATTAAAGCGCCCACCTCCTCTGCTCCTTCCGTGACTGCTTCCAAGCCCTGAAGTCACTGTTTGCTGTCATTCAGCACTGCCTTTCTAATCCCTTAGCTGAGCAGCCCACATTCAATGCTCAGTCTGCCCAAGCCTCCACTTTTTCTACATGACCCAATCTTTTTCTAGGAGCTAAAAGCCACTCCTGCTGATGTTTATGCACTCAACCCAGACACATTCCTAGCCCTGATGCAGGCTCGCACAGCACTCCTGCAGCCATGTGAGGAGTGGCAGGAAGTGTAATTTGCAGGAAGTGTAATTTCCAGGAAATGTCCATAAAGGAAGGGCCCTTTCCCTCCTCTTGCATGAGAAGAAATAGAGCTGGGGCGGCCATAGTGGATCCCAAGTTGGAAGCTACGCTTTTTAATACAATGGAGCAACGAATGATCATGGAGCCTCCTTACCAACTCTGAGCTCTCTACATTTGAGCGAGAAAAAAGTTCTGCCTTGTTTGAGACACTATTTCCTCCAGTTTTCTGTCCTTAGCTATTTAGCACCCTCACTCATACTGTAACTAATTCAAGTTTTAAAAGATATACTGTGAGTTTGGTAAAACATGGTGCAATAAATTTGGTGCACAGGCTCTCTGTTCTATAGCTTGTATTGGTACTGCCATTGTTTAATTATCTATAATCACTGGATTATAATTTTGTTTCTCGTGTGATTTTACATCTCATGAGACTTCCACAGAGCCTGGCTATGGAGAGCCTGACAGATCTGCGACAAATAAGGAAGGGTGTGTATTTTAACTTCACGATGATATGGAGGTTCCTAAAAGCTGGCTATCCCTTTCAATCCCTAACAGCGTGGCTGTACAGAGAAGGTGCTTTTTACGGTTGATATCCACCTGTCCCCCTAAAGCCTCATATGCTTTTAAGTGGCTTGTAGAAGGTGACTGGATGATAGGGGCTTGCAGCGCACCACAGTTAGGAGGTGGAGTCTGGTTGGAAGAGGCGCGTCACTGGGGGCGTGGCCTGGAAGGTTTTATCTCCTCCCTTCCAGCACCTCCCTTAGCTTTCTCCTTCCTGGGCCCCAGGGCATGAGCAGCTCTCCTCCCTCAAGTCGTCCAGCCTGAGTCAGAGGACGAGAGACTGAAACCTCTACAAACTGTAAGCTGAAATAAAACTTAAATCCTGTAAGTTTCGGGTGTTGAGTATGGTGTCTCAGAAACGAGAAAGTGACGAGACAGTACTTCATATACCTGTTTTGCTACAGCTGGCAAATTAGATGTGCTCACCTTCTACTTTCATCCTTGGGAAACAGTATCCAAAAATAACTTTGCAATCAATGGTGCTCTATTATGAAAAGAAAACAAGGTGCCAAGCTGGGAAGTCATCAGGAAGTCCAGCTGCATAGGAAAGGCCGACATCCCCATTGTTCAGCTCAGCAGAGGATGCCCATGCTATTTAATTACTCTGCCGACTCAGAAAAGCCTATGGCTGGACTCTGGCACATAATTACAGTTTTTACATGAATAAAATAATTATTTCCCTTACAAAACCACTCGAAGTAGCTTTCAAAAGTTATTTGATAAAAATATATTAAAAAAAAAAAAAAAACTGTCTTCCCGCCCCACATTTACTATGAAGTCTGGCTTGCATCTTTTATGTGAACATGCACAAAACAGTAAGAATGCTGTCTTATTTTAGTAACTTCTACACTGATATGTATAACGGAGATAGCTAAATATTTGTTAAATGTGAATCAAATGTCTGTATATTTCAAAAAAGAATGTGCCTAACATTAAAATGTTTGCCACTGATAATGTAACACTTGAATCATTCAATAGTATTGGTCCTCAACCATGAGCAATTTTGCTTCCTGGGAGACCTATGGCAATGTCCACAGACATTTTTGGGTGTCACAATTAAGGGATGGCATCTAGTGGGCAGAGACCAGGGATGCTGCAAAACACCCTATAATGCGCAGGACATTCTTCACACCCAAAGAATTTTCATGCCCGATTGGTCAGCACGTCAAGGTTGAGAAGCTCTGGTTATACCTTGGCTTGAGGTTATGGGCATCAAACTCTTGAGATTTAAAGTTATAGGAGGCAGGGCCTTTGTTGACTTTCCAGGTAACACAGCACCGTGAGAGCATCATAAAAATGAATCAAGTCCATCACTGTCCATGATGGCCAGACAGGAAAGGGAAGCTTTGAGCAAATGGTATGCCCACGTTTGGGTTCTTTGATTATTCAGTTAATAACCACAGTTCCTCAGGCCCATCGTGGAAGCAAGCTCCTCCCATATCACATCCCATCTCATACAATCCAAAGATTCCATCCAGCACTCAACTTCTTTTTACAGAGATTTTCTTTACATTTCAATGGAAACACCACTACAATATCTTGTGCCTTTAGCTTGAAGGATAAAACCTCCTGGAGGACAATTGTTTTTTCCTCTTACCAACAGCTCTACTTCTTCCAAGCTACTCTCACTGCTATGCTGCACCCCACCCTGCCCTCAAGCCTGAGGCTCCTTCATTGTCTGCAGGCTCAATAGATTAAGTTTCCCAGGTAACTTACAGCTACCTGGCATTTATTTGCATGCAACTTATTTGCCTATAAGGACCAAGCCAAGTTTTAAAATTCAATGGGCCCCATCTTTCCCGAGGTTTGGACCCAGGCATACCAAAAACCCTGACTGTCTTTTGAAAATAAATTGCTGCTCCTCATTAGAATCAGTGTTGCTCATGAAAATTACAAGACAGCTTTCGATGCACCTCTGAGGAAGGGAGTGCTTATCCACGTCAGTAGGGGTTTTCCTAAACATGTGGATTACAACTTTAAATGCTCTAAAATACGTGTAAAAGTCCTATCGTTAAATTTAAACAGCCTGATGATATGCTGAACAAGACCAGGAGAACAGCAAATAAATTGCTGTAATCTGCCATAGTGTCACTTACTCTGCTCTAGAGCAGCTGTAATTGACTAATAGGATAATAAGGTGGCAGTTTACAAATCTGCAAGCCATACTCCTTGGTTGGAAATGCCCTTGAGGGAAAAAAAGGCACCAAGTCAAGAAGACAGAGTGGGTGTGATCAAAATCATCATGCTGGATGCAATATACTTCACACAGGAACTCAAAAGAAGTCACCAGGCACCGCTGGAGGTAGAAGCAGCATCAAATGTGTTTATTTAGCCTTTTATTTTTCCTGACATAGAAAATGTTCATTTTGGAAGAGATTCCCCCTTCTTGAAGGTAGCAGATTGAAGAGGACCCACATTGAGGTCTCATCCTAAGTAAGAGTGAGGTCAAGAAAGGCCTTGTTATCACCATTCCACTGATCATAGAGGGACACCCCAGACAATGGCTTCCCTTTACAGCTGACCCAACTCTTCAGCATCTTGCAACCATTTCCTGCAAGGCTGCATCTCCTTCTACACCTACAGACTCTATTGAGTTTCTTAGGGAACTTACAGTTACTGGGTACTTGCTTGCATGCAACTTATATGCCTATAAAGGTCAACTCAAGTAAAAACTTTCAAATCAGCCCCATCTTTTCTGAACTTTGTTCACAAGCTTTGTCCAATGACACCCAAAGGAAGATTCCAACCACCTCAGAAATACACAACCCACCCACCAGGGAAAATGTCCAAATGTCCAAAAGTAAATGATCTCATAGGATGTTTTCAGACATGCTAGCAATAAGCACCTTAAATATGGTAAGAAATCTACTTCTGTTACTGTAGGTTGCCCATCCTTATTCCAAACATCTGAAATGCTTCAAAATTGGATTTTTGGATTAGGTATGCTCAACTGATAAGGTCTATCCAAATATTTCAAAATCTCAAAAACTCTAAATTCTGGAGCACTTCTGGTTCCAAGTATTTTGAATAAGGAGATACCTAACCTGTACTGCTACTGTTTAGAGAATAATTGTCCAGTGTGTGTCAAGAGCCGATGAGTGTTATTAGGAGCTAGCATCAAGCTATAGCACTTTGAAGGTCATCATAAGGAGTGTGGGTATTCCTGGGAATGAGAGGGGACACCACTGAGGATTTTGAACACAGGAGGGACAGAAGCTGGCCTATAAAAGGACTACCCTGGTGGACTAGAACTTGCAGGGAGAGGTGGGATGTGGAAGCCGGGAGCCCAGTGAGATAGCTAGCGCTGCAGCCTGATGAGAAGTGACCAGGGGAGCAGGAAGGCAGCCTGGGAAGAGGTGAAAAGCAACTTGCATTCTGGACAGATCCCAAAGCTGCCACAAAGAGAGTGCTGCTGTGGGTGGGTGACACGGACCATGACAAAGAAAGGAATCAAGGACAACACTGAGGTTATCGGCCTGAGTGATAGAGAAAGGACTTGTTTCTTCCTGAGATGGGAAGACTGCAGAGGAAGCAATACATATGGGGGGGGTGTGTCAAAAGGGAGAAACCAACAGCTTGGTTTTGGACATATTATTCTAAAATATCATCATACCCTTCTACATTTAAAATTGTGTGCTCCGTTTTATTCCTGACACTTTATAGCTACATTTATATATAGGTGCATATATATATATACAAATATGTATTTATATATGAATATGTGTGTCTCTAGAAATTGAGAATGGGTTGAAGGGTGGAGGAAGGGCATACTCCTGTCTTTTCCTGAACTGGCCATTTCTTTCAGAACAAAAACTGGCTATGATATGCTATCCTCTTTCCTTTTGAAGTGGACTTTCTACTGAGTAAATCAGTAGAACTGCATAAATACAATGAAGTAAGAGGAAAAACATTAGCATTTTCCAATCTATCAACAGATGAGGCACAGAAAAGCCATTTGGACAGAAGCAAAGGTCTCCAAGAACAGCTCCCGCCATAGTGTTAATACCACGGGGCTGGTAAACCTGCTCTGTGCCCAGGCCATATGGGAAGCTTGCAGGGAGAATGGCACGAAAAAACAAAAGATCCTGGAGCCCTCTGAGGATCGTGGGTGAAAATGGAATTTGGGCAGTGAAGCACAAAGCATGCAGGCTGACCGTGGGGTACGGCAGCATCAACTGGAGATGTTTGCACTCGAGCAGGCTGCTAAGCGCTAGAGGTACCTCGCACTGGAGCTCACACCTCATCCCTGGCGTCTTCCATCCTTACCCAACCTTGGAACAAATGATGCTTTACAGCAGTGAATCATGTGCCACTGCTGCTGTGCTCATGGCTCATGCTGATTGAGGCTAGACAGTCACCAGCGACAAGGCTCGCCAATTGCCTAACCCTTAGTCAGGGTCCATAAAGCACTCAGCATCCCCCCAGGTCAGGTTTCAGTAAGAATCTCGGAGTCAGTTTAGAAAGAACCCTGGTCCAATGCCTCTTCTCCCATTGTTCCCAAGTGATGTCTCATCACCCCGCCTGCCTTTGGCAACACTCCCAGGTCTGTTCAGCAAGCAGCCCTCTGACCCCAATGTGACCCTTGGCAACTTTCTACCCACTGACCCCCAACCTTTCTTTGGGGTTACCAATCCCTACTTACCCATGCTGAACTCAGAATTGGGCCCAGTTCTAGGCTGAGGTCTTTTCCCCCTACTTCAACGGCTCCTGACTATCATCTGTTTTTATTGCTTTAACCACCGCACTGCTCTGGTTTTGCTTTGACACCAGCAGAGCGAATGCCCCTTGCAACATTTCCTCCCTGGAGCTCCTGCTGGTGTTATTGATGAGGCTGGAGGTAGGGGGCAAAGCAACTGATCAGAGCCCAAGGTGCCTGATGCCATCTTTATTTTGCAGTGTTGTTGAAATGAACAGAATCAGTCCAGGGAGGAAATAACAAAGAAGACAGCCGCCTCTGTATTATGTAGACGTATGTCCACGGTATTGTTGGCTCCCACGCCCCACCCCCAGTCCCTTGCCTTGAATTCCTTTTTAAGTCCTCCAGGAAGAAGAGCCATATCCTTGCTGGGAATGAATTTAAAGTGAGTATGAATTAGTCATGCCACGTTCTTCCCACCATGACCAGGGTGCTGCTTAAAAGCAGAGACTGGGCAGTACTGGTCCCTCTTCCAGACTGCCACCTCTGTCATCTGTAGTGAGAGAGACCCCAGCCGATCCCACCAGTGTCAAATCAAATGCATTATAAGAAGCACCCTGTAAACAACGCTGCCTCCTTTATCACTGTGTCCAGGGCAATCCTGACACCTCATCTGGGGAGCAGAGGGACAGCAAGGGAAACAATAGGAAATGGTAAAAGAGCTAAAAATAAACACGGAAGTGCATAGATAGGAGAGTCTAACTGAACACAGATGGGCTGACCAGACTAAGCACGGCCTGGGGAGTGCCATGTCCACCAGCATCATGGGCTTGCTGTATCAAATGGGCCACTCCTCTGAAGGGGGAATTAAAGCACTGCCAATGGGATGCCTTAGGTGACTTGTTCCGAATGGCTGCTGGCCGAGGAAGGCTGTGAAGTTAGTGATCTGATGACCCCCTGCCTATCGGGCTCAGCCCTAACAGCATCTGTCGGGGTTTGCCTGTGATTTGAGAAAACCACTCTGCACTCCAAAATGCCAGGTGCTGCCTGTGGACACCAACCAGTCCCAACTACAAGTTATAGAAAGGCTTCAATGTTTTGGTTAACAAAAATTGTAATAACTGCTAAACATTTATTGGGTATCTATGCCAACCAGGCATCAGGCTAGGGCATAAGCAACAGCCACAATCAACTGCCCTGGTCAACACAACTCCAGTATAAAACAGGGCAGTAGCATCTACACACAGTCAAAAACCCGAAACAGTTTAAGCATTCAAGAATCAAACGGTAAACAACTTCATGCAAGACTGCAGTGAAGTCCTGAAGACCCATCCAGGTCTGAGTGTTATATGAAAATGTTAGTGTCATTAATTACCTTCCAATAATAATGCAAATTACAGAAAAGAATGAGAATGTTTACCCAGCAAACTAACAGGGACTGGCATGTCAAAGTCTGCCAGAATAACCCAGGCATTAAGAAATGTTCTGATTCTCCCAGGTCTGGCTGCTTTGCTTTTGCTTCCTTTCCTGCTGCCCCCTCAAAGGTTTCATGCTGCAGATGCTAATCATGTCCCCTTTGCCGAGTGGTCACACCCTGTGCTTCCTGCCCAGTGCTGGGTTCACATCCAAACACGCGCTCGTTACTGACCACCAAAGCCCACAGCAGCCCAACACAGAGACGCTCCTGCCACACGGCCTGCCTGCTGTGTAGACCACATGGCTTTCTGAAAGTCACCTGAACAGTCACTTGGTGAAAACAGTAATACTTTAAAATGTAAAGAGGGCCACGCACTTAAATTTCATCTGGGGCCGGTGAGATGGCTCAGTGGCATAAGCGCCTGCCTGGCAAGCGTGAGGTCCTGAGTTCGACTCCCGGAACCCACATACGTAAAAAGGGCCGGTGATATCGCTCAGCGGCATGGGTGCCTGCTGGCACATGAGGTCCTGAGTTCGACCCCCGGTACCCACGAAAAAAAAAAAAAAAAAAAAATTTCATCTGGAATGTCACAAGATTTGAAAAACCGAGTGTCTATTTACACAGAAAATGCACCTTCCAAGGGTTTAAACTTGAAAACCATACTCATGTATGCATGCTCATGCATGTACACACACACACACACACACACACACACACACAAACACACACACCACAAAGAGTTTCTATTTTAAAAATACTGGCACCTATAAAACCCCAAATTTGGGCCGGTGAGACGGCTCAGCGGCTTAAGCGCCTGCCTTGCAAGCGCGAAGGCCCGAGTTCGACTCCCGGAACCCACATACGAAAAAGGGGCCGGTGATATCGCTCAGCGGCACGGGTGCCTGTTGGTGCGCGAGGTCCTGAGGTCGTCCCCCCGGTACCCACAAAAAAAAAAAAAAAAAAAAAAAAAAACCCCAAATTTGTTTATAATACAAACAACCATCTCCTATATTTTATTACAAAGTCTTTCTGTTGATACATTAACTTTAGGCATCTATAATGCATGATCATATACATACAACTGTCTCCCACACATACTATTTTGGTGCTAAAATGGAGCTTCAGAGAAGGAGTTAAAAAACAGTCAAAAAGAAAACAGGAACTAATGAGGACACGAGAGGCAGTGTATTTGGAGCAAGAGGAAGCCAGCTGGTTAGCTGGCCTTTTAAAAGGTATCAAGGAATTAGGCAGGAGGCCATTAATCCTACACTTTTCACTCCTTTGCCAACTCTCAGGGTTTACATGACTGCGCCATCATCCAGATTAAAAATGGATTTCCATGAGGGTTTGTGATTTCCCAGGAACCTTCCCACTTTTCCTCCCCACCTGCTGCCCCTTCCCATGGCAGCAAAGTGAAATCTAAAAGAAAAATATTAAAATCAAACAAAGCTTTAGAGATTTGGGGAGGGAGATGGAGAGCAGGCTCTTATTTAGGCTTTCGCACAATATTCCTTCTATAAAGTCTCCTTAATTACATGGAGAGAAAGAAGAGGGGACAAAGAGAATCACTGCTTCTAAATCCACTGACCTTCTGAGAAGGGTTTGCGCTCCCAGGTTTCCTCCCCCAGGTGGAAGGATGCTCTTCCTTCTGTGCCCACCTGCTTCCCTCCATCCCCACTGCCCGCGTCAGACTTCTGCCCCGTTTCCCATCACTCCCAATTACCCGCATCCTCCCTGCCCCAGAGATGCACCCCCCCTTGCAACTCCATCCACAGAATTCCCTGCTGGGCAAGGACATATTGTTTAACTGGAAAAAACACAAGGCTAAGGCTGTGTTTCCACCACACCAAAGCAGCAGACAGTTAAAAACTGAATAATTCCACCCAAATGATTCCAGTTGTTCTGTCTATACTAGCCGCATGCGGCCTTTTCACCTGTAATCTGCAGTTTGTCCACACCCTGTGTACCTGGGTGAGATATTAAGCTATATCTAGAGCATACATCCTGCTTGTCCCCAGTGGGGGTGACTTCAAAACTGGCCAGCAGTCACAAACACAGGGCACAGTGAGCAGGAGCGCCCAGGTGAGTTCATCTTTCCTGCAGGTCTACTGTGTCACCAGGAATCCTGGGTATATTATGTCAGCTAACACTTGCAGGACTCTCTAAGGTGACACTGGCTGGGAACCTGAGCCCTGGAGCCGAAGAAGGCCTTCATCTCAGCGCCAGATCCACCCCCAATTGGGTCTTTGTAGCTGGTCACGTGGGAATTGTAACCCTCAAGTTTGCTCCCTTTGAAGGCAAGCACCTACCTCATGGGGTTGTTGTAAAACTACTACTGAACAAAGGGGTTGGAACACAGGAAGTGCTTTCTAAACGCCGTTTGTCCTTACTGTTGTCAGTGTACCCATTTATAGATGAAAGAAAAGTCTTTGTCCAAGAGGCAAGCCAGGTATGGCCTGAGTAATTTATTCAGCTTCACATGTGTTCTTTCTATAACACCTGTTCTCTCCCCAGAGGCCCAGCCTGCAGGTACAAAGCCCCAGAACAGAGGTGTCAGAGCCGTTAAACGATCCAGACTTCAAATGAGCCAAGTACACCCTAGGCGCCTAGACTCTCTTGGAGCCTCAGCCTGATTTCCTTCCTATGGAGCCGGGCACAGTGGTGCACACCTGTAATCCTAGCTACTTGGGAGGCTTTTGCAAGATGGAGGCCAGCCTGATAAGTCAGTGAAACCCTATCTTAAAAAGAAGAAGGGGGGAAGGGGCAGGGGGGAGGAGGAGGAAGAAGAAGAAAAGGAGGAGGAGAAGACAAAAGAAGGAGAAGGAAGAGGAGGAGGAGGAGGGGGAGGAGGAAATGCGACACTCTAATCCTGGGGAGGAAGTACCTCTCTGAGGCATTTCAGGAGCAAGGTACAAGGAAGGACCTTCTAGGGATGTTCTAGACACTCATCCTTTTTTCCAGTTCCAATCTTGCAAATTTGGTCCACAGAAATGTTGAATTAGATAGAAGTATCTCAGAATTACAATTTGCTTCCCAGAATCAGGGTACCTCGCACTGCTAAGCCAGTGTTTGATTCTGCTGTTATTTACTTATACCTTACAACAAGTCAAAGTCTAACATCCTTCCCTACTGCTACCTTGCCAGGTTTTGTAAAATGGGTGAGCAGCTCCAGGCCACGTGAAGCGGGCTGCCAGGAGCTTTTGAAGTTCGGACAAGACCCGTCCTAAAAGGCACAGGGCTGGGCTGGCCAGACAGAGCTGCCTGCAAGGGAGAAACCCAAAGCACAAGCAAAAGCGAGCAGGGATTCCAGTTCTGTTACCTTGCAGCAATTTATTTCGGACGATGGTTTCCACATCACCTACTAAGTCCAGTCCACGGAAGAAAGATAAAAATGAATAAACATGTGTCTCCGAAGCTAGGAAAATGATACCAATCAGGTCAGTAAATAGCCAGGAAACCACGGTTTGCCAATTCTTGATTTGCTTTGATTCAAAAAACTAGTCCCCAGATGCTTTCTTTTTCTGCCCTGCAAATCTGATGCTGGAGGAAAATGAAGTGATTGATAATAAAGCTTTCGCTATTATCCAAAAGATGTGGGGGGAGACAATTTGAATAAAGGGCCATTTACTCTCTATTTTTTTGAGTGCGTTTATTCCATACTGATAAGCACACATTTACACTGGAGAGAAGATGGTCTTCAGAATGGGCACTTACTGGGATTAAATTTACACTCTCTGTCCAAACACAGACACACACATTTTAAACTGACAGCGCCAACAGGTCGAGCTCACATTTGCAAACACAGGGAAGGCAAATCTTTGGAAGAGCAGTTTTACAACTTTAGATGCTGGGAGAAAAATAATTTTCTACTACTCACTTTAAGATATGGGAACACGGAACAGGACAGTGACCTAGTTTAATGGCAGAGTGCTCCCACATCATGCGGTACGTAAGAGCCCACTCCATCTAAGCCCGTCACTGGAAGGGAGAAAAAGCTGTGTGTATAAATAATTAGTTAATCTCAGAAATGAGTCTGCAGATGCTCTGAGATGAGCTTGCTGACAAAGTCACAACGACAGCTTGCTAACGTGTTCACAGGACATCAGCCTCTCTTAAAAGTTGCTCTGAAAAGGATCAGCTGGGTCCCTATGGGGTTAAAACACAAGCATTCTGAGGCAGCTTGTGTTCCATGGCTATAGAAATCGACTGATCCTATCTAGAGGGTGGAGGAGACCGAAGATTATGTCTCGAAGGTACTCAGTCCTGTGCTTCCAAGCAGCAGCAAGACAGATGCAACCCACATAAAATCAAAGCTTATCTATCAGCTGTCAGGGTTTTTTGAGGATGCCACCTTTTGGGGCTGAAGAGTCAGGAAAGTATATGTTTGGGGAAAATGGCTCTCTATCGACAGCAATTTTAGCACAGAATACTTTATGTCTAAATGTACTTCATGAGCGCTCCCAAGAGTTGAGCTAAATTTAACTTGGAATTATATGTGCTAGAGAGCCCCCAGACGAACCGATGGGCATGAGTTCAACTACAGCAAAACAGTTCGAGCACCCACTCCACACCTGCCATCGACTAAGAGGGGGTTTGCCAGGATGAGTAAAGAAAGGTCCACAGCAATGTGGCGGGTGCTTGGAGGGACGCGTGCTGTGGGAATGCAGCGGAGGAGAGGAAAGTCCTGCCTGGAGGTGGGGTGGAGTGGAGGGTGACCCAGGAGGACACCTGAGCACAGTGGTAGTCAAGTCCTCCAGCTAGCAGAACCCTGTTTGCTAAGGCAACATGAGTCCTGGTTCTCACCAAAGGCATGCAATTTTTATACACTGTGTGCCTTTCACATACAAAAATGTTACGAGGAAGCTCTTTGCATTGTTTTTAAAAGCAAAGAGTTTTAAAAATTTTAAAGAGTTTTAAAAATTTTAAAGAGTTTTAAAAAGTTTTATTGTATCATTATTGTCTGGCACAGAACACATGGGTATGGTTGCTCTGTGAGTTCTTTCCAATGCACCACTAAGAAAAGTGAAATGCAGGGAGAAAATTGGGGGCAATGTCACAAAATGAAATAAATTCATTGTTAGAGGCTGTGGTTCACCCCAAGTCTAATCCTGAGATAGAAATTCATTCTCACCAGCAATCCTTCCCATCATGGACAAATGGGGAAATAAGTACCATTTTTTACCAAGATGCAGCTCCCAAGCTAAGCAAGCTCAAGTCCTTTGGCAGATTACTTAGCTGGCAGCCAAATTTCCATATGACAATCTGGTCTTTCTAAGCTTCCAGACTTCACCAGCCTTGTATGACTTTCTCCCTTCAGCAATGATACATTTAATGACCAAAAGGACTAGGAGCAAGGAAAGGGAAAAGAAAATGGAGAGTTAAAGGTAAGTGTTTTCCATTCTTTTCACTGGTATAATGGGCTCTTATTCTAAGAGTCAAGTTCAGATCCACCAGATCTAAAATCCCGCCCTGCCATTAATAGCATTTTGTGATTCCAGCTGAAGCAGACATTATAGAACCGCATGCAAAGACTCGGGTATACAAAGCCGAGAGGAACGATGAGAGGTTCCCAGTGAAGCCAGAGTTCTGGTGTGCAAGAACTGAGATCTACAATGTTACATCCAGCGTTTTTCAGAAAACTACTTGGCAAAGGAGAACACTGACTTGGAAAACTTGGCCAGGATTATCATGATAATTTGTTCCCTAGCACTTGTATGGCTTCCCAGGCAAACAAGGTAAATGGCAGAACATACTGGGAAAACAATACAAAGACCTGGTACAGCCTCCAGTAACCCTGTACAGAGGAGAGAGGACCGCCGGGGAGACAGCATATCAGGCATCTTCCTCCATTCCTTTCTTCTTCTCCTCTGTTACCACCAAAGAGTAGCTCAGGTTCTTGATTTAGCACACACATCCTTAAATAGAATCATTGTCATTGTCGGACAGGGAGAGGGACATGGCAAACACTCGGCAATCTGGACACAGGAATTTCCTTCTTTAGCCCATTAGGTGTTTCTTGATTTTCCCATCAAATCTCCACCCTTACAAAGATGAGTTTGTTTTTTTAGTCCACAAAGAGACACGGTCCCAGGCTTTGTGCGTATTATGACCAAGCTAAACAAGCTTCATTGTCATAAATCATTCATTCATCCCATCTGTATTTATTAAGCTCTTAATATGCTGGCAACATTGAGTTTGTCTAGAGCTGTGCCTGGCACAAAGGAGGCATGAGACCGTGTATTTGCCTATTCGAGGAGCATTTTGTTATATTCAGCTCTGACCAAGAAGAAGGGTTAGGACTTTGCCACGACAAAACCCTAACACCCTTGAAGACAATAAGGGAAAAAACATGGAAAGGGCATGGGGTGTTAGTTGGGTCTAATGCCAAGTTGGCTCCACGAATTGCCAGAAGTGCAGAATGCATTTTCCTGGTGAACCAGAATTCCCTGATGAACGAATGGCAAGAAGAAAAAAAGTACTCTTGTTTTCCACTTAAAAACTCCAGCTCATTAGTAATATATTAGGGCATTTTATAAAGCTCCCAATGTGTCACATCACCTGAATTAGAACTGACTCTTAAAATATACAAACATTAAATGATTTATCATGGATTCAACTAAACATGAATCAAAATGGCATTCCTGAAAGCAGCCAGACAGTGTTAAAAATTATTTTCCATCTCCAATGACCTATACTTAAATCCCATTTCTTCCTTTTTGTTCAGACTCTCGCTTGCCCAGAGAAATGAGTCTTACAACAACTTGACACAGACAGTGTTTATCCAAATATTAAGTGGCACCTCTATTAAGAATCTCGGGACAGCTCCCTCCCGGCATGTCAGTGTCCCTGGGTTCACAAAGGCATGGGAAGAAATTAAAAAATAATAAAGTAGGCCCTCAGCCAAAAACATCCAACTGTAAAAGTTGTTCTCATGACAGATGTTGGGAACAAGTTCTTAGATGCACTTCTCTTCGAGTTCATTTCTACCAATTCAAGGGGTATGCAAATATTTCCCAGGGACATGGGTCACCCAAGGGATAAGGATGGAATCAAAGTTTGCAAAATCTGTTAATGAACTTGAACACATAGAAAGCCGGCTTATCCCTCTGTATGCGTTCAGCATCTTCTGGTTCTGTTCAGAGAACCACTGGCAACAGCTTCATGCTAACAAGGATCCTAAGCAAGGCCACAAACAGCAGCTCCAGAGGGAACCCGAGACAGGAGATGAGCTCCTCAAATATATGGCTTTGTCCACTCCAGGGCTGCAATTACCTGGAATCAGAGATTTACTCTAAAAAAGAAAGGGAAGAAAAAAAGCAGTTCCCATAACAAAAGTGGTGTGGCTTTGCCCTTCTTGCTTAATTTAGTTTTATTTTTAAACACACAAACTTATGTTTAGCAAGGGATGACAGTAATCGCAGGCAGCTATGGTGTATTTTAAGGAAAAAAAGATGAATATAAGGAAACCCACCATTTACTAAGTTGTATATAACCTTGAGCCAGTAACATAACCCTCTTTAAACTTTAGTTTCTTTCTAGGTAAAGAGTATGTTTGAGGATACTGAAATAGTTAGATTTTCTAAAATATAGGAGTTGGTCCACTCTAGCTATGTGACAAATGTAAATAAAATGTGACTTGAAGAAGAATGGAATCAACACTCGTCATCCCATCACTCTCACATTTGCTCTATAACTCAAGGGATTCCAGAAGAAGGGTGCCACATGGCAGCCCCATGACCACCACCAGCAGGTGGCTTCATGGAAGTCCTCGGGACCAAGTTCTGTGACCAGAGAGTGCAAGGGTGGCTGGCACACGCCTGTAATGCCAGCTCCCAAGGCAGGAGGATCCTGTCTCAAAATAAAAAGTGTATGGCTGAGCGGCATAAGCGCCTGCCTTGCAAGTGCGAGGGCCAGAGTTCGACTCCCGGATCCCACATACGAAAAAGGGGCCGGTGATATCACTCAGCAGCACGGGTGCCTGTTGGTGCGCAAGGTCCTGAGGTCAACCCCCCGGTACCCACAAAAAAAAAAAAAAAAAAAGGTGTAAAAATGTTTTGCTCAGTGTAAAGGTTCTGGGATCCATCCCCAGTACTGGGGCCGGGGTTAGGGCAGAGGAGTACCAGGAAACACCTCAACCTAGAAAAAACATGGGGAAAAAAGAGGCAAAGGGAAAGGGAATAGGGGAGAAAGGGAAAGGAAGGAGAAAGAAAGTGTGCAGGAAAAAAAAGTGCACTACGTTACCGTCCATTAAGTAAAGTCAAAGTGAGTTCCTCTAAGGAACAGTTACAAAACACGTGGTGACCTGTGAAAACTGGTCCAGGACACTTGAAATTTGTAAGGTTTTTATACGCATGTTATGCTTCAATTAAAAAGCTTATCTTCAATGTATCTTTAAGAAAAAAAAAAAACTCCATTTCTAGTTGCAGACAAAAGAGAAATTAACTCAACAGAAGGCCCATGAGTATATCACTTGGTCAAAATGTACTTATTAGAACTTTGGAAAAAAGAAGCCAGCATCCCACAAGACCGGTGTGGCTGTGCTCTTCTTGCTTAATTCAGTTTTACTTTAAACATACGAAGTTTGGGGGAAAAAGCCCAGATTCAAATCCAGCTGTGTTTGGCCTTGGCGAGTTGATGGGTGTGAGCCTTGGGTTTTCTCTTTGTAGGACACAGTTAACAGTGAGTTCGTCCGAGAGGCAGGGGGTGTTCATGAGTATTACTTCCCTTCCCTCCTTCTGCTGTATACTGAAAAGACCTGCAGGTCTGAGTCTATACCAATGGTGGTGACCCCGGCACACCACACATATTATTTGTTTTTCTCCCATGACAAAAGATGTTAATGTAGAGTTGTTTTTTTCTAAACTAAAACCTCACTATTCAGGTTTAATTGCAGGGTTGGCACTTTGCGATAAATAAGTGGGTTTGGGGTTGCAGTTTGGCACCCGGTCTCTAAAAGGTTCACCATCACTGGTCTATATCAAGTCTCGCCCTCTTAATAGGGTGCCTGGCACATGACGGGCAGCTCAGGAAATCTTTGCTGAATGAAGGGTGATTGATAACTACTTTCTTACTTTCTAAGGACCTAGAACCCAGTAGCAGCAAGAAGACCCTTAAAAATATTCATCACTTGCGAGGCCCTCTACTAACCTGTGACTCTAATTTTCTCCCCACTAACAATCAATCTCTCCCAACAGGCTGCGGCCCTCGGATTCCTTTGAAAGGCTCAGTGTCCTGCTCCCTGTATTTGCTTACTCAAAACCAACTAACTCTTCTTTGCCATTCCTTAGTGTCCCTGATTCTTAACCTGGTATTCTCTCCCTAAGTTTCTCTCCCTAAGTTGTTGGTTGACCATTCCTCTCCATTCAAGGTCTTCCCTAATACTTCCCCTTATAGTTGCCATATTTGCTTCCTTCATAGCACCCAGAACATAGTAAATACTCAGTAAATATTTAGTTTTGATTAATTCACTTCCTGAACTTGATTTAATTCTTGGAATACTGGCTCAGAACCTATCTCAACAAAAGTTTATACCAAGTCTCTGCTCAACTTGTTGCATGTAAGAGGAGTATACAGACCAAGGATAGCAAACAGAAACGATTAAAACTGATTGAGTACTAGCTCTTACCCACTGAATTCAGGAGCACTCAGAATCTTTTTAACACAGCAATCCTTGAAGCCACTACAAGTCAATCTGAGCTGCCATCAATTGAAATCTATTAGTCATTTCCAGGAATAAATATCCTCTAGTACGACAGCTCTCCACAACCTCATAACCTCAGAGCATTCATCCAAACTCTGCCCAAATACAAGCAGTGTTTCCTGATATTAATATTCTCTGTGTTAAACTTCTTACACACGGCTGGTATGTGTCAAACCAAAAGATGGCATACACTATGGGCAGCTAAAAAAATGAATGAATGAAAAATATCTTAACTGTGGAAACACGTGGCTCCCTATGAAAGGCCAGTATGTGGTTTATAACTATTTTAAGGAGAACAATGTTGGCACACACAGGTGTCTGCTCTGGAAAAGCAGGATGCGGAGGTCATGGCACATGGGTCTTAGCCCATACACAGCCCCATGCTCTGCAACTTGACTATTTCAAAATGCAGAGAATTGCAACTCTGAGCACAGAAAGCACACAGGAGAAGAGAGATGGCTTGCTTCTGCACATCTCCATGTCCCCTAGGGATCAATACAGCTCAGACCATCACTGACTCTGCTCCGTCCTCCACAAACAGCCCTGAGCTCTGTAGGGGATGCAGCGTTCCTTAAGGAATTCCTTCTTCCTCCTTCCCAGGCCACAGACATTCCAAGATCAGACAAGAAGGCCTCAGCAAAGCACATGCGTTCGCTTAAACAGGCACCCCTCCCCTATATCCAGATAGATGCCCAAACATAAGCAGGGGACAATGAGTTAGCTGTCGGCAAATGCTAATAGCTAATGCAATCCATCCATCTAAGTGTGTAGCAATTTTCATCATAGTCATACTCTTTCCACTCTCACCTCTATTTTTCCGAGCATTGGAACGCTGCAAAACGCCTGCTCCAGCATGAAGCCCTGTACACACGGTTGGGGGAGACAATTCATAAAGCCTCCGTAGGCCTGGTCAGGATGGTGCTCCTTTCTGTGTGTATTTCCTCCCCATCCTCGGGCTACAGTCACTGGGGGGACATCATCACCTTAAAATAACATTCCGAACCCGCACGCCTACTGCACAGCATACCAGCACTTTCAGTAGTGACACTTAAAAATGAAAAGCTCCATTAATAATTAATAATGGAAAATGAGATACTCTGAATGAGAAATACGCTCTCAGTGTGCTGTTTTTAGTAGCCACAGTCCTGCTGCATTGTACATGTATTCGTGAAACATGCTGGGAAGTTTACTGTCACAGAACACTTGGTAAAAACCCATACTAGGTTTTCCTGATTAAATTCACATTTTTTTAAAACAAATTAGCTGTTAAGTATTTCTCCACTATTAGGAAGGAAGCTCTCACCTTTTAATGGAGCCTACAAAGTTTGGCAATGTGCCTGTTAGTAACTTCAGGTATTTATAAGCTTAGGAAAGATACAAGGCACATACGGATTTTTTTTTTTTTTTTTTTAAACTCTTGAACAGTCTGACAGCATTGTTTTCAACATAGGTTGGAAGACAGCAAACACCTGCTTCCTCATTTGTAACATCCCAGGGCAATCTATCAACATGAATTGCATTTTTCTTTCTCAATTAGGATCTAAGCCTTATAGAAATGGCTTACTGACTTATTTCAGCCAAATACGAAAATTTCACAAATTTGGGCAACATTTATTTGACATTCAGAAAGAAGCCTAAGTCCTGTATACTGAAAGCAAACAAACACAGCAACAATAAAAGTTTTGAAGCAGAAAAATGATATCAATAATAAGGAGGGTTAAGGGGAATAATGTTTGTTCCCTCAAGAGAATGGATTTATAAAGAATAAAAGAAACTGAAGACTGCTTTGTATCTCCTATAAATTAGTTTCTTAAAAATTCATTTTATAATAGGGTCAGACAGTGACAAAAACTTAGGACTAGTTCTGTAAAGGAAATTGTGGTCTAAGAGATGGTCACCACCCCAATTTATAGCTAAGTTGATAACGTCAAGAGGAACAAGCATACTCAGCCTGCCAAATCCAGCCCAGGTCCTCCTCACGAAGGAGGAGCCCATGTTTGGTTGTTTTATGAACTTGAAGTAAACATAAAATAAAATGAGAACCAAAGCCGAGTATGGCTTTTTAGAATTTATTCATCATTTACAAAAATTACTAAATCAAACTAGTATAGCTGCTGCCAGTCCCTAAACAGGAAGAAATGCAATTATGTTTATAATTTTTTCTAAAGACTCTGGTTCACCTTTAATTGCCTACTACCTGATCTCTTTGACCCCTGGTGTTGTGTTCTCATCTGTAAAATGGACTAATAGGATCATAAAGATAACATACTAGCAGTTATCCTGAATGACCTTTCGTTCCCTTCTTATGAAATGGATAGTTTTACATTTTCAATTGGAGCTGAATGGCCTGATTTGGCATTTCTCAGGCTCTTCCCCTGAGTTTAGAACAGGTAACAATTTCACGTGTTTGTTCTTTTCTAGTTGCTTCAGCAGATTTAGCTAAAGCAGCCTCTGTAAATCATACCAAATGGGTTGGCTCTGTAAGCCCCATTAACAAATGTAATAAACAATGAAAGCTCACCCAGTTCGCACATGAAACAGGGCGCCGAACGGATCCAACAACGCAGTGTCCGTGGCCTGGGACACAAGGCTCGGAAAGGAAGTGATCGCCCTGTGGCTCTGCTGGGCGTCCTCAGGGGCCCTCCCACACTTCCTCACCTTTGAAGGCCAGGGAAAGGCGCTTTCACAACCCCACAATCCCCATCCTTTGACAATGGACTAAAAATGGAGCTGTCAAAGGTAACAGAATTTTGTCTAAACCTTGGCATTTTATTATCCTTTAAGGAATCTATTTCAACCCCAAATGTTTGGTAGAGAAGTGTCCTACTGTAACGCCTTTAAGAGAAATCACAAAGATTTCTCAATGAAACAGACAAAGACCTAATGACAGTTGGAATGTTCACTTTTTTTTTTTTTTTGCTATCCGTGCCTTACACTATTCACATTGAACAGAAAAAAAGAGTGTAGGTAGTTTTAACTAAAGGCTATTAGGATGCCAAGCACCATAAAGAACACCCATAAATTCTTGCTGAGTAGGTGACCCAGGAAAAATTTCTCAAATGCTCTAGAAAAAGGGTAAGGACAGCTTTCCTCTTCCTAGAACCAACTCTCTCTGAAAATGTGTGCACTCAGCAACTATTTATTGAGCTACTTCTCTGAATGCCTGGCACCAACCTGGGTCCACAGGACTCATATTCTATAGGGGGAGAGAGACAAACAACGGGAGAGGTGATGAAGAAAATAAATCAGGGTGCAGCAATTGAAAGTGACATGGAAGGCCTATCTGAAGAGATCGTCCCTGAAGATTTTAGCTAAATCTAAAATGGCCAAGACAGAGGTAGCTCTGTGAGATTGGGCAGAGTAATGCAGGCATAGGAAAAGATAAAGTGGACTTAATATGGGCCTGTAGTGTAAGGCGGAGAAAAGGCCAGTGTGGTCGGAAATAACAAGAGGAGGTTTTAATGCAGTTTTTTTTTTCTTTTTCTTTTTCTTTTTTTTAACCAAACCCTGAAAGTTACTGCAGATAGAAATTCTAGCCACTTCATATGACAAACATTGAAAAAATGCATGTAAGCAGATCCTAAGTGAAAAATAAAAAGTAAGTAGAGTTTGATAATGAAGGCTATAAGACAAAGATAAGAACTGAATGAGCACCCAAAGTAACGATGAGTGTCAGTGTCACACGAGGTAAGGATGGAGTGAGGACTGTCACGGGTCAGGGACGCCTAAGGAGACACAAAGACTAAATGCAATGAGAGACCCTGGATCAGATCCTGGAACACAAAGAGGAGTAGTGAGAAAGACTGGCAGAATCCTAATAACCTCTATGCCCTAATTAATCACACGGCACCAATCCTAGTCCTCAGTTTGAATCATTGCACTGCGGTTATGTAACATGCTAACTTTAGGGGAACATGGGTGAGGGACCTGCAAGGACTCTTCACACTAACTTTGTAACTTTTTTTAAAACAAGTAAACTTATTTTCACTTCTTACATTTTAAGCTAATAATCTGAAAAGGAAAACTCATGGTTGAATGCTGAATGCATTTCACATCGTTCACTAATTGTTACCATTCACTGCCGCCATTTCTCAGATCGTTTCCCTGGAAATCCTGCTGGACAGAAGTGGGTAAATTAATTCATTCTGAAGATGACCAAGATGGGGCCTGATAAACTTCCCCCATGATGAACATAATCTGCATTCTGTTTTCCCTACAAAGGGTGTTCCCGGAGCAGATCAAGTGTCTCGCCAGCCAGATATGCAATGGAAGAGTCATTCTTTTCACAAGCCCCAGTGAGACCGCACAAGAAAGTAAAGGCATGGAGGGTCAGGATTGCTGATCAAGATGAAATCACTCCCAGAAGAAAGGGAAATCAGAACAAGATTGTTTTCTTGAGTCAGCCACCTCACAGATACCGGGACACGTTTGTCCACTGGCAGGGTACTCCTTCCTCTGCAGAACCCCGGGGAATAACAGCCTGGTGTAGGATGTGGCCACACCTTAGGACACAAGAAATGCTCCTCCGAGAGCTCAGGACTGCTGGAAACACAGCCACTTAGCACTACAGCCTGACCAGACATGCTCTGAAGTACGGCGACAGCAAGAGAGAAGACCAGGAAGTGCAGCAGGGAAGAAGTGTCAGCGGGGAAATGGAAAAGCAGTCACACCGAGAACCAATCACGTGTGAGCCTGCCTCTGCTTCATGGCTTATCCAATTTCAACACCATGCCCTGGTCAAGAGCCACTGTCCTCATTTTACAGACAAGTTCACCAAGGCTTAGAGAAGTGACAAGTCACATGTTTTGACGCTGTCTTGAGGACTCTTCTCACAAGCTCATAGCAGGATCCACAAGACCCAAGACTAGCAAAACAAACAAAGTCAACTGGTGCTCTCTGCGTGTGGCTAAGAAAGACCTTGCCCTTGGATGCTGCTAATAAAATGCAACAGAACCACACAAAGGCCTGCAAGGCCTAAATCTGTGGATGTCACACTACAGGGATGGCAGATGCAAGACCAAGGCCGAGAGCTTGGGTGCTACAGACAAACCGCCCAGGGCTGATTGCTGACTGATCATTTGTGTTCTCTATTCTTCAACTTCCTGAGCTAAAAATGGATCTGATAACGGCAGCTGCCTCCCTGGGCCCGGCACACAGGAAATTTCCCTAGAGGTGTAAGGGAAAGCATCAGGGATTAGATGGGCCTCAAATAAGCCTCCAGCACAGGTGGGGGCCTCCTGACTGCTGGTGCAGCAGGGAACCATGCACCACCGAGGAACAGAAGAGGGCAGAGACCCTGAGGGGTGGTGACTCCGTCCGCAGCAACCCAAGGGGGCTCCTTTGGTCTGAACTGCCTATGGAACAAGTAACTGAGTGTAACTACCACAAACAAAGCACTTAAAAGGGACAAAAGTCTAACTGACCTTCACAGCCCAATCAAACTCGGAGAGCTGCCCTGGTCACCAAGAGAAGGCAAATCTAGAACCAAGGGCCAATGGAGAATTTTCTCAGGGGCTCATGGAAGAGGGAAACAAGAGGCAAATTTTCAATTTTTTGTCTGCTTTTCCAGACAAGGAGCAAGTAAAAAGCAAGGAGCTTGTAAAAAGCCTTCTTGCCAACATCTGTAACTTCGAAACACAGAAAACGTGGGAGGATCCTGGATTCCCCGAGGCCCCGCTCCTATCGCTTGGAACTGAACTGATCAGCGTGGTTTGAGCTCACCTGGTCACACCTTCCAGGTCTTCACAGAGCAGGACTCAGGAAACATCTGCTGCTTTTGTTCCTAGTATTCTTTTACTTTTTAAAGACACTGACGCTTGGGCCGGTGAGATGGCTCAGTGGCGTAAGCGCCTGCCTTGCAAGCGCGAAGGCCCGAGTTCGACTCCCGGAACCCACATACGAAAAAGGGGCCGGTGATATCGCTCAGCGGCACGGGCGCCTGCTGGCGCGCGAGGTCCTGAGGTCGACCCCCTGGTACCCACAAAAAAAAAAAAAAAAAAAGACATTGACACTCAACCTGAGTGTCACAGGGAGCCGGGAGTGTTTACTTTTAGGATGCCCCTACTGAAATGCAAAAAAAGAGGGAAGGAAAAAAAAGAAAGGAGAAAGGGAAGAGGAGGAGGAGAAAGAAGTAAAGAAACATTCTTTAAACTTGTGAAGATAAAAAGCCTCCTGAAGGCAGGGTGTTCGAGACAGAGCGCAGCAGATTCTGTGACCAGCAATGGGGCCACAGTGAAAGGGAAAGAGAAGATCAAAATCAACGTTCCTGTCCTGCAAACAGCTCTGCCCTAGAGCAGAAATAAAATAATAGATAACAGGAAGCAGGGAGACAGAGATTTGCAAAAGGGAAAGGGACCAAGAGATGGGAGGGGAGTGACAAAAATAATTAAGGTGAGTTGCGTACAAATTAAGATGAGTTGTGTATATGCAGCTACTCCCCATGATGAATGTAATCATGACACATGGCAAATGCATACTAATAAAAATGAAAAAGAAAAAGAATATCGGTAAGAAACCTCACAGGGCTATATATATGCTGCCACCATTAAAGATGACCTCAACAATTTTCAAGTCCTGAGATTTCCTCTTTATATTCTGAGCTCTAAGGAGTGGGCGTGAGAACTTTCCCTTTTTACTTTTTTAACCTCCTTTTTTATCTATAACAATAAGCAAGTACTGATTCCGTGTTTATAAAATAATTTCTCCCTTTAGCGCAAAAAGAGATCTGGAAATTTATGATTTTGGTGATGTGACATGTAGGGGAGACAAGCAAGAACTTGAGGGAGACTCAGTGGGGCTGGGAGCCAGGCCCCTGGCAGGGAGGCCAGCGTTTTCCAGCTTCCTGTACCGCACCGAGGAGCACCAGGGACCAGGCGGGGCGCCAGGAAGGACACCAAGGAGGAACGGTTTATTCTAATGGACTGGACCCTGACCCCGACAGTTCACAATCTGTGATTATAAAACATGACCACCAGAAGACATATAATGCCCCAAAGTCGAGACCCATTTGACGAAAAATTTCTTCCCAGAATTTATGAAAATATCTGGAAACCCATACCTCAACTTCTAACAACACCACACAGTTACAGCTGCAGCGTAACACTAAGAGGAAGCGTAGGCGACAGAACTGGTACTGGGACAGCTGTGCATTTGTTAAAAGGTGTCAGAGAGTCCAGGGGAGTCCTCGCCACCAGGATCCTGGTCCCGCTTGCTCTCCCGACCCATCAGCACGGGTTAGCATCAAACACAGAGCACACAGACGACGCTTCAGGAACCAGAGGCTGGACTGCTCGCCACTCCAGGGCCCTGGTGTATCATGGGAATTCAGGGTTCTCCCTCACTGCGCCTGTCTCTGTCTGTCTGTCTGTCTGTCTGTCTCAGATGCTTTTGCCATTATTTCAGGGACTCTGGGACAAAAATCTCCCCTTCATATGCCATCATCTTTGCTGTTGCCATTAGTAGAGTATAAAATCAAGAGTGGAGACCCCCTTTACCCAACATGGTATCTTTTCCAGAACCCGTCAAGGGGACACTAACCTAGGGTGGCCCTGAGCTGCTTCACTGTCCCCTGACCCAGGCCATTACTGGCATCCTCAGCAAGGATGCTGACTGCTACTCTCAGCTTCCTACCCTGGGAGGGAAGCAGGCGCGGGAAAAGATAATGCCTTGGTTGGCAGGTTTAATGCTAGGGCTCTTCCACACTAAAGCTATGCCAGCCTCAGAGCTGAGCCTGGACTTGCAACCTGGGGAAGAAGAGAAGAGCCAGTGTTTCCTACTAATTCCCTCAGGGGCACGGGGATGAATGCTCGCCTTGTTTTGAGCCATCATTTACACGATTGCTCCTGGAAGTTCATAGACACACAAAGGAATCTTCGTGGAAGGAACCCAGACTCTGTCACCATGGTTTCCTTCGGGTTACTGACCATTAGGACCTCATCGGCCCTTTCCTGCTGACACTGTCCAAGTGCAATAATTCTATACCTAACATTTAAAACTGTTTAAAAACAACTTAATACCGTACACGAACTACTTTCTATACACATAAATGGAGAGGTGTGCCTTTAGATCTGCCCCCATTCTTTTAAAACTCTACCTAGTGTTCTACCACTTAGATGTATCACAATTTTTAAAACCAATCTCCTAATGACAAAGATTTAGGTTATTCCAAGTTTTTTCCTCTTAAAGAAAATCAAAACATCTCTTTGTACATTCAAATAAACAATATACCAAGTCCCCCTATGAGATAAAGACTGAAATACTATTTCGGATGAATGTAAAAATTTAAAGCTGTAAGGCGGATATGCGGATGCCTGCGACAAAGCCACTTTACCATAGGCAACACTGTCTTTGTGGATTTCTTTGGTGGAAACTGCTGTTTTTTGGCATTTTTCTTTTCCCCCAAGGAAAAGATGCTATTCTGTAAGGTCTGAATAATACTATGTCTTGACACAGAAAAGTTATTTATTCATAAATTACAATAACTTCACCCATGTTAATGAGGTGGTCATCCTCTCGTGTGATGTACTCTGATCTCCTAATAAAAAAGTGTCATTTCCTTGGCACCTGGTTGGCAATGGGACAGCTAAGTTCATGCTGCAAATGTTTCTTCCTCCCTCTGCACTCTAGAGGAGTGTTAAAATCTAGAGTGCATTTCTAGTTCGCAGTCATTCTGATACCACGCCCCAGGGAAACAGTGAGTATGCGCACACCCCCCCCACACACATGCACACACACACACACACACACACATGCACACACACCCCTCAGGAAATCCAAGGAGCCTCCTCTTTCTTCAAGAGATTTGTGCTGCTCAGGATGGAGACCTGCAGTTGGTCTGCAACTGGGTTTGGGAAATGACAATATATGTATCAGTAAAACTGCAGGAGAGGGCGGACAGAAGTAGGAAATTAGCACGTTAACAATGCATTCCGACTTCCATATAAAATTTAACAATACTATTTATAAAAAGCCACATTAAAACATAATAGATAAGAAGGAATGCAAATAATTCCAAAAAGTCTTTTGAAATCAATTCCTTCTTGCTGACATTACCGAAATAATATTAGTAATCATAGAGATGAGAAGAAAATCAGAGGAGATGAGGTCAAGGGTTTTCATGAGCTTCCACAGGTAAAGATCTTTTCATGAGTAGCTTCCTACAGCTGCAGCATTTTATCTCTATCCTAACGCTCGTAGGAAAATCTAAAAACCTATGGATGCTTCTTTAATATTTTTGCTGTTAATATGCTTCCATAAAATTCTCACCAGAAATTATTGGTCTAAATTTACAACTGAGCTAGTGGGATAAATACTAAGATGCAGAGCTCTGGCCCAACCTGGGATAATTAGCGCATCTGCACCTTCTGATGTGCACGTGACACTGTTCGGCAGTGCAAAGGTCTCGATAGTTGGAAGAGAGAACTGGAGATGTGGGTCCCTGGACAGGCGACCAGATGTCCCACCCCATAGGTATTTGCTGTGGTCTGAATATGTCCCCAGAAACCATGGGTTGGAGCTGGGGTACTGGGAACTGTGTAGGTCAGGAGGACTCCAACTTCAAGAATGGATTGATGCTGATTACAAAGGGACTCGAGGTTAAGTTGAAGCGCCTTCTCTTGCCCTCCCCTTTGCCATGTGACAATGCAGCAAAAAAAAAGCCCTGCCTCGATGTGGTCTCTTGACCTTGAGCTTTCAGTCCCCAGAATTAGGAGTCAAATAAGCTTCTGTTGCTTATAAAGTCCCCAGCCTGTGATGTTTCGCTACAACAGCACGAAATGGACTAAGACGGTATGGGATGAGGAGCGCTGTTAGTATACGACTCTATGTTCCCTGTTTCTCGTTACTAATTCAGCCACCTGCGTGCTGTCACTCACTAGCTTTGCATTTATGGGGTGCTGAATGTGCTCTGCGCCCTAGATGCTAGAGCTCCAGAAATACACAGATAACCAAATATTGCTCAGCATGCTGCTGGGGGCCAAGCAACAAGGATCTTGCCCGTGGAAACTAATGTGGAGAATCCTGTGCCCGTCCCAGAGATGCTACACGAGCCTCCAGTTAGCATAGCTATCTGCCAACCGGCTTTCTGCGCTGCAAAGCCTCCTCACGTTGCGTCTATTTTGAGTACAGTCCTTCAGTGGCCAGGCACTTCTGCTTTTGCTCTGTAGGAATCTTGGGCCTCAGAGCCACCGTATTGTCCGGAAGTGCTTCCCTGGCTGGACTGGAGGGTGCGTAGAAGTGAGCCAGGACGAGTGGGGGGGGCACAGCAGGGACCCAGATCACCGCAGGGCATGGGAGCACCGCCCGCCAGGGCAAGGCTCCTGAGGAATTACGAATGGTTTTAAAAAATTATCAGAAGGGATGGGAGGTCTCTTATTACGCCCTTGGATAACCATTGGCTTGACCACTGGGCAGTTGTAGGCGTGGATTACAAAGCCAGTATCCATGGATCAGCTTCCCTGGGTGAGCCATCTAACACTCCTGAGGAAAAAATAAAAATTCTACAGAGGAGCTGAATTCAATACAGCCAGCATCCACCAAAGAGCCAACTCTTAACTTTGCCTTACCTATTCTTGGAGAACTAAGAACACAACGTTTTAGAAAAATAATAAGAGTACGATTTATCTTTACTGTCATGGTCATTAAAGTAAAAATTAAGAAGACATCTGAGGGGGCCGATGAGATGGCTCAGCGGCATAAAGCGCCTGCCTGGCAAGCGCGAGGTCCTGAGTTCGACTCCCGGTACCCACATACGAGAAAAGGGCCGGTGATATCGCTCAGCGGCATAAAGCGCCTGCCTGGCAAGCGCGAGGTCCTGAGTTCGACTCCCGGTACCCACATACGAGAAAAGGGCCGGTGATATCGCTCAGCGGCAGGGGCGCCTGCTGGGGCTCGAGGTCTTGAGGTCGATCCCCCGGTACCCACAAAAAAAAAAAAAGAAGACATCTGAGGTTTTAAAAGCCAGTTAGTAAATATGTATTCAAAGCTCAAATTTCAAATCATATAAAATGATTCAACTGTATGTTATTTGGAGGGTAAGGCAGGGTAGTATTTTACAAATCATGATTGCAGATTTTACATATGTCCACGTCAGAATGAGCTTTAAAATTCTGATGTCTTTTAGATTAAACGAGGCGAATCTCATCGTGTTGACAGCTGAGACTGAGGGGGTGGAAGAGTGAGGGAAAGGAAGTAAGTGCTGAAGTGAAGGAGAAAAGCAGGGAAAGATTAGAAAGAAGAAAGATCAAATTCTTATTTTTGATCAACATCTGTAGTGAGATTTTTAAGAGCAAAGTCAGTCTCCAATTAGTGACAATTCCTAAACTGCAGTCTCCTGCGTTTCCTCCCTTGCATTATCTCCTAAGGAGACCAAAGTTGTCGTTTAACAAAGAAAGCACCACAGAAAATAATCGTTAGGCAAAATCTCCTGGGACCTTAAAGGGACTGCTGCTTTCTTATTAGTTACTGCGCTTAGCGTTTGCAGTATGCCTTTATTTAAAGGACAGGCACTCTAGTCACTCACTTCGTAGATGCTCTTTCCAAATGCCCGGGGAGGTGGTCATCGCTCCCTCTCAGGGACTACCAAAGGAGGAAGAAACAGGCCTGTGTCCACAGAGCAGCTTCTCCACAGCTGCGCGGGATAGATAACAGGTGGGGCTGACTGAACAGAGCCCTGGGTTCCGAAGTGTGCTCAGCACTGGACCCAACACGGTCCATGACCCACCCCCATGGATCTGCAAGACCCTCGCCCCCAACATACCGGAGATACGTGGTAGAACACGTCTGTATCTTCCCATTTGTAAAACACATGCCCACAGTAACAGTCATCCTCAAACATTTTACATCACAAGGCTGACTGTTATTTTCCTTTCTCTATTTTAAAAATGCAATTACAACTCGCAAAGTAGCATCCTGGTGGGGCAGCAATTCCCGAGAGCAGGGACTAACAGTAAAGGCTCTGGCAAAGCCCTGCCTGCAACTCCTCTGACCAGTTTCATTAACAACGGGGACACAGAAAACAAATACTAACAAGTGCTCCTTTTATTTGAGGATCCTAATGCACCTTACGGATACTCATTAAGTCTTCCATGGCCTCTGAGGGACAGACCAAGGAGATACATCAAGGGGAATCCTACCATTCACCAAAGGGACAAAACAGCCACCAGTTCATATACTTAACAGAGCGGCACCAAGTTTAATGGAGGACACTATTAGAAACATTACCCAGAGATCTCTAATCCAGATGCTTTCTTCTCAGCATTATTCCCTCACTGGCAAAATGAGCATAATGACACCCATCCAGCCAACTTCACGAGGTCAGAGTGAAGATCAAATGGAGGAGCAGATGTAAAGGGGCTGAGTAAACTCTGGTGTCCATACAAACACAAACCTTTATTTCTATTATCTAAACCACATTTAGATTTGAGGCAGAAAATGCCTTTGGCAAACACTGCCCCAATTATGGGGAGGCTTTCCTCCAAAAGCCTCAGGTATGATTTATACAAATGCAAATTCTACTTCTATGTCTGTGATCACATTGCTATAGGGTACCAGAGAAGAGGAAGGCACAGAAAGCAAAATGTTAGTCAGAGCAGAGGCACAACAATTATCCTTGATTGTAATGTTTGCATATCTTCAATATTCAAATTTTTTTTCATCTGCTAGAAAACATTCATGACAGAAAAAAAATCACTGTATACTCAAACTTCGCAAAGGATTATCTTGCATTATTCAGATTCTCTCTTCCCGCCCAGTTACAAAAATTGCAGTTTTAAAACTTTTATTTAAATCCCAGTAAGAACTCTAAATGTTTCATTTAAATCCCAGTAAGAACTCTAAATCTTCCATTTCCAATTGGGTGTGCTGCTGGAGGTGGTTTTTGGAAAGACCAAGGTCTTCCTGGAACTGTTTTGGGCTACCTGAACCATTGCCTTCCTCATTCCTGCAGTTCCCGTGGGTCTCATTTCCTAAAGGAAAAAGAGGGCACCTCCATCTATTTGAACATGTCAATTAATTTTATCCTCCAAGTGAGTTCTAATACAAAAGAACTCTGGCAATTTGCTTTAAAACCTAGATAGTATTTTCCTAAGGAATTGACTGTGTGATGAGAAGTGATCAGAAGTCAGAATTGAAAAGAACAGTAGGGAAAGTTGTTATGTTACTAAGTTGGTTGGTAAGCCAAGGTTTTGTTTCATTCCGGAACTTTTGCTAAGTAACTTCCCATGAGCACGAACTTCCCTATGACTGAGGAGTTCTCTCTTGTGAGAGTCTTTGAGAGAGGCAGGGTTTGCCTCCCACCGTGGATGTGTAACGGCAAACTTACAGAAATTTCACAGCAGAAATTAGAAATCACTTAGTAGCCTCTGCCTAAGCTCCTGCTGCCTGTCACGTAGTTAGACTCAGCGAGCCTTGACCACCACACCAGCTATAACTCAGAGGCAGTTTGACTCAGCCTTATCTGAATGCATCTAGCTGCACTGCCTGTGCTTTCTAGCCTCTAAACGTATTCTGTTTTGCTTGCCTATTCCAGGAACTTTCCACCTAGGACAGAATAACCCAGTCAAGGACATGCTTGCTTGATTTCACCCACCCACTCGGACAGCCCCCTCCCTAGCAGCGCCTGCCCGGAACAAATCTGCCTGACAACATATGCCTCTAAGCTGACTCTGGGCTGACGATTTGAGATCTGGTTCCCATCAGCCCACTAGCATTAAAATAAAAGTTGCCTTCCAACTCCTCAGGTGCAAAGAGTCTTCCATTCAGTTTGATATCAGATTTCTGCAACAGAAGGAGAAAAAGGTCAGCTGCTCTGCCCTCAGGGACCAGTCATAGCAAATTTAGGCAGCCCCTCAAGCCAGCTGAATCTTGTCAGTACTGTCCACTGTCCTGTATTCTCCCAAGTTTCTTTTTCTGGTTAATTAAGCCAGAGTCAGTTTCTGCTGTTTGCTGCAAAGAGCTCTTCCTGGCTGTATCACAGAATAAAGAGGTGACACTTTCTAATGCTAATACCAGGAGGGACTTGTGCACCCCTCAACAGAAAGTTCATTTCAGAGAGGCCAAGCACCAGAGAGGATGCAAGAGGAAAGTGATTGACCCAAAATCATTTAAAATCTCAGTTCAAAACTGGTAACAAAAGAAGGAAGGAGGAAAGGACAGGGAGAGAAAAAGGGGCTCAGAAGAAAGGGGTACTGGAGACTCAATAGGTTTAAATGATTGAACCAACAGGAGTATAAAGGAGATCCCATTTCGCAGCCTGTTCAGTCCACAGTAGCTGCAGAAAGCACTGCATTGAGAACCATGCTGAAGCCACACAGTCGCTCAGTGGGTATGAATTCACCAGTCAGTGTCCCTGGGCACAAAAGAGGTGTGGGAGAATATATCCAGAGGCTGTATTCGCCCCCCACTGATATGCTGAGAAGGACTCCCAGGCTAAGAATTAAAGCAGGTGGACTGGGCTTTAGTTCTGCCAAGCTGGCAGGCCCTTGGATTAGAGCAACTGGCAACCTTGGGGAATGTGTCAGCAATACAGAATTTTAGATCTACTGAATGATAGTCTAAATTTTAAGAGAATAATTGATTCCAATAAAGCCAAATGTAAGGTTGCTTGAATTGGGAAAGAATCCCTCCTCTGTCTCCACTTTACTAGTGAAATATTTCATGGATGCCCACTCCGTGCATGGTGCTGGGTTAGGGCCATTAGAATTCACAGGAAGCTGATCAGCCCAATCTCGTGTTCGCAGATGTAAGAGATTTGGTTTACGTGTCACCAGCTACCCTTCAGAGCAGTTCTCAAGGGGGTTTCTGCTGGCTGCTACAAAAGCCAACAGAACAATGCTAAATGAGTAGGAATCCCTTAGGATTACATCACTCATGGAACTTAAAGGAAATTATCAATTTATGCTTTGATGCTACACAAATCTGAACACAAAGGCTATCCACAGCTGTCTTGTGCCCTGTGGATCCCACTAACCTCACACTGACCTCCTTGATTACATCCTGCACTTCAGAGGGAAAAAATGACCACTGCAGGCCAAAACAGGGAAAGTAGGAAACCCAGAGGAGTGGTATGCCCTACACCACAGCAGACTTGGGAAAGGAAAGTGCAGCGGGGAAGAGAAGTCCGGTCCTGCACGCTTTGGGAAGACAGAAAACCTCACCCATATTTTATCAAACACTGGGCAAATGAGCATCCCTACATTCTACATATTGGAGTCTGCTTGTTCAAAACAGATTTCACATTAGAAATAAGAATTATTAAGACAGTATATAGGTAAATGGCCTTGCATGACATTTGTGAATGATACAATTTTGATATGGAATGTGCTCCAATGTAGGATGCCCCGAAGTCCACAGCCCATTTCCTTGACAAACAGAAATTCGTAAGTACGTGAATTTTGGCTCTAAAATGACTAATTATAAACTTAGAGATATGTTTCCATGGAGAGAGAAAAAAAAACCCAAAATATAGAAATGTAATCTTTGGGGTAGGAAAGAAGCACCTTAATGGCACCCACAATGGGCATCTCTAGGCAGGAAACCGGAAGGCGCTGAAGTGCTTTCACGAACATGATGTCACTGCCGTTCTCCACGCTATTCTAGGACTTTCCTTAGGAGCGGAGGCTGTGGGTCTATGAGAATAGGAGCACTTCAATCTTCCTGCGGTGTTTGGTGTGGCCCGTGGCACATGATTGTTGACCAAATGAATGGATTGATGAACAACAACCACTAACCTCATAGTTATTACAGGAGGAATCTTAGCCTCCTGTTCCAACATTGACACAGAAGTATGTGGAGAGAATTGTCTTGTCTCCAAAAAGCCTGCAGACAAATGGTGTCCTAACCTCACAGTACAGTACTTCCCAGCCCTTTCCAGCTCTGGAAGGCTTATGATTCCAGTCTGAGAGCATAGATCTGAAGGACTTATGCCTTAAAAATAAAAATAAACAAAACTTTTCATTTCCAGTATCTTGCAATCACCATTTAACATGTTGTCTTTTTAGCTTTGTAATTTTAAAATTAAGGCAACTAAGAACTAAAAGCCTAAGCAATTTGCCTCTCTCTAAGTCAAGTCCACAGAAAAGACAGTACAAGGCTCAAGGCCTGCCAGCCACCACAGCTCAGCACCCTGTTCCTTCCACCCCAGCATGGTGACACTGGGCTCTTAGGAGCATCACCTTGTGATTTTCTCCAAGAACAGAAAGTCCACGATCTCAGTAAAACTCTAAGGTGACCACATGTCACAATGAATCTTGTCCTCTACATCATGTGAGTGGTGGAACTTCTCTACCCTTTTCCTCCTCTCTATTCAGACTATTTTAGAAAGATTTATTGGTCTCAAAATGGATCTATATTGACCATAGCTTTACAGCCTGTGAGCCTAGGATTCAAAGAGTGATTTCCTCATAAGACTGACCAAGTAGGGGCTTCTTCTCTATCTCCACCTACGTGACTTCTCTTCAGACAGGTTCCACTTCTTTTCCTAAGCCACTCTGTTATTTAGGCTGCATCACGCACACAAGGAATTGTGGCTGGGTGCAGGGATGTGCGATGGATACCCAAGAATCAAATCCAGAGTAATCAGGAAAATTACTGAACAAATTCAAAGGATCTAAATGCAAAGGATTAGCTCATAAAGACAAAATATTTCCAGAAAACTGGGAGGAGGAAGGAGACACTGAATGCAAAGCTACAATGTAAGATGAAAAAGAGAGGTAGACCAGTTCCTCTCTGTCCATGTAGAAGACCACACTCAACAAAACGCTTAAATAAAAGACTGTGCCTATAAACAGCTCTATTTTCCTTCTATTTAGACGGATTCTAAATTTTCCTGGAGAGTCCCAGTTATTGAAAATAACTGCACTTTGATGTCTCTTGGTTAAAAGATCCGCCAGAAATCCTAGAAGAAATCTAGCAACTAAAGCTCCGAATGTCAGAACATATCCATCAATCTCACCTCAGAGGCTTCTTCCGCACTCCCATGTCCAGCCGTTACGTGTGCAACTTACAACATTTCAACGCACCCTCTTTGGGGTCCATGCCATGTGGGATGGCAGTGATGAGTAGCCCCTACCTACGAAAACCATTCATTTAAAATATCATACAGAATAAATTCAGTTACAAAACCGTGTGCTTCCTGTAAATTCCACTCCCCGACTTTCTTCACTCTGCCTCATCTGGCTCTTATCTTTCCTGAAGTCCCAACAAACAACAAATACAGTGATTCCTGTTACATCAACAAAACTTTTTTTTTTTTTAAGTCACTGACTTATTAGGATGCTTCCCTGCGTAGGCCTGTTCTCTCTCAGAGCACCTTACCCAATGGCCGGTTTCGGTTGCAGCGAACACCTTAATAAATGTTACTTTGGGTTCTTTCCAATGGGTTTTTTAAGATCCTTTTCCCTAGCAAAGCAGTCTCTCTGAAAAAAATTACGAATTCTCCTTGTGACAAATGGATATTATACTCTTTGCGTTCAACAAACACATCACGCCAGTTATCTGGTTGGAGGGTGGGAGGGATGAGAGATTGAGTAACTGTAGTCCTTGTCTCAAGGATGTTTTGCTCTCACAAGAGAAAACGGGGGCAGAGATACTGTCATTCAAAATTATAATCTTCACTCTGGGAAGCTGAGGCGGGAGGCTGAGGCAGGAGAACTGCAAGCTTAGCAACTTAGCATGTTTATTTATTTATTTATTTTTAAACAGGGCAAGGGATGTAGCTCAGTGCAGAGGTCCTAGGTTCAATCCCTAATACACACACACACGCACACACACACACACTATAGCCTTAGTAATAATAACAAAACATTGTAATAACACCTAGTAGAATAGTACTGCTATTCACTCTACTTACAAAATGAAAAGATCCTTCCACCTTTGATCAGATTATTTGCAGTAGGACTGACTTCGTGGGTGTGTGGCCCCCACCGTGAAACAGGGACCCTATACTCTCAGAAGGGCCCCATGCTCAGCTTAAGGTTTTGCTATTTCTTGAAATTCTTAAGGATTTTTGAACAGGGGAGTCTGCTGTGCCAGACCTGTAAATTATGTGGTCGGTCCAGCTTGATAGCTCAACCCTGCACACCTTAGTCTCGGGGGTGTGTGAACAGCTCGCTTTTGTGTTCCTGCCATGGGTCAATGAGAAGCCAGAAGAGTGAAGTCACTGGGTCAGCAGAGCCTGGAATCAAGCAGCCAGTCTCTCCTTACGGAAGCGCCCCGTGATCACTGGACAGCGCACCCCTTATCATATCATGTTCGACCTTCGGAGTGGGCAGAGAGAGAACGCGAGGCCAACGGCCTCATTTTGCAGGTGAAGAACCTGGAGGTTGGGTGACTCATCCATGAGTGAACAGAGAGACCCTGGCACAGAGGCTGAAGCCAAGGCCAGGGCTCTTTCCAGGACTTTCAGTTCCATGGGTCGAGCCCAGGGAACAGCGCAGGAGTCTCTCCCTCCACCCGGGCACTGCTTCGGGTCTGCGCCATGCACAGTTCCTGCCCTGTCATAAATATCTGACTGAATACAAACAAAGACAAAAAAGGGCACTAAAACAATAAATTACATTACTCTAGGCACAGGATCTAAACATCATCATTATTAATATACTTAATCTCAATCTTTCTCAAAATATTCAGGTTTTTTTTTTTTTTTTAAACATCTTTCTGGAAAGAGTAAAGAAAGAAAAATGCTTCTCTGGAATCACAGACGTGGGAATTGTAAAATGATGATGATGATGATGATGATGACGACAATAACATTTATTTAGGACACAACAATTAAGGAAAGCTGAGAAATCTAGATTGCAACTGGCTCAGATCTCCTACCTCTTAGAAATTAGTAATAGCTGCCCACCCTAGTGGCTCCGGAATCTGTGGGAACACAGGTGTGGTCTGATATCTACAGGACCTGGAGATGTGTGTCCTGCGTGGGCATCTGACACATCGACCAATATTCCAAAACAAACAAACAAACAAACAAAAACAACAAAAGAACAAAAAAAACACTACATTATAGAGTAGGGTATTTTTATTTTTAGAGAAAATTAAAAATTGAGAGCATTTCCTTAAGAAGCAAGTACCAAAGGCTTCAGTTACGTACCCATTAAAACGAACAACCCAAAAGGGCCAAGGCCAAAGAGAAAACGGAAATAAGTGAGACTCAGGTTGATTAAATAGCACCCCAGATGGTGGCTCACTCGCACTAATTCTGGGTCTCTTCTGATCCTTAGTTTTCTCAACGGTGACATAATGAACATACATGTACCATGCGTGGCAGGGTGCTGGGTATACACTAAGTGCTCAATAAGTGTCATCTCTCTGTGGGATAAACCTGACCAAGTAGTCCCGTCACGCAGAGCTCAAGAAAGGGGCTTGAGACACGAGCTCCAGAAAGATGGTCCACAGGCAGGTGTCTGAAATTAGGAAGTGTCCCACTCTTCGCATGCTTCCTCCAATCACTCCTTGCACAGATATGAACATGAGGATGCTCTGTGACCCAAAAGGCATTGGGGACACAATAACAAAGCATGGACATCCTCCTCCCATCATCACAGCACAGACTAGCTAGAAAGGCAGTTATTAGACATGGTCTAGGACCTCAATATTTTTTGAATGAACTTACTGGAGATAAATAATGCCACCCCTCACAAAAACTGAAAGAACATTATGCAGATTTTTCTAGTAAGTCATAGTGCCAAACTGCCTAGGACTGCTGCTGTTAATTAAGATCATAGACAATGATATTGAAGCAGGGTAACCAAAGTGAAGATCTTTCCAGAATGCCTAACTATAAAGACTGCACAGCTATAGTAACACGCCTTGCTCAATATAGCTATCCATCTATCACAGTATGGGTCTCTATCTATGTGTTTGCTATTAGAATGGAAGACGGAGCCAAGTGAACGAGACTGTCATTGATCAGGAAGCGAGAGGCTCTCTGTCACTCACTGTCACCCCCACCAATGAGGCCAGACAACATTTTCTTGAGACGCTTACACATTGGGAGGAAGAGTTGTAGTATCAGATGACAGTCATCCTTTCTCCACAGGCTAGGAAGATAGACTGAGGCAGCTACATGTGAATTAATTATTGTATCCATGTATGGGACACTGACACCCATCAAGATGAAAAAGATCATATAGGCCTCTTCATTTGGAAAATCTGTAGAATTATCTCTGAATCTGTAGAATTATCTCTGAATCTCCACATCTGGCCCCCACCAACACATCATTTCTAAAACTGGATTACAGCTAGAGAGAGGTGGGAGAGGAATAGAGAACATGACGGCAAATGTCTATCGAGTTTTAAATTTGTATTTCTATATTTATATATGCAACATGACAAGTTGATGAAGTCCTTCCCAACAGGCAAGCAGATTGATAATTGAATACATTTCCTGTACACACCCAACGCCAGCAAAGAAGACGTGGTTAGGAACAAGACAGGCTGAGACATTAGGAATTATAGACTACACGCTACACGGTGCTTGGGTACGTGTGCAAGGCAGGGAGGGAGGCATTCGGGAAGTCACAGAGAAGTGGTTATTGCCCAGATATTCACATGACTGCTTATAAGGTTTTCGGGCTTTCAGAAACCAAAAATAAAATAACACAGAGATGCTGAAAATAACCTATTTTCAAAAATAAACTTCCAGGAAGCCCAGCGTGTTGGCTCATAGTTGTAATCCCAGCACTGAGGAGGATGAGGCTGCAGGATCACAAGTTTGAGGCCAACCCGGACTCAGTCTCAAAACAACAACGAAGATGATGACAACGAAAACAAACACAATTGTAACAAAAAAGCGAAAACAAAAAACAACTACCACCAAGGAAGGGAAAAATTTCCCAAGACACCCAATGCCAGATATACCAGTGGGTAATAGCTGCATGCTACAAAATCTCATTCTTTTTATCATATCCGTATCATATAAAAATATCCTTCAGGCATATTAACTGTATTCACCCCTAAGGTTTTTACTGTAGCCAAAGTCTGAATCTCCAAGTTTTACATTCATCCTCTCTGGGTCCCCCTGTTTTGATCCCTTCAAATGCTCTCTTTGTAAACTAACCCAGTGAACCTCAAACTTATGTAAGCAATGACTATATGCAGAGAAGAAAATGCCCGAAGAAAATAATCTAGGAAATAAATTAAGTGAATACATTTATTTATTTACATTATTTTTACTGAAATATTGCTCATTATGCAGAAATGCAAAATGTTTAAATTGAAAGAAATATAAATGATTTTAATTTATAATCAGTAGAAAAAGGAAGTCTCTGGTCAAGTTCTGTATTTAAGTTTTTTGTTGCTTTAATTGCAAAATCTTAGAGAGTGTCTGTTTCCTAAGCATGCTGAACACAAAAGTTATCAGCAACTTCAAAGCTCTGTTTGCAGGTTCGGGATAATTAGACTTTAACTCAACCACACTGTTGGCCAGGGAACAATGAGTCCTTCAGGATGATTTTACAGATTTCCCTGGTAAATCTGAGAAGGTATTTTGTTCCCCTGCAGATAAAACAAGTTTTGAAGCACTGAAAGCTGCATTAAATAGTGTCTAATACAATTCCTGGGCCTGGAGCCGGGAGAGAGAGACGCCATAGCACAAAGTACAGTACTTCCACCCAACGTGGCGAGCGGGGCTGCGCACTCGCAACCAAAGTGCAGCCCTGACCCTGAGCCAGGTACCTGAGGGGGCAGCCCATACTTCGCTGGCCCTCCTCCCCTCCCCACCCCCTTTCTAGACAAACACTGTGAGGATTTTCTTGACCTTCAGAGCTTTCAATTTGGCACACACCAGCTGTAAAGCCTCCCAACAACGTTAAACCTCACACAGCAGTCTCAGCATTACAATGATTCAGAAAATGCAGTTTCTAAGATCACAATCAAAATGAAAATAAAATGCAAGAGGACTTGGATTTCTATCCATGGACAATTAAGATCCAGTTTGTGAACCTGGGAAAATGACTGTTCCTAAGATCACAATCAGAATGAAAACAAGATGGGAAAGGACTTGGCTTCCCTCCCTAGACAACAAAACTCCACTTGGGGCAGCCATAAACTGACACCAAGGGCACAGAGGGGCCAAATGACTCGGTCAAGGTCAAGCGTTGCCACCCTAACAATGACATCCTCCCCCACTCATGGAACTGCGGCCACACCGCCCTTCTTGCTGCTCCGTAAACACACAGAGCTCTTAGCCTGCCTGGGGAAGCCTTGGCGGTGACAACTGTCCTTCCGGACTCCACCTCCTCTCATCCTCCAGGAAACCTCCTCCATTCCACACTCGTGTTCTACCTCAAACCCTCCTCGAAGACGCCTCCTAGTCTTAGTAACCCCACCCTTCTATGGCTACCTAAACCCACCAGTCCCCTGTCACGTGCCTTGTTCGTGGATATCTCACCTCCATTCTGGCTCATCTGCTTATTCTCTGTCCACTACCATATCAGCCCCATGAGCACCAGAGCCTTCTTGGCCCTATTTACTGCAGTGTCGCAGGTCTGGCCCGTTACAAGCAATCCCTAAACACTTCCTACATGAACAAATGAAGGAAGGAGGGTGAGGCACAGGGCATGGAAAGATAATAGGACTGTCCCCTCCATCCACTCAGTGCCCTCCCCCACTCCCCATGTGTCTCATCACCTTCCTTCTTCCTTTGTCTTCAGATAACAGAGTCCAGGCTCCTTCTCACGGCCTAATGGGTCCTGTTCCCTGGCCCTGCCCTCGCCACTGAGCTGTGGACCCTCTGGGACTCACGTTCAGGGTCCCCGGCCCGACCTCCATCACCTGTCTCCAATTCTGGCCTCTTCTCTCCCATCGGGAACAGCCTGCCTCACGGGCACCGTGCTCTGCAACCCTCAGTCTGGGACACACCTGCAGCTTTCAGAACACCCCATCCCCTTCCCTACAGGACGAGCAGCACCAGGGCACACCTAGGCACCTGAGGCAGGAGGATGGCAAGTTCTAGGCCAGCCTGGGCAACTTAGAACCTTAGTGAGACCCTGACTCAAAATTTAAAAAAATACAAAAAAAAGGGCTGGGAATGGAGTTCCATGCAAAGGCCCTGGATTCAATTCCTAGTACCATGAGAGAGAGAGAGAGAGAGAGAAGAGGAGGAGGAGGAAGAGGAAGGTGAGGAAAGGGGAGGACAAAGGAGAGAAAGGAGGCAGTTGGGAGTCTCAAAGTCACCCCAGCCCTGTCTCCCTGAACTGATTCCAGCCCTGCGTCCACTCAGAGCTTTGTCAGGACTGGACAGAACACAGCTCAAAGAGGTCCCGGAGGGAGTAAAACTGGCAGCTTGATTATCAAACAGACCTGGGCTTGAAAAGCAGCCTGCTGCTTGGTAAATTCTTGTTTTCTTTGCCTGGGTCTCCTCCTAACAGGAGGACTTACACATTTCCTGGGAGATGGTGAGTTTAAATGATAATGGGGTTCAAGGGGCCTGTCACCCACGGGAGCCCTCAAAAAACAACACAGCAGTTGTAGAGACTGATACTGTCATTCCATGGCTGGATCCCCGCACACACCACAACACACACACACACACGCATTCACGTGACCCTCCTCAAACCCAAACTGCTTTTCTAGTCGTCTAACCCTGTCTTTCTTGTGACATCCAAAGCAACTTTCTTGAATAGTCCAATACAAACATGTGTTTCTGTAAATCACAGCTTTCTTTTTATTTACTCTTTGGTTTCGGACCTCTGTAATAGCCTCCTAACACAGACAATCACAGGTGTGAAAGAACCTAGATTGTGGACTGGATAATAAACATCAGGAGCGGGTGCAATGCTTCATGAAAGCCAAACTCTACAGTACAGTGCTGGGTCCAAAGCTCCCTGTTCCTGTCACAGGGAAGGAGCACCAGGCCGATGGAAGAAGTAAATGTGTGTTCGTAAAACCTGGCCTTAGGAGACAGGAGGGAGGTGGTTTCTCCTTCAGCTCAGCCCATCACCCACAAAACTTCTGTCTTTGGAAAATAGGACAAATTCCATATTTGGTCTAACTTGGCAACATATTTCTGCTGAAAATTGTGCAACGGAAACAAAATGACCCATAGGTCAAGGATGGGGATTATACCCCTATGCATGATTTCCTCACGAACAAAACCTTGAGGACTAGGATCCCCAAAACCCTGTCCTAGACATCACATGAATCTACTTGGGATGGTCCGCATCCCCGGCAGCTCACACATCAAGTGAACTTCCCCTGACCAAAAAGGGTGGACACAGCTGCCATTTTCTTTCTCAATGAAATCTCACTGAAAAAGATCCAATCTAGAGAAAATCAAGAGGACTCAATGAAGTCAACACAAACACAACAACAAGTACATTTTGAAACTGTCTACTTCCTCGATACTTCTTCAATGACATAACAAATTTTCCACATGGTTTAAACTACTTTGAGCTGGACTCTTATCTTCTGTGTGTCCCTGCCACATAGCAGACCAATGCACGGCGCCATTACTGCCGCCGCCACAGCTGTCTTCCTCCATCTCCACATCGACCTCCTTGAAACATCACTAGTTCCCCTCACCAGCATCTCCCCCAAAACACCCCACTGAGCTCATTCAAAAACCCTTCTTAGATTTATGCTTACTTGGCAATTTTTCCCAGAGTAACTGTGTGCAGTTAATATGCTTAACAGCTTCAGTCATTAAACAGCAAGTTTCTTTAAGAGGATTGTACCAGATTACCCTTGGGGTCTCGGGCTAAATTTGCTGCACATGGACACAGTCAAGCTAGGTAATGCAAGTTTGTCGCAATACAGCAACTCTACTGAGTGCCTAATATCATCAGTGACACAACCCATAAAAATATCCTTCCTAAACTAATCAAATCATTAAAACATCAGCTTCCACAAAGACGCTTCACGGAATGGCTGCCCCGGCCCAGATTCCATTCAAATGGAATCTTGCTGATTCGCCCTGGTTTATGAAGTCTGTGCTTCTTCCTGCTGCTCCTTCCCATTGCTCAACTCCACCTGCCTGAAGAGAGCTGTCCCAGGAAACACACTGGCTGAAGGCCAGAAGCTGTGACACAACGCCAGCTCGTGTCATGAGCTGCTCATGCACATGAGCAGTAAAGGCTAGGAGATTTGTCCCTATGTTCAATGTGCTGCAGAGCAGTTTCATGTTTGTTTAAAACCTGAGGCTGGAAGAAAAATAACTTCTGCACTGTATGCAGGGAGAGGGCTGGAGTCAGAGAGAGAGAGAGAGAGCATTAATGGGGCCTGGGGGTGACACTGCTTCCTGTGGCTAAATCATCAGCCTGGTATTTCTCAAGACATCCCACAGAAGCATGGCTGGTTCCAGCCGTAGGCATCCTGAACGCTCTCCAAAACAACCAGCTGGTTTTGTGGTTCTTCCCTTCTGAATTATGGTGCCATCATCCTGACCCCATCAGGGCCCCAACTCAATGGTTCCCATCCATGCATTCCCACTGTGGGCATCCAAAGTGGTGTCTAGACTATGGTAGACCCGAGCCACCTGTGGACACTGAAGTTCAAAAGAATCAGAATTAAACAAAATTAAAATTCAGTTTCTTAGTCCAACGAAGCACACTTCGAGCGCTCGATAGCCCCATGTGGCCAATGGCTGGTGTGTGGAGGACACGGAGCAGGGTTATTCCCAGCATCACAGAAGAGTCTACTGGGCAGCTCCACAATGCATGGCAGAACGCTCTCTTCAAGGAACAGCACTGAAAAGGGCCAGAAGATAAGCAGTTAATTTTCTGCAGGATGGGGAGAAGTAGGCCACCCCTCACACCCGTTAAATGGGGATATTCATTTTTATTTTGGAATTAGAGAAATGTAGACCCACTGGCACTCTTTGAAATAAATGATGTTTACACGGAGCATAAAAAAATAATCCAAGGCCTATTTGAAGAAAACAGGAAACACTAATAAAGTTCTCACTATCCACCCCAGCACAGATTTCATGTTTAAAAGTTTTAATTTTTGTTAGCCCATGTTTGCAGTATGTAACTATCACATCCCTGGGGGGAGTTGGTGCACAGACAGAACACATCTTAACTTTTCTCATCCCTTTCCCCTCCTCCCTCCCCATCTCTTGGTCCCCTTCCCATTTGCAAAAGATCAGCACCCTGTTTTCTAGTATCTACCTTTTACTTTGCTCTTTAATTTATGTAAACTTTGGGTTTCTCCTATAAGAGAGACCACGCGATATTTAACACTGCATGTCTGGTTTATTTCACTTAACAGTAAACCATAGCTTTCTGTAGGAGCTGAAACCCGCCAAGCATTCATCAGTACATGCTAGTTCATCCAGATCCTTTACTAATTCCCAAATAAATTATACAATCTCCCATCCCATCCCTGTCGTCAAGCTGTTTCCTCCCACTGAATCCTTCCTTGCCTGTGAAAGTTCAAAGCTCTACGCAAATGCCACCGATCCATGTGCTGCTTGCTGCCCCTGTAAGAACTGGCCCATTCATAATAACATTCAGAACCATAGCTAACATTTCTCAATTTGTGCTAACTGGTGTTTTATGCAGCTCATCTTATTTAATCCTGAACACTCTGTAAGGTGGGTACTATTGTTACTTCCATGTAACCGATGAAAAGAGTAAAGCTGAGAAAATTAAAAGACCTACCCAAAGACTCACAACTGAGAAATAAGGGAGCTGGAATTTGATTCAAATCCCTCTAACTGCAGGTACTAAATTCTTCTTTCGGGGAGTGCGGGGTGAGGTTTGAACCCAGGGTCTTGAGAATGTTAAGCACACACTGGATCACTGACCCACTGCCCCTAAACACTAAATTCCTAACTGATGCCCCATACACTTTCTTTCTTGTTGTGCATAGTACATTACTCTTCTAATGAGTACAAGCTGGATAGAGATCTATCTCGAACCCATCTCCTTCCCTTGGTTATCAATTCTTTGAACACAAAGTCTAATTTTTACTCATTTCCCCCTCACCCAGCACATGATAACTAGAAAATAATGAATGAAAGAGTTCTGGTGAAGTGAAGAAGTGCATGAGCGTTTCCACTTGGCTACTGGCTTGGGACTACACCTTGCAGAAGCTAGTTCTCAACCAAACTAGGAAATGGGAGCACTTTTCAGTCCCCTGCAGTGATTCTTGGGTCTATCAAAGTTACCCCAGTTTTCCTCCAAAGATGTTTCCCAATTATACCAGTGAGTCCTGGCATTCAATGTCACCAGCCAGACCATGCCGCCCGCCAGATTCCGAGTGTGATCCGAGGACTGAAACTTGTTCAAGACCTCTCTCCAAGGGCTCGGCCTGTGCAGGCAGCAGAGGACAGCAGGCTACCTGCCCCCTGCCTGGTGAGATGGAGGTGGTAACAGCGAGGGGAGGGGGTGGAAGAGAATGCTGTGCCAAAAAGAAAACTCAGAGAGCCTGTTGCAAAATCTCAATCGCATGGGATTCTGCGGAGAAAAGAGCAGCAAGCTGAGCTAGAATTCCTGAGAAACACCTCTGACAGTCAAGGCTTCGAGGAACGGCCCTGGAGGGCCAAAGCAGGAGACAGCCTGGAAGGATGTTACAGCTCATTTCGATTCAAATGACCTTTACTAAATGGTCACACAGGGGCCAGAGGTATAGCTCAGCAGCATGGGGCCTGCCTGGCAAGCACAAGGTCCTGAGTTTGATTCCTGGTCCCCCCCCACAAAAAAATAAATAAAATAAATGGTCACAGAGGGACAGCACTGGGGTCTGGGGAGTAGCTGCTTAAAGGCGAATGAAAACATGCTGTGCCCTCCAGAGACTCATTAGTCCAGCAGGGGGCCAGGCACTGAGCCACTCACCATGACCTGAGGTAGAACTTGATAGGGGCTCCAGTGAGGCATAAAGAAGATGCAGACATGATAGCATCGTTAATCCAGAAGGAGGCTTTCTGAGCTAGGGAACACTGCACAAAGTGGAATCTGTCTGGGTCTTGAGGGATCAGTAGGAGTTCGATCACTGGGCACAGTGATAGCTGCTATTATCCTGCCTGGAATCTTCCCACTAGACCAGCTGCTATGGATTTGGACTGCTACGGTACTTAGAGAATCGCCCTGGAAGGTCACCTCTAGAGGAAACACCTGGGAGATGACCTCCTCCACCCAAGGGCAGCCCGTGGCCACTGCCTGGTTGCTATGGGAGTCTAAAGGCCAGCTTTCTCCCCCAAAATGAGACCAATGTATGGGGCATCCATGCCCATGGATCACACTGAGGTTGGACTTCAAATAAACACACATCCTAGTCCAGCTTCTCGCCCTGCCCAGCCTGCTTCCCTCATTCCTTAACCGGTTTCCATACAGAACACTCTCAGAACTCACTCACACAAGACTCCCCATCTTGGGGAACCTTTCCTGACCCAGTGGCAAGAGCGGGGTGAGCCACTCAAGGCAGAGACTGTCACGCACAAGGCATCCAGGCACGGAGAGCTGATGAATTCACGCAGCCAACCAAGTGCTATGCTAAGAAGTCTGAATTTCACACGCAGTGTGAAATGCAAAGTGTGGCAATGCAAAGCCACTGGACAGTTCCAGGGGAGAAGAAGGAAATCAAAATTTCTCAACTGCACAGTCTTAAAAGTGGGAACTTGGCTAGCGTGACCGATGGAGGGGAGCAAAGACCAGAAAACTGGTGGTCTCAGCAAACTCCAAAAGGGAGAAGTCTAGAGTGGTGAAAATGGGATGCGGAAATAGGCGGGAAGAAGGGAAGAAACAGCAACACGCCTTGCAAACCGTGGCCACTGCAGCAAACCAAGGCTTTCGTCACACGTGGCGCAGAAAAGGCTGACTGTGAACGAAACTTGCTCGGTGCAAACCCACACGGCCGTCCCAAGACGCTCGGCGTAGAAGGGCTCTGTTCATACGCAATCTACTCCTTGACACGAAATCCTCGGTCATTCCAGAATGCAGCTTTCAAAACACTTCAAACACAAAACTCTATCATTTTTCTCCAAATGCCATTCATTTTTTTAATGAAAACACAAGGTAGAAGTCATGGTTTCAAGCCTCACACCATCCAACTTAAGACAAATGTGTGACACACGGTAACAGACGCGCACTCACCCATCACGTCGCTCTGCATTGTTAATGCCACCACCACTGATAGCTGCTAGTTTTGCCTGCCCTTTAATTCTGTTAGACACTGTGCTACTTCTACCATCCTACTGTTACACAGTGGGTATATATTCTCATTCTGCTTTCAGATGGGACAACTGAGGCTCAAGGAGAGCAAAGTATACAAGGGGCCAGGACATGAACGCAAGTCTACCTGCTCCCAAAGCCCATATCCTTGTACCTCTTCACGCTGCCTTCCCAACTTCATTGACGTCCAACCTCATTAATGGTAACATGAACGGCACATTGATGTAACAAGACTCAATTCCTCACCTCTTTAATCTCAGCTGAAGGTTCATGCCTTCCTTCAAGGCTGCACCTTGGATGAATCGCTCCTTTCCCTCATCCACGCTACATGCACATGCACAGATCGCAGTCATGCCACCTGCATATCTGAGATGTGATTACAGCAACTCTTCCCAGGGCTTGATGTCCTCAGTAGCACAGGGCAAAGGCAAAATGACCCATCTTTATATCCTCAGATCCTTCACAGTGGCTGGGAAAGTGAGAAGAAATCGCCTACACTCCATCCATTACATGCTCTGAACATTCTCATACAATACGAATTATATTTGATAAAAAGTCAGATGGCCCAGAGTCTACTCCACTGGTCCTGGGGAAATCTGGAGTTTCTGGGGACCCGTGGACTATTGGAACACAAAGCCACTGGACTAAAAACTCACAGAGGTCTTTTGCAATACAGGTTGAATATGGCTTATCCAAAATGCTTGGAGTCAAAAGAGTTGTAATACTTTGGTTTTTCAGATTCTGAAATATTTGCATATACAGAATGATACAGCTTGGGGATGGGACCCAAGTCTAAACACAAAATTCATTTAAGTTTCATACACACCTTGTGCAGATAGCTCAAAGGTAATTTTATGCAATATTTTGGGGGCACCTGCATTTTGATGGCAACTTATCATGTGAGGTCACGTGAGGAATTTCCCACGTGGGGTGTTGTGTTGGTGTTCAAAACATTTTGGACTTTGGAACACTCTGAATTCTGGGTTTTTAGATTAGGAAATCTCATACAAAGAATCTAATCAATATATACAGTTATGCTGAAACATAATAGTCCATATACAACTTCTCAGCTGCACTTTTAAATATTTGTGAAAAGTAATCATGTAGAAGCCCTGAACAGTTTAACTAGAAAGCCTGACAACTTTCTTCTTTACGGAATGTTTTCTAAGGAAGCATGTATTTAAGCAATTTCAAAATAATGCCTTTATTTAAATCTTTCATTTAAACACTGACTGATATTGGTAAAGCGGGGGGTGAGTTAAAGGTATTCTTTTAAGCTGGGCCTGATGGTGCATGCCTGTAATCCCAGCACTCATGATGCTGAGGCAGAAGGATCACCGCAAGTTCGAGAACGAGGCCATCCTGGGCTACACAGTGAGTTCAAGGCCAGCCTGAACTACATAGCAAGACCCTGTCTCAAAAATAAGAAAAGAAAAAGAGAAAGAAAAAGAAAAAGAAAAAGAAAAAGAGAAGGAGAAGAAGGAGAGAAGGAGAAGGAGGAGAAAGAAAGAGAAAGAGAAGAAAGAGAAAGAGAAAGAGAGAGAGAAAGAGAAAGAAAGAGAAAGAGAAAGAAAAGGTATTCTTTTAAAGTGTTGAAGAGAAAGTGAATTGGGAAATCTTTTGTGGAGAGCAATTTGAAAATTTATCCTACAGAAATACCTAGGGAGGTATGTAAAGAAATGACTATGATTATAATCATCATAGCACTGATTATAATAATCTATGTTACAAACAACTAAATGGCTTACAATAAGTAATTTGATAAATAAATTACGGTAGATGTACTATGGAAAGGAATACTGTATTACCGCATGCCCTCCCCACAAAAGAAGGCGTTTATACAGTGTATTGACTAGAAAGGAAGATTTCCGATAGGAGGCTGCTGGGTGAAAGACATGCACGGGAAGGGGTGACAATATTCTTGCAAAGAAAGCACAAGCGTGCACATCTACGTGTGTCTGTGAACACGTGATGCTACATGCGTGACACATGTATTAGCGTGTGGGCATGCAGATCAAAATCAGGGAGAACATCTGAAAGATAGAATTATGAGTGACATTTAAATTTTCCTAATGATAATGTGTTATATGTGTAATAATGTGTGTATGTGTTGTTTCTAATATACTGTGTGGGAATAAAAAAAGAATTAAGATGTGTTGTGTACATGTACCAACAAAAAAGTAGAAAAAATTTGCTGTAAGAAATATCCTCAAAAAAAAAAAAAAAAAAGAGAGAGAGAAATAACCTCCAGTGCAGGGCATTGTGGTGCACATCTGTAATCCCAGCACTCAGGAGGCTGAGACAAGAGGACTGCTGTGAGTTTGAGGCCGGCCTGGGTTACATAGCGAGACCCTGTCTCGAAAAAGAAAAGAAAAAAAAAGAAGAGAAGAGGGGATGGGAGGGGAGACAAGATCAGATGAGACCTCCAGATTTTGGGCAAATAAGTAGCCAGAGTATGACATCTCCACCTCCTCTGACGGGGCACTGGTTCTTTAGGCCTTGTTCACCAAGCATCACCCCACTTGGGTTGTAGGTAACTGATGCCAGGCTGTCGCTGTCCAGCCCACCAAATGGTATGGCTTCATCCCACTGTGGGCTCCCTACGCAGTGCCCCCGTTCCTCCCTGAGCATTCAGTTCCAGGTGCCCTTCTCGGAAGCGCTCTTTATTATCATATAATGGTTATAAAGGACATCAAGCCTGCGGAAGTTTTATCTGTTGTTCCTCTTCAATTCTACCCTTGACTTTAAAAAGCAGAAGCAGGGAGTCTAATGCCCAGGGCACTAAGTACATCATCCAGACAGCAGTTACTTTTGTTTCCTTGCTTTTCTTTACAGATGTTAACTCAGTATTTCATTCCCACTTGAATGAGAAAAAGTGAAAATTCATTAGTTAAGAGCTTGGGCCACTACTGTACTGTGCACATAGACTGCTAGGAAATGCCATAAGTGATAGATTTTAAAACAAAACCATTCAATGACTTTTAAATTGGAAAAACTCAGCTCATGGTTGAAATGTTTACTAAGGAAGAACACACAGATTAAAAAAAAAAAGGCAATTTTTATTATTGATACTATATCTATTTTTAAGCTTATTCCCCAAATTCAAAGTACAAAGATTATTATTGACTTTCTTTTTTTTTTTTTAATATGGGTTCCGGGAGTCGAACTCAGGACCTCGTGCTTGCCAGGCAGGCGCTTATGCCGCTGAGCCATATCACTGGCCCTGACCTTCTATACCAACCACAAAAAATAACAATAAAAATGCCTTAACTTACCAGACCAGGTTTATGTGCAGAGCTATAAAACAGATGGTCTCATTTACTGGCCCCACTTTATTAATGAGGAAACTGAGGCTTGGAGGGTTTAAGAACAAAATCGCACAGCAATATGGCAAAGCTAGGTATGGATGGCAACGGCCCAAGCCCTGCACTCTACCTTTTCTCGATCACATCACCAGGTGTTCCCCCCATGCTCCCTTCTGTAGACGCCTCCAGGATTCTCCAATGTCACGTCCTCAAGTTGACTCCATGGCGCCCTCTAGAAGGCCAGGTGGGCAGAGGGGACCAAGTTTAATAGATGTGGGCTTTACGGCTATTTATCTTAGATGTCGGACTTTCCCACAAGATTCATCTATGGAATATTTCAAAACTGTCACTGTGCAAGGTTTGCGATGCTATGGGTAGGGAAACCCCAGTCTAGCATCAAAAGTATGACCAGGGTTCAGGAAATACCCATTTTAATCTGGACTTGTTGGCGAGGCATATTTGACTGTGTCTGGTTCAGTTCCTGTTTGGCATTAAAACCTGAGTGATTTTTTTTTTTAATTAAGTGTCAACGCTCTGAGGAAGATCACATAAAAGGACTGCAAAGTACTTAGTGCACAGTTATGCCCTAGCTAAAATACTTGGGGTACTTAATCCCAGCACCTCTGGGGCCTGAATACAAAGAAGAAAGTTTCAGGCAGGCCAGGGCCTATAAGACTCAACCCCCAAAAGCCAGCAGGTAGCGTGGGACAGGGGAAAGCAGACGACAGCATCACCCACAAATGGAGCTGGGTCCCGGGCAGGACCAGGTCCGTGCTTGGAGCTTGTTTCAGCAAAGGACAGGCATTGATTGGTGGGGGAGAGGGGCCAAGGCTTCTCAGTGATTAACTTCTGATCCGCTGCACCTCCCGACAGGGCTCCCTGCTGCTGGCGCCCTGCTGAGGGATATTCCACCACCCTCCTCCGGGAAAGTGAAATTTGCACTGGGGAAAGAAAGAGACACCTCCAGCCAGAGCACACATCTTTGTTCCTGGACCGCTTAGTCAGCACTTCACTGAGGACGACTTGGAGGCCACTTTCATGATATTTATGGGGTGTATTCTGCAGAAGTATATGAGCTACCCAAGCCAAGAATTGTTGTGAAGGCAATTCCTAAGCCTGTGGTACGGACCTGTTCTGTCTTGTTGAAAGGGAGCAGAGAGAGTTATGAATTCCACTCAGGAGCTGAGGGAGAGGAAAGGGCAGCCACGGCTGTGCGCAGACGCGTGGAACACACACGTAAACGAGGAGATAAGCCGCTCTTGTGGGCAAGCCCACTTGCATGCCAGCCACAGGGAGGTAAAACAGTGTGTACTTGCATCCCTGGCCGAGTACCTAGTTGCGAATTCAGACCTCAAACACAACCTATACTTGGCATTTACCCAGTCACCTCTTTTTCATTCTTTCCATTCATCTCCATTGAGATAATGTTGATATAAACAAATAAATGAATTGCATCTTATAACTTTTGGGGATCAGCTCTGTGAATTAAACTTTATTACCTCTATTTTATCTCTGAAGTGCTGACACAGCACATTGTCCTAGAAAAACATCGGTCAATTAACTCTGAAACATCCCAGTGCGGATGACACTTTCACCACCACAGCACCCACTTAGGGTCCTTCAGGACAAGACCTAGTTAGGGTTACGAATGTGACAGTCAAAAGTTGCCTAACTTGAAGCGATAAGAGATTATTCTTGATAATTAACTCAAATATCAGGAACTCCGATCACATTCCTGCTACCACTGGGGACGGCAATGACCAGTGAAACTGAGGGAGTGACAGCCTTCATGCTTAAGGAGCTCAAAGTCCGAAGGAGGAAAACACATAAGCAACAGCAAGGACACAACCCCACTGCAAACACAGCCTAATTAACCCTATCTGAGTAATGAGCCTAAAGTAGTACCAGGACAGCAGAAATTATCTTGGTTTCACTCGGGAGGTCAGCCAAAGTCCCCATTCCTCCCCTCCTGGGCCTCTTGCTTGAAGAAGACTTTTCCCAACTGCCTGCCGTGCCGAGAACCAACACTTGGAAGTTGTTTTGCTGCCACAGTGTTGGTCGAGCGAATGCCCACACTTTCTCTGTAATCAGCCCCTCAGCTCTTAGGAGGAGGGAAGGGAGGAGGGAAACACACATTTTATTTACATTCCACCTGCTTCCCAAAAAGATTTAAGGTTACTGAAAATAAACACTCATATTCCCAGAACAATTTAAGAAAAAAAGAGACACCTCAATACATACATGGTAAAAGGAAATACACAAGGGTGCGCTGAACTAACTGGTTGGTCTCCTGCCATCCACAGATGGAGAGAGAGGAAGAAAGGAAGAGAGGAGAGAAAGGGAGAGAGAGGGAGAGAAAGATTTCATTTTTACTCTCCTTGCCTTGAAAATGGAGCAACAATAGTTTACCAGAAGGCATCTTTAGTTAATCTTAAATGACAGAGAACAAAGTCAACAAATGTCCCCATTGCTCAAGCAGCAGCTTTGAATACCTACAATTTAGTGCCATGGATTCTACAGAGAGTCTAAGGAAAGTTCTGGACCTTTTATCCACATAAACTCACAATCGTACAATTTTGTCCACATGATCAGGGTTCGTGGAGCCAGACAGAACACTTGGCTATGGGAGTTTTCTGCAAAATGTAAAATTTCACAGGAACTGCAACATGCCTTCTTTATTGAAGGCATAAAAATGGCCACTGCTGGCTGCAGCCAGACATCTTGGAGTAAACCTGGAAATACGGTTTCTTCCTCCTCCACCTACAGCCAGCGATGGCGTGTGGCCATAAATCACAATCATTCCGCCCGAAAGGAGCTTAGCAAAACCCTCGTCGTTTGTCTTGGTCTTGTTTTTTCCTTCTTTATCTTGAGACACGCTTTCGTTCTTAAGCTGAGATATTTTCCCTGTTTATCTACTTATGTTTTTGAATTGTTGGTTTTGAATTCTTGGCTTTCACATATTCTGCATCTTAAATTCTCCTAATTTACTGTGTAATTAAAACACCCGTGCACATTTGTTCTCAATTAATAGGGACAAATTATTCCCCAGTGGAAGACAACTCTATTCCAACTGGGAACTGGGAGGGTGGAGAGGCCTGAATTTTAAATGTTGTCTAATGACTCTAATATGCTTTGTCGAGTGTGTTTAAGGGATTGGTTAGCACATCCTTGGGACACAAATATTCCAAAGTCTCCTTCTCACTCTCAGAACCAGATGATGTCACAAATTTCACAAATTCCCAATCATTTTTCTTATCTTCATTATCTTAAAAATATGAGCAATTTATTTATAAGACCATCCTCAGAGAAAAGAAAATATTAAGTCAAATAAAAGGCCATTACACCAGTTCAGTGACATTTAGAATGAATAACAAATGCCTGTTTGAAGTCGATAAATTCATCATAAGCTATAGACTCATAGCTCTCAAGATCTGAGAACATGAGGAAAAACCAGAGAGGACAGAAGAGGCAGCTGATATACTTGTAATCTACAAGTAACCATGTCAGTGGTCTGTGTGAATCGCACACACAAGTTACCTAGGCAGAAAAATCCGTAAACATTTGAGAGTTATTCATTTAGGCTTGATTATGTGTCATTTGTTAAAAAAAAAAAAATTGAGATTAGAGTTCAACTCTTTTTATACACAAGTAAAAATGTAATAAAAAGCTCCCGACAATATAAAACCTGATAATGCAGATACCTTCTACTTGAGACTTTCTAAGGGATATCTGGGACAGGAAAACAACAGGAGAAGAATCATTTATTTTTCTGAATCTGCTAATGTGAGAAACTGTGTTAAGCACTTTACTTAAAATACTTCATTTAAGCCCAACACTAATCCCAAATGGCAAATGGAATTATGCCCATTTGGAGACAAGATAACTGGGGTCTCAGGGAAAAGATTAAATGGTGTCTAAATACCCTTCTAAAATTACTGACAAGAAGATTCTAGCAGGCTTGCCAGGAAATCCATAGCATGTCCTCTCAGAGGCCCAGACCTCCAACCACAGGTATTTCATACCTGGTCCCAAGCTGGCTCATGTTGAGGACCAAATGGGCATTTACACTGAGTACTTTGTTCAGGGTTCAAGACACTTTAATTACATCAGATAATGCCTGCTGTTCCCATTTTTCCTAGAAGTGGGGTATGAGTCCAATTCTTGTTTATTTAAGCTCCTGACACAATAGACCTTTACTTTGTCAAAATAAGGGGCCACAATAGGAAGAAAAGCTGTCCTGTGCCCCATCATGGCCAAGTCTGAATAGTCCCTCTGGGGCTTACAGCAGCTTAACGCGATAGAACACGACAGGGAAGAAATGCTTGAAAAGACAGGCAGAGCAGCAGATGAAAAGCAGAGTATCCTGGAACATTAAAATGGACAGACCATGGAGTGTGCACAAAGACAGATGGTCACCTTACTGTGTTAGTGCGACCCAGCCAGGACCTTTGTGTAATTAGAGTGGTCAAGGCCCCTTCTTGAATGTTTAATATAAGGAATTTTCTGGTTCTCTCTACTATATCTACGGACAAACAAACGAACAAACAAACAAAAAATGTGGGTTTCTATACCTTTAAACAAAGAGACAAAGTGTATTTTGGCAGAAGCGCTACTGAATTTTGGACTTCAATTGAGATAAGAGCAAATTAAAATAATATTAGAAATAATAGTAACAAAACACATAACAACATGGGTCCTAGATTTAAAATCTAATCCCATTTGAGATCATTTCCCGATAGGAACCTTCTCTGAGGGTTAGTCCCTCTGTGAAAGCAGAAAGTGGAGAAGAAATAACATTTGAGAGTACCATCGTGACGATCACTTTGGGGAAAAACCCAATTGTCCGCCAACAGGGCGTTAGTGGGAACGCGTGTCCTTGGCTCCGATGACGCGTCCATTTGCCTGGTGGAACGGCCCCTGTTCACTGTCCCGTGCCGAGGCGTCATGCAGCCTATCTGTGAAGGCGAGGAACGGTTCAGGCTCTCACACCAAATATAGCAGCATGGTAGGCCTCATGTGTATGGGCTGTTCTCAGAGGACACCTCATCCTTTGTAAATCAGTAGCTGCAAACACTGATTGTGACATGTAAATCGGTAATTCATTTATTCCTTTATTCACTCATGCAAATGAACTGGACCGTTGGAATATAAAGAGAGAGACATGACTCTGTACAATAGAAAAAGACAAATAGCAAGAATCAATGGAATTATGACCGCTCTGGAGGTATATGCCAATGACTAGAGGCAAGTTTCTTTTCTTCCCTGCCTACTCCTGACTTTTTATACACCTCTTCTTTATACAGACACCCTCCTCTGGTGGTGGCACACCTAGCAGATGACTTGGTCTACAGCAGGTCTCCAAACTGCAGCCCATGGCCAAATCCAGCCTGCCACCTGCTTTGGTACACTCTGAAAGTTAAGAATGATTTCTACATTTTTAAATGAAAAGAATAACAACATATGAAATTCAAATTTCAGTGTCATAAATAGTTTTTCTGGAATACAGCCATGTTCATTCATTCATGAGATATTTATAGCAATTTTCAAGCTACCAAGGCAGAATTGAATAGTTGAGACACAGACCATGTGGCTCTCAAAGCCAAAAATATTTACTAGGTGGCTTTTATTAAAGAAAAAAAAGTGTGCTGATCCCTTGTCTCGATGGTTGGGACCTTATCTAACGTAAGAGTCAGTTAAAGCAATGTCAGAAATTATTAGTATCGGAACACACAAAAATGTGGCCCCTGTTGGCTTCTAATGGGTGACTATCACAGGACAGTAACTCACCACACAGCGGTCTAGAGTTCTTTTGAGGGGGGTTATATTGATTGATTGATCGATTGATTGGTTTTTTTCAGACAGGGTCTCGCCATGTAGCCCAGGCTGGCCTTGAACTAATGGTGATCCTCCTGCCTCAGCCTCCCAGGTGCTGGTATTACAGGCATGTGCTACCATGCCCAGCTAGAGTTCTTTTCTTTTAATACACCACCACATCTACCTTTCTTAAGGAACATACATGTTAATTGTATAGATAGTAAATTATGAAATACTACGATGTTATTTAAATACAAAAGCAGGGCCGTATGGCTTTTAAAATACAATTGTTTCACTTGTTACACACTTAAAATGGACATAAACATGCCGCATTTCTTAAGGAATTTAGCTGGGCATGGTAATGCCCAGTAATCCCAGCACTCAGGAGGCTGAGGCAGGAGGATTGCTCTGAGTTTGAGGCCAGCCTAGGCTACATAGTTCAAGGCCAGCCTGAACTACTTGGTAAGACCCTGTTTCAAAAAAACAAAACAAAACAAAAAAAAAAAAAAAAAAAAAAAAAGGGAATTTATAATTTTGAGGAAAATAAAATCAATACTCAAAAAAGGTAGATGAGAAGGCACCTCCTAATAAAGCCTCCATAACCTTCCCTCCCTTTCACCTCTGTCTGGCTTATGTGACATGAGCCAGGGAAGAAAACAAGACAGATTTGTCCTCATCAAACAAATTCACCAATTTCCTAGTAACACAGTCCTCCGTGGGCTGACCTGTGACAAGCCATATTCAGTAACAATTTCTTGTTTGTTATTGTTTGTAACAATCCAAATCACAATTTCTTGTTTTGTTGCTCAAGGTTTCCAGGGATTTTTACATGATTATCTTACACTGGGCTCTAACCCAGTTGGTTCCTCAGCTGTATCAATCAACCAGTCATTCATTCATTCAGTCAGTACACACACATACACACGCGCACGCACACACACACACCACGCTACGCACACTACTTCATTCTTTCCTTGTATCTGGTATGACTATGCTGGGCTGACTTTCCCCGCATAAACATTAGTCCGTGGCACTCACGGGGACTCTGCCCTAAGACTGGGACCCCAGATAGTGGGATGAACGATTGGTCCTCTCTGGTGCCTGTAAGTGGTACTTCCTGGTACCCTCAAGCCCAAGGAGCAAACAGCTTGGCCATGCTGAGTACTCCCAGCTGCCCTTCTCTCTCCACTCTACCCATCTTGGGTCTACCCGGCCACACTCCTGGTGCCAATGCCACCCTGAAAGCCCCAAGTTCCTCTGGCTCGATGTGCCAGTGAACCAGCCCCAAATTATCAAGATTGAGTGATGCCCTCGCTCTAGTTCTGTGCTATGAGTCATTTCTGCAACTGCCTAATCACAAGTCCCTTTTTTAATTTAATATTTATTATAAAATCGATGGATTACAATGCTTCCAAGGTTGTAATAGTAGTTATCATTTCCTGAATGTTTATTACAGGATTGGCCCTGACTTAGGGGCCAATAGGCATTAACTGGTTTGATTTTCACAATAATCCCATTAGGTGCTACCATTATTTGTATTTTACAACTAAGAAAACAGGTCCAACATCCATTTCTAGCCACCTTCCTACAAGAACCTCCTTCCCCTTCCCCATGCCCTCACTGTTTCAGGGGAGCCTGGCTCTGACCCCTGCAGGGATGCCTCCTCCTGCACAGCCAGAGAAGCTGAGCAAAAGTCAGCTAAGGGGCTCCGGAAAGGTCCGAAGAGGAGACCCGGGGACGCTTCCTCTAGAAGTTACCATGCCTGGAAGTGAGCCCCCAGCTGGGCTATGTTGCCCTCATGAGAAGCACATCTGTGACCAACGCTGCTGTGTACAATGGCAAAGTGGGAAGCCGTGAGGTGCCCGGGCTCCCACTGCTACGACCGAGCCCTGGAATGAACCAACCCTGAAGCTCCGCTCCCACTGCACTCCTTGTTACACAGATGAATACCTGGCCCTGCTGAAAGACACAAACAGTGAATAAATAAAACTGAGGCTCAAGCCAGGCCTATACTCGGAGTCTTATTTTTAACACCTCCAGTGCTCAGGGGGGTTATCATTCAAAACCCCATTACCATTCCGCACAGTCTCTGCAACTGTGACTCATTTAAAACAAATGCCCCATAACAGCATGCCACCCTCAACACATAAAGGCAAGCAACTGTTTCTTTCCTCAAACAAACGAAGCACGTGGGGCTTTCCCACACCAACGACCAGCTCTCCAGCTCTGGATACCAAGGCAATGATTCAGGTCAACGCTGACATTAACAACCCAAAGTTAGTGCAGCCTCCGCTGGTTTGGGGCTCAGCCTCAAAGGCTGCCCCCACTTAAAATGCCAACCACAAGCCTGGGCCACCCAGATCTCTGACCCTCTGACCGACTGGCTCTACATCGCAGTTTCCCACAACCCCCTTCCTGAGCTCAACACTGGCTAGAACAGGCCACAGAAAAACATTTACATTTACTATTGACTTATTATAAAGGGTGTTATAAAAGCTGTAGATGAAAAGCCAAGTGAAGAGGTCCATAGGTTGAGGTCCCAAAGGGTCCCCACTGTAGGACCTTCTGTCCCCAAGGAGTTGGGGTGCATCTACCATCTTCCCAGCAAGTTACCGACACAGATGACCTCCAAGCCCCGCAGCTTAGGGATTTTCATGAAGATTTCTCTACACAGGCAACGTCAATTATTAACTCAGTTTGCAGCCTCACTCTCTTCCCTGGCGGATGGAGGACAGGGCTGAACGTTCCATGCTGGGCAGGAACCCACCAGGAGCTGACTCGGAACAAACATGCTCCTCACCCAGGAAATCCCAGATTTGCAAGCTCTGTGGAAGACACTCCTACCAGTCCCATCGAGAACTTTCAAGAGTTTTAGAATCTCTACATCAAAGACCAAATATTAAAACAAAAGATGTTCCTAGCATCTCCATCTCGCAGGAAATTACAAGAGTTTTAGCAGCTGTGTTTCGGGAACTGGGGGCAGAAATGAAACATACATTTCCTTCTGATGTCACACACCTACCACTTGCAGAGCACCTGCCCACCTAGCGCATCCCTGTGACAAAGATCCATCTGGAGCGCACCTCAGGCATGACGAGTTCTTGCGGTACAATAAACAATACACAAAAAGATAGAATCTTAATATAACAACGGAGCAGCAGATTTAAAAGGTAAACTAAAATCACTTTAGAGAACCAGCTGTTTACAGATTACCTGAACCTGACTAAATGGTGACATGACCCCCAAAAAAAGGTTTCAGTGAGAACTGTGTATTTACCAAAAGAGGGCAAAATGGGGACTAAAAGTGGAATTTCCTGCCTCCAGTTGGAAGATCCCAAAACCATCCTAAGAACAGGTGCAAATGGTTCCAAGGAAGTGTTTTCCAAAGAGAAAAAAGGCTCTTTTCTGCTCTTTCTCATCTTAAGATTCAAGCGTGAGGCAGTGGGCCTTCCCAGCAGGATTTCCATACCACGGGCACATCCTGGATTGCGTCTGAGGAGCGAGCAGCGGAGAGGAGGCCGGGACGTGGGATACGCCAGAGACTGAGCACCAGATTCCCGCCTCCATGTGGAAGGAGCCACTGGCCAGGAACTGGAAATGTGCTGCAGATTCAATCCCACAATCAAAACCGCGGCGATTTTCCCAACGCCCCCATGAACCCGCAACAGAGACACGGGCTGTTTCACTGTTCTCGGGCTGTAACAGCAGACTCATAATTTCTGTTTTAACTTGAGCCATCTGACAGTTCCGGAAAAGCAGTTCATGGCACGTCCGCACTCTCTGTGTCTCAGCAACGACACTGTGAACAACCACAGAGAGTCGCATGCAGTGAGGGGAAGAGCAGAACTGCAGAAATGAAAAGCAGAAAGGTGTGTGCGTGTTTCCAGACTTTTCTATGTGGCCACATGACAACTGTGTTCTTAGAGAGGATTAAAACACAGATGAAAGCCAAGGAGTGGATTAAATCCATTACTTTTGATGTGGTCGCAAACTATTCAACCTGCAGTACAGTGCCACTGCATTAAATGGTCTCACTTCTCCAAAGAAAAGAAGTAGGAAAAAAATAAGAAGCTAATAAACAGGTGAAAAAAAATGTTCACAATCTCTGGCCATTAGAGAAATCCACATTAAAACAACACTGAGATTCCCTCTTACTCCAGAAAGAATGGCTGCCATCAAGAAATTGAGTATTAACTAATGCTGGTGGGGAAAAAAGGAACCCTTCTCCACTATTGGTGGGAGTGTAAGCCACTACAACTATTACAGAAATCAGCATAGAGATTCCTCAAAAAATTAAAACTAGAAATTCCATTTGACCCAGCTATTTTCTTTCTAGGTATTTTCCCAAAAGATTAAAGACATCATTTTACAGTGAGTCTTGTTGAGTCTCTAAGTTGCCCAAGCTGGGCTCAAGCATGTGATCCTCCTGCCTCAGCCTTCCAAAGTGCTAGGATGACAGGCATGCACCCCTGCACCCAGCTGGCAAATTCTTAATGAGAATCACGCACTGTTTTAATCATAGTGGGCGCTGCTGTAAAACTGTGTCTGTGAACACATTCTTAATTTTACTTGACAAGGACTGGAGACACAGCTGAGACAAGTGTGCACACATCGGGGAGCAGGGGTTTATAAACATAAAAACTTTTGAGGGCCCCGGGTACGTTTTTGCAACAGCAAAACCCTGTCCTACTTCCACACCCAGTGTGAATGTTAAGGCACTGTAACGGTGTGTGCAGACTCGCAAAGAATGTGAGAGTATTTGTACTTTAAAAAACATTTTTAGTGACGAAAAAAGATGGCGGATCTGTAAGAAGCAGGCAGTGAACCTCTCCAAAAGTCGCCATCCGGACACTGGAATATAGTGACTGGAGGAGGACAAGAAAGAGGGAAGTGGCTCCCATGGACCCAGGAAAGATCTGAAGCGCAGTTTGGGGCCCACGGAGAAAGTGAAGAGAGAAACTCCAACTAAGAAGAAGGAGGTGGCCTCCGGCGCCATTTCCCTGTGTCAGGAATCCTGATGCGACTGAAGCGGTTAAAATCTACAGACACGCGGTGACTGCCGGCGCCCCCGGGGGCCTCCACGGAGGAACGCGAGAAGCGGCGGTGCAGAGAAGCAGCGGCCGTGAAGGACACACTGACTGGCGGTGAGTGCTGACGCCCGGCCGTCCTGCGCGAGAGAGCGACTAGCCGGGCGCCATTGTGGGGGGGCAGCAGCTGAACTTGAAACTCGGGGCGGCGCCACTCCATCCACGGCTCCAGCGGGGACCTCTGCGGAGGAACGCAAGACGCCGCGGAACAGAGAAGCGGCGGCTGTGAAGGACACACCGACTGGCGATGAGTGCTGACGCCCAGCTGTCCCACGCGAGAGAGCGACTAGCCGGGCGCCATTGTGGGGGGGGCAGCAGCTGAACTTGAAACTCGGGGCGGCGCCACTCCATCCATGGCCCCAGCTGGGACCTCTGCGGAGGAACGCGAGACGCCGCGGAACAGAGAAGCAGCGGTTGTGAAGGACACACCGACTGGCGATGAGTGCTGACGCCCAGCTGTCCCGCGCGAGAGAGCGACTAGCCGGGCGCCATTGTGGGGGGGGCAGCAGCTGAACTTGAAACTCGGGGCGGCGCCACTCCATCCACGGCCCCAGCTGGGACCTCTGCGGAGGAACGCGAGACGCCGCAGTACAGAGAAGCGGCGGCTGTGAAGGACACACTGACTGGCAGTGAGTGCTGACACCCAGCCATCAGGCGCGCAAGAGAGCCACTAGCCAGGTGCCATTGTGGGGGGTCAGCAGCTGAGCTCAGAACTCAGGGCGGCCGCCACTCCATCCATGGCTCCAGTGGGAACCTCCGCGGAGGAACACGAGAGGCCGCGGTACAGAGAAGCACCAGCCGAGAGGGACACACTGACTGGCGCTTTTCTTCCTGGTATTCCAAGAATCTCCTAAGAGTTTGAAATACTAGCAATAAAGCAACCTACCATAGGCAATTTACAAACAGCAACCAAGGAATTAAACTAAAGAAAGACAAGAAAATGAGACGACACTTAAACAAGATGCAACCCCACACATCCAGTTCACCAAAGGCAAACCCAGGGGGCAGTGAGGTGGGACAAACTGAAAGCCACCCACCTGACATCTCTGAAGTGGTAACAACAAAGCAGTTGAATGAGGCTCTGGAAAAATTTAAATCAGAAATAATTTCTCAGATAACTGCAGAGATAATGTCCACAATGAAGACCATGCTTAAGGACGCTAGAGCAGACACAGACAAAAAAATAGACAAGCTTAAGAAAATGATGGAAGCCATGAATGCTCAGCATAGGAAAGAAATGGAATCCATAAAGCAGATTCAAGCAGATATCCAGGAGAACAAAAATTTCATAGAAAGTATTTGTAGCAGATTAAGCCAATGTGAGGACAGGATCTCAGATATAGAAGACAGGCTTGCGATTAGTGGATCATGAAAAGAAAGAATTCTTAAAAATAGCAAGGGACAATGAAAAATCAATCCAGCAGCTGCTAGATGATGCAAAGAAGAATAACTTAAGATTGATTGGAGTCAATGAAAAAGCAGGAGATAGCATAAATGACATCAGAACACTGTTCACAGACATTATCACAGAAAATTTCCCTGGTAGAGAAAAAGAATTTGACGTTCAGATAAGTGAGGCTTATAGAACTCCAATTAGCCACGATCCAAAAAAATCTTCAGCCAGGCATATCATAGGCAAGATTCCAGAAATTCAACATAAGAGTAGAATCTTAAAAGCTTTTAGAGAAAAGAAACAAATCACCTATAAAGGAAAGCCCATCAGAATCATAGCGGACTTTTCAGCACAAACCCTCAAGTCAAGAAGAGCTTGGAATGATGTATTTCAAGTTCTAAAGGAAAATAATCTTCAACCTAGACTGATGTACCCCACAAAACTATCTTTCAAAACTGATGGAGAAGTAAAATACTTCCATGACAAAGAACATCTGAGAAAATTTATAACCACCAAACCAGCACTCCAAAATGTTTTGAAGGACATTCTACAAAGGGATAACAAGGACTACAACTCCAGAAGCCACAATAGAAGGAATCCACCAGGCAAAGCAAATGATTAAAGAGAGGGAGGGAAAACAAAAATTAAAAGAGGGGGAGCCAACAACAAGAAAATAACATGACAAGGATAAGTCAATACATATCAGTTTTAACCATTAATGTTAATGGTCTCAATTCACCAATCAAAAGGCACAGACTGGCGAATTGGATCAAGAAGCAAGATCCAACAATATGCTGTATACAAGAAACACACTTAATTCAAAAAGAAATTCATAGACTGAAAGTCAAAGGATGGAAAACAATACTCCATGCGACAGGAACCCAGAAAAAAGCAGGGGTAGCTATTCTTTTCACAGACAAAATGAATTTCAAACCAAGAATGATTCAGAGAGATAAAGAAGGTCACTACATCCTTGTAAAGGGAACAATCCAAGAAGAAGAGATAACAATCATAAATATATATGCAACAAATACCAGTGCACACAACTATATAAAACAAATATTAATGGACATGAAAAATCAAATAACCACTAATACAATTGTATTGGGGGATCTCAATACTCCACTGTCACAAAAAGACAGATCAACTAGACAAAAAATCAACAATGAAATATTAGAACTGAACCAAACTTTGGAACAAATGGACTTAGTAGATGTCTACAGAGTGTTCCACCCCACAACATCAGAATACACTTACTTCTCAGCTGCACATGGGACATTCTCCAAAATAGACCACATACTAGCTCATAGAACCTGCTTAAGTAAATGCAAAGGAATTGAAATTATCCCATGTATATTATCAGACCATAGTGCAATGAAATTGGAAATCAATGGCAAAAGAAACCACAAGAATTTGCTAAACACATGGAAATTAAATAGCACCGTACTGAACAACCAATGGGTCACAGATGAAATTAAAGAAGAAATTAGACAGTTTCTGCAACTGAATGATAACGACAGTACAACATACCAGAACTTATGGGATAAAATGAAAGCAGTCCTAAGAGGGAAATTTATAGCATTAAATTCCTATATCAGGAAAACAGAGCAAGCACAAATAATGGTGAACCTCAAACTTCTAGAAAAAGAAGAGCAGGCTAAGCCAAAAGCTCGTACAAGGGAGGAAATTATAAAGATCAGAGCAGAAATTAACATATTGGAGACTAAAAAAACAATACAAAGAATCAACGAATCAAAGAGTTGGTTCTTTGAAAGATTAAATAAAATCGACAAACCCTTATCCAACCTTATTAAAAAAAGGAAAGAAAGTACTCAAATTCACGCAATTAAGAACAAAAAGGGTGATATCACAACGGACCCTGCAGAAATCCAGAAGATCATCTATACCTACTTTGAAAACTTGTATTCTAATAAGATGGAAAATGCAGAAGAAATGGACAGATTCCTAGATACATATGAATTACCAAAGCTCAACCAAGAAGATATAAAAATCCTAAATAAAACAATAACAATCAATGAAATCGAAGATGTAATTAAAAACTTCCCAACAAAGAAAAGCCCAGGCCCCGATGGATTCACTGCTGAATTCTACAAGAAATTTAGAGAAGACCTAACACCACTACTTCTCAAACTCTTTAATGAAATTGAAAGGAAAGCAATACTCCCAAATTCATTCCTGGAAGCAAGCATTACCCTGATACCAAAACCAGAGAAGGACCCAACTAAGAAAGAGAACTATAGACCAATCTCCCTAATGAACATAGATGCAAAAATCATCAATAAGATACTGGCAAACAGAATGCAGCAAATCATCAAGAAGATTATACACCATGACCAAGTTGGATTCATCCCAGGGATGCAGGGATGGTTCAACATACGTAAATCAATAAATGTAACACACCATATTAACAGAACCAAGGACAAAAATCATATGATCATCTCAATAGATGCAGAAAAAGCATTTGACAAAGTCCAGCACCCATTCATGATAAAAACCCTACAGAAAATTGGAATAGATAGTCTTTATCTCAATCTGATAAAAGCTATCTATGACAAACCAACAGCCAATATCATACTAAATGGACAAAAACTGAAAGCCTTCTCTCTAAAATCAGGAACAAGACAAGCTTGTCCACTGTCCCCACTCTTATTCAACATAGCTCTGGAAACTTTAGCCAGAGCAATTAGACAAGAGAAAGAAATAAAAGGAATTATGATTGGAAAGAAAGAAGTTAAATTATCATTATTTGCAGTCGACATGATACTCTACATAGAAGACCCCAAAAACTCCACTAAAAAATTGCTAGATTTAATAAGCAAATTCAGTAGTGTAGCTCGATACAAAGTCAACACTCAAAAATAAATAGCCCTCCTGTACACCAATAACAAACTCACTGAGAGAGAAATTAGGGAAACAACACCTTTCACAATCACATCTAAAAAAATGAAATACCTAGGAATCAATCTCACAAAGGAAGTAAAAGACCTCTACACTGAAAACTACAGTACTCGAAAAAGGAGATTGAAGAGGATGTCAGAAAATGGAAAGATATCCCTTGCTCCTGGATAGGAAGAACCAATATAGTGAAAATGGGCATACTTCCAAAATTGTTATACAGATTTAATGCAATTCCAATCAAAATTCCAACAGTATATCTCACAGAATTAGAGAAAACAATCCTAAAATTCATTTGGAATCAGAAGAGACCTAGAATAGCAAAGGCAATTCTGGGCAACAAAGGCAAGGCAGGGGGCATCACAATCCCTGATTTGAAATTATACTATAAAGCTACTGTGATAAAAACAGCGTAGTATTGGCAAAAAAACAGACCTGAAGATCAATGGAATAGAATAGAAGATGCAGAAACAACTCCAGACATACTAAGCCACCTTATTTTTGACAAAGGGGCCAAACACATTCACTGGAAGAAAGAAAGCCTCTTTAATAAATGGTGCTGGAAAAATTGGCTCTACACATGCTGAAGATTAAAATTAGACCCATATCTTTCACCGTGCACTAAACTAAATTCAAAATGGATCAGAGATCTAAATATTAAAACAGAAACATTAAATCTCCTGGGAAATAGAATAGGTAAAACTCTTGAAGACATTGGTGTAGGCAAAGATTTTATGAATAAAACCCCCATCGCACAGGAAGTATCACAAAGAATCAACAACTGGGATCTCATGTTATTAAAAAGCTTTTGCACAGCAAGAGAAACCACCAACAGAGTGAAGAGACAACCCACAACGTGGGAAAAAATGTTTGCCAGCTGTTCCTCAGACAAAGGATTACTATCAAGAACATACAAAGAACTCAAAAAAATCAGACCTCCCAAATTTAAAGACCCAATCCAAAAATGGGCATCTGAGATGAATAAACACTTCTCAGATGAAGAAATACAAATGGCAAATAAATATATGAAAAAATGTTCAACATCACTAGTCATTCGAGAGATGCAAATAAAAACAACACTGAGATTCCATCTCACTCCAGAAAGAATGGCTATTATCAAGAAGTCAACTAATAACAAATGCTGGAGGGGCTGTGGGGAAAAAGGAGCCCTTCTTCACTGTTGGTGGGAGTGTCGACTGGTGCAGCCACTGTGGAAATCCGTGTGGAGATTCCTCAAAAAACTAGGATTGGAGGTCCCATTTGACCCAGCTACTCCCCTTCTGGGTATCTTTCCAGAAGAATTAAAAACATCGTACCACAGCGATATATGTGCACCCATGTTTATAGCAGCACAATTTGTAATAGCCAGATCTTGGAAACAACCCAAATGCCCATCAACTGAGGAATGGATAAAAAAGATGTGGTATTTCTACACAATGGAGTACTACTCAGCCATAAAGAAAGATAAACTGGAAACTTAAAGGTAAATGGATGCAACTCGAGAAAATACTCACAAGTGAAATAAACCAGATGCACATTTGTAAACATCGTATTGTCTCCCTAGTATGAAAATGCAATTTCACTGTGAAAAAAAAAAAAAAGACTCTGTGATTAAGATTATTTTCACAGTGAGATACTGCTAGTATATGGATTTCAGATAGATTTATTTATTTACTTATTGGGAGGACTGTGGATTAAAATCAGGGGAATTCTCATACAGAGTTCATCTCTTGACCTTTTTATCTTATTTACTGTGTATTTTGAGAGAGAGCTCCTCTAGGTTGCCCAGGCTGAGCATGAACTTGCAATCATCCAGCCTCAGTGTACTCAGCTGGGATTACAGCCATGTATCATTGTTCCCCAAAAGGCCATTCAAACACACCTTTCTAGAAACATGCAAAATATTGTTTAATCAAGTATCTGAGCCAGCAATTTGATACATAAAATTAATAATCACATTGCTGAGGTTCTGAGTGTGATCCCAACAAAAAAAATGAATAAATAAAAAACAACCACAGAGAGATACTGAATATAAAGAAAGTAGCAGAGACAAGGCTGAGAGGAAGCACATCAGACTGATGACCACAGTACAAGTCCCTGAGGAGGCTTCTGCTGAGCTGTCACTTGAATTATAAGGTGGCCAAGTGAGGTCATCTGCACTTGTACCCTAGCTACACCAAAGGCTAAGGCAGGAAGATGGTAAATTCCCACGAAAACTCAAGAAAGACTGGGACAGAACCACCAAGTCACAGAGCTAATTCTGCACCTCAGCTAAGATTAATAATATCAACAAGAATGAAAAATGAGACAAGGGAAATGAAGGAAGACAGTGGGGGGAGGGGGTTAAAAACAAAGAAGAAACAAGCTGTGGTAGGTACAAGTAACCACTCCCCAGGATGATTGTAAACTCCATGAACTGCAAACAACTACTAATAAAATAAAATATTAAAAATTAAAAAAAAAAACAAAAAAAAAAAACAAAAAAACATTTTTAGTGGAGAGCTTGGGGTGGAAAGAGTGAAAAAAATTCATTCTTTTCCTTCTCTCTTTGCACAGTCTGTGAAGAGATAAAAACGCTGACTTCCAGCTCAGAGTTGAAAGCATATCTATACAGCCCAAGATACTTAACTGCATTTCGGTTGAAGTGGGCTTCCTTAGACACACACTCAACTGCCAGATAAAGTGATGCCAGTAGATACCGAAATGATCTTATCAACTATACAATCAGCTCACTCTAGAAATGGTGTTAATGAGAAGACTAATCATGGTAGAACTCAATGGTTATTTTGAAAAGGAAGGAACAATCTTTAAGGCCTTTACAAACTGAACACCACTTGGGCAGTTCCTGTTAACAAATCCTTTTTTTTAAAAATAAGTGCCCTTTATTTTTAAAAGTTTAGAGACTTACATAAAGGGAGATGAAAGGGGGAACCCCTCAAGGTTTTCTTCAAGTACAAAGTTCTTAGTGAGCAATAATTTAATCTCATTGGAAAGCACCCAGACTTGAAAGTACACAGACAAATAAGAGTTGAGAGGAAGAAAGAATATATGCATAGGTCTCAGAAAATGAAATCTCAGTTCCACATATGAGCTCCTAAAAAGAACATCACTGCCAAAAAGAACCAAACCCGCATCTGTGTCACATCTGAATTAAACACAATTCACCTCCGAGCCTCCAACACCAAAAACACTTAGGTGACCAGAGAATCACTGACACCAAATCTATATAGAAACCAAACCTAAAACCAAACTACGTCATCAGAACACTGAATCAAATCTAGACTTAAATTTGCCTTTCTTTCTACTTAAAGCTTTCTAATATAACAATTAGGTTGCTTACTTGCTTTCCAAATTGAAGCAGTAATCATGATGATGACCTGGACTCCAAAACAGTCCCATCAGAGAAACACAAGAATCTCCAAGTCCATTAGTTAACAAATACATATTGAGCATTTACTACGTAGCCACAGGCCCTGAGAGTAGAACTGAACCCTTTCTTCAACTAGCCTGTGCAGAGAGCATTTACTAAATTTTAAATTATTCAGTGAAAAATAGATTCAAAGATCTTTCCTCTCCCTCCGGATGCATGAATTCCCTCCACAAGTCTCGCACGTACCATCTCTGGCGCTTCCCTTACACGATCCCACTTTATCCCATATGCAAGTGTCTTTTCTGCTGAGCACAAACAATTGGGTGGGTTTACATAACTGATCCCCAACTGCTGACCTTCATCAAACTGTCTAGTTCTCACTACAGTCGGCTGAGGCACATCAGCTAAAGAATCACACATTTGTACTCCAAGGAGGACTCATATTTCTCTAATTAGCATCACTTTGCAGCTAGGCGATGGAATTGGTCACGCATGGCACAAGGAAAGGAGGAAGGCTTAGGAACGGCAGGCTGCATGTATGAAAGACAAGCTGGAGAGGGGCAGATGGTCACTCCTGTAGCAGACATTCCTGGCTTGGCACCGGATCCCACCCTCACGAGGGACCAGCCTGCTCCCCTGTCCCTGCCTCCACCCACCATGGGCTCGCTTCAGCTTCCCACAAACAAAGCTGCTTCATTCTTCGGTGCCTTGGCTAGCTCGCAGCCTTGGCCAGAAGCTCCTCCAAACTGTAGCCACGGGAGGCAGACCACCTAGGGAGGGAAATCCACGCCATCCTGCTTCAGACCTTGCTCACCTCTGCACCATCACCCACTGAGTCAGGCAGCCACTGGACAACACATTCCATTGACTCATTCTCAGATGAGGACCCTGGAGGTCACAGAGAGTAAGGGGAAGACACAGACTTGGCCTGGCTCATAATGAATGCACGGTGATGTTCCTTCACATTCGTGATCCGGTCCACACTCGTGGGGCACCTGAGCCTGGTGGCGGAGCCGAGGAATCCACACTGAAGGATGCTGGGTGCCAAGTTCATGCCGCACCTCTGCCCCAGAAGCCCAATTTCACCGACGCCTTTCTCCAAGAGAGAGACGCTAACAGCTCAGAGCTTCTGAGTAACCACACAGTGGTTACGAACATGAGATTTAATGCAGTGAGGACCTATAAAAAGTAACCAATAAAATGTAACTTATACATTTGTCTTCAAATTCTGTAAAATTTGCACTTTTCACAGTAAAACTGTACAAGTAGTTTGAATGCACCCACTCACTCCCAACATTTTACCCCATGGATTTATTTTCTCTAAGACTTAGAAAAGCTCCAAGTATAATTATCTATCTCTTCCTGTTATTATTCCCAATAACAAATACAACCAAGCAAAAATTATTCACCAGCACCCCATCATACACTCAACCGACATCCGATGGACAAGAAAATCAGAGAAATCAATAAATCTTAGGCTCATGCGTCTTTCGTACATAATTCTAAGCACCCGGATGTGTGTAGTGAAGAAATTTCACCACACACAGCAAATGGAGAAACAATGAGACAGCAGATCTATGTAACTGCAGTAGTTTAATTACGAGTTGGTTTGGGAATGAGTCGGCAGCCTGAGGCTGCCATCTTGGGCGAGTGATAAGAACATCCCAGACTCCAGCCAACAAACGATGTTAAGGCAGTGAAATTAGACATTTAATTTGAGACTGCTACTTATGAGGAGCCCAGGGCAAATTTTGTGAGTGTTAGTACTGGAAAGGGCTACAAGGAATCCATTGTTCTCCAAATACCGGGGAAGAATTCCACAGCAGTAAAATGTGCCTGAGACTTCTAAGCTACACCCTGAGCCTGGCGGGGGATTCCAGCAGCCACAAAGGGAAATGAAGGAAGCCCAGTACTCTGCCCGCAGGCCGGGGCAAGTTGATGTCACTTATTTTGGTGTTTGGGAGACAGTAATTGTGGCCAAATTTCAGTGCATTTACTTATCCAAAGCATTTCTTGATTTTGAAGCAGATGCCGAGGACGAAGCATATGGAATGGGGCGGGGGTGGGGGGAATCTACCATACAAGCCTGAGGATAAACAGTTATCTTTGACATTAATCACTGACTTGAATATGCTTTGCAATTACGATTTATTGTGAATTTAAGCACAGTACAGAAGTCTGGATGCCCCACAGTAGTAATGTCTGGATGCACCAAAAGGAATATTAGGGTGTGAGTTGACATTTTATACATTTATATTTACCTGTGAATTCTCTTAAAAGGCTTTTAAAATAAGCTTTTCCAACTGGATTCTGTTTGCAAACACGCAACTTACATGTGCTTATTTCAAGAACTCACACAGAAAATATGATTCAGCTGTAATCTGTTGAGGGCAAATATTTTTGCAGCAAATAAAGAGCGCTCTCACGCCCTACAGACAGACCTTTCTGAGGAGAATACTAAAGAGAATCTGCAGGGACCAACAGATATATTTGGAACGGAACCCTTCCTGCTGAGCTGCTGCCACTTTGAAACGTGGTGTCCGCTAGAGTCCCTCTGCACAGAACCACAGAGTCACAGCTGGAAGGGGTCTGAGAGACTCGAAACTCTCAGCCTGAGCCAATGCCCCACTCAGTGTCCTCCCTGAGTTAATGATGCAAAATCCGCTTTGATAGAGGAGACTGCGGATATTATGAATGATCAGTGCAGGGGGGAAAACTAGGGAGCATTGAATTCCTTCTTCCCATGCCTCAAATTTTGTCCACCTAGCACTGCCAACTAAGTATAAATATGCCCATTTTTCAGTTTGAGTCTCTGGTTTCTTCCCCATTCAGTTACCAGGTAACCCGACAGGTCCGCCACCTCCTGGTAGAAGAATGCACTGCAGGCCACGCACAGGCTATTGTAAACCATTATCCATTTTAAGCACTCTTCTTTCTAGGAATCTATGCCATGAAACCAGAAACTGCTTCTGCCAAACCTGGTAAATCAAATTTAGCCACTTCTAACTACTTTATAAGAGCACGATGTGTGTGGCTAGTCATCCCAACTAGAAATTGATTTTATTACATGCAAACCATCTCTCCTCCCAGCCTCTTAAGTCAGGTTCATTTCGTGAAAGTCTCAATAATTTGTATTTTTTATTTTTTGGCTTTTTAAAGACAAAGTTTTGCTATTGAACTCACTATGTAGCTCAGTCTAGCCTGGAACTCATGGCGATCTTCCTGCCTCAGCCTCCCAAGTGGTGGGATGACAGGCGTGCCTGGCTAAGTCTCAGTAATTTGGACTGAATGATCATATTGATGGAAACTATAAAATATGAAACATTTATTTTAAGTACAAACCATTGCGCATTCTCAAAGAACCTGCTTTGGGGAGTTGCAGGGCTTCTTATCATTTGTTTATTTATATACTTTAAATAGTGCCCCTCCATCCTTTTAATTTACTTTATCTTTTGTAAAGCAAAGATAAGCTTAGGTCTAGACAACCCTCCCAGCTGATCCCAAATCCAGAATTAGTAGAATTCCAATGAAGTGCTCATAATTCTTCTCTGCTGTTTTGCTAAGCAGTCCCTGAGGTCAACTACGCTGCCTTAGAGAACACCCCCATATTCAGTCTTCACCGTCTCCTCTTTCCTTCCCTCCAAGGAGTGTGTTTAGGGGCAGCATTGACTGGTAGTGCAGTGGAGCGGTGGGGAGTGAGGGTGCGGAAGTCAACCAAATCACTGCAGTATGGTTTCATCTTTCAGTTCGATCCTCTTTCCAAATACAACCACAAGAGGCAGAGAACCGTACAGAATTTCCAACAACCTCCACTTTTGAGGACTATGAATTTCGCAGGAACAGAAACATTTGTTTTTACTCACTATTCCAATTCAGGTACCTAGAAAATGTCTCCTAGCATACAGCAGGCATCCCATAAACATTTGCTGAATAAATGAATTTAAAAAATGAGCAGCTAGAAATAAATGATTTCAGGAGAACTTGCTCTCCGTGCCCTTTCCGTGGGGCTTAAGATACAGAATGTCTTGCTTTGTTTTACAAAGTTAACTGAACCATAAAAAGATACAACCAGCACATCCTCTGGAACTCGAAGATGAAGACAAAACATGGTGTAAAGTATGTGCTGCTTTTCTTCAGTCTTCAGCACTGGGTGATTTCGTATTTGATTACCAAAGGTGTGCTGCCTGGGCGTCAGTCAGCAGCACTGGAAGAGTACAGAGTCCCGGGGCTGACTGCTCCTGCTAAGTGAGCAGGGTCCGGGTGCCAGCTGGAGCCCCTCAAAGCTCGCTGTGAAATACCTCCAGCCAGTTTTCCAGGGGACACATGAGAAACAGGGGTAAATAACCCCAAAGAGCACCAGAAATGATACTGGCGTTTTGAGGTCAGAGGCATCTGGTTCCTTCATCTCAAGCTCTGCACGATGGATATTGCGCCATTCAGAAGACCCTAGACTGACTTTAGGACTTAAAGGATCATTTTCTAATGTATGCAGAGTAAGAACCTTTTTCTTCATCGTCTAGTTATTTTTCACTATATTTGAAAGGAACTGAACATGCTAGCACATTGCCGGCTATGGAACAGGCTCCATAAACAGAAATCAGACAATCTCTTGAGCTTTTTCTCTACTGCCTAAAAAAAAGACACTCCCTTAGAAGCGGGGAGAGGGGGCTCTGGAATCAGTTACTTTTTAACCCTAAGTCGGTCCCAACTATTCACACAGTTCAGATATCTGGAGTAACTAAAAACATCCACAAAGGGCAAGGTCCAAATTTCCTATTGGAGGAAAAGCCAAGAAAACTGTCTCTTTCTCCTCAAAGGCAGGTCCATGGGAGAAAAGCCTTTACAAAAATCACCAACTTTGTTTTGACATAGCCCAAATCATCAAGATCAAGTCTGTTTCATAATTTAATTATTTTCAAAAAAGAAAAAGAAAAAAATTTATAAAGATCCAATGGGCAACGCAAAATATGGTCCACGTATTCTTTCAAAAGAGACTGTGTAGCCTCGGGGCTTCCTCCTGGTCCCTGTCCCCTCCTTCAGCACCCAGTCCCCAGGGTGAGTATTCTCCCACATGGCAGGAGGCTTCTACTGGACAGACTTCATTCAGGAACCCAAAGTTCAAAACTTTTCCCCCTTGCTCTTCATGCTATTTTTAATCAGCTGTCGTCCCTTTGACAGGGTACGGTAACATCCAATATTAATACTACTCTGCTAGAAGGAAGGATAAATTTGAGTCACTTGTAAGAAAATGAATGCACCTCGAGACGATCATGTTAAGTGAAATAAATCCGACACACAAGCTTCAGTATCACATGGTTTCTCTTACTGGAGAAACCCCAAAGTAGAAATAAATTAGAAAGCAAAATAAAAGACAGATAATAGATAGCTCTTTTGCAAATGGGGAGGGGATCAAGAGATGGAGGGAGGGGGAAGGGAGAGGAAGGGGAAGCGAGAAGAATGAAGATGTGCTATGTACAGGCACCAACTCCCCACAATAAATGCAATCATTATGTACTGCAAACATGCGCTAATAAAAATACATTTTAAAAAATTGGCGCCATTATGAGACATACATCTTCCAACCTGCTTTATACGCATTATCTCATTTAACCTTCATGACAAGGTCTGCTGTGTCAACATCTCGTGTTACCCATAAAGGAACGAAAGTTCAGAGAGGCTGGGCACCGCGGAGATGACCCTGCTGGTAAGCACAGGGACTGGGCTTCAACATCCGGGTCTCCTTGACTTCTGGAGCCAGGCTTCTGGCTGTCATACACTGAGGTTAATGTATGCCTTTCCTTTCTTTCTTGAAGGATTTATTGTTTCCGGCATTTCACCCAGTTTGAAACATACCAACTCAACTGCTATCTAGATGCAAACAACTCATTCTCCATTTTGACTGAGCTGAAGTCTAAAAGGATATTTTTTCTTTGAGGCTGAGGATCATATCCATGGATAATTTTGATAATAAAGATCTATTTTTCTTTTTCATTTTTCAACTTAATACAGTTCACTATGTCCCTTAAGAGAGGAGCTCTGCTACTACTGGGAAACCAATTTTCTCTTAAGACATTATTGCAATATTATCAGGAAACCAGCTACTTAAACAGCAGGTAATCTTTTATTTCATGCATAATTACCATGCACTATATTTTGATTTGATCCTAATGGCCCTAAGTACATTTTAAACCAACCCTCAACCTCCCCAAATGAAAAACATTTTGCCTCCTCTGTTGCACTTGTGTGGTGCTGATAATTAACACATCTCAGGAAATTCAAGCTACATCTGATTAAATCATAACACATCATAAAGGTCTTTACGAGTAATCCTTTGAAGAGCCCAGCTGAGAAAATGATGAAAAGAAGAATTATGAGAAGGGAAGCTCATTAGGTTTTTGCGCCTGACACTTAAAGGTGACCCCACCAAGGTGAGTGTTTCGAGCTCAGTTAACTTTCCCAGAATGCACCTGAGTGCCTGAGGAAGGGGGACTGTCCCCAGGACCCGATCTTCACTCACAAACAGCATATTTCTGTTCAGTTCCCAGTTCCTGGATTATGTTTTTATTTTGGCCAATAGCCAAGGAAACACTAGTCTTTCCTCAGACAAAAAGCCTCCGAGGCATTTATTGAACTAAAAAGTAAAAAATTCAGGAGACCAAGTGGTGGAGGAAGAGGGAAGGGCGGGGAGGGAAAGAGGACGTAAAAATAATTAAGGTGTGTGAGGCACATGCACCAACTCCCCACACTGAAGGTAATCATTATGCACTGCAAACATGTACTAGAAAGAATAAAAAAATTTTAAAGTGAAAAATTCCTCAGAAGAGAAGTATCTTTGGACTTCCACGCTTAAAATTTCAGCTTGGTTAACTTGGGAAAATTAACATGAAAACACTGTAAGACATGGGGATGAATGGAACGAATCAGATGTTGAAAAGAAGTATCAGAATTAAGCCTGGCTTGCTGCTCCCAAAGGCCAAAAGTCAAATAAGATGAGTTCATGTGTAACTGACAGAGCCACCTCTCCCATAATGGAGCAAACACCGCCATTGTTGTTGTTGCTAGTAACAATAATAACAACAATAAACATTGCACTTTATCATGAATTCCCCTAGTTAATCTTTACAACAGAGCTGGGAATTTCTATTAAATTACAGAAGACAAAACTAAGGTGCAATACGTATTGAGCTGTTTGCTTCCCATGACATGGAGACAGGAAGAACAAAGTGCAGATGTGTAGGGTGAAAGAGTTTAGAAATCCAACGTGTAACAGGAGGTCTAGAGGTGACAATGTCATACTGCATTCTGAGTTTTGCTAAACGAGTAGACTGCAGCTGCTCTTGCCACACACACATTCAAAAGGCCACGCGACACGATGGCTGTGTCAACTTGCTTCTCTATAGTAATCATTTTATTATCTATCACATGTCGTATGCCTTAAATGTACACAGTAAAATTTATGTTTTTAAATGGGGCAATAAGAGTCACAGCTAGGGTTCAAACTCAGGCCTACCTTACCCCAAAGCTCGTGCTCTAATTAAACTCTGCCTTACTTAAAGCAGTAAATATTTAACTATAAGCTATGCACTGTATACAGCGCCGGTCCATATCCTGAAGACAGATATTGATATGGGATAACGAGCATAGAAGTCACTCAACAATACTGCGTTGAGAGAAAGAACAAAGAAGTATCTGTTTCTGATGTTCAAAGCCATTTATTTATAAGCAAAACTAAGTTCCATACCATGACGGTAAACAAAAGAAGGAAAAGCAAAAGGCAGGCCTGTTCCAACGGAATTTTACATCTGTATTCAGAAGGCCAGACTTTTACATATTACAAATTAAAGAACGAAACAAAGCAGCCACATTTATTACCAAGGGCCCGCAGCAGGCTCCAAGTCTTCTCAGAGAAGCCCCATTATTTGGAACCCAGACAAAGGGAAAACGTGAACAAGCAGGACTTGGTCCTGTTTCCACCATCGCACCACCCCCTCCCACCCAAGATCTTTCCCATTAATTTAGGAGAAAGCACACATAACCCAAGCAAACTGTCCTTGGGAACTTACTGTTTCTTAGCTGGACTGCACATCATTCTCTGGAGCACTCTCTTCCATCTTTTGTCTCTAGCATAGCACAGAGGGATGAGTTACGCAGCCCTGCAGACTAAAAATGTCAACCACGGTGTGAGACCCTCTGTATTATATAAAGTGAAATGTCCCACTTTAAAATACGCACACAACAACCCCAGAGTCTCCAGTTCTCTTACTTTTGAAACCACTGTGAAACTCTAATCTTTATGGAGATGTTTCAACCCATAGTTTAAGAAACTGCTTCCAAATACTGAAAACTCTGGAAATCCTGCATAAATCGTGCCTGTTTGACAGTCCCCTCCCTTGTGTTGTGACAGATCTGGGCTACATGGTTCTGTGTGTGTGCGTGTGGTGTGTGTGAGAGAGATGGAAACCTTTTTAGCGAGCTTATTGAATCTTTCCACCTCCTACAGAGAACTTTGAAGAAATGCACTGTTTTTTCCAACATTCAAATGAGTGTGAATCAGAATGGTGGTTCTCACAGGACTCATCTTTTATGTTGAGTGTGGGGTCACTGACAGAATTGAAATGGATCCAAGTCGCCTTGATTAGCTGATTTTCAAAAGGCCGGAGGCAATGAGCAATGGTGAGGATGAAGCAACTCCAGTCTCATTCTACCCCAAATAAGCCAGGAGAATTTTAACAAGTTACTAAACTTCTCTAAACCACAGTTTCCTTTTGTGTAAAACGAGGGGGAAACCAGATGCTCTTTGGGCAGAATTCACGCACTGGCAGCCTGCAGAGAGATCTGTTTAGCCCTCCCCATCTGAAGATTATTCCCATACTGGAGCACCCAGGCAGGTGTTATTGCATGGCTCTCAAATTTAAGTGCACACAGAATCTTCTAATGAGCCTCCACCTAAGCCCCAAGGTGACTTGTTGGGCAGAAGTCCTGTCCAGGAATCTGCATTTTTGACAAGGGCTCTCAAATGACTCCAGCATACTTGATCAGGGCCACCCTTGGAGAAATAGTGGCTTAGCTGAAATTCCTAGTAATCTTGGGTGCTTGCATCATGAATTAGCAAACACAGGGCTAATGCAGATGGTCCAAACCTGATTTACGCGACCTGGGAACGTGCGTTAGAGAAAGTGCATTACACATGGACAGTAGAGTCTAGTTCTGCCAGGCGCTGCTACTTACAAGCAGTACTAAGTAAGAACTGGGTCTTCTCAGTTTTTCCATCTGGAAAAACAAAGGCAGTAAGGATTGTCTCCCAGAATTCCCGAGTGGATGAGGAACCTCAAGGGCTCACCTAGTGCAGTTCTTGGAACAAAGAAAATCCCTGGCTTTGGAAAGGGCTCTCCCCGCTCCACTCGCTGCAGAGGCCCTGTCCTGTTTGGAACCAGCCTGCTGAGCAGGACCAGGCCAGCAGGTGTCCACCCAACCTGCCTCTCAGGTCCTCCAAAAAGCAAAATGACCTTCATTTCTCCTGTTTGGAAAAGGAGTGGCCTACAGCCACCTGCCCTTGTTCCAAATGAACCACTTTGCTCAATATAGAAAAATGGAAGGAAAATGCACATGCTACAGCCCTCCCACGACACTATCCCACCTCCCTGCCACCAAGACCTGAGGAACTGGGGCAAATTACTAAAGTGGAAATTGCATGATAAACCTCGGCCCAGCCATAAAACACAGGAAGGGCTAAAGTCACAGTCAGTATAGCTACTGACATATGTCCCATTATCAAAATCATTCTAAGAGGTAAAGGGTCCAGAGACATCGGAAGGGAGGAAGGAAGGAAGGGAGGAAGGAAGGGAGGGAGGGAGGAAGGAAGGGAGGGAGGGAGGGAGAGAGGAAGGGAAGAAGGGAAAAAGGAAGGGAGAGAGGAAGAGAGGAAGGGAGAGAAGGAGGAAGGGGATTTGAGGGATAAATAAGAAAAAGAGTATATTCACAGTAAAATGACATTATTCTTTGAGTTTTATACATTAATGAAGCACAAATCCAAAGTTTATAAACTGTATGATTATTAATAGTTCAACTGCAAGGAAGTAAAGGAGCCATTCAAATTAATATTGGTAATGAAGAGCTAAAAACTGTTCAGCATCCTTTCCCTTCACAAAAACAAAAAATGGAATGAATTAATTGGGGTCACGTAAATAACATGTGCTTTACCATCACTTGGATTGCATCCTTTTTGCAAATGGTGCCTACCCTCTTCCTTGATTTTTTTCTTTTCCCGAAAGGTCCAAGTCAGTGTGTTCAGTATCACCAAGAGGACCATTCACAACACATGACAACTTGAACAGCAGAAAAATGAAATGGAGTTGGGCACCAGGAGAGGCTCTTGGATTCCAGAAAGCAGCTAAACGTCCAGTGTGCAGCATGCAACATTTTATAACTTCTGCTCATGTATTTTTCAGTCCAATAAACATTGTCAAGGAATATTTACTGTTTTCTACTTGAAAAGCAAATGTGTGGCAAGGGTGCAGGGCACACATAAAATTAGGAAGTAATAGGTAGACACGGGAAAGGTCAATTGCCAGTTGACGATAAATGAAACCACTCTTGATCCGACGGAAGAAGGAGGGGCAGTCTCAGGAGAGCGACTTCATTATATTCTAAGTGCCTTTCTGTCCACTGCAGGAGGAAAATGCACATACGCGCACAACACACAGGCACACACATTACGGTGGCAAACACAAAGTCTAACACCAGTAGCTTTTCGCTAATAGTTTTTATATGTCTCACCAGCAACCAAGGAGAGGGTCAGAAAACTAGGAGGAGACTGGTGATGACCTTAAGGCTGAACAACAGTTTGCAGACACAAAACACCAGTGGAGGTATCCTTTATCTCAAATGCTTGGGAATGATAGTGTTTCAGATCTTGGATTTTGAAATATTTACAAGTATATGATGAGAAATCTTGGTGATGGAACCAAGTCTAAACATAAAGTTGATTCGTTTCACATGCACCATAGATAAAGGGAAGGATAGATCATTTTATAAAGTATTTTTAATAATGTGTGCATGACATTGTTTCACGACATAGAATTTGCCACTTCTGGCAACACAGCAGGACTCAAAAAGTTTCAGATCCTGGAGCAGCTTGGATGTTGAATTCCAGATAATGGTTGGTGTATGTGGTGGCTCTGCACCACTGCAAAAGATTCATTTTTGTGAGAAATCAAGTGCTGGTGCTTCCAGGCAGAAGTATGCAATCTGCCCTTGAGTGATCTATTCCACGGTCCAATGCGGGCATCCCCGTGAAACAATGAACTGATGACAGTGGAGGACAGAGGATAAAATGAGAGGGGAAACTGTACTATGCATTTCCCTTCCCACTGCAACTACGACTGGAAACCCTCTTAGCTTACTTAGGGGCACTGGATGGTTTTTAGTGTGGTTCCAACCAACTCTGCATTGGATCATGGAATAATGTGTGTGAACAAGGACATGGAAACTCTCTGACAACCTCAGGATCTCCTTCCCCAAAGGAAATAATGGCAATTTGCAAATTAATGACTATTATGCTAATTAATATCAAAAGTCCAAATACATTCAGAAGAAAGATGCTAGCAAAAACTGATTTCAGGGCCAGTGAGATGGCTCAGCGGCGTAAGCGCCTGCCTTGCAAGCGCAAGTTCGACTCCCGGATCCCACATATGAAAAAAAGGCCGGTGATATCGCTCAGCGGCACGGGTGCCTGTTGGCGCGCGAGGTCCTGAGGTCGACCCCCGGTACCCACAAAAAAAAAAAAAAACTGATTTCAGAACTCAGAAGTACTTGCATACATTCTTGTTCAAGCCAAGTTAAAGAAAACTCCCATGAACTATTGGGAAGTTAGAAACAAAGTAATGATAATAGGATTATAAGCGACTTTTTGGAGCAGTGTAAACCAGCCCCAATTGTTTAGTCCCTCAATCAGTAAAGTCTTTATATAGCTGAAAACTGTATCATTCTTTCCATCCCACTGGCCCATAAAACCACTCTGAGTAACTTCAAAAATAACTATGTTTGATTCATTAAATACATGGGAAATAACAGATACAATCTACACAGAGGGCTTTGGGCTTATTTTTGTTTACATGTTATGGCAGCAGATGAACTAAGAGAAGGTCAACTCAGAATGTGTAGTCGGAGGCAAACGCAGAGCTGATCGCTGTTTGCACTGATCCATCTTCCTGACTCTCCGAGCTCGGTCTTTTGCCTTCCTAGCCCTGTCCCCTGTGTCCAGTATCCTATGCCACGCTGTCCCATCTGCCCCATGGCTCCTTGAATCTGCCTTTCTATTAACTCAAATCAGGCTGACAACATCTATCAGCAATGCCTGGATTTTGTTTTACATCGCTCTCTGTCTCAGGTGACCCTCCCATGGTCTGCAAGCCATTTTAACCAAATCCAGGACCAGTTTAATATTACAAGAATGCAGTTCTTCCCCAAAATGCACTGGGGCTTGATATAAAGCACATCTACTCTCTCCCCACCACCTCCTCCCCCTACCCCCTGCCACATACAATGATCCAATTTTGACATAAAATCTCTAAAATAGAAACTTGGTTGAAAGTGGAGTCTTTGGGAAACGGAACCTCAGTGTTAGGGGGTTACAGGCTTATTCCAATGATAAGTGCTTTTCGCACACAACTGGCCTTTTGCAATTGATTTCTGAGTTCTAGGGCATGCATGCTTTTGAATGTTCTCAATAATGGTGAGTCTTAAACCTCCTGAAGACAGATTGTATTTCTTTGGAACGAGCCAGAAGTATTTAGGAACAAATCTGGTGAGGCTCCAGTTGGGGGATACCATTTGGGTCAAAGCTATAAAGTATCAAGAGTGATTTTTTGGTATGGCTAGAAAATTAGCTCTGAAAGTCATTCCGACAGACGCATTCCAGAAATGTATATAGCAATAACACCATCAATGGGATAAAAAATATTTTAGCTTCTAAATTGATGGCTAGATGGATATGGCTATTTCATGCCTCTCTTCTCTTAAATATGCTATTTGGTCCCTGTGCCTAGAATACAGGCCCTCTCTCCCACTCTGTCTCCCCAAATATCTAAAATTTTCTCTTCCTTCAAAATGCATCCTTCCAAAGCCTTCTCGGAGCCCCTCACAGCATGCACTTGACATCTGTCACCCCTCTAACCTGCAGGACAATGTTTAAAAGACACCAAAAACAATGGCTTCCTTCTCTGCCCCCAACACCACACTGTCTACTTCTTGCAAATCTCAGCGAGCTTTTAAAGTATTTGACAGAGCAAGGCCGGTGAGATGGCTCAGCGGCGTACGCACCTGCCTGGCAAGCGCGAGGGCCCGAGTTCGACTCCCGGAACCCACATATGAAAAAAGGGCTGGTGATATCGCTCAGCGGCACGGGCGCCTGCTGGCGCACGAGATCCTGAGGTCGACCCCCAGTACCCACAAAAAAATAAAAAATAAATAAAAATGAAGTATTTGACAGAGCAATGGCATCATGTCTCATAAATGCTGAAAAACTAACCTCCTTACTCTTTAGTTTCACCTCACGTGATTTGACAAACGTCATCTGTGGCTCAAAGTCAACTGAGGGGTAATTTTTGAAGACCCTGACAGTGGTGACCCCAGGCCCAGACGTTATTATTTTTTTTAACAATAATGTAAATGCAAGAAGACAAGGAAGGCAAACAGAGAAAATTATAACATGAGCTAAAGAAGAATCCTAGGACTTGAAAACCAAACACACCAAATTACTGTGCAAAACTACTTTGGTGATTTGGAGAAATAGTTTATCTCAGACCAAGAAACTTAAGGAAAAACATACTCAGGTCCATACTGGAGCTATTTCTCAATCCATGAAAAGTAGCACCAAAAGCTTATAATGAAGCATGATTCTCAGCATGAAATTCTCTTATCTCCCATTAAAAGCCTTATGCAAATCACCTTCCACCTGGAAATTCCCTTTGTGGCCAGGTAGCCAGCAGAAATCAGTGTTTCTTTCCATCAAGATACGGATACACACATGCATGGCTCTGGGAGGCTGAAGCAAAAGGATCACAAACTCAAGCCCAGCCTGGGCAAATTAGTAACTTAATGAGATCTTGCCTCAAAAAAAAAAAAAAAAAAAAATTTTTTTTTTTTTTTTTTTTTTTAACGTGGGTACTGGGAGTCGACCTCAGGACCTCGCGCTTACCAGGCAGGCACTTATGCCACTGAGCTATCTCACCGGCCCTCAAAATTTAAAAATAGTAATAAGAATAATAAAGAGCTGATGGATGTAGCTTAGTGCGAAGGCCCTGGATTCAATCCCTATTCTCATACACACACACACAAACACACACACACACACACACACACACAGAGGTGTGGAAGCTTCATTCACACATGGCCACACACAGGAGACAGTGGGAGAGGTGTCCACCCACAGCAGAGCAGTGACCAGGCTGCAGCACGGTCATATGGTGGGATGCTACGGTAAGGAGTGGACCACAGATGAACGTAACCTCCTGGATGAACCTCAGAGATACAACACTGAGTTACGGAAGTGTCTCAGTCACGTTCCTCATCTCTGGGACACAGCACTCAACTTAAAGGAGGAGAGGTTTATTTTGGATCACAGTTTGTAGTGGTCTCCATCCATAGCTGGTTGACTCCAAGGCAGGAAGGCCTGGCAGGGGAGCATGGCAGAGAAGAGCTGCTCATAGCATGGCGGACAGGAAGTGGAGGGACTTTTCAGACCAGGCCCCACCTCCTTAGAGGAAGTCAGCTATAAACCCACACAATCCAACCGTCTTCCAAGAGTCCTACCTATTATCACATGAGGCTTTAGGGGGATGTCTAGATACAAGCCACAACAGGAATTTACACAGAGTGCATGCAGCAGGGTTCCATATGTGTTACATCTAATGACACACAAAAGAAAGGACTCACTGAGGATGTACAAGGTGAACTACAAGGTACGGAAGTGATCTGCCTGAACCTTGAACCTAATGGAAATAACACACGTGTGCAGAGTCACAAAAAGCCATGGGGTTGTGGATTGAAGAGATAATATTTTCTGTTTGTTTATAACTGAAGGAAATTTTAAACAAATAACAATTTGCTTTAGAAATCTTTACCTCGGACAGAAAATTTAATCCCGAAATATTGTAGTAGGAGCAGAGGAGCTGGAGGTGCAGAAGGAGTTGATGAGCGACTCTGGTGAGTTTGGGGAAAGAGTAAGAGACACCCAGGTGGATCCCTACAGAGCATCAAAAAGGAAAGGGGCAGGAAAAATTACGATGGGAGGGCACTGGTATCCCAGTTCTAACGCCTGGAAGGAAGGGAGCTGTGGATATTGAGGTTCTAATGTCCGCATCCTAAGATACTGAATAAAATTTTTGGAACTGATCACCAGTTGTTACATAATTTGTTAAGGCTTCTGGGGACTCTAAATCCTGAGATCTTTCATTATTACCATGTATTCAAGTCCCCTTCAATAGAGATACCAGGGGGTCTCTCTGGCAAAGGAGTTTTTTAAAAAAATGACAGTGGGACAAGAAAAAGCTAGATACTAGGATGAAGTCAGAAGAAGCAAATAATTTGGGAGTTAAAGGTGACATGGGGCTCCTAGTAGACCACAAGCAACTTTAAATCTGTCAGTTAAATACAAAGTACACAGATAGCAGAAGGGGCAGATTCATCCTTGCAAGAAAAGCAGCACCCAATGAACCCTCAATGGTTGAGTCCTCTCAATCGCTGCCTGGCCTAGACACTGATCCATGGAGGACCAGGCCAAGTGAGACAGTGTGGAATTCATGTAAATATCTCCTCTCTCACTACCCAAGACCAGAGGCCTGGTATGTACATAATAAAGGATTTAAATGTAAGGATGGGGCTAGAGGTAGAACTCAGTTGGCAGTGCATTCACCCACCACGCGGGAGGCCCTGGGTTTAATCCCCAGCACTTCAATAAGTAAATAAATGAACAACCAGGTATAATACAAATACAAATAAGTGTTAAGGACCCCAACCCTGAAGTTAGCCCTTAGGCTTTCCCTCTCCACCAAATGTGGAGAGGTCCCTTGGAGGAGCTCTGCATAAAGCAGGTATTTGACAAAAAAGCAAAAGAGGAAATGCACAGTGCTGCTTGGATCTCATGTCACAGAGAAGAATTCTTGATCACAGTAATGTCCAGGGTCTTTAAAAAGAGGGTCTTGGATACTAGCATAGCGGCACAGGCCTGTAATCCTAGCACTCTGGCAGGGCGAGGCAGGAGAATAGCAAATTCAAGCCCACACAGGGCAATTTAGGGACTCAGAAAGATCCTGTCTCAAAATTTAAAAAAAGGGGGGGCTGGGGATGGGATGTAGCTCTGGCAAAGGCCCTAGGTTCAACCCCCAGTACTGTAGAGAAGGAGGAAGAGGAAGAAGAGGAGGCTCTGTCTGGAGGAAGTCCATGGGACGCATGCTGGCTCACTATCTACTATGGAAGCCTCTGATAAGAAAGGCGGAGACGCTATGCTTCAATGAAAATGTGCACCTCACTCCAGAGCGGAGGTCCCCAGATTTACTAAACGACAGTCCAGGATGCCCACCTCAACGTGGGTGTATGGCAAACCTTGGCTTACGGATTTCTGAACAACCACATTCTGGCTTTAAGACCTCATCGTTCTATTCATATTTTACACACACCCTGTCCTCAGTGGTTACAAAATGAAAACTGAGCTAATGAATTAATAACTTTTCCCCATCCCTTGTCAGCCTCCTCCAGCCAGTACATCACCTCTTCGGAATTTTAATGCAAATGCTAGGACACATAAAGGAATCCAGAGGTCGTGGTCCACTATGTGAAAGTACTTACTATCCGAAATTTTCTCCTTAAAAGTCACAATTTATCTAAACTAATGGAAACAACAAAGAAAGTGAGGGCGGGAAAAAGAAAGAGGAGAGGAGAGAGGAGGAGAGGGGAAGGGAGGGGAGGAAAGAGGAGGGGAGGAAAGAAAGGAAAGGAAAAAGAGAAAAGGAAAAGAAAAGAAAGAGGAAAGAAAATGGGTTGTATTTCTGTATGGGGGGATGGTGTGGGAAGAGGTTGCCTCCTTAGGAGGACAAGTATTAGATTAAAAAAGGACATAATCCCAGGATACCCAGAAAGATTTATCTGCAAATGAGTTGCAGCTGCATGAGTCACACTTTCAGCTGTGACCCTCTGGGACAGTTTCTGGTGATTATTGCCAGCAAGCAGGGACTGTGGGAAGGCTAGGTTTGGTTTGGGGCATGGCCCGTCACTTCCTAGAGGTAACACCAACACCAGAGATGGTGGCAGCATGCTGGACATGAGGCAGACCCACTTGATGCTTGATTCCCCCTAAGACCTAGTGACAGACAAGGGACGGAAGTTGTTCCCATTACAAGTGAGGAGGCAGAAGGACAGAGCTGAAGAGCTACCCCGCGTTCCACCACTGGACACAATGGACATGACTCCAAGTGACATGCTTGCCCCACAGCCCGTGCCACTGCCCCAGGCCCTAGAAGATATCAAATGTGTTGAAATATGTAGAAGATATCAAAATGGATCTTTTGGTCTCCACTAGCTCCATCCATTACTTATTTCTGTCCTCTTTACTGACTAGAGGAGCCCATTTTTAGAATAATGGGGGTGGCAGTCAGGAGGGGAGGCAGCAAAAGTTCTGGGGTTGAATCCGATTCCTGATGCAAAATCAAAGATTCAAAAAGGAAACGATATCTTCCACACAAGAGAAAAACCCAGAGTGCCACAGCGATGGTCAGCAAGCGGGTAGCAACAACATGGAAAAGACAGCTCCCAGCACATTTGAGCATTGAGACCAGACGACACAAGGCCTGCGCCACGTGCGTAACTCTCTGCAGCAGAACAGTCCACGTTTTGGACTGTTCATCTCTACTCTCACACGGGTGGTGATCTCTCCACAGCTCTGTCACAGAACAGCGCCGGGGGACTCACATCGGGGACCATGAGGTATCCAGACCACTGTGTCTAAGTGACGCCCAAAGCTAGAAAATAAATTCCCACTTATCCAAACTCTCCTTATCCATCCGCTCCCCAGTCCTCCCCACAGGAACCATCAATGATGAACTGGGACCTCCGTGTAGATGCCATGGTCAGAGCAGCAAAGCTGTACCGAGGAGACCGCTGTGATGTGAAGCACCATGCTTCCCACTTGGGCTTGCTATTAACTCAGAGGTCACTGTCCCACAGCATCCAGCTGCTGGAGCTCTGCACAGAATTCCTGAGTGCTGATGCTGGCTGCCACTTCACAGCCCAGCCTCACGTCCCCAGGTTGATGAGAGAGTGGGAGGGACACAGGTGAGAGGGACTAAGGGGGATGAACGACATGGGTCATCTTCATTGTTCTCCTCATCCTCCCCACCCCCATTGAAATCCAGGATGAAACCATCCCAAATCCTCCTTCAAAGGAAGGCGTCCCTCCATCACCATTTGTCACATCTGTCATCTCCCGCCTCGAGGCACCATCATTGCTCTCCCTGCCTCCCTGCCATAAAAGCAGGCAGAGCCTTTTTTAATGCAGAACAGAGCATGGCCCTCTCTTCCTGTATAACCTTCAATGGCTCCCCTGTACCCAGACCCTAAAAAACCTTGGAAAACCACAGGCAAGGAGGCCCTGTTACTCTCCATCCCCATCTGGCCACACTGTCCCAGTTCTTTCATTTGCTCCCCTCGTACCTGAGTATTCTTCCTCCAACTCTTCGCAGGTCTGGTTCATCCTGAATTTCTCTTACTGCTCAAATGCTGTCTCCTTAAAGAGGCCTCTGGTCCATATCTTATATCACTGTACTGCCCTACTACCCAACACATTTCGAATCAGTGCATCCTGCTTGCTTCTTCTGTATCATAGCACATTTTTTAATGGTAAGGTTCCCGTGCACACTTATTAAATTCTAATTTGAAATAATTGGTATTTTCTGTCTCTTGCAGCAGAAAGCAAGCTCCAAGAATGCGTAGACCACGGTGGATTCCGAGCAGCATTCCCTAGAACACAGTGCAAGTCCTGGCACACGGTGAGACGCAGGAGTGACCCTTGTGCTACAGAAATGATCTGTGTTTTCTCCTCGCCGTGAGCAGCGTAGCGGAACTCCCAGGAGTCACCACGCTGCCCTGAAGCCACCTACTAAATCTTAGCCTATAAGCCAGATCCTGAGCACCTATTTCTCGTTTGGGGAGAACTTCAGAGATGGGGGTCCCTTATCAACACAACGAATGCCACTGTTCAGATCCTCATGACAAACTGCACACGGCCCCTCAGCCAGTTTCCTGGTTTTCAGCACTGGGCTCTTTTCCAGACTTAATATATGGAAATCCCACTCGGAAAGTTTGCTAAAGAACAATGGCCCTCATTGCATTTCACTGCCATCCGGATTCTAACTCAGTGGTCTGCATTTTAACCCCCATGGTCTTTCATTAAGGAAGGTTTGTTTGCTCGGGTGGCTTTTTTTTTTTCCAGAGTGAATTCCTAAGTGGAAACTTCGTTCTGGTTTTCCAACACTGTTTTCACAGTAGCCGGAGGACAGAGGCTACTGTCCTTGCTCTTGTAAACAGAAAGGCCAAGCTTCAGTCCTCAGCCACCAGGACAAACACACACCCCTGCGGGATGGCGGCCACATGCAGCGGGCATGCACAGCGGGCCAGCGGCACTGAGGAAACAGCTGTCTGCTCACTATGACTGCGCTGTGGTTCATGCAAACACCAGCCCTTGGATGCATTAGTGGCTTCCTTTCAAAATGGCCATTTTCACGAGTTTATTGACTGCTCATACACAGCTTCTCCTGTACAGACCCTTTGCCTAAGTCTCAAGAAAGAGGCTCTTTTTGCAAACCATTTAAAAACTTGCCTCCGTAGGAAAACTTCCGTGGACATCATGATATTCATAAGTGGCAAATTCTATATGAAACCAGCAACACTGGGAGTTTTAAGTGCTTTTTTTTAACTGTTGTTTTCCAAAAAGGCCATTAATCCCACCCTACTAATAGGGAAACTACAGTAATTTAGACAGGAAGAGGGCTGTAACTAATCTTTACGCCATCTATGAAGAAAGAATTGCTAAGCAAATTATAATGCATGAATAAGGTTGTTCCAAGAATAGATAAAGCACTTGGCAGAAACTATTTTAATTCTTCTCTAGTACTTCAGAGCTACCCATTAATTTATAAACAGTTGATCTACTAATTACAAAAACTCTTGATCTATTAATTTAATCAGGTCCCTGAGGCAAGCAACAGAGCCTGAGCCCATTGGCTGATGGAGATTGGTTCTTTGTGCGTCAAAGAAGCACTTTCTTTATGAAAGCAAGATGCATCTCATTTTCTAAAGTTTAGAAAACAGCGGAGCACGCTTGTAATCCCAGCAACCTGGGAGGCTGAGGCAGGAGGATTGCTGCAAGTATAAGGCAAGGCTGGCTACAGTCAATTCAAGGCCAGCTTGAACTACAAAGCAATACCCTGTCTTAAAAAACAAAAACCACAACAAAAAGTTTAGGTGTTTTTTTTTTTTTTTTCCCAGATCTTATCTGAATATGATTCCCTCCTTTATCAGTTTTCTACTGCTGCTGTGATAAATTATCAAAAACACAGCAGTTTAAAGCACCACCCGAGTGTGTGTGGTGGGGGTGGTTCCTCTGCTCACAAGGTAGAGGGTTGCCTGGAGCCTTAGCCTTTGGCACAGTGACATGTGGTATTGAGCTCCTTGGGGCTGTGGGGCTGGTATCTCTGTTTCCTCAATACCTGGCAGTCAGGGGCCACCCTCAGTTCACAGAGGACCATGGCACTTTTTACCACAACCCCTGCCCGTCCCCACAAAGACACCTCCTCCATCACTGTCTGAATCTCTCTCTGGAGGAAGCATCTAAGCTCTGCTAAGGGCTCATCAAATAGGGGCAGGTCCACACACGATAATCTCCCAATCGTAAAGTCAACTGTTTAGGATCTTCATTATATCTTTAACGATCTTTTCAGAGCAGCATCTACATGATTGTCCAATGCAATGACTTGGGAAGCTGTGTGTCTACCAGGGTGTGGAAGTATTGGGGACATTTTAAATTCTGCCTTCCATCCGTTATTCAACATTAGTATTTTTCACAAGATGAACAATAAAAATACATTTGTTCCCTGCTCTGTTCTTCTGCTCTTGACTTAAATGGCCTTATTACTTCAATGAGGCCAGTAAAATTGTAAGCCCTTCCCTCGCCCACAAATAAGATTTGTTGGCTTCCTTTTTTTGGTACAGGAGATTGAACCCAGGACTTTCACTCTCAGCTACATCCTCAGACCTTTTTGACAGGGTCTCGCTAAGTCACCAAGTTGCCCAGGCTGGGTCAAACTGCCTCAGCCTCCCACAGTGCTGAGATTACAGCTGTAGTCTTCTTAAAGACAAGGTCTGCCTTCCTTTTCTATCCTCCACACTAACCAGAGCCAGCTAAATGGAATCTCCAATATCAGCCTTAAATATATGGGGGGAAGAATGAGGATATGCAAATATCAACATGAAAACTCAGTAGCAGTAGCTTTGATGTTACATACATGTGTGTACACTTCATATCCTCCCTTCCCTTCAAAAAATAGAAATGGTCCCGGTACAGACAAAATCATTCTAGGCATTAAAAAGTTAAACATCCAAAATGATAGAAGTATGAGATATTTCAGGGGAATCTAATGAGTTCATGTGTGTGTGTGCATGTGTGTGCATGCATGTGTGCACACACATGCATTGCAAAGAGCTAAACAAATGGAAGTGTGCTTGCTTCCAGAGCTAACAGGGACATGTGAGCAGAGGCATTGCTCTGTATTATGGCTACACACCCTGCCTGGCCCTCTGTATGCTGAACAACCCATCCTGATGCCTTCATTTTGCTCATGGTTCCTCTGTGTCCTCTGGTTCATTCCTGTCCTATTGGAATCTCCAGATTATGTATGTAAAGGAGAAATGGCAAGAAATTCAGCAAACCCTGCTGTGTGGCAGGCAAGGGGAGATGAATCAACAAAACAGAGGCACCCATGCCAGGAGGAAAGACAAGCAACGAGCAGGTGGCCATCAGGAAAAGCAGCTCAGTGTGGTGGTGGTGTGGGCTAGAGGTGTTTATTAGGTGTGACAGTTGAGGACACCTCTTTTAGGACTGACTTTGAGCAAAAGGGGAAGACAGCATCACACGGAGACCTCAGGAATTGCCCTGTGGCCTGTGCTGCTGGAACTGTGCTGACTTCAAAGTCCAACAGGCAGTACAGGGAGCTGAAGGCCTGCGTGGTGGCCAGAGTCACATCAGGTGGACGGGAAGCCACCAACAGGAGCTGAACTGAAGAATGTCCTGACGGGGGTTATCAAATGGAAAAGGACATTCTGAGTGGGTGGCTGGGGACAGACTGCAGGGGTCAGAGTTGCTAAACAGGACCTGAAAGACAGATGGTGCTGGTCAGAAGGTGGCTGGTGAATCCCCTGCCGTCAAAATGAAAAAGGGGGTGGGGGGAGTTTAACTGCTTGAAAAGTGAGTAAGAACCAGAAAAGCCTGGACCCGCCTGAGAGCTGCTATCAGCGAGATGGTGGTACAGGGAAGAAGCCCTGGGGTAGGCGGGCTCCTGCCAGCTCTGTGCCCTCAACCCTGAGGAGAGGTCTCCCAGAGCTGGAGTAAGAGGAAGTATCACCCATCTATCCAGCTCCCAGGAGTCGTGAAGCAACTCGGTAGCTGCTCCTTGGAACTTCTGCACATCAAACTGCTGAACAAAGGAAGTAATCAAAAGACGAAGTAATAAAAAGAGCTCCCGGTGCTCAAATCTTTGGGGACAGAGAGGGCCCTGGAAATGTGGGACACTGAGCCACGCTCACTCAAAGCGCCAGCTCCCCAAGGTACAAACCACACATCTCTCCCCCAGCATCCTTCCTGCTCGGCACACAGCTGCCTTTCGGTGTGGGATTTTTCCCCCATGCTCCAAGGGAGAAAGCCTGCAGGCGCTCATCTTGCCTGTTAGCACCATATAGCTCAGTCCCTAAGGGAGGGCTCTGTAGCATTGTGCACAGGCACTGCTAGGCACCAGCACTGCCCTGGAGCTCCAGAAAGTGACCCCTGGGGACCGAAAGGGTTCCTGGTGTAACAAAACAGCCTCCACCTGTCTCAGTTGCTTGCTTAAGTACACAGAGTCTATGAGGGAATGAGACACAGGGGGAGGCGGGGACAGGATTATTAGAAGGAGCACGCTAGAAAACCTTAGCTGGAAATCTAAAAACATACACTTCCTTTGAGCTGCTTTCTCTAACTCTGTACGAAGAGGAATGATGAGGGTAGGGAGCTACGTCCATTTCATGTGTTCCGTTTAAGCCAAAACTTGTGCTAATCAAGGTAATGTCAATTACCGGCTCATTGGCCAATTTATCATGTTTTGTGGTTTAAACAAATCTAAGTGGTTCAAAGTGATTAGTAAATCATTTTTTCTATGTAATTCATTAAGTTATAGCTTTACACATCTTCCCCTGGCCGCTATCCTTCTGCCTGAACAATATAATTTGATGTTGTGTTCTTATTTTAGCAACTGTGGACTATGAATTTTTCCTCTGACACGAACCTACTGTCCTCTTGTCTTTCTGAAAAAAGAAAGTGGTGGCCCCCAAGTGGCAGGCAATTCCTTTAACAGTTACTGAAAGCCTCTTTACCATATTACCCTAAGTATTCCGAGTGAAAATAAAAGCAGCAGTGGTCAAGATTTCACACCCCAGGTCCTTTCCAGGAATCAAAATGTATCCACAGATTTCTCTCTGTGATGCCCAAATGAATCCCATGAGTACATGGACAGATGTGTGCACACCATGCACACACATGCATACGCACACATGAGCACATATGTACACACATGCATACACACACACATACACATATCCACATATGCACACACACACAAGCTTTGCACAATGCTCCTCCTCTCTGCCCTCAGTATGAAGCCTGGTAACTGGTCTTTTTCTCCTCTGCAGCACTTTTCCTTCCGTTCCGCACATCCTGCTCCGCCCCTACACAGAGCAAAGGCGCTGCTCTGCCGTAGACCACAGTGACCCCGGCCACCTCAGGGCAGGCACATGGCGGTCTCCACATTCGGCTCTCTGCCCCTTCACAGATGACTCCAGCAAGAAACTGTACTTGTTTCTACTTCAAACGCTGTTGTTTAGTACGGGACACACTGATTTCTTGAAAGCATGAAACTAAGAAACTTCCACTCCAGGACATAAGGTCCCTTGAGCAGATCAGGTATTTGATTTCCACACTGTAAACCACCAGGGTGGCTACCGCTCTCTGCTCTGCACCCTTTCCTGTCCAGTGTGTAGGGAATGGGGAAACAGGAAAGGACTGGAGAAATAAGAAGCAATGATTAAAATTCCACTTTTCCCCTATTTGAATGCTTTATATTGCTCCAAGGTAACTGAACCATACCCCACATCTATGCAGCAGGACCTTAGAGAAAAACACTCATAAATGAGAGAAGAACTAAAGATAGGTCAAAGAAGACAAGGAAATATATAATTTTAAAATTGTACTTTTAAGAAAACTGCAGCTGAGGGGACCTCAAGATGGCGGATGAGTAAGAAGCAGGCAGTGAAACTCTCTCTAAAAGTTACCATTGGAACACGGGAATATAGCGACCCGGAAAGCGCAGGAGGGGGGGAGATGCCTCCCCGAAACCCAGAGAAGTTCTGAAGCGCAATCTGGGACCCCCGGCACCAGTGACGGGTGACTTCCAACAAAGAAGAAGGAAAGAAGGAGCAGACCGCGGGCGTGCACCTTCTACTATCCCGGGAGTTGCAGCGCCGCGGAAGCTCAAATCTACGGACACACGGTGGCAGCTGGTGCCCAGGGAGCCCCCACGGAGGATCCTGAGACAGCGGCGGGGCAGGGGAGCGGCGGAGAACGGCGCTGACCGGCGGGCAGCACGGGGCCTCTCAGGCCCACGAAAGTGTGTTGAGGTCAGCAGGCGAACGAGACTGGACTCTCAGCCACACCTGTCCCGCGCCAGAGAGTGACTGGCCCGGCGCCATTGTGGGGGGCGTGGCGAAAAACCAGAGCGGCGGGAACCAGTGCAGGGAACCCGCGCTCCAGACAGCGCGCTGAGCCTCTCAGGCCCAGGGATCGTGAAAGGGCGCTGAGAGCGGAGGCGAGCTAGACTGGTCTCTGCCTGAAAGTACGCGCCTCTGCTCACCGCCCGCCAGAGGGCGCTCCTGGCTTACTGGGACGGACCTGCACAGAACAGGACTTTGTCACAAGGTACCTGCCTACAACAGAGTCAACACCTGGAACTGATTCTTTTTATTTTTTTTATTTTTATTTTTATTTTTATTTTTTATTATTATTTTTTTTTCTCACTGATTCGTTTTTTGTTCTGGCGAAGGGTTTTTTTGTTTTTGTTTTGTTTTGTTTGGTTTTTTGGTGGGGTTTTATTTTTGATCTGTCTGTTTTATTGTTTTTATCTTCGTTTTTGTTTCTGTATGTGTATTTGCTCTTTCCTTCATTATTCTCTCTGGTTTTTTATATGAGTGTAAACAGCGCCTCTAACTTCTTTCTGATTGTGGTTGTGATCTGTTCTTCCTTTTATCCCTTCCTTCTCTTTCTACCACCTGTCCTCTGCACTAGTGTCCCAATTTTAGTGGGATCCCTCTTGGTCCTCTAACCTTACATCTAATTCCTTCCTCTTCTCCCAATACTCTATTTCCTCCTTAACTCATTTTAAATTTAAACTCCTCAGGGGAAAAATTGACATACACAGGACTTGTATACTGCATATAATTTTTCTGGTGTGTTTTAGATTTTGTTATATAACCGCAACTCTATACAGCTAAAAGTGGTAAATAACTGGTTAGCTCAGTCTGTCATTTTCTAGGCTCTGTTTGATGCTTTAGTTCACATTATAGCCAAATGTGAAATAATTGTTCTAAACATCTTTCCTTCCTGATATTTCATGATTGAGATTGACTAAGGGACACAGAAAATACAGTGGCACACTACCAAAGAATCAAGGACTGGGCCAAACAGGTAGCAACTTCGCATACCCAACGAATTGAAGAGGTAGGATCTGGCAGAAAGCTCAAAACCTAAAAGCAAGCTCCACTTGGAAGATACTGCAGAGAAGTAGTCATCTTCTAAAGATCTTAAACACTAGCAATAAAGTAACCTACTATAGGTAATTTGCAAACATCACCCCAGGAATTAAAGAAAGAAAAAATGAGACGACACTTAAACAAGATGCAACCCCACACATCCAATTCACCAAAGGCAAACCTAGGGAGCAACGAGGTGGGACAATCTGAAAGCCACCCACCTGGCCTATCTGAAGTGGTAACAGCAAAGCAACTGAATGAGGTTCTGGAAAAAATTAAAACAGAAATAATCTCACAGATAACTGCAGAGATAATGTCTACAATGAAGACCATGCTTAAGGACACTATAGCTGATACAGACAAAAAAATAGATGAACTTAAGAAAACTATAGAAACCATGAATGCTCAGCATAGGAAAGAAATGGAATCCATAAGGCAGATTCAAGCAGATACCCAAGAGATAAAAAATTCCATTGAAAGTATTTGTAGCAGAATAAGCCAATGCGAGGACAGGATCTCAGATATAGAAGACAGGCTTGCAATTAGTGATCATGAAATGGAAAAATTCTTAAAAATAGCAAGGGACCATGAAAAATCAATTCAGCAGCTGCTAGATGACTCAAAGATAAACAATTTAAGAATAATTGGAATAAATGAAAAAGCAGGAGATAGCATCAATGACATTAAAACCTTGTTCAAAGACATAATCAGGGAGAACTTTCCTGGAAGAGAAAAGGAATTTGACACCCCTATAAGTGAAGCTTTTAGAACACCAACTAGACATGATCAAAAAAAAACTTCAGCCAGACATATTATAATCAAGATCCCAGAAATTCAACAGAAGGGCAGAATCTTAAAAGCTGTTAGGGAGAAGAGACAAATCACTTATGAAGGAAAACCCATCAGAATCACAGCTGACTTTTCAGCACAAACCCTCAATTCAAGAAGAGCTTGGAATGATGTATTGCAAGCTCTAAAGGAAAATAATTTTCAGCCCAGATTGATGTACCCTGCAAAACTATCTTTCAAAATTGATGGAGAAATAAAATACTTTCATGACAAAGAACATCTGAGAAAATTTATGACCACCAAACCAGCACTCCAAAACGTTCTGAAGGACATTCTAGAAAGAGATAGGAACCCCAACAGAAGGAATCCACCAGACAGGGCAAATAATTAAATAGCCGGAAAGCAGAAAAACAAAGAGTGGGAACCAACAACAGGAAAATATCATGACAAGTCAATACATATCAGTTTTAACCATCAATGTTAACGGTCTCAATTCACCAATCAAAAGGCACAGACTGGTGAAATGGATCAAGAAGCAATATCCAACAATATGCTGTATACAAGAAACACATTTAATTCAGAAAGAAATTCATAGACTGAAAGTCAAAGGATGGAAAACAATACTCCATGCAACAGGAACCCAGAAAAAAGCAGGGGTAGCTATTCTTTTTGCAGACAAAGTGAACTTCAAGCCAAGAAGGATTCAGAGAGATAAAGACGGTCATTACATCCTTGTAAAGGGAACAATCCAAGAGGAAGAGATAACGATCATAAATATATATGCGTCAAATACCAATGCACCCAGCTATATAAAACAAGTACTAAAGGACATGAAAAATCAAATAAGCACTAATACAATTATATTGGGAGATCTCAATACTCCACTGTCACAAAAAGATAGATCAACTGGACAGAAAATCAATAATGAAATAGTAGAACTGAACCAAACTTTTGAACAAATGGACTTAGTAGATGTCTACAGAGTGTTCCATCCCACAACATCAAAATACACATTTTTCTCGGCTGCACATGGGACGTTCTCCAAAATAGACCACATACTAGCTCATAAAACCTGTTTAAGTAAATGCAAATTAATTGAAATTATCCCATGCATATTATCAGACCATAGTGCAATGAAATTGGAAATCAATGGCAAAAGATCCCACAAAAACTCCCTAAACACATGGAAATTAAACAGCATCCTCCTGAACAACCAATGGGTCACAGATGAAATTAAAGAAGAAATTAGTCACTTTCTACAACTGAATGATAATGACAGTACAACATACCGGAACTTATGGGATACAATGAAAGCAGTCCTAAGAGGGAAATTTATAGCATTAAATACTTATATCAGGAAAATAGAGCAAGCGCAAATAAACAACTTAAGGGTGAACCTCGAGCTTCTAGAAAAAGAAGAGCAGGTTAAGCCAAAAGCCCGTACAAGGGAGGAAATTATAAAGATCAGAGCAGAAATTAACGTATTGGAGAATAAAAAAACAATACAAAGAATCAATGAAGCAAAAAGTTGGTTCTTTGAAAGAATAAATAAGATTGACAAACCCTTATCCAACCTTATTAAAAAAAGAAAAGAAAAGACTCAAATCCATGCACTTGAAAATGAAAAGGGTGATAGCACGACGGACCCTGCAGAAATCCAGAAGATCATCTATACCTATTTTGAAAATTTATATTCTACTAAGATGGAAAATGCAGAAGAAATGGACAGATTCCTAAATTCGTATGAATTACCAAAGCTAAATCAAGAAGATTTAAAAATCCTAAATAAACCAATATCAACCAATGAAATTGAAGATGTAATTAAAAACCTCCCAACAAAGAAAAGTCCAGGCCCTGATGGATTCACTGCCGAATTCTACAAGAAATTTAGAGAAGAACTAACGCCCCTACTTCTCAAACTTTTCAATGAAATTGAAAGGGAAGCAATACTCCCAAATTCATTCCTGGAAGCAAGCATTACCCTGATACCAAAACCAGAGAAGGACCCAACTAAGAAAGAGAACTACAGGCCAATCTCCCTAATGAACATAGATGCAAAAATCCTTAATAAGATACTGGCAAACAGAATCCAACAAATCATCAAGAAGATTATACACCATGACCAAGTTGGATTCATCCCTGGGATGCAGGGATGGTTCAACATACGTAAATCAATAAATGTAATACAGCATATTAACAGAACCAAAGACAAAAATCACATGATCATCTCAATAGATGCAGAAAAAGCTTTTGACAAAGTCCAGCACCTTTTCATGATAAAAACCCTACAGAAAATTGGAATAGAGGGTCTTTATCTCAATCTGGTAAAAGCTATCTATGACAAACCAACAGCCAATATTATACTAAATGGCCAAAAACTGAAAGCCTTCCCTCTAAAATCAGGAACAAGACAAGGATGTCCACTGTCCCCACTCTTATTCAACATAGTTCTGGAAACTTTAGCCAGAGCGATTAGACAAGAGAAATAAATAAAAGGAATAATGATTGGAAAGGAAGAAGTTAAATTATCATTATTTGCAGATGACATGATACTCTACACAGAAGACCCCAAAAACTCCACTAAAAAACTGCTAGATTTAATAAGCAAATTCAGTAGTGTAGCTGGATACAAAGTCAATACTCAAAAGTCAATAGCCTTCCTGTACACAAATAACAAACTTACTGAAAGAGAAATTAGGGAAACAATACCTTTCACAATAACATCCAAAAAAATGAAATACCTAGGAATCAACCTCACGAAGGATGTAAAAGACCTCTATACTGAAAACTACAGTACTCTGAAAAAGGAGATTGAAGAGGATATCAGAAAATGGAAAGATATCCCTTGCTCCTGGATAGGAAGAACCAATATAGTGAAAATGGCCATACTTCCAAAATTGTTATACAGATTTAATGCAATTCCAATCAAAATTCCAACAGCATATCTCACAGAATTAGAGAAAACAATCCTAAAATTCATTTGGAATCAGAAGAGACCTTGAATAGCAAAGGCAATTCTGGGCAACAAAGGCAAGGCAGGGGGCATCACAATCCCCGACTTGAAATTATACTATAAAGCTACTGTGATAAAAACAGTGTGGTACTGGCAAAAAAACAGACCTGAAGATCAATGGAACAGATTAGAAGATGCTGAAACAACCCCAGACATACTAAGCCACCTTATCTTTGACAAAGGTGCCAAACACATTCGCTGGAAGAAAGATAGCCTCTTTAATAAATGGTGCTGGAAAAACTGGCTCTACACATGCCGAAGATTAAAACTAGATCCATATCTTTCACCATGCACTAAACTAAATTCAAAATGGATCAGAGATCTAAATATTAAAACAGAAACATTAAATCTGCTGGAAGGTAGGATAGGTAAAACCCTTGGAGACATTGGTGTAGGCAAAGACTTTATGAATAAAAACTCAACCGCACGGGAACTATCCCAAAGAATCAATAACTGGGATCTCATCTTATTAAAAAGCTTTTGCACAGCAAGAGAAACCACCAACAGAGTGAAGAGACAACCCACAATGTGGGAAAAAATGTTTGCCAGCTGTTCCTCAGACAAAGGATTACTATCGAGAACATATAAAGAACTCAAAAAAATCAGACCTCCCAAATTTAAAGACCCACTCCAAAAATGGGCATCTGAGATGAATACACATTTCTCAGATGAAGAAATACTAATGGCAAATAAATATACAAAAAAATGTGCAACATCACTAGTCATTCGAGAGATGCAAATTAAAACAACACTGAGATACCATCTCACCCCAGAAAGAATGGCTACTATAAAGAAATCAACTAATAATAAATGCTGGAGGGGCTGTGGGGAAAAAGGAACCCTTCTTCACTGTCGGTGGGAGTGTCGACTGGTACAGCCACTGTGGAAGTCAGTGTGGAGATTCCTCAAAAAACTAGGGTTGGAGGTCCCATTTGACCCAGCTACTCCCCTTCTGGGCATCTTCCCAGAAGAATTAAAAACATCGTACCACAGCGATATATGTGCACCCATGTTTATAGCAGCACAATTTGTAATAGCCAGATCTTGGAAACAACCCAAATGCCCATCAACTGAGGAATGGATAAGAAAGATGTGGTATTTTTATACAATGGAGTACTATTCAGCCATAAAGAAGGATAAACTGGAGACTTTTATAGGTAAATGGATGCAACTCGAGAAAATACTCATAAGTGAAATAAACCAGAAGCACATGTGTAAGCATCATATTATCTCTCTAGTATGAGAAACTGAAAGAGTAAATAAGATCCAAAATGTACAATAGATATGGTGAATCAAAAAGAAACTGGTCAAAAGGAAAGAGAGACTGGAATAGGGAAAAGAAAGAAGGGAAAGGGAAAAAAATTGTATATATATATATAAGATGGTTAAGATAGATACACTACCATTTTTACTTAGTTCATTGAAGAGTAAGGTTTGTGCCAATAATGTTTGGACAATTGAATGCTAATGTCTGGTGTCCTGAATAACTAACTTAAAGATAGTAATACGTAATGTATTAACCATTGTTACCCTCCTATTATGTTGTTTTGAAAATTTGTTCTTCTTTTGATTTGTTTTGTTTTTTTTCTTCTCTTTAAAAAATAAAAAAAAAAAAGAAAACTGCAGCTTCAGGACATAATCAAAGTTAACCAAAGCCACCACACTTTTTTTGTTACCTACTAGACCACTCATCCCAAAATTCCTGAGTCTTAAAAGACACACTGAGCCTGCAAATTGGGCCCTTATCTCTCACCTTTACCTCAGGAATAGGATTTTCTTCCAATACTATAGATTTACCAATTCCCCAGACTTCCACACTGAGACCGCATAAATTCCCCGGCTCCAGACCCTGAGCGTCTCACCCTGGAGGGGTGGCCCGCATTCCTCTTTGAGTGTGTCCTTCTGCTTAATGAATCTACCCATGCCCCTCAATGGTCACTTTTGTGTGACAAGTTAGTGAGCCTTCTCCATGGGAGGCAGCAGGGCAAGTTGAGGTCCCCAGTTCCTCCCTGGAGGGCCCACATCGGACCCCATCTGTTGATACAATGACAACCGGATCCTGGGTTGCACACAACACTCAGAATATCAGGACACTCAGAACAAACCACCGAAGGATGAACCAAAGCGACTTTCGAGCTTCAAAATGCCGAAAGCACAAACCGGCATCGACCCGTGATGGTTCTTAGGGGCAATTTTCCAAGACAATTATTTCCTTAAAAGTATGATATTCATCAGAGTTCATCACTCAAAATAAAATATTCACAGTGCTTGGTGTCAGGGCAGTGACAGGCATGAACACTCGAACTTAAGACTACTCCAGTCTTTTACTCCTTCAGTCTTTGTCTTTTTGCTTCCTTCTGTTAATAAAACTTCAAATTGTCCCAACAAGTAAGTAATTAGAAGTGCTAAACCTTATTTCTTTGGGCCAGAGGTTAAAATTTTCTGGCATCAACACCCCACCAATGGATGCCTTTCTTTATCCTTTCTTTCATAGAGAATAATTCTAGGACTAAAAGACCAAAGCCCATTAATCCTGACCAGTGCCCGCACGGCCATATCCCTAAGGTGAGTATGTTCCACACTCCGGCTTTCAGTAAGAAGAGAAAATGCAAATTAAAGATGAGATATAAATCAGTTCCAGAGAAAGCTGTGCATCGAGCATAGGTTCATTTCCTGAAAACTTGCCTGGCAATCTCATAGATTCTTATTATAAACCACTCATAAAAATGTGTACCAGAGACATGGAGACACAAGGCTAGTGGTTTAACGGGAGGATTCGTCATACATCTTGAGGTTGCCACAACCACAGCGAGGTTGCCACTGTTGGGCGTGAAAGGCCATTACACTTCAAAATGACTATCATAAGGAGTACGCTTTGGATTTTCAATGTGATCACAGCTGCTATACAATTAGGGTAAACAAAATGGCCTTTGAAAAGGCAAATTTCAGCCAGTTTAAGGCACGAATACTTTTTTAAAGGTTCAGAACCTGAGAGGCAAGAAGAAACCCACCCTATTCTAAATAATGTTCTCTACAGTACTTACGGCCTGTACACAGCAAAATCTCTCTCCCCCTGAAGTTATTTGTGAGGTTGTTTCCTTAGCAAATACCTCATGGGAGGTGGAAGCAATAGGAACCTGAAGGAAGAAAGAACTCTGAATGGAATGATTGATTTTATCTTCAGACCTGCTTGGGCTGGTTCTATTTCAGTGGCCAACTTTTCGCAGACACTTCTCTGAAATCACTGAGAGGAAAAGAATTCTTTCAGCAACCTCCAGACATTGGGAAAACCCCAATACCTCCATCCCTCTCTTAAAAGGCAGGTGGCTGTGGAGGACGGAGAAGCACAGCTGCCGGCCTGCCCAGGCGCTGGCCCACTGTGCAGGGCACCCAGATGTGGGTTCAGGACAGCACGGGCACCTCGCACACGTGGAGGAGTGCGGAGTGGTGGGGTCTGATGAGGCAAAGTGGGTGACAGAATGTTCCTTAAGTTACGGGGGGTAGCATGTGAGTCAAAGCCTGGGCTCGGGTATAAGATAAAGTTCAATTTAAAAATATTCTAATATGCTCCCTTTTACAAGACAGGAAGTCATCCATACTCAATTTAACAAAGAAGATTCATTCATGGGACGCCACTAAACAGAGGGAGGTGGATACACTAGGAGAAGGTAAGACTGCAGACCAAAGCTCAAAGTCCAGGTCTTTAATCGGTATTTTAAAAAATGATTTCAAGACGCTATGCCTCAGTATCCCTCCTGGTAAAATAAGGACAATCTTGGTATCTGTCACACATGGATATTTTTTGAGGATTAATTCAGTTATTGCATGTAAACCACTGAGTGGCATCATATAATTAAACTTCAGTTAGGACTAGCTATCAGCCAGGTGTCCTGGCACATGCCTGTAATCTCAACGTTCTGGGAAACTGAGGCAGGAGGATCTGAAGTTCGAGCCCAACCTGGGCAACTTAGCAAAGCCCTGTCTTGTGAATGAATGAATGAATGAATAAATAAATAGGGCTGGGAATGTAGCTCAGTGCAAAGGCCGTGGGCTCAATCCCCAGTACTGGAGGGGGAAAAAAATTAGTTATTACCATTATAGTAACATTGAGTTTTCTAAATAAAAGATTTTCAACCTTCAGAGGGCACAGGCTCACTACATGAGGGGACTCACTGGTAATGCAGGTTCCTCAGCTCAGCCCCCGAAGACCCCAATTCAGAATTTCTGCAGTAAGGCCAGGAGTCAGCACTTCGCATCGTTATCTCAGGGGTGCTGACCCAAGGGTGCCCACACCTCACTTTGAGAACCACTGCCCTGAAAGGTGCCAGGGGAAGCTGCTGGGATCCAAACAAGACAGAACCCACTGGGCAGAGAGAGAGAGACACAGCTGTCTGCTGCAGCATCCCGGGCCCTGGAGACAGGAGCAGACCCCAGAGGTGACGCTGGGAGCCTCAGCCCGTGCTGTCCCCGTGGCATCCAGCCCAACACGAAGAAGGGCGAAGAGGAGGTGCCTCACGATGCCAGATGCCAAGGGCGCCCGGTGGACAGGGGAGCACGGATTCCTGCTCGTCCATCCTCCAGGCGGACGGACAAGCAGGCTTCCAGACAGGGAGCGGTGCTGCTTCCCACCTAACTACCTCAGTAACGGCTGTGGGTTAGAAAGTGATTTTGTTTTAACCACAACAACTCTGGAAAATTTACAAGGCTTTGCTTTTATACAGGAAAACCAACGGGGGTTTTAAAGAGAAGGGAAATCACATCCCCACACCACAGCAGAAGCAAGACCGAGCAGGTTCCACGGGCTCTACCCGCAAAATACAGAAGGGATTCTCCAGGCCCGGGCTCCCGCCCAGTCTAAGCCGCATTACTGTGGCGCAGAGTACAAAACAGGCTGCTAAGGTGTCTCCCTGTCCCCTGCACTCACCGCCCCGCCCCAGCAGGGATCGCTTACGTTCACGTTCGCTCCCATGTGTTGCGTGCGTCTGCCCCCACCACACTGTCCTCTCCTTGAGAGCAAAGACCCTTAACTGTCCAGGTCCAAACTGTAGCCCTGGGCTCATGGTGGAGCACGCGGAACTCACCTAATCATTCTCTTTCACTGACCCACTCCAAGCCCATCCTGTTTGTTAACTGTCTGGTTCCTCAGGGGACGCCCGGCTGAGCATCATTAGCAAACTGCCAAGTCACAGATGGGTATCAGAGAGAGTCACCCGCCCAACCACTCCAAAGACAAATGCCCCAAACACGAAGATGAATTTTAACCTCAACATTCATACCAAGAACAACAGGGGCCACACCCTAGTGAAGGATGCCTGCTCTTTTCTCACCTACTCTACTCAGGCGACTGCAACTAGGCTACAAACCAAATGTCTTTGCTTTCGTGAAAATGGCAAATGACCTTTTGGAAGTCAGGTTGAATCTCCTTTTCCATAGAAGAAGTTAACTTTTCCTGCCCTTGAAGAAACTAACCAGTCAGGAAAGGAGAGCAATTCTCAGTCAAAACAACTGACTTCAGTTTTAACAAATTCCAGAGAACTGAGACCACCCCACAGCTGGGCAGAACCACCATGTAACCAAACTGAACAAAAGAAGCTGTGGAAGAAAGAAAAGCAGATTCCTCAGCTGGAGACATCTCGACACATTCCAGCCTGCTGGTAAGTGGTGTTTATACATATTCACCTCAATGTGGATTTGTAACATCCTCCTAAATGCTTTCTCTGGCAGCCAATTTGCGCCTATTCCAGCAGCTCCTGCCACCACATTGAGGTCACTGAGCCTTAGCCTCGGGGCCCAGTATTGCAGGATGGTGTCCCATTGGTGGCCCTTCTACTCGCTTCCTTACTGTCCTGAAACCCTGGGCACGTCGAGTACTCTGTCCCCTTGCTTGCATTAGGCAGAAGCTCTTCTTTTTCTTCTCTTAGTTTTGGAGGATGGAAGACACCACCTGCCCCTGCACCTGCCCAGGAGGGAGGCCCTTTCTATCCAATCTGCGAATAAAAATAAAGGTGGGGCTCAGGTGTCCAAGGACTCTACAGGTGGTGACGGAGTTAATAACAACCACACACCAGCACAAGGGTCCATCCTGGGCTTGGTGCTGGACGTGCACCATTTGTCATCTTCATACCAACCAGGTGCAAACGGTGTTGGTTGTGCCTGCCTCACAGATGAGAAAAACAAGACACGGTGAGGTTAAGCCACCTTCTTCAGGTTCATACCCAGGACAGGAAGGATTCGAACCCAGCTCTTCCAGACCTCTTGTCTTTAATACAGAGACAGGTTCTCCAAATATCATTGTATGAAGACTGACTAAATCTGGAGCTGGAGAAGGGAGAGCTGAGCCCTGTCTCGGAGGAGGAAGTGAGCCAGGACGACACCACCACCAGCATCCCAGTATAGCCCCATGCAGCCACCACTGCACATCAGCAGGCAACCGTGAGTGCTGGCTCGCATGACTGGCCTAATCAGAAAGGAACATCTGCGGCTGGCACAACACTTTTGGCTGAGACAAGTGCCTCACCTATAAAACATGTTGTAAGCTGCTCAAAGGACTCCTCCCTCTTCTGGAGTCTTCCTCTCCCTCTCCGTCTCGGTGAAAGCAGTGGCTAAGGTAAATATGGCTCGGATCTCTTAGGAAGAAAAGCCTCATATAAGTGCAAAGAAGAATTATTGCCCCAACTTCGGAAGCCTCCCAAACATGGTATAAACTCTTCCTTATGCTATTGTAAATATTAAGGTTTGCATTAAACATTCAAGAGAGCTGCTCTGGGTACATAATTAGAGAGAGCAAATATTTGTTCAAATAAGCCTCCATGGGACCTCCTCTTTTCAAGGAGCTTTAAAAAAGAAAAAAGTATTTAAGCAGATGGATACAGGACGCAAAGGCTTGGCCCCAAATCTTCTCCTAGCCCTGCTTATTCAACTCCTCAGAGACCCATGAATCTTCTTAACAAAGAAGAGTCTTCCAGGCCTCATGCATCAGCCCAGCACTTTCTCCCCAGGCCTTGTAAACTTCAGCTCCCTGCAGAGGTGCTGAGGACACTCTTCTGCTCAGGCACCTACCTTGGAGACCCTGTGCACCAGACAAGATGACCAGCCCAAGCCCGATAACCCCCAGTAGAGAGGAAGTGGAGAGATTCTCTCTGCCTGGGACGGGACCCGTAGCAATGAGGCTGGGAGCCCAGCATGGCTGTAAAACAGACAGCTGCAGGCCCTGTCATCTTCCTTTCTTCTTCCCAGAATGCTTTCTTATCACACGATGGTGACACTGTGAAGCAGAAAAACACTACTTTTTGCTGCTTTACTGTCATCTCAGAAAGCTATTTCAACTTCACAGAGCATCTCGCTGATTTTACTTCTTTTGTGCGGCAAACCTCTGACTTCCAACCAGAGGGGACACGCGGAGTTCAGAAACCAGGTAACCTGTATTCTTTGGGAGATAGATATTTTCTACAGACAACTTGTTGCACAATTTGGGGAGTGAATCAGGAGGAGGACATATGTATTTCTCTTTCCATTTCTTTCTTTTCCCCTCCTTTTGTTAACTCACTTGATAAATTATCAGAGAGCTGCAAACTGCTCTAGTTGCTTCCTGTGGACCAAGTTATTTTTTAAAACGACAGGAGCAATAAGGAGGTAAATGTTCATTCACTCACATCTATGATAATCAACAGAGAGAGACAGAGGCAGATGGGAGAAAGCAGTTGTGGGTGGAGCCACATTAGCATTTCTCCAAGAAAAAGAGCTAACACACTCAGAAATTCAATAGCAAGAGCACAGCAGCAGCATACATACAAAGTCTTCCCATTTCCTGTGACAGAGAAGAAACAGACACACTCAGGCTTTCAGGGACAGATGTCACAACCCTGGGCTAAAGGGGCTATAGCCGGACAAAACAGACACTTGTGTCTCTGGCCTCGCGGGATGTGCAGCACAGTCAGGCCAGCCTGGGTTTTTATGTACTTGAAGAATTAACAGTACAAACGCAGGGAAGGAAGGGTCAGAATCCAGCCCTAAATGCACATTTTAAATTCCACCCAAGTCCAGAAGAGGGATATATTAATGGCATATTATAAAAGACCTTTTTTTTTTTTTTTTTTTTTGTGGGTACCGGGGGTCGACCTCAGGACCTCACGCGCCAGCAGGCACCCGTGCCGCTGAGCAATATCACTGGCCCTTTTTTCGTATGTAGGATCCGGGAGTCGAACTCGGGCCCTCGTGCTTGCCGGGCAGGCGCTTACGCCACTGAGCCATCTCACCAGCTCGATATAATAGACTTTTTAGTGTCTATCGGGGCAGAAAGTCTAATTGCTTAAACCAATGTTTCCCAAAGCATGTTTTATAGAATAACACCAGAAAAACAGTTCTGATCAGATCGAATGTATTTGGCCTTGACACCGTCCTAGCCTCACCTGGAGACTCTGATCCAGATTGTTGCATTTAAGGCAGAGAGGAACTTCAGAAAGGAAACCTGCATAACCGCAATTAGCCCCGTCTCCCCCCAACTTTCCCTGGCCAAACAACCTGCTCATATGGCCTGGTTATCCGGCAGAGACTGCTTTAGGAAAACAAGAAGCAAAAATGGCAGTGTCAGCCGGTGTGGTCTGCAGTCCCAGCATCTGAGAGACTGAAGCAGAAGGAATGCTAGTTCAAGCCCAGTCTGGGCAATTTAGCGATTTAGCAAGGCCTGTCTCAAAATAAAATAAAAATAAAAAATAAAAAAGGAGTAGGGATGAAGCTCAGTGTGAAGCCCCTGGATTCAGTCCAATGACCCTTTCTAAATTCCCACTCAGCCCTAAATCTGCCAGGGGAACCCCCAGCTATTGCTTCTTTCCATACATTATGGCTAGGGGAAAAAAACAACTTCCAAAAGGTACAAAGGCAGCAAAGTTCTTTCTGCACCTCAGCAAATACCACCTCTAACAGCAGACTGCAGATCTGCGCTGTCCAGTATGGTAGCCATAGTCACACGTGGCCACTGAACTTTCAGTTGAATAAAATTAAAAACTGAGCCCCTCATTTATGCTGGCTGCTTTTCAAGTCCTCGAAATCCAGCCATAGCTAATGGTTACTATCCACCTTTCATCATCACAGAAGTTCTGCTGGAGGGTACTGCTCTACAAACAAATCATAGGTTTAAATGCAAAGGCAACAGATGTTGGAAATCTTCATTGAAAGGACTCTAGCTCAGACTTCTGGAGTCCTGTATTTCAAAGGAATGACTGAACCAAATGCAGGCTTATCCACTGAGCAGTAAGCTATTTCAGTCAATCTAGATCCATGGAACCAGCAAGTCTAATTCGCTAGAGAAAACGCTCCTTTTACAGTATCTCGTACATCTGGCAGAGACAGAAATATTTCTAACTCAGCTGACAGTCAGATGCAATCAGATACGGCCAGAGCATTTTTCTTCCAGTGTAATAAGAACTCCAGCAGATGGTACGAATCCTGAATCTGAACACCACAGAAAGTCAGCTGTTTCGACACACACTTTCAATTAGGTGGATTTTCCGTGGCATTGAAAAATAGTCACAGGTCCAGAAAACACTCTGTAGAGAAGAAGTTGCAGAAAGACGGTCCAAAATCTGTAACAAAACCAGAGTAACAAAAACCAACTAGGAGAGATCCCCTATATCCAGTCTTAGGTTCTCCCCATCAATTCTGCCCTTGTACCTGCTTAAATATTTCACCCTCTTTTTTGAGATCTTCAAAATAGATGGAGCTTTCACTCTGGTCAATCAGCAGAGTTAGTGGTTTTCTACACCCCAACACTTTTTGCCACCAGGCTCTAACCCACTCGAGCTCAGATCCTCAGCAAGGGCCAATTGATACTTGTTTTCATTGCGACCATGTGTTCAAGCATCTTTGTTTCTGAGCCAGATCTTCTTTAGAAATACCAGCATGGTATGAGGATTTTCTAATCCAATCCATGTTTCCTGCTGACAAGCAACTTGTCTGTAATTCGTCAATGATATCCCCTTGGGCTATGGATTTTTCAGGATTGGCAACCTGCTGCGCATGTGCCTGGTCTTCAATATGCATGGTGTGTGTGGGGACACACACTCCAAATAAAGGGTACGTCTGGCAGGGGAGCTATACAGTTCTCTTTAACAAACAAGCACTGAGGAGTTTAGAAGTCTCCAGAAAAAGCTTATCTTTCACTTTTTCTCTATATGTTCACCTTTTAGCCTAAAGGAAGTGTCTGAGTTAGTCTCAATGTAAGATCCAGTTTTCATGCTGCTTCTTCAAAGAGATGCCTATACGTCTGAGCTAACTGTCCCTCCTCCACTTTCTACATTCCATCCCTTTGTCCAGCGTATCCACAACATATATGTTATCCACCCAGTAATAATTTAGAGCCATTTCCATTAGGAGATTGATCATCATGGTATACTAGTCATTGTGTTCAAAAGGCACTTATGTAGTAGTCTAATGCTACATGACAATGCCTATGTCATTCATCTCATCACTTAGGTATTGTATCATTTCACATCATCACAGGAAGAAGGGCAGAACAGTATAATAAGATACTGAGAGAGATGGAGAGAGACCACATTCACATAACGTTTATTATAGCATAATGTTATAATTGTTCCAATTTATTAGTATTGTCAATCTCTTACCATGCCTAATATATAAACTCAATGTTATCAAAGGTATGTACGTGTAGGAACAATCATATTCGTATATATGATAGAGCACTGAACCAAATATATGTCCAGTTTCAGGCATCTACTGGGAATCTTGGAACTTCCTCTCCTCTGTGGATAAGGTGGAAGCACTGCATGCTATTTAGTATTTTCAGTATCAGGGAAAGTCCTACTAGACAGCGCTGCTTCAGAAGATTTGAGCCCCAGGCCCTGAGCCCTTTAGCCAAGGCCTGAAATATCACAGAGCAAAGACAAGTCATCTTGAGTTCTGCCCGACTCAATGCTTGACCCCAGAAGCCATCAACTTAATAAACAGCTGTTTATGGCAGTAAATTTTGGAGTAATTGGTGATACAGCTACAATAAATGGAAAAATAATCTTTTATATTAGAATTTCTGAGATCTTTTGGAAGACTATATTATTCCTATATTTCTTCAAGCAAATTGGGAAGTAGAAGAGAAAAGCAAACAGCAAATGGGAAACAATTACTTTTGAAACACTTTATTATAATACAACTGAACAGTCACTCTCTCTCATGGACCCTCCACCCATCTGGGCCAAGCCTGAAACATTTACAGGGGCTGCAGCTAGAATTTCCATCAGTACCTTTTCTGGCAGCAGACCAGCAGAGCAAGACATTTATTCCACAAGCTTTCTCTAAGATTTTATCCTGCTCTTGCGCTCACTGAGAAATGAGATCCTGAGATGTCCATTAGTGGTTCTGCAAGTTAGACCCACACTTCCTTTCAACGTGGTGGTCATGAAACTTGCAGCTCTTCTCAAAATCCTCAGTGGCAATGAAGGACATTAGTTAGGGAGAGGGAGAGTCCACTTTTGCTCATCTGGACAAGTGAAGTGGTGATTCTAGAGTCAGATGCTGATTGGCCCTTCCTGCTTGGTATGATGATCGTGTTACCATTGCTTTGAGAAACCCCAACGTTCATATGACCAACCAGTATACACTGATGGACTACGCATTTAGATTTCTATCCCCACCTACTTTCGGGAAGGATTTATGGTTGTTTACAATAAGCGTATGGATACAGTAAAGACAAAATCATTAACATGGACCGGGGTCAACCACCTTTATCTGCAAAGGGTAAGACTGAGGCCATTGGCCATAGTTTGCCAATCCCTGATATAGACAAAAGCATAGTGGTTAATGCCATTAACTCAAAAGGAAATTGCTCTGACAAAGAGATCAAGAAAAATAAAGACCCAACAAAGTGGTTAAACTGCCACATGTTTTCCATCATTTAGTAGAGGCAGAGACAGTAAACAGTGTACTTTAGCCTTTGTCTAAAAGCATTAGCTCAGATCAGCTCATTCTGACTTTTTATAAGTTAATAAGCACAACTTCTGTTCCATTAACATGCCAGTGCACATGGAGCCATAAAATTACAAAACCTTTTCCCCTCACATGTCAAGTATTTTTTAAAAAGGCAAAATTTGCTTGGATGGTGTCTTAGTCTATTCTAGCTGCTTAGAACTGGGTAACAAAACACCATAGATTGGGCACTTTATAAAATACCATAATTTAGGGCCAGTGAAATAGCTCAGCGGCATAAGCGCCTGCCTGGCAAGCGCGAGGTCCTGAGTTTGACTCCCGGTACCCACGTATGAAAAAAGGGCCGGTGATATCACTCAATGGCACGGGCGCCTGCTGGCGCATGAGGTCCTGAGTTCGACCCCGGTACCCACAAAAAATAATAATAATAATAATAATAATAATAATAATTTATAAATAACAAATTTATTGTTCACAGTTCTAGAGGCTGAGAAATCCAAGATCAGGCACTAGCAGTATGGGGGTTCATTCTCTGCATCATAGATGGTGACTTCTTCCCGTGTCCTCACATGGTGAAAGGGGTGAACAAGCTCTCCCAGGGCTCTTTTTTCTAGGAGACTAACCCCATGGAGAAGGTAGAACCCTCACGACATAGTTGCCTTCAGAAGGCTCTACCGCTTAATGCTACCGCACTGAAGATTAGGTTTCAGTGTAGGAACAGAGGAGGACACCAACATTCAGGCCATTCCTGGAGCAGTCAGTGGTCTCGACTGGTGACGGAGAAATAGCTCACATAATGTCAAGGAGAGGTGAGTCCTTAGAGAGCTGAACTTGGGCCAAGTCAATGCCCCTACTTTACAGATGACAAAATCTGGAACACACATGATTTTACCCAAAGATGAACACTGGCCAGCCTGGAAATGGGATCATCCCAGCCCGATGTCATTCGCAAGACACCCCAAAGCCCTGTGTGATCACAGAGAACCCAAAGTCACAGCATGGGTGTTCGGGAAACGCAGTTCAGCCCATAGCGCTACAGCTGTCCACTCGTTTCCTCGAGTAAAGCTTGGGTCCTTTGCAAATGACTCCCTCCAGACCCCAGGTTTAAATTAAAAAAACAAAACAAAAAAATCAGTCACAACAGCGACTCCTCTGACAAGGAACTCCACAGAAGGCAGCTCTCGTCAGTGGGCGTCCCAAACTGCACCGAGTCTCAGCTCTGCTCAGTGCCCGCATGGGCCTTTCCCAGGTCATCGCGCAATCAAGGTGTGCTCTTGCGGTTGGCCGGTCAAAGGACGCACATGCTTGGTCGTGAACTGCAGTTCTAGAGGACTTGCACCTTTTATCATTGCTAACTCAGCCTCCTCCAACTCGAGCTGATAAGCCAGGCTCTCATCAAGCTAATAAATAAGCATGTGCTGGCCTGGTGAGAGCTTTCACGCCCTCTCCACATCCCATCCCCTTGCCCTGAACCCCCTGTGGCTGAATACAAAGCTGTGATTCATCCAGGCTCAGCTCTGCTCCCCAGCACCCAGGGTGCAAAAGGTCTCCTTGGAGAGGTGGAGGCCACTGCCATTCTCTCTCTCTCTCTCTCTCTCTCTCTCTCTCTCACACACACACACACACACACACACACACACACACACACACACACGGATAAAATACGCAGTTTTAGGAAGGCGTTTGTTTCTGTTTGTGGTTTCACAAGATCAGAAAGCATCCATATGAAAGTGTCCCGCGTTCATCACAATAGCGAAAAGCTGAGTATGGGTGAAGGCTTTCGGGCACTTGTTACCAAAAACAAACTCTTACTACCCCAAAGGAGTCTGAATGTACCCATTTTGGTGAAACTGAGGCAGAAAGACTACAGGCATAAAAGTCTGTCCTGCATTCCAAGTCCAGCTCAATTACTCCCCGAGTGGCTTTGCCCAAACCGGCTGACCTTTCTGGTAAAAGGTAATACCACGAACACACCAGGCTTCCAAGAAAGGAAAGAATGGAAATCACATACAACACAGTGCCAGGGACTCAGCAGGCCCACAGCAAATATCAATCCGCTTTTCCTCTTCCTTTGGAAACGCTGAACTATAGAGTAGGATACAGAGAACCAGCTAGTTTTGAAGGGAAATGGGCAAACCAGAAGCAACTGCACAGCATTATCATTTTTTTAAAGTCGGTTGTTTTAATTTAGTGTTTCATAGAATTATTCATACTTAGGTTATTTATAAGTCCTGCATAAAACATCTCCCACTGATGAAATCACCAAAATTTAATCAAATAACGCCCAACCCTGAAATATTTGGTTCTAACTTTTTTTTTTTGTCTTTCTGAGACAGGGTTTCACTACGCAATCCAGGCTGAACTCACTTTGTAGCCCAGGGTGGCCTTGAGCTCACAGCGATCCTCCTTGCCTCAGCCTCAGCCTCCTGAGTGCTGGGATTGCAGGCATGCGCCACCACACCCAGCCTTTGTTCTGCTTTTGAAAGAGGACAATCTGGGCCATATGGAAAGGAGAACAGCACCGAGACTGCGCCCCACCAGGCCTTCTTCACTCCAACACACACTATTTATCATCGCGGCCAATGCACTCAATGTGAGTAAGCCGAGAGTCCAGAAGACATCTGTGCTGAAGTTGTAGATGCTCTTTCGAACTGCTGGTGCCATTCTGATCAATGCCCACAGAACACATCCCCTAAGAACTCCCACTGTCTGGCCCGAGTTAGGAAAACACGTGACTTCTGAATTTCATGAGGCTCAGGGAAATTTAACTTTCAATGCGATTTCAATTCCAGGAACCCAAATGAAAGGACTATCGCATTGGGTGGGAAGGGGGGACACTTGTTTTTAATCTGTAGAGCCCTTTAGTCTGGAATTCTATTGTTTTCTTTCCTCCTGCCTCTCCTTTTGCATTCAGGAGGTTGCAAAAAATCATTTTTTTATACCTAGGGAGAAAAAAGTACTAATAGGCTTTAAAAAGTTCAAAAAGGTTTTTCACAGGCAGAACAGAAACTTGGAGCTGGGCTTTAAAGCAAAAAATAAAGTTACAAGGACATTTTTCATTACATATTTCCTTAAATATATATATATATATACATATATATATACATATATACTATATATATACATTTATATATATAGTATATACAATATATATACTACATACGTATATAGTATATATATATTTACATACATATACCATATATACATACTATATATATACTATATATGGGGGTGTGTATGTACACACATGCATGTGTGCATATGTCTTCCTTAATGAACTTTTGGAATTCTCTGTTCACCTAAGCACACGCTAAGTGAACTTGTATTTCATTAAATGTTACCAAGATTTTTCCTGTCCTTCCCTCATCCAATGCTAAATTATAGCTTCAAAGGAATGAAAATTGGAAACGGATTTGTATATGTAGAAGGAAGGGAGTGAGGGAGGGATTAGGAAACATGAGTAGGTACCTCTCACCTAGACAAAACCTTGCAGTGAACTGTGGGTACCTACAAAGTTTTCAAAATGAACAATCTCTATCTGCCTCGAGGAAGGCTGAGTTAAAACGACCTAGCATCATGGATGTGTCTGACCTTGCTGATTCTTACAGACACCTGGGATGCCTAGAGCTGCAGCCTCAGTTCCATTTTATACACTTGCCCTTGTTAAAGGCAACTTGCTTATGGTTGATGGCTTGTCTTCCTGCCTAAGAGGCAAGGTCTTGCGGGTGTAGCTAGGTGCTATTTAACTTCTTATTGGTCAATAACATGCCCCAGCAAGCAATAAATACGCCCTGACCCTGGAGCTGCCCTTTAGCACTACATGCACCATTGATCTTATGGGTCCTTGGAAAGCAGCCAATCTGAATAAAGCTAAGCAGAGGCCAGATGCCACTTTCCGATGCCTTCCTACAATTCCTTAGTAACTGAACCAGAAATAGAGCACTTGGCAAATCATCACATCATAGATGTCAGAGTTCGATTATGACCTCCAGGGGCGGGAGGGGAAGACTGAGATTCCATATACAGAAAGCAGTGGTCCAAGCCAGCATCCAGCAAAATCTGCAGCCTCTGCCAGCATTAAACCTGGATGTCCAACATGTCCCAGAAAAGGGTAGAGCTGAGGGGACAGAATAATGAAAAATCATTCTCCATAGCCCTGTATGTTTTCTTCATTTAATAAAGAAAATGCACTTCATTCTTTTTTTTTTTTTTTTTTTTTTTTTGTGTGGGTACCGGGGGTTGAACTCAGGACCTCACGCACCAGCAGGCGCCCGTGCTGCTGAACGATATCACCGGACCTTTTTCCGTATGTGGGTTCCAGGAGTTGAACTCGGGCCCTCGCGCTTGCCAGGCAGGCGCTTACGCCGCTGAGCCATCTCACCGGCCCCCCACTTCATTCTTTATACACCATACAAACCAGTACCTGGGAGGTCCCTGCCACATGAGTGACACTCAGGACAGCCGAGCTCTGTTAGTCCTGTGGCATTAACAGGGTGTCATTTCACACAATGATTTCTAAGATTCCCTACTATACACTCACTCCATCATTTAAAAAAAATCGTTTTGAGCATGTAGCCCCTAAATACTGATTTACTTTCAGGTAATAAACATGCTCTACTCTATTACCATAAAATACACGTTACGAAATACACAAAAATAAGAAGGATGAAATTAAGATGCGATGATATTTATAAGTAATTTTTACCTTACTAATAGTACGAAAAATGTAGTGAAAGCAAAACGATAAGACAATAATGCTTTAAATATTTTTTTGTGTGGGTACCAGGAATCGAACTCAGGACCCCTCACTTGCCAGCAGGCGCTTGTGCCACTGAGTGATATCACTGGCCCTTTTTTTCCTTTATGTGGGTACCGGGAGTCAAACTCAGAACCTTGCGCTTGCCAGGCAGGCGCTTGTGCCGCTGAGCTATATCATCGACACTTTAAATAATTTTTAAACTCAGTTATGAGTTAATGTTTCAAGGGTCAGGTAAGAAATTCAGGAGTTTTTTCTTCCCCCGTCACAATACTTGAAAATAATAAGGGTTACGACAGCATGAGAAAACTAAGCTAGTAAAGCTATGGGAATCCATGTGCAGTGTTCGACATTTAGAAAACCATGACTGAGCCTTCAAATCCCACCCACCATTTTCAGGGGCAAAAAAAAAAAAAAAAAAAGATTTCACTGAAAATCCCTATTATACTGCAGTTTTCCTAAAGTCTGTCAGCTGCTCTTGAAAACTTATCAGAAGAAACTAATTTTTTGTATTTTTAACAAATAAATTTTTCAAAAGAAAATTATTGCAATTCTTGTTGGAAGATATTTAGACAAAGTAAAACAGTCATTTTTTTAGTGTCGTTTTAGAGCAGGAGAATAGACTCTCTATGTGAAGTGTACATTATCTTTAGCAACAAAAATCTAACAATGGGAAAATTTCCAAATAAGCTACTTTCAAAATCATTACTCCTCAGTGTAAATGTCTTTCAAAAAGAGGACTTTTTGCATTAACTGTCATCCTTACACTGAAGTGAGTTAAATTACAATTTGTTTGCATGTTTCCTGATATTTATTAAAGTTCTAACCAGCCACTAAGAAACGAGATTCTTTAAATCGCAAGCAACATTAGAACTTTTTATGCAAGGTTTATGGAAATATGGACTCTTTAAATCAAGATCCAAATGAAAGAAGAAGAAAAAACAAAACGAAAAAAAACAAATAAAATAAAATAGCAGTTCCATTAAAGGCTAGCAAGATTCACAGCAAGCCAAGAGATTTTTCCAATTGGAGTCACGAGCTCAAAACTAATTTCATACTTTTTAAAAATTTCATTGCCAGTAAATTTTATTTGTCCTGAATCAGACATACACATTTAAATCAAAAGTATACATTTAATTCACCTTGGTTTCAACTTAAATATTGCTCAATGAAAAACATACCAGGCCGGCGAGATGGCTCAGTGGCATAAGCGTCTGCCCAGCAAGTGCGAGGTCCTGAGTTCGACTCCCAGAACCCACATAAAGGAAAAAAGCGCTGGTGATATCGCTCAGTGGCACAAGCGTGAGGTCCTGAGGTTAACTCCCAGTACCCACAAAAAAAAAAAAAAAAAAACAACTATTTGTTACTTTTTTCCAAATCCCACAGAAAAACAGAATTCATTTGAAACTGATCACCAGCATAGCTAAATAATATCCTTCATTCCCATGTTTATTTACTTCGAGCAAGGTATATCTTCACGTTTTGTACTTATCTAAACGTGTGCCTTTAGTATAAAGAACAGGAACGCATATTAGCACCACATCCTAATCTCTTGACGTGATTTTTAATGAACAGCAGATTAAACCTTATTCCTGAAACCTCGGGGTACTGAACAACCCTGGCCTTCTGAAAGACGGCCTGAAGGAAAGTTTGAAGAGGTGCTCTAAAATTTAAACAATTAGACTAGGAGTTCCTCAAAGAACAAAAACAGAGTGAACGTACAAACTCCCAAACAGCAGAGGCAGAAAAAGGAATGAAGGAACCGCAACAATCTTACAGAAAACAGACTACATACTTTACTTTTCTTCTAAATTTTCTGTCTTCAAGTACAATGCAAGTTCTACAAAGAGAGGGATTCACAGGTGTGTGTGTCTGTGTATGTGTGTGTGATGTGTATACGTGTGCATGTGTATGAGTGTGTGATTTGCTGGTACATGGCCAAAGCTGGCATGTGAATATGGATAAATACTGAAGAACTCAATACATCTTTACTGGATGAATGGGCAAAGGTCGGAAGAAAGGAGAGACCGAGCTGACTGTAGACAAAGTCTTTGGCTAGGGAGAAAGGAGAACTGATACTCAAACTTTCCGCCATTAAAGGGAGGAACATGGGCAGAAGGCACCATGTAGACGTTCAACCACACTCAGTCCTACTGATTAAACTTTCAGTCACTTTTGCAACCACTTGTAATCTCCGCAGTCCACCGGAGTTGAGCATCCTCGGTATTCTAACCAGCGCTTCGTGCTTCCTTTACCTCACAAACCCAGGAAATTCCTTTTGATTTAATCTCAAGCAAGTCACCCCTGCCTGGATGTAATTAATTTTCCCACATTCTCAGAGTGATACGCAATCTGCATTACTGGTCTTCAGACGCTGACAATTTTTTTTTTTTTTAGAATTATTAATATCTTCTTTTTTTTATTTTAAAGAGAAGAAAAAACAAAACACATCAAAAAAAAGAACAAATTTTCAAAACAACATAATATGAGGGTAACAATGGTCAGTGCATTACATATTATTATCTTTAAGTTACTTATTCAGGATACCAGACATTAGCATTCAATTGTCCAAACATTATCGGCTCAAACCTTACTCTTCAATGAACTAAGTAAAACTGGTAGTGTATCTATCTTAACCATCTTATATACATATACAATTTTTTTTCCCTTTCCCTTCTTTCTTTTCCCCATTCCAGTCTGTCTTTCTTATTGACCAGTTTCTTTTTGATTCACCGTGTCTATTGTACATTTTGGATCTTATTTACTCTTTCAGTTTCTCATACTAGAGAGACAATATGATGCTTACACATGTGCGTCTGGTTTATTTCACTTATGAGTATTTTCTCAAGTTGCATCCATTTACCTATAAAAGTCTCCAGTTTATCCTTCTTTATGGCTGAATAGTACTCCATTGTATAAAAATACCACATCTTTCTTATCCATTCCTCAGTTGATGGGCATTTGGGTTGTTTCCAAGATCTGGCTATTACAAATTGTGCTGCTATAAACATGGGTGCACATATATCACTGTGGTACGATGTTTTTAATTCTTCTGGGAAGATGCCCAGAAGGGGAATAGCTGGGTCAAATGGGACCTCCAACCCTAGTTTTTTGAGGAATCTCCACACTGACTTCCACAGTGGCTGTACCAGTCGACACTCCCACCAACAGTGAAGAAGGGTTCCTTTTTCCCCACAGCCCCTCCAGCATTTGTTATTAGTTGATTTCTTTATAGTAGCCATTCTTTCTGGAGTGAGATGGTATCTCAGTGTTGTTTTAATTTGCATCTCTCGAATGACTAGTGATGTTGCACATTTTTTTGTATATTTATTTGCCATTAGTATTTCTTTATCTGTGAAATGTGTATTCATCTCAGATGCCCATTTTTGGAGTGGGTCTTTAAATTTGGGAGGTCTGATTTTTTTGAGTTCTTTATATGTTCTCGATAGTAATCCTTTGTCTGAGGAACAGCTGGCAAACATTTTTTCCCACATTGTGGGTTGTCTTTTCACTCTGTTGGTGGTTTCTCTTGCTGTGCAAAAGCTTTTTAATAAGATGAGATCCCAGTTATTGATTCTTTGGGATAGTTCCCGTGCGGTTGAGTTTTTATTCATAAAGTCTTTCCCTACACCAATGTCTTCAAGGGATTTACCTATCCTACCTTCCAGCAGATTTAATGTTTCTGTTTTAATATTTAGATCTCTGATCCATTTTGAATTTAGTTTAGTGCATGGTGAAAGATATGGGTCTAGTTTTAATCTTCGGCATGTGTAGAGCCAGTTTTTCCAGCACCATTTATTAAAGAGGCTTTCTTTCTTCCACTGAATGTGTTTGGCACCTTTGTCAAAGATAAGGTGGCTTAGTATGTCTGGGGTTGTTTCAGCATCTTCTAATCTGTTCCATTGATCTTCAGGTCTGTTTTTTTGCCAGTACCACACTCTTTTTATCACAGTAGCTTTACAGTATAATTTCAAGTCGGGGATTGTGATGCCCCCTGCCTTGCCTTTGTTGCCCAGAATTGCCTTTGCTATTCTAGGTCTCTTCTGATTCCAAATGAATTTTAGGATTGTTTTCTCTAATTCTGTGAGATATGCTGTTGGAATTTTGATTGGAATTGCATTAAATCTGTATAACAATTTTGGAAGTATGGCCATTTTCACTATATTGGTTCTTCCTATCCAGGAGCAAGGGATATCTTTCCATTTTCTGATATCCTCTTCAATCTCCTTTTTCAGAGTACTGTAGTTTTCAGTGTATAGGTCTTTTACATCCTTTGTGAGGTTGATTCCTAGGTATTTCATTTTTTTGGATGTTATTGTGAAAGGTATTGTTTCCCTAATTTCTCTTTCAGTAAGTTTGTTATTTGTGTACAGGAAGGCTATTGACTTTTGAGTATTGACTTTGTATCCAGCTACATTACTGAATTTGCTTATTAAATCTAGCAGTTTTTTAGTGGAGTTTTTGGGGTCTTCTGTGTAGATTATCATGTCATCTGCAAATAATGATAATTTAACTTCTTCCTTTCCAATCATTATTCCCTTTATTTCTTTCTCTTGTCTAATTGCTCTGGCTAAAGTTTCCAGAACTATGTTGAATGAGAGTGGGGACAGTGGACATCCTTGTCTTGTTCCTGAATTTAGAGGGAAGGCTTTCAGTTTTTGGCCATTTAGTATAATATTGGCTGTTGGTTTGTCATAAATAGCTTTTACCAGGTTGAGATAAAGACCCTCTATTCCAATTTTCTGTAGGATTTTTATCATGAAAAGGTGCTGGACTTTATCAAAAGCTTTTTCTGCATCTATTGAGATGATCATGTGATTTTTGTCTTTGGTTCTGTTAATATGATGTATCACATTTATTGATTTACGTATGTTGAACCATCCCTGCATCCCAGGGATGAATCCAACTTGGTCATGGTGTAGAATCTTCTTGATGATTTGTTGAATTCTGTTTGCCAGTATCTTATTAAGGATTTTTGCATCTATGTTCATTAGGGAGATTGGCCTGTAGTTCTCTTTCTTAGTTGGGTCCTTCTCTGGCTTTGGTATCAGGGTAATGCTTGCTTCCAGGAATGAATTTGGGAGTATTGCTTCCCTTTCAATTTCATTAAAAAGTTTGAGAAGTAGTGGCGTTAGGTCTTCTCTAAATTTCTTGTAGAATTCGGCAGTGAATCCATCAGGGCCTGGGCTTTTCTTTGTTGGGAGGTTTTTAATTACATCTTCAATTTCATTGGTTGATCTTGGTTTATTTAGGATTTTTAAATCTTCTTGATTCAGCGTTGGTAATTCATACGAATCTATGAATCTGTCCATTTCTTCTGCATTTTCCATCTTAGTAGAATATAGATTTTTAAAATAGGTATAGATGATCTTCTGGATTTCTGCAGGGTCCATCGTGATATCACCCTTTTCATTTTCAATTGCATGGATTTGAGTCTTTTCTTTTTTTAATAAGGTTGGATAAGGGTTTGTCAATCTTATTTATTCTTTCAAAGAACCAACTTTTTGCTTCATTGATTCTTTGTATTTTTTTTTAGTCTCCAATACATTAATTTCTGCTCTGATCTTTGTAATTTCCTCCTTTATACGGGCTTTTGGCTTAGCCTGCTCTTCTTTTTCTAGAAGTTCGAGGTTCGCCATTAAGTTGTTTATTTGCGCTTGCTCTATTTTCCTAATATAAGTATTTAATGCTATAAATTTCCCTCTTAGGACTGCTTTCATTGTATCCCATAAGTTCCGGTATGTTGTACTGTCATTATCATTCAGTTGTAGAAATTGTCTAATTTCTTCTTTAATTTCATCTGTGACCCATTGATTGTTCAGGAGGGTGCTGTTTAATTTCCATGTGTTAGGGAGTTTTTGTGATTTCTTTTGCCATTGATTTCCAAGTTCATTGCACTATGGTCTGATAATAGGCATGGGATAATTTCAATTCCTTTGCATTTACTTAAGCAGGTTTTATGAGCTAGTATGTGGTCTATTTTGGAGAACGTCCCATGTGCAGCTGAGAAGAATGTGTATTCTGATGTTGTGGGGTGAAACACTCTATAGACATCTACTAAGTCCATTTGTTCCAAAGTTTGGTTCAGTTCTATTATTTCATTATTGATTTTCTGTCTAGTTGATCTGTCTTTTTGTGACAGTGGAGTATTGAGATCTCCAATATAATTGTATTAGTGCTTATTTGATTTTTCATGTCCTTTAGTACTTGTTTTATATAGTTGGGTGCATTGGTATTTGACACATATATATTTATGATCGTTATCTCTTCCTCTTGGATTGTTCCCTTTACAAGGATGTAATGACTGTCTTTATCTCTCTGAATCATTCTTGGCTTGAAATTCACTTTGTCTGCAAAAAGAATAGCTACCCCTGCTTTTTTCTGGGTTCCTGTTGCATGGAGTATTGTTTTCCATCCTTTGACTTTCAGTCTATGAATTTCTTTCTGAATTAAATGTGTTTCTTGTATACAGCATATTGCTGGATCTTGCTTCTTGATCCATTTTGCCAGTCTGTGCCTTTTGATTGGTGAATTGAGACCGTTAACATTGATGGTTAAAACTGATATGTATTGACTTATACTTGTCATGATATTTTCCTGTTGTTGGTTCCCACTCTTTGTTTTTCCCCTTTCCTGCTATTTAATTATCTGCCCTGCCTGGTGGATTCCTTCTGTTGGGGTTCCTATCTCTTTCTAGAATGTCTTTCAGAACATTTTGGAGTGCTGGTTTGGTGGTCATAAATTTTCTTAGATGTTCTTTGTCATGAAAGTATTTTACTTCATCAATTTTGAAAGATAGTTTTGCGGGGTACATCAATCTGGGTTGAAAATTATTTTCCTTTAGAGCTTGAAATACGTCATTCCAAGCTCTTCTTGAATTGAGGGTTTGTGCTGAAAAGTCAGCTGTGATTCTGATGGGTTTTCCTTCATAGGTGATTTGTCTCTTCTCCCTAACAGCTTTTAAGATTCTGCCCTTCTGTTGAATTTCTGGGATCTTGACTATGATATGTCTGGCTGAAGTTTTTTTTTGATCATGTCTAGTTGGTGTTCTAAAAGCTTCACTTATTGGGGGGTCAAATTCTTTTTCTCTTCCAGGAAAGTTCTCCCTGATGATGTCTTTGAACAAGGTTTTAATGTCATTTATGCTATCTCCTGCTTTTTCATTTATTCCAATTATTCTTAAGTTGTTTATCTTTGACTCATCTAGCAGCTGCTGAATTGATTTTTCATGGTCCCTTGCTGTTTTTAAGAATTCTTTCTTTTTATGATCACTAATTGCAAGCCTGTCTTCTATATCTGATATCCTGTCCTCACATTGGCTTAATCTGCTACAAATACTTTCAATGGAATTTTTGTTCTCTTGGATATCTGCTTGAATCTGCTTTATGGATTCCATTTCTTTCCTATGCTGAGCATTCATGGTTTCTATAGTTTTCTTAAGCTCATCTATTTTTTTGTCTGTATCAGCTATAGTGTCCTTAAGCATAGTCTTCATTGTGGACATTATCTCTGCAGTTATCTGTGAAATTATTTCTGTTTTAATTTTTTCCAGAGCCTCATTCAATTGTTTTGTTGTTACCCCTTCAGATATGCCAGGTGGGTGGCTTTCAGATTGTCCCACCTCGTTGCCCCCTAGGTTTGCCTTTGGTGAATTGGATGTGTGGGGTTGCATCTTGTTTAAGTGTCATCTCATTTTTTCTTTCTTTAATTCCTGGGGTGATGTTTGTAAATTACCTATGATAGGTTACTTTATTGCTTGTGTTCAAGATCCTTAGAAGATGACTACTTCTCTGCAGTATCTTCCAAGTGGAGCTTGCTTTTGGGTTTTGAGCTTTCTGCCAGATCCTACCTCTTCAATTCGTTGGATGTGAGAAGTTGCTACCTGTTTGGCCCAGTCCTTGATTCTTTGGTACTGTGCCACTGTATTTTCTGTTTCCCTTAGTCAATATCAATCATGAAATATCAGGAAGGAAAGCTGTTTAGAACAATTATTTTACATTTGGCTATAATGGTAACTGAAGCATCAAACACAGCCTAGAAAATGACAGACTGAGCTAACCAGTTATTTACCACTTTTAGCTGTATAAAGTAGAGTTGCGGTTATATAACAAAATCTAAAACACACCAGAAAAATTATATGCAGTATGCAAGTCCTTAGTATGTCAATTTTTCCCCTCAGGAGTTTAAATTTAAAATCAGTTAAGGAGGAAATAGAGTATTGTGAGAAGAGGAAGGAATTAGATGTAAGGTTAGAGGACCAAGAGGGATCCCACTAACATTGGGGCACTGGTGCAGAGGACTGGTGGGAAAAAGAGAAGGAAAGGATAAAAGGAAGAACAGATCACAACCACAATCACAAAGAGGTTAGAGGCACTGTTTACACTCATATAAAAGCCAGAGAGAATAATGAAGGAAAGAGTAAATAGACAAACAGAAACAAAAATGGAGACAAAAAACAACAAAGCAAACAGACAAAACAGAAATAAAACCCCACAAAAGAAAAAAAAAAAATAAAATAAATAAAAATAAAAACAAAAATAAAAACCCCTTCACCAGAACAAAAAACTAATGAGAGAGGAAAAAAAAAAAAAAAAACATAAAAAAATAAAGAGAATCAGTTCCAGGCGTTGACTCTGCTGTAGGCAGGCACCGTGTGGTGACAGAGTCCTGTTCCGTGCAGGTCCGTCCCAGCGAGCCTAGAGCGGCCCTTTGGCGGGCGGTGAGCAGAGCGTGGACTTTCAGGCGGAGACCGGTCTCCTTTGCCTGCCGCTGTCAGAGACACTGACAGTTTTAAGGAACAATATCACCTGAGAAGTTAGGGTGAAATATTTTGATAGATAGGATCTGTGGCCAGAATTTTTCACTCATGGTTTTACTGAGAGCCATAACCACTCACTGAGAACCTACTGGGCCACTGTACCATACAGAGCATTTACCCAGCATGACCTATTTCTTCCCCGGACCTGGAAGGTAATATTATTATCCCACTTTTCTGAGGAGGTGGGAGACACAAAGCCCTGAGACAAAAGTGACTCGTAGGTGATAACAGAGCTGGAGAGTGACGGCCAGCACTTGAGGTCCAAAGCTTGCGTTCCTCTCCATGGACACCTGGTGTTTTTGGACAGCTAGAAGTTTCCGTGTAAGTCGGTAGTTCAGGCTCATGGTCCACACCACATGCTCATTTGCTGAGGGGTATCACAGACTCGTTTGCAGCTAGACAGACAATGAGGGGCCAGGATAAACTCCTCGCGTTAGAGGGGCCTCACCTGCAGCTTCTGTGCCTGGGTTCCCACTAGTCTCTTAGCTCTAGGTCCAAGGACTATTTGCTACAGCACAGCAATTCAGGAAGAGGCATCGTGACAATGGTAAAAACAGCGGCCCTCTTGAGCATGTGCCAGGCTCTGTCCTAGGTATTTTCCACATGTGATCCACTGACCTATGAGGGTCAAATAAAATAATAATGGGAGACAACTGTAGTTCAGTGGAAAGAACACTAGAACTGTCAGGCAGTCTGAGTTCGGGTTTCAAGTTATCCTAACACCTTTCAATAAACAACTTGGGCTGATGTCACTGAAACTCTGAGTGTAACTTCATCATCAATTTTGGTCATCTGTGAAACACTGTGCATGTGGTTTTAAGAGTCGCTTTAAGGAGAAAAGAGACTAGAATCCACTTTTCCTGAACTGAAGCCAATGCCATTTAGACAGTAGCGTACTGTGATTCGAGGGCCCAAGGACAATGAGGGGGCACAATCCCCATGCGAGGAGCATCCCCCAGAAAGCTCCACACGGCTGTCACCATGTAGAAATGCAGGTCTAAGGCTGCCACCAAGATCTTCCAATTTTATTTCCTTAAGCACAGAATCCAGATTTTTATGTGAAATCTCCCAATTGTTAGAGTTGGCAATTAGTTCAATTTTTAAAAAAGCAGCTGGTGGCCGTAGAAAACATGTCTACATACAGGTTAGAGAAGAACTTTTGGGGCTGGGGGTGTAACTCTATGATAGAGCGCTTGCCTAGGTCAGTAGCACCAAAATAAATAAACAAATAAATATGAAAAATGAAAACAAAAAGAACTTTGCACCCTCTGAGAGTCACTATGAACAAAATAATCAAAAGCAACCTAAGCAGATCTTGAATCTTTTTGATACCTTGGTTAAAACTAGGGGCTCCTACCCAAGGACAGTGCCTACAGGCAAAGCAATAGCTACGAAAGTCTGCCAACAGTTTCAAAGAACTTCAGAGGTTTCTGAAAGGCTCTCAGGTTAGGATACCGTTGTTTTTAGGATTCTGAGACGCCCATAACAATGGAGAGCCGGACAAAAGACACCTCAGGGCCTAGGGATGTAGCTCCATGCTTAGAATGCCCAAAGCACTGGGCTGGGTCCCCAGCACTGCAAAAACAGAAAAGACTCCTTAGCCTTATTTTTAAAAAATCTCAAGGGAATAAGGAACAAAGCAATTATAAGGAAGCATTCACTGCATCAAGAGAAAGGCAGAGTCTCCTAGTCTTTCATTTGCTGTCTTTTTAGTGGGGGGATATTTTATTGGCTTTGCTTGTTTGTTTTTGTTTCTTCTTCCTCCCCCCTTCTCTCCTCCCCCTCCTCCCCCTCCCCCTCTCTTGCTCCTCCCCCTCCTCCTCCTTCTTTTTCTTCTCTTTGGTTTTTCTGAGAAAGGTTCTCACTATGAAGCCCAGGCTGGCTTCAAACTTGCGATCCTCTTGCCTCAGCCTCCCAAATGCTGGTATCACAGCACGCACCACCACGCTCAGCAAGTCTCGTATTTTGAGATTTACGCTTTAAGGCATTACTATCTCAACTTTGAGATCTCAGGTTCACCTGGTAAAAATGTATTGTCGTAATTCAACCAAATTTGTTGAACTTGATTTGACTGAGTTCCTTTCCTAATACAGGGCTCCCCCCCTACGAAGTCCCAGCGTCAGGATGAGAATACAGTGGGCTTCAGCATCAGCTAGTCAAAGCTGGGGCCACCCCTCACCTACGCCTGCTCATGAGCTCCAGGTCCCCGCCCGCACACAGTGCCAACATCTACCAGGCAGGGGCTGCTGCAATTCGCTCATCTATCAGGAGCTCCTGGGCGCGTAAGCATTTGTGGTTGTCATTTTCGTTGTCTACACTACAAAGTAAGATGGTTCCTTTATGTTTCATGCATAATACCACTGCACAGACTATTACTATTAGTATTTTAAATTTATCTTGGTACCCATGAAAAGACAGCACCCCCTATAATCACCATCACTGGTCTCTAGGGTAATGCTCTAGAAATTACAATACAAAACCATCTTTCCTCCACCCACAAGCATAATTGTGTTATGCTACACCCTATCTCCAAACTTACTTCTTTCCCCTTAACATATCATAGCGATCTTTCCATACTACTATAAGAAGATATTCAATATTATTTTTCTGAGGCTGCTCAGTACCCCATGGAATCAATAATAAAGCATTATGTATTTAATTAGATACATGTTGACTAGGTTGTTTCTGATGTTTTTCTTATTAAAGCCAAAGCTGCAATTTAAAAAAAATAAAAATAAAAGCAGCAGGGCTGGGGATGTAGTTCAGTGGTAGGGCACTTGCCTAGCATGTGTACAAGGCTCTGAGTTCCAGACCCAGCACTGTACAGGGAAAAAATAGTTAAGTTTTACTTACTATCTTCCTGCTTCCATTGTCTTATCTGGAAATAAAGGTAATATTAGAAGTACCTCCCAGAGTTCATTTAAGAATAAAATCCTTAGTCCCTAAAACCAGGTAAAGGCTCAGTCAGGCACTGGTGAATGTTATGAATGACACGCTGTATTTTATCTACACATCTGTGGGATAAATTCCAAGTCGTGGAGCTACCAGGGCACTGAAAATGAAATGGGGAAACAGGTATTAACCTGGAGGTCTCAGAAGATGTGGGAAAACCAATATGTGAAATAAGATGTGCATCGCTGTACCAAAAACACAGGCCAAAAGCACTCAGAAGCCACAGTGCGAGATTGACTTCAGAAATGTGCGTGTTCTTGGGGGTGATCGCGGCCCCCGAGCTGCTTTCGGAAGGTAACCTTATCACCCAGGCCCTACAGCTCTTCTCTGTTGTCCTAATAAACCGCCACGGTATCCCGGAAATGCCAAAATTCTTGGCAGCCAGACTACATTTCCCAGGTCACCTCAATCCTGGAAGACACAGGAAAACCACTGCCAGATCACGCGTCGCCATTCTCAGTACTAGAAAAGGAGGCCGCAGGAGACTCATGGCTGAGCAAAGGATGTGGACAAAGAGTGAATGGAGGCAAATACATGATCAGACATCCGCCAGTGTTTCCTGGTTCCCAAAGGGTAGCAGTGTTTGCATTCACCAGCGCTACACCTCCTTGGACCAAGAGGGCACAGAGTGCAAAATGGGGGGCTGGGTAGAGGCTGCTGGAGGAACAGAGTTCACTGCGTTGCCGAGAGTTCCGGGCAGGCCCGACAGCTAATGAAGCCGAGTCCATGAGCTTGGGGGTGAAGACCTCTGCCCGCCGGTCTTCCTTCGCCTAGTCGCCTACTCGGGAAGACGGCTGGCAGAACTTGAGGCTGGCAGGACAGATGTGTATTTTCTGATTTTCTGGCTGACTCTACCCCTGACACTTGTACTGCACCTTTCCCTAAATCTTATCAAAACAAGTAGAAAATGGCTTTGATCACCAGCCGGGAAGGATTCCAACTGCAACTGTTTACGACGAAAACCAACATAAATTTCACTCGCATGTGTTATGCTGACCTCTGAAATCCTTCGCACTTATTTGAAAGGCAGAGGCTCGCGAGCACGTTTCTGCCATTGCATCCAGGTCCTGTGAGGACTGTGCTTAGCTGGCACAGCACGCTTGCTGAGGCCCACGGCGTCCGTTCTCACGAGCCATGCTGCAGTCCCGGGCGTCAGCCAGGCTCTGCCGAGCCTCGTGAAATGTGTAAGGACCTCTCTTGGCTCCTGTCTCACTCTCCACTCCCCGCGACCTCAGGCTTCAGTTTCTGCTTTGGCCGGCACCTACTTCCCTCGCTGACTCCCCCAGTGCCAAGTTGACAGTAACGCCCTGATGGGGGAGCAAGATTAATGACAGCTTTCTGTGGGGTAACCCAACCCGGTAACGCAACACGGAGAGAACAAGGGGGGAGGGGGAAGGAAAAGTGAGAGCCAAAGAGACGCATCCAGAGAATGTATGTGCAACATGGAAAGGTTCATTCGTCAGCTCTGCTCTGGCTGCCACCTCACCACAAGAAAGGGCATCCTCAGATGTCACCTGCTCAGAGAGGCCACTGTGGCCAAATCTTGTCTCCCTCTCCCTGCCTCAGCTTTCTTTTCAAGGTGAAGAGAGGGTGCCAGGCAAGCTCTCTGGCACTGAGCTACAGCCACAGCCCTTTATATTGAGACAGACTCTCACTAAGTTGCCCAGGATGGCCTCAACCTTAGGTCCTGCTGCCTCAGCCTCCCAAGTAGTTTAGATGACAGGCATATGCCACCCGCCTGGCCCAAGTGTTCTTCCATGACACCGACCTTGACAGTGCACTAGGTCTGCTGATACATCTATTAATCAACTCCCTGTGCAGAACAGAAGCTGCAGAGAGGTGGGACTCGAGCCTGTCCTGGTAATACTCCATCCCCAGGAGCTTGGAGCATGGCTGGTACATGGCAGGCACCCACTACCTATTTCTGTGATGAGCACTAATGAATGAGGGGCTGGAATTCAGCAAGAGCTATCTTTTAATTTTAAAAAGAACCTATTAAAGCCATTGTCTATGATTGAAAATCCATCTCCCCCTCCCACATTAGGGTTTGCCGAGGTGAAAAATTATCAAAATTATCAAGCACATAAATACTGGTTTTGGTCACCAAGTCTACCATTTTCTATACAACATTTTCCTTAGTGCACAGGACTCTGAGATCAGCATTATAAATACTGTTTCAGATTAGGAAAACTGGGGTACAGAGACATGAAGACAATGCACCCAAAGTTGCATATGGGGAAGGTGATCCTTTCTATTTTGCCTGACTCCATAATTCTGCACATCTTTCATCTCCCCTCCTGCCTCCCTCCCTGGCCCCTGGTTCTGGCTCCTAAAGGCTTTCACTGGGTTCCTAGGATCAGGTTCCCCCTTGACATCCTCCCCCCACGTAGCTCAGTTCTCTTGAAGACAAATGCTGGATGGCATCTTTGATGTGACTGTGTCCAGGGACCCCTTTAGTCACTCAGAAATGGGAACAGACTGTTTTCAGAAACGATTCTGCAAGAGAAGGCATTATGGCAGAGTCCCACGGAGAGGACGAGAGGCCATGAGAAGCAGCTGGCAGCAATGGGAAGTCTGGGGACACAGGGACAGGGAGAGACTGGTTCCCAGGCCCAGCACTTCCTTTTCCTGCACACAGCAAGAACTAACACCAGGAAGTGTCTCCTTTCTTTACAGCACCTCGTCATCGTGTACCAATAAAGGAAAATGCCAAAGGCAGCCTTCCCAGCCCTCACCCTATATGCACCCACATATGTACCACATAAGCATGTGCCAGACACCAGCTTCACACCCGAAGCAACTCTACAACCATCAAGCGTTAAGAAGGCTGCCAAGCTTTCCTCGGCATACAGATGACAGGTGACAGTGCTTGGAGCTTCCTAATTTGCCACAGGTGTCAAAAGCCACCTCCAGAGTGACCCTTTCTTCCTGGGAAGTGACTATTCCTAGGAAGAAATGGGGAGGAGCTCAAGATTCCTTCACAATATTGACCTCCCAAAGCCACAGGGCAGATTTCCACACCACCTGACCAGAAGCCTACAGTGCTGGGATTGAGCCCCGAAAAGTCCTAAGCAGTGTGTACAGTCCCCGATAACAAGGACAGGACTTCGGAGGAGAGACACCTGGTTGCCACTGCAGCTCAGTAGGCTACTGCTGTGTTACGTGGCGCTGCGGACGTCACTTCTATATCAGCTTCCGTGTCTTTAAAATAGGGGTTATAATGATACTCACCTCCCAGGGCAGCCAGCAAGGAGGATGTGTGCAAATGGGCACTTGGTCTAACACTAACCAAAAAAAGTACAAAGTTTACACCAGGTTTTGTTGCTGTTGTTCTGTTTTTCAACTCATCTTCCTGCTCGGATTCTACTCCTACCCAAAATAAAAAGCATGTTGCAGAGAATGGTTGAGTCCACGGTTGACTGCATGGCTAAGAGGGAACCTGATGGACTCTCCCCCTTGTCTCTAAACTTAAGCAAATTCAAACATCCAGGCTTGGATGAAGAAAGTATGAGTTACACTTTGTCGTCACTGATTTTAGACAGACCCTATTCTTAGCTGAGTCAGCTGTAGCTATCAAACGACAGACACCTAGAGCAGAAAAGCCATTCCTACTGCTGGCCCCAAAGAGGACAAAGCAGACTGTGATGCTCAGAAAGGGCGCGTGGACTCGCAGTCAGAAGTCACAAGGGCGTGGTCCTACACCCTGACAACCCACCATCCACGTATATGTAAGGTCGCTAGACTTAGCAAAAGAAAAGCCAGGATGCCCAGTTACACTTGAAAGTACAATGAATGCTTTAGTACAAGTAAAATCCACTAATTTTTAAAATCTAAGGATGTTCAAATATATCACAGCATATACTTAATACTGAAAATATTGTATTTATTGTGTATCTGAAATTCACATTTAACTGGGCTTCCTGCATTTTATCGGCAACCTTAGTCTACTGAGTACCTGAAATCTACTTGATGAAGGAAAAAGAGCATGAGTTAGGGTGTTACACAGGTCTGTGTTCGAAGCCTGGCTCTACTACAAACTAAATATGGAAGCCCCAACAGTTACCTGAATCTCACTTCCCAAATCTCGAAATGGCAAAGGTAACACAGGGCTGTGCTGGGGGTCAAATGAAACAAAGGTAATGTTGATGGCAATAACCATGACCACTGAACGACACCGCTGCAAGTATTCAGTACTCCAAAAAATGTTCATTTTCTTTGCTCTCTGCATCTCAAATAGTTTCCCACTATAAAATGGAGTTAAAGGTACCAGTAATAAAATTCAAATGTATTTTTCAGAAGTATAAGCTACTTCCGCCTTCCTCTCATAGATGTTGGGAGAAACTTAGAAAATTTATTTTTCTTTGGCAAAAGCCCACCCCACCCCCAAAATCACCGTTGGTCCATCTAGTTGCGATGAATGTATTTTAGGAAACAGCCTTGAATTTCCTCTGAAGAGTTCACACACACAGCCACACATACAACCTTATACATCCTAAAATAATATTTCTCTAAAATATGGTCAAAAGGCGTCAGCACTAAGACCAGCTGTGGTTCCAAAGGATTTCCCTGAGTCCATCCACAGAACTACCAAGTCAGTTTCTGGGGTGGCCCCAGAAAGCATCTTTCGCCATCACCCTAAAACCTCAACCCCAGAGTCCCGCTGGAGATCCACCTTCCCCAAAGTTACCAAAGGACCCCAAATATCCCACGGCAAATTCTAGAGTGATATGGGAGTGGATGTTTCAAAGCTTTTCTATGAGGAACAGACCAGCTCATCCAGCACTCTGTTTTGGAGCATTTGTGTCAAATTGACATTCCAATTTCAAGACCGTACATAAAACCCCATTCAATTATTTAGCACTATACAGATTTTACATAACTCTTAAAGTTACTGACTCAATTCATTTTCCTTAGAACTACAAGACAGATTAATCTAAAATGAATTAAGACAGGCAACCAGAAGTAATGTTAGCATGGCCAGTAAACAGTTTTCCAACTGCTGGATCCGTAAGCTGCTTCTGATCCTCGCAAGCTCTGCTGCGCATCTGCTCAATGATCACAGGCTCACAAATTAAGGATTCAGAAACCATGTTGTCCATGAGCACAGAAATAAAGGGCGGGGTATGCTTAACCTGTGCTCTTTCTTTCACTACTAAGTATCAATTTCTTCCCCCCAAAGGAAATATGATGAAAACTTAGGTACCAATATTTCAAGTTACTTCAAAATGCCCAAATGTCTCCATGTGTATGGCCTCCAATAACTTGAAAAACATTCCAAAATACCCTAAATTATCCCTGACATCAAATTGCTTAGGGTTTAGCAAGAGATAAAAACAAAGAAATTGTAAGAGATGACAGGAAGTACCCATGACATGAAAGCCAGATGCTGGTGGAAGAAACGTTACAGACATCCTAGAAAAGATACCATCTAAACCAAGAGTACTTGGAGGACTCCCATGAGATGAGCTGACTGTGTCTCCCCAAAAAGATATGCTCAAGTCCTAACTACTAGACCTTGGTACGTAAGCTCACTGGAAAAGGGTTGTTGGAGCTGTACTTCTACCTTGGAGTTGGGTGGGCTCCTTGCCCAGTCTGCCCAGTGCCCTTGTAAGAAGAGGGAGAGGCAAGAGAGGAGAATGCCAAAGAGGGAGAGAGACACACAGATGAAGAGGGAAGACGGGCAGAAACAGGAAGAAACGCCTAGGGCCACCGGAAGCTGCAAGGAAAGAAGCCGAGAGGTTAATGAGGGAGCACTGCCAGCCAACATCATAATCCTGCATCTCTCGGGTGCTGTTGATGCCACCCAGTTTGCAGGCTTTGTACAGCAACTCTAGAAAACAAATGTGGCAGGAGATGGCAAAGGGGCTGGGACAGGTGTAAGACCTGGAGGTGAAGGACCAGAGCACCTTGCTTTCAAGGAAATGCAGGGAATTCGGTGTGGTGGGAAGAGGGCAGAGTTCTCACCAGAGGACCTCACGACAGTAAAGGCCACCTTCTGCTGTGTCTCACCAGCCAGCGGGCTCAGTTCTGAGGAGCCACACCAACCCACAGCAGAGCAAAAAAATTAAACCGCGACATGAAAGACACTGTATTCTCGGAGTCATCAATAGTTACTGCTGGCAGACAAGAAGCCCGGCTTTCGATGCCATCACAAAACTTTGCATTAGGAACTGGAAGTGACACAGGCAGCCTTCGGGGGTTGTGGCGACATTCTGTTTCTTGATCTCAGTGCTGCTTACAGAGATGCAACCACTTTGGGAACGAACTGCAAGATGAACTCTTGTGACTTGTGCACAGCCCCGAACACATGGCTGGTTTATAAAATTTCCAGTGAAAGGGGGTATGCGGCCCTTAGCAGTATGTTCCCTCGGATGGCCTGTAAGATCATTTATACAGATATACAGAAAAAATGATCATCACCTCGAAAAGAAAATACTGCTATCCATTTGCCTACCTGGATCCAAGTCTGATCACCCTAGGATAATTTTTAAGCCTCTAAGACAATACTAAGCGAAATCTCTCTCATTCTCCTTTCTTTTGTAGGCTAATTAAAAAGCTTGTCTCAGCTGGCCTGTGTTAATAATAGAACACTACTTCATATTTAAACAACAGATCTCAGTTTTGAGAGGTTTTTTGTCTCTTGTAAAACCTCAGGTTTTAGATGAAGCGGAAGGCTTACGTGATGCATGTTTTTACCTGAGTTGCTAAAGACAAACAGTAACAAAGCCAGAGTCAGTGCCTTAGGAAAGTCAGAGTTATGGCCAAAGACCCAGGCTCTTGTCTTTGCCTTCTCTTACCTGGCCAGCAGGCAAAGATTCCTGCCACTAGTTTGGAAAGCAAATGAGAACTATTTAAAGTAGGCTCTGCAGTCTAATGAACAAAACAGATATCAGAGAGAAAACCTCCTAATTGCAAGATTATATTTTTAGTTATAACCCCCACATGGCTTTTGCGAATTATCAAAGCAACTCAAATCTGCACAATCTTAAATTAAGGCAATGTAATTCAAGACTGCGAGGAGCCTAACTGCTGGCTAAGCAACCACTTCCAACTGTAACTGGCTTCGTGCAACCTGCACACGGTCGTGTACACACATGCTTAAGCACCTGACGGGCCGGCATCTGGACTGAGCCCAGAGCTGCCAAGAATCCTTGGAAAAATGCAATAAAAGAAGTGAGCTCCTGGCCAAGATTTTCCGTGTATCAGCTCACAGCAATTTCTCTTTTCAGAATGTTTCTCTGAAATGTCAAGAAGGAAATTAGTGCACAGGGCATTAATGCACAATGGCATATCTGCCATTACACAAGGATTTGTCGTTGTTGTTGTTCTTACAACTAATTTCCACCTTTTCATTGAGAAATTTTCAAGAACCTACAGCAGAATGTTGTGATATACAAGCACACCAAGAAAGACAAATCTACAGGTGTCTGGTAGGGTTGAATTGTATCTGCCTTCCCAAAGCTGTATGTTCCGATCCCTAGTACCTCTCAGTGTGCTCTTACTTGGAAATAGGGTCTTGGGCAACCCTAGCAAACTGATACAGTGTGTAGACACTAAACTGTTGTAAAGGGCACTGCTTGCCTCTCCGTGCTACTTGTGTATGTACACAGTCACCTACAGTGATTTCATTTCAAACCCCTTGGTCGTTTGGTTTGTCACAACTGTGGGTACATGAGGTTAATCACAGAACTGGGGAATCTCTGACTCACAGTCCCAGAAGACTGGAGCTCCAGAATTTGTCGCGCAGCCCTGAATTCACTCCAGCTTGGGGAAACTTCAAATCCCAAAGAGAACACAATCTGGTTTTCTCTCTCTTCCTTCTAATACAGATGCAGGTATAATTTAATAATAGTGCCCTGCTTCCCAAGTGCAATTAAAAATGGCCTTCATTACTCCTCTGAATGAGTGTGTTTTATAATGCTGCAATCTACGGTTCAATAAAAAAGCAACTACTGCACCTAGCATGGAAGAGCTGTAAAAAGTGATCAATGTGCATTTGGTAGAGGCAGAGAGAAGGGGAGAAAAAAATAAAACTTAAAGAAATAGATACAGAATAGCTTGGTATAATGTGAATGCTTTAGAAATCCATAGTTTTTCATTTCTGAGACCTTTGGTTTCCCCAACCTTAACTGATCCCTTTCCCCCTTTCTCTTAAGAAGTAGAAAGGTGTGGTAAGGAGGGAAAAGGAGATGGAAATGGGGGAAATGGATTTAAGCTTTACACACAGAGGGAGAGTGAAGTTGAGCATATTTATTTGTAAGTAGTTCCCTGCCTCTGAGCGATGGTACTGGAAGAGGAATCATCATTAATATGCATAACTCAATATTAAACTGTTAGAAGAATTACAAAGTAAATGATGGGTACAGATTCTATTGCAGGAAAGAATCATTTCCTGTGACTATTCATCACACATCATCTGAACTCAGAAAAGAAATCTTTAGCCCTCATTAGAATGATCTTCTACAAAACCTTAGTTAGAGACTCCAGGGTCTCGGTCTTTCTTTTCCCTCCACCCCTAACAATTCTAGCAAGGTGATACGACAAGAAGGTTTTCTGTGTGTCAGAAACTGTTTTAAATAATTGATATGCATTAAATATTTTCAACATCCCCTTTCAATAGTTGTGACACTGAAGCAAGGGTGCAATGGTTCTGCCCAAAGCTGTCCATTTGGTAAGCAACAGAGGCAACATTGGAGCTCAAAAGGTTCCAGATAAATCCGGGCCCTGCCCTTTGAACTACAACAACACTGCCTTCCAGCAAATGGTGATTAAATGACCTAAAGCAATAAATCCATTACAATCTCTTGCTTTAGACTCTCACAAGTCTAATGCGGAAAAGATGCCCCACTAAAGCCAGGTGTGGTGATGCACATCTGTAATCCCAGCACTTGAGAGGCTGAAGCAGGACTGCTGAGAGTTCAAGGCCAGCATGGGTTACACAGTGAGCTTAAGCCTTGCCTGGGCTACACAGTGAGATTCTCTGTCTCCAAAAAAGAGATATTCCTGTAATGTCGATCAGCCTTGATTTTCAATTTGGAGACTGGAGTTTATTCCCAGTCTCTGCTTCTCTTCTACGTTTATTGATATTTCCTATTTTAATATTCTTCCAATAACTTTGGAAACAACTTGCTTAGTTTCTATAAAGAAAGAGAACCTAAAATCTGTATGTAGGGCTTTATTAGTAATCCTTATAAAAATGCTTGTCTGGAGAACACTGTAATAGAATTTTATTTGGAAGTTATCAGCCGATATAATCAACTCAACTAGTCGCAGTGGCCACAGTCACACAAAAGGTAAATGATTCATTCTAACACTATCAAAGATTTTATTTATAAATTTTCACCCCTGGTAGAACTAGAAAGGGACATCTCACAGTCTTTTCTGTCTGTATCTTTGATTTTAGCTTCTGCACTGTGTTTAGATCTAGTCCTAGTTCCTGATGTGTGTGTCCTGATTGCAGAGGTGGCTTTAAAAGCATCAAGTAAAATCACAACTATTTTAATTGTGTTGTCTAAACTACATTAGACATCTTAGAATAACCCTCTACAAAACAATGTTTAGTGCATTATCTGATCAAAGACACAAATACAGAGCTTTTCTATACACAGCTCCCCAGAATTAGACAAAGAGACCAGTGCAGTTAATCCTAGCTGTCACAGTCTTCCGTGATTAAAACACAGCATATGCCCTTCAGAATTAAGCACTGTGTGAGGTTATTTCAGGCCTGTGCCTGATCAAATAGTACTGTATTAGGGCTTAGCATGGCTGAGGGCAAAGAAACCTGCCTGTGTGAGTCCTAAAGGCTGTGTGATTCTCCAGCCCTCGCCTTGTATCTTGGTGACCTTCCAACAAGTCCCTTAGCTTCTCTGGACCACACTTTCCCTGGCTGTAAAACCAGGATGCTAACACTCACCCTCCTTTATGGGTAGTTACACAGACCAAATAAAACGCTAAGGTAAAACATCCTTTGCAAATTGTTCAGCGTCATACAAAGTTATCACCGAGCCACGTGGAGAAGATAGAGTTAAACCAAATCTACATCCTTTAATGTAGCTTAACTTTTCAGTAATAAACTGCTGTACATTTCACAGCTTCCAGTGTATTTTTGTATGTTAGAACAATATTTATGAGTTCATTTCAAAGCTTTCTAATTTCAGTTAGTCGGTGGAAAACATACACATTAAAATTTCCCTATAAATCATTTATGGTGTAAGTATGAACTTTTATTAAAAAATAAAAAAGAGGGAAGCCTTAATTGGTAAGCATTCCAAACTATATACTTTAGGTTGCTTCTATGAGTATATTTTTCTTATGGCCAGCAGCTGGTAATTTATTGCAAAGTCTTTTGTTCTGACCAGTAACATATTAGATCTTCAGGTATCTCTCCCCAATGTCCTATGAAATTATTTCCAACTTAAAACTCTTCTCCAGGATAAGTCTGTGGTAGCTAACTTATAAGATATATGTATTTAATCTCTCTTTGGGGCTAAACATTTAGCTAATAATTGTCAGGAAGGTTTTGACATTAAAAATTTATGACTCAAATAAAACTTCTCTGCAGAAGTTCAGGTACTGAGAAATAAGCACTATATAACGGACACTTCTAGAAGATGGCCAATTTTAAAAACATAACAATTGTCACCCTGGGTCAAACCAGGAGTCCAGTTTCCACCAGACTGTATGTCTGACAATGGCTCAAGACATAATCTGTACAACAGAAAAGTTTTGCTGCACCATTGTGGACCAAAGGTTAGAAATGTTGCCCAGACATTTCTAATCTGCCTTTCAAAAGCAACCATTGGACTCTGTCTCTATCATTCTTGAACACACATCCCGGATTCTAGACCACACAAATGCACAGGACCATGAGTTCTACTGCATTCTCTTCTGGGCAAAGACATTCCATTTCCCTTTATTTGAACTAAAATTACCTCTTTCTACCTTTTTTTTTTTTCTTCTTCTGTGGGTACTGGGGAGTCGACCTCAGGACCTCGCGCGCCAACAGGCACCCGTGCCACTGAGCGATATCACCGGCCCCTTTTTCGTATGTGGGTTCCGGGAGTCGAACTCGGGCCGTCGCGCTTGCAAGGCAGGCGCTTACGCCGCTGAGCCATCTCACCGGCCCACCTCTTTCTACCTTTAAGAGGTACCCTTTTGCTTCAGCATTCTGGGATTTAGTGAGCAAATCCAAGTTCCCACTGACTATACCCTACTCCCCCCTAACATCCTTCGATTCACAAATCCTAATCTCTTTGCTCCTTACTTTACTTGAATCCACACCAGCCTCTTAATCATTCTAGTTACCCTGATCAACTTATTTTAGTGAACACACAGAGATGGAGCTGCATCAGAGATAAGGATTTTCTACCTGAAATAAAATAGAGACTTGGTGAAATCCAAGAATTTCAGTAACCCTCCAGACCCAGAAACTTCCAGGCAAACTGACTCTCGACAAAACCTCAGGCGCAGCCTTTGTATTAGGTACAAATGACGTTACCTATGAGCAATAACCTATTTGGTATCCATGAAGTTGATATATGTGAATATATAATTGAGAAAGCAGAAAGAAAGAATAATGCACAGGGTGAGAGGGCTATAAAAAAGATAGATTCTTAATTTTCTTTATGACTAGCTATGGACTTCTGAGGTCAATCTAAGAGTATCCATAATTGTTGCTCATTATTTTAATAATTTCAAATATTTATTATTTTCTGAAATACAACCAGGCAGATTAAAATAAATAACCAAGTACTTTTTTTAAACAACAAAAGATATCCTTTAATATTTTATGGAGGTTAATGCCTGGGGGACTCAGGGAGGGTCAGATATTTTGAAGACTGGAACATTTACAGCAGAAGACTTAGGACCTGGATAAATTGTGGCATGTGGTGACTTCATCAAAAGCCAAATGAATGAAGAGTAGGAAAAGAGGGATGGGTGGTTAGGGCATTTACATCTGGAGCTCCTGTCTGGCCTCATAAACCAAGTCATACATGAAATTTCAAGGCAAGGGCCCATTATTTCTTGGGAAAGAACGATTTGTTATGGGAATATTCAACATGTTTAAAATGCACACAATAGTTTCCTTACTTATGGTGAATTAGAGTAAAGTTCACTTTTTTATTATTAAAGGAAAAGGAAGTTTGCTGTGAATATAGTAAACAAGAAGAAATGATTTACTTAAGAAAGATTGTACTATTTTTAAGCACTTCTAATACAGTAACATTACTGGCCAACAAACAATGGGCTAATTATAAATAACTTGAGAATTTTTACCAGGCAGTAATGTTCCTGACCATCAACGACTAAGTACAGTAGTATCACACCATACCGTACTGTTTGGCTCGACGAATTACAACAAAGCCTCCCCTGGCTCTTACTCAGACAGGGAGCTAACAGGTAAGAATAGCTTAACTCCCTGTGCCATGTTAGATGCAAGAAGTGGGTGGTAGAAGTGGAAATGAACACCTAAACTATGAGGGAAATGTGGAGATCGTAAACAAAGTCCTTAGTCCTCAAAAATGAATTGTTGGTGGGAATGTAAACTAGTACAATCACTATGGAAATCAGTATGTATGAAGATTCTTCAACAAATTAAAACTAGAAATTCCATTTGACACAGCTATTCCCCTTCTAGGGATCTTCCCAAAAAAAGTTAATCATCATCTTACAGTGATACGTGCATGCCCATGTTTATAGCAGCGTAATTCATAATACTGTAGCTAAATCTTGGAAGCAATCAATATGTCCATCAACAAAGGAATAGATAAAGAAAATGTGGTATTTACACACAGTGGAGTACTGCTGTGCTATAAAGGATAAACTTGATTCACCTGCAGGAAAATGGATATACATTAAGACTATAATGTCAGGTAAAATAAATTATACACATGAGCTTAAATATTGCATAACTTCTCTTATATGAAAACCCCACAGTGTAAACAAAATTAAAAAAATTAAAAATAGTGGGGGGGCCGGTGAGATAGCTCAGCAGCATAAGCGCCTGCCTGGCAAGCGCAAGGTCCTGAGTTCGACTCCCGGTACCCACATACCAAAAAAGGGCTGGTGATATTGCTCAGCAGCACGGGCGCCTGCTGGCACGCGAGGTCCTGAGTTCGACCCCCAGTACCCACAAAAAAAAAAAAAAAAGTAGACAATGGGAATCAGAGCTAAACCTTTTTTGCAAATGGGAAGGGAATATAGAGATGGAGGGATGAGAGGGGAAGGGGACATAAAAAAAATTAAGATGTGTTATATGCATGTGCCAACTCTGCACAATGAATATAAACACTGTGTATTGCAAGCAGGAACTAATAAAAATTTTTTTTTTAATTTTTAAATGAATAAGCATCACATTGAATGCAGACCCATACTTTAAAAATTAACCTTTCTGCCCCTGCTCCAAACTCTTCATTTTTTCTTTATATTCTTAGAGGCAAAGATTAACACTGCAGATGTAGATAAAAAAAACAAAACAAGAAAGAAGAGAAGATAAATTTGAAGACACCGAGGGCGCAGTACCAAGAATTCACATCTCTAGCAGCCTATTAGGTGCGTGGCTTGACCACATAAACAGAGCTGCTCGTTAACAAAAACGCCAGGCCAGGATTGGCGGTGCCGTTCCTCCCTTCCTCCTGCGGATGCGCTTGTGCTCACAGGCCGGTGCCACACAGTGTACCAACCACCTGCCTGGCACCAGAGGCTGGGAACACAAAGATGTGGGGCATCAACCTTGCTTCAGCAGAGAATAAGTCGAGAGCCCATAGCGCGCATGTGTGCATGCGTGTGTGGGCCTCACCAGGCCTTTGCAGTGACTTATATCCCAGCTGTTTTTTATTCTTTATTTTGAGACAGGTGTCTAAATTGCCCAGGTTGGACTGGAATTTGCAAACCAGCCTCCCAGAGTGCAGGGATTACAGCCTGCGCCACGCTCCCGTCCCCCTTCTTCCTCTCTCCCACTCTCTCTCGCCCACCCCATACTGTCTTCTGGATGCCTCACTGAACAGTGACAATGTGAGAGAAATTTCAAAATAAAAATAGAGAGTGCTTATATTTCAAAAAGTAAGCCAGAGTAGAAATGAGATAGATGGTAGAAGGTGAGGGTGTAAGCTCTGTGAGCTGATGCCGAGCATAACTGCCAAGGATTTTCTTGACTGTGTTTATGACCAACCTTCCCAGGAAGGCTGACTTCTTAGAAATGGGTTAGAAACAAGAAAGAGAAAATGCCTAGGATCTACAGGCAGAAAATGAGTTTGGGCCCTAAAGCCCAGCTGTTTTCTAAAAGGCAGTACTTCCTTCCTATCCGAAGGAGGCTACTACATCATTTGCTGGTTCATCCAACCAGCCATTTGCTTTGCACTGATTCAAGTATTATTTATGGACTACACTGTATACCAGGCAATGCAAAGACTCTAGGGAAAAAATAGCTTTTAACAATGAGAGAGAGAGAGATAGAGACAGAGACAGAAAAACAGACAGAGAGAGAGAGACAGAGAAAGAAAGAAAGAAAAGAAAGCAAGGAAGAAAGAAAAAGAGAGAAAGAAAGAAAGAAAGAAAGAAAGAAAGAGAGAGAGAGAGAGAGAGAGAAAGAAAGAAAGAAAGAAAGAAAGAAAGAAAGAAAGAAAGAAAGAAAGAAAGAAAGAAAGAGAGAAAGAGAGAAAGGTATGTCTTCATGGAACTTGCCTAAAGATTCTATTTAAATGACCACACAAATACACAATTTAACCCTGATGCAATCCAGGAGATCCAGGACCGATCCTGGCCACTGTGGAGCGATCCTGGCCACTGTGGAGCATGCAGCTGGGTGACTAATCCAGCATGAGGAACCAGGGAAGGCGTCTGTTCGAGGAAATAACAGAGAAAGCAGGTGGGCCGGAGGTTGGCGTGATCCTAAGAGGCCTGGCTTTTGCAGGTCATGTGTGACAAGGAGGGAAGCTGTCTTTGCTCTGAACAGCAGGAGGGAGGTAGAAGAGACAATGTGTTTTAAAGCCCAGGTCTACGCTATCATGATGCGAGTGTGTGCGCTTCCATGGATGTGCGTGAGCGAACTCTTCCACACGCATGAAGGGCCTCTGGAAAGATGAAAAGGCACCGCAAACAGAGGTTGCTTCTGGGCAGAGACTGCACGCAGGGAGGAGAGAGCCTTCACTGTCACTGCGCTGGGGCAGAGTGGGAAGGGACAGGCGAATGCTGCTCGGAGAAACCTTCCCTGAATTAGAAAGATGAACAAGCCCAGGGGGTGGGGCTTCAAATCTAAAGGGACCGGAGACATTCCTGCCTGAGAACTTCAAAGCGCAGGGGCAGAAGCAGCCAAAGACCTGGAGAGCTGACATTCCAGCCAAAGAATGTTCCCCTGTCGGATAAAAACAAAAACAAAACAAACCATGCCAGGTCTAAGGTACCCTGAAAGACTGCCAAAAGCAGAGCTGAGAAACTTTCTCCAAAGTGCTACTTTCCACAGCTTTTATCATCTGGGCTAGAAAAGGCCCAAACCAGCAAAATACAAGGCCCCATAAATGCAGGCACAGGACCGTAAAAGAGGAGCGAGGAGATCCCGCTGCAAGGTCAGCAAGTCGTGGAAAGGCGAAATGATGGGCTGTGAACCTCAGGCAAAGCAGTTTTGGGCGCAGATGAAAAAAAAATGTGGTGAAGGAGCATCGTTGTTTTTCTTTCTGATAATTTTTTTTTTTTCAGAAATACCACTTCAATCAAAGTTCTGACAATTATGAAACATGTCACTGATAGTGAGAATTCATCAAATGTGCCATAAATGACAAGAAACGAGAACTTGAATCCTGAAATTGGATGGGCTTCCAAAGTCCCTGACAATCACAGCCACACATCATCCAGGCACATCAATCTCCAGTAGAAGGAGGCTCTGCAGGCAGCAGAAACGTGAGCCTAAGCTCCTGCAGAGAAAGACGCCCCTCTCAGGATAGGAGAGGATGCCACTCTGTTATCAGGATGGTTTCTTAAATTACAGAGGCCGGGGCCAGGGACACAGCAGTCATGATAAACACTGCCTACCGCCCACTGCCGCCCATGTTAAAACGCAGGGGAGCCCAGCCGTGAGGCAGGAGACACGGTGCCAACGTCAAGGCCTGGCGTCCTCCCAGGAATCCCACAGGAACTGCCAGGAAAAGTCCAGCCACACCTCACAAACCACGCACACTCCTATCCACAACTGTAGTCCCGGCCGAGGCGAAGCCTGGGAGAGGAAACACGGAAGCCACAGCCCGTCAGCGTCCCAAGAGGAATGCTGTGAGTGACCATGTTTTATTTATGCAGTGTGAGTGGTACACTCTCTCTTAAGGTAAAAACCTACCTATCTCTATGCTTTTTCCTTTCAATTCCTCTATTTTTCTTTCTTTGAACTCAAGCAAATTCTACAAATCTGCCTCTTAATTACAAGCTTTAATATAAATTCTGTAAATTTCCAAAAAAGGCCAAATGAACCTTGGAGGTCATTCCTTGACAGTGACCAACATCATCATCACCATCATCATCACCGTCCTCTCTAGGACCCATGCTAAGCCACTAGAAAAATTCCTTGAAGAGCATTTGGCTTTCATTTGATCTCCAGATCTGCCCTGGCACTATTATAGTCAAAGCAAGCAACTTAATTGTTTCTTTGGTTTCTCATCTTCCAAAAAAGAAAAAAACATGATGCTGGCTACCACAGACAAAAATCACTGATTCGGGCCGGTGAGATGGCTCAGCAGCGTAAGCGCCTGCCTCGCAAGCGCGAGGGCCCGAGTTCGACTCCCGGAACCCACATACGAAAAAAGGGCCGGTGATATCGCTCAGCGGCACGGGCACCTGCTGGCACGTGAGGTCCTGAGTTTGACCCCTGGTACCCACACACACACACACACAAAAATCTCTGATTCATTATATTTTGGGGGCCATGTCCAGCACCTTCAATAATCGATTAGCCACACATTGTGGACAGCGCCCTTTCCGAGCTCAACATGGTTCATTTAGAAACACAGAAAACAGCGTTTTCTCAGGCATCAGACTGTCCAAGTTAATGACCCAGTGCAGCGACAAGACTCTGCATTACCAAAAAAGCACTTCCAGTCCAAAAGAATGGACCAACTTTTTAGTGATCTTTTTTTTTTTTTTTAAAGGGGACGCACTCTCAGGGTTGGAGTTTGGAAAGAACCTCAAGTACACAGAGTAGTTTTACAATGGTGCATCCCCCAGGTCTGTGTGTCTCACTGGGAAACGCACAATTACAAAAGGTCAGGTATCCAGGCCCCTCACTGATAGAAAGGGCTTTTGAGTCTACAAAGCCATTTTGTACCTACACATTATCCCATTCAGCACTTTCAATGGCTTTGCAGAAACAGCTACATTCGACAAATGTGGAAGGAGTGGAAGCTCGATGAACGGCAGAGCCAGGCTCAAGCTGAAGTCTTCTGTGTCTCTGTTACAAGGGCTCGCTCAGAGCGCCTGGTAACATTAGACAGGGACTCACAGAGCAGGCAGATTCTTCTTTGAGGACACTAGGTTTGTGCTGAGCTACAACTTTCTCGAAAGCACTTACCACTGCACCAAGAGTTCCTAGCAATTGTTTGGAAAAACATGTGCACCATCATCAGGTCCTGAGTCTCCATATCGGCGCAAAATGTTTGATCTCCAATCTCCCTTATTCAGTCCAAAAAAGTCCCCACTTCATGATCAGTACTCAGATCATTTTCTACCAACTTAAACAGTGCTGAGAAACCGGCAAAATGGCCAGGGCTGAATCTGCAGCCACTCTCAGATCCTAGAGAGCCTGGATTACCTTTTATTAGGGCAAGCTTGGCGTTTATAGTTATCAACAATGTGCAATTATCAACACGTATTAGCCATGCTACTTGATGCTTAAACTTACTTTTCCATTAATAGAAACACTGCAGCTTCTAAGTGAGCTAGAGTGGGAATTAATGGTTGCCAAAATGAGTTTTCATGTACAAGTGGAAGTTTTACAACTCATTATGCAGCTGCGGTAGAAGAACGGGAAGGAGATTTGTGGCCCCAACTCCAAAAGACCTTGTGCCGAGGACAACATCTAAAGCAATGGAAATCTGCAACCCTGGACAGGTGACAAAGGAGCCAATGCATAGGTCCCTGCAGCAGATCCTCTTCCCAGAGCTAGCAACACTCTACTGGTGGCTCATGGCCATGTCAGAGAAAGGGCAGGGACCATCTGGCCTCAATGAAAAATAACTTCTTTATAAAAGCATACTTCCAGCTTAAGTGGGGGTACACTAAATATCTCCAGAAAAGTTATTCATGAGAGTGTCTGAAAACCTGGTGTTTTCCAATTTTTCCAAATGAAATCATCTATCTATCTATCTATATCTATCTATCTATCTATCTATCTATCTATCTATCTATCTATCTATCTGTCTGTCTGTCTGTCTGTCTGTCTATCTATCTATCTATCTATCTATCTATCTATCTATCATCTCTCTCTATCTATCTGGCTGGTTGGTAGATAAACCAACTACAAGAAAGAAAAAACAAGTAAAAGGAAAAGTAAGCCATAAAGCTGTGGATTATAAAGATGTACTCACCACTAATATGCCAATATACATTAAAAATCAAAATATATTATTGGCAAGCTGGATAGACAGTACATGCAAGGCAACATACAGACAATGATGGTTTAAATTGACAAACTTTAAGAGATGCACTTATGGATTTGACACTGATGAAGTTTAAAAATTAGAATTAATCCTCTCTTAAGGTTTATGACATCTACAGATAATATGTGATTCAAAACGTAAAGTCAGGAAGAGGTGGACCCAAATCCTGGCTCCATAACACATGAGGTCTGAAACCACCACAAAGTACTAACTTCTCCTAGAGTCAGTGTCCCCATCTCACAAAGAAGGATCCTGAGAGCACTAAAACCCTTCACCGTACTACATGGCGCAAAGCGAAGGCTTAATACACCTTAGCAATTATGTATCTGCACATGAACTTGACCTGCGCATCATGATCCAGGCAGCCAATAGCAGGGCTCCTTACACAAGCCCAAACGCAAGTCAAAGTCTCCCCTCTAATTTGCTTTGCTGTCTTCCCCTTGCTTTTGACAGCTGGCACTTGGCACAAGCTTCCGCTGCAAACGATAGCTCTCAGCATGCTGGCAACTCACTTGCACATTCCTTATTGATTTTGAGCACAAATATTTTCCCACGAGTATTTGCTGTCTCCCGGGTTAAATTACAAATCCACCCAAACTCTTGAAACACAGTATTTGAATTCACGGAACAGTTTATGCCCCATACAATGTGGGTGGCCTAAATTCTGTACGTGGCCCAAAGTTAAAAATGATATTTATCCAGAATATTCCCAGGGATATTTCCTTATGAAAGTTGCAAAGGTATTCAGCTCTCAATCCGATAATAATTAGACTTAAAACCACACTTTTCTCTCTGAGGCTTTTCAGACATCTCCCTCCTCCTACCTCCCTCAAATAAAATAACCACAGTGTGGCTAAGGCAGGTGATTTTCTGAGAAAGGTTTTCTTCTACTCTTTATTTTCCCATACTTAAAAAAATAAATAAAGCTAAGGATATAAAAGGCAACCTGGGCAGGGCAGAACACAAGATGCTGAGAGAAGAGAAGATGTGAAAAGAACCACGGGGGTGACAAATAAATATAGGATTCTGAAAAGAATAGCATGTGCAGCATGTAAACAATAATTAAACCACCTAGGAGCACTTATTCCCTTATCGGGAAGATCCTTACCTGAATCCCAGGTATGTAGATTAGACAGAGAAATTAGAGGGTTTTCTAGGTCTTGGCTTCTGCTGCTAGAAAGAGTAATTCCCAAAGGAAGAGAGAGGATGGAATGTGGAAGGGATGCTACTGCCTCACTTTTACCCAAGGTGCTAAGGGTCCTTCAAGGTGATCAGTGGCTCCCTGGCCCCTCCCACAGGCACCCAGGAAGGAGGCCACAGAGTCTGCTGGGTGTATGGGAGGTGTGAGGTGCCAGAAGGAATGGGAGGGGAGCTAGACCAGCCTGTCCCCTCCAAATAAGGCACGGGTAGGAGCTGACTGCCACACCTCCATGCCAGCTGGTGGTGGCCAAGTACGAATCTGGGCTAGAGCTGCGGTTACTTCTAATCTTTCATTCCCAAAGAAGTAGAAATTCTGGTTGTTTTCCATGTGAAATCATAGTTACAGTTGGCAACTGATTCAAAAGTAAAAGGCACCTGAGCCTATAAAACCCCTCTATGAGCAGCTATCGCATCTGCCTCCTCCTGACCACATTTCCTTGCTTCCCTGGGGTGTAAACAAGGGTGTATTTTTGCCTCAAGACCGTAATGTTACGTGACATAAATCAGACACACAAGCTTAAATATCACATGGTTTCTCTTCTATGAGAAACCCAAAGTATAAATAAAGAGCAAAATAAAAGATAGATCATAGGAAACAGGGAGAAGGGAAGGGGACCAAGAGATGGAAGGAGAAGAAAGAGGAGAAAAAGGAGAAAAAAAGAACTAAGATGTGTTATGGACAAGGGCCAACCCCTGTGATGAATGTAATTATTATGTACTGCAAACACGTACTAATAAAAAGTTTTTTAAAAACAAGGGTGTGTTTTTTTAATCCTCCTCCACTCCCCACCCTTAGAGATGGTTAAGGGTCTATCTTAGGAAGGGTTAAATTTGGACATGTCCTTTGACACCTCTATACATAGCAGGACCTTACAGCATCAGAGCCCTCTCTGATGCAGGCACGCATCAGATATTCAGGTTTAATTGCAGTGTTGGCACTTTGTGATAAATAAGTGGAGTCAGTGGTGTCCTGACAGTGACTGTTCAATTTTTAATAATCCTACAAGCCGGATGATACCATACCAGTATCTCTATATTAGAAATTAGCAACCAACACTACAAATCACGGCCCTAAAGTCAATGGCTTGCATTTACCAGCACCCCATTGATTATGGTGGCCTAGATAAGACACCAGAGCCTCTAAGTCAGTGAGTGAGGAACTAGGCTGAGAATAGCATAAAAGCACTAAGTGAAATGCAAGTATCTATACTAAATTAGAGCAAATAGTTTTCCTTTAATGCAGTGATTCTCAAAGCGTGGCCCCTCAGTAGCAGCCCAGCAACTCAGGAAGTTTCTAGAAATGCAGCTTCTCAGTGCCTTTCCCCCACCGAGCGAGAAGCTTTGGAGCCCAGGAATCTGTGCTCTTGGAAGCCCTAGGGGGATTCTGTCGCGCACTGCTGTTGGAGAACCACTGCTTCACGACCAACAAAAACCCAGTTCAGTGTCTGTGTTCATTGTCATGACTCTTCCAACCTGTTATCTTTAAAATTCTACCAAGGCTTCAAGGTGTCTTCCACAGAGAGTAAGAATTTAACTTTTAAACTAAGTTGAAATTTTATCCCCAGGTATATAATGTAATTAATAGATAACCAGGCAGCCGGTGTAAAATTTGCTCTCCAGCGCAAATTCTATGTGCATTTTTTCCCACTCCAACTTCTTTAATTATGAAGTATATCACTTAGGAAAGTGCAGCATAATTTTAGTCTTTGGGTTTTTACAATAAAGTGTAAGAAAGGGGATGCTACCTATCTGGCTGTCAAGAATCCTTCCAGAAGTTAAATAACTTTAGGTATCTATTCCTACTACAATTTAAGGAGTACCTGCTCACTCCATGTTCTCTTAAGCAGGCGGCCCACACATTTGTAAAGCCTGCCTGACAACCGTAGCATGTGGGAGTTAGGGGTAGGGTCAGGGTCAGGGTCAGGGTCATGGTCAGGGTCAGGGTTAGGGTTAGGACTAAGACTGTCCTAATTCTTTGTTGTTTGTGAATTCGTATTTCTTTCCAAAGATCTGTACCAGTGTTCAAGTCCTGGTGTGAAAGCATATTTAAATTGTATATATTCAGATTAAAGCCAGGACTTCTTCCTCTCACTTCCTGACCATTCGGTTTCTCGTTTATTTAATGAGACCCCTGATTATGAACTCAGGGTGTAGCTCACTGGTAGAGCACAGGCCTGTGTTCCATCCACAGCATCATCCAAAGAAAAGAAAGAACAAAGTTCATATGTGATTATCCTCTAAGTCAGCTCCAGTTTCTACGGGGCTACACACAGCATGGTAGCAAAATACAAGGTATGGGTGGCTATTGAGTAAAAATATCACTATAGTTTTAATCCCTGTTATAAAAGGGATGGAGGAAGCTAAAGATTAATTGGGAACAGGAGGTAAACTAAGAACAGAAATAATGAAAATAATAAGGCAGGAATAGAGGAAAGTTCAATCCAGGTAAGATGTGTTAAACACTCGCTCTAAGCAAAACCTAGATTACTCGTACGGTAGTATAGACAATGTATCCACAACGCGTGGCCTTCTCTCCCACACAGTGCTTTTCTCAGAGGCAATTCTTCCCGTGCTCTGCTCCCGCCTCACAGTTTCTGGAAGTGACCTAGTTTAATTTCAAATCCCTCTGGATCTTGCTGTGGGTGATTCTGAAACAGTCCCAGAAAGGTACCATCTTTTTCTCAAAGGGAGCGCTGCACGTGGCACCCGTCTCCTTGGTTACCAGAATCACACGCACATGTGCCATTTCAAACACCGCCTGCTCTCTTAAGACATTTCCGGAAGCCGTGCAGTCTAGGACCTCTCAGAGAGAGAACCGAAACGGGCCAATCACGTCTCCTCGAGGTCTGAGGCTACGATTTTAGGCACAGAAAGAGCAACAGCACTGACGATGACAGAAAAGCACAGTGGCACTGAGGGCACAGGTATCAGTGAGGCAGTGGCTCAGCCTCAGTCCCACATCTGAAGTCATGGGCTCCTGGGGACCTGGACAGTCACAATGGCCACCCACTGAAAAGGGGACAGGGGCTCAGACCTCATCCTCTCACAGACACAGAGGTAAGTGACACAGTGACATCGGTGGCCAAAGCCAGGAAGCCCGTGTGCTCCTGGGTGCACAGAGGGGGTGACACGCATCACTGAGAGAACAGTCAGCTGCCACCAGAAAAGCAGAAACACAAACCAGTCCAATAGGTGTCTGCAACAAAATGTGAGCTTTTAATTAACAAGCCAAACTAGAAATGATAAACTGCACTATATGCATCGGGAAACAAGGTTTCCGAGAATACATTACGCATCACATCGGAAGAGAGCAAAGGCGTCTTAGCAGACAGAGCGTTCCGTTTCGTGGAAAGGACAGAGGTGGGAGGAAAATGGACATGGTGTGAAGAGCAGCCAGGCCGGGTTGGAGTTGTGCTGGATCCAGCTGCTTGGAAGGCTGAGGCAGGAGGATCTCTTGATCCCAAGAGTCAGCAAAATAGTGAGACCCTGACTGAAAACAAAACAAAACAAAAACACCCAGGTCTCAAGCCACCAGAAGTTAGTGCACTTTCCAAAACCTTTCCGTCAGGCTCTACCCCAAATTAATTTACAAATAACATAGTTATTTTAAGTCTTAAATGTGTTTCCTTCAAGTTCAACATTTTAAAAACAAGATATAGGGCCGGTGACATAGCTCAGCAGCATAAGTGCTTCCTGGCACGTGCGAGGTCCTGAGTTCAACTCCCGGTACCCACATATTTAAAAAAAAAAAAAAAGATATAATCCTTGTCACTCTTTCTAATCTAAAATATTTAGAGGAATAAATTGAAAAAATGTATTTCATAAATCAAACTTTCCCCCAGAAGTCAAATAAAATGCTTTACATGTAACCTTTTTCCTTTTTTCTTTTCTTTTTCTTTTTTTTTTTTTTTTTTTTATTTAAAACAGGGTCTCACTATGCTGCCCACACTGGTCAAAAAATTCTGGATTCATAGGTCCTGCTGCCTCAGCCTCCCAAGTGCTGGGACTACAGGTGCACATCACCACACCTGGCTCTTAAATGTAACTTCTGTGAATTCAGTTCAAATACACCTACACATAACATCTAATATCACATCCCCAAAACCCACTGCTTCCCAGCAGTACACTTAAAAAGACAATTAACTCCAAAACACAGTTTCTTCTACCACATCCCTATGAGAACGACCACACTTGAAATCTAAACTGAACATCTCTTTAACCTAGAATTTTGCATTTGGACTTCCGCCAAGTTTAAAATAAAATACACAGGAAAATAAATAAATAAAGGCTGACACATCTCGTTCAGGATTTTCCTACTTTTCAGGACAAGAAGATTTGATGACTGCTCACAAGAACACACTCTGTCACCTCTCTGACCCAGGGACACATCACTCATCCCTCCCCACTGTCACCATCTACACCTGGGGTCTCATCTCATTAAGCCTCTAACAACACGCTCCGGGGGATTGACCCACTGTGTCTCTCTCTCTCTCTCTCTCACCTCCCTTTCACACAGATTCCTGTTGACCTATGAAATTATTTACTAGCTGCTCACAAACACCCACACCAACAAGAAGAACGGCTGTGACTTTGAATTTCTAGGTCACCTCACCGCATCCCACCACCGCAACACCCAGCCCCAAAACATACCCGGAACCCACAGGTAGGTCCAAAACATGAATCTTCCCTTGTGACCCACAACTTGTTGTTCGGTCTGAGTTTGTATACTTGAAGGAAGGAGTATCGTAAGAACAAAAATAAAATTTGAATATTTGTAAAGACGAAGATATCAAGTTTTGTGACATCATCCGATTCTGAACAGAGGAATTACACATTTCTTTTTTAAAAAGAAAAATCTATGTAGGGCTAGATCTGCCCAGATCACTTATTTGCTGGTTTATTCTTTTACTCCAAGGTTAAAATTGTATTTTGTTTGAACAAGAAGATCCAGAATGCACAATGAAAAGACTGCCAACTGGTAGTATCAAGTCAAAATGCCAGAAAAATGAAAATTTCCAAAGAAAATGCTGATGAATTGTTTCTACTGAACACCCAAGCCAGCATCGATAATTCATGTGAATGAGAGACGGAGGCAAAAGGGTTTAAAACTCCCTTCCAGGTGATCCGGGGAGATGGAAACAGACAGAGCAGGCATGACGGTTTCTTCCAAAAATAAATAAACAAGCACACAAACGAAGCAAAATCACTAACGCCGGAAAGCAGACCACAACCCTTCTATGAAGGCCATGTGAGCACTTTCACCCTGAGTTTTCATGCTGAAGTACAGTTACATCTCAGAAATTCTATGGAAGCACAACAGCTCCAGAACACCTACACTCCTGCGAGGTTAAAACTGCCACTTAATGAAGAAGCTTTCTGCCTCGTAAAAATCTCAAATGAGAAGAAGAAAGACCCAATGTTTGACCTGTGGAACTTTCCATCTCATTACGGTGAAAAACCTGATTTTGGTGTGTGTGTTTTTTAACATTATTTTTAACAAACTGTTGTATAGTTCAATCAAAACCTGGTGGCCTAATTACCAGTTCTCAACCACAGATTCACGCTAACCTGTTTCAACTCTCTTCCTACAAATGGCTTTGTTCCCCAGAAATAGGAGTCCCAAGCGTATTAAGGTGATAGGAGGTTGTAGGAAAATATCTTTAAGTAACTGTTGGGGTTACCATGCCAGATGAAGGTGGTAAGGAGACCAGGAATATCTGTTTAGGTTCTTGATTATTTTGGGGGGTGAACCCAGGACCTCATACATGCTAAACACATGCTCTACCACTGATCTACACCCCTGACCCCTTGTGTGGGATTTTGATTATTGCAAACATCTTTCCCTTCATTACCTTCTTTCCTCCATCTATGTTTTGATTTTGTTTCCATTTTAGGTACTGGATTGAACTCAAGGCCTTGCATACTTAGGCCAGGGCTCTCTACAGTCAGCTCCACCCCAGGTCCCTCCATCTGCTTTCGCCTGTCTTCAGTAAACTGGACAGCAATCCTACGGGACCAGTGTCATGTTCAACTCTATCCACATGAGTTTCCCTTGCGCTTCCTTCAAGAACACCATGCAGGAGCATGGAAGGGAACAGGAGTGTCCTTCCAGATTTGGAGAACACAGCTGATTTGTGAGACACCATCCTACGTTCAGCACTTCCCTCCTCGGAGTGCCTGCAGCTTCTTCGAAGGCACCCCACGCTCTGCCTGGTCTGTACTGTTATATCTCTTCCACCAGAAAATAAGCTCCAAGCCTAAGAAAATGTCTGCAAATGGAACAAACCGTCCCTGTGTACCAAGGAAAGCAGCAATTATTCACACGAGTTCTGCCAGCTGAGCCACTGAATTTCCGTCAGTGTAGATTCAGGCCCAAGTCCAGAGCCAGGTTCATGCTCTAAGCCTCGAGCCCCCGAATCTATAAGCTTCTGAGTCTCATTATTGCAGGCTACTCAGTTACCATGCGAAGCAAGCAATACCAGCAGAAAGAACTAAGAAAGACGCACACACATGTTGCAGCAAGTTTTTACATTACAAGGCCACTTTTAAACATTACCTACTTTACTGTAAACTTGTTATCTATGACAAATTAGAAAATGGCTGAGAGTATCTGTGTGTGGCATTCTGGTTCCAACCCCCATAAACAACCAGAATGACTTGGTCAAATTATGGTTGCCCTTGATTTATCCATCCAACATCCAGCACCCAATGTGTGCAAGACATGTTTCTAGGCATGAGGGACAGAGTAATGGATAAAACAGATGAAGTCCCTGCAACATGGATGGGGCGGCAGTAGCAGCTCTCACAGAACAGTGTAAGGGTTCTGTGCCTGATATTACCGGTTGTCTTTAGCACTGTGTCTTGGAACATAAATTATGTTCATCAATAAACAGTAGCATTATTCAAAGCAAGGGATGTCAACTCACACAAGGTAGAGAACATACGCTGGGTTTATTTTAAAAAGAGAAAGGCGGGGACAGAGACAGAGAGAGAAACACATTGGGCAAATCTGTCATGCCACTAAATCATGAGTTGGACTAGCAGATCTGGCCAGCTTTGTAGATGCAGCCCTTCCTCCCCTCTCCTCTCCTCTCCCTCTCTCTCCCCTCCCCCTCCCCCTTCTCTCTCTCTCTCTCTCTCTCTCTCTCTCTCTCGTGTTTGGCCTGCTGAAGAACCTACCTCCCCATCAGGGTTGGGGAACACCACATGGCCTCTGATCTCAGAACACGAGGATGGATTCCAAGAAATCTAACTGTGCTTCTTGCCTCAAACAACATTAAGAAGTCAGCAGTGAAGGAACCCAGACACAGCGCATGTGCCCAAATCCACCCTGTTCTTTCATTCCAGGATGGCTCCACCCCGCTACTCCTTTTAATAGTTTGCCTTTCCCTGCTCGCCTTGGCCTGATACACCTGATGCACAGCCTCATCCGTAAGGACCAAGTCCAGCCAGCACTACATCTGAAGCCTCGCTGAGCTCAGATAAACATAAGGTTTCACTCACCTCTGTCTCCTAAACACTCAACATGGTCCCCATCGATGGAATTATTCTCACTTGTTACACATCCATTCTGTCTTTAAACCACCATGTCTATAGGCCCAACACTGAATTCAGGACACAGGCATGCTTCAAATATTACTCCCTTACTCAGAATCACTTCTAATGTGCTGGTGCAAGGCCACAAACCCAGTACCTCCAATGGCTCTTCTGTGAAACTTCCACCCCGGGGGGAACTTCTCCTCACTTCTTCCTCACCCCTGTTTTCACCATATCAGCCTAAATGCCCACAGCTAAGATCCCTGGCACAAGCAGCAGTGGTGTGGGGCATGTTTTCATGAATAAATATATCACCCTCACTTTTCAGCTCTTTGAAGTGTGAAGCAAAGCCGAATGCGTAAAGCCACGACAGTTGCCACCAAGTTCTACCCCCTAGAACACGGCCCTGGCGATATGGTGCCCTGTCTGAACAACAAGGAGACACTTTATCCACCAAAGATCAAGCTAATGCCTGCAGGGAACAGGGAGATTTATTCCCGGGAAAGAGATCTACCAAGCAGAGATAAACTGTACTCACAAAGCCCCTGTGTAGATCTTTCTCAGGAGCTCCGCACACTGATGGCACCTGATATGACTTGTTTTCTCACACTTGTTTCCTTCGACCCCTTTACACCTGTGTCCCATGAGCTCTCATTTATTAACGACTGCCTCAGCATCGTGCCTGCTATTTCACATATATGTAGATGCGCTGCTTTCCCTCCCAGCTCCATTGCAAGCCCTATTGTGACTGAAATCCCCTCTGTAGTCACAACACCACATGCAACGTGAACACACAGCAGGCATTTGAAAAATGCTCCATGCATTTCACTTCCAGAAAAGAAGCCATTGAGGAAAGAGGAGTCCGTATCTATGCCCCCAAAACAGGTAAAAGTTTAACTCACATCCAGAGAGTAAACAAAATTTCCAAGAAAAACGTCCCGGAGAATAAACAAGATTGGTCATGTGCAGCCTTCTATAATCTTGTTTTTTGCTAGTCTGTTAAAAGTCAGTATCTACCTTGGCTACATCTGCTTATGTGCAGAGCTGTGATCCTAAATGGTCCTTCACAAAACTTGCGCTTTGCTGGTCTCTCCTTCTTCCCTTTAAGCGATTGCCAATTGAACTTCAGGATTATTGTGTAATATGGACTAAAATGGATATTTCTCCTTTAATTAACACCTTCTGTATTCTTCGTATGCTCCAGCCACTATGCAAAACCATCTCATCAAATAGCAAAATAGTCCCATTAATGGATGTTCCATTAATCCCATTTTAACAACTGCTAAAATGGAGATCACAGAGGGTAAGCCACAAGCCTGGGTCAGAAAGTTATAGCCTGAGGGTCAGACCCAGCCCATGCCATGTTTTTGTAAACAAAAGTGTGATTGCAACATAGCACAGTGCATTTATTTACATACTGTCTATGGCTGCTCCGCAGTTGCAACAGACAGGCAAAGCCTAAAATATTTACTATCTGGCGCTTCCCAGAAAAAGTTCGCGAACCCCTGGGCCATCTTACACTGGCAAAATAAAATGCAAGTATGAGCAACCTTCTAAGAGGCTTACTCACATCTCCACAAAGTACAGAACTTGCAACAAGACAAAAACTTTCATATGACCTTAAAAACCTAGAGGGGAACAGTCCTTCCGAGTCATTTACCTTCTGTTGCTGAATTCGAAGCTGAGCCTGGCATCAGGAAATGCCTCATTACTCTAACTCCCACTTAGAAATAAGTAGGCTCAGGATATTCCAAGTACTTATTGCTTACAGAACTGCCTGGTAGTAAAGAAACTGCCCCATCGGTCAAACAGCAATAGAAGATTGATCGATTTCCTATGCAAAGTACTAGACTGAGACCTACACAAACTAGAGGAAGAAAGTACAAGTGACATGAAGGACAGAAGGGATGGCTGTGGTCATGGTGTTGGAAGCTGCCTTCGTGCACACTCTGAAACCACTGGAAATTAGACACAGGGAGAGTCTACGTTATTGCCAAACGTGTGACCACGCATGAGCATGCTAACGTGGAATGTGACACCGCCTCACCTGCAACAGACCCACCCCCTAATCCATCATCCTTTTCCTTTCAACCATCAGCCCCTTCTCTTGTGTTGTCCATCCATGAACGTCACTTCCAAGACCAGACGCCTGTCACCCTCTCTCCCCAACCACCATATGTCAGAAATATCTGCATCTGAGTCCTTGCACCAAATGCCTTTTCCTCTTTCTATGACCTTCAACCTACGAACACAATTCTCTTACTTACATGTTTTTTTGTTGTTTGTTTGTTTCATTTTGTTTTGGGGTCTTCCTTTGACGGGGGGGTTGGTTTTTGTTTTTGTTGTTGTTTTAGTTTTGGGCCTAACCAGAAGTTTTGGGATCCATGGCTTCCCACTCCAGCTCCTACTGGACCCTAGGTCACCCTCCGGGACTGAGTCTAGTTTCTCATTCATATACTTCCATGGCTCTTCACTTCCTTACCAAATTAAGGAAAATCCATGGCCCTTAACTTCAAGGAGCAACAAAGTTGCCAGCATGAAGCCCGCTGCTTAAAGCAATCCAGAGAACAGGGCAGCCCACGTGGACTGAGCCTTTCCCTGCGTGGGGTGGGCTATGCGCACTGTACGGGCACTAACTCCAACGTCACCTGTCGAGGAGCTGGCACACCCACTGCACCACTGAGGCCATGGAGAGCAGCAGGGCCCAGGAAACGGCCCAGGTGCCGTGAGGCACAGGAGTCACGGCAGGCCAGCAAGGCCACATTCCACACCACTTCCTCTCCACCTCTGCCAACTTGGAATCCCTTAATCCTCTGTATTCCTCTGAAATGACTTATAGAAAATTAAACCTAGAATTACATTTATATACTTCCCTTCTGAAGTTGAAAACTCCTGGAGGGTAGTGGTCTAGTTTTATGAATCTGTAAACCTCCTCAAATACCCAACCTGGCAACCAGCTGGAGTTCAGTGAAGAACAAAAGGATATTCCCTCCTCCAGGAAGTACAATGGGGGCATGAAAAAGAAAAGATCTCTCAGAAAATCCATCAGCAGAATACCCCCAAGAGGTCTTTCTTCGTGGTTTGTTTATACCCCAACATACATCCACCAGGACTTCCTGAAAATAATTTTAAAGAAACAAAAGCCATGAAAAATTAGCTGCCAGCTTTGGAATGGCGTGTTTCTATGAAGGAGGGGTTAGAACTAAAGGAATGGCCACATAGAGCGACCAGATTTCCTAAGGAGAGTCATTCATTTCACTCCAAAACTGGAGAAAAGCAAACCTCAACACTGGCTGCATGTTAGAATTGCCTGGGGATTTCTTTTTAAATTCCCATGCCCAGGCCAATCTCACACAACTGAATCCAACTCTCTAGGAGTGCGCCCAGGCACCTGGGTTTCCTAAAGCTGCCCAAGTGGCCCCAATGCGCGGCCAAGGTAAGAACAGACGGAGGAAAGGGACTTGCACTGGAATCCAGGCTCCGATGGTGGCTAATGAGACCTTGGACACACAGCCCTGTCCTGCAACCCAAAGCAACCCCTCACTAGCTATGCGACTTCAGCGCAGCTTGTGCCCTTGCACAATGGGAACCGTAAGAGCACTTAGCCCTCATTGGCTTGTGTTAAGCCCTGGATAAGAACACATTAAAGCTCTTACAACAGTGCCCAGAACACAGATAGACTCGATAAATGCCAGCCACTTTCATCATCGAAGGCACGATGGTTGACAGTAAGTACTTCACAAGCTGAGAACTAAATAAAGTACTCAATATAGAAAGTACTTAATAAATGGCAATCTATTTCCAAGCCATAGAATTATTCCCCCAGTCATAATAACCTCTGAATACCTGACTTAAGCCAAGGTCCTTTAGGATAGAGGAAGGCTAGCATCCCCTCACTCAAAGATGTCAGATGAAATCCAGGGCATACTTAATTCTAAAATATTATGTGCTATTTATCTGAAATCCAAACTAAACCAGGTGCCCTGGATTTCTCTTTGCTAAACCTGGCAGTCCTATACTCGCCTGTCACTCAAATTTAACCTAGACTCGAGAGGGGTAAAGTCATGCGCCAAATATATTTTTTCAAAAAATCAAAATCTGTGCCTGAGACCTTGGCCATCATGTTCCCTAGAAGCCAAAAGACAAGTTACTACAACCCACAAGCAACTAGCCAGCTCCCCGACACCAGCAAGTCAATGCATTGTTCAGATGAACAAAACTCAAGAGGAAACTATTCAAAGGCCAGGAGCAAGAGGGCAGAAGGCTTTCCTCGCTGACCCCTCTATTTCACAGTCACTTGGCAGATACACAAATCAAGCGAGTCACGGATCTGAACAGAAACTTGCCTCCTGGTGCAACATACCCCAGCCATCCCACAAAGGCAAAAGCTCAGCTATAAATTACTTACCCCTATAAATGTTGCAATGCCAAAACCCAAAGCCATATTAGACACTTGGAGAGTCCTGCACCATGCAGCTCTCTAAGGCATAGCCTGCTTCTTTTGTTTTTCATTTTGCTTTGACCCTCCCTTTCCAAAAAGAATCCCAAATTGATCTTACTCTTGTCAAAGTATTATTTTTTTCCCACTAGAAGAAAGGCAGAAAAAGAGGGACCTATCAGAAAAGCAACATTTTTGAAATCCATTTCATAAAGTGTTTATTTTAAATTCCCAGAACAAGATCCCTGGGGAAACATTAGATTCTGAACTAAGTCCACTATAATATTGGTGCATGTGTAAGAAATGGAAGATTTAAAACACCGCCAAAGACGATGGGAAGCATTAAGAGCCAATGAGTCAGCTGCTTCTGTAAGAGTTGAATTAAATCAGCCTCTAGATTGTTCATTGATTATCACAAACAGCGAAAACTCACCTACAAAGGCATGTTTTCCAGTTCGCTTGGCTAATACCTTCTGAACAGGGATCCAACGAATGAGTATTATTTATCCAATGGCAAACTACACAAATTAATCACACTCAAGCACCATGCTGGCAGCCAAACACAATCTATAAAATAATTCCACACTATCACCAGAAGCCAATAACAAGCACTAAAGCTCTGTTTTCCACTCCCTCACGCCCTCCAAAAACGAAATCCCTAATTGTAAAAGGTTGGACATGACAGCCCCGCTCATTTATAGCCAACTAACCTGGCCTGGTGGATGATGAAATGTATTTTTTAAAAGAAAAAAATAGTAAGGTAGTAGATAATTTTTTAACAGCAAGAAGAGTAAAAGGCCAAGTGGCCACACCATGCATCAACTTGTGCAAAATTAAAATATAAATCTAGATTGTACTGATCACATAGCCTTGGCCTCGCCCTCGATTTACTAAGGTGAGCGAATCCTAGTAAGTGAACTGCGCTGCATACAAGCTACTTCTTCCAGTACACAGTAAGAACTAACGCACTGGATGTCGAAGCAGCAGATTCAGACAGCAACTGCAGGACCCAGAAGCAAGCAGTGGGCGAGGGTCCGACTTCGCAAGGTGGCTCATAATGCATGGAAAAGACGTCCACAAAGGGAACAGGGGCCGGGAAGACAAGAGTGGCCCATTCATGCTACCCTGCATCCCTGGCCCAGTCTGTTTGAATGGTGCTCTTAGGAAGCTGCCAGCTTTGAAAATAAAAAAGAAGGGGGAAATATATGTGCAACTTAAGTCAGAAAGAAGGGAGGTCTCTGTTCACTGTTGTTCTGAGAGACAGGAGACCTTGCCAATGAGCCTGCATCTTCATGGAGGGAAGCTTTTCATTTCTTTCTGGCCAGGGGACTCGCAGTTTAGCAAAGGAAGCACTGGCTTAAGAAGAACTGCATTAAAGGGGAAGAAAACACAGCTCAGAAGGGGGGGCAGCCAAGCTCTCCTCGGACACACAGGCTGCACAGAGCTGAGAGGGCACAGGTGCCCTCTCCGCAGATGTCAGTGCCCCGCCGAGCCCACGCGGAGCCTTCCCTCTGAAGTTCCGCCAAGTGGCCACTGCCCAGCATGCTTTTCTGTCAGTCGAGGGCAAGACCAGGTCTATAAACCCAGTCACCTCAAGGTAAAATGACATTTTGCTACCCTCAAGCCAAACACCACCAATTTTGTGGAGCAAAGAAACCAAATAAAGGAAAGAAGAGGGGGAGAGTGAGGCATGCGTTTCTATGTCAGCGGCAACTGTCAGAGTTGAGAAAGAATTTTTTGCTCCAGTTCTGTTTGAACAGGTGACCTAAGGCAAGAAAATAAACTCGAGATATCTGGAACCTGAAAAGGGAAGACCCAAGTACAGGCTGTGGGCCACCTGGCAGATGCCCGGTGCACGCTCTTTATGTTCATTATCGCTTTTTATCCTCACCAAAACCTTCAAGGGGGGAATAATCTGACACTAAGGCATGGCTCGGGCCCCCCACTGCCTAACTCTAAAAGCTACGGGCGCATTCTGCTCCCCAGTTCTCAGTTCCCATTGGCCTCCACACCACGGGTCAGCAAACTTTTCTGTGAGGAGTCAGCGAGTAAACACTCGAGCTTATGGTCTACGTTGCAAATACCAACTCCGCAAACGACCTTGGCCAGCGGCCACAGACAATACGTCAATGAACGAGAGCAGCTGAGCTCCAATAAAACTTTATTTATGGGCAGTGACATTTGAATTTCACAGAATATTAGTCTTCTTTCGATTCTTTTCGAAACAGTTAAAAATCTGAATGCCATTCTTAGGCCTCAGGCCACATAAAATGTGGTGGCCCTTAAGTCAGTTTGCCCTTCTGGCTCTTCCCCATCCAAGTGAATGTCCTGATTAACTTTCAGGGTGGGCAAAGGAAGAGAGAGCTTATACTGCCTTCAAAATGCAATGTGAGGGCCGGTGAGACGGCTCAGCGGCTTAAGCGCCTGCCTTGCAAGCGCGAAGGCCCGAGTTCGACTCCCGGAACCCACATACGAAAAAGGGGCCGGTGATATCGCTCAGTGGCACGGGCGCCTGCTGGCGCGCGAGATCCTGAGGTCGTCCCCCCGGTACCCACAAAAAAAAAAAAAAAAAAAAAAAAAATGCAATGTGAGAATGCAGGGTATGGTAGAGGGGGAAGCATCCTGCTCATTTAATAATATTGTCTAAAACATCATTCCCAAGATGACTGGTTTCTCTATCACACTACCCAGAATGAGGGGAAAAAAAAGAATCCCCGCTATTAACACTGGCAGAAAAAGGATAATCCATATATGAAAACACAGTGATGTCTTAAAGTAAATTCAGTTCACATATTGGCATACCCTTCTGGGATTTTCTTTCCTTCTTTTTTAATCTCTGAACAATCCCATAAATTCAGTGACTATGCTGGCCACAACTGCTATTATTCCAGGGTGGTGGTGGGTGTGTGTGTGTGTGTCTGGCTGAATAAAGCCAGTTAGAAAAATCACAAAAGTAGGGGAGTATTTCACTGGGCAGTGAAACACAAAGTAAAGAAAAGGCAACCGGGCTAGGGGACCAGTGAGATATACATTATGAACATCTTTCCAAGTTAGCAATGACGGGCTGATTTCCTAATTCTGGAGTAGAGTTAACTTACCAACTAATCAATGTATTTTCTCCCATGATTTTTCCTAAACACAGAGTGCTGCCCAGTTGCTGCGGGTAAACCCAGTCAGCTATAAACACTACACTAAAGGCATCAGTAAGACCAATCACGCACTAAATTGCTCCTGAAAATATACTGTCTCTTCTGGCTTTATTTCTCCTCACGGCCAGCCTACAATTTTCTGCAATACATTCCCAGCAAAAAGTGTGAGCACACTGTGAAGGCGGATATGGCCTTGCCGCTGGCCTTTGGAAAAGGGGGTTACCATGCTGCATGCTTCCTAAAAAGGAAAGGTAGACACAGGTGTAGGAGCTTTTCTTCGTGTCGAAGATACCTTCGAGGGTAACAGATGAACTAGACTTAGAAGCTGAGGGTCCTGGCCATCTCAATGTCTTCCTATACTAGAGTCATAAGTGAATCAGCCGGCTAATTCAGAATTACCATTTTCCAACCTTTAATAATGGGAATGGGAGTGTTAGCAAACATGATTAGATCATGCTATGACTTGTATCTAGCTGTCCCCTCAAAGCCTTATGTGCTCATAGATGGCAGTTTTAGAGGGTGACTGGATCAGGTGTGTGACACCGGATGAGCCCACTGATCAGTTTAGCATAGTTTTGGGTGTGGATTCAAGAGGGAAGACCCACTCTAGATATGGTGGCACCAACCAATAGACTTGTAGCATGGATGGAATAAAAAGGGAAAGAAGGAAAGCTCGCTGCTTCCTGTCTGCCATGCCATGAACTGTTTCTCCTCTGCCATGTTCCTCTGCCATGCAGGGCCATGCCACCCTGCCTTAGAACCAGCTGACTATGTACTGAAACCTCTACAAACTGTGAGCTAAAATAAACCTTTACTCCGTTAAATTGTGGGTGTCAGGTATTTTTGTCCCAGCAATGAGAACGTAATTAAGACCACTTCCTAGAATGTGGAGGTTAAGGTACCACAAAACACTGGAAATAGGCAATAGGATGGATTGTTATCTTTTACGAATCTGTCTGTAGTGAAGACAACACAAGGGAGAGCTTAGAAATGATCTGCCTCCCCCAGAGTACCAGGGCTCCAGGATTAGGGCAGTCCTTTGTAAGTTTGGAATCTGAGGCATTTGAGAGAGAATCCTGCACTGCTGCACTGTTGGGGGACCCTCTTTTGTTTTGTGTGTGTGTGTGTGTGTGTGTGTGTTTTTTTAATTTCACTGTGTAGTCCAGGCTAGTCTTGAACTCACTATGTAGCCCAGGCTGGCCTCGAACTCATGGTGATCCTTGGACCTCAGCCTCGGGACTGCTGCGATTACAGGCGTGCGCCACCACACCCGGCTTAGGCGGGACCCTCCTTTTAACTGAGGACACGATGAGGCCAGCTCCCACTCGTGACATTGAGAAGCCAATGCTTCCCTCACTCTGCCAGTCTGCACTGGTCTCACTGTTGCCCGTGTGGTGGGGAAGAAATTTTAATGTGTTGAAGACGGATCCCTCATGGCATCTCCTAAGCAGCCTCTAAAACAAGCACAAGGCGTGGGTTAGAAAACAGTCATGGTGTGACTATCACAAAGATCTCGGGGGCACTGAGACGTCTGCCGGGATGGAGGTCCACTCTCAGCCCTTCCGTGCCCGGTCCTGGTCCAGTGCTGAGCACGGGGAGATTTCCCTCTGGCCAGCTCCTCCGCAGCACACTGGCACTCAGTTCAGTAACAGCCACTTCATGCCCTCGATGTCATTTTGTGCCTGCTCAAAGAGACTTCGCTCTTCCTAATAACGCGAGGATCTTTCAGTGGGCCCAAGAAAGAAGAATCGGCTCAGGGACGAAGTATCATTTTCCACATTTATCTTTCAATACCCTCATTTCAGAGTAATTGTTTAACAGGTCTTTCAAGAGATGGGTACTTTAGAAATCAACTCGAGAGAGGTGGAAGCAAGAAGGCTCCTTCTGCTTCCCATGGGCTGCTTTCAAAGTCTTTTGAATAAAGAAGCGCATGGCCATTTTCTTTAACAGTCGATTGTGTCAGTTACAGTTTAACTTATTTACTCCTCACAGTGGACCAGCGTACATGCCATTATTGCCCCCATTTTACAGATAAGGGACTGGAGTACAAAGAGGTTATTGACCAACAGCCTACGAGATTGCAAGTGGCCTCCTGGTCAGTGCTCCGAACCATGCTACTTCCGCCAGACCGATACAATGAAAGCAGTTCGCAGTTCGTTCCATCACTGTAAATGAGGTCTACTCTCCTTTCCCTTCCAACACAGAAAACAGTACCACATCCTCACTGATGCTCAGTGGTCCCCAGAGGCCAGCCCAGTGCATATTTGGGATTCAGGATAGATTTTTGACTGTCATATGGACGAGGTTGATGTATGGGTGACATGGAGCAGGTAGGGGCCAGGGATGCTACTAAACATCTACAATATGGAGGACAGGCCTCCCCAACAGGCTCATCCAGACCCAAAGGCCGTTAATGCTGAATGGTCAAAGAAATACTTTCACAACACAGGCTTTCCTCCCCTCATCCCTTTTCCCCATCATGGTGTTTTACGTCTGCTATCTGCACCCCTAACTATGGAAGAAAACATCTTCTTTAGTCAGTAGGCTTTCTAGCTCTTCTCCTGCCTGATGCCCCTCTCCCAAACCCAAAAGTCCTAACAGACTTACCTAGCCCCACTGCGGTGCTGTGACTTGGCTCCGCCCATTCACCTAACTCCCGCAGTTTTCAGGACCTACGTCAATGGCATTCTGCCTGGAAGCCCAGCAAGCAGCAGCCCCGGCCTCCTCCTGGGACGCGCACCTCTGCTTCAGGTGTAACCGTTCCCCCTCACACCGCTGATGCTCACGGTCTCTGCCTCCCCATCCCTACCAGACATCCTCACTCTGGCCACACATTCCATATTTGTTGCTGCTACTCCTTAAGAGAGCCCTGAAATAAAGACACTGTCCTCTCTGCTTCTCCCAGGACAAAACTGAAGCCATGAAAATTGCAAGGAGTTCAAATGCTCCCCCGTAAGGAAGTAGGAGAACCAGGATTCAACTCCGCATCAGACCCACTCAGCTCTTTCCAAAGGGGTCACAGTGCCAAGCACAGGGAAGCTCCCGTCTCTCACGCAGCTCCAGTTGTCCCGGAGCACGGCCGACAGGCTGCTCAGATGGCGCAAACATGGTTCAGAGGCCACTGGGACAGTAAGATTCCCTCCGTGCAATTTCTCTTTTTATGATCCCCATATATAAACACATCATTCTCTTTGCTTTAATTGCATATATAACAGCTTTATAGAAGTATAATTGGCATACAATAAATAGCACATATTGCATATTTTGATAAGTTTGACATACACATACACTCACGCAACCGTCTCCGAAATTAAGTGAATGAAATACCCATCCCCCCTGAGGTCTCTATGTTCCGTTGCTTATCATACTAACCCCAACTCCAGCCATCCCGACAGCCACACAGCCACATCCTGTCACTGTCAACTAATTAACATCTCCTAGAACTTTCCTTATGAGGCATGATATAGCAGAGATACTCTCTTTCTCCGGCTTTTTTCACTCAGCACAGTATTTTGAGGTTCGCCCGAGTTAGCGCATACTAACAGTTCACGCTCTTTTATCGCAGAATATTCCACAGTCCAACTATGCCGCAGTCTATTCACCCATTTGCCTGCTGTCCCTCCAAAGAAAAAGTCTGCCACATTGTAAAACTGTGTTTGATCTTGAGAAACAAAATTTTGTTTCCTGTTGAATGCATGTTGGGAAATGGTCTTGCAGGACAGATGGCCTGGCTTGTCATTTGGACCCATCCCTTCATATAAAATTGAGTTTCATTTTCCTTATATATAAAATCAACATAATAGAACCTCTTTCATAGAGCTGCTGCTAAGATTAATTGATGATTATTCACACCCAATCACAGCCTCGTGCCCAATGTACGGTGAGTGTTCACAAATATGGAACATGATTGCTATTAATACTAATCTATTATGCAAAATAGCTATTAACCTCATTGTACCTTCAAACAAAAATTCCCATTATTTCTACCAAATTGCCCTATATTGATTTTACATGACCTTCTACTACTTTGACATTACATAGCAAAAAAAAAAAAAAAAATGTTCAACACACTGCTTTGCGAGCTGTTTTTAAATCATACTTCCTGGGGGGGGCATAAAATTTTGGAAGACTGGACATATTATACCTAAAAACACATCCAGTACTACCTTTCCCCTTCAGGTCTAGTATACAACTAGTGAGAACATGTTGCAACCTTCTAACTAGCAGCTCACCATGAGTCACTTGATTATTCATTCATCAGAGAGAAGGAAATGAATGGACTCGGTAAAACCCAACTAGTTTCCAGGAAGACTTGAGTAAATAGTCCTCACACACCCATTCTCTGGCCCCACCTCCCCGTCTATCAGTCCCCTGAGATGTGCACTTTGTCCTTTCACACGTAAGGGCAAGCCTGAAAAGGGAGCACTTGGGAGAGAAGTAACATGCCACAAGTGAGGAAGAAACACGGTGTCATCCAGCCTGGGTGGCCACCAGTGTGAAAGGGCAGTTTGGCCTAGAGAGACAGCAAGCTTCCCGCCAAGATGGCGAGCACGATAATCAGACACGGATGTCAGGGCGTCCTCCTAATCAGGAGAGCCTAGAGGGGAACTCGGTGTAAGTTTCCAGCCTTAGCTGAGGAGAAAGTGCCTGGTGGGCTTGGCAGACATAGTCCAAGAGTACAGGAGGATGACTCAACCTAGAGGACAGCTTTCCAGGCTAACTATGCCCTGTCACCAAAGAGCCATGGGGTGTACTTAGTTTCCCCAAAATAGGGCCTGGGATGAAGAACAGAATACACTCAGGGATGCTCTTCTTTCTTCATACAGTCTACAGAGGCCCGCGGGATAGTTAAACAGGACAGCTCTTCCACCGACACGTCTCCACCCAAATCCCCACCTTCTCTAAATAGCCATTCTACCCTCATGACTGGGTCCCATCACACCATCTCTCAGAGCACTGACCACGTAATTAACGTCGATGCATGTGTTTGTGATCAACGGTTACAGTCTGTTCCCCGGCCATACTGGGAGCTCCAACAGGGCTGCCTTTTTCTCCTCAGCAGCCAGCCCAATGCCCAAGGCACATAATATAATAGTGTTCAGTGTATACGCGCTGCACTGATGACTGTGATCGGTTGACTTGATGAGTGTTCAGTGTCCATTTTTATTCTGCACCTGGGCCATGACTAGTTCTTAACCTTCCCATTCAGGGCCTAGGACAACCAAGGACCCAGTTCAGTGCCTACTAAACATTCTCTACCCAGAATGTTTAGTTGCTTCAAAAGAACATTCCCCAATGACAGTACATCCCTCCGCACTTTTACACCATACAACTACAAATACACACCACCACAGACTACACCAGGAGGAAAAGTACTGGTCATCCATGAGGCCAAAAAACACCCAAACAAAACCAAACAACTGTACTACATAGCGCCTACCAAACTGGGGGTAGGTGATAAAACACTTAGTTTTAGCTATAGGAAATGAGGAGGAAAACCCTGTTTCTATGTTCTAGGACTTCCAAATTAATGTTCTATGTAATTTAGCATATATTGTTCAGCATCCATGCTACTACCAATCAAGAAGCAGAAGTAGCCAATATTTCCATAAAAACTTGAGGTATCACCTAAAGGCAGCTCCTGCTTTTGCAAAAATTGCCAACTCCAGCCATACGCTTACAAATACTTGAACTTTCACTGCCTAGATTTAACTCTCTAACAACTCTGCAGTGGAATAATGGGATAACAAATTAAGTAGTAGGAGTTCTTATTTATCTTTATCCTAATATCTTCTCATATAAAGAGAAACTAATTATTTCACTAAGTGGTTGAAAAGAGGCAACATCTAAAGCTGTTTTGAGTTTATTTTGTGTTAGAAAGTTTAGATATACCTTTAAAAATTGAAAATTTCTAGAATTAGAATTTCTACCAAAAGACAATTATGACTCTATGTGATACATAATACAGTTAACATCAGATGATCAAAAACCCATGAAATTTTTGCATTGAAAAGTGTTTGATGTATGCGTGCATGGCATGATATAGATAATAATATAGATTAGATAAATACTATTAATTCAGATAAATAAATATATGAAAAGATATATTCAGATATGTAGATATATATAATATATAACTAACGGATGGATAGAGGAATGGATTGATTGATTGATTAACAGACAGACAGGGAGCCAGACAAAATTACAAGGCAAAATTGAATTTCAGATTCCCTCAACCCACCCTTCAAAGTTTCTCCTTCTCCTTCAGCTTTTCTCTAATCCACTAGAACAAAATTTTTCAGGAAGAAAAATCAAAAAAATTGTTGGCCTAATGTATATATAGATGGCTAATAAGATGCTGGGAGAAAATGCTGGGAAGACCCTTTAAACAGGAAAATACCTACATTGACCTGGCCAACATAGGAGCTGGGAATCTGCTATATGTGCCCTGCTTCAGTGTGGGTACAAGTGTTCGGGGGATCAAGGGACAATCCAGCAGTTCTCAACAGCACAGCTCTAAGGGAGTGGCGACGCCTAGTCATAGAGTAGTGAATTGGACTCTGTCCACTCGGTTAGCTGGGAACTCCCATTTAACAGAACTTTTCCCCGTATGGCCTGGGGAACAACTGGCCATATAAGGAGCTTGTGCGAGCTCTGGAAAGTGAAAGTGAGACCACAGCCACTTCTCTCAGCAGGTGCAGGATGGGCAGGTGGAAGAAGCCTAGTGGGTCCCAGTTGGTCACTGCTTTTTTTCTGCCATCCTGACTTTCTAATTACTGCCTGCTGATCAGCACTTGGCTGTAGACCACAGAGGCAGGAACCACACAGACACATGCGACACAAGCTTTAGAGACATCACAGGCACCCCTTCCTGTCCATCTTAGGGGTCTCCAGCACCGACTTGTCTGCCCCCACACCAGGACCGCAGGTGGAATTTTCTCTCACCGTCTCCCTCCGCTGTAGGACCTTCCTGTCCCCGAGCTCTTCTCACAGGCCTGCGCTTACTACTTACTGATCCATCTGTGAAATGGATTGCAGTGTCATGCAACTGGGTGCAGGGGCTGACAGCTTTCAGTCAAGAACGTGTTGATACAGCCCCACACATGGAACCACACGCAGACACAGGACCGTGCCGTCTTCACAGTGTCACCATCATCACACGTGTCTCACCCCCATCTGCTGAGCTCCCGAGTAAGGGTGAATAAGTGCCTTCTTTCTTCTGAACTATGTTCTTACACAAAAAGTAACATAAATCTTCCCTAGATTCCATCTACCCAAGTACCCCTCGCTCCATTTATCAACCTATCTTAAAGCAGTGGTCAAAATCGGGATCCAGGAAGCGGATTTCTGTCCCACAGATTTGGATGAACTCTCCAGTTTTTTCAAATGTTCCCACTGGTCCCAACTTTGAGAACTGAAAGATTTTCCCTCAAATTCCACATTTCCATCTTCTAAAAGACCTAAACATCTACAACTGCACCTTTACCCCTCTTTCCTATAGGACAACCACCTCATACCCACTCTGCACTCCACTGCTAATGCCTGCTTGGGCCCGGAGAACATTAAAGATTGCAACCACCAACTTTTGCTCTTAGGAAGCCAGTGTCCGTGGACCTCAGAAGACAGGCAAAGTAACCTTCGCATAATATTTGAGTTTCCACAGCTACAGACTTGCGATTTACAGTGAGCTCTGCTGATAAGGGCTATCTGCATTTTGAGTTGCTTTAAAAGCCTGTGTTTCCCAGGTCACACTGTAGCATGGTCCTCACATTAAGAAGAGACAATTAAAAAGAGGTGCATACCTCCAGCAATTATGAGCTGTAGCAACACGTCCAGGAACGCGCTGCAGCACCACCCAGTGCAGCTGCTCCCCGTAAGAATCCCACCACCAGAGCCCCAGGAGCGTGACTGCAGCTCATCACCAAGGCCAGGAGTGTGAGGAGGATGCCTCTGCTCTCTGTTATCAAAAAGGCCCTGCCTGTGTCATTTTCTCTTTCTTGACACCAGGAGAAAGCGAAAGCAAAAATGGAAATGGCGGCACAATGAATATTTTCAAGGGAAAGTGACACCCAAGCCTGAGGCTGAAGTGAAAACACATCACAGAAACACAAGGTAACTTCACAAAAAGCCCCTTTCTATAAACTGGAAGATCTGAGGGTCTTAGGATCAGTTACTTCCCTCCTCACTGCCTTGGTTTTCTCACCTGAAATCAGTCATTACAAAAGGAGAATGGAGTCAATATTGCATGCAAAGTTCTCAGCTGGGGACTGGCACGAAACACTTACTAAAGGCTTAAATTCCTGTTACTGTTTTATTATTATCAGCAAAGGTAGCTCATGCCAAAATTAAAAACACGCTCAAGCAGAACAGGGAAAGAGATTCCTTTGGCAGCCACTCCTATCAAAGAGAGACTTGTAGATCCCGAGCTTCCAAGTCAGGAATTGTCCAGGTTATCATGTGAAGTTTAGCTCAAGAGCAACCAGCAAACACAGTACCACATTCCATAGAAAATGTGCTAATAAAATTGTCGCTCTGTGCACAATCACGGTGCAGCTCATAACACTCCCAAAAACATGTCAGAACCCACTAAATGCAACATCCCAAGCTTTTTACCAACGTCCAAACACAGAAAGGTAAATTCTTAACATAAAAGGGTAAATTCTCCCATGACCAGCACAGTGAGGTAGGAGTGAAAATGGCTAGGTCCTGGCATAATTAGAAAATCATTTTGTTCAACTTGACCTCAAGAGTCAGCCACAAATGGTTTGTAAGGGGCCACGCTGAGCAAAACACTTACATGTGTAGCTGCTCGGCCAAAAAACCACTCTAAGATTTTAAAGCGCAGGCTGGTTTCCAGTAACGTGCGCAATAAGCAGAGCTGTTCATCTCTACAAAGGATTTGTAGATCAAACAATATTTCTGTTTTGCCTCTCAAGATAATTAATAGCAAGGATATCATTTCCATTTGAAAGGTTAAAAATTGACTAACCAGGTCAAATAAAAACTTATTTTAATTGGATTTTTTAAACTCAAAACTCCAAAATATTATTCCCTTGGTAAGGAAGGAAATTCCACAGAAAACTTCCAGAGAGAAAATGGCTTGTTATGGCAGAGCTTCATGAAAAAAAAAAAAAAAGAAACACACCGTCAGGCACCATTCATTCATTCATTCCCAGAAAATGACTGAAGGGCCATGTGTGCAATGACATTTTATCTAGCTGCTAGATCATTATGGCCTCTGCCATTCAACCATACCTCCCTAGTTGAGACAAATTCCATGAAAAGATTATTTGTTGCATGCTCAACAATGGCCAGCTCATTCGCTGACTTGCTCGATAGCTAGACAAGTCTACTGAATACTAAACATCAAGCTCTGGTTAGCCAGAGATCCAACGAAAAACAGCTGTGTCCTCGCAGGGGAGATGGGTCTGCAGACACAGAATTCCCAGTGCTGGGAGCTTCACGCTGTATACAAAGATCACTCAAGGACTCAGGAAGCAGAGAAGGAACCAAATGGGTCAGCCTCACCTGGACCATTATTCCAAAGTGAGGGTATTTGATCACCAGCTGGTGGAGAGAAAGCGGGGATTTTTCGGGGCATTCAAAGCGGAAGGGACAGTATCTAAAAAACCCAGAGGTGTGAGTCATTCATAAGTAACAGTATTGGTTATCCAGATGACCTGGGAAGAATGATTACAGAGACAACTTTGGAAAAATGGTTCCCAAAAGTCGGGTTTTGCCCACAAGAAAGGGACAGGTACAGGAAACTGACCTATTTGAGTCAGTGTTTTAGAAAAAGTACTTATACATGTACACTGAAGGAAGCAAAGAGAGTGTGTGCTGGACTATTTGCCAAAGATAAGAATATATAATTTAGTCTACTTAATTTGTTTCCGTAACTCCCTCTTCCCCTCCTTCCCCCAAGTACTTCCTAACTATTTCTAGGTCACTGTAAATTCTTAAACCCCAAGCAATACAGATGCCTCTCTTTCTGGTACATTCAGGGTACAAATCTGGAAAGCAGATGTAGATAATGTCCAACCTCTATCTGAAAGGAAAATTTTAATGCAATCTTTTTAATAAATGATGGTTTCTGTAGGATTTTGTTTTTGGTGGTATTATGTGGGCTTTTTCTTTTTAAAGCTTGAGTTACTCTTAAAACTTGCTATCACCGACAAGCACATACTAGGAGAAATTCATTTTTGAAAGACAGACTAAAAGCCATAGAGATTAAGCAACTGGTAGTTACGGCAAAAAAATTCAAGTCCCCTTTTAAAACAAAGAAGTGTCTATCTGCTTAGTAAGTATAATGATGATCAAAGCAATCACACATCATTCAAAGTTATCACGAACTGGTATTTTCCACTGCAGTTCATCTTGGAGTTTTTGTGTGAAAGGTGCGCACTTTAACAGGGCTTGCCACGCACCCTGGAGTCAGCTACTCCCGCAAAGGTGGAGCAGGCGTTTTCCTAGGCTTTGCTGAGGTGCCAACTGCTAACCACACAACCAGTTGGGATCAAGCTAAACCATGACAACTGATGTCACCACCAACTTCAGGACCTTGGCCAAAGTGCCTGCCACATGCAGATGATCTGCTCTTCTTGGTCATTGAAACAAATTGCTTTACTTCTCTGTAAGAAGAGTGTGGGGTCTGTGCACCTGGCAAACTCAAAGCCTTTTACAAGTAACACTGCAGCTAGCACTGCCGGCCTTGTGTTCACGACAGGATTTGCCTACGGAACCAGGGCGCTGTTTTGTTATCAGCCACACTTGAAGGGTGGATTTCACAGATGCTGCATTATTTTTATTACGTAGAGACAAACATCACACACTTAGTAAGACCAGAGATACATGCTTTTTTACATGCTTTTAAATATGCTTCCAGATGGAGTCTTCCAAAAGTCTCTCAATCCCCAGGAGCCTACAAACAGATAATATTCCACAGACTCTGTAAAGTGGATATAACGGCCGATTAAGGAACTAAGTTACAGCAACAAGCAGATTTTTTTTTAAAAACCAGGAACACCATAATTCCACAAAGTTATGTCAAAAAAAGGTATCAACTATCTTATTTCTCCACTGGCTTAAAATCAGATTTTTCAATTTCTTTCTATCTTTTTTTTTTTTTTTTTTTTTTTTTTTGAGAAGAGCTCTTGTTATATGGCTTAGGCTGGCCATGAATTCCTGGGCTCAAAGGATCCTCCTGCCTCAGCCTCTCAAGTAGCTAGACCTACAAGTATAAACCACTATGCCTGGTTCATATCAGAAAATCTTCAAGGGTTTCAATTCAAAGACCTTGCCAAATGACTCTAAGAACCTCAGATGTGTGATGAAACTGCACACTTGTTATCTTGAGCAGTCTTAAAAATGTATCTCCATTAGCCACCACACCAGTTTGAAAATTAGATGATTTTACAGACATAGGTCTCATAATCAATTGCTTGCAGTTACAGTTAACCTGACTGAAGAAAATGGTTTTACAAACAGTTACAACCTAACACCTTAGATGTTTTGCTACCCACTCTGTGCTTGGCAAATACTGACTATAAATAATGAACCAGGGCCAGGCATAGTGGCTCACACCTGTAATCAATCCCAGTACTTAAGAGGCTGAGGCAGGAAGATCACAAAGAGTTTGAGGTCAACCTGGGCTACATAATGAGACCCTGACTCAAAAAAATAATAATAAAAAAAAAATAAAATAAATGAGTAAAATGATGAAACAAATGGGGGAAAAGACCATCTCTAAGTTTTTGTTACTGGTTGCAACATGACCATGCTAATTCTCTCCCTACACATACACTGTCAAGTGAATGGTCCCTTCTCTCACGGACTCTGGCTCTGCCCAGGTGACTTGCTTTGACCAAAAGAATCAATGAAAAGGTCACAGCAAGACTCTCAAGATTAAACTTCAAGAAGCCCTGTAGCTTCCATTGTTGCCTGGTCATGTTACCTGCTGGAGAGGTCACCCCCAATAGTACCTACACCCCAGCACCTCAGCACAGCATCTGACTCGCAGCAGTGATTATTAAACAGCAGCTCTCATCTACAGCAAGTACCACAGAGTAACAGAGAAGAATAAGGACGGGCGGAGTGGGAGAGAGCTCTACTGCTCACCCACTGCCTGATGGTTTGGACACAGACCCGCTGCTCTGCTCCTCACTCAACAAACCCTCCGGGAAGGATCCAGCCCATAACCAAGCCCAGCTTTCACCTGACCTATACACAGTGCAGCCCAGGACATCAGACCGAGACAAAAGGGCTCATCTCAGACCAAAGCAGTGGTTGGGTCAATACTAATTGGAAATAATGGCAATTATCCTCCTCCAATTACTAAAATTGCAAAGCAACTATGCAGAGACTTTATCTCAGCAAGAATAAAGCCTGTTAAATGCTGGTTGGTTTGTAGAAATTGCACATTCAGAGACCTTATCGTAACACAGGCTACGTCTGCAAGCTCTCCTTTAGCTTGATGACATCTGCATTGACACATGATTCACAAGCCCAGTGCTGCCAGCTCTACAGAGCTGGATCAACCGAGTGACAACTGTTAAGGAAAGTAAATCATGTATTTGCCGAGCGTGGAAGGTGAGTTTCAGCTACCGTACGAGATCTGGTCATGGTGGCATGCTCTCCTAGCAGTCCACTGTAGCAATAACAAAAACTGCAATTACCACGTTCTGGCCCCCTGACACGGGCTCCCCTCTTCCTGCAGCCACAGAAACACATCCTCACGTAATCATCACAGCATCTTTCGATGCAGATGTTCGTATCACTTTGCACTAAGCAAGTTGGTTCAGCAAGACTGCATGGCCACAGAGCTTGGTGCCAGGGCTCAGCCTGGAATTTGCGTCTAGCAGACTCCAGAGTCCCAGTTCTCAACAATTCTTCAAACCCTTTGCTCATCCTCTTTCTGGCATCCTGAAAGAAACTCAAAACTGTAGATATCCTTCCACAATCTTGTTCTGAGGAAAGATAACATCAGTTTTTTTTTCCCTATGCACATGTTAATAGTCTGGCTAATGCAATAACAATGAAGATACACAGAAACTAGAATGGTAAACTTGTACGGAATACCTGAAAGTGGGTAAATATGGCTTCTTTTTAAGTGGCAGAAATGTACTGCAGAAAACACATTATTCCAAGTGCACATGCCTGGTAAACAACACTCAGAACAATCTGTAAAATATACTTGAATGGTAAATATTTTTGTATTCAAAAGACAAAAGATTTGTCTCAAATTTCCTAGCAGAGCCGTTTTCACTATTACCATTACTATTGTTATTTCATTACTGTTGCTTGTTCAACCCAAGCCTAAGCGCATCATTCTCCTTCCACTACTGCATCATTTTCCTCCACTGTTGCCCTCTGGGGACAGTACCTTCATGTGAGCAAGTCCGAGCTAACCTGATGGGGATGCTGTGACCCTGCAGTTCCTGCAGGCTACTCGAGCCCCATGACTGGTTCACAGGCACTGCTCAATAAATGGCAATTCCTGTTTAGACAGACATAGCTCGACTCGCGGGAAGAAGCGGAGAGTAGGAAGTTCCAAAAGAGAACGAGGAAGGACACACTAATATTCTGATCCCACGTCCTCCTTCCTGGCTGCACCAGTGGTCTCAGAATTCCTGGAGACCAGTCTTGCCAACCTAACGCCCTCTCCCGTCTGTGAATCATGAACTCCATAGGACTCTCCCACTGAGTAAATACTACACCTCAGCAAATGTAAGTCGTGACAGGGTGAACATGTGGAAGGACTATAGATTCAGAATTAGTAAAAACAGTGGTGAGATAGCTCAGCGGCACAAGCGCCTGCCTGGCAAGCGCGAGGTCCTGAGCTCGACTCCCGGTACCCACATAAAAAGGAAAAAAGGGCCAGTGATATTGCTCAGTGGTACAAGCGCCTGCTGGCAAGCACGAGTCCTGAGTTCGACGCCCAGTACCCATGTAAAAAACAAACAAACAAACAAACAAACAAAACAGACAGGAAGAGGATTCAGAAATCAAATGGATACCAAAAAAAGGACATGTGAATGGCAAACTCCACCTGCAGAAGTAAGTTCACACCAAGGTCTAAAGTGTTCTCGTAGCAATGTCACCGGCACTTCCAAGGGCGTGTTCTCTTTTATTATTTTTTAAGCTACTATTCTGCACCATGCACAGTACACAAATGATTCATGGTCAGACCCGGGATGAAAGCCTACCTCTAGTGCAAAGGCACCATACAATGATTTTTGCAAAGATGAGCTCTGATCCAAGGCACTGCCAAAATATTCAGCCACAGCCCTGGGAACTGAGTGTCTCCTCACATACGCAGTTTGCTCAAGAGAACAAGGCTTTAAGTAAAAAGTGATCATTTGTATATTGTCGCTAATGTCAACAGCAGATGTACCTGATCATGTCCAAGTATAAAGTGTCATCGAAACTGCGGATGGTTTGTAAATTTCAGTATATCTGATTTATCTACACAGAAATGCAACTCTGACACTGTACTGTTACTCCAGTAATATTTCTGAAAATTTTTATTTTATTAACCTACTTTTTTGCATAGTTCCAGGCTTCCTAAAAAAAATCCTAAACTTGTGTGTACCATGAATGAATGCACACACACACACACACACACACACACACACGAGTATTACAGCTATTTTTTAATTTTAAAAAATCTCACCCAATATTGGAAGTTCTTTATCTCACCCATTTCTGTTTTAATCTCAAGATAATGAGCATTTGGCATAAGGATATGTTAAAGTTAATGTAAATTAAGGGTTGTTTTTTTTTTAATCATCGGAAGGTGAGATGAATTGGGGCTTACCCAAGAGTTTGAAAAATCAAAACTGAAAATAAATGATTTATGAAAAACAAAACTGATCTCTACAGAAAGCCATCACATCTGGGAAAAGATCCCATTTTTGGACTCTGGTATCAATACAAACATGAATAATAAATTTTTGGCGTTAAAGCCAAATTAATTCTTTTATGACTGCTAAATGCGAATTAATGAAAATTGTACTTTCTCATGTACAAATAACACAGTAGACTCACAAGAACGGCAACTATAACTGTAATTAAGTACGGAAGCAACAAGAGTTAAGATCCTTCTGGAAACCTTTCCTGACATAATTAGCTTGAAATTAGTTACAGTCAATGGAATCTATATCTAACTGTTCTCTCCAAACCAACTACAAAAGAGATTCAAGAGATCCACACACTAAGGGAGGGGGAGACTTGACATAAAATAACCAATCTAAATATAAAACCATATAAAATATTAAGGATGCAATTTGAATGTTCCTGAGGCTGTTCTAAAAGCTCCATTTGTGATTTGACCCTTTCAGAACAAATACTAATTTATTTGTTGTAAAGTAGCTTTTATGAACAAAACAGCCTCTCATTTCAATCCCATAAGTGGGTGCAGTAAACATAGTTAATCTGCAAAAGTGAGAATTTAAACAAATAAAAATAGTGTCAATAAAAAGCCACTTCAGCCTGCAAATGATTCCATCCTTCAATTTCTGTAAATTGGTAGGTAGACATTGTCCAGTGTCCATCAGCGGTCCCATCCTTAGGACTGAATAAATAACTGAAGAATAAATAGTTGTGCCAGGGCTTGGTCTCAGGGGCCATTTTTACAGAATGCCGTCTAATGATAGGACCTTCTGTGCAACACTGCATTAATACGGGGTAAAATTACACCGTTCTTTGTCTACGCTGACACTGTGATGTTATGGTGTCCTCTCATATTGTCTGGAACACAAAGCAGAAGTAACAACGCAGCATGGCTGTTAACAGGAAGAGAAAGTTTTGTTTGTTTTCCAAAGAAAAAAAAGTCAAGAACTAGCCCGTTACCACCTCAAAAATAGTGGGGAACGAGGCTAAGAAAAGGACTGTTTCAATTCACCAAGATGAGGAAGTCTCAGCCTAGCTCGATGGAAGACGATACTCTTCAGCTACTGACCCCACTCCTGGCCTCACTGAACATCTACTGCATAGGAAGATTTTAAATCCTTAAAACCTGCCCCATTTTACAACTGAGAATCCCTGGAAGGTGACACAATTTGACCAAAGCTGTAGTTATCTAGGTGAGTAGGTAAGAAGAAGTCAGGAGGAAAATCTAGGTTCTCTTCCAGAATCCAACACCACCTCTCATTGTCTACCCTCACTGCAGCCCACCCCATCCCTTGATCAAAGAGGAAGGGACTGATCAGAATTAAATGTGCGCCAGTATCAGCCTCCCTATGTTGTTTTCCTTGCCTGCAAATGGAAAGGAGAATATCCACCTCATATGTGTGCTGTAATCAAATTAGCTAAGATCCATAAAGTACTGAGGTCCCCAGTCCCCTGGCATAGACTAGGTAACCACAAAACAATACCTGTAATCATTGCTTCAAGAAAGAGCTCAATGATAGTAAAAGACCTTGATATTGAGAAAAAGAGAATTCTATGAAACAGTTCTGGATTTGCTGCAGACTCCTCCCCATTCCAGTGCACATAATCTGCTTTACATAATTTAGCACTTAATTGTATACTCATGTTGTTACCTAATTGTCTGACCCAATAATACTCCGGCTTACTCAAGGCAGAGACCCTTTCTGTTTCTCTCCTTCCTTTCCAGACCCCCGTGACCAGACCCTCAGGGCCTCTTGATTTAACATCAATTAACAGTATTGGTGAAAGCCTTATTTATAGAAAACATAATGAGATGATATCAAAAGTAATATGGAAAATGGTTTCTTCTAGAGATGGATCTGGCTGCACATTTTTTTTTTCTGTTCCTCCAGCCTAATCTTTCCAATATCTGTTCTCAAGTGCACCAGGATTTCAGGGAGGCACTGAACAAAATCTTTCAAGACAGTTCCATGGTGTGCTAAAGAAAGACAGAGGAAAACATTGTTGGTGGAACTCTCACCCAAAGAAATCTGTTAATTGTTCTATGCAAACTCAAAGCAGGTAGGGCTATGGAGGCGAACCAAAGGGCTCCGTGAGCATAGCCATTAATGACCCAGGTGGCAAACTTGCTAACTCTGAGGGAAGCGTGAAAGCGAGTAAGAATCCTATGCTAGACTTCGGGGCACAACTCTGTAGTACCTCATCAGCTCAACTTGAAGCCAACTCTAAAGAACTTTAATACAGAAATACGGAAAACTTACAGTTAAGTCCACCAACAGGCTAACAGAGGAAACATGCAATTAGTAACCCATGTAGAAGTCTTGAAGACATTCAGTTGATCATTATGTCTTAGTGAGCTAATTAATTTTATTTTAGGTTACTCCATGAGAAATAAAACAACAGCCCCATCAAGGAAGGATACTGTGGTAGGTGTTCATTGGAGACAGGTAAGCACGTAAGAAGGATCCAGTAAAACTGAATGAGAGCCACTCATACCCAAGGCCTGGCATATGTTTTTCTAGCATTTGCAGGTAAATAAGCTCCGGAGTGTAAATCTTACCTGTGTTTCCATTCAGTTCTCCCAACAGCCCTCTACACGCATACAGTTAGTGCCTGGCCTCACCAGGTAAACACTACTACTGCATCCTCAAGGAAGACAAACAGATTCTATAGGAGCCTTCGGGTCAGATTAACACAGACACCTACAGAATTCGGTGACTTGCCCTAAGGTGCAGTAATTTACTTTCTAAACAGTCACATGTTACTTCAACAAAAACGTGACTTCCAGCCATTCCTAGTCCTAGTATCAGATGGAAAACAGTAAGTTTCACCAGGAAGACTGAAAGCCAAGTAGAGGTCAGCTGGGACCGTGGTAATAAAAAGATGGTGGAGACAGTGAGTTTAACCATGGGATGGGGGTCAATCAATAGTGGGTCAGGGAGAAAGACGACTTTGGGGTTTTGTAAAATGTACTTAGTGGGTAAAAATAACATCGCAAGGAACTAAGCATAAGATGTGACCCAACAGGTAGAAAAGGAAGCAAAGAAGAGGCCTAGGATTCATGGAGAAAGTGAAAGGCCAAAAAGTGAAAGAGAAATTCCAGTTCTTAATCCCTAGCTTTGTGCTTAAACAATGCGTGAAGAAAGCTGTATTTGCACATGTGAAGATAAACAGAATCCAGCTCAGTGGCTCTACCATTACTCCATTCTACAATTAATTAAAGGGGAAAGGCTTTTTTTAAAACATGAATTTTTGAGGCTACCCTGAAGACTTTCAGAATAATAAGAAAAAAAATGTATAATCATAACACACACATACTATAGACACGCAGTGTTGAACAGGCTGTACGGATTTCCTTGTCTGGTCTTTGAAACAATCCTTGGACACAAGGTACCCAAGCAGGTTTGACTTCATTACAAGCAGGTCTGGGGGCTCCGGGCCCTTAACCTTCCTTCTCAGATATTTAACTCTTTAGCTCTGTGGTCCCCTCTCTGGGCCTCACGTTTACTACTTTCACAGTCCAAGAGTAGACAAAGCATGAAGGAAAAAGGGAAAACGGGTGGGGTGGCAGAAATGGAGAAATTCCATAAATAAATGTTGGGATGAGGGGAGGGAGAGGAGGAGGATGAGAGAGATTATCTAAGCTACCAACAGGAAAACCGCATTTTTCTAGGATAACAACCACAAAAGTTCAGAGGTTGCTCTAGACACGGTAAATCTTTCAGTGTCTTCCAAAGTCATTTTCTATCCAGACATTTGCCCTCTTTCCTGCTGCAGAGAGAAAGGAGGCAGCGACCCGTGCAGTTTCAGGAATGCATCGGAGGGAGCCCCAGCTAAGTTGCAGGAAAGCTACTGTGCTGCTGTGAAGTTCAAAGGAAAAGATGGTCTGAGCGGTGGCAAGGGGTGGGGCACGGGGATGGGGACCCAGAGACCCAGGCCAGGGCACCAAAAGGCACCAAAACGCTCCGCTCCACAGGCAGGGAGAGGGGAGAAAATACCCCGCCAGACAGGGTCAGGACTTGGAGAAGAGAGAGAGCCCAGCACTCCTCTGGGATCAGGCCAGAGGGTGAGGAGCCAAGATATCTACATTTCCCCACGCAGGCTGGGGAGGGGGGAGCCTAGGGCTGAGGGAAAAAAGTTAAAGAAAACAAACTGTTCTCGCCATTAAATATTCATGACAGCAGCTTCGCTAAGGCTAATGGAAAGCACATAAATCCCTTTACAACTTTGTTAAATGCAAAGGGAAAAAAAAAAAAAAGACGGATGGGGGTCACAGCAGGCTCCGGGCACAGAGGGGGGAATCCAAGGATCTGGACCACGGGACGCCGGACGCTGGGGGGCTGGCTGCGGGTTTTATTTAGACGGACTCCAGTAGGTGTGGACACCAGTGCCATTCATAGCTCATCACTGCAGAGAAACACTACTCAGAAGGTGGGTTTTCAATTACCCTCCTCGCCTAAGGGACATTTTCTTCTCTCTTGGAAGTTTTCTTCCCCTCCATAGAGTGCCACAGTTCCTAGGACAGACGTTACTGTTTGAAATCTTGCTGAAACTCGGGTCGGAATTCTTGAAATACTATGTGCCTCGATCAAGAAAAAAGGAGACCCAGCAATCTTTGATCAGACATCTTTCCAGACACAACAGAAAGGGAATCTTGCAGAAAATGCTCAAGGTCCTTGGGCCCAAGAGACCAGGCTGAGCACAGTTTTCATGCAAAGTCAGGGAATTCTGCTAGAAGACCTGGGGTGAGGCCTTCCTGGGTTCGGGGACCCTGGTCGTGTACAGTCTCCCTCCACACTGCAGCTGGGCAAAAGGAAGAGGTGTGTTGTGTTCAGGAAACATCAACGTACCAGGAGCTGCACAAATTTTATAATGGGGGGCACCCCACTAGATAAAGTTGCTAAAGACTAAAATTTCTCATTCTTTAAACAAAGGAGTAAGTTGTTTGGAAGAAGGTGTCATTTATAATGCAAGGGTAAGTATTCTGGTTTTTTTGGTGGGTTTTTGTTTGTTTGTTTACATTTGATACTGTATACAGGGAAGAGAAAAGAAATCCAAGGTTATACTTCAGGCCAGGGTGGATTTATGTCTCTCCACTGCTATGACTCAGGACAGACATTCATAGCCCTGCGATAAACAAAACAATTCCAAAAGATCCTAGCAGAAAATCCAGAAGTTGTTAATAAAGACTTTTATGACCTCAAAGGCTATAAAACACAAACAGGGCTGCTTTTAAATGTAAATGTAAAGAATCATCTTTGAGATGCTTCAAGAACTAACTTCACTTTGTCCAACAGATTCCCATCCTAGAAGGGAAAGGGGGTGGTGTCCTTGTGATGTTTTGTGCTTTTATTCAAGGCGGGAAATGTAACAGGCTGCTCTAGACCGGGTTTGGGTTTGTGTGTTGTCTGTTTTAGTGTTAGGACTGGACGCAGGGCCTGGTGCATTCTAGGTAAGCTCTCCATCTCTGCAATACAATCCAGACCACTTTGGAAGAATTTGAATAACAGATGTTGTTATGGTTTGTGTCTAGATGCCCCCCCCCAAAGCCTCATGCAGTCATGGGGGCAGGCTATTAGAGTCTGTGACTGATTCATGGTCTAACACTGGGATTAAGGGTGTGAGTGCTACACCCGCCCTAAGGTGGGTAGCCTGCATACAATATAAGGGACAGAAAGAGGCTTGTCTCTCTATCTCCTCTCTTGTTGCTTTTGGTGTCTTCCCCACCATGAAAGGTTGCCCCTCTGCCATGCCACCCTGCCTTGGAGTCGGCTGATTATGGACTGAAACCTCTACAAAATGTGAGCAAATAAACCCTTCCCCATTTAACTTTGGGTGTCAGCTATTTCATCTCAGCAATGAGAGAAAAGTAACTAAGACAAATGCGAACATTTAAAAGTTTTTTGTTAGCCAAGTATGGTGGGGCAGCTCTGTAATGTCAGCTATTCAGGATGCTGAAAAAGGAGGATAGCAACTTCAAGGCCAGCCTGGGCAATTTAACAAGACCCTATTGCAAAATAAACTTATTTTTATTTTTATTTTCAGGAGTCCATGGTTTTGTACATAATGATCACATTCACCATGGGGAGTTGGTACATGGACAAAACACATCTTAATTCTTTTTACGTCTCCTTCCCCACTTCTCCCTCCATCTCTTGATCTCCTTCCCATCTGAGAAAGATCTCCCTACTTCCTATTATCTACCTTTTATTTTGTTCTTTATTTATATTCTGGGTTTCTCTTATAAGAGAAAACATGAGATACTTAAGCTTGTGTGTCTAATTCATTTCATTTAACATTATGGTCTAAGGTATATCCATTTTCCTACAAATGACTCAAGTCTATCCTTCTTTGTGGCAGAGTAGTACTCCACTGTGTGTAAATAGCACGTGTTCTGTACCCATTCATCTGCTGATGGACATACAGGCCACTTCCATGAGTTAGCTCTTATGACTTGGGTTGCTACAGACATGGGGATGCATGTGTCACTGTAACATGATATCTTTAACTCTGTAGAGCATTTGCCTGGCATGCTTGGACCCTGGGTTCAAAGTCTAGTACCACGGGGTGGGGGATGTTTTTGGTGGGCTGCTCCATCTCTGTCCCTCCCTAAGCCTTGTAGACAATTCCATTCTTCCTGGGAACACGCCTGTCTCGAACCCTGTCCCCACATCACAGTCTACATCTTGGAGCTCATGAAGCTCGAGAGCTGTTTTCATCAAGAACAGTGAGGGCCTTCATGGTCCCTCAGGGAGCCCCTGTACAGTGTGCTCGTGTGGTGACAGTGCCCAAGCTGATGAGCAAGTTACTGTTACAGACACGGCTGATGGAATTCACAGGAGATGGAGACACCTTTCTACAAGAACAATCAGCCAGGCGTGGTGCCACACACCTATAATCCCAGGACTTGGGAGCCTGAGGCAGGGGGGATCCCTGCAAATTCACAGCCAGCCTGGGCTACACAGTGAGTTCAAGGCCAGTCTGAACTACATAGCGAGAACCCGTCTCAAAAGAAAAAAAAAAAAAAAAAAAAGCCAGGTGTGATGATGCAGGCCTGTAATCCCAGCACTCCAGAGGCTGAGTCAGGAGGATCACTGTGAGTTCAAGGCTCAGCCTGGACTATACAGCAAGACCTTGTCTCAAAAAAAAAAAAAAGAAAGATCAATCACTTCCTAAATTGATTTTTATCTTGTATTTAGACTATAGTACTCACTATGTGAGGACAGTAATTTTTATTTGATTTCATAGAAACTAGAAATCAAGAATTGTTAATAGGAAAATAAGCAGATTAATACTAATAAAAGATTGTACACAGATTTCCTTTTTTTCCTTAACTTAGAAAGCAGTGTTCCCATTTCCTCCTTTTTAAAAAGAGAAAGGGAAGAGGGATTAAAATCAGTCTCCAGACAGAATTTTCTATTAAAGAAACAGCACACAGAGAAAACCAAGCTGTTATAGATAAATAAACAGGTTCATTTTTCTTCCCAAACAGAGCATTTTAGATGTTTTTAACAAAGTAACATAAATAAATGATTCCTACAAAGTGCAGAATTCCTTGGAGACATAAACTATCCTTTCGAGGTAGTATGCTAGGAATGGCAAGAGCTATGCTATACACGAAAAGGGCACCAGTGAGCAATGAGTTTGCAGATTCAAGCATGCAGCCTGGGGTCCCTATCTTCCACAGGACCCCAGGGACCAGCTCCAAAACTTCCCTGGAAAAGCCGTAGCCCAGGATCAACTGAGACCACTGTGGTCAAATTCCCAGTGACCAGGGACTAAATGTATATTGGACCTCAAGTAGAAGAAAAACCATATTCCGCAACTCTCCATCAACTTCTATGGCAAAAGTAATGAGCCGTCACCCGGGTACCAGAAAGACCCATTCCGGCAGTCCCATATTCATGTATTTAATACATGAATAAGCATAAGTCCCTCAAGGCAGGGTGACCTTATCGTGTTTTCGCCATTGCCACGGTGCAAGGCCAGGCACAACAAGTGTGTCCCGTACCATGGGTAGCATGAGTGAAAAAGGCCAAAGGAAGAACAAAATTAACAGTCAGGAAAAGATTTAGGCATTAATTATTCCAAAAAAGCAATAAAACTAGAATGAACACAAGGACTCTAGTAATAAACATCAGGCTGCTAATAAATTCGCAATTTAAAATTGTTTTTTCTTTTTAAAAGAGCCTCCTTTCTATCTGCAGTAGTTCTCCTAGCAGATATCCATACTCAGAAAATACTACGCTTTGTTTTTATTAACAGCACTTTCACATTAGCTCTTATTAAAATCAATACTTACCTACATTTTAATTTCAATGGAAGTTTCTTTAAAAATTAGAGTACACGTCTGGCATAATTTGCTTGTTCATTCTATGGACTACTGTTAGCATAAACTATTTTTAATTACATTTTATGTTTCTTTGTGGTTTCAATACTCAAGTATGTCTCCCTCAACACCATGATTTAGTCTTGCTTCTTTTTAAAAACAAAAAGCATTATGTCCTTTAAGTCATTTTGAACCTATAAGTCCTCTTTCAAAACGCTTTCTTTATACCACTTACTGGCATATGGCGGTATAGAAACAGTGTTGAAAAACAAAAGCATTTGACTAATTTTTCATTTCTGTAAGTCAACTTTCTTAAAACAACATAGCCACCTCTGGTTACATGATACACATCCCGTAAGACCATGTTGGGAAAATTTAAACCACTCTCATTCATAAATAGGAAAATGCTGAGTGATAGATGTGTTCAGTTTTTTAAAAATCAGGAAAAGGAAAAGCAAGCATGATACATATACACATGCACAGAAAGAAAAAACCCTCTCAAGTGAAGGACAAGCTAAAACACTGAGAACACAGAGAGCACTCCAACTGGACTCAATCCATACTAAGCACCTACTATGTGCTACAAAGTGGCTGCAGAAACATGAGCTGGGATTTTAAAGTTCCATTAGAAGATAAGGTATCCTACAAGCACACACTAAATGATTTTGTTTTTGCTATAAAAGCCATTATGTGCTATGAAAGTGTTATTAAAAACCATGCCCCTCATTGTCAAGATTTTTCAGGAGTAAAATGAGAACACAACTAGATTGGTGAATCAATCGGTGGAATACTCAAGTGATCAAAAAATTCAAAGATGGGCCAGTGATATAGCTCAGTGGCATAAGCGCCTGCCTGGCAAGCGCAAGGTCCTGAGTTTGACTCCCAGTACCTGTACATTAAAAGAAAAAAAAATTCAAAGATAATTTTGCATATGAAAAAATCATTTGAAGGGTATAGAAAGCAACACACTGAAACATTAGGGAAATCTGACTCCCTCATCTTAAAAATAAACCAACTATAGTTCCAATACACCAAGCACATGGGAAGATACATTTTCACCAAATCTACAGTGTAAGTTTGATGTTAATTTCCTTCTGTGCCTCAAGAGTATTAAATACATGAATAAAACTTTTTTGGTAAAGCGCAGAATTGCTTTTGATGTCAAAAAAACAGAAAGTTCAAAGGTTAGACTGCCACTCCACATTACGTATGACATGTCAAAAGTCTGAACAGGAAACCCATTTCTAAACTCACTCAGACCAGGTATTAGAATCCCAAAGCAAGAACAGCCGGCCAGTATTTAGCCGGCTGGTGTTTTTGTACTTCGCTTAGGATTTATTCATAAGGGTGACAATGCCTACCTCATCACCAAGGAGAAACATTCTTGTGGATACAAAGAATCCCAGCCACTTCTTCCAGGGCTGCCCCCCACCCGACCCACTAATTACTTTCTCAACCTTCTGGAAGGCTAAAAGAGTTTCGCCAAGTTGAATAGGCCCAGATTTAGCACACATTATCGTCTATCTTGTACTTCACACCCCTCTAAAAATCAAAAAGAAAAACATTCACCACACTAAGCATGGAGTGGAAGGCCTAGGCACCAACGAGACTGCCACGGAAGTGAAAAATAACAGAAACAAGGAAGAGAAAAGGCTGTAACATAAAAATGGTTTCCCTTACGAAAGGGATGGGGCATATAAACTCCAGGAAGCTAGGCCCAGGCAGAAAGCGAGTTGCTCGTTTATTCAGTGAACATCCACTAACACCTCCCCGCTGGGTACTGGATGAAAAAGTAGTCCCTGTCACCAGAGAGCTCACAGTGTGACAGAAAACAAAGACCACTAGACAATAGTTACGACACAATCGTAATGCTACACTACACAGCTAGGAGCAGAAGCACTGTAGTGCTATGGAACCCAGAGGGGGCTCACTGACCAAGACGGACAGACGGCCCTTAAAGGAGTCAAAGGTGAAGGAACAACTAGGCGGCAGGAAGCAGGTGGCAGACGATGCCCCAGGCCATGAAAATCGCAAATGCTGGGATTTGAACTGGAAACAGGAATACCAGGATCTGTTTGGTAGAGACCTTAGATGGTTAAAAAAGCAGTGCAGAAAACCGTAGCAAGGACGACGCTGCAGGCCAACGCTCCGGAGTCGTTCTGCTGGCCAGCGCCGCTTCTCTATGAGGTCTTACACCACACGAGATCCAGCTCACCTCCTCACCCGCTCCTCGACATGCAGGGGACACCATACGTTTTCTAAGCACCCGGACTTGTCTCAGCTATCATCATTCTTTAGACGCAGTGTGTCAAGTTTGGAAGCTGGCGGGAGAGCGAAGGAAGTAACTGCCTTTTCTTTTACCTCCCCATAGGCTGGCTCCACCCAGCAGCAAAACACACTAAAGTTTCCTTGAAGTTCTGATGGAGACTGAAGCTTTATTTAGTCTTTAAAGGAGACTGGTCTTAATCAAATACTTGCTCTTTTATATCACTTGTAGTTTAAATGGTATTCTGCAGGCCTCGGGCATAATCAAAATGCGCGCCTCCTTCTCTGAATGTAGTTCTTCGAAAGCTATGATAATGCTTTCGAAAGTGCAGGGATTAGGGGCTGGGGATAGAGCTCAGCAGCACAGCGCCTGCCTGGCAAGCACCTGCCTGGCAAGCGCGAGGTCGTGAGTTCGATTCCAGGCGCCAAAAAAAAAAAAGGAAGTGCAGGGATTTCTGCCACATAAAGAACCTGATTAATCCAGATTAAGATGCGGATTCTAACTCTGGCTTTAAACTGTTTGCCACATCGTCTCTCTGGGTCTCAGCTTCCTCATGACCCTACCCTTCAGGACATATGTTCATTAAACATATGTTCATTAAAAAGTATTTTTATTTAGCGGGGGAGGCAGTGTCTAAAAGTTAAATTGATAGTTCAGTAATACTAAAATGTAGGGGGCGATTATACCAGATGCTGTGTTAAATACTTGCTGTTCTGGATGTCACTTAATGTCATAGAGCAACGCTAATAATATAGATACTACAATTCCATTTGACCGATTAGGAAATAGGGGTGTAGACAGTTAAGTGACACAAAATAAGATGACATTAAACACTCTTAACCACTAAAGTCAATTGTTTCCCAAAGCCTTGAAGCTCTTACTAACTCATGCAGGTAATCAAATTCCAATGGATTTAAATATATATATCGTTTTCTGAAAAAAGGAATATGTTTGCAGTTTTTGACACAAGATTATCAAATGTCAGTTCAGCATACTTTTGGTTAAGAAGGTTCCAATCCAAAATTTTCCATAAAACTTACCATTTATCTTCAGGCAGACTGGCTCTGCATAGGCATCTGCTTACAAAGCCAAAGGGTGCTTTCACACCCTGGGGCCCGCATTTTCATTCCCTATGTCTACAGACAGGAGTGCGCATCTGGGATTCTCTCCTTGGGTAAAGTCTTGTCATCAGAGAACCAACTCCCAATCAAGGAAGTGAGGACACACACATCTTCACACATCCGTCTTTCATCCTGGAACATCATACCAGGTCCCAAGAGGAGAAAGAGGAAAGGGACTTACAAAGAAATCGCCACTGTCATTTAATGAATTGACGCCTGCGTGCTTTTAATAGCCCCACTTAATTGTGTAGCAGTACTTTTGGCAGAAGCCCTCCTAGCACTAATGTGCGAACAATCTCTAACCTCTCCCTGGGAATTACAACCACTCCCTTTTCTCCTATTTCAACCCAGCCCCTCTGCTACTTGCCATCCCCTTAACAGTGTCACAAAAGCTGAGAACAAAACAAAAAAACTACATGATTTTTAGCTGGGTATTACTTAGGTGTATTAAATTATGGCATTTCAGTCCTAAGGGTTGGGGGATAAGGGCAGTGTTTATAAAAGAGGAATGTGGTTAACAGTATAAAAATAACAGAGTGCTGCAGCCACAACCATGGGTGCAAAGATGTTAATTTTCAGTTATTTTAAAACCATAACATCATCAGGTCCATTATATCGAACTGACAGCTGCACACAACCTCACACTAAAGCAAGGGGATGGCTTTTCTCACCCCGAGATAACCTGCAGCTGAAAATAGCAAAAATGCATTAAAAATAGTAGATGTCTTCACTGAGCCTTGTTTTAACCAGGATGTATTTATTTCTAAACATTCACATCAGGCACCATAATGCAATGCACAAAGGACGATTTTCACGTGATAAGTCTCTCCACTGTCCTACTAGGCATTGTTCTTGGAAAAAGATAAATGTTTCTAAAACCCAACACCATGAAAAGGCTCTTAAGATTACAGCTGAAAACCTTCTGACTTTATTACTTGAAAATTCAAAATTTATTTCTCCAATAAGATCTGTCTGTTCTTGCAGGGCATTATGGTGCACGCCTGTAATCCCAGCACTCAGGAGGCTGAGGCAGGAGGATCACCAGGAGCTCGAGGCCAGCCTGGACTACACAGTGAGTTCAAAGCCAGCCTGAACTATATAGCGAGACCCTTAAAAAAAAAAAAAAAAAAAAAAATCTGTTCTTTTTTAATTACACCAATGTGAATAAAACTCCTTGGAAATAAAACCATTTTAAAGTCACAGGAAGACTAAGAACACTAAAACAAGGTTCTCTCAACAGATGCACACAGTTGCTTTTAGCAAGAAATGATGGCCAATTTAAGAACATGTGGGGTATCAATATGTATTCTCCACCAAATAAAGTTTCACTCTTACAGATAACGCAACCCAAAACACTACATCGGACTAACATATGGAACTGACCATGTTTTTAAAAATCCAACATCAAATAATCTTCTCCCAAGTCACCGCTTCATTTTACCTTCCCTCTCCCATTCTAAAGTGCTTCTGAAATTGGAAACAAAAAAGAAAGCATCGAATTTGTGGGGAGGAAAAGAAATCTCAGAACAGGGAGGTAAATGCTAGCGATTAACCCCTCTTCTCACCTGTTTCTCGGTCTGGGCCACTGCTTTGGAGGTTGCACTGTGGAGAACATGCTTATGGCCCAAGACACTTGTATAACTCTTTCAGCCGACTGATGAGACTGCTCAGTTCTAGAGCTGACAGGATGTGCAGGCCAGAGAGACAGAATTTTCCCTTAGGCTGAAGCATGTAATAGTGTAAGATCCCTTCTCAAGCTGTAACAATGCTTTCAACTAAACTCTACATTTCTAGAACCTAAAATCAGTTTGAAATTTGGATATATGAATGGACTTGGCACACAAAACATAATAAATGCATACTCAGTGCATGAATGAATAAATCTACAGAATGGGACGGTCTATAATTAAAGACCATTTGTAGAGAACACTGTATTATTGAATACTCTCCATCTAGTCTCCACTGCTCCAATCAGCTTCTATGAGTATCTTCCTATATGGCCAATCACCCAACAATCCCCGTATTTAATGACTCGGGTTGTTAGGGCCAGCCCGGCTCTCATCTATATCCAGAACACTCAGTACCATTAGACAGACTGGTTCTCAGGACTGCGTCCTAGTGGATGTCTCAACCCTTCTCTTCCTAACCTAGTTTAGTCGGTTCCTACTTAGCCAGTCTCACCCTGGAGTCCTCATTGCCCACCGCATGGTAAGAGGCCTCCAGTAGAGATTTTCTGAACTCATTAATCAAGCCCCAGCTTTTGATCCAAGGGCCTTGATAAGAATAAAGAACACCATCAAGCAGTCATCACGGCCTTCACTAATGCCTTATCCCCGACCTCATCATACCATTGATGTGGACCCTAAGTTCAGAAGACCATTAGTTTAGAAGACCAATGCAAATCGCCAAGTTCTCTTAGACGGAATGGGGGTGATTCAAGATCCCAGCTAGGACCTGCATGAGACCCTCGACCAAGACCACCTGGTCATTACAGGGTTTCAGAATAAAGATGTGAGAAACTCTTCCACGTTCAAATAAACAGGACTTGCCAAAGTGACGAGGTTCTAGACAACACCTCCTCTAATCCACTGTGAGCCCCCTCATCAGAATCCCTGCAGAGCACAAGTTCATACTACCATGTTACTTGTCACAACGCACCTTGCCGCTGCCCAGCTGTGTGCACATCTGTTCCACTCACTGGACTAGGAGCTCAAAGGCTACAGGAACAAGATCTTTGTTCAGCAACTGAACAAGCAAGGGAATCGCTGAGCTCGGTGTATTTATAACCAGTCACTCTCAAGCCCGCCCAGCAGAGCAGCAAGATCACTTATGAAAAGCGCAAAACAGATGCCCAGAGCTCAGCTCCTGGGATGCCAGGTCCATGCATATCACTTAGAGAGAAGTCCCCGCAGGTTCTAGGCCCAATCTGAGCTGGGTTCAAATCCTAACTCTGCCTGTTTTGAGTGACTCTTGGCAAGTCATCAAATTTAAATCTCACTTTCCCCTCTGTAAAATGGAGATCAGCTTAATGTACATCTCATGAAACTTTTGCACAGATTAGAATTCAGAGTATACTCGCAATGTGACAGAAATCTGAGATGGGGACCAAAGCACCGTGCTTTATACGAGTCGCACTGTGTCGCAGTGTTCGCTGGAAGACCTGGGGTGAGTCTATCGCCAACAAGGTGTGGAAGTCCCCACTGCTAACCATTACCTTACAAAGTCACCCACACCGTCGCGTGGGGGAGGGGTGTCCTGGGTGTCCTCAGAAGCCTCCTCTGGAAGTTAGCCCTCCTTTTAGATTTATGCTGTTGTCTTTTAGGGTTCTGGGGGTATTATTATGTGGAAAGATATTACATTCACAGCCTAGTGGAAGACAATACCATTTTTACAGTAGATGTCACTGGGGAGAAATAATTCACTTAGTAGACATTTGCTTTCCTGCAAACTTTAATGGAAAGCATCTATTATACATTTGGGAAACAAGAGCCACATGTTCGCATACATTTATGCATCCTATGTTAATCATGTGTGTGCTGCAGGCAAAAAGGCAGGGTTGGGGCCGGTGAGATGGCTCAGCGGCATAAGCGCCTGCCTTGCAAGCGTGAGGGCCCGAGTTCGACTCCCGGATCCCACATACGAAAAAGGGGCCGGTGATATCGCTCAGCGGCACGGGTGCCTGTTGGCGCGCGAGGTCCTGAGGTCGACCCCCCGGTACCCACAAAAAAAAAAAAAAAAAAAAAAAAAAGGCAGGGTTTTCACTGAAATGAAATGGACCTGTTTTGTTGCAGAACATTAAAAAAAAGGGAAGCTTTATCCGTTCTGCGTTTTCATAAGCAACAAATTCTGTGTCCTCCTTGATAATCTATTTTAAAGGAACATTTCAAGCACCAGAAAAATAAAAGAATAATATCCCTTAGGTGAATCTGACTTGTAAATAAGGAAAGCTATTAAGCACTTAGTGTTTTTTGGTCTCTCTACCATAAACACTATAAATAATCTCAGAATATACAGCTCATCTGGCTGCACTCAGTGAGGCTTCGGCTTTTAGTATGGAAAAGCACAGCACTGATAAATTCTCTGGTGCACAACCCTCATCGCTTGAATATAAAATAAATAAAGGTAGGAGCAAGATTGTCAATTAGATAACACAGAGAGAGTCCTGGAACATAAGCGACTCTTGCACGAGGTTATGTATTTATTGCCTATCTCTTTTATGGCTAGTTAGAGTTATCGGTTGCTTAAAATTTGTGAACGGACATCTCCAAAATGCCTCTGCACTCAGTATTTTTCTGGAGTTGGGGGCCTCTTTAGGTAAGCCATTTTAGGAGTAAGAGAACAAAAATAGTCCATCCTGAAAAATGCCTTCTATTCTAAACTCCTGGCATAAAGCTATTGTGTCCAGTGATTTCATATTACGGCCTTCCACACATAAAGGAAATGCTCTCAATCCTAAGGACTCCTTGTGTATCCACAGACTTCCTCTTTCCACAGAGCTTTTTAATTGGGCACTTTAAGTTGCCAAGTATGTTCAAAGATGGTATTTCAAATAATCATGCAAAGTGACTGCTACCCTAGAACTGAAATATTCAGCTTCCCTTTGGATGAGGAACCCGTGCACTTATTTTAAGCCATTCATTCTTCAGTAGATGACAACATGAAGGGAGAAACCAAGTGTCTTTGTCTATTTAATTCAGCCTGCATTCACAAGACTATGAATGGTTCCATATGATTTCAATGCAAAAAGTAAACACGAGAGAATAAAAGCTTAGAAATCTAAAATAAGAAGCCATTACCAAATATTAGATATAAGTACTTTTACTTCCTATAAACAGTTAGCTCTGTGTTAGAATGGAATAACTACAGAGGGTCTTTTTTTTTTTTTTTTTTGTACCGGGAATGGAACTCAGGACCTCGCGCTTGCCAGGCAGGCGCTGCGCCGCTGAGCTCTATCCCGGCCCCTACACAGGGTCTTAGTTTTGCAAGACTCAGCTACTTTTGAAGCCTCCTTTCTCCAGTGAAATCCTGCGCTTTGATTCAGAAGAGGAGGGTCGATGTCACATACGAGACCTCAACATCACACACCACACGGAACTGTCGCCATGCAACGCTGCGCTGCAGGACCCTGCGCCTGCTTCTGCTCTCACCGCCACGGACACGCAACCTCGGGGGACGCCTGCGCCGCTTCACGGTTTGTGCTGCGCTGGAGAGAAACAGTGGAACCGGCCCGGGCGGATGCAGACGCTGCCATCCAATCCGACAGCACATCCACCTTTGGATTAATAATTTCTCTCCTTCCCACACTCTGCATTTTCCCCCAGATGCGAGTATTCCTCCCTATTCCTCCGTGCCTAGAAGAGAGCCCAACCCTGAAATTAAATCCAGTGCTACAAAAACACTGAGTGAATTTCTTTCCCCAGATAGTCACTCACTAAGGCTAAAACCTTTGCTTCGGATTATAAGCACAATTTTCAAAATCACTGTCAGGAACTGGCAGAGGTCGTTAAGCAAAGATCAGAAGGTCTAGAAATCCTATAAAAAGGTGAGCAAGTTTGATGTGTACTCTACTAAAAAGAGGTTTTGGAATCCAGAGTGGTCTGTGACCTAAAAACTCTGACAATCAACTCTAAAGTTGTTTCTTTATACTGATGGAAATAAATCATAAATAAAAGCTACACTAATCGAACAGAATATAGATCAGGAAGTAAACATTTTCCTTCAACCTAATGTGCTTCACATAGGAGGAAAGTAGTAACAACATTTTACCATAAACACTACAAGAGAAAAAACACTTGTTTAATAAAAGATAAGTTGGATTCACGTATGTAATTGGGAAATATTTGTTGCTATTGTTGTTATGTATTAATGTACAAAGAGATTCTTTATCCCATGAGTAGAATTTAAAAACCTGATAGAAACAAGCCCATTCTCAGGCTTATAAAACAAGCCTTTACAGATAATTATGTTTTATTACTCTTCGTTTTATGGGGATTGTGTTATACAAAACAAATACCAGATGCCTATTTGTTTTATTCATTTCAGGGAAAAAAAATTCTACAAGTGCCTCTGCGAATAGAAATGCTTTTAATTAAACACGATGTACAATGAGCACATAAAAATTAATACTGTTTGAAGCCAGCAGGTAGAAAGTAAATGTATCAAACGGCAGCTGTGAATACCCCTTTTTCCCCTGCCTGGCACGGAGAAGCGAACATTCCCCAGCTTATTACTTGGGAACTGAAATCAGCGAGGGATACTTGAATAAGGTCATTCATAGACTTATTTTGGGTAAATTAAGGCCAATGTTCATGGAAATACAAAACCTGGAGGTGAGAACAACAACAACAACAAAAAAAAACAAAGTCAACGTGGCTCAGTGGCAGCAGTATTAAACCTGACCCTGCACGAGAGCTTCTTTACAGAATCAGCCAGGCCCCCCGAGCCGTCTGGGTAAAGCTGCAGAGAGGAAAGGGACCGAGTTCATGTCTGCAACACCAGAAAAAAACAAAAGCAATGTCTGGCACAGTTCAGACTTGATCTGCAAACCCTTACCACAGAAGGATGTGTCAAAGAGTGCTGCCCCTGATTAATACACCCATGCTTAAAAAAAAAAAAAAGTGAAGGAAGAAGGGCAGACCCAGAAAAAAGTCCAAACTAAAACTTGACAGGTTCCTCCTAAGCCCAAAGGAATAAATCCTATCTGTTCAACTGCCAGTTCTAATCTGAAAGTACAAAGTCAGGGTGCAGCATTTCAGCCCCGCAGTGCAAAAAAAATGTGGAGCCTTCACCTACGTTTTCCCTTTGTTTTTTGTTGGCTCTTGATTAAATCATAGTTAAGATCCACTCACTGCCCTAGTCCCAGATTTCAATGTCATCTGGCCACTTATGGTTCACACTCACTAAAGCCAAGAGAGAAAAGCCATTCTGAAAGCGGGGTGTGAAGAAGTGTGAGGTAGGCCACAGTCGTTCTGGCAGCCCATTTTCCACCAAAAACAAGCATATACTTTCAGTCACACTCAATGGGCCACACTTAACCTTTCCCTATGTGCAAGTCTAAATCTCAGACTAGTCCTGATTCAAAGAAAGATTTTATTTCTTCCTTCCTATGAGACCAATAGTCTCCTGTTAGTGGACTATGGTCTTTTGGATAAATAGAAAAAGTAAACTCTTTCATTTTCATATTTAAAAATAAAGAACATTCTAAGGCCTCTAAAATAGATTTTTAAACAGGTGTGACCACTGAGAAAATGGCATTTAAACTAGTTACTCCCCTTCTCCCAAAAAGTATAACTTATTTTGCTTTTAAAAAATTAGGGGCCGGTGAGATGGCTCAGCGGCGTAAGCGCCTGCCTTGCAAGCGCGAAGGCCCGAGTTCGACTCCCGGAACCCACATACGAAAAAGGGGCCGGTGATATCGCTCAGCGGCACGGGTGCCTGTTGGCGCGCGAGGTCCTGAGGTCGTCCCCCCGGTACCCACAAAAAAAAAAAAAAAAAAAAAAATTAGGGCATGGCTTGTTCTCAAGAAAAGAATTGGGGATGACCACATAAAAGACTAATACAGAGTAAAGTTTTACAATCATCAAAGTGCTGCTTTCACAAGAACGCCTTATAGCTGGAGACTAACAGCTGGAAGGAACAGGGAGGGAGAAAAAGGGGAAGGGATAAAAAACAAAATAAGACAGAAAAAGGAATTCCGATGTATTACACGCATACACCAACTCCTCACAACAACTGTAATCATTACGTACTGTAAACATGTACTAACAAAAAGAAAAGGAAAAACAGAATGAGAGAGAGAGAGATCTATATGAACTTATGGGAACAATGTATGCTATGTAATTAATGATTAAAAATCAGAAAAGGATGTGTATGCAATGATCCTGTTTTCAAGAAAAAGAAATAATACGTGCATAGACAAGAAAAAATACACACTGAACTGCTCGTGCTGCTGGCGGAACCACATTTTAGGCAGCTTTCACTTTCCATGAGGTCTGAACTTTTAACAGTGCTTGATGACTTCTGCAATCCGCACCTTTTTCCAAAACCTTCACAGATTGCGGTTTATGCTGTCACCCTCGGGTGGCTCTCAAAAGTTACACGTAAAACCAGCTCTGAGTTCATGAGGTGAGCAGCTCTTAGTGCTAGGGAAGCCCGGCCTGAAAGCCAGAACTGAGAGAGCATCTGGTGTGTGTGTGTGTGTGTGTACACAGGCACGTGTGCAGCACAAGGGAGGGAGCAGCTGCTGAAAAAAGAGCAGAGAGTTGAGCACTGTGACTGGGATGAGAGGAGGGTTTTGGGGAAGGGACACAAGACAGCCCGCTGCGGTCCCTCGATTGATACCGGGACATTCAGGAAGAAGTGAGCAAGCTCCATCCCCACCTTCAGGGCTGGGCAGAGGAGCCCATACTGCGGAAAACTGGCAGACACCAAGGCACTGCTGGTCAACGCCATAAAACTCTCACCGGGCCACCTATGCATGGCTTGGGCAATAGGAGTGGAGTCCAGAAAAGCAACTTGGCACCACACGTGGCTGGCCGAGCTGAGCAGGGTGTGCTGCACATATTCACCAGAGGGGACTGAGCTCTGGTCCCCAGGGTGTGCAGCTGAGGCACCCAAGGGATACACCATGAAAGATGTGGAAACTAATACTCTTTTGGTCTGGATCCCACAGTCCATGTTTGAAAAAGACATACATTAGCCAGGCATGGTGGCGCACACCTGTAATCCCAGTACTCAGGATGCTGAAGCAGGAGGATCGCTGTGGGTTTGAAGCCAGCCTGGGCTACACACATAGTGAGTTCAAAGCCAGCCTGGACTACTTAGCAAGATCTTGTCTCCAAAACAAAACAACAAAATAAAAAAGCTTAAAAAAAAGTACATTAAAGAAAAATTTTAAAATAGATGAAAGAGTTCAGACTATGCTATATTCTTACCTTTGTTTTGGTGCTGGAATTTTATACTAAAGAAAGGACTACAAAGGGCTAACCAAATATAACAGCTTTTGCTAAGCACAGACCTCCCAAACTACCCCCTTGAAGAGGAGCACCTGAGATCCAGAGGAGAATGAGCCAGGCTTGCCCCTAAAGGTATATAAGCCTAGAAAGAAAAAAATCTAAATAATTATAACACAAGATGGGTAGAATGATATGAGGACCAGTAACAGACTCCATCCCCTGTCCACTGCCCTGAGTCTAAATTCTACAGTTACTGGGCCCTGGATGACACGGGGAACCCCGTCAAACCTACATGCCTGTGCCCCTAAAATTACACAGGGTGGAGAACAGATGGCGGGAGAGATACTTCAGAGAGTCGCAGCCCATGTGCTAGAACTGAACCCTCTGTTTGCCAACTTGCCGGCTCCAGCTCAGTGCGGACAGAGCAGCCTCCTGCGATGAGGCTGCGATTAACAGCGAGTGCTCGGGAGAAGGGCAGGCCAAATGGCCTGCTGATTCGTGCCCTGCTATCTGAAAAATCACTAGACCGTTTTTAAGTCCCTGAGGGGGGCTGAAATGACAGGCTTCAAATGATAGTTCTTATGCCACATCCCAAACGGGAGCAGACTGCACACGCTCCCAGGCCACCACGCTCGGAGTCCTCAAAGCGAGTATTTTATACTTTAGAGACCTGTGCAAAACATCTAATCAATGCATCCTATCTAGTTAAATGAGTTCACTGGAAATACAACATGGTATTTTTCTCCTTGTGCTGCTACATGACTCTACAAGTCAGAACAGTGGGGAAAAAAAGAAGGGCAAATTTTATTTTGTGAAAAAGACATAAGAGGAGCTTAGGACAAGGAAAGGGAGACACGCCCCCCCCCGACAAGAATCACCTTTTAAAAGAGCCCCCGGATTCACAGCATAAACTAATATCCAACACCAGCCCTGCAATACTCGCAGAAGAGGGAAAAAAAAACATTTGGATTTTGCATTCATGCTCCACATACAAATACAGGACAACATCATCGCTTTGCATAAAATACCCTGCTTTTTGTCTTGACTCCAGCGGGATCAAATCTGGAGATGTGAGCAGGAAGAGCTTGCTTTATTTAGTGAACCACTCACCACCCCTTGTCAAAAGAGTGTATACGGGCGGAGGATATAGCTTAGCGGCACAGCGCCTGCCTGGCAAGCATGAGGTCATGAGTTCAATTCCCGGCACCAAAAAAAAAAAACAGTGTATGTTAGACCTAAATCCCAACACTCTGGGAGGCTGAGGCAGGAGGATTGCAAGTTCCAACCCAGCCTGGACAATTTAGCAACTCAGCAAGACCCCATCTCAAAATAAAAAATTTAAAAAATTAAAAAGGGTCGGGGATGTAACTCAGGCAAAGGCTCTAGATTCAATCTCCGGTGCCACAAAAAAAGGAGTGTGTATTGGTGAATACACTACACGAGTCTATGGTTCACAGGAAAAAGGTAATCCCACTCCACTTTTTCTGGACCCACAGAAGTTCACAGGGACACAAAGGACCCAATGACAGTAACGGCCTGCTCTAATGTGAAACCTGATAGGAGTCAGATCACATTTGGATTTGGTCCAGGAAAAGGCTGAGTTCTACTTTCCCCCACTCACACGGGGCTGATCTCTGACACAGGATTCTCACCTCAGAGAATCCCACTGGCACTTGTGCCACCTCTCTTAACGCATTTCCAAGAGGCAGGAACAAGACCTACACAGCCATGCAACCTCCCAGAACCCACGGGAAACACAATACTTTTGTAAAAGGAGAAAGAATTTTTTTGAAGACACAAAGTCATATTCATGATTTGTTCTTCTGGTGGAACAACTCTCAGAAAACCCACTGTATATTGGCAACAGTTCCAACAGGTGGTTGGAATTCTGGCTACTCGCCAAACCACGAGGCACTTCTCTGTGACTGGCGAGCTGCTGTATCATATTGCACACTACAATTATGATGAGCTGTAAACAGATAGGTCAAATGAAAGAAATGAAATTAAAAAATGACACACAAATGGAAGTCTGAAATTATACAAGTCCAATGTGGTCCAATGGAACAGATGAAGAATAATGACGGGAACACTGGGTTTTTACTGAGTGTTTACTATGCCCTGAGCACCATGCAAAGCATATGACATGTACTATTACCCACTTCATCCTCAGAATAACAACCTAGGAACTGGGAATTCTTATCGCCCCCATGTAACCAGTGCAGAAACAGAAATAAAGAGAAGACGCCCCCAGTATCCCGAGCCCATATTCGTCACCTCCATGGGTCCCTGGGCTGGAAGTCGAGATGTGTGCTCGGTTTCTGATTCTGTCACGACCACGCTGCACGACCTTGGGCAAGCTGTCCAACTTCCCCGCTTCCCTATTTCCTTATCTACAGGATGCAAGGCTCACACTTGCTCTTGATCAGTGCCTCGTGGTATCGCTCTTCTCTCCAGAAGAAACTAACTGAGCCCAAGTACTTATGGTCAGCTGAACACCGCGCCCCTCCCTGAGCGCACCTACAGCTCACAGGCAGACACACGCACCCGGTGCTCCCCGACAGCCCCAGCAGGCAATGAACTCACAGGCCCAGCAGGAACACAGTGAAGGTAAACTGACGCCCCGAGAGGCTCTGACCGGCACCCACACTCCTTAGGTTATCATCTCTCTGAACTTCAGGGTATTCAGTGCTTACCTTATTTTTACAGAAACCTAAACTTTGGCATTTATCCCTTTCTTTCCTCTTTTATCCCTACTTGAGTTACTCTTTAAACACAGCTTAGGGGCTGGGGATGTGGCTCAGGGGTAGAGTTCTTGCCTTGCATGCACAAGGCTCTGGTTCAATCCACAGCACCACAAAAAAAAAAAAAAAAAATGGCTTAGTCTAAAATAAGTACAGGAAAATACCATTGCCATCTTTTAACGCTATTAAACACTGAGGTACTTAAATTTTATCTGAACATAAAATACTGCTCATTTTTTTAAGAGACACATAATATAACTCCTCAATCCAAATACAAAAAAAAAAAAATTACACATTTCCACTCTTCGAATCAGTAAAAGATGACTCCCTCCATTTACAGGCTTGAGACATTACACTTGCATACTTAAAAATGCAGTCATCGTAAAAAGAGTTGCTTAAAGGTAGCTTTTTTAATGCAATGTGAATTTTAAAGGCGCACACAGCATATAAGAAATGGTGTTTTTCACGAAAAATTTATTCTCTGCCTCTCGGAAAAGCGGAAGTATTTCAGCATTAGATTCCATCTGACTGGATTTCAGGAAGCTTCAGATATACAGACCTCACAGTAATTTTAGAAAATGGCCTCGCCAAACTTTGGAAGAACATAAAACATAATTCATAGTTAATCAAGTGTCATACGATTGTCACCAAATGTGCATCAATTTTTAAGACCCACTAAGAAGTGCAATGGTGGCACTGTGTTTCACCTTTTGGCTCTGTGCACACCTTGAGTACTTCAATATACTACCAGTGTGACACCACGGGCTAGCGCGAGCAAGCCAGATTTCAAATGCAGGAAATGGAGACCAGCAGGGGATACAACTGTACACCTTCCTTTTGCTTTCTTCTCCTTTTGCTTTTTAATTAAATGATACATCTCAATATGAATTCATCAGAAGCCTGATAGCTTAATTAAGCACTAGGTTACTATATACTCTGTAATGTTTCACTATCAGTTAACACAGTTTGGATGTAACCCGAGCAAAACAAGAAAAATACTGAAACCAAAAGTTTTATTCAACCAAACTTTGGGGGGAAAAAATGCTTTTAAAGGGGGATAGGGGTCCCTAATATCTATAGGCTGTTAAAATGCAATGCTAAAGGCCACTGTGGTTTCCTGTAGCGTTTGGATTTGTGTTGTGTGTGTAGCAACACCACCTGGCTGCATTTTACTTTGGTTTCACTGATACATCCAACACCACAGTAAAGAAAAAGAAAATGAAAGCAAAAGAAGAAAGTACCAAAAAAAAAAAGCTTACTGGAAGAAGTTTCCCATTTGAAAGCGAAAAGAAACTGGGTGAACTGAAAAGTAACCAACGAGTGCTCCAAATGAGCCTGCAGGAGAGACGGGTCTTAACCAAGGGGAACGAGCTCCAGGGCCTCTGCTTCCGTTCCAGTCAACAGCAATTCCATGCCCCTCCTTCAAGTAAGTGTCCCTTGCTTTCATTTATGCCGCAAAAACTGACCCACTGTGGATGGGTCGGGTGTGGTGCTGGGGCTCTGGAGGTGTGTGGGTGAGAGCTCGACGCCCACTTCCCAAGTTGGCCTTTCTCCCGGCCACATTGAAAACTGTAAGGCCCTCCCCACGCTCTCGCTGGGAGTCCAACTCACCTGGTGAGCATTTAAAAAACATGGAACTGCACCCCTAGAGAGTCTGGCTGGTCCAAAGAGGGGCCAGGACCTGTTTCCAGAAGTTCCCCAAGAGCTCTATTGTACAGCCAGGGTTGACACCCACAGCCTTCACCCCATTCCACATAGGTTGCTTTTCTTCCCAGCATCTAGCACCTTCCAACACGTGCCATGGTCTGTATGGTACGAGCCTCCAGCCTCCACCTTGGGCATCTTAAGCGTGGTAGATGAGTCTCTCTTCTGTTCATTGTTGAAACCCCAGAACCTGCACACAGTAGGTACTCAGTAAGCATCTGCTGAATATAGTAATTCTTCTAAATGAATCCTTTCCTCCAGGCCTGTGTAATCTATTGGTGAGAGAAAGAAACAAATAACTAAAAGAATGGAAATCTGGCCAGGCATGGTGGTACATGCCTGTAATCCCAGCACTCAGGAGGCTGAGGCAGGAGGACTGCTGTGAGTTCAAGGCCAGCCTGACCTATGTACATAGTGACCTCGAGGCCAGTTTAGCAAGACCCTGCCAAAAAAACAAACAAGAAAAAAAAAAAAACAGGAAGACTGGAAATCCACAGCTGGGCGAGTGTGAAATGTTCTATGAGAACACCGATGAGGATGGTGGGGTCTGCTCTGGGCCATCAAGGAAGTGACTCTGGGGGAAGAAGGTGGAGTGGGTGCCCACTTTCCAGGAAGAGGAAGAGGGTGTGGGGAAAGGAGAAGGAAAACCCAAGATGCGTTCAAGAAAGGAGGACCGCGGCACAAGCATATTTCCCATCACCAACACCACAGAGGACTTCCCCCCCTGACAGGTGCTGGAATGCGTGGAAGCAACGTGAAACCCTTCTCCGTGTCCACCCACCAGCTCCCATCCTGCGCCCCTCCAGGAGCATGGAAAAGCTAGCTGGCATCGTGCCCTGCAACATGCATGCCAGAAAACCGCCTGGGCCACGGCCCACACGTGCCCTCAGCCCTCACAGACACCTCCCCTGCCCAAACCATGGGCAGGCAGGGCAGCCCCGGGCAGGGCCAACCGCTTTACCGAGTCTGTGCCTCGGGGCGTTCACAGCACTGGTCCATCAAGACCAACTAGCATCAGGATACGGTGGCACACACCTGTAATCTCAGGTCCTTAGGAGGCTGAGGCCGGAGGATCAAAAGCTCAAGGGCAACTTGAGCAACTCAGCATGACCTTAAAATAAAAAGAGCTGAGGGTGGAGCTTCAGGGGTAGAGTTTCTGCACAGCATGAACGAGGCCATGAGTTTGATCCCCAAATACCGAAAAACACAAGAAAAAAGACAAGCTAGCACTACAGGCCCATGTGACAAGAACATGTTTCCTGAGTTGAAAGTAGTGATATGTGTCATAAAAAAATCAGAAAATCAGAGTTAATCATACACACCAGACCTCCAGCACCAACCCAAAGGAAACCCCGAGTCTACAGAGCTCTTGGGGAACACAGATTGGTAGGGCCAGGGTCCAAATGGAAAGCTTACTATTAAGAGCACCAAAATACTTTTATATCACCCATCTGCTGAAGGAAAAGTTATGAGGGATTTTTCATTTTCCTACTTTCTTTCATAAAGAACAGCGAACGCAAATGACATCTTCAGGTCAACACGACACCATGCTGTAGTTCATCAAATATTTACCGAGGCTCTGCTGGGTGCCAGGCAGGTGCTAGGTGCTGGGTTTCAGACTCACAGTCCGAGGAACATGGAAGACACACTGCCTGTGCCAGCTGCTGCAACACTGCCACACTTCTCCACTCCTTCCGGACTCGCACTTCCCAATTCCCGGGACGCTTTCTCCCTGTTGGCACTTACGTGGGTCTCTAAGCGCAGACACTGACCGTGGGGACAGAGGCTGCCGAACTGCAAACCTGGGTTCTTAACCACAACGCCTCACTGCCTTTGGGCAGCAGGCGTGGGCACCACCAAGAGCGAGCCCTCCCAAACAGTGTGTGATTGGTTGTGGAGCATCGCTTGGGCTTCTCACCTTGAATTTATTCAATCTGACTTTCGAGAGACAATTCTAACCAGTTTGGTAATCTGGTTTCCCAGCCTACAGTAGATTAGAAACTGGAAATTTACAGATGAGAGAGAGACCTTTGCAGACACACCTGGGAAGAAGGCACAGTGAGTGTGTGCGCTTAGGGACCCTGCCTCATTTCTTCTTCTACCAGATGGAGACAAAATGGGTATCTTACTATTAGGTAGATACAAAGACTCTGACCATTACCCAATAACTATTAGTTGCTGCTGCTATTATCATCGTTGTCGACAGGTAACAAATACATAAGCGCCAACAGGATATGGCTTCAACAGCACCTGCCACAGCCAACTTCCCCTAACAAGTCCCCTGTTCCAGGAAGCAACTTTAGGCTGTTGCTTGCCAAAGGATGTCCATCTAGTAAACTAACAGTAGCCACGTGACAGGGCGGCAGTCCTGTCCCAACCACTTCCGGGACCTGGCTTGATAGGAGTGGCTCTCCCTGAAGGAGCAATCAGCAGCCAAGTCAATCAGACTGGTTTCCCCCAGGACTTGGACAAAAAAATTCAAGAGAGACTGGCAAGTGGTTGGCAGGCGCACACAGGGTCAGAGGCGCTAGCCTGAGCAGGGACAAAGATTTGTCCAGGAAGGATGCTGGAGACCGAGAGCTTCCTGGAGCAGTTTCAGTCCAGTTACTGTCCTGTGTCCCCTCACAAAAAATTTTGATTTAAGGGGGTGTGAGGTTGGTTTTTTTTTTTACCCTGCAACGTAAGTGGCTGCAGAACCAGCCCTGGGAGAATATATGAGCTACTGAGCTCCATTCATACAAGGTGTCCCTCCAAATGTCACCCTCAACTGGTAAGGATGTAAATGTCACGTGCAAAAGGGAAGCAGAGAGCACAGAGAGCAAGGGTCCAGGAAGTGTCTGACTCCCCCAGAGCCACCTCCACCTGCCCCCACCATCACCCCAACCCCTGCAAGCCTCAGCTTCAAGGCCCCATGTAGGTCTCTTCAGAGCCCACAAGGGAAGGCTGGGCATCCAAGGCGCCCACCAAAACCACTTGGGAATGAAGTTTCAAGGAAGAGATGAGAAGCATGACTTCCGGGGCTCAGCTTACCAGAACCAAGGTATGCAACTGAACAAACTATTAGGGTTGATTAGAAAATGGCAGCAAGAAAGTTTTTTAATAATAACAACGCCCTGTGGTGCCTATTAGCATTTACAAGGTACATTCACACATACTCCACCTCTTTTAATCCTCCTAATGACCCTCTGAGGCCAGTATGATGATCTCGGGTTCCACAAGTGGAAACTGAGGCTGGGAGTTTGAAAACCTCTCTGGGGCTCTCTGTGAGTCAGCTACTTCTCGGGCCCAGGGTCCCAGGCTCTGTCTTCGCAGAAGACAAACAGGTACACAAAAAGAGGATATGGATTCCTGCACCTCTCTCTGTGCCATTAAAAGCAATTACGCTGCCAAAAAATAAAAGTCTTGAAAATAACTCAGCATGAACTTTTGGTTCACTCTGTTTTCTGTTCAGATTTTGAATCGTGGACTTGTGCTGGGAATCCCTCCCCGGGATGTCCAGAGGTAAAGGGACCTGCAGAGTTCACCGCCCAGGGACCGCAACTCCTACAACCAGAGAGAAAACAGGAAAGGGGAGCGGCCTTGACTCGGAGTAGCCGGAAGAAGGGTGCCAGCTAAGAAGGCTGCAAACTCTGGAACCCCAGGAAAGGTGCATGGGGCTTACAGAGAGAAGTCTGGGGCAGCTCAGGAAGAGAAGGCTGGGTTTTGGCTGGAGCAAAAACAAAACTTCAAAGGAAACAGAGCTGAGGAGCTTCAAAGACCCCCTGCAGGGCCAATTAACACCTACAACGTTTATCTAAGCAGTCCTTTAACCCAGGAGGGCTACTTCCCTAAATGGGTGCTCAGCCTCACCTTAAAAACAACCATGGTCCCACGGGATTGGGATGGGGCTGAAGGGCAGGGGAGGAAGTTGTTGTATTTTGAAAGAGACCTTAGTCTAGAAAAAAACAGTACGGGGGAATTCATCGAAGACATTCCTAATTTAAAAACAAAAGAGATAGGAAACAAGTTAAATAGCAACTCCTAAAAAAATACGAATGGATGTATAAACTATGGAAGAGCTCTGAGTTAGGGGGAAAAAAAACCACGACTTAAAAATCCTATTTTCAAAGATGATTTAGTGGGAAGGAAAATGCTCTTAGGCAATGTTAAGAAAAGAATATCAAAAATTACATTGAAATTCTGGCTTCAACTTACAAAACCAATAGACCTGACTGGTCAGCAGAGTGGTCACTGCTAGTGCCAGACCCAGCGCGTAGGCGACTGGCACCAAGCAGGAAGTTAAGAAAATTGTGTTCAATCTGCATTTTTTTTTTCAATGAAATAGGTCTCTCTATGCAGTTTGGGCTGACCTTAAACTATGTAGGCCAGGCTCCCTTGGAACTCAAATCGATCCTTCTTTCCGCCTCAGCTTCCAGAGTGCAGCGATTACAGGAATGTCCCACCACATCCAGCTAGTATTTATTCACCATTAATTAGATAATTAATAAGCTCTCTACAAGGTGTATGGCTCTAGAGAGAGCAATGCAAACATACTGGTACATATGCGTTAGAGCAGACTTACTACCTCAAGGTTTCACATGGGCAGATAACTCTTACAATGGGATTAAAAATGAAATTTAATTTCATCACGTCTTCTGTATTCTCCCAGTTTCCCAAGAAGGCAGTAGGTAACTATTATAACTTTCAAGCAGTTTTTCTTTGCGTGTGGGCTGGGCATTGACCCAGGACCTCCATTGGCCAGGCAGTGCTGTACCCCCAGCTAGCCTGGGCTGGAAGCAGTTTTTCTTTCAGTAGCCTGAGGCACGGTGGTGTCCTGTGTCCCAGCACACAGTCTCCATGGGTCTTCTGTTTCTGTGCTACTGGGTCACACTGTCTACCTGGGGCAATGGTCACTGGGGTCCTTATCTCAGGGCCCTGGGGGGTGGGGCTATCAGGAGGGCAAAGGTCACACTGGAATGCTTCCAGGCTTCCTGGCTTGTCTTAGAAGAGCTCCCCCTGGGAAAGAATGAAAAGCAGAACCTACCTAAAGTTTCTGGAGTTCAGAGCGTCAGCATCTGAATTAGGGGTCATCTCTAGCACATCTCCAAGACTCAATTTTTCCATGGGGAACATGTTTATAAAAGAAAGCAATTTAAAAATATATATATATTGGATACACAAACACCTGACACTCAACTTTTTGCAACTAACATGTAAACAGGCAGAAATTTGTGTTCGATTCTATAAAAAGGTGGTAAAGTTTCAGAGAAAGGAGAAAGGACTTTGGAATCGCTGACCCCTGGTTAGAGTGCCTTTTGCTCACCGGATGTGACAGTGAGCTCTTTACCCTCTGGAGTGCACAACCTAACCTGGAAAATGGATACGCCCCACGCTGTAGCTGAAAGTTTAAATGAGCTAAGAAAGGTGAATTCAGATAAAAAGCACTCACATCTTTCATTCTGGAAGGACATCCTGTTTATTAGGGAAACTCAGACGAGGTGGAAACAAAAGCCACCAGTCAGGTCATTAAGCTCAGGACACAGAAGGGTCTACGTTCATGTTTGATGACTTCAGAATCCCATGGCCGAGTGGCCATGACAGTTCATTCTAGAAACACTGTTGGAAAGCTAATGGAATGGTGCAGCAGAGAACTGGGAGCCAGAGAACCCGGCAGCAGCCTAAGTGCAGGCTCTTACAAGCTGGGTAGCCTTAGACAAATCTCTTCCCCATTGCTCGCCTCGAAATTTGCACTCTGGTGAGTGGCCTGACACACACCATGCCAGGTGGTTGTGAGCAAAGCAGCCCCATTCAGCACAGCCTGAGGTGTGACAGTGTCTTAACCACAATCACTATGCGTAGGAGTTTCTAGCACTGTCTTCTGGGGGGACTCTAAGCCCCAGAGAACAGTAGCAATCACCTGAGAGCATGGTATTTCCCCTTTGGCCAGTTCTGTGCCTTGCAGCTACTGTCACCCTCAAGGGGACCAAAAGTCCCTCCTCTTGGGAAGGTCTGCACAAGCCCAGCAGCAAGCCACCATGTGTAGTATTAACTCCTGCAGGCCCCTGGCGTAGGTCACAGATTCCACTCAAATCCCTCCCTGGCCAGACTGGACTCACTGAAACTCCAAATGTTCCTGGACAGGACACAGGACACAGGCACAGGCCCCCAGGTCCTTTATTCAGGAATTCCTGTGAATGAGGCTGTCAGTGCTGAGCAGAGAGAAGCGAGAAAGGGGACCAGAGAGAACAATGTCAGGAAACACAGTCGCCAGCTTCCTAACTTTGCAGAAGGGTGATTCAAGCTTTATTTTTAATAAGTGCTTTAGAAATGCTTTCGTGCTATCACGCAACTGTGTGGGGGAAAAGCACTAATATTTTACACTTGACCACTGTGAATCATTAATTCCCACCTTTCACTTCGGAGGAGGACAACATTCGCCTGAGGTTCACGGTTGGACCACGAATTCGTTCAGTGTCTGTGCATATAATTTAGGATAATGGAGGGAAACTCATTGAATAAAAGTACTTATCCTGTGCATTTTTCTCTTTGCTCTCAAGCCTCAGAATTCAACTTACTGTTTGGTTGGTTCACAGCCCATTTCCTAACCCCCTTGGGCCTACATTGAAAGGTTCAAAAACTCCTACTTAGGGTTAGCAGCCCCAGGGAGCCACCTACCTCAGTTAGCAACAAAGGAAAAATGTAAGCCCCAGAGCAAGAGCTGTAAGTCTGAAGATGCCCTTTAGCAGGGCATGTGTCAGCCCTTAAAATGCTATGAGAAATCCTCTATGGATGTGGTTTTCTCCTGCAAGGTCTGTCCAAGCTTTCATCAAGTTCCCAAAGGGTTCCAAGAGAAATCTCCCAAGAAATGCCAGCCTTCAGGATCTCCTAGCAGCTGGAGTGTCTTCAAGGTGTCTGTAATTAGAAATGGAAAACTGCAGACTGAAGAAAAATCCAGGAGGCCTGCAATCACTGACCAGATTTCTCAGTGGTCCCTTAGAATGATCCATCCCTCGGCTTTTCCACATGTGAAATGAGGGTGCTGGAAGATACTAGGACTGCAGGACACAACTTGATGTCAAAAAGACCTGCACAGAGCCGGTGAGATGGCTCAGCGGCGTAAGTACCTGCCTGGCAAGCGCGAGGGCCCGAGTTCGACTCCCGGAACCCACATACGAAAAAGGGGCCGGTGATATCGCTCAGCGGCACGGGCGCCTGCTGGCGCGCGAGGTCCTGAGGTCGACCCCCGGTACCCACAAAAAAAAAAAAAAAAAAAAAAAAAAAAGACCTGCACAGAACCCTGCCTGTTCCCAGAAGGGCTGCTTAAAATAATTGCCACTGCTTTGCTTGGAGGGGTCAAAGATAGACGCCACCTCTCCTTTCCTTCTCTTTCTTGTACTTCAGATAGCAAAATGTGAAGTTTCATAACGATGGACTTTAGAGGGCTTTGAACTCTGAAGTTCAAGCAAAAACACAGTAATTCTAGAAGGATGCAAAAGAAGCTCAAAGGATGTAAAACAAAGAATTTCTCTGAGGCCTCACTACGAATCATCGAATCACTGCAGCAACTTATGTTAGCTGGTGTCATCTACATCTGCTAAAAAACGTAGCTGATAAAATTCATTACGAGTGTCACAAAAATGAGTTGTAATATAATCGTAAAAGTTGGATCAAAAGTGTGTTTTTTAGTCTACATAGCTCTTCTCTACCTTTGTGTCAAAGCCTAATTTTCACAAAAGTACAAAGGAAGTGGAAGTCCCCAGTCACTTAGCACTAAACTTTTAGCAACACAGAAAATGGCATATTTCATTAAAAGCAACTAGTTTTTTTTTTCTTAAAAAGCAACTCATTTATAGTTGAAGAATCTGTATACATCTATAGTGTCCTAACTTGGCCACAATCCCATAAATTTTCAATCTAATTATCAGATTCCATACATCCAAAACAAATTTATATAGGGTTGCTTGCAGGAGTAAATTAAACCGAAGCCTTTTCAGAGGTGCTTGCTAATAAAGAAGGGGAGCAAATGAAAACTGATCGTGTTTTTACAAGCCATTACCAAAGGAGCACCCCCAAAGCAGCCTAAAACCAATGCCACAAAAGAATAAAACAGAGTTCAAAGTACAAATCTAAGTCTCAGAATAAGAAGCCAGACCTGTGGACCTGACTTCAGAATCCCCTCTCCTCAGTAAAGCCCTGGAGAGGAGGGCTGCATCTCGAGGCTCTGCACCACGCATGTGTGCAACTAACTCCTAGAAAGCCTAGGAAATGTCACAAACGTGGCTTCCTCCAGAGCGCAACATGCATTTGCTTGATAGGTTCACCTGTTACCTCCACACTGCTGACTTCCGGCTTCATCTTTGTGTCTGAAACCCAACACTACAAGGAATCATGTTTGCAAACACCATTTCTCAAGGATAAAAATCCTGAGACTCTAATAGGCCTATCAAGCCAGTAACCAAGATATATCTGCCCTAGAAAGCAAGCTTAGAGTTGGCAGGCGTGCAAAAGGTAAAGAAAGTCCTGAGGTGACCCTGCTTGGGAAATCCCTGCTTAGGAGAAAAGAGTAAACTTGCCCCTCTTCCAAATGCCACTTGTTTCAAGGAGACCCACCCCTAAGATTCTAGCCCCCGGGGGTCTTCATACATACATCAAAACAAGGGTGCAAGGGTTAGAGTTCTTGGCCCAATCACAAAGAACTTGAAAATTAGATTTAATTAACAAAAAATGAAACTTGCAAGGAAACCAACCCCACCTTTCTTCACTGCTGAGTTCTAGAATTGAAAGTTTACATTCAGCAGAAAATGTGGAGATTTAATATTTACTTTGGGAGTAAGAGGGTTAAGAAGACAATGATTGTTTTATGGATTGTGGGTGTTTCCCAAATATATAAATTAGGTTTGCTAAAGTGAAATCACAGCTCCCGCTCTTTCAGGAGAACGGAGTACGCCACGATCTCTGTATAAAATCTGAAGAGATTGCTTTAGAAGACACTGAAAGATTGGGCTTCATCTCCAGTTACTCCACCATACACCAGACAAAGAAATTCCTGAAAGGTTATAAGCATACTTTTCTTACAAGCACCCACAGGAATAGGTCAATGTAAGTTGTCGTGTAAACAAAACAGCTCATTACTAACCATAGTTTAAATTTCTTTTGACAGAAGATTTTGATCCACTGCATCTGAAACCCACATTCACACATAACTGCCCCTGAGCAAGAGCAAAATACAGATTTAGATCCTAGCCTCAGGCTTTTCTCATGCTTGAAAGCAAAAGGTGCTGGTGCTAGAGGTTGAACAGTCTCAGCGGCTGATACTTCCTTCTTCCCTCTCTATGATCAAGTCTGGGAGGACTTTAAATTCCCTTCCCACAGAGAGGCCCGAGTGTCTGAGGAAATCCACAGACAACAATCAAGCCTTTCCTTTCAGGACTAAGTCTCCACCATGCCCCTTCCTGTTCCAATCAGGTTTGCAGAGCATTTCCCCTGCTCTGTGTGTCATGAATCAATTGCAAAATGTGCCAACCTCCGCTGGTTCCTCTAGAACTCAGCTGAGGTTCCCCGTCCTTCCCTAGGTAGCACAAGGCTGCTCTGGTTTTTACCCGGCGGAAGGTGGAAATGCACTGTAGAAATTCACTAACTCTTTCACAGCCAGAGAGAAGTGAAAGTCTGGGGTACCCACCCCATCTATTAGGACACTGACCTGCTAAGCTCAGGAGAAAGCAGATTTGTGGATTCTGGACCACAAATCCAGAGTCAGTTACAATCACCCAGAAGGAAAAGGAAGAGTGAAAAGGGCTACAAAGTAACCAACTCAGTTACTTAGCAACTGGACAAAACTTGCCTCACAGGAGAGGCTAAAGAGGCATCTCACGCCCATTCAAAGAGTAACAGCCTAGGATTTACATGCAAATAGACAAAGACCAAGGGGAAAAGGAAATCGAAATTAGCAAGCAGAGTTTACAGCAGTGGGCCTGAGGCCCAGATTTTTAAAAGTTTCACCTAGGAAGGAGACAGGACTTACATATAGGAATGAATGAATGAATGAATGAATGAACACAGACCCTAACAAGCTTACAGTCTGGCTTCTGAAAAGTCAAAGCAACAGATGAAGGACACAGGCACACAAGTTTGGTAGGTATGAAAACACTCCCCAGCTAACGTGAATCGTAAGGCTTACAGAAAGATGAAAATTAGAAGCTGGGAAGCTCCAGGGAGCACAGGTACCCAAGCTTAGGAGAAAAACAAAGCCTCCAGCTGGGGGAAGGGGGCGGCAGTCTGCAGGTTGTGGGGTAGGTCAGAGTCTGTCCATCTGCAGACACCCTCACCAACAGCCCTGTGTCCAGGACTGAAGCCAGCCTCCAAACTCCGAGGAGTCTCCTCCCTTAAGAGGAGCCACTGAGCCTGAAGCTTTCCAAAAGGGGAGACACAACTTGGCTGGGGGGAGGGGGCGCAGGACTTCCAGTTTGCCTGAGGAGCTCAAACTCTGTCCCCAGCTTCTAGCCACACACTGAAGGAGGCTGCTCAGTCCCGGCAGAGGAAGGAAAAGAAAAGAGGGTTTTTTGCTCCCCATGCCCCACATCCAACCCCAACCTCACACCTGGACCAGGACAGCAAGGCCCAGGGCTGACTCCGGTGCCCAGCCCAGCACTTACTTCTCATACTCGGCGTTGTCTCTGTCGCAGCGAGAATCCTTGTGCTTCTGCCAGTCTTTGCCATGCTTGCAGGTGGTGAGGAGCAAGACGTCCTCCCCGTTGTGGACGTGATATAAGGCATTCCTGGTGTCTGACCCTATCCCTGTCAGGTACCTCTTCCCCTTGAATACCAGCATGTACTTCCTGAGAGGGGGGATGGTGTTAAACTTCAAAAACCCCCTCTCCCCTCCTGTCCTGGGATGGTCCTTAGAAAAGAGGGGAATAGAAACATCAAAGTTGGGTCGGAAGTTTTCAGTACTGATGCTGGCTTTGGCCAGCATTGCCTGGCCGATGTCAAACCCCACATCCTCGGTGTAGTCAGGCCAAGTGCCGGAATATAAATTAAAAATTAAATGATTCCTACCATTGTTCCACAAGTGGAGACTCTGCACTTTGGATCTCAAATTGTGCACGTACTGAGGTGACAACTGGTCTCTGTCTAAAGTATCCAGACTCAGGACAAAGAGGCACGCCTGGCTGGGGTCCGAGGTGTAGAACCTGGAGCCCTCGATGGCCGCTAGAATGTTTTGGTAACTTTCGGCGATTTTCTCCCCTTTCTGCTGCGGGTAGACGTAGACTTTGAAGCCGTTTTTCTTGCAAAGGGTGAAATCGAAGCAGGACTCCATGCGGCACTTCTTGCCTTTGTAGATGCTGGAGTTGGCGTCTCGCTTCTGCCGGGGGGACATGTGCACGCTGGAGTCCTCGTTCTCCGATTGCTCCCAGGGAAAGAAGGGGCGCAGAGCGTCCGGGAAGCGGGGCCAGAACCTATCCGGGCCGGGCTGGTGCAAGCCATCGCGACTGCTGTGCTCGTCTCTCCGGCTGTGGCTTCTCGATGCCCTAAACTGCAAGCCTCCGAAATAAAACAAAAGGGCGAGACAAGAGCCGGCAGAGAGCAGGATGAAATAGCGTTTTTTGGCCTGCATGTGTCCTGCCTGGGTCAAGAGGATTGTAAATAAACACGAGGGCCCCCCAAGTTCCCCGAGCCACACTTTCAGCTCCAGTCCGCCATCTTCCCGCCTGCAAAGACTTCAAACTCTGCGCTCGCACCTTCTCTGCACGCCGTTCCCCAAGCCGCGGGCTGATCCAGCGCATGTGGGCGATTTCTTTAACTTTCTCCCCTCCGGTCTCTCATCGTCGGGTTGCACAATGCGCGGGGTGGACGGAGGGGCGGAGGGAGGAAGAGCCGGGCTGCCGAAAATCTCGCACCCAGGGCAGGGCGAGCAGGCGGCGGACTGTAATTTTCTTGCATGCAACAAGAAGACGGAGGCAGAGAAAGAGAACGGGGAAGAGGAAGAAAGAAGGAGAAGGAGCAGAAGAAATAATAATAAAAAATTAAAAAGCTCCCGATCGCCCGATCGGCGGCCAGAGCCGGGGATCGCCTCGCCTCTCCGATGGCTCCCGGCGGCGTGGAGAAAGCAGCAGCCCCGGGAAAGCAACTCCAACTCCCGCACGCTCCCTGCGCTGCCCGCGGTTCCAACAAGTCAGCCGGCGCCGGGGTCAGTGCATCCTGCAGCCGGCGCGCCGCAACCTCACAAATCCCTGCATCGCTCTGTCTCCGCGGCTGCAGCGGCTCCCAGACTCCGGCGGGGCGGACTCCGCGCGGCGATCGATCGCGGGCCCCGAGCCCCCCCAGCACACTCACACCCGCGCGCGCCCCGCCCCGCGCCCGGGGACGCGGCGGCCCGGCTGGTGGCGGCGGTGTCGCGTCGTCGTCCCCGCGGCCGTGCCGGCCCCGCGCCGCGCTCCGCAGGCCCCGCGCGCTCGCCGCGCCCGCCCGCCGCCGCGCGTTACCCGGTTCTGAATGTTCCACTCACACATTCCATTCCCGACACGACGGCGCTGACCTCATCCATCCACGCAGCCCGCGCTGCCATTGGCCGGGCGTCACGTCCGGGGGGCGGGGCTTCCGCTGCGCCCATTCATAAGTGGCGGCCGCCGGCGGACAGAGGCGCCGGCGAGGCGCGGGGACCTGGGGGCGCTCCAGTGGCCGCTCGCTGGCTCGCTCGCGGGGGCGCTCGGCGATCGCGCGGCCCAGGGCGGGACCCCGGGCCCGCAGCGCCCCGGTTGGGCTCCTCGGCTCTTCGTCTCCTCGGCCCCCTCGGCGCGCCGGGCTCGGGATCCGGCCTGGGCCGTGCAGGCACCCAGCGCCGCGCAGAGGCGCCCGCGGGGACGCGGTGGCCGGGAAGGGGAGCGGCGACCCGCCCGGCCCTGCTCGGCGCTGCTCCCGCTCGGGATGCTCCGCGCGCCCGGGAGGATCCGAGTGCCCGGGCGGGACGCGGCCGCGAGGAGCGCGCTCCTGGAGAGGACTCTTGGAGAGGGAGGCAGGGACCGCCCCTAGGAGCCGGCGGGGACCTCGGGGACAGCCAGCCATCCGGTGCTCGGAGACGCCTCTCCAGCCCACCTGCCACCCGCCAGGCCCAGTGTTTTCACTGACCAGGCTCCTTGATTTCCCTACCAGGCCCATCCATTTTCTGTCTTCCCCTCAGGGACATCCTAATCCCCAGAAACAAAGAGGAATTTTCACGATCAGGAGGGATTGTTACAGTTCTCCGTGTCTGCCTCTGTGTGCTCAAACATCTACTCCAAATCGCATTGTCTACCTGCCTTTCATCCACCCCCACCCCTCCATCTGGTCTAGAGCCCACCAGCGAGCTGGTCTATGATAGCTTAAATACGTATCCCACGGTTTCTAGTATATGAGAACCCCGAAGTATAAATAATTAAAGAGCAAAATAAAAGATGGATAGTGGGAAACAGAGACAGATCTTTTGCAAATGGTCAAGGGACCGAGAGATAAAGAGAGGGAAAGGGATGAAGAAAAAATTGAGATGAGGTACGCACGTGGACCAACTCCCCACGAGGAATGTAATCATTATATACTGCAAATATGTACTAATGAAAAAATTTTAAAGACGTCTTAAGGATGGGTGACAATTAGTGTGTGGTGGGTGGACCTCCCTTTAACTGGCTTCCCAGTCCCCAGTCCCGTAACTGAGCCTAAGACCCACAAAGACGTGCTCGGCGCCCGCAGCGTCTGTGGTCAGACCCAGGCTCCCGGGCCTGCCCCTCCCACCCCTTCCCTGGCTAAAATCTCGGGCCTGGCGGGGCCAGCAGTTGCCTGGGGCAGCGACTGTTTAGTGAGTGTTTACTCAGGGAGTGACTGCAAACTGGAAGCAGACACTTCCCTGCTCCCCCGGGGCTGCAGGAACCCCGGCGGGGTGCGGACCAAGGGCACGGTTCTAACCAAGCGGGGTAAAGTGACAGAGCGGAAAGTTGTAGGCGTTTGTTGTTTCAGATCTGTTTTAATAAAGGGGGGCAGGGACGTGAGCGGGACATTACTGTACACTCCTGAGGCCTCTCCCTAGGTCTGACCCGCTGAGGATGAGGTAGCGTTTCCAGATTTGATCTGTGCCCCCTGAACCACTGGGACAGGAATACAGATGCGGTCATCGTCCAACCACGACGACAACGGTGCAGATAAATGCAGTGATCGAAACCACGTGTGACCAAGGGCTCCTGGGGGCAGGGTGGGGAGGAGCAGGCAAGCCAGGGACCCTGCTGTGCAGGTCAGGGCGCGAAGGATCACTGCCCGAGAGGTTGGGACTGTGGACCTCGCCACAGCCCTCTGCCCTCGAGTCCTCCTGCTGTCCTGGCTCTTTACGTCCTCTTCCAGCTTTGGCACAAGTTCCTTTCTTTCTTGCCTGACTGGGGCGGATTCTCCCATCCACGCCCAGCGCTCCCCTGGCGTTCCACAGTGGTGTGTGCTGTGCGAAAACCTTGGTCCTGGAGCTTAGAGGAACCGTGGGCTCAGACCCCCGGCTCTGCCGTTTACTAACGCCCCTCACTGAACCTGGGTTTCTCACTTAAAAATTCAGAGCAGTAGTAAATTTTTTGCCAACCTGTCTCAGTGTGTAGATCGAACCTTGCTCTACACCTGAGGCCTTAGCTCAAATTTTACATTTCCTAATCATACATCTAGATACATAGATAGATAGATAGATAGATAGATAGATAGATAGATAGATAGATAGATAGATAGATCTACAGATCTCCTTTTTTCCTAGCTCTCTTCACCAGCTGAGATCTTTATTTGTTTTTGTTTTTGTTTTTTTTGTTTTTTGTTTTTGCTATTTTATTGTGTTTCTTCACTGTCAGGAGCACTTTCTTGGTCAGGCCCCAATCCCCAGGGCCAGGGCAGTTCCTGGCACTTAGGTGGACTCAACCACTGATTTGAATGAATGAATGAATTAATTAATTAATAGAATTCAACTTCGCAGCCCTTGAATAGCTTGGAAAGAAAGATCTCGGTGAAGCTCAGTGGTGCATACCTGGAATCCCAGCAAGTTAGAGCCCAGCCTACACAACTTAGTGAGTGTCTGTCTCAAAAAATAAATAAATAAATAAATAAAAAATAAAAAGGGCTAGAAATGTAGCTCAGTGCAAAGGCCCTGGTTCAATCCGCAGTACAGAAAGGGAGACAGAGGAGAGAAAGGGAGAGGGAGAGAGAGAGCGATCCTGAAAGTACAGACAGCAAAAATAAACAAGTAGGCTATGTCAAACTGAACTCTCTGTACAGCAAAGGAAATAGCAAGATAAAAAGACAACATATGAAAGAAAAATATTTGTAAACCATACATCAGATAAGGGATTAATAGCCAAAATATAAATTCAAACAACGCAATGGCCAAAAAAAAAAAATGTAAATGGATACAGGCTTTCAGAAGACAGGTAAATGGTCCCAACAGGCATATAAAAAGGTGTTCAACATTACTTATCGTTGGGAAAATGCAAACTATAGCCACAATGAGCTGCTACCTCATAAATATTACAATGGCTATGGTCAAAAGGACAAGGAAAGTCAGGCATGGCAGCACATGACTGTGATCCCTATACAAGGGAGGCTGAGGCAGGAGGACTGTCAGGAGTTTGAGGCCAGCCTGGGCTACACAGTGAGTTCAAAGCCAGCCTAATCTACATAGTGAGCCTCTGTCTCAAAAATCATGGAAACAGCCTGTATGTCCACCAACAGATGAATGGATAAAGAAAATGTGGTATCTATAAATAATGGAGGGCCGGTGAGATGGCTCAGTGGCGTAAGCGCCTGCCTTGCAAGCGCGAGGGCCCGAGTTCGACTCCCAGATCCCACATATGAAAAAGGGGCCGGTGATATCACTCAGCGGCACGGGCGCCTATTGGCGCGCGAGGTCCTGAGGTCGACCCCCGGTACCCACAAAAAAAAAAAAAAAAAAAAAAAAGATATAAATAATGGAATACTACTTGGCTATAAAGAAGGATAAATTTGAGACATTTGTAGGAAAATGGATTCACCTCAAAAACATAAAGTTAAGAGAAATAAATCAGACACACAAGCTCAAATACCATATGGTTTTTCTCATTTGAGTAACCCAAAGTACAAACCAAGTAAAGAGGAAAAGAAAAGATTGATAAAAAGAAATAGGAAGATAGATCTTATGCGAATGGGGAAAAGACCAAGATACTGAGGTGGGAGAGAAGGGGACAAAAAAAGATTTTCAGTTGTATTAGGTACATATACCAACTCCCCATGATAAATATAATCATTATATGTCACAAACATGAACTAAAAAAATAATAATACCATCGGATATGGTGGTGCACTCCTGTAATCCCAGCACTCAGGAGGCTGAGGCAGGAGAATCACCAGAAGTTCAAGGCCAGCCTGAGCTTCATAGTGAGTTCAAGGCCAGCCCAAGATATACTGTGAGACCCTTCCTCAAAAAAAAAAAAAAAAAACTTTCAGTTATAGAGTGAGTCAGTTCTGGACTCTCATGTACGTCATTAACCATGCTGTATGGTCTTCAGCTGCTCCTCGGCTATGACTGGGTTAGGTCCTGGTGAACCCACTGTGAACTGAGGATGCCCTGAACACACCCACCGAAGAGAACATCTTGGCCACTGAGGACGCAGTGAGGATCAGCTGTTCACCCTTGTGTTCGTGGGCTGCTGGCATCTCAAAAGAGTATCTTATCCGTAGCATATCCCTATCCATAGCCAGGAAAAGGTCACAACTCAAAATTCAAGGAATGGTTTCCTCTAAACGTGCATTGCTTTTGCACTATCACAGACTCCAAAATTCATTAATTACTTATTACCACCATAAGTAGGAGCCTACATGTGTCTAGAATGTCACAGTCTATCTTAAGTGTTTCTACTACACACACACACAGAAGGTAACCATGAGGTGACAGGTACTTTAATTAGCTTCATTATTGTCATTGTTTTACAATGTATACATGTATCAAATTACCATGCTATACATCTTAAGTGCATATAATGTTAAATTGCCCATTTCTGATCCTCCTGCCTCAGCCTCCCAGAGTAATGGGATGACAGGCACACACCTCCACGCCGAACAAGTGTATATAATTTTAATTTGTTGGTTATGGCCCAATAAAGCTGGAGTATATAAAAAAGAAAGGCGCCATAGTAGTGTCTCTAAGCCAGCCTGGGTCTCTCGTTTGAGTAGATATACCTAGAATATATATTTTTTGACTTGTGGAGTTTTGAGGCAAGGCCTTGCCAGGAAGTCGAACATGGCTTTGAACTTGCTGTGGAACCCAGACTGGTCTCAAACTCACAATCCTCTTGTCTCAGTCTCCAGAGGCTGAATTTCAGGAATGTGCAGCCACACTCTGCTCCTTTGACTAGAAATCCTAAGAATGTCTTAACAGAGTTCAGGTTACTCCATTGTAAATCCTCCAGCAATGCCTCTAATCATGTAACTCCTCTGGTCATAGTCCTGCAGGGGCCCGTCTCTGTCCTTGCAATGACTTACAAGTTCCTGCAGATCTTTCCTAACTGCACCTGCCTCTCCTCGGCAGGCCTCTCTCCACTTGTTTCTGGCCCTTAACTCTCTCTTCTCTGGCCCAGCTAGAGACCTTGCTGTTCCTCATTTATACTAAACATGTTCCTGCCCCAGGACCTTTGCACACGCTTGTCTTTGCCAGTCTGCTCTCAATATCCGCAGGAAATGCTCCCTGGCTTGCCTCAAGTCTCTTCTCAGCTACCAGCTTTCTTTAGAGACCACCTAAATCAAACAGCAGCACTGTCTCCATTTTCCTAGCTCCTCGTGCTACTCTATTTTCCTCTTTAACACCAATGAACACCTGGCACACTAGATACTGACTTGTTAATTTATTTATGTTACATTTCCAATGTGAGCTCCAAGGGGCAGGAAGTTTTCTGTTCCCTGCTATAGCACCAGCAGCTAAACTCATATTTGTTTAGCTAATTAATTAATTCGATCCCATTGTCTGTAAGGCAAAAAAGAGAATGTTTAGTGCAGGAGTTCTATAAAACACTCCTGTGCTCATACATGCACACAGGAAACTAAAATCTCTTTCTTTCTTTTTTTTTTTTTTTTTTTCTTCCTTTCTTTTTTCATACTAGAGATTAAACTAAGTTGCCCGTGCTGGTCTTGACCTTGGGATCCTCCAGCCTTGGCCTCCCAAGTAGCTAGGATTCCAGGTGTCTGCAGGCATGTCCTGCCAGTGTTTTCTTTTTCTATATGCAGCACCCCAGACACAAATGCTTTTTCAAAGGTCTGCAATTATATTTCCTGTGGGAAAAAGATGACTCCAAAATCGGAAAACATACTAAAATACCAAAATTAATAAATGTTTAAATGCTGGTAAGTGTACCCAATCAATCTTCATAAAGTTTCAGAACATTTTTATTTGACAAGGACACTTGAGCTTGGGTGACACGCAATAGGGTGGGTCCCACGCTCCCAGAAAGGGTGCAAGCGGCTGGGTGCGCACGGCCCGGTGGACTGGGGACGGAGGAGCGGGCCATTCCCAGGCAGGAAGCAGGCGCCCAAGGGCCGGTTCCTTCCCCGTCCCCGCAGCCGGTGAGAAACCGGGCCACGCAGTTCCTGCACGCCGGGCCAACGGCTGGGCTGAAATACGCAGGGTCTGACTTGCTGAGGGTCACGATGGCCCACGTGGATCAAGGAGGGAGAACTGGAGAGGAGGTGGAGCAGGAGGAAGTACATGGCCCCTGGAGACCTGAGAAAATGCTCAACATCGCGGGGCATAGGAGAAATGCAAATTAAAACAGTCCTGAGGTTCCATCGCCCCCTGAAAGCACGGCCGTCATCAAGAAATCAAGCAATGACAAATGCTGGTGCAGAGGCTGTGGGGAAAAAGGACCCTTCTCCACTGTTGGTGGGAGTGCAGACCAGAACAACCACTGTGGAAATCAATGTGGAGATTCCTCAAACAGCTACACATAGAAACTCCATCCACCCAGCTATTCCCCTTGCAGGCATCTTCTCAAAAGAGTTAACGGCGTTGTGTTACAGTGATCCATGCACACCCGTGTTTACAGCAGCACAGCTCACAAGAGCTAAGTCTTGGAAGTGGCCTACATGTCCATCAAGAGATGAGTGGATAGAGAAAACGTGGTGCTTGCACACTGTGGGGTACCACTGTGCCACAAAGAAGACTAAGCCTGAGTCATCTGTAGAAAAATGGAGGCACCATGAAACACCATGTTAAGTGAAATAAATCAGACACACCAGCTTCAGTATCACATGGTTTCTCTTACACGAGAAGTCCAAAGTATAAATAAAGAGCGAACTAGAAGACAGATAAAAGGAGACAGGGAGATAGATCTTGTGCAAATGGGAAGGAGACCGAGAGATGGAGGGAGGGGAGAGGGGAGGGGAGGGGACGTGAGGAAGGGTTAAGATGTGCTATGTACATGTACCAAACACCCACAGTGAAAGGAGTAGTCATTACACATCACGATCGTGTACTAATACAGGAAAACAAACTGAAGAAGGGAAGGAAGACAGCGGGCCAAGCGGGAAGTTAACCAAGGACCCAGCAAGGGGGCCACCGCAGACCTGTGGAATCCTGGGCCAGGGTTTCTCAGGCAGTTACCCCTGTGACCTCCTGAGGTGACTAGGACACAGCGATTGTCCTCATCAGCCCTGACAGCAAGGAAACTGAAACTCAGTCCTCAGGGGGCCCCCAGCAAGTTCTTCCCACGTGCCTTAGACAAACCTCACTGAGCAGCTGCTCTGTACCCGGCCTGGCATCAGATGCTGGGGCCGTGTCTCTGGTCCTTCGTCATCTACTATACACGCACGAGGATCCGGGAGCGCGCCCCCGAGCCCTGCACAGTCGGAGGAGGAAGCAAGGCTCAGGTCAGGGTTCGGAACCCGGGAGCAGTTGCCCGCTGGGTCTGCTAATCCCTGTGGTAAGGGGCGGTCCTGCGCGTTGCGGGACGGTCAGCCACTTACCCGGCCTCTATGCTCAGGTGGCCAGGGGCACCCCCATTTCCACCCGCACCCCCAGATGTGATTCCAAAGATGTCTCCAGATGTTGCCAAACACCCCTGGGAGGCAAAGCCAGCCCGGGCGGAGACCCACTGATCTCGCGAACCAGACAGCCCAAGGGCAGCAGATTTTCAAGGGACGAGTTTAGGATATGACCCTCAGCTTCGGGCTCCACACCTACCCACAGGACTGCAGCTTCCTTTGAGTTCCTTCTTCAAGGCAGCTGATTAAAAAACCTCTCCTAGACATTAATCTGGGAAACTTTTTATTAAGAACCTAGTATGTGCCGGGCACATGCCAGGTACCGAGCTGAGTGGTGTAGAAGACAGCAGGTATCTGCTATCATTGAAAAGAGAGAGTCAGATAATAAAATAACAAGTGAATAAATGAACGAGGTAATTTCTGATAATTCTGGGGAGAAATTCAAGAGGCATCGCCATAGATTGGGGTGAGGAAGAATAGGAAGGCTGGCTTTAAAGGGGGAGGTCAGCGAAGGTCTCTGTGGTGAGTTAACATTTCAGCTGACAGGGTGATGAGGAAAGAGCCTTGAGGGTGCTGCAGGCCCAGGGTCCGGTGAGTTCAAAGGTCCTGAGGCAGAAATGAGTTAGAAGAATGAGAACAGTGGTTCTCCAATATCAGCAGGCATCAGAATCGCCTGATGGGCCAATTCCAGAGTAGCTGATTCACTGGATCTGGCATGCAACCCTAGAAGTTGCAATTCTATCAGCAGCCTCTTGTTGCTGTTTTCTGAGGGACAAATGGTGACAAAGAAATGGCCCTCTTCTAAATCTGTATGTCATCCTGGGGGGTCTCATACAAATTTTACTGAGCCCTGGCGGAGGAGACGGAAGTTCTACCTTGATTGCTTGTCTTGATAGCTGCTGTTTTCTCCGCACTCGCACACCTTTAAGAACATATGTGTATGTACCTGTGCTGACTCTCCACGATGGATGTAGCCATTGTGTACTGCCAACACGTGCTGATAAAAATAAAAATTTTAAAAAAAGAATGTAGGTGCCGCACAGCTCCTACCTTCTAAGGGCTCTCACCCCAGAAGAGAAGGAGACTGGCTCGGGTTACAGTTCACAAGAGGAGGAGGTGGCCGTGTTCGCATGGGTCTCTGTTGACATCTGTAGATCCACTCATAGATGGAGTGACTGAGAGAAAGTGAGAAATGCGAACTCAGGAAGGGGAGGAAATCGGGACATCGCCCCACAATTCAAGCCCACTTTCCCATCAGATTTGAACGCTTTTGATTATGCAATAGCCTGTCGACACTGTCTTAACTCCTTTTCATCTTTAATTTCTGACATGCAATAGAATCGAATTTATCTTACATTCTGTCAACTGCATTTTAAAAAATTTATCGTCTAGCTCTTTTATGCTCCTGTGGTACACTCGTGATCGGGGCTCACGACAATAACCAAGAGACCCTGGAAGGTACCTGCTAGCTCACTCAAGTGAGGTCACATCACGTCGTTTCCAGAATCCAGGGTCACTTGCTGGCACACACCGACCTGATGGACACAGAGCTAGTCACCCAAAGGACCTCCAGATGCTCCCAGGTGGTTTCTTGGTTGAATTTCCTCAGTTCCTTTGAATCCTTGGATTCTCAAGGTCAATAAACAAGTTTCCAAGCCATTTCCATAATATCTGGAGCCCGAGTTGGTGAGAATGCACACATATACCCCCAGAAGTGTGTGTAGGTAAGGACTCTCCCCTGGCCAAGTAAGCCATTCTGTAAACTTTCAATATAAACAAAACTATTTTTTTCCTTTTTGGTGGCACTGTGTATTGAACCCAGGGCCTCCTGCACGCTAAGCAAACACTCTACCACTAAGTGGCATCTCCAGCCCTTTTTATTTTATTCTGAGACAGGGTCTCACTGAGTTGCCCAGGCTGGGCTCAAACTTGCCACCTTCCTGCCTCAGCCTCCCCAGTAGCTGGGATTGTAGACATACATTACCATGCTTAGCAACGAAACCACTCTCCAAATTATAAATTCAACATAATTTCATATCTGCCCCAATATAGCACCTCCCAGCTCTCCTGCCTCCCCTCTTGTCTCTTTAAACACTTGTGTTATTAATTTCCTAGAGCCTGGTCTCATGGTAGAAGTGTGATCAGCCAGCTCAGAAACTATAAGGAAAAAGGTATGAAGATGACTAATAATTAAATAAATTTTGATATATTTATGTGTAAATTTTAGCATAGGCCTTAGTGCTCTGGAAATCTGAATATTTAAAGCTCATCAAAGTAAACTAAAAATATCTATACTGGCTTTAAGTAAGCCTTGAGAAGAGAATTGCCCAAGAAGCATAATTCACATCTTTCCTAACTGTTCTCTTCTCCTGAGGACTTTAGCCAGGGCTACCAGCTCTAACTGCTGGCCCAGTCATTTCTTATGACACGAGAAGGATGCAGGCCTGAGTTCTGGTTTGACACTGGGCAAGCCTGGTCCCTTTCTTGTTCCTTTCTGCCTGTGGAGGCTTGTTGCTAATGGGAACCTTCAGGCACAGCCTGTTCCGGGCAGAAGGCAGACGCGGCCAGGGCTCTGTGAAGCTTCCCCTCCCCTCCTTCTTGACCTCCCTGTGTCCCTCCCACCCCTTCACCAAAAAAAAAAAAAAAAAAAGAAAGGGAGAAAGGAAGAAAAATCTTCTCCATCTAAGCTCTGATCTGACCTGTCACCCGCTCTTGGCTTGTCTGATCCTGGAATTTCTTGCAAGAGGAACTGCCAATTGCTATAAATTACATGCTGCCTTGACAAGAAGAATGCTAATCCTTTGGTGGTGTAGAAGGAGACCACCAGACCTGTTTCGAGGATGAAGACACACTCATCTGAAGGTCCCGGGACTCTCTACTGCACCCGACTACCTTTCTTCCAAGCAACATGGGACCCCCAGGTGGGAGAAGGGGTCACCGTGAATAAGCAGACAGTTAGCTGGTTACAACCCAACTCTCGTGTTCATGGCTATTGTCTCCTGGCTGTAACGTTGAGAAACCTTTGTGGTGTTTTTCTGCCTGCTACAGTGTCATATCCTACCATTGCTCAACTGTGTACACTTCTACAGTGTCGCTGCAGAATGTTTACTTAAAGAGTTGCAGGCCACTGGGGACAAGACGGCCCAGTGATTCAACACAAAGCATTCACTCTGGCCTCCTGAGTTCATCCTGCACCACAGTGGCTGTGACTTTAGGCAAGTGACTTACGAATTCTAAACCTCAGTTTCTCCATATGCCCCTCCACCCCCACAAAATGATGTCCACTTCTGACGTCTGTGCGTGTGAAACACTTAACATCGCCCCAGCACCTGGGAGGAGGTACTTGGTCAATGTGAAATTACTGTAACGCTCCCTGCGCGCCCACCAGGTTGATTCACCAGCAGCCTCGTAGAGTGAAAGTGACTTACTTCTGCATTGCTTTTTCAGCAGTTTGATCTTCCAGAATTTGATTAATGTCCTTCCTAATTAAGATTGACAGTTGAGCAAATCATGAAGAGCTGCAATGCTTATGAAAAACATATTCATTTATCCATTTATCCATTCAGTAACATATTTATTGGCTGCCACTACCTCTTGTGGCATGCAACATGGCAAGTGGAACAGACCAGGGACAGTGAACAGACATCATCTCCTACTCGAGGAGATGACGGCAAACAGGGAAATAAACAAATTGAGTAAGGGCTGAATGCTAACGCTGCTTGGGAAATAGGAAGTTCTCAGAAAAGACTGGCAGGGCAGACTTCTCCGAGAGGCATTAAACAGATGAAGGATCAGAACGGGCCCACCGAGCAAGGAGCATGGGGAGAACCTTTCAGAGAGAAGGAAGAGCAGATACCAACACCCCAGGGCTAATGGGCTGGGTGGCCTGGTCAGGAGCAGAAAGGGAACCCAGGGCTGGAGCCCTGTGAACGAGACATGGAGGCCCTGCCTGCCTTCTGGCAGCTCCGGTTGAAGAGTCAGCTGTGGCAACACATTTGCCTGTTGTCCATATGAAAAGGAAGCCATAGAGGCTCCAAAAAATAGGTGTGAGTGTTGGGATGGATCAAGCCCACACCCTCCATCTTTCCTCGAAACCTTCATTCATGGTAGAGCCGATGTCTGGCCTCCACACTGCAGAGGTCGGTCTCAGCGTCTTCAACCCTCGACCGTGTTTATTCCTCTATGTGCCTCTCTCCCCGGTGGGACACCAGCGCCCGGAGAAGTGAACTGTGCCTGAGGAATCCTTGTAACTTCAGCAGCTAGCACAGTGCCCACCCTTAGCAGCGTCTGCTGAATGAAGGAATCATCGCTAAATTTACTGTGCTCACTGTTGACAGGCGATGTGCTAACTGTTTTAAATATAATAACCCAATGAATCCTTTTTACAGCCCTGAAGTATGTGCTGTTATAAATAAGTGACATTTTACAGAAGAAATGAAGGCTCAGGGAGGTCAGTAACCACTCAAGCCCTTGTAGCTGGGAAGTGGCCCAACTGCAATTTGAACTTGGAGAGTCTGGCTTGAAAGCTCTTGCTTTTAATTTAGGTATAAAATGCTTCTCAAACTACTGTGCATAGGAATCACCTGGAAAACATATTCAAATATACATTCCAGGGCCCCATTTGCAGAGTTTCTGATGCAGTAGTTGTATTAGTTATCCAGCGCTGCGTAACAAATTAACCCCAAATTAGAGGCTTCACACAACAAACGTTCATTACCGCCCAGCTTCTGGGGGTCATTGCAGAGTCTCTCACAAGGCTCCAATTTTAATGTCAGGGGCTGCAGGGGGCTCAAGTCTTAGCCAGGAGGAACCAGTTCCATGCTCATTCATGCAGGGCCTGGCGGAAGACAACAGCTCCTTGTCACATGGACCTCCCCAGAAGGCCATTCACAACCAGCAGCTGGCTGCCCTCATAGCAAGTGAGAGGCCAGCCAAGACCACACCCAGGTCTTTGTGTCATCTCCTCTCAGAACTGACATCCTACACCTTTGCCTAGTCTTAGGAACTGCTTACTGCAGGAGGTGTAGAAAGCCTAGGAATCTGTGTTTCTGAGAAAGTGACTGTGATGCTGACAGTCGCCCATACTGCGCAGCACCAATCTGCTGCAATGAATATGTTCAAAATGGATGAGTAAATAAACCAAGGGGCACATGGACCAGCCAACCAATGGACATTACCCTTGATTGGATCCCATACGACAGTCACATGGAGTCTTTCTCCACCCTGGCTGTCCTCACAGCTACTTCCATTTCCAAGGCTCCTGTCAAGGACAAACTCGAGTCATTTGTAGGAAAACGGATGCACCTTGAGACTAGCACGTTAAATGAAATAAATCAGACACCCAAGCTTAAATATCACATGGTTTCTCTTCTATGAGAAACCCAACGTATAATAAAGAGCAACATAAAAGATACATGATAAGAAAAAGGGAGATAGATGTTTTGCAAAAGGGAATGGGACCAAGAGATGGAGGGAGGAGAAAGAAGGGGAGGGGAAGGGGATGAAAAAGATTAAGATGTGCTATGTATGGTATGTGTACCAACCTCCCGTCGCATGAGGAACGCAATCATTATGTACTGCAAACTAATAAAAAGAAAAAAAACCTTTTAAAAATGCTGTCAAAAGGGTAATGAACCTAGGAAAAGCCAAATCGGCTCTGTATCTGCCTGGAATCTGATGGGCTGACCTGCGGTGGACCCCTCCCTCAGTCTCACCTCCGGAGACCCTGCAATCTTTCCCTCAACATCCTTGCCTCGTGAGTCAGGCTCACAGAGCGGGCAATCGTTTCCACGATTCTCTTCCGGCTTCTTTTTCAGGAGATAGAGCAAGAGGAGTGGATTTTACCTCCACCGAGTCCCTGAAAGCCAAACCACCGAGCGAATGCAAATTAAAGCAGATTTGCTCTTCCTGCCTAAATTAAACAGGACTCCCTGGCCACCAACTGTGTCTGACCCCACCGCCTGATGGGGAGGGGACAGCTCGGAAAGCTGGTTCCGGCTCTCAGTGACAATGCAAGAGGCTCCTACCACACCCTTTCCCTGTCCTGCCTGGAGGAAGGGATGTGTGGAGTGCTGAATAGCTGCTGGGGTGCAGGGAGGCGAATGTTCCTAAATATACGTCTGTATTGGGCATTGGTGTGTCGAAAAATTACACCTCCCCGTCCCCCACTTGGGTGATCTTTAAGCATTTCCTTACACAACCCCTGTGCACCTCTGAGCTCCTCACCCCACATGAAGAATCCAATCGCAGCCTAATTTGTGTCTGCTTACACCTTAAAACAGATGCTCTTCCGTCACCTTCTGGCAGCTTCAAGTGTGTTCCTTCTGCCCAGCCCGCTGGGCACGTGCTGGGGTCTCGTGTCCCTTGGTCTCCCAGGCTCTTTGTCAACAATGGCTTTCCATCCTTCCTCAGGCGGCCCTTAGGGTGGCCTGCTAGACATGGTCAGGGGAGGGTTTCTTTACAGCAAGGCCAGTTGTCACAGCGTTAGCCTATCTGTCATTTCTCTCTAAGCCACAAATCGATTTCCAGAATATATGAGAGGTGTTCTGTATTATACGCGTGTGTATGTAGCACACATGTGTTCGTACATGTGCACGTATGCGGCTCTCAGTCACACCATGAATATGATGCTGACTGGGATGCGTCCACCAGGAAGCTCGCTTATGGATTGAGTCAGCACTGAGATTCTTCCCTTACTTGAAAAGAAAGTGGGTGGGACCCCTGGATCTCTTTATCCAAGGTGGGAAATTGACTTTCAAATTGATGAGACCCAGGCTCCTAATATTCTCTTAGCAACCGCTGTAGCTCTGACCTCGCTCATCAGCTGCTGTCTCTTTCCGTCAAGCCAGTCTCGGCTTCCTCTCTCTTAGGCTGACATCGGCAGCAAGATGTGCCCTGCCTACCTGCCACAAAATGGCCTGCAATGGATGCTTTTTCAGTGGATGGCTAACCAAAGCCATATTCTTTTTTTTTTTTTTTTTTTTTGTGGGTACCGGGGGGACGACCTCAGGACCTCGCGCGCCAACAGGCACCCGTGCCGCTGAGCGATATCACCGGCCCCTTTTTCGTATGTGGGTTCCGGGAGTCGAACTCGGGCCTTCGCGCTTGCAAGGCAGGCGCTTAAGCCGCTGAGCCGTCTCACCGGCCCCCAAAGCCATATTCTGTAGAAAAGCTAATTAAAATACAATAGAGTCTATGTGTTGTCTAAGCCACATCTTACTTTAAGACACTGGCTTATTGAAATTTAAAAATGGGTCACGTTGGCAAGGGGTATTAATGTTGGAAAGAGATCTATTTGAATGTGAGGCTTCCTTGGATTGAAGCAACAACAGAAGGATTGTGGTTCACCCCTGTCCACACTTCAGCAACGATGTCATTCCTCTCTCATTCCACTGTACGTTGAGTATAACAATATATATATTGCACATGGTATAACTCCTTGCTTTGCACCTGGGTGTTCTTCTAAAAAATTCTTTTAAAAGTATGTATAATGTAATATAATACTAACATTATAGAACTCTCAGTAGAAACATTAACTTCACGAGGACCAGGATGACCTGTTGAATACCATGCCTGATACACCATAAGTGCTCATTAAATATACAAATACAAAAAATACAAATGAATGAAGGAGTGAGTGAATCTCTTTAGCAGTGCAATGTAACGTAAATTGAATAAGGTTGGGGCTGGGGGGGTGGGACAGTAGTAGAAAAAAATTAAATTAAATTTGGAGACAAGTACTGCCTGAGAATTAATCAGCCTGATAAATCACCTTTGAAATACACAGGCCAATAGGAAAATGGGAGTTTTTTTTTTAATAATAAATTGATTTTCATTTGTATTTCAGTGTTTGGAATCAGTAAAGGGAGGTACACATTTGGAATTGCTATATTATTTCTGTAAACCCATTTTCCTTATTCTCAACAGGTTTACTACTGCCTGGAACTCGTTTTCAAGGCTAAATTCTTCACCCAAGTACGCAATTTATTTGGCTCCAGAAAGCGGTCTTAGCTTTCCCTGGCTGATGTCTCTGCAGTAACCAGGTGGCTCAATGGCTAAGAAGCCAGCATCAACCCCCTCCGCCCGTCTCTCCCTTGCCGCCCCGGCCGCCTGCGTGGGAGGGCTTGGGTGCGCGCTGCCAAAGCCTAAGGCTGTATGCAGGCTCCTCTGGCTTTGTGGCCAGTGTCATCAATAAAGTGTTTCCCACTTTAGATCTCCTAAAATAAAGGTTTCTCTTGGAGACAAGAACTGATGAAATTTACTATAAAACTATACTGTCAACGAAAACCTGTTTTACCCTTTAGGAGCTGCAATGCTTGCTTTCCTCCAATAACCGAGAAGTCCAAAAGTGACTCAGCAGCACTGGTACCACCTCTGGACAAGAGAAAAAAAGATCATCTTCCCCGTTTCCTCTTCCTCTTCCTCCAACCACCCATACTACAAATAAAACGTCATTAGTGCCAGGCAGCTATATTGCAGCTCTTGTCCTCCTGCAGGGACAGCTTTCTGTGTCTGCAGGCAAATGTTAAGTGACATAATTTTTAGTTTCTAATGTGGTGGCTGAAATGGTTATAAAGAGCAAATTAAAAAAATAGATTAACAAGATATGATAATAAAGACAGAATCACACTTTCTTTTCTTTCTCCAGCTGGTTTATGAAGCAAATAACAACGTACCCCAACTAAAAGTGGCTTTAGCAAAAGGCCTTCTCACTAGCTTGTCACCTAACAGGTGTCTGGAGATTGGCATGGGTTGATGCAGCAGGTTGGCAATGTCGTTAAGAAGCCAGGGTTTGGAGGATTCCCATTTTGCAATTCTTGCTATGGTCGTGATGTCTACACTAATGTCCCATGCGCCCCAAGCTTCTCGTTCCCACATAAACTAACCCAAAAGCAGGAAAGAAGGGGAGCCAGGGCACCTTCTGTTTGGGCTGTGCTCTATCGTATCAGAGGAAAATTGTCCCCAAAACTCCCTTCTCAGAGGCTAAAAATAATCCACCACAGCTGAGCCTGTGTACTCCACGGAGCTGCTGCTCAGTACCCAAACAAAATTGGTATTGCGTTAGCGAGGAAGAAAGGTGATACTGGATTGGCTGTGGATGGCTTCTTCTCCACTGATCTAAGCCTTCATAACAATTAAGCTTTTAAAAATTACTTAATAACAAAGCTGGCCGTGGTGGTGCATGCCTGTAATCCCAACACTTAGGAGGCTGAGGCAGGAAGATCACTACAAGTTGGAGGCCAGCCTGAGCTACAAAGTGAGTTGAAGGCCAGCCTAAACTACAGAGCAAGACCCTTCTCAAAACACACACACACACACACACACACACACACACACACACGAAGTAAAAAATAAATAAAAGTTGGTTGACAACAAGACAACAAACCAAAACTAATTTTGGATGATAGTTATCCCATCGCCTCTTAGGTCATCAAAAAACAGTAGTATATGGCACTTCGGGGGGAATCTTTGTTGTGACATGCTTGCAGTCTCTTCTAAGATCTGTTAGTCTGGGGTCTAGTTGCTAGGTGCAGGTCTGCAGGGTGTCCAGCTTTCCTAGTCAACTCTATTTCATCCCTCTTTGTATCTTTCAACTAAAACAAAGGTATTTCTTTGAAAGCAGTTTTAGTATTATCCATATAACTGCCATTCACCTTCACTCAGATAAGTTTTGTTTTGTTTTGTTTTGTTTTTTGTTTTTTTGGCCAAGGTAATTCAGATTCTGGAACAGGAAGGAATATACACTGTACATCTTTAGTCATCATCTTATCTACACCAGAACCCTCCTTCCCAACTCACCCTTTTTGTAATTTTATTGCCTGTTTCCAAAATGAAGCCTCTTTGAAGAAGTCAGGGAGAGCGCAATTTCCACATTCCTGAGGAGCAGTGGAAAAAACACACAAAGTTCTACATTTAATGTTAATTCCTTTGCTTCCTTGAAATGCGGCCTTGTTCCATTTAAGGAAACTACGTATTGGGAGGAAAAAATGCCCCATCAGAGGCAAAAACACTATAGGTAGTGGTAAGCTTTCAATGAATGTTATTTACTCTAATCACAGTGGTAAGAAAAATAACACTGAAAAATTATTTTTACAAGTTATATGGTAGTATAGAAAATTCAGATAGCATAGATAAGCAAAGTGAAAACGAAATGACCTGTAGCTATTGTCAAATGATAAATGAAGTCACCATTTCCACATACACACTTCCACACTGTACTTTTATTTATACATTTTTAAATAAAAGTGAGATCACATTGAACAATGCTGTTTTGTAATTGAAATTCTCCCCCATGATGTATTTTATACATTACTCCAGATTGATACAGGCAATTCTCCTGCATGATCTTTTGTGTTCATATTGTTGCTTCACATTTTATTCAAACAATTTCCCCATTGGGTATTCACTTTAGGAAACTATTTCTCTACAAAAAGGAATTGCACTTTACAATATTCAGAGTTTTCATACTCTCGTGGGTGCTCCCCATTTATAGTAGTGCCCCTGGTTCTAGCTGGTGAGGAATGCACCATCTCAGGGTGTTCTTGTGATTTCTCCCAGTCCTTCCTTTCTTGGTGTGAGAACTGTTACTGGCGCCATATTGAATTGCTCTTCTCCTCCACTCCAGTTTCCAGAGTACTAAGAGGGGAAGATCTGGTCCCTACAACCGCTCCATCATAACTGCGGCAGCATGTACATCTGCGGGGTGCCTGGCAGATGTGACTTTGTTAGCATTGTTCATGGAAAGTTTCTAGAATGATTACTTCTAGAATGCTGGACGGAGCTCCTGTGGGCTGGGATTACAAGTGTCTAGTTGAAAGTCACAGCAATGCTTGTTACATCCAGCAACTCTTCAAAGATATTTCCTAGAAGATCTTGAATTCTCCAAGGCAGCTTCATACACCCCTCCTTACCCAACCACTGGAAGCAAATATAGCTTCTAATCCCAGGAGCCTTCGCAGACAGGGCCATCAGGTAACTAAATAGGTACTGTGTGTTATGTGGGTGAGAGAGGACACTCATGTATGTAGTACACCATGTAACGGTACTTAGTATGAGCCATAGAAGCCAGGTGTGATGGCGCATGCCTGTAATCCCAGCACTTGAGAGGCTGAGGTGGAAGGATGGATGTGAGCTCAAGGCCAGCCTGGGCTACATAATAAGTTCAAGCCCAGCCTGGACTACATACCAAGACCCTGTCTCAAAAAAAAAAAAAAAAAAATGCATACAATTTTGTCTGAATAATTACCACACTGACAAAATTGGTATCTCATTACATACTTGTATTTTCTTTTTTATGCTTTTATTTCTCTTTCTAAAGTTTATGAATACTAAAATAGGATCAAGATTTAACTCAGTGGAGAAAGCACTCAGTAAATGATATTTCCCCTTTCTCTTCTGCTTTTATAGGGTGTTATGGTCCACAAAGCATTTTAATTTTGATGTCCATCAGTCATTTGGTCTTCTTCACCATGAGGGAGAGGCAGTATACTCTTTTTTTTTAGGGGGGCAGATCTCACTATGTAGCCAAAGCTGGCCTCAAATGTGGGTGATCCTCCCACCTCAGCTCCTGCCTGCTGTGATTACAGATTTTCTTCTTTTTTTAGTGGCACTGGGGACTGAACCCAGAGGTACTCTGCTCCTGAGCTATATTCCCATCTCTTTTTATTTATTTACTTTTTATTTTGAGATGGGGGCTCTCACTAACATTCCCAGGTTGGCTTCAAACTTCTTGTCTTGGTTACTTTCCTCATTGCCCAGGCAAAATACCCAACACCCAAAGTGAAAGAAGGAAAGGCTTAATTAGCTCACAGTTTGGAGAGGTTTCAGTTCATAGTTGGCTGGCTCCAAGGCAGGGTGGCATGGCAGATGTGGTCACAGAGAAGGCAGGCAGGCAGAAGGCAGCAAGCAGCAAGTAAGCAATGAAATAGCCTGTGACAAGCCTCTTTCTGTCCCTTATATTTTATCCAGGCTACCCACCCTTAGGGCGGGTAGCACTCATACACTTAATCCTCGCATTGCATTCTTAATCCCATCATCACACACCCTAGATCCAACCACCTCCAAAAAGCCCCATCCATGACTACATGAGGCTTTGGGAGGAATGTCTAGATACAAGCCATAATACTGGTGATCCTCCTGCCTCAGCTTCCCAAGCAGCTGGAATTCCAAGTGTGTTCCACCATGGTTAGCTAAAGCATTGGTACCTTTTACATATAAGAAAGTATTTAAATCTAGCTGTGTCAGCCCTACTTCCTGTTTAGATCAGGAACTCTCTCAAGACCAATACTTTCTTTGTGTTCCTTTTTTTAATCAAACAGCTCAACAGGGCAGGGTTCAACAACACATACACAACAATGAGAAATTATTGTCCCACTGAAGTCCACCTTAAAAGGAGACAGTGGTTGTTTTCTGCTTCCAGGAGTTCTGCTGTTGATAGAAGAAGACAAAGTACTCTATCTAATGTGAATTTATGGAATGATTGTCTGCCCATAAAAAATTATTCTGCAGCTTGGAGCAATTAAAGTGGTCTCTCTCCTCTCCAAATTAATGTAATTAATACTATAGTCTTGGTTGTTTATCATGTCTTGGTAATATCACAAGGGAATGAAAATATTGGCTCTTTTATCCCCTTAAATAGCTGAGATGAAACCGTTCAAGCTCTAATGTTACAACAGCTGTTTCTCATGTCCCAGAATATAATTGGTTGGTACTGAGGTTACTAAATTGTAAGAAATTGACTTTGGTTTTATGCTTGCCTACTTTTGGTGGAGGGGAAGATGGGAAATGTTAGCTTTCCCTTGTAATGAAAAGGCAAAACCTTTCCCAATGAAACGGCAGCCTCTGGGTCTCATCTGTATAATTTCCCTGCACAACCCCACTGTCTGTGCATGCTGGATAACATGCCTGGGAAAGCAGGGCCCATCTAGCTTCCCTCCTAATTAGCTCCCAGCCCAATGCAGCTGCCCGAAATGCATCAGTGCTTTCCCACGAGGGGCTTTTCTGGAAGTCACAATAAAGTGGCCTGGTCTCCAATGACAGATGCAATGGGGGATTTGAGACCATAATTATCCTAAGTAATTTGTAGGAGCAAGATTCTTCTGTCTGAATATCTTTATTGCCCTGGGCAGTAGTTCTCAAAGTGTCACGGCTGGACCAACACCATCGGCAGCACCCAGCAGCTAGAGAGACAGGCAGGTTTTCAGGCCCATGGTGGACCTATTGAATCAGAAACATTGGAGGGCGGGTCGGGTCCAGCAACCTTTGTGTTAATGAGCTCTCTAGGTGATGCTAAGACACACCTAGAGAGAACCACTAGCTGAGGGTTTAACCAGGTTTCCCCGGTTTGTGGTAGGGCAATACTCATTAGTCTACTACCAGCTCATCTATCATCTAATCCTCAATTAGTTTCCCAAAAAACAGAGCTAAATACACACTCGCCTCATAGCAGCTTCACCAGGGCAAACTCACTCCTTCACTTCCTGCCACTCTCTTTGGTGTGTTCATTTCCAGGGTTGTAAGGAAGGACTTCTCAAGTTTTACATCATAAGGAGATCTTAGTAGAATGCAGATTCCGATTTAGAAGGGCCAGAGTGGGGCCTGAGAGTTTGCATTTCTAATAAGTTTTCAGACAACTCTGGCGCTGGGGGCCTAGAGACCACACAGAAGTGACTAGCGGACTGGCATTTGTGAGGTTAAGCACACACTGGAGAAAATGACAAATTATTATAAAGGATTTACTGGGTGATTTTTATAAAATGAGGATTCTAAACAATAACTTCTGTTAAGAGTTTGTCAAGTCCGGCACTGAGGTTGTCCTTGAACAAGGACATGTCCGCTGCAGAAATGTTCTTGACTTCTGCTTTCCTCTCCTTGGGTTCATCTGCCCCCCACTGTTCCTTCCCCATCTCCTCCCATCCAACACCCTCCTTCTTCCTTTCTTCCCACTCCTCTATTTTTGTCCCCCAATTGTCCACCTCCCTGGTCCTCTATATGAAGTTTTAGCTGGCATCTTTATTGGTGCTTACAAAAGTCCTCAAGAACCAAAAATCTGGAAACAGTATCAAAATTTTAGAGAGAGCTTAGGGAAAGTCATAAGGCAGAATTTAAGAAAATCTAATTTTACCTCTTGAAGTTTTTCCAGTTGTAAATCTAGATGCTCACCACCAAATTCCAATTTCCCCATCACGCATTCTCCACCCAGTGGTTACAGCTTCTCCAGGTCTTTGGACTCAGCTCTTTAGATGGGAGAGAAGTCAACGTGTGTTGGATTCTCCTGCCAGGTTCCAGATTGGCAAGTTTCCTTTAAGTTAACCTTTGGATATTACTTCGAAGTTTCCCTCTGTGGAAAGCTGGTAGTATGCACAGCTGATAGCTTTGCTCTTGGATCTGGTTCCTCCAGCCCAGCTGCACATGTGAACATTGGGGGAGGGATGTCTTCAACGTCTTCCTTAAAGTAACCGCAGGAGGAGACTATAGGAGACACAGAAAATGAAGCAAAAGATGATCAATCAGCAAGGAAGAAAGCCCAGAGGGTCCTGGGTGAGGAAATTCCTGGCCAGTTTTTTTCTGCCTCCTCCTCTCCCATTTCTTTGATAATAGCCATTCTTCTTCCTGGAGAAGGTATATTCCTATCTCCTCGTAATGCCTGTAATTGCCCTATAGCCATTGAATTCTTTGGTTTGGAGGAGAAATATCAGCTTAATTTGAAGATCAGGGCTTTTCCTTCCAAGTTGTTCTTATGCTCTATGGGTTAGCACAGTGCCATCCAACAAATATTAAGAATACATATAAGAAAGCATTTTTCTTGCCCATAGAAGCTAACTTTCATTTCCTTTTCTTTCATTTTGTGGGGTGAAGATTAGAGGGGAAAATTAAGTATCAATATTAGACAGGATGAGTCAACAAAAAGAGGTGTGGGACAGACATCCATTTGGAATGGAGGAATCAGGGACAAGGTGAGAATGGAGGTGAAACTTGATTTAGGTCTTAAAGGATAAGGAAGGAGGCAGCACAGAACAGAGATAAGAACATGGGTCTTAGAATATGCATCCTGGCTCTATCCCTTACAGAGGGAGTGACTTTGAGCAGGCTGCAGAGTCAGTGAATCTCCGAGTGAGATGGTGCATAGAAACGCTGCATAGAAAGTCAGGTAATAAATTCAGGAAATAGAAGCCACTCTGGTGTTTGCTATGGTCTGAATGCTTGTGTGCCCCAAAATTCATGCACCGAATTCTCACCTCCAAGGCAATAACAGGACATGGGGTCTTTGGAGGCAAAAGAGTCATGGGGAGGAAGCCCTGATGAGTGGGATTAATGTAATTACAAATGAGGCCCAACAGAGACCCCTTGGCTTTTCCACCACTGGAGGACATTTCTGGAAAGTGCCATCTATAGTTCCCACTAGACACTGAATCTACAGGCACTTTGATCTTGGCCTTCCCAGGCTTCAGAACTGTGAGAAATAAAATGTATGTGGTTTATAAACTACTGAGTTTATGATGTCTTGTTATAGCAACCCAAACAGATTATGGAGAATAGGGTTGAAAATAGGGAAATACATGGTTATGAAATTGTATGTAGGATGGTAGGAAGGGAAGACACGGGGTCACCAATAGGCTTCAAGGAAATCACGCTCGCCCTCATAGCTGCCCCACGGCCCCCAGTCTGGTTCCCAGGCTCACTTTTTGGCCACTGCAAAGTTCCCATTTGATGTAAATGTGCAGCAGCCAATAGCGGAACTGCAGAAGGATGGTCACCCTCATAAATGTCTTCCAATTGCCCAGCGAGTCGGTGGACCCTATACCGCATCCAATTTAACAGCAAGGGAGGCCAGGGAATGTACATTTTGGCTTTCTGGCCCTTGAGATGTAAGGCAACATGAGAGGAAGGTCATGGGCATGGATGTTTACAGTTTCTAGTCCAACTATTAAGTGTGGTAAAGAGAATCAAGAAATGCTAGTCTGCATTGAAGGAGCAAGTCATGTTGGAGAAAGCCAGCCAGAGATTAGTGGCAAGGTTTTGGCAGACATTAAAATAATCTTTCCTTTAGACTACTGGGAAACCCAGTAATAGTGGGAAAGGACCTCTCATAAGAAAATGGCAAAGCAAGAAATGCAACTACATATTTTTTCCCCATCCACCCAGTGACGAGTAACAATGGTGTCCACCCTATTTTGCTAGGATAGCAAAGAGAATACTACAGCTTGACCACACCCTGAAGCTGGGCCCCATCTCTTCCTCCTGCTCGTCTACCAGAAGGCTGAGGCCCATTTTTCCATTAACTTTCATTCAGATTCTATCAGCTGGGACTTTCTTCCCACTCCACCCCCTAGGGTGATAAGTACATTTTCCAGCAGCTCTGGGGTCAGGGCTGCTTACAGAGACTGTGCCAAGCCAAACAAGCCCAGCTGGATGCTCTGGATGTCCTTCCCTCTGCCCTGCTCTGAGCCTAAGCCACAGGGGATTCTGAGCCTCCTGACCAGCAGACTTGAGCAGGAGCAAGAGGCACTGTCACTTCCCCAGGGAAGATCGCAGAGCTGTCGGAGTGGCCCCAGGCTTCGTCTTTCAAAAAACTTTGGCACCCGTGGAAATAGCACGATAGAAGTAAAAGAATAAATAATAATCAAAGTGAAAGAGTAGATTGTAAAACTGGATTGCGGCCAAAATGTTCTTACTTTTCTATCTCAAGATGCCCTCCACACAATCAGGCTATTTGTGTGTCTTATGTATATATTTTTTATTGCCCCACACTCAGAATAGGCTCTGGATCATAATAGGCAATGAATATTGCTGGGGTGGTGATGTGTTACAAAAAAGTTGGCACTTGACAAATATTTTATTTGTGCTCCTAGATTTCCTTTTTTTTTGTGGGTATCGGGGGTCCACCTCAGGACCTTGCATGCCAGGGTGCCCATGCTGCTGAGTGATATCACCAGCCCTTTTTACGTATGTGGGTACTGGGAGTCGAACTCAGGACCTTGTGCTTGCCAGGCAGGAGCTTATGCCACTGAGCCATCTCACCGGCCCTTTTTTTTTGAATTTGGGTTGGGCTGTCATTAGGCCAGTAGACTGAGTTGAAATGACATGTGTCACTTTAGGCCAGCACAGAGCCAGTCCAGAGCCCTGAGCTTGTTTCCCTTTCTCTTCCTTCTGTGAAGCAACTTTCAAATCCTCATCTCACAACACAAAGGGGGTGTGGACCTCAGAGTCACTCTGAGGCTCCCCCTGCCTGTGAGTTGCATCATATTTTACGTGAGTGAGAAATAAAGTTTTGGTGGGCTCAGTCACTTGGATTGCAGGGTGTATCTGTTACTGCAGCTTAGCTTAGATTGTCCTGACTAACAAACATGGAGTTATTTGTACATCAATTCCACAGAGATTTACTCCAGAGTATTAACCACAGGGGCAAGAAAAATGTAGAAACTAGCAAAGAGATAAGAAGTTATGGAAATAAACTCTGAGATTATGAAATTCAAGGGACATTGTCAACATTTTCCTGACTTAGCAGTTTTGAAAGTCTTGGGATTTTAGCAGCTCTTTGTCTACACTCACTAACTTGAGACTGTCATGTGCTCATAGGAGACTCAAAACTAAAAAATAATACAGTAGTTCTTCCATGCTTACATGGCTTACATTTGCAAAGGTTGTTACCAGTGTATAACCTCATTAGATTCTCCTAAATAACCCTGCAAAGGTGAGGATAACAGGTTAGGTATAATTGCTGCCATTTATTATGGTAGAAAAGTGAAGGCTGGTCACGAGAGGGTCGCATTGCTGACAAATGACAGAATCAAGTGTCAGAACCTCAGTCTACTGTTTTCAAGCCCGTGCCATATACATAAAGCTTCTGCTAATAGTCTGATTTTTGGCTTTCCAGGATAAATCCTACAAGTAGAGCAATTGAGGTATAGGTAAAGGAGACAGAAATAAGGCACCCACAGAACTCTGGTAAACAGTTTTAAATAAAGAGTACAAATAGCAGTTCCAGTTCAGTGAGTAATAGAAGCCCCATGTGCCTTAAGTGGAGCATTTTCATACTTAATTTACCTTTGCTGTGCACCGGACTCCAGAGGAATTATTAGGAATGTAAGCAAGGAAGAAAGACCAGAGCTGGACCTTCAGCTATAGAGACTCAAATTTTGAGAGAAGAATAAAGGGAGGCTAGGAAGGGTCAGGATTCTGACAGAGTCCTGGGCATTGCTTGTGGCAGCTTCTAGGAAACTTTGGAAAATATCCTCTCCCTAGGACAGTTCTTAATGGCACATATTTTAGGGTGACGGCTCCAGTCATCCTGGAGTGAGGTGTCCCTTCCTCAGCACCTAGCAGCCACACGCACATCTTGCGGCCCCAACTAAAGAGTCTCACTAAATATTCGGAGGTTTTTTTGACATCTAAAAACTCTGGCACTCGATTAGGAAAGTTTCTCCAAGTCAGCCACAGCGGGAGGCCACACAGCTCTTATAGGACCTTGAACCTCTTGCTTCCGCTGCCAAAATTAACAAATGTTAGAAGCCGACTCTGAGTACTCAACAGTGTATAAGCCATGAACTGAAATGACGTTAACCTTTTAAGAATCAATTTCAGCATTAATTCTGCATCCACATCCTACTTCATCTCCACAGAAAGAGTCTATTTCTGCAGCTTTCCCTATATTTTCTCTAGAAGGTCCCTCTCACCTCTGTCATGTAACATCTTTCATTCCTTTCAATCTGTCTTCCGGGGACTTACCCCCGACCATACACTCACACATGCCGTGCACATGTACTGAGTGCCGGCTTTAGGGCAGAAAACCTGCTGGGATGGAGCCCCAGTGGTGAGCTGGATGGCTTAGATCCATGGCATAACTTCCGATCTAGCAAACCAGCATACTTGCTTCCTTTCTCTCTGCTTCTACAACACCTTCAAGCACTCCCATGTTGGCCGTAACAATATGCTGCTGACATGAATGGTTGGCAGTCTTGGCACAGGTAAGCTCTTTGATGGCACAGGCTATTTGTGTGTCATATATTTGTGATATCAGCATTTCCAGGCAAAGGAATGGGCTCTGTGATGAATATCTCCTGGTGTATGTATGTGACTAATACCCTGTGTCATACAGCTCATGGGAGTTGGGGAGAAGGAGAAAGTGAAGGAAGAGGAGATGTGCTTAGACTTGGTCTGTGTAGAGTGCAGACCCGGATATTTGTTAGAATAATGAATAATAATAATGAATAAATCAGAGGCACTAGCTAGGGCCTGTTTCCTGCCAGACTCGTTAAGGAAATATGACAGCGAGCCTCTTCTGATTGAATTACTCAGCTTATACTGTGTGTTCAAGCTTACCAGTGGAGATGGCATTATGAAACTGGTAACACTTAAAAAAAAATCTCAAAGGTTGACTTTGCATTTTTCTTTTCTGGGGCATAGTGAAGACCTGTGGTTACCGCTGCATCTGATTTACTGGGAAACATCTGGGCTATGCAAACTCAGTCGACACACAGGGCCTAAGAAGATGGGTCCTTTTCCTTTGAAGCAGTGTGTTTTACAGAAATTCTTATTTACAGTATTAGTCATGTACAACCCTGTCGCTTTAAATAGGAGTTTGGCACAAATATAAGAAACATTTGACTATGGAATTAGTTATGCAGAACCCCAAGTCAATTTACATAAATGTTTTTGCAAAAATGTAAAAAGAATTTGGCTCTAGAATTACGATTATTTTAAAGCAGAGGAGAACTTTGGGTTAAACACACCCCAAACCCTCATTTCGCATATGAGGAAACTGAGCTACCTGTAACCTAAGTGACTCATCAAAGATCACAGGATCAATTGGTATTAGAAGCTGAACTAAAATCTCCAACTCATGACACCAACTTGCGCACTTTATACCAACCATATCGCAGGGTAATGTGCACAAACACGTTACAGACTAGCACCTGCCAGCAAGTGTGTTCTGGCAGCCCTCCTTCACCCATAATTACACATGACCAGAATGAAGGAGGCCAGTGGTGTTCCTCCAGCAGTATGCACACAGAAAATCCACAGCAAGAGCTTCAAACTAAACCTATAAGAATGAATCTCCAACTTTCTGGGCAAGTGCAAGATGAGAGAGTATCAATCAGGAGAGAAGTACAAATTTTTATGGAGTGCAGACAACCACACCCCTTCACTTCAATTACTGTAGAAATTCATGACCTCGGTGGTTATTTTTGACAATCCCCACCACTGTCACGAGGGTCCCTGGAGGACACAGCCTTCTCTGTTTTATTTACTGTTGCTTGCATTTTGTATAAATTTGTCAAGTCATTCAAAACTATCTTTTACCAATAGCAATTAATCTATTCATTTATTATTTATATAATTAATAAAATAAAAATGTATCAATAAAAAAGAAAGAGGATCAAGAGATGGAAGGGGGGAGGGAGGGGAGGAAAAAGGGATGAAAAAAGGAATGAAGATGTGTTAAGTACATGTACCAACTCCCCACAAAGAATGTAAACATTACATACTGCAAACATGGACTAATAATGAAAATGACCTGAAAAAAATTAAAATGTAGGCCAAGGAAGGAGGGACAGAGGAAAGGAAAATGGGAAGGAGAAGGAAAAGGAGGGATGAAGGGAAAGAAGTAGAATGAGAAGTGAGAAAGAGGGAAGGGGAGGGAAGGAAATACTATCTCCCATCCCTATTTCAAATTTTTGAGAGATTGGGTTAAAAGTGAGAGAGACAAGGTGAGTTTTAGAAGCTGATGGCCATAATTTGTAAACAGTGGAGCTTGTATCTCAACTGAGGCACTCAAATCCATGCATCTTCCTGTCCAGCACAGTCCTTGCTGGACCCTGAGCACTGTCAGGGTGGGTGGGTGAAGGATTCAGAGCAGTGTGTGCAACAGTTGCCCTCAAGGAGCTTACAGTCCGGTGTGGAGTTAGCCAGCGAGATCCTTTACACAGATGGCAGCCTGGCAAGCGCCCAAGCAATAGGCCCTAGATATTCAAAGTCTTTTAATATCTTTAGATGTTATTTTATAAAGCAACATTTAGGTGAGATTTTCAGATATAAGCAGCAACATTTAAAACTTACTATTTTGATAGTAAATAACAATTTCATAGCTATTATGTAATTTCAAGTACAAATACCTACTGTAACTCATGCTCAACTACCTTAGCCCAGGGGATTATCCTGAAGGGTAAATTACATACTTGGCGTAAATCCAACCATTGAAAATATCCACTTGAAAGTGCATAATTACATCGCTCCTGCAGCATATTTCATAAATGCATCTAAGTCTTCAAATCAGAATATTCTTCAATGTTCACCAGCATCTGAAAATCATATAAGATCAAGACATCGTTCAGTGTTGAACATTATCTTGAGCATTCATCCATCCATTCATTCATCCATATATTCCATCATTATTCATTGAAATGCTGTTGGGTGTTGTTCTTGGAGCTGGAGATACAATTTGGATAAAAATGTGGCCTTTACCTTAAAAAGCTCATTGTCTGTGTTATTGTCTTTGCAAGTCAGGCTCTCCAGACACAAGAACAAAGTCAAGAGTGCAAGAGGTTGATTGGGTAGTAAGCCCTGTGAGCATGGAAGGGTAAGGAAGTGAGACTGGACAGGGAAATTCCTCAGACTCCCAAAGCAGATACTGCATCTGTAAGAGGATGGAGGGAGGCGGCAGGATGGAGAAGAGAGCGACTCGGACCACTGTGTAGATCTGATGCAGCTTGGTCAACCTGGAGATCTCCTGCTGAAGCAGTCCCGAGTTGGCCCTGGTTCCACTGTTATGCTCCCTCAATGGTTGGGGCTTCCCGGAAAGATCACGGCCTCAGGTTTCAAGCTGAAGCAGATCTTGAAGGCATTAACAGCTGGAGGCTGTCAGTTAACTGCACTCCTTGCCGCTAAATAGCAAGTTCTTTCTTGAAGGGAGATCAAAGTGACACAACCCCATGGCTGCCACATGGTGTGATCAGGAAGAAGGCAAATAAACAGACAATTTAAATCTGGTAAGGGCAATGACAGGGTGCCGGGGGGGGGAGGAGCTTAAAGATGGAGCATCAAACTCAGACTTGGGGACAGGGAAACGTCCAGAGAGATGTGGTGTTTAAGAAGGTGCCTGGATCATAAGTAGAAGCCAAATGAATGAGGTAGGGTAGGTAGAGAGTGTTCAAGGCGGGGAACATGAGGTGCAAAGCCTTGTGAGAGAGAAAGCCTGGCTCATTTGAAGAGTGTCAAAACCCGCCATGTGATTTCAGTATCCCATTGTGGGGAGGTGGAAGCAAGAGATAAAGCTGGAGAACAAAATAGGGGTGAATAATGAAGGGCCTTGTGTACCACAGTAAAGAATGCAGGCAGCAAATCACATGTGAAATGATTTGTGATTTGAACACAAAAATACCAATAATTTTTCCCCGTTAGACTTTTTAGAAAATCTTGATGACCCTGTATTTCAAGTCCCTGGATTGGTTGGGACACTGGTGGGCATCATGAAAAGTGATTTTGTTACTAAGGAGGAAGAATATAGTTCACTATCATTTGCTGTGTTCGTCCCAATGTGTTTATCCCAGGCCACTCAGCTCTTCTGCTACTGAGAGGGAAATCACAGGACTTGGGCTGGAGGATGGGAAGTACAGAGACACAGACCTCTCAGAGACATCAGACCACGGAACAGAGAAAGAATGTGAAGGGCAACCTTGAGTCCCCAGCAGCAGAAAGGGAGTGGAGCCAAAGATATGGTCTGCCTGCTCCTAACTTAGGGAGCAATGCTTAAACTATGAGCCCTGGGCTTTCACTTTCCATCCTATTCTGAGGAAATAATCACAAATGTAAAGTTTCTCAATCATTGCTGATGATGGCCAACAGCTAAATGGTGTTGGCCAGTACCATGCTAAGTGTTTCACAATTGAATGATTTTTCTTTCAGTGTTGATAATCAAACCCAGGCCCTCACACTTAATCATGTGATACTCAGAATAACCATAGTCTAACTTAGAGGAGGAACTCTTAATTATGCCTATTTTTCTCAGCTAACTGAGGCTAAATAGCATGTCTGAGATCCCACAGTTAAAGTGCACAGTTAACCAAGTTTAAAACATATAAATGATCTATAGAGAAATTTAAATAAGATTTATGTGTATATAAAGGAATATTAAGAAGTTATTAGAGGGGCCAGTGAGATGGCTCAGTGGCGTAAGCGCCTGCCTTGCAAGCGCGAGGGCCCGAGTTCGACTCCCGGATCCCACATACGGAAAAGGGGCCGGTGATATTGCTCAGTGGCACGGGCGCCTGTTGGCACGCGAGGTCCTGAGGTCGACCCCCCGGTACCCACAAAAAAAAAAAAAGAAGTTATTAGAAGTGTTTTCAAATTGTCATTTATGACATTAACAAATATTTATATTATTATTCATAGTGAAAAAAGTGAAATGCAATGTGCTACACACAATGATACTCTCTTAAGAAACAGTCTTAGTGGAAGATGGCAGAGTGGTGAACAGCAGAGAAACAGCCTCCCCGAGATTTAGACTCCAGATGCTGGAATATAGTAATGTGAGGAGGAGAAAGAGAGAAGCAAATTCCCGGGAGCCAGCAAGGATCTGAAGTGAGAATTGAAGCCCACAGGGAAAGCAAAGAGAGAGACCTCAATGCAGAAGTGGAGGAGGTGGTGGGTGGCACTTTCTCCCTGAGCCCTGACTCACTGTGTGGGAGGGGTGGCTCAAACCTGCAGACACATGGTGACTACAGTGACCTCAGAGGCCTACATGGAGAAAAGCACCAGTGGAACATAGCAGTGAACACAGTGGACTGCAGTGGCTGGTGAATTATTAGAGTTCAGATGCCCCTCCCAGGAGAGGGTGACTGGCCAGTAGCCATCTTGGAGAGGGGCCAACTGAGCTGGGAACTCAGAGCAGTAGCTGGCTCCTTCTAGTGGCTCCCAGAGTCAGGGTGAGGCTGCCGAGTTCAAGTCAGCAAGAGGTTAAGGAGCCAAGTTCAAGCCAGCAGGATGCACATGGAATGTTTCAGACTGAACAAATCAGGTTCCAGCCTCACAGCCAGAAACCAGCCTGAACTTCAGTGGAACTAAGGTGCAGGCTTGCTGGGATTATCTGCTACCCCACCGTAAAGCTACAGATGGCTCGCTGGGATTAATCAACATGGATCTGGGCTCTGTCTGCCCACTCTGTCTACCACTAACAGCAAAGACATGCCCTGAAGGGCACATTTTTTTCTTTGTTTCTTTTTTCCTCTTCTTGTTTTTTCTTTTGTTCTTTTTTCTTTTATTTCTTGGTTGTTTGTTCTTGTTTTTCTATGAGTGTGAACATTGTTTCCAGTCTTTTGTTGCTGTTCTGTTCTTGTTTGTATTTCTTCCTTCTCTCTTTCCCTCCTGTCTTCTTAAAAGTTCACATAATCTGTAGTCTTCCTTTGTCCTCCAGCCTTGCTTCTAATCTCTTCCTCTTCTTCTATTTCTCTATTTTCCCCTAACCCCTTGAAAATTTTCTCCCCTGAGGATAAAATCACCGTATTGAAGGCATATTTACTGTATACAATTTTCTGGTTTGTTTTAGATTTTGTTATATAACCACAATTCTAGTTCATATGGGTAGAGGTGGTGAATTAATAGTTACCACAGCTTGTCATTTTCTAGGTTATGTTTGATGCTATTGTTATTGCTGATTGTACCACTTTAGAGCCAAGGTGACATAACTGTTCTAATCAGTTGTTCTTCCTGATATGACAAGACTGAGATTGCCTAAGTGTCATAAATAATACTGTAAACCAGTACCAAAGACCCAGAGGCTAAGCCAAATAGGCAGCAACTTCTCATCCCCAATAAATTGAAGAGGTAGGATCTTGCAATGGACTCAAAACCCAAAAGCCAGCTACACCTGGAAGATATCTCTGAGAAGTAGTCATTTCCTAAGGGTTCTAAATACTAGCAATAAAGCTACTCACCATAGGCAATTTACAAACATCAACCCATAAACTAACAATAAAATAGAAAATGAGAAGACACTTAAACAATATGCAACCCCAGACATCCAGCTCACCAAAGGCAAACCCAGGAGGCAATGAGGTAGAACAATTTGAAAGCCACCCACTTGGACTCTCTGAAGTGCTAACAGTGAAAGTAACAAAGCAGATGAATGAGGCACTAGAGAAAAATCAAATCAGAAATAATTTCTCAGATAACTATAGAAATGGTGACCATAATGAAATATATAGTTAGTGACTTGAGAGCAGACACAGACAAAAATATAGAGGAGCTTAGGAAAATGATGGAAACCATGAATGCCCAACATAAGAAAGAAATGGAATGAAACAGATACAAACAGATATCCAGGAGATTAAAAATTCCATTGAAAGTATATACAGCAGAATGAGCCAATGTGAGAACAGAATATCAGATATATAGAAGACAGGATTGCGGTTAGCAATCATGAAAAGAAAGATTTCTTAAAAATATCAAGGGACCATGAAAAATCAATCCAATGGCTGCTCAGTGATGCAAAGAAGAATAACGTAAGACTGATTGGAGTCAAAGAAAAATCAGGAGATAGCACAAATGACATAAAAAAGCTGTTCACAGAATTAATGGCAGAAAATGTCCCAAGCATGGAAAAAGAATTTGATATACAGATAAGTGAAGCACATAGAACTCCAATTAGCCATGATAAAAACTACAACAAAACATATAATAGTCAAGGTTCCAGAAATTCAACACAAGAACAGAATATTAAAAGCTATTAGAGAAAAGAAACAAATCACTTATAAAGTAAAGCCTATCAGAATCACAGCAGACTTCTCAACACAAACTCTCAAGTCAAAGAGAACTTGGAGAGATGTATTTCAAGCTCTAAAAGAAAACAACCTCCAACCCAGATTGATGTACTCTGCAAAACTGTCTTTCAAAATTGATAGAAATAAGATGCTTTCATGACAAAGAACACCTGAGGAAATTCATGAACGCCAAACCAGCACTCCAAAATATTCTGAAAGACATTTTAGAAAGAGATGACAAGAACTACAACTCCATGAAGCCCAACAAAATGAATCTGCCAGGCAAGGCAAGTAATTAAACAAAGGTGAAAAAAGGGACCAAACAACAGGAAAATAACAGGACAAGGATAAATTAATGCATATCAGTTCAACCATCAATGTAAATGGCTTCAATTCACCAATCAAAAGAAACAGACTGGCCTCTTTCCCTCCCTTATATTTTATGCAGGGTACCCACCACAGGGCAGGTGTAGCACTCACAGCCATAATCCTGCCATTGGACCATGAATCAATCACAAACTCTAGAAGCCCACCCCCATGACTGCATGAGGCTTTGGGGGACATCTAGACATAAATTGTAACATTCTGCCCCTGGACCCCAAATACTCATGCATATCCCTTTATTCAAAAGGCACTTTAGTCCATCTCTAAGAGTTGCCAAAGTTCTAATAGTTTCAGCATTACTGAGAAGTCCAAGTCCCAAGTTTCCTCTGAGATCTAAGGCAAACTCTTAGCTGTGAGCCCCTGTACAAATGAAAAGTTAAACACTTTCAACATTCAATGACACAAGATAAACATTACCATTCCAAAATGTAGAAACAGGGGAATACAAAGCATTGGGACCAAAGAAGTACAAAATCCAGCAGGATAAACATTAAGTCCTATAGTTCCATGTGGAACATCTGAAGTAATCTGTGGTAAGTTGTGAGCCCCAAAGGGCTTGCATGTCTCAACACTTCTGGTGGTTGTAGCTCCCATGGCTTCTCTCTTAGGTCTGCTTTGCTCCCTCCTTGCAACTTTCCTTAGATGATCCACATTCCTGGCTTTTGCAACCTTCTGGGCTCTCCACATCACTTTTGGCTTTATACACTGCCCTCTCAGGGGCACACTGCTTGGCCTCCCAGGCCTTCTGAAGTCTAGGTGGAAGCCTTCTTAACCTCATAACTTTTGCATTCTGCATGCACCTAAAACCAGAGCCACGTGGATGATGCCAAGTTCTGCTGCAAGGTGGAGCAGTAGCCCCCTCTCTCTTGACTGTAGGGGTCGAGTGTCTGGATCACTGAGCACTCTGAATCCAATTCTGAGAAACAAATTCTCTATGCTGCCACCATTCTGGAACCTGGTGTGGCTGCCGCCATTCCGGAACCCGGTATGGCTGCCGCCATTCTGGAAACTGGTGTGGCCGCTATCATTCTGGCTCTGTGGCTTTCTTTTCAAAGCAAAGTCTTTCACCTTTGCAGTTTTGAGACTGCAAAGGGTGGAGACTTGCTGCTTCTTGTGATGCCCTCAGGTCATCTTTTGTATTCTCCTGTTCCTTCTCAGTAATCAAGATCTCCTCTGCTCTATCTTTGCACTCCACAGCTTTACTGAAACTTCCTTTCTGGCCAGACTCACAATGTTTTAAATCATCCTTCTGGGCTCTTTGCTCTTGAGTCTCAACATAGATCTGTCTAAAAGCCCCCAACAGCAGCCATGCCAATGCCTCAACATTCTAATGCCTTGAAATTTTTTCTGCCAGTTTAATTAGTCCTCTGTCCTTAATCTTAGTCTTAGGCAAAGTCCCTGGACATGAGCAAAATGCAGACCAATTTTCTGCCAAGCCATAACACACATTGTCTAGACTCCAACAACCAATGCAGTCCTTCTTCCCAGTAGAAATCTCCCAAGACTGGTCTTTACTGGAAGTATTTCTATTGGCCTTCTGGTCCTCTGAGCTCTGATAAGAATCTCCCATACAGAACAGTCTAAGGTGTTCCAGATCTACTCTTTCAGGCGATATCTCCAAACTTTACAAACTCTTCCCACAAGCTATTACCAAAGACTTTTGAACCACATGGTCAGGTATAGTTACAGCAATGACCCCACTCCTGGTGCCAAATTCTGTCTTGGTTACTTTTCTCTCATTGCTGAGACAAAATACCTGATGCCCAAAATTAAGGAAGGAAAGATTTATTTAGCTCACAGTTTGTGGAGGTTTCAGTCCATAATCAGCTGGTTCTAAGGCAGGTTGGCATGGCAGAAGAGTGACATTTCACGGTGGTGGAAGACAGCAAAAGCAACAAGAGCAAAGAGGGAGGACTGAGAAAGCAAGCCTCTTTCCCTCCCTTATATTTTATACAAGCTACCCACCCCAGGGCAGGTGTAGCACTCACACCCATAATCCCAGCATTAGACCATAAATCAATCATAAACTCTAGAAGCCCACCCCATGACTGCATGAGGCTTTGGGGGGACATCCAAACACAAACCGTAACAGGGAACAATTCAAGAGGAAGAAATAACAATCATAAATATATATGCACCAAATAACAGCACACCCAACTATATAAAACAAATGTTAATGGACATAAAAAAATCAAATAAGTACTAATACAATTGTAATAGTGGACTTCAATACCATACTGTCACAAATAGATAAACTAGACAAAAAATCAACAAAGAAATACCAGCATTGAGCCAAACCTTTGAACAAATGAACTTATAGATGTCTACAGTGTTTTACCCCACAACATCAGAATACATATTGTTCTCAGGAGCACACAAGACATTCTCCAAAATAGATCACACACTAGCTCAAATACCATGCTTAAAAAATGCAAAGGAATTGAAACTATCCCATGCATATTATCAGATCATAGCGCAATGAAATTGGAAATCAATGGCAAAACAACTCACAAAAACTTCATAAACATATGGAAATTAAATAGCACCTTCCTGAACAACCAACGATTCATAGATGAAATTAAAGAAGAAATTAATTTCTACAATTAAATGATAATGACAATAAAACAACAGATTTTAAGGAACACAGTGAAAGCAGTCCTCTGAGGGAAATTTATAGAGGTGAATTTCCATATCAGAAAAACAGAGCAAGCTCAAATAACTTAATGTTGAACCTCAAGCTTCTAGAAAAAGAAGAGTGATTCAAGCCCAAAACTTGTATGAGGGAGGACATTATAAAATCAAAGCAGAAATTAATTCAATGGAGACTAAGAAAACAATACAAAGAATCAATGAATTGAAGTTAGTTCTTTGAAAGATAAAATAAAATTGAGAACCTCTTAGCCAATCTTATCAAGAAAAGGAAAGAAAAGATTCAAATCCATGCAATTAGGAATGAAAAGGGTCGAATCACAACAGATCCTGCAGAAATCCAGAAGATCATCAATGCTTACTTTGAGAACCTGTATTCTAATAAGATGGAAAATGCAAAAGAGATGGACAGATTCCTAGATACATATGATTTACCAAAGCTGAATCAAGAATATATAAAAATTCTATATAAAACAAGATCAGTCAATGAAATTGAAGATATAATTAAAAACCTACCAACAAAGAAAATCCCAGGCCCTGACAGGTTCACTGCTGAATTCTACAAGAAATTTAGAGAAGACTTAATGCTGCTCCTTCTCAAACTCTTTAATTAAATTGAAAGGGAAGCAATACTTCTAAATTCATTCTTGGAAGCAAGCATTATCCTGATACTAAAACCAGGGAAGGATGCAACCAAAAAAGAGACCTATAAGCCAATCTTGTTAATGAACATAGATGCAAAAATCCTTGATAAGATACTGGCAACCAGAATGCAGCAAATCATCAAGAAGATTATACACTATAACAAAGTAGGATTCAGCCCTGGAATGCAGGGATGATTCAATATATGCAAAACAATAAACACAATACACCATTTTTACAGAGCTAAGGACAAAATATTTCAATAAATGTTCATCTCCATAGATGCAGAAAAAGCATTTGAAAAAGTCCGGCATCTATTCATGATAAAAACCCCACAGGAAAATGGAATAGATGATTTTTATCTCAATATTTTTAATTTCAATCTTAGATAAAAGCCATCTATGGCAAACCAACAGCCAATATCATACTAAACAGACAAAAACTGAAAGCTTTTACTCTAAAATCAGGAACAAGACAAGGATGTTCACTATCACCACTCTTATTCAATATAGTTCTGGAAACATTAGCCAGAGCAATTAGACAAGAGAAAGAAATAAAAGGAATAAGGATAGGAAAGGAAGAAGTTAAATTATCATTATTTGTGGATGATATGGTACTCTACCTAGAAGACCCCAAAAACTCCATCAAATGACTTCTAATTTAAAAACCAAATCCAGAGTGTAGCCAAATCCAAAGTCAACACTCAAAAATCAATAGCTTTCCTGTACATATATAACAAACTCACTGAGAGAGAAATTAGGGAAACAACACCTTTCACAATAGCATCCAAAAAATGAAATACCTAGGAATCAATCTAATGAAGGAAGTAAAAACCTTTACATTGACATCTACAGTACTCTGAAAAAGGAGTCAAGAGAGTATCAGAAAATGGAAAGATATCCCTTGTTCTTGGGTAGGAAGAACCAATATAGTGAAAGTGGCCATACTTCCAATATTGTTATATAGATTTAATGCAATCCCAATGAAAATACCAGTAGCCTATCTCACAGAATTAGAGAAATCTATCCTAAGATAATTTGGAACCAGAAGAGACCTAGAATAGCAAAAAAATAATTCTGTGCAGAAAGGCAAGGTATGGGGCATCACAATTCCTGACTTGAAATTATACCACAAAGCTACTGTGATAAAGAAAAGAAAAGAAAAGAAAAGAAAAGAAAAGAAAAGAAAAGGGAAAGGAAAGGAAAGGAAAAAGAAAAGAAAAGAAAAAAGAAAAGAAAAGAAAAAGCACGGTACTAGGAAAAGAAAAGCAGACCCGAGGATCAATGGAACAGATTACAAGATGCAGAAACAACTCCAAATACACTCTGCCACCTTATCTTTGACAAAGGAGCCAAATGCTTTCACTGGAAGAAAGATAGCCTCTTTAATAAATAGTGCTAGGACAACTGGCTTTCCACATGCTCAAGATTAAAAGTAGACCCACATATTTCACCATGCACTAAACTAAAATCAAAATGGATCAGAGATCTAAATATTAAAACAGAAATGCTCAAGCTGCTGGAAGATAGAATAGGTAGAACTCTTGAAGACATTGGTGTAGGCAAAGACTTTGTGAACAAAATCTCTATCACACAGGAAATATCACAAAGAACCAACAACTGTGGTCTCATCCTATTAAAAAGCTTTTGCACAGCAAAATAAATCAACAGAGTGAAGAGACAACACACAATGTGGGAAAAATTTTTCGCTGGCTATTCCTCAGATAAAGGACTATTATCTAGAGCATATAAAGAACTCAAAAAAAATCAGACCACCCAAATTTTAATACCCAATCAAAAAATGGGTATCTGAACAGATACTTCTCAGATGGAGAAATAGAAATGGCAAATAAATTTTTGAAAATATTTTCAACATCACTGGTCATTTGACAGATGCAGAAAGAATGGCTATTTTCAAGAAATCAACTAATAACAAATCCTGGTGGGCCTGTGGGGAAAAAGGAACCCTTCTCTACTGTTGGTGGGAGTGTAGACTGGTGCAACTACTGTGGGGAAATCAGTGCAGAGAGTCCTCAAAAAACTAAAACTAGAGGTTCCATGTGACCCTGCTATTCCCCTTCTTGGTATCTTCCTGAAAAAATTAAAAGCATCATACCACAGTGATATATGCATGTTTATAGCAGCACAGTTTGTAATAGCTAAATCTTGGAAACAGCCCAAATGCACATCAACTGATGAATGGATAAAGATGTGGGGCTTTTTAAAAAAAAAATTGAGTACTACTCTGCCATAAAGAATAATAAACTTGAGACATTTCTAACTAAATGGATGCATCTTTAGACCATACTCTTAAGTGAAATAAATTGGACACACGTTTAAATACTGCATTGTTTCTCTGATGTGAGAAACCAAAAGTGTAAATAAGGACCAAAATGTACAATAGATATTGGGAAATGGGAAGAAAATATTCAAATGAGAAGGGGAACAAAGGAGGAGGAGGGAGAAAGGAAGGAAAAGAAAAAAAGAGAATAGAAGGAAAAATGGAAACAAAGCTTTTGTAAATAAGGAGAGGAAGAGGGATTGAAGGGAGTGGAGGGGAATGGGAAAAAAAGAAGAATCAAGATATATCATGTACAGGTACAATTTCTCTATGATGAATGTCATCATTATGTATATATAAATGTACCAACAAAAAAGAACTGTTTGCATTGTAAAAAAAAAAGAAACAGCGTCACTGAAGTATAATTTATATATCATATATTCACTTATTTAACTGATACAAATCAATGATTATTAGAAGATGTACAAAGTGTAACCATTACCATAATCTAGTTTTAGATCATTTCTGCCCTCCCTCCATCTCTCATACTGTTTCATTAATGTCCATCTCTACCACAGCCATCCACAGGCGAGCCTAATACTTTCTTTACAGATTTGCCTTTCTGGACATTTCATTTAGACACAGTTTTAAAATATGTGATCATTTGTGTCTGTCTTCCATTTAGCATAGGAGTTTTGAGATTTTTCCATATTATACCATGTTCAGTAGTTTGCTATTTTTGCCTGCTGAACAGTATTCGATTACATGGTTGTGCCATCTTTCACTTACCCACTCACCAGCAGGCGAACACGTAAATTATTTCTACTTATTCACGATGATGAATAATGTTCTTATGAACATTTTTATGGAAGTCTTTTTATGGACATATGTTATGGTTTGTGTCTCTATGTCCCCCTAAAGCCTCATGTGGTCATAGGGTTTTTTTGGAGGTAGCTGAATCTAGAGTGTGTGATTGACTCATAGTGCAATGCTGGAGTAAGGGTGCTGGGATTAAGGGTGGGTGATTGCTGGAGCAGTCCACTGACTGGATTGGCACTGCCCTAATCCTAGTAGACTGGATACAATATAAGGAACAGAAAGAGGTTTGTCTTGCTCTCTTTCCTGTTGCTTTTGCTGTCTTCCCCTGCCGTGAACTGTTGCTCCTCTGCCATGTGCCACCCTGCCTTGGAACCAGCCAATTATGGACTGAAACCTCTACAAACTGTGAGCTAAATAAACCTTTCCCCCTTTAACTTTGGGTGTTGGTTATTCTGTCTCAGCAATGAGAAAAGTAACTAAGGCAACATATGTTTTCATTTTTCTTGAGAAAATACCTAAGAGTAGTATTGCTGGTTCATAGATTAGATATACATTTAACTTTTTAAGAAAGTGTCCAACAGAATTCCATCATGGCTGTGCTATTTTAAATTCATGCTAATGATTCATGAGACTTTAAATTTGTCTACATCCTTACCAGCTGTGACCATTAATGTCAAGTTGACTAGATTTTTAAAAGGCCTGGGGATTAGTAAAGCTCACTTCTGAGTGTATCTGGCTGGGTCGTGGAGGCATGACCGTGGGTACTGTATATGGTCCCTGGCCGGTTCCTCTCTGGCACGGCTCCCTGCTCTAGTTGTTGGCTGCCATGAACAAAGCAGCTTTACTCAGTCTCACTCTTCTTCCACGACGTTCATGCTTTGGAGCCAGCTGACCATTGACTGAATCTCTTGAAACCAAGAGCCAAATGAACTCTGAGCCAAACCTCTCCTTCTTTCAGATGTGGGTGTCAGGTGTTGTGTCCCAGCAATTGGACAGCTGACTAATACACCAGCACTAGTAACTGTGTATATCTTTATTGTAGCCATTCTATTGGGTGTGAGTTTATGTCTCCTTGTGGTTTTAATTTGCATTTATCTAAACACTAAAGATATCACATATTTTAAAAAATAAATTTGTTGCCATCTGCATAATTTCAAATCTTTTGCTTTCTTATAATTGAATTTTTAGTATTTATAACTTATAGAAACAAGTCTGTTCTCATATTGTGATTTTTATCAGATGTGTGATTTGCAAATTTTTTCTTAGTTTTTGGCTTGAGTTTTTTTTTCTTAACCAACTCTTTCAGGGAACAGAAGCTCTTAATCTAGTTGAAAAAGATAATAATTATTTCTTGTATAGATCATATTTTTGGTACCTTGCCTAAGAGATGTTTGCCTAACCCATGGTACCAAAGATTCTCTCCTATGTTTTCTTCTTCTAGCAGTTTTAAAGTTTTAAGCTTTGTATTTATTCCCATGATGCATTTCAGTTATCTTGTGTTTGTATATAATGTGAGGTATAGATTGAAGTTATTTATTTATTTTCATATGTGTAGCCAATTGTCCCAGCATCATTTGTTAAAAATACCATCATCCTCAACTGCATCACCTTTGTCAGAAATCAACTGACCATACATGTATGAACATATTTCTGGAATCTGTGTTACGTACTCTTGATCTATATGTCCCTCTGCCACAAATAATACATTCTCTTATGTCTTCATCCCAGTGATTCTCAACTCAGGTCATTTTGGTTCCTTCCCCACTCCTAAGAGGGAACATTCGATACAGTCTGAAAATATTTTTCATTGTTGCTCCTGAAGAGGTACTGCTGAGATATAATGAGGAGAGGCCAGAGATGCTGTTAAACATCTTTCTATATGTAGATTACTCAATAACAAAGGATCATATAGTTTCAATTGTCTATAGTGCCACTGTTGAGAAACTGTGCTTTTGAATTTATAACACGCATCTTTAGTTAACCCACACATTCAAGTGGTATTTTGTTATTTTTTCTATGTCATATAGTATAAGAATCTTACATATCCTTACATTTGCCTCTCTTTGCTTTTATACCATATTGTAATTTTACTTCTACATATGATATAAACATCACAATACATCATTACTATTGTTATTTTAAAAGATATTTAAATAAGAAGAATTGTCATATTTACTGATTCCAGGGCCCTTTTCCCTTTGCACAGATTCAAATATCCATTTGGTTTCATTTTCCTTTTACTTGAGGTATAAGTCTGTGACTGATAATTTTTCAGTTTATAAACATTTTTAAAATCTCTATTTTGCCTTCATTTTTGAAAGGCATTTTGGTGGGGTAAAATATAGATTGGCAGATTATTTTTTCTTTTGGTTCCTTAAAAATGTTTCTCCATTGCTTTCTAACTCACATTATTTCTGAAGTGAAATTTGCTGTCATCCTTAACTTTGTTCTTCTGTACAATGTGTTTTTTTCTCTAGCTTCTTTTAAAATTATTCTCTTTGTCATTACTTTAAATAAGTTTATTGTAACACACTTAGTGTAGTTTTCTTTATGTTCCTTGTATCTGAGATTGTTTGAGTTTCTTCAATGTGTAAGTTTGTACTTTTCAACAAATTTGGGAAATATTTAGCTATTACTTATTTTTTTAAAATAATTAAATTTATTGGTACATTTTAGGTATACCTAATGATCACATTCATCAAAGGGAATTTGTACCTGTACATGATATATCTTGATTCTTAACTAATGTATTAATAGTTTTATTCTTCACTCATAAAAAAGCATATAGTTTTGACTTTAAAGTCCTGACATAAAATAAAAATGCAAATAACTGAAAATTATCCACTGAAATAGATAGAAAGCAACTCATGGTGAACCATCAGCAATTACTATGTGCCTTGAGCTGTGTCTTAGGGCCACCAGTCAAGCAAGAACTGAAGACACATTGCTATGTCAAAATTCAAGCCATCTCTAAAAATGCTTAGTTTCCAAAGATTGTTTGGTCAACACATATGAGCATTTAACTATCCCTTTATCTCACTTTTCTTTTTTCCTCCCTAACCTATAATTATGAGAAAAGTAGGAAATAGTACTTTCACACTATTCTTTCTAGTTTTTAAGACAGTGTTGTGTTTTAGCATTTAGTCTGTGTATTTTCAACCTTTTAAAAATAAAATGGCCCCAAACAACTTAATTTAATGTCATTTCTATATTTAGTCTATTAGTTACTGTAGATTGAGCTTCATATAGAAATTTTTATTGCCAACTTCTATGACGACATCCCTAACAAACATCCCTGGCCAAAGCTTCTACAAACCCTAACTTTTTCATGTAGATTTCTGTGAATTCCTTCATATGATCCTCTATATACAACTTGTAGAATTTCTTTTTTTCTTTATTGTTTCTAGTTTTTTTGTTATACAAGTATCTTGTGGCATAATTTAGTGTAGTTACTGGAACTGCTTTTTCCTGGCATCACCTAGAACTGAAATCAGACGGTACTGGGGTAACTCACCTTACCTAGAACTGGAATCAGACGGTACTGGGGTAACTCGCACTACCTGGAACTGAAATCAGACAGTACTGGGGTAACTCACATTACCTAGAACTGAAATCAGACGGTACTGGGGTAACTCGCATTACCTAGAACTGAAATCAGACGGTACTGGGGTAACTCAGAAGATGCCCATAGGCTAGGCCTCTGCTTCTCAGATGTCTCTGCAGCCTCCCCTCGGTGGGGTCTCCAGTTACTTTATATTTGACTGAAAGTTTTCCCACAATTCAACAACCCTGTGTTAAATCTCTAAGTCTTTTTCTCTGTGTTTCATTTTGGTTAATTTCTATTGCTATATCTATATATTTAAGTTTGATTCAGAAATATCTGCTTTTACTCCTATCTGGTGCATTTTTATGCTTTAGTTTCCCTTTGTAGAGTTTATATATACATATGAACAAACATCAGAACTATTCAAACATCATATGTATTACATATATATAGTGCATCTACTTCACATGTTCAATCTTTCCTTCAGACTTTTAAGTGTATGGCATACGCTTACAATACTGGTTAAAGTTTCAGGACTGGGTTGATCCCTTACTTTTCTACCTCTCGTATGTACTTTCTCTGAGCCTTTATGGAGATGTTATGTTGGGGCAGAGGGCGCATTGGCATGGCAACCATGGATGTGAAGGTAACTTCTCTTTCCCACACCGAATTTCTCCGTGGATATTCTGGGCCAATCATGTAACCTTGCTGTGACCACTTTCCCCAGCTATGAAATAAGGCAGTTGAACTGCATTTGTGATTTTCAGCTGTGTTCTCAGAAACCTTGAGTTTGCAGAAGGTATCTTGAGCACAGTTGTGAACTCTGTCCACTTTCCACGGGAACCCTAGTTTTAAGAAGGTGTTCAGCGATTTAAAGTACTTAAAAACAAGTATAGTGGTGTGTACTTGTAATTCCAGCACTCTAGGAAGCTGAGGCAGAAAGATTGGAAGTTCAAGCCCACCTTGGGCAGTTTAGCAAGACCATGTCTCAAAATTTAAAACAAAATTCTTGAAAAAAGGGCTGGGGATGTAGTTCAGTGCAAGGGCCCTAGCTCAATCTCCAGCACTGAAAAATGAACAAACAAAAAAACACCAAAAAAACTTCAAAGTTAAATATTCTTAAGCTTGGCATGGTGGTGCCCATCTGTACCCCCAGCTACTTGGGAAAATGAACTAGAGGACTGCAAGTTGGAGGCCAGCCTGGGCAATTTAGTGAGACTGTGTCTCAGAATAAAATAAAAACAGCTGGGAATACAGCTCAGTGGTAGAGCAGTTGCCTAACATGCATATCATTTTTAAAAAGGTAAGTATTCTTTGGTTGAACAAGCACAACTCATGAAGCGAATGGGTTCCAGGATCAGAATATCTGTTTTGAATTCTTGATCTACACTGGTTGATCTATCAGGCACACTGCTTTATCTGGGTGTCAGCTTTCTCAACTGAAGAACACACATTATAAAATTACAATGGAGACAAATGAGATAGTAAGCTATGGTGATGTTAGTGCTCCACCCTGATCCTCTTTGGTCCTTTTCATTATTTCTGTGCATTCCTCCCTTGGTTTCTTTGTGCTTCCAAAGAACGGTGCTTCAACATCTTTCTAGATGACTAGCCCAGGTTGCTAGATTTCCTTTGTCTGGGAACTCAGAGCCAGAAGTGCCCAAGAGTTCATATCCCAGAAGAACAACAGGACATAGGCAATGGTTGAACTCTAGGGACTACTGAAATCCTGGCCTGAAGCCTGGAGCTCTGTGAGGTAGGCCTCTGCCTAAAATTGCTTACCTTGTATCCTTTACTGTCCCACTTTCTCCATTCTCTTATTGCTTTGCCCTGGTATCATTACCTCAACTCATTCCTCATCTATGAGGCTTTCCTTAGGGAGCCTAATGTAAGATATGAAAACTGCACCACGCTTGGAACATGGTTCATAGTCATTATATGTTAAGTATTATTATTACTATTGTTGTAGTGACTGTTTTTTATTTTCCTCTCCTTTTTTTGCGGGGAGGGGAGATCTTTTGCAAGAATGAGAAATTGTGTCATTGTGCAGTTTTATCTTTAGGTAAGGCATAACCTTATGGCAGATTTAACTAGCTGAATACTATGTTTGATTAGTCTTACAAGAATGGTGTGTGTCCATGCTAACTGTATCACGTGACTCTCTTTAGTTTTTGAAATTACAAATCTAGATTACATTTATCATGGTCTTAGCAGAAGGAATGAGAAACTAGAGAACAATCTTAACAACCTGGAGTGCTCAAGGCAGGGGCAAAATGCAAATTAAAATTCTGAATACCAAAAACCAGTACCAAAGATACAGGATGGAAAGTGTCAGGGGGAGCCAGGAAAATCCATGGGGAGTAGAGACCCTCTATAAAAATGAGGTGGATGTGACCCCAACCCCGGGGTGTCTGGGCACTTTCTCAGAGATCCAAGTGCAAAGAGATTATGCTTGGCACCAGTTGAGATGTAAAACCATGTTGAATTTGGTCTTTACAACTTAGGAGAAATACAATAAAATAGAAAAGGGTTCAGAAAAGAGCAGAGAGATGACCAAATATTGGCAAATAGAACCTCTGGGGAAATGTTAAATGAGTTTGCATTGTTAACCTGGAGAAAAAAAGTCCAAAGGTCTGCCTAATACTTGTCTTCAAGAATTTAAAATCGAAAACCTGACAAGATATTCTATATCCCCAGAAAACAAAACTGGACTCCTCTCTAACTCCTCCCTCTGCCCCTGCTAAAGTAAAGGAGTTAAAATTTAGGACTGGAATAAGAAACTGAGATTGGCACATAGCAAGAATTTCTTGATTTAGGAGTAATTACAGTCTGAAAAAGTCCACCACTAGTAATGGAATTTCTGTTCCTAGGGTTTTATAAAGCACAAGCACAATGCCATTCTTTATCAGAAGTAGATTTCGTTAAAGGGTGGCTGATCTATGAAAGGTCACATAATTAATGTGAATAGATTTGACTTCTGTTATTGCCTGCTGCAGCTGCCATTCAGAGTAGCGTTTGCCAAGCTGTGGGCTGTGATGGACACTCCTTGTCCCTGGCGGGCTGGAGAGAGTGGGAAGGGACTCCAGAGGACGACCCAAGAGCTTTCACTGGCTGGCCCTACCACTCAGTTTTCACTGCATAACAAAAGACACCAAAACCTAGTGGCATAAAATAATTCTTCATGTAGGCTTAGGTGGCTTGGCTTCAAGCCACTCCTGCTAGTCTGGCTATGCCTTGCGAGTGTTTGCTGTTGAACCTGGGTAAATGGGCAGCATCTACCCCAGGGAAAGCATAGTGATGAGGGAGATGCAAAAGCTCGTCTACCGCACAAGCGCAAGCCAATCCCTTGCCTACTTCAGATTTATCGACCTCCCATTGGCCGAACTCAAGGTCAAGGGAAAGGAGAATACACTCTGTCCTTCATGGGAACCACTGTGAAGGTACACTGCGAAGAGGCAGATACAGAAAGGGGTGAAGATTTCGGATCAATAATAACATCTGCCACTCTTTGTAGAAAGAAGAAAGAACGGTCAGTTTATAAACTCAGCGGCTTGGTGTGAAGGTGCTGGTCGTTACAAGGGTGGCCCACGTTTCAGGTATATTCTTGTTTCCATGGCTGGCTTGACTTTGACTCCCCTTATGGGCCAACTCGACTCTTGCTACTGCTTTAGAAAGGAGTTGACCAGACGCCAGGCCACAAGCCAAGGATTACTGCAGACCAGAGTGGCATCTCTGCTTTTCTCCTTCCTCCATATCCTCCCAAAACAAAAGGGCACCCAACTCCTGTCATTCTAATCTGAAAAAAATGATTTCACCATCTACCCAGTCACGCAACTTAGAGACCTGGATTCCTACATCGTCCTCATCCTATCATCCAGTTCGCTCAGATCTCTTCGCTCTATATGCACAATAACTTTCTCTATTTTCCCTGCTACCTTTTCCATTGAGGTCATCCTTGTCTTTTATTTGGGTTTCTGCTGTGATCCCAACTAGTCGGGCTGCCACTGTCCCTCACCTCCTGGCCTTCCACGATACTGCAGCCAATTTCCTTTGGAAAAAGCAAATTAGATCATGTTAGAACACACTTACACATAAGTCAAAGGATACGTATTATAAATAGACAGATATTTTATATGTGTATCTGAAATCCTTTTTATAGCATCTCAGGACCTCTAGAATCTTGTTTCCGCATCTCAGCCCACACCCAAGACCCCTTCTCTAAACGTGCCATTCGCTTAAAAAAAAAACACTTACTGTATTTGCCCCTGCTGCTTCCTATCTTGGGAAGGCCCTTCCACACTTTCCCTCTCAGGCCAAAATTTCTAATCATTTTCATCAAACAACATTACTATTTCAGGACTAATTTTCTTTCCTCTGTCTTCCCATGATGCTTTGTTCACATCTGTATCATAACACAGGCTTCGCATGAACGTGCATTTCTATTCATAGAAACCCCAGGAAGAAGGAACAGTGCAGCAACATTTTCAGGCATCACTTAGCCCAGAAGTTGTTCTTTCCTTCCCAACATCCAGAGCACCCTATGGAACCCCTTTACCGTTATATTTCAGTATGAACGCAGGATCTTAGGTCTGCCACAGACGGGAATGCAGAAGAGACACTGGAGGAGAGGAAGCATCCTGTGGCCCAGCGCTGCACGCATCTGTGCAGTAGTAAATCAAGACCAGTAAGAGCTGGGGTTACAGTGAAGGAGCTAACAAAGACTTAAAATTTGAACTTCGAGAGAAAGAGAGCGATGACTCTCTGTAATAATATGCCAACCTTGCTGTAAAAAGTAAGGAAACAGCATCGCAAAGGACAAATTTGGGACATGAAAGGGATTGAGTGGGCAGACATAGAACCAGGAGATGAGCTAAGAAGGATTCAACCCTACACTGCCGATGATACTCTCTTGGGTAACACTGTTAGCGAGGCTGCTTACAATATAATTATATTTTAGTCAGATGTACATATTAGTTATGGCTTAGTTATTAAAATTAATGCTGTTTCTACACATATAATGAATATTCACATTTATTTATTTGTATCTATTTAATACATTATATCCAATCTATTATAAGGTGTGGGTTCAATAAGCTGGTTAATTCTTTTCATTGTTTTTATTAAGTCCCAGGTAGAAAACTCTGCTGCATTTTCCAAAGTTAGAATGACCTCAGTTCTAAATTAAAATAACAAATCAGATGCTCCAAACACATAGACACATTCCTGAAGAATGTGGTGGAGGAACGAGGTATGTATGTGCTTGGGATGGGCCACCTATACTAATGGTTCATAATGATATAGTATCTTAAAGTTCTTTACATTTCTACTCAATTACGAGAGCTTCGAACACCAGACATCATATTATATCACTGCGCAACCTAGCACTAGGTCAAGCACACCATAGGTGCCCAATCAGCGTCACTGATCTAAACTGACAGAAGGATGCCCACTGGTGTGCCTCAGGCTGGACGGAAATGAGGGTGCTCCGAGGCGGGGTGTGCTAGGTGCTCCTTGGGCAGGAACCTTGGGGTTTTCCTGTGTTGCCACACTTGTGGATGGAATACAGGATGACGAGGGTCCCTGTGGTAGAGATTTGGTTACTTTCTCACAACACACATTTCTAGTCTGTTCAGCTTCCAGGAGGATGAATAATTAAAAGGAAATGGGATGTGTCTGAATCAGCAATGTCCGTGCACATAGAGTTGAATAAGGTGAAGCAGCCTGGAATTTTTATTCTGGTTTTAGAATTTTTTTCCCCCTTCTCATTCTCTAGTTAATCCACCTGGCTCAGTGAAATTAAGTGTCACAATCACGGAAATAAATCCAAGCATTTCTACCCAGAATCAATTTTTTTCTGTATCATAAAGCATACCTTTCTTTTGTAATAGGTAGCATTAATACATGATTTATTTTTAGCTTTATGCAGTGAATAGTCTCAAAGTCACTACCCTGTTATAGTTGAAGGCAAAAGAGTATAAAAAGGCATCAGACTTGCATGGAATTAGCTGTGGAATCCACTATATCCATTATTCCAGCTCAAGCAAGGCTGCTCAGCCACTCAGTGACGGTAAGAAAAGACCCATTGATGGCAAACCCTTTTCATTCCAGTGATGCTTTAGATGACCATAATAATGACATATAATCATTCAAGCCAGCACAGAACAAAACATCTGTGGTAGAAGATAACATCAGATTGTATCAGTGTGAAAATCTGGTCTCATATCATTGTTCAGATCCAAACCTCTTTCAATCCGCTTGCTTTAAAAATGTTAATGCCATTTTTTGTGGGTGGAAGGTCAGAGTGGAGGTTTCCCTTTGTGTTTGCGAGGCTAGATGGAGAAATACTGGATATCAAGTACGTGGGCCACAGTACTGGGTGTTTTGAAAGGGCTGTCTGTACTAATCTAAGAAAGACTTTGCTCTCAGTATTTTTTAAGAGATGGAAAGTAAATTAAAAACAAATACTACCATCTTTAACAATTCCCACATTTCCTAAGACATCCAGACTTTGAATGCATGATTCAGTTTAATAATCATTGAAGGGGACCTGTTATGCATAAAAATACTGTGATAGACACTTGTGGCAATAAAAAGACAAAGTTACCACATAGAAGAGGGTATTAGTGTATAAAAATGCTATAAATATGGCAAAATTTTGGGGGAAGAGATGAAAAATGTTTTGCTACAGCATTGAGAAGTGGCAGAATGTTCACCTGGAGCCACAAAGGACTCTCAGTCACCAGTCACCTGCACTTTGTTATCTGTATTTGCCATGAATAAATTAATGAATGAATGATGTGTCCTATCACAGTAACTATGAGGCATCCGCAGAACTTCTGACCTATAGAAACTGGAAGGGGAGAACACTGCTGCCAGAGCAAAAAGCATAGGCAATGACATAGCAGAAAAAAAAATTTACTGCAATACTAGGGTAAAAAAATAAGTAGTTTTGTTAGATTTGAAGAGACAAACATAGAGGCAGTGCCAATAAAGTACAGTGAAGTCATGCTTTTCCAGGACTATACAGTTAAGATGAGAAGTCTACTTAATTCAGGAATAGCAATCAAAATTAGGCTATGGAATGGTTTAGATAGGCCTTCAGGGAGATGCACATAGCCTCATGATGAAGGACTTGGCTTCAAGCCAGACAGTCTCCAATATTTGCTCCTCCAGTTACAATGGAATGACCCTGGGCTTGCTATTTAATTGCTCCAGGCCTCAGATTCTTCATCAGTAAAACGAAGATAATAAGCCCACGTGAATACATAAATCAAGAAAAAGAAACCCCAACTCCAGGATACTGGTTACCTCAAAGGGAGAGGAGGTAGGACAGGCGACAGGAGAGGATACAAAGGAAATTCATTTTTGTTGGAGCAAATATGGCAAAGGTAGGCATCATCAGTTCAACATATGGAGAACGTTTGTATTATTTTCAACTTTTCTAAATTAAATCTTTCATAAATTAAAAAAATACACCCAACTTTGCAATCATGTTGCTGGACATAGTATTTGTGAAATGTGCGATACAAGCCCAGGGAAATAGAAGGTTTTTGTCTTAGTTACTTTTCTCTTGTTGCTGAGACAAAATACCTGACACCCAAAGTTAAAAAGGGAAAGGTCTATTTAGCTCACAGTTTGTGGAGGTTTCAGTCCATAATCAGGTTGGTTCCAAGGCAGGGTGGCATGGTGAGGGCCAACAGTTCAAGGCAGCAGAAGACAGCAAGAGCAGCAAGAGCAAAAGGGGAGAGAGCAATCCTCTTCCTCTCTTGTATTGTATGCAGCCTACCCACCCTAGGGCGGGTCCTTTACACCCACACCATCTCTATGCCCTCCTCTTGCACAAGCTGAGGATATTTACAAAGTGAGGACCCTGGCCCCCTGCGGAGTCACTTAGTTAAACTTTTAAACTTCTCAAGTTGACACAATGAGCAGCCATTACAACATCCTGGAGCGTAAACAGCACATCCTCTACACCCTAGGATGTAAAACTGCTGAGTTGCTTGGTTAAACTTCTAAACTTCTCAAGTTGACACAATGTATCAACCATTATAGTTTTTATAATTGAAAGCTACTTCATAGTTGCTACCACCAATGTCACAAAGAGGGTACAATAGAAAATAAAGAATGAAAGAGGTGGTAGAATAAAATTGTAGGACTTGCCCTTATGGCCAAGATGGTAGCAGGGACTGAATTTGCCTTTCCATCTATAGTAACGTAAAAAGTGGACACAGCAGATGAAACAAAGTTTTTCAAGTTAGAGAACATCGGACAATGAATGGAAATGTTCCCAGAGAGATGGGGAAAAAGGTGAAATGAGCCCTCTGATTGCCCCAGTGTAATGACAGAGTTTCCAGATGTGCAAACAGGAAAGGCAACTCAGGTGGGTCCTCGAGGTCACCCTCAGTTGAAGAGACAAAGGTGGGAGTCCAGGGAGGCTGGGAGCCCAAATGTTAGGGTTTGCCAAGAGAGAGCTGCAGAGAGAGGGTTCTGGGTAGCTGTAGAGGTTACCCTGGGAGTGTCCAGCTGAGGAAGAAGTGGCACATGCGTGCGAAGAAAGTGACCAAGGCCAGGAAAAGAGCCACCCGGAGAACTGGAGGAGACAGCCTTTAAAGTCATGTAAGGCTCACAGCAGCAAGAACAGAATATGTCATCATTTGTGGGGCATCAGACAGAACACACAGCATGCTTTCATATCACTAGTGGGGAAAAATTATTTACAGTCTAAGAGCTTCTCAGGCCCTACCTAAGAAGACTATAGCAAGACCCAAAAGAATCAAACTGCTTCCCAATTTCCAAGAACCTATATTCCAGAACAAATCTCAAAAATTTTTTACAGGAATATAAAAATACAGCTATCAATAAAGCAAAACTCCCAGTATTTAGGAATTAATCTGATGAGAAATGTACAGGACCTGTGTACACTAGAAGCTACAAAACATTGCTGAAGTTAATTTAAGCAGATGTGAGAAAACAGACACACTATGTCCATAGATCCAAAGTCTCAACATTTGTAATATATTGTTGCCTCCAAGATGATCTATAGATTCAGTGCAATGCTATTCCAAAGCCATAAAATTTCAATGGAAATACAATAGACTTGTGCGAGCCAAAATAATTTTCAAAATGAAGAAAAAAATTTATACTACCTGATTTCAAAACTTATCACGAGGTTATAGTAATCAAGATTTATTGATCTCAATGTAGACAAATAGATCAATGGTACAAAATAGAAACTCCAGAAACAAAAGTGATACACACACAGGTAGTCCACTGATTTTAAGTAAGGTGGAGCATTTCATAAATAGTGCCAAATAATTTGCATATGTAAAAAGAAATTTTGAACCAGCCATACACAAAAATTGAAAATGGATCCTAGAGTTAAATGTGAGATCGATAATTATACAACTTCTGAAAAAATAGTTGAAATCTTTATAAACTTAGGCAAAAATGTCTTAGGTATGATACCAAAAGAAGGGTCTATATGAAAAAAATGTACTTTATCATTATTATGAACTTCTCTTCTAAAGACACCATAAAGAGCATGAAAAGCCAAGTCATAGCCCAGGGGAAAATACATACTCATCATATATCTGGCAAAGGACTTGTACCAGGCTATATAAAAACCCTTAAAACTCAATAATAATAATGTATTAATTATCTGATATATTACTGCTCTTATTAATATGTTTAATAAAAAAGTTGAAATTTAGCCAAAGATATAAGCAGACAATGTTCCAAAGAACAGATATTGTTCCAAAGAACACACGTATGGCAAATAAGTGCAAGAAAAATCAATATCCTGCAAATGGCTGATTACAGAGGGGAAATGGAAATGTGTAGAACATTTTTTCCCATTTTTCTTTCTTTAAATTTTAATGTAATACAAGTAGATATTAATAAAGAAACTATTAAAAAGCACTCTTCTTACTTCTATGAAAAAATAAAATTTCATAATAAAATAATTAGAGAATAACAACACACTGTGTATCATAATAACATACGGTGTATCATAATCTTAAAAGAATGGCCAAAATGTTGAGGGTACAAGACGTAGAAAAAAAGACTCTCTCCTACAAAGAAGAGACAAACAGATAAAAGCACAAAACTTTCTCTACAGTGAACTAAGGGAGGCTAGTAATATAAATGAAGCAAATTAGCACATATATAAAATATTTTTGAAACAACAGAATAGATAATTTGGGAAATTATTTGTGTTTTTCCCTACTTCCTATTTATCTTCTATTTTGCTCTCTCTATATATCTCTATGGATATCTCTATAGCTATCTGTATAGATATCTCTACAGACACAGATATCTCCATAGATATAGATCTCTACATATAGATATAGATGATATAGATATAGATATAGATATAGATATAGATGCAGATATTGAGTTTCTCATATAAGAGAAAACATGAGATTTTAAGCTTGGGTATCTGATTTATTTCACTTACCACTGTGTTCTCAAGCTGCAGTTATTGCTTAACATGAAACTTTAAGGAATTTCTGCAACTACAGTTGTAGGGGATAAGAAGAGAGTAAATGTGATAAGGAAGTAATGATTGGTAAGTTACGAAATCCACCATGAGCAACATCGCCAATTCGAGCCATGAGAGATTGTCAAAGATTAAATGGTCTCCAGGATCAAATGCAGCATTAAACCTGAGGAAGATGAGGATAGAGAAAAATGTAGGAGGATATTAGTGATGTGGTTAAAAACAAAAAATCCAATAATAGCACACATTTGTTAGGATATTAGAGACTGAAGCCTGCCATTGAGGGCTTCAATATCAAGTGGTTTTAAGCAAATGGGGGAACATAACTAGCTACATATATTTGAAGAACATAGGCAGAAGGGTACTTTGTAGAGATGCATGGCCAAAGAGCACATTTTCTATTAGAGTTTGGATAATGGGGGCAAGAGCAAGGCGATAGGAAGAAGTCACCACACAGCGGTTATTGCACTGGGGTGCACCCTGAAACCACCTCAGGGCGCTCTGGAGAAATACAGGTGCCTGGGAACCCAGTCAGAATCTGGTTGGAGCCAAGTCTGGGAGAGTTTCAGGCTTCCCAAGGTAAGGAGCAAGAGCATAACTTGGAGCAAGAACATTGAAGCGAAAGGGTTTCCCTGCCAATGCAGAGCAAGCAAATGGTTCTCCCCATGGAAGGAGGAAGTGGAGGAGGAAAAAGAGAAGGGAAGAGAGGGAGCAGAGGGAGAAAGACCTCCTCTCTCTAGTTTTTGGTATTCGTTGTTGTCGGGACACAATTTATTCCCTCAGCTTACAGTTATTATTTGAGGTCAAGGTTAGCATGAGGCCTTCAAAGAGAAAATGCAATTTTGAAGCATCTTTCTGCCTTCTCTGGACTTTGAAGGTCATGCCAGTCAGTTTCTGATCCAGCTGTGACAAAGTTAGAGCCACAAGGGAGACAGCCACCCACGCCACTGTCAAGGGTCACCCCGAGCAATAAAACCATGTCGCCCAACACGGGTGTCCTGTGTTCGGCACGAAGAGGGTCAGGCTGTGTTGTCTTTTCTCAAAGACCTCAGACTGCTGTGTCTGTTGTGTTCTTCTCTCTGGTTTCATTTCATTTTCAAGCTTTTCCTACCGGAAGCTGTTACTTTTTGCTGCTAGCAGGTGAATAAGCAAGAGACCCAGATGGCGAGGTGGAAAGAGCTGACAAGGGCTCCATCTGCACACGCCGACAGAGAAGTACACTGGGCTCTCTCCGGTCCACCTCCGTTATGACACATCTACCTGGAGAAAGCATCAGATCCCAGAGTCACGGCCCAGTCCCAAAAGAGTGTCCCCATTTCAGATGCTAATCTCAAGTCCCAATCGCAGTTGTAACTGGGGAACCAGGGGCAACCAGGGGCAAAGATCAACAGACACATTTCTTATTATAATCACACCATCATTATACACATGCATACCATTATGTGTACACATATATCATCTAACAGAAGATTTGAAGCACAGCGGCATTGTGAGTAGAAAGTAAATGCTACCTGTTAGTGACGTCTTCTCTCTTGGTTTTAAATGTTATTAGGTTTTTTTTTTTTTTTTTTTGAAATCCTAATCATTTAGATAAATGGACGTCACAATGTGCTCCATGGCACTGGCATCACATTGGATCTGGTCAGAAATCTGAATTCTCTCGCCAGACCTGCTGGGTGGGAAACCGCAGTGACTGCTGAAGGAAGCTCTTGGGTGATTCCGACGCACGCTGCAGTACGAGAGCCACATTCCTCACTGTCAGGCTTGGCAGAGGAAGTAGGTTATGAGGGAAGGCTTCTACTTATGCTTTGTAATTCCCAGCTGGATTTTAGACATCTGAGATTCTCACCAAATCAAATGAATTCTTACCTTATAGAATGAGTAAAATGTGCATCTTGTAGAATACACGATACTGTGCAATTCTTTATAATTCAACTAGCATGGGGTGCTTGTTTCAATCCAGGCATTGGTTCCACACAATGATTTTTAATACCTTGCGCCATTCTCTGATTGTTCCCTTGATATTATCTATATTTCTATGCTCTCACGAGGCAGGAGCAGCGCGCAAATCACATCTGCGTATGCCGGTCTGTTAAATACATGATCGTATCTTGCTTTTTAATAGAGAGGTGCTGCTAGAATTTTCCTCCTTTTCAGAAATAGGAAACTTCTGGATTTTGAATCAATATATTTTTCCCTTTTCACATCTTTAATTTAAAACATATTAATAAGTGACAGGGTTTAGTCTTGATTTTTCAATCATTTATTCCTTCCACTCACCTCCTAAACCCTTGGCTCCTATTTGTCTTTGGATTTGTCCTTGAAATATGTCTCCATCGTGTGGCATCTTGGCTTCTGGGTTGGTACGCTGGGTTTCTCAACTTCATCCGATTTCAGTTCCGTGCAATAAATAATAGCCATTTTAGATAGGGTTTTAGCTATGAATAGCTTCTCTCCTCATAACTTCATCTTATATTTATTGCCTAAGATGATAGATTGAAAGTCATCACCTAGCAACTGGCACATTTTTCTCTTGTGGTCTGGTTACTTGTAATGATTGACTATTGCTATTGCTTCACTTGCTCATCCTGGTCAAAAAATGGATATAAGTGTTCTAAAAATAGAGGTCCATTTACATACTCCCAAGATTATCAGTGCAACTTACTGAAATGAATTCGTTCGTACAAAATACTTTGTCTATCAATTTATTTCTCACAGCTTCAAAAGGAGTAGCTGCTTCAAGCCTATCTAGGATTTTATACTTACAGTACCTTTATTAGTTCTGTTATCTGAGACCCCAGATCTCCCGTTGGAGACCGGCTTCTGTGACTCTGTAAAGAAAGCAACTAAAAACTTAAAGCAAGAAAGAACACAAAGATTTTTATATCACTTCATGTTCATTTCTCATATATTGTTCTGTCACAAAAAATTAATGCTTTGTACTTTAAAAGAGCCTTTCATCCAAAGCCTCAAAGAACTTTATAAATAAGTAAGTGTGATTATCCACACTTACAGGTGGGGGATGATGCACAAAGCTGTTAAAAAGTGTATGGTGAGTATTGCCAAACTCTAGAAGAAGTTCATTTTAATTAACTGCATATAAAATTAGCTGATTTATGTATAAGAGGTTTGTACATGTAAACGAGGTTTGCCAGGCCTCAGCAGAGCACAGATATCAACAAAGGTGCACCAATGGTAAACTGAGGCATTGCTGGCTCTCCTCTCCTGCATAATTCAAGACCTCAGCAAAGACCCTTGTGGATATCTGAGCATCCCAGGTGGTATTGCCTCTGTGCTCAAGAGCTGTCCATCCTTGCGGGGCACTGAATGTCCAATCGAGTGCTGGAATGCAGTTCTTGCCTGGCACTGACAGACTCTCTCGCAGAGCTACACATGCCCCTCAGGTGCCCAAGTTGCACAGTGCCTGGTGGCCCACAGTGACTCGGGAGAGCACGTACTCTTCCATGTGCGTCGTCTGCTACTACAAGGCAGACAAAGGCAATGGATTTGGAACTCCAGTGTTTCACAAGTGGCTTTTCTTTTCAAGGGCTACTTCACAGGAGCTGGGCTCAGAGAGGCGACCTAACGATGCACATCCTATTGAAATCGGAAAGTGGTGCCTTCTGCGTGCTGGATACCATGCTTGCTCACTCACACTCACCCTGATTGGTGAGCAAGAGCAGAGCAGCTCCTGTCATCCAGGACCTAGCCTGATACCATCAGTTACACCTTGAAATTCTCCTGGGGAAACACAAGCTTTCACAGAACTCCACATCAGACGGGACCACTTTGATCAGGGCGGATCAAGATAACAACCAGACCCCTCTGCAGCCTTGGTGGAACACACAGGTACATGAGCACTGTCCAAGCCACAGATACAGCCAACCATTTTAACTCGAAGCGGGGAACGCCGGCAAGAAGTATGGGTGATGCTAGGATTAGGCAGTCAATAGACCTTGCCTAGAATGAGGGATCAATGAAGTGAGGCTAACGCTGTAATCGCTAAAGAAGTTGTTTCTGTCCCCTTCCTGATGGCACACTCGATCTAGGGCCAGGCCTTTCCTTTCATCCTTCCTGCCCCAAACTCCTCACCATGAAACCAAGTCCTAGAATACCACTTCCTAACACTTCTCAAAGTTCTCTGTGACGTTCTTACTGTAAAGGCAACTACACCGCGTGTGTCCAACTATAGGAGTGTCCTTACAGGTCTTTGGTTGGAGAACATTGGTACCCAGGTGGACACAACAATGGCTCCCTTGCCCTCTGACATTTTGTTGGCTTTGACCATGGAGAAATCAACAGACAGTGGACCCTGAAGGAGAATGAGGACAGGGTTCCTATTTCCCCATTGCCCTCCCTCTGGTGATTGTGGCCCCTCTTTCTACATTTCAGGAACCACACAAGCTCACCTGTGTAATTAATGTGAAAACATGCACCAACTCCTCTCAATTTCTCTAAATTCTTTTTTTTTTTTTTTTTTTTTGTGGATACCGGGGGTCGACCTCAGGACCTCACGTGCCAGCAGGCGCCCGTGCCGCTGAGCGATATCACCGGCCCTTTTTTCGTATGTGGGTTCCGGGAGTCGAATTTGGGCCCTTGCGCTTGCCAGGCAGGTGCTTACGCCGCTGAGCCATCTCACCAGCCCCTCGATTTCCCTAAATTCTGGCAACGTCTTTGCGTGTCATTTCTTTAGCAGAGCTCAACTTACCTAGTATAGGAGCACTGTTCATTTGTAGCTGGGACCAGTGATGACCAAAGTGTCTTTAATGGATTCTCTTCATTATACACAGACCCTGTTCTCTTACGTTGAGTTCTTCACAAGGTATTGCTAGGCACATCCCTGAAGGGACAGAACCATGCTTTGACAAGTTATCCTTTGTGGCTGTCCTACCTAGCTTAATATTTCATGAAAGAGCCTCATAAATTATTAAATTTCATGATCACCTGACTACTAGTTTTTGGACTGTAAGATCAGAAAACTGGAATTGCACAATGGCTGTGGAAATCAAGTCCCATAGGGAAAAAAATTAGAGTTACAGAGATGTACATTGTTGAAGGAAACCAGTTTTCATGCTAAAGAAAGTACAGAGAATATTAATCAAACACATCAATGGCCCTAACCATGGATTCCCCAAGAGATCACCCTTAATTAGCATATTTAAAGGTACTTAGCATTGCATCACATTTTTTACCCTTTTAAAACCAGCCACAGAGCGATTATAAAGTTCAGAGAATGTGATAGACAAATTTCCTTTCATGGAAGCTACAGTGTAAGGAAATGTAGTTCCTGGCACAGTGTTTTAAGGGTTAGCACACTATTTGTTCTCCTGGTGACTTACTTTGTCAAAAATGATAACACTTTCTTTTTAAATATTTTTTTTGGGGAGGTACCAGGAATTGAACTCAGGACCTTGTGCTTGCCAGGCAGGTGCTGCACTGCTGAGCTACATCCCTGGCCCCTTATTAAATATGTAATTTTTTAAAAAAGCTTTCTGGCAGATAAAGTTGTTTCAAAATTACATGTTGGGGCTACTTTTTTTGTTCCTGTTGGAATACATTTTTGCTTTTGTAATGGAAGTTAGTATGAAAAGAAGAGTTGCTTAGGGAAACTGTTTCGTAGTCAGGCTTCAGGACCACTCTGCAGCTCCCAGGCTGTCTGCAGAAATCTCAGGACCCAACGGTCCTTCAAGGGAGATCTAAGGATAGTCTTAGAGACATTTTAATTGTAATTAAGAAAAAGGAGCACAAAAGAATGCCCTACATCTTCTCTGTAGAGCTGTGGATTGAACCCGGGGCCACCTGCATTCTAGGCGAGCAGGATACCACTGAGCTACACCCCCCGCCCAGAATTCCCAACTTCTAATGTGCTACCTCCAGGAAACTGCGAAGCCACCTGGGAACTCTTCTTTAGGGATAATTATCTTCAATGACTGAAGAAAGCTTCCTTTTCTTCCTCCTGGTGAGGTGCTTTCATAGAAAATAATTATTTTAAGTAAACATGCATATTCTAGAGATAGAAAATTTTGCATGAATTTAAAGTTAAAAGAGAGCCTTCAAACAAGCTGCAGGATTGCGGTAGGCTGCGTACTGGAATATGACCTCAGATGCGAAGGGAACACTGGGCTTTGCAGTTAGGCAGTATCTACAAGCTATACTTGCCCTGCAGAAGAGGAGATTTTCATTTTCGGCTTGGAAACGCACAGTGACTTACCAGCTGGGGAGGAAGTTACTCAACCTTCTAAACTTCAGTTCCTTCACCTGGGCAAAGGACTGTGCCCTGACTTGTCGTGATTCTGTGGAGATTAAAGTCATCCGTACTTCCGGACCTCAGCACAGGTCTACGCTCGATCCGTTTGTTAATATTTTTCTTGTACTTATTGCAGTTATATTAGTTTAACATTTTATTTGAAGACTAATATCCTTTATCAAATGTGGAGGGGCTTAACGCCATTTTCAAGAAGTCATATTCTATGGTCTGGTTTCTGGTGACTCTTCACTGGGATCTGTCCACATGACTGGATTAAGAAATGCCCGGCGGGTTAGTAAAGCTCGGTTCCGGGTCTGTGCGTAGAGCGTATCCAGGGAAGATTGGCACTCGAGCCCACACACTGAGGAAGGAGGCCCAATCCTTCCCACCAAACAATAGGTGGATGGCACGGATGGAACAAAACAAGGGAAAGAAAAGGAAGTTGGTGACTGGAAGAGCTCCAGTCTGCTTGAGTAGATGTGTCTTTTGCTGCTCTCTCCTCTGGACATCGGTCTCCCATTTTTTTCAGCCTCTAATGCAGACTTAAACCAGGAACTCTCCAGGGAGCTCCCAGGCCTTTGACCTTGGGTTGGGACTGCATCCTTGGTCCCTCTTGTTCTGCAGCTTCTATCTTCTCGGGCTGAGCAGCTCCTGGATCCTCAAACTCTCCAGCATGCAATGGCCACTGTGGACTCTCCCACCTCTGCTCCTGTAAGCTACTTAGTAAACCCCCTTGCATAATTACACATGCATTTTCTATTGATTATGTTCCTCTAGAGAACCCTAACCAATACACCTCCTTTGCAGCTTTCCAGGAGAACACACTTACCCAATGGAAACAGGTCGATTTAATTAATTGTGTTTTTGGAGGAGTACATAAATATAACATAATTCTTGCATTTCTGATTAATTGATTTTGTCAAGGATATCATGATAATTTATCAGGGGCAAATAATCATTTCAAACAAATGGTTCAGGGACAACTAAATATCTATAGGTAAAACAATGAAGTTGGACTTCTATTCCACACTATACACAGAAATGAACTCAAAATGGAAATAGATCCCAGAGCTAAAACTAGAAAAGTCTTAGAAGATAGAAATATCAGAGTAAGTGTTTGTGGTCTGGAGTTGGCAATGCTTTCTTGAAAAGGACAAAACAAACACAAATGACAAAAGAAAAAAATTGGGAATTGTTCTTTGTTTTGCAAATGATACTATCCAAAAGGTAAAAAGAAAACAGAATGAGAGAAAAGTTGGCAATCATACATCTGATAAAGGACTTGTATCCAAAATGTACAAAGAACACTTACAACTCAATAAATGACAAATAACCACATTAAAATGGCCAAAGGATATAAGCAGCTATTTCCCCAAAGAAGACATAGAAATGATGAATAAGCACATGAAAAGTGCACAACACTATTAATCATTTTAGAAATGCAAATCAAATCACAATGAAATATCTTACATGTGCTGGGATGGCTATAATAAAAAGTAACAAGTGATTGTGAGCATGTGGAAAAATTACAACCTTGCCACATTGCTGGTGGGAGTGTAAATAGTTCAGCCACTTTGGAAAATGGTCTGGCAGGTTCTTAACACTTAAGCAGAGTTAGTTACTCTGCAACCCAGCTATTCCATTCCTCAGGAAATACCCAAGAGAAGAAAGAATAATTGCCTCCACTAAAGTTGTAGATGAATGTTATTGGAAGCTTTGTTCATAATAGTCAAAAGTAGAAACATCCCAAATATCTGTCCACTGATGAGTAGATAAACAAAATGTTGTATAATTACACAATGGAATATTACTTGGCAATAAAAAGGAATAAAGTACTCCTATATTCTACAACATGGACGAACCCTAAAAAACATGACAATATGTGAAAGAATTCAGGAAAGATCACATAATGTATGATTTAATCCATATGAAATGTCCAGGATAGGCATATCTATAGAGGGAGAAAGAAGATCAGTAGCTCCCAAGAGATGAAGGAGAATTGGCATGAATAAAGAATACTGATAATAGGGACAGGGTTTCTTTTTCAGTTAATAAAAAATATTCTAAAATTAGATTATGGCAGTGGTTGCAGAACCCTATAAATATACTTTAAAATATTGAATTGTGCATTGAAAGTGAATAAATTTTATGGCACATTTATTATATCTCAAGAAAGCTGCTTTTTTTAAAAAAAGAAAACAGAAATGCAAAATGGGTCTCGTGTGTGACTTCATAGTTTCCTAAGTATAAGATTTTTAGAAGATATATTTGATTACTGCCTTAGATTAATTCAACACCACACTTTGTGTAGTACATGTCCTTCTGTGATCGGCTTATTTCACTTAGCATAAAGCACCAGGTCCTAGGGAACTGGGCTTTCTGTCCCTTGTACAAGACGGGAACAGAGCTTTCGATCAGGCCCTCCCTCCCTTGCTATCAGGCAAGTAGGACCATCTTGACTCACAGCTGAGCATAACCTTTGGGGTGAACAACACGATTCCTTACCATGCTTGAAATTTCTTTTCAATTTTTTGCCTTCCATCCGCGTATTGATTGAAGCAGGGTTCCATCTCTCTGTAGCTTACAAAGCATTAGGTGTTGTCAGACTGTGACAAAGCCACTAATGGGCTGACCGTCCTCATGGAGATGGGAGAGCAGAAGGGCAAGCTGCTGGATTAAGGAGCCGAAGCACTTGCCTCAGAGGATCTGAAGGCTTAGCTCAAAACCAGTGCCCCGAGCCTCCATCCTGCCGACGGTCTGTGCCGAGTGTTGTGAAGCTCTGTCTTTTAGACACGCGACACAATCTCTGTTGTCCTTTCTGAGATGGGATAGTGCTGGATGTGCTTTTCACACACACACACACACACATACACATCAGCAATTAAAATGCTGTTCATGAATTGTAAATCATATGTTAGATGGCTTGATATATATAGCAAAACGATTTGATAGGTAGTGACTCATAATTATTTCAAGTCAGAAAAATAGGGGTCAAATCTTGACTCTGTCAGGTGAAAGTACCAGACTTTGGAGAAAGCCATGTGCACCCTTCCCAGGTTTGGTCCTCTCTCGTGTTAATAAGCCAATGACTTCACCTTCCCTGCAGGAGTGACGCGAGGGTCCCATAGGACAATGTTTACCCAAGTGAGAAAGGCTCTCCCAGTCATCTTCGTTGCACACGGACCAGTCCAATGTCCCCAGTAAGATTAAGGCTGTCTGGTTCTGTACTGATTGTGGACTCTCAGATCAGACTTGCTGATTTATTGGTTGTTGGGGGAGTCTTTTGGTTATTGGGGAGTTGGAGGTGTTCAAGTCGCCTTTACCCAACTCATCCCAAGGAGGCTTGGGTGCGTCACAGGTCAAGGGTGCTGGGTGGGGCAGGGGTGCAGTCACTCATTTAATGACTATTAATGAGTGCTACTTGGGTCTAGAAGCTTGGGATAAAGGAGTTTGGTAAACTGACAAAAGCTCCCCTCCTTGGAACTTCCAGGGGAAGAAGATCCAATAATCATTGAAATAAAAATATAATTTCACAGAATTTTAGGTACTTCACAAATAATAAAGCAAGAGATGGATGGAGACTTCTTAAGCATTTTTTTTTTCTTTTTACTTTGGGCAATTTCAAATCTATAGAAAGTTGAAATAATAGTATACAACGAACACTCACTTTTTCTTTTCACCTAAATTCACCTATTATTAACATTATGCCATATTTGCTTTCTCTCTCCCTTCTATGTATGTCTCTATGCGCAAGTTCATTTACACATGTATGGGTTTTCATTGCTGAACCATTTAAAGTTGCAGACATCGTCACATTTTGTCCTTAGTCCAGCAAATATTTCCCAAGAATGAGATCTTCCCTCGTATAACCGCAAGCTATTATGACTCTTAAGAGGACATAGCAACATTATTTAGTGTGTAACAGAATGAAATTGTCCTCAATTATCCCAGAAATGTCTTTCATGGCTGTTTTTATTATATTGAGAAGAGCGAGAGAGAGGGATTAATTTTATTGTTTGGGTGATTTAAAACCTGTGTTCTCCTGGTGTGGCATTTGAGGAAAGACTGGACTTTTGGGGTGACCTAGTTCCTGAGCCTTCGATGCACGGAGGACAGCCAGGCTCTGATGGGAATGAATGGATGTGTGCGAGAAATCTCAGAATCGGCTGGGAGTAAGAGGGAGAGCTTTGGGCCGAGGCGTGAAGTGGGTGGCGGCGGGACTTGTGGATGTGGTTAGGGAGCTGAGTGTTGCACTGATTCCAAAGGGGAAGCCACCAGAGGATTAAGGACTAGGAAGCGATATGACCTGACTCATGTTTTCAAAAGATCATTCTCCCTGCCCTGTGGAGGCCAACTGAGTCAGACAAAGTGGGAGCAGGAAAGTCCTTCTGGAAGCCCAGGTGGCAGATGCTCCTGCAGGGTCACCGCTCCCACCTGGGGTCACCACACTAAATTCTCAAGCACTGTTCCTGCACTGAGTTGAAATTTCATAAATTTAAAACTTGAAACCACTACCATGCAGCCCAATCTGTTGATCGTTGTGTTTAGTTTTGGCAATGTAGGTATGTTTGGGCAATTTTATGAATATTTTCTTAGTTAAAAAAAATTTTTTTAGCGTTTTATAAAAATAAATGGGAAATGAAACAATAAATGTTCTAGACTACAATTAAGAAGGGTAAGTCCCTTAAGTTAATATAATTAAGACCGTGCTGGTGAGCTAGCTCAGCGGCATAAGCGCCTGCTCGGCAAGTGCGAGGTCCTGAGGCCGACTCCCGTACCCACATAAAAAAAAAAAAAAAATATATATATATATATATATATATATATATAATTAAAACCTATATTGGAGTTATTAATAACATCAAAAGTGGGAAATCTTATTGTAAGTCAACCAATTCTGTGTTCAGTTGAGAAAGAAAAGAAGAATATATTTAAAAAAATGCATACTTCTGGAACTATGCAGTAAGAGACATCTGAAAAAAATTGCAGGAATATTGGGGGTTATGCCTGAGTTTTAACGCTTTCAGAGCACAATACGTTCTAAAAAAGCATAAAAGCCTATTGTGTGAATTTTCAAGCATTTGATTTTTTTTACACATTTTTCATATTTAATTAGTCAGGTAATTAATATCAACTGTCACAGCAGGCAAATCCTGAAATCTCAGTGACTTATACAATAAAATATTCCTAGCTCATGTCATTGTTCATGGTTGGGACATCGCTCTCCATGCAGCCTTGTAATCTTCATGTGTCACCTTCCCGGTGGCCTCTGAGAGCAGGGAGAAGGACGCCTGCAGGCGCTGTGGTGGGCACTGCTTCTGCTGGGGATTCGGAGGGTCCTGCCAGTCCTAGGCTGGGAAATTCGGGGGAGCATTTGGGATATTTGGTTGGGTCAGTGGTTTCTCCATAGATATCATATGTGACAGCAGGACTCTCAATGAGGCCAACTTTAGAAAGGAGGAAAGGAAGCTTGCCAAGAGGATTCTGAAAGGACCTAGAGCTTCGACACCTTTGCTTTTCTTACTCCGAGCGTTCCTTTTAGCCCGATTGCCAATGACATCAGGTGTCCCTGCAAACTTCACAGGTTTCCTCCCTGTCTTAGAAAGACCAAGTTGTTCTTAGAGTAGGTCCCAGGGAAAAGGAGCCTAGTGCCAACCAATCACTGAGGCGAAGTTCGGGTTGGGTGTTTAGGGTTCAGTCAGTTTATTGTTCAGTCCCCGCAGACGTGGGAGTGTGCAGGAGTTTGTGTGTTGACAAACCTGGGCTTATCTGAGTTACGCCTCAGGCCGGCAAATATCAGCAACAGCAAAGGGTTACAAGGCAGCATCCGGAGAGTTCAGCCTGGCATCTGCTGTCCTGACTGCTGTCCCTGTCGTCGAAGATGAGAATTCAAATCATGGGAAGAGCTCGATTTGGAAGCAATTCCCAGCCTCAGAGTTCACCTGTGCTGAGGTGTGGCCCAGCCCCTGGCAGCCGGGAGGCTCTGTCTCGGCTTTGGGCAGAGCTAGGTATTGCTAACGACAGTCTCCAGGTCAGCTCCCTTCTGTGTGGCTCCTGCGGGGACTCGGGGTGCTGCTGAAATGATCCCTCAAACAGATGTCAGCCAGCTCCGTGTGCCTGCTGTGCTCTGAACCTACCCTGCTTTCTCGTAGGGTTAGGTGAACGCCTAGCAAGTCTCTGTCACTCACGGCTGCCAGGATTTTTACCGCTCACAGTTGCTTCTGTGGCCCTGGAGGAGTACGCAGTCAAGGGCGAAAGACATGAGCTGAAGCCTCAGGACTGCATAGACCTGCACACCAGATATAGCTAATGCTCATCCACCATCATGTGCAGACCACGACCTTCCCTCCCTGCTCCCAGTCATTTCTAACCTCACGCAGCCAGACAAACAAGGCGCGTTGTCTGGTGAGCCACGGCTGTGCTCCGTGCCTTTCTCTTCCACTGCTCTATGAGTCCGGAGTCCAAGCTTTCCAGATCCCAGAACCGCCCCTGTCAGCCTGGGTAGCTGAGTACTGAGGGGAGCAGCGTCCTCCATTTTCTCATCTAAAATGCGGAGACAACAGTACCTACTGCAAGGACCAGCAGTCAGTTTCGTCTGCCTTGCTTGCTCTCACATCCCAGTTCCATGAGGTTACTTTTGTGCTGTCAGTCCAGGGACCATCTTTCCCAGCAGAGGCCAGCTCAGTGGGGTCCCATCCTCATGGACAGCCCAGCTGAGGCAAGGGGCGGGCTTGTGACTGTCCTCGTCCCTCAGCCAATCAATCAGCAGGTACCTTCAGGACTGGCTGGGGTGCTGTGAGACAGGGCCTCTTTTTGTGTAAACTTGGGGCTGTGTGATAACATCTTTCCAGCTCATGAAAAAGGCACCAGAAATGGAGAGAGACAGACAGACAGACAGACAAAGACAGAGACAGAGAGAGACAGAGAGGGAGAGACCTGCTTAGCTAGCCCTGGACTTTTACTATTACATCATCCAATAAACCTTTTTCTTTCTTTTTCTGCCTACGGTACTTTTGACTTGGGCTTTACTCACTTGCAACTGAACAAGTCTTGACCAATGCCCCTACCTTGCAGAGTTATTATAAGGATTAAGTAAAACAATGCACTGAAGTGCCTTGCACATTACAAAGCCAATCGCGATTGCTATCATGGCTGAGTTTGGTCGGACGGGGCTGTCATGAGCACAGTATCTTGCTTATCCTTCATTCTCAATCCTTTAGGTAACCTTAAGGTTTGGTGAGATTATAAGCTGAGACCACATTACAAGTATTTTGGCCCCACAGAATTTTTTCCATCTGGTTGGCCATAGTTGCTTTGCCCTTTGCTGCCTTCCAGGGACGTCATGAGAACGGGTATTTGAAAACCTTTATTGTATACGTTACAGGGACATTGGCCCCTGCCTCACTCAGGATCCGCCTAGAAAGACTCATAAGAAAAGCTTCTCAGACTTACATGGGAAGGAAGGAAAAACTTGATTCCCCAAAGCAATACTTTTCTAACTTTTTCAGCCCTGGCTTTAGAGCAGACTGAACTCCTCCGCTCGGGGGTAGGAGGCCCCCCTCTCAGCACAGTGAGCCACGACTCCCACTGTTTTATGTTAAAAATTCATGTGACGTTTGTATTCTTCTCCACTATACACCCATGCCTATTTTTATGGACGTTGTAAGTTCTGAATCAAGTCACTCTGATTGCCTCCAAGGTTGATGTGAAATTTATAGGTCCTCTTAAATAACGATGGCCAAGTGGATAGGTGACAACCTATATCCTTGTCTCAATCTTCTAATTGCTCTATGTTTTCTCTGATTTGATTTTAGTTTATTTTTAGTTTTCTATTTTATGATATATTTTCTTATGAATTTTCTCAATGACTGTGGAAATAAATGGGTTATGAATAAGTAAAAGCACTCCTATAACAAAAAAAGAACTGACAAGCTTGAAATCGTATGATATAAGGGTACAGGATATGTACTTGATTTCTTACTAATAGCTCTCTTACACCTAATGTTAGCTGACTTGAATAACACACTGAACAAAAAAGGTGTTTAAAATCTTAATGGAAACAGTACAAAAAAGCACAGACTATCTTTCCCTTATACACGGAAAATCAAAAGCCCTAATTTGAAGAGAATACATTCATACCAATTTTGGAGGCATTTCAAGAATGTGTCTGATTTGTTTCCTCTTGACCAAAGATAATAGGAAAAATATTTTTGTTATCAGAAGAGTTCATTATATATTCAACTTAATACAACAGAACAAAAATTGTGCATTGTAATATCTTTACAGTGAACGCCCAACGGCTGAATTAGCTGCTCTTCTGGACACTCTTACAGAGATCAAAGAGCTGGAAAATGCAGAATGAGGGCTACAGATCTAATGCCCATTCACTTACCTGGCTCCTGCCTGAACAACATTCTCCACGAGGCCGGGACCTGGAATGATTTCCCACTGTATCTGCAGGGCTCCCGCATATGACCTCCAGTAGCAGCCTCTGGGTGCACCGTGCTGACTTCCTCCCTTCCTGAGAGAGGAGACTTGCCGTGTGCTGGAGGCAAAGTCATTGCTGGCTGCATTTCTTCTTCTGTCATCTCTTGTTCACCAATGAAATTCATTGACATTATTTAAGACAAGAATTCTTAAAATGAAATGGATTGCGGAGGTTCTTGAAAACATGTCAAGCTTTGCGCGTTGGGTGCATTTTTCAAGGATAACATAACTTTCTTCCAGCAGTGTTTCAGAAATAATTGATACAGTAGTGCATTTGGGTAGGAGGAAAAACTAACACTGTTGCATAGTAGGGTAGCAGTGGTTGAAAACAATTAAATAGTATATTTCAAAATCGCTGGTAGAGAGGATTTGTTCAACTCAAAGAACTGATAAATATTTGAGGTGATGTGTATAGCAGTTATGCTGATGTCATTATTACACATTGTATACATGTATTGAAATATCACACTGTACTCTGTGAATATAAACACATAATTTTTATGTGTCAAATAAAAATAAAAAAGGAAAGAAAACAAAAATAGTTTGTGATCTTGACTAGGTTAGATGCATGATCTGGCCTAAGAATTTAATCTCTTTAAAACTTAATTTCTTTCCTTGTGGTGGGAATAATAATATAAAAAGAATATTGTTGGCATTAAATGAGTAGACCCATAGTAAACACTCAATTAAGGTAGTTATTTTGAGTAAATCAGTCATAATTAAGACATTATTATATGCTCATTGGGACTGATTCTCATTTTAATATTTTTTGTTTTTCAAAACAAACTGTATTTAAAACTTTAAACATTATTCTGTTTTTATGTAGCAACATCATCCAATGCCTCAGAAATATTATAGAAAAATAAAAACTACAAAGGGAAAACAAAGGTAGGGCTTTGTCTTTCTTGTCCAGGGTCAGAAACGAGGTTAGCCCATCTGAGGGGGAATTAGGTCATTATTCGAAATTCTCTCTGCCTCTTCCCCTGCCCGTTCCATTTCCACCTCCATCGCCGTGTGACCAGGAGTGTGTACTCACTTTGGGAATACCAACTCCAGGAAGTCAGCCTGGAATCTTTGCGAGCGCTTCTTTATAGGTCTGATTTCACTTCTTTAACTCTGCTAATGTAAGTGTTGAATTAGGTGTCATTAAAAGAATACACAAACTTGCAAGTTGATAATACTTGTTTCTGTTTTCAAATTCTTTGGAAGACTTTCTTTCTCCTGACTCCACTGTATCCAAGAATGAATTGTAAGAATATTTGGCTTTCCCAATATAAGTCAACACCTGCTCAAGTTGGAGTTACCAAAGGCAGCCCTGTGTTCCTGTGCGATTGCTCAAATTGTGATCCAAGTTGTTGTTTTCTTGGAAAAATGGCTTCCATAACTCTTGTGAGACAAAAACATGTAATAAAAATCCCTCAGTCTTAAGAAGGAAAGTAAACTATATTGTACTAGAAGCTTCTAAATGTGTGCTTGCGTATCTTTAAAGGCAAAGCTGGAGATAAGAGTACACAAGGTAGAAAGGGGCTGAAAATTGTGCACTCTGGAGGGATACTGGAATTCATCTCTTGCACGCACTTAATATTTCAGAAGACACGATTAAAATCTAGAGGGATATGAGCCTCGGCCAAGGTTGTGCAATTGTTTACTGCTCTCCCGACCCTGACCGGTGACTGGGCTAGGATGGGATACGCTCACAGGGTGGAACACGAAGTGACTGCTCTGTTATTACTTTTATTAACAAAAATTGGGAATTTAGTTCCTGGCCCCCAGGTCTCCATCCCCCACTCAGAAATCCATCTTTTGCACCATGATCAAGCTAAAAAGTGGCATAGAACAGCAGTTCCAAAAATCTTTGCTCTGTGGGCTGTTCATTGGTATTCTCTGGTGGAAAGTAGTTGATGCTTGAGTAAATTTTGAAAATGCTGCACTGAACAAATGTATAGGATTCTTTCCTGCAAGACTTCTCAGAGCCTTTAATATGTTAATGGGTGTCCTGTTCTTGAGAAGAGGCATAAAATACATGTATCACATTGTCAGAACTTACTGGACAATGGTTATTCTTGCATCTCTCATCAATCCTAGCACTTGAGAATGAATGGAGCTTAAATTATTATCCTATTTGCATTTTAATAGGAGATACTTTAAAAATATGTGATATGATGAAGTTACTCATTTCTCTAATTTAGGATGTAAGATCTTTAAGGTCAGGAAAAGTGCCATTCATCTCTGAATCAGCATCGTTTAGCCCAGTGTCAGGCATATTTCCCGGCACACAGGACAAGTAGCACATTATCCATCTATGTTTGTTAAATGAATAAACAAAAACTTGCAAGCCCCATAGGGCTTATTTTCTCTATTACTCTTTACTTCTTGATTGTTGACTCCATAGTTCCAGGGCCAGAATTCGTAGGAAAAGTCAAGAAAATTTGATAAAAGAAATTATTAAGAATAATACTGAATAATTATAGTCTGTTTTCTCCTTTGCTCACTAAAGAACATTCAGCATTTCCTGGTTTGGCCTGTAAGCTTTGGGGAGGCAGAATCAGGGCAACAGGTAGAGAAAAACAGAGCTAGAGGAGCAAAAGTAGGAAAATTCCAGGACAAGAGGTGAGATTTAGAGAGGCTCTTCTATAAAGAAGTCTGGACTAAGCCAGGCACAGTGGCCCATACCTGTGAATCCCAGCACTTTGAGAAGTGAGGCAGGAGGACTACAAGTTCGAGATCCTCCAGGTAACTTAGTGAGACCTTGTTTCAAAATTAAAAATAAAATCACAGGCTGGGGATGGAGTTCCGTGTGAAGGCCCTGGGTTCAATATGTTCAATATCCAGTACTATGCACACACACACACACACACACACGCACACATAACTGGAAATGAAGGGAAGCAGCTGCTTTAGGGTGGAAGACACTGAGGGTGACAGGATAGGGAGGGTTTTTAAGATCCTTCTGTGTAACACACACCCGCAGCCTCTACTCCATCCCCAGCTTTGATAGTTTTGTGAATGACAAAGTAAAATCTGGCAGCATGTTCATATGCATTTTCTCTGCCCTCTTGGGCATCCTGTACAGCCTGGGCCAAGGGGACCCAGGAGTATTTGTGTTATATCAACAAAAGGACACAGATGAGAGGAAGGTAGAACTAGTGCAACCTTCCACTTCTCATGACGCAAGAGGCAGCTTCGCTTGTGAAGCAGTCGTGTACAATCCGCAGGATTGTACCACCCAAGGTCAGCCCATCTATACAAGACAGAACAATGTGGCTGCCATTCTTTTTTTTTTTTTTTTTTTTTTTTTTTTGTGGGTACCGGGGGTCGACCTCAGGACCTCGCGCGCCAGCAGGCATCCGTGCCGCTGAGCGATATCACCGGCCCCTTTTTCGTATGTGGGTTCTGGGAGTCGAACTCGGGCCCTTGCGCTTGCCGGGCAGGCGCTTAAGCCGCTGAGCCATCTCACCGGCCCCGTAGCTGCCATTCTTAAAGCTTTTTTGAGTTAAGTTTTCAACATTTGTACATCATTTATAAAAGGTCGTGGAAAGCTATTTTATAATGTACCTACCTACCTTTTTTTTTTTTACGTGGGTACCGGGAGTCGACCTCAGGACCTCGCGCTTGCCAGCAAGCGCCTGTGCCACTGAGCAATATCACCGGCCCTTTTTTTCCTTTATGCGGGTACCGGGAGTTGAACTCAGGACCTCGTGTTTGCCAGGCAGGCGCTTATGCCACTGAGCTATCTCACCAGCCCTACCTACCTTAAAAATAGATATGCAAGATAAAACGTCAATAATCCTAACAATTTCAGTCCCCATAAGAAACCTCCTCAACCAGCTCCTGGCCAAATGAACCAACAGAAAACTGAAAAGCATTTTAGGATTTCTGTAGCATAAGATAGCTAGTTCTGCTATAAACATTTCCTAGGGCTCACAAAAGGACTTTATAAGATTCCAAATAATTTTAGGTCAATAAATTATTTTGGTGGCCTCAGCTTCTCACAGTCACCACCGTCCTTGATCCAAATATAGCTGCCACTGTACACAGAAAAGCATGGGTCCCCCCAGCACCCAGATGGCCGGGAGGCTTTTTCTTTTAATATGGGTAGAGTGGTATATAGGAGAATCTGCCTACATCGGGTTTGGAGGAAACCAAAGCTTTCACCTACCTCAGATAACACACCTGACTTTAGTCTTTATTACGGAGTGAATTTGCTTAATGCAGCATTAAAAAGGTTTCAGGGCTCTGTGGGCAGAAGGGAAGTGAGCTGGGAAGAACACAGCACTGGGTTTAATGCAGCTTACCTAACATTTACTGAGCAGTTGGGAGGCACCAAGGTATGGATGGAGACAAATCCAAATCGGTATTCCACCCTAAAAAGAAAGAAAAGAAGGGCAAATGGAGAGATGGAGATGGAGTCAAAGGCAGGGAAGAGGCACACGGATGCGAGGTTCTGTGAAACGCCATAGATCAAGCTGTTGTAAGCCCTTAAGACTCTTGGGGTTGAGGGCGAATTGGTGAGCGAAGATCTTTCTTCCCGTCTCTCTCTGGTGGGTTACCACGTCTGGGGAGGAAGAGAATTGTGACTCTTCTCCAAATGTGCTCAACACCAACATGTTCAGAAGATAGGGGAAGAGGAAGTTACCACCTAGAAAGTATTAAGCATAAAAAGGGAAAAATTATTTAAAGGTAGCTGAGAGGAAACAAAGAAAAGGAAGAACATAATGAGAGAAAGTGACAAGAGAAGAAATGATTGGAAATGATCCCAGAAAAGTAAGGATGGGTTTGGGGGCTATGGTTTTACATCTTCTAAAGAGGCTATGTAACAACAAGGTTACCTTCTTCATGTCCTTAACCTGCACAGAGAGAAATTGGGAGGCAAATGCTTTTTTAGAGTTCTAGGGTACATAGAGAGTTTAGAGGGTTTGTATGTGGACTCACTGAGGTAACCTAAAAGATTACTCCAGGTTTTGCTTTTGGAAACCCTTTTTTTTTGGCAAACAGAAACACTGGATTCACAGTCAACATGTAACAAACAACATAATGATTTCTCCTTTCATTTTTCACAGAATTTTTAAGTGCCTTTCCTGTGAGGCGAGCCGTCAGACTCAGGAAAGTCCCGGGGTGCAGAAGTGCTCATTACAGTGTCTCCTGGATGAAAGGGGTGAGCGCAGGAGGTTAGAGCAGGTAAAAGGTCTGCTGTTCATGTTGGTGCATCTTGTTATTTAGAGGCTTCCTTTCCTAAGTTTCAGAATTTGGCAGGAAGGGAGAGGAAAGGGATGGAAAAAGAATGAAGGCGTGTTATGTACAGGTACCAGCTTCCTAAGATGAGTAATCATTATGTAGTGCAAACACTATATACTGCAAACATTTTTAAAAAACTGTTAAAAATATGTGGATGAGAGTGGAGGGTCTCCAGATGTTTGCTGAGCTCCCAGTGTCAGGGAGCACTGGTTTCTAACCACTGTGCTCTCTGGCAAGTGTTACTTGAAGGTCAGTATCTTTACAGATAAAGACAGGTGGCTTACACTCCTAGGGCACCACGCCTGGGAGGCACACGGATGCGAGGTCCTGGGAAACACCATGGATCAGACTGTTGTAAGCATTTAAGACTCTTGGGGGTGAGACAAATTGGTGGGCGAAGATCTTTCTTCCCATTTCTCTCTGGTGTGTTACCACGTCTGGGGAGGAAGAGAATTGTGACTTTTCTCCAAATGTGTTCAACGCTAACATGTTCATCAGTAGGACACAAATTGGTGGGATTTGGCACTGGAGGAATTTTGTGTGCTGGGAGTTGGAGGGAGGCCACCAGTTCATTTCCCATATATTATTTCTCCAGGAAACACAGCATAATTGAGGACAATTTTCCACCATGAATTGCATCATTAGCTAACACAGGGAAAGTGAAATCTGTTAACTTTTCCTTTTCTTCTGCAAAGCTGATGAGCTGAAGAAAATAGAAATGAAAAGTTTAATGTAATATATATTTTTTTTGCCAAGGATATATGTTGAAAATCAGAATCAAAACACGTTTACACGCTGATAGAAATCCCACATTTTAATATATTGCCATGCACATAAGGAGTGAAGTAATGCGAATACAAAATAGTCAAATATACAAAATGATAAAGCAGATTTTCAGGCCTGATAGAGATCATGCTTACGGACACGAGGGGGGCAAAAATCTATACAGTTTCATTTTTATTCATTTAAAAAGAATCATGCCCCCCGCCAGTTCTTCTTCAGGAAAACCCCAAACAGAAGGAAGTATTATAAGAAAATAGAAAGGAGACCCAAGTTGATAGCTGCTCAAGATATGGAATTCAGTGGTTCAAAATTGTGGTGCACAATAACTCTTATGTTTAGAGAAAAAAGTTTCTAAACATGTTATGCCCTGGGAACCCAGAGAATGAAAGTGAACATTGAACAGAAAAGGCACTCTTGTTTTGCCACGTGACTTGTGTCCTCCTAAATCTGGGCCTGCGAGTCTTGTAGGGTGCATAGAGAGAATAGCACGTGTTTAGTCAATCAATCATTCTTGAGACAAAGAGAATTCAGGCTATTGCTCACTTAAGGAAGCTATAAAATGTCTACTATCTACATAGGCTTCTGTGTTATGAAATGTGCTTTATAGCCATGTTTGTTGGTGTTTATAAAAGAATTAACCATTTTTTTCCCCCACTTAAACCCGAGTCTTATATTTAATTCACCTGGTGTGATTTCTCTCTCTTTCCTCCCTAGAACAAATAACTAACGTGCAGTTTGTTGTGCCTTTCTGCTTCCCGTGACCCTCGACTTGTCAACTCCACACTTCCCTTGGTTTTCTCTGACCTGAGGACTGGCAGTCTTCGCAAGCCCTAATCAAAGCCAGGGTCTCCCCCTTGGTAGGTCGCAGTGCTCCGATCCTTGGGACAGTGGAGAAGTGGAGATACATGAACACCTTGGCTGTGGACTCTGCAGACCAGCACCCATACTTTGGAAAAAGCATGCATTGGGGATGTTAGACACTCACTGTTACTTTCTCATCATTCTTTTTCCTTTCTAAATCCCAGAGAGGAGGTTCAGTAATAACAGCTTTTAGGAGAGAGCATCAAGTGGGAAAGGTATCATTAAATAAAACCCACAACCCAGGACGCCATGATAATTATGCGTGTATTGGTGGTGTGGGACAGCTTCTCCCTGTAGCTCCTTTCTGTTTCCAAACAATTCCGTCTGTTGAGGAGGGACAGACAGGCGGAGGCCCAGAGAGACAGGGTGATTTCTATTAGTCTAGTGTTCTTGAATTCAGAACATTTTCTTCCCCTTTATCAGAGCAGAGCCAATGTTCTAAGAATAACTCCCAAGAATAAGTCCTAAGAATAACTCCAGTATATAAACCACAACAGATCAATATTTTCTTTTCTCAGGTGCTTTTTACTGCTAATATGTAATTTTGTTGCAATATTGATCTTTTCTAAAATTTTGTGTAAAGCTATTTAATTTAGTGCCTAATGATATTAAATAGTTGAATTAACTGAAACTACAGTCATATGATTTAGTGACATAAGAGTTTCAGTGGAATTAGTTTCAAAATATTTGTGCTGGCTTGGCTTTTCAGGATACCAGTTACTTCTGTCCCAGCCATGACTGAGACACAGTACAAAGTCAAGAGCCTGGTATTATTCAGCTCTCTGCAATGCAAGCTTCTGTCATTAGCCAGACCCTGTCCCCTCACTGTGGCCTTGTAAGGACATCATTTTTCTACTGGTGGAAAAACTTTGGGGCACCCCAGAAAGCTGCCCATTGCCTGGGGTGAGCTGAAGTCAGTGGTAGCTCTCCTGTCCCCACTGTGGCTGGGACCCACGGCAAAGGCTAAGGCCAGCTTTCTTGGGATCTGAGCTGAGACGGGGATAAGAGTGAAAGAGATCGGCTGGGGTGTAGCTCAGGGGTACAGTGCTTGCCTAGCATGCGCAAGAAGCTGGGTTCCGTCACTAGGACCGAACACACGCACACACACACACACACACACTTGCAGATAAAAATGAAATTAAACACAAAGGACAAAGTTTCTAGCATTCAATCATGAATAGCGTCCCCCACCCCACATTCTCTTTAAGGCTCTGGTTATCACCAGTGGCCTTTTTGATGTGCAGAAGAGCTGGGCACTGTTGGAAACCTCTGCAGCGGGAGCCTGGGGAGACACATAATCCTCTCCAATGCACTCTACGGGATCTGGATACAGGAACTGCCAGGAGCTGCCAGTCGGAGGTAGCGGGCAGCTACCAGCACAGACTAAATGCAGTGAACTGGGTTTCAAAAAACACTGTAAACATATATAAAGAATTAGAATTGATTCAGGGACCTTAGTTTCGAGGACCAAGGCAGTGCTCAATTCCAAATCCTATTTTTGCAATTATGTTTGAATGGGGACTCTATCTAGAGCTTAAATGGTGTTTTCATGGCATCTGTGCTGTGTTAGAGGCCAGGCTCACCCCTTGGGACTTAAAGGAAGAGATGCTCAGCTGGAGGAAGAGCAGGAGAACCATCTAGGAGCTTGTGGCATTTAATGGCGAGCACATTTTTCTTCAAGGTTATCTTCGAAATCAGTTTCTCCCGCTCCACACCAAATAATGACTTAATTAGAGTCTTCTATTTTGGATTTTTAAACAAAGCATCACAAAGTGTTTCAATACAGAATCTGAGATGGGCGGTGGTGATTAAATGCAAACCCACAAAACAGACCCGTGTGTCCGCCCACATCAACCCAGCCTGGAATTCCACAGCTGGTAGCTCTGCGCGTGCTAATGTGGTGAAACCAGGTGAGAGCAACCATTTATTTCCTTTGATCCAAATTATGAAATTTTAGAAGGCTGTGAACAATGTGGTAGGCAACCAGCAGAGTCCTCAGCGTTGTAATCCTTTTAGGTGTCAGTATCTCCAAAGTCAGATTAATTTAATAGTCTTCTCGTAGTTGCATCAGCAGGGCTGCTTCCAATAGTACAATTAGGCGGAATGGCCTGGGTTGCAGAGTCACTCAAAGGTTGCTAGATGCGTCTGAGGTTTGGAGAACAACAAAACAAAATGACAAACCAAGCCAAAACTCCCAAACAACTGGCTCCCAAATAAGAAAATCTGTGATCAGAAATAATGTCTAAAAAGCAGCCAAATGCAATTCCACGTTAGTCCTACAATGACCTTTAAATTACGTGAAGTGTATGTCGTTGGTGCCTTTTAGTGCCTGATGTAATTACATAGGAGAGGGAGGCTCTGATGTAAGAATGCGGGGTTGATAAAGAGCTTTATATGGCAAATAAAACCTCAGTCTCATAAAACTTCCCTCACCCGTCTTCTGCCGCGGTGTGGAAGGAATTTCTCAGTCCTTCTGCCTTTGGGCAGGCAGCCTAGGATCAGTCCTCCGCCTCTCGGCACTTTCCCTCTTACATTTGTCATGGTAAATTTCACCCCAAGCGTTTCAGATGTTTAGATAGTGCTTGTTCCTTCCCTCTCTGCCACCCAGAATGTTACTGGTGCAGCCCACGTGGTCACAAAGTGGTAGAACTGACACGGTCCCTCCAGCTGCCTTCCCAAATGACAGCATCTATTTTGCGCTTATTCTCGAGGTGCGGCAGAACTTTCCTGTGTTCTTGGCCAGCTTTTCCCCACATTTTCCAAAGCTTCCAAAAGAATGTTCCCTGTCTTCCGGATACGGAAGGTCACCAGAGCAAAATACTGGAAACATGGCTCTCTTCTGCCTTGAACTGCTAGGAACCACGTGCTCTCGTAAACCAGAATTCACGGATAGTTCTGGCTCCAGGATTAGACACAGATCTGGGGAGACCTGGGCGAGACCTGCCTGACTTTGAAATGGAGTGCCCGGCTGTGTCCCATAGAAACATCTCCCAGGCTTCCTGCATGCTGATCCCACAGGCTTTGCTGTGAGGATCAGCAGCAACCAGTTGCCCCCTGGAGAAGGAAACCCAAGCCCCACTGCTGCTGGGCAGCAAGTGTCTCCAAGGTTGACCTTAAGGAGGAATTATTAGTCAGGATTGGGCAAAAGAGGTGAGCACTATGCTTTTCTATTTGAGTTCTTTCCTGAGTATTTGAAATCTACCCATGGTGCCATCTTGAAAGAAAGAGATGAAAAGAAAAAAAAATTATATACGCACACAAAACAAAAGCAAAAATGGGGGTGGAGGGGTTGTGGGAGGGGTGAACAAAACAGCCTTTAAGGGATAAAGGAATTTATGTTACCGTCAGAGAGTCGATTTTTAAGTCCATGGCAGCTTTAAGCCTAGTTGTCAAGTAACAAAATTACTCTAAAGAATCTGGAGGAAAACATCGCCAAAATGAAGCTGCTAAAGCACGGGGGGGTGGGGGGAGGTCCGGGTGAAAGGAAAGTGCTGGCGGGGTCCTGAACATTTCACTTGAGACTTTCATTGTTAGCATCCAAAATCAGTTACATGGCGTTTGCAGACAAAGAAAGCACTTGCAAGTAACAAGGGGAGGGAGGCCCATGAGGGGGTTTATCCTCGGTTTATGTTCTCAGGGAAGGTCGCGCTTCCTCTCCCGCCCCCCAAATGTTAAAGATGGCACATTACCCGTAGCAGTAGGGCTATGAGCTCCTGTTGGGCAACTGTACAGGGACTCTGGAGAGAAACCCAGGGTAGTTTACCCGTACTCTGGAGGTAGATGTCAAATCTACAGGGACATATCTTTCAGAGCCTGCACAGCAATTCGAAGGTGTGCCATTCCCCATAAGGAAAGTTGGTAGGGCCTCTATCCCCCTAGGCAAGTCTCAAACTACTGAAGCGATTTGCTTTTTACCTAGCAGAACCAACAGTGCTCTGCATATTTAAATTCAGTTCCGGAGTTGGAATAAGCTAATCCCCTTGGCACCCTGGAGAGTCTGATAATTATTCATTTCAGTTCAATCCCAAGAGTGTCTTTCTTGCACAAGTGTGAGTGTCAGTCTTTAATAAAAGGTGTAGTGTGGATTTAGCAAGAGGAAAAGTTAAGCATCAACAGTTTACAGCCTTTAGACATCAAAATATTTATCCCTTATTTCCCGAGCCCAAACAAGACTTAGCACAGCCATTTCTAAATTCTGGGAGGTAAAATCTCACATTCATACATTTTGGGAATAAGGTAGAACATGGCGGAAGTAACCATGGGAAGTCACAGAGGATCCCATGGGACAAAGAAGCCAAAGACACAACGAAGTCATCGCTCCAGTTTGCTGGTTTAGCTTGTGATCACTGATTTTATGCCACCATGTTTCCAAAACTGTGTGCTCCCAAAAGATTTCCAACAGAGGTTGGCAGTCTGGAAAACAGTAGTAGTTCCTATGCAAATATGTAGTGTGTGCCAGGCACTAAGGCAATTTTAGAGACACTGTCTTCAACTGGGCTCTTTAGTGGTCTTCATTTTGCCTTTTACCATCTCCATTTTTACCCATCATCCTTTAACAATTTTCCAGCACTCCTTCAATTAAAAAAAAAAAAAAAGCAAGCTAGGAAACTCTACTTATTTAATTGTTCAGAAAATTTTTGCAAAAGTCAGAGTAAATAACAATGCACCACCATCACACAGAGAACATCGGCACCATAGGCCATGCCCAGTTTTCCAAGGGTGTTAGCGGTCTCTCTCCATGTCTCCGGTGGACCGGTTCATTCCCCACTACAGCTTCTCAGCACTTGGCAGTAGGTAGTTCTTTAGGGTTCATCGAACCCTACCCAGAGTCCTCAGGACTAGTTCTAGACTGGGAGCTTTAGAGTCCAGCTCAGTGACAAATGGTTGCATCCAAATAAAGGGTGGGAATATAGGTGGCTGGGGTGAGTATCAAAGAAAGCAACTGGAAGCTGCTTTGGGAAGCTCTCACCAGCTCGATTTGGAAGGGTTGTCCATACAGGATGGGTACAAATATATGCTCTGGTGCTGCCCGGTCATCTCTCACACAAGGGTCTCTGCCTGCTGCTGTGTGCACTTTCCTGGGTTTCTCTGGCAGAGAGTGAATGCTGTCTGAATTCAGTTCTCATTGTGGGAAAGGTAGGTGGTGACAGGGTTTGGGGGAGGAAATACAGTTTGGTAAGGGTAGGGGACTCTGTTTTGTATGCTATCATTGTTCTAGCACATGATGGATATTCAGCAAATGCTTGCCAAATTAAGGAAGGGATGGAAGGGTAGGGAAGCCCAGGTGTGGGAACTAAGCCTCACAGTGGAGACGGGGATGTAATGTCCAGGGTCACTGGCAACAAGGGTTGGCCTCTGAATTCTGGATTCATAGCGAATTATGGTCTGGTGCAGGTGTGATGGCTCTGGTGCTGCCGGATCAAAAGGCCTGGCGTGGGAGGTAGCTGGAGGTTCTCTGAGTTCCCTTTGGAAGCCCCCTTCCCCAGCTCCACAGCCACATTCAGGTCTCTCTCCATGAACATGTGCTGGAGGCTCTGGAAGGAGCCCAGAAGTTGTCCTATTCATTGAAAGAGGAGCCTTTGACGCCCTCAGGCCCAGGCTGGGGTAGTGGCACACAGAACATACTATGCTGAGTTTCTGATTCGGCCTATTTTAGATTGCCAGGGAAAAAACCACTAAGGTGTGTTATAGGGCATTGAAGACTGAGTGGACAAGTTTCCCAGGACTGTGCTTTGTTGTAAGACAGAGTTAAAAAAAAAAATTAGTCTTGGGTGCAATTCCAGAAAGGATTAAGAGGAACTAGGAGGTTTTGTGCTGAGGAAGCAACCTAGTATGGCACTGAACATTTTTTCTTCTCTAGGTGCTGAGTGGGGTCCCTTGATTTAAATCAGAGAATTGTGATTTAAACTTGACCTAGACTATTTCCCATAGCATTACAGTGAGACCACATAGGAAAATTATATTCTGCTGTCCTTAGCATCAACCACCATGGCTGATGATAAAAGGGAGCCCATCCTCCTTTGCTTGTGGAAGAATTCTTCTATAAACTGAGAGAATGTGTACACTGCCAAATAGCAGCCTCCTGTACTTGGGTATTTGTGCATGTTAAGTTGTGCCTGGGTAGAAGACCCAAGAACTCAAATATTCCAATCTCCAGGCCTGCTTCTCCTTCCCTTTGGTGCTACAAGTCATCCAGTTACTCAGTAAAGTGTCAAGCAGTTAAGTCTAACAGTATTATGGCCATATTTACACCAATCTGCTACACATGACTAGGGATATGCTAGTAGTGGAGCTTGTCTTGGACAGTCTGAGCCAGAAATAAGACAAAATTTATAAAAGAAAATTCTTGTTTTCCTACATGTACTGAACGTGCTGATTCGTGTCAGTGTGGTGTTCTCATATAAAGTGCTTCAGCGTTGGACAGAACACCTTTGGACATCATAATTAACATAATTGAGACACATTTACATTCCTACCAGGGCTAATACTGTGAACACTTCCACCGAGACTGCAGAACTGCTGTGAATTTTTTTCTAGAACATCATGCCACCTGCACACATAATAAAATAATCCAGTAGTTGCCATGCTAAAACAGGACTTCTAGTGAAGGGCATGGACAGCGCCCCAAAGGGAACTCGAGTTATGCACAGTGATGAAGACTGGAAGCAATTTTCCAGCTAACGGTCTGCCAATGACCACTTGGAACGAGTTGGCACTGTATATTATGCACCTCATTTTAAAATCCACAGCAAACTAAGATTTCTTTCCAAAGCTCATGATCTTGACTGAATGGGTGTTTTTTTCGGTTAATCCAGTTAATCTGTCAGTGCTCCAAGGATCTCTTCCGGCAGTGCCATGAGTTAGTCTTTCTGTGGGGAACAGGCCGTGTTCATACCAACTGGCAGGACAGCAGCTTGGAAGGCTAACTGTGTTTATGGAGAACCCTCGGCTGAGGCTGCAAGGAGAAAAAGGGGGAAACATGGTAAGTCACTTCCTTTATGTTCCCAGACACTGATATGTAGCAATTATCTTATTCAAACATCCCTAACACCTGTAGGTCAAGGAGAAAGCTGAAGCCAAGATGGTGGTTCCTCCACTCCAGGACGGATTTGTGGTGGCTTGTATTCACGGAATGACCTTTCGTCATTTGGCAGGGCACGGAAGACCCCATCTCAGAGGCAGGCCAAACTGTCTGCAAGAGAGTGCTACATCAGATCTCTGGAACTGGCACCCAACCCCGTGACAGGGGTGCTGGTCAGGAACCCATTTCATATACCGTGGTTCACGCATTTGCTTGATCTTGAGCAAGATCAGATTGGAAATGGTGTAGGGACTTTTTTGGGGGATGGAAGGATGGTTTCACTCATCAGGAAGATTTTTCTGAGATACAATCTAAAAGGAAATATGCAATATGGCTGGAGCTCCTGATTTTGCCTGTTGAAAAGTCAGAGCGGCTGAGCAGCTATATAGACTAGAAAAATTCATTAAGGGCCAGTGAGATGGCTCAGTGGCATAAGTGCCTGCCTGGCAAGCACGAGGGCCCGAGTTCGACTCCCGGAACCCACATACGAAAAAAGGGCCAGTGATATCGCTCAGCGGCACGGGCGCCTGCTGGCGCGCGAGGTCCTGAGGTCGACCCCTGGTAGCCAGAAAAAAAAAAAAAAAAAAAAAAAAAAAAGTCATTAAACCCTGACTAGAGATTGAATTATTTGAATTGCACCTCTGTTTTGGCCTTGGGAGTGCTGGTGCAGATATATTTTCCTGCTCTTAATTTTCTAATTTTTCATTATTTTGTCTAACCCTATTGTTCCCTGTTCACAGGTCCTTAATAATTCATGATTATATGAATGCAACCAAATATTTTGCTCAGAAAAATATCAACAGTAGTTTTATTTAATATTTAAAACTACTGGGCAATGAAAGAAGAGGATAACAAGATACAAAAGTAAAAAACTACCTAGGTTTTCAAGTTTAACTTGTTTTACAAAATATGAAGAACATAATTTGCAAGCAAACTGTGATTAAAACTTGCTGCTTTTGTGAAAATGCAAAAACAAAAGTTACCATGTTAGGGTATTAAACATCACATAGTAATACAGACTTTTAACAAAACTGCAGTGCAAGAAGGATACTAATATGTTGCTAATAACATTGTAAACTGGGAAAAAGTAAATTTATTTAAAAACTATAAAAAATTATATTCCTCGATCTAGTGCTCTCACTTCTAGGAGTTTACCCTAAGGAAATAATATGAAAAAAGAACTTATATGCAAACATATGTAAGCTGGAGGGTATGAATAATAGAGGAAAAGTTGGAAATGACCAGCCTTCTATTGTTGAAAATTTAGGTTAAGTAAATTATGGTACATTAACAAGATGGATGGATAAATGGCCATTTAAGTAATACTAATTATAACGAGTACATAGCAACATGATAAGCAATTATGATATCCTACAACACAGAACTTACACACATGCAGAGAGACGAAGTATGTGAAGGTGCTAGGGTTTGTATTATTGTCACAATATTTTGCAAAATTTCAACAAAAATTAGGCTCACAGGGGTGCAGAACTGACCCATGAACACTGACTAATTAAAGCGTCACGACTGTTTCCATTCACTAGGAAATACTTCGTATTTCTTTACTAAGAGACAACACGCTAGTACGTGTTATGCAGGGGGCACAGACCACTGTAGGTAAAAAATCTTCAGTCTCGGCTCCCTGGACGGGAATAATACAGCCTGGAAGAACAGTGTAGGTTTCTAGGAAACTGACATTACTTTTGCTAAAATCGGATCTGGAAAATGTGTAATCTTGAAAAAAGAATTACTATGAATAGCTAAGAAATAAAATAACAATTAGAAAAGGAGTAAGGATAATAAAAAGTTAGTTCTAGCGAATTACTATACTTTGGACCCTTGTCAGGAACTGATAACCACGTCTACCAGCCAAATAGCCGTGCTTCCTACAGGGCCTTCCAACAGCTGATGGGAGGCAGGTGTGTCTGATCTCAGCATAAAACAGCTTGACGCCTGTAACCATGGATATAAGCCAAACCCACTGTACTTCACAACCATCGCACCTGCGGTTGTCCATATCATCGGAAAATTATTCCCATTTTATGCATAGGGAAACTGAGGCCCAGAAGTGGCGTTAGCCTAGGGTTGCACAGGTAGTAAGGATCAAAGTTGTATTCACAATGAGGTGGGTCCCACCCGAGTGACATGCAGGAGTATAACAAAGCCTTTCTCATTCCCCTATCTTCCTGGTGGGATTTGGTGTTTATTGATAAGTCCAATTAGGATAATGGAAATGCTGGGCAGGATAGAAAACTGGAATTTAAATTAACTTAAGTTAGGAAGAACAATGAGAAACTCCTATAAGACATGAATACAAAGGAAGTAGAGGGCACCGATAGACAAATTGGGGGTTTAGGGAATGACACAGGAGGTTTGGGGCCTTGGCGAGAGGGATGGCCGTGCCAGGAAGTGTGCTATGGCACGATGTCCTCTTTGCTATCTTTCCATGGCGTTTAGGACCTTCTTTGATGTCTGGGTAGTTAGCATCGTGTCCCCTTTGAATGGATCACTGTGTTGAGCTGGTCTTTGTGTGGAAACAAGAGGTCCTCATTTACTCAGGGTGTATGAGCAAGGTACACGGCCAAAGTAAGTCTTTCTAACACACATGTATGGTTGTGGGCTCTGCTGTCATTGCTTTGCCAGAAATTTTTGTTATCTGCAACAGAATTCATGTCTTGAAGGCTCCATGAGGTCAAAATGCAAAATGGCAGCTCACATTAAACAGCTCTGGCTCTGCAGAGGAGAAACAAGCATCTTCGATATGGCACACATTGATGTTGTATCCGTCACAGACTCCTCCCAGCTCCTCGTGGGCACTGGGCTGCCCTTGGCTTTGCTCAACCTTTCCTTCTCTCTAGGATGTCTTCTTGTAAACCCTCAGACACGAGTAAATACCAAATCCTCCATCTTTCCTGATATCCCCAAGAGTCGCATTCTTTATGAAGTCTTCTCTCTCTGTAGATACAGCTAAGAACTCCCTTCTCTGTGCTAGCACAGCTTAAACTTTTATCAACACATCCACAATGAACACTTTTTTTAATATAGCCATTGCTCCTCAGTGCTGGGGATTGAATCCAGGGTCTCGTGCATGCCAGGCAAATGTTCTACCACTAGCCTAAACCCTAGTCCTCCTCCTAAATCTTTCGAGGGCAGTGCCATGTTTTCTGTGTATCTTTCTAATACAATGTGCAGCATCTGGCATATGTAAACTGCCTAATAAAGAGTTGTGACAGTAAGGAGACTTTTTTTCTTTTTTCTTTTTCTAATGCTAGGGATGGAATCCAGTGCCTTGCACATAGCAGTCAAGTGCTCGCCACTGGGCTCCACCCCCAGCAGAGCACACATTCTCTAACTCAGAAGCAATGCAAGAGAGAAATCAAAGAAACTGTGTTGTATAAATGACTTCTCATTAACATGAATCCGACACATAGAGTGACATGAAAAGAGGTTTGACTTAGAGAAAGTTAGTCCATTTCTATTTTAACAGTTTAAAATCTTTCCTATGGAGCAGTGGTTCTCCACTGGGTGCAGCTTTGCCTCCTAGGGGATGACTAGTATTGCCTGAAGATATTTCTGGCTTTCACAACTTGGGTGGCACCACTGGCATCTAGTGGGCAGAGGTCAGGGGTGCAGCTAAATGTCCTAAGGTGCCACACGACATCACCTCAACAAGGAATGATCCAGCTCAAAACGTCCAAAGCACTGAGGTTGGTTTAGAAGACAGAGGTGCTTGCTTATTTTCTCTTCCTGGTTGTGAGTTGAATATATCATTCCTAAAATAGGCCAAGACAAAAACCGGCCTAAGTGGGCCTCTTATATGTACAGGAAATAAGGCTAATTTCAAACCTCACTCTCCTCTTCTATTCATCATTTTCTCATTTTATGTGATTTTATATTCAAGGTAATCAAAACCTCTAATACTAAATCACTTCTAACTTCTCGAACCCTCACAGGCATGCCATTATGAGAATCTAGATGGGATGATTTAGACAGGTATGCTCAATTAATTAATCAGTATGTATGGAAGAAGTGAGGAGACAAAAGGAGGACAATAACTGATTTATGTGGCAATAAAATTGCTACCAGCCTTATTGGTGGTAGAAATTATATTTATTCTTGGTGATACTGGTTCCATTTCTGCCACTTCTTCCCCACCAAGAGATTAGGGGGTATTTTCTCAACAAGAGTATGAGTAAGAAACCAACTTTACCCTCTGCCTGTATGAACATGGAGATCAAAATCTCAAACAAAGGGGCTGTCAGGATGGCAGAGAACTTGGGTTAAGAGAATAATAAAACAGGTGACACATTCAAACCAGCCTGTGACTTCCCACAATTCCTAGTAAATCGGGAACCACAACAAGGCTGTGATGGTTAGTTTTATGGTCAACTTGATGGGGCCGAAGCATGTGCAGATAGTTGGTTAAATATTACTCTGGATGTGCGAAGGTGCTTGTGGGTAAGATTAATGTTTGAACTGGTAGACTGAGAAAAGCACACGGGCCTCCCTCATATGGGGGGATTCAATCCACTGAAGGCTTAGAACAACGGATTGAGTAAAGGAGAATTTACTCTCTGCCTGAATGTCTTTGAGGTGGGATGTCGGCCTTCGCCACCTGTGGACTGAGACTCTGACTGGAACTACACCATTCTCTCTCCTGGGTCTCCAGTCTGCTGTCCATGATTACACCAGCCAATTCCAATCAGTCTCTCTCAGGTGAGTCTCCATCCATCTTAGAGTTCTCTTTCTATGGAGATCTCTGGGTACCACTGTCATTAACCCAGCACTTACTGTGTGCCTAGCACTATGCTAAGAACCTGTGTTTGTTTGGCACAACCCAGGTAGGTAGGTACCATGCCCCCCACTCCACAGATGAACAAAGCCAAGTCTGGAGAGATGAATGACCCAACACAGGCTGTAGCCATTAGGTCAGGCTGTGACGTTTGGTCTGGCTGGGAAATCTCAGGGACTCTCGATTCCACAAGTGTTAGATAGGAAATGTGAGGTTTGAAGGCCCCATGGAAACATTTTTAGGCAGTTGTTAATACTTAATGGGATAGGAGGGCCTCGGCCTCCATCTCTCACCAGCTCATCCTTGGTTAAAGTGTCTCGTTTAGAACATGGTTAGCTCCTGATTCTCTCAGAGAGCCTTCTGCTGCCTGGCCTTGCCATTCTCCTGGGGCTGAGGGGCCACCTCTCTCTGGGGAGCTATAGAAGGTTCAGGTGATGAGTAAACATGTCCCTTCCTACAGGTACTGAAAGACGAGCAAGAAATGCACTATGTGCAAGCTGCCCTTCCTCTCTTCCTCGGCCCTGGATTTGTTTCCATTTATTTACTGTTTGACAATTACCCTACTCCATGAGGCTCAGAATCTCCATGGCTAAGGAGAAGGAAATGCTAGCTATCCTGACTTGGTCATTACATATGCATACAGGTATCAAATTATCCACCGTATACAAATATTTACAATGATTATGTATCAATAAAAATTTAAAAGTTTTGATTCACCATGTCTATTGTACATTTTGGATCTTATTTACTCTTTCAGTTTCTCATACTAGAGAGACAATACGATGCTTGCACATGTGCTTCTGGTTTATTTCACTTATGAGTATTTTCTCGAGTTGCCTCCATTTACCTATAAAAGTCTCCAGTTTATCCTTCTTTATGGCTGAATAGTACTCCATTGTATAAAAATACCACATCTTTCTTACCCATTCCTCAGTTGTTGGGCATTTGGGTTGTTTCCAAGATCTGGCTATTACAAATTGTGCTGCTATAAACATGGGTGCACATATATCGCTGTGGTACGATGTTTTTAATTCTTCTGGGAAGATGCCCAGAAGGGGAGTAGCTGGGTCAAATGGGACCTCCAACCCTAGTTTTTTGAGGAATCTCCACACTGACTTCCACAGTGGCTGTACCAGTCGACACTCCCACCAACAGTGAAGAAGGGTTCCTTTTTCCCCACAGCCCCTCCAGCATTTGTTATTAGTTGATTTCTTTATAGTAGCCATTCTTTCTGGGGTGAGATGGTATCTCAGTGTTGTTTTAATTTGCATCTCTCGAATGACTAGTGATGTTGCACATTTTTTTGTATATTTATTTGCCATTAGTATTTCTTCATCTGAGAAATGTGTATTCATCTCAGATGCCCATTTTTGGAGTGGGTCTTTAAATTTGGGAGGTCTGATTTTTTTGAGTTCTTTATATGTTCTCGATAGTAATCCTTTGTCTGAGGAACAGCTGGCAAACATTTTTTCCCACATTGTGGGTTGTCTCTTCACTCTGTTGGTGGTTTCTCTTGCTGTGCAAAAGCTTTTTAATAAGATGAGATCCCAGTTATTGATTCTTTGGGATAGTTCCCGTGCGGTTGAGTTTTTACTCATAAAGTCTTTGCCTACACCAATGTCTCCAAGGGTTTTACCTATCCTACCTTCCAGCAGATTTAATGTTTCTGTTTTAATATTTAGATCTCTGATCCATTTTGAATTTAGTTTAGTGCATGGTGAAAGATATGGGTCTAGTTTTAATGTTCGGCATGTGTAGAGCCAGTTTTTCCAGCACCATTTATTAAAGAGGCTATCTTTCTTCCAGCGAATGTGTTTGGCACCTTTGTCAAAGATAAGGTGGCTTAGTATGTCTGGGGTTGTTTCAGCATCTTCTAATCTGTTCCATTGATCTTCAGGTCTGTTTTTTTGCCAGTACCACACTGTTTTTATCACAGTAGCTTTATAGTATAATTTCAAGTCAGGGATTGTGATGCCCCCTGCCTTGCGTTTGTTGCCCAGAATTGCCTTTGCTATTCTAGGTCTCTTCTGATTCCAAATGAATTTTAGGATAGTTTTCTCTAATTCTGTGAGATATGCTGTTGGAATTTTGATTGGAATTGCATTAAATCTGTATAACAATTTTGGAAGTATGGCCATTTTCACTATATTGGTTCTTCCTATCCAGGAGCAAGGGATATCTTTCCATTTTCTGATATCCTCTTCAATTTCCTTTTTCAGAGTACTGTAGTTTTCAGTATAGAGGTCTTTTACATCCTTTGTGAGGTTGATTCCTAGGTATTTCATTTTTTTGGATGTTATTGTGAAAGGTATTGTTTCCCTAATTTCTCTTTCAGTAAGTTTGTTATTTGTGTACAGGAAGGCTATTGACTTTTGAGTATTGACTTTGTATCCAGCTACACTACTGAATTTGCTTATTAAATCTAGCAGTTTTTTAGTGGAGTTTTTGGGGTCTTCTGTGTAGAGTATCATGTCATCTGCAAATAATGATAATTTACCTTCTTCCTTTCCAATCATTATTCCTTTTATTTCTTTCTCTTGTCTAATTGCTCTGGCTAAAGTTTCCAGAACTATGTTGAATAAGAGTGGGGACAGTGGACATCCTTGTCTTGTTCCTGATTTTAGAGGGAAGGCTTTCAGTTTTTGGCCATTTAGTATAATATTGGCTGTTGGTTTGTCATAGATAGCTTTTACCAGATTGAGATAAAGACCCTCTATTCCAATTTTCTGTAGGGTTTTTATCATGAAAAGGTGCTGGACTTTGTCAAAAGCTTTTTCTGCATCTATTGAGATGATCATGTGATTTTTGTCTTTGGTTCTGTTAATATGGTGTATTACATTTATTGATTTACGTATGTTGAACCATCCCTGCATCCCTGGGATGAATCCAACTTGGTCATGGTGTATAATCTTCTTGATGATTTGTTGGATTCTGTTTGCCAGTATCTTATTAAGGATTTTTGCATCTATGTTCATTAGGGAGATTGGCCTGTAGTTCTCTTTCTTAGTTGGGTCCTTCTCTGGTTTTGGTATCAGGGTAATGCTTGCTTCCAGGAATGAATTTGGGAGTATTGCTTCCCTTTCAATTTCATTGAAAAGTTTGAGAAGTAGGGGCGTTAGGTCTTCTCTAAATTTCTTGTAGAATTCAGCAGTGAATCCATCAGGGCCTGGGCTTTTCTTTGTTGGGAGGTTTTTAATTACATCTTCAATTTCATTGGTTGATATTGGTTTATTTAGGATTTTTAAATCTTCTTGATTCAGCTTTGGTAATTCATATGAATCTAGGAATCTGTCCATTTCTTCTGCATTTTCCATCTTAGTAGAATATAAATTTTCAAAATAGGTATAGATGATCTTCTGGATTTCTGCAGGGTCCGTCATGATATCACCCTTTTCATTTTCAATTGCATGGATTTGAGTCTTTTCTTTTTTTAATAAGGTTGGATAAGGGTTTGTCAATCTTATTTATTCTTTCAAAGAACCAACTTTTTGCTTCATTGATTCTTTGTATTGTTTTTTTAGTCTCCAATACGTTAATTTCTGCTCTGATCTTTATAATTTCCTCCCTTGTACAGGCTTTTGGCTTAACCTGCTCTTCTTTTTTCTAGAAGCTCGAGGTTCACCCTTAAGTTGTTTATTTGCGCTTGCTCTATTTTCCTGATATAAGTATTTAATGCTATAAATTTCCCTCTTAGGACTGCTTTCATTGTATCCCATAAGTTCCGGTAAGTTGTACTGTCATTATCATTCAGTTGTAGAAAGTGTCTAATTTCTTCTTTAATTTCATCTGTGACCCATTGGTTGTTCAGGAGGGTGCTGTTTAATTTCCATGTGTTTAGGGAGTTTTTGTGAGATCTTTTGCCATTGATTTCCAATTTCATTGCACTATGGTCTGATAATATGCATGGGATAATTTCAATTCCTTTGCATTTACTTAAGCAGGTTTTATGAGCTAGTATGTGGTCTATTTTGGAGAACGTCCCGGTGCAGCTGAGAAAAATGTGTATTCTGATGTTGTAGGATGGAACACTCTCTAGACATCTACTAAGTCCATTTGTTCAAAAGTTTGGTTCAGTTCTACTATTTCATTATTGATTTTCTGTCCAGTTGATCTGTCTTTTTGTGACAGTGGAGTATTGAGATCTCCCAATATAATTGTATTAGTGCTTATTTGATTTTTCATGTCCTTTAGTACTTGTTTTATATAGCTGGGTGCATTGGTATTTGACGCATATATATTTATGATCGTTATCTCTTCCTCTTGGATTGTTCCCTTTACAAGGATGTAATGACCGTCTTTATCTCTCTGAATCATTCTTGGCTTGAAGTTCACTTTGTCTGCAAAAAGAATAGCTACCCCTGCTTTTTTCTGGGTTCCTGGGGCATGGAGTATTGTCTTCCATCCTTTGACTTTCAGTCTATGAATTTCTTTCTGAATTAAATGTGTTTCTTGTATACAGCATATTGCTGGATCTTGCTTCTTGATCCATTTTGCCAGTCTGTGCCTTTTGATTGGTGAATTGAGACCGTTAACATTGATGGTTAAAACTGATATGTATTGACTTATACTTGTCATGATATTTTCCTGTTGTTGGTTCCCACTCTTTGTTTTTCCCCTTTCCTGCTATTTAATTATCTGCCCTGCCTGGTGGATTCCTTCTGTTGGGGTTCCTATCTCTTTCTAGAATGTCCTTCAGAACATTTTGGAGTGCTGGTTTGGTGGTCATAAATTTTCTCAGATGTTCTTTGTCATGAAAGTATTTTATTTCTCCATCAATTTTGAAAGATAGTTTTGCTGGGTACATCAATCTGGGTTGAAAATTATTTTCCTTTAGAGCTTGAAATACATCATTCCAAGCTCTTCTTGAATTGAGGGTTTGTGCTGAAAAGTCAGCTGTGATTCTGATGGGTTTTCCTTTATAGGTGATTTGTCTCTTCTCCCTAACAGCTTTTAAGATTCTGCCCTTCTGTTGAATTTCTGGGATCTTGACTATGATATGTCTGGCTGAAGTTTTTTTTTTGATCATGTCTAGTTGGTGTTCTAAAAGCTTCACTTATAGGGGCATCAAATTCCTTTTCTCTTCCAGGAAAGTTCTCCCTGATTATGTCTTTGAACAAGGTTTTAATGTCATTGATGCTATCTCCTGCTTTTTCATTTATTCCAATTATTCTTAAGTTGTTTATCTTTGAGTCATCTAGCAGCTGCTGAATTGATTTTTCATGGTCCCTTGCTGTTTTTAAGAATTCTTCCTTTTCACGATCACTAATTGCAAGCCTGTCTTCTATATCTGAGATCCTGCCCTCGCATTGGCTTAATCTGCTACAAATACTTTCAATGGAATTTTTGTTCTCTTGAATATCTGCTTGAATCTGCCTTATGGATTCCATTTCTTTCCTATGCTGAGCATTCATGGTTTCTATAGTTTTCTTAAGCTCATCTATTTTTTTGTCTGTATCAGCTATAGTGCCCTTAAGCATGGTCTTCAATGTGGACATTATCTCTGCAGTTATCTGTGAGATTATTTCTGTTTTAATTTTTTCCAGAGCCTCATTCAGTTGCTTTGTTGTTACCACTTCAGATAGGCCAGGTGGGTGGCTTTCGGATTGTCCCACCTCGTTGCCCCCTAGGTTTGCCTTTGGTGAATTGGATGTGTGGGGTTGCATCTTGTTTAAGTGTCGTCTCATTTTTTCTTTCTTTAATTGCTGGGGTGATGTTTGCAAATTACCTATGGTAGGTTACTTTATTGCTAGTGTTTAAGATCTTTAGAAGATGACTACTTCTCTGCAGTATCTTCCAAGTGGAGCTTGCTTTTGTGTTTTGAGCTTTCTGCCAGATCCTACCTCTTCAATTCGTTGGGTATGCGAAGTTGCTACCTGTTTGGCCCAGTCCTTGATTCTTTGGTACTGTGCCACTGTATTTTCTGTGTGTCCCTTAGTCAATCTCAATCACGAAATATCAGGAAGGAAAGATGTTTAGAACAATTATTTCACATTTGGCTATAATGTTAACTAAAGCATCAAACACAGCCTAGAAAATGACAGACTGAGCTAACCAGTTATTTACCACTTTTAGCTGTATAGAGTTGCGGTTATATAACAAAATCTAAAACACACCAGAAAAATTATATGCAGTATACAAGTCCTATGTATGTCAATTTTTCCCTGAGGAGTTTAAATTTAAAATGAGTTAAGGAGGAAATAGAGTGTTGGGAGAATAGGAAGGAATTAGATGTAAGGTTAGAGGACCAAGAGGGATCCCACTAACATTGGGACACTGGTGCAGAGGACTGGTGGGTAAAAGAGAAGGAAGGGATAAAAGGAAGAACAGATCACAACCACCATCACAAAGAAGTTAGAGGCACTGTTTACACTCATATAAAAAACCAGAGAGAATAATGAAGGAAAGAGCAAATACACATACAGAAACAAAAATGAAGATAAAAACAATAAAACAGACAAAACAAAAATAAAACCCCCCCCAAAAAAAAAACCCTTCGCCAGAACAAAAAACAAATGAGTGAGAAAAAAATAAAAATTAAAATTAAAAAAAAATAAATAAAAAGAATCAGTTCCAGGTGTTGACTCTGCTGTAGGCAGTTACCCTGTGGTGACAGAGTCCTGTTCTGTGCAGGTCCGTCCCAGTAAGCCAGGAGCGGCCCTCTGGCGGGCGGTGAGCAGAGGCGCGTACTTTCAGGCAGAGACCAGTCTAGCTCACCTGCCACACTCAGTGCCCTTTCACTATCCCTGGGCCTGAGAGGCGCAGTGCGCTGTCCGGAGCGCGGGTTCCCTGCACTGGTTTCCCGCCTCTGATTTTCGCCACGCCCCCCACAATGGCGCCGGGCCACTCGCTCTCCGGCGCGGGACAGGTGCGGCTGAGAGACCAGTTTCGTTCACCCGCTGCCCTCAGCACACTCTCGTGGGCCTGAGAAGCCCCATGCTGCCCTGTCCGGAGCACGAGTGTCCAGCGCTGCTCTTCTTTCGCCGCGCTCTGAGTTTCGCCACACCCCCCACAATGGCGCCCGGCCGGTCGCTCTCTGGCACGGGGCAGCTGTGGCTGAGAGACACTCACTGCCGGCCAGCGCAGTTCTCCGCCACTCCCCTGCCTCGCCGCTGTCTCAGGATCCTCCGTGGGGGCTCCCTGGGCGCCAGCTGTCACCGTGTGTCCGTAGAATTGAGCTTCTGTCGCGCTGTGATTCCTGGGATGGTAGAAGGTGTGCGCACGCGGTCTGCTCCTTCTTCTTTGTTGGAAATCACCCTTCACTGGTGCCGAGGGTCCCAGATTGTGCTTCAGAACTTTTCTGGGTTCCGGGGAGGCATCTCCCCCCCCTCCTGTGCTTTCCCGGTCGCTATATTCCCGTGTTCCAACGGTAACTTTTAGAGAGAGTTTCGCTGCCTGCTTCTTACTCATCCGCCATCTTTTTCCTCCTTAAAAGTTTGACTGTGGAAAAAGCAAACCTCTCAGAAGCCAACTCTGATTCCTGTGGGTGAAATTGAGTCCTTATTTCTGGGGTTTAAAAACTGACATTTCAACCAGAGGTGTTCAGACTTGCCTACAGCAGACTCCCCTCAGGGAGCGTTTTAAAATTTCACTTTGTCCGGCCCCTCTCCATCTCCATGGATTCCAAACGTCTGGGGGGAGACGGGCAAACTCTACCTTTAACAAGAGGTTCAGCCACTCTCACAAAGCCAGGTTGGCGACCGTCCACGTGCACACCTACGTCTTTCCCCCAGTACTTAAACAGTAGTTATTTGTCCTTCAGAATGAGAAAAGTGGTATGGACTGTGGGAAAATGTGGTTTACAGCCTTGTTCTGTTCATATAATGAAATACCAGGATTTCTCCATGAGATGCAGCACCGTGATGCAGACGCTGGGGCTTAGGATGGGACAGACAGGTGTGAATTTGAGATGGACCAAGCCATCCTAACCCATCTGGAGTCCCAGGGCCTCAGGCGCGCTCTGTCCTCCCAATACTGTTTGCTTTCTGCAGGTTTACTCATGCATCAAACAACATTTATTCCTCTGAACACTCACTAAAAGCTCCTGCGCTGCCTTGGGGGCACAGAGCTTGAGGAGTTTCAGATTTATACCATTACACTGCGTTAGCATCTGTGTCATGGTCCACTGCAATTGCCTGGTGATGTGTCTGTCCCTACTCTGGTGCTTCTCAAGCTTCACAGTGTTTAGAAATCCCCCAGAGGTTGGTGAAACACTTCTCTGGGCCTCACATGGGAAGAATCGGATTGAGTAGGTCGAGGGTGGGCTTGGGAAGTGGATTTCTAAGAACGACTAGGGACAGTGGTACTGCAGTCTGAGCCTCTCTCTTGAAGCAACACTCCTCTAAACACCAAGGTCCTCAGGCAAAGAGTATGTCTCATTCTTCTCTTCCTGCAGAATGGAGTGGAATGTCTGAAATATCAAAGGTGTTCTTCAAGTGCTTGTGGAATGCGTGCACGGATAAATCCACGAATGTTTGGAGAGAGCTACATGAAGGAAGTCAGAAGTCCCCTCAAGGGTGGGTGGAATTTGCTGGGGGCTGTGATACTGTTGTCTAATGAGACTTGGCTTCAGCGTATGCAGGTACCTGACCTTTATGAAATCTCTGTGATCACTGAGGACATCTATTAACTTCAGTCTTCAGGAATCGCTTCCTCAGGAAAATAGGAAAACTGCACTCAGGTTTATGGCCATCTTGAACTAGAAGGCTGCTAACAGTAGATTATTTCCTTGTACCACGTGAACATGACACGACACACTTCTGGGAGGAAGGACCATCAGGCCAGCTGCTCCCAACAGGGGTGTATTTGCACAGCCTATTAGCCAGCGGTGACCCCTGTGATTGGCACTGGACAGAGGTAAGGCTCTCCTGTCACTGTGTTCCGACAGCCACTCTAAAAGCCCATGGCACTTTCCAGAAGAAAACTGACCACTGGCATGAACAATAACAAATCTCATGGGACAGCATGAAAATATACCTTGAAGTTTAATCCAAGATGCAAATGAAATTCCCCTCTCTCCCCACAGTGTCAGACTGGCGAGTAGAGTGTATTTGAGGGATTGTTTTCTAATTTCCTTCCTTGCTGCTGTACCCCAGCTGACTCAGCCACAGAACATGGTGTCCTGAATGTCAACTGCATAAGTAAGCTCCTTCCCTTCCCTTTTTCCTTTCCCCTTTCCTCCCCTCCCCTTTCCTTTCCTTCCCTTTCCTCTTCCTTCCTTTCCTTTTCTTTCCCTTCTTTCCTTCCCCTCCCGCCCTCCCTTCCTTCCTTCCTTTCTTCCTTCTCTTTCTTCTTTCACAGTGCTGGAGACTAAATCCAGGGCCTCATGCATGCTAGGTGAGTGCTCTTTTTTAAAAGTTCATCTATCTTTCTTTGTCTTTTTCTCTTTTTGCTTTTATTTAATCTCAAGTGCTTCTCTGTTCACCAGTCCAATAGCTTTTTCACTGGAAAAATGTTCTCTAAGATTCACTTCTTAGAAAAGTTGTATTTTTTTTTTAATAAAGCAAAACCAAACTCTAGTTCCTGCAGCTTTTTCAAAAGAAA